>OZ010744.1:73999789-78999789 GCA_963932245.1 Tachinus rufipes
AATTAACACCAAAATCATTATAAAACAACACAAAAACTTAGTCACACCTGTTTGAAGAGTCCTTCCTGCGTCTTTCAAAAACTGGAAGCACCTTTCCATGGACTCTTTATTATTTGATAAATTAAACGCCACGTTGTTAGGGAGCTAGAGCCGATTACGGTGGGGAAGGTAGGCTCGGCATTCCTCCAAAATGTGTTTTACCGTTAGAAGGTCGTAACATGTTTGGCATGCTGGTTGTTTGTCGCCGGTCAGGAGATACAAAAAGATCAAGTTGGTATGACCTATACACAAGCGACATAGGGCAACCTCTTCTCTCCTGTTGAGATCTACCGGCGACTTCCATGCCATCACGGAGAGCTTGTTTTCCTTTAATTTGCTTTCAAAGCTATTTCATACTCTTTGCCAATCTTCGATGACCTTTGATATGACGTACCCTCAATATTTGCGTTACTACGTTT
This sequence comes from Tachinus rufipes, assembly GCA_963932245.1. NCBI lineage: Eukaryota > Metazoa > Arthropoda > Insecta > Coleoptera > Staphylinidae > Tachinus > Tachinus rufipes. Next base: position 74,000,248 of record OZ010744.1, read on the forward strand.
CGTTGGCGGTAAATATGTAATATAACAAAATAAATATTATTTACTTCAATCTTTAATATTCCTATTCGGTTTGTTTTTTTGAGTACTATTAAAGATAAAGTTTTTTTGAAAAATAATTGGTCAGTGGTATCAATCCTCAAAATGGCAACTTTTGAGTTTTATTGTAACTTAAAATATAATTTAACATAATTAGTAAACAGAATTATTAATTTAGCAATAATGTATCAAATACAGTGAAATAGTTACTAAACAATAAAAGTAACATTTGTACATTACATACGTTGTAGTTTTAATTACATATGCGGTTGACTTTATTAGACGGTAAACTTCAATATTGCGTGTTGTAATAGTTTTAGAAGGGTGTTATTTTATTGTTATAAATTATATTATATTACAGTAAACTATGTAGTTAATTAAGTGATTAACTAACAAAAAGGTAAGTGAATAATTTTATGTATTTATGGTTTAATCTCAGTGTTGTGTGTTCACACTTTTTTTTACTCCTTAAAAATTGCACGTAAATTTACAATGCATGTACATACACTGGCGAGCAAAACATAAAGGTCACTTTAAAACTATGACTTAGTATTATTTTTTAACCTTATGTTAGCTAATTGTAAACAATTGTTCTGTATTTTACACACTAAATTAAAAATTCAATGTTGAATCGTAAAGCATATTTATTGTTTTTATTGCGTATTTTAGAAATATCACAAATTTACAGTTTAGTCAAAATTCAAATTTTTGTTTCTAGGACTAATATGGAACAAAATCATAAAAAAAAACTTAACACTAATAACAAGTATTACCCTTTAAGAAGGCATTAATGACTGCTTGAAATCGACGAGAAACACTTTGAATTAAATTAAGGATCACATTGTGGTCAATATTATTCTATTCCTGCAATAGCAACTGTCTCCTGAGCAGTTTTTGGAGAAGGTTATGCTATTGGATACGTCGTCCCATCTCATCCCAGACATGTTCTATAAAATTTATTTTCGGGCTGAGAACTGGCAAATCAAACCGCAAAATTTCCATTTTATCCAGATAATCATTGACAACTCTGGCTACGTAAGGTCTTGCATAAAAATGCCGAGCACGCCCATAGTTGTCATGAATGGCATAACATAATCTTCGAGAACCTTCACGTATCTGTGAGCTGTCAGACAGCCATTTTCTATAAAGACCAACTCTGTGCGTGCTTCGGTAGAAATTCCTACTCAAACAAGAACCGACCCACCGCCAAATAGAAGTCACTCATCAATAAAAACTAAAGCATATCTTTCTTCGCGTCTTCTCTACACTTTCTGACGTCCGTTTGATCCATTGAGGCAAAAGTGCGACTTATTAAAAAAACAGTACCCTGCTCCAGTTCTCATTATTCCATGCTGAGTAATTTTTGTCAAAAACCAATCTTGCAACACGATGTCGGCGTCATAAAGGTCAACCTGTAACAATCTTTCTACAAGACAATCCAGCAGCCCAAAGTCTTCTCCTGACGACCCAATCACTAACATGTACATCTCTAACTTCATGGAGTTGATTTTGTAGATAAACTGTAGAAGCTGTTCTAGTCCTATAACTTGTGAACACCAAAAAACGGTTATCTCTGTTCAAAGTAATTTCTATAAGATCTTCTGATTATCAGGCTAGTATCCAAGTAACGCTGATACATCTTTTGTACAACACAAAGACTTTTACGTTATTATAACCAGTTAAATGCAGTACGCCGTGTGAATAACACGTTTTGCAAAGAAAAATAAATACTAAGTAAAAAAAAAACACAACGAAATGTAGGTTTTCAATTAGAACAAAATGAATCCTGTTTCATAAAAGTCTGTAACGGTGATAAAACTGACAGATAGATAACATTTGTCAGAAAATAAATTATTAAACGCTTACTTTAGTTTACAATTGCAAACATAAAGTTAAAACAAAAAAATCTAGAAATAAGTCATAATTTTAATGTGACCTTTATTTTAGTTGCCAGTGTATAATATATAATACATATTTTTTAAAGATTTTAAAAGCTACTTTGGAGTTGAATCATTACCGATGGATCATTTTTATTCTCAGGCGTCACTTCGACCATTTTTATTTATTTTTTGGTTTTACTATTATTTTAGTTTTATTGTACTTTTTTATTGAAAGTTAATCTGTTTATTTCACAAATTAAAAATGGTGTCTCAAGGAATTAGAATGGTATGCTATGCCAAAATAAAATTATAAAAAAAACCACTCAAAATTAAAAAAAATTGATAAATATGATCATATCTTAGAGCTAGATGCAAAAATTTCTAAAGCCACAAAATAACACTAATTAATAAAGAAATTGCTAATGGCAGCATTTTAAATTATTCCGGAAAGTTCCAAAATTTTTACGCAATATCAAAATCAAGTTTTAAATCAACATAAATTATTATAAAATGTAGTTATGAAAAATTTAATATTAGCAGAAACATCAACATCACAATAAAAATTAACTTATTCAAATTTTTAATATTAGATCAGGTGTTCATACTAATTCTAAGTTTGAGTGTTAACACTAGTACGGAGTTTGCATCTATTTGTAAAACAAATTTAATTCAATCATCTAACAAAGGACGGCTAAAAAAAGACAGAAAAAGTATCTTAATCAAAATAGGTAAAAAAAGAACTGTTATAATGCAAATCAGGAGTACACTAACAGTTTAAAGAAAAAAGTTAAAGAATTTGTTAATTTTGATTGAAGTAAATTGGAATTTAAAAAGTTTTGCAATGCAGTCGTACAAACTACGCACAGTTTTATTGCAAAGATTTGTAACTAAAATTTCTAAAAAAGTTACTTTCAAGATACTAAAAAAAAAATCAAAAATTTTCAAAATGTGTTACACTTGAATCTGCAAAAAAACATAAATTTTAATTTAGAATTTGAATATTTTCTCAAAAAGTCAAGCAATAATTAATGTAGCGTTATCTACGGTTAAGTCACAAGCACTTTTGTTAGATGGTAGAGATCAGATAACAAGGAATAAAAACAAGTTGCCTGATGAAAAAGTTAAAAAAGTTATATTTTATAAAATGTTTTCCAAGATATAAATTTTATTACTGCAGAAATAATTCAACTTTCAAATAAAATATCTAGACAAATCTAACTATGTACTTTTAAAACAATATTTAATAAAAACTTTAATTTGAGTTTCAAAACACAATAAAAAGACACTTGTTTAAGATGTATTATATATTTAATGTGATAAACAAAAACAAAACAGCTTGCAAAACTTTGCAGTATAAAAAACAACATATTATACGTTTGGATCATGCTTCAGCTCTGCTTTTGCAAATAAATTAGTAGAAACATTAAAATTTAACTTTCAAAAGACTTACCGTTTGCTTACCGACAAACATTATATACTATAAAAGGCAGCTAAACTTATAATTTTGCCATTCATTGTGATGGCTCCAAAAAGGGTTTTTTTAATATTTGGTTAGAGCATAAAGCAAAAAAAACCTCTATTAAAAGAAGTTACAAATAAAAACAAAGCATGATTAATAAGTAACCTCGTATCAGAAAATGTATATTTAAATCTAAGTTGAGATATGCTAATCATTTTTTATTTTTTACATAAATGTGCAATTTATAAAGTAATTATCGTTAAAAAATATAATAATAAGCTGACTTATTTAATTTATTACTCTTTTTGTGTACGTTATAGTTAATAAATTTGTGAAAAACATGGTGTGCAAATTGCACAAAGGATCGTGTAGAAACTGGGCATTATATCGTGTCAACAAACTTGATTGTATAGATATTAATCACAAATCTGAGAGTCTTTGCAATACAATAAATAATAATAAGGTTGACAATGTTTAAGTACATGTCTTAACTGCTAATATTTAGCAAAAATTAGTTAAAAAAAGCGTTTTCATATAAAATTATACATATTTTTTTATTGTGAATATTAAAAAAATTTGTAAAATTTAAAAGTTTTTGTACCTGGATATTTTGTTTAAGACAAATGAAGTTGTTATGCAAACCTGGCTAAACAAAGAATAAATGTAATTTAATTCTAGTCTATTTTATAAATAAATGCAAATTAAAATGTATACCTGATTATATTGGTTTAGATCATTTATTAAATTTTATAAAAAAAAGTCAAACTTTGTTATAAAAAACGGTAAATTATAATACAAGGTTAATTCGTAAATTGATCAATACGATGTATTTCAAAAATACTTACATAAAATTTTTAATACGTTTTTTTTTTAGAAAATCATACAGATGACCCATCAGTTTGATGTTTTTAGTGTTGAAAATATAAGTTCTTTGCAATGCCTCAAAGAAGAAAGATCCGGCATCTCTCGTTGTTTTACCTTATTTTTCTTAAAGTTTGGTGAAAACAAATAGTGTTTAAATTTGACTGTTCCACAATTTTTTGAATTTAAAGTAGCAACATGTTCATTTTTTTTTAATCTATCAGAAGTACATTTTCTTTAAAATACTCATACAATCAATTTCTGTATACTTATGGGCTCTTACTGACATATTGAATGTTACAAATGGCTTTAATACAATTGTAAACTATATAAATTTCTTTCGACCAATTAAAACAACTTCCTTTTTGAGCATTTGTTAAGTTATGCGCATTGTACAAGGCGCACACAGCTTTTTTAAATGTTATAATTAAATGTGGAATTGTTTTTTTTAACTTCCAACACATTATTTATAGTTAAAACACGCAGTTTTTTACATGTCATTAGTGTTGTAACAAACAAAAATCCAATTGACTCATTGTAGACTTGTTTGCTGTTCTATAAATGTTCCAACTAGTCAAACACAGTTTTTTTTTTCCATTATTTTAAATAAAGTTTTAAAAATTGAAACTCTTTATTTACCACCAACCCCAAGAAAGTCGACACCAAAAACTGCAAGTCAATCCAATCCCCAGTTAAGCTGCGTAAGTAAATTTTTCAGAAAATACGAATGACGCTTGAAGCGTCTGCGCGTCGCCTGGGAAACACAAAATCCGTAAGCGCGTCGTCTGCCGGCGCCTGGTGATTTGGGTTTTGTAGTCTTTTCCGGTCCCGTTAGAACAGCTAACGGGACCATAGGTAATAAACCGGAGTAGATAGCATTCTTGCAGACCTTCCTGCAAAATTTGATTCCGTTCCAATCACGGTATGCGGAGATATCTGCAAAAAATGCAAAAACAGTTTTTTTGCAATGTACCGGAGAACTGGAAAAGCAAGTTCCGAGTTCCGGTTTTTGCTGTTCCCATTTTTTACTTGAAGTTTGGAACAATTAATGAATCTCGTTAGTCAAAAAATTAAAAACTACAACTTACTTTTTTATATGTTTGTATATGAAATATATTTACACTAATAATTGACTAATTAAATTTACAAAAAATAAGTAATTATTTGCTTCTTAAGGGGGTAGAATAGTTGCTTTATTATAAGGGTTCACAGCAGTTCAAACTCAGCAAGAAAACGCATAAATATAATTGAATTAAAATTTTCACACATTGTAGAAAAAAGTCCAATCTGTGTCCTCAAATTTCTAGAAATTTTATGCAATAATTTGTTTCTTTGCAATTAATTTTTAAAATGTGACGTTTTTAATTAGTTCTTTATTAATTTTTTACTTGTTAAATATAACTTTAAATTTTTAACCAAAAACATGAAGACATAGAATATTGTATGTAGTTCAACATGTAAAAAGAGTGATGACTAAAATCTTATTGTTTGGATATTGAGTTGGTTGGCGTTTTGTCCCATAAAAACCAATTTTAATTTAAAAACGGCACTGTACGCGTCAATATTTTTTTAGAAAGAAAGGTTTACCGATATTCTCGTAGATGTGATAGGATTTAATATTTTTCCATAACAATACCACTAGTGGCACCATAACAGGACGAGGCGACTAAGCCCGGCAATTCTCTAGCGTTAAGGAAAAGTAAAATAACAAATTATTTTATACCTAAAACATTGTTTTAAGATTTTTATGGGCTCTAGACATTATTAATCTGGTTTAGAAAATGTCTATCCAAACATAAAAAAAAAACATTTCTTTGTTTGCAGCAAAATATCTAAAGATTTACAATTCTATTGTATTCCTAATGTTTATTTTAAGTATTTTATTTTTAGTTCCAATGGTAAACTATATTAACTAAACTTTACAAATGATGAAGAAAGACGACTTTACTAACACTTCACCTAACACTTGGTGACACACAATTGAAATATTCTTAAAATATAACTTCATTTAAATAAACAGCTTATTTCTCCTATATTGGATTTTTTCATATTCTATAAAATAAAATTTGATTGATTAACTTCTTTCAGTATTTATTTTAAATACAATTAATGTCTCAAACATTTTGAAATTTGAATGTATCTTATGTAAATAATTTTAAACTATATTTGTTTGATTTAGATCAATGGTGATGTGTGCAATAATAATATAATCCGTGCTTAGAATTCATGTACCGGAATTAATTTCAAACTGAATCTATTCATTCGTAACATAATAATGGTGATTTCATCAATGAGAATTCCAGTGAAATTAATATAAGCTAGTAACGTTATGGTTAATAATTAGATTTCTAAATTTAATTTAATACAAACATATGCATTACTCGTAGTTCTGAAACTAAGAAAACCGATTCAAACTTTGTTTAACATATATGTAAAAACTATTTCCTACATAAACGTTATCATAAATGTACTTTTAACAACTCTTTCTCTTAATTAGGTTACTTAGTTTACAACTTAATTTAACTTTATTTACTGTTAAATCTAATCTTACCTGAAACTGTCTTGCAGTAATTATAATTAGAACTTTATTCTCAAATGTAATCAAATTTTTCTATTATAAATAAAATCTTATAATAAAAAAAATATAATTATAAGAGCTTTTATAATACTATGGCGCTCGTAATAATTATAATAAAAAAAAATTCTTTGTCACAATAAAGAGGTTTTTAAAGTTAGATTGTTTTTAGAGGTCCCATATAAAAGGAAAGCAATTGGTTTGGGGCATGATCGTTTGCAAGATCGATGTATCTAATTTAAAGAAAATAGCCATACTCAATTACTTGTAGCCTACCACAAAAAAAAAAAAGGTTTTTGTGTTGCCTCCGTATATACATACGATAGCTGATTTAATGAAGATTGATACACATACATGCAAAAATTATCTTGATGTATTTATATTTAATTTCACATTATAACATTTTTTATTTAATTACATTTTTCATTTGTAAAATATACGTCATTAATAAAATTAAATAATTTTATAATTTTTTTTATTGTAATAATTTACTTAAATTTGAAATCAATTCTATGCAAAATTTTTGCAATACTGATAAAATTATAAATCAATTTATTTTATATTAACATACAATGATAAAATCAAAACAAGTTTTTATACATTTGTTTTATTTTAAATTACATATTATGTTATTGATTCCTATATTTAAAAAAATAAAACTATACTGAAAGAATATAAATAATACTAACAAAAACCAAATTTAATAAAGTAATATGCTTTTAGGAGTAATACCATATCATTTTCACACAAGAGGAAAATCATAGTGGTCTTAAAGATACGATTTAATCAATTAATTAATTAATAACATTAAAAAAAAAAGTTTGTATCCATCATACACTCCAAACCTTTTATGAGTTTTTCAAACTTTTATTACAATATACTATATTTTAGACAAAATCAATACTTTATGTTTAGCTTTTTTTACTGGAACAAAAATATGTCATTTATAATAACAAATAAAATGTTAAAAACCTTTAAAGTTAAATATGTAAAACCACATTTGATAAACTATCACATATTCTTAAAAAATAATGGATTTAGAAATTTCTCAATTTGTCAATAGTCGGGATAACAAAACTCTCTTAAAAGTCCGTCTTTACTGCAAAAAAATAATTATTAAATTTTCTGTTTTGTTTTACTACGCCTAAAAATATAATCCTTAAATACACAATTTTCAATTTTTTTAATAATCTATACAACAAATTAAAAACATAGAATATAATCTAATATTAATCAAAACTTACTAATACTTAAACAAACAAAAATAATTTTGCATGTCTGTGCTTTTTTCAGTTCATCGTCAGTCTACTTTTTAAACATTTGATACTTAATAACTCTTTTTAATAAGGAAAATAAACAGATAGGTACAAAAAATACAATATTAATAAACATTACACATTAAAAATATCACAAGACCAGATTTATTTATAAATTGACACAAAAACGGTATCTTTGGCATTATTTCTGTTTCTACATATAATTTGATAATCAGTTTATTTATTTTACCAGTACATTTAGAAAAGATTGAACTATGTCAAAGTTTTTTTTGTCAAATTAAATTTGCAAGCATTCAAAAATACATAAAAATGCATTTTTTTCTATATTTGTTGAATTTTTTTGGCTATTTCCTAACTATTAATTGAATAAATTCTTTGACATAATACAGTTTAATCCTTTCTGAATTTATTGGTATAAAAATAAACCAATTATCAAATTATATGTAAGTAGCGGTCGGAATAAATTTAACTCAGAATAAAATGTTTTTGCATTTCTAGTATGTTTTCTAAGTTCTAAGAAATCACTAATGTTATTTGCTATCTTTACAATATATTCAAAATCAATTTTTTTTTCTTCTGTAGCAAAGTGTTTCGAGTTGGATTAGTTTTCTCATTTCAGTACAAGAAAAGTTAAGTAAAATATCTCCTCTTTTAAATAACAATTTTTTAAGAAATTTGTTATGTACTCTTTCAATTTGATCAATTTGAATTCCATAGGATGTAAACCATATCACTATTCCTATTTCTATCTTGGAATACGGTTAATTCCAAGATAGGACGGATTAGGCCATAGAATAGCTGCTATCAAAGTGCTGATAGTAAAATGATTTGTATGGCGTTTGATAAATCCTAATATTCTTAAGCTTAGCTTTGTTAGTTACATTTGGTATCCATAAATACACCAAGTTCTTTGACCCTTAACCGGTAAGGTTGCGTCTGTGAGACTGATTTGTTTATAAATTTGTTAATATTTTCAAAACAATTTTGATCTGCAACTTATAACTTGACCGAATTTTTGATCTACATAACCACTTTTAGCCATCCTAATTTCAACTTTCTAGCATACTGCGTAATTAAATAATTAGCTGGTGTTTGTTTGCATATATCTGCCTGACTGCACCTTACCGTTTTTGTTAGTTTTTTTTTGTATATTCATCGTATGGCGAGACCGCTAAACGTCTACGTCTTAGCAACATAGTTTTTGAAGAAACTATTGTGCAATGGTTTAATGCAAATGAACATGTTGTAAGTAATGTACAAGGTGGTTTGAAAGATGAATTTGATATATGTGAACATAATAGTGATAGCGTATTAGTACAAAAATTGCATAAATGTTGACAAAGTTTATGTGCTGCTGAAATAATTGTTTATAAATTTTTTTTAGATTTTTTAACATAAATTGTTTATTAGTTTTGTATTTTCATATTTGAGCTAAAAAAAATATAATGTATTTGAAAAATGTCCTATTTTTTGTGTTTTTATAATATTATCCGTAAATACGCACCTTCTTTATTTAACTTAGTTTTTTATTATGTAAATATTTTTTTAAATTTTGTTTTGTTACTGATTTAATAATGTCAAATACATGTTTAAACTGAATTAACAAAAAAAAATTAAAATGTTTTGTCAAAAATTTCTAGTTTTTAGGTCTCAAACATGCAGTCTCACAGACGGCATCTTATTGTCAATGTAACAATATTTCACCTTACCAGTTAATAGTTAAAAAAAAATTGACTCTTATTAATATCTGAAAGTTTATACTATAATTGTATGTAAAATTAAATTTTGATCTTTTAAATGTTATCTTACATTTTTTTACCTTAGTCCAAACACTATTTTACAATATTTTTGATTTCATTATTAATTAAAGATGCATCTTCAGCTGTTGTTACGCTTAAAAAAAACTTAATCATCGGCAAAGACAAGAAATTTACACAATTTTATTAAATGAAAAATATAATTAATAAAAAGTAAAAATAAAAGTGGCCCTAGATAACTACCTTGCTAAACGCTTGAGGTAATTGATATTTCATCAAAAATAAAACCATTTACAGTGACATATTGAAATCGATCAACTATTGAAATAGTTACTTAACCAGTTTAAAAGATTTTCTGATACGTCTATATTTTCCAGTTTTTTTATTAACACATTGTGGTTAACTTTGTCTAATGCCTTTGATAGATCAGTATATATAACATCTACTTGCAGCCCCTTATTGGAAGCATTCAGAATATATTGTTTAAACATAAAAAGATTAGAAGACGTAGATTTTTCTCCGCAAAAACCATGTTGTTGATCATTTAAATAGTTTCTAAATACCACATTTATTTTATTATATTCTATATGTTGAAAAAGTTTTGGTAAAGCACTTATAATAAAAATTAATCTAAAATTTTGTATATTAGATTTGTCTCCCTGCTTATATAATGGTACAACATAACTAAACTTCCATATAGATCAGTTTTACATTGTTTAAATATAGATGCTAGTATACCATCAACGCCAAATCTAACGTCTTAAATCCAAATATTTTGTTTTTAACCTATTTCAAAGTGATGTTACAAGAGTTAATGTTGATAGTACAGCTAACTGCAAGTGGCTCTAGTTCCAATAATTTAGTAGAGAAATATACCAAAGAAAAAAAATTAAAAAAAAATTAAAAATTACTTTTCCTGTAGATTTTGTCACATTACTATTATTACGTTAGGAATGCTATGATCAAAACTTTTAGATTTGACATATTCCCAAAACTTTTTGAATTAGTATAAACTTCTCTCTTCAGATTATTGATGTATTCTTTATAACAATTTGTTTTCTAACTCGCATTTATTTTGGATATCTGTAAAATGTAAATAATTCTTAGAACCGCTCAAAATCTTTATACAGAGTTTTTATAAATGTCAGGGATTATCTAATCACTTTAAATGTGCCGCTTTTTAAAATGTTCACCAAACTACTAACTTTTTTTTGACAGTTCAATTTTAACAGTGTTTAGAAACGTACATTACATAGTTACATAATCCCAAACTTTTATAATGACTGAAAGGTTTTATGTGTAATTTATAGTAATTAATGTCTTTAAGTTTTTGAATAACTAAATTAGATAACTTGAACAAATTTGTCGTAAATTTAAGAACAAATAACTCAATACAAGTATACAGTGTGTCACAAAACACTCTTCAAAATTTAAACTTTCAAAAAAAAGTTTCCAATCTACAAAATGTAGGTAATTCTGAATGCCTTCCGCCTAAGTTGTTTTTTTTTTTTCAAGTTATTTGTGTGTGATTTAGAATGATTTATTCCCGTACTAATAGTCAGAGACTCGGATTGATCCTGGATTTATAAATCCCGAGATTCATTTTGATAGTCGTTGATTGGCTCTAAGCTAATTCACGGATATTGTGACAGCGCGGAACAAGTTAAAAACTATGCAACCGTCAATATAATTCTAGATTTTAATTATTCTTAATTATTATTAATCTTGGGATCACTCAAGATTATTTGAAAACTAATGGTGCATAGTTTTTAACTCGATCCGAGAATTAAACGAGGAATACATTAGCCAAATGCAACTAAAGTTGCCGTCATAATATCCGTGAATTGGCTTAGAACCAACCAACAAATAGCATAGTGAATCTCGGATTCATGAATCCACTCTGACTATTAGTACGGGCATTAATGCTTTAAATTTTATATTAAATTTGATAGTTGTATGTGAACCGGATGATTACCGCAAGAAAGTAAGTGATTGTCGGCAGAGAAGCATGGCCTTGTTAGTAAAAAACGCCAAATCTAATATGTACTATTTCTTATTATGTTTCTTATTATATTAACTTGGTGCATATTTAGATACAATAACATTTCATTTAATAGATTAACAAGCTTAAGGCACTACTTCTTGATTCTATTACACCATTTGCTCATATACTTTAATATATTACTTGTTATAAATTTTTTCCAAAAATGTAAGAATTTGTTTGATAATTAATTCTAACAAAAACATGATTCATTGTGTTAAAAAAAAATAGATAATTTACTTAAAATTAAATTTGAGCAACAACAATTAAAACACCACCTCCGTTCTTTTTAACACTACTATCTATATTTTGATCTTTCCTATAAATACAACATGATGTTAATGAAAGTTCAGAAAATAAGATATCTTTATAAAAATTATTTTTACTCAAAATTAAATAAATCAAAATCACAAAGTCTTACATTATTCGACAAATTTACTAGCTTGGTTCTTAACTTATTTATATTTTGAATAATAAATAGCCAGTTCCCGTTTTTTGAATGATTTTAAACTCATTTTTTTACTATCTTTAGAACTCTTTGAATAAACTGTAAGCTGGTGTTCTGCTGACTTTTTTATTTGCAACTATTTAATTCACTGCAAACTTTTTTGATTTCTCCCTGTTGTTTTGGAGTGTTATCTCTAAGTACCTTTCCGCTACAATATTTAATTATAGCCTCAGCTAATTCTTCCTTATTAAAAATTACTTTCATCGGGCAAGGTTATAACTTATTAGAGCCTAAATGCACAAACTTTTAATTGTATGATTGGATATCATTTCATTGTCCATTAATTTAATAACATTTGTTTCATCTTTAGATTGACGTTGGTTTGGATTTGACAAACAAGATTTAGCAAAATGAATATCTTTATTTAAACTTTGTGGTTGGTTTTTTTTTTTAGGATTATTATATCAGCTTTGAGTTTTGTGTTTTCCTCCTCGAGACTTTTAACTTTTTTACAGATATCAATAATAAGTGCTGTACATGTATTAAGTTGCAATGAAATTTTGTTGGAAAAAGCATTAAATTGTTCTACAAAAAACGTCTTCAAAAGATAATTTCTACCTAAGTCAATTACATTTTTAAACAAGCTATTAGCCATACTACGACTATCTGGTTTCTGTAATTTTATAGATTTTACAAATATAACTAATCTTTATAATTTATCTTAATAAAATTTGCAAAATGATGTATTTGTAGGTTCTTCAGACAGTTTAAACACTTAACTATATCAATTAATCAAAATACCAGATAAAACCAAGTATTAAAAAATAGATTTAAGATTAAATGATAAAACTGGGACACTTGTCACACTGGTAGGGTTATTTACCTACAGTGGCGTAGCTTCAAATTCTGGGCCCCCCCGCAAGAATTTTCTTGGGGCCCCTATCGTGTTTGTATTATACTTACAAAATAAATTTTTCACGCCTTAGACTCGTTTCACACGTATGGGGTTCCATTCGGTTCGGTTCGTTTTTGGTTTGTTTTCGTTTTTGTTTTTTTTTTTTTTTTTTTATTTGGTACCTAATAGATACAATATAGCACCAAATACTCCCCCATAAAGCGATGAGAAGGTGCTCCCAATGAATTATAGTATTCTTCTTTCGTTTTTTTTTCTTCTGTAGAAAAACAACGTGGCAACAATTTGATTTTTTTTTATTATGATTACTACTAAGCCTACGTACAAAAAAAAAAACACAAAACCCAATATGGACCGTGTATGTGTGAAAAAGTTTCATTTGTTTTTGGTTGCAACCAAACGTATACATAAAAAAACTTTTTTTTACTTGACTTGATTGATGTGTTGATAAATTTTTAATCTTTAATCTTTAATCCAAATATTGGAATAATAAAATAAAATGAGATCTTTATAATCTACATTCGTATTTTATTAATTAAATATATTAACGACCGGTTTTGATTATGTAGTCATCTTCAGGTTTTTGCATTGAAAACTAAACGTTGAGTGAAGTTAAGAGTTGTTGTTGCATTTGAAATTGATAAATTGAGGGAATATCTTCCTCATCGACAAAGAATCAAAAACCAAATTCTCAATGATGTCTAAATCCTTTTGATGAGGAGGCTAGAACAATTATTGGAGTTTTTTACTAGAATCGTGTCTATTGTTGAAAATGTAGGTACTCTAATGATTGGATTAATTATAAGTTGGCACAATTAACGTTTATTTTAAATATACTAAATAACATTATTCTCGACAAGAAAAAATACACCAAACACGAGAATGCGAGAGAGCGACAGTATGAAGATTGAAGAACAACACAAATGCAAAACTAATGTTATTCTAGGCTATAACATCACTTGCACTGTCACTATTTCATATGTATGGTAACAGCTCATTAAAGAATTGAGCGCATGTGCCTGTAACAACCGAGTTCTTTATTAGCTGAAGTATGCAAACAAACCAACGCAACTTACGTGTAAAAACAAAAGCACTAAAAGCAGCCAAATAAACAACGACAACGGCGACGATCAGCCCGGCTGAAATACCTTTACAGTAAATTAAACATTATTTTTTTATTTTTCAAAATTTTGTATTATTACTTTTATTAAATATTAATTAATTTGGTTATTTAATTTTTGAGGCTTAGGGGCCCCAAAACCTGTCGGGCCCCCCCGCACCGCGGGGCCTGCGGGGCCTTAGCTACGCCGCTGTTTACCTAGCGTCTTACTAAAACAAAAAATAAATGGCAGACCACAGAATTGGTTACAAAAATAAAAACAAACAAAAAGTATGAAATATGTTAAATAACAAATAAATAATTACAAAATAAAACCTAGTTGTTACGCCACTGGTAAAAATAACACAAAGCAGGTAGCATTCATACGCTTGTTGACGGAAAAATACGTTCAGGTTAATGAATTACAAACTCCAATTACTTTACTAAACAAAGATAAAATCACAATAGTAGTAGACTATAATGAAAACTAGACTATACACAATATCACAGCACAGTTGTAATAAATAAATACAACTAAATCACAAAAACTTGAATCTTCCAAACAAAAACAATAAACCACGTCTCATAGGCGTACGTTTATATACATATGGATTATTTGTGTTTTATGACAGATTATTAGTTTTATGCAATAATTTTTCAATTACAATCGAATTAAGTATTGTATCTGTTATGATTAAATTGTGTACTGCTTGTTTGTTTTGTGCTTTAACCGGTTTATTTTACCACTTATATTTCAAAACTTTGACCTTAAGGCACATATTAATTCTCTAAATTAATTGTTTTTATATAAAAAAACTTTAACTTGTAATTAAATTTTAAATGTGAATTTTCTCTGTAGACTCAGTTGTACTAGTCCACACAAATTTCTAATTAATATTATAGATACTTAGTTTTCAATTATATCTTAAATCTTTTTAATAATTTCCTTAACAATTCAACATTTGTTAACTTTTGTGTGTGCTCATTTGTTTTATCTTGCGTTTTTATCTTAAAATTATACAATAAAGTTGTTTAAATTTAATTATTTGAAAATGTACAAATAATATTTAAGTGTTTGTGTAGTTTGGAAGTTTTTTTAATAATAATTTGCAATAGACTACAATTGCATAAAACTGTGAGTAATATAATATCAGATGTTTCTTATATCATGCCAAATATAAAACAATTTAATGTTAGCACGTGTGAAAATTGCTAATCTTGTGTGTTCGCAATAAAATATACTATCTAACGTTCTAAGAATATAAATTATTAAAAGAACTGATAGAACAATTCTATGTAATTTTCATAGTTAGTTTTATTGTAACGACTTTCATTCGTAACTAATTCATCTTGCTTAATACCGTATGATAATATTTTTTCAAATTATAAATATAATGCTTTTTATAAATTTTAAACCTGACAGTTTTTATTAAATTATAGCGTTGAGTAAAGGAATACAATAGAAGCGCAGGTCTTATGAGAATATGCAAACTTCAATTCCTCTCATATATAATCTGTTGGTTTCTCACTTTTATGAGTATGTTTTATGGCGTTCCATGTTATACTCTTATATAATATTAATATATATATATGGATTTTAATAACATATGTCAGGTTGGCCAAGCGGTCTAAGGAGCCAGATATAAGATATAAGTGGTTTTTTGGCAAGCTTACTTGATTTACTTAAAAGCATGTTTCAGTTACATACGTCATATGCTAACTTCACAAAAACTCTACATAAAGTTACTTGCTAGAAAACAAAAAGTAGCCATAACTTTGTTTCAACATATTTTTTTAATCTATTTTATGAGTTACAGAAAAAAATCTTGTAGTTTTTGTGTATATAAATACATGTCCAATGTTTTATTGTATTAATTAAATCATTTTAACGCACATATTCTTACTTTTTTTACATACTGAGGTCTAGATCTCCGTAAGCTTCAGTAACCTGTTTTCATGTAAATGTTAAGTAAAATGTTACGTCATTAGTAAGGTTGCCAGAATACTAATAAGATGTAACTGCAACTTACCGAAGGTTACTTTTTCTTGCCAGAAAACAACTTTAAGCTCTGGTTCCCAATTGGGATATTTACACTTCAAGTTGATTTATATAGAAAAAATAATGTTCTATAAAAAAAAATTTATAAAACTTTATCTGCAATAATTACTACTTTATTAAATCCTATATAACCTATAAAAAAATAAAGTCAATTTTGCAAAACTCAATTAACAATTCCGTATAATTTAGATTAAAACTATTGCAAATTTATTATTTATTAACTTACTTCTGTCAGACAAATAATTTCTACTATATGACATAAAATTCATCCAAAATAAATAAATAAAGTTATTTATTAAAATAGATTATTACATTTTCTTAAAAACTGCCAGCGGAAATGCCGTTCCCTAATGATCATATTGTATTGAGGAATTGCTTTGTAACAATTACACAATCGTGATGTGAATTGTGCATAATAACCATATTAAAGTTCTGAACAACTATAGTTTAGGAACAATTATAATTTGAAAACGATTATAGTTTGGAAACAAATTGTACTATAACAAAGTTTTATAAAATGGGCCCGTTAGTGTATGATGTACATTTGCACAGTTGATTAAGTTTTTATAAAAAAATAATAAACCCTTTCTGGGTATGCTATAAATCAGATAAATTAATGTATCTTGCAACAGCTTATTTCAGTCTATATGAAGCTAGTGACGCAGAAAATTTTATTTAGTATTTACAGGTTAAAATAAACGTTGCTATGTTTTGTCCATTATATTTCAGACATATACTATATGGTTTAAGTTAAATAATTTTAATGGACAAAATAAACAATTTATGTTTTTGATTTTTAAAAAAATTGTAATTACGTTAGCAGTATAAAGTCGTCTATTATAACTAAAAAACTGAAAATTGTACCCAAAATGAATATTAAAGAAAACCTTCTTCTATAATATATAGCCTTCCAAACTAATACACCAACAGTTAATGCCGTGTGACAATGTTAAACACAAATTATAAACTTTGTCTTAAACTTCTAGTTCGTTTAACGCTTAAACGTCCGTCAGAGTACCATATACAAAACCTGAACAATTTATGCCTATTTACAAAATAATTTTTATTGTGTTATTGCAGCATGTTGGTCTTAAGCTGAATTAATAGACAAAAATGTAAAATAGTATTTTTGCTTATAAATAGTGCTCATAAAATCTCTATAAGCAATTGCTTTTACCTAACTCATGCACTCGTTCGTGTTGGTTCTACCGGATATCGAAATACACTTCTTTTTCATGTTTTTGTGTTCTTCTAAGACGTTTACTGCCACCATTACAAATTTCCAGGCTTATTTCAAATTATTTTTTTTCAAACTGAACCCGACCTCAGATTTAAATTTAAAAAAAATTAAGAAAATCAAGTTGCCTATAATATAAATTAAAATATATATTTGCTTTTTAATTTAACAAATATTAAAGCATACCTTGCATTAAAATCCGTATATTTTGAACTTTGTCAGTCTTGCATACAATAAGGCTTAATAATCTGGAGCCACTCAACATTTAAACGTTGCGTACATATGCATTGCATACACGTGCTGTACGAATTATCTAAAAAATAAAATACCGCAATGATTGTAGACTATGCTTTGTAATATAACATTAAATCTTGGTTTTCAATGCATAATCATAAAAATTAAGCTATAATTTAAAAAGAAATATCATAACTAGGCGCCGTAGTAATTTAAAAACATGTACACTTTGCATAAGTAGTAAATTAAAATAATAAATAAATAATATATGAATTTAAATATGTGTAAATTTATATATTTACAAAATTTTTTTAGATACATTGAACAATAGAATTGTTACTTACTAATTACTCTAGACTAAAAGTTATGTTTTTAACAACAAAAATGTATTAGGTAGTTTTATAATTCATCAAAATTAAATCAATAAAACTAATTAAAGACTTAATTGGGACATATTCTTTGATTATTAAATTTAAGCACATTTTGTCATAAATTAAAATTAATTTAAATTGGTTACTTTCTTCAAACAATATAACGATCAAACAGAAAATAACTTTATATAACTTTGAATAAATATACAATATACATACATACAGGTTACATCTAAAACTTTACTCAGTTATGCCAAAAATAATCTATTTTCGTTCTGTTATTTTAAATATAATGATAATTTTATTAATACACAACATTACTTAAAAATGTTTAAAAATTAATACATTGTTTTTTTTAATTTATTTTGTTATTTGCCTATCTATGTTGCTATCGCGTAAACATAAATTGAGATTGTAAAATTTATTTAGGCATTCAAGAATACATCAACAATAAAAAACGTTTATTTGGTTTCAGAGCATTCTATACATTCATTCGCAACAATATACTGTATATGTGTGTACTGTGTATTGTTAAATAAATTATATGTTATTTATATACAATATTTCTTATAGAAAAACAAAATGTATTCAATAAAAAAACAATTTATTTCTAACACGTGTTGATTTTTGAATATTTGCAATAAAATAAACTATATAACGTACTAACAAAACACAGTAAAAGAAACAATAGAAAAATTTGATATATCTTTCATAGCTATGATTTATTACAAAAGTCTCTACTTGTAACTTATTCATATTGCTTGAAACTGTATAATAATACGTTTTAAAATTGGGAATATATTGCTTTTTACAAACATGGGGAATGTAGAAAAATACATAAACAATAAATATCAAATAATAAATTAAATAATAGAACATCATAGCTATTATTAACCCGGCGTTGCCTAGGTGGTTTTTTGAGACATGTATGATAAGGTGGGGTTTAATAAACCCCACTCTATTTTTATTTATTTTTTTAACATTTTTTGATAAAAAAAATTTAAATTATTTTTAAATCAAGCTATAGTTATGTACTCACATAAAAAATATACTTTTGTAAATATTTATTTTTAATTTATTTCAAAATTTGCTAAAGTATAAAAAATTTACCAAAAAAAAAACTGAATTCAAACTGAAATATAAATAAACAAATAATACTAATAACAAAAACAAAGTATCGCATTTTCTTTTAGATATATCAAAAAATTGAATAAAATGAACAAAAAATTTTTATAAACAAACTTGAAAAAAATCTTAAGTTCTCAATTTTAGTAAATTTTAAGAATTATTAAATTAAAAAAAAAAACAAAAAATTAGGTAATCAATTTGTTTATTGTTTTTAAATAAATCTGCAGGTAGATTCTTAAATAAAAAAAAAAAATTGTAAAGTTTTATTTGAGTTTGTAGAAAAAAATTGAAAAAAATGCCTAAAAAAATAAGTTTTTAAAAAAACTAAAATATAAATAAATAAATAATTTTATAACTAAAAAGAAATATCACATTTTTTTCTTAGCATTACAATAATGTAATTTAAATAAATAAAAAATGTTTATAAGAAAAGTATAAAAAAAATTTAATTTGCAAATCTGCTACAATTTAATTTTTTATCTTTAATTCTTGGATACTCCATACATCTTTCAAGACATTTTTTTCGGTTTTAAAAAAGTTGAAGTTAAAGAAGCCGCAAAATTATGCATCTTTTTAACTAGTACTCGATTTATTAGTTGATTTTCTTTTCTAACATTTATGAAAAGCTTAACTAATTTCCAATCCTAATTTTTTGAGAAATTTTCTTCTTTTTATTGAAAATTTTTTGTTGTTGTATTTGTATATAATTTGGAAATTTATTTCTAAATTATTTAAAAAAGAAAAAAACATTGTCAATGGCCATTGACAAATAATAAGCTGGAAGTTTGAGGTATAACTTTAAAATACATAGATACTAAGTTGGGGTTTCAGCTGTAAAAATAAAATACATAAGTACTATGGTGGGGTTTGAGCACTGTAACAAGCACTTTACACATGTGCTACTTTACTGCAAGTCTAATTATAATTAAAAAAACACCGGAAATGTACAGAGCGATAAATTTTAGGAAGGTACTGAAGCCTACGGCTTTGTGCAGAATCATTTTCTATTAATTTTGTTGTGTTTAAAGTTGGTGGGGTTTATTATACCCCACCTATGCAACGCCGGGTTAAATTTTTGATTTATAATAAGCAGCAAAATATGTAAAATGTTATTTTTATGGTGAGTCTTTATTATTACAATAATTATTATTTATATTTTATTTTTTAAATTTAATTTACTTAGAAATTACAATGCTTCAACAACATAAAAATAGCTTTGAATTTTAACAAATGAAACTACACTTGCTGAAACTATCACATTAAAGACTAGATTTAAGCATCTGTTAACATTGACTTTGAATATTTGTGGCTGATAAGTCTTGGGAAATACTGAATTTAAAAGTTTATTCCATTTGTCGATAGTACGGTTAACAAAATCTTTCTTAAAAGTTTCGGACCTACATCTCTAAAGTGTCCATGTACAGGTGTTGAGTTTGTAAAGTTCTTATTTAAAAATAACAACATATATATATTCTATATATATATATATATATATATATATATATATATATATGTGGACATGTCACCAATAGCTCTCCAATAAACAACAGGCAAAACAGAAAAGAAAAAGGTCAGACTTACTTGAAAATGTTCTATGTTTTATTTATTAATATTGTTGTTGTTGTTGTTGTTATTTGATAGTGACGGTAAGGGTTATTGGTAAATTCATCAAACTACTGGAAAAATTAGCTGCAGATATTAAAGAAGTGTCCACATAATCGCTCGTCGGGAATTAATCTGATAGTATATTCGGATTGTTCTATATGGTAGATGTCGTTTGCACGCTGTTTGAGAAAGTACTAATCATTCCTTTTCCAATAGAGTAGTGACTACAAGCATAATTATAGATTGTATTTTCTTTGCCGGTTATTAACTGCTCTGGTTAATAAAGCTGCTTATATTGAATTCTTTCGTTTACAATAAAACAAAAAATAATTCAAAATAACAAAATTGAAAAAATTTTATGGTTACGCTTACTCTCTCTGATCGCAGCCTCCCGATCAGAGGAGAGCTTTTGATGACATGGTCTCAAACAACATATATATTTGTTAGATTTTTTATCAAGCCTTGTGCTACAAGTAAATATTTGACAAAATGTCTAAAGAAGCGATCATGGAAACAAAGAAAATGGAGAGAAAGCTTGGTAGACTCATGCCAAACAACAGAAGTCCAAGAGAAGTAGTCAGATTGCTATTAGCAACAGCAGCAAAAAGCAAATTGTAATACGCCGCAGAAACAAATAGAAAAACCATGAAAACAAAAAAAAACAGAAATAAAATAAAAGGAGCTACAAGAGCCAGTTCGTTACGGATCTGCAGGGCTTACAGAACGGTGTCACAAGAGGCTGTAGAGGTAATTGCGGCAACACCTTCCGCCAATATGATGGTGGAACAGAGGATAGAAATAAAAAAAACTAATAAAAAAAGAAACCAATAAAAAAGGAAGTTAAGTTAATTACAAAACAAAAGACAATAGAAAGATGGCGGATACATAATGGACAAGATCACTAATCCCGGAGATAAAAAAGTGGACAAAGAACAAACCCAAGATGTGCTATTATAGAACACAAATACTGACCGGACATGAACTTTGGAAATTTTTTGCAAAAAATTAAAAAAATCAATAAGACAAATGATGTATATTTTGTAAAGAAAAATCACACGATAATGCAGAACACACTCTAGCAGATTGCAAAGCGTAGGAGAAAGATAGAAAAGAATTAAAAAAATAATAGAAAGCAAAGTGTATAAAACAACAATTATTAAAAAATGCCTAAAAGATAAAAATAAATAGAGGGTGTTAAGAAACTTTGCAACAAAAAAACTAAAAAAAAAAAATAAAGACTTAGACAATAGAAGAATATAGAAAAAAAAAACAACGAAACAAACACACAAAATAAAAGCCATAGAAGAGAAAGAAAAGAAACGAGAGAAACAAAATGGAAACAACAAAACAGAAAAAAAAATTAGAAAGAAAGAAATAAGAAAGGTCAGGAGAATTATACATACCAAAAAATATAAAAAAATAAAAGAACATTTACAGAGACTACAGTACCAAACAAATTTGCAGAAATAAGAAAAAAACAAAAATGTTGAAGCAATGCAGAATAACAGAAATAACAAAGCAAATACTAAATGGTAGATAGATACGCTATCTCGAGGTTGACGGATAACGCAACTTTTAAGATGGTCAGAATATACCTGGCAACGAGAGGACACAAAGAAGTAATCCCAGATAAAAATACATGGATATCACTTAAAGTAAAACTAACAAATTTAGGATTGCCAAAAGGAATACAGCTAATGGAACTGCATAAACTATTTATAAAAAAAAAATATAATGAAAAAGAAGTAAACAAAGACATAAGAAAACAAAAAACGCATCTGAGGACAAACCAAATAATTAGAATAAATAACACACGGATTGGAGAAAGAAGAGAACGTAAAGCTGGATGTCAGTACAGATCAAAAAAGACAAAAGACACAAACAAAAGGTAAAAGCTATAAGAAGAGAAGAGCTGCGAACAGCATACGTGCTACAGATTTTGAGTAAAAACCCGCAAGGCAATAACCAGCCTACTTCAATCTATTGCCAAATCAAGACTAGTTTGACAAGAACATAAAACAACAGGATTTACGCAGAGTAAAAAACCGGAACGTATTGCCATGCGAAAGTCATTCTAAAGAACCACTTGTTGAGACCAACACCTCATAACGTAAAAAAAAAAAAAAAATTCTTGTATTTTATTCGAACAATGTTTAATAAAATATCTAAGTTACTTGGCGTTTGTCCGCAGATTAATCTACACCCCGTATAGTCAATTTTTGATCGCATTGATCTGAATAGATTGTTTCTATATAACCGAGTTGAGAAAAGATAATGTAGTTTTTGATGATCCTTTCCATACTTGCTAACAATATTTAATATACGGATAAATATAAGTTTTATGCACTGGCGAACAAAAAATACAGGTCATTTTAAAATTATGACTTAGTTTTAGATATTTTTGTTTTACACTTATGTTAGCAAATTGTAAACAATTATACTGTAGTTTGCACACTAAATTAAAAATTCAATGTTGAATCGTAAAACATATTATATTGTTTTTATTGCGTATTTCAAAAATATCACAAACTTACAGTTTAGACAAAATATAAAAAAAAAACTTATAACTAATAACGAGTTTTGCCCCTTATTGCTTTAATGACAGCTTAAAGTCGACAATGAACACTTTCAAACAAATTTAAGATCACATTTTGGTCGATATTAATTCATTCTTGCAATAGCAACTGTCTTAGCTCCTGAGCAGTACTTGTATTAGGTATATGCTTTTGAATACCGTCGTCAACTGGCCAACCAAACCGCAAAATTCCTACTTCAACCAGATAATCTCTGGCAACTCTAGCTATGTGAATTCTAGGATTATCTTGCATAAAAATGCCGCGCTCGCTCATAGTTGTCATAAAAGGCATAACATGATCATCAAAAACCTCTATAATAAATTTGTAAGCAAAAAGCCATTCTTTATAAAAACCAACTTTGTGCGTTTTTTGGTAGAAATTCCTACGGAAACCATAACCAACCCACCGCCAAATAAATGATCAATACAAACTAAAGCGTATCTAATTTCGAGCCTTCTCTACACTTTCCAACGTCCGTCTAATTTTTTAAAGCAAAAACGCGATTCATCTGAAAACAGTACCCTGCGCCACTCCCCATTATTCTAAACTTGTGATTTTTGCAAAAACCAATTTGCAACACAATTTTGGCGTTGTAAATGTGGACTTATAGCTACTTTTCTACAAGACATTCCAGCAGCTCAAAGTTTTCTCTTAACGGTCCATTCACTAACATTTACATCTCTAACTTTATAAAATAGATAAACTGCAGAAACTGTTCTGTTCCGCAAACTTGTAGACACAAAAAAACTGTCATTTCTGTTTGTAGTGACTTTTCTTTGTCCGGATTCTTATCTTTTGGTTATCAGGCTAGTATCCAAGTAACTTTGATACACTTTTTGTACAGCACAAAGGCTAGAATTCTTACCAGAACAATAAGGCTTAAAAGTATTATAACCTGTACAGTACACCGTGTGACTGACAAGAAAAATTAACTTTAAGTAAAAAAACCACACCAAAATGTAGATTCTTAATTAGAGCAAAATAATTGATGTTTCATAAAAAGATGATAATTAACACATAGATAGCATTTGTCTAGAATGAAAACGACTATTTTAGTTTACAATTTGCAAACATAAAGATAAAACAGCAAACATAAAGTTAGAAGAAAAAAATTACATAAATTAGTCATAAATTTAAAGTAACCTCTAATTTTTGCTCACTAGTGTATACAGGGAGTTAGGTAAACATGCAAAAAAAAATCAAGGGGTTGTTCCTTGGCGTATTTAAAGAATATTTTAACCTATATTAATTTCTACCAGGAAGACTTACCGGCGAGTTGTATCGCAATTTTTTGAAACACATGCAACCTTAGTTTTTGGATGATGTACCATTGGCAACAAAAATTGCAATGCAGTTTATGCCCAATGTCGCACCACTACATTTTAGTGATTATTTAACAGCAACATACAAAGATTGCTCGATTGGCTGAGGTGGGCCACACGCTTGAGCTGCTGGATTGTCAGATTTAAACCTTTTAGATTACTTTTTATGGGGCTATCTGAAGTCATTAGTTTACGCTACTCTTTGCAAAAAAGCATAACTGCTAGGTGTAACTCAGAATTTGGCACTCAACGATAAGAAAATTGAATGTTTGTATCAAGGCTGGAGGAAATCTTCTTAAACATTTATTGTAGATTCAGCAACTTAACATCTACTTTTTGGTAATAAAATGTTGTAACTGTCGCAAATTTTGTTTAATCATCATAAGACAAAAAAAATTAAAACAGAGCGTTATCGTAACACGCTAAAAGCCCGGAGTTTAATTCCCAAAATATAACTACAATAATAACTTGCTTTGTATTCACCAAAGCAATTTAAAAACTAATAAGCTGTAGATTTCATAAACTTCTTTAAAGACATCGTAAGATGTATTATTATTTAGCTGTAAAAAAACACTAGTTGAATGGTGCGCACAAGCTTCTAGATTTTTAGTTATAAGATTCAACTAAAACCAGATTATACTGTCAAAATAATTTAATTTTTGACACAGATATTTATGCATTTTTTTTAGAATGATTGTAAAATAGCTTGTTAACACTTGAATGTATGTACCTAATCTAAATATATTCTTATTTTCATAATATCTTTATAAAAGTAAAAAAATAATAAATTTTGCAATTAATAATAATAATAATAATAATAATAACCATGGATATATATAATTGGATACCGCGTTTTTATAGCAAAGCAAGTTATTTTACGGCGGCCATTTTATGTGTCACTTTGTAATACAAAATAAATATTAAAAACATCTTACATTTTATTATTTTACAGTTTTATACATTTAAAACATACATTGTATGTTACTAACAGTAACAAGAAACCATTTATATGTTCCGGACAAAAATTAGTTAATTAAACCCAAAGTTAAAACAAAAAATGTGTTTTTAATAACTAATTGGTATCTTTTAAATAGACTTATCAACTTAAGCCAAATTTTTGGAAAACATTATTACACGTATTACTAATTTTTTACTATCATAATCAAACTTTGTATATGCAGTGGTTTTTTTGTTACTAACTAACTAACTTGAAAAAAAAGTATAAAAACCGGAAGCAATTGTAAAGTAGCAGAAAATATAAGCCATTTACATGGTGTAATTAGATTTTTATTTGTAAACTTTCTTCGCGTGCCATCTACAATGGAAGCGATGTTTTATATGCGCAGCATACTGAATTAATTCTTTTAGTGCAATTATCAACTTAATGAAGTTTTAACATTGTATACATTATATGCAATATGTATATGGTAATAACGTTGAAGTTCTGTAAAAATTTCAAATGAATTGTTTTGCAAATAAAACAGTAACCTGCAAAAGAACAAAAACTGTTATTCTAAAATTTAAATCTTATTTTGACATAATGCAAATAATCTATACAATGTTAAAATTTATTTTAATTGAAAATTACACTAAAAAAATTAATTCAGTTAATTTAACATATAAAAAATCACTTTTATTGCAGATGGTACGTACATTAAGTTTACAAATAAAAATGTAAATGCTCTACGTAAATGGCTTATGTTTAGTGCTGCTTTACGATTGTTGCCGATTTTTTAATTGTTTTTCGTAAAAAAGTAACAAATTTTAACTATGATAGTAAAACGTTAGCAATACCTGTAATAATGTTTATTTAAAATTTGGTTTAAATTGGTAGACCCGTTTAGATGATTTAAATTTTTTATCAGAAACGCATTATTGGTCTTAACTTTGGATCAAATTAACCAATTGTTGTACGGTACATTTCAATAGTTAATTTAAAATGTAAGTATCATATTATGCATGTTTTAAATGTTTAAAAAACTAAAATGATAAATTGTAAGATGTTTTTAACACATATTTATTATTATTAAGTTACTCACAAAATAGCCGCCGTAATATAATTTGCGTCACTTTATAAACGCGAGTCAGGTATCCAGTATATAATAATATATATAATAACATGTCTTTATTTCAAATAAATATTATACATAAAAAAGACAAAGATCAATGTAGCATTACTCAAGTAATTTAAATATCTTATCCCAATTATCTTATATCACCTAGAAATCTTTAGTTTCTTAAGACTAATGAAGTTAATACTTATAAATATTATATTATAAATATTCAATTTAAATCTAATACTTGCTATAACAACAGTAATTCTACAATGTTTCAAGTTTAAATAAATATATCATTAATGCTTCTTAGGTCTGTTTTTCTTTACATGATAATTTTTAAGATTATTAAAATTTAAAAAAATGAATATGCAATTAAAATTAGAAAGGTTAATTATGCAAATCATAAAAATTTATTAGAAAACATTTTTTATAAAAATTAATATTAATTGATTTGGGAATTTATAAATGGCCGCTTTGAGTTCTATAGCTGTCCCTAAAATATTAATTTATTATTTTTTATTAATGGCTTTTAAAACATTTTATTTTATCGAATTTTAGTATAAATCCATTAGCATATTTAATAATTTATAACAATAAATGTTTGATGCTACTAGTAATAAATTACATTTATTTTATTAATAAATAAAACTAATGAAAACAATATAATAACGTTGGTCTGCACTAAAAATATAGGTTTGATTATAAACTAGTAAGAAGTTGCATTTTAAACTTATTCTTTTTAAATTTAAATAGTTTTTAAAAAATTACGTTGAAGACCGTTGTAACAATATGATTTCAAAACTAAACATAAACTCCACACAGATAAACAATCTAGATTAAATTGTAAAAAAAAAAATATTGAGTTCACTCAAATTTAATTTTATTGAAACATTGATTTAAAAAGTTATTATTTTATATTTTAATGGATTATGAAATAAATATGAAGCACGAAATATCCGCACATTATATCATATCAAATTTTGAAATAAAAAATGTATATGGATACATATTAGTATGTATACTATTTATAAACAAAATGTTCGATGTAAAACTAAAATATTTATTAATTGTTTCTTAAATAAAATTTATTTTTCAACAATAAATAAATAAATAATGACAATTATTTAAACATTATAAAATAAATAATTTATTTAAACTCAATCTAACAATCACAGCGGCCAACGGTCAAGCACAGACAATTGTTTTGGTTCTACAAATCTTGTCAATGTGACTTGTATGACTATGCCATTGCATAATAACGAATGACAAATTTAAATAAATATGTCTGAGCTTATTTATATTTAAACATACATTGCAAGTAATACGTTATTACTAATTATATATTTACAAACTACATTGATTATTTATAATTTGCTAGCATAATAAATTAAGAAAAAAAAAATTTAAACAAAATAATGTATTCAAAATTAATTTAAATTATATTTATATAAGATATTTGTAAATTACTAAAATTATAGAAATTTTGCAAACACAGCTATTAGAAGATGTAATATAGGTGGTGTTAGATTCAATCACGTTCGTTGCTTTTTATTATTTCTTATTTTTACAAAATGGAATTGCACACTGTATGTGACTGCAATGCTCGATCTAAAAAAGTCAAATAAATTGAAACTGTTTAGAAAGCAACAATTTTTATGTGTAGATAAAAATACTATTACATTTGTTTGTATATGTAACAACTGTATCTGACATGTGTAAAGACATCTGATCAAATATATTTAGCAATTTAAAAAACTAGCACTAACAAATATCTTTGTGTTTACATTATTGCAAAAAAACATTCACAATTAATTATATACAATCAATAATTTATTGTGGATACAACAAATCTTAATTTTTTTTGCTATTTTGCTAGATTGTTGTATTTTAATATCAGAGAGAACACAAATTTTATAAAATAAATAAATACGCAACCTTAACATTATATGTTTTTTTTTTTAATATTATGATATGCATGAACTGTACTTTCAGCCAGACAAATAACAAAAGCATAATTTGTATAAAAACTTAATGAATTCTTTTAGATTTAATAAAAACAAAATTTATTTGTAATTTAATTTGATTTTAATTGTTATACTGGATGCTCATAGAAAAGAAAACCTAAAGCATTTGTCTCAGGAAATAATAAAATTGCAATTTTAATCTATGTGACGGTTAAAAAAATCTCTGTTAAAAGTTTTGGTTCTACTATAAGTGATTTGATTAGGTGGTAATATCTAAATAAAAAATCTAAAAAAATTGCAATAATCTGCAACATTACGTTGTAAAGTATATACATAATTAGTAAAATTTTAGATTGGCAATAAATCAAATTACTATTTTTTGAACAAAACTTAAAAGACATTAAAATTAAACATTAAAAACGGTTTGTCATTTTTGTCAATTTGGTCTAAAAAATATAAAGTTTAAAAAGTGCTAATATCGGCAATACTTTAAAAGACTTATGGTTGTTTGAAAAAGCTCCTATTAACCCGGCGTTGCATAGTATGGGAGTATAAAACCCCAACAATTTTAAAAACAACAAAATTAATAGAAAATGATTCCGCACAATGGCGTAGGCTTCAGTACCTTCCTAAAATTTACAGCTCTGTACATTTTTGGTGTTCCTTTAATTATATTTAGACTTGCAGTAAAGTAGCATATGCGTAAAGTGTTTGTAACAGTGCTCAAACCACCTTAGTACTTATGTATTTTATTTTTACAGCTAAAACCCCACCTTAGTATCTATGTATTTTAAAGTTATACTTCAAACTTCCAGCTTATTATTTGTCAATGGCCATTGACAATGTTTTTTTCTTTTTTAAATAATTTAGAAGTAAATTTTCAAATTATGTACAAATATAACAACAACAATGTTTCAACAAAAAGAAAAAAAAAATCAAAAAATTAGGATTATAAATTAGATAAGCTTTTCATAAATGTTAGAAAAGAAAATCATCTAATAAATCGTGTACTAGTTAAAAAAATTGATAATTTTGCGGTTTTTTTAACTTCAACTTGTTTTAAACCAAAGAAAATGTCTTAAAAGATGTATGAAGTATCCAAGAATTAAAGATAAAAAACTAAATTGTAGCAAATTAGCAAATTAAATTTTTTTTACATTTTTCTTATAAACATTTTTTGTTTATTTAAATTTCTTTATTGTTATGCTAAGAAAAAAATATGATTTTTTTTTAGTTATAGAATTATTTATTTATTTATATTTTAGTTTATTTGAAAACTTAATTTTTTAGACATTTTTTGCAAATTTTTTATACAAATTTAAATAAAACCTTACAAACATATTTTTTTAATTTAAGAATATACCTGCAGATTTATTTAAAAACAATAAACAAATTGATTACTTATTTTTTTTTGTTTTTTTTTTTTAATTTAATACATTTTAAAATTTACTAAAGTTGAGAACCTAAGATTTTTTTAAGTTTGTTTATAAAAAAATTTTGTTAATTTTATTTAATTTTTTGATATGTCTAGAAGAAAATGTAATACTTTGTTTTTGTTGTTAGTATTATTTGATTATTTATATTTCACTTTGAAAAAAAAGTTTTTTTTGATGAATTTTTTGTACTTTAGCAAATTTTGAATTAAATTATAAATAAATATTCACAAACATATTTTTTTTATGTGAGTACATAACTACAGCTTGATATAAAAATAATATAGAATTTTTTTAATAAAAATATTAAAAAATAAATAAAAATAGAGTGGGGTTTATTAAACCCCACCTTATCATACATGTCTTAAAAAACCACCTAGGCAACGCCGGGTTAAAAATCAAAATTAGATTTGACAAAAAGTTATGAAGTGCTTCTCAAGCACTAGCATTTATGATTTTAGAGTCAGACGTAAAACAATCAATTTTAACTAATTTTATTTGTTGTCAAAAATGTTGTTGATAAACTGACATTTTGATTAAAACCTTTACAATAGAATTTTTATAAAAATAAAATTGTCTAACTTAGTCAATTGCTTTGGTATAACTTAAAGCTAGATTTTTTGCCTAAAGTAAAACTAGATTTGTAATTAGCATATGGCAGAAGATCTGTTGTATAACGTTTTGATCAAAATTTATATTGATAATATAAGTTAAAGTTATTTTGTTCTAAAAATTTGACAATGTAAAAATTAATACTTTTTATAAACATCTTGGACAAAGTAGACAGTAATGCAATTGGTTTATAATTTGAAGTATAAGACTTGTCTTTTTTTTAGGTATAGGTTGCACATTTGCATTTTTTAACAACAAAAAAGTTTTTTTTGTATGATAATGCAAATATATTAGTCAATATGGGATTCATTTGCAAATGTTCTAAAAATAGTTATAATAGGTAAAATTTTATCTATACTTTATGCCTTTCTAGTATTTAATTTAAGAAAATATCTTCTGACAACCCGTTGCCTAAAATAAATTTGAAATTTTATTTTACCTCTAAGTGGCAAAACAATAAAAGTATTTTGAATAGTAGATTTAAATGAAAATTAGTTTGCAAAAATATCTGTTATTTTATTTTGGTAACTAATTGTATTGATCATTTTAAAGAAAACAAATTGAAGAAATTGAACTACTTTGCAATACATTTATTGTTTCATAGAAATTTTTGTTATTTATAATAAACTGAAAAACTTAAATAATTTTGTATCTGTCAATCCTATCTTTTTTAGATTGTATTAGATTCAATTCTTTTTACTTTTTATTATTTATTATGCTTTAATTGAGTGTGTCATTATTAGCTATTGTAAATACTGTCACAATACAAAATAAGAAAAAATTACAAACGTTTCTAAAAATAATTAAAACAAATTACCACATCATGTCATAAGCATCAAATTATACTGCGATAAATGTATCACTTTACACATTTTATTTGCTAAATTAAACTAAAACATCAAATTTTTATTGTTTTAAAATTCTTATAGTTTTATACTTCATCATTGGTAGAAACAAATAATCAGAGATATCTGTAAACTTTTCTTTACTGACTTTTTTGACCTTTATATTCTTTTAGATTTCTTGTTTATTATAAAACTGCAAATAGTTCAGCAGGTATTCTTTTATAGATTTTATGATTTCAAGAAACAAATAAATAAGTGGTCAGTATAAAAAAATATTTTAATATATCCCAATACAACAATGCGTTATTAAACAAATTTTTGATATAAAAACTAATTTTGTTTTTTTTGTTTACTAATTTTGAAAAACAAAATTTCATTATTAAAACTAGATTAGCTAAGTTTAACCTTGCACATCAGTTCAGTTTAAGCCCCGCATTTTATTAGATGGTTGATCAAGATTTCGGAGAAGTTTTGCATGCAGTGATCAATAATGAAACAAAGCTTAACTCTTTTTGAAAGCTACTTTAACTCAGACGATGTTAACATTGTTGAGTTAGAAAAAATGTTAGTAAAAGCTAAACAAAATCTACCAGATTTTAAAAAGTATCAATATGAAATTGAACTTTTATCTGAAATTAATGATAAAGAAAGATGTGTCTTTGAAGCTCGTTTCTACAAAATTATTGCACAAGCAAAAACGTACATATCATCCGAATCAAAAAGAAACGACAATATCATTCCACAAAAAACAAAATTAACATCTAATAAAACTCCCGTACAATTACTTACAGTAACACTATCTTTACTTTATAAAAATAAAAAATGGTTACATTTCAATTCATTAATACACACAAATAGCTCATTAAATGATATTCAACAATTCTTGACCGGAGAAGCTATACATGTTCTAAATATATTTTAAATATCAGCAGCAAAGTATAAAAATAGGCAATTAATAGTTCTCAATCACTTAAAATTGTTGTGCGGGCAGTCTGACATACACAAAGAAATACATATACCTGTACGATCAATACAAGACAACACAACAAAATATATACAAACTATAAATGTTTTAGGCAAACAAACCAATTATTGGAATTGTATATTGATCTACATTATAACAAAGAAGCTTCCATACAACATGCAACGAGATTGAAAAGCTCAATTAAAATCAACAACATTAATAAAATTCATACAACTCTGTGAGTTTTTAACACAAAGATGTTATACGTTAAAAGCTATTAAAATTTCTAAACCTATACAACGACAATACAATCAACAAAAAACGACAATGCATATTGTATCTACAAGATCACGGTCAACGTGCAACATGTGTAAAGAGCAACACAACTTGTACATATGTCCAAGATATCTTGATATGACTCCAAACGACAAACTAATTAAAGTAAAAAAAATGAAGCTGTGTGTAAACTGCCTATATGCTGATCACACCTCAAAATAATGCAAATTTAGATATACATGTAAAAAATGTTAAAAGTTACAATATTCGCTACTTCATTTTGATACAAATTTGAGGCCTTCAACTGATACAAATATTCCAAACATACCAATTAATGTACTGACACAAGTGCCAACGTAAATAAAGTATTTCTATCAACGGTTTTAATATATATATTGAAGACTTGCAAAAAAAGATGCAACTACGCACTGTGTTTTTATCTCCAAAGATTGTGTGAAACGTTTACAACTACAAAAAATAAATACATCTATATTAGTTACTTGTGTAAACAATAAAACCACATAGATATCATACAAGGTAAAGGCTAGCATAAAATCAAGAATAAGTTCATTTTATAGTAACTTAAAATGCCTGGTCATTAAAACAATATCTCAACAATTTCTCCCTGGATAAGCACCAATTCCAATTACCGCAACATTTGAGTATAGCTGATCCACAGTTTACAATCAATCTGTTTTCAAAAAGAATTAGTCACACTAGCAAAAAAACAAGAAATCAGTCAGAATAGCAAACTTTTATCCCTCAATCTGTTTCTGGATAGTAATTGTATGTTGCAAATAGGAGAAAGATTGCGGCAAGCATACATGCCATAATGTCACAGGTTTTCTATACTGCTACCTAAAAAACACCCATTTACGCAATTAGTAATAACAGATGCTCATACGAAGAATTTACATTGTGGTACACAGGCCACTCAAGCAGCCCTTTGATGTAAATTTTGGATTTTAGGCGGCAATAAAAACTGTTCATAAAGTAATTAAAAAATGTTTGACCTGTTATAAAGTATTTCCTAAAAACAACACTCCAAAAATGAAAAATGTATTTATTGAACCAAGTTTATTCGTCCGTTTATAAATACCAGCGTTAATATTTACAGACCAATTTACATAAATGAAGGTTCTCGCAAAAGTAAAAGGACAAATTAAGGAATACATATGCATATTTATTTGTATGGCTACAAAGGCAGTGCACATTGAAGCCGAGTCTGATTTAATATCTAATGCATTTTTATCAGCAATGAGATAATTTGAATCAAAAAGAAAAAAAGTAGCAAATATGTATTTGGGCAACAGATCAAAAGAGCAGATCACAAACTGAACAAAATGTTAAACACCTTTTACAAGAAATGATTAAAAATCCCTTAACAAAAATGCTACAGGTGAACAAAATTAAATGTCATTTTATACCAACAAGATGTCCCAATTTTGTAGGTTTATAGAAGGCTGCTGTAAAATCCATAAATAATCACCTAAAACGCATCATGAGAGATGCGTCACTTACATTTGAAGAAGTCACAACATTATTGACGCAAATTGAAGCAATTTTAAACTCCAGGCTGCTAATACCACCATCAAATGATTCTAACAATTAATTATTTTTATCTCCAGTTCATTTTCTAATAGGAGATACATTAACGGCACCAGTCAATCCAAATGATATAAACATTTCCATCAATCGATTGTCCAGATGGCAACAAGTGGAGAAATTGCGACAATCTACATCTATTGTTAGTTTTTTAAATTGAATTCTGCGCAGTTGCCAAACGTAATTTAATGCTAAAGTAAGACACTGTCACATTTAATTGGTACAACAAAATCTAAAACTTCAGGCGCCCTTATTGTAAAACTGTCTTAGCTGAGCTGCACCTTAAGTTGCGTTGGTAGAACTTGGCATTAGTTTCTTCTTGTTGTTTTGATCTTTTGTTATAATTTTAAACTTAATGTGAGTCCGCAGCAAAACTTTGACCGTTTAAACAGTCTTTTTTTTGTGCATATTTTTTTGTTAACATTACTGTTTTTATACTGCAATAACTAATTAACAATTATTAAAATCTCAACAACAACGGCAAATTATCAATAAACCATTGAAGTAAATCATTAGTTATAACAAACTAAAATAACTAGGTATCTGTTTGCGGTTTGTCTAAACCGTTAGTATTAAAAACACTTTATTAGATTTGAAATAAAAAAACGCAAAGCACATAAATAGTATACTAATTTGACTTTTATAAATAGTCTGGCAGTCAAATATAAAAACCATAGATGTTTTAAATATAATTTTAACATTCCGTTCAGCCAATTACAGTATTTTGCTTCAATTAACAAAGTATCAGTTCTTAACTTTTTACAAGTCAATTTTTGTAATCGACTCATAAATAAAAAGAAAAAAAACCTTTCTAAAGCTTTATAAACTTTCTATTTAAATCTTTATTTAAATCAAATTGTTTAATTAACAAATTTAATGAAATTAAAAAAATACCTAATTAGTTGCTATTTTTCATAGAAGTATTTTTGCATATTGCAAATACTACTTAATACATTGCTAGAAACTATATAAAAAAACATAACTGGCAGTCACTTAAATTATAAATGAGGCTAATGAGATAAATGCAACATTATAAATTTGTGAAATAATCTGATACATAACATAAAATAATTTTAATGTTTGTATTTTATTACAAACTCCAATTGTTTTTTTTTTGTTCAAAACCAAACACAATATAGGTAAACACTACATAAAATTGCTTTCTTTAATAATATTCAAATGATTTGAATTTTTAATTTTAATTTGTCACAAATATGCGTGATGTTTTTAATATATGTCTATTGTTTGCTAAGGACATTGCATCTTTGCTTAATAGGGTTTCTAAAATAATATTATAGTTAATACAAATATATGTTTCAAATGATTACTTATTTAGTAAATATATCGTGACAGTGAAATTTAAGTCTCTTGTAAAATAAATGTAAAATTGTTATATTAACTTATCATAAAATAGAAAATAAGAATTAATTTGCATCTGCAGAACTGGTTTCAATCGCTCCGTCGAGTATGCCGTAACAAATAAAAAATTCTCATAGTAAAATTGAAATGTTGATTAAAACTCAAAAAAAATTTAGATAAATTTAACTGTTCTTAAAGCAAATAATAATAATGTTTTTATATTTTCCGTTCACAATAAAGATGAATAAAATTTTACAGGTTCAGCCCAACACACAGCAGTCCTAAGTTCATTTCTAGGTAGATAAAAATTAAAATATTGGCTGAACTATTTTGAAAATTAGAATGATATACTTCCTCTTAAGTTGAATCAAACATTTCAAATGCATTTATCATAAAAATAATGAAAACAAATAAGAGTAAGCACTAAAAAATTCTATACTATTTACTGTTTTATAGTTTATAAAAAAAGATTTAAACAATTATATTTTGTCTCAATATATCGATATGTGTAGTATACTTTTGAATGTAACAACTATAAGTATAACAAACATTTTGTTAAATTTTTTTATTTTTTATTTAAAAAATTAACGCAATAAATATTACTGCAAACGTTTTATTCGCTATTATTTATTAATTTTTTAATTATCTGTAAACTCCTGCATCTTTTGTATATCTCTGAGTGATTAACAATTGATGTACCAAAAATTAATAATAATGTAAATTGCATAAAAGTATAACGTATTGTAATAAATAAAACAAAAATAAATAATACCCTTTTATTGATGTATCAAAAGATATTTCTTTAGCTTTAGCTTGCGTTTATAGATAATCAACAAACATGTTATTATTGTTTTTGTAATAAACATTTTTTTATTTAAATAAAGTTAATATTTACTTGTATTGTTTAAATATCTACTAAATTTTGTTACACTTACTAATACTTTTTGATAAAAACATAAATTAACTTTGTAGACTTTAACAAAAGAAAATAGCAAATTATTATTCAATATATTTAGGAAATTAACATTTTTAGATACCGCAATCACTCAGGACTCTAATCACACTATATCTAGTTAGGTAGCTTTATCTAATTCTATAATTCATAGAACCTGCACAATTCTACTCAGTAAAAAATCCAAAAACTTGAGTTCTAAACTATTTTAACCAAATTGCGTTAAATAATGGGATTATTACTCAAATGATTGATATAATAACCAGTAAAAAAAAACTTATCATAAATTTGAAAAAATTTTGCAGCTGTTTCACAATTAAATAATCAATAAATGAAATTAGGAGTTTTGTTTTTGTAACCAGTAAGAATTTGATATGTGATGTGGTGTACCGTATTACTATTATTTTTTTAATTATTTACTATTTTTTCACGGACACCGGTATATATAAAACTATGCATGGTATTTAATTTGGTTTTTAAAAGCATACCGACCGCTACCTTGATTTGTAGTATTTTAAAAAAACGGCAACTTTGGCTTCATCACTGGTTCTACAAATAGTTTGATAATTGATTTACTTTTTACCACTACATAATGAAAGGATTAAACTATAATATGTCAAAGTTTTTTAGTCAAATATTAGTTTGGAAATAGCCAAAAAAACCTATCAAATATAGAAATAAATGCGTTTTTCTGTATTTTTGAATTCATTTTGATGCTATTTGCAAATATAATTTCACAAAAAAAGCTTCTACATATCATA
Source organism: Tachinus rufipes (assembly GCA_963932245.1). Classification (NCBI taxonomy): domain Eukaryota; kingdom Metazoa; phylum Arthropoda; class Insecta; order Coleoptera; family Staphylinidae; genus Tachinus; species Tachinus rufipes. The sequence goes on from OZ010744.1 coordinate 74,037,954, forward strand.
GTTTAATCCCTTTTTAAATGTATTAGTGAAAAAATAAATCGCTTATCAAATTATTTGTAGAAGCAGCAATGACGCAAAAGTTGCCGTTTTTGTTAAAATACTACAAATCAAAATAGCGGTTGGTATAAGTATAGAAAGGTTATTTCTTCTAAATTTTATTTAAAAATAAACCATTTGAATTACTACCGATTGACGAGGGATTGGGTTTAAATAAAAAAGTAACTTCAAATAAGTCGTTTGTTTTACCGTTTTCATCGTTTATTTTAAAAATTATTTTTTTTCCTTGCTACAATAAAAAACTTAGTTATAAAAGTTATTTTATTAGAATTTATAAATTAAAATTAGCAAAAACAAAAGTATCTAAAAAAAACGAATTGTGCCGAAAAATGTCTTAATTTATTTGAGTAGAACCGCTCAATTGTAAGACAAACACAACTAATATGTTGTAATGTTACTTTTAATAAACTGGAAATACTCAAGGTCAATGTTCATAGACTGTTTAAATTTTGTCTTTAACGTAGTAGTTTTTTTTGTTGAAATTCAAAAATAATTTTTTTTATGTTGTAATGTATTAAGTAATTCCCAAATATCCATTTAGAAATTAAAAAGATTTCAATTCTACATTTTGGTGAATGCGCCGGGCAGTAAACAATTCCTTATTCCGAGAACTAAGTAATATTTTATATCAAGTATCTATTTGCTTTACTTAATCTTTTATAATAATATGCAACTTAAAAAAAACTGCATATACAAATGTGTGGTGTGCTGTTAAAATAATATTAAAATAAATGTACTAAATTTGTACAAAAAACATCAGACATTTTTATCTCTACTTTGTCGTAGACTTTAAGCTTGCTCCAAAAATATAAAAACTTTACGTCTTAAATGGAGATTTTAATACAGATTATATTATTTTTAAAATCACAAAATAGAAATATATTACTAGATTTAAACAAATTGTACGAGAGAGTGGATAATTTATACTTAATTTACGGGTGAATACAGAGGTTATTAATAGAAAAGTTTTAGTTGAAAGAGGTGGAAACAGTGTGGTGTGTGTGCAAAAGTTGCAGTTTAGTCGCCAAAAAAGTGTAGTAGCAAAAACAAGCAGTAACATTAAAGTGCACAAACAAACATTAACCTAACACGACCAACTCGAGGATAACAATAAATGAATCAATAGTACATAAGATACAAACATAAGACTTAATACATAAACAGTACTCCGTGGTGCAGTAGGTAAAGTGCGTACACCCGTCTTATTAGGCAAGTCAAGCCCTGAGAGGAGGGTTTTCGGAGCTCGACTTTTTTTGTGTTTTTAAATTTTGTGATATACGCCACTATAACTTCTAATTTAATTATTTGATTTAATAATTTAATATAATTATTTTATTTTATTATTTAATTTAATTGAATAATTTAATTAATTAATTTAAAACAACAAAAATAAATGGAAAAAGAAATAGAGATAGTGCTAATAAACCAAAAATAATTAAAAGTATCAAGAAAGTACTCAAATTACCGGAGCAAAAAAAAAATAGAGGTGACAAGAAACTAGCCAGAAAAACGTTGTTCAGGAGAAGATAAAAAAATGGAAAAAAATAAAGAAATGATGAAACAGATGATAGCGGAAATTAAAAAAAAACACAGAAGAAATAAAAATGGAAATGAGAAATATAAATAAGGAGATGATAAAAAGAGAAGAAAATTGGGAAGTAGAAAAAAAAAAGAACTGAAATTCAAAATAAGAGCAATTGAAGACAAGCTAGAACAAAAAAAAAGGGAAGAAAGAAGAAACAAATTTGTAATAAGAAGAATAGAGGTACAAACAGAAAAAAAAAAAAAAATACAGAAGAAATATTACAAAAAAACTTAAAAAGAGAGATTAAAATAATTTCTGCATATTTAGTAGGAAATGAAAAAAAAAACAAAGAATAATAGCAGAAAAAGAGTCATGGGTACAAAAACAGGATATTATGAGAAACAAAAACAAACTGAAAGGCACAAACGTATACATTGACAATGACTTGATATTGGAAGAAAGAAGAGTTCAGAAGGAATTAAGGGATACAGCAAGAGACAAAAAGTCAAAAGGCAGAAACGTATGGGTACGGTACAGAAAATTGAAAATAGATGGAGAAGTATACAACTAGAGTGATCTAGATTAAAAAGTTTCAAAAGAGAGGTTTGCAAAGCAAAAAAATAGTTAGTAGCATAAACACAAAAAAATAGACATCGCATGCAAGAACAAAGGACATGACTTAGTCACACGAGATAAAAAAAACAAAAAATAATGAAAAACAAAGACAGTAAACAAAAAACAGACAAGCAGAATGTTCTGGGAGTACATAAAAACCTTTGACATAATTGGAATGGTAGAGACGTGGATAGATGACAAGAAATGGGAAAGTTAAAGCTTAACATGCCAGCCAAATACATCTGAAAATGCCAACCAGATATCAAAAATAAAAAAAGAAAGAGCCAAAGGAGGCATAATTACCGGCATAAAAAAAGAAATAAAAGAAAAAGAAGATGAGGTTATTGAAAATAAAGGAATACAAGAACAAATTTTGTTAAGGAAAAGAGAAAAATATAATGCAATAACAGTATATAGCAGAGACATAAAAAGCACTAGGCAAAAGTTAGAAACGCTAATACCAAAAACTGAAAGAAGAAAATTGATTATAGGAGGGGACTTCAACGCAAAAATTGAAAAGAAGTGAGAAAAAAATTAACAAGTTGACACAAGAAACAGAGAATCAAAAGATACCACAGAAAACAGAGAAGAATAGGAAATGATTGAATTTTAAATGGAAACATCACTAGAGATAAAAAGGGAAAATTTACTTATATTATATAGAGACAAATGGACAATCGGTAATAGACTTCGTAGTTGTAAATGAGGAGGCGTAAGAAGAGATAGACAATTTTAAAGTAGGAATAAGAGTTGAATCAGATCACCAGCCTTTAGAACTTAGCTTAAATGGGGAAACTGTAAGAAGACAAGAAAATGAAAAGAAAAGTGAAGAAAAAATAATATAGACGGAAGAAAGTGTGATAATGTACTAACAAAATCTGAGTGAAATTAGAAAAAATAAAAGAAATGTCAAAAAGATAATGCGGGATTTAGAGGAAACAATCAGGAAAGCGGTAGTAAAAAAAACATGTAGTAAGAAAAAATGAAAACAGAAAATGTACTAAAAAAAACTAGAAGCCAGAAAGATGTTAAGGCACTGTAGAAACAACAAATGCACAAAAGAAGAATATCTAAACAAACAGAAAGCAAACAAAAATCAGTGTAAAAAAGCTAAAAGCAAATTTATAAAAAAAAAAGAAATAGAAATTAAAAAAATAAAGTCAAAAACAGAAGCATGGAAATACATAAACAAAAAACTAAGAAAAAAACTGGGAGATATTGAGGCAATACTAATGAAAGCGTGGAAAGAACACTTTTCGGGTTTGTTTGGTGGACAAAAGGATAAAGAAGAAAAAGTAGACAAACAAAAGCCAATCACACAAGCGGAAGAAATTTCAAAAGAAGCAATATAAGAAAAAATTTAAAAAAATTATGGTACTGAAAAGCTGATTGAAAAATTAAGTAAATTAATAAATAGAGTATGAAAGGAAAAAGAATTTCTAAATGAATGAAAAGAAGGTCTTATATGCCCTATACACAAAACGTCGGCTTAATCTGCAAAAGCCGTAAGTCCACTTTTGGCCGAAAATGAGATTTTTGAGCCATCTGTTTTAAAAAAAATCAACACATACGTCGAAGAAATCCCAGCAACTGTAAAAAAATTGACGCATCAAAAATATACAGTTTTCTTTACCACGTAAGTCCTAACCTATTAAAACAAATAGTAAAAACCAGTGAGTCCAGTTTTAGCATGACGGGTAACATGCTAGATAACATTCCGACAATGTGTGTGAATATTTAGAATTTCAACACCTTTATGATTACATCTGAGTGTGGAGAATAGAAGGTAAGCAATTGCAATTCAATGTATATAGTTAGGAATGTTAAATTTGCAGGATATTTTATTGAATTTAACATTTTAATCTGATCATAAACTTACATGTTTTTCTTAACATACATAGATAAATAAGTTAGCTCTTTTTAAAAGGAGTTACGGCATTTTCTATATTAATATTTAATTAGTATCAATTAGTTTGAGCTATTTCATAGTTTTTAATTATTATAATTACATAACAGTAATACGATTTTCTTTTATTTTATTTTAGAAAATATAACCAGTTTTAAAAAAAGAACCGATAAGATTTTGGCAATGATACAAAACATCAGTACTGAAATTTTAACACAAAATAATTATAAACAAAGCCTAAATCAATTCCCAAATTTTGAACGTCCAATCAGTGAAGATAAAAAAGAAAACACTCCTCCAAAGTCAACTCAACAGCCTATTGAGTCAAACACTTAATTAAAAAACCCTGATGAAAAATTAAGTAACACAATGACATGCTCATCTAATACGGACTGTTTGCTGTTTTTAAATATACCAGAGATAACTTCAATATTTAGTAATACTAGGTCACTAGATGTCATTTCTGGTACAAATGTGATTGTTAATAAAATGACTAGTTCCGATCAAACCAAAGTTAATGATTTAGATAAGAATATAGATCATACAGATGCCATTCAAATAATTGAATTAAATCCAAATAAATGCAATAATATAGACTGTGATTTAGAATTAGTACAAGAATCTAGATTAAATAATGTACCTGAACTTACCTTTGAAAATGAGACTAACTATTTACATGAGTTGCTACCAATATTTTCTGAAGACGCACTCAATCCGGGACAATATGAGTCATTTGGCATTGAATTCGAAGAAGAAATACTAAGTAATCCGGAAAATATCAATGGACCTGACTATTCCGAAGACTACACTTTGAACCAAAATAATAGTGACTTACAAAAAGATGATGATGAAGAGGATGGAAAAGATATTGATTATATACCAGACATAGAATCGCAAGATGATGGTGAAGCTGGTAAGAATGGAGACAATGATGGAGACAATATTTCAAATGAAATTGATCGAAAAAGAAATAAAAGACAATTTGTAAATAAAAAAAAGTGGCATGAAAATAAGATGAAAAGAAAACGTGAAAAGGGCAAAGAATATTTTGGAACGAAAAAAGTTGATGAGAAGTGGACATACAATATTAAAAAAGAAAAGAAGCAAATACGACAACCATGTAGTTGTAAACTATTGCTGAAATTTTCTAATTTACATTGTCGCTCATTTTCTGAGGTAGTAAGATTAAATATTTTTACACATTTTTGGTCGAAGATGACTTGGCCTGAAAGACAAGTCTACGTCTCATTTTTGGTAAACATCAGTAACGTAAGTAGGCCTAGAAATAGAATAAATAAAACTTCTTGAAGGACGCAGTCGCTAGTTTATTATTTGAAGAAAGGAGACATACAATATTAAAAAAGAAAAGAAGCAAATACGACAACCATGTAGTTGTAAACTATTGCTGAAATTTTCTAATTTACATTGTCGCTCATTTTCTGAGGTAGTAAGATTAAATATTTTTACACATTTTTGGTCAAAGATGACTTGGCCTGAAAGACAAGTCTACGTCTCATTTTTGGTAAACATCAGTAACGTAAGTAGGCCTAGAAATAGAATAAATAAAACTTCTTGAAGGACGCAGTCGCTAGTTTATTATTTGAAGAAAGGAGAAAAAACGACTGAGAGTGTGTGAACAAATGTTTTTAAATACCCATAGTCTTAAAGAAAATATGATCCTGGATTGGCTTAAAAAAACATAAAGATAAAAGCCAAATAAATAGTGAAGTTACTACAAAAAAAGATTAAATTAAATCGAATAGGTACAGGAATATAAAAGATAATTTAAAAACTTTTTTTTTTTTAATTGGAGTCCCATTATTGCCGCTCATCAACCAACAAGCTGTATCTAGAACGTACTTGGCACTCAAAAACGGCACTTCATAAGTTCTACAAGCAGTGGTGAGAAGAAAAATCGTTACCATTTGTCTCGATTGCTTCATTCTGTCACGTTTTTGAAGAAATGAACCTATCATTATTTCAGCCAATAAAAGATGAGTGCGATACCTGTGTTGCTCACAGAACGGATAATTTAACACATGAGGCCTACGAAGTTCATCAGGCAAAGAAAAAAGAAGCAAGAGAGGAATAAAACAAAGACAATGAGTCAAAAGATAAAATATTTTGCATGGATCTACAGTCAGTGATTTTAGCTCCCAAATCCAATACATCGTCTCTTTATTTTAAAACAAAATTAATTGTTCATAATTTTACCATCTTTGATATAAAAACTAAAGATGGCTATTGTTATTTATGGCATGAGTCATCTGGAGGAGTAACAGCGAGTGATTACGCTACTATAATTTGTAGATTCATAGAACAAAACGTGTTTGAAAAACTTTAACCTGAACAAAAAATTATATTTTATAGTGATGGATGCACCTCTCAGAATAGAAACTCGACTCTAGCTAATGCACTTATCAATTTTTCTATCAGGTTTAATGTAACAATAGAACAAACAATTCTTGAGAAAGGTCATACACAAATGGAAGCAGACTCTATACATTCTACCATTGAGAAAAAATTGCGTCATGTGAATATAAACGTACCAGCTGATTATGTTGGGATTTGTTTAAGAGCTCGTGAAAAGTCCACACCTTATGAAGTGGGATACCTAAGTCATGATTTCTTTAAAGATTTTTCTAAACTAACATTATTTAAATCCTTGAGACCCGGGAAGAAAATAGGCGATCCAATGGTTACAGATATTAGAGCTTTGCAATATAAACCTGATAGTTCCATTTTGTACAAATTAAGACATACTCATCAGTTTAAAGAGCTGCAGTATAGTCGGGTAAAGAAAATTTTCCGTGTAAATTTAGCTTGTGACATTAATGATTTGCCACAACTCTATACGGGGCCAATTCCAATTAAACACGCAAAATATTTGCATTTGCAAAATCTAAAAAAAAGTCTAGAAAAGGATTACCATGACTTTTACGATCGCCTAACTTTTAAATAATAAATTGTAGCGCTAATAATTTTGTCTTTTTAATAGTATGTTATAAAAATTAAAATTTATGTTATATTATTCGTATGAAAAGTGCAAAATAAATAATACGTTACATTTTTTTTATATTATTATTTTATTTACGAATAAATGGAAAATCCATTATGTTCCCAAAAATATAGAAAAAAATGTGAAAATCACCGTAAGTCCATTTTAATATACATTTAGTCGATTTTTTTCAAATTTAACAACAGATTAGATCATATTTATAAATATATAGACCAGTTTACACTTTAAATTGCTTGAATACCCAATTAATTCTTATTAAAACACATTTATTGGTCTCCTGTAAAATTTTGATTTTTGGACTTACTGCTTTTGCAGATTTAGCCGACGAAAAGTAGAACCAAAAAGCTAGAAAATAACTACAAGGGCATAACACTGCTGGATACGGCATACAAGATGTACGCCATGATATTAGAAAAAAAGTTAAATGAGGAACTGGGTATGAATGAGATAATTCTAGACGGGCAGGCCGGCTTTAGGAAAGGAAAAGGTACCATAGATAACGTATATATTTTACACCATATTGTGGACAAAAAATAGCAGAAAAAGGAATAAAAGTATATGCTTTATTCCTGGATCTAAAGACGGCATTTGATAGTGTGGTTAGAGAGAAACTGTGGAAGTGTATGAGAATGAAAGAAATTAGCGAGCCCCTGGTAAGAAGAATAGAAGAGGTGTATGCGGAGACAGCAAGCAGAGTGTGGGTGAACGGGAAAATGATTGAATGATTTTAGACAACAAAAGGAGTAAGACAAGTATGTCCATTGAGTCCCACTTTGTTTTTTAACCTACTTAACAGTTATAGAACAAAAAAATGAAGTTAGCTCAAGCAGGAAGGGTAGTAGTCAGTAGAAAAAAAGTGTGGTTGTTAGCATATGCAGACAATATGGTAATTATAGCAAAAAAAGCAAAAGAAATCATTAAAAGCTTAGAAAAATATTTTAGAAAAAAAAGTTTAGAAGTTAATGTAGATAAAACAAAAATTATAGTGTTTAGAAAGGAGAGTGGAAAAAAAAGTTGAGGACTGAAAATAGAATAGGCAAGGTATTATGAAAGTAAATTTTTTTAATGATTTGGAATATGTTTTTTTGCACGAACAACACATTAAAGAGATGGCTTGAAAAGCAAATAAAGTAGTGGGAGAAGTTAGGGAAATAAGTGAACAAAAATTTGAATGTTTGAGAATAAAAAGACTTATGTTTGATAGTTTAGTTAGAAGTATGATATTGTATGGGTCAGAAATATGAAGATAGAAAAAAACAAGAAAAAATAGAAGCAATACATGTAATATTGGAGATGGGTGCTAGGTTTAAATAGGAAAACTTTAGCATATTTTGTGCTGGAGAAAGTCAAAAAAAATAAGTTAAGAGTAGAAGCAAGAAAAAAGCAATAAAGTATAAAAAAAGAAAAAAGCTAGGAGAGATTAGGGAAAATTATTACAATCGGAATGGATATGCTAGCTAAAAAATTGAAAAAATGAGAGAATGTGGGAGGAAGACATGGTACAAAATTATAAGAAGAGATAGAAATATACAATGGCAAGAAAAGAGAATACGAGTGAAAGAGTCTAGGTACAACGCAAATTATGAACATATTATAGAAAGCAAACTGCCAATGTACCTAGAGAGCAATAAATATAGTAAAAATGATAAAAAAATGATTGCAAAATTCAGATGTGGTAATGAAGAGGGAGTAACAAAATTTGAATGGAAGAAGATTTGAAAATGTGCAGAATTGAACATATGTTGAAAGAGTGTAACAAAATAAGAGAAGAACAGATGAAAAAAATGAGATATAGAAAGGGGACGGAAGAAGGATAAAATAGATAAGAGCAGCTAAAAGAAAAAAAAAAAAGTAGATAAACAGAGAAGAAAATATTTTTAGTTGTGTTAATTTTATAAGGATTAGGTTTTATAATTTTGGGAAGTTAAAAATTTATTTGTAAATGTAATCTTAAAAACTGAAAGGCAAACAATAAACGTATTATAAATATTATTTAATTTATTTGCATCATTTAGATTGTTCATTAAATTAAAAAGAAGCTAATTGCATATTTACAAATGTACAACAGTAGAACAGAACAGGAAAACCAAACCTAACCCAAACCTTAAAAATCTCATTAAATATTATAAAACTGAAACTAAAATCCTAACCTTAAAATTAAAATTAAAGAAACCAAAACTGGCACCGAGACTTTTTTAATAAGGTTTTGAGAGTTTCGTTTTCAGATGTAGCAGACAAGATCTTCTGACGTCGGCTGGCTCTAAAATACCAAGGTAAGATAAGCTATTTATGGTATATTTTATAAACATAAATGCTTCCCAAGGCAAATGAAATAATTCCCTGATATAATTTAAGCCCATGTAGTAAAAACACTATATCTTTGGCTATACTATTTGTTTTTAGTGTTATTAAAAATTTAAAAAACGTTAAATACTTATGACAGAAAAAACATATAAACTTGCGGCAAGAATTATAATTCTAACTACTGGAAAAAAAATATTAAAAAAAGTAATTTTAAAATTGAAATGTGTTTGTTTATTTTTATAAATTATATAAACTTATTTTTGGTTTGTATTATGCAAATTCAAATATTTAGTTTGTTGTTTCAAATAAACAAAAAATACAAACAAAACTCTGAAACCAAGGTTCCAACGTATTCTTTTAAAGAACCGGAACTGAAACCAAAATTAAATCCTGTGCAAAATATTTTACTAAACTAAACTCAGAACCAAAATTCTTTTAAAAAATGCAAAGTTTTGCAGGTTTAAGTAGAACTTTGATTTGCAACTGATTATGAGGTCTCCAACTTACCAACATTTCAATATATATAATACAAACTTAATAAAAAGGTTCAGATAATATGTAAATTATTTACACTAAAAATGATTGAAATTTTAACAAAAATTTATGTATTTTTATCATTTTTAAAAGTTAACAAAAATTAATTGATTAGTTTCTCATTTAAATCAAATTATACTCCGAGTCGGATAACGTGGCGTTTTGATTTGGTTTATCAATCGTAATATTGCTTAACGAATTGGCAGAATTAACAGCATAATAACTTCATGTTAGCGTAAATAAATGAACAGGCAGAAATAATAGCAAAAGTTACGTCCTGAACGCCTTAGAAACACTACCAAATGTAAAGATTGAGCTCTTTGTTTTATTGTTCTCCAAAACTAATTTTCAATTAGAGATGTCTAAAAGAGCTTAATTAACCAAAAAATCTTTGTTTGGTAAGTTTACTGAAATCATTTAGACTCAAATTGTACTAGAAACAAAAAAAGATCTTTAACTCCTTACCATAAGAAAATCTGTATAAAATTGTGGAATAAGAAACAACAATGGGTTGATCAATTAATGCAAGTTATCTGTAGCAACAGATCGAAATGTTGTTTGTCCATATTTTGCCATTTGCCAACTTTTACACGCGGGTTAATGGTATAGGAAGCAATCATTTATAGCCTTTTTTAGTGTTCATTCCATAAAAAATAAACAAAAATTGCTACATTAAGACAGTTCTAGAACAAACATTAATGTCCTATCTGAGAAAGTTAGAAACCCCCATTTTCCAACGGGATATAGCAAAACCACATACAGCTAGAGTGACTATAGAATTTTTAAAACTATAATAGGTAGAAGACTGAGCTATTTTCAGCTACTCCACTCACTTTAACTGATATTTGGATGCGTATTAAAGAAAAAAACTCAGGATTTAATCTCTCAAGCTAAATTTCACAATTTAGATACTAACATAGCTAGTTGTTAAAAAAAAGGGCAACTTATTATTGATTAAAAAAAAATTCAATGTGAAATATTTATATTTTATGTACAATTATCTAAAAAATTAGTTACAAGTTATTAGTGTGCTAATAATTCTAGAGGCTAATATATCAATCCATTTTTTACTATAGTTTGTTTGCGTTAAGACTGCAGTTGTAATTGTTATAGACATTGAGAAACAATGCTCTGATTGGTTTATAGGCTTACCCCAACTTACCCAATTTACAATAAAATATCTGCCAAGTTATAGCTATTTAAATGCATTTGAATACATTTAGTTAACGTCTTTTACAATTCCGTTTATCAATATTTTGCGTTATTGTAACTAGGTTAACCCATTTGTAAATAATTATATGTATTTCAACTTTAAATTACAAATTTGTTGCTGACGTACAGTATAACCTCAAAAACTTGGATATATAAGAGTAAACGCCATGCATGCATGTTTTTTTTTATAGTTTTTAATATTAATAAAAAAAATAGGTCAAATACATATATTTATTAAACATATAAATATTTAATTAACAAGCAATTAACTATATTGTTTTTGCATTAAAGTTTTCAAATTATTTAAAATCATTTTATTATAATATAATAAATAAAGTAAAGTTAGGTGTAATATAATACCAATGAGAACATGTAGCAATTACAGTTGTGTGACACAGTTGTAAAGGTGGACCTTTTTCTAACAGTCAATTCACTAACATTTACGTCTCTAACTTTATGGAACTGATTTCGTAGATAAACTGCAGAAGATGTCTTATTTTGCAAATTTGTGAACACCAAAAAAAACAAAAACTGTTTGTAGTAACTTTTTTTTGCCCGGATCCTATTTTTTTAATTATGAGGCTAATATCCAAGTAACGCTGATACACTTTTTGTACAGCACAAAGGCTTTTACCAACAATTCTTGAAGTTTTACGTTTTCCTTGCCCGTTTTCAATCGACGCTATAATTCTTGCCACAACAATAGGGCTTAAAGGCATTATGACCTGTTAAGTACAGTACACCGTGTAAATGACAAATTTTGCAAAGAAAAATCAACACTAAGTAAAAAAACCATAACAAAATGTACGTTTTCAATTAGAGCAAAATGGATGCTATTTCATAAAAGTCTGTAACACGGTGATAATAACTGACAAATAGATAACATTTGTCAGAAAAATAATTATTAAACGCCTACTTCCAAAAATAAATCATAATTTTAAATTGATTTCTATTTATTGCTTGCTACTGTATAAATATATATTACTATCAAATATATATATAAACATATATATATAAATTCAAACAAAAGTTCAAAACATAAAATTTAACTTTTGAAAGTCATAGAGAACAAACTAACAAAAAAATGAATTAAGATTTTTGACATATAGCCGTTACAACAAGTTTTGCAAAGATGGAGAAACGTCAAGACAAATAGTACAAAGTAAGGTTTAAAAACCAAAGCAGGCTATTGTACAGTGTTACTGCCTACCCCAAAACTAGGTATTTATAGATGTATATTTAGTACATATAGAGTTAGTAGATATAAAAGCTGCAAGTATTATTTTATTATTTATATATTATATTTATATTTACAAATATATTATGAACTTACGTAAAAAAAATATTCTTATTTTAATCAATTCATCAGCACACAGTTATAATACATGTAAAGTAAAATTCATGTCAACAAATTAGCGCAAAATATCAAAATTTAAAACTTTTTTCTTTTTCTAGTGTGAGATTGTACAAATTACTTGTATATTTACATAATATTGCTTATTATAAGCATATTAAGTCTTAAATTATTACATTTCAAATCCAGAAATGTTATTATTTTATCATAGAATATTTGTGTAATCCATTGTAATATATTGCTGTATCTTATACATTTTGTGATACGCAATTTGATTAGAATTAACTTTATAATTTTAACATTTTATCTATAATGTACTAAATTATGTATGTATATTAACTTCATATCCATGCTCACACAATACATTATTATTATTATTTACATTTGTTTATCAATTTTCTAATAAAAATAATATATCTGTATAATCTGTCATACAAATCCATTACATTGGATATTTATAATAAAACAATAATTTAAATTTATTAATAGTCGACAAATTAATCAACAATTAATAACATCGGGAAATTAATTTGAATTTTTAGAATACCGGAGTTGACTAAATTAATAAAATAATTTCAAGCTTGAAATAAATTTGTTACATAAAAAAGTTAAGAACTCTCCTTACTGTAATCCTCATTTAACATTAAGAACTCATAATAATATTTTTCCGCACAATTATCTATATACTTAGATATTCTTTTTTTCTTTAAGTATATAGAAAAAATAAAAATAATTAAATTGTAAAAAAATATATTTATAAAAAAAATCTATTTGTATTTAATCCTTATTATTTTATTCCCAACAAAGAAATTTAATAAATGATTATTAACTTAATTAAATTAATAGATATAAGACGAGCATCAAAGTTTACAAATTATAATTCAAAAGCCAAGCCAAACTAAGAAAACACACTGTCGGTCCGCATCAGTTAAATATAATGATGCTATATAATACAGCTTTTAAAGTTATGAGATTATAAAACTAATGATGCAATTATTTATTACGTTGTAACTACAATCTTATGTTTGTTTTTATTTTTTTATTATTATAATAAGTATAAACAGATTTAATTATTCAAAAATGTAAATTAATGCTCTTAAAAAAAGCTTGTGTTTTAATTGACGCTTTTTATAAACAAAATATAACCTGATGCGTAAAAATAAATTAATAACAAATTAAACAAACAATTACAATCAACGATGTAAAAACTAAAGCTTTAAAATTTACCAAATTAAAAAATAGATTCATTATTTCTTAATACTTATAATTTGCATTTATTTAAATTTAATGTCCACAGACTTCTTAAATAGTGTTGCAATTATATTGTTATAATATATTAAGTTCTTCTTAAGCATCACAAATTAAAATTAAAAATTGTAGATTGTGAATTCATTCATTCAAAAATGTAAATTTGTGCCCATAAAGTAAATCTGTATTTTATTTTCCGCTTCATATAATTAAGATATAATCGGCTGGTGCGTGAAAATAAATTGATATTAATTTAAATTCCTTTTAAAATTGCAATTACGTGCTCTGCTTAATTTATTTGTTTAAATCTTAATTGTTTTGTGTTAGAAAATTATCATTTCTGTTTTTAATTGAATAATATTTAAAAAACAACCTTTAATATATATTTCGTTTTAATATTAACAAGCAAACACAAATCTTAACACCTAAATAAATAAAATAATATTTACCACGTATATAAACATATTTTTTATGCTGTAAACACACGGTCTTGATAAAAAAATGTTAGATATTTCTTTTAAGAGCATTCCGACCTCTACCTTAATTCCTATTTCTACATATAATTTAAAAAGCATTTATTGTTGCACTAGTACATTCAAAAAGGATTAAAATATAGTTTGTTAGACTATTTGCAAATGTAATTTGACTAAAACAATCTGACAAAACATAGATTGAATAGAAATTACGCTAAAATTGCTGTATAACGTCTCAATAGCTTATGAAAGAATACCATGGTTATTTATCAGTACTTAAGAAAACAAAATTCAGATCAGATTTTTGCAAAAAAAAATTTATTTATTTAACTTAGAGACAACCATTTGTTAAATTATGATACTATCAAACTCACACCAATTACTAAATATAACAATAATTCAAATTAAAACTAAACAATTACATAATTCAAATTCAGTCAATAACTTAAATTATTATGAATAATGCTGACAATAATTATATCTTGAATTATATATATATAAATAATTATAGATAAAACTTAAGATTATAAAATAAATTAATAATTTATTCTAACTCAATCTAACGATTACAGCGGCCACGGGTCAAATAGACAATTGTTTTGGTTCTACAAACCTTGTTAGTATGCCTTGACGACACCATCGCATGATAGCAAACGACAAACTTGAATAAATATTTTTGTGCTTATAAACACAATTGATGATGTAATTAATCAAACAAACAACCAAATTGCACTATCTGAAGCCACCAGTTATAACATGCAACGTTTCGTTTGGTATTCAACTAGTTTTCGAACAAGTGCCAATGGAGAGTTTTTTAATGAATAAGGTCCGTTTAATTAAGACCGACATAACTTTAAATAGCAACCATAAAAAGTGAATCCAACGTTGCAAAATTTTTTAGCGCATACTTATTTGGCTTATTTAAATTGTATTAGTGGAAACTACATATTCCGCGACACGCTTCTAATTTCTCATCAATTGTCACGTTTTCAACTTAAGTATTAGAAAGCCCTGTTCCGCGTCGAAGTTTAATTTTTGCGTATCTACTGTATCTTCTTCATTGTTATTTTTATGACAATCAAAAATATCATCAGCTTCATCATCATCTCCATTCAGCGATTCTAACATTAGTTTATGCTGCTCTTGTTCATAGGACATTATATGATAATACATTTTTATATATTTATTACGGCTTAAAATTAATAATAACTGACTAAAATATTTACAATTTTTTTTATTATATACTAGCTGAGTAAGGCGATGAATCTTCAAGTACAAGATTAAAGGCAATAAGGATCTCAAAGCTTCTTGGAATTTTAGTTGCAAAGAATAAGAAAACATGTATTAATTTGTAAAAAAAAATCAATAATTACAAAAAGTGTTGTATCTCAAATAGTGTATTTGTTACTAGCGACAGACCTACGTTCCGCAATTGTTTGCATCATATATTGATAAAATACAACCTATTATTCTTAAAATATTTTCCAAAAAATTTGGTTCCATTCTGACTAAAATATTTGCTTAATCACACAAGAAAGAAACATTACCAATTTGTTGAAAGATTGAAAATGTTAAGTATACTTAAAAAAAAGAAAGTTTAAATTTTTAAATTATAGATCAATTGCATTGTTGTTTAATCTGTTAAAAAAATTTAAAAAATATATTAATTTCCACATTGGTCAAGTGTTTAGAATAAAATAACTTTATTTCAGATACTTAATATAAATTTTGATCAAAACGTTTTACAACACTTTCTTTTGAGTTATGTTAATCACAAATAAAATGCTAAAACATGCAAAAAATCTTGCAGTAGCTCTAGACATTTTTAAAGCATTTGATAGGGTATGGCATCTTAATCTTATTAACAAGCTTCATTGTATAAGTTTTAATCATAAATCTGTAAACTTTGGGAATTGTTTTTTTGACAATAGAAAAGTTATCTGACCTAAAAATCACAAATGCTGGTGTTCCTCAAGATTCTGCTCTTTTGCCAACTTTATGATTGATTTACATTATATTACTTTTTTAACCATTATGTGACTGGTAAATAAAACAACTTCTAATGACGGCATAGGTACCCGGGTACTCAGTAACAAAAACACGTTATGCACATGCCGTTTGTTGCTTCTGATAAAAGGAATGTGTTTTAAAACTAGAAAATAGAGAATCGGAACAATCTAATGTTAAAAAACAAACTTATTAAAATAGAAAGTCCGATTTAGATAAAAGCGCGATAAAGATGAAACGCTTCCACAAAGTGCAACTTTAGTTAGCAAAGATAGATTAACTGGTATGATTCTCTAATAATACCAGTTTAAATAATAAGGCAAAATTATTTGCGTTTAGTAAAGAAACAACTTTATTTATAAATGGAGCATTCAAAAATAAAAATTAGGCTATCAATTTAAAAATACAAAATTTGCCAAAAAAAAAATTTATAAATAACTAACTTATTGGTAGAATTTTATTATAATCAAAAGAAAAATGCAAAATTTGACTAATAAAATGTCAAAATTAAAGCAAATGAGATATAAATTGTTAAAAAGTGTAAGATTCTAATCTTAAAACATAAAAAAAAACAAAATTCAGCTAAAAGTTGTTGAGAAATAAAATGTTCTTTTTATACAAAGTAAAAACTATTAACCCAACTATGAATTATCAAAATACCATCAGAAAACATTAAAATTCAACCATCAAAGCTTGAAAAGTTTAAAATTCTACACATAGAATGTCAAAAATAGCAAAATTCAGCTATGAAATATCTGTTGAAAAACACCAAAGTTTGGTCATAAACTGTTAAAAAAATGCAAGACTTCATGCATAAAATAACAAAACAGCAAAATCCGCCCATACACAGTTAAAAAGTGCAAGATTATATTAGTAAAAACTAAAAAATTGCGAAATCCGGCTACAACGTATTAAAATATTGTCAAGAAGCACTAAAATCCGGTCATAAACGGTTAAAAAGTGTTAATTTTAAAATGAATTTGTAAAGCTTAGACATAAACTTTTTAAAAATGCAAAATTCTATTAATTAAAAAAGAAAAGTAGCAAAATCCAGCTATAAAATATCAAATCAATTCTATTTATAAAACGTCAGAAAACACCAAAATCCGGCTTTAAACTGTCAAAACGTGAAAATTTTTATTTATAAAATATCAAAAATAACAAAATCCGGCCATAAACTATTGAAAAGTATAAGATTCTATTTTAAAACGACAAAACAGCAATGTGCGGTCATAAATTATTAAAAAATCCAAAATACTGTTTATAAAATGTCAAAAACATAACTGTTAAAAAGTGTATTTTTTATGAAATGTCAATAACAGCAAAATCCTGTTATAAAATATAATAATATTTTTAGAAACAATTAAAATCTTGTCATAAATTGTTTGAAAAGTACAAGATTTTATTTATAAAATGTCAAAAACTGCAAAATCCGGTCATAAGCTGTTAAAAAGTGTAAGACTCAATTCGTATAATGTGAAAAATAACAAAATTCAATTATAAAGTATAAAAATATTGTATGAAGGTACCAAAATTTACCATAAAATGTTAAAAAAATAGCAAAATTCTGTCCTAAAATAATTTAAAAAAAATCAAATAAGCCAATATCTGGCTTAAACCGGTGAAAAAGTGCAAAATTTAAAATATTTTTACAGCTGCTATGTAAGATTTTGTAATTTTAGACGTATCAAGTTAATAAGTAGTATCATTTTAGACAGATAACATTTTAGTTCGTGTATTTGATAATTTTTAACATGTTAAATTAAAGAAATTATTTTTAACAAATAATATACTTGTTAAAGTACTCTTGTGGTAAAAATATTACGGTTATTGACGTTTTATAAAAATTGCAAAAAAATTAATTGGGAAACATGGAAACAAAATCAACAACCTCAAATTATTAAATGCCGTAAATTTTAAAATTAAATTCTATACTTTCTGCAAATTTTTTTACAAAAATCTATTGTGTCAGATTCCAGATCTGTCGTTTTTTTTTTAGTTTAAACATAGAATTTTAATAATTTTTTAAATAAGAAAATTAAAAATGCTGGTTTGGAACCAAAAAGTTCAACCATACACGCCAATATAAGAAGTGCAGGTTTTTTTGATATAAATAGATAAAAAAAAAAAATTGTTGGAGTGTAGTTTTTCTTAGTTTAATTTAGTATACTTAGAAGACTTTATGGATAGAAGGGTTAAAAATGTCTTATACTTTTTTTTACTTGTAGAAATCTGGTCACCAACAAACAAATCCATATCTAAATCTTCTCCAATTTACCTTCTAAGGGTTACAATTTCACAATCTTTTTTGGAATAGCCGTGTCAACATAGCTCTGAACGTATCTAGAAAACTAAGATTTCTTAATAAATGTAAAAAGTTTTTTACTTCTTTTTAGCATTTGCATATAAATGTAAATAACTTATATCCGTCCTTGTATAGAATATTGGATCCAACTCTAAAGAAGAACATCGAAAATTACACTGTCTCTTCTAAACTCTATTCAAAAAACGAGCTATTCAGATCATTGCTGACGCAAAGTGACTAATAACTTAGTTACTTCACAGCACCGGCGTAATGTTGCAAATTAAGTATTTCCTAAACATCACATTTATTGTTTATATTTTTGTATTTAATGGCATTTTGCCGTATAATAAAATAATAATATTATATTATTTCTTACAATGTCAATCAGTTGTGTTCACTCAAAAGCAGTTTTGTTGCGAGTTTAATGTTAAAAGACTTGGACAATTTTAAACAAAGCAAATAAAACGGAAGTGGATGCAAATTTTTAAATTAGTAGTAACGTTGGCTCAAAATTTACTATAAGCATGAAAACACCTAAAATTATCAAATGCGCCAAACAAGCTAAAGAAAGAAGTTTGAAACAATCGGCAACAAGGCATTCAATAGCCCAGTAAATTTTTGAAAAAAACTTCCACTTATATAAGTCAAGTTTACAAGTTAAAAACTAGAATAAATTAGTTTGTATGGCATTCTGCAGACAATTTTTGCAAATTTTGAAAAATAACAAATTTTTTTTTTTTTTTTTTAATGTCCAGATAAAGCTTATTACCATCTTAGTAAATATGTTAACAAGCAAAACTTTTGCTATTGGGTTGAAAAACATCTATACTAGTTTTATAGTGCAGTGTTTCAATATTTGAAATTGTATGAGATTTTTTTTTTACAAAAATGATCAAATAGTTACTATTAATTCTAAACGCTACATTCATGTGCTGGACGTATTTTTAAAACGGTACTTACAGCACGGCTAGCTAAAATTATGTTGCCAAATATGTTTCCTGGTCACTTGATTTTAAGGTTTAATGACATATTTGTCCCAATTTCCCGGATTTTGATTTTTTTCTAAGAAAATATATAAAGCAAAAAGTCTATGAAAAGCGTCTTCAAACAGTACAAAACTTTAAAATGCGCATATCAGTAGAAATAGAAAGTATTTAATCAGAATTGTTGAGAAGAATTATGCAAAATTTTAGACAAAAACAGCAGTATTACAGTAGGGTACATTGTAAACAAAGTTATTTTAAATTTATATATTTACCGCCTATAATTTTTTGATAAATATACAGTTATGAAATGTTAAATATTACTAATATAAATCATTATTGTAGTATTAAAATGCTATAAATTATAAGTACTCACCCTAAATTATTATTCAATTGCGCTCTTATATCATAAACTAATGTAATCAACCAAACATTGACTTAGTCTATAGCTTAAAAGTATTTTTTTTAGTGTTTGTAATTAAAAAAAAAATGTAATTTTGTTTATCAACATCTTAAAGATTTAAAACCCCATAACATCTTTTTGACTGAAATCTAAGTAAGCAATAAAGACACAGATCGCTTCAATCTATTAAAATTTGGATAATCAACTACAACATTCATTTGTTGACCAATGTGCCTTCATTCACAAATAACAAGCATATTGTAAACTGAAGATGTACAAGGGCATTGGTTATATTAGCATATACTACACACATATTTTTGTAATAAGCATACATTGTTCTCCACATCCAGTTTTTTTTAATAAAATTTTTGAAAGTTTTGACTAACTTTGTCATGGTAATTATAGAAAAACAAAAATTATTATGTTAGAAAATTTTATTGTACATATTACTGAATAGTTAAGTCACTCATTTTCTACAACACTATCCGACAACAAAATAAAATGTTTGCTTCTTGTCATAATCTAACCTAACTTATTTAGCTACTTAACTATTTTAAATAAATTTCTTAATAAATCAAATTTATTAGATAAATCTCTCAACTGTCTCTGAGATTAAAATAACTTTCCGGTTATTCACTGAATAATTCTGTTGTTAATTATCTTTTTTTATTACTACTAAACCTACTACTTAGTTATAAAAATTCTAAGATAAACATAGTAAAAATAAAACAATTTTATATCATTTTGATTTTATGTTTATTGCTTGTTTTCCAAAAATCTAAATATTTTATCAAAATTAATAAATCAAATTTATTAGATAAATCTCTCAACTGTCTCTGAGATTAAAATAACTTTCCGGTTATTCACTGAATAATTCTGTTGTTAATTATCTTTTTTTATTACTACTAAACCTACTACTTAGTTATAAAAATTCTAAGATAAACATAGTAAAAATAAAACAATTTTATATCATTTTGATTTTATGTTTATTGCTTGTTTTCCAAAAATCTAAATATTTTATCAAAATTAATAAATCAAATTTATTAGATAAATCTCTCAACTGTCTCTGAGATTAAAATAACTTTCCGGTTATTCACTGAATAATTCTGTTGTTAATTATCTTTTTTTATTACTACTAAACCTACTACTTAGTTATAAAAATTCTAAGATAAACATAGTAAAAATAAAACAATTTTATATCATTTTGATTTTATGTTTATTGCTTGTTTTCCAAAAATCTAAATATTTTATCAAAATTAATAAATCAAATTTATTAGATAAATCTCTCAACTGTCTCTGAGATTAAAATAACTTTCCGGTTATTCACTAAATAATTCTGTTGTTAATTATCTTTTTTTATTACTACTAAACCTACTACTTAGTTATAAAAATTCTAAGATAAACATAGTAAAAATAAAACAATTTTATATCATTTTGATTTTATGTTTATTGCTTGTTTTCCAAAAATCTAAATATTTTATCAAAATTAATAAATCAAATTTATTAGATAAATCTCTCAACTGTCTCTGAGATTAAAATAACTTTCCGGTTATTCACTGAATAATTCTGTTGTTA
Source organism: Tachinus rufipes (assembly GCA_963932245.1). NCBI lineage: Eukaryota > Metazoa > Arthropoda > Insecta > Coleoptera > Staphylinidae > Tachinus > Tachinus rufipes. The sequence continues at coordinate 74,059,474 of OZ010744.1, forward strand.
ATTATCTTTTTTTATTACTACTAAACCTACTACTTAGTTATAAAAATTCTAAGATAAACATAGTAAAAATAAAACAATTTTATATCATTTTGATTTTATGTGTATTGCTTGTTTTCCAAAAATCTAAATATTTTATCAAAATAACTTACAAAAACCATTCAGAAAATTATCAAAAAATTGTCATATTTTCTGTTATTTAACTAAAACAACTTGTATTTAATTTATACAGAAAAGACATCAATCAAACTAATCAGGATTATAAAATAAAAAAGCTTGTATTTGAAAAAAATCTACAAATTAATAAATTTATTGCAAAATAGTATAATAATTTCAACACCATCTCTTCAATGTGATAAAAATAATTTATTAACTAATGTAAAAAAAAACGCAAATCTCTTTCTGTTGTTGTACTAATTATACTATGGCAAAAATATTAATCTTAATATACACAAAAGATTAATTTCTAATTTGTTGTAAAATCAAAACGATCTATGTATAACAGATCTTCTAACATATTTTAGTTACAAATAAAATTTTACTTTAAACAAACATGCAATAACTCTAGACAGTTTTAAATCTTATTAACAAGCTGTATTGTATATTAATTTTTTATTTGATTTAACCTAACCTAACCTAACTTAACTATCCCGTTAGAGCAAAAAAAATGTATTGACCAAGAATCAATGGAAAATCTATATCGTTTTGGTTTTAAAAAAATGTATCTTTATTTTAAATTACATACTACACTTTTTACAAAAACTATCTTAATTGACACAAAAATAAAAAATAGTTTGTAGAAAATTCTTTTGTGCATACATTTCTAATGCCTACATACCATGTAGTATACACTATATATTTTTTGTCTCTGTAACTTATATATAAAGAGTGATTCCTAACTGAAAGCAAAAATAAAACTTAAGGTACGTTTTTTTTAATTTCAAACAGAAAATCTAAATAACTTTTATGTCTATCTCGCTTCGTAAAAAAAAAAACAAAAAAAACAACATTAATTTAAGTGTGCAAACTTTTAATACTTTTCAAAAATGTTTTATTTGGCTTGGTTAGTAAAATTTGATAAAAATGCAGTTCAACAACAGAGAATACGCAGATATAATTTTTGTTAGCTGCTAGCTGCATGTCGCGAGTATCAATTAAGATTTCCCAATAGCAAGCAACCTTCTAGTCGCGTATTTATGGACGCATTTTAAAAGTTCTGTGAATTTAGAATTGAAAATCGATGTAATAGCAGGACACCATGGCAGAAAAGGAACAAATTGATAACGCAGTTTTTAATTAACCAAGGGATTAGACAAGTTTTTGCCCGTTTACAACTATCTAAAAACTTTGTCTAGAAAACCTTAAATAGAGAAATTCTTCACCCATATTATTATCAAAAAGTACAACATCTATAAACCAGGCGACGCAGCACAACGACTTGCATTTTCTCAATGGCTTCGTAAACAACATCAACAAGATTCTAACTTCTTTAGTTTAATATTGAAAAGGAATAAATCCATGTTCACAAGAGATGGCATTAACAATATACATAATGAGCATATCTGGTCATTACAAGCTTACCAATAAAGAGTTTTAGTTAACACATGGTGTGGGGTTCTTAATGAGCAACGACTTTCAATTCAAATCTTACCAACTTGTTTAAATGCTGGTTTATACGCAGAATTTCTAAAAAATCAGAAATTTGCTGGATAACTATGTCCTTCTTGCTTTACGTAACAGGATGTAGTACCAGCACGATAGAGCACCGCCCGTTAGGCAATATGTAGTTTAGTAAACTGGCTTGCAAGATCTGCTGATCTAAATCTGTTAGATTTTTATGTCTGGGAACACATAAAACAATTGATTTATGTGAAGCAAATAATTAACGTGGAGCAGCTACAAGAGAGAACTGCAAATGCTGTATTATACATTCAAAACACAACAGATTTTGAAAAGGTTTATCATTCTCTTTTAATGCGTTGTCAAGCTTACATCAACGCTCACGGTGGCCATTTTGAACTTATTAAAGTTATATTGTTTTGGTTGTTGTCACCATTGTTACAAATGTTTTTTTACAAAATTTTGCTACATACAGTTTTTCTAAATAACTTTGATAAAAGTACAATTTAATTATTTAATTAGTTAATTTTGCAGTTAAAGTTACGATAAAACCACATTTAGCCATGATTTTTTATGTATATTTTTCATTAATTTATATATTTATTTATTTATTTATTTATTTATTTATTTATTATCCAACAGTTTTATAAACTTATTACAGGATAATGTTAATTTAATTTAGAACAAAACATACATTTAATTTAGTTTAACTTAACAGTAAAAAAAAAATAATAATAAAAAAAAACATTTTTTTATAAAAAAATTTTACATAAAAAAAAATGAAACAGTAAACATATAAAAAAAAAAAAGAAATACACATATAAGTATACACAAGACATAATATAATATATAATACAGTACTTCTCATTAATTTAATTGTTCGTACAAAAGCTAATTAAAGTTTTATCACTTACATTAAATAAATCTATACTTTTGCAATACGTATTAACTGACCTGCACATTGAATTGATAGGTGAATAAGCATGATGACGTGTGCGAGAAAAATTAATATAAAACGTGTTGTCATTGCGTGATGTAGTACGTGGAACAAGAAGAGGTAATTTCAATAGTAAATTTGAGTCCCTTATTTGATTATTTAATAATTTATAAATAAACATTGTTTCTGCTACAATTCTTCTTGTTTTTAATGATATTACGTTAAATTCATTTTCAAGTGAGGTTGATGGGTATCCTCTAGGTGGGTAAATATTATGTTTTCGAAAATATAAACATTTTAAAAATTTTCGTTGGACGTTATCAATTTCTTGAATATGTACATCATATGACGGATATATTTATTAATACATCAATCATTCCTTAAATTATATATACAACTCGTTTATATATAGCTGAATGTCAAATAACATGCGACATTATGCAAATCCTTCTAACACCAATCTCCTTAAATTCCTTATCTTAAAATCCATGAAAATTACCCTACAATTATAATTATAAACCAGGAAACGATAAACCCGTCTCAGATATGTAAATACCTAAGCGTAAGTTTTGATCCTAAGTTTAACATCAATTATCATACAAGTTTTTTTTATTCAAAATTATATCTCGTGATTTCACGAGTTTTACATGTTTGACGTATAAATACAATGGTATACATTTGAAATGCTTTACGCATATCTACAAAACATTATAGTTTTTATTAATTACAATTTCCCTAACATCCTACTATATAAAAAAAAAACTTGTTTGTCAATACATGCTCTAGATACATTCCGCTTCGTGACCAGTATTTCAAAGTAATTTTTTTGATTACTAAACCTAAATTATGTTTAAAGTTGCGTTTTATTTTATTAAAATAATTTTTCTAGAAATTTTAAATATTTTTTTTTAAATAAGAGATAAATGTTATTTTATAAGTTTATAAAGATGGCTAAATCAAAATTGAGTCAAGTAGGAATCTAAATGTTTAGATGCTATGGTTTGAGGAGTGCAAATCAAAAAATAAATAAGTGAGATCAAAAGTTAACAGAGTGACAATTTTGAAATCAGAACAAACTTGTATGTAGCATTTGCGCTTATAATTTGTTAATACGTTAACTTGATCTAAAAGCTGAGGCTAGGAAAAAAACATCTACAATCAAAATTTAATATTTATTTCTTAATGTATTTATTATAGACACTACCAACCAATATTTATATTAAAATTACCAAACATAAATATCAGCAAACACAAAAAAAAATACACACAAATGTTGGAACAACAGTTTAGACTCAAATCATGTTATGCCACAATGAAAATGTTAGACATACCAATTAAAATAAAATTACAAATTGACACCAATCAAAAATTTGCATAAAAAAAATTGCAAAAACGTTTACGAGCAATTACTTGCATTTTGAGGGCAATGCTCCTTTTGCCAGTATATCCGTATCAAACCTGCAAAATATAAAATAAAAATCTTTGTAGTATTTAAATGTAAAGTTGGCATACACTATAAACCTTGATGTGTATGTAGGTATACAACCTAATAATTCTCATTTTTATTATTGCGCATTTTACAACTGTTTAATAATGCCCCAGAAGTTTTACAACTTGTTTGAAAGAGGTTGATGAGACCATTGGCTTATTAGGTGATTTGCAAATAACCCCGAAAAATTAAAAAAAAAAGTTGTTATTTTAGTCGTATTTGGAAATTAAAGCAGGGAATGTTTGCGTATTATTTTAATGCTTTATAACGAAGCTATCTCACTGTTTATAATAAAAACAATAAGCCAGAGCATATAATTTCGCAAATTGTTTAAAAAAAAATTACACCAAATTCTAGAATAAACCTCCGCAAAAAGCAACATCAGTGACCAATTACAACTTGGGACAATAAACTCAGACGCTCGCTGCTGGATTTAACAACTATTCAAGAAAATTGTACTAACTTGAACTATATAATGCACACAAATACAATTTTTTTTTTAAACAACATTGTACTTATGGGAAATAAACAAATTAGTATTCCGGTTAAGCTTAACAATCGAAATAAGTTAAATAATATTTTTTATAATTTCTATTCCACAACTAAATATCAATTCTAGCAATACAATTAAATTTTATAATAACAGTTTAACAATTAACAAAAATGCTTTCTCAGAAGTAACCAAATATGAAGTGTTGACTATCATATCAATCATAAAATCAAAATAAGTAAGATCAGATGGTTGAAAATTGGTATAATAAAATTATGATGTCTTTCTATTATTTTAATGATTACAATTACAATTAACAAATTTATTAACTCAAGTACATTTCCAGTCAAGTGGAAAAAATCTATTATTATACTTTTGTCTAAAATATTCAGACCAAAAGAATTTAAATTCTAAACAAATTAAACAAAGGTATAATGATAGATTCATTTCACTTGACTGGAAATGTACTTGAGTTAATACATTTGTTAATTGTAAATGTAATATGTGTGTGATTTTTGACACCAAACTTTACATAAATCTAAACATAAGATGTAAAAAAATGTACATGTTCCGGCAATGTAAGCTGTCAGCAAAAGTACTATGGCTTTATGCAGCATTCATATATCTTATGCTTACCTATGAGACACTAGTTTGGTATCTAAGAAACAAGCATAAAATGTCAACAAATTAAATAAATCAGATGCAATTAGCACGCCTAAGTGTAACAGGCAGCATGCAATTAACGTTGACTGTAGCAATAGAAGCATTGTTGTGTCTTTTACCACTTGACATCTAAAATCAACTGCACTGCGCCTGTATGCATCCGGACTTTGGCATACTGCATTAAAAGCCGACAAACACGGTTAAATTCTAAAAAATAGCCGCACGCAAAACTGCCTAGAGCATAAACATATATGCTACTCTATTTTGTATTTAACGAAACTCTACAGTGTATACACCTATAAACAACAAGAGCAGAGAGCGGATAAAAATAAATTCCTTCAAATCTACACTAATGGGTCAAAAACTTTTTAAGTAAGTTTACTCTAAAGTTCTAAATGTTTTAATATTCTTATCAATAAAAACACAAAAAATAATCTTTCAGACCAAAATAGCCAAAATAACATACTCCGTATGTTATGTTAGAAATATTTTCCCCAGAAATATTTGGTAGAAAACGCGCAAATTCTAATGAACAGCAGAACAGCAATTTTAGTTAAAAAAAATTTAAAATGACATCAAAACTAAAATTAAAATGCCATAGAGCAGTTTGCGTAAATAGCATTAAGCTGAGCTGAGTAAAAAAGCACTCTAACACAATAGGTAACGTTAGAGCTAATAAATTAGCGCGCAAAGGATCAATCCTTAAAATGTGTAGACCTAATCTTTAACCGCACTACGATTAAAAAAGCTCAACCCGGCATGTCAACAGGCAATAAAAATAATTATTAGCCCAAATTTCAAATAGCTCATTACTACTTGCAAGTGTCTAGAAAAAAACCGCAAATTATAATAAAAATTAAAAAAAAAAACACTCAATTAAAAAAATACATACATATAATGAGCATTGTAAACTGCTCAATATGTATAAGATGTGAAATAGACAACAAAACAATCAAACACGTATTAATTCGGCGTTTCCGTATGCACCAAATTCCATGTTAGGAAATTGGTGGTTTAACAAAGCTATCTTAAAAAAATATCTATAAGCAATCTTTTATAATCACCAACCACATAAATTGACTATGCTGGGACAAATAAATGACGTATATCACTAGAGAAGGTACAACGAGCCCAATAAAATCTAAGTACAGTAAAAATAGTTTCCGTACAAAAATCTAGAAATATTGCAGCAAAAAATCTAACCATCAAAACCATTAACAAATTTTAAAAAAATTTGTTCTATTATTAAATCAAAACAAAATTACTTCTACTCAATTTAGACAAAACAAGCAGTTAATAAAAAACCAGAAACATTCAACAAATTTATTATAATTATTGCTATCAAACTAATCAGTATCATAAAAAAACTGGTAAACATTGTGACAATCTAAAACAAAATATCTTTTTAGATAAAATACCAAAAAAACATTAAATATAGATAAAGTTTTACCTATTATTCTTAAAACATGTGTCTGATTCTTTAAATTATAGACCATTGTATTACCGTCTAATCTGCCTAAAATTGACAAATAACTTTCTTACAACATTCCAGATATTTTTCATTTCTTATAGATTTCTATAGACATTGTTCAAACAAAATACAAAACATATTAGTCCGTATTCACCGTTTTTGTTAAAAATGTTGTCAACTAACAATGTTTTTTGATAACATTACTAGCTGCATTTAATACATAATTATTTGTTTTTTTTTTAATTTCTAATGCAGATTTATCATAAATTGTAAAAAAAAATTGTCATCTAAAAACGTTATGAGTTAACAATAATTTTAACAATGGCGGTGAATACGCTAATCTAAAAAAATAGTTACTAGTAGTTGTACTATTTGCAAAAAATTCAAAGAAATATTCACTAACAATTTAAAAAAAGTTGCTCTAAAAATTTTAAGAGAAATTTTTTAAACCAAACTATTGTCACATAAAATAAGCTATTAAATTTATTATTTACCAAAATCTTATAATCCTCAAATATTCAAAGCTAATATTCACAGTCTTAAGATCTTGTTTTCAATGTTATAGTTTCAACAAATGTCATTGATGTTTCTACATATACAAGGTCCATTATGAAAGTAATGCGCATGACTTTATTGTAACGCAACTATCCATACCAGTCCGCTCATTATCATCTTTGACGTCCAAGAAATTGTCCATTTTGAGTTGGTACCGCAAAGAAAAACTGTCAACTCAACCTTTTACTTCAAGATGCTCAAAATATTAAATTGCCGGATTGTGCGCGTGAGAAGTGACATCAAGGACACGGTGAAGCTTCACTATGACAATGCCTCTAGTCAAACGGCCGCCATCGTTACCAACTTCCTAGCCCAAAGCAACACCACGTTGGTCCTGTCTGGGTTTTGTGCGACTTTTTCTTGTTTCCCCGACTGAAGAGAGTGATGAAAGAAAAGCATTAGGAGTCCGTGGAAAACATACAAAAGCATGTTACAGTGTTATTAAAAGACATTCCTGTCGAAGAGTTTCAAGGTGTCTTCTAGGCTTAGAAGAGACGTCTCTAAAAGTGTATTGATGCGGGGAGAGAGTATTTCAAAGAATTTTAAGCGTTTGTACCAGTTCAATCAATAAATCTATTTTTTTATAGATAATGCGCAGTACTTTCATAATAAACCCTGTAATTTGATAATCGATTTATTTTTACACCAGTAGATTTAGAAAAGATCAAACTGTGATATGTGATATGAGTATTTTAGTAAAATAATAGTTAAGAAATAGCCAAAATAACTCATCAAATATAAAACTAAAAGCGTTTTAATGTATTTTTGAATGAAGTATATTTCGACAAAAAAAATTACAGTTTAATTTTAAAATTGAATAATCGATTACAGGTTTTGAATTTTCATTTATTTCGTTAAACTGGAAATTTCAATCTCTACACGTTGTAGTTTTATAACACTCCTTAAGAGCATACCGACCGCTACCTTGATTTGTAGTATTTTAACAAAAACGGCAACTTCCCCTTCATCGCTGCTTCTACAAATAATTTGATAATCAATTTAGTTTTTTACCAGTACTTTTATTATTAATTCATCAAAACCTGTCACATTTTCTAAGCAGCAAACGTTTTATAAATGACACATTACAGTAAACAGTAAAAAAAATATATCTAGTATTGATGATAATATTAAATCCCAATAAAAACAAAAACAATGTTACTTAATATTTTTTCACCTTGTAAGTTAAGTGTTTATATTTTAGAATACTAATAATTTATACGTAATTTTAAATTTTAATAACTCCTTGGAAATCATTGGAATAACTTCTCAGTATTTATAGACTATAAAGGTTTATTTAATTGAAGCAAGTATTTGAAACGCGTTTACATTTAAAATTCTTGAAACTAATTAGGTTAATTAATTATAAATACAATCAACAAATACTTGTTATTTCATTAACAAAATTGAAAGCGTTAATTGGAATTTTATTTTAAGCAAAAAGTATTATAAATTGAATTTCATTAGAATTATATAAAATATATTTACGATATATCTGAGTAAATTGTGTGTCTGACAAACGGGCATTATTAATTTATATTAGTAATTGATATTGCTATAAATATTTATAATAATAACATATTTTACAAAATAATCATTAATTATTAGAAATTGAAATTATTAAGACAAATATACTCACCCAGTGGTCTGTAGCAATTTTCTTCAAATTGTTGACCCAGAACAACGCTAAGCCAACCCAATATTGCTTGAGGGAATTCAGTAAGCAGGAACAATAAAAGCACAGCCAATAACATGCGGGTAGTACGATCTGCCTGCTGTTCCTTTTCTAAATTTTTCTGCCTCTTGGCGTCATTAACCAGCGGTGCTCCACCATTATTACACAAATTTTTCCACCGTCTTTTAGCCTCAATTAATGCTCTTATTAAACAAATTGATAATATAGTCAACTGTACGCAAGGTAATAATTTAATAACTACACAGTATACCCAAAAGTTAATGCTGGTAAAGCTTTCATTGTACATTAAGACGTAAATTGTTGCATTCGTTCGTTCACCTGAATAATAATCATCATTTTTTTGTATTAAAGTGCCATTTGGATAAGTTTCCTTTTGAAGAACGTGGATTGAAAGACCGAGAAAGAGCGGCGTACATACAAACGGACAGAATAAGTAGGATAAAAATATGGCCACTTTAGTTCTTTTGGGACCGCACCATATTTTATTATTCTGCGGATAAGTAATAGCTATATATCTCCAAACTGCCAGCATGACAGTCAAACAGCAAGCAATGAAGTGACAGACTTGTGTGAAAAGTGCGTGAAAATTCATGTAAATTGCCCAGGGCTTAGAGAAATAATCTGCAGTATATCTAGCCGTCGGATCTAAATAGACGTGGCTGGAGAATGGAATGTATTCCAACATAACTAGCAAATCAGCGACTGCCAATGCAGTGAGGATAAAATTTGTAGGCATTCGCATCTCTTTTGTTGTTAAAACAAAAATGTTTAAGACGTTCGCTATTGAACCAAAAATGCATACTAGTATGCTTAAATATCCATGAATCAATCTGTAGGATTTCGAGAATGTTTTTAAATTGCAGTACATTGCTGCATTTGCCGTTCCGTTTAAGGAACTTGCAATTGTTTCGTTCATGCTGTTTGTACATTTATTGTCGCATTAAAATCCAAAAACTTCTTTTGATTGTATAGTATGGGTTTTAAAGTAATTTAACCAAGCACGTCCATCTGGAAACAAACAATAAATTAATATTAAAGTTTCAAAAAATATAATACAAAATTAATGATTAATTACATAATTACAATTACATAGTTGGAAATGCACATTATCAGTAAAATCATATAAATAATTTACATACAAATAGTTCACTCTATTAAACATGTATATAGGCATCATATAGTTTAATAAATAAAAATATATTTAAAAAAGCCACTTTATAAAATAATTTTGTTTATATGTGTTTTTTTTTTTAATTTGCTATATGTGATATTTGAAAATTACTTAAGAGTTTGATTTGTTGGCCCGACAGAATAGAATAAACAAACAAATAAAAAGAGTGTTTGCACAACAGTAAATTTTAAATAACAACCTTAAAAACATTTGCAAGACAGAATAATATATTACACAACAAAAAATACTTTACACAGAAAAAAGTATATTAAACGACAGTAAAATATATTTTACAACATTTAAAAACTTTTCACAACAAAGAAAGAATAATGCACGGTAAGAATATCAAAGCCACAACAACATATGAACTGTTGAATAGAACAAATCAACAGTATAAATCGTTTTTGAAACAACAGCAAAATATTAATTAAAATAATAGTCTAAACTAAAGACTTTGGCTTTTTCTGTTTGTGCACAACATTAATACATTGATTTGTCAAACTATAAACTATAACTTAAGAAACAAAATTTTATCCAACAGCAGTTTCAATAAATTAATAAAATCTATCTTTAAAGTTTTAGTCTTACATATATATTAAATCTTATTCTTAATATTTTATATTTTTTAAATCAATAAGCAAAAAAAAAGAAATCTAATAAAAATTCAGTGTCAGACTGAAGATTTACCATATTGTTTCTTTTTCTAGCATGGTGACAACCGGTCGTAGTACATAGCTTATTATATTATTAAAAAACTTGGGTTGTTTATATGCACATTACGTTTATTAATAAACATAAACAAAAATACTTATAGAAATGACAAAAAGATGTTGCTATTCTTAATATAAGATACTTAATATTTTGCTTTGTCTACAAAAGGCGCCTGTTGCATTGCTGATTAAGTAATGTTTGTGTTTAAGATTGGTGGCTGCATTTCTATTGCGTTAAATTAATGCATCCCAAATGTCTACTTTAACTTGTACACTTCATCTTTAAACCAGCCTCTAAAACAATAATCTAGTGTTGTTACTTTTGGAAATCTTAAAAACCAACTATTCCAAAATTATAGAAACATTTTGTCTAAATCTTGTTTAACATGAGAAGCAAGATCTTCATCGTGCTTGCAGTACATTTACATCCAATGTTTAAAAAAACATTTTCTACTAGTTCAGATAATTCATTTTGTAAAAAATTAAGTAGTTGTTTTCTATAAAGCAATTTTCCAAAATAAAAAATCCAATTAAATAACTATCTGCCATACCACACCACACGTTTACCGAAAACTTATGTTGAAAATTACTTGTGACTGTTGCGTCTTACCATACATGACAGTTGTGAGTATTAATAATGCCGTTACATGGTATGGTAGGTATGGTTAATATTAATTATTCATCGACAAAATTATATACATTTAAAATAATCGGTTGTAGGTGCTGCACTTTCTGTACAATGCATGGATGTATGCCTTATTTGTAAAGTATGTTTATTACTCTTGTTTGTGGATTGCTAAATTGAATACTAACTTTTTGTAAACTGGTCATTCTGCTTCAGGTTTTTTAATAAGAACATAACAATTTTGTTTTTAAATACGGAACGCTCTCTAAAACATTTTTTCTAATCTGTCAATGTCAAAACGTCAGTCTAAGCTAACATTTTAATTACTACCAAAAATCTGTGACTGCAACTTTAAAAGCGCTTACTTCTTCGCTTAGTTTAAAATAAGCCAAATCAGTCGATTCAAATCTCCCAGTCGACAGTATAGCAAATTTTGTATAAAAACTTTTACCTACACTCTTACAAGAATAAATTAACTCAAGAACTAAAACTCTGATTATTTGAAATCAAAACTTCTTTGATTATGCTGAGCAAAAATTTGAAAACTATTTTGAAATTTATTTAAAAAAATTCTTTAGCCAGAGTAGCTTATTTTTGGCTTAATAGGCAATAAAAATAATATGCATTATTAAAAAAACTTTTATGTAATTTTAAGAAACTTTATTGTATCCATAGAAAGTGACCGTGTAGTGTGGATTTTATGCCATAGGTGTTATTGGACTGTAGGAATGAAGTGCTATTGTGCTATGTTGCAAGACTATTTTGGCCAAAGTTGAATAAACAATTAATTGATCTATCTACTAAAGGAAAAGTTTGGTAATTGAGTTATCTTGAGAAATGGTCCGGTCGAATTAGCCATTTGACAAAACTCATGCAATTTAACGCCGTTGAATTTTTGTTTATAGCGTCACGTTAAGTCGTTTGTTTATGTCAACAAGCCAATAACATTAGAGGAATTTAGAAACAATATCAAACGCAAAACTGCTAACGTTCCGGCCAATGTGTGTGGAAGAGTGGTAGAAAATTGGCTCAAAAGAATTGATTTCTGCTATGGTGCTCGCGGTGGTCATATAAACAAAATCAAAAGTTATACTTAAGTGTAACATGTGTACTATACCTTAAATAAATTTTAGCTCAATATCTCAATTATTCTGTGTTTTATTTAAATACAAAATTGTAATAAAGACTATTGAAAAACCTTTTACATTCAGAATATCTTCTTCTATTTCTTCTAAGTTTTGTCAAGTAGCTTGTTCAGATGTTATGTTAACCTTGAAAAAGTTTATGGTCTTCTACTATTTGTTGAAAATTTTGATAAATAATTTTTAATAACTTTTATACAGTTAGCGCTTGAAAAATTGTCTCAATAAATAACATGATATAAAAGATGGTGGTAAACAAGACTATAATACATAGATAACAGGCCATTTTGGTTAATTGTTTTTTAAGTTTAGTAATGGCATAATATGCTCTATTTTACAGACTGTTTGTGCAGCAAAAAAAAAATCTCATTGAGAATTATGTGAGAGTTTTCAGAAACAAATCATTTAACATTTTGATGATGTGCTCAAGCCACCCCGTTCTCCTGACCTAAATTAAAAATAAAATAATTAAAAGATGCTGTTTGCCATGAATTGCAGACAATTAAGAACTGTTGAAAGATGTTATGAGTAACTTCAAACATTTAAACAAATTTGCATTCTAGATGTCAATAAATAAACAATTTATGTAAAACTAACCAAGTACTCTTGATTTGAAAACTGTGCGGTTTCTCTGAATCACCTTGTATATATATATATATTAGATACTTTTGTTTTGCCACAAATTTAAATTAAATTTATTAACATTCAAAAAAACATAGCAACACCTAACTAAATCTTGATGTTGTTAATGTTGAGGTATAATATTTAAAATCTTTAAAATATATGGTATTTATTTTTACTTAAATTTTTATTTAATAAACAAACTGATTTACTCTAATAAATATTAAAAAAAATAATAATATGTATATTTGTTTCTAGAATCAAAGCATAATTTTATATATAAAATATCAAACAAAAACGGAGAAAATTTGTTATAGAAAATGATGGGTTTCATGTGTACAATTAATATATAAAATAATTGAAGGTACACTATATAGAATGTTATGTTCAACGCATCTAAATATATATGTAACAATATTATTACATAATACTTTATTTAAATAAATATATATATATATGACCATTGTTTAAGACACGTTCTGCAATTCTTTAGTTTACTCAAAAATAACTAACGCGAACAAAAATTTACGAGCAAAACCTATGCAATTGTAAAATAGCTATTCTCCAACTGTGTCGTGTTCGATACGCAAACAAATCATACGCAACTCCAATGACAACTTGTCAACACTGTAGAAACTCGTGTGATTTAATATTTGCCCACTTCACGTTATTTATAATGTGTTATTTTATTTAGTTGTATCAGCTGATATAAAGTTGGAAGATTAACGTCTGACATAACATTTGGTGACAATATAAATAAATAAAATATTGTTAAAATTAACTGTAATCAAATGACATAAAAATAAATAATTGATAAATAGTAAATATTGTGTGATATTTTTGTTACATATGTAGATACATTGAAGATAACAATCAATACATCTTCCATTCTTTCTATATATTGGTTAGACATATAGACTTGATAAAAGAAACCTATCATTTTTTTCATTAGAAAAAATTTAAAAATTATGCTTTATTTATAAAAAAAAATATTTTGTCGATTTTTTAATTCATTAATATAGTATTATATTAAATATGTTATGTTGCATGCAATTTTCCTTGTAATTGCTAGTGGTACATACTTCCCAGTTTGCGTATTTAAATTATACGTTCAAACTATTTTTTTCCAAATTTGTCGGTCATTTGCAAATGAGCAACTAAAATCCTTGGTTTAGATTTTAGCAAAGTAGTTTTTCTCAGCTACAACTAAATATTATATGGTTGATGAAGTTGACCGTTACTACGTGATAATTCATAATACACGATTAAATAAAACAATTACTATGTTTTTATATCATCACATAAAAACATAGTCATTGTTTTATTTAATCTTGAAATATTACATGATTTACTATCAATTTTAATAGAATAAAAAATTAATATATAATAACTATTATTATAATAAATATATTCTATAATTCTATAATCAAATTATCAGGCAAGTAATAGATAATAGTTAATAATATATCAAATTGTGTGTACATAAATACATATAAATAAAGATTATATTTATATGAAAGTAGTTTTTTATACTCTATCCAAGATTCAAAGAAGATGCATACGTTGTAGCATTATTTTTAAATAAAATCGTGAATAGAACTATAAGGTTTACTTACTGTTATCACTTAAATAATATTTTTACTACATAATACACACATCAAACCTTTAATTAATTATTTGTTATTCCAATATAAGCAGTAATTTGCAGCTCATAAAATATGAATGACATATAAAATTGTACTAGAAAGATCAAAATAATTTTAATTTACTTCTCATTCTTTGTTTATCATATATATTAGGAAGTTCAGTTGGAATAACAAGTCATACATCTACATAGAAATTGATAAGTATACAAAAAATGTCAGTGAACTTGAACACCCACACGTGTGACGGATTATTGGTTAAATCAATAAAGAAATATCTGTTGAAATAAATCGGATATATTTTAAATGGCAGACAAATTTATCCAGCACAAGCTCAATTTTTGCGTATTATTAATAAATTGTTGTAAGATGATGTTTATAAAATTAAAGTAAATAGTATATATTAATATGCTACTTCATCAACAGCCAAAATCGGCCTAACAAATTATATCATAAAATAGCATATTATACATTTTATATTTATTTTATAAACACAGCCTTAAAATAACTCAAGTGCATTATGTATGCCAGAGTTTGATCACATTTTATTCTGTTTTAAGTTTAATAAAATGAATTCATTCCAACAATCCAACAATCACAACTTCAATTATTTTGATATTTATTAGTTAATTGTACATATAGCTATAGTGCAGCGTAATATTTATTTTTATAATTAATATGGCTTTAATTTTTTAATTTAAGCTTAAAAACTATTAAGTTGTAAATTAATTAAAGCTTTGAATTGTAAAGTCTACATGCCACTAACAATAATTTTGTATTTGCAACGTGATATGTAAACTGGCATTATACTTAAATCGTAGTTTGTATCTTGTTGTTGGCAAATTAATGCATTAGCACCTAAAAAACTTGTTGCTTCTAAGTTTAGATCTTAGTATTATTATGTATTGATAGGATAAATTAGAGATGACAATAGACCTGTGGCTTTATTTAACAATTTTAACATACGTAAAAAGTAATAGATTTTATAATACTAGATTTTCATTAATGTTAAATAATTTAATTAACCTAATATTATATAATTTTACCATGTTTATTTGTTTGTGTTTAGCGATAAGTTTAAAATGTCTAAACTTACTTATCTTAAAAAATATAAAAACCAATGTATTATTAGAGTAACGGATGAAAGATTGTTAGTTTACCAATCAACATTAAGAGAAGAACAAAGAAAGAAAAAGCGCTAACTGATACAATCATAAAAAACAATAATATAGACAGAGTATGCATTGAGAAGAAATTAAAAAATGCAAGATGACTGATGTGTTCTAAGGAAAAAATAAAAATAAAGTAAAATAGAGGTAAGAGCAGAGGATTAAGAAAACTATTCTATTAGCAGAAATATAGTCGTTAAGACATAAATACCATGTTTTTTTTAAACAACTTATTTTTATAGCTCAACTGCAAGCTTATTAGACACTGATTTATTAGATACTTGCTTTAATTTAAAAGTCATTAACTTTGTATGTAATCTAAACTACTTGGTACTTATGTACATTATTAGTAGCAGCATTGCTAATGTTGTTTTTGAATCTTTAGTAAGTGTCTGACAATTTACTGTAGTGTTAAACTAAGCAGTTTTAATAGGTACGTTTGCACATTGTAGTGCATAATTACCAATTTACGTTGTGACGTTATGTCAAATAATTAGGACTGGTTTTTAGTTTTCTGTAAAATTGTTTGTTGCGTCATACCATGTTTTATCTCAAAGCTTCTTTTAAATTTTGTGTTCATCAAATGAGTGTACAACGACTTATGGTAGTTAAATTTTTTTGCTTATTTGAGGTTTTTTTTTATTTACAATTTTTTGTTTTTTGAATATTAACATAGTAAAAACAAGTTAAATTTTTTAAATTTTTCATTAAAATGTTATGTCTGGCATTTCTGCACTACAATATGTTAGTCATATTTTATTGTTACTTCTTTAGAAGTATTGTTTCTTTAATAAAGCCCAAAAGTTTTTAACTAAAGTTTATCTTGAGTTTTTTTTTATGGTTAACCTGAGCTTGAAAAAAGCTTTACGTTATTTATTATAAGTAATATGGGTAATGTGTAATGGATCTCTTAGGAATAGCTTAATATGCTTTATTATCTAACAGTTTTTCTAGAAGTTGATGTATTTTGTGTCAAGTTTACTTCAAATATTTATATTCTCTAAAAAATAAATTCAGGTTCAATAAACATCTTTTTGGTTTTCTTTTTGTAAGCTGGTTTGCTTTAAGTATCTAAATAAAACGTACCTTGTTGTTTAAGGCTAATGCTTTCAAACTGCTTATGTAATCTATCACTAGTTTAAAATTTATTACTAGCAAGCTTATTGATCTGGTAAAGTGTTGATTTGATTATGTTTTAGTGCACTAATCAATGGCAGCTATTTGTGTTGCATATTTGTCTAAAAATAACGTGATTAACGTTTTTTGGTTTTTAACTTATATTCTGGCTTTGGTGTTATTGTATTTTTAGCTCTATTTGTTTATCAGATAACTTTTTAAATTGTAACAAAGTATTTTTTGTTAATGTTTAATTGTATTTAATATTGGATTTGATCACTACGGTATATAGCCTTCTAGTAACCATTGCAGTTACGTCATTTAGATAAAAATTAAAGTTTAATTCAATATCAAGCATGAGTACTTTAATTCCTTGGTCAGTAAAAGTGTAGCTGCACACTTTTTTTAGATTTTTTAAACTCTAGGTGTTTTTTGTCTTGTAAAACAATTAATTTTATTAATAGTCCCTCCTTTTTGCTTCACTTTTTTACGGTGGCTGGTGCATTCTGCGTTAAGTTTCTCCAAATTTTCTACTTATTAAGATGATAAAACCATAGACGTAGCTTAAGGCAAAGACGCTTGTGTCATTTAGTAACTATCCAACACAATGTATTACAGTACATTATCACTATCCTGTGAGAATACGCTAGTAACTTTAGCTTCTACAATCTTACGGTGTATTGTAATTGTAACAGTTTTATTTTTGAGCTTAAAGTATACCTAACTTAATCAAACACACACAGCGGCACAAACAATTGTTTTGATTCTACAAACTTTGTCAGTATTTATGGCATTTAATCTAACTTCAAGTAAACTTACTCATACCCAGGTGTTTCTGCGTGCCCGGCTCTCGTATTTCTGATCAAAAATACCTTATTCCTACTTATTGTCTTCTAAAAAGTAGAATAGTTTGTAAATTAATGTTATCTACTTTTTAATCTCTTCGGTCCTCATACAAACACCTTGATTTATAATTCCAAGAAAATATTATATATATATTATATAAATAAAAACGTACATGTACCCTAGGCGGGCAGTGACCACATAGTCACAAAAACCCGCTCTGGTTAATTGTCAGACAGTTTTTTCGAATTTTTAAGGAGACAACCTAACAAAAACAAAACATTGAAAAATTACATTTGGTAATAGCACCCAATCCTGAATATTCAACAAATTGTCATTGTTTTAAATAAATATTACAAGTAAATTAGAACATGGCTTAGTTTGTTACACAAATCAATTTAATCAACCAAATATTAATTTAGTTTATAGCGTATTTGTACTCTTAAACAAATTAAAATTTTGTTTATCAGCTTATTTAACATAAAAAATTCTATTTTTTTTTTTTTTTGACTAAAACCACAATAAACAATAAATATCTAGATTTAGTAGATTCCAATTATTATCTTAAACATTCATTTTCTAATAAATAAGGTGTTTGTGCCTGCAGCCACAAACAAGCTTATTCTAGACTAACTACGTAAGAAATTCAAGGCATTGGTTATATATAATACAACATTTTTTAAACTCAATCTTTGGATAAAACTAATTCTCTAATTGGCATATACCGTTTTCCAAATAAAGCAACACTAAAATTTTTTGATAATTTTTCTGAAAATTTTGACAAAGTAATCATAAAAAAACTGAATGTACATAATAGTAAATTCAGCATTTTTGCTGTTTTTTTAGTTTTTTTTAACTTATTCATTAGAAAAATAACACATTACTAAAAATATTGTATAAAAAACTAGATGTGCAACAGCAATTAACCAATTACTAATACTTATTTCTACACAAAATTGCACATTGACATTTACGCATCTCAAAAATAAGCTACAATCACAAAGCTATTCGATTAGAATATGCCACAACACATGTTAAGTAGAATAATAAACACTAAAAAAATATTCTGTTTACGGTTAAGACTAGAGTTTGTTTATAAAAATTAGATAGATAAAGCTACCCTTCTACGCAAATTCAGAATCCAGAATAAAATTTGAAAAATAAACTGTATTTACTAATAAATATTAGCAGTGCAGTGCTTGGCAAACAATGTATTAGTACCAGAAAAATTGCAGCCCGTCTGCAAGTTTTTCAAAACTTTTTTAGAAGAATTTAAATCTAGATGTGTCACATCTATATCACTTACAATCAAAAAATAAAATACAAATATTAGCATATTTACAATGGTTTTTCAAACAGCACCGGCAAAATCTTAACTTTATTTGTTCTATTTTGTGGTCCAACAAAGTTACGTTCACTATAGATGACACATTCAAATTAAAATTCTGCACGTAAGTAAAAATGATGCGTCTATAGTAAATCATCTTATATTTTATAAATTCTCTTATACTAGAAAAAGCAATAAACCTATGATAAATCCTTGTGCTACAATACAATTAAAAAAAATTTCAACGTATTTTAAATTTCTTAAGTAATAATAAGTAATTGATTTAACAAATAGAAATGTTTTTTGACTGATCACAATATGATAATGTAATAAATCTAAGTTATAGCCACACTACACTAAAGTTATCTCATTAGTGAAGATTGAAATTATTATAAAATAGTCGTAGATTAGGTACAGTATTCATCTCACGTGTAGTAGTTTATAGACTTTGTTTATTTAGATTTGCAAATTTTAATTTGCATAATATACTCCTATGGGTTAAAGTTTTGCTATTTAATTAGCTAACTGCTGTAACTTTTTAAGAAGTTGCAGAAGTTTATATACAACTTTTTAATTGTAATGACATTTACTACCTACAGTATATTAAAAACAAATAAACAAAATCAAGCTACCTTGTTTACTTATTTACTATTGTTTACTATTTACAACAGGATTATCTAAAAGCACATATTTTTTATTTAAATATTTTTATTCATTTTAATCTTATATCCAATTAGTAATGTATAAAATATTAGTGTTTAGAATTTAATATTTTTTATTGCTATATATTATAACTAGTTATGACCTGATACACATGCATCATTATCTCGTTAGATAAACATAATTTAATGAACAATTTAATTTATGGTGTATCGAATATCAACACTTTATTGCGGTAATATTGGAAATTGAAATGCAAACATGTAATCATAATTGGATTTATATAACTTTTCAAATTAATTGATTTGACTTTTTTATCTGTATTTATTGATTAAATTTTAATGACATTATGCAATATTTGTTTTAAGAATTAATTACTTTAAAAACATATACAAGATGTTAAGTAAACATGCGGCAAAAACTCAAGAGGTTATTCTTTGGCCTATTCTAAGAATATTTTGTCTTGTGATGGTAATTTTTTAAAAACTCTTTTGTTTCAAAAATACAGGGTGAACAAAATTTGCGACAACCATATTTGATATTTGTTGAAACCATTAATGTAAATAAAAGTATGGCGTACGCCAATGAGTATATCAAGTACAAAAATTTATTAACATTAACTTAAAAGGACAGTTTTACCTACTAATGTACAAGTGGATTTCATTTAAATACGTTTCGTCATTGATCACTTCATGAAAATCATATTAATTATTTATTTATTTATTAAGTGTATCTTAATTTTTTAGAACCCATGCTACCTCAGTTGCTAGATAATGTACTATTAGCATCAAGAAGAAAGAAATGTGGTTTATGCACGATGGAGCACCACCACATTTCAGTTTGGTTGCTTGTGATTATTTAACAGCAACGTACGAAGATCGCTGGATTGGTCAAAGTGGGCCATTATTTTACATTAAGTCAACAAATACTTAATACGTAATAAAATATTTCTAAATACTTATAATAGAATAATAAAAGAAAGACTAGTTTTTGTATAGAATCGTAAACACATAAAGACAATGATCTGAGCGCGCTTATAAAGAAGTGGGTCAAAACAATTTTATTGTACATAAGTAACTTAATATGCACACTATAAATCTATTTATTTTAATATGCAAATAAACTCATCGTTATTATGTATAAACTGGGCGTTCTTTTAAGAACATTTAGTCGCAGGCTAGTTAAAAAGTTGTACACTGTAATAATGTTTTAAATTAATTACCATCCTCAATCGTTTTTATTTATTTTATTAGACAAGTTTATTTGAGATTAGGGATAACCCCGCAATGTACTGTAATAACGTTATTGTAATTGTATAAAACGCAAAGTATTTTTTTTTGTATTATTGGTTTAATTAATAACATTGTCAGTCCCCCTCGTGGGTACTACCTTGTCGTGGTGAGAGGGTTGAGTAACTTCTGCTCGAGCTATGCCGGCGGGAGTTTATGGTCAATGAGCAGAAGCCAAACCAAATGTACCTAAAGCTATTCCTAGCTACCTTTCCTATTTTTCCTGTCGTTTAAATTTTTACCCCTAACCTTCTTATTTTTTCATTCCCAACCTGGCGATAGGTAAAACGCATTTTTTTTATGATGTCACAATTAAATTAACGCCTCCAGACCGTGCCGTCAGTTCAATCTGACAGTGGCTTCATAATCGGCACGGATTTGGCAACTACCGGAGTGAGAGAACAATGCTTCGGTAGCGCAGTGGCTAATTGTTTGAAAGTTTGTTCAACTGATCTGATTGTGCCAACGGATAATTCTACCCGGTCTCTCTGATGACAAAATGAATCTTCTAGCTTTTTTCTCGGATAAAGGGAAGAAGGTTGGCAAATCTATTTTGGCAAATACTGATGCCAGTGATGAAAAGGCGGGACCTGTCCTTCGGTTTATCGTGGTTACTAGGGCAACTTTGATAAAGTAAGCCCTTTCTTGATAAGTAAGTGTTTGTACGGACTGATTAGTGATACTAAATCTATTAAGAAGGTCAGAGATAGTCTTCTTGTAAAAACCGTTTCAACTGCTCAGTCTACAAAAATTCTAAAATGTAACCCTATGTCAGATATGAACGTAAAAGTTTCTGCACATAAAACTTTAAATACATCTAAAAGCATTGGCTATTGCAGAAATTTTTTAAATTGCAGAAAGAAAATATGAATGGTCAAAGGGTAATCGACGTTGCATTTCTAGTATGCAAGACGGTAAACGCAAATAAACCCCTAACCATATACTAATGTTTAACCCTTTACAACTTCTCACCAACGTAAAAACTTTTTTTTTTTTTAACCAAAAACGTAGGAGATGCACTCCCCACAAAATCTCAGGTTTTCATTGAAACTGACCTGACCAAACTTGTTTAGGCAGATACGCCAAAACAAATGGATATGGATCAGTTTGATCCGGGTTAATGGAAGCGGGATGACCCTTCTTCCAGCAACGGAGACGACGGATCCAGTACGGCTTCAGAAGTTTCTGTTGTCGACACTGGCAGTACCAAAAGCAGAAAAAAAAAGAAACCTGATTGCAAAAAGGGCATATCACGCTCTCGGCTGTAGGCCTTCTATTATGTTTTTTAATTAAATGCTGTTTTGTATCGGCACAGCAGTCCTTTACAACTGCGGTGTAATTTGTGTACTTGTATTATTCTTTCTATTTTAAAGTTCTGGGATTAAATTTTTTTTATCTTTGATGTCATCTGTGATACTAGTTTTAAGTTTTATATTTTTTATGGTTCTGGCATCGGAGTATTTCACAACTTTCATGTCATCTGTGATATTAGTAGTGCAGTAAATTTAAATATGCTGCTCTAATATGGGACCCTCATTATCAAACAGATATTAACTTAATTGAAAATATTCAACGTAAGTTTTTAAAGTATTTATATATGAAAAAGTTTGGATTTTATCCTGTTCAAGGTTTCAATCATATTGCATTAGTTAATACATTTAACTTTATTCCATTAAAAATTAGGCAAATAATCTCTACATAATCATTTCTATATAAATTAATGCATAATTTGATTGATTGTTCATATTTAATAAATAAGTTTTCATATAATGTTCCCCGTTTATCATGTAGATTTCAGCAATTATTTTACTTGCCCAGGATATATAGCAATATAGCTTACAGCTTGCCTGTATATAAAATGTCTTTTATGTATAACAGTTTGAGTAGTCAATTAGATATACATTTTATACAGTCACTTAAATTATTTAAGGCCAAACTGATATCTTTGTTAAATTAAAGCATTGTTGCATCAGTGGATAGTTTGCATTTTTATAATTATTTTATTTTGTGCATTGTAATTGTATATCTATATATTTTTAAATATTTTTTATGTTCTTTACATGTTTTTTTATGTTTTATGTTTTTTTTTTGTATTTTTTGTATTTGTATTATATTTCATATACTCTGTAATTGGGTACTTGTACCTGTTTGAGTGTTTATCTAATAAATAAATAAATAAATAAATAAATAAATTAGTTTTAAGAATGTATCTTTTGTCTTGTCTACGTCCAAGAAAAGTCTTTTTACAGTTTTTGGTGTTTTATTGGTTTTGTGTTCATTTATTTTAATAGCTCTCCGTCTATTACATGTTATTTATTTCTTAAATTATTTAATTTAATTAATAATTGTATAAAACTATAGAGACAATAGTACAGTGAAACTGCAACGGTTGCAAACGCAGCTATTGTGTGCTGAAAATGATCCTGGTCAGACAGTCCGTTATCCGTAGATGATGTCTCAAACGCGCAGACTGCCAAAGTTTCCAAGCCAGTCTGGTTTCACCAAAGTCAAATAGTGAGAATGTCGAGACCGCCGTGAAAGTTTTCACTAATTGCATCGTCCGTGCATCAGATGTGTTTGTCCCAAAATCCAGCGGTCAGCTGGCCGTTCCGTCGGTTCCTAGGTGGAACGACGATATCCGAGTAGCTGTGGAAGAAAAAAAAAGCTTTTAATTGTTTAAACTCCGACGCAGAGAAACATGATTGCTTTTAAGAAGAAGCGTGCCGTTGCACGCCGCAAAATTCTTGAAAGTAAACAACAATCATGGGAGAGCTACGTGTTGACAATCACGCCGACCACTTTAATACGCAAATTGTAAAAAAAAGTGAGTGCAGTGTCGGGAAAAAAATTTACCTTTGCGGTTCCCATCCTATTTGTCGACGGATGCAAAGTCACCGAAGCGGCCAACATTGCAAACGCATTAGCAACTTAATTTGTTTCTGCCAGTAGCTCTCCAAATTATAATCAACAATTCCTGAGTCAAAAAAATCAATTAGAAATTCAGCTAAATTTTTTTTCCCCGGATTCTTTGCCCTACAATTTTGTCTTTTCCTCAAAAGAGTTGGAAACGGCAACTAAAGGTACCTCCTCCGCACCGGGACCAGACGACGTGCCTTATTAGGTTATCCGGCAGCTTTCCTCCCGCATGAGTGGTTGCTAAAAATCTAAAACTTGATATGGAAAAAAGACGCCTACCCGGAATGTTGAAAAGAGGTCATAATCCTGCCGTTAATGCCAGGCAAAGATCCAAACAACGTCAACAGCTACAGACCGATTTCAATTATCTGCTGTCTCATTAAACTTTAGGAAAAAATGGTCAACAACCGTTTGGTGTGAATACTAGAAAGTAATGGTCTTTTAGCTAAATACCAGGCGGGTTTTAAACAAAATCACAGTACTATTGATTATTTAGTCTGTCTAGAAAACACCTCGTAGCGGTGTTTATTGACCTGAAGAAGGCGTATGACATGACTTGGCAATATAAAATTTTGCAGAAACTGCACGCATAAGGATTCAAAAGCTGTATGCCTCTTTTTCTTGAATCTTTTATGCGCAATTGCAAATTTAAAGTATGCGTAGAAACCAGTAACTCAAAGACATTATGTCTAGAGAACGTTGTTCCCCAAGGGTCAACAATTAGCGATACTTTTTTTGCAATCGCGGTAAACAATATTGCAGCTTCTGTGGTTACACCTGTAAAAAAATGTCTGTACGTCGACGATTTAGTGATTTACACGTCAACTCCAAATTACTATAGACAAAGTGGATAGAGAGGCAGGGACAAGAGGTTTTTGCTTCTGTACGACGAAAACCTTGTGCGTACCGTTTTGCCGCCTCAGAAAACTTTACCGGGACCCCGCGCTTGTCTTGCGGGGTTCCAGAATGACGTGCGTCCAAACAGTCTGTTTCTTAGAATTCGTGCTCATTAGGACCTTATCATTTCGGGCACATAGTGGTAAATGGGTCACAAAGTGCAAAAAAGCCTTGAACGTAATCAAGTGGTTAGCCATCATCAACTGAGGGTGCGCAAAGAGAGGTATTGTTGCGGCTGTATAAGGCTCTAGTTTTGTCTAGAATTGACTACGGCTGCGCGGTATACTCATCCGCCAAAAAAATCCAGTTGAAAGCCTTAGGCGCAGTTTACAACGCAGGCATTAGATACGCCACGGAAGCATTTTGGACAAATCCTGCACCAAGTCTTTGCTGCAAGTCGAGTGTACCTCCTCTAACCGCTTGTTGTAGTTGCTTTGTATTTACTGCAAATTTAAAATAAAATAAAAATTATCCGATGGTATCCAAGGTCGGCTCTGGCACGTTTTTACCCTGGCTAACGCCGAAAGTTATAGTTCGTCTTAATCTAACCTCCTAGAGCAAACGAGAAACTTGCCCCGACGTCTTAAAGAACAAGTTTCTTGAAATTGTTGCCAATTACTTAGACTTTTCGCGGTTGTATACAAACGATTCAAAAACGGATTGGGGGGTGGAAAATGCCTTTGTTTTAGACGGTACGGCCTATTCATAATTTTTCCCTTAAGAGGCTTCCGCGTACACCGCAGAATTACATACTTTGCATAAAGCCCAGCTAAACTGTGAGACGTCATCTCACAGTTTGTTCCTCCTTTGTTCCGACTTCTTGAGTGCTATCCTGAGTATACAGTTCATGTACTTCGTTGATCCGTTGGTCCAGTTTGTACAAACTTCAATATTCCGCCTGGCCGGGTTTGGACAAAGAGCTATCTTTGTCTGAACAACGGGTCATGTGTGTATCGAAAGCAACAAGCTGGCCGATAAAGCCGTCCGTCAAACGGCTGACGCAAATCTTACGTACAACATTTCCGTAAGACCCGGTAATCTCAAAGAATAAGTCATATTAAAGGTCATTAAAGATTAGAAAAGAGTATATATTAGTAAATTAAAGAAAATCAAGCTCTCGGTGACGGCATAAAAGTCGCCGGTAGATCTTAACAGAAAAGAGGAGGACGCCCTATGTTGCTTGCGCATATGTCATACTAATTTGACCTCTTTGTATCTCTTAACCGGCGACAAACAACCAGCATACCAATCATGTCACGACCCTCTAACGGTGAAGCACATTTTGGAGGATTGCCGAGCCTACCTTCCCCACCGTAGTTGGCTCGAGCTCCCTAACAACGTGGCGTCTATTTTATCAAATAGAGAGGAGTCCATGAGAAGGTGTGTCCAGTTTTTAAAAGACGCAGGACTCCTCAAACAGTTGTAACCAAGTTTTGTGTTGTCTTGTAATAATTTTGGTTTTAAGTTATTATTTATTTTATTGATTAGTTTGTGTTGTTAAGTTGTTTAAATCATCAGGTCTATAACCTAAGGTTATTATTATTAAAATAAATAGCTAATAACCTTAGTAGTTGACTTTAAAACACACAAACAAATAAACAAAAACATTGTCAGTGAGACTACGTTCTTGCGTAATTTGCTCCTTTCCTTATTTCCTTACACCCCCAAATCTATATAAATATTAAATATGTGTGTGTGTGTTGAAAAGTACACGAAATCTAGGTCAGCTTATACAAAATAGTCCAGCAACCTGTTAGGCCGGATTAATAGATTAAAAACTTTAATCAAGAAGGTTGCTTTAGGGCTGGTATTTCAATTATAGCTTAAACTTATATTTAATTGAGTTCATCTCACATTGTGATCTCAGATCAATATAATAAATGCGTTTAAAGTTGGTAGTAAACATTTTTAAATTTTTTCTTTTTTCTAACTTCATTTTATACTTATGACATTTTATTCTGTAAAATGTTTGCAGCAAAATGACAAAATAAACATTTTTAAACTGTAATATTAATTAAAATCATGTAATGCACAACAGTTTTAAGCAACAAATCACAATTTTACCAAAATTTATTTTAAATAAATGTCCCGTTATTTTTCTGCTTTAGAACATGATACATAACCTATTTACAAATAATGCATTAATACAGATTGCATTTACAAAGTCAGTCACTTTTTTAATTAAAATACACATAACAAATTTAAACCAAGCGCAGTAAAAATTAAAATTGTCTGATAAGTTGGATTTTGACCACAAGAGCAAGTCAAACTCAATTCTTTTTTATTAAATTGTCCGTTCATCAATCTACCTCTCAAAATAATCTGCCTGATAAACGTACCACGCTTTACTGAATCAACCAATGTTATGAATTGAAGACTAAACTTTTTTTTCAATACTAGCATGTGGACAAATTATCTCAACATGTAGGTTCAAGGACAAGTTGTTAAAAACGACTTTAAATTTATTATGGGTATATATTAGGTATGTTCTATACCTTATATGCGCTGTTGATTTATTGTAGATAAAATGGATTAGTGATAGTTTTAAAAAAAGATATCCAACCTCCGAATTATGACAAACATCTGCTAGATAAAGTTTGACAACAAACACAATGCCAAAATAAATTCATTAGAATATATTTGATTGTCATTAGTACACTATTTTTGAAACTTTTGTGTCCAGTAGCCAAAACTGTTCAATTAAACATGTTTAAAAAAAAATATTATTTTTATTTCCTAGTTGCATCTAAAAAAATGTTCTTGTAAACATGAAATAAAAAACAGCTTGTGATTTGTATCTTGTTGTTAACTTATATTAGCGAAAATCATTACTACTTTAATTATCTTGTTAACGCTGTGCAGACTTTACAAGAAAACGTGTTATAAATGTAAAAAATTATTACATATTGCACAAAACAGTAAAACTCTCAAGCGTTGCAAGTCGGAAAAAAAAACGTTAGCACGTTAGCTTAAAATTTTTAAAAGTGTTAACCCTACAATATTTAATAAACATAAAGCAATTATTTATTTTGTGATGCCCCATGCCAAAGACGACAAAAAACCATAACTAGAAATAAATATTTTAAGTAAAAATATTTTGGAAGTTTAGACTTTAAAGCCACTCATACTGTATTATAAGGATCTGGATAAAAATTAATAAATAGTTTAGATTTAAAATTAGTAAATAACTTGAAGTCTAGTATTTCTGTTGCCAACAGAGCTAAATGTACGGCTTTAAATGTTGCTAATGTTTCTATGTTTCTAATGAACCGATGTAAAATTATTGAAATGTTTGTAGTACAGAAGGTAACTTATCAGTTTATTTAAAAAAATAAATTAAAAAAAAAGTTTTTTTGTAATACTGATTAGCTTATTTGAAACAATTGCTGATAAACTGTTATAAGTTTTTGCTTTTTAATAACTGCTTGATTTGTCTACAAAAACTTAAGTTTCAGTTGAATCACAAAAATAGGTTAAATTCTGTAAAGATTTTTTAAATTAATTTTGTAAATTTTTTTGCTGCAATATGTGAGTCAAAATATAAGCAATGAGTATCAAAATTTAATTAAATAAAAAAAAAATATTTTATTTTGTTTGCCTTAGAATAGATGAGACACGGTTTAGGTTTAGTACTGATAAGAAGAGATGTTTTAACAATATCAGTAATCATCAAGTGAATTATCAAAATTTCTTAAAACTGCATCAACAATTGTTGTCATTATACAGTAAAATGTATAAATAACATTAAAATTTTAGCAAATTATTATTTGATAGGTAAGATGCTAGACACTAATAAATAAAACATACTCTAAAAAATTTGTTGCATAAATTTTGATATAGTCTTCAAATGAATTACTTGTTGAAATGATGTCACATTATAACGGTTCACCAAACAGCATTCGGTGTTCTTAAATGATAATTTTCTCAGACTTGTTTAATATAAATGAGATCCCTTTCAAAAGTAATTCAGTTATGTGGAGTACAAACGCTGCTAAAATAATTAAGAATAAATGCTTGTTAAATGTAGAAGACAAGTATATATTTTAACAACTTAATGGTAATGCGCAATACATAAGATAAAAATATTTATCAAGATATAATATGTAAATTTAGATTATGTAAAATTTATAAAACAATCTACAAAACCTTGATAACGTAATAGTAAAGAACTTTTCAAATAAAAGAAAACTTGAAATTGAATAAATGTACTTATAATATTGAAATAAAAAATAATTGTATAAATTGCAAATTGATTTGGTTCTATTAATATTAATTTAAAGCAAAAGTAGTTCTATTTCTTACATATTTACAAAAAAAAATGTATACTATGAAATTATACTGCCTCTTTAATGTAATTGATAAAATCTGTATTTATTTCAGAAAATATTTTCTGCAGTTGTTCAATATAAATAAGTGGCATAACACGTTATACAAATTGACCCAAACAATTAATTTATGTTCATATTTATTTTAATTAATAAAAATTAAATTAAGTTAAATTATGTTACACTGCAGCGGTGAACATTGTTTGCAAGAACTTAATGGAAGACTACACTAGTTTTCAGTGCTGCCTTGCTGCTTCAAACTTTTGATGTCTGCCGCGATATAATTTAAAGCAACATCTAATCTTGACAGTAACATCCTGACTTTAATTGCGTTAAGTATACAAAGTAAAATAATTTTTTTCTTAGAAATACAAAAACGTTATGAAGAATCAATATTTTTAAAATCAAATCAAATTTGTTTATTTGCATTTTCCGGTCTATTATAAAATACTGATAAGTTAAGATTTTAGTAGTAATAATTTTTATTTTATATTTTTACACATTCAAACAAATTTAAACAAATATAAACAAAAGAATTAGAGATATTGATAAAATATAGTAAAATATATATGCATACCAGCTATAAGCTGAACTTCGCCCATTTGTATGTGAATAATGTACAAATAAAGACCATTATTGTTATTATTATTATTAATGTGGACATGCATAATATAAAAAGTCTTTTAAATAGATTTCTTTTTACTAAAATTTTATATATTTACACACACAAACATTTATAATCAACAGAAATACATATATTGATAAAATAGATATGCATATCAATATTTACATATGTAATTAAAATCATAAATACGTATAATAAATATACAAGGTTTTAGAAAGTTTAACTTAAAATTAAACAGCATATTATTATTATTATGACTGGAAATTAGCATATATATCGTCAATACATAAAAAAGGCAACAAACTGAAATGCAACAACTACAGAGGAATATCAGTCACAAGTACCATCAGCCGACTATATGGAAGAATAATTCAAAATACTATAGAGGAAGAATACAAGAACAATGAAGATGAAGAACAAAGTGGTTTCAGAGCCGGTCGATCATGTACAGATAACGTATTCTGCCTAAAGCAAATAATAGAAAAAATTACAGCAACTAATAGAGAACTTCATCTAGTCTTTATAGATTTACAAAAAGCCTACGATAATGTACCTATCAACAAATTGTGGGATGTACTACAAGAATCCAACCTTAACCATACTATAATTAATGCCCTAAAAAATCTTCACGATGACACAAAATCAAAAGTAAAAACTGGAAATAGATTATCAAAAAAATTTGAAACAAATAAAGGATTACGGCAGGGTTGTTGAATTTTCCCTACTTTATTTAAAATGTTTGTAGGAAAAGCGCTTACCAACAGGAAAAAGAAATGTAGCGGCATGGGTATAGAACTAAACAACACTTGCCTGTACACACTTCAATTTGCTGACGATCAACTTTTACTAGCTAATGATAAAGATGATGCAGAATATATGACTAGAAAACTGATAAAAGAATACGAAAATTGGGGACTAACAATGAATACACAGAAAACAAAATATTTATGCGTAGGAGAAAATTCGGGGAATTTAATCTTAGAAAATAACGAAGAGATAGCGGCATGTAATGAATATAAATACCTGGGCACAATATTTGACAATACCGGATCTGACAAAAAGGACATAAAAGCTAAAATAACACAAGCCAAAAAAAACAATAGGATGTCTGAACGGAATTCTCTGGAGTGAAGATATCACAAATAAAAACAAATACAACATATGATACCATGATAAAAAACCAGTTACTATGTGGATTAGAAACATGGAGAGTTACAGATAGATATAAAAAGAAAATAGAGAGAATTAGGAATGAGATTATTAAACAGCTTATGAGAATAGAAGGGAGTGTTTATGATAATTTAGAAAAACGACAATTAATATGGTACGGACATGTTAAAAGAATGAACTTAAATAGACTTCCTAGGCAAGCAATGGAATGGATGCCACAACAAAAAAAAAAAAAAGAAAGACCAAAGAAAAGGTAGATTCAGAGAATTAAAACGGCAATGACTGCAAAGAACCTAGTAGAAGGACAGTGGAATAATAAGAAAGAGTGGCAAACGGGCATCGGACAACGTCAAAAGACGTTTTAAACCGATTATTATATATATTAATTTATATAAAGATTGGTATATAAACATATTTCCTATCGGGTTTTGTTTAAAAAATATACAATTTTTGATATAACTTTCAAATAGTTTGTAATACCGTAATATAACTTAACTCCGTCAGCAACTGTTATCAATAAAAAATTAATATTAACTAAAACTTAGAAAAAATACTAAAACCAGTAGCGCTGATAATTTTTTGCATATAAAGATTTTTGTGCGCAGATATAGTGTTTTTGGTATCTTGACTCTTTTCTATCAAATAAGTTCTATTGCAGTTTTTTATAACTTGCATCGTTTTGTAAAAAACTAGTTTTTGATATTGTCTGTACGTTTAAATAGATGCATAGCAATATTATTTGTTTGTAAGTTTTCATCATTAAAATGATATATAAAATCATCAAAATATTGTTTTGAAGATGTGTTGATTATGTGACCCGTTGAAGCTTCAGATGGTCTTTCATATTTTTATATCTAATATATGCTATCAATTGTTGTATATTATATTTAAATTTTAATTGTATCTGGTAAACAACCAGAGTATAGTACCTATATGATTGCTAAACTAAAAAAAAATGTTTTAAACACACGAACATTTAAACCAGCTTGCTTGCTCTTTTACTACTTTTAGGTGTCTTTATTTTTTAATATTAAAATTAAATACATATTTGAACTTTTATTATTATAAAAACCATGTTTTATATTATATTAACAAACAAACGACTTTAAGTCGTTTCAAGTATTTAACATACAGGTATGTAGAATTGCAATTTTAATCAAAAGATTAGCTGACCACTTAGATGTTCCTATACTACTAACTATTACAATGGAAGGTAATTTAATTGGAATAAATGTTCTTGGCTTGATATCGATCAAACTACTTTCAGCATTTCAGTTGCCATCTAAACAGCTAGTAAAGAGGAGGATTCTAATTTAAAATAAAAGTGAAAAAAGAAGAAGTAAAAAGATAGCGAGAAAATAGTCGATGAAACAAGATCTACAGATACAAAAAATAATACGCTAGCTCAAATAGAAATAATTCGTATTTAATTTCTCTGAAATATGGCAGCGGATTGTAACAAATGTTTGAGAGAAATAAGAAATGATGCATCATGTATTTGCCACAGAGTATGCGATAAAAAAATTTATATTAAATGCGTGGGAGTAACGGAATATGATCTTAATCTCAAAATAAAAATATAATTTATGTATATGTGTGATAAATGCATAACATATACATATAGATGTATTAGATAAAAAATTGAAAAAATGCCAGTTGCAATAAATCGAAATAAAGAAATACTAGAAAAACAAGAAAGTGATACTAAAAAAATGTAGAATGCATCGAAAAACTAAGAATGCCACAAATCGATGAGATCCAGTAATCATTAAACCTAAAAATAAAGAAAGCTCAATTACATCTAAAAAAAATCTAAAAAAAAAAATCAATCCTACTGATTTGAAAATGACTGGCGTAACTGGACATAGAAGCAGAGCGGTATCGATACGCTGTACAGATAACGCCGAACGAGAAAAATCACGGTACAAGAAAAAATGAGCAATAACTATAAAGTTAGAATTCTTGATTTTAAAAACCAAAGTTAAAAATATGTGAAATTAAACAAAAAAATAAACAAAAAAGATATTTCTGATGAAATAAAAGCGAAAAGTAATATTTAAAAAAATAGAGATATAAAATTTATTCATATTAGCAAGTTCATAGTTAAGAAAAATTACAAAGAATTTACAAACTATAAAACAATGATTGAAATTGATAAAAACGGTTTCAAAAAAACTATGGAATTTAAAAAATTAACATTGGGTAGCTCAGGTGTATAGTGTATGATGCCGTGGATGTTATGAGATGCTTTAAATGTCTAGGATACAATCACAAAACTTTAGAATGTACAAATACTCTAATTTGTAGTAAATGTTTAAAAGCACATACATCAGAAACCTGCAATAAAGATCAAATTAATAAAAGTATTAATTGTGTTAATGCAAATAAAAAACTAAATTAAACATCGATAAAAATTACATTTTTTTAATAGACATTTTACAGTATATTTAAAGCATCTAGAAACTAATAAACAAAAAATTAATAATTAGCAATTACTGAAAAATAAGACGGACAATATAGATAAAATAGAAGCAAACTTATATTAACTGCCAGTAAAAATAAAATTAATTATGCAACAAAATTAATTAGCAACCGTTATTCATCAAAATACCCAGTCTCTACGCAACAAGATAGCTGTATTTAAAGTTTTCTTAAGCCAAACATCTGCTGATATACTAACTAGAATACATTATAATAACGCAAAACCATGCATGGATAATATCTTTTCCAACTTTGACAAAGACGTAGTGTCTAATTCATGTATTGATTCATAAGTAGCTGATCACAAAGCTCAACAAGTAATTTGTAGAATAAATACATCAGTTACTGAAACGCAGTATATTTATTCACAAAAATTAAATATCAATAAATTGTGTAGCAAACTGACACTTACTAAATAGGATCATGTACAGTATACCTATAGATATAATGTCTTTACGACATCGGCTTAATTTATCTCATGTTAGTATTATATACCCTAAATAGATTATAACACCTTTTTGTGTAAGAGTGAAAATATTATATAAATATACAATATATTCACTCTTAAATACTATTTTCGGGTTCCAGGTATATAATACAAACATAATTGGTTGCTAATGAAATAACCAGCCGCGATAATTTAAGACCATGTTGTAAAGACACTATATCTATGGTCATACTATATATAATCATAATTGTTCAAAAATCTGGATTAAATATATTTATGAAAACTTTTCGATTTTATCTGTAATCAATGTTGTCCACTTTTTAAAATGAAGATAAAAAAACAAAAAACGTTGATTAGGTGCTATAAATGATGTTGCTAGTAAATTTTCAAATTGAATATCAATAATTAAATATGCTGTATAAATCTAAAGTAATTAAAACAAAAATAGATTATTATGATAATTTGATTCAGACTGCAGATAATAAACAAAAAATGATGTAAAATATTGTAAACAATGAAAAACATACAAAAAGCAATATATACGCTATAATTACAACAATTATTAAAAATGACAAAAAATTAATGATAAAAAACTAGCTGATATGTTTTATGAAAGTTTTGTGAATACTTCCTTTAATCTTACTCAACACCTTAATCCAGATATTCATTGTGATCATATAAACAAACTCAATACAATGAACCAAAATAGTATTTATTTAGAACCTGTTCTTGCAAGTGAAATTAAAACTATATCTAATAATTTAAGTAACAGTAGAAGCAAAGATGTAAACGATTTATCATCATATGTTATTAAACAGTGCATAGAGAAAATAGCTGAATCCTTTGCACATATTATAAACATATCATTTCAACAACAAAAAATTCCCCAACAACTTAAAACTGCAATTATAAAACCTTTTTACAAAAAGGCAATAAAAGTAAATTAGAAAACTATAGATCATTAAACTTGCTACCTACGTTATCAAATTTTATGAAAATTCCTTTAATAATAGATTGCAAGTTTTTTTAAATAATTACAAAGATTTATCACAATCTCAACATGGGTTTTAAAAAGCACGCAATATTAATTCCGCATTAAATGAAGTCATTCATACTATTGTTACCGCCATAGATAGTAAGTCAATTGCATGTAGACTTTTTTGTCGATTTGTCTAAGGCATTTGACTGCAATAACCATAAAATACTATCCAAAAAAATGTATATAAATAAAATAAAAGAAGCAGAATTAAAGTGGTTGCAATCATATTTAGCAAACAAAAAGCAGTATGTTAAAATAAATAATATCCTCTCCGAAAGCAATACAATAAAAGTTGGGGTTTTTCAAAGATCTATTCTAGCGCCAATTTTATATGTAATATAATGTAAATGACTTGTGCAAATGTATATCTGTAGACTGTCAAACAATCTCATATGCCAATGATAATAATTTCATTGTTGAAAGAAAAAGTGCTGTTCAAGTTTAAGATCTTTCGAATGCTATTTATAGTGATTTTCAAAAATGAACAGTTGCTAATAAGTTAGTGCTTAACCAAAACCATTCTTTGCTTTTTACCCTTAAAACTCGGAAAACTTATTTTCTACAAAAAAACACGCGGTAGACCAATCAGGTGGCGTAGCTCTCGCATTACTCCCAATCTCTCCTATTTACCATTTTTCTTAGTCCAATTTACATGTAGTAGCAATTGATATCCAATCATTAATTAGTAAAATATTAATGTACTGCATATGCATCCTACCTTCACATCAATTCCCTTCCGATTTCTTTCAATATGTTGCATCCCAAGGAAAGTCTATCATCCTTGGGGATATAAATGCCCAACACACATGGTTTGGTGACCATTCATTAAACCTGAAAGGCAACATATTGGCGGATATCCTCATAAATGACCTTCTCTTCCGGTTAAACTGCACTAACCCTACTTATTCAAATTATCACGGTTATTCCATCATTGATCACATTGTGGTCACATTAGATTTAATTTCCTATTTTAACTGCTCCGCTAAAGTGTCTCCTAACTGTGTGACTAGCGATCACATGCCTCTTCTAGGCTTTTCATCAATATTAAACCCTTTTCCTGCCGTATCTAACCTGCACACTTTCCGTAATTACCGCAAAGCCTGGCCTGCATTTAAAAATTTTATTAACAACCGATTGCATCGATTCCTCAATAAATAATTTTATTGACGCTATTGAGGTTGCTTCAAAAGCTCACATTCCTACTAAAACTATCAACACCTCCTGCCCTCTCTTTCCTCCAGCAATCTTTGCCTTGATTCGGAAGAAACACCAAATCAACAAATAATTCTTTCGCACCCGTGACCGGATCATAAAAACCGCTTGAAATAAACTTAATGCTAAAATTTGCCGTAATATAATTTTTTTCAGAGAACGACAATAAATGGAAACAACAGGACTACCAAATTGGAGGGAAGTTCTGGAAGAAGTACAATCAGCTGACAGGACGTTCCTCCGTTCTAACCAATCCACTCAAAAAAGACGACGTCATCTACTCAACCCCCAGGACAAAGCAGACATCTTTGCGGACCACCTGAGAGCCACCTTCAACACCCCACAAGATCCACTATTCCAGAAGAGCATAACACAGACTTGCTCGACGACCGCCAACCACAAATTGCTGAAACCTACATTCAGGCTGATGCCACCGGCCTCCAAAGAAAAAGTTCAGACGCAACACCTACAAGAAGAGCATCGCCCCGGGACCTGACGGTATAACAAAACTTACTTACAAATATGTTCCCCATTTTGCCATTTTCTACATCACCCCCATTTATTAACGCCTGCATGTTTTCTGGTTATTTTTCTCCCCGCCTTAAGCAAGCCCGCACAGTATTTATTTTTAAACCCCACAAACCGCATGACAACCCAGATTAATACCGTGCCATCTTTCTAATTGACACTACGTCAAAACTTTTGGAACGTCTTTTGATAACCCGTCTTCAATATTTCTGTGACGACCAAAGTGCTCTTCTTGATTCTCAGTATGGATTTAGAAAGGGCATCTTGACTCGCCACGCTATCTTTAACTTTCTAAGTAATCAATTTTCTTCCATAAACACTAACAAATGCACTCTTGCTATCTTTCTAGATATTACCTTAGCTTACGACCACCTGTGGCATGACGGATTGATCCACAAACTTCATTCTCTCGACCTTCCAAATTTTGTAGTAGCATCAGTCAAATCCTTTTTATTATATAGATCGACTCAAACCCGCTGCGACAAATTTCTTTCAAATCCCTTTACGCCCTCCAAAATATCTTTCCTATTAATAAAATAATTTACTTGGGCATTACCTTTTCTTCTACTCTTAACCTTTCAGTCATTTCTTCTTACATTTGCTCCCAAGTTTGGAAAAGATTTAACCTCCTCAAGGCGCTCCGTGTTACATTTAAGTACCACCCTAAAACCCTGCTTCACACTTACAAATAGTTTATTTACCCTCTGATCGACTATCAATCAATTACATTAACCTTAGCTCGTCAAATTTATTTAAGACTTGTGTCTATAACCACCGCATTTCTTGACCTATATATGTATACTATGTAAATATGTTTGACGATAAATAATCGTGCGTGCAATATTCTACAAAATATGTAAACTTATTTTAAATTGCGCAGCACCTTTTCTCAATAAAAATGTCTCATCACCACCTATCATCGAAGAACTATCAATCCCGAAAAATATTAACAACCACATTTTTTAAGAAGAGCAACTCTAAGGAATTGACAACAAAAACTAAGGATAAAACTACCAGTCAGATTATAAGTTTAAATTTAAATGTTAACACTGATTTTAAACTCCTTCATTTCAATGTACAATCACAACAAAATTGATATGCTAGACATATTTTTAGATAAATTGAAATGCGACGTTCTTTGTATAAGTAAACATCACATCACATCAATCGATCATCTTAAATGTTGTAAAATAATTAATTTCAAATTAATAACCAGTTTCTGCCGAAACATATATATTCACGGTAGAGTAGCAATATTTGTTAAAACGCATGCAACTGAAGAGTACCGTGAAATACTATGGTTAAAAAACTACTGTATCGAAAAAAGTTTTGAGTGTTCCGCGGTATCTTTAAAAAATAAATTGTGTGTAATAAACGTATATGTATAAGTCACCTCATAGTGATATTAATATTTTCTTTTTAAATCTTTGCACAATTCTGAACAAAATATCTACTAAATATGAAAACGTTATTTTATGCGGTAATTTCAACATAAACGCACTTGAGAATTCAAATAATACCCGGCAGGATAATGACATATTAAACAGTTTTAATCTTACTTCGACCATCACTAGTCTAACTAGAATAACAAAAACATCAGCTACGGCAGTTAATTATATCAATGTAAATTTGCAGAATAGCCATAATTTCAAAAGCACTGTAATAAAAGCCGGGTTCTCTGACCACACATTGCAGTTTTTAGAATGCTCATTTTCTGAAAAGGTTGTTTTAACTCCCAAAAAAATAGTTAATAAAATTATTTTGAATAATGATACCATGACTAACTTTGTCAAAGATTTTAACGAATATCGCACCGATTTGACAACAATTACAAGCAACAGCATTAATGAATATATGGATGCTTTCTACGGCACACTTGTTAGATCATTTAATGCAACATGTCCAAATAAAAAACAATTAATTACACAACGTCAAAATCATTAGATCACTGACGATTTACAAAATCAAGGTAAAAAATTAAAAGAAATGCATTATTTAAAAAAAAGTACAAACAATCCAATCATGGATATTATATACAAAAAAGAAAAATCAAATTACAATAAAAATATTATTAAAAGAAAACAACAATGTAACATAAACAAAATTTATAATTCTGCAAACAAAAACAAAACAATCTAGACTTTGGTCAATAACCAAATTGGACAAACAAATCTCAAAATCAACATTGTGATTAAGGTTAACGCCAACTTAATAATTGATAACATAGTCTTATCCAATGTATTGGCTAATCACTATGCTACAACTGTTTCTAATAAAATGAAAAACTTGTTTACAAACAGCTTATCCAATACCGTCGACTCGTTTCAAGATTTTTTCTATTTTTATGAAACAACGCCGTATGAAATTACAAACATTATTTTATCTCTAAAGAACAAAAGTTCAAGTGAACTCGACAATATTCCTATAAAACTTATTAAATTTGCGGTAGACATATTGTCGAGT
The DNA here is from genome assembly GCA_963932245.1 of Tachinus rufipes. Classification (NCBI taxonomy): domain Eukaryota; kingdom Metazoa; phylum Arthropoda; class Insecta; order Coleoptera; family Staphylinidae; genus Tachinus; species Tachinus rufipes. The sequence continues at coordinate 74,098,809 of OZ010744.1, forward strand.
GATTAATGCTTCATTATTAATAAAACAGTATTATTAGGCCAATTTCCCGATATACTCAAACAAAGCAAAGTTGTGCCCATTTATAAAAAAAGTGATAAACAAAACATGAACAATTACTGTCCAATTGCGCTTCTAAGTGTCACTTCCAAAATAAAAGAAACCGCCTTAAATCAGCGTTTGGTTGATTTTATGGAAAAACATAAACTATTTGCAAAAGAACAGTATAGGTTTAGGCAAAACAAATCCACCGAAACATCAACAATTGACTTTGTTCAACATATAATGGACAACTTAAATGCAAAGAAAATTGTTGTAGGTATATTTTTTGACTTAACAAGTGCAATTGATAGATAGAATTTACAGTTTGTCGCGTATAAAATGTCCAGATTAGGAATACGAGAAAATATGCTAAAGGTTCTAAAAAATTACTTAGAAAACCAAAAACTTGGTGTTTGAGTCAATGACGTTATTTCAGACCAGTATCACCTGAATATGGAAGTGCCTCAAGGTAGTGTTACCGGACCATTAATATTTTTAATGTTCATAAATGATTTACCACATTTTATTAAAAGCGGAAAATGTTTTCTCTATGCAGATAATACATCTATTTTAGTATCCGCGGTTCAGTTGAAAAAGTAAACCACCTAGTTAGAAGTGTATTAATGGAATTTTCAGATTGGTGCAGTTGTAACAATCTTTTAATAAACATAAACAAGACAGTAATTGTTAATTTTAGAATTATAATGATCACACACCTCTATTAGAAAGATACAGTTTTTTAAATAACAAATTATCCATTCAATCTGAAGCCAAATTTCTAGGTGTAATCTCAGACTCACACTTAAACTGGTCTTCACATATTGAAATTGTGTGTTCTAAAATCAGTAGCTCTTATTTTGCCATTAAAAACCTAATAAGATCACTTCCAACTGAAGTTATTATTAATGTTTATTATGGATTAACATACTCTATAATCAGTTATAATATCATAGTGTGGGGTCTTGCTTCAGACATTAATAGAGTGTTTATCCAACAAAAACGAGTGATCCGACTGATGTTCAATCTAAAACCTACTGAATCTTGTTGCAACACATTTAAAACCAACCGCCTTTTAACTGTTTCTTCAATTTATTTGTTCAAACTTCTGTGTTACGTTTTTACTAATAAGAATACATTTATGTCAGCCAAAGATGTACATCATTATGATACAATGTATTGCAGCAAGCTACGAACTGACAAAACTCGAACCACAAGTTTTAAAAAGTCGCCAAAGTATGCAGGGGCACATTTTTATAATTTATTAAACGACCCACTAAAAAACTGCACTAACATAAAAATATTTAAAAATAACTTAAAAAACTTTTTAATTGGACAGTGTTTTTATACAATTGAAGAGTTTTGTAATCATAAATAAGTGTATGCGTGTGTTTTTATATTTATTTATTATATTTTTTTGTATGTATTTGTGCTTATACTGTTCATATTTTTAAAATGTTTTGTAATGTTTATTTGTAATTCTTGTATTGAACCTTATTTTAATGACCTGTCCTATTGACTTATGTAGTTGCATATTGGATTAATAAACATCTATCTATCTATCTATCTATAAATGCTTTTTAAAATTAAATTTGAATTTGTTTATTCTTTAACTTATATAACATATTTCATCTGTAGAAGGCTTTAGTCAAACCAAAACTAGTAATATATTTGTAAAAATAAATGTGTGATAAAAAAACAACGTAAATTGTTTTATTATTTTATAAACAAGACTTATCACGTTACAACCATCAATTATACTAAACAGATTTCTTTGTAGAAATATCCATTATTTTTTTCTTGATCTTTTTTTTACATAAATGTGTTTTTCGTATTTCCAACCTTTAGAGTATAATAAAATTGAAGATAAGGTTTCCTTTTGATAAATGCAGCAAAACAAATTATATATAAGAAATGGTAACGTTTTAATTATAAAACTATTACAAATTAAATAATGTAAACCGTCAGTATATGTTATACTATAAAAGAAAACTAATATTATTAAACATTATTAAAGCTATTACAATTTATATAAATTTAATAACAAAATTAATTAACAGAGCAAAAACAAACGTCTTATATGCTTTGTAAAACATTTTACCCACACTATTGAGTTTATAGCTAGATATCCAACAAATTCAAATTATATGAAAACAAAGCATTATAATATATTGCTTATTTTGATTAAATATCAGTTAATGTTTGATAAATAAACAAAACACGGTACGACATTGTCTTGTGTATAAACGTATTGTAACATTTGTGAGGTTAAAATAAATAAAGTCGATTGCTAAGTAGTTCCTGTTCCACACAATTTAAAATTGTTCCGGTTACTCCAGTAGCGTAACACCTGTCAGATATAAAATAAGTCCAAATAGTTGCGCTAATTGCAATGATCGTAATTCAATCTACATAGTATGTCCCAAAGCAGTTGTAGTGGATATTTCATCAGCAGTGCACAATTCTGACTACAAAAAATTTATTAATGAATATTTGTGTGTACAGTAAATGTGTTTTCTTAATTTTATAATAAACATCACATATTATCGGCTACCACTATTCAAATATTTTAGAAAAACTTAAATTAGAACAAATACAAAATTTGTCTTCTTTAATAAGAACTAAATTAATATAAATAGTATTTCAAACAAGTTACTTTTTAGAAATGCTACAAAAAAAACTCATTTCATAAAATCAAATAAAATGTTTAAAAGTCAAGCATCGTATTTACAAAATGCTATATATTTTTAAATAATCTGTTGTACACTTTCAGTGACAGCTTTCTTGTGCATATAATTTTTAATAGAAACAAAGTTTAAAACTTATCTAAATGCTTGGCTACGTATCTACAAAATAATGTTTTTGTTTTCTATTAGTTTTTATTATTACTGTAAAAATAACTTAAACAACTATTTGGAGACAGCCTGTACATATTATTATTTTTGTAATCAATATATGTGAAGAACTGGTTTAATACTTTTATATTTTATATATCTATTTTATATATTTATTTGTTTGTGGTTCTACTTTTATGTATTTATTTTATTGATCTTATAAGCGCTAAACAACTGAGCACACCTTATGTGTCCATATCAATTGTTTCTGTGTGAAAACTTTTCTTTAAGATTTAAAAGTTATTTCTAACTACATGACAAAAACTTTTTTTTACATACTAACATAACTTGTTAAAATAAAATGTATTTACGTTTTTGGCAAGTCATGATTGATGGAAGGCATGCAAAATATAGATACACATACACATGTATACTGCTTCTATTATAATTTAAACGTAACAAATACGTTTACATTACAATTATAATAAATTCAAACATTCTTTAACATAGTATGGTGCAATATTCGTTAACATTCTCCTGATTTTGAACTTAAAGTTTGTTATAAAAATATTTTTTGAAATGTTTATGTTTACTAAGATATTTTGCATTTTTTTAAGCTTAAACTTGTTATTCAAAGTATGATTATTATGTCTAGTGAAGTTATAATTACAGCTGATAACTGTTTGAAAGTTTTGTTTTTTGTATATAATAAATAATTTTAATTTGCACAATATTTTGACAGCGTTTTTCTAATGCAAATATTTTATTTAAGCAGCTAGAGTTACCCTACAGTCTGGTTCCATACAACAAATGTGAACCAAATAGAGAAAAGAGGAGAATTAAATAATTTCAAAGAACGATGTGGTTTCGACAAGAATAGACTAAAGCGCCATTTTGTGGAATAGCACAAAGACTAATTGAAGTTACACTTTTTTAGTTCAGTATTAAATTTTACTTAACAATAACACACTTTTACATAAAATATCAAATAACTGAACACAGCCAACCAAAGTATTCATATAAGCCATTTTTAAATTAATTATAAGTAAGTAAGCCGGTAAATCCGGATGCAAAACAATGGCTTGCTTGAATTCAACCTTTGCGACATATTCAGAGTCGGAACCAATCGTTTTTAATCAGCAATAATAAATTTTATAATAAAACTAAATTTTATAAAACGTTGCAAAACTTAAGGTAATTATCACTTACATTTCAACGTTTATATATTGTATTTATCGCACAAAGCTCTTGTTAATCCTTTTTATTCTTAAACTATCAAAACCTATTTTCCAGAAGGACAATGCAAACCTAAATTTGACCATTTGCGACATCGCCTGCATCGAACGAGATATGCCCCGAGAACATTAGACAATCTGATACAAAGCATAGTGGATGCTGTGCGTGGGAATGAAACCCGTTGTTATTTTTTATCGTAATATCCTTCATAATTTATCAATGTTTATTTATAAAACTGAAAATAATGTTTTATGATATTAATAATACAAAATAAAATAAAATATTATACATTACACTACAAAAATACAGATATAATCTATAGGTTTGTTCATAGTTATACAAGATGTGTTTAATAATCATACAACATACATTTAGTGGCATCCTAAAAACATCAAAATGTTGAAAATGAGAATTATTTTATAATAAAATACTCTGATAAAAAGCAAGAGATGCACTAATGTTTGTAGTTTTCCAGTATTTTCTTAAAATCATCATAAGAGTTTAAAATTTTATATCCAAAGTGGTGTCTAATTGTTTCTTTCGATCATGCGATAATACAAAAAACTAACTAACACAATAAAATCTTCTAAACATCTGCTTTGCTTTTTCTGATATAATGTATGTTATATCATGTAGATGTTACTAAAACTTTTAATTTACTTTTTCTTGAAACTTTCACAGAAATATTTATATGAAGTCCTGTTTTTCTAATCACATTAGCAAAATTTCAAATAACACAACCCTGCTTCCAATATTTTATTTAACACATAGTGTTTGAAAAAGCACCAAATCATTTTATGTTTTTTTTACTATATAAATAAACTCAAATAAATAAATTAGATTTGCAAATTTAATTAATTACTAATAATATTAATATTTAAAATCAACAAAACTGTTTGCTATCATCCCGACAAATTAATTTGATTGAAATTAAAGCTCTAAATATCTATATTAGGTTACTAAATAATTTATTTAAAAACATTTAATTGGTTTACATTCAATTTTAGAACATAATTTTATATAATTGCATTGGAAATCATATTCTAATAATATAAATCATTATAAAAACAAAAATTAATTCAATATATCTACACAATTTTTTTTTAACTATTTTAAAATAAGTTATTGAAAAAACCTAATATGTCACAACTAGATTAAAAATCATTATTTGCAATGTAAAAAAGCGTAAACATTCTATTTTAAACTGTAACTACTATCAACCAAAACGCTTATGTGAAATAGATTATGCAACGTGCATCTTACTCAAGCTTTAGGATGACAAAACATTATTTGTAAATCTTAAAAAACATAGACTGTCAAAGTTGATAACATTATTTATGACAAGATATAAAATACATCATTTATTTCATTCCCACATGCACAATCTTCCATCCCGTTTAATATCAGATTGAGTGAAGTCGGTAGTGCATAAATCTAAATTTTATTTTATTTTGTATAGTTTTTATTATTATAGGTTTTTGTATATGCCTTTTATTACTAATAATTTAAAATTGCTTAACTTGTTGCAACTTATTTTGTGGGTCCTTATAGTCAAAAGAAACTGTCATCGAAAGTAATGTCCGTATTGTGATAGGATGATAAAATAAATTGATTGCGTATAAAAAATGCTGTCAAAAGTAGTTTTTTTTAAGTAATAAACTAAATAAATTAAACAGAACCAGACGCTTGTATATATTTCACCGCTTAAACATTAACCGCCTAAAATTATTACATCAACTTTAATTTATATATATCATAACAAAAATTTTGTAAAATTGTAATTAGTGAATTGAATCACGGAATTCTAGCCCTAACCGGAATAAAATCCGCATTTAATTAAATAATATGGAGCAATCGGAACAAGGTCGCAGCCATGCAGACGATTCCAGCAGCCAAATATTTCAACCGCCGCTATTGGGTACCGATAGCTCATGGAAAACAAGAAAGGAATGCCAACATTAAAAAATTCATCTGCAAATAAAAATAACCAAAAAAGTGACATTTCATCAATCAACAGACGCAGGGAATAATAGCTTACAACAAACAAAACTATAATAATAAACAATTAAGCATTTATGTATCAATTGCAATTAAACATATACTCACACACACATGGCCAATATCTGAAGTAAAAATCCCAACAACATAAAAGATCAACCATTATTAAAACACAACTATTTTAAGATAAAATCAGATAATGTAAAAACCTTAACAATAAAAATGTTAAATGAGATAATACAAGCACTCATTATAATAGACTATAAAGAGTCAAACCTTAATAAACCCACTATTAAAACGCCCTTAGCATCGTACTCTGCAGTAATGTGTTCTGCAAACCAAGAAATAAATATAGTTGATGAAGTTGAATGTTACTACGTGATAATTCATATTAGAAAACTAAATAAAACAATTACTATGTTTTTATATCACCATTTATTTTGTCACACTGTTACTGTAGTTTTGGCTGAACCTCAGCCATCTTAGGACAATACATGATTACTTTTAGTATTAATATTATAAAAACATAGTAATTGTTTTATTTTATCTTCCAAGAAATAAATAATGAAGAGTTGAGTTCAATACTAACACTACAAGGAATTAAACGTAGATATTGTAAACGTTTAATGTTTAGAGTAACTAGTAAACCACCTACTTACAAAATGAAAGTTATTACAGGATACGTTGTATCCTATAAAAAACATTTATTACAACAAGGTGTGTTTCACAAAAAAAAACGTTACCCGATGACCTAAAGTTTGGCTTCATTACTTTTACCTATAAAATGCAAGGATTAGTGGTTCACAACAGATAATTCCATTCACTTAAAATGCAGCAATTGTTGAGCACCTCACTACACAAATCCGTGCACTTTAGGATTACCTCTTAAATGCACTTTATGCTTAGAAAAACAAAAACATGGAGTTTGGTCTAACAAGTGCAAAAATAGACCAACTATACTTTCAAACGGAATCCCAAACATACAAATAAAATGTATATAAATAAAAAATCTGCGAAAACTGAGCCAAAATTAATAAATCTTTCAGAATTTATTCACATAATACTGTTCATGACTACATCATAGACAAATACATTAACAAAATTAATTCCTTAAAAACCTGAACCATTAATAACGTATCAACAAACTAAAAACTAAGTTTATTAACATATATAACATAGACACCTGTTAACAATGGTTTTTAATAACAGTTAATGTAGCATAAACATTGATATTTGCATACAGGTAGAGCGTCTGAGAGTGTGTTAAAAGTAGATAAGTAACAAACTAGTTATAGACTGTTATATTTATTGATGGAAAAGTTTAGTGAATTTTTAACTAACAAGTTAAAAAAAAAATAGACTTAATTACACAATGACTATGGGAGCTTTAGGAGTGAAATAGAAACTTAACTAGGTACTTATGTAACACAAAGTACATTGACATCATCATCATCAAAGTACTGATAGCTTAAAAGGCTGTAGAAAATTGTTATTTGTACACTGGCAGCTGAGGCCTAGGAATGTGTAATAACACTGTAGCAGTAAGACCTTATATTATGCAACAGCCATATCTATTTTGTACACTAGCAGTTAAGGCTTTGGAGTTGCACAATAACTGCATAAAATTGTCAAGCTTACACAGGCTAGTCTGGACTTAAAGTTGTATGCAAGGCACAAAAAAAAATTACAATAATGTTGGCGCAGTAAAGTGATACAGTCAAATAGTTTGACCGTTCCTTGATTATGTTTGTTATTATCTTTAATTAGTGTTAAATTAATTACAATACAACGTTCAAGCACAGTGTAGAGATTGTTAGGTTTGGCGTGCATTGCGTTAGTTATATAAAAAAATTAAATTGTACAACTGGGTGTAACACATCATTGTACCATTTTTTGTCAATCAAATGTTTATGTTAAGATCAATCTCACTAACATAAACAAAGTTTTTCTTACTGTTCCAATCAACAAAATTTAAAATACATTATTTTAATTTAATGGGTATTGTAAACTTTACGTATTGCAATAATAATAGTTTTCTAAAAAAACCTACCTAATAAACACTTTCTTTTTAAGCAAGAAATCACTTAAACAATATTTGTAGAAACCAAAATTTCTAAATCTATATTATTTTATGTCTATATTACAAAATCTATCAAATATCACCGATAATGCCTAACAATGTTACCTCTATATATTCATGAGCAGGTCTTTATTAAAATATCTAATTCATTCAGTTAATGTCTCTTAGAATTTGACTCTGACACTTAACTAGTTTTAAATAGCAGTACAATTACTTCCTACGTTTACACTGATTTATACAATAAATCTAAATAATTGTAATATGAAAAAGTATATCAAGATATGACCATCTTTATTAATAATAAGCAATAAATAAACCAAAATACAATTCCATTATTTTATACGTCATTATCGTCATCTGTTCATAATAATTCCAACAAAAATTGTTTTTTAATTAACCTTTGCCACCGTTCATTCTTAAGCCTATTAAATTTAAAAGACAGTTATACCGGGACATATATACGAAACCGAATAAAGAAATACACAATCTTACATCACAATAAATATAGACAAGCTGCCTATAATATCAATGACTAATTATTATTTTCTAAAATTAACAAAATACAAGCAAACAAATCAAATAAAACATATTATTGACACAGAAACAAACCTAACTTATATTTCAACTACAAACACAGTTAATACATTAGAAAAATATTTGAATAACTGCTTAGGTGTTAAAAATCTTAAAGCGACCACTAGACATTCAATATTATTGTCAATATATTGCACAGTAATTAATATTATACAATAATATTTACCGTCTGTAGATCATATTGAAAGATTGCACAATATATTGAGTCAAACAAAAAAAGTTTAATTTTTATTGTACAATATAACCTAAAAGTATTTTTCTGTTAATCATTTTTTCATTTATCTGCGCTTTTTTTTAGTTTTAATGTTTTGTTGTATTTTCTTTAGTCTTTATATATATAAATTACTTTTCGTAATGAAATGTTATTCTTTTTAAAAAGAACAATTTATTGATGATACGTATTGTATCGGGTACAGACTTAGACTAAACTAAAATAATGATTACATAGATTATATATAGTAATTAAATGTTGATTCAGCATCCGCATGCAGGTGCATATCCAGACGCTGACGTTGCATGCACATGCATGCGTGAACAATGGGCCCTTTCATGGAGCCCTGTCTGGGTCTGGTTAGTGTACGGTAGATAACTCCTCATCCCCTAGAATTTGGCATTGCCAGGAAGGTGCAGAATATTGCTTTGGCATTGTTCTGCATCTTGATCTTGGTGTAGGGCTTTCTTTTTCTTTATCCATTTCCTTACGGTGTAACCAGCAAGAAGGAGTAACATGATATATAGGGTGATGGTCCACATACTAGGAGTGAGCATGTGTGTTGTTGGTTCATCAATGATGGGCACTTGTTGAATGGCCGGAACAGCTTGTAGATCCAGCTTCTTAAGTTCGATGTTGAATTTGTTGAAATTGGATTTAAATAATTCCAACTTTGGGTTATTAATAATGAGTGGACTACCCAGTGTAGCTTCTTGATGTGAGACTTCTCGGTTTTGGTAAATTAATTTACATTTTCCTTGTTTAATGAGGAAGATTCCAACTAGGTGCTTTATTTCCGATTCGTGTTCGCATTTGATTTGAATTTCTTCTTGGATCGGGAAGACAGCAAGTTGTTGATTAATTTCGGGTATTATTTCCAAATGGTTTGTCGTAATGTTGAGTTTGGTGTATTGACATCCGGTGCTGGATTCTTTTAGGAGGATCTCCTTCTCACAATCTGCATTGTGATTAATTAGCAGATGGGATGAACATTGATAATATTTTATACCTTGGGTACACAAGTTATGTAGAGGCCATATTTTGTTTTCGTTTTTTGATTTTAATAGATATTAAACATTTGGTATAATGGTAACATATTCAGAATCATGCTTAGTAGGTATGGGATTTAGGTAGTAAATTTCGAAATCGTGTTCGTAATTAATGGGAATAGAAAGAAAATAGTTAATTCTGTTGGACTCGATTTTACAATTAACTTTAATAATTGATTCAAAATCTAATATGTTTTCTATTTTGAGTTCGAAAGGAAGTTGTTCATTATAATGAATAGAAATTCGTTTAATCTCTACAAATAAATCATTTAATTTTATAATACTTGGGTGCAAGATTTTCAGTTTACAAAATGAAATTGAGTTCTCTATGTCTTGTAGTACGCTTAGGATTGTATTATATATTATAAGCAACTGGTTGAACAGATCTTTAGCAAACAGTATATTTTGGTGTTCTATATCATCATGTAGTATTACACTTACTTGCATAATTCTCGACTTTAATAATAATTCATTATGTTTAATACTCTGTATAGTATCATTAAAATTTTTTATTACTTGAGTATTTAGGCTATACTGCATTTTTAACTGATTTTCAATTTGATTTTCATTTTTTTGCAAATGGTTAAGAATGTTATTGATTCTTTCTCCATCTCTTGCATCTAAGTTTCCACTAATTGTCTTAATAATGGTGCCCAGTCCGTCAATCAATCCTCTTTTATTTCTGCTTTTATCTACAGCATGCAAGTTAATATTTTGGATTTTATCGTTAATATTACTTTGAATATTATTTATCATTTTGTTGTAGTTATTGAATTCAGGTATGAATTTAGTGTCATTTTGTAATGATTTTAATAATTGGTCGTATTGGGTGTTGAGGATTGTTAACTCTTTGTATAATGGAGTCAAGTCATAATGGTGAACAAACGTATGTACGGTTCTTTGTAATTTTGCTGTTCCTAGATTAATAGGAAGAATTCCCAGATTTTGTGTAATATCTTTTATAGAATCACCTCGAATTATTGTGACGAGGAGGGACCTGGAAGAGAAACATTATCTTTAATTTTGTTGTGATATACAAAAATTATAATGTTTGATCCATCAAAAATGTATTGAAGCATTTTTCTAATTAGTTCAAAGTTTAAACGGTCTATACCACAACCTATTCGTGGTACTGCTAAGTTTGTTATATTTTTTAAAGCACAGAATTGTTTAAGATTTATTAATGTTTTAAATAAATCTTCATAAGTCGGTTTGTCATAATAATTAGCTTTTGTTATTAAATAGATTAAATAACGGTCAGGTTCTTTTAGATAACATAGTGAAAATAAGTCGGAATCTTGTTCTTTAAGCAATTCGACTTGACCGAATTTATTTTTAAATTCAAGAGCAATACCTGCTCCCATTTTCAAATCTTTACTTACACAGTGTGCTAACGACACGTTTTTTGGTGCTAAGAAAAGGTTTTCTTCCTTTTCTATAACATTTTTACTTGTAGTTATGTTATGGTCTTTAATATAATTTTGGAAGTTTTGATAAGTTAGAGGACTTCCGATATCTGTTCGATTAAAAGTATACGTTTCTTGACGAGGTCTTTTTATGTTACCTAAGTGAATTTTACTTACAGTGTTATGATGTTTAACGTCAATTACTGCAGTTTTCAATACGGGGTTTATTGTCTCTATTTTTTCTGGTTTAAACTTAGGTTTTGTTTTAGACTGTTTTTGTTTGTTTTTTACAAACACCTCAGTAGGTATTTCGGGAAGATCTTCTCGATTTTCGTTGCGTTTATTCATAGTTTTTTCTTTGTTTTCTTGGATTTTTTGATTGATCTTTTGATACAATAATTTAATTTTGTTCTTATGGTTTACCACATAATTATTTATTACATGGTTTTCCATTTCTATATTAAAGGGAGAATCTACGTCAATATGTCCCGATATAATTTCGGACGGTTTAAATTTTGTTGTCGAATGAATCGAATTATTATAGGCAAGCAATGCGTAATTAACCTTAGTTTCAATTGATTCTTTTTTATACAATTCTTGATTATTTAGTAAACATATGTGTTCGATAAGTGTGGAATGTGCACGTTCTATTATTCCATTGGAATTAGGATTTTGAGAGCTTATAAAATGTAATTTGATTTTATGTAATTCGAACAATTCTTTCAGAACAGAGTTCTTAAATTCTAAATGGTTATCTGCAACTATTTCTTTAGGTATACCATGGTGGGTGAAAAAACGAATTAAATTATTAGCAATTTCTATTGCTTGTTGAGAATTCAGTTTATAAAGCTGGGTGTATTTAGAAAATGCATCCACTATAGTAAGAAATTTTACCTTTTCAAGAGATATAGTGTCTATATGTACTATTTCAAATGGTTGCGAAGGAGTTGGAGTGATATTAAATTTCAACTGCAATGGGTTTCTGTCATATTTACTAATTTGACATATTGCACATTGATTTATGTAAGTTTGGATTGAACGCCGTTGATTAGGCCAATAAAATCTTCTTTTAATTTGCATTTCGGTTTCATCAACTCCTCGGTGGTTCGTCTTTCCTTCGTGGTATATTTTTATGTTATCAATAATTTCTTCTTCACTTTCTACATCAATTAGCTGACTTGTACATTTTATAAATCTTAGTGCAGAGTTTTTGAAATACTTTTGCAAAACATTACAGAATTTTTCATAAATAGGGTCTTCAAAGTAAATATAATATTTTATATTGGGGGCTATATATTCTTTTATAAAGTTGATGATATCTTGTTCAAAGTTTGATTCTGATAGTTGCACAATTAAGCGCATTTTTGTGTTATCAAATAGTTTTAAACATTTAGTTTTTGAAGGGGCATAATTTACTTTGGAAATTAAAATTTGATTTTTTCCAAAATTGATTGGGTTTTCTGTAATTGGAATATTGAATATTGGATCTTCAATGTTTGAGTGCATTGTTTTGCCATCATCACTATCATTAATATTTTCTGCAAATTCATCGTTTAAAACATTTAAACGTTCATCTATATCTCCATGCTCAACAACTAGAGATCCGTTATTATCTTCTGTAGTAGTGAGAATATCATCAAGGTTTACTGTAGACAAGTCTATTAATTCTTTATGTTCATCGTGTACATTAAGTTCGATTCTTGAAAGCGCATCTGCATTTTTATTCAAAATACCCTTTTTATAAAGTATTGTGTATTCATATTCTAGAAGTTTTAAACGCCATCTAGTTAATTTCGAATTTGGTTCTTTAACCGACATCAGCCATTGTAATGGTTTGTGATCACTAATGATTTGAAATTTCCTTCCAAACAGGTAGGGTCTAAAGTATTTTGTAGCCCAAACTATCGCGAGTAGTTCCTTTTCGATGGTGGAGTAATTTGTCTCTGAATCGTTAAGGGTTCTACTGGCGTATGCTATTGGTAAATTGGAGCCGATGTTTCCCTGTGATAGTATTGCGCCGATTGCGAAGTTACTCGCGTCAGTAGTCAGATTAAATGACTTAGTAAAGTCAGGGTATTGTAACAGTGGTTCGTTTATCAACAGTTCCTTGCATAAGTTAAAACAGTTTATATACTCTGAATTATGAATATCAATATTTGCATCTTTTTTTAGACACTTAGTTAGTGGTTTTGTAAGTCTTGCGAAATCTTTTATAAATTTTCGGTAATATCCGAGCAGACCTAGAAAACCTTTAAGTTGTTTGGTTGTTTTTGGAATAGGGTAGTTTTGGATGGCCAGAATCTTATCTGGGTTTGGCTTTACCCCGTCAGGAGTTACTATATGGCCTAGATACGCAACTTCCTTTCTCAAAAATTCCGATTTATCAATCTGAATTTTTAAGTTAGAATCTCTTAAACGTTTGAAAACTTCTTTCAATCGTTCAATATGTTCTTGTAAACTGGTGCTGAATATTATGATATCATCAAGGTAGACCAAGCACTTTTCGTTCTGGATTCCACGTAAGATGTTATCCATCACGCGTTGGAAAGTGGCGGGAGCATTTCTTAACCCAAATGGCATTCTAACAAATTCAAAATGCCCATTTTCGGTATTAAATGCTGTTTTTGGTACGTCACTTTCTTCCATCTCAATTTGGTGGAACCCAGACGCTAAGTCCAGCGTCGTAAAATATTGGCAGCGACCCAGTTTATCAAGTAAATCGGTTATGTTGGGAAGAGGGTATCTATCGCCTATTGTCTTATCGTTTAATTTGCGATAATCGATCACAACACGCCATTTAGTTTTTCCTGACGCATCTAGTTTCTTAGGCACCACCCAAATTGGTGATGACCAAGGACTATACGATGGACGGATTATATTTTGTTCTAACATTTGTTGTATTTGATGTTGAACTTCTTGTCTGTGTATTTCCGGATAACGGTAAGATTTAGTATACACAGGAATTTCATCTGTGGTTTTAATATTGTGTTTAATCTTATTTGTAAAGGTAAGATATTTTTTATCTATATGAAAGATATCTTTATATTCTTTAATTAATTCAATTATGGCGGATCGTTCTTCTCTGTTCATATGCTCTGAACGGATTTTTGATACGTCAAATTTAATATTCTTGTCATCGAGTATGTTTAAACTTATATTAGGTTCTTCAGTAGTTTGATTGTATTCATCAATCATTTCAACTATGAAAGGTTTTTTTACAGTCACACACATATCGATTTCAAGTGGATTGGTAATTGTACACAATGCTTTGTAATTATTTACGCGAGTTGCGCATTCAGGTATTTCTAGTTTCTTTACCTTCATATAAGGGATGATAACATCACCATTTCTAACATTTTTTACATCAACTTCTATGACTTGTTCAGTTCTGGCGGGTACTACTATGCAATTCGTACTTTCAGTTTTTTGAATGTCACGATAGTGAAGTTGTATTTTACAACTAGGAGCTACCAATTGGTTTTGCTCTAGGTCAATAATGGCCTTTAATAATTTCAAGTTTTCGAGTCCTAACAGGACATCAAAGTTAGAATGAAAATTAAACAAATAAAAATCCATGTTTAGATTTTTTTTGTTATTGAATAATTTATTCAAATTAATAATAGCTTTATGTTTCCCAGATGTAGTGCCATGTGCAGTGGCTACTTTGAATGGGTCGTATTTAATATAATTTTTATAAAATTGGTTTGCTATTTGTGGGTTTACAAATGAACGTGAGCTGCCTGTGTCAACTAGAATTTTTAATTTATTTTCAGTGTTTATAATATAGGGTAGTTGACTGTTATTATTTATAAGGCCCATCAATTCTATGTTTCCGAGGCGTTTATGCCTAAAAAATCATTTTCTTGTTCCATAGGTATTTCGTCATCTATGTTTAACAACATTTGATTATTTTGATTTGGAACATATCGGTTCCTTTGGGGGTTAAACGTATTATGCGTAGATGTTGACATTGGGGTAGGTTTAGGCATTTGTGCAGTGCGATTAGTGTTATTATTATTATACCTTGGTGGGTTATTATAATTTTGGTTCGGCATATTTTGTTGATTTGGGAAACTATTATTTTTATTAAAGAAAGGTTTGTTATAATTAAAGTTTTGGTAACGTGCATTTTGATTATAATTTTTATTATAATTTTGCGAATAATTTGCACGTTGATTTGATCTAGAAGTTTCCGTTTTATTTTGTGTTTCCAATTGGAAATCATTCGTAAGCATATTGAGAGCGGCGTTTAAATCGCCTGGATTCTTAACTCTCATTTGCGCGCCGATTGGGTCACGTAAACCGCGTAACAATGCTCTTAAAGCATTACCTCTAAAATAAAATGACAAATAATATTTTTCATGCACTTCTTGGGAATGATTTGATAAATAAGACAATTGCAAATTTAGCAAATGCTGTAACCTATTATAAAAGTCAAAAGGGGATTCATTGGCATTTTGTTTAATCAGCGCAATTTCGTGATTCAAGCTATAATGATCTCGCTTGTCGCTATATGAATTTAATAAAGCTGATTTTAATTCACGCCAGTTAGTAATTATACTTGATGATATATTTTTAGCCGCTTCACCTTTTATCTTAGCGATTATACTTGACATAAGGTACTCATTTTGAAAATCTCCCTCTTCGGCTATATTATAAAATTTATTGACTCATTTTTCGCTAATTTCAAGGAAACGCGAAAGCAATTCAGATTCACCGTGAAATTCGGGAATCATTTGCAGATATTCTGCCTTTAATTGAGGAATAGCCATTGCGGTATTATTACGAATAGGGGATCTCGATCGCGAGCGGTTATGATTAGGGATGGTTGGGTCTAAGTCTGATTCTGAATCTGAGTCAATATTACGTGAGTTGACACTCATTAGGCGCGGTGAATACCTCTATATAAACTTTGTGTACTTACAGTACGTATATTATATCCATTGGTGATTGACTGGTTGAGTCAGCTCTTTGGGTTTGCTCGAAGTTCGGAGTTCCTCGGAGATGCTCTTGTAGTCCGTTCTTATATCCACTGGGTTGATTTGCACCGGCACTGAATGGGTTGTCACAACACATAAAGTTATTTGATTCGTTTCACTTATTAATTGTTGAAACAGACCGGATATTTATATTCACTAAATATCCGTTTAAGTGAATCCGTACGACTGCGCCAATTACTTTTCGTAATGAAATGTTATTCTTTTTAAAAAGAACAATTTATTGATGATACGTATTGTATCGGGTACAGACTTAGACTAAACTAAAATAATGATTACATAGATTATATATAGTAATTAAATGTTGATTCAGCATCCGCATGCAGGTGCATATCCAGACGCTGACGTTGCATGCACATGCATGCGTGAACAATGGGCCCTTTCATGGAGCCCTGTCTGGGTCTGGTTAGTGTACGGTAGATAACTTATATATAAAAAAACTGTTTAAAAGTTTGTTTTTAAATGCTCTAAACTGTTGAATATTTGATAAAATTTCTAGCAAACCTTATACTATGAGTAAATATTTGTTTGGATGACAAAAATTGGAAAAATTTATAGAAAATGCATCAATTTGCAGCATTTTGCTGACGTTGTACAATATCTAAATTATAAGTCAATTTTGGATAAAGCAATGATACAAATAGCTTGTTTTTTAATAGAAATTGGTAGAGTTTATGTAATTTTACATACTCATCCTTATACTTAAAAATAATATTCAATACATAAACTTTATTTATATCTATACGCAAATGCTATAAATTGTAACCAAGAAATTTCAAGACGTTCTGTCATATTTGTGGATATAATTTTTTAAAAGTATATAGTATTAAAGGTGCTATTATATGCAAAACGATCAATTGAACTATTGGTTAATTGAAAAAATTCATTAGTTTAACCCTTAACCCGTAAGGTTCCGTCTGTGAGACTGATTCGTTTATAAATTTGTTGATATTTACAAAACAATCCCGATGTGCAACTTATAACTTCATTTAATTTTTTATCTACTTTATCATTTTCTGCCACCCTATTTTCAACTTTCTAGCATATTGCGTAATTAAATAAATAATATATTTTATTATAAGTGAACATAATAGTGATAGTGTTAGTGTGTAAGCTTGACAATCTTTTGCAGTTAATGTTCAACCCCAAGGCCTCAACTGCCAGTGCACAACATACTTATGGCTGTCACGTATAAGGCCTTACTGCCATATACTGTGTTACCCGCACTACCCAAATGCCTCGGCAGCCAGTGTGTGAAATAACAATCTTTTCAGCCCTCCAAGCGTGCTATAGCTATTAGTACCTCGATGACCTTTCTGCCAATGTACTTTGTATTACACACCTTTAAGACCGGTCTATGTGTGAATAACCTCTGATAGCTGAATTACACACCTTAAAGCTTCCCTAACCATTGTGTAATTAAGTCTCTATTACACCCCTTAAAGCTTCCTTGGCCATTGTCTAATTAAGTCTCTTTTCTTTAAGGGAAAAAGTTACCAAACATTTTCATTAACAAATAAAGCAATCTATAACTAGTCTATTACTTATCTATCCTTAACAAATCACAATATTTATAAAACGTTAAATAGTATAAATACATGCATTATTTACTAGTGTTGTATTTTCATATTTGAGTTGAAAAAATTATAATATATTTAAAAAGTTTTCTACTTTTTGCGTTTTTGTACTATCATGCATAAATACGCATTTTTTGTAACTTTCTTTATTTAATTTAATTTTTTATTTTGTAAATATTTTTTTAATATTGTTTTGTTATTGATATAGTAATGTCAAATAGATGAATCAACTAAATTAACAAAAAAAAATTAAATATTTTTTCAAAATATTCTAGTTTTAAGGTCACAAGAATGCAGTCTCATAGACGGCACCTTACCGTTAGTGTAACAATATTTTACCTTACCGGTTAAGGGTTAAATAAAAAATTAAATTGAAAAAAAAAAAACAAAACTTTGAAAAACACCAGCATTAATAATTTTAATGTCAAAATTAAAACCACCAATTTTAACTATAATATTTCTATTGACAAAAAAACTATTGGTAAGATTTACAAATTTGTGATTAAAACCTTTACAATAAATCTTGTTAATAAGATAAGGATACCATACCCTATCAAATGTTTTAAAAATGCCTAGAGCTACTGCAAGATTCTCTCTATGTTTATCAAAAGTAAAATTCTATTTGTGACTAACATTTTATGTTAGAAAGTTATTTTGTTCTAAAATTTTTTAATGTAGAATAAAATAATATAAATAAAAAAAAAATAGATTAAATAGTAATGCAATTGGTTTATATTTAAAAAAATGAGACTTGTCTTCCTATTAGGCATGGGTTAAACATTTAAAAATAATTCTTTTGTATTATAATGGAAATTGAAGAATCATACTTGTTTTTATTTTAGGTATAGGTTGAACATTTGTTTTAAATTTTTTAACAACAAATTATTCTTTTGTATGATAATGCAAATTATTAGTCAGAATAGAAGCTAATTCATTTGCAAATTTTTCAAGAGTTATAGGTAGAATTTTATCTATACCTAAAACCTTTTTGATAAATAATTTAAAAAGATATATTTTTTTAAAACCAAATCAAAATTATTAAATATATTTGTTAAACATTTTGTCAAACCATCACAACAAAATCAACTTTAGAAAAAAAAAATGACTATCACAAAAAAACCGAAAATTTATTGTAAAAATAAATACTTAAGTTTGTTTTTGATTGCAACCAAAAACAAATGAAACTTTTTCACACATACACAATTTGTATCAAGTTTTGATTTTTTTTTGTACACAGGCTCGGTAATAATCATAATAGAAAGAAGTCAAGCTGTTTCCATGTTGCTTCTCCATAGAAAAAATAAAAAAAACAAAAGAAGAATTTGTAGAAGCATCTTCTTATCACTTTACAAAGATGTATCTAGAGCTATACTGTTTCTATTAGGTACTAAATAATAACCGAAAACAATCCGAAAACAAACTGAAAACAAACCGAAAACGAACCCAAATCGTACCAAAAACAAACCGACCCAAATAGAACCGCATACGCGTGAAACAAACCTAACGTGTCAAGGTACTGTTTAGTGAAGTAAGTTTTTATTAAATTTTAAGATTTACCAAATAAATATATCTTTGTATAATTTTTTTTTTTTTTATTATTTTCAAACAAACTGCGCAATATAATAAATATACTTTTATGTAATTAAAATCCTCAATTATAACTTACAAAAACTTTATTTCAAATAAAGAATAAAAAAGTAATCTGCTCTCCTAAAACACTCAATTGCCAATTTAACTAAAATAAACTTCAGTTTCTGCTAAGATTGTAGACCAATGTTTTTCTTCAATTAAAGACACCGTTTTTTACAACCAATAATTAAGCGCCAATTTCTTATTTCTTTCTTCCATCTTTGGTTCATTTTTATTTTAGTTTGACGGCTTGCTGTACAATGTCTGTAGACCTAAACCATTTGTTTGTTTTCTGGTCTTTAAAAGTTCTATAGCTTGCGTTTTTTTTTTAATTTTATATAGGTTTGCTTGCGTCCAAGTGTAAGCACCGTTAACATCTGTCTGTAGAGCTCACCAGTAACAGTTACGGTGGTGCTGTAAGCGTTTAAAATGAACCAAATATTTTTTTACTGCAAACGCCGCACCAAACAGTCACTTTGAGGCTCCCATTAGCTTGTGCATATTATGTGGATTCTTCGTGCCCCAAAAACGCAAGTTTTGTTTGATAGCAGGACCAGTTAAGTAAAAATGAGCTTGTTGCTCATTATAATTTTAGATCATTTTTTTGCACCAAGTTTAACTGTCTGTAGACTCTCTCAGACGTCCTTAGGCAGAGTAGCAATTTTCTCGATCAAACAAGCAATACGGGTACGGCCACTTCTTGCGACAACGCTCAGCCAAATGCTTAACTGTTTGCGCACATAGTGCAGGACAACAAAGAAAACAACAAAAAATTCACACTGCATTAAAACAACAGACCGGTAGTTGGTCAAATAAGCAGTAACAAAAATTCTGCGTTGTTTGCTTGTTGTCAACTAATTTTCTATCTATCTTTAACATAAATGTCAAAACACAATGACATATAACGCTATTTGCAAAAATTATGACACATTATGACATTACTTTTGCCTCACTTTGTATAATTCAAATTTGGCTAAAATTTTAACTGTATATTTGTAATGTAAATTGCTATTATTATTATGGGCAAAAAAAATTATATGATAACAATATCAGACAAATTTTAAAAACCTTAGCAATTATTTAGATAAACAATATATTATATTAGTTTTTTTAAATATTGATATGTATAAAAAAAATTGTTTGCAAGAAATTTCATTTTATTTAAAAAAGATGATTTTTTTAAAACAAATTACTACAAAATAGTAGAAGTACTTCTAAAAATCGTATTTTAGTTTTCATTAAAAAAATTGATTGCTTATTCAAAAAGTATAATTTACTAGAAATTTAAAAGATAAAAAGTGAGTGGGTGACAACTTCTCCTTACGAAAGCGTAGACGTATTTTTCAAGCAAATCTATAACTAGGAAATGGTTATACTTGTTATTATTAATTCTATCACAAATAAAGTTGCCTCATTATTGCAAACTTAAATTGATGAGTTCTAACAAGTTTTTAATACATATATAATGGTTGCTAAAGAACAGCATAATGCGTTTTCTATATAAATATTTTCATACACTTGATTAATACATAAGTTAAGTAAAATGAAATAAAATTAGGTCATAGTCGGATGTTTACAGTTTTAAATCATAGCAGTGTACGTTAGAAGCCAGTGAATAATAAACATCGATTAAGACGGGCTTTATTCTTATAATTAAGTAAAGCGGGATTTCCTCCGTTGCGCATTTTTAGCTCGATAACATTCCAATTATGACCTTCAAGACGTTTTACAACTGCTTTATTAAATTTAATGAGAATTTGAACTTTAGAGTGTTGTTTACTATTTTATTGCTAATAATTAATCGAGTTCCACTATTAAATGAAGATCTATTGTGTTTGAGCAAACTAAAGGAAATATTTAATTAAAGTCACAATGAATCAATTTAAAAGTTTTAATTTGTATTTATTATATTTCAATTAAAATCATTGTGATAGTATTCATTGTTTTGTGTTGTTTTGTAGTTCTATTATGAAGCAAACTAAAACCTAAAATAATATCTAATAAAAAAAACAAATTGTTTAAGTAAAAATATTACCTAGAATGATGATAGTAATTTAAAGTAAATGTATTTGTTATTATATTTTTTATAAAACATAAATGTAATTTAAATTAGTAGATTTTTGTAATCAAACGTTGTAAAGCTTAAACCCGTTTTTAAAATAAAATACGTTTAATGTTTCATGCTAAACAACCTTCAATTTTCTTTTTATACAAGTAAAACTAAGATTTTATACAAGATAATTTTTTAATAATAAAAAAAATATTTGAATAATAATTAAAAACAAAATTATAAACATGTCTCCGGAAAGGTACCATGCTATTATTTAGTTTTGTGCTTTAAAATTAACACTTTCTTTCAAAAAATGAATTACACAAATATTGAAATGAGCAATATGCATTTTGTAAATTATCTTGCAAATGGTGATAAATGCATTAGCATCTAGGCAGACAGTTTCAACTCCGCAAGTTAAAAAAGAAGTGTTTTATAAAATTGAATTGAATCTTACAACAAGTACAAGAATGATTTTTATAAATATGAATATTTGTTCGTCAACAGTTTTTAGGATATTGAAAAATCAGTTTTTGTATCCATACCAACGGGTTCAAAAACTTTTATTTAGCAATTTAAAAAAAAAATAAAAAATGCTAGAATAATGTGTACAAAATCCTGTTTACCAATTAGGTCAACTTTTCTTAAAAAGCCATTATGAACTTTCACAATAACCACATATAAACAGAAAAAAATCAACATTAAATTGTTAAAATCGCTATCAGCATAAATATTCTGTCAATGTGTAAACCATAAGCACTGATAAGCTACATTGTTGGCTCATTCTTTTTATGAAGCTAACTCTAAAAACCTTCACCAATCACAATTTTCTGCAAAATAAGTTGCCGACACTATTGAAAAACGTCCCACTTCAATATAGACGGAAAATAAATTTTATGCAATAAGGCTTCACCACGTTTTAGTTTAGTTGCATGTCAAAATTTGGATGAAGTTTACCCACATCGTTGGATCGGTAGAGAAGGCGTATAACCCTGGCCTCCCCGGGCTTTTGTAGTACCATTTGAAACAACTCCAATATTAAGAAGAATGTATTGACGTTAGTCATGGCTTACTGGCTTTGATTAATTCTACTAATTTAATTAATTAACTTAGTTTAATAATTTATTGAATTGGCTCACTGATGTATAATAATACCCAAAATTAGTGTAGAATATGTTAGTTTGCTGTTTTTAAAAACGTAGAGGTATGATGGTATCCTGAATCTCGGTAACTAAACGTAAGATTTTTTTGTTTTTATTAACCAAAAAATTTGTCCTTTAATTAAGTTTTAAAAAAATACAATTTGCTTTTGTATTTCTAAATTAAATTATTATAAAAAATGTATCCTTAAAATATAGTAATATAAACGTTACAAAAGAAGCATTTTTAAGGTCATTAGTAGCTCAATTAGACAAATAAACAATTATTATCAGCAATTATTAATATAGAACATTACTTTAATATCAATCAATAATTTATTTTGAGTCTGCGTATATATGATAGGGGTGAAAGAGGAAAAGGTAAACACTATTAATACCGCCCCAATAACAACTTTAACTGCGTGAACGATGACTTCAATTATACGGTGCACTTGTTAGACAACTAACAAGCCTCTGTCAACCAAATGTCTGTCGGAATTATTGCTACATTTGGGTAGATAAACCGGTAAAAGTAAGAGCAAACATTTTTTTTTTAAACAAAAAGTAGTTACTACAGCATTAAAGGTCTCTATGGATTTTCTTAGTACAATTATCATGAACAAATAACAACAGAACAGCAAAAAACATCTGGAGTTAATAGTTATTCAATCAGTTCTCCAAAAAAATACAGTTATGAACAGAACCAAAAGTTAATCAAATATATTAAATAATTCAATACAAATATCGTAAGAAGTTTATACTAAACTAAAAAATTACACACAAAAAAAAATATATATAATATATTACATATATACGCACCAAAAGCATAAAGCAAAATCAGAAATGAAAACAAAAAAAAAACAGAAGGGAAGTAAGAGGAGCCACAAGAGCAAGCTCGCTAAGGATTTGTAGAGCTTACCGAACAGTGTCACAAGAAGCAGTAGGTAATTGCAGCAACACCTCCCGCGGATATAATGGTGGAGGAAAGAATAGAAATAAAAAAAACTTGTAAAAGAAGGAAGGAGTAAAAAAGAAGCAAAGATAAGAGCAAGAGAGAAGACTATGGAAAGATGGCAGAAAAAATAGGATACAGGTAAAAAAGAGAAATGGACTAGAGAATTAATCCCATACATAAAAGAATGGGTAGAGAAGAAACCCGAGACGTGCTATTATACAACACAAATACTGACCGGGCACAGAGAATTTGGAAAGTTCTTGCAAAAAATTGAAAAAATAAATGAAGAAGAAAGGTGTACATTTTGTCAGGAAGAAACACACGTTAACGCAGAACACACTCTAGTAGAATGCGAGGCGTGGGAGGAAGATAGAAAAAAACAACAATCATTAACAAATGCTTAAAAAATAAAAATAAATGAAGGGCGCTAAAAAACTTTGCAACAAATGTACTAAAAAAAAAATTTAAGAGTTTGACAATAGATGAATATAGAAAAACAAACAATGAAAACAAACACACAAACTAAAAGCCATAGAAGAAAAAGGAAAGAGATGAGAGAAGCTACATGGAAACAAAAAACAGAGAAAAAGATCAAAAAATAAAAAAATAAAAAAGGACATGACAATTAAGCATACAAAGAAACAGAAGAAAAAAAAAGAACACAAACAGAGACTACAATACCAAACGAAATTGCAGAGATAAGGAAAAGGAGAAAAGAAATATTGAAGAAAAGCAAAATAACAGAAATAACAAGGCAAATACCAAATAGTAGATATGCTATCTCGAGGATGACTGAGAACGCAACCTTTTAGATAGTCAAAATATACCTGGCAACGAGAGGACATGAAGAAGTAATTTCTGATGGAGATACAAGGATATCATTGAAGGTAAAACTTACAAATCAAGAACTGCCAAAAGGAATACAACTGATGGAACTGCATAAATTATTCATAAAGGAGAGGGGATACAATAAAGAAGAAAGAACAAAAAAAAAACAAAAAAAAAATCGGAGATCTAAAATATTCTATAAACAAATAAAAAACAAAAAACAAGACTTTATAATCATAATGTAGATTTATTTGGTCTAGCAGAAAATAACAAACTAGAAGAAAAATTGGTACAATTTATACAAAAGTAAAAAGTTGTAGTAGCAAATACGTTATATAAACTACTACCCAGAAGACTGCATACTTGGAAAACAAAACAATATCAAATTAACTATATTATGATTGAAAAAAGATACATAAATAAAACAGACAGATATACAATAAACATTATAATGATATAAATGAAACGCAGTTCACTCTAAATGTATTGGCTAAAAGAGGATTAGATATTTGTGCATGTTTACTTTGTGGGTTACAAGAAAACATTTAGCAGAGTACGTCACAAGTAGTTTATAAAAATCCAAAAAAAAAACAAATAGACAATCGGGATTTCAGAGTTAACAAGGAAAACACAAAACCATACACTTTCTGTACTAATCTTTATGGGTCATTAATAATTTTTGGTAGTAGGACTGTATCATCAGCGTACCTTAAATTATTGAAAATTATACCATTTACAACTATGCTTCCCACTTTGTTAAGTAGCTCTTGATTTATGATACCCTTTAAATATAAACAGTAACTTAATGAAGAAAGAATGCACCTTGATTTTACTCCTTTTTGATATTTATGTATTTCAGTTTCTTGTTCTCAGATTAATGATGATGATAGTGTTTTATTTTTAAAATTTTATTGTTTTTAGTAAGACATGAAACCCTTATACACAAATGGGTTAATTGGATGGGTAATTGTCAAGCTAGCTGTAGCATTCATTTAAATAGTGTAGTGTTTAATTCTTTAATAAAAATGTCCAATTTATCTAATAAATTCTTAATTTAGAAAAAAATGTTGATCCGATTTGAAGTTAAATTGGGTTAGAGTAATTGATTTAAAATCTTTGATTTTCATTAAACTATATTTGATTGTCTACGTAGACATTGCAATTTAGTTGCCAGTTGTGATACCGAAGTTTTATCACTGATATTTGGTTTCTTTGGTTGAAGCAACATGATAGAGCTACAACTACTTTGCACTACCAATTACTAAATATTTATTAGTTTTTTATTTATAGCAAATTCAAATTTCAAAGTTAGATGGCCCACCTTTTATATAATAAAATATACAAAATATGTACTTTTTAATATTATGTTCATCAATTTAATTTAATCAGAAACACGGTTAGAACAAACATCACTATTAATTTAAATAAAAAACTAATTAATTATATTTGTCAAAACTCAAATTTAACATAATTATTACTTTTACATTCATTTGTTGTATTTAATGTTTTTTAAATTCTTCAAATAATGCAAATTTCGATAGCTGGGATACGAAAACAAACAAATTAATATCTGTCAACAAAACCCGAACAACATGCAAATATTTTCACTAGCCACAAATTGTTTTTTCCGCATTTTTTCTCTAAATCTATTAATTATATTATTTTTAACATTTAAACTTTTACTTGATTGTTTAATTATAAAATTGTAAATTATATTAAAAATTTCCAATTGAATATAATAGATTGCAATATAATTATCCGTTAGAATTTTAGCCTTTGTACAATTATCGCATTTTATTTTACAGTCCTATAATGAACAGTATTTAATTTTTATTTTAATGATATGAATTATTGTCTTTGGTAGCTAATGAACCACTAGATTTACAATAGAAATTATTTGGAATAATATTACAGTCTTAATTAGAAAACACGCAATTAACATTGTATTCATTTATTTTGTTTTTAAATTATGAATACGCACCGGTTATACACTGGTTTAAAAAAATATTCAGCAAATTATAGCTCTTATTTGCTAGATTTACTAAGATATGACAACATGTTGATTTGTATATAAATTTGCGTTACACACTAGATTTTTAAATTCTAAAAAGTATTTTTTTTTTATTTACAAATTTCTGTAAATATTCAATTAAAATTCATGATTGGATGATTGCATAGACTTAAATGTAGTTTTAAATAGAGTTATAAAACATCACATTTTGTTAATAAAACGTAGAAACAACATTTTAAAAATAAAAAAAAATCATAGATAGTCTTAATGTAATAGTTTTGAGAACTAATGATATAATATTTGAAACAAAAAAGTTTTTTTTTTATTACTTTTTCAAATTATAACATTTATTATCCAATTTTATAAATCAAAACCAAAGAAAGTGCAATAAAAATGGTTTGTATGAGTTGTATATTTGTTTCTGTTTTGCATCGCTTTAATTAAAATCAAAAGACAAACGCTATATTAAAGTTAAAATTAATTTAATTGTCAAGATTTAACCTAAATATAATTATATCATATTTAATGTGTATATCAATTAGTGAATTCATTACGAAACGTGTTAAATAATTTGATCCCATTTTATCTTAAAGCTTTATAAAGAGAGCGCACAAAATATAAAAACTTAATCCTTTTTTTTTTGTATTTTGTGTTATTATGTAGTTATAAAAAGCATAGTATGTAATTTGCCACGGAGTGCTTACTTTTTACGAGAATTAACGTTGCAGGTTGCAGATTGTACTATTAAGTCCTTATGAAATATAAAACAAATAACAAATTTTCCTTTAAATTTGGTTCAAGTCCTTTTATAAATATTTTTGTAAATAGGTTTAATTTAAAAGTTTTAAAGTAATCAAAGGTAAAATTGTTTTACAAAAATTTAAAAAAATTAGTAGTAAAGAATGCACATTAAAATTAATAAGTCATCATGAAGCAAACAAGTAAATATTAAAATGTTCTGTAATTTACAAACAATTGCAGCACAAACTTGCAAAATATTGAAAACAGTGTAAAATAAAAAAAAAGGTGTTTAAGTTTCCTATTTAAATTGTCTACCATATACATGGTGATTCTTAACCTATGCGCATAAACTCAAAAAATTATAGTTTACAATCAATATTATTGATAAATGTTAAAAAAAATGTAGTGAAAGTTTTATAATAAGCAAGATAATAATTTATAAAGTTTCTAGAAACCAGTTTCTGCCATGCCAAAATTAAAATAATGCACGTTAAAGTTTCGGCGATTGTTGCCAAAAAATTGAAAAAAAATGTAATAAAATTAAATTATTGCGCAACATTAGATGACCAATGCAGAAATTGTGGATATAATATTGGTGTATAAAGAAGTTAAACAAAATTCAGTGGCTGCAGCTCGCCTTTATTCCGAGAAATTCCCACAAAAGTATTATTCGGCTCGTAGATCGTTTGTACGTTTGGTACAGTGTGCATGAGAAACTGGGCACTTGCAGCGCAGACCTGGACAATATGGAGAACGTACTAGACCAAAACATATTTTTAATCTCAAGACGGATATTGTCAATATTGCTGAAGAACGTCCTGACATCAGTACCCGGATAATTGCCAATCAACTTGGGGTATCGCAGTCAACTGTATGGCGCATATTAAAGCATAAATTACTGTATACCTACCATGTGCAGCGTGTACATGCCCTGTTACCAACAGATTTTTCTTTTAAAGTAGATTTTTTTGCAAATGGCTGTTGCGTCAACATGATGTAATCCCAAATTTTTTTACTAACATTTTAGTGACAGATGAGACAGTTTTTTCTTGTAGCGGTGTGCACAATTTTCACAATACGCATTATTGGGCAAGACCGTTTTTGTTACCAAATCGTGTAACGGGCGCTGTTTATTTAAATATTTACAAGAGACCCTACCAGCACTACTGCAAGAAGTTCCAATTAATGTTAGACAGCGCATGTGGTATCTTCACCACGGAGCTCCACCACACTTTGCAATAGATGTGCGACAACATTTGAACAATGTGTTCTCGAGGAAGTGGATTGATCAAAAACGTCCAACTGCCTGGCCTCCTAAATCACCTGACCTAAATTCCTTAGATTTATATGTTTGGGGGCATATGAAACATCTGGTATACGCTACCAAAATTTACAGTGTTGAAGAGTTGCAACATCGCAAACTAGCTGCCGCTAACACAATTTGGCAACCACCAAGACGTCAACTTGCATGTAGCGCAACATGGCTTTGGCGGGCGCAGATGTGTTTGGAAAACACTATAATTCCCCGAGTTTATGCGCGTAAGTTAAGAATCACCCTGTGATAAACTAAACTTTATTGACAGTTTTAATTCTTTGAATTTTCAGGTGACTGTTAATATTTTTTTAGTCTTTTTATAAATACAAATTTATTTAAAAAATATTAACAAATATGTATTTCTTCTAAAGTAAATTTAAATACTTTTATACTACTATAAGTTATACTAGTGTGTATAAATGATTTATAAGTTTCTAAGTTGAACGTGATGCTAGTCAAGATTACTGTACAACCAAACATTTGCCAATTGTAAAATTGTAAGGTAAAAATTTTAAAATTGTAGCAAAATACCGCCAAATAATCCTTCAAATAATTAAAAATTAATCAAAAATGAATTAATCAAATCAAATATATTTAAGAAAAACTATTGGATTTTTGTTGCATGACAATACACCTAATTCATCTGCACCTATATTAATAGTATTTTGTATAACAAGAGTGGATAGTATGCCCATATTGCACAAAGACAAATTTAGAGCTCTGCAGGCGGAGTGCTCCAAACGTCTAAGTGCAATATAAACATTTCTAAATCTAATAATTATTTTAAAACTTTTCAATTAATCATTTAACATTATTTTATATTGAAATAAATTTAGGTTATGTTTGACATCTGACGTTTCGCATAATTATCAAATTCAGAACTACCAATAATTTTGGTTAAATTATGCTGTTAAAATATTTAATTAAAAATGTTTTTTAAGCTTTATTGTATAATATCAGTTAATAAATAAGACGTTCTTAATCTATTTTAGACATTATACAAACAAAAAAACCATTTGTATTTAGCAACGTGATCAAATAAACATTGTGATTTGTATTTTTTGTTTTTTGGTTGGTACGGCATATCACATCCACACTAGAGTAAATATACAGGGAGTTTATAATTATGTAATCACTTTAAATATGCCGCCTTTTTAAAATTGTTTACTATACTAATTGTTTTGACAGTTCACCTTTGACAGCTGTCAAGCAAGCACAGTTATAAAAATGTATACAAATAAAGAGAATATTTTTATTATTGAATTCTACTTAAGGAATGGACGGTTTGATAATGGGAAATAGCTCTATTCTATTCCGGATTGTGTTCGAGAGTTTACTACTGATAATTATAAACTTGTAAACAACTTAAACATATGAAAATATTAAACTTTATTTACGCATTTTTACTACAGCTAGACACAAATAGAGTGGCCTGTATAATAGGCAACTTAATATGTCATATGTCATTTTAGTCACAATAGCGCAGTGGAATGTGCAGCATCGTGCGTTTGTGTACATTAATAAAGTTTAAAGTGATGAATCTGTTATCCAAACACAGCGTCTTTTATGCCGACATT
This sequence comes from Tachinus rufipes, assembly GCA_963932245.1. Classification (NCBI taxonomy): domain Eukaryota; kingdom Metazoa; phylum Arthropoda; class Insecta; order Coleoptera; family Staphylinidae; genus Tachinus; species Tachinus rufipes. Next base: position 74,129,072 of record OZ010744.1, read on the forward strand.
ACAACGTTACACGTTCCGTGACTGATCGTCACGGAATGTACCAAATTGTTAAAAAACTTAATACACGCGGATTTGAATTGCACATTTTATCATACATTTACAACTACAAGCAATACTATAATAATTCTTGTTTTAGAAAAATAACATATATCACAATAGAAAGTCTATTTAATGTCCAATAAAATATAACTCTTTAAGTTCAAGCAAATATTTTGACAAAAAAAATACAATTTAATTTCAAAAAATGGACAATTTAATTTTGGATCTTTATATATTTTATTAGACTGGAAATGTTATTCTCATGTAGTTTTATGACACTCTTTAAACCGCTCCCTTCACATAATATGTAATTTATTGTAAATTTTATAAATCTGCACCTGTTGCAGTTTCCCAAGCAATTATACCATAAATTACTACTAATAAACAAAAACATTACAAATAATGAAAAAATTTGTATAATATTGAACTTTTTACTAAAAACATTATTTGAGAATTTCATTTTAAAAGATTAAATATTCCTAAATTTTCAATGTTATTTTTATATAATCTCAGCTGCATATATGATAACACACTTGATGCTGCATGGCACATTGTTGATAAAAATATTAATTAACAAAAAGCTAAGTTAAACTCTTGCCAAACCATGCATGATTCAATAATAAACTTAAATTCTATGATAATTTGTTCAGTATTTATTTAAATGTTCAATATTTACTGCTTGAATGCAACAATACAATTTTATTGGTACTAATGTATAGGGTTTTATTAAATATAACTCAAATTTAGTAAAACTGACGGTTAGAATTATCTACATTCGTGTAACTTAATTGGTAAAGCACGCACGTTTTGTAACTTTGTAATCACGCTACGTTAGAGGTTGCGTAGATTAACATTAATAATACATTTTAATATTTTCCTTTTTTATTTGTTTTCTTTCAGATTTTTGTGCAAATTTGTTGTTTTACTTTTGCAATCAATAAGTATAAATTTTGCCGTGAGTACACGCCAGAGGTTGTTACTAACAATAATTTATTTTTGGCGTACGCCTTTTCAAAATAAAATCGTTAAGTTATAAAATGTACAAATTATTTGCTATTCAAAATTCACACAATTTGATAAATGATGAGTAAACTCAAAAAAATAATTATTACAGTTTAATGACAATTAAACAGTTTAGAGCAATTTTTTTTAATTTTATTAAAATGAAACCTTAATGTATTAAAATTAAAGTGTTTTGGTAAGCATTTTTTTTAAATTTATAAAATACATTCTTCAATTAACAATATTATTGTCATAGTTATACCATATAAATTTAAATAATTCTCGTTATGATCAATTGAAATATGTAAAAAAAAATTATGTAAATCTATTGATTGCCGTTTTAATAATTAACTACTATACACGATGTTACAAATGTAACTACCGTCCTCTTAATAATAAATTCAGAATAGGGAGCAAAATTTCAGTTTAACTTTCTTTGTTGATTTATTGACGATAAATGTAGATAGTAAAAGCTGCTGTTTTGTAAAAACAAATATATTATAAATAAACTATTCAAGATATTTGTACTTTAGATTTTACAACAAGTCATTTTTTGCACAAAACTACAAAAAAATGCTTATGCGGTATAATTTCTACTTTGGCGTTATACACCATAAAAGTCATAAAACATGTGTTAAACAAAAACTGTATGAAGATGACTTCAACTTAAGACTATACCAACCGCTACCTTGATGTGTAGTATTTTAACAAAAACGGCAACTTCCCCTTCATCGATGCTTCTAGAATTTTTTTTTTTTTTTTTTATTATATTTGCAATTAGCAACAAAATGCATTCAAAAATACAGAAAAACTTATTTATTTCTATATTTGATGGTTTTTTGGGCTATTTCCTAACTATTATTTGATAATAAAGAGGAAGTTGCCGTTTTTGTTAAAATACTACAAATAAAGGTAGCGGCCGGTATGCTCTTAAGATGAAAACTTTAAAGGCGCATCAAAAAACTTTGATTTGTTCAACAAGAACAATTTTAGAATATGTTGAAGTAGAACAAAAAGTTAGACAGTAAAAAGTGTTTCTATAACTTATTAGTAGTCTATTTATCAGTTCATAAAAATATAAAATTCTCACAAAAAATTCAACAATTTTTTCAAGTTTTTTGTCGTTTTTTAACTTTGGCTTAAAAAAATCAAATTTTTTTGATTAAAAATTGCAATTTTAACGCTGGAAAATTGCCAAGTTTAGTCGCCTCGTCTTGTTGTGGCGCCACTAGTAGTATTGTTATGGAAAAATATTAAATCCTATCACATTTACGAAAATATCGATAAACTTTTCTCTCTAGAAAAATATTGACACGTACAGCGCCGTTTTTAAATTAAAATTGATTTTTATGGGACAAAACGCCAACCAACTCAATATCCAAACGATAAAATTTTAGTCATCACTCTTTTTATATGTTGAACTACATACAATATTCTATGCCTTCATGTTTTTGGTTAAAGATTTAAAGTTATATTTAACAAGTAAAAAATTAATAAAGAACTAATTAAAAACGTCACTTTTTAAAAATTAAAGTTTGAAGACACAGATTGGACTTTCTTCTATAATGTGTATAAATTTTATCCAATTATATTCAGGCGTTTTCTTGCTGTTTGATGCTGTGAACGATTATAATTAGAGACTGGATTAAAAATCATTAAAAATACGAAAAAAAGCGCTTAAAAAGGCATGAAAATATAACTAAAAAAGCATTAAAAAAGTACCAAAAATGTAAAAAAGCATTAAAAAAGCATGAAACAATTGAAAAAAAATTAAAACTAAAAAATTCAAAACTATAAAATATTTTAATAATGGTTTTATAACATTTATATTTACAACAGTTTGAGTGATGATATTTTTCACACACATTTTAAATAATATAAAAAAAAATTAAATAACTAAAAAAACTATCTACGAAAACAGTTAATAATTAAATGTTGCTCTAAGTGTTCAACTGTAAAATTCTGTCTTCAATCACTAAAAATGTTTTTGAAGGAGAAAGATTTCTTTCGACATGCACTCTTGCACACTTGCACTTTGGTGCATGTTTAAATTTTGCTTTAAAGCTGGATTCCTATCTAAATCTGGAATATTTTCTCTACTCAAAATACAGTTAATTAGAACTATTTTGTACAATTCAATTTTTTATAAGCAAAAAACGCTATTTTGGTCCAAGTGGTCTGTGCTAAAAGAAGCATTTCTTTATTTTTTTTTTAACCGAGGCGGTTAAAAATCTAAAAATTGCTCTTTTTTGCACAGCCCACTTAAAACAAAAAATTGGTTTTATTGCTATTGCGGCTTATAGTCAAAAAATTTCTGGTTGAGTTCACTAGTAATTTTTTTAGTGATAGGCATAATCGATTATTTCAATAATAGATTACTTTGTATTCGATTTACCCCTCCTCGCCGATTAGTAAAGTTAGTATAAATTAATTTTTAATGTTAAAAATATAACGTTTTATTAAGCTTACTCAGTAAAATATTAACTTCGAATCGAATTAGTTAAAATAAATTTTTAGCCAAACGGTTACCTAGTTTTTTTTTAATTATCTAGCAACGTCCTAAATATTAATTGATATTGCTGTTGAAAATATACAGAATACGGCCAAATTTCAGTTATCTTATTATACTTAAAACAATAAGCTAATTTAAATGTTATAAATAATAACATTATGTGGATTTTATAAAAAAAAAAAAAACATTTTACATAATTAAAAAAATGTGTTTAATAATTTATTTAACAACTGAAAACATAATAGTAATTAAAAAACAATATTATTTTTATTAATGTTTCAATCAAAAACATTATGCATTTAATTAATTATTAACTACTTTTAAACCACTGAGTCCCGCACATCTCGCTTGTGCAAAAATAATAACTGCATCGAAATCCATAGCCGATCATCGAGAAGTACAAGCTATGCGGTACTCGAGAAAGCAATGCGAGTCCCTGAATCGATTATAAAATGGGAGCCCCTGAATTGATTATAAAATGCGAGCCCCTGAAACGATTATAAAAACTGATAGACGGACATAAAAATTATTATTTTTAATATAGTTTGTGTTGTTTTGTTTGCATTAAATTTATATATCAATAAAAATTATATTATTTATTTTATATTTTAACCTGTGGTTCCATTCAACAAATCTAGACTATTTATAAACTATACCGAGCCCATTGAACAAAACCGAAGATATTGAGGAAAATAATCATAAATTTGCACGTTTGTGATACAGTTTTTATGCAATACATTTTATGTATTATGACTTTTGTTTGGGACGTGTGAAGTTGATGACCGCGTTTGTTTTGGATTTTAATGAAAAAAATAAATGAAATTGTACATGAGATTTATTACTAATGTAATAGTCATAGTTAGATAAGATAACTGATTATATATTAATAATAACACATTTATTTTTTAAATAATTTAATAACGCTTCAATTTACAACAATTCATAATGCAAACATGATTTTATTGATAACAGAGGTTTTTATACTCTCGATCTTGATTCTCGATGATGCAGCGTATATATTTTTTGATTTTCTTGATTTTATTATTTATTTTTAAATAGACAAATTTTCAAATTTAAAATAGCTCGAGTCGGCAATGAATCGAGTTTATAATGATTCGAGTCGCTAATGACTCGAGTTGTTAATGACTCGTCTTCAAAAATAACTCGAGAAGTCAAAGACTCAAGTTGTAAATGACTTGAGTTGTCAATGACTTGAGTCCTCAATGACTCGAGTTGTTTAATTTAATGATTCGAGAATCTTGAGATGTTTTAATAATCGATTCAGAATCAAATAATGACTGATCAAAAGATTACTAATAAATTATAGAAAAAAAAAATACTAATGCAAATTTCTTGGTGTCTGTTCTGGTTCGCTTGAAATAGCACATCTTATTTCTGTAGATAGTTTTATAAAAAGTGTTTTACATCAATTTACCAAAAATAAAGTTATCTTAATTTGACAAAAATGCACTTAATTCGACAAAACCTGTTTTCAAATTACAAATAACTTAGAAATTGGTAAAATTTCTTCTTATAGAGATAACTAAATAATTATATACATTTAAAATGCGTTGTGGACCAGTAAATGTTACTGATTGTTTTCATGCAGTTACAGAGTTTAATACGTTACGGGTACGAACACGTAGACAGCTAGTTGTAAGTTTTTGCGGAGTGGATAGGTGTCGAGTTCAATCTGTTTTCTATATCCACCAAGTGCTCGCAAATAATAAATTTACTTTATATTTTATATATTGAATTGCATAATGATACCAAGGAATTATTGAAACAAAAGACTCAAAAACATTCTAACAGAAATTATGTTGACAAATGTTGGAATGACATAAGCCTCCAGATAAAAATTGAACCAAAGTAATTTTCAAAATTAAATTAATACAGAAATAAATTATATTAAAATATTATTTGAAATTGTATTCTTTATTTTATTTAATATATAATAAATAGTATCTATGTCTACTCTAAAATAGCTAGAAAATTGCTGATTATTATTTTTCAGCTCAGGGCAAAGGTGATAATATTCTTCAAATTCTTTGCGACCGCGATTAATTTAATGCAGTCCCACTTTTTTCATTCGTATTTTTAAATCAATATTTTCTAGCAAAAACATATGATCCTAACTAGAACTCGACATATTTACAACTGATAACAGACCATGAAACATGCAGTATAGTTACTAGCGCTCGCTTTCTACGTGTTCGTGCTCATGCTTGTAAGCGCTTACAATAAGCAACAATCTTGCGTATTTGTCAGCTTTCAACGTATTTGTACTCTTTTATAGAGGACAGCATTCATGCTGTAGAAAATGTATTTGAAAACATAATGCAAAGTTATGTAAAGTACTGTCTATTTTCATAAATTTGAAAAGAAAGTCAATGATCTTTTACAATAGAGAAATAAAAATTAATCAAAAACAACAAAAAGAAAAATATAGTATTATGTTCATAAAAGTAGAATCCATTCATTGTACTGATTTTACACAAACACACAAAATACAGTTAATTTTATTTCAATTGTTTGGAAAAATACACATAAATTTTTAAGAAAGTTTTTTCATATAAAATTATTGATAGTTTAGAGAAATCTTGTGGATTAAATCCATCACAGTTAAACAGTAAGTGTAAGTAGTAAGTAACTAGACTTGCATCACAGTTATATACCATCATACAAATATGTATATGCAAATCAGTCATACTTTTCAAATTGCTGATCAATTATTTTCAATCAAAATATATTAATTCTATCAATTTTTAATTTACAATAAGTATATTAATTGATTTAATATAGTACAATTAAAATGCACTGCAATGTTATAATAACATAACTTATACTATCATTTATAACCAATTACCTTTATTGATTGTTGTAATTTACTGTCGTGCAAATTGGTTGTGGTTGTATTGATTAAATGTAATTAAATTGATGCCCATTATTTCTACTCTAACGTTAATTATTTTACTGAATTAAATAGTCATTAGTCATTTTAATTAATGTAATGTGACAGTACAATAATCCGTATTGACGCTGTGATGAATTTGGTTCTCTGATGCAATGTGTTTTCTTTTTTAAATCACAGTTCATTTACGTAATTAATTAACATTTCAATGTATTAAGCTCATTGAAATGTAAATTTAAATTTTTGGTGTTATTGATCATGTTATGTACACGTTTTTTCGTATGCAACTATTTTGATAAAAATTGTTTACTTAATTCTTTCACACAAAATAACTACTAATGTAGTATTGATTAACATAACAAACAAACATAACTGCACTTTAAAATTTATGACTATATTGCTTTATATAAAAAAGTAATATTTTAAAAATTAATATAGCTTCAACAGGGTGCGCGACGTCGATTAGGCAACGCAAAGTAGGCGAAGGTCAAGTGCGCGACGGTTAAGTAGGAGACAACGGTATATGTTATTTATTGATTAATGTTTTAAAGATTAATTTGATTAAAATTTATTAAAACAATTTTGTATACTATGATGCTCACTAGCTTAAACATCTTAAGTATCAATATCGTTTATTTATTCATTTTTATCAATTTTTAATATTCTGTTTTATTATTTGAATTATTTTTTGCTTTACTTCATATGTATAAGTTAGAAATAATAATTAATAAATTTAAAAAAATTAACATGCGCTGCTTACATAAACGTTGTCTAATATGGGTTGCCTAACACACCGATGCATATAAGGCCAAAATTTAATACTCGCTGTTGACATTTTGATATGCGCTATTCTTCTAGTTGCGGACCAATATCAAATACACAATTTTACTTCAGGAATGTAATTATAATTTTTATAAGTTGCTAACTATTCTCAATAGACGCGTTTTGTTATATTTTGTCTAAACCAGTGGATGCTTTGTATAGAAACTTTAAAATGCGAGAAAGTTATTCCAAACCGCAAACAGCTTGTTATGGATTTGATGTGAATGACAGTGGTTGGGACTCAATATGAGAACCAATTGTACACTTAAAACAAACGTATATATCATTGTTAGCATTTGCTAGTATCTCTAATTTGAATTATAGGTATACGTTTAAACACACGTCTGTTACTGTGCATGAATCACGCTTTTATATAACTCAACTTTATTAGCATACAAACTTTGAAGGCACAAAAAACACTACAGAACTGCCTACCTATTACCCAAAGCCTAAACTATTAGATTTCATTCAATGCAGACGACAAAACAACCTCATTAGTAACCTGCAGCAAACAATCCGTAATTACAAAAATGTCGTGCAAGTTACTGCAAAAACCGCAATGCAGCAGTATTTTTTACGCCTTAAGACTAAGCAAAGGTCAAATTATAGTTATTTTTTTCCAAATGAGTTAGTACTATAATTTGTTGCTAAAAAAATACATGCAAAATTATAAACTTAAGCACTTAAATCAAATCGACTAGCTGATCACATAGAAACTCAATTGCTTGCCGTATTTGTCGTTGCAAAGAAAACTCGCTATCTAGACTGACATAAATGTCTGCTTGCATGGCAATATAGTCAAAAAACATTATTTTTGAGAGTAAGAGTAAGTTATTGTGAAGCAGTGTTGTTTAGTTTAAACCTCGAGAATTAAACTAGGGCCTTTCCTGTGAGTTAAATTTTATAAAAACAAGTAATTAAATTAAGTAACAAATATGAAAAAAAAAATCACTCAAAGAATCAGAAACTGTTACTTAAAATTTTTATTAACTTATTTATAGACTTTAATCAAAAAGTCAATACTATGTCTCTTTAGATTAAACATATTAAACTTGAAAAATTAGAAAATCCACAACAACTTATAGCAATTAATGCAAATTCACAAAAAGTGCAAATCAGAATGTATGAAAGAAAAAAATAGTCAATAAAGAAGGCCACACAAAAAATGATTCAACAATAATATTGCTCAAAAAATAAAAAACCGCAATAAACTTTTAGTATGAAAGTATTGGGAAAATCAACAGAAACGAAGGATATTAAAGATGAGTTAAGAGAAAAATATACAACAGATAGAAACAGAGTTACAATTGCTATAAAATCTGCAAAGCAAAAATACTATTCATTACAATTTGAAATGTCAAAAACATAGAAACTAATAAACGAGATATTAGGAAAAACATCAAAAAACGCCACAACATTTTAAACTTGAAACTGAAGATATATGCAACAGTTTACATACATTTTTACCGATTAGACAAAAAACGTGGCAAACTCATGTAACTAAATTTCACATAAAGAAATACTAAACAACACCCACTCACAGTCCTTACACATACGAAAAGCAACTTTACACAACATTAGATAAATAATACTAACGGTATCAAAACAAAAGATCTTGTTGACATAATAAACTGCGTGACAAGTCTATTACAAAACTAATAAATCTAACAATTAAAAAAAGACATGTTTCTATTACATTAAAAAAAGCCATCTTACGTCCAATATACAAATCAGGAAAAATGAACAACACCAAAAACTACAGACCAATCTCAGTGTTGCCAACAATTTCTAAAATCCTTGAGATATATAGTGAACAAAATGTATCTCAACATCTAAAACATTCCAACATAATATTCATAGAGCAATATGGGTACCAAAAATGCAAAGGAACCATTCATTCAACTTCTGGAAAAATTTACAAACCTTATTCACAACAGTTTTGATAAAAACATGCATGCTCTATGCCTGTTTGGAGACTTTTTCAATGTATTTGATATCTTGAACATGTTAAAAATTTTAGAGATGTACGGGATAAAAAGCAATTTAAAAAATTGGTTTAAAGACTACTTTAAAAACCAAACTTACCATGACTAATTTGAACAAAACTAAGACATAAAACTAAGATTAAGCGCGGTGTACCTCAAGGCAGTATTCTAGGCCCCTTTTTATATCTACTGTATGTAAACAAAGTGGGTTCGTGCTTTAAACAAATGTAAACATTTTTTGTATGCGAATGATACACTTATAGTGTCAATTCACAAAAATTCCACACTAACTTTAAAAAACCTAAAACAAGACTTTATCCATTTTCAAAAATGGGCACAAAATAAAAGGCTAATTATAAACAAAGAGAAGACAAAACTAATGTATATTTCATCCCCACATCAAAGATCTAAGAAAACAGAATTTTAATCCATAACAGTTCTCAATGCATTTATATGACTTCAACACCATTAATATGCAGTTGTACAGAAAAAATTTACAACATTTAACAGCAGAAATACCTTGGCATTTTAATAAACCAAGATTTTAACTGAAAACTTTATATCAACCAACTTAGAAATAAATTAAAACATCTCTCCTGCAATTTTTATTTTTTGAAAAACTTTATACCTGATCAAACAATGGTGACTATCTAAAAAGCAATGGTTGAATCCATAATTTCCTATAAAATTACAGTATATAACAACGTTTTCAACTATCCTTTAAACAGCCTTCAAAGTTTACAAAACCAAGTGACAAAACACCGTTTTTGCCAACAAAAGTGTTCAGGAATATCTGTTGATTTGTACAAAGATGGTAAAATTTACAATATTAGAAAGCTATTCGAAGTCAGAATTGTTATGAACAATATACATAACAAAAAAAACTGAATAACAATTAATCACAAACATAGAACAAGGCAAACAAAAAAATATGTTTTAGAAGCCCATAATAACAAAAATGGATAAAGAAAAAATGAAGTCACTGTGAGGAAATTTTTAAAATCAAATTCAAGAAGTAGATTTATGAAAAAGCGTAACAAGTTTTTTATCGTCAAACATAAATCAACATAGCACCATTGCCACTGAGGCCTCAGGTTTAGTGGCATTATTAAAAATGTCTATATTTATGGAAGGTGGTTTAGTAAACAGAGCCTCTTTTGATTAAGAAAAGACACTACGTCTGTAAAGGATTTCACCTCCAGCAAAAAGCAGAAAAAAAAAACAAATACTATTAACTTGTTATAAGATATGTGCAATATCAAAATTTTTTTATCTTTTTAGAATCAACCTTCTATTTTCTTTATTATGCCAAATATAAAGGCAAGTTTATTAAATCAAATAGATGATATAACTCTTAAACAAAATAATTTTTCATCTAGCTTGACGCATAGTTATTAGCGTACTCTCTTTGTCGTAAAACGCGAATAGACAAAGAAATGTTAAAAATCCTGAAGTTTGTCAAGTCAAATTTTGTTGTGAATTTACTTTTAACATATTTGCCGTGCAAGGTGACCAAAAACAGAAGATTATGTTTGTGAAAGGTCTAAAATTGATGTTTGGAAGAGTGTTAGTTTAAATTCACTACTTTGGCTCAACTTAAGTTTTAATAATTTTAACATTTGGTGTTTAAGTATAAATAAAATATTTCTTATAGAAAAAGTTAGAAAAAAATGATTTTTTGTGATTCCCGTTTTTTATATACTTTGATGAGAGTTGGAATCATAAAGCCGAAAAAAAAATTTAATTCAAATTATATATCGATAATTTTCCAGAAAAAATACATAAGTAAACGAAACTATTTTGTAAGAAATTGTTTTTAAAATTAAATGAACGGAATAAATATTTAGGTTATTCATCACCGCAATAATTCTATGAGTAGGTGATGTTTGAGGTTCTTGATTGATTGTTTTTTTCTTGATGTTTAAAAAAATTCTACTCGTAATAGGGTAATATCGTTTATCTGTATTAGCGCACTTTCTTAGTAACACTTAAAATTTTAGTTGCAACACTTTTCTATATAAAAATATACACAATTTGTAGTTGCTTTTTTTACTTTTAACGCAAAATTTTCGATTTATGTCACTTTGTCAAATACTACAAATAGACCAAGTTTAATCAATCAGTATGCAAACGTTGATTATAAACAAATATTTGAATTAAACGTGCAAACAACTAAATCGTGTTTAAACACGATTATCCAAGTCCATTTTAAAAGCAATAAATGCTGGAAAAATTGACAAACGTGTTAATAAATGCATTGAAATGCTCAGCAAACTAGAAAGCAAAGCATTTTGTAAAAACAATACATTTGAGACAGATGAAGATACCAACGAGTAAAACAACAAAGTTTTAGCAAATGCAAACAAATATTTAAACACCAGCAATAATTATGTAAGTAATAATGCAGGCAGTGTACGGACAAAACTTAGAAAAACTTAAAACAGAAAAATAACTCAAGCTAAAATGCCATCGATAAATTTACTAGAAATTGGTAAATATAAAGTTTAAAAATTCTACAATACTTATTATTATTATATCATATTGTTAATGTCAAGAATTGCGAGTTAACAAAAGTGCAAAAATGTTACTATTTAAAAGCAAACATTATAAAATAGTTTCAATTATACCAAAAAAGCGTTTAGCACATTAAAGGTGTGAGAACGTCCAGTTCAACAATAAAGCAATTTATTAGTTTATATTATATTAACAGAATTGAACTGAAAAAACTTCATGAGCAGGAATAATTCAAAAATCCTAATAAAATCCCAATCAGTAAACTTTACAATCAAACAAATAAAATCAAGAAAAAAAAAACCTGCGCAACAAAAAAGATTATAGAGATTAAAATTAATTTCAGTAAATGTGGCAAAAATAAAACACAGTTCTCCATTTGGAAGATGATTATACAATGTGTATGTTTATTATACTTTACCTTAGTTCGCAGTAAACTTGAATATGCTGCGCTGATATGGGACCCTCATTATCAAACAGATATTAACTTAATTGAAAATATTCAACGTAAGTTTTTAAAGTATTTATATATGAAAAAGTTTGGATTTTATCCTGTTCAAGGTTTCAATCATACTACATTACTTAACACATTCAACTTTATTCTATTAAAAAGTAGGCGAATAATCTCTACACAATCATTTTTGTATAAATTAATGCATAATTTGATTGATTGTTCATATTTAATAAATAAGCTTTCATTTAATGTTCCCCGTTTATCATGTAGATTTCAGCAATTATTTTACTTGCCCAGGATATATAGCAATATAGCTTACAGCTCGCCTGTATATAAAATGTCTTTTATGTATAACAGTTTGTGTAGTCATTTAGATATACATTTTATACAGTCAATTAAATTATTTAAGGCTAAGCTGATATCTCTGTTAAATTAAAGCTCTGTTGCATCAGCGGATAGTTTGCATTTTTATTAATATTTTATTTTGTGTATTTTATTTGTATATATATAAATATTATATTTTAATATCTTTTTTTTATATTTTTTATGTTCTTTACATGTTTTATGTTTTTTGTTTTTGTATTATTATTTTTTAATTTGTATTATATTTTATATACTCTGTAATTGGGTACTTGTACCTGTCTGAGTGTTTACCTAATAAATAAATAAATAAATAAATGATGCAAATTCTCAGCAAACCAGCACGTATTAAGGCCGCTTACAAGCCTAGATTTTGAATGAATTAAAAATACTCTAATTGACTTGTAACAATGTAAGATTGTCTGGTCAACTGTATTTTTTTTAATTAGTCACTTATAACACTTTTAATTTAAAAAAAATAATGTTAATATGCAATTTATATAAAATAAAAAGTATCAATCAGTTAATAACAAGATATTTTAAACCTTTTTTTATTTTTATCATAATTTTGATTCAGGGCTCGTATCGGTCACCAGTTGTTTTACTCGGCAATTCTTTATAGCAACATCGGGCTATGAGCGGAGAACTTTGTGGGTAACCTATTCCGTGACCGGAAAAGACATTGCTTAACCTTTTAGCGCTGTTAATCATTTTTTAATAAATAGTATCAAATCATTTTAATAAAATTTTATCATGTAACTTAAAAACAATTATATTCAGACTATTTTATGGTTACACCCTAAATCACTTGCTTATACATATATGCATATATAATACATCATTTTACAATTGTCAATTTTACAGTCACAAATTCTTTTACACATTATTTATACTAAAGATAGTTTCACAACCGAAACCGGTCTGTTTGAAATAAAAAGAGCATATAAAAGTATATTTTTATAAATATAATTTTCTATATAATATCAAAATTTTTGTCATATCATGACTAAACATGATCAAATAATGTTTCTTTAGAGAAGATTTTTTTAGGCAGTATTTACTTAGAAAATAATAATAAAACTAAAGTTATTAATTTGGATACATCAACGGTCGTAGAAATTATGGACATGAGATGCATGAGATACTTTACTCAAACTTTTTACTTAGTATATAGAATACATACATTGTTGTATAGATTTGCAATTATTTACAAAGAAAGTTAAAATGTTGACTAATAGCAACCATTTTCTACTGATTAAATGTTAACATGGTGTTTATGAGCAACAAACTAAACTCAAGATAATATTCAATAAGTTTTTTAAGTAAATATCTTAATAATTCAGCACTTTGTCTGATATATATATTATGCCCATAGATATAATGTCTTTACGACATGGGCTTAATTTATCTCAACGGATTATTTCATTAGCAACTGCAGATACTTTATTCTTAATTTTTAACTACGTATCAAAATTGTGGTATTGAACTAAACAATATGTCTTCATAATATTTTCAATTATAAAATTCCGAACTGCAGTTAAACTGATAATTAAATAACATAGTATTCCAACGTCCAAAGCAAGCTGCTATACAACTAATTAAGCAAGCAAAATTTAAGTAAAAAATCAAACAATCTATTTTTTACCAATCGACTGCTCAATACGTTTCAATATTTCCATTTATTTGATGAGTTGAGAAGTATACGTCAGAAATAACTAAGAAAAATAATATATTTTGATGTATTATTATGTTACATTAAATTTGTCAAACTTTTGGTTTTTGTAATTTAGGGCCGGTCTTTCCACTTTTCTATAAAGTTGCCAATAACATTAATCTTCTCGATAAGTAGAAAAAGTGTATTTTCATATAACTATAACTCTTATCTTCTTCATAAGTTAGTTTATCTGATTGTTAAGTTATTTGATAGTTGAACCAGAGCACACATATTTATTGATAAGATAACCTATAGTTTGTATAATCTTTTATATCATGAATATTAATAATAAGATTTGTAACTTTTACTAAATAACAAATTTATTGATTTATGTAGTTGATATTGTTAATCGTAAACGTAAGCCATATTCTGTAAAACCCCGAGCAGACAATATTAATTTGTGGAACAATAATGAGTTTATTAGAAAATTTCGACTATTCAGAAAAAATGTAAATATTATTTTAGATCAACTAGTAAATCAGTCAATTAAAAATTGATTCATTTTACAGAAATAATTTTATTCCACCACTTCAGCAATTGCTCCTAACACTTTTTTGGCATCTGGTAGTTTTTACATTAGTATTGCTAATTTTAGTGTAATTCATAAATTTACTTATGGAAAAATAAATTAACGTGCAACGACCTGATTATATACATTTACCGCGCACCCCACAAACAAAAACTGAGACAATGATAGATTTTTGTAAAATATCACGTTTCCCAAAAGTAAGAATTTCAGGAACAAAAAGAGTTATTCTTTACTAAATGTTCTAGTAGTCCGCAATTTATAAAAATATATTATAGACATTGTAGCACGATGGCCTAGTGCATCTCAGATCAAATAAAACAAATAATATTGTTTGGTGATACTGGCTATCCTTTAATTATATTATAAACACTGAAACCACAATTGACAAAACTACGCGCAAAACCGGCTTAAAAATGTAGGGTTGTGGAGTTATGTATACGAGTTCCACGCACGTACAAATTTGCGACATCTCACTCTTCAGATTGCGTAATAAGCATTGCCAACATAAAAACTATTGATAAACCATCCCCATAACTATAGAGCAGATAAATGTCATTAGAAAGACGGACAAGCTTAATGTTCTCAATAATCTTATGAAGAAATTTATCTCAATTATAGTAAATGTAGAAAGAAATCGGTTTTTGAAAGCACACAAACTCCAGACATTGGAAATTTTTTTAAATCTATTTTAAATAGTGGTCAATATATACCATTTGCTAGTTCTATTATTGATTTAAATGTGATGAAAGAGAAGAAAAAAATGCATAAATTGCAAATTTATTTTTAAACGTCAAATGTGCCAAATAACAAAGGTGGTTACTACTGAGTCAAATGAAACAGAATTAATGGAAGTAAATGCAGCTATTGTATTAGGCTCATTTCTGTTGGTATCGGATATACACAATGCAAAGAACTGCTTTATATATCCGCAAAGAAAAAGTAGGTGTCATAATACAAAAAACTGCTTCAGAAACTATGAAATTGTCAGATAAAAAAAACATTAAACTGTTACTTAGTTTGGGGAAGTAGATAGAAATGGTGTTTCTATTACAATCATAATCAATGGTGCTTGGTCCAAGCGTTCACAAATGGGACAAACTACAGTTCTCTTTTTGGTGTTGGATGTATCATAGGTTACTGAACCAAAAATTTGTAATACCTAGGCATAAAAACAAATATTGTTGTATTTGTGACAAGTATGCTACAATGCTTTCTCTTAAACCTAATTATACTTGCTACAAAAACCACAAAGAAATTTCTACAAGAATAGAAAGCAGAATTATTGTACACATTTAAATGTAGCATAGATAGACATAGACTAAAATATATGCAAATAGTAGGAAAAGGCAATAGTTTAGTGTATATATTTTTTTAATATTTTGTTCATATGGAACTGATTTATTACAAAAAGTAAAATGTTGAAATCATTTGTATAGAAGTTGTTTTAAACATTTAAAAGATATATCAGTCAACTATTTTTTTTTTCTTAATTCTACTACTAATTATCTAATATCAATTTTAGATCGCAGTCGTAGTAGAAGTACAAATGACATATTCCTATTTTCGCTTTGCAGATTGGTAAAATTTAATCTGCTTAGATTAAATAAATAAAACAAATGTAGTAGAATATGTTCTAATTACCACAGCAACAAGTAAAATTAAGTGAATATTTATTGCAAAAATTTATCTACAATAAAATATTGTTTTTATTATTATTTATTATTGACTATAAATAATTTAAAACGTACTTAACATTTTGTTTTATTATTTTAATAAATATTTTAAAAACCGTAAATCGGATACTAATAAAACCTT
This sequence comes from Tachinus rufipes, assembly GCA_963932245.1. NCBI lineage: Eukaryota > Metazoa > Arthropoda > Insecta > Coleoptera > Staphylinidae > Tachinus > Tachinus rufipes. The sequence goes on from OZ010744.1 coordinate 74,145,726, forward strand.
ATATCATTGAATTTGTTGAAAAGTTTTTTTTTCTAAAAATAAAAAAAAATAAGTTGTTCCATTTAAAAAAAGTGACATTGAAGTCATATCACACAAAACAAGAAACGCATTAAAAATCAAAAAAAGTCACTATATAGATTAAAAATTATACAAAACCTTTTATTAAAGCCATTTTTAAAATAAATTAAAAATGCAATCAGAAATTTGGTGTTTCTATACGTTTACCCAACCCTGTATATTATTAGCATGTCTTCGGGTCTATTCTCTATCGACGCAGTTAAAATTAACACCGCTGTTAAAATTAATATTATAATAGCGACGTTAAAATTATTAACCAAAATGCTATTCTCTAGTTGGTTTTAACATGTATGTTAATATTCACGTTAAAATTGTAAATTATAACGCTGCATGTTAAAAATTAAAGTGAAGTAAGCAGTGGAATCTATAAAATGAGGGAAAAAGTCTACTATGCACACTTCAGTCCTGTAAAAATCAAAACAAAAATAAAATTTAATATTAAACTGTGTCATTTGAAATTTTTATTTGAATAAAATAGATAAATTTATTAATAACCGTGTAAAATGCACAATGATCAATTTTATTGTAGATTTAAATTTTATTTAAGTAAGACATTATTCTGGATATAATTCAGATTATAATAAAACAATGTTTTTAACACAAATATTTTAAATTTAACATCGAAACCTCAAAATTTTAACAGATTTGTTTATACAGAATACGCAATGCAGTTAAAATAATTTTAACGCCGCCGCTAAAATTAACAGTGGTGTTAAAATGTTACGGAATAGACCCGATTGATAGATAATAATAAAATATATAGCTAGTGATATACAATTATTTAGCTTATAGTTAATTTAAGCTTCTAACTAATTAATCAAAATTTAATGAAAAAGAACATTACAACTAAAACAAACTAAAATACATTTTTTATTAATTTATGAATAAATTATTATATATTTTATTAATATATAATAATCAGAAATAAATTAATAATTTGATACTTCAATTAGAAAATCTTCTGCGCTCGAGTTCTACTGTATACAGAAATATAAAAAGGCAGTGTTGCTAGTTGTTAACTAGAGTGAGGACAATATGAGCACGGATTTAATTGAGCGAAGAGTTCAACCCAATACGTCCTTGCCGAATGCACAGGTAGTGGATAACGCCGTTAGCATATCACATGTGAAGTCATTTTCGGGTAATATGATTGTACGCGCGTGTTAGCCAAGGGACAAAGAGACGTAGTTTCGACGGAGAAATTTGTCACGTAATATACTACAGCCTTAAACGTGTAATACTAAAAATTAAACAAAAAACAAGTTATTTTGTCAACATGCTCAGTCAACGTTAATGATATATGGGAAAATCAATATGTTACAAAAGCAATACTTAATTTAGGTTCTCAAGTAAACTTCATAAAAGTAGATTTAGCAAAACAAGTAGGTTTTTTAAACCAAGCCAACAGCTACAAATCAAAATTAAACTTTTTTCTATTAGATACCAACACATTGTAAATGCTGCATTAAAAATTTGACAAAAAGATTGTTGAGCAACAGCTCCGATTACCGTCTGAGATTGCCGCCGTGCAATGTTATGCCGATATTGAATAGTGCGGATAGTCGAGACATTAACATTCTTTATGAGTGATTCCGTACCCCCGTCACCCTAGCATCACAATAGTTAGATTAAAATCATCATATCAATTGTGCAGGCAGAAACAAGATGAACATTTATTTAACATATGTTTTAAAATTAAAGTAGATAGAATGCGGTGTTTGAATATAAAAAAATATAACTTTCATGAGAAGATTCACAAAAAATAAGTTCAGAACAACAGAAAAATACATGTTTATTTTAAATTCAGTTTGCTTTAACCAATCAACAAAAAAGTCAGTAATAAATCCAACTAAAGATTAATATAAATAGGGTTTATTTGATTTAATTAACCTTTTTCCCCAAACAGTAATAGTGCTCAAAAACTATAATTTTTATATTCAATTATTTAACGTCTGTCTATTTCTGCTGCCAAAGCTAATTACTAACTCCAGAGGTTGAAACTACCACATCTGGATATTTTTCCGCAAATTCAAAAATTTCAACCTAACTTATTAGGTTCTTTAACATGCGCGCAACATCAAAGCAGTACACAAGACCTACTAAAGTTTTTCTTTTTATTCGAAAAAAAGCCTACTCATCACAACACATTTTTTCTTAACCAAAAAAACTGACTTTTCAGATAGTGATAGCTTGTAGCTCGATTCCACGACCCCTGGTATAGCAGTCGAGTACGCTAACCACTACACCACCCGGGCGGTAAAACTATAATTAAAACAAGAAATTATTTATGTGATGCTAAATAAAAAATTTACACTGTGCTATTGTTTAGAATCTGACAGTATTTATCGTATTTACAAAAATCTTTAATCCGTTAATAAAACATATACCGCACAATTAGCGCTGGCAACTGCATCAGTATGTTTTGTAGCATTCCATATGTGACTCCGTAGTAGATGAGAATTGAGCGACAAAGTTTACAAAGTATATTATATTAGATTCTAAACTTTCAAACCAACCAAACCAAACAATCTTACTTGTTTAGAAACAAGAAATTCAATAACCCATTAATTAGTAAAAGTAAAAAGTGCAAAGTATCTGATAGTTAAATGTTGAAAAAGTGGCTTTAGTATAAAAAAGTTTTTTTTAAATTGCAAGTTAATTTATAACATTTTCAGTAGCACATATAGTTAAAAAAATTTGTTTTACCATTTACCTTATAAAAATAAGATGCAGAGCAGTACGTTTATAATTTCACCGTATTGCGACATAGTTGAACAATATACATAAACATAGATATATTATAACTTACAAATATTATATACATTAATATCAAGATTGCGTTCACTATAACCTATCAATACACAAAATGGCTATTTAAAATAAATAAATTTCTTAATATATTGTAATTCAAAATGAATATGACATGTGTATAAACATGTGACATGGTATAAAAATAACATTAAAATTTAAAAAATAAATTATTCAATAAAGATTAGATTTTATGTAAAATAAATTTGAGTAAAAAAAGGCAAAGCAATAGCACAACTCTTAAAATGTGATGTTTAGGATTTACTTAATATGTCACAAAAACATAAAAAAACTGCTCTCTAAAACTATCACATTGAAGGCAAGATTAAAGCAATCTGTGAACATTGACGTTAAATATTTGCAGATTATCTATAAATTATAAACACTAAATTTGAAAGTTTATTCTATGTGTGAATAGTCTGGTTAAACAAGATTTGATCCTACATCTCTAAGTTGTCAGTGAATATTTGTAAGAGTTCTATGCAAATTTTGTACTACAAGTAAATATTTGTTTAGATGGCAAGATGATTTGTGTTTCTTTTGTCTAATGGTCTATAAAAACATCTATAAAAAATACAAAAATCTGCAACATTACGTCAATGTATCTTAGCCACTAGTCAATGTCTTATCCTATGTCAACATCATTGTATTTCTAGAGAAGATTATGTAAGATTGTAAACTCTAGAAGACAAACTAAAGAAGATTTAAATGAAGATGATGTAGAATATACAAGATAATCGAGAAGGAATAATAAATAATTAAAAAAAGAAGATAAAAACGTTTGCAAAATATCGGATTAAAAAAATTAACATTTATTGAAATATGTCGACCAAACATGGTTTTAGGTAGCGGTGAAAACGTTCATATTTGTTGCCACTCATTTAAAACCTTGCTCGGTTGGCATTCTTCCAAACAGATGCTTTTTTACCGGATCGTTTCTAACACATAGCGTGACACCACACTAAAACTTAAAAATAATAAACCATAGTACCACATCATAAATTATTCACTATTCCTCCCGGGACACCTTGTATGTATACTTTGATGACGTTGCATCAGTAAGTTGTAAACTACTAGTACTATTGCAATTAATTAATAATTTAAAAAACTATTTTGTATCAGTTATTAACATACAAGTCAATATGAAGTACAAAGACAAAGCGGCCAAGTAATTCAGCTGTCGAGTCATTTTTTTCTTTTAGCTTATCCGGAAAAACTCTGTATATTTAAAAATTATTGGCATTGCAATTTATAAAATATTGTTTTTTGTTGTATATAAAATAGGAAAAAGTTTAAAACATTTTAGAGTGTTCATGAATTAAGTATCGATTAACTTCGATTGTTTATTATTATATTTAAAGATACATTTATATATATGTAACGTATGTTACGAATATTAATTACTGACTAAAAACTAATACATTTATGTTAATTATTTATATCAACACAATGTGCTGATATGGCACCGCTTCTGGGAAGATCCGTGTTGGAATCCTCCGCGTCACCTGCAGGTGGTACGGTCGCGGCTTCTGGGAAGAAGGCCACGCGACTCCGTTGCATCAGCATCTCCTCAGGTAACTGCAGGTGGTGCGGCAGCGTCTTCTGGGAAGAGGTCCATGCAATTCTGTTGCATTGGCATCTTCTCAGGTAACACCTCCCCTCTAAGATTCGACTACGCAGTGAAGCGAGGTAGTTGAACATTTGGTAGTTCGATATTTTCCTCTGTTTCTCCAATCTAAGCAGGTCGCCTCATTGTTGAATATTTTTTGAAACAAAAATAAATGATTATTAGTAAGCTTATAATATATAAAAGGATTGTCCATATACTAGGAATATGCGGGATTACACTTTCTTCGAATGTCAATTGGTCATTAATAATTTGTTCTTTAACGTTTTGAAGTTCATCAAGGGTGATGTCTTCGAGTTGAACGTTGCCTACAACCTTTTTGGGATTTTTATGAATATGGTCCAGTTGTGGGAACATTATTGCTTGGTTTTTGTTTGTTATTTCTTCTTCGTTTATAATTGTTTGTCTATTGGTGATTACTTTACAGCCATTTGGAATTTCTATCAAGTATGAACCAATTAAGTTAACAATTTCTTCTTGTTGTTGGCATCTCAGTTGAGTGATTTCTTTTTGAGGGAACAATCCAATCCATTGTGATGGTTCTTCAAGTTGTCGAATGATTGACTTTCTTATTGTGAGTTGGGTTGGTTCACAAGTGGATGTATTCTTCATCTCCAAGAGTTGTATTTCACAGGGGCTATTTTCACCAATGTTGTTGATGTTGACAGGTTTACAGACGTAGTATTGAGGCATGATTTTAGTGCAAATGTTACTTTGAAATGAATAGTGCAATTTATTTTTCAATAAGTATTTATTTTTTGGAATTATTGCCTTGAATTGACTCTGGTTAAATACCGGGATAGGATATAAGTGGTAATAATTGAACTTGTATTGGTGCATTATTGGCACTTGTAATAAATATGTTATTTTGTTATTTAGCGGGAGTTTGTTTATTTATTCTATTATTTGTGTTTTGATAATAATAAATATTTTCTTCATCTGTAATAAAATTTAATGCTTCGTGCATATCCTTGGGGCGCATACAACGAATTGTAGTGCCCAGTGGTTCTCTTAATCCAGACAAAAATGTTTTTAATGTGAGTTTATTATATAAAGAGCGTTTTAATAATTTTGCTTCATTTGTTTCCTCATGAAGATCGATATAGGAACATAATAAATTTAAAATTTGTAAGCATCTGTCAAAAAACTGCTGAGGTTTTTCATTTGGGTATTGTTTAAGTAAAACTAAGTCTCGATTTAAACAGGTTTCATCGCGCTGATCCGCAAAATTTCGTATCAGTGTCTCTTTTAATTCTTTCCAAGTGGAAATGTTTTGAATATTCGTCACTATTTGTGCGTTTCCGCTCAATTTGCTTATTATTGAATTTAATAAATAGATGTTTTGAAAACTATTTGTATTAGCTGTATCGTAAAATTTTGTAATAATACTCTCACAGATACTCAAATATCTATTTAATTCGTTAGCGTTTCCATCAAATTGTGGAACGCAATGCAAATATTCCGGCTTAAATTCTGTCATCGTAGAATTAATTGAAACAATATTAATAAGGTTTGAATTTGGATTATTTAAGTTTGTATTATTAGTATTTAAATTAACATTAGTTTCTAGAACGGGTACAATATTTTCACCTGAGTCAGTTAAAGGCGATAAATTTAATTGCTCGAATAAATTTTCGAGGGACATTAATTTATAAATTGCACTTACATTAATATGATAATAATTTTTTGCATCTTTTTCTACTTCTTAATACGGTAAGGGTTCTTCCCGTTGATCGGCGATTCTAGTCCTTTTCCCGTGATCGATTTCTTCACTGATGTTCCCCCAATTCTTCTATAGATGTGTGGTGTCTTGATGTTTGAAGAGCCACGTTGTGGGACGTCAATGAATTAACTTTCACTGTTTACTATTCAATTTATGTTCGATAGTTGGTTGATCGTTAAAACAAAAGTTGAGTGTTCGATACACAAAACTCCAACTATCTTACCGACTGCGCCAATTAAGTATCGATTAACTTCGATTGTTTATTATTATATTTAAAGATACATTTATATATATGTAACGTATGTTACGAATATTAATTACTGACTAAAAACTAATACATTTATGTTTATTATTTATATCAACACAATGTGCTGATATGGCACCGCTTCTGGGAAGATCCGTGTTGGAATCCTCCGCGTCACCTGCAGGTGGTACGGTCGCGGCTTCTGGGAAGAAGGCCACGCGACTCCGTTGCATCAGCATCTCCTCAGGTAACTGCAGGTGGTGCGGCAGCGTCTTCTGGGAAGAGGTCCATGCAATTCTGTTGCATCGGCATCTCCTCAGGTAACACATGTTAAGCTTGTTGAATGCTCGCCTATATCGTGTCCTTTGCTCCGCGTTCTCGCTTGTATTATAAACAGCAAATATTATGTAAATAAATAATTATCAATCTGATAAAAATTACTAATATATTAAGAAAACAAAATACATAATATAAAATCAATATTAATTAATTTAAAAAAACTGATACATACTTTTTCTTTTTTGAATCATAAATTAGGTTATTTAAATTCTATTTAAATTCTAATTAAAACCAAATAAACTAAAAGTAGGCATTAGCAATAAATATTGAATTTATTAATCATTATTACAGGTTAATTTTTTTTTGTTATAATTAGTCTAACAGTTGTTTTAGAATTGTGTTTTAACGAAAATTATTCTAAGAGTATATGTATATTTAGTAATGTATTTATAAAATTACGGATCATTTAATTTAATAATTAGACTTGTAGTTGTAATATATAGAATAATATATTCCGCCCGATGCTGGTTTAACATAATATAATGAAACATGCCAAGTCATCGGACTGCTACGATAACCGCAGGATTACATTCAGAACCGATTAACGCCTTGTGCATTGATCCCTTGTTTGTGGTTAACAAGACGCGACGCAATTTAATTTGATGTGTAACCGTTAAAAACAAAAACATAGATGGGTTGAAATCCATCAAGTGAATTCGAAATTACATTATACAAATTAAAAAAAAGTTTATATATTAATGGATTTGCATATTTTGACAATCATGAAATCATAAAATAATTTATTTAAACTCTATTTCACAATCAAATATAGGTTTACGGACAATGTTACTTGTCAAATTTAAATGATTTTATCATGCAAATAAAATAAAATTGATAAAAGTTTTGTAAACAAATGTTTTCCCAAAAATAATTATTTGTTGTTTGATTATTGTATGTTTAAAATTAAACGTCATATGCGGAAAAGTTTACAAACCTTTGGCAACCTTTTACAAATATCATAAAAAATATAAATTACTGTAAATAAATAAAGTATAGTAAAAAAATTAAAATGTTTGTTAAATATTTCAAAATCGAACAACCTATGTGGTTGATGTATGCTAAGACATTGCTTGAAGGTTTTCCTTATGCTGGCCTTGTCAAACTAGCTAGCAATTCCCTAATATAGACTCGTCTTGTTTTCCATTTTACATCCTCAGCATATTGGGTTATATATTATGATGCTCATAGAATAATTGTGTTTTTTTTTATTGCATGTTTTCTCTGAACAGTCTCAAGTAGTAGTTGGCCGTTTTGATATTTGTGCTTTAAATACATTGTTTGTATTTGATTTTAGTATAATGTTAAAGCTTTTTGGTGGTAGTGCGGTTTATTGTACTGGTCCACACATTTTGAAACTTTATCTATTGTATTGGAGTGCTATTTTATCCAGCACAAATTAATGTTAAGCAAACTGCCAATGTGAGGGCTCTATGACATTTCACTATTGGCCTTGATGTGATTTTATGCTATTTTATAGCTAAAACTGATGCTTTGCTGTCCGTTAGGATTTCCACGTTGTCACTAGATATTTCTCGTGTTACTATTTTCATCACCCTATATATTATTCTAGTTTTAACCGCCTAGAGGATGGTCAAATGTGTCTTGTAGTAAGAATATTAAGACGGATATATCTTAAATTAAATTAAAAAAAGTTTATGAGCCATTAAAGTAGTTTTGAAAAAGTTTGTCCTTATCCAATCTTTGCTTTTGTTATTTATGTGTGTGTTTACTGTATAATCTTTTAAATACAAAGTACGGTAGCATGATATTTGTTTGCGTTTCCAGCAGAAGTGTTTTTTACAGCTTTTTACAGAAAAGATCAGTGTTACCGGCTCTCCTCGCAGTGCACCAAAATCCGGTTGCAGTTAGACGCAGTGTTGCTAATGTTGCTACTTCCTCAACATAGATGTTAAGAGGTAACAAACACATAAAGTGTTCTGTTGTTGCAGTCGGCGTTGTTTGCGTACCGCCTGTTACACTTAAGCATACTATTTGTTGCAACGTTCACACTGCTGTTCATGCACATTTTGTGCTTACAAACAACGTCAATTCTTTGTTGAACATTTATCAATTTGAAATTATTGCAAAAATATAAAAGATGTTTATTTTTGCAAAAGATACACTTTTGACGTGTTAGAGATTTTATGCTAGTTGTGAAATGGTTTACCGTTCTAACTAGTTTGTAGTTATGCTTGAATTGTTGCGTGTTATCAGATAAGATTTGTAATATCAATTTTAATGTGTTTGTTTTATGGTGTAGGAATTCTACCAACGACACGGTGGGAATAATATCCTTTTTATGTATGGAATTTTTCTATTCATTTGCAGTAAAAGAATCCATTTCTCAAATAGCAATATTGGTTGTTATGACATCATATTTGTTTACGCCTAGTGCGTCGAGAGCTCGATCGTGCTTTGCTATGCCGTTTCCAAATTTCCAAATTAAATTTTCTAATAATTTTTGTTTTAAATCAATTATGTCAAGAATAGCAAATATGTTCTCAAGTACAATCAATTGTTTGTTCTCGTATCGATCTTTAAGTAATTGCTGAGCAATTCTACAATTAGATGGAGTAACATCTAAAAAAGCGATAATTTTGGCTGATTCACCACTAAAGTTAAGTCTGAGATGCTTATAATGTTGCATGTAAATCTAACAGAATCTTCAGCTTGGTTTCTGCAACTTAAGATTTTTTTTGCTTTGGTTATTGCAGTATAAAATTTCTCTTCGAACTGACGCATTTCTTTTTTAAATGCGTCTTCTCCCTCGGGTTTGTCTATTAAAATGGCACAATGAATTGCGCAGAAATTGTCGTAGCAAGAATTGATTTGTAACTTTGCAGTGATGAGTTTTTGATTAACCTTATTGTCGGCAAAGTTTAAAAAATTGATAAACCGCGTTTACCAAACGATCTGGCACTTTAAAGACAGTTGAATTATTCAAATCAAAAAAAAGTTTAATTCTAAAAAAGAAGCATCATGTCCTGAAAAGATGCATAAAATGCTTCAGAGCCAATCCAATAAACACAAACCCGCAGATCATGGAAGACCTTCCAATTTTAAAAACAAACCAATCAAGACCATTCATGTAAACCGGTGTAGATTACTGTGCATTATTTTTATTCAAGATGAAAAACAAACAATCATAGCAACACGCAAAGGCATATGTGGCATTGTTTGTATGTTTCACTACACATTGAACTACTCTCAGATCTGACCACTGAAGCTATCTTAGCATCTCTGAAACTTTTCATTGCTACAAGAGGTACGATATGTGACGTATAAAGTGACAACGGCATCAATTTTGTTGGTGCCAACGACAAAATAAAAAAAAAAATATCAGTTGGTAAAGCAATCTGAAGTAAGTATCATAGAGCATCTCAACACAAATAAGAAACAATGGCATTTTATACCACTTTGGAAAGCAGCAGTAAAACTTACAAAAACCTATATGAAGAAAGTATTGAGAGAAACAAAACTAACGTTTAAAGAATTAACAACACTTTTGTCCAAAGTGGAAGTGCTAAATTCTCAACTATGTTCCCGTTATCCAGCAATCCAAATGATCTTGACTGCTTGACACCAGGACGTGTAATTACTAAATATAATGCATTACAGCACACGGTACGCCCTACATTTCATAAAAGACCGCTGATTGTTTATGTTATGCATTTGCATGGTAGAAATATATTGTTACATGTTGGCACCATTTTATTCTATAATTGTAATGTATTGTTATAATTAATTATTTTAATAAAAGCGTGCTTTGGAAATAATTAAATATTAATAAGTTGTCATAAAAATAAATTTGTCAAAAAATTAAGAATAAATTCTACGTATATGCATACTTGCAATATTCTACATCTTAGTTTATAAACAATAATCTAAGAAAGTATTCTTTCGTTTGATAAGAGGCGAGCGTTTTACAAACACTCGATCAAGTGGAACAATTCCTCTAGTGCTGCATCATACAACTTTACAGCACAAAACAACCTTTGTGATATTACTTATATAACGTAACTGTAAATTGATTCATACTGTAATGTCTAACTTCAAACTAATTATAGTACATGTAAACAAAAGTAAGTACCCTGCGTAAAAATAAGAGATTCTCGGTATTATAGCGGATACTCTCGATATATTTCTCAAGCATTAAGTAATATAAAATTTAAGTAACTAAAATAAACTCATCATTAATGTGAACAATAGTTTCTTTGTTGCAGATAAAAACAAAAATAGTAATTGTATATGTAAAAGTTCGTGCCGTCGACGTTATCAAAACATTGCAAACCTACAATAATTAATTTGGGATAATAATTGCTATAGAACCGATATGGTTGCATGAAATCATAAATATATGCCAAACACGAGCTCGCAAATCGTGTTTGGAATGTCTGCGCAGTAAAATTATAAAAGTAATGAGAACCAAAATTTTATTTTAATATATTTGTACATAAACTTCAGATTAACCGCCACACGTACAGTTATTTATTTAATGTATTAATTTGTTGAAATTGAAATTATTAAAACAAAGGTAATTATTAAATGTATAGCGAGGGTAAAGAAATGGAGCGTCTGAACAAGGTCGTAGCAATATAGACGAAACCCAACAGACAAATAATTCAACCGCCACTATCGAGATCGTTTATTGCCTGGGATATTAAATAAAGAAAAAGAATGGCCACACAAAAAAAAAACGGACGCAGCGAGTAATCTCAGTTTATTAAATATATGGTTTCAACAAATTTATATTATCACAACAATTATCCTGAATTTATCAATTAATTATAAATAAACAACAAACATTAAATATTAACTAGCCACATACGTCTAACGTAATAAATGAAGCAAGTAATTTTCTTTAATCTAAAAACATTGTATTTTTAACGTGTTCTTTTAGCTTTATACATTTAGCATGGAAACACACATCGGTTCGAAACACCCTAAAAAGCCCTGAGGGCTTCAGTGTATATCATCATGTATTCTAATGGCACAGAACAAACACTCCGCCGTCACGCTAGAATGTTTTAACTCATTCTCGAGACAAAATAACAGTTACTTCTAATTTTTTCATTTTTTTCCAAATTATTCGAGTTGGCTAAGTCTAGAGTTATAGCAATTGTAGTACGTCTCTGGCGTATTGTTCGTTTTTTGTTGATTGATATTGAGTATATCTGTCTTTTATCTAAATGTTTGTGCATGATATCCCACACACATTTATCTGATGCCACTTCAATAAAATATTAGTCTTAGTTTCTTAATTTTTAATCATAATGCCAATTTTTTTTGTTTTTATATTATGTCGCAAAGTTTTATAATGTGTATCAAAAATTTTAGAACTTGTAGTAACATTAGAAACTATTGCCGACGTTTTAATAATTTTAATAATTCTGTTATCTTTATCAAGAGAATTGGGATATAATAACACACTAGACGTGCGTGGAAATATCTGCACAAATTATAATAACCATACACACATTTACAACTAGTTACTTTTAATATAAAAACATCAACAACTAGATGGCAGTAGTATGAGTAATCCAGCAACGCATATCCTTGCAGATTTAGTGACAAATCATATGACAACATAAGCGTTACAAAATGACAAAAATAGTAGCAATAATGTTGACAAAAAAAACAGTATATTAACAACTTTCAAGAATATACATCACAAGTTAAACTTCACCATAGAAATAAAATCAACAATTAAACTCCGTATTTAGATATGATATTAATTTGACAAAACAAAGAACATAATAACTAATTGGTGTATAAAATCTACTCATTCTAAACAAAAAAAAACAGTTAGTTTTTAAAAACAAAATATAAACAATACAAGCTCACAAACAAAGAATGCTAAAATCAGCATACAGAAAAGACAACTTAAATGAAAGAAGTCCAATAATTGTAGAATTGAAAAATAAAGAAGACAAGGAAAATATTTTGAAAACAAGAAAAAATATTGGATCAATTACTACAATAGAATGTGATTTGAAAGGAAAATCCAACGAAATATACATAAACGAACAACTAACGGCACGTACAAACATGCTGTTCTTTAAAGCAAGAGAACAAAAAAAAGAGTCTCAATACAAATATTTATGGACCAGAGATGGGAACATATACATAAGAAAAACCGATACAAGTACAAAAATTAAAATTAAAAACGTTTCTGACATTGAAAAGCTAAAATAGAAAACCTAAATTAAAAGAAAAAAAAAATCATATAAAACAATTCAAAATGTATTCAATATATTTACATAATGCCAGAAGTATAAAAAACAAATTTGAAGAAATAGAACTCATTCCTACAATATATAATAAACCTACAATAATTGCAAGAACAGAAACCTGGCTAAAACCATATAACCAAGACTTTTATCGACTAGATAATTACAATGCAGAATATAATTCAAGAAGCACCAAAGGAGCTGGAATTGCGCTCTATATTAAAAAAGATACGGAATATAAATTAATAACAAATAAAACAATAAAAGATATACAAATATTAACAATACAACTAAAAGAAGAAAATACAGCAATTACCCTAATCTACAAACCTCCACGAATAAACTTCAGAGATCTTAGAACGACACTAAAAAACAATATCAACATCACCAGGAAAAAACCACAAATAATAATAGATTTAAACGTCAATATTGCAGAAAACGATAACGAGACACGAGAATATAAAAACATATTATTAGAACATGGTTACAAAATAGTAAACAAAACATCAATACAATATTACACAAGAAAAAACCCTAACCCAAATGGAAAAAACTCTATACTAGACCATGTTATAACAAATAATAAACAAGAAATAGAAGATCTAACAATAATTCCATCAAATATATCTGATCACTGCGAATTAATAACCAAAATAAAAACAAAGCAAAAAACTAATAAACAAAAATATGAATATTTTGAACATATTTTTACAGATCACAACAAAATAACTAAAGAAATTAACAACATGAACACAAAAGAAATAGATAGCTTTGAAAACCTGTCAAAAAAACTACAACAAATTATAGAAAGTAACCAAACTACAAAGAGGTTTAAAAGAACAGAACAAAGCCCATGGATCAATACAGAAGTCTTAGACAACATTAAAAAAAGAAACAAACTTCACAAAAAACACCTTAGAAACCCAAACAATGAAACAATAACAAAGCAAACGATTAAAAGTTATCAAGCAAAGAAATACAAGCATTAATTGGTTATACGCCCAAACTTTTAAAAAAGTTGACAACAATACTCACTTCTGTGCAAAATTTGTACAATAGCAGTGTAAATCAAGTTTTTTTTGTATTTCTTTTAAAATTAAGAACTGGAAGTTCCATCAGCGTGGCAGCGTCAATTTTTGATATGAAATGCAAACAGCAAATTTTGGATTATTGCGAATCTGTTTTGAGGTCTTTTAAGGTTGATGTTTTTTTTTTTTGTTCTAGCAAAGATTTAATATTAAACCTTACGACGCCCTACGTAAAACAGTTGCATAGCTATAAAGAGCAATTAGTTTTGATAGCAAACTACCAACAAAAATTATATTTGGGTAAAAAAAAAATCACCGATATGTAAACCATTTACAGTTTGTACCACAGATGGTTTTATAGTCAATACATTTGGGCTATACCTAAGTACTATGAACGACGTGAAAATATTGCTAGTTATTCTAAAAGACATAAATAAATTGTCAAAGTTTTTAAGAAAAGGTAACGTCTTCATTTTTGATAAAGGTTTTAAAGATGTAAAAAACAAGTTGGAATCTAAAAGATACATTGTGCTGTTGCCAGCTTAAAAAGGCAAAGGAAAACAATTATCCGCTAAAGAAGCTAATAATGGCCGGTTTGTGACAAGTGTGTGTGATGAGTTGTAGAAGCAGTGCATAGGGTCATTGCATCAAAGTTTAAAATTTTGCACAACCAATTAAATAATAAACTATTACCCGTTGTTTAAGCGTTTTGGAGAATGGTTTCTTTTTTGGTTAATACTTTTGGAAAACGTTTGAACTTCAATGCAGGTATGCAAGATAAAGTTGCCATCTTCGTGCTTACAAAACAAAGTGACGACAATTCATTAGCAAAAGAATTAAAGAAGGGTAACTGAAAGAAAATAAAAAAGTTTTTGCAACTTTTAAAATTGTCAGATGTACAAGATTTTGGCATATTAACAGTGCTATGTTCACTATCAACCCAACACAATCGGGTATAGTGATATTAGGCGTTACGTATGCGACTGCCCGAATGAGCTTTAAACGGTTGTCTGTTGTTTTGCATGTTGCTACCATCATATATTATTTACAAATATTGTCAACATTATTCAAAGTGCAGAGAATTGAGCCGGTGATTAACAAATAGCGACAACGAAGACTGAGTTGTAGATGTATTATGTATAAAGTTTTTATGTGTATTTTAACATTTGTATTGGATATTTGTGAATCAATAACAATGTGTTTTTTTTCCAAAAAATGTTAAATACTAGTCATATTTTGGCAATGTTTGCGTTATTATAATTTGTTACTAAATCATGGAAAAAAAATGTACTTCATTTTAAGTTGTTGTGCGATCAAATAAAGATATTTACATGCGGCTAAGCGGAAAATAAAGCTTATTAAATGAGCTACTTATGCTATTTAGCCCGTTTTTGTACAGACCAAAAATTTTTGCAAAAAAAATTATACTTGAAAATTTATTCTTTTTTGATGTTTTTTGACTGTTTGCATAGAGTTTTTGGGATCCCAGGACTCGTACTACTAGCCGGAAAGAAACACAAAAAACTATGTAATGAGATAATTTAAAAAAAAACACATTTTTTTACCACAGTATGTGCCAAAAAATCAAGAAAAAAAGTTGATGAACATGCAAATCTCGTTTTTTTTTTTAATTTAAAATAAGGTTTGCATACTCGCAACTAAAATCGAGCGGAGGCCGTCACACCCACCTTATCTGGCTACCCTCTTTGCTAGATAAGCAGAAAGACTTTGGTCATTAGCCTTTTTTATGTTCATACTCATTTCTACTTTAGTAAAACTAATATGTTTATTTTTTTATAAAATTTGTTTATAATAATAATAATAATAATAATAATAATTTATACCTAAGATAACCAAAATAGAAAAACTAATGCAGTTTATTCATTACCTTGCCCCAGTATACATTAGCCAAACAAATCGACATTTAAACAAAAGATAATCACTTTTGGCACAACACTGTTTTAATGAAAATCAACTTTAGTATACAATAATACAAAAATATTTAACATAGAAACAAATTGCAAAAAATAGATTAATTAAGTTAATAATATACAGGGTTGGGTAAATGTATAGGAACATCCAATTTCTGACTGCATTTTTAATTACTATTTCAAAAATGACTTAAATAAAAGTTTTTGTGAATTGTTTAACCTATATAGTGACGTATTTTCATTTTCAATGCATGACTCGTTTTGCTTGATATAACGTCATTGTCAGTTTTTTTAATGGAAAACCCAGACTCAGACCCAGTTTTTTATTTTTAGAAAAAAAAATTCAACAATTACAATTTTTGCTTGCTTAAACACAATTAAAGGAGCTGACATTTATATTTTTAAATGTTTTTATTGGTCTCAACAATAAAGGTTAATGTATAATTTGTAATTTTCTAATTAAAAACACAATAAAATCAATATTTAAATCTCATAAAAATATAATAATAATGACGTGGCTAAAAATACAACAAATTAAAAACTCAATTTAATGATAAGAAACAAAATTAAATTTTGACAAAATTCAGTTAATTTTTTAACTCACGTTTTTGTAAATATGTAAATCATTTAATAAATTGTTAATTAATTCCAACAGTATTTGTATTTTCCTTTCATTTCCTGAATTATATTTATTTTCTAGGACAGTATTATTTTCTGCACGTTACATATTTTTAATCAGTTACAGTTATGAAGCATTCATGTAATGATAAAGCATTAATATGTTACTTAAATCCAATGTATAACAAAATTTTACCGCATACATGGCATGTATCTGCATAAGAATACTATACACGCAATCATATGCAGGTGAAAATAAAATGCATGCAATATTTGAAGTAGCGTTATTTGGATTTTTTTTTTAATTATGATATAATTTATTACATTAGTGGTGTTTATTATTATGTTTTACGTATTCATATGAACTCAACAAAATAATCCAATTATACAGGGTGTTAATAAATCAATTTGTTTTGCTTAGTAATAGTAAAATCAAAACGATAGTGTCAAAAATGTTGCCAATACGGTCAATAGTAGATGCAGGTATAGTTCATTTTATTTTTTATTTGTTTATAGACCTATAAATAACGCATTAAGTAGAAAAATATTTATTATAACTAAACTCTTCACTAAATAATTTTGTGTGTTCTATTTATTTGAAAGCCAATGTAACCATTCTTCCGTATCCAAGTTGTGATAAAACATGTTTAAGTGTGTGTTTCAAAAATGTGTTTATAAAATTGTAAGTGACTGGAATCAGCCTGTCGCGTACTTTTTCATGGTGCAATGAGTGCTATTGAGATTTCATATAATATCAAAATAATTGCAATCTGTAATCAATATACCACAAACTTACCAGCAATAAAAAAATCTAAGACATGACATAGATTGCATTTGCAAAGTGAAGTTAAAAATAGTATGTTTGGTTTTAAAGTGGGTAATCAAGGTATTATACCAATGTTAGACTTTCTACATTTGCTAAAGAGCATTCAAATACATTTCTTTTTTAGCAAAAATTAATTATTTAATAAACATATGGGGAGAAACAACAAAACCAAACATTCAAAAAATTCAAAGGCAACAGAACAAAATTCTAAAAATAATATACAAACTACCAAAACTAACACAAACAGAAGAAGTATACAAAATAATTAACGAAACAAAGATAAACGAAAAAATAAAAATAGAAAAATGCAAACTAATATACAAAATTAAAAATAAAGAAATTAAAACCAACCTCCAAATAAAATGCAACAAAGAAATTCACGGACATAACACAAGAAGAAGAAGCAACATACATGTACACACAACAAGGACAGAAAAAGCAAAACAAACAATACTAGGCAATGGACTTGTCACTTACAACCAACTGCCTGAAAGTATCAAGAAAATAAAGAATTATAAAGAATTCAAAATTAAAAATAAAAAACACTATATATTAACAAGATCTAATTAGAAGAAGACAGAAGCAGATAAATAGAAACATAAAATGGTGCCCCGAATACGAAGCTCTGCAGCCATCCACATGGAAACGGTGTAGAGCAGCAAGTGGGGAGAAAAAAAACAAATAATATAAACTGTAAATATGTAAACATTTTATAATAAAAACTAAATATTAAAAAAGTTTAAAAAAAAAAAAAAAAAAAAAAAAAAAAAAAAAACACTTAAAATATAGTGGAAAAAAGAAAACAAATAGAAATACATAGAAAAATTATATAAGTTGCAAATAATGATGCACTCCATGCCACAATCTAGAACAGTTTGTAAGTTAACTGTTTGTCAATAATAATAAGTCTAGAGAAATTGCATCTTTATTCAAAGCGTTGCGCAAGATATTAAAAAAGCAAGCAAAGCCTTAAGGTTAATTTGCAAAGAAAGGTAGAAGTTATTTAATCACAGCTACCATCAATAATGGGTTGAAACTAGTAATTGATAAATTACCTGTCATTCAAACTATCGGATTCGATGGTGAGAAGGACAAACTAGATTTATTAATATTTTTATAACGGTTTATTCTTGATTAAAGAACAGCAATTAAGTTGTTTACATAAAGATACAAATTATTCAAAATATAATAAACAAATAGATAACTTTGTACTAAAAATAATTTAGCACAAAAAACGGTTAAAATACACGTACATGTAGCAGGATTTTTAATACAAAAAGTACTTTAAGTTATTGGTTTTTATGAATACTGCAGAATGCAATTACTAATTAAACCAGAAAGTAATATAACAAATCAAAAAGCTTATGCACCAACAATTTTAGTTTGATCAAACTATTCTCAGTAAATTTAATAATTTATTTTCATTATTATTTACCAAAGTTTGCTAATAAAGACTGCATTTATAAAAAATAAAACATAAGGTAAGACTATTTTATAAATTATCATCTGATTAAAAATGTTAACAGGACATGGATGAAAAGCCAATAATCAACAATGTAAATGAGCTCTTAAAAAGTGCCAACAATTGAGTTAAAAGTAACGTTTTATCAATTTAATAAAAATAATAATTAAGGATTTTTACATAATACTGATAATTTAAGCTTTCAGTTTTGGGTTGCTTATAGCAAATGTTGACTAATTATAACTTTTTAATTGAAAGTCGACAAAAGTGTTAATTAAAAAATGTAAACTAATTATATTTGTTTGTTCTACCATTAAAAACAAAATCTTGTGGCTAAACTAAACTTTCTCTTAAGGTTTACATTGTTTTATTTTTTTTATAATTTACAGCTGTATTTTACTTTGTTACAATGTTTCACATTGATTAAAAATATTATGAATTAACTGTTATTTTATATTATTAATAATGTAGAATAATACATTGCATCAAACGTATATTAAAAATTCATATGATTATATGTCCACATTTTTATTTCTAAAGAATTTATATATTTATATTTTACTAATGATACGTATTATGTAATAATTTATAATTACACATTTGAAATGGCAATTAGAACAATTTATTATATAATATAGTTTTATATAAATGAGTCTGAAAAAAAAAAATCTAACGCGCAAGTGCTTGTGTACTTTTAGGGGACCCGAGTGCTCCAGGGTTAACATACATAAAATGTAGTTTTGTTTATTCGTAAATAGTGTAAACAGTTGTTCATAACATTTGCAGATGATTTAATAAACTAATCAATAGCAAAAAATAAATTATTATTATTATTATTATTGTTAAATATTATGAGTGAAATGGGCAAGATAAAAATGCTGATAAATATAGTAATTACTGTGATAAAAATACTGATATATTGATTAAATAAAAATAATAATGCAGTGTTTGCATAAATATAATTAACAAGACAACGTCATGATAAATTACGATTGTACAAACTAATACAATTTACAAAGTTTAACAAAAATATAAAACATTAAGTTGCATTAATACAATACTTGATATTATTATTGAAAATGTAATATCTTACAATATTATCAATGTGTAAATATTTTAATTGTAAGCCAAATAATATAACTATTAGTAGTGTAATATTTAAAGATTAATTATTAATTAATTAATATAACCAATTCAACAGTAATTGTACAATGCCAAATAATGTAAATATTTAATTCAAAAATTAAAATGTTTATTACCTTTTAGTACGTCGGATAAATCTGAAACAAAATGTTATCATTATTAAAAAAAAAACGAAAAAAGATCAATTAAAAAAACTTTTTTTACAAATCAGTTTAATGCAATCTCAATAAATTTAAAACAATTTAAATATACCCAAAAAAAATATTTTTGTACTCCTTGCTGTAATAATTTATACCACGCTTGTTGCACAATATACTGCTGCTCACACAAATTAAACATTCAATTTCCATTTGTTGAAGTTAAAGTCTCAAGCAACACTTTTGGTTCCTGGTAAATGTATGACATACATCACTTATTGCGGTATGCCTAGCTCAAACAGCAAAAAATAAATGTCTGTTAAGTTTATAACCTTAAAACAGTGGTATCTTTCTGTAAGCAAGGGTCTGGTTTCAAAACCTGAAGAAAGATTTTCAATTACAGTGAATAAAACAATATTTTTTATTTCAATGCAGAATTTTGATATTTTTGATATTTACATTTTATTAAAAGAATTTGGCTCTTCAGAAGTTTATAACGAATTTTAGTAAAAAAAAAAAAAATTTTTTTTGCATAATTTTGATTATTTACAACTACATTTTACTATTTTTGATATTACACAAAAAAAAATGTTTTATTGGCCAGATATTTGCTATTTATAATAATATTTTAATATTTTGTAGCAAGATTTTGATGTTTTTAAAATTCCTTAAATTAAAAAAAATATAAATAGTTTACAACTAGATTTTGGTGATTTCTAACACTATTTTGATGACCAATCTTTGCTATTTTTGACAGTTTATAAATAGATTTGTATTTGTATTTTTAACTACAATATAAATCTCTCTAGACCATTAGTAATACGATTTATTTTTCCTTCAATTTTTATTTTAACTTTTCTGTATAAATGTATTTTTTTTTTTAGTTTAGTTTCACTTGACAATAGCGTTTAAAAGTCGAAACTTGATTTGTAAACTTTTGTTTGTGTTGATATTAG
The DNA here is from genome assembly GCA_963932245.1 of Tachinus rufipes. NCBI lineage: Eukaryota > Metazoa > Arthropoda > Insecta > Coleoptera > Staphylinidae > Tachinus > Tachinus rufipes. The sequence goes on from OZ010744.1 coordinate 74,166,876, forward strand.
CAAATGCTATACCGGGATTCCAAAATCCCAAAAACCGGTATCACGTACAAAATTTAACCGGTATATAATACCAGTATTAAACATAAAAGTACCGGTTTTTTTGATATTATTTTTTTCATTAATAGATGGGCATTGGCAAGTTTATTTTGAAGAATTTCCAACAGTGGTTAAGGTAGGGTGAGTATCTCCAACAAGTGTAGAATCAGAACGATAATTTTTTGCTGCGCTTCAGATCAGCACTAAAATAAAATCTAGACTAGTGACAAAACACTGGATCATATTTGTTTTTTTAAATTAAATTTTACCACCAAAAAATAAAACTAAAACAATGGTTAATTATTCTAAAAACAACTGTTTATTTATTTTTGTAATTCAGTAAACAATCAATATAAAAAACATATTCATCTTCTATAATTTAATATTTAATATCTTTTATATTAAAAAAGCAATATTTCTAATTTGATTAGTTAAAGCTGTTAATATATCAGCATTCTAAAATTTAATATTTTGATTATAAATAACTAAATAATAAAAAACTAACCCCAATCCATCAATTTTTTTAATAGTGGTGCAAAGTAATTGTAGCTCCATCGTGTTGTTTCAACCAAAAAAAAATCAAATATTATCAATAAACTTTAGCATAGTAACACCAGATTAATGTATAGCAAATCACAAGTAGCTTTAATTAAATTTACAATAATACTTCGGTTATAGTTAATTATGCAAACTTAAAAAAAAAACAGTCAAAGCGCTACAGATGCCAATAAAGGACATTTACTGTTTAACGGATTCTTGCATAGTTATAAATTGGTTATAGCAACCATTTTTTTCTAATCTTTGTCAACGCACATTAAATTTTTATTTTTTTTTTACGCAACAAATCTTTTTGCTACAAAGAATGCAAAAAAATCTTTATAATCTGCAATGCACAAAGGGCACTGCTAAAGTTTGCAAAATCAAGTACTGCTTGTATTGCCAGCGTTCTTAGATTGTCATATGCGTAAAATTTGACGTTTTTCACCTATAATTCAGTTGAAAGTTCAATTTCAAACTGCTCGGTTTTGTTTCACCAAAATTTAACAAGAGTAATAATTGTGTCAACAATGGAAATTTTGAATCGTGACTTCCGAGTGATGATTTTTTATGATTTTTGATACGGTTTAACACCGCAGCAAGGTGTGGAAAAACTTTGTTCGTTATTTGGAGATAAAGCACCATCCAAAACTATGGTTTACAAATGGTTCGCAGAATTCAAGCGTGCAAGATCAACGTTTTATGACAATCTTTGCGAAGGTCGTCCATACACCTCTGTTGTTAGGAAAAAAATTGATGCTGTGCGTAAAATAATTTTGTCAGATCGGCATGTGACCTATAGTGAAGTAGAAGCATTCTTAGGCATTGCAGCAAAACAAGTATGTACGATTTTGCGCGATCATTTGCATGTCAGGAAGCTTTGCAGTCGTTGGATCCCACACAACTTGAAAGAAAAACAAAAGCAGGCACTTGTCAAGTGGTGCAAGGAAATGCTAAAGAAATTTGAAGAAGGTCGGTTAAATTTGGTATATAACATTGTAACAGGTGAAAAATCTTGGATATATTTATATAAGCCTGAAACTAAACAGCAATCGACTGTATGGGTGTTTCAAAATAAACCTAAACCCATAATAGTGGCGCATTCAGAAAGCGTTTTGAAAAAAAATATTGTTTGTTTTGTTCGGAAAAACAGGTCATGTTGCAACTGTTGCATTAGATAATCAAAGGACAGTTAATGCTGACTGGTATAGTTTAATTTGTTTGCCGGAAATTATTGCAGAAATCATAAAAAACAACATAAACCGGCGAACAATTGTTCACCATGACAATGCAACCGCTCACACGGCACTACAAACTGTAGAGTTTTTGTCCAGAAACAACATCCAATTAATAACTCATTGCCCATTATCCCCTGATTTATCGTCCAATCACTTCTTCCTATTTCGACATATCAACAATAAAATGCGTGGCAAGCGTTATTCATCGTCTGAAGAGGCCGTTGAAGCATTTATATTACTTGTTTTGGAGGTACCTCGCTCAGAGTGGCAAAATTGTTTTAAAGATTGGTTTCCTCGGATGCAAAAGTGTATAGAATTTAAAAGAGAATATTTTGAGAAGCAATAAAGCAATTTACATAACGTAATTTGTGTTTTGCTTTACTTTTTACGCGATCTTTGTAAGTGTTCCTCGTACAAATACTCTTCTCATCTACTTTAAAATGCATTTTTTAAATAATAACCAATTTTTTAGATTTCAATACATAATATGCATCAATTCACAAGCATAATGCGCAATACAAGAATAATAATTATTCACCAGCACTAAGATTGCAAAATTTAAAGACTGTTTTAACTATTAATGCTGCAAATTCTTTAATGTATTCTTATTTATATTATCATTATTTTAAACAAATGAATAAAGTAAACAATATTTTATTTCTAACTGCTATTTGAACAGTGGAAACTAATAACACAAACCAAATAATGTGCATAACAAGATTGACTAAATAGCAAATAATTATATTTAATGTAATATTAAAAATATTCTTGTATCAAACAATACTATAGATAAAAATTAATTTTGTTTTATATTATTCTTTTCTAATTAAATATTTCAGGAATGATACATTTGAAAATCTTTAATAAATAAGTTTGTAATGACATTAATATTTTTAATTTTACACTCATATATATATACCATAAACTTATTTAATTCTATTATGTATGTGAAGATATAATATAATATGAGATAATAAAATAAAAGTTTGTTAATTTTATTAAGAAGTTGAAAACTTAATTAAACAGTTATAATATGATACCGTCTACAACACATGAAGCAGACATAATTCTGCTCAAAGCTAACTGAAAAAATATTATAAATATATAAAATAGTCATTTCAGACAAACCTGAAAATAAAATATTTCAGCCAGAACTGGTTTATTCGTTATATATAAAAAATAAATAGAAACTTCAAATAAAAGTAGTTCTTCATTATATGACATATATTACTGTATTAATATGTGCTTAAAATAATAAACTTTAATTCGTTTGTTGTATTATTACTTACATACTTTATTGATCAAAATATTTATCTTATATTTTATATATTTTTTTTGTTTGTTTTTTAAAACTATAAAAATACACACCGTTTTTTTGATCTTTTTATAAAGTACTAACAACACATTCACACACATTCACAGTTCGTGAAATAATTGGTGTTTTTATCGCAAAAATGTTTATAACCACAAATGTCATAACAACATAAAAAAAGTACTTTTAAATTTCAACAAATAAAATAATTACATTAAAATAGTGTTCATTTAGACATTGACCTTAAACAATCTAGACAAATAAGAATTTTAATTCCGGGTAATTTTAAAATAATATAAAGAAGTTTCAGATGTTCCCTATACCTAAGAACAATGCAAAAACAAATGCAGATGTTATATGCAAAAGTAACTTATAAATAGATGTTTTTTTAACAGTAAGATGCTGATATAAAAAACCTTACATCTTCTTTTTAAATGTAAACAAGCAAAAAAATATTTATATTGTTTTAATCTAGCAGATTTTAAATAACATTTTCAACATTTATTGCTGGTCAACAAATTAAAAAGTGACTCAGTTTTATAAAGCGCCTAATTCGAATCTTGGCCCAAGCTCCGGCAGAGCATTTTAAGAAATTGTAGCATTTATAAATTTAGGACATTAGTCTAATAATAATTCTTTTTAATATGATCATTTTTCAATAAAACAACTCTAAAGTTTTATAATAATCTTTTTGAAAATGTATATAAGTTTTTTCAAAATAAGCATAAACACGCTCAATTTATATTGTTAAAAGAATTTAATCTACATAATACTAAATAACCATTTTTACAACTTATTCATTTTCTACAATACTATCCGGCAAACAAACAATATTTTTTGCTTTTGCATCTGCTTTAGGAAATTTTATTTATTTACTAATTATTTCTGTTATACATAGCAAAACTAAAACAATTTCCTAATATATATATATATATAATGATTGGATTTCATTACTTATATTTGAAGGACCTACAAACTGCCACAAAAAATCTCATATAAACCATTTAAAAACCCTTAAAAACAGTTGTGTTATTATCTGTTATTAAATCAAAGCAAAAGTATTTGTACTCAATTCAAACAAAACGTGCAATTAATAAAAAGCAAAAACTATTTAATAAATTTATCAATAATTGTTCTAATCAAACTAATAAGAATTATTAAAAAAAAAATAAAAATTGCGACAACCTAACAGAAATAGAAAAAATGCCAATCAAATTTTTCAGCGTTCAATAAACAACAAAAACTTCTATAAATTCTATGCAAAGTAGTTCGAAATCTTAATCTTAATAAGTTTTCTTTGAAATGATCAAATCAAATCAAAATAGTTGCTATTAAAAAAATTATTTTAAAAACCAATTTGCTTCTTATTATACTGTTCTAAATATATCCTCATGTTGTTGTACTTTAAATGCCAATTAGTAGTAAACTTCTACTTTAGACAAATTTTGCAATAGCTATAGACAATTTCAAAGCATTTGTATAGCATCTTGATCTTATTATCAAAGTCTGTTGTTTATGTGAAAATAATTAATCACAAATCTTAACAATAACTTTTTTAACAACAACAAAATTATAGTGAAATTGATGGTTTTAATGTTGATTTCAAAATCATTATTGCTAGCGTTTCTCAAGATTCTGTTCTAATTTTTAATTACAATAATAAAAATAATAATTAAGAATCAAAAACCATTAACTCTTTCTAATTTTATATAAAAACAAAAAAAGTTTGCAAGGATTTTTAACAAATATTTACTGACAATTCAAAGATGTAAAAAATACGTTTATAAAAAAAAATTGAATTGACTGTAGATATATGAAATAATTTTCCAAATTTATTTTTCCTAAGACATATTATTTTCAACTACTTAAAGACAATGTTCACAAACTACTTAAATCTTAATGTTAGTTGTGGTTTTACTTGTTAAAATTTAAAAATATTTTCAATCTATAGATAAACAGCATTTAAGTTTTTTTTACAATCATGTTATTTCTGCTAGGCTATAAGTTTGTTCACGCTGCAGTTTAATAATATTTTTCAAATAAATTAAGTTTGTGAAAAAAATATTTATTTTAGTCTAAATAAAGCAAATTAGTATAATATCAATATTACTTCAAAAGTTAATTATAATCTATTTTTTTAGAAATAAACCGTAACCTGTATACTTAACTTCAAATTAATTTGTAAATCAATGTGCGTTTTTCAAGCTTCCTAACAGAATTCATATTATTTAGACAATTAAGAAAATTAAATTGAAAAAACATTTGATATTGAAGCCGTATTATGACTGGGAATTTCTTTTACTAATTGCATTTTTTAACTTATTTAATTAAATGAGAATAACAACTTTTTTATATTTTTTAATATAAAGTAAATTAAAATAAAAAATTAGAATAAACAAAAATCAGAAATTTATTTACAATTTCATTATTTTACATTTAAAACAAGATACTGTATGGCTTACTCATTTAATGAAGCAATTATGAAAGACCTTTAGTAAGTACCCTACACAAAATAAATCAGGCAGAAATATATAATGAGTTAAATTTGTCAATCTTTGATCTTTTTAGACGCAGTACTTTAAAAATAACTAAATAATATTCGATTTAAGTTTACTATATTTATATTATTATAAAATATAATAGAAATTTTACAAAAACTTGTTGTTGATCTTAAGCTTAGATTTATAGAAGCAAAGGGGTCTATTTTTAAAATAATTGTGTAAAAATTATGTAAAAAATTTACTATAATGTGCTTTTTAGACATTTTATTTTAATATAAGTTGTTTTGACGGTTAGACTATTGTTGGTGATAAGTATAAAACTTGAATGTTATAAATAAACTATTAATTATTTTTTCATATGTTTGTAATTGTTTTGTCATGATGTTATAATAACATTTTTTATTAATTGACGTTGTCATTTCAACGTTCATTTGGTATAGCTACGTTTACATATCACAAATATGCCAAGTTTTATTTCATTTATAGATACTGCGGGAGTATCAAAAAAAGCTTATTAAATTTTTTTTAAACTACGAAAACGCATTTTTAACATCACATTTTTTTGTAAATGTGATGTAGTGTTCTTAATAGCCTCCTTATTATCCAAGTATTGTCTAAACTTTTTACAATACAAATTGCCAATATTAATAAAGAACAATATTACCTAATTAAAACAAAAACAATGAACAATAAAGCTACCATTGGAAATTGCTACAACAATTATTTTTTACGTGTTGGCAATGGATACGCATCTAAAATAACAAAACTAAACCTAATTAAAGATTGTTACATAAACATCAATCAAAATCCAAAATCACTTTTTCTAAACACAACACCAAAAAACAAAATCATCTTACTAATTAACTCACTTAAATCAAACAGTTCTGCAAATCCTGGCGGCATATCTAGTAACATCATTAAAATTATTTATCAATTTATGCTTAAACCTATACCAATTATAACAAACTTTTGCTTCACAACAGGCACAATACAAAACTAATTAAAAAAAATATAGTCACAGTATCAGTATACAAATCTGGTGTAAAAATCTACATGCACAACTACAGGCCTATATCAATTATTAATAGTTTTATCAAAATCTTTAAAAACGCGTTATAAACTAAAACTCTGTGATAAGTTTATTCTTACATACTATCAAATAATTAATACAATCTTAGAGCTAACTTCTCAATAATAAATGCATAAGTAAACATTTCCAACTTAATTTCAAATAGTTTTAATGTGTGCTACTGTCTTTCTCGATTTGGCTAAAGCATTTAATACAGTATCACATAAACAACTGTTGATAAAGCTGAAACAGTACGGAATTTAAGATGTTTTCTATAAATTGTTAAGAGATTTAATTTTTAGTCTCAACTAGTAAAAATCAACCAATTTAAAATTGAAACAGATTTTATAAGTATAAAAATTTCACAGAGTACAGTGCTTAATACACATCCTTGTTTAGTAGAATATTCTTCCAATTCTTCATTATTTGTTTTTACTTAATATTTGTATTCTCCTAATACATGTTCTATATTAGTTTGATTGTTGTCTTCTCAATCCTTCTTTTTTCTAGTTTTTTTTTTAATATTTTTTCTCTACAAATTCTGATAAAACCTTTTCAAGATCTGCAAAGCTATTTACTTTTTTATGAGTTTTTCGTTATTTGTTTTAGAATAAAAATCAGGTTTTGGTCATTTTTTTTTTTTTTTTTTAATTTACATTTACATTATCCTTTATTGAATTTTCGAGTAGATTTCTCATTTTTTTCTCAATTATTCAAGCTAGGATTTTAAGAACATTTGATTTTCTGATTCCCCTGTAATTGTTTCAATTTTTTTTATAATCTTTTTTTAATGTGTCGTTCCTTCTTTACCCAGGTATTTAATCATATCTAGTGATATTTTGTCTATTCCTGCTGCCTTTCCGTTTTTCAGTTTATTGTCTTCAATATTTTTCCTTCTGTAATCTCATCCATTGTTTCTATGTCCAACTCTTTTTAATATTGTCTTTATTATTTAGTTTCATTTGTATGAATTTGTATTGTCTCGTTATGACATCTTTTATTTTTTCCGGTGATACTATTACTCTTATTCCTCCTTTTCCTCCTTTATATTTTATTTGGACTCCTGGTCATATAATCCAATATCTTTTTAATTCTTCTTTTTTTTTTTTTTTTTTGTTACTCCCAATATTTCTATATGTTGTTTGTTCATTTTTTTTACAGTTTCCTTAGATTCATTTTTGTATCCCCTTGTGTTTTACGTTTCTTATTCTAAGTTCACTCCTTCTTTATGTGTCTCTCTCTTTCCCTCTGTTGTTCTTCAATCTCTTATTATGCATTTTTTATGTTTTTTTTCTTTTTACTTGTCCAGTTCCCTTGCTATTGCCGTTGTAATTTTTTCTGATCTTTTTTTATTGTTTGATATTAAGATAATAATTTTTGTTTTTCAAAAAACTAACAAAGATTATATCGTAAATTTGTAAAAAATATATCTTTTTTTTTAAATATTTCTTTTCAAATCAACCATTTTAAACAAATTTTGAGAGTTGTTATCGTAGCCAATGCTTTTAAAATAACACCACAACCAAAATTTAGTGGGTTTAAATTGGGACTAGAGGCAGCCACTCAACGTCTTGTTTTTGTAAAATTACCTTTTTGAGAAACAATTGGTGCAATGTTGCTAAAGAGATATTAGTGGTATGCAACGTGGCTCTTACTGAAACTATGTGATGCTGATTGTAATGCTCACATTCTTGTAGTAACTGTGACAGATCTGCCTCTGTGGTCCTATGTTTTTCAAATTGGTATTTTTTTTTAAACATTACATTCACTTAATTCAGCCTTTTAGCATAACAATTTCATTTTGAGATTGCACAATCTGAATTTTGTAAGCCTTAAGATACAAATTAGATTGCATTATGCAAGGAATGGTTGTTCTAGATAATCCCAATTAAGACGCACGCATCCTAAGGCAAAAAATAGCATTTTTTGTTTGTTTGTTTTTTCTACACCTATTGAATAAAAATTTAAAAAAAAAATAGAAAAGTTGGGTTTTGGGTGGTCTTCAAGTACATTTTTTTTCAACCAACCAAACCTTGCAAACAACCCCTAAAAAACTCCAGAAGGGTTGAAATTGATTTTAGGTTATCTAAAGCTTTGATTGTATAGAATTTTATTTTTCAACTTTATTAGTAATTATAAAATCTACATCTATATTTTTTTGGAGTTTTTGCAAGTGATGCGCCACTATAAAAAATTGGTTTTCCACATTTTTGCATTTTTACAGTTTTTTTTCAGCTTTTGGACTTGGCAAAGCATTTATAGCTTTTAAAATACCTAAATTTGAATTCTACAAAAGTTTTATATTGATTGAGTACCCTGGGTAAAATATTTTCATCAATTTGACTGTTCAAAACACGATTTATCGTATTTTATACCAGAAGAAAAACAAATTTTTTTTTCAATTTTTTAAATGTCAGATTTGTGTTACTGACATCAAAATTAGCCATTAAACTATTTTTATCAAAATCGGTGAAGGTAAAAAAACCACTCCCAATTTATTTTCACAATTTCAAGACTTTTGCACTCAAAAAATATTAAAACTCAAAATCATTAGAAAGATAAAATCTATCAAATTTATCGGTTTATTATTAAAAAAAAATTAACATTTGTTTAAAAAAATATATTTACATTATTGACTGTCATTTCTAAACAGTTCAAATATTTTTATTTGGTAGGGTTTATCAAGAGCTTTCCAACAAAGTATGACGACGCAGTCTTGCCGGTCATATTAAACCCAAAAAAATGTCATCATTTGTTTCTTTTTTTTTTCAGAAAGGTTAAAATTGATTTTAGGTTATCTAAACCTCAGATTGCATAAAATTTTGTTTTTATTTATTTGATGAGCAAATTGATAAACTTACATTCATGTTTTTTTTGGGATTTTTTTACTTTTTTGCCATTTTTTACTGTTTTTAAAATGTTACAAAGATTAGGTACCTTGGATATAATATTTTCAACAATTTGCTGTCATTTTACTACTTAAAACACAATTACCGTATTTTTTACCATATAAAAATAAACATAAAATCTTCAAAAGATATTTTTACAAGAACAAAGAATAGTAGTAGTTGGTTCAAATTTTTTATTATCTTTTTTACAAAATATTTTTTTTTATATTTGTAATTGGAAATAAAATTTATTAACATAAAAATACTTAATTCTAATAGGCTTACAATTGTTCTAGCCAAGTTTTTTTTATTTGATATAAATTTATGTAAAAATGTTTGTTATCAAACAAATAAAAACTAGTCATGTGCAAGCAATTACAAAAATTAATTTAAATTGATGATGGAATTTGTCCGGTGTATCTATTACTAATCGTTTTTGAATTTTGATTTTTTTATTGCAAAAGTCTTGAAATTATGAAAAAAGTTTAGAGGTCGTTTTTTTTTTAATCTCACCAATATTGATAAAAATTAAAAAAAACTAATTTTGATGCCAAACACAAAAATCTGACATTTAGAAATTTGAAAAAAAATTTGATTACTTATTGTTTTTTATCTTGTAAAAAATATGTTTTGAGCGGTCAAATCACTACAAATTGATGAAAATATTCTACTCAGCAAATTCAATCAATGTAAAATTTTCCGTAAAATCTAAATTTCTGTATTTTGATAGCCATAAATGCTTTGTAGAATCACAAAAGCAGAAAAATATTGTAAAAATGGCAAAAAAGTGAAAAAAATCGATTTTTAATAGTGGCGCACTACTCGCAAAAATCGAAAAAAACTCTTGGAAGAAAATTAATTACTTATGAAGTAAAAAAATAAAATTCTATGCAATCAAAGGTTTAGATAACCTTTGTATATACAAATTAGTTTATTAGTTATAAGTAAAGGATAAATTAAAAAATTTAAATAAAAAAAAAAATTAGGAAGTAATTAGTAAAAAGCTTACCATACATTGTAAAGATATTTCTGAGCCAAATTTGTTAATCAAAGCAATTTTTGTGACTTGCTTATACAAAATTGCAGATACTTTTTGTAATATTGTAGCACTGTAAGCTTGGGCAGGATTTAAGAAATAATTATTTTATTACAGAATTACTGTTAACGAAATAGACGTTATGTGTTATATGTATGATATTAATAGTTCCTATGCAACATAAATTATGATAAAAATATAGTGCGTTTTTGAAATTAGATAGATAATTAGATAAAATACCAAGAAGTATACATAACTATGTGAATTATGACTAAATTGCTCGTTATTTGTGTGTACATGATTACTTAGGGATGATTATTGATTCTAGATTAAAAGTATTTATCAATTTAGCGCGTTACAATACATATTTTTAAATCATACACGTAAACTATTTATGTATGTAAAACTGGTATAAAATAAAACATGAAATGTTTACTGGATTTAATTTATGTTAACTTGATCCATTAAATAAACAACACAAAATATATAACCAAGATTTATAACAGTTTACAGTAGTGATTTTCTCTGAGAATGAAAACTTTGGCAGAGAAAATTATAGATTTGCTCATTTTATCAATTCCTATGCATTAAATTGGTGCATTCAATTTGCATATATTTTATGTTTAGTAGTGTTTATGCCATCTAGAATCGGAAGATATATTTCAAACGGTTTTTGTAGTTGAAAATCGTATTGTATTAAAATTTATTTTACGTTACGTACTTATTTATGTACGTGGTGCAATTGACCGACAAGAACATACATTTAATAATATTTTTTTCATTATATAAAGTGATAAAAACTCAATTTCAAAATGTAATATTTAGCAATTACTTAATAATATCATAATAATAATCATAATAAATAAACTATATTTTCACTTGTAAATTACAACTAGAAAAAGTTCAGACTATGTCTGTTTTACCACTTAACTTTTTTTTTTAATTTGCACTATAATTTTTATTTAGATTTGTTAAATTCCAACTAACTTTTATAGTATTATTTTATTATAATTTTTAGAATTAACAAATTATATATCAATTAAATAAAAAATCTATTTTTGCAAATGTTTAAATTAAAATTTGCCCACATCAATACATTTTCTGCAACACAGAATCAACGCATCAATTGAGCTTAATATTTCTATTTAATGTTTCTTTATCTCATTGCTTGCCGCTTCAATCTTTAAAATTAATTAACCTTTTGTATTAAATAGAGTTTTATATACTTTATCTTTTATACAACAACATAAAAATCCAATGGATTAAAATCTGGCAATTTTGAAGCCCCGGCCGTTGGTCCTGCACAAAAAATCCAACGTTGTAAATAATTTGTATTTAGCGTCATCAGTTAAAACTTATTTGTAAAAAACTAATAAAATAAAACTGCGTTTAATCTTGAAGACAAAAACAATGAGCCACAAGTAGTGTTACGTATTGTACCAATCCAAAAACTAAATCTAAATTTATTTTAAACAGAACTATCCACCTGGATTAGCTTCAAATCAATTTAAAAATTAGTAACAAAAAACTTTTTTTTTTCAGATTTCTAAAATAAAAATCTTAAATAAGGAAATGATAAGCTTTTTTTCTATCTTTATGTAATGTACTTGGTACCTTAAATTTTGATACTTAAAGTTGATTAGCAGCTCTTGTAAAGTTAAGTCTATGGTTTAATATTTCATTTAACGTGAACGCATACGCATGTGCTCCTTAACAGTTGCGGTTTTAACTGGTTAAATTATTGCGAAAACTAATCATATTTGTCAAATGTGTTGTTGTTAATACTGTGCTTCAACTGTTATAGTTATCAATGATAATATTTTATCGCAAGTAGTGTTATTTAAAGTATTTTTTTTATATAGACATATTTAAATCTAGTAAATTCCACTCACATTTTATTTATTTTTGTGTTTAAAGGAAATAAATAATATAAATATTACAATATTTACACTACTTACATGTCATATCAAAATAATAATTATTATTATTTTAATAAATATTAAATCAGTTTTGTTTCACGTAATATATGATTAATTATATAATCATACATTTAAATTTAGTAATATATTGTTATTATATTTAACTTGCTTATTACTAATTTCTCGTTATCAATAACTTTTTACCTTTCCGTGGTCTTTCTTTCTTAAGCCAACACAACAGACTGTGTGATGTACAGAGTTTTTTCTTATACTTATCCTAAATATATCATATTCTGATAGTTTATTTTATTTGTTTGTTTATAACATTACTGCGTGTTTTTATATTTATTGTGCAAAAATAATCTCATCTTGTGAAATTTGTTTAATAAATATTAGTTTTTGATTGAAAGCAATTAAGTGTGTTAAAGGTTGTACAAAATGGTTTCACATATTATGCGCAGATTTAGATGTGATTAGAGCCAATTACTACACAGATGAAGCTAGCAGTAATAATAGCACTGATACTTGGATGTTGAAACCTGTTTGCCGCATGATGATTCTGCCGATAATATTGATTCTTCTGCAATACCTAAGTTTAAACAATTACTTAATAAATTATTATGCCAAAATTTTAAAAAAATTAAATTAGATATTCTAAATAATGTTAACAACCAACTTCAAATTATAAACTTACGTATTGTTGCCGTAGAATCTACAAATACCATGCTTTGTGCTAAAATAAATCAACTCCAGAGATACTGGAACTAACCAACCTACATCAGCAGTTACTAAAAAACTAATACAAAAAATTATCAATTAAATAAACTCAAACATAATTATTATTTTTGGCTTACTAGAATCTACTCAACTAAATGAGCAAATAAAAAACGATTCTAAATTATTACAGAATATTTTAAAAGTTCTTGAAGTTAAGTATGGCAAGCAACAACCGATCAGATTAGAAAATCATAATCCTACCCGCATCAATAATTTACCTCCCTTAAAGTTAAGTCTTTCTAGTAATATTAACATAAATAATCTGTTTAAGAACATTTAGGAGCTAAAGAATATAGAAAAATATAAAAACATCAACATCTCTAATGATAATACGCCTATGCAATCCCAGTATTATTGTGAAGTAAAACAAAATCTTTTACGTTGTATGTCGGCTGGACAACTAGGATTGAGAATTTGCCACAATTCTGGAATTCCGACAATTGTAACTAAAAATTCAGACAATTTTAATGCCATAGAAACAACTTTCTACATATTTATTATCAAAATACTCAAAGACTTTGTTCTAAAACGCATATGTTTTACACAAATTGTACTAATTTGAAATTTGATACAATATTTCTTACAGGAACGTCGTTAAATAACTCTGTTTATAATTCTGAGCTTTTTGATCAATCTTATATTATTCTTTGCATAGATAAAACGTTTTCTACGATTCATTGTTCTACTAAAGGAGGAATGCTTTTAGTTTTTTCTAAAAATATATTATGTAAAATGTTAATTTACTACACATTTAAATTTGTCAGTGCCCTTAATTGTGTTGTTTTGGAATGTAATTTTAGTTCATTTCTATTTTATTTTGTAACCGTTTACATACCCCCAGATACCCCCAGATACCCCCAGATACCCCCAGATACCCCCAGATACCCCAGTGATACACGTGAGTCTTTGTTTAAGCTCTTGCAATTATTATTTTAAACAAACTTGTTTTGATTGTTTGGAATTTTCCGTGATGTGTCAACTTAATTACGTTGTCGTAAAACATCTTGTCTGATAAATTTTATTAACACACTTTAGTTGCAACAATTAAATAATGTTACTAATTTTGAAGAAAATTGATGTAAAATTATGCAACTTTGAATTAAGTTATGTCAACAGTATTAGATTGCTAACCTTTTTGTGCTTAAAGATGATTACCACCCAGCATTGTTAATGTTAGCAGAAATTTGTACATGCAGTAAACCGCTTTTGTTTCCAACAAATAACAGCAAATAATACAATTTTTGTAAAGCTAACTTTTAGCTTTATATCAAAACATGTGTTCCAACTAAAAACTAATTCACAAAAACGTCGGTGCACTTAAATGAATACTTGGGCACTAGACTAAGTCTCCTATTTAGACAATGTTTTGTGTAACGCACAGAAACTGTAACGTTGCCGTCGCAAAAATCATAAACAAAATAAAAAAATAAACTTCTGTCGTACAAATTTTTACTGACTATACAAATGTGTATTATTGACTATTTCATTACTATTTTAGTTTTGAAAAGGTGTGCCACTAACAAAAATTGTAACTAAAAAAAAAATGGGTTCTCCCGTAATGTGCAAAAAAGGGTTTTTACGTTTTTTTTTTTATTATCTTTACTCCAAGTGAGCAAAATCACAAATATTTCCGATCCCGACGCAACTAGTAGAGTTTTCCACCAGGAAAAACGGCGGAATCCGAATTCGGGCTCCAAATCACGACTCCGCCCCCGCGCTCAGAACAGAGGTGCGCGCCAAAATTTTAGGCGACGCGCAGAAAGCCGCTGTCGGTGCCACTTTAATTTTTCTTAAATCCAACCCCAGATTCGGATCCGCCAAGTATCGGCGCATTTTCGTGATTTTTGTCGCAGGCAGTCTATAAGTAAATATTTTAATAAACTAAATGCAGGATAGCTAGATCTGCTACGTATAGCCAAAAATTTAGCTTTATCCTTACATACTCAGTTTTTAGAAGTAGTGTCCTTGCATACCCAAAAACTCTTGTCTCTTAAACTTAAAATATGAATGAATTGTATTGTAGTATTAACTTTAGTTAATTAAATAAAATTATTGTATATATTCAATAAAGATTTCAATATTAGATTCCAATTATAATCTCAAATATTTATTTGATGATTTGTGTCTACATCCAAAACTAAAATAATGCATATAACTAAATATTTGCGGCAAGCAATAATAGGTATTTAGTATTTAAAAATATCCAATTTTTATTTTTATAATATGTTATATATGGGCAATTTCATTTCAAACGGACCAGAGCTGGGGAGGGGAGTGCATTGAGAAACTTGCTTATGTATGTTTTTTTAGTTTCTATAACTTATTAGTAGTCCATTGATTGGTATATGAGAGTATGTAACACATAAAAAACTTAAAATATGAATGAATTGTATTGTAGTATTAACTTTTGTTAATTATATACAATTATTGTATATATTCAATAAAGATTTTAATATTAGATTCCAATTATAATCTCAAATATTTATTTGATGATTTGTGTCTACATCCAAAACTAAAATGCATATAACTAAATATTTGCGGCAAGCAATAATAGGTATTTAGTATTTAAAAATAGCCAATTAATTTTATTTTTATAATATGTTATAACATGTAAAAGTTTACCGCAACATTTTCATTATTATTTATAAAAATATTTATATTAGTACACAAACAAAAAACAATAGCATTAACCAGCAATAAAATATAATTTATTTTGAACTACCTATATAGTTAAAAGTTTTATTCAGTTGCTAAATTGTTATTTAATATTCTTTGCAAAGAAAGTTTACATCAGGAAATGTGTGTACAAAGTTTATAATAAATATCTAATAATATCCTAATTTATCATAGTCTCAAGAAAATGCAATAGTTTTGAAAAGCTTATAAAGTTGGTGAGCAAAATGTATTATGCATAACAGTGATTTTTTTTACGTAAGTGCGCTAGTGTAATATTTTTGCTGACCTAATAATGAACATAGCATGGCTAATATGAATGCAAAAAATATCCAATGTTGCCAATGAATATTATTTTACAAACTTGATGTAAACGTATTTATAAAATATTTTAATAATTACTAAAAACATAAACACATTTTTGTTACGTATAACTAGTTTTAGAATTTATTATTAAATATATTAATTTATTATATATGTATATATATATATATATATATACATATTTTTTTTTATATTTTATTCAAATATATTTATACTGACAATTAAATAAAAAATGGCATACGTCCAAGTTATAGCTTACTGTTTCAAATGTTGCTTTTAAAGACTTATTAAAAAACTTGTTTAATATATTACGTATGTTCTCATATACTAATATTAGAAGTACCAGTACTGTGATCAAAATTTGAAGAAGTTTATATATTTTGTTATAACATTATATACATAACAACATTTTTTTATCATTTTAAGACATTTGATAAATAGTTGACATATTCATAAAATAGTTGCTTCATACAATAACCAGTTATAAGTTTAAATAACACTTATTTTAACAAATTGATAATTGACAGTAAATATAACAGATTTGTGAGACAATTGTTGTTAGATAGATTACATAACTAAAAGTTGACAGTTGTTTTATCAAACTGATAATTTACAGGTAATAATACTCTATCTATACTTTATGTACGGTATAAAAATATTACCATTTACATATACATAAAATATACATAAATAATGATTTTTAACAATATAAATAAATACAAAAACAAAAATTAACATATACAAAAAGCACAAAATAAAATAATACAGAAAATAAACTTAAAACTACCAGTCCTATAAAGCACACTGACGAGCTTTGTAGAATTGGAACAATTGTCTGTGCATGACTTTTGGACGCAGTTAGATTGAGTTTGAATAAATTATTAATTCACTTTAAATTTAGTTAAAAAATTATTTGCACACATTCTGCCAAGCAGATATTAAAACCATAATTAGTAGAATGAGTCGACCTATAATATAAGCTTAGAGCATATTTTTAGAAACAACAATTTTTTATAAATATATATTTTTATTTTGTGGGCTAGGTAATACACATCAAAATGAATGCAGCTTTATTTGACATACTATTAGTTCTGCAGCGCAATATTTATCATTTTAAACTTTATTTAAATTTCTATATTATTTTTTCTATATTTCTATATGTAAATAAACTAAATAAATAATTAAAGCTTTATTATCAAAAAGCTCAGCAAGTATATATCGAAGCACTAAATATGAAATATATGAGTTTGCATTAATTGCTTCATTTCAATGTTTCAGTAGAGAAATTTTGTTTGAAGAAATTTAATCCATAATCCTTTAACTCACTAGGATATAATTTAATTGCCAGTGCACTGCAAATACTTGTAATACGTATATCTATACATTTTTAGTTGTATTAAAAGTATGAGTTATGGTTATTTTACACAATATATCTCACTGCTTGCCTGGTCATTGTGTTATATAAGTATATTTTATCAAAATTTAAATTTAAGTTTTAAATTCAAATAAATTAAATTTATTTAACATGCTAATACAATAGATTTTGCAAAAATGAGGTACCTAGGTAGTGGTCAGCGGTTGTCCGGGTTCAATAAAAAAATTAATTTTTCAAGTTTTATATAATATACAACACAAAAATGAAATTTAATCTTAAATCGTTCAAATTATATTATTTAAATTATATCATATTTAAAATATGCAACTCCTTCAAGACGCCTTGGACCAACCGGAAGAAAGACTGGCAAGACGCGACTAAACAGTCACGCGCCGGAAGTTGAGTCCTGCCGACTAAACAGCTATGGCAAAACTGAATAATACAAATTTCAAGAAAAGTTTTATACCTAAAAAATTGCACAAAAACTATTACTAAACCATACACGCGTGTTACCTCTAGTTGACAACAATGAATAACGTTTATTTATTTGAGGTTGGTATTAACAAAAGTATACAAAATATAACTTACACACTATAAAAACTATTAAAATAAAAATTAATATTAGTTTAGGTTCACCCAAAAATAAAAATATAGAAAAGAATCTGTAAATAGGAGACTATACAATACATTTTAAAAAAGGTCTACATAATCATTAGTTAAAAAATCTTCAAAACAATAAAATGCTTCACTAATCAAATATTTGTTAATTTTGTCTATTTTGAATCAAAAGTTTTGATAGATAAAGCGTTAAATATTTTAATTGCAAAAGATCTAGTACTGATTTGAGACTTTTTTAATCTAATTTGAGAGATACGTATATTATGTTTTGACATAGTTGTAAAAAAGAATCGTTATTTAAATATAGACTTCTGTTTTGTTTATTCAAGTACATACATAGATGGCAAGGTTAGAATTTTAAGCTGCTAAAAACAAGGATTAAAATTTTCAGTATAACCAACTCCAGCTACAACTCAAATCTCTTTTTTCTTCAATGCAAATATCCTATTTTCATCCATAAGATAAGTGTGAATGAAAAAGTGCATTATAAGCATCCAAAAGTACGTATTTGAAAACACACCGTGATAAATTTTTAAGTAAAAACATTTTTTGGCATGTTTTCCGGCTCACTTATCACCATTTGTTTGCCATTGTAGCACTGGATCAATATACACTTTTAAAAACTTTGCAAATGGTGCAGTGTTTGTATTAGGATGATCTCTTAAAGTAAAAAGCAGCTTTACCGTTTTTTTTCTTGGTTTAAGCATAGCCTGTTGTCATTATACCAACCAAACGTTTTTTAAGTTATGTAGATTTTTTCCATTCTAACAAATCAACCAGTGAGTTGTTTTCATTTGACAGTGTGGTATCATCAGCAAATAATACTAACTTTGTGTTTATTGCAATTGGAAAATCGTGATAATATCAATATAGTAAAAATTTGTAGCAATACATTGGAAGAGTATTGTATGTGACACACAGTTTAACACTTTTTTTAAGATATAGGAAAATTGATAAAGCATACTTTTTATTTTCAAATTTATCAAGTGCATTTTCAACAAATTAATTAATTGCAGCAGTTGTTGATTTTCCCTTTCTAAACCTAAACTGAACATTAGTAAAACGTTCATTATCTTCAAAATATTTTGTTATTTGTGTATTTATTACAAATTCTACTATCTTTGAAATAATAGGTACTAAGAAAATGAAACAGACCTGTAATTGTTTAAGTTCATTTCATCGTCTTATAGTGAATAGGAATGCATTTAGCAACTTTAAAACAATCTGGAAAAGTGCTTTTACTAAATTTAGTAAAAAAATAATATAATTGTGTCTGTAATAGTTTTAATTAAAATTGTATCAAAGCTTTACTGTGTTTATTTTTAAGTGACAATATAATATTCTTAACGTCAATACATGGCACTTTTTTAATGTAAAGTTAGTGTTTGTTCACTGTTAAAATTGACATGTGTAATATTGAATCTGTATTTTGTAGTGAAAAGTTGTTTACTTTTTTCTTAGCTATTGTACTAAAAAAGCTATTAAACTCATCAGCAGTTACGTCACAACTATGTAGTTTGCTAGTGTTTTGTTATTAATAACTTTCCACATAAAATTTTACATTATCAATGTACATGCACCCATAATTCATAAAATCTAATGTTTTTTTGTCTCAATTCATGGTTGTATCAATTTCCTGAAGATTGAGTTTCTTTGTTTTAACTAACTTGAGAAAATAAAGTATTAAAATTTTCAAGTAAAATATTAACAAAAGTATTCATTTTGTTGTTGCAACTCAATTTAGTGCCATCAAGAAAGTCCCGATTAACATTATCCATTAAACTAAATTACTTTATTTTAACAGCATATGCGGTTAGTCTAAGTACTTTGAGTAAGTAATAATCGAACATAAACTGCGACGACAGAATTACTAAAAATATTTACAATACAGTTGTCAAATCTTGTTGGAAAATGAACAAACTTTGAAAAACCATGTATATTAAACATATCACATATTGCATAAGATTTTTTATTATTAGTACTAAAATGTGCATTAAATTCACCACAATTTTTTTTTTAATAATTTATATATGTATATATCGTAGCCAAATCACAAAATCCGTCTTTTTAAAAAACATCTAAGCATTTTATAAAGTGCCGCCATATTCTAAACGGTTTTACAATCTGGTTAAGAATAGTAGTCTTTTTATAAAAGGCGTACAACCTACTTGTCACATTCTCAAATAAAATGATTTTAACGTTGTTATATATTTTGGCTACTACGTAATAGGCATTTTATAAAACGCGGATAAGCAACTTGCCACATTATCAAATGCAGTAGAATTATATATCGTTTTAAATTGAAGTTGATTTTTTGAGCCATTTATTAAATAACTACGTTTTAAATTTATAATCAATAGGAGAGTGTGAATCAAAATGTTTAAATTTATTATTATGAAAATAATTTTATTAAAGCAAATATTATATACCAAACAAAAAAATTAAAATAAATAAAACAAAATAGTTAACAAAAATTAAATACAAGTTTTTTTTGGCTGTCAATATTGCTGATTTAAAATTATTTATTTAAACAAGAGCCAGAACAATGACAACGGCTGTTGCATTTGAATTCTGATTTAAAACACAAACATCGTTTAGAAGAACAAATAATTTTACTAGGTTTACACATGCATATTATATATCTCTGACCGCAAAACTTTGATTGTTTAGAAACTGCTTCTTTCAGGGAAATCTGGTTTAAAAAGGTTTTTTGAGTCTAAAGGCCCCCGATCAATTTTTGGAACAGCAATTGTTACATGTTCTCCTACATGCAACGGTTTTAAAAATTTGCCACTTGATTCCAACATTTTATCAGCAGCCCTTTTCTGTCCACTTCTTGCTTGAGATCTTTCATTTTTGATTATTTCTTCTTACTGCACATTTTTACAGTCAATTTCATTGGTGAATATTCACTTTGTATATTACTAGAACATTTTGAACATTTAATTTTTTTTTTATTGGTTCTAGAACTAGACTACAATTAATCTCCATAGTGATTTCTTCAATAATTGGCAAATAATCTTTCATTATTATTGGTAAATTATTGATGTCATTATCTTGCACAATTACCGGATTATCTTCTTGTGATCATATATTTACTACGTTATCTGATAACGTGCTATTAGCTTCATTTGTGTTATCTTTGATTACACATTCAAATTCTTCTTCTGTAAAAATGCTATCTACTGTTTCTCGTGGCAAGTTGGTAGAGTACAACCCAACTGCAAAGTCTATTCCAAATAACGCTTTATAAGGTGATCGCCCAATAACTCTATGATGCAAAGAGTTCTTATGCCACTGCACAAAATAACAACCTAGTGACCAGTTCTGGATGTTATTATTTTGCAACCAAAATTTCAACATATTGTCCACGTCTTGGTTGCACCTTTCGACACTTCCTAGGATTTGTAAGTGTCGAAAGCGACCATGGATAATTTTACAACAAGCTGGCCATTTTAACGCCATGTCATTAAGAGTAGCGTTTACAATTTCGCGGCCTTTATCACTTTGTAAAATATTTGGTGCGCCAAATTCTAGAAATATTTTTAATAATTCAAATGTTACTTCACCTGCTGTTTTGCTTTTCAATGGCCTTAAGTGAGTAAATTTAGTTAAGTGGTCTTGGTAGTTCATTAACCACTTAAAGTCACCATCTGGAGTTGACTCAAAATCTATAAGATCAACTTGACCTCGATGATTCCAGTCTTTAGTTAATAATGGTTTTACAACTATACCTTTTTGACGTTCGTTTTTCTTTTATGCGCACCTCTTACAAAACTAATTTCATTTTATTGCGTCCACCATGGCCTGTTGAAGTGTGGACATCCATAAGTTTTTCATAAAAATGTTCCATGAGAACAACAAATATTAAAGGATCATCTTCAAATAGCCTTTTTTCAATTAATTTCTATATACCATTTATTTCTACTACGTCATATTGCTTACAAAAGTAATTCTGCTCGTTGGATTTTTATTTATGGTAGCCCTTCCCTTAACTAAACAGACCAAAGTGTTTTTTTGGAGTTTTTCTTTTCTGTCAAGAAAAATAATGCTAATTAAAACCGTGTTAACTGATTGCTTAAAATCATTTACCTAAATAAAATTCTTCAGCTTTACTATTAAACTATGTTTTATCAACTGCACTTCCTTTTACAAATTCTTCCATTTATATTATATATTAAGTTTTTTTTTAATATAAATTATTAAAAAACACATGCACTACAAGTGTATGTAAACATTACACATAACCTCAGAAAACAAACGCGCTGCTTATAAAATGACAGTTATGAGCCAGCCAGAATCTAAAACAAGTACGATCTTTTTGCGTCTTAGAATGTGGCGAGTCGTTCGTCCGAGTTTTATAAAATGCTTATAATATAGCAGCCAGATATGAAACAACGTTAAAATATGGCGGGTAGTTTGTGTGCCTTTTATAAAAAGACTACAATTCTTAGCCAGATTGTAAAACATTTTATTTTTAATCATAATTTTAGAGTATGGCCGCACTTTATAAAATGCCTAGACGTTTTATAAAAAGTCGGAATTTGTGATATGGCTACGACATATATATTGCCTAATACATTATTTAAAATATTAATAAACCTATCAAAATTACCACTAAGCGACCTATAGACTGTAATTAAAATTAAAATCTTTTAATAATAATAATAATATATTTAACGGCAATTACATAAATTAATAATTTCACAATAAAATAATAAAATAAAATACCAGTAAGAATACAAAAATATACAAATACTACAATAAAAATTAGAATTGACAAACTGTAAATATATCAATATTATGTATAACAATATGGTATAAAATAAAGTAACGTATAAAATAATATATCAACTAACTAGTTTCACAAGCTTAAGTTATGTCTTAACAGAGGCCTCTTCAAAGTGTAAGTTAAACAAATCAAACTATTCATTTTTATTTTGAAGGTTTGCTGTTCTAAACATGCAACTTAGCGAATTATTATTAGAAAAATTTGAACTGTGTGTCATAAATCTAAATACATTGCAATTTCTTAAAGCTAACGAATAATTAGACACATAAAATCTAATTTCGGATAAAAGCGAGGGACAACATGTATTGGCATTAAGCAAATCGAATAGAAAACAAATATCAAAAACAATCTTGCGACTATTGAGAGTTGGAATATGAAGCAAATCCATAATATCGTTGTAACAACCCGCAATATGCCTTACTCCAAGTTTGTATTTAATACATCTTAAAAATTTCTTTTGAATTGATTTTATCCGGTTCACATCGACGTCTAAATAAGGTGACCATACCGGCGAAGCATACTCTAAGTGGCAACAAACTAAAGAACAGTATAATGTTCTTAAGCAATTTGCATTTAATTCTTTAGCAATAATCCACACAAATCCCCAAAGTTTAGACGCTTTGTTACATATTGCATTAATATGTTTTTTAAATAACAGACGATTATCAAGTAATACGCCAAAATCTTTAAAAGATTTAACGAATTTTAACTTTGAAGATTGAATAGAATATGAAAACTCGACCTCAGACATTGTTCTGGAAAATCACATTGATACACATTTATCAATATTAACAAACAGTTTATTAAGATTGCACCACTGAGTTAAACGATTTAGGTCTGCCTGTAAAAGCATACTATTTTGCACATTATTTACTATCTGATATAATTTGATGTCGTCCGCGTATAGTAGACATTCTCCAAATTCAAACACATCTATTAAATCGTTAATAAATAACGTAAAAAGAATAGGACCAATATATTGTTTTAAGTATGATGCAGTAAGTTCACAACCCATATTAATTAGTAGCGTTAAAACATATATTCTAGATGAGAACACGTGATTGTTGCACTTACAAAAGTTAGAACTTTATTTTGCATAATTCAATGTTAGTATTAAATCATTTATACAACATAACTCCGCTTCTTCAGACGTCAACTAGTGATCCCTTATGATTAATGGATTTCAGCAATACCTTCTGGCAAACAAATTCAAGTATACCAATATAATTGTCCTCTAATGCAACAGTTGCAACATGACTCGTTTTTTCGAAAAAACAAGCAATCATTCTTTTTGAAACGCTTTGTAAACGCACTACTTTTGTGGTACTTTTAGGTTCATTTTGAAACACCCATACAGTCGATTGCTGTTTAGTTTCAGGCTCATATAAATATATCCAAGATTTGTCACCTATTACGATGTTATATACCAAATTTGAACGACTCTCTTTGAATTTCTTTAGCATTTTTTTGCACCACTTGACACGTGCCTGTTTTTATTCTTCTTTCAAATTGTGTGGGATCCAACGACTGCAGAGCTTGCTGACATGCAAATGATCGTTTAAAATCGTATGTATTTGTTTTGCTGCAATGCCTAAAGATGCCTCTATCTTACTATAGGTCACATGCCAATCTGACAAAAAATTTCACGCACAGCATCAATATTTTTTGCGACAACTGAGGTGCATGGACAACCTTTGCAAAGATCGTCATTGGTCTTCCTTGCTTGAATTCTGCAAACTATTTGTAAACCATAGTTTTAGAGAATAACAAATTAAATTTTTCCACACATTTCTGCGGTGTTAAACCGTATTGAAAATCATAAAATATCATCACTTGGAAATCACAATTCAAAATTTCCATTTTTCACACAATTATTTCACATCAGTTTGAAATCGAACAGTCAACTGAATTATAGGTGAAAAACGTAAAATTTAACAAATATGACAATTGCAGAACGCTGGCAATACAAGCAGTACTTGATTCCGTAAACTTTAGCAGTGCTTCTTATATAAAATGTAAAACATTTTTTATTTTTGAACATTTGTTTCTTTATTGTGACAATTTAGTTTTGCTAAAAAAATAAACAATCCGACACGTAAACCTTCTCCCCAAAATTCTGCTGCATTTAGTGCATTTAAAAGCTTATTTTGAAGCTAAAATAAATCAGATTTGGGTAAATTGAAACTATTATTTCACATACAAAATTTTTGTTTTTGTAGTTTTAGTTTAGATTTTCAGTAGTTTGTTCTTTTGTTGTATCCAGCCACATTTATTTTTTATTTTGCTGTGCCTATAATATGCGTTCTTTTTTTCTTTTTTTAAACTCACGATTGAAGCATTGAAACTACTTTATCGTCTGGCTCGGACATTGCAGTAGAGCTGTTCAACAGACGTTAGATTGCTGTTAAGTTCAACGCTCATGACAGATTTAATTTTGCTTGTTTATTGAAAATACTTCCAGTTCCATGTTTACACTATTTTTGTTATTAAATTTATTTTGTAAATATTTAACCTTTATTCATTATTTAATATTTATCTTTCATTTCACTCACTAGTAATTTTAATAAAGCTTTTTCACAATTTAAACTATCATTTTTATGCACAAAATTTGACTAGTTTTTACAATGAAAGTAAAATTTTCATTATCAAAACACATCAAACATACAAATTCTTCTTTCTGGCTTAATATTTTACATATTGCACTAATGTGTTTATTATAACATATAGACTCACACGACAAATACTTTATGCCATTTACTGCTTTTCTTTTACATATTGGTCACTTATTTTTTTGAGTATTTTTCAGAGCAATAAAATGATTGAATTCACTATCCACCATCTTAAAAATTTGACTCCACATCGTTTTCCAAAGTGTCATTTGATAATAGCAACACATTCTCAAATGTTTTTTAAAAAGATAATAGTTATATGAGGAAGGTCAAGTGTGTAAAGTAGATAGTGTATATATTTACAATCACTTTCATTAATTACTTTTTAACAATGTATGCTTTATGCTCCTTGCATATTTTGCATACAGGTGATAAATACGTTCAAATAAAACTTTTCAGATTCAGATGTGTTTAGGCAACGCATTATGTGTCGCAAAGCATTATGGCTGTGTATAAATATTCCTGCTCGTATATCATAGGCATCTTGTTTATTACGACATATGTAGCTTTCTAGATGCAAATACTTTTTCACGAGGCTGCATATCATATAAAATACTTACAAATTTTTTTTAAATTATATTTAAAGAATTACTGTCCTTTTGTACCCAAACTTCCGTATCTCAAGTTTAAAATACCTTATTCTTATCTATTCTAAAATCAGGAAAGTTAAATTTAGCTTTTAAGGACTTGTAATACCAGACCATAATATTTGTATTGTACAAAACTTACTCCGTCCCTAGCCACTTACTAACAATAACTGCTAATCCCAATATGTAAAAATCATTAATATTATACCTTAATAACGTGTTCTGGATCTAATAACTCCACACTTAAAACTGCCTTTCATTTATTTTTAACAAAACAAAAAGACTACTAACACAATAGATAATTCAATAGACTAGACTTACACTAAGTTTAATGAGAATAAAGCTCAGTCTACACCCTACGGAAAATTGTGGAGCAACTAGCAATTCACGGAACAAACCGCTCACACTATTAAATATGTCTTATAATACAATTAAGTTGGCAAAACAAAATATGGTCTTTCTTACTAACAAATATTTTATTTAAATATTTCTAGTATAAAAAAATATAAATTTTGTTTAGATGCTGACTTAAACATAGAAAACCCCATCTTCTTTTTAACTAAAACTGATTGTGATTATTATCATTTATTTTTTGCTGCCCAGCAGTTATTGCCTATAAGGACAAACAACAAGCTTAATCTAGACTGACGCCGTACAAAATTCAAAGCATTAGTTATAATATATAGCATACTTCTACAACTAAATTTTTCCAGTAAGATTATTTTTGTAATAAGCATATACCGTACTTCAAATAAAACAAGTTCACATTTTTTTCAAAATTATCATAAAAAAAAACAAAATATTTTGTTAGAAAATTTTGTTGTACATTAACTGTCAACCCTACTGATATAACGTGTAAATAAAACAATTTCATCAAATGATTCGTAAAAAATGTGTTATTATAAAACTCATAGCATTTGTTATTAAGATTAATTAGGATTTTTTATTAATTAGACTTGTTGTAAAAAGAAACACATTTAGTTTTATCATTAAATTAAAACTAAAACATTTTCTGCAAACCACTTTTCTACAGATGCCAGAATTCTGTTTGTTAATAGAAGTACATCTTGAAATGTACATCTTATTTTTTAGGGCCTAAATTGTTACCTTTTATAGTACAAAAAAGATTTGCTTTATGATCGGATACTGCCGTGTTTAAAATTTGCGTGCAGACGCTTGATGTGATATGCGTATTTATACTGTCAATAGATCTTTTTGACGTAATAGTTTTTTTTTTTTTTACTGTAACAATATTTATTTTAAGATATCTATTTTAAAATCACCCACTATAAAAATAGCATATTTTGTGATACAGACTAGGACAGAACATATTCTAACAGTTTATTAAATATATATAAATCTTTAATTGAAAGTTTATATACATTAATAATTGAAATATTTATGTTAATATTTGCATGCACACACTCAATTACTTGAATTAACAAAATCGCTTACAAATCTACCGCTTTTGCATCCAGGGACTCATGACAATAAAGTGACACGTCACCGTATTTCTGTTTCTGCCTGCAGACATTTGTAATTATGTTACAATATTGCAATTTACGCGTTTAATTGGCTTTCAGTATGCCAATGTCCAGAGAGACATATCCACGGTTGTTACAGGAGTGTACGGTCGCCTCTGTGGTACATAAATAATATAATATATTTATTTGTTTCATGATACATACATATAATAATAATGTGTGAATCTTGTCAAGAAAAAAAAAATGTAAACAACACTAAAAATTCAATTCGAAAATTTGAAGGAGCAGTTTACATAATTACCGCTTAAAGTAAAAATAAAATAACTAAATTGTAACATATAAATAACATTTAAAAAAATACTTATTAAAAATTACGTTGCTTGCCAAGTAATATACTCGTTTACGGTGTATGGTTCAATCGTGCAGATGTGGTTAAATAGAATTATCTTAACTTATTTGTTTTGCTCTATAAGTACTTTAATTCCATTTGGAAGAGCTGAATAAAATTTAATGCACAAATATATCTGTAAGAGTAAGTCTATAAACCAGATAAGTATTGTATATGTATTTTGAAAAAAAGACTGTTACAAAGATACATTAAACAATTAAATACATACATACCAGGTAAAGTTAATAATTTATTTTGTGTAAAGTATCCTTGGCATAAATTTAGAAATTTCGTTTTGAATATTGGTCAAATTGCTCTCTTTTGATCTACAAATGAATTATTCAATTGGTTAGTGCTCCCCCAAATTATAATTCTATACTGCAAATATAAAGAAAAAGTTGCTCAATATATCGAATAGCATATTCCGGCAAGAATTGAGCTAAAGATAGAAAAGCAAAACATGTTTTGTTCAACTTTGCCGATTTATAATTAACATGATTATGCCAACTCAAACATTCATTCATTTGAATACCTAATATGTTAGCACTATTGCAGCATTCTAAGGTAATATTTGCGGCACGAGTGCCCATATGATTACTTTTAAACATTACGTTTTTCCTCGTTTAATATTAAACCATTTTGATGAAACCAGTCGCTTAAATTGTTTAATGATTTATCGGCTATTTATAAAGCTTTTAAAATTGTTTCACTTCTAATAAGCAAATTAGAATTGTCTGCATAATTTATTATTTTAGCTGAAAGATGTACGGCGTTACATAAATCATTAATGTAAATGATAAATAGTAAAAGTCCTAAAGTATTTCCTAGCAGTACACTTACATTTGGTGCATTATTTTCAATATTTGAATCAATTTGACCTTTGCGTGTATTTATTACAACTTTTTGCACCTTAAAAGTCAAATATGAAGCAATAAGTTTATTTGTTGCTCTTGGAACCTACCTAATAATTTTAACCTTTGTAGGAAAACCATGTAGTTTAGTGATCAAATTCTTTAAAAAAGTTGAGAAATAATACGAAAAAAATCTTTCAATTCTCCAACGCATTAACTACTTTTTCCACGTCGGTAAATAAAGCAGTTGTTGACCAATTAGATAAGAAACCATGTTAAAATTTATTGAAGAATGAAGTTCCTAAAAATGTAATAATTTTGGTGGTATACCAAAAAGTTTTAAAAACACCTCAATCAATCTTACAGGTCAATAATGTGTTAATACATTGATGTCCCTTTTTTTGTACACTGGCTTAATTACAGACAACTTCAACATTTTTGAAAATACTCTGATATTATGGCCTCATTAAAAATATCAACTAATAGGTTTGTTAATCCCATTATACATTGTTTGAATATAAAACGGAAAATACCATAAAAGCCAAAAGATTTTTTTTTCTTAAATTGCAATAAACTGTTATAGATTTCCAAGAGCAACGTGACAAATAAACACATAATTTAAAAAAATAAACTAATATACAAACAAAAATACCCAACAGTTAAGGTGCTGAGCAAAAACAAAGACGCATTCCAACGTACTCTAAACACTAAACTATGCTAACCAAAAATGCTCTTACAATTCGGAATAGACAAACTGTCCGAGCACATTGCAAAAAGTATTTAGTTGCAACAAAGGAAATATGCTCAAAACACAATGAAAGCTCAAAAATAATTAGCACAAACACAAGAAACCCAATGGAAGTAAAAAGACGAATGAATCGGAAAGCAGAAAGCTATAAGAAAATTAATAAAAACATTAGCAAGAATATCCAAAAAGACCTAAAAGAACAAAAACAAAACTAATAAAAATACAATCAAAGATAACAAAAGAATGAAGGTTCTTAGATCCAACCTATCAAATGGAATATCAAAAATGACCAAAATTATAAACAAAGACGGCATCATAGTCAGTAACCGGAAAAATCACAGATGCTGTTCAGGACTTTTATAAAAAGCTTTGACTGTGTAAGTCACGATGTGCTATTTGAAAAGTTAGCAGTTATTGAAGTTCGCGGAATTGCTTTGCGTTGGATTGAAAGCTATCTAACAGAAAAGTATCAGTCGGTGTCTGTCAGTGGCACCACATCAAATAGTTGCCAAGTTCAAGTAAAAGTTCCTCAAGGTTCTATTTTAGGTCCCACATTATACATCATTTATGCCAACAATTTAAACAAATGTTTCCAAAGTAATAATCATAAACTAATATCTTATGCAGACGATAACAATATATTATTAAGAGGTAATAGTGTCAGCACAATACAACAACATGCTGAATCTATTTATGGCATTTTTTCTACTTGGATAGATAAAAACAAATTAATTTTAAACAAAAACAAAACAACATGTGTGATGTTTGGATGCAACAAATACAATATTGGTTTCCAGTCTTTAGTATTTTCTGAAAAAAACCTAGAGATTACCAATGAAATAAATTTACTTGGTGTAGTAATTGATGACGCATTAAAATAAAAATCCCATATTAAATTCTTATCTAAAAAACTGAATAGACAAGTATATGCGCTTAAAATATTGTCCCAGTACTGTAGTCAAAGTGCCCAAAGAATAGTTTATATTAGTACGTTTTAGGGTATAATGCGATATGGTATTATCCATTGAGAAAATTGTACTAAGACAAATATGCAAAGACTATCTATAATACAGAAACGAGCAATTAGAGTAACATCGAGTATCAAATTCAGAGACTCGTGCAAACCGAAATTTAAAAAACATTATATCCTAACCATATATGGTGTTTATATCTATGAATTCGTCATGTTTGTCTATAAAAACCAACATCGTATTAATTTTTTAAAAGACAACCATAGTTATAACAGTAAAAACAAAAACGTAATTAAAATCCCTAACGTCGCTGAAACTCTTATGTTTATGCCATGTAGGTTCTTTAACAAGCTTTCAGACAACATTAGAAGCATAAATAACACACATATGTTTAAAACAAAATTGAAAACTTTGCTTGTACTCCCTAGATGAGTTTTTTATATAATTTAATATGAATCTATTTATTTCTTTTTATTTGTGATTGTAACTTATTGTTGCTGCTTACTATTGTACTATTTTATTTTTTCTCTGAGTATATATGTTGCATGCATGAGTATGCACATATATACATCTTTTTTGTGTAGACTCTATTTTTGTAAATTAAATATTACATGTATTTTTTGTAATTATTATTTACTGAATAAAGTTATATTATTTCTATTATTATTATATTATTATATAGCTTTATAACCCAGGATTATCAATATTAGAAATCAAAATTAAAAAACATTTCCAAAATAGACAAACTAATAGCAAGACTTAACCATATGAAAAACAGAAAAAATCCAGGCAAGCATCAAATTACTAAATAAATGTATGATGGATTGAAGAATCCCAAACTAACGGAAAAATGCCGTTATTCTGCTATACAAAAAAAGTGACAAAAACAACATCGAGAATTACCGTCCTATTAGCTTGTTGTCACATTTATACAAGCTACTAACAAAAATTGTAACAAACCGATTAACTCACGAAATAGACTTACACCAACCATGCAAACAAACAAGATTCCGCAAAGGATTTAGGACTATAGACCACTTGCATATACTTTGTACTTTCATCGAAAAAAGCACTGAGTATAATATAACAATGCACATAGCCTTTGTAGATTACAAGAAGGCTTTCAACTCCGTTAAAACGTGGGCAATACTAAGATCCCTAGTCATTGCGAGAACCAACTCAAGATACCTTATCAAACAGATCCTTATCCTTAAATCTACAAAAACGCAACTAATCAATTTAAAATTGACAAAGACTCAAAGACAGATAATATCCCAATTAAAAAAAGAGTGCGGCAAAAAGATACAATTTCTCCAAAACTTTTTACATTAGCCTTGGATTATGTCTTCAAAACTTAAAACTGGCATTAAAAAGGAATAAATATCAACGAAGCACGCTTCAATCATTTGCGTCATTTGTTGTGGCGCGGCTTAAGTAGCGATAAGCTGGCCACATAGCAAAGCAGGACCCGGACAGGTGGACGATGAAGATCACAAACAAAGTGCTGGCAGACCCAAGAGAAGATGGCAAATGATATCCAAAATATGGCAAAAAAATCTGGAATTAAACTGCAACAAATAAGAAGACGTAAAATTTTTTGGAGGAGACCTACATTTAGGAGTGGATAAATAATAGTTGAGAAAAAGAAAGAAAAAAGAAAAGATTTCCAGGTGTGTAACAGCCCAAAGAATAATTGAACAATTATTTCTAACTATCATATTCAAATAATTATATTTATCATTTTTTACACTTAATAAGTTTTTAATATTAATATTTGTTTCTAGAAAATAATTATTAAAACTAGTTGCCTAGTTTCTACGCTCTATATTTAAAAGTAAAATATGCATTTGTTTGTCATGTTTTATGTTATTGTTTACTATTGACCAGATTATTTTAATTTTATTGCCCAAAATTGCAATTTTATTAAAAAAGTGATCTTGCTTTCATTTGCAAAAGGCATCGGTATAGCTTATTTTTGCATTTGTAAATTAATGTTTAAATTCCTAATATCTTACACATACTGAACTTAGCAGTTTTGCATTTTCTTTTAATTGCTTTATTCTAAGAGTTATTCAAGAAAACTTATAATTGTTATTTTGAGTTGTTTTTTTTTTTTTCAGGAAAGCATAGCTCAAAATTATTTAAAATTTGTCGATGAAAATTAAAATATTTTGTATTCACGCAAGTAGACTGACATACATCGATCCAATCTACTTGTAGCATGGCGTTGTTAATGTTTATTATTGTTTCATTATTTATAATACGCTTTTTGGTTACTTGCTGTTTAGTTGTATATGACTCAATGCCAAATTTTAATTCAATACCATAGTCTAATATTGACGCATTTGTAGTGCTTGCTTCATAAACAAAAAATTTATCCAAAAAAGTTTGAGATGTTGGTGCGTCTCTAGTGACGGTTTATATTTTATACTCAGAACCGTAAGATTGTAGAATTGCATCAATTGCATTTGAATCGACAAGATCTATATTAAAATTTCCGCATAAAATTACAACTTTGTGCTTAAATAAAGCATCTAATATACAAAGCATAATATTGAGAAAAGCCTCAATATTTCCGCTAGGCGGGCGATAAATACATATTATTGCATACATTACATTATTAACAATAAATTCAATCCCCAAGCATTCTAATGTATTTTCAACACAATAAACATTAATATCAGAACGCGGTTTAGATTTAATTGCGTTATTTACTAATATTGCGGCTCCACCATGTATTCTATTTGATCGACAAAAATGCGATGCAATATAAAACCTATTGATATGCACGTATGGAATTTCTTCTTGTTCTAACCAATATTCTGTAACACATAAAAACACATATTTTTTCTTGCTGTTGAGATCTTCTACCATCTCAATTTTACTTCAAATGCTTCAGGAGTTCTGATGTATAATATTAATTATATTAACACTAGGTGACATTTTTAAATTATTGTCTAGATGTTTGTTAACGATTCCCTTACTCGCGGCGTTAAGTGAAAAAAACGTTTTACATATACGCCTGTTGGCCAGAAATCGGGATTCCTCACGGTTACTCTATAAGTTCAGACACCTTGAAATATAAATATAAATTGGAATGTTTTGATGTTAACTCCACGCAAGATATCATTTCAATATATCCTTTTGATTTTAAGTACTCAACTAATTTATCAGGTTTAGTTCCTGGTTTTAATCTGTAAATATGAAAATGCGCTTATTTGTGCATTCCAGTAATCAATACGTTATTATCCTGAAATGTTCCTTGAATTACAATATTTTTTCTTGCAGAACTCCGTTTTTAATAAGTAAGTTTGTTTATTTGTTTTCTATTTTTATCAACTATAATTTTGTTTTGACCTCTGGGATAGATGGTTATTATTTACTTTGACATTTTTGTTAAGTTCTTCATTTTTTGTTTACTAGTTAAAATTGGATTTGCCACAATTTCACTCTAATGTTTTTATTTTTTTTATAAAAAAGTGACTATTTATTTATATTATTTTTATCTTCCATTTCATTTAATAATTGTCGTAATAAATTTGCTTCTTCTATGCTAATTGAATTTTTAACAGCAGGATTAATAGTTTTCACTATTGTTTAATCTGTAGAACCAGCCATGCATTGATAATCAGATGAATCACTTTTTGTATTTTCTAGACAACTTGGATGATACACTTTTAAACACATATCACACGTAACAGATTCACGAACAATATACTTCAATTTGCAATGTTTGTCAGCACTAGGTAACTTTTCTTTGATACTATTTGAAGCAGCATCAGGTTCAACAAGTTTACCGTCCGTCATCTTAAAGTGCTTAATAAATATGTAGGTTAGTAAATAGAATTTATGTATGATGCCATAATGATTCTAGTTACTCGACAATACTTTGATGAATTGCCGCACTTATCAAAACATCTAGGTTTTCTAATTAATAGCTTACAATGTAATATAATTTTTTTTTATTAAATTTGCACAAAAAACTAATTTATTACAAAAATTGACCATTACGCGTTTTACCTCAAAAAATTGCCAAACCATATTTATTGAGTGAAAATCTTTCAAAAGCACACAGAACACTATAATATATTAAAGTTAAAACTTGTGTAAAAGAAAATGCAATAAATGCATACAATTTCACCTCAAAAGTTAAATAAAAAACCAATTTATTGCTAAAAATTGCAAATATACCTTAGAAAACATATTTATTGTACAAATAACTATAAAGCATAAAATTTAAAAAATAAAATATTCATAAAACTCGTCAAAAATTGCGCATTCATTACATAATTTATTATTGCAAGAAATTTATTAAAAAAAAGCTTAAAAACTCATTTATTAAAAAAAAAAAATTTTGATAAAACTGCAGAAAACGATATTCACATTGCTTCAAAAAGATATTTAGCATAAAATCTATGATAAATTGCGTATAACACCTACTTTTTGCATAAATTTAATCAAAAAGTAAAATAATTCAATGTATTTTAAACCATTTAAACTTTGTAAAAACCCCATTTGCAGCATAAATTAAAAATCGCCCAGAATACATTTGTTCTATAAAACTTACTAAAAAATTTGCAAAAAACTTATTCATAGCAAGATTTGCTAAAAGCTTATTAAAGATTTTTTAACAATAGAACACCAACAATGTTATTAACAATTTAAAAAAAATTGTTGAAAACATATGTTTCATAATGCCAGCATGATTTTCTAAAGGACTTTTTACAAAAAATGTTATTTTGTCATAGTTGAACGTGTGTCTCATGGATTTGATAAGAGTAAACTATTGATTGCAAGTTTTCTTGATTTAAACAGAGGATTCCATTGCGTTTCTCATATGTGTTACTCTATGCAGATGATACTACTTTGTTTTATACAAAAAAATTACTTAATGCTCTTACTGACTTAAACAAGTAAGCTACTCTAAATCAATGGATTTAATATTATCTTTACGGCCTTGCTGAGAATCTAATAACACTAGGTTTCTTAGGTAACAGTTTCATTTTAAACTAAATTGGAATGTGTGTGGCATATATCCTATTGTATTATTGTATAAGGACATTCAACAATAAAACATAAAATATTTGGATTGCAAAAAAAGCAATAAGAGTCTTGACACATTTAAGATACAGAGCATGCTGTAAACTTCAGTACTAGCAACTATACATATTAACTGTGCCATGTTTATGTATTTTTGAATTACATTAAAAAAAAAACAAGATAACTTATGTATTTCATCCTTATATAACTAAAAATCGAAGTAATATCAAAAGACTTTGCCATATTGTAATCTTATTTAATTGGTTAATTATGTATTTATTTAGTTTTTGTAATGTATTTTTTTTTTGTAACGTGTGTAAACACTATATTTTGTGTAATATTAATAAATATACTTCACCGTTAAAGTTACAATATTTTTGCTTGCTGTTTTTTTGTCGTTTTACTTTCAATTTATTCTTTGCATTATTTATATTGGGTTTGATAACCTCCTGCTCAATAATTTGTTGATTTATGCGTTTGACGTGTCTCCTATCTATGGTTTTGCTTTCTTTCAGAGTATTTTAAACCCTGTTAATAAACTTAAAACATTTATTATTAAAACAGTACTTGCAAATACACTTACCTACGTAATGACTTTTACAATTTGGTTTGGTACTTTACTTTTATTATTATTGCATTTCACATTATTTATGTTACGTTTTTATTTTTTCTTGACTGGCATAGTCCGGCAACAGATATTGACAAATTTTGAAGCGTTGTAATAGAAGAACTAAAAAGAAGAAGAAAAAAGTGAAGTGGGCAATAAAGTATTAGTAACCAAATTCATAATTGAGGCTCAGCGGTAAATTGCGCAACAATATATTTCCAACCTCCAAAATCGGAAAAATCAAAAACGCCTCTAAAATTGAAAGATAATGAGCAGTTAATTTGTCGGCTGATAAAAAGAAAAAGAAAACTAAATAAAAATCTTTATTTCAGATTTATATGATTCAGCTACAATAAAATCTAGCACTGATGATATTTCAACCACCTAATATGCTTATAATTCTGAAAGCAATAAAATAATGCAAGCAGTTACTACTACAATGCAACCAACTACTACCACTACAACGCAAGCAACAATAAAACCTTTAATTATAATTACCAGTCACAGTATGGTGTAGTGCTTCTGTTTTTCAAATACTTGAGCCTTATTTTTACAAACAAGAGAGTCGGACGGTTATTGTAAATTCTCAACGATATTTATAACAATGCCTAAATTTTTTTTACCTGCAGAACTTTTTAAGTTGTAAAGAGGCATAAATGAATTGTGGTTCCAGCAAGATAGAGCAATAAGTCACACTGCACGAGTGTGTATCAGAGAGTTGAAGCAGATGTTTTCAGCAGAAAAAACAATACGTCGATGCTAATTGGCCTGCAAGATCAGAGAGTTAAACTCTTTGTAATTTTTGTATGAAAATATTTGAAATTAAAAGTGTACGTCGACAGTCCCAATGCATTAGAAGAGTTAAAACAAAACATTAGACGGGAATTAGGTCTTATAAATCCGAATATAATATGTTGCACCGTGACATGTAATCATTTTGCAATTAGCTACAAAAATGCAAAAAATTAAATGAAACGCATTTGCTAAATGTAGTGTTTAATTCAAACTTAAATATCAATAATAACTGCATTATGTATTTAATTAATATATATCATACTCATTTCTGTGTATCAATTAATAAGCTTACAATCTTACTTTAAAAATCGTCAATACCTGTTGGCTGACCTTGTATAATGCTTTTCAAAACTGACTTGTTTTGTAAGGTCCACAATTTATTTTCTCGTATTTATCATAACTTGAAGTAAACATAGATTTTGATTAATTTGTTTGACAACATATCTTTTAACATATGTTAGTTATGAATAAAATTCTACTTTAGACAATCATGAAAAAATGTTGTATAATTTTAAATATTTTTAGCATTAACAAGCTTTATTGAATAAGTCTTAATTACAACTTTGTAAGTCTTCTAAATAGTTTTCTTAACAACAACAAAACTATAGTTACTTTTAATAATTTTGATTTATTTTAATGAAACCAAAAGTGCTATTCATAGTTTTTTTTTTTATAGCCGTTTGTATTAAACATTGTTTAAGCAAAATATAAGACATATTTCTATATAACTAATATTTACTTGTAGTGCAAAGTTTGTTACGAACTCAAACATATTTATACTCACAGTTTAAAAATTTAAGACCAAAACAAAAAAAAGTTGTTATATAGACTTTTTACACATAGATGCTTTCAAATTCGTTTTTTTCAGAGACCTATACCCTCAAATATTAAAGAACAATGTTTACAGACTACTTAAATTGCATCTTCTTTGTAATAGTTTTTTTAACAAGTGTAGTTTTTCTATTAAGTAATTATTAATTAAATTTTAAAATTTAAAAACATATATGGGCAATTCCATTTCAAACGGACCGGAGCTGGAGGGGGGGGGGGGGGTGCATTGAAAAACTTGCTTATGTATTTTTTTTTAGTTTCTATAACTTATTAGTAGTCCTTTAATTGGTATATGAAGGAATGAAACCCATAAAAAAAAGTTCTACAATTCTTTTAAGTTTTTTTGTCGTTTTTTAACTTAATCGCATTTTTTGTTTAAAACCCTCAATTTTAACTTAAACAAAATAAATTTACTAATAAAATTAACCAGAAATTTTTTGTAGAATCCAAATCTGCCGCCATTTCAAGTCTATATTCTGTCTATAAGTCGCAAAAGCCATAAAACCATGTTTTTGTTCTCAGTGGGCTGCGCAAAAAAAAGCATTTTTTTGATCACTAAAGTTGACGTGTTTTGATGTAAATTAATTGTAAAATATAAATTTGTTTTGTGTATTTGCGTTTTAAGCGTCTAAAACTCAAAAAATCTGCAAAGTAGGCCTATTTTATTAGCCGCGCTCAGAAAAAGAATACACCAAATATTATTAAAAATTTAAATTTTGGGGACAATTTTACATGAAAAATTGTCGATGTTGTACTCATCGTCTATAGAAAAGTCCATCTAGAAAGAAATGTTTACAAAATTTTTAAGCAAAAAATGCGTTAAAAATTAATTATATTTTTATATTTACAAAAAAATATTATGAACACACTGGGGTGTGGTTTAAAATATTTTTTTACAAATTTTGACAAGCGCCAATATTTTCAAATTTTGGCGCCGATACATCGAGTCTAAATTTGTGCCGCAAGCGCAAAAACTATCAAACAAAGAGTAAAATGGACTTCTAAAATAAGCTTAAAAAATATAATCCAAATAATCTTTAAAAAAAATTTAAAAAAGATTTTTTTTTTAAACAAATAATGATCAATTTTTTTTTTTAAATGGGTTTTTCTTTGCTAGATAAGCACGACACTGACTATTTTCTATGTAGAATTGTTTGCAAAACTCAATATTTTAAAAATATTTGGTGTATAGTTTCTCTGAAAACTGATAAATGTGCATTTGTAAAAGTTTCTGTTGAAAATAGGCTTATTTTTGCAGTTTTTTTGAGTTTTAGACCTTTAAAACCTAAATACACAAAACAAATTTATATTTTTTAATTAATTTACATCAAAACAAGTCAACTTAGACAGTTAAATTTTTTTTAAAATGCTCTTTCTTGCCCGGCTAACTGAGAACAAAAACATGGTTTTATGGCTTTTGCCGTTTTGCGGGTTTCAAACAAAAAATGCAATTAAGTTAAAAAACGACCAAAAACTCAAAAAAATGTAGATTTTTTTTATGAGTTTTATACTCTCGTATATCGATCAAAAGACTACTAATAAGTTATAGAAGCAAACAAAAATACATAAACAAGTTTCTCAATGCACCCCCCCCCCCCCCCCCAGCTCAATATTTATTATAAATAAATATTTTTTAAATCACTGTCCTTCTACTAGGTTCTTTGCAGTCATTGCCGTTTTAATTCCTTGAATCCACCTTTTCTTTGGTCTTCCTTTTTTTCTTCTTTGTTGTGGCATCCATTCCATTGCTTGCCTAGGAAGTCTATTTAAGTTCATTCTTTTAACATGTCCGTACCATATTAGTTGTCGTTTTTCTAAATCATCATAAACAATCCCATAAGCTGTTTAATAATCTCATTCCAAATTCTCTCTATTCTTGATATTCTTGTCGATCTTCTTAAGGCGTCCATCTCTACGGCTTCTATTTTCTTTTTATATCTATCTGTAACTTTCCATGTTTCTGATCCATATAGTAGCTGGTTTTTTATCATGGTATAATATATGTTGTATTTGTTTTTATTTGTGATATCTTTACTCCAGAGAATTCCGATCAGACATCCTATTGTTTTTTTGGCTTGTGTTATTTTAGCTTTTATGTCCTTTTTGTCAGATCCGGTATTGTCAAATATTGTGCCCAGGTATTTATATTCATTACATGCCGCTATCTCTCCGTTATTTTCTAAGATTAAATTCCCCGAATTTCCTCCCACGCATAAATATTTTGTTTTCTGTGTATTCATTGTGAGTCCCCATTTTTCGTATTCTTCTTTCAGTTTTCTAGTCATATATTCTGCATCATCTTTATCATTTGCTATTAAAACTTGATCGTCAGCAAATTGAAGTATGTACAGGCAAGTGTTGTTTAGTTCTATACCCATGCCGCTACATTTCTTTTTCCAGTTGGTAAGCGCCTTTCCTACAAACATTTTAAATAATGTAGGGGAAATACAACAACCCTGCCGTAATCCTTTATTTGTTTCAAATTTTTTTGATAATCTATTTCCAGTTTTTACTTTTGATTTTGTGTCATTGTAAAGATTTTTTAGGGCATTAATTATAGTATGGTTAAGGTTGGGTTTTTGTAGTACATCCCACAATTTGTTGATAGGTACATTATCGTAGGCTTTTTGTAAATCTATAAAGACTAGATAAAGTTCTCTATTAGTTGCTGTATTTTTTTCTATTATTAGCTTGAGGCAGAATACGTTATCTGTACATGATCGACCAGTTCTTCATCTTCATTGTTCTTGTATTCTTCCTCTATAATATTTTGAATTATTCTTCCATAATATACATAATTAATACTTATTCATAAAGAATTAATTTGATTTATTTGTTTTATAAATATGGTAGTAAACTGCTAATGACTAAATCGCATAAAAGTATTATTACTATTTAAAATAATTATATCTTAAATAAATAAAAATTAAACTAGCATTAAAAAAGAATTGTTATGTTATGTTGCAGCTTTTAATTATTATTTATCATAAAGGTTTAGATTAACGGGTACAGAAAGCTGTTTTTTATACGTAACAATAATAATAACAGCTGTTGTTTATCGTTACTGCCTCTTACAGTTTTACAGTAATATTTATTCATTTTACGTTAAAGAGAATTGGTAAAACGCGGTTACCCAGTAGCAAATGAGTATAATAGATAAATCCTACATCAAACATTTTTGAGAATTATACCTTTTAGATTGCTGAGATGGCTGGCTATTGAACGACGTATTCTATCAATCTTATTTTCAATTTACATGCATCCATTTCAATTAAATTAAATTGTAACATATACTTTAATTGAATTCAATATCAAATAATTAAAATAGCTTAAAGTTACTAAAATTCAAGTCAATACAATTTTCTTGCAAGTGTATATTGCGTTGTAGCCTGTAATTGCTAAACCAACAACGTATTATACGCTTACTAGATACGTGATTGTAATTGAGATAAATGGATCAGATACAATAATAAATAAATTCTAGCATACTGTTATTTGCAATTATATTGATACAACGTTTCGTTTACATAACTCTTGGGAAACATGCATTGTTGAGTATTAGTTAAATAAAATGCAAAGTTGTTTTGTATTCTTAAAATGTTTACAATGGTTAAATTGTCAATTAAATATTCTTTAAACTTCAACCAGAATTACCTAGTAGCAAATGTTAAAAAAAGTTTTTGCTGCAAGTATAATCTCTTTTAAAAGTTATAAATGTATTTATTTTAAGCTGAAAATCCAATGTAAGCTAGTTATGTACTTTTGTAAATAAAAACGCCAAGGCTAAATCTCTTTACTTTGATCTTGTGAGACCATACATGCAATGAGTAATTTAAAAAAAAGCCAGAATTTCTTTAAATTTGTAAATTATATAAGTTCATTTTGATATCAATTACATATCAACTAGTGGTTTGTATCAAGATTATTCAATAGTAGTCGTTTTTACACTAATGTAAACATTTTATAAATAATAAAAACGCAATTTCTAAATAAAGGAAACAACCCGCTAGTTTAAATATTTAATATAAAATCAATCGATAAGTCAAGAACCATGTTTTTTTTTTACTTTTTCTAAAGATCTAATTAAATTTACTACTTGGTGCATTACATATTTAATATTATATAAAATAGAGCTATATTAAGTAGTTTTTTATAGAAAAAGTAATTTAAAATATAATACATTACAAAACTTTTGCACATTACCTAATTCAGTTTTGTATAAACTAATTTAAGTTATAATTGATTTAATTTATTTATAATTAAATAACACTTGTCCAATTAATATTTAAATCCCTAAATTGATTAAATATAAAATGAATTAATACTGTAATTTATTTTAATAATAAAATTTATTTATTATTTAAATTAAAAAATATTTAAAACACTTGCTTATGCATTTAAATAAATAATTCAATTATTTGAATACATTTATTAAATGTAGTATGTATATTCATGTTCCTTTTATAACTAACTTTTGTTTGAATTGGTATGTTTTCTTAATTTTAAAGTACATGTATATACATATTTATTTATAATTAAATTACAATTATTTGTAATTATCTACTTTTTGATAAATAAACGCACAACATTCCGTCCTGCTATATTGTTTTAGCATGAACATAACAATTTAAAGTTCAGTTCATTTTTTATATTTTTATATAATATACATAGGGTTTTTCAATCATTTTGATATTTAAAAAAAACGAGTATTTTTTAAGAGAAATCAATAAATGTTAATTTCATTGTAAAGAGAAAGAAATGCCATTAACATTTGAAAACGATATCAGTCAAATGGCCGCCACGGTTACGATTGCAGTACCACATTCTTTTCATAAAATTTTGTATGACCAATTCGCACATTTGGTGCTGTATGTTTTCGATAACTTCACGAAAATAGAAAAAAGTCTAAAGGTGTTAAATCACAAGATTTTGGTGGCCAATTGTGATTACCTTTTCGAGAAATAACACGGTCAGAAAACTTTTCTTGCAAAATTTGCGATTGTTTTGTTGCTTGTGTGGCACGTAGCGCCGTCTTGCTAAAAATAAACGTTGTTCACATCAATATCTTCTAATTACGGCCATAAAAAATCATTAATCATAGCTTGGTAGCGCCATCCATTTATTGTAAGAGTTGCACCCGCATCATTTTTGAAAAAAATAGGGTCTAATCACACCGCCCAAGAACCGCACCAAACAGTGACACGGTGAATATGCAAAGACTTTTCAACATTTATTTTTGGATTTTATGATCCCCAAATGCAACAATTCTGCTTATTAACGTAGCCTTCTCATAACTAAAGATAATTTTTCAATAAAATTCCGGATCATTTTGATGCATTTGAAGGATCCAATCAAGAAAGATACAACGTTTATGGTGATCGACCGGCTTGAGTTCTTGTGTTAACTGAACTTTAAAAGCCTTAAGACTTAAGTCTTTATGCAGAATACAGTGTGATGTCGTTTGTAGAATGTCTAACTCCAAAGATCGACGAGGAATTGACAAACCTGGGTTTTCTTCAACATTACGGGCTACATCAGCAATATTCTCATGTGTTCTTGAGCGATGTGTTACATTTTGAGGTGCCTGTGCTTTTTAAATGGTTTCTACTTTATTGTTACATGCATAAAGTCCAGTTTTATTAATTTTGTATTCTTAGATACAAAAAATAATATTTTTTAATGATAGAACAAACTCAGCTGTACTAGAATCAATACAGAATATTGTTTCCAGTACAGTATAAAAAAGTTTTAGATGTTCTTGTTTATTATTTTCACTGTCAGAATGTCATAAAAAACAATACATTCCGAAATTCCCTGCAATAACAATTCCAATATTTTTTTGAAATTTAGTTAGTGCCGACGCTACAGCAGATGGTTATCTATTAAATTGAAATAGGAGTTGATATTGTTACCAATTTCTGGAGTTTTTTCCAGTCATATCTGTTGGTAAGCTCTAGACAAGTCCAATTTACTACTTTCTCTTTCTAATGTTGCCAATAAATCCTCTATTTTTGGTAATAATAATCCTCATCCGTTTTTTATCCTTATTGGATATAGGCTTCCATCTCTGCACTTACATTACAAAGAACCTACAGTTTTAAGTGGATTCCAAACCACTAGACAGATTTCATCACTCTATCAGAGAGGATTATTAGCCGTAAACTTCACGCTGGCAAGGCGGGTTGGGAAGTGGGAGATCGTATAAACATGTAAATAGTGTATCATGGTATGTGAAAATCAAACCCACAATCTTTGGTGCAGCGATCGAATGGATAGACCACTGCGACACATAAATTTGGATTTAGTGTAATCTTAAAATCACTAAAAAATTTATCAAACCATCACTTTTGATAACTAGTAAAACTGGCGTACCCCATTCACAATAATCTATTTGTGAAATTATTTGTATAGGTATAATTTTATTTCTATTATAAATATAAACACAAACGTTTATTAGTTTTATACAATTTAATATTTTTAAATTTATCAAAATATATATTTTTTTTGTATCACAGAAATATTAGCACCAGTAATCAAGCTGGCAATTTATGTTTTAATTTTCTATGTTTATGTTTAACATGGTAAGATCAACTGCAATATTTTTTTAACAGAACAAATAAATGATTGAACGCTTACAAAATTTTGCGT
Organism: Tachinus rufipes; assembly: GCA_963932245.1. NCBI lineage: Eukaryota > Metazoa > Arthropoda > Insecta > Coleoptera > Staphylinidae > Tachinus > Tachinus rufipes. The sequence continues at coordinate 74,211,590 of OZ010744.1, forward strand.
ATTTCTATTTTTAAATTTACAGATTATAGCAATGTGACCCTTTTTATTACAAATGTTACATAATTTATTTTTATAAAAACATATAAATTAAACATTTCCATTTCTTACCTCAATCACTTGTATTGCAAATATTTTTATTTTTATTACTTTTTAAATGTTAAAGATTTTATTATAATACAGTTATTCATTTTTAAACAAACAAGTTTCAATAACAATAAATAACATATTAAAATAAAATCTTTACCAATCATAATGTCTACAATAAACTATATTGTCAGATTCCTTACTTAAAATGTTTAATAAAATTGCTTAATTCTTTTCCGGTGCAATTATATCTTTCACAGCAAAATAATTGTCTAAGCGGGGTTTAAATATAGACCACTCTCTTGTATTTATATAAAATTCCCGTAGGAATCCGTTTATTTCATTCGCCATTTGCATGTGGTTTTTAATTTACGCAAACTTTATTACCTTAATCACTGCTAAATTTTATTTACTATCCACTTTTTCTCGTAGCAGCTGTAGTGTTCTGCCGGTGTTAAGAACTTAAGATTTGGGGTGTATTAAGATGTGTTTAAGTCAACGGTTTATTCTCTAATAAATTATATATTCTGCTTCACAAACTAAAAAAAAATCATAATACAAAAAACATCAACAAAAAACTATTCCTACAATAAATATATAAAAGGTGTCTCAACAAGAGCGTCGGATTTAGTTAATAAATATAAACACGTTTTTTTTTTAATTAGGCAAATATTTTTATTTTAACAAAAAGAAAAATAATTGCAATTAAACTTGAAACAGGACATCCGCAAAATAGCCAACACAAAATATTTGGCACAGGGTCATTCTTTTCTTAAAAATCTGAATAACGTTTTCGCATAACTGTGGCTCTATTTCGCCAATAACGCGCCGTATCACTTCTTTAACGTAATCAACTGTTTGTGGCTTGTTGACATACACCTTTTCCTTTACGTAGCCCTAAAGAAAAAAGTCTATATCTAAGGCGTTAATTTGCACAATTTTGGTGGCCAATTTTAATCGCCACATCGCGAGATGACACGGCCTGAAAACTTAGTCCACAGTCACCATTATTTCGCGAGCTGTATGGCAAGTTGCACTGACTATAAATATATCCTCCACATCAGTTTGATCCAATTGGAACCACAAAAACTTGGTTAACAAAATACCGCATATCATTAACAGTTTTTTTTAACTGCAATAATTTGTTTTGTTGTAACATCAATAATCACTTGTTTTTTTTGCTCAAATTTCTGCCAGAATAGTGCATAATAAATAGTAAATAATTGTGGCATAATTAATATATGCATAAAAGTAATTCCATGTAAGTATAAGTAATAAATTGTTAAAAAGCTTGACATTGTTTACCAGGAATAGCCTCGTGGGTCAATAGCTCCGTTGACAAATTTAAATCAAAATAACATTCTCCAAATGGCATGTACGTTTAAGATAGTTTGTAAGAACAAACAACAACAAAAAAGAGATTACAAATTGCGAGATATACTTAAATTTTTTAGGACAAATTTAAAAAGCAAAGATATTCTCATAGATTTAACTTATAAAATAAATAATCTTAAATAATGTTTATAAAAAATAATTAGATATCTTGTCAGTAGAGATTCAACAAACTGCTTTTTTTTGCGTATTACATAACGCAAAACTTATGGTTGTTGTAGATACTTTTTTATATATTTTATAAGTACCCTGGTGTGATTATAATAGTGTGTCCGTTTTGACGACGCATTTTGAACCGCTCTGCGCATTACGTCAAGTGGGTAATAAAAACTTGTGGCGGTGCCAGCGGTGGTAGTAACTATACGGCAGTTATTTATTTTAGGGCACAATCCACACACTTATTATTAAAATCAGTATGTGTATAGATGCAAAATTTATACACAAAAAACAAAAAGAATTGACATTAAATATTATCGATTGCCGAAAAACAATGATTTATCAAAAAGGTGGTTTAACGCTTGTAGACAAAAAGATAAATTTAATATTAATAATGGTAATGTTTACAGTTATATTTAATAACAATTTCATTAATATGATTTGTTTTATTGCCAGAATATGTTCCATTCACTTTGACAATTTATCTTTTAAATTATCTTTAAAACACAGATAGTTGAACTTTTAACCAACAAACTGCCGTAATTTAAAAGTAGATGCACTTCCTACTTTAAAATTACCTAAATCCCCAACTCAAATGACAATAAATTCAAGCAACAGAAAAAAAAAGATTGTTAAAGAGAAATAGACGCAAACAAATTAATGATTTTGTAAATGTTAAAAAAAATAATAATGTAATACAAGATATACCAGTTGTTGTGGTTCCAGAAAAACTGTAGAAGTATTTTGATTTTTGTTTTGTTTTTTATAACTTTGTGTTATTTAATAAAAAAATTACCAAACAAAATTGTTATTTTGTTTAATTTTAAATGTAAATTACTTTATTATAAGACTAATAGATCAAAAAAAATTTTTTCATTATTATGTAATTTTTACTAATATTAAATCATTTTGATTAGTTAAGTTGTACTAAACAACTTAACTAATCAAAATTTGGTATTTTTTAGTAGTTTTAATAAACAGAAAGATACATTTGAAAACTTAAAAAATAAAATTGTTATGTTGGAACATGAAAACTGTTTACTTAAAGAAAAAAATTAGAAGTAAATACAAGAAAATGCTAATATTTTAAAAACAGACAAAATAATTATACAATAGAAGAAGTAAAAAAACGTTAAGAAACGTTTTTACACCAGGGCAAATAAAAATTGTAATGAATCCTTATCTAAGTAAAGTTCACCGGAATTCTGAAAACATAGCTATATCTTTAAGAAGAACCAGCCCAAAAGCATACAGCTTTTCACAAAAAAATTAATATTTTTGACCAGAATTTTCAACACTACGTAGGTGGCAAAATATGTATAGACAAAAAATATGAACAAATACTTGGACTATATAAAACTTGTCAAACTGTTATGGCTTGTGGATTAATAAACAATTGGAAACAACCAGTTTATTCGAATATGATCAGCCAATGAAAAAAAAAAATACTGTACAACATAATTTCAAAACTACATTGTGCCGGTTATATTGTGATCTCATTAACATGTGATATGGGTACTAGAAATATGGGATTTTAGTCAGAATTAGAAATGGGTCATGCCAAAACATGTTATTTTATTCATCACAGAGATAGATCATTGAAAGTATTTGTATATAACAATGTCCCACATTTGCTAAAGCTTCTAAGTGACCACTTATTAGATCAATGTTTTAAAATTAATAATACGATTATTGATATAAACTGCTTTGAAAATTTGTTATATATTTCTAAAACCAAAATAACGTTGGCTTATAAAATTAGTAGATACCACTTGGATCTAAAAAGTACTGAAAGACAAAAAGTAAGACCAGCTACTCAGTTGCTCTCAAATACACTTACCAGCGCCATTAAATACTGTGGCTTAAATGGTCTTTTAGAAAATAAGAACTGGAATAACTGTTTAATTTTTTTTAAAATGATTAATGATTGGTTTAACTTATTTAATACCAGAACTAATTTTAACAATAATTGCAATTGTAAAGCTTTTGTAATTGATATTGAAAACCAGATAAATATTTTACAGCAAGTATCTGACATAATATCTAAAATGACATAAGTCTTTGTTGCCGATTCAGAAAGATAGTATTGAAATGTTTCAATATTTAAAATTAAAATATAATTTAGAATATACAGGGTGTCCGGAAAATACGTGTACAACGTTTGACGACAGGCTCCTGACGTCAAAATAGGTCGATCTAAGCCAACTTATTTATATCCAAAATTGTCTCGTTTAGCCGGTAGAGGGCGTAAAAAAAACAAAAGTATAACAAAGTTAAAAGTATCTATTGTAAGAAACTAAGTAAAACAAAAACATTACTTAAGCAAATGTGTAAAATGACCGCCATCTTGCTGAATACACTTATTAACACTCTTAAAAAAATGATATTGGACCCTATCTAATGTCTCGGGATTATTAAAATGGTTGCCTGCATTTAAAATCCGCTGCAATAAATCATCGCGTGTGTTTAGCGGAGTCTTGTAAACTTCTGTTTTAATAGCGCCCCACAAAAAGAAGTCACACATATTTAACTCAGGAGAACGTGGTGACCATTTTACTGGTGCATCATTGCCTCTTCCAATCCATCGGTTGGGATATTGATGATGTAAGTATTGCCGAACGGCAACGGAAAAATGGGGCGGGGCACCATCATGCATATACCACATTTCCCTCCGAAGTAAAAGAGGCAAATTCTCCAGAAGAATTGGTAATGTGTCTTGCAAAAAATTTAAATAAATATTTCCATCTAACCTGTCTGGAATAACAATGGTACCAATAAGGTAGTGATCAATAATACCTGCCTAAATATTAAATTTAAATTGATGCTGATGATGTGCAACTTTAATGGCATGTGGATTTTCATCGGAATAAATATGTTTGTTGTGCAGATTGGTTACCCCAGATCTTGTAAAGCATGCCTCGTCAGTAAACATAATTTTTCTACAAAAATTTGGAACAAGGATTCTTTTGTTTCTAATAAATTGACAAAATGTAAACCGCATGGGGGGATCAGTCGGTAAAAGTTCCTGGACTTTTTGTATGTGGTAAGGATGTAACAACTGTTCTCTTAAAACCTCATTGACAATCGTTTTAGAAACATTTAACTCACGTTCTAAGAGACGGGTACTGGTACTTGGTTCTTCTTCAACTCTTTCCAGAATCATCTCTTCTGTTTCCACAGTTCGAGTTGTTCGCATACGACCCCTGCCTTCAAACTTTTTCTCAAAACTGCCCGTTTCCCGAAGATGACGCTCAATATTGGCAAATGTTTGGTGGTTTGGTATTCGACGGTTAGGAAACCTCTCCATGTAAACCCTAACACTCTGACGCCCATTTCCTTGACAAAACCCGTATACCAGGAGCATGTCAACTTTCTGAGAATTTGTATAAATTTCCATTTTTAATGGTAAAATGAACTTGTAATTCAAGAATGTTGATCGTATACTTGAGTAAATTTCATAGACTGGTGACAATTTGTCAATAATTGTCAAATTATTAAACGCCATAGCAACAAGGTCACTTAAAAAATTATTGTTACAGGTAATTTCTTTTTAATATTTACAAATTTTTGACGCCCTCTACCGGCTAAACGAGACAATTTTGGATATAACTAAGTCGGCTTAGATCGACCTATTTTGACGTCAGGAGTCTGTCGTCAAACGTTGTACACGTATTTTCCGGACATCCTGTATATTAACGTATTGCTTTAATCACGACGTGTTAGAAATTTATTTTTCGTATATTCGTGGGATGAAAGCTACAAACGATCCTCTTATTTCTTTGAAATTTAAATACAGATTAAAATGGTACATTCTGCCTCTGTTTTTACACATAATCAAAATACAGAAGAATACACTGATATCTGTTTAATAAAATTATTGGAACAGTCAAACGTAATATCTGACACAACTGAAGATGTTTGTTATCAAATATTACAAAACATTTAAAGTTTTCTAAGAAAAAAATGATCGTAATGATAATGTTAATTTAGAAAATATTGATCAACAATGTAATTTGCTAGATAACTTTGTAGTTTCCACATCTAAAAAAAAACATAATCAATAAAAGTTTAAAGTACATTGCATGTTATGTTGCGCACCGTTTTTGGGACAAATATAATAATTTAAGTGTTAAAAATAATAAATTGAAAAACCCAAAAATTAATAATAATTGGCTTCAATTTATCTTAAAAAGTAATTTTATGTACCTGTTTAATGCTTTAATGCATGCTACTAAAGTTTTAGATAAAAAATTTCATATTTTACACAGAAACTCTCTGTCAAATAACAAACATTTATTTAGTACTTTGGCAAATTATACGGCAGCAAAATTAATTAGGTCATAAATTTCCAACAAAGTATTATTTTGTTTAGCCAGAACCAATATTTTGGTATATATATACAATTGAAAAGCTCAAATCGTAACATAATTCCGAAAAATAGTAAACAAAAAAAACCGGTAAGTTTTAAATTTACTAATGTAAAAAAATAAATTATACTTCTAATTAATAATATTGTACCAAACATGTAATAATATAAATAATACTAAGTTACAATAAATGTTTTGAATGTTCTGTATTTTATATATGTGTATTTTTTACATTAATTACCCCGTAACTAAATACTTGTTATATATACACTCGTTTACACTTAAATTCATAATATACTCACACCACGATAAAATACATCAATTAATCAAAAGTTGCAGAAAAAGTTAATTCTAATAGAAACGCAACAACATTGCAACAAAAAAAACTTCGATGTTAATTTAAATACATCATTTATTTAGTATTACAGATAGCATCAAAGTTTAAAAGTATTGGTGTTCTTAACTACACAAACTAAGCAATAACAGTTAAATAGAGCAAGAAATTTTCACACTAGTTTGTAATTCGCAATTTTCTTAAAAAGTATTATTTATAACAAATCCAAAATACAAAATTTATATTTAGAAATAAACAATAAAAGACATAAATATATAAATTAAAAAAAAATTATTTAATATTTTATTAATATTTTAAATAAATAAATTTACTAAAAATATTTATTTTCATTTTATGTTCTAGAAAACAGTTATTTAGTTATTTAGTTGATAATGATTGAAGTTATTTGCAAAATTAAATATTAATTATAATTAGATGCGCGCGTCGAAATTTAGTTGCTCGCATGTAGCGCTCTGACAGAAAACGACCAAGTGTGAATATATTGGGGGCGTGTTTTTTTTTTGTTTGCATGGGCAAAGCATTGTTATAGTCATATTGTAATATGTAATATTATAGTAAATAATAATATTATTTGTGGATATTCTCTATGCACCTTGCTAGACAACGCTAGAAGTAAGCAAGGTATATACTGCTAGCTAAACATTTTTGTATTACTTTACTTTACAGCAAGCAAGGACCTTAAAATTCATTGCAGCCTCCTATCATTTTCTAAAAAAAAAAAATTTATTTTGTTTAATTTGAAAAATAAATTTAAAAAAAATAAAAATTTTAAAATTAAAAAAAATAAAAATTGTAAAAAAATAACAATTTTAAAAAATATTTTTATTTTATTTGATTGAAAAAAAATTCTACAAAATAATGTCGTTCTTGATACATAATAACAAAATTACTATTTAGCAATATCTTTTATATTGCGCGTTTTACAGTTGTTTTACGACTTGTTTTTGAAAAGGGTTGTTAAGACCAAAGGCTTATTAGGTGACTTCTAAATTACTCTGGTAAATAAAAAAAGTTATTATTTTAGTCATATTCGGGGATCAAACTCCGGACTGTTAGCGTGTTACGCTAGTGCTCTATAACTAAGCTATCTCACCGATCAATATCGATTGAGAACTATATAGAATATCTAATAAATAAAATCATCAGATTATAAATATACGTATTATATGCATTATACTTATACTTATTCCTTAATAAAAATAATAATCAATTTTATTGCATACGTAAAAAATAATGTTAAATTAAGTAGTAGTACAGAAACAAAACAAACACTACAAAATACGCATCCAAATGTATCATTAGATCATGCTGATGCAACCACTTCAATCTACTCTAAAACCCCTTTGTTCGTTCTCATTTCAGCCGGTCGTCTCACAAGCGTTCGCCAGATTTTGGTACCCTCATCTTAACTGGGTTTTCCAATAAGAAGTTTTATTTTAATATTTGAAAAAAAACGGGTATTTTTTAAGAGAAATCAATAAATCTTTATTTCATTGTAAAAATTAAGGTATGTCATTAACATTTGAAAACAATATCAGTCAAATGGCCGCCACGGTTACAATAGCAGTGCCACATTCTTTTCATAAAATTTACCATAATCAATTTGCACATTTGCGGCTGTATGTCCTCGATAACTTCACGAACTCCATCTTTAAGGTCTTGAATCGATTGTGGAGCATTGGCATAGACTTTATCTTTCATGTGGCTCCAAAAAAAAAAGTTTAAAGGTGTTAAATCACAAGATTTCGGTTTTGTTTTGCAATTGTTTTCTTGCTCGTGTGACATGTAGCGCTGTCTTGCTAAAAATAAACGTCGTCCACATCAATATCTTCCAATTCCGGCCATACAAAATCAATAATCATAGCTCGGTAACGCCATCCATTTGTCGTAATAGTTGCACCAGCCTTATTTTCGAAAAAGTAGTGTCCAATCACACCAAAAACTTTTCAACAATCATTCTTGGATTTTTTTTGCCCCAAATGCAACAACTCTGCTTAATAAACTTAGCCTCCAAGGTGAAAATGTGCCTCATCACTAAATATGATTTTTTTATGATATTCCGGATCATTTTGATGCATTCGAAGGACCCAATCAGCAAAGATACGACGTTTATGGTGATCGACAGGCTTGAGTTCTTGTGTTTACTAAACTTTAAAAATCTTAACACTAAGTCTTTATGCAAAATACGGTGTAATGTCGTTTTTGGAACTTTTAATTCCAAAGATCAACAAGGAATCGACAAACCTGGAATTTCTTCAACACTACAGGCTACATCAGCTATTATCTCATGTGTTCTTGAGCGATGCACACGGTTTAGATTCTTCACATCACAAACTTATTCTAACAGCTCAAATTTTTTCACCAGGTTTACTATTGCCGGCCGAAAAGTGCTTTACGACGACCAAAAAGTGCGTTAGTTTTGCAAACTGACTGAAAAATTTTCATCATTTTTTTAGTAAATTTTAATTATTTCAATGCGTTGTTGAAGCGTGTATCGTTCCATTTTTATTAATGGCGTAGTTTTTTACTTGTCAAATGTCAAAAGATATCAGCTTCAAAATTGACAGCTGCTTAAATAGCCTGCTATTCAAAATTAAAGTTCTTATTGGAAAACCTTTTATAAAGCTATGCGGTTATATATAGTAATTGTTATATCGTGTAGCATAAAAAGATAATTTTTCCACAACGCAATGTGGGTATTGACTAATCTGCTGCCAATGAATTCTGGACATATTGCAAATTTCAATGTGCGTTATAAGTATTAATTTCGACAACTGAAATAATTTAGTACACAATTTATTTAAAACATATTACATAAATAAAATAATATATCATCAATAAATGATTTATATTTCTACTAAATGTCTTTTTGTCAGTCAGACTAAAAGAAATTTTATGAAAACAAAATTAATTGGTAAGAATAATACCCGCAACAGCACAACGCAATGCTAAGAAGCACATCAAAAGAAATAATTTTTTTTTTAATAAAAATAAAAAACTTTTAAAAGATTACAACCTTAGGTATTTATATTTATGTGATCATAACTTCAATAAGTTTAAAAAAAGTGAATGTAAAATTGATAACTTAGTGGTAACACAGCTAATAAGCAATAAAAATTAATATTTGATGATATTTAATCTTTAATTAAAAAATTATTTAGAGAAATGTAGAATTAAAAAGAAATAAATACTATAGTTTTATTTATAATTATTTCCATTCATCCATTTAGATTGTTGATATTACACATGTGTTGTTTATTTAAATATTAAAATATTCTTAGACTACAATGTGCATTTAAATAAATTCGATGTAAATTGTATCAAATGAATTGAGTTTTTAAAATGGGAAATGTTAAATCGGTATTGACGTAATTGTCAATGCGCAACAAAGACGATATAATTTCAGAAATTGATATCGACGGTTTGTACGAATAATTTTATTTATTAAACAATCGCATTCAATAAAATGCATTTCTTTATTTACATCAAAATGTGATTACAACGTTTAGATCGTTTTTTTTTTTCATACTTTAGAACAATATTCAATAAAAAAGCGTTTATAGATTTTTATAAACGCAAGTTGTACATTGTAAGAATTAAATCTTTTGAAAAATCGTAGTTTTGTATACACTTTTAATATTATTGTGACCTTAAATGCAGCAAGCTGCGGAGGGTTTGGTGAAATGGGTGTGGGGTACACTGCACACGTTTGCGGGCAAATTGTCCAAGTTATAGAGCGTTCTCATCTGCCAATATTAACATCCAATCAGTTGAATTTACGCACCGGTTAGATCTCTCGATTGATACTTCATCGATTATAAAGAACAACTAACAATTGGAACTACCCGTAAGGGTATATTAAAAAGACCTAGAACGTCAATTAATTTATTAGTAAAAATAAAGTGTATATTTTTTAATTACCTTATAGTGAAATGCGGCTTATTTGTTTTTATTTGTTCAGTACAAATTATAGCTCGCGCATAATAAAAATGAAGGCATGGTTACCCAGTTCAAGATAGCATCCGAGCAGGCCTAGTCACTTATTTGCAGTGAGCTATCCAACAAATCATATGTTAATATTTGTTTTGTTAAGTATTTGCAATAATAAAGAAGTTTATATCCATGTGTTATACAGTGTTAACAAAAAAAACGGAAGTTTTTTAATTGACAAAATAACAGTATAAAAATAGTAAATATATGTTTTTATGTGTTCACAGCATCAACTATGTAAAGTAAAGTCCACAAAAATCAATGTGACAACTATCTAAAGTAATACGGTTGCCAAGAAAATCCTGCATTTGCACTTGTATAAAAACTTGTTATTTAAATTACTTAAAATATTAGGAACAACTTCTAGCAGTAGCGTCTTGCTGAAAATAACCAGTCTGCAGTTTATCGTCGTGTAATTGTTAAAAGGATCCATCTAAAATTATAGTGCGGTACTGTTTTGCATTTATCAAAAATTGTGTAAGTTATGGAGATTCACAACAACCAAGGTTTAGCGGTAAAAAATCTAATATTTTATCAATATTTAGATCGTAAACAACATTCACAATTCTGTTCAATTTATAACAAATACTTCACATACAATAGTTGTTTTGCCAATATTCATTCTTAAGTATCTTTGCCGATTAACAAAATAAGAGTTTATTAAACAGCAGCAATAAAAAATATAAAAATAAAGATTTTGCAAAAGAATGACATAAGAAACCATCAAAAACTTTACTATTGTTGTTCAAAAAAAACTAAACAGAATGTAAACTCGTTCAAAGCTTTTAAAAATCTCAATTGTAAAGTTATTAACTGACTTTGCCGTAGACTTGTTTTTGTAAAAACTTTATTAATTGTCAATATTTTTATTTTTTATTTTTAGGTAGTTTGTTGTTTCAAATGAATGAAAATTGATATTAACATATAATAAGTAAATAGAAATTACGCTGGCTTGACATTAATAAAATTTGTTAATAAAGCTGTAATTGAATTATTACTTTAAATCAGTCTAGTGGTCATACCAAAAATATCCATAACAGTACTATTCTTTAAAAGATAACATCTCGTACTTAGATGTAACCAACGTTTTAAAATTGAAAATAGCTTTTGAGTTTAATTGTAATTCAATTCAATTAAACACATGTCTTAAAAAATCTGCGTTTAATTGCAGTAGGTTGTTAACTAAATTATCCGCAATAGTTCTAAAAAATACTAAAAAATTATTAAAATTGTTAAGTGTATTATTATTTTTATTATCAGACAAAGATTGATTAAATTTAATAAGTAACCAAATTGCTTTAACACTATTGCTGATTTTTTTAACATTTTTACTATTTGATTTAATTATTGCATTTTTAAGTAGATTTTATTGATTATCTTATGCAATATGTATTTACTTCAAACTGTTAAAAGTTTGTTTCATAAGTAAAAAAGTTTGTCGTATTGCATTTAATTTTTCATTAAATTGAATTTCAAACGTGGCTAAATTAGTTCAATAAAGTTTTCAAACTTAAGAATTGTGCATGGAATTGAATGTAAAATACTTTAATCAATAATTATTAGTTAATTATAAAAAAAAAATTCATTGTTAATGGCTCATAGAATATCTGATAGATTTAAGTGGATGTGGTTAAATTTAAGCTTTATAGTATCAGAGTAACTCGTATAGAAAATTGCTCTTAAATAATAAAGATTTATGTAAAAAAGATTAAATAAAACGTTAAAATCACTACCAATAATGATAACTTTAGTTATTAGTAGTATAATCTATATCCTAATAAATTTCTTAAACTGCTTAAAGTATTAAAACATTAAATTAAGTGCTAAACGAAGAGATGTATATTAATAAAACTATAAATAGAGCAAAAATTAAAAAAAAAACTAATATTTCATCTGTTTTTACTAAGAATTTTGTTAAACTATTAAGTTTTATAAAAACTAAGTTTGTTCTAGTGACGTAGATTACAACTCTAAGTATGCGTAATTGATTTAAAAAGAATTTGACATCACTATTCTTCACACACTGATCACACATACAAATTATATTCACGTAGCTTCCGCAATCTAACAAAAATGCTTCAACTTATTTGATTTGCTACGTACGCTTTGTATGTTACCAAAATATATCCCTAATTTAATGTTTTTTTATACTAGATTTTTTTTACAACATATAATAGTTTAGTTTAATTCCTTCAGGCAAATTTAAAGCATTTATTCTTATCTTTTCAATTTCCAGTTGTAAACGCCAAATGTAGACAATTATTTATATGCTTTTTACAACTTTAAAATTTGTGGCAAAACTTTTTTTTAGAATCCTCATACACCCCTGATGTTAACACTGTATTTGTACGGTCTTTACCGTTGAATAAAATGATTGTACCCTATTTTGACTTTTAAATGTTATTTTATAATTAAATTTACTGAGAATATTTCCTATTTTTACGGAAATGTTACAAAAAATGTATTTCATCTTAAAATATTTATTTATAACAATTAAAATATACAAATGTTTAAAAATAAAAAAAATTAAAAAACATGTATTCTGGCTAAGCAGCCATTTAAAAAAATCGTTTGCTCGGCAGCTGCAAATAGTCATGGTTTGAACTCACATTTGGCGTAAAAGACACGTGCGTTTATCAAATATATTTTAACAAAACTCGGGTGTAAAAAATACGTCATATTCACACAATTTTGCCAATTAAGGGTTGAAAAAAGGAGCTTAACGTTTTATAAAATATATTCAAGATTTAAATATTTCTTGTTATATTTTTATACACTATAGTTAATTATTTTCCTCAAATTTATAAAATAGTTATAAATTTGTTTTAATAAGGTATTAAGTTCACAATTGTGTTTGCATAGTATTATTAATTTTCAATAGTTTAAATAATATGTGGGAACATATTAATAATTTAATTAAGATGATATCAACAACATATTCTAAAATCAACATTTAACTAGTCTGTTTTGATTAATTTGACAAATTTAACACAGAAGTCACAGCTACTTCCGGTTTTTATTATTTTATTTAAACTCTATGCACTCATCATTTGTTAAAATTGTAACCTTTAATTACAACAATTTTTTATTCTTAACAGTACTCAAAAATATTATTTATGGTCTGCGTGGTTTTAAATTGTTTTTCTACGATTGTACTTTTACAAAGCCTGCAATCATTATTACTTAGTTTGCTTTACTTTACTTTATTTTCATATTTAAAGTGACCATAACACAAAATAACAAAAACGCGGTAAACAAACAAAACATTATTTAAGTAAAATCAATCTAAGAACATTCTTTCAGATTTGTCATAGATAAGTTTATTATTGCAATCAAAAATATATTATATAAAGAAAGAAATGAAAAAACAATAAGTTAAGCTCTATTAATAGACAATTTAGCAAACAATGATTTGTCATGTTTAACTAGTTTTATTCTTACCTTCTCACCAAGTTTTGTGTTCAAGATATATTAATAAATGTTGTTTACCTGAAACAAAAAATAATGTTAGATATAATTTGTTTTTAAATTTATTATAAATACAATTATTTAATTATAAAACTTAACAATTTTAGTAGCTACAAAGTTCTTAAGCCTGTTTAAACTAAGTTTAATTATTGCGTTGTTGTTGCACTTCAAAGTAAAACATAAGAAAAAAGAATATCATACAACAGAATTGTACTTAAACTTGCAGCTCAATGTTAATAAAAACTTTAAATAGTATGTAAATTAATCAAACTACAAAAAATAATAATGTTTTTTTTAATTTCAATAATTAATTACCGCTTTACAATTTTTGAAACACTCAGCAATTTACATAAGCCTACTAGAAATCAAATTGTCAATCTCAGCCTGAGAGATCAAATCCAAAGTTTCTTAAATACGCATCCGAATATTCTACAGATTGTTACCCACACATGTTTAATAAATGATAGGTTTGGAAAACAAAAAAGCCATAGCTGTAAATCAATACTAGATAGTTTTAGGAATTCTATAGAAATTATAGCTGTATGCGGCTTTGCATTATGTAATTAAACCTTATCAGCTAGGGAATTAATGTTGTTTTTAGAACCGTGTTAAACAATTGTTCCCTATACCAACACCTCGCCAGTAAGACGTGTATGCCGTTCCACAACAAACTAAAGCAGAATTTTGTTTTCTTGTAGTTTTCTTTTCGTTGGTAATATAAGCAGTTACAAATGTTCTATCTAAATCTCAGTGATAAATATTAAATAATAAATTTCTTATAAATCAATCATGTCTTACTCACTGTTCTATACACTCACAAGTGTGTGTTCGTTTGATTATTTGAACCAAAATTAAGTCCATATTGCGCTTTGAAGTCAATTATACCGGTTTTATAAAAAATAACTCATCAACTCTACACGACTTTATCACGTAAGTCGGGCTTACTGATTTGGGTGCCAGTTTCAGGATGTAGATGTAAGGAAAAACGGAAGGGTCAAGGCGCCACTAGATTTACTAATCCAAAAATAACACTTCACAATTAACGTACATATATATATATATATATAGTTATCCGCTTTGTGATACAATTATTGCTTATAATAGAAAAGAGAACACAGACACACATCTGCTCCTCTTTAATGTTCTAAGCATTCTCCTCTTTTTTGTTTCCGTTGAAAGAACTCAGTTGCGTTTCCGCACATGCATGGAACCAGCTAGCCTGAAAATAAACAAGCAAGTTACATAGAAAAGCTACACCGAACTATAAAGATGCAACGCAGCTAGGATCTTCAAAGAAGTGATAACAGTTCCGCGAATAGAATAAAATTGTAAACACATTTTATCACGTTTTATCTTGTATAAAATAACAGACACGCGTAATTATATTCAGTATGTTAACTACCTTGTAACCATCGTTCATTAAATAAATAAAAAATATTTTAAAAATCAATTATTGAAGCCAATCAATAAATTTGGCGCAGCCGGTAGAATTCGGCAACAATTAAATAAATTAATAAGATTTATCAAAAATCAATTCAATTGGCGAGTATCAACTCCTAGTGCCGAAAAAATAAAAGAATCCAAGGCAGATCCAAGTTCCAACGAGTTAAGTGCATCAACTCATCGCTACAAAACCCCTGAGCACGCGAATAAGGAGGCAGGCAGGCGAGCAAGCGAAGGACCGGAAACACGGATCCACAACTAGAGCGAAGAGCATGTAACCGAACACCGTGTCAATACGAGGTAGGGCAGGCCATTTATCGTTAATTGTAACGTAGGGTACCTTTACTTTCTCATTCACATTAATTGTAATTTCCATTATTTGAAAAGTTGGAGTAAACAAACAAGCACATAAATCAATTATTCGAATTCATTCTTCACTATCAAGCGATGCCGTACCACCAAGATGCTCTGATGAGGATTTGAAAAAACCAAAACAATTGTCTGTATTTGGTTGGCCGCTTTGGAGTTGGATTGGGTTTGGGTTATTGATTTTAAACCTTTGTTTTTTGTTAAACTATATTTAATTGTCTACCTCTTTAGACATTGCAATTTGGTTGCCAGTTGTGATACTGTTTTATCGATAATTTTGATTCTTTGGTTGTAGCAACATGATGAAGCTACAACTACTTTTCACCATCAATTATTATCTAACTTGTGTTTAAGAGCACATATGTAAATCAATTATTTGAATTCATTCTTCACCATCAAGCGATGCCGTACCACCAAAATGCAATAATGAGGATTTGAGAAAACCAAAACAATTGTCTGTATTTGGTTGGCCGCTTTGGAGTTGGATTGGTTTTGGGTAATTGATTTTAAACCTTTGTTTTTCATTAAACTATAAATTTTAAGGCAGAAAATTTTTACATAATTTTTCTCAACAGAATTATGCAAGACCTGCATTTCAACCGCGACAAATATAGTTTAATCAACAGCCAAACTTTATCAGGCAACAACAACAATTTCCCCAATATCAACAAAAAATTTCATCTAATGTTTTTGCTCTTAAGGCACTACCATGTCCAAAACCGACACCAATGTCAGGTATTTCTACAGCAATACCTAAAATCCAATTGCAAAAAAATGATTTTAATCAATTAATTTTAGATAAAGACTCTAATGCGTATTATGCACCAGTGCAGGTAGAATACCCAAAGTTTAATGATCACACTCCTAGAATACCACCGATGTTATTTCGTATGATCCTAGTAAATTTACTGATAATAATCAATGCAAATTAGAAAGAACTGATAGTGATATAAATTTTATATCACTAGCCTCAAACAACGATTCTCCAGAATAAACAACCTTATATAAATATTCAAAGCCTTCCATTAAATTTATTAGTAGACAAATGCAGCGAATATTCAAAAATATTATCCAAATTCTATAGAATCCATTAATTTAAAATTAAGCACAGCTAATTGTGTGAGCCAACTTAAACAATTTAAACAACTAGCCTGTTTCCCTGAACTTAAATGCAGAGATAATTTTAAAATGTTAGTTATGGATTTCCACGATTTTTTTTATGGATTAATTGGCATTAAAGATTAAAAATATAACGTAACAAAAATAAACTGCGATATTTTAATATCCGAAATTAATTGTGCTAATGAGACAAAAATTCGAGAAGGAATTTATAAAGTTTTTACCGGTAATATAAACCTAATAATTGAGAATAAATCGGACAACGAACAGGATATAGAAATTAAAAATTTAAATGAACAAAAACTTGATCAATAAGATATTTATCTATTTCAATTTTCAAAACAACAACAACAAATAAAAAATTGAAATAATATGATCCGAATGGACCATATGAATCAAAAAGAGCGTAAAACAATAATTAAAACTAGTAAAAAATATATTGACATATTTAAAAAACCAGAAGAAGCATTAACTTGCAACACTGATCTAGAGCATGAAATTATTACTACAGACAAACAACCCATATTTATTAGAAATTGAAAAGTTTCTTTTGCTAATAAAGAAATTATTAGACAACATGTATCAGAGTTATTAAAAAACGGAATAATAAAACCAAGTGTATTACCATGGGGATACCCCGTACATTTAGTAGATAAAAAGACAGACGCATCAGGAAAAAAGAAAACTAGAATGGTTATCAATTATAGAGCACTCAACGAAAAAACTATAGACGACCGATATCCACTACCGCATATTGAGGATGTATTAGAATAATTAGGCAAAGCTCAATACTTCAGTGTATGAGACCTAGCACCTGAATATCATCAGATCCAAATGAAAAAAGAATCAAAAATAAAAACGGCTTTTAACACCGAACATGGACATTACAAATTCAATCGGATACCGTATGGGTAAAAAAACCAGCAACATTTCTGGGAACGCTAGATAATGTACTTCGAACTGTAATTAATAAGGATTGCATGATTTATCTGGACACATAATAATATTTTCATCAAATTTAGAAAAACATAGAAACTTACTTGAAAGAATTTTTGAACGACTTCAAAAACATCATTTACGTTTACAGCTAGATAAATGTGAATTCTTAAAACAAGAATCTAAATGTTTAGGCCATATTGTCACTCTTCCAGGCATCAAACCAAATCCAATAAAAATTGAAACAATAAAGAAATTTCCAATACCACGCACGCAAAAAGAAATAAAATCGTTTCTTGGAATGTTAGGTTTTTACAGAAAATATATTCAAAATTTTGCTGGGATTACCCGACCTATAACAAAATGTCTTAGGAAACATACTAAAGTATACCCAAGAATTAATAGACACTTTTAAAAAATGTAAAATGCTATTATGCAATGACCCAATTTTAAAATTTTCTCAATTTGACAAGCGATTTACTGTTGCCACGGATGCATCTAATGAAACCGTAAGTGCCGTATTGTCTCAAGAAAACCACCCTGATGCATATGCATCACGGATCCTGAACGAAACTGAGTCAAGATATAGCACGATAGAAAAAGAGTTATTTGCAGTTGTATGGGCGGTCAAACACTTTCGATCCTACTTATATGGAGTTAAGTTTTTAATAGAAACTGATTATAAACCACTAACATATCTCTTCTCACTTAAAGAACCCAATGCCAAATTAACTCGCTAGAAAGTAAAACTTCTAGAATATGATGATGCCAAAATTATGTATAAAAATGGAAAAGATAATAAAGTAGCCAATGCATTATCCAAAATCAAAATTACTGAATATTATGTAAATAAACTAGACCAACTATCTGAATTTGTAGAAATTGGAAAAAAACTCACTGACCAAGATCTAGCGGATATTGACAAAATTATAAGCAAATTACAACAAGACGATTACATTAATATGAAACAACAAAATCAAAATGATGAAACTCAAACAATACATACTGCACAAGGACAAGTCCAAGTAGATATACCATTCAGTAAAAAAATAATTAATTTAGCCAAACATCAAATTATTTTTGACTCACATAATTCTACAAATAACGCTATAATAAAATCTATATCTATATTTAAAAATACTAAACAAAAAATTTATTGCAACATTCCAATAAGTTACAATGAACAAGAAATACTTAAAACATTAAAAAAATTATTTAACCAAAACTTAAATATTTCATCTATTTTAAAAACAAAAACATAAAACGTGACGTACTAAAGATTATTTGACAAAATTTTAATCAAACAATTCGATTGGTAATAAGTAATAAAATAGTAGAAAATGTAGAAGAAGAAAATGAACAGATGCAATTTATACAATACTATCATAACGGAAAAACCAAACATTGAGATATAAACAAAGTTTATAATTTGTTAAAACGTTTATATTATTGGCCAAATATTGAAAAGGTTGTTACCATTTATATAAATAACTGCAAAACTTGCAATGTTAGTAAAATGATAGAAACCCGCCAAAATTACCTGTGGCAATGGCTTCTACTCCTACTAGCCCTTTTTAAATTATGCACATGAACTTATTTTTTGTACAAAACCGTACAATTCTTACTATTATTGACGCATTTTCTAAGTATGCTCAAGCTTACTTGCTTCCTGACAGAAATTCTAAAACTATAGTAGAAAAAATAACTTCATACACGGCGCATCATGGACTTTTTAACAAAATAATAACTAATAATGATCCAAGCTTTTGTAATAATTTAATATCAGAATTCTTCAAACTTCAAAAAATCTTTTATCATAGAACTTCAACAGAAAATTCTAAATCAAATGAAATTGTCAAAAAGTATCATTCATCTTTAATTGAATCTTTAAGAACTTTACAGATAAAATCAAAGCACCTATCTTTTGAAACACAATTACATTTAGCAGTAACCGACTATAATAATAGTTTACATTCAACAACAAAATTTACTCGTTTGAGATAATTTATTGTCAAATTAATAAACTTATGTCCATTAATGAAACAGAGAATAAAGTAACTGAAGATTACGTTTATGAGCGAAATAAAGCTATCAAAATCATAAATTTTCAAGTAGAAAAAAATATTCAAAATGCCAAAAAAAATGTTCAAGCAAAACAAAAACCTCACAATATAAAAAGTCAAATAGTTTTTGTTAGAAGAAATTTGAGACGCATAAAATTAAAACCATATGCTCAAAAGGTTGTAGTCAAAGATATGAATAACCAAACATTTAAATTTACTAACAAGAAAAACATACGTATCAAACTAATGAGAGATTTAGTAAAACAAACTAAAAAATTTACTAATATGTTGCAGGATAAACCTAGCAACAATCTTGACGATGATAACCTTAGCACTAGCAAAGGAAGATTTGGAAATTACCCCAATCACTAATTACATTGTTCCCTTAGAATTAGGAAAAACTTTTAATATTAAGTCTAGTCATAAGTTAGCATATTCTTATAACTACATTAATTTTAATTACTTAATTCAAAATACTACTTTTCAATATGAAAATATATTTGAGATATTAATGAAGAATAAATACATTGATCCTGATCTAATCAAATTATCAAATCAAACTAAACAAGGAATAAAAGATCACTTTTTGATTTTGTAGGAAAATCAGTAAATTGGTTATTTGGTTTAGTAGATAATGAAGAAAAACAAATAATTTATCAAATTATAAAAATTTTAAAAGAGAAACAAAATCACATTGCTTCATTATTTAATTCTATTAAAAAACAAGTTTTAAAAAACTCAAGGTTTAGTAGATAAAAATATGAAATTAATTGAAGAAAAATAAATTAATTAGAAGTTTCAGTAAACAGATATGTTGTTTTGTTGGAAGTGATTACTTTACTTAAAATTAATATTCACGAAATAGAGATTTTCTTATTTAACATGCAAAACGCATTAGTATTTGGACAAAGAAATCAAGTTTACCCCCAGTTATTACCTTATACAGATTTGATTGAAGTTTTAACAGAGTTAAGTAAAATTTACCAAAACGAAATTATTCCCTTCAAAATTAACCATTATTATTATCCATTATTACAAATTAAAATTGAATTTGATATTGATCAAATATTAATAATTGTTGATGTCTCAATAGAGGAAAATAGAGAATTAATATTATACAAAATTGTAAAGGTATCAGTATCATAAATGAAAAATGTAAAAATCTGGCCTTGTCACCTACTGAATACGGAAGTGTTGAAACTTTTGTAAAATTAGAAGATAACTATGTAATTTCAACAGAATTACAACCAAAACATAACATCAGTCATTGTATAACTAATTTGTTACAATACAAAATAGAAAAATGTACTCTGATTAAAGTAAATTAGACTCAGACAGATGTTAGACATACTGATGATATTTTTTAATTGTTCTTAACAAATCTGAAATTCTGAGTTATAATTGTAAAACTCAAAGAATGATAGAACTTAATCAAAGTTTACTTGTCAAGTTACCATTTAAATGCTCATTTAATTTTCAAAACAAAACTTATTTGAATGAAATTAACAAAATAACTATGAATGTTAAACTTCCCAAATTACTAATATCTGATAACATTAATATTGTAAACCTTACCAAACTAATGAGCTTAAGTCAAATTATTGATGATAATTTTGATTTTTTGAATAAATTAATGAGTACCAAAAAAAAATACGTTACTCAACATTCCACTAGATTATAAGATAACACATTATACAACTTTTTTGCTTATTACTATTTTTGTAATCTATGTTATGTTTAAATTTAAAAAATCATTTAAATGTATTAGTGTAATGAAAAAGAAGAAAACCCAAGAACAAGGGACTGAGGACAGTCTTTCATCTGATAAGGGAAGAGGAGTTACATGGAAAAGCGAACAAGTTATAATAATTCCGCGAATAAAATGAGATTGTAAACACATTTTATCACGTGTTGTCTTATATAAAATAACCATCGTGCATTAAATAAATTAAAAAAAAATTAAAAATCAATTATTTAAACCAATCAATAAATTTTGCACATACACTTACGCACAGTATACAAGGATGATACAATACACATATATACATATTGACTACACCAAAAACAATAACAACATTACAACTTATACTTTGAGTGTATCAAGTGCTAGAAAGCTCAATAACAAATGCAGCAACACTTGTGTAAACGTTTGTAAACCAACATGTAGTTTTAAACTAGTGTTGCAAATCCTACTTCAAAAATTGTACAAATAACACTTCCAATTTTGCAGTTTACCAGATTTGTACTTAACCAATTGCTTCAACTAACATTTCTGCTTTGAAAATGTTAGTTAATAATAGTTTTAGTAAAAAAAGTACAAAAGAAATTTTTTTTTTTTAGTATTTTGATCTTAGCATCAATTTTTGTCATTTTAAATAGTTAACAAAATTTTTTTTTATACGTATAGCAAAGATATTGTAAATATTTTGTTTTGTGCACAAACTTTTTTGATCTGTTTGGTTATTGAACCAAAATGTTAATTTTATAAAGAAAAAACATATATTGAATAAAGATGTAGTTTTTCAAAATCAAAAACATATTTATTTAAATTTTTTGTAATAATTTACTTCTCTGAAGTAAGTTTTTAATGACTTTAAAAAACATTATAATTATACAAATTATATATGTTTTAGTATCCCATCCAAAAAATATGTGCCAAAAGCGTTTGTTTTGACCAAAAATCATTTTTATAGTTTACAAAAATATGCAGTTGAATAAATATAATAAACCTTGGTTCATTAGTGTCAGCCACAAGTTGATAAGTTTGAGAACTAACTACTGAGCTAAGTAACACAACAACAAAATAAAAAAATAAAGCAATGTAATTCTGTATAATAATAATAATAAAATAGTCCAGATTAGTGCAGTAAATGTTTAAAACTAACTAATTTAAAAATCATAAATTAGTAGAATTAGGTTTATATACATGATGTTAAAAAAAATGTAAAATAGTTAAAGAAGCGGTAGTACAAACCACAACAAACAAAAAAGTCTTAATAAACATGGGTTAAGATATAGAACATTATTTACTTTTATTAATCTTTTTCTTTCTATTTTTTATTTTGTAATAACGTGCATTTTCTTATCATAGTTGGCTGATGTTTTGTGAAATAAATATTTAGTATTTAACAATTAGTGCACAAGTTTTCATTGTTGTGGCTGATTACTCTAATGAAGAACTATCTAACATGCATTTCATGTATGGTCGTGCTAATGGGATTGCCACCAAAGCGCGACGTCCTCATGTAGAAATTTATCCAAATTGACAAATTTCTTTACATAGTATGTTTGAAAGAATTCACTAGAGATTGAAAGATACCGGTACACTTCAAGTTCAGTGTTATCTTTCCGGCAGACCAAGGTCGGTATTAACTCCTAGAGCACAACAAGAAATTATAGCACAGATAGAGCATAATCTAAAAATGAATGTGCGAAGAATATCAGGCAAGGTAGGAATTGGTGCTACTCTTGTTTAAAGAACCCTCCACAAACAGCTGCTCTATCCATACCATGTACAACAAGTACAAACCTAAAATTTAACTGATTATCAGACACGTTTGGTTTTTTGTCGCTAGTTTCTACGCAAAGATAAGACCCGCAGTTTCTTGCCAAAATTCTTTTTACGGATGAAGCCGGAATCACACAAAATGAAGTAGTTAATTTTCATGATGCACATTGTTGACAAAAATCCCCATGCTGTAATTGAATGTGGACATCAAACACGTTTTTTATTAAATATTTGGATAGGTATTGTAGGCAACAGGTTTCTAGGTATTGTTGTTTTACCAAACCGATTAACAAGCGTGATCTTTTGGATGACATTTTTTTGGCCCACAGGCAATAAATGTGGTTCCAGCATGATGGTACTATAGCTCATTTTTTAATTGCCGTTAGAGAACATTTCCACATAAATGGGTAGGAAAAAGCAGACCAGTTTTATGGCCAGCAAGATCGCCTGATTTAAACCCTGTTGATTTTTTTCTTTGGGAATATTTGAAATCATTATTGTATGCTACTTCTGTAAATAGCTTCGAAAAGCTGCAGTTAAAAAATAATGAAAAGTGCCTGGAAATCCAAACCAATGAAAACGTTTTAGAAAGAGTATGAATGTCCTTCAAATGTTGTGCCTGTTTGACACTAAAAAGAGGGCACTTCGAACATCTTCCATAACTCTGTTCTTTGTAAAAATATATAAAAATAAATAATGTTCCATATCTTTAAAACCGTTGCTAAGACAACCCATGTTTATTAAGACTTTTTTGTTTGTTGTAGTTAGTACTACCTCCTCCCCCCTCAAATATTTTACTTTTTTTTTAACACCTTGTATATTATATAAAATTTACTGTCAACAATCAATAACATGTTAAAACTTGTGTGTACACATATAAACATATGTAAAGTATAACAAAACTGATTTATGTATAATCTTTAAAAAATAAAAGTGTATTGCAACACAAATTACATATTATCACAAAAGAAATGTATATTGATTGTTTATGCAAAAGTGTTAGAATAATAGCTGTAGTTATGCCTTAGTAACCTAAGCAAACTTTTTATCAATTTTAAAATGTAATATATAGAAATTATTTAATATGTCATAAAATAATTTTTGAATTTAAATAAGATTTACATTCGCTACAACTATCACATTGATTTGAGCAGTCTGTGCACATTGTCTTTGAATGCGGATTATAATCAAATCCATTTGTCGATAGTACGCTTTAAAAAAACTGAATAGTTTTGGTCTTACACATATAAACTATCAGTGAATAACTTTTAGAATTCACACTAAACTTTGTACTACAAGTAACGATTTGTTTAGATGGCAATGCGTCTTGAATGTTATTTTTTTGGCAATAGCCATAAAAATATCTATATAACATGCAATGAACTGCAACATTACGCCGATATTGCAAAGTATCAAGGTCATTAGTCCGTGTTGAATCGTTAATGGTTCATATATTTGATGTGATCTGATGTTATGGTTATGTATGAAAATACAAAATATGATTACAGCTTTTTGAATTAAACAAGACAGATACGATTAGATTCAAATGTATTTTTCATTTACCTTTATAATTGCTAAATCGTCAGTCCATTTTTAAATTGCTCGATCAGAATAAACAACAAACATTAAAAATCACTCCTAAAATAACTATACTCTAGTTTTAATAATGAAAGATCATTCAAATTAAATATTTTATGAAATGTAAACAGTTTTAAAACGGAGTATGCAATAACATTTTAGAAAATGTAATATATGCTTAAGATCGAACAAGCTCGCGACGGCACAATACTGCATTGAAAAATACGTTAAGCAATTTATATATTGCAGCATAATATTATATGTATTTCAACAACATTCAAGGTGAATAGAATCCATTGCATTTTTGAAATAGTTTGATATTTATATTAGAAATATGCATATAGAATATATAATCAATAATATCTATTTATATAAAATAGTTTAGTGATATATCTCATATTACATTTATTTATTGAATACACTTTATATAAATTTATCAATTGCTGTGAGTGAACGATTTATGTTTTGATGACATAAATCTCGCGAAAGCAATTAGAAAGAAATACACAAACATTTGAGTTTCAAGCTAAATAGCTAGAATAAAACTCGTATATTATGATTAACTTCAATATCTACTTCCCATTTAGATAAAAATTTAAAATCTCATTAATTTTATATGATTCAATATAATGCGGTATATAAATATTAAAGCAAGTTCAATAAAGATTAAAAAAATTAATAATCTATATTTTAGCTAGCTTGAATGCCACTAAATTACGTATAATTTTTCTATCCAATCATTTTGCGTAATAAAAAACACATTCGCATGTGTATAAATAACGTTCGTTTTAATCGTTCCCATCTGTGTAGCGTGCGCACTTTTACATTTATTTAGATTTTCAACCGATTTAATAACTGTAGCATAATGGAAATAGTTATCTTCTTTTTTAAATGAAGTGTAGTTTAAATAAAAATGTAAATGCAAAGAAAACGTGTTAATAAAACTAGAGCATCTACTTGCACTTTAGATAATTATGTTAGACAAAATTATACTGGATAGTTTTAATGAAAGAAGATAACGGAGATGTAAAACGGCTTTTATAATTGAAATACTAATTGTATTGGTATGAAATTTAATTTAACATTCATTATTTTAAAGTTTTTTACATTTATTATTTAAAAAACTTTAAAAAAATATATGAAGTTTTAAATAGTTAAATTACTTTGAATTGATTTTCAACAACAGATTGCATAAAGCAAGCAAGAAATATATTATTACGTTTGTAGGTAATAAATATGAACGCCAATTTAGATTTTTCTCAACAGTTATTCCTAAAAACTTTGTTGAAATTTGATGAAAATATTGTTTCTTTATGAAAACAATGTAGTTTTGGTCTGGCTTTAATTAATTGTGATTTTATCAGAACTATTTTTGCTCATTTGTTTAACTATACCATGTAATACAATACGATAATTAACCAAAAACCGTGGAGATTTTTGTAGTCCGTGTATTTAATTTTGATGAAAATTTCTTTTATTCTAAATAATATTGTTCAGTGCAGTTATAAATTAATATAATATTCAAATAGCATATTATTCCATATTTGCAACTTTTAATTCAAAGTTTACAAAAATTAGACAGTGGAAATCTGGAGTTTACTACAACAATAATAATAAACAGCCTAAAACAAGTACTAAAAACTCTTCAGCTAATAGCCCCGAATACGTTCATCAATGTTCTAAAAACCTACAACAATAAAACACAATTAAATATATAGTAATTTTTATGTAAATCAATAAAAAGCCAGTAAGTATTATTAGTTTGTGAGTACATGCTAAGACTATAAAACACAAAAATTACAACAAAATTAAAAAAAAAACAATCCGACAAAAACTAAACAAAAATACGTTCTTACTTTTATTATTTTGCTAATTAAAAGTTTTTTTTAATGCTCACATTTTATGTATAATAAGAATAAGTAAAATTATAACATGTAAAATTAACATATAACTGATGCGTTAAAATACTGTTTTTAATTACAAGTAAAAGTTGGACTGTCTCCAATACCAATTGTGTGCATGTGTTTGTTTTCTTAGTTAAAACTTAGTTAATAAGCAGGGTATACAGTATAAAAGATTGTTCTTTCTCGGAGCGTTCTGTTTGAATATTTCTAATACCATAAACCCAACACAACAAAAATTAATTTACAAATTAAACGTATTTATTTTTTAAATAAAATTGATTAAAATACAAATAATTTGTTTAAATAACAAAATAATTATTTCTATGCAGTTTTTCAAAAGTAAACAATTAATAGACATTTATAACAGCTGTATTGTAATAATTCTATACAACTATGCAGCATTCAACTTATTTCTAATTCAAAACTAAACAAATACCCTTTATAGAAATTATTTAATAACATTATAATGCTATCTGTTTTCATAATATTAAACCTTCATGTTTGGATTGCCATTGTTACAATTAACAACTTGTTTACCCTATACATATAGTTAGTAGAATATATGTAGATACATACATTTTGGAATAATTAATGCATGTTTTATTTTAGATACATCATCTTGTTTCTCAATGTAATAGAAAATTAATTAAATATTAAATATAAAGGTTTTTATTAAATTTAACTGTAGAATATAAAAATTATAGTAACTACCATCTAAACATAAACATAACATGTGCTTTTAATATAAAAAGTTTTCCAATAAGAAGTTTCATTTTGAATAGCTATCAATTTTGACGCTATTATCTTTTGACATTTGACAAGTAAAAACTACGCCATTATTAAAAATGGAAAAATACACGCTTCAACAACGAGTTGAAATGATTAAAATTCACTACAAAAATGGTGAAAATTTTTCAGTCACAGTTCGCAAAACAAAAGCACTTTTTGGTCGTCGTAAATCACCTTCTCGGCCAGCAATAGTAAAGCTGATGGAAAAATTTCAGCTGTTGAGACATATTTGTGATGTGAAGAATCGAAACAGTGTGCATTGCTTAAGAACACATAAGAATATTGCTGATGTAGCCTGTAGTGTTGAAGAAAACCCAAGTTTGTCAATTCATCGTCAATCTTTAGAATTAGACATTTCACAAACGACATTACACCGTATTTTGCATAAAAACTTAAGTCTTAAGGTTTTTAAAGTTCAGTTAACACAAAAACTCAAGCCGATCGATCATCATAAACTCTGCTGATTTGGTCTTTCATATGCATCAAAATGATCCAGAATTTCATCGAAAAATCATCTTCAGTGATGAGGCCCATTTTCACCTCGGAGGCTACGTTAATAAGCAGAATTGTTGCATTTGGGGCTCAGAAATTTCAAGAATGATTGTTGAAAAGTCTTTGCATCCTCAACGTGTCACTGTTTGGTGCAGTGTTTTTGGGTTGGAGGTGTGATTGACCCTACTTTTTCGAAACTGAGGCTGTTGCAACTGTTACGGTAAATGGATAGCGCTATCGAGCTATGATTCATGATTTTTATGGCCAGAATATAAAAGATATTGATGTAGACGACGTTTATTTTCAGCAAGACTGCGCTATGTACCACACAAGCAATTTTGCAGGAAAAGTTTTCTGACGGTGTTATTTTTCAAAGAAGTAATTACAATTGGCACCTCGGTGGGTCTTGTGATTAAACACCTTTAAACTTTTTTTCTTTGGAGCCACTTGAAAGATAAGGTCTATGCCAATGCTCCACAATCGTTTCAAGATCTTAAAAATGGAATTCGTGAAGTTATCAAGGACATACAGCCGCAAATGTGCAAATTGGTCATGGAAAATTTTATGAAAAGAATGTGGTACTGCAACTGTAACCATGGCGGCCATTTGACTGATATCGTTTTCAAATGTTAATGGCATACATTTCTCTTTGCAATGAAATAAAGATTTATTGATTTCTCTTAAAAAATACCCGTTTTTTTTTTAAATATTAAAATAAAACATTTTATTGACAAATTCTATAGTTAACTAATTTTTAAAATTTTGTTAAAACTGTCAAATGAAAATGTTTCTACAGTGTGATCAAGCAAAGGTGAAGTTTTTCAGATATTTCTGGGAAAATTTTTAGTGATTTTAGTGTTTATCAACCTGTTTCCCCTGAACAAAATTATCCAAAAAGTCAACAAAATAAACGTCAATTTTCATAAATTTTTAGTCACATTTTAAGTAAGGTTAATGTTCATTAAAATTAATGTAAAGGTTTTTTTACTATAATAAAATGTGAAGTATTGAATAAATTTTAATTATTGTGTGTTATGCACAAACTGTGATTGAACAAAAGCGTTAATTGAATGTTTCAATTATATAATAATCATTGTTTAAGGTTAATGTTTATCAAAAATAAGTTTAGGTTAATTTAATAATAAATTATAAGTTGTAAAGTGCAATGTAAATTTGAAATAGTGTGAATTATGTGGTATGCATACTATGAATTGGATGTTTAAGTCATATGTACAATAAAGTGTATACAAGAACAGAGTGCTTTTATAGTTGCAGTAGAACTGTCGATAAAGATAGCACTTGGTCGTACTCTCTTCAGTCTCTAGAATTTCTTATAAAGAGGTTGTGAATTACAAATTTCAAATTATGTACCTGTAAGAAAAAACTACCTTGCAGACTGTTTATTGCAATTAAAGAAACAATAAAAATAATTATAAAATATTGAATAAGACCGTTTTACCAACTTTTGGTAGTTGTTGTCAATCCCTATTAGTTACACAAAACAACTTTACACTCAATTGGTATTTGTTTTGCAATTTTAAGGTATAGAATAAAGAGACCTATATTTTTTGATAAAACTTTATTAAATTGATTTAGGTACGACTAAAGAGAGTATAACCAGTGCTATATTTATTGATTGTTCTACTGCGGTAATAAATTTTTAGTAGATTAACATTCTGTATTTGTGTATATTGTAGTGTACATAATATAATATAATTGTTCAATTCACAATTTTCTACAATTACCAATTATTATTATTATTATGTTAAATACTGAGTATTGATATTTTAAATAATAATTAACCAAATAAAAATAGACATTTGCTACTTTTCATAATAGTAATTTTGTCAATTAAAAATAGAAACATTTTAGATACGTTTATTTATTTATTTGGATATTAAATAAATTTTGTTCTTGTGTAAACACCATTGTACATATAATTTAATAATTCAATTTACAGTATTAGTTTTTCAATAATTATTAACCCTATAAAAATATCTATTTTAAACATTTGTTATTTTTCATAATGGTTGAGTTCCCAATTAAAAATTAAAACATTTTATTTAAGTGTATTTAATTATTCAAATATTATTTTTATAACTAGAGAGCGGATTCCTAACTAATATGCTTACGCTAAATAGTTAAAGCATCAAAAATATGTCTTAATATATCCACGAATTGTGAAGAATGTATTCATTTGGCACAAAGTTTTTTACGCTTTTTTTGCTTTATTATTTTTTTTTTTAATTATTTGGTGGTTTATTTTTAAATTTTTTCTTCAGTTTTAGAGCATTTTTTTTGTGATAATTCAGTTCTTTTGTGAAATTTAGTCGATTGAAATGTACATAAAAAAAAACGTAAATTATATTATTCTTTGGAAAACGTAAAGCAAAATTTACGTATTGAGATCTTGTATATTTTTATAATATTATTTAGATAAGTTTAATATTATTCTGTAAATCCCGACTGAGCTCTTAGCTTAATTTAGTGCTAAAGATGTATTTTTGAAAAATGGATTATTTACAATAAATAAAATAAACTGCATTTTGAGTGGAGAGAATGTTCTAGATTTTGATATGAATCCAGCTAATATAGCAAAATTTAAATAATTGTGGATGTCGAATAAAGTTTTTCCGCATTCAAAAACATTTTAAGTGATTAACGTCAGAATTTAGCATTTAATTATTAACTGTTTCCGTGGATAGTTTTTTTTTTACTTATTTAAAAGATTTTTTATATTATTTAAAATGTATGCAAAAAATGTCATTACTCAAACTGTTGTAATTATAAATGTTATAAAATCTTTTTTAAAATATTTTATAGTTTTGGATTTTTTGAGGTTTCTTTTTTTTTCAATTGTTTCATGCTTTCTTAATGCTTTTTTTACATGTTTGGTGCTTTTCTAATGCTTTTTTAGTAACATTTTTGTGCTTTTTTAAGCGATTTTTTTGTGTTTTTAATGCTTTTTGATCCGCTAATTATTACTATTAAAATTGTTGTTTTTTTAATATAATAAAGTTTTAAAATAATTCATCGTTGTTTTTTTGTACTTTGTATATATTTTAATTGTTTATAACTTACTTCAAAAACAAAATTTGTAAAACGCAGTATATTTTTTAATATTTAAACTAATTATATATTTGGTTGCCTACATTATAAACCTCGAGCAAGAATCCCACCCTGTATAACTATAGCAAGCCAAAAATAAATTAACCGGTATAATTAGACAACTTATACAACTTAGACAACTTAATATACTTAAAGTACCAAGCACTTTTCCGACTCTGAGTTGGTGGATATCTATTAGACCACGTCTATATTAGCAAACCTTATTTAATGACTTGTAAAGTTACTTTTCAAGTACATTTTGTTAAATGGCCAAGGCGTTTATTGAGTTCATATTTATTTTGAAATCAAACAAATCCACACACATTTTTTTAAATTTTTTGAATAATTTTTATTCAATGTATATTTTAAACAAACAAAACTATTTTGTGTTTTAGTTTTTATTGTGCAATAGTTTAATATTCAAATATAACAATGGATCTATTTAAAGTTGTAAATGTTGTATGCTAAAATGTAAAATTTATTATTTATTATATTTTAAAACTATCTACTATAAACGTTAGCTGACATATTAGAAAAATGATGAACCCAAAATCTATCAACAGATGACGTAAGTAGTTAATAAAACCTAACACCAAATATAAATATTGGCTCTGCTCAATTATTTTGTAATTATGTATTTTAGTCGTCTGTCAGCACTAGGTTTTCTATCATTTTTACACAGTTTAAAAACAAATTAAAAAAAATTAGATGTGCATTTATTTTGCTTTAATATCTGGATCAATTATATACGTGGCGTATCTAATGCATACAATCAACATATTTATATTATAAAGAGTGTGATTCAGCTAAAAATGAAATTAAAGCAAATATTTTGTACATTAAACAAATGTCTTTATAATAATATAGCAATGAATATTGAGCAATAGAAAATTTTATATTTGCTACTTGATATGTTTTTTTTGTCCTTCATTACAGAGTTATTGATAAAAAACAAAAAAAATACATTTTAATTTTAAACTTTATTAAAAACTAATAATATTAAAGAACAAGATATTGTCTACATTTGTTTACACTAAATAATGTGTTCAAATATTCCGCCTCCTAGTTCAAGGCAAACATTTACATTTTATTATAAAAGCACAAACTCTCTGTAGCGTGAATACAAACTACTAAATTTTAAGAATTTAGAACAAATTTACGGTAAACTTGTTCTTTCAAATAGCTCCTGAAAAAGTAATCCAACGGATTCAAATCCGGCGATTTAAGAGGCCATGGTATTGGTCAATTTCTTTCAATCCACCTTTCTAAAAATATTTTATTCAGTTATTTCTCACTTGTATTCCATAATACGTTGGTGCATCATCATGTTAAAACTAACAATTTGATCTACCTGTTAGTGGAACTTTATCAAATAATAAAAGTGGTAAATTTTCATTGAAGAGTTGTAGATACAAAGCTGAATTGAGTTTGTTTGATAGAATGCGTAGACCAATTACATTATTATTCAATAACCTAGCTCAAATGTTAATTGACCATCGTCTTTGATAAGAGCTTTTGTGTATTAAGTAAGAGTTTTCATTCATCTATTAATGCAGATTATAAATAATTATTTTCATCTGTTTCAAACATTGACTCAAAGCTCTTTATACCCGTCATACAAATCTTAAACTTTTTGAGGCCTAAGTGAATACAAACTATTTTTCTTCATTAACCTATGAATATTGTCTATTTGTTGGATATAAGTTTAAGACAATACTATGCAAAGGTTTGTACTTGGTTCCAAATCAACAAATTGAAAAATTTGCTTTTTTTATAGTCGTTTAGTGTAGTTTGACAATTTGCCGAATTTTTGCTAGAATTTAAATTACATGTTTTTGGTAATTTATTCTACTTGTCTTATAGTTTTTGCATCGGGGTGCCGACAATTTGGAAACCTATCCGCATAAGTCTTAGCCGCTGCTGCAGTGGCATTGTCATTAAATGCCCTTAATACTTTCAAAATATTGACATAATCTCGATTAGTAATAGTATGGTTTCATTTTAAACTTACAAACCCAAAATTCTTATCAATATGACACAACAATTCATAAATTTTAAAATAATTAAACTATGTTACACAACTAAATGTCAAATCTGACAGTTATGTCACCTGATTTAACAAAATAAATTAATTAAAATTGGGTTTTGAGTAATGGTCGTAAAAAAAGTTATTATTTGTATTATTGTCAATAACTCTATAACGAGAGACAAATGGAAATTTTTCTGCTTTTAATTTTCAATTTGTTTTAGTCTCTTGACAGGCGTTGACAGGCGTCAATTTTGAGACACCTTAAATAGTATAATAAAATGTACATTTATTATACGTGCATAATATATAATTATTAAAAAAATACTAGTGCGTTAAATAGTTATTTTTTATTAGTCGCAAATATTGTCCAAGAAGCGCTTACAATTACATATGCCATAATTACTATTTTTTTAACATGTGTTAAATTAACAACTTCAATCGCTCGGGCCATAAGCCTTTGGGATGACGCATGTTGAGCTTCACAAAAAAATGTAAATAGTAATTATTATGCATTTAAAAATTTATTTGTGCTTTAAAACGCTAATTTTACTTTAAAAAACTTATTAAATGATATATTATAGCAAATACATACAAGTTTTTTATTTATCTAATTATCTTGTTCAATCTTATAATAATAATTGTATGATAAAATATTATTGAATGCCGAAGAAAACAAAGTACATATTAAAACGTGCACAAGTTAATAATATAACATTAAAAAAACAATTGTAACAAAAAAAAAAACGAAAAAGTTAGCAGGCACACGCGGCTTTGCTGGCCAAAAGCCTCGTAGTCTAAAGCAACGGTTTCTAAAAGAACAATGCTGTATAACAAGGCTACAGTAAATTTTGTGCGTTTTACTTTAACTTATCTTTGTAAGTCTGCATTCTCAACGTACGCAAATATAAAAAACAAACTCAGGACAAACTATCTGGGTCAAGTGATTTGAGGGTAAAATTAACTAAACTTTCTATATAGATAACGGAAATAAAAAATTATTTAAACAGTTTTATTTATCGCATTAAAGACAATTAAGCAGTAATGCACTGTTTTCTTTTTCTCAGTATTTGAACTGCTTTAAAGGTAGCTGCGCTATCTCCCAAAAGAAATTGAAAATTGCTAGACTTAAACCTCGCCTGATATTAAACTGCACTAACGCAATTTATATTATTGTTAATTAGTAAAAACTTACGCTAAAAGCAATTTCTTGTAAACATATTTTTATAAATTAAAGTAAAACTAATAATAAATTTTCATTATTGTATAGATGCATTATTAAATTTTTTTCTTGCTCATTTTATAAAAATATCAGTAACATTTTTGGCTTTTATTTCACACTCAACAAAATTTTATCAATTTTGCAATAAAACTAATAACAAAAAACTAATTTTATAAAACATTTTATTGATGCCAGTCTACAGGTTGCTACAAATTATCCACATTTGGCCGTATGCAGTTTATGGCCGCGCTTCCAATATTTTAAGCAATTTCTAGTTTTTTAATCATAGTTTTAGTTTTACTGTATTTTGCTCCTTCGCCATTAGAACAATTTTGACATCATTATAAATACCTAAAATTATCTAAGAAACTTATGAGAATGTTATCTTAAAAAACAGAGCAAATGCTGACATTGGCAAACTTTTTTTACTGTATGACATATTTTAGGTGCTTTTCTTTTGACAATATTTTTAGTTATTCTTACTTCACCTTACTTTGTCTTACTTAATAGACCATTTCATTTGTAATATAGCAAACAAGCCAAAGTAAAAATTTTACTTACCACTTGCCCATGACGCCTTATCACGGAATAAAAATTATTATTTTGATAGTGTTTTTTAAAATGAGTTTTTTAATGCACAATTTCTTATACAATTCAATTCCATTTTCTGCTTGAGATAATTTTTTCAAGTTACTCTAAATCACAGAAATAGGGCTTGTACGTAAAAACGTACATGAGTACAAACACAGCCAAAAATGTCAAGAATCACAGTTCAAACCGTTTGTAACTTATTTAGTTTTTTTAGCTTTTTTGTGCAGGTTGTAATCTTAAACACAGTTGTTGCCTTCTGCTATTGTAGACTTATTTAAACTTTGAGCAATATCATACAAGTTGTTCTGTTATCTACTCCCAGTTACTTTTTCTCGTAAATCATTGCACTAATACTTTTTTAAATGTATCTATACATTGACACTACCAATTTAAATATTTTGCACTCATATTATTTATTAATAAAAAAAATACAATAAAAAACTACCACAAATAAACTACATAAATTGACTGCAAATATAGATAAGTCTTTAAGTTATGAATAAATCTACGCATTGTATATCGTATGGTGTGTTTTGTGTAAATAGAAATGATAAAATAAATTAAATAGACGTAATCCGGCGGTATGATAAAGTTAATACGTAAAATATTTTTGTTTAAAAGAAATCAATTACTATTACGAATATTCAATTTTTACTCATTTTAGTTAAAATACCAGCCAGTGTAATTCTGAATTTAAATAGAAGGAGTAAATTTTTTACTGCATTTACTAAGCCCTTTGTTCCAACACACAGCCAACTTATGTGGTTGATATATGATAGAACCATTGAGTGAAGAAATATCAGAAATAAGCTTAATATTAATGTTAAGCACACCATTTAACAAATTTGAAATAAATGGGTTATCAAAGATTACCGACTTATGTAAGCTAATAATGGTTATGTTCTACAAATGGAATGGTGTTTAATGTACTATTAAGTAGTCATAGTTTTATGTTTGATAAATATACAGATGCTAAAATAAAACACAAACGTTTATTTATAAAGCAGAATATTTTCTAATAAAAAAACTTATTAGATCTAACAACTAATTAATTTGTGCATTTACATGCCAACAAAAAAAGAACGGTTGTAAAAATTCCTAGTCTCTATAGCAAATATACGGACAAGCAACAGTAAGTCTTAAGAATTTAAGGTCATAAAACAAAAAACATGTTTGGACTTTTCTAGACAGCCTCAAAAATTATAATCCTTACAGTTTACTATTTTGCAACTTTATTAAATTTTAAAATGTTGTAATTTATGTTTATCTAAAATAAGTAACTTTTAAATAAAATAGCTTGGCTTGGTTAGTAAAATATAAAAAATGTTAATATCACATCTACGAGAATATCAGTAAACTTTTCTCTCTAGAAAAATATTAACACGTACAGCGCCGTTTATAAATTAAAATTAGTTCTTATAGGACAAAACGCCAACCAACTCAATATCCAAACGATAAGATTTTAGTCATTACTTTTTTTATATGTTTAACTACATACAATATTCTATGTCTTCATGCTTTTAAATAAAGATATGAAGTTATATTTAAAGAGTAAAAAAATACCAAAAAAATAATTAAAAACGTCACTTTTTAAAAATTAATTGCAAAGAAACGACTTATTGCATCAAATTTCTACAAGTTTGAGGACACAGATTAGACTTTCTTCTACAATGAGTGAATTTTTTTTTCAATTATATTCAGGCGTTTTCTTGCTGAGTTGGATGCTGTGAACCCTTATAATAGCGCAATAATTTTCCCCCCTTAACAAATAAAAATGACTTAATCATTAGTTAATTATATTGGGTAAAGAAGCTAACAATCACTTATTATAATTCTTTAACTATGTAAAACATATTATTATTATTATCTAAGTATAAAAGTATTTTTTTTTTTTTTTAATAAACTCAATACGCCTTGCTTGAGCAACTAGTAAATATGAAGCGAGAAGATTAACTGTGCATAAAATTTCTTAAAAATTAAACTTCAAACATGGAACAAACCAAATTTTCTTATGAACAACTTGCAAACAAAGTGAACAAATCTGTAAATATATTTATTTACATATCAATGAATCATAAAGATGAATTCTAAAGTCATTTTTATGATTAAATGATATAACTACAATCACATTTTTTTCTGGTTGCAGAAATCAATAAATGGGTCAATAGATTTAAAATAAAAAACTAAGTAAACAAGAAAACATTTTCGTTCAAACAATTAGACAAAGATTAAATAAATCAGGAATAAACCAAGCCAAATGTTTTTACAGAAATGCATGCAGAGCAACGGTTTTGAATTTGCTTTACAACGGGTAGAAGATAATTTGAGTGATGTTGTAATTTCTGATGACAAGTTTTTTTGTTTGTTTGTAAAAAGTAAAAACTTATTGAGATCACATGGTCCTAGTAACATAATTGAAATTTAAATAACTCACAGTTTTAAGAAAACAAATATTTTTTTATGACAATAGTGCAGTACACACTAGAAAAGTAGTCATGAATGATTTGTTAAACATACCAACATAATCACAAAAATTGCTTGACCTGATTTAAATCTTATAAAAAATGTTTAAGCTTCCATGGTGCAAAATTTAAAAAAAATGTGGTAATAGAAGCAAAACATTTATAAAAAAAACTGGTAAATAGGGACAACTGAGCAATGACAAATTAACAAACTTAATAAAAAAAAATTGGAAAGTGTAATTGCAAGTGAAGGTTAATTCACAAAATATAAATTTATATTTTTTTTATATATAGTACGTCGTACTTACATTTACTTATTGTATGATAAATTAAAAGCAAAAATTAATAATGTTTTCATTACTGTAGAAATTATTAAAATATTTAAAACATTTATTCTAAAATATATTTAATAATACAATAATAATTTTATTACAGATAAACAATAATTAAATTGTCAAATTAACTTTCAACTTCTTTCTTATTTTATTTTGCATTTTTAGAAATAATTAAAAGCAAGTTGATTTAATAATTAATTAATTTTTTTTTTATTTGTTTAATTTAAGCAAGTCGATTTTGCAAATAAGTTTTCAAGTATAAACAAGTCAATAAAAGTGAAACAACCCTTGCGTTAACAGATATTTTTTAAACTGTTAATTCCATTAACTCATAGGTTATATCAGTTGTCTTGTCATAATTGGTATATTTGTCACTAGTGGTAATAGTATTAAGACATTTATATTTCCAAAAATAAGGTTAATACGCTATCTCAGATTGACAGAGAATGCAAGTTTAAAAATGGTCGTCAAAGCAACCAAAGGATACAATAAACTAATTTCTAACAAA
Source organism: Tachinus rufipes (assembly GCA_963932245.1). Taxonomy (NCBI): domain Eukaryota; kingdom Metazoa; phylum Arthropoda; class Insecta; order Coleoptera; family Staphylinidae; genus Tachinus; species Tachinus rufipes. Next base: position 74,249,855 of record OZ010744.1, read on the forward strand.
GATTCTAGAATCTGACTACAAACTAGTACCACATTAATGACAATGACAAGAACAAATTAACAGCAGGCTCAACGCAAAGAAAAACTAAAAGGTATTGCCATGCGCTAGTCATTTTTAGGAGCCACTTGTTGAAACAAACACCTCACTACGTTTTAAAAAATAAAACAAAATTTAAAAAAAGAAAAAAAAAAGTAAAGCTTTGCTCAAAAGTTTTTTGACTCTATCCTTCTATGTAGATTTTAAAAATGTTTGTCCTTGTATTTAAAAAGATGCCAACAAACTAGATGCTCAAAATTATCGTGCAATTGGTAATCAATCTGCAATTCCAAAAATATTAGACAAATTAATTGCCGGCTAAGGCAAATCTACACACAGTATTCAATCGGCTTGTAATAAAACATATTTTTGCATTAAAAAAAATGGATTTTAAACCGACGCAGTATATACAGATTTTTTCAAATCTTTAAACCAAATTCAACAAACCGTTTTACATAATTAACTAAAATGTATGAGTTTTAAAAACAAAGTGATTAAGTGGCTAAATAGTTTTTTTTTTAAATAAAAAACAATATGTTAAAACTTTGTGTCTAGTGCAATAAATGTTTCTTCTGGTGTACCACAAGATTCTCATTGTAGACCTGTATTATTTGTTATTTGCAAATAATCTTAAACTGTATAATTTTGTACAAAATTTTACCAATTTTGATATTTTCAAAAATACTTTGACGCTTTGCTTGGTTGTTATATTAACCACCTTACTTTAATTTAAAAAAAATATATAACATTATTGTTTGGTAAATGGAAGATTGTGCACATTTTTGCAATTACAGAAATTAAATTATCTAACAAAAATTAAAAATCTACATTATTAATATATCTATTGACAATATTTTGACTAAAATTTTATTGTGTAAATTAATGTACATTTGATGTAAAAGGAGATTTCTGTTAATGCACATATTAATATTATTACTATAATTAATAACCTTGACTTGGCAATAGATATCAAACCTAATGTTATATCATAATAATTTGTTTATAATCTATTAATTCCGCACGTAAAATAGTCTCTGATTTGAATGTGCAAGTAGATGATGTAGATTTGAAACAAGTCAACAAACGCAAAAGTTGCATTAGATGCTTGGTATGAGTCTAATGAGTACAAAGCTCAGTTGACCATACACTGTAAAGCAAATTACCAAATGACAATAAGCCACGGGGGCAACCGCCTGCAAAGTCAAACATGACCCATAGTACAATTAAATTGGCGGAACAACAATATGTTACACAAACCAGTTTAACTTTAACTTTTTTATAGTTTAAAAGTTAATTTCTCTAATATTTGTGGTCTAGAAAAAATCAGATTCGGTTTATTAGCATCTTAAACATAAAAAAGTTTATGTATTTTTTAATTAAAACCAAAGTATTTATTTATATGTTATTTTTTGTATTCTTTATTTTTGTATTGTAAAACATCATTGTTTATGTATATTTGATGTAAATGTAAATAGGAAGATTATACCGTGATGAAAGTATTATTATTATTATTATTATTATTATTATTATTATTTTTATTTTTCAAAACTCGTAATACATAATACGGAAGATAAATTAATTTACGAACCTTTCGGTTAAAGTAAATAAATATATTATATTTTTTATTATTTTAAAAATTTTCTAACGGTGCTGCAGGTATCTAATATAACTGCACGCTGCAATTGAATGTAGATTCTTTTATCCAGCTTTAATTCTTTCAAGGCGCCATGTAATGTTATTGGAATGATGCCGGTAGCAGATATCACAATAGGAATTATACGTATTTTTTTCATGCTCCAAAGTTGTTCAATTTCTATAGATAAATTTGTATACTTAGTAATTTTTTCCGTGTAAGACTTTTGTAAATTGTTTGAACTCGGTATTGTAATATCAATCAAAAACGCAATTTTATTAATTTTATCGACAAACGTTATATCCGGGCGGTTGTGGCTTATTGATTGATCCGTTAAAATTGTTCTATCCCAATATAATTTGTAATTTTCATTTTCCAAAACTTTATCTGGCGTATATTTATAATATGGTCTTTTATTAGTTACTATAGAATTTTGAAATGCAAGCTCTTGGTGAATAATTTTAGCTACATTATCATGTCTATTTTTATAGTCGGTATTTGCAATAATAGAGCAACTTGATATTATGTGCTGAATATTTTCGTTATGTGTTTTGCACTTTCTACATTTGTCGTCTTGTGTTCCGTCTTTGATAATGAATTTTTGATAATTTTTTGTTTTAATCACTTGATCTTGAATTGCTATTAAAAATCCTTCAGTTTCAGGGAAGAGTGCTCCATAAGTTAACCAAGCGTTTGATGCTGTGAAATCAACATGAGCTTGGATTAGTTCTTGTAAATGTTTGCCATGTAATGCTTTCTCTTTCCAAGATTCTATTTTTTCATCAATTGTTGTAATTCTAAATTCTATTAAGTTAGCCATATTTAATGGTGTGTAGTTTTCGTCAGCATTGATTATAATTCGATGTAGTTCTGATGTTTCTATTTTGTCATAAAAATATTTTCGAATTTTTATTTTTTGTTTGTGATGCATATTTTGTATATCGATTATACCTCTTCCACCACTTTTTCTTGGTAATGTTAATCTTTCTGTTGCTGATCTAGGATGATGAAAATTTGCCAAAGTTAGTAATTTATTAGTTTTTCTTTCTAAATCTTTAATTTCTGTATTTGTCCAATTTATTATACCAAAAGAATATATAAGTATGGGAATTGAATAACTATTAATTGCTTTCATAATGTTTTTGCCATTTAACTTAGTTTTAGTTATTTTTTTAATTCGTTCAAGATATTTTTCTGTTATGTCTTTTTTTGTTTGTTTTTGATCAATTAATTTTGATTGGTTCATTCCTAAATATTTGTATACTTCATCTTCTAAAAGTCCTTTTATTTCTTGGTCATTTTGTAGTTGGTAGTTTAATAATTCACGTTTACCTTTGTTAATATTTTGTGTTCTGCATTTATCAAGACCCATTTTCATGCGAATGTCAATACTAAAAACCTCAACAGTTTTTAACAAATGTGCTAGATTTTGTTGAGTACTGCTGTATAATTTTATGTCATCCATATATATAAGATGAGTTAAATTGTAGATAGTTCTTCTGTTGTTTTTAATATTGAATCCATAAGTAGTTTTATTAAGCATATTTGAAAGAGGTTGTAATGCTAAGCAGAACCAAAGTGGGCTTAATGAGTCACCTTGATATATTCCTCTGTTTATCTTAATTGGATCAGTAATTATGTAATTATTTTCTTTGTATAATTTTATTATTATTATTATTATTATTATTATTATTATTATTATTATTATTATTATTCTTGTTTTTCTCGGTGCAGTTTATATAACGCTGGGCTTACACCAAAGGCGTTATATAATCTTAAAAATTATTTTAAAAATTTTCTGACTGTACGGCAGGTGTTTAAAATTACAGATTTTTGAGTTTTTATATAAATATTGTTATGTAAGTTTAAAATTTTTATATTTTTCTGAAAACTATGGGGAATAATTCCGGTGCTTGATATTATAAGCGGTACAATTACCACTTTTTCCATTGCCCATATTCTCTGTATTTCATCTGCTAACGCTGTATATTTTTCCATTTTTTCGTTGTACGTTTTTTCGATGTTATTAGTGTTAGGGATTGCAATATCTATAATATATGTAGTTTTATTATTTTTATCTATTAATGTCAGGTCCGGTCTATTATGATGTATTGTTTTGTCAGTTATTATTGCCCTGTCATAATATAACTTGTGAGTACCGTTTTCTAAAATTGGTTCAGGCATATATTTATAGTAGGGATTCTGATCTGTTTTTAAGTTTTTATTTTTTGCAAGTTGTTGGTGAACTATGTTTGCTACTTGATTGTGTCTGAATAAATAATCAGTTTGCGCCAGTAGTTTACAACCCGATGTTATATGTTGTATAGTCTCCGACTGCGCATGACATCGCCTACATTGATCAGTTTGCACATTACAATCTTTTATTATGTATTTTTTGTAGTTGTTAGTGTTAATGACCTGATCTTGTATTGCTAACATAAATCCTTCAGTCTCAGGAAATATATCAGCATGAGTGAGCCACGCGTTTGAGGCTTCTTTGTCGACATAAGATTGATCTAAATCATAAGAATGTCTTCCATGCAACGATTTTTGAGCCAATTTTTGTTTTATGGTTAGATCTGTAGAGATGTGTAACGAATAATCTGTAGTTATGTCTTGTAGATTTAATGGCGTATGTTTAGTATCGGCCAGAATTATAGCGTTATGCAAAGGCGATGAAACTTGCTTGGAATAAAAGAATTGCCTTAACAATACAATTTGCTTATAATGCAGTGCAATAATGTTGGTAAGACCTCTTCCCCCATGTTTTCTTGGTAGAGTGAGCCTATCTGTTTATTATTATTATTATTATTATTATTATTATTATTATTATTATTATTATTAAGTAATAATCCAGTATATTCACTTTAATCTAGTATATTTCAATTCCGCCGACATCCACAAACACCAAGCATATGTTAAACTGAAGACGTAAAATTATTAAAACGTTGGATATAATAGCATATTTAATAGTAATAAAAATACGGTTAAAAGTAGTCAGTTAAGCAAATAATAAAAAAAAATACTAACTAACTTACTTAACTAACTTAACCAAACTTAAAAATAAAAAATAAAATATAAAACACAGAGTTAAGTATTTAACTGTTATAAGAAATATAAATATAAAACGTTAGTGTGTGTTATAATTTAATTTATTCCAAATTAATGATTTGTGTATAGATGAAGTGAGCTTATGCTTATGTAAAATGTTGATATAATGTACATCTAAATAATATTTTTTTTAAGATACGTGTATTATGTATTATTATTATTAGTATGAATGTAAATTTTTCTAATCTTCTATCAATTTCCAATTAGCCAATGCGTGATATTCTATTTTTCTTACATATACTAAATGCATTTTGTACTTTTTGCATACAGCGCATGAAGTCATTCTTGCAAAGGCAAAAAACATATACGGTATCACAACGATTAAATCTAGCTAGTATCAACAAGTCAGAAAACAATATTTCCAGTGTTTTGCTGAATACGTTTTAATAATAGCTTTAAATTTTTATAGAACATTAAATCAGTTTAGAAACATGTTCACTAAATCTAATAACACTATATTGCCTTAGATTTTAGCAAATTTTGCATATTTAATAGTCGCTTGCAAATTATTGTAAATTACTTATGCTTCACTGAATAATAAATAAAATTAAGTATCATTAAGATAACAATAATATTGACAATATTTTAAGTAGTATTGTAGTTTGTTAATATAAATTAGAAATAAAATTGCATTTTGAAAAATGCTACAAACAAGTTAAATAGATTTTAACACTTTCTTGTTTAATTTTACCACCTATGTTTGTTACCTCAAATAACAAATAAAAACATTGATTGCTTTGCTACTTATTCCAATCGATGTTAAAATAAATATAAAAACATTATGAACTATACAATCAAAGGCTTTTGAAAAATTTAGTAGTACTAATAGTGTGCTTTGTATTTATCTAAAGCACTTAAAATCATCTAATATTTTTAATAATACTGTATACAGTAGCTATAACTGGAACAAACACCTGATTGTAAAGATGGCAGAATTTTATGATTATGTAAAAACTCTTAAATTTTTTAGACAAAATTTTTAATTTATAACTTTTGAATTCAAATACATTTAGGTAGTAGCAGTATAATTGCATGTTTTCCTATGTTCAAAATGTTGATTAATGCACTTATATAATAAATTATTGCATTAATAAAAGTGTGTTTCTAAACATATGAAAACATGCAAGTATACTGAAATAGAAATAATAAAAGAACAACAATGTTTAAAAAAAAATATGTTAATATTATCTTTTCCTGTTGCAGTAGATTTAATTTCATTTAAAATTTTTGATACTTGAGTGTTAGTTGTTTCCACAATTTTTATAAATAGTTGAATTTGCTGTTATAATATTATAAAAAATTATAATATATCTTAAACCTATTTTTTCCAATTAGAGTATTTATGTCATACCGTTTTCCAATTAAACCCTATTTGATAACTTTTCTTAAAAATTTGACAAGTTTATTTTATACTTTTGATACTTTTACTATTTATTTCTTTCTTTGGTTTGGTTAATAAAATATAAAATAATGCTGTTCAACAACGGAGAATACGCAGGTATTATTTTTGTTTACGGATTATGTAATGTACATTTTTGTCGCGTATTTTTGGACGCATTTTGAAGGCTCCGTTCATTTGGAATTGGAAATTGCCGTAGTGGAGGTCCACATCAACAACACACCGTGGCAGAAGAGGAACAATAGTTGAAGCAGTTTATGATGAACCAAGGATCAGCATAAGGCGACTTTACGCCCGTTTAAACTTATCTAAAAACTTTATCTAAAAAACCTTAAAAAGAAAAATTCTTCACTCATGTCATTATCTACAATCAGGCAACGCAGCACAACAGTTAGCATTTTCTTTTTTTAAACAACATCAACTAGATTCTAACTTCTTCAGTTCAATATTGTGAAGCAATGAATTTATGTTTACGAGGTGGCATTAACAATATACATAATGAGCATAACTAGGTACAAGTATACCAATAAAAAAATTTAGTTATCACATTGAGTAAGGTTTTTAATGGACAACTAGTGCCAATTTAAATCTTACCGCTTCGTTTAAATGCTAGTTTATACGCAAAATTCTTCTAACGTTTTGTTTTATATCAAAAATTCAAAACTTTTAGTTTTTAGTTTACAAAATGAGAAATGTAATCAAAAATATTATTTGTGTATTGTTATTTAACATGTAATAAAGATATAATCTTGTGCCAAACCGTTTGTTGATAAACTAAATCCAGCTCTGGTTGGAGTATAATTGCATTTGAAAAAACCTAAATAAAAATTTCTAGCTGAATAGAATCAAATTTATGTTTTTAAATCTTACCGATTCGGGTACCTTACATAATAAGTATAATATAAGTGTTGAGTACCATAAAACTTATATTATATAACATTAAATATCTATAGTGTTCGATTAAATTATAGGCTCAACATAATTTTAGAAACAAACTTAATTGGTTTGTAACTATTTTATATTTATTCTGTATTAGTATCACGTTTAACAAAAAAGTCTATGAAAACTAGTCGTAAATTATTAAGAGATTTGTTCACGGCTGTAACAGGCTCTGCAGTATAAAAATTCACATACACTTTGCATCATAACAACAGATTAAATGTTTATAGAGTACCGATACTATTTATGGTTTCAAAGATAGACATTGTAAAGTTTTGTGTTGATATTAAAAATTTAAAAAAAAACTACAAGAAAGTATGAATTATTATTGGGAAAGAGAGGCTTTGGTTGATAGCCTTTTCTATTATATTTTGTTTTATAAATGTTTGTCTACTTCTTACTGTAATTGTTATTGTAATGGAAAACTATGCTATTTCATTCGTTTTATTATGTAAACATAATGCAAGCAAAAAGTAATTTCGCACGGAACCATCAACAAGTGATAAATTGCCAGTTGAATGTTGTATTAAAACATTTAATAAACAATTTACTTATTTTTGTTTACGTTATAAGTATTTAACTTGCACAACGTTTCCGTTTTTCATTGTGTGAAGATGTGCAACGTCTAGACTCGTGGGATTATGGAATATAGGTACCAATATCGTGCTCGTTGCACAATATTCAATATTAATTATATTAATAAATTGATAACCCTGCATTTATTTATTATATTTGTAAAAAAGTATAGTATACAAATCATACATAATTCTTATTTTGTACATGAAATAACAATACTTACTACTATTATATACATATACTAGATAGAGTACAAACACGTTTATTTTTATAATTGCTGACCCAACTAACATAGTACTTCAAATTGATTGTCTGTCGTAAGAAGTAGTTATTATTAATATTAATTTATTATATAAATATAAATAAATAAACGAATTGTTAAGTGTATATTTATTTGTTAGACTGCTATTAAGATTCAAATATAAAATAATATATTGCTATATCATAAAATGCTAAGCAGATGGTGATTTTTTCTAAACAATTTACATAAGTATAACAAAAACACACCTGTACTAAATTCAGTAACATCATAAAGACAGTAAGTTTGTTAAATCATGTTCTAATAACTTATTAATTTTTAAAATTAATAACTTACTTTTTAAAGCTAATAAGCTAAAATTAAGCGTATTTATAAGAGCAATGAAATAATTGCAACAAGTTTCATCACCGTATTGTAATCGTGTTTAACCTCATGATAACTGTGTATAAAAAAAATCAATATATATTAATACACTTGTGTGTAATACATACAGTTAAGTACATCACTAGTCATCTATTTTAGAGGACTATTTGTTCAGAATTAAAAAAAAACGTCACAAAAGAAATAACGAGTACCTACTGAAGTTATTTGATGTGTTTAATTGAAAGCATATTTATAAAATGTCGAGCGTTATTCAAGTTTGATAGACAGCATACTAAAATATTAAAAACATTGACCTCTGTTAAATATTCATAAATTAAAAACATACATTACAAAAAAGAATGTCAGTATTTTGTATAAAAAAGTTACTGGTAAGGTCTTAAATCATATTTTTTATACAAATATTAAGCCATATGCAAATAATCGTATAATTATAAGATTATATTTCTTATAAAATTATAAAAATTGTATGAACTGATAATAACCAGAGACAATCTTATTTACCCGATAGCATGCATGTGCTCTAGAACAAAAAAATGCATATATGAATAAATTTTACATACTAATAACTCAAATTTATAAATGGTTTATTTTTTATATAGTTATAAAATTAGTAAAAAAATATACATAACGTTCATTTTAGTTAGAATTAATGTGCACATACCATTACCTTTTTCTAGTTTCTCACAATCTTTATTTCCGAAGAGCCTCTCCAAACAAAATTAAGTCTATGAGAGAGACGAAGTAAATGGCTCTTTGTTGAATTCATTCACATTAACGAAGTGGTTTTTTTTTGTTCATCTAAAATTCTACATTATCTTTGTTTTATGTTTCAATTTCTAGTTTCAAAATTAATTGTTTTACTGTGAGAGCTTGTCGCATATCACTTGTACGCTTGTATTTTGAAGTATTTAGATTATAAAACAGTTAGCAGTTACAACGCTCAAGTTATTCATAAGTTTTATTGCAAACAGCCAAACAGTGCAAAACCGTATGTACTTACAATATGCGTTTCCTAAAACGTAATAAAAAGCATTTCTCTTGTAACTTTAAATGTCACTTAAAATTTAAAATTAAAATTGTTGTCCAGTCGCAAATATAGAATAAATGTAATTAATTATAAATTGACATATTTTAAACAGACGTCAAACTTTGTATGTGTGTATCAGAAAATGCAGTAGAGTAGAGTTTACGTGGAGACAAGTTGAAACGCGGTAAAATGATATTTCAGAAAAAGAACAATTTTATTTAAATTTATACAAGTTCTATTGTTTCAATTTTACAAATCTTTAACTGAATTTTGTGAGCAATGTTATTTTAGCGTTTTATCAAATAAATTCCGTGTGAATGAATATTCATTTGATAAAGTATCATCAGTATTTCATCAGCTCAACTATAATCTAATTATTTGTTAAATTTAGTTTACGAGTCTATTAAAGAATATTGCATGTAGTCTTGATTCACTATTAGTTTTTTTCCTTTATCTATTAATAAACAGTTTTGATATTTTTAGTAGAATAGTTATTATACTTATTATATAATTAAAATATACAAATTATATATACAACTCACATTTCTTAATAAGATCTAATACAAAATGTCAATAAACTCTGTCACCATATATATAAAAATGATTCACTAGACCAACAATTTATTCCATTAATATTTTGCTCAGCTACAATACATGGGAATATAAAATAATATTGTTTTTTAAATTGTTTCACAATTTATAACAGCATTTTAATATTTTGATGACTTTAAAAGTAAATAAAATTAATAAAATAAATAAATTGTTTTGACTGACTTTTATATATTTAGCATATGAATAATTGATCTACTTTTAATTTCAGTTAACTTAAAGTTATTTGCTTAAAGATGATATTTTATATTATATGAAAATGCAATAAATAATTACGATCTGCAATACATAATACTGAAAATATATTATTTTATTAATAAGTGAAACAACAGATAATAAATTTATAAATAATTAAGTAAATTGTGATTAACTATTCTGATGTAAAAAAACTAATCATCAAATAAACAGGTCTTAAATTATAATGTTTGTGCATACTACACAATCGTGTTAGATTTCCAATAATAAATTACTTTTAGTTTTATAATATGTAGTATAATAATGATTATAAATTGTATGATATTGTTTAATTTAAATGCAATATTTTGGTAATAAATATCAATAAAATGTAACTACATAATATATTTAAAACTATGAGTCTAAATTATAGTCTAAAAGTTAATAATTAATTTTTTTTTATAAGATTGAAACTAGTTATAAATCTAATTAGTAATTAATTATTTTTCTAAAAACTAATGGTTATGGAATTATGCGTACTCGACCCACAAAACGTTTATTAATACACCTATAATTAATCGCAGCGAGTAAAATCAAATAGAGATAAACATAATTTATCACAGATGGTGTTTATACTAAACTAACCGTTCAACAAATAAATCTATAATTACCTTTTTCCAAATATTTTTTCTTCTTAAAATTGCGTTATTAAACCATGCACAAGTTAAAATTTGTACTGTTAGAAACTGCACTTGCACGAAACTGCGTGTTTTGTAATGAAAAGCGCGTCGAGTCGTCACGAGAGAGCACAAGTTTGCGTCGCGGCGGCCGGAACGCAGATGATAAAATCGCCTACATACGCTCCAGCTAAACATGAGAGTGAGCGCATGGATTTTGACGCCTCTTGCCGATAAAATTTTGTTTAAATCCAGAATCATCTTTTAAGGAATAACATGAAATTTATATTGCATGTATATGTTGCATCCTTATTGTAAAATCATGTTTTTTTTATAAAATGCGTATTTTTTTAAACAAAGATTTTTTTTACTCGAATTATAAAACATCTGTATTGACTCATCATTTTTCAATCTGCATAGTCACTTAAAAAACAACTAAGTGATTTATAAGCTTGCGACATATGATTGTATTGAACAATCTATATTTGGAAACTTATTTACTTTTATAAAAAAATAAATGGTTTAAATATTGAATATATAAACCGGCACAACATAGAATTTTTTTAATAAATTTTGAAATCATTTTTAATCTTGTTTTAACTCGATAATTATTATATTTTATGCATCAATCATAAATTATATTTTATTTATTTATATAATCATAAACCATTCTACTTTTCGGTATATGGCTTTTGTTTTAAAGAGCTTTTTACATAAAGTAAAATTGAGTATCCGCAATAGTTAAATTCTGACCTTATTATATACACCATAGTATTTAGGAAAAGTTCTATTCTAAAATGACATCGTCAATTTATGTTAAACAACAATTTTTAATTATATTTTTTGTTTGCTAATTTGGTCACATTAAATTGTTTATTACACAAATAATAATAATTTCTTTAAGTCATTCAACAGTTCAATGTATTATTTTTGCGTGCAATTATATTGAATAAACACTACATAATTTAACTATTAAAAATAATAAATTACGATAATATTAACTCGTAGGCTAGAGACATCATACCACATTTTTGGAAACTTAAGCGATCACGTGATTTAGACCGAGGCTCGTCTGCGTACATTGTAAAAATCTTGTTTTGTTCCTATGCAACATGAGATATGATATAATATGAATCAAGAAAGTGTGTCACGTGTAGTATCGTGTAAATATTCCAGTAACGTTTACAAATTATTTTGTGCAGTTTAAGTGTTGTGTTAAATTTTTTTGGATGATAAAACATCTTAAGTTATCCAGAAAATATAGGATTTTTTAATTGAATCATTGGTAAAATTTTATCTAACATTTTACTAATATAACTTAAAAATATTCTTCTTTGCTTTGTTATTGTTTAATTTATTTTATTCAGTTCCTAGAATATTTTTCAAACCGCACAACTAGAGCAGTCATAAACGTTTAATTTACTCTGTAACGACTTGAGTAAGTTCGTTGCGTATAAAAGCAAAGGTTGGCGGTTCAAATCCTGTGTGCACGTTATTTATATTTTAAATTGGCATTTAACTTTTTATTGTATATATTATATTTTTTGGTCTGTATGATAATTTTATTTATTTAAAAATTCATTTATTTTTTCTTTTTCATATATTTGATAACTTTTTAGTTATAAACAATTTATTAACAGTCTATAACACATTAATTCCATATTACCGTGATCTTCCTATCCGTTGTAGACAGTCACCGTGAAAGATCGTACGGTGTGAAGATTGTAGAATCCTTATTTCTTTTTTATAAGTTAAATATTTATTTTGATAGAACAAATAATTGTATAGTGTTATTAAAAACGACAATTTTATGTGCACGTTGTAACAAGGCGATCCACCCAAGTAATTATTGAAATGTTTTCAATGTTCCTTATGGTTACACAAAGAATGTGTGACCAAAAACGTTGTCGAACAGCAAGAGTTGTTGAAACTAAAAACCAAATATGTGTGTAAAGATTGTGCAACTAAGCAAACAAATGTTCAAAATTGTTCGTTGGTTGATATAAAAAAGTTATTAGTAACGTATATTTCCCCATTTCAAAAAGATGTAGCGGAAAGATTAGATAAACTTACCAACTCAGTAGAAAATATGAACAGCAGAATTGATATTCTAGAAGCAAAAAACAAAAGTCTACGAGAAGATCTTACAGTTCTACAAGCAAAAGTAGATAAAAATGATCATTTATATATGAATTTGTAGACCGCCAAAAAAGAAAAAATAATTTAACGCTTTATAATATTCCCGAATCGTCAAAATCATTAACAAAACTTAGGATTGAAGAAGGTTGAAACAAAGTACGTAATTTTCTCGGTTCTATTGGTGATATCCCAGAACCATGCAAAGTGATTAGAGTTGGTAAAAAATCTAATAAACCAAGACCCATTAAAGTAATGTATGAGAACAAAGAAACGGTTATTAAAGTATTAAAAAATCAACAGTTATTGGCAAACCAAGAAATAAATATAAAGCCAGATAAAACTCCAATGCAACAACAAGAACTTAAAGTTGTTACAAAAGATTTTCAGAAGAGAAAAGAAGACGGAGAAAGTAACATTTATATTAATTACAAAAATGAACGACTATATATATATTTACTAATAAGAAACAGATAGCAAAAAACTAAAAATATATCTACAAAATGCGAGGGGTATTAAAACAAAATTGTTCAATTTTTTTCTAAATGTGAGTTGCAGCAATTATGATATAATTATAATAATAGAAACATGGTTATCGGATGATGTTTTAAACCCGGAATTAAACCTTAAAAATTACAACATATTCAGAAAAGATAGATGTAAATTGTCAAGCAACAAAAGTGGCGGAGGTGGTGTCTTAATAGCCGTTAAAAAAGATTTAAAGAGCATTAAGATTGAAAATATTCCTCAAACAGTTGATCAACTATTTGTTAGGTTACAATTTGGGAATACCAGTTATATATTTGGAGCTTTGTATATACCCCCAAGAGATAATGTTGCTAAATATAAAACTCATTCAGAAACATTAGAAAACATATCTTTGTGTTACCCAACTGACACATTACTAATTGGTGGAGACTACAATTTACCCAATGTTAAGTGGCTAAATAATGACTTGGGAGCAAATTTGGAGAATTATTCAAATAAATCTGCTCATATCTTATGTGAATTATGCGCTCTTTTAAATTTGTATCAATGTAATAGTATCCCAAATCCTCGCAATGTAATTTTAGATTTAGTATTCTCTAATGAGAGGAACTTCACAGTAGATATAGCGGATGATATTCTGTTTGCAAATAGTGAACACCATGTAGCTTATTCTATCAACATGAATAAACCAAACTATGATCATGGAATGAATTTTATTGAAATAATTTCAGACTTTAAAAGAACAGATTATCAATCAATTAATTTGTATTTAGCAAGTATTGATTGGCAAGACATTTTTGTGGAAAATAACGTTAGCGGTTCTGTTGAAAATTTATATAAAGTTTTGTATAAAGCGATTGATAGTTATGTTCCACTAAGGCAGGTAATAAAAAGCTCTTACCCAAAATGGTTTTCTGGAGAGTTGATCAAATTAATCAAACAAAAAAAGGAAATCCATAAACAATATAAAGAAACTGGAAGTCTTAATTTGTTTAAAAAATTTTAATCCTTAAGAAAAACCTGTAAAGATTTAACCACTTCATTGTATAAAAGTTACTGCCAAAATGTTAGCGAAAATATTTGTTTCAATCCAAAATCATTCTGGACGCAAATGAAAAACGAAAAACAGTAGGTTTTCCCAAAAGTATGACTTATGGAGATAGAATAAGCAACAATGGACAGGACAGCGTAAATTTATTTGCAGATTTTTTTTCAAATGTGTATACAGAAAATCATTCGACTATACCAACATTTGATTATGATTCTAATGTAAATTCGTTGCCCTTTAATTTAAACGTAATTGACATTTATAAATGCATAGAAAAACTGCCAAACTTTGCAGTATCCGGGCCCGATGGAATACCAAACGAGTTTATTAAAGCGTGTATTTGCACATTATCCAAACCTATTTTCGATCTTTTTAAGCAGTTTATTATACAGGGCATTTTTCCAAATTTTTGGAAAAAGACATATATCAAACCAATTCACAAATCTGGTAGCCGCAATGAAATTAAAAATTATAGGGGAGTTTGCAATCAATCATGTATTTTAAAAATGCTTGATTCTATTGTTGCTTTACAGTTAAAATTGATGTGTAAAAAACTATAACGGATAATCAGCATAGATTTTTAAGTAGTAGATCCACACTAACAAATTTATTTTCATTTCAATCAGAAATACTGGAGTCATTTGACAATAAGTTTCAGGTAGATGCTGTATACACAGATTTTGAAAAAAACATTAGATAGAGTTAATCATAAATTTTAATTGCCAAATTAAACCATCTAGGTTTTAATCAAAATGTAGTAAATTGGATCAAAAGTTTTCTGGCGGGCAGAACGCAATGTGTTAAAATAAATAACCACTTATCTAAACCAATCAACATAGTTTCTGGTGTGCCTCAAGAAACTCATTGCGGTCCAATTTTGTTTTTGTTGTTTATAAATGATCTTCCAAATGTGTTAAAAAACAGCAAGTGTTTGATGTTTGCAGACGATCTAAAAGTATTTCGGCCTATTAGAAGCAAAACGGATTGCATTCTTCTACAAGATGATATAATCCGTATACATGAATAGTAGAGCTAAAAAAATGTTAGGTTTTGTTAATAAAATAACATGTGATCTTGGTCCAAATGCTTAACTTGTTCTATACAGATTATTAATTTGACCAATTTTAAAGTACAATTTAACGGTTTGGTCACCTTACCAAATAGGCAGCATAAATAAGATCGAAAATATTTATTCAAAATTTAATAAATCATTTTGTTTTAAATTAAACACTACTGGCATTTACATATCTCGAGAAAATGTTGCTACAAAATATAATTTATTAGATCTAAAAGACCGGCGATCTGTAAACGATTTGAGCTTTATTTATAAATTAATTCATGGCTACACTTACTGCCCTTTTATATTAAAATTGAACAATATTTGTAGATATTATGTTTTGTAGTTATTTTTTTCAATAAAATATTTCAGTATTACGATTGTTTTTCTTGAACATTTAATTTTTTTTTTTTTTAAATATTTTGTCTACAAATAAATAAACAAAATTCACTGCTTTATGCATAATTTCACCTTGAATCAAAATATGTAAAAATATACAGGGTGTTCCATTTAAAATAACGATGATAGATATCGTTACTCAAAACAGGTAAAATATATTTACAAACTGAGAACGTCAGAAGATAGCTTACTTCTTGCCATTTAAGAATATATAGTTTGTTGGGTCTAAAATTTAAAATAAGAAAATTATAGCTTCCGGCGTTTTTTAGGAAACAGCCTGTATTTAAAGTAGAGACAACCAATGATCGATTCTCACCCCACCCGTATGATATTTTAAATTCATTTATTGCAAGCAAACGAAATATCTTCTACGCTTTTAGGCAATATAATATTTAATAGTTAGTTATTTTTTTTTTTAATAGTTTGTAATTCTTAATCATGTGAAAAATAAATCATCCGGTGTGTACAGATTAAGTTTGAAGCAGAGGATGAAGTCTGTACGTGCTGAGAAAAATACTAGTAATATGTAGCAAATAATATAAATGAACTTTCACTTTATTTTATATTTTTTAAATAGTACAAAATATTATTTACTTACTTTAGACATACCATCATAAAAACGCACAAATGCATACAGCGATTTACTAATTAGTAAAAATAATAACTATTAATTTTGTAATATTATTAAAATAGTAGCTCTAGCTTCTATTAAATTAAGCTAAATATAAAAAAAAAAACATATTTAAATCATTTTCTTTCTAAATTTACGTTTTGTTAAAAATAAAAATGAAATTAATCAGAATAGTTACAAAATCATAATTACATAATTAATTGATTACTTTTTTTTAATAATTTCTTGGCATAAAAAGTAAAACAATAAATTTATTGTAATAATACAAAGTATATATAATTTAGATGCCAATTCAAACAAAAAAAAACCTATATTTTTGTAAATATTTCTATTATTTATATACCTGTTAGTAGTAAAGTAATGGTTTAAATTGCAAAAATTGCACCACAAACATTAGATTTTATCTAATGTTTGTGGTGCTTTGCTTCAGCACCAATACTAATATGCATACCAAATAATTTGCAAACTGGATAATCAATGTGTGAGAAAAGACTACATAATGTAATAAAATTTCTTTTACAATTTATCTTGGAACTACAATTACCAATAACTTAAAATGGAACAAACACATACAAAACTATATAAAAAAAACACAATAGCTTTAAGAGCTCTATATAAAAAAATATCTATAATGCTATCTTTAGTTCACAAACTAATTACATGATGACCGTATGGTCACAAATCAACATAAAAACATAGACAAGCTACAACGACAACAAAACATCGCAATAAAAACATTTTATCAAACAGACAAACTAACCCCAACAAATAAAATTCAATGTATTATCTTAATAAAAAAGATACTAGATCTAATTAAAACAAAAGTAAAACTAACTAGAAAAAAAATGTATACACACAACACACAAAGAAAAGGACACTTCAACAAAAAAGTAAGCCAAACAACATCAAAAAACCATAGTTTTACTGTCAAAAGCATTAAAGTATTTAATAATATACCAGAAAAAATTAAAAATATATGCAACATAAATAATTTTAAGATCAAACTAAAAAAACATTTGACAAAAAAGCAAATATAAAAGTTAAAACTAAAAATAGCACACCTCATAACATCAAAAGATAAGAACAAAAAATTAATACCAGGCCCCAGGAACTCTTTCGGATAGATGGAGGTACTGTGCAGGAACAGTTATATATATATATATATATTTTTAAATTTGTATATATAGAATATAATATATAACTGTTTAACAGACTTCCTTGAACATTTCTTATATTTGTTAAACGGGATGATGAGTCTTTTTTGTAAATAATTTTTTTAATAAATTAAAATATATTTATAACGTTTCATATGTTATGTACATATATTGTCAGATAAATAAATATATAAATAAAAATACAAAATAAAATAATATTTTGTAAAATTGTCACATTTAAAGTTAAAAATATTAGTTTATTTTGTATTTTTATTTATATATTTATTTATCTGACGATATATGTACATAACATATGAAACGTTATAAATAAATTTTAGTTTATTAAAAAAATTATTTACAAAAAAGACTCATCATCCCGTTTAACAAATATAAGATATAGATATATATATATATATATGTATAAATAATTATAAAATAAATGTCGTAAAACTACAAAAAAAAATGCTTTGAGAGCTATTTTAAGGCATTTGACAATACTATCTTTGCATTCACAGACAGCAATTAAAAACAAAATTTTACTTTTTGTTAGATATCAAGTAAACTCCATGCTTAGAAATTAAATTGCAACAATTACATTATACGGTAAGATACTGTAGAGATTTTAACTGCTGGCGGATGCGCACAAGACAGTGTGTTATGGCCTACTGCAATTACTAAATAACATAGGCATAGCACGGTACAAACACGTAAAAAGTTGCATGTTATAAGCGATTACAAGCATAAGGACAACTACGTAAAAAACTAAAATTCTTTGTTCTACCGCTACCAAAAATGCTGTCGCAATTGCTCTATTTGTTACTATCTGGACAATAGATTGATAGAAATGTTTATAATATTTGGATTGACAGGTGCCGTTAATGTATCTCTTATTAGAAAATAACTTAGAGATAGAAATGATTCATTGTTTGGATCATTTGATAGTGGTGTTAGCGGCCTGGAGTTTGAAATTGCTTTAATTTGCGTCATTAATGTTGAAACTTTTTCAAATGTAAGTGACGCATCTCCTATAATGCGTGTTATGTAATATTTTGTGGATTTTACAGCAGCCTCCTATAAATCTCCCAAATTATATCTTATTGATATAAAACGCCATTTTATTTTGTTCACTTGTAGAATTTTTGTTAAGAGGTTTTCAATCTTTTTTTGAAAAAAATTGTTAACATTTTGTTTAGTTAGTGATCTGCTCCAATAAAACTTGTTCTATTGTCAAAATACATATTTGCTTCGTTTCCTCTTCTTGATACAAAACTTCTCACTGCTGATAAAAATGCAATGGATGTTGTGGTCATACAAATAAATATGCATATGTATGCTTTGTCTTTTTACTTTTGCGCAAAGTTTTCTGTATATAATAAAGTCGGCAGAGGTTAACGCTTGTATTTATAAACAAACGAATAAACTCAATAAATATGTTAGGTTATAATAGGTCAAACATTTCTTAATTACTTTATGAACAGTTCTTCTGCTCCTTAAAATCTAGTATTTACATCAAAGGACTGCTTGAGTAGCCTGTGTACCACAATGTAAATTTTTTTTATGAGCATCATTTATCACTAATTGTGTAAATGGGTGTTTTTTAAGTAGCAATATAAAAAACCTGTGACAATATGGCATAGATGCTTGCCGCAATCTTCTTTCTACTTGTAGCATACCATTCATATCCAGAAACGGATTAAGGGATAGAAGTTTGCTATTCCAATTAACTTCTTGTTTTTTTGCTAGTGTGACTAGTTTTTCTTGAAAACAGATTGATTGTATCTTCCTTATTAGAAAAACTTTGACTTTGTTAAGTTTATCATGTTTAAGAAAGGATCTTTTGCGCTTGACATAGTAATTTTGGCAGTTGTTAACAAATCTAAAGCAATATGCAGTAACGTTTATTAACTTGGAAGTATTAGAATATTTTTAAAAGAGATTTAACTTGTCTAACGTAATAGTTGTTATATTTGCCCTTGTTTTTAATTCTGGCAACGGTCCTGAAACTACAAAGTATTTTTAAACAGGTTTTTGCAAGTTTTTAAAATGTCTACAGAATTATTTTTTGTTTGGACGTAATGTCATTCTTCTTAGTACATATTTAAATTTTGTGTATTCTATTTGCTACAAACACCTTAAGTAGTTTGTTATATATTTTTATTCATGGTAAGGCAATAGTAGAATTGGTTTAGTAAAATATTTTGTAAGCGTGAATATGTAGAGCCTGAACACAAAAGTTGCACAGTGTAATTGGTATTGTTTGATGTGCGTAAGTAGATGCACGGTCCATACGCATTGTTACTAACATCACAAAGTCCATAATTTTAACATGGTTTCATGTCTTCAGATACTCAAATGTTTAGTGATGGCAATGATATAGTAAATGAGTTTGCAAAGCATTTTGCAACCGTGTATAGTGCTACTAATAGCATCGATTCTCATTCTGTTTCTCTAACTAGTGATGACATTGGTAATGTAACCATGACTGAAAATGATGTATTGCCTAGTTTTAAACGTCTAAATGGAAACATGACATCCGGGTTTGATAAAATTTCTTCATTTTTGGTTAAAGATTGTGCTCCGGTACTTGTTACACCTCTCACGTACAATTTTAACATCATACTATAAAGTGGCATTTTTCCAGCATGCTGAAAAAAAGTGAAAGTTAATATTGTTTTTAAATAAGGTTATTGTAATTTATTCTGTAATTATCGTCCCATATAAATTTTATCAAATTTCTCAAAAATTTTTGAAGCATCATTATACAATGTATTATTTGCTGTTATCAAACCACACATATTTCAGAATCAGCATAAATTTATCATTGGCAGATCTACTTCAACAAACTTATGCCACGCTACACAGTTGATTGCCGATAACATTCACCAACACATTCAAATTGATGTCATTTATACTGAATTAACCAAAGCATTTGATAAAATAAATCACAACATTCTTTTTAATAAATTAATAATGCTTAACATTCCTAATAATTTGATTGCAGTTATTAAATCATATCTTAGTAAAAGAAAACTTACGGTTGCATACAGTGGTCATGTATCTTCACCATATATTGCATCCACAGGGGCTCCTCAAGGGTCTAATTTAGGACCTTTGCTTTTTTGGTGTATATCAATGACATTTGTAATTTTTTAAAGTCGACAGCTCTGTTATATGCAGATGATTTAAAACTATGCAAAACAATACATAACAATGCCGATTGTCTGTCTCTACAGGATGACCTTAATACTTTGTTGTTATGGTGCAATACCAATTATTTATCATTAAACATTAATAAGTGTAAAGTAATGTCCTACTCTACCAATGTCACAAAAATTAAGTATGATTACAACATTAATGGATTTACTTGAACGGGTAAATTTAATAAAGGACTTAGAAATAACATTTAATGACAAGTTAGGCTTTTTGATCACATTGATACTTTAAAAAAAATTAAATCGTATGTTAGGTTTCATTATTTGTACCGGTAAAACTTTAAGCATACATTATATCAAAATTGTCTTATTGTTGTATCATATGGTCTCCTTGGCAACACAAGTACGTTTTTACTCTAGAACGTATTCAAAAAAGGTTTTTGAAGTACTTATACCTACGTAAACATGAAGTTTATCCAAGCTACCATATAAATTACTAATCACTTCTTTCCGGATTCAAATATCTATCCATTAATAACTGCCACAAGCTAACTATTGCTACTTATCTCAATAAAGTTATACGTTTTATCATAGATGACAGACAGTTTTACTCTGTCATGTATTAATTTTCATGTTCCAAGAGTGACTGCAAGATGCTGTCGTACATTATCCATACCAATATTTCGTACAAATCATTTTGCTAATTCCCCTATCGTACGTATGTGTAGAATTAGTAACGAACTTTCATATTGTTGATATTTATGAAAACAGATAGCGCATTTTAAAAAATCGTTGTTAGAGTCTATGATTAACTAATTTTTAAAAAAATTTTGTTTTTTAAATTTGTTATTACCCGCATTTATATTTTATAATTTGTTATAGTTTTTAATTAATTTATATATCACATTATACTCTATTATTTTATAAACAATGTTTATATGTGCATATGTTGATTTGAATGTAATTAGAACACTATAATTTTTATTGTAATCTTTTAAAATCTTTGTTATTATAATTATTATATATTTATTAGTTTTTAATTTATATTATATTTTACTTTGTAATTGGCAGTAAGCTGCTGAGTAATAAATTTATTGTTATTATTATTATTATCTTTTAAATTTTACTAAATGCCTAGTGTTTTGATGTTACTTTTTTCGTTTAATATTAAATTGTTTAAGTTCGATTTTGATGATTGTAAATCAAGTTGAAATTCGGTCGATGCAAGTAAGTTTGTCAATTTGTGCTTTATTTTTATGAGCATTCCAATGTTGTTGACTTTTGTTAATACGTCATCAACATAAAAATCTTGCCCTACTATGTGTGACCCAATATGTATGATACGTATATTTATTATCTTCTGCAAGCTGCTGCATACATTGTGTTGTTAGATATGGTGCAGATAATGTCCCATATGTAATTGTTTGCAGTTCATAAATCTGTAGTGGTAGTTTTGTTTATAATTCCGTCATATAATTTCTGATTTTTAGTATCTGTCAGATGCACAAAAATTACATAAGCATGAAATCTAAAACAAAGTAAGATGGCAAATAGATCATCTTAGAGTTTAGGGCCAACCACCATATAATTGTTAACTGAAATTCCTGACAAAGTTTTTGAAAACCCCTTAAAAACCACTTTTAGTTCAGTTGTTGTGCTTGTTTGCTTAAGTACTGCAAGATGTAAAAAATAGAAATTGGTTGCGTCCGTTTCATCAGTAAAATTAAAAATTCATTTCATGTGTCTAAGTTCTATGTAGTCTTCCATGAATAACTTGTAGTCATTTTTTAAACTTAGGTCTTGTTCCAATCTACGTTCTAATAAATAAAAACGTTTTACTACAGTTGTTTTTGATTTTCCCAACAAAACCTCCTTTTCTGTAAATGCCAACTGCACTATAAAACTTTCATTTTTTTTATGTGAGTGTGTTGATTTAAAGCGTCGTTTACATTCAGTTTGCAAAAGTAGCTAGTTTTCCATTATTTCTTCCTGATTCCAAAATTTTGTTGCTGCTTTGTCAAGTTCCACTATTGTAGCAAGATTACAGGAAAGTATATATTGTAAGCTATTTGGTTTCAAACATTTGCCAGACATTATCCAACCAAAATGTGTTTTTTGAAAGTGCTTATATGCAGAAGTTGCATTGAGTTGTTCAATGCATAATAACGAGTAAAACAACTTTGTTCTAATTAACATGTCTATTGATTTTAATTTGTAAAACTGTAAATCAGCTAAACTCAAATGTTAAATTAATTGAAATTGGTGCTTATCCAAGAACACATACGGTAGTTGAGATATTGTTTTAATGACCAGGCACTGTAAGTTACTATAAAATTAACTTACTTTTGATTTTATGCTAGTCCTCACTTTTTATGATATCTGTGTGGTTCCATTGTTTACACCAGTAACTAATACAGATGTACTTATCTTTTGTAGTTATAACCGTTTTATACAATCTTTGGAGATAAAATTTGATTGTGACCCACAGTCTAAAAACACAGTGCATAGTTGCATCTTTTCTTGCAAATCTTTAATACATATTAAAGTCGTTGATAGAAATACATTATTCAAGTCGGCACTTGTGTCAGTACATTAATGAAGTAGCAAATTGTGTAACTTTAAACGTTTTGTTACATTTATATTTAGATTTGCATTTTTTTGAGGTGTGATCAGCATATAGTCAGTTTACTTACACACAGTTTCATTTTTTTTACTTTAACTAGTCTGTCATTTGGAGTCATATCAAGAAATCTTGAACATACGTCTAAGTTGTGTTGTTCTTTACACATGTTGCAGTTTGATCGTGGTCATGAAGATATTATATGCATTGTTGTTTTTTGTTGATTGTATTGTTGTTGTATAGGTTTAGAAACTTCAATAGCTTCTAACGTATGACATCTTTGTGTTAAAATTTTACTGAGTTGTTTGAATGTTGTTGATTTTAACTGAGCTTCTCAATCTCTTTGCATGTTATATGGAAGCTTTTTTGTTATAATGTTGATCAATATACAATTCCAATAATTGGATTGTTTGCCTAAAGCATTTAAAGCTTGTGTTTGTTTTGTGGTGATGTCTTGAAGTGATTGTACAAATATATGATTTACTTTGTGTATATCTGACTGCACAACGATTTTAAGTGATCGTGAACTAATAATTGCTTATTTTTATACCTTGATATTAAAATGTCCCATGCTGTATTGTTCTAATAAATTTAAAACATGTATAGCTTTTCCGGTCAAACTGTTTTGTAGGTAATGGAATTGTTGAATATGATTTAATAAACTATTTCTGTGTATTAATAATTTAAATGTATTGTGAAAATGTAACTATTCTCTATAATTTCCAGAAAATAAAGATAGTTTTATTGCAGGTAGGCTTCACTAAATGTTAATTTTGTTCTTCGTGAAATGATATTATTTTCTTTTCTTGATCCTGATGATATGCACGTTTTTGCTT
Source organism: Tachinus rufipes (assembly GCA_963932245.1). Classification (NCBI taxonomy): domain Eukaryota; kingdom Metazoa; phylum Arthropoda; class Insecta; order Coleoptera; family Staphylinidae; genus Tachinus; species Tachinus rufipes. The sequence continues at coordinate 74,274,201 of OZ010744.1, forward strand.
GTACAATAGTTTTGTAAAAGCGAGTTTCAACGGCACATCTTTCTTTATCATCAATTTCAGATAAGAGTTTAATTTTATATTGACACTTTTTAAAATCTGGTAGATTTTGTTAAGCTTTTACTAACATTTCTTCTAACTTAACAACATTAACATTGTCTAAGTATTATTAATTGCTGCATGCAAAACTTCTTAAGTTTTTGATCAACCATCTTGCAATATTTGATAAATATTATACAATTCAATGTTTATCCGATTTCCACGCACTGTCAAAAATCCGGTGGTTTGATGGACCAATAATGAATTGCAACACCCTTGATTTGAAAGTGCCGCAGTGTAAGGAATTATTACTCAATGTAATAATATCAGTAATATAATGCAAACTTACTTTTTTGTTTGACAATTTTTTTTATATATAATATTATTTATGCTTCTATGACAACATATTAATTCCAAAGCATAATAATTATTATTAGTATGACCGTAACAGATATAGTATACAAACTAAACACACACACACACTTTTTCTACAAAGGCCGTACAAGAAAAATTGAAAAAATGTTTTAAACATACTTGCTGATTATAATGTGACTTGTAACAAGCTTTTTACATGTTTTTGGCTTATTTGAATGTATAGTAACATTTACTCTAGTTAAAAGTCAATTACTTTAGCTTGCTAGTCCCAACTCACAATTAACTTTTTACGTGTTTGCACTCTTAAGCTACGCCAATAATTGTACCAACTAAGTAAATAAGATATTTGGAACAACTGACAAAAATGTATCTAGTACCTTATTAACCTTTTATACCCATCTGGACAATATGATTAATAAAGCCATTTAGATGCCTTTCTCATAATTAATGTAATTATAGTTTTCTTTTAATATTTTGCTAAAGTTTAAACCTGCAATAATTTATGCAAGATTTGAATTGAGTTCTGTGCAAACATGCAGTGTTTAAAGCAAAGGTAGCGGTCATTAAATAGTAAGTTAGAAACATTAATAAATTAGAACAACAGTTTAACAAACCAATTACTATCATGTCAAATAGTCAAGTAGCTCTACATGCAATTTGCTCAGCAGTAAAAAAATCCAAACTAAAATTAGACTGCATAACCAATCTAAAGACAAAAGACACAAACAAAAGGATTAGGGTATACCAAGTAACCTTAAGGCAGACTAGTTTGCAAAAAAAAAAACTACAGAGACGTTCATTAAAACTAAACCTGTTTTCAAGACAAGCAAACAAATAATTCGTAGTAAACTTGACACAAAACACAACTTGTAAAAAAAATGTCAGGGGACAAAGCACACAAAGCTATTTCTAACAGGATTATTACACAAACTATGATAATGCAGATGAGTAAAACAAAACTGTAAATAGCTTACAAAACATATGCTGGACAATGTGGTCTAAATAAACCATGGATATACTGGATACCTGATATGCGTTTATACAATAAAGCAAAATATTTTACTATCATAATTAAACTTTCTATATACAAGGGTTTTTAAGGTACGGTAATTAAAAAAAAAACTTAAAGATTCTTTTAAAAAATTTACCCGTATAACTTTTTTACGAAATACAATACAAAAATCGACAACAATAGTAAAGCACCACCAATTAGACCATTTACGTTGAGCATTTAGATTTTTATTTGTGTGCGTGCCATTTGCAATGAAAGTAATTTTTTATATGTTAAATAAACTGAATTATTTTTTTTGCGTAATTACCAATTAAAATAAGTTTTAACATTGTATATATTATATGCATTATGTATATACAATGTTAAAACTTATTTTAATTGGTAATTACGCAAAAAAAATAATTCAGTTTATTTAACATATAAAAAATTACTTTCATTGTAATACATGTCTTCTCTGTGGCTCGGTATGTCCGACACCTCGACACCTAACGGTATTAAGAGGTTATAGAATATATATAATATATATATATATATTATATGCATTATGTATATAAATACACATAACGTTAAAGTTTTGTAAAAGTTTCAAAAAAATTGGTTGGTAAATAAATCAGTGGCGTGCAAAAGATCGAAATAAAATTTAAATTTTAGAATAACAATTTTTGTACGTTACTGTTTTATTTGCAAAACAATTATTTTAAAATTTTTACAGAAATTCAACGTTATTACCATATACGTAATGCATATAATGTATACAATGTCAAAACTTATTTAAGTTAATAATTACACTGGAGGAACTAATTGAGTATGCTGCGCATACAAAACTTCACTTCCATTGCAGATGACACGCGCAAAAAGTCTACAAATAAAAATTTAATTACGCTATGTAAATGGCTTATATTTTGTGCTAATTTACGATTGTTTTCGGTTTTTGTACTATTGCTCATAAAAAAGTTGTGCAGGTTTACATTATTTAGAAATTACTAAGTGTTTTTTTTTTTAAGTTACTGTACTTTAAAAACCACTGCATATACAAAGTTTGACTATGATAATAAAACGTCAGTAATACGTGTAATAATGTTGTCCAAAAATTTGTCTTAAGTTGGTAAGTTAATTTAAAAGATATTAATTGTTTATTAAAAACTTTTTTTTTCATAACCAATTTTTGTCCAGATCATTTAAATAGTTTCTTGTTACTGTTATTGACATATAATGTATGTTTTAAATGTATGAAACCCTAAAATAATAAAATGTAAGATGTTTTTAATATTTACTTTGTATTACTAAGTCACACATAAAATGGCCGCCTTAATATAATTTGCTTCACTATAGAAACGCATCAACATAGGGAGTCAGGTATCCAGGTATATATGAAATAAACACACGCATATAATGGAAACCCAGACGGATTCCTTGTGCCGCTGATGTCTGAAAGGCAAAGAAACTTTGCTACATCTGCTGAGCAAGTGCAAGGCTTACAATCTGTAGTTTGAAACATTGCACTTTGGCAAGCACAAGTAGCCATAAACAAGCTTAAGACAGTCTATTACTAAAAAAGTTTATATAAAAAAAATAATTAAGCATACTATTAGACCTGTATACAAAAAAAAAGAAACTCTGTTCTAAAACCTTGAGCTTTTCAGAGCTTGGCACGTTAACATTTTTTGTCTAAGCATTTTATTGTTCAATATTTTTACCCCCATCTATGTTATTAACTGAAAATTTAATCTTAATTTTTTTTGCTTATTTTTTTATTAAATTATATATTTTTATCCATTAATAAATCTAGTCTATAAATATGTGCTCAACAAATAATTATAGTATATAAGTTATAATAATAAATTTAATCTAATTTACTAGTTTTTTGAAAATTAAAATAAACAAATTTTACACTTTCATACTAAAGTCTAAATTGTTTACCTCCCTAATCTATCTTATTAATAAAAATGTTGCTGTGCTTTAATTGTTATCGTGTTATATAAGTTGCAGCATAATATTATTCTATTACCTTACTAAAACTATAATACTCTTGACACTAAGCACTTAATATTTGAAATTATAATAGTAACAGAAGGTTGCTTCGGTTGTTTGGCTCTAAAGATAATATAAGACATTAAGTAGAGAGATATGTCCAACATCTTTGAATTTATTACATTATACATAAAACAATGACTTTTATAAGTTTATTTATTTATTAATTTTAACAAAGGCGTTTTTGAGTTGGAGATTTATACATAAAGTAAGTAAATTTAAAATATAATGAGTGATCATATTGTTAAATACTATTATTACTTACAATAGTAATATTGATTAATTAAAATTATAAGCTATTTTGTTTGACATAGAAAACTGATTTTAGGTTATTTTTAAATAGATTTGCCGTCAGAAATAGATTCAGTATGCTCAGAAAACAATACATATATTTTATATAAATATTTTCAATAGAACATTGTTTCTATTGAACGTAATGTTACAGTAAACCATTAGTTTTTTTTTTTAATTGATCTGCCTATAATACTAATCTTATAGAGTTTGAAAAAGTACACAACGTGCAATTCTTATACATTCTTATAACAATACTTTGCCTCAAATCTAATAAGTATATTATTTAATATTGAAATGAACGCGGCAGTAATTTAAAAGTTTGTTAAAAAATAAATAATTTAACTCGTTATTTATCAACATATTTTAATTTTAAGTATATTATTTAATATTGAAATGAATTAATTAGATTTCCTTAAAATAAATAATAAAAAAATACTGTTATTTATTAATTTATTATAAATCTGAACGCGGTTACAGATAATCCCTGTCATCAAATTTTTTAATTGATAAAACCAGTACATTGGCCTAGTAACAAAATAGTTGCTTTTACAATACCGCAAATTTAATTAATTAACGACTAAAATAACTTTTTAAAAAGTATTGTTGTTATTCAACAATAAGTTTTTTCTTCAGAAAATAAATTTGGAATTGAAACTTTAGAAATTTGATTGTAATAAGTTCTACTATGCAATGTGGAAACTTTGAATGATTGTATATTGATTTTGAAAAATACGTGTTTTTTGTTTGTTTGTGGTATAAATATATATATATATATATATATATATATATATGGTAGGTTAGATATTGAGTTGATTGAAAATAATTCAACCAAGGCTGTTAACAAAAATTTACAGCATCTTCTAAACCGGTTTGCTGATCAAAATAATAAGTAAGTTGTTCTAAAAATTCTTTTTAATTATTGTTGAATTTATAGGTGCTGCATGGTATTTCTGTCGTTTTTTCAACATTAAGATCATATAGCCCTTTTTTGAAGATTTCGTAAAAATCTACGAAATAGATAACTACTGCGAGTTCAAACTTGATTGTTGATTTGGTTGATAATTAGATCTAAAGTTAGAATTAATATTTAAACTAAATGGTCTCAACCTATAAAGTTGTGTACCAGATAGTTTATTAATAGTACTTGGCAATTCAGGTTAATAAATAGGTTTATTTTGTGTAAAGTTTGATTTAAATTAGGCCTTGACTTCTGATAAATAAAGCAAATGGTTTTGATAATCCGCTAGTAAATGCTATTAATGTTTGTTAACTTCCTTTATTTAATTGAAAAAATGTATTGGTATAAATAATTATGAATAAAATATAGCTAATAAAAATCTACACTTATTAAAATATTCAATTGCGCTTTTTTGTATTTTGCTTAAGTCTAGATAAATTGATTTTTAAATTTAATTGGAACTTTGATTACCAACATTTTTTAAATAAGTAATAATTTTTTGTTATCCTATAAATTTATTATCTGGCCTGTAACAACTTCTAAGACAGCGCCTTTTAAGCAATTGCAAGCAGCAAAAATAATAATCTGTTAACATATGCGGGCAATTCCACGTCAAGTGAGCAGTCCATTTCACGCGACCCTCTCCGATTTAGCTCAAATTTTGTACACTTATTTGAATACCCAAAATATGACTTCTTGCCAAATTTCAAATCTCTAGGTTACATAGTTCGCCTCGTAGAGCCAATTGCATTTTACGGCATTTTTTAAGTTCAACTTTAACTTTATTCATCTTAATTGCATTTCAGCCTAGAAAAATTTTAGAATAAACATAACCAATGGGAAATTTCTCAAGGAATCGAATGCAGCGGTCAAATTTTTGTTATCTTGTCCCTCACGCACAGAAAACTCAAAAAAACAGTTTTTTTTCAAAAATTCATTTTTTAAAAGTTGCCACCGATCAAGACTCCAAACTTTAGGCAAAGACAACCAAAATTATGTACTTTAAGATGCTTAAATAAAATTTTCTCACACTAGTGGTAGTTTTTGCTCTAGAGCTTCTTGAACGCACAAAACTATTTTTTAATCAAAATTTTTGATATTAGACTGGTTTTTAAATTTTTTTGTGAAGTTTCTTTGTGTGCACCCTCAGAAAGTGATTTTTATACAAAAAAGTATGCCATAAGAAATTTCAGACTTTAAGATTCAAAAAACACGTGTCGCACTACCATTGAATTTTTAAAATTAATATACTTAATAAGTATTATCAGTTTCCAGATTTGAGTCAGATGCATACTTTGGGTCCGCAAAAAAGCAAATGAGTACTTGCTAATTAGGTTTGACATGAAACTTAACATCAATATACTTTGTATATATATTTTTTAAATTATAATACTTTTATTATATTTTAAGTTTTGAACATAAAATTAGATTCGTAAACTAAAATGATTAGAATTTAATAAAGTTTAGGCCTATAATTTTTTTTTTATTTAAAAAACTTTTAAAATGACGTATTGTACATATTTTTTTATTTTGTCAAATTTGTAACATTCTATTAATGTTTTTTTAAGTAAGGTTAAAAAATGCTTGAAATTTTTCTTTAATAGCACACAATCGGTAAGAGCTACATTTAAACATGTTATTAGGTGAAAAATGCGCAATTGAATGGCCTTTAATTTTGAATTTGATTTTTTTTTTTAAATTTTTGACCTTTAAACATAATTTTTAACAAGAACAACAAAAAAAAAATTAAAAATCATTCTTTAATTTATGACATAAGTACGGTTAGAGATAGATCCAGATATGCTGTTCAAAAAAGATGGACAATTTAATTGCCTATAATTTTTATATTCTATTTTTTTTTATTTAGACTTTTAAAAGAGATATTTCGAATATCGTATAAAAAAAAAAACAAAAAAAATTTGGCGTGCAGCTTCTAGAGTGAACATGTTTGCTTATAAGTTTATGATAAAAAAGTGTCACAAATAAACCCCCCTAGCCACCCTAAAAGTTTGTTACCCCTATTCATTAACACCCTGTATATTAATCAATACGTGGTAAAATTTTGATTAAAAAATGGTTTTGTGCGTTCAAGAGACTCTAGAGCAAAAACTACCACTAGTGTGGGAAATTTTTATCTAAGCATCTTAAAGTACATACTTTTGGCTGTCTTTGCCCAAAATTTGGAGTTTTAATCGGTGGCAACTTTTGAGAAATGAATTTTTGAAAGAAAACTGTATTTTTAAGTTTTCTGCGCGTGCGGGACAAGATAACAAACATCTGACCGCTGCATTCGATTTCTTGAGAAATTTCCCATCGGTTATGACTATTCCAAAATTTTTCCAGGTTGAAATGCAATTAAGATACATAAAGTTAAAAGTTGAACGTAAAAACTGCCGTAAAATTCAATTGGCTCTACAAAGCGAACTATGTGACCTACAGGTCTGAAATTTGGCATGAAGTCATATTTTGGGTACTCAAATAAGTTTACAAAATTTGAGCTAAATCGGAGAGGGTCGCGTGAAATGGACTGCTCATTTGACGTGGAATTGCCCATCATGCACTAGGATCATTAATTTGCCAAAAATGTGTGAATATGTCTTTAACAGCTTTTACATACTCAGACAATTTTGATAGATTTCTTTCAAATTTTGATATCTCATTTAAAAAAATGTATGTTCTGAGCGTTATAATTGAATTTGCTGTGGTTGTTATGCTATTTTAAAGTTTGAATTTTCAAAAAAAATTGATAAATTGTTTAATTTGGGTATTAATTGATCTGTATTAATTTTATAATCTAAATCAATTGAAATATCTAATTTAATTTCAAACTCTAAAAAAGAACTGTTTTCTGACCAGAAATAATAACAAGGAATAAATTATAGAACTGAGCATAAAAAACAACTCTATAATAACAAACACAAAATTTAAACATTAGATAAATTTACAAAAAAATAACCGTCTAAAAATAAAAAATCAATAATAGACTACTTTCTAGTAAGCTAGCAAAACAATGTAAAAATATAAAAAAGCTGATACCAGAAGCAATCATTATATAGTAAAAATGAACATAAAAAAATAAAATAAAATAAAAAAAATAAAATGCTACAAACTTAAAGAAAAACAATACAAAGATAGATTCTAACAGATAGTAAAGAAGTTAAATAAATATAGAAAACGTTTAAGAACATCATAGTAGAGATAGCAAAAGAAAGCTGTGTAACAATAAAAATAAAGAACAAAAACACAACAAAATCTAAATGATAGACCATAAAATAAAATTAAAAACGAAAGAAAAAAAAATAGAAAAAATACTTTAACACAAATAAGGAACTCAATTAAAAAATACAAAATAAAACAAAAAGAAGTAAATAAAGAGGTTTGGAAAGCTAAAAAAAATATGGTTTTAATTTAGTTAAAAAATGGAAAAGAAACTATAGAAATATCTAAAACTTATTTTATGAAACATTAATGCAAATAAAAAAATAAATGTAATTAATTTACAGCTAAAGGGTAAACTTTTTAAATTTTGGAATTTGAATCAGCTATAAATAAAAAATTAATGAATATTTTTTAAGTTATGAGTTTGTTGGAAAGATTGGACATTTTTATTTAAGAATAAAACACAACATTATTCCAATGACTGCCACGGCTGGCTTGACGGGGTACTGTTCAATTAACCCAACTTTTTAGTACATTTTTGATGTTTAGACTTTAATCGCATTAATGGCAACTTCAATTTTGTGTTTCAAGGCATCAATCGTCTTTAGATGGTTAGCGACAACTTATCCTTAAGATCTACCCACAAAAGAAAATCCAACTGGATCAAATCACAGCTTCTAAACGGCCTATATACATCAGTATTTTGGCTGATTATTCTCAGTTTTCAAAAACAGTGCGCAAAGGATTGATTACGTTGGCTCTATGGCAAGTGGCCGTCCTGTTGAAACCAAATGTTATCTATTTCATACTCTTCAATTTAAAAAAAATAAATTATTTAGCACAGTAACGTTTGCTATTGACAGAAACGGCGGCTTCTTGCGCATTTTCAAAGAAAAATGGTCCAATAATGCCGCCGGACCAAAAACTACACCAAACGGTTACTCGTTGTGGATGAATAGACAGTTCAATAGCCATGTTTAAAGTTTATGATCTTCAAATGCAACTTAATTATTATTGACATAGCCTCCGAGATAAAAATAAGCTTAATAAAAAAACAAGATTTTTTTATAAAAATGCTCATCTTTAGCCCATTGGGCAATTTGAAAACGCATCAAAACAAAAACTCTGGGTACATTAGGTAAAGTAATATCGATTCTCACCAATGACATTCAGCTCATATATAGAGAAACATCGGGCACACAGGTGCAACTCTTCATAACAATTCTTATCAGAGATGCATTTATAACAAAGAATTTTATGCGACATCAAAGTAATGACGGTCAAAAGTACCATAATAATTATAATAATGCAAAATTTAATAATCAAAATTTTAATAATAATAATCAATTTAATTCTACAAATAATCAAATTCGTAAAGATCAATATTTACCGACACTTGTGTCAACAATCACAACATTTACATCCAGACTTAATATGCAACAAAATAATAATTTGAACTCATTACAAAATATAGAAAAACAATTCCCAGAAAAGCCTGATTATTTTAACCGGTATTTAAGTCAAATAACGACTGTTTTAATATGAAACTATATTTGTTTAATTTACACTCAAGTTTTAATGTAATTCTCGGAATCATTTGAAAACTTTAAAAGGAATTATCAATTTTCCGCTAGACATGTTGTTCGATTCTAATTGCAATTTTCCACTCTATTATAACAATAATCACTCTGAAGAAGATATTGCAAATATAGATAATGTTGATGTTTTTATCAGATACATTAAAAAAATAATTGTGGAATTGTGATCACAATAATGATATATAAATATTTTTAAACATGCAACAATGTAATCTTACTTTGCATAATATAAAATATAATATGAATAATGAGGAAAAATATGTAAAAAGAAAATTATAAATGAGTATTGTGATATATTTTACGTAAAATGTAATGGATTACTAATAACGTCAAACATAACATAATTAATAATAATTTAGGTTCATACAAAAACGTATAGATACCCGAAAGTACACATAGTAAAAGTAAATAAACAAGTTCAAGAAATGTTTGATCAAAACGTTATTAAAACTTTGCATAATTCTTTATTCTTTATTATGTAGGTAGTCCTCATAAAGATTGATAGAATAGAATAGAATAGAATAATTTATTGGTCAAAATAGTCTTTTTTGAGTGCCAAGTCAGGGTACGCTAATTATATGTATAGCTAATTGCATAACACTTTAAAATACATAAATATATACAATCACTTTAAAAAGACAGGTATAGCTAATAACAGAAACATTTTAAAAACATTTTTAAATCATTTTAAAAACATACTAAAAACATTTTAAAATACAAGTAAAATATAACTGATTACATACATACAAAAAAATAACTTAAATAAAAAAAATGAGTATGACGCACAAATTAAAAAAAATTAAAACTTATTATAATAACTGCTTATTTCTTTTATTTCGGTTGGTAGCTTGTTAAATATATAACTACCTGCAAATTAGGGGATTTCTTATTATTGTTTTTAACAGTTAATATATATAATAAGTATTTTATATATATATATATATATATATATATATAAATACAACAGACAGTAAGCAAGTTTTCAGATTTAAATACATTCCTACAAGTTTTGCTGTACTGAATATTGAAAATATACAATTCTCCAACTCTGTAGCCTAACCCCACACTATTATGTTATAACTTATTATATTGTATACTAAAACATAATACACTAACACAATAAAACTTGTAGGTAGTATTTTTTTCAAACACAAAACTGCAAATGTAGCCTTTGCTAATCTATTACACAGTTCATTAATATGTGTGTTCCAGTTGAGATATTAGTCAATGTATTTTCTTAAAAACTAAATGTTTGGACTAAGATTCATATCTATTCCATGATAATATCTTTATACGGTCTTTTCAACATTTATTATAAATCAATTTTTCCAACACCAATTTGAAAAATTGTCAAAAACTGATAATGTATATGCTAAATGCAATTTTGACCGGATATAACAGCATAAATACTGTTCTCTTTTTGATCGGCTCAAGAAGATCATTACAAAAATAACAGAGGTCCTATTGCAGAACCTTGTCCTATCCCCAGGTTTATGTCATATTTATCTGACCTAGTGTTATTAGCAGTTACATAGGTTTTATTGATGGACAGATAAAAGCATATCCATAAATTGATAGGTACTCTTATACCCATGTTTATAAGTTTTTTTTGCAAGAAAATATAATTCACACTGTGAAATGCACATGGTTTATCAAAGAAAAGTGCTACCAGAATTGGGCATTAATGATTAACAATTTAGTCAAAATAGTAGTTTGATTAATAATTACTGATTAACTAATCAATCATTAGTCAATAATCACAATATTTTTTTAAATTGATTAGTCGTTAGTTAGTTTATTTACGATTACAGATTGATCAATAGTCGATTGCTTAACTATTGGTTAGTCAAAACTACTTTGTATTTAAGTATTCGTCAATCATTAATCACATCGTGTTTATTTGACTAATTATTTTTTATTAAAAAAAATTAATAACTTTAAAAAGTAAACACTAATAAAAAAATTATTTTAGAAATATTTGAGAAATATAGTTATTCAAAATTACATCTGTCATTTTAAATTTTAGAATAAAAAATTGAACAAAATTAAAAAAAAAATTTAAACATTAAAAAAATAATAAAATCAAAGAAGGAGATTAAGAGGAATAAAGCGGTGTGCCGCAAAACGGCAAGGTAGGATTTAAATCTTAATTAGAAAGTACTAAAGCAACCTAACCCATAAGCATACCATTATATAAAAATAAACCAAAAAAAAAAAAACAAATTAAAAGAAGGTATAATTGTAAAAAAAAGTATAAACTGAAAAACAATAATAAACTTGAAAGCATGTTTGTACAATTAGAAAGTTAAAAAGTTAAACAAAAAATTATTATGAAGAAAATCTTATAAAAGCGAAGCTACATATTTATTGATAATGATCTCACAAGGAAAAAAAAAGAAATACAAAAAAAACTTAGAAACATCGCAAAAGAAGAGAAAACAATAAGCAAGACGGCGATTGTAGGATATATGTACATAGATAGTGGTAAATGGAGGAAAACGTTGTTACAACGAAAAAACGGCAAAATAGAAGTGTCAAAAAACTAGTAGCAGTAATAAATGGGAGGAAGGAAATAGAACAAACAACAAAAAACTAATCAAAACTGTATTAATGGAGAAAGTTGTGAAAAAAGAGCGATAAACAAATTAAAAGCTAACAAAGATAATCTAAAAATAAAAGAGGATCTAAGAATAAAAGATACCAGCAATAAAATAAATATATTATTTTAGAATGTAGCAGGTTTAAATAAATAAAATGAAGATTTTTGAAAATACATAAAAAAAAAATAATTTATTAAAGTAAAAAAAAATAGGAAGAGCAAAAGGAGACACTATAACAAGAATAAGATGGAAAATACCACAAGAAGATAATGAAAAATTGGTAATGGAAGGTATGGTCCAGCAAAATTTTATACTGGGAAAAACAAAATACAAGATGGTTACGTTGTATAAGAGAGGAATAACAAAAATTAGAACAAAGTTAAAAAACTCAAAACAAGAATCCAAAAAAAAGAAACTAATAGTAGAATGAGATTTCAACGCTAGGATCGGACTAAACAAAGAAAGAATGAAATACGAACAAAAAAAAAAGACTCAAAAAACAAACTAAAAAATAAAGATGGAAAAAAAAGCGATTAAACAGGAATATCAGAGTGCTCAATAGGTATAAAAAAATAAATTCAAAAAAGTTATGGCATTATGAATAAAAAAAAAAGAAATAGAAATAAAAGAAATACGATTGAAAAAAATAGCATGGAAATACATAAACAAAAAACAAAACAAAACAAAATACTAACAATTTTTGATAGAAAACTGATGAATACACTTCTTAAAACTGTATCGGACAAAAAAACTGATAGACAGCCAATGACAACAACTGAAACAAGATGTAGATGAAATAACAAAAGAAATGATTTAGAAGCAAATTAAAAGAGTAAAAGAACAAAAATTGCTAGATATTATAGAAAGACCAAATGAGATAATAAATAAAGTATAGATAGGAAAAGGGTTTCCTAGTCAGTGAAGAATAGGTCTTGTATGTCCGATAAACAAACAAAAAATAAAGAGTTTGCAGAAAATTACAGAGGTATAACGTTAAGTATAGCATACAAGATCTCCGCCATAGTACTACAAAAAAAACTGAATGGACAACTAGAGATGAATGGGATTTTGCCAAACGGACAGGCCGGGTTTAAAAAAAAAAGAAAGACCATAAATAATGTATACATACTACACACTATATAGTAGAAAAGAAAGTAGCAAAATAGGAAGGAATGTTGTATGCGTTATTATTAGACCTAAAAGCGGCATTTGACAGTGTGAGTAGAAAAAAAATGTGGATGTATTTAGGAAAAATAACACCTAGTAAAAAAAATAAAAGATGTATAAACAGTTAGCAAGATCTGTATGAATTAAAAGTAAGTGATAAGTTTTAGACTACAAAAGATGTGAGATAGGGATGCTCATTCAGCCTTAGTTTATTTGCGGCATACATTGCAGATGTAGAAGAAATGCTATGTAAGGCGCAGTCGGGTGGTAGTGGACAAAGAAAATGTGTGGTTGCTGGTTTATGCAGACGACATGGTATATGTAGCAAAGCAAACAAAAAAAATAAACGAAATGAATGCCTAAATAAGTATTTAAAAAAAAAGAATTAGAAGTGAATGTAAATAAAACAAAAATAATAATATTTAGAAAAGAGGAAAGAAGACGTAGAGTAGAAAATTAGAAGTGAGATAGAAAAGAAATTGAAGAAGTAAAAACATTTAAATACCTAAGATATGTTTTTTGTACAACCAATAATAAAAATAAACACATAAAAATATGACAAAAAAGCAACTAAAGCGGTAAGACAAGTATGTGGAATTGGTAAAAGAAAATTTGAGTGTATGAAAATAAAAAGAATAATGATTGATAGTTCAATAAATAGTATGTTATTGTACATAGCGGAAACTTAGGGAAAAAAAGAGCAAAAAAAGTTAGAAGCTATTTAAACAAAATACTGGATATGGGTATTAGGGGTAAACAAAAATATTTCAGCATACATTGTAATGGAAGAAGTTAAAACAGATCAATTAAGAGTAGAAGCAGAAAAACGTGCAATGAAGTATAAAAAGTGAAAAAAAAGAATGAATGTAAAGAAATTATAAAAAATATAGAGATATACAAATGCAAGAACAAAGAACAAAGAACACGGATAAATAAATCTAAGTACAATTTAAATTATGAACACATTATAACGGATGCAATTCTAAAATACCTAAAAAATGTTAATTATGAAAAAATGAAAAAACAAATGATGCAAGTTTTAGATGTGAAAATGAGGAAAAAGTGTGTAAACTTTGGATGGAAAAATAAAGAAAAGTGAAAGAGTTAAAAAGTGAAGAAAACATAGAACAATTTAGCAGTACATAGATATGTGTAAAAATCTTATAAATTAGTAAATCTGTACTAAATTAGTTAAAGTGTATACTAAACTTTTAACAACCTACTAATTTTATCAAAAAGTTCCTAAAACTGTAAAACAAATTACAGTAATAGTTTATGTTGACATAAGTATAGCAGATTAGTCAGATAGTACTCTAAACTATATCAAAAATATTTCAATTCAAAAATAGTATTTTATATTGTCAAAAAGTTTAGGTACTATTGCCAAAAAATTACTAAACTGTCAAAAATATTATGTGTCAAACAATTACAAAAACTGTCATATATCTTTCAAAAAAGTTACTAAAGCTGTCAAACAAATTACAGCAATGTAATAAAATGGGTATCATCTGTTTGATATATCATATTTTATTCTATTATCTATTATCAAAAATGTTACTACTTGTGTCAACCAATAACTTCAAAAACATTTTTGGTTGTCAAACAGTTTACAATTGTCAAAAATATTGTCAAAAAGTAATTACATTTGTCAAAAAAATACTAATCTGTAAAAAAAATTTTATAAATCTGTTTTTTTGTTTTTTTGATTTGTTTTGTTTTTGTAAACGTAGTGAAGTGTTGGCTTCAACAAATAGCCCTTAAGAATAGCTTACGCATGGCAATACTTTCCGTTTTTTTTTTCTGCGTAAATCTTGTTGTTATAATGTCCTTGCCAAACTATTATAGATTTGGGAGTACTTTGAGGTGAGCTGGTTATTGTCTTGCGGATTTTAACACAGAGTCTGCGGCATGCATGCTGTCTCTGGCCCTTTCTCCCTATAGTACTTATCTTTGTCTGTCTCTTTTGTTTTGTTTGTATTTTTTTATCTACACTGACATCTAGCTCTGCATTCTCTTCTTTCTCTAATTCGTATGTTATTTATTTAACTATTTTGTTTTACGTTCTTAGTTTTTTAGGTATTTGTTCACTTTTTCTTTTATTGTATCATCTCTCCTTTATGAATAGTTTATGCAAAATTATTAGATGTATATCATTTGACAGTCTTAGATTTATTAGTTTTATTTCCAGTAATATCTCTATCTTTATCTGAAATTACTTCTTTGTGTCCTTTTGTTGTCTGGTATATTCTAACCATCTCAAAAGTTGCATTATTTGTCAACCTCAAGAGCGTATCTACTATTTGGTATTTGCCTCGTCATTTCTGTTGTTCTGCATTTTCAACATTTTGTTTCTC
The DNA here is from genome assembly GCA_963932245.1 of Tachinus rufipes. Taxonomy (NCBI): domain Eukaryota; kingdom Metazoa; phylum Arthropoda; class Insecta; order Coleoptera; family Staphylinidae; genus Tachinus; species Tachinus rufipes. The sequence goes on from OZ010744.1 coordinate 74,289,785, forward strand.
CTTCTCTTGCTCTTTATTTATGCAATTTTGTTTGGTATTGTAGTCTCTGTAAATGTTTTTCTGTTTTCTTCTAATTTTTGATATGCATAATTGTCCTATCTTTTCTTATTTTGATATTTTTTTTAATGTTTTTTTGTTTCTATTTTGCTTCTCTTAATTTCTTAATTCTCTCTTTTCTCCTTTATAGGTTTTGTTTTGTATTTGTTTCCATTGTTTGTTTTTTCTCTTTATTTTTCCATTGTCAAACTGCTCTTTTTTTAGTACTTTTGTTGCAAGGTTTCTTAGCGTTCTCTATTTATTTATTTTTTTAGGCATTTTTTAATGTATGTTGTTTTATCCACTTTGTTTTCCAGTATATTTTCTAGTTTTTTTTCTATCTTCCTTCTACGCTTCGCATTCTACTAGAGTTATTAGAGTTATGTTATTTTTTTTTTTTTCACTGTTGCTTGGAAAACAGTTTCTTAATTATGAATTCGTTTCTTCGTTTATTTTAGGTAGACTTTTTTTGTTTTTATTTCCAATTTATTTATCATTATTTTCTACGACTTTCTCTAAGAATTCTATTTTTTTTTTCTGTTATTCTTTATTGCCTTTTTTAAGATTTTTTGTCGTTTTTTAGTTTCTTCTCTGTTCCCTCTGTATTTTTTCATATTTTTCTTTGTTTTTAGACTTTTCTCTTTGTTTGTATTGTTTTTTCATTGCATTATTTTATTTTTTTCCCCTTCTTATCTGTACTTGGGAATTGCTTAATTTTTTGCATCTCTTTTTTTTTGTTTTTGTTTTCTGCTACTTTTTTTGTTTCTATGCTCTTTTTATCTTCTTTTTGCCCATTTTTTTTACATTCTATCTACCTTCTCTTGTGTACTCTGGTTTTCTTTTTTCCTTTGTATTTTATTGTATTTGTTTGTGTAAATTCAGTGATTCTTTTTTTATCACGGTTCATTCATTTACTATACCTGTCATTTCCCATGTTGATATGGTAATATCAATATGTGATTTTGAGCTTCTTCCTACAAACGTCAAATTCACTCCGTTGTTGCAAATGGTAAGGTTTAACCCACGATCATCTCTTCTAAGATTTTTCCTTTAAAGATCTTTTGTATTTTTTCTATCTTCTATCACTACAATAATTATTTGCTTTTCTGTTTTCTTAAAATACTTTTTAATTCTTCTATCCACTCCGATAGTATTTCAGTCCGTAGTTTGGACTGACATAACAGCTGTATCATACTTGCTACTTCAGCGCACACTATTCCCTCTTTTGGTGTTCCCCATCTTTCCACTTTGTCACTACAGTTTCTCCTAACTAACAGAGTAGCAACTGTTTTATTGTCTCTTATCTAATTACCATTTTGTTTTTTGTTTTTTTTTGTTGTTTTGCATTTTATGCAGTGTTTTTTGTTCTTGCATTTGGCAACCTGGTGTCCTTGCTTACCGCATTTTATACATAGCGAGTCCTATGTTTATTTATTCTTCTCTTATTATCTGTTCTGCTGATGTTTTGTCTAACTTGACTGTAGCTGTTTGTTTTCTCTATACCTTTTTTTATAGATATTATTGTACTTTCTTCTGTGTTTGCTTTGTTCAAAATTTCTTTGAACATTTTTTTTCTGCTAGTGTCTCCGGACTAGTATTGTTAATTATCACTAGTTCTGTGCGTACGTTGTTAGCTTTTCTTACATTGTAACCCTCCATTCCATTACTTATTTTTTTCATATCTTTTTTGGTCTTATTTCCTTTTGTTATTAGTAGCAACTCCTTTTTTTTGTTTCTCTTATCTTTTTGAATGTAGATTCTTTATCTGTAGTTTTGTTGTCTCAGCAAGTCTGCATATGTTACGCCCTGTTTGCTAACAGTTACAGTTCTTGATTTTGTTCCTGCTCTTTTTTTTCATTTTTTTTAATACCAACACTGGTTGGCACGCACAGTCTTACTTATGTATGAGTTCTTCTTCCTGCCATCTTCATCAATTTTTTTTGCTTTTCTTGGTGCTATTCCAGTTGGTATTAGTATATTAATTTCATTAATATTTAATGCTTTTGCTTTTGTTGCATTTTTTCGATAGCCTTTAAAATATATCTCTCTCTTTCTCAGTTGTTTTGACTTTCTGTTTAATAATGTGCAACTTACCAGATCTGACAAATTGTATTCTAAATAGTTACTACCTGTCAAAATGTTACATTTTACAGCAATATAATATGTTAAAATCTATTTTATATTATTAACAGTGTTACTATATCTGTCAAAAAAATTGTAAAAATGTTGAAAAGTTACTAAAATTTTCAAGCAGTTTACAGCAATGTAATAAAACGCATACAATTTTTCAGATGTATCAAATTTTGATCAAAATTGTCAAAAACTTTATTACATCTATCAAAAAGTTACTAAAACTGTTAAACAGAAGACCTAAATGCCAAATACAGTGTTAACATAAAACCTCAAGGTATTAAACGCCAGTGTGTGAATAACAATCTTTTTCAACGTAATACATCAGATTTGGTAGCGTATCAAGCATACCACAACTGTCAAATCTTTAATAACCCTAATGTCAATGTACGTTTTGTTGTACTCACATCTAAGACTCCTTCGACTTATGTGTTAATTTTTTTACTTATTTTCTTAAATTTTTAATTTTTTTAAATTTTTTTATGCAATTTTTGCTTTAAATTATTTAATTTTTTTGCAAGTTTTCTTAAATTATCATTTTTTATATTCTAAAATGTTTTTAAATTTTTTTTATAAACATCTATTTTATACTTTTTTTAAATATTTTTAAATTATTTTAGATTTTTATAATTTTACTTAAATTCTTTTACTTTTTCTTAATAAATTTTAAATTTTCTCAAATTTTCTTAAAATGATTAAGCAATCTTTGTTTAGTTGTTACTCGTTAGTCATTACTATGCAAATTTTGATTGGTTATTATTAGTCAGTAATCGTTCTTTACTGTGACTAATGACTAATAATCATTAGTCATTAGTCACATCAAATACGGATAGTCGTTAATCAAAACAAACTTATTTATAATTATTAGTCATTATTTGTTAGTCGTGCAGGCAATGATTTGTTAGTCAGTATCTTTATAATTGTTAGTCAGATTACACTTTGCCCTACTCTGAGTGCTACTACATGTCTACCCCTGTCTAACAAATCATTGATACACTGAACAACCTCGGCAGCAGCAGTTTTTGCGGATCTGTCCGCGCAAAATCCATGTTACGCATTTATAAGTATATTGAATTTGTGGCATACTCATAAATCCAGTTTGCAGCAGCTTTTTCAATAGTTTTAAAAAAGTTACTTAAGAGAGTAATAGATCTATAATTGTTTGCAATTGTAGGATTACCTTTTTTTTTAAATAGGAATACAATTAAGAATTTTTAATAAATCTGGAAAGTGGCCAAGTTGAAATGACACGTTTATTATATCAGCCAAAGTCTCTGATATTACAAATTTGCAAAACTTTAGTAACTTTTTGGGTACATTGTCAGTTCCCGCAGAGTTTTTATTAGTCATATTATGTATTATTAGATACGTCAAGAAAAGACAAAATGAAAATAGTTTGTTAGATAATTTGGGTCATTACAAGTTTTTGAGAATGCCGATTGGATTAAAAAAGACAACCGCAACGTTTCACCGTGCAACAAATAACTACTTGAAAAGTATATAGAACGACAATAATTTTGTATATATAGATGACATTATAATATTTAGCACTAGTCTGTAAGAACATATTGTGTAATTAAAAGAAGTATTCAATAGATTACGCAGATTTAATTTTAAAATTCGAATTATTTTCTAAGAGTTTTCAAACAGAAAGGTGGCCACCTTGATCATATTGTAACTTCTGAAAGTGTTAAACCTAATTAGGTTAAAATTAATCACCATAGTAATAAAACAACAAAACAAATTAAAAAATGTTTAGGATTACTTGGAATTTTTTTTTTTTTTTTGCAAATCTGACAAAACCTTTTACGCAATTCCATAACTAATATAAAAAATTTAAAGTATCAACATTATTTTACTTATGTAAAAACTTAATAACAAATTAATCGATGTTACAATATCCAATTTTTTTTAGACCTTTTGTACTGACAATAGACGCTAGTTGTTGGTGCTATTAGCAAGGTAAAATCGGTTTCAATATATCAATTGCATATGCTAGTCAAACACTAAGTAAGTTAGAATTCAATTATTTTATAACGGAGAAAAAAACTTCTTGCAATAATATAGACTGTGAAATATTTCAGGCAATACTTATTTGGTAAACATTTTAAATCTGCATAGAATCCTCAACTATTTAAATTTTTAATAAATACAAAAAAACCAACACAAAGTTAGTCAGATTAAATTATCTAATAAAATATAAATACGTAATAAATTATTTTAAAAAAGTCCGCAAAATCAAATGCACTTTTGCGCTTAAAACTAATTAAAAGTAATAAAATTATGAAGTCTGAAAGATTTTGATAATAATGATAATGTAGTTACAATACATTTAAACGCAGAACACTTAATTTTTAATATTTTTATAATAAAAAAACCATAAATATTAAAAACAACCAACTTATTATTAGAAAAGTCAATTATGCCCCAGCTAAACCAAACAAGGTTATTTTGTATAAAAATTTAAGAAATGCGTATAAATATACAGTTCATCATCAAAAAATAGTTTTGATTATGATGTCATAAACTTAATAAAAGAATATGTAGTTTCTTTTTAGAATTAAATATTACTTGTATTTTAAATAACCTATACTTAAAAAAAAATTTGCAACAGTAAACATTTCAGAAATCATTTTTGTAAAATATACTAATAAATTTATTGACGTAGAAAGTAAAAAAAAAAATTCATTCAAAAAAATTATCTAAAAAACAAAAATTATAAAAAATAAACAAAAACAGTCTAAAACAAAAAGTTAATTTAATTCTGAAATTGTGAGAAAAGTATGCTAGCAACTAAAAACAGTAAAAATTAATTCTGTCAACAAAATTTATAGTCAACAGCAAAAAAGAAACAAGTAGTAGCAGTTGACAAGATATTAAAATAAACAAATGTAATGAAAACCGAAAAAAGATAACAAATATAAACAAAACCAGTTCAAAACTAGTCTAAAACCAAAAATAAATTTAAATCTGATATTGTATCTGTGAGAAAAATAGACTTGCAACTAAAAACAGCTAAAAACAACTCTAGTCATCCTAATGCTGTAAAAAAAATGTATCTATCAAATATGAATAAACCAAGAATTATTTAGTATTAATGTTAAGGATAATTATAGATAATTTATTCTATGCTCTAAAAGAATTTTTTTTGGCTCACTGTGTAAGTAAAATTTACATACTTATATGTAGATGTTAATTTTAACAAAAGATTTGGATAGGTAGAATCACTTAAATCACAAAACTAAACTACACTTGCTATTTTTATTAAAAAAAGAATGTGGATAAGTTATATACTTAGTTACTCAACCAAATTTTATAATAATCCAACACAAAAAAGTTTATTCTATACATAATTAATTTAGATTTTTTTTGTATATCTAACAATAATTATTAGTTAGGAATTCTAATGTAAGTTGGAGATTATATATACATGATTATAGATATATGAGTAACTTTGTTATTTTAAACGTTTCAAAGTTGCTTAAGTTAGCAAAGTTGGTCAATATTTCTAGATAAACTTAAAGCCATTTTTAAATTTGACATAACTCTTCATCTTTTTTAATTATTTCAAAAAAACTCAATATTTTTAAATTTTAAAAAAACTTTGATTATTTGTTCTATAAATTATATTAAATCTATTTTGTTTTTAATTCCAAAGCACTCTTATAATATGTAATAATTTTATTTTTTTTATTATTATAGTTTATATCTCAAATATCAAAAGTGCCATGATTTTTTTGTAAACTTATTTGAATTCTACACTTAAATACTTTAGGTTTAGGTTTATAATTTGTCTAAAAATTTTGAAAACTTTTAGGATAACGTATTGTACATTATAGTGTAGCATTTTAATAGTTTTTTTTTTTTAATAACCGTTTACCTTTGTAACTTTAAAGGTAATGTTACACGTGTTTTTATAAATTTTAAGGACTACAATTTGCATTGCCTTTTTCTTTTTTGCATAAAGATCACTTTCTGGGTTTGCACAAAAATATTCACAAAAAAACCTAACTTCGGTCGATAGCGCTTTCATATTCAACCAACCATTGTCACAATGTAATATATGTATAATGATTTGTCTGTATACAGGGTGACTCTTAACCTATGCGCATAAACTCGAAGTTATAGTTTACAATTAATATTATTGATAAATGTAAATAAAATGTAGTAAAAGTTTTATAATAAGCAAGATAATAAATTATAAAGTTAAAGAAAAATTAAAATTTATTACTTGAAAAAAATCGGTGTGCCATGCCAAAACTAAAATAATGCACGTTGAAGTCCCGGCGGTTGTTGCCAAAAAATTGAAAAAAACTAGGTGGCGCCAGTCAATGTGTAATAAAATTAAATTACGGCGCGACATAACATGACCAATGCAGAATTTGTGGATACAATATTGGGGAATGGAGAAGTTCATCAAAATTCAGTGGCTGCAGCTCGCCTTTATTCCAAGAGATTCCCTCAAAGATATCATCCGGCTCGTGGATCGTTTGTACGTTTGGTACAGCGTGCAAGAGAATCTGGGCACTTGCAACTCAGACCTTATCAATATGGGGGACGTTCTAGACCAAAGTATTTTTAATCTTGAGGAGGATATTGTCAATATTGCTGAAGAACGTCCTGACATCAATTCTCGGATAAACGCCGATGAAACTGTGGTATTGCAGTTAACTGTATGGCGCATATTAAAGCATAAACTACTGTATCCCTACCATGTGCAGCATGTACATGCCCTGTTACCAGCAGATTTTCCTCTTAAAGTAGAATTTTGCAAACGGCTGTTGCGTCAGCATGATGTGAACCCAAATTTTGTATTTTAGGACAGATGAGCGGTGAATTCGGTGAATGTATGGGCTGGAATTGTAAACGGCCATTTTATTGGACCGTTTTTGTTGCCAAATCGTGTAACGGGCGCTGTTTATTCAATTTTTTTACAAAAAACCCTACTAGCACTACTGGAAAAAGTTCCAATTAATGTTAGACAGCGCATGTGGTATCTTCACGACAAAACTCCATCACACTTTGCAATAGATGTTCAACAACATTTGAACAATGTGTTCCCGAGGAAGTGGATTGGTCGAAGAGGTCCAACTGCTCCTCTTAGATCACCTGACCTAAACATTTATGTTTGGGGCATTATGAAACATTTAGTATACGTTACCAAAATTCACAGTGTTTAAAAAGTGCGACATCGCATACTAGCTGCCGCTTACACAATTCGGCAACCACCGAGACTTCAACGTACATGTAGACCAATATGGTTTCGGCAGGCGCAGATGTGTTTGGAAAATAGAGGAATTAATTTTAAACATTTATTATGATATTAAGTGTTCTAATAATTTTGCAATTTGTTTATTATTTTGATAGTTAGTTGATTAAAAGCTTTACTACATTTTTATTATTTTAATTTTGACATGGCACACCGACTTATTTTTAAGTAATAAATTTAAATTTTCCAGAAATTTAATAATTTATTATCTTGTTTATTATAAAACTTTTACTACATTTTTTCAACATTTATCAATAATATTGATTGTAAACTATAATTCCTCAAGTTTATGCGGATAGGTTAAGAATCACCTTGTTTAATATTAAATAAACATTTTTACTACTACTATTAGTTTATTAAGCAAAAGGCATTTATGCATATGCAATGCACAGTGATCTGAACTATATATGTACTATTTGCGTTTGATCAGAACTGAAAATAGTTATTATGTTGCTTAATTGTAGGTACTCAAATTGGATGCATTTAATATATTATATAGATGTAATTTAAACTTAATTCTAGAATCAATTAAAAATTTTTAGTAGTTATAAATGGTTTTTTTTTATATATTTACATCACATTTGTTATATTAATACTTTTTCTTCGTGCTCAGTGCTGTTTTTTATTTGAGTGACTGTAAAGTCTTCTATTTGGGGCATTATAGCTATCTTCTTTTGTTATTTTTTACTATTTTAAATTTTTGTGTGTTTATATTAAGTATTATTTGTTTGTTCTATGTTTATTATCATATAATTTTTATTAAATTACGTTGATTATTGTCTTGACTATAGTATTAAAGTGTTAAATTTTTTTATTTTTTTGTTAATGTGTGTTTTGTTAGTTAACTTGTACGTCTTCTGTTGGTGTTTAGTTTTGGTAGTTGTTGTATGTAATATTTTTAGTATTTTGTTTTGTTGTCATTGTATTTTTTGTTTTTTTGTTTTTGTTGTTTCACTCTATGCTAAATATAGTGAGTAGTATATACTTATTATAGTTTTTTTAGTATATTTTCTAGCTCCATACAGAGCTCTGATTGTTTTAGCACTTTTGTATTGCTTTGTTAATATGTTATTAGTAATTTTAATTATTTTGTCCGTTTTGTTTTGGTAATGATTATGCCATTTATTTAAATTTTAAGTTATTTACATATTTAGTTTCTTCACGTCACATATCTATCTTTTTTGTAATATATAATACATGTATCACCAGCATGTGTATATTTTGCCAGTCAAGTTATACAGTATTGACAATAGTACTTTACTTTGTAGTAGTGCATATTTTGCGTCCATCAATACTAATGGTAGGTTGCACCAACAGTCTAGCCCATGACGGGTTTGAACCAATTGTTTTTTTTTTATTTTTATTGATTGTTTTCTGTTGCAATAACATCTATTGGTCAAAATCCATTATTTAACACCTACCTTAAAGTAGTAAATTTATTTATTTGTGGTTATAGATGTATCAAGTACATCTTCTCATTTTATTTTATTTATTTATTATAATATCAAGTTTTAATTAAAATGATACAATTTGTTTTGTAAATATCATACTCTCCAACGACTGGTTTGAACAAATTATTAACGATAGACCACAAAAAAAAAATCGCGCCGTTTGTTAAGTCAAGATGCTGACAGGGTCACAAACAAGGCTTTAAGCATGTACAGTTTTGTTCAAGAGTTAAGTTCATTTCTATTTAAGGTAGTAATTTATTTATATTTATTTTTATAAACTTATTAATACTTTTTTAAATTTAAATTTATCATTACATATTAGTACTTATGCTTGTGTTACTACCTCACACTTGCCTTCAAATATATACCTGTAAATTAATTACACAATTTATACTACCAAACCCGTTAGTTAGAGAATGGAGGCGCTGAAAATACTGAGAAGGCCTAGTATCTGGTCTACCCAACACTCTCATATTATATATTAAATGTAATTATGGTTACATGAAAACTAATCATGTATTAGATTAATGTACTGAATTAATAAATGCCATTTTTTTTAATGCTCTGAAAGAAACGCAGGCTCAAACCTGCAACAATTTATAAGCCGAGTTAAGCGCTTTACCCAACTGAGCCACTTTCCGGATATATTCATTAGAGGTAAATTATATTACTCTTACTTTTTAATACATACAAAAATTTTAATATTGAAATGTGTAAAAACGATTTATATAAATAAGGAATCATAAAATGCAGTCGATTCCGCGTAATCAGATCACATCGAGAGCAAAAGATTTGGCCCGTTTAAACAGCTGGTCCAATTATAATTGACAAAAAATTTACATAAAATTTAAAAAAAATCCGCAAGTCAATGCTGCCAATTTTATTTGAGAATGTTAAATCATTTTTTGGCATCTTAAATTGTTAAACTTTTTTCTAAATGTTTGTTTGTGTTAATTGGATTATACCAATAATACCATTCTAATTTTTCCCATCCTCGCCAACCTTTTAAAAAACACATGCAGTTGTTATTCAGTTTATAAATAAAAAAATGTAAAATACAAACAATTAGTTTATTGGGAGATTTAAAAGTCCTATTAAAAAATCCAATTTTAGAATACTATTTTTATGTGTTTTTATCTAATGCTTTGTTAAATAAAAAAGATTAGTTAAGTACTATGATTAAATCATTTTTTGTGTTTTTGGCAGTATACACATAGCAGTTTCTTACTTTGAAATATCAAATCTGTCGCAAGTTTAAAGTTTCAAGGATGAATATAAATTTGATTAATAATCAATACACCATGTAACTAATTAATATATGATTGACTTTTTAAATTGCAAAAACTATTGTAGTATTAATTAATTATTATAGTACTTTAATAATAACTACATTAAAAAAAAATGATAATATCATTATAAATCACAACCACAATTTTTTATTCAAGCATATCTAGCAAAATTTTACGTTTTTTTATAAAATTAACTATTTAAAACAAAAAACTAAGTTATGTTTACACTTACTTGCACCATTAACGTCTTTGATGAGACAAACATGACACATTAATCATTAAAATTATTTTTCTATTAGTTGCAGAATTTCATGGTTATTTTTAATAAAAATATCTAATTAAAACAAAAAACTAAGTTATGTTTACATAATGGCATCATTAATGACATTTACAGACAAACATGACACAATAAAATTATGTTACTATTATCTGTTAATGTTACATTATTTTTATTATAAAATCATTTTTTTTTGTTAATGGTTTTATTAAATTTTAACTATTGCATTTTGATCTGTTAATTCTCTTTTTTATTTTTATTTACGTAATTTTTTGTATTTGTTAATTTTATTGAACATGGTGATTATTGTTTGTACAACATTTATTGCGCCGTTTTTGTTGTGCGTAAATAAGAAAAAAAATCCTAATCATATTGTTTCAAGGTTTATAGATTAAAAAACTTTTTATTTAAAAGGGGAGAATAGTTGCGCTATTATAAGGGTTTACAGCATCAAACTCAGCAAAAAAACGCCTGAATATAATTGAATCAAATTTTCACACATTGTAAAAGAAAGTCGAATCTGTGTCCTCAAATTTGTAGAAATTTGATGCAGTAAGTCGTTTCTCAGCAATAAATTTTTAAAAATTGTTTTTTTAATTAGTTCTTTATTAATTTTTTACTCGTTAAATATATCTTGAAATTTTAAACCAAAAACATGAAGACATAGAATATTGTCTGTAGTTCAACATACAAAAAGAGTGATGACTGGAATCGTATCGTTTGGATATTGAGTTGGTTGGCGTTTTGTCCCATAAGAACCAATTTTAATCTAAAAACGGCGCTGTACGTGTCAATATTTTTCTAGAGAGAAAGGTTTACCAATACTCTTGTAGATGTGATAGATTTAATATTTTTCCATTACAATACTACTAGTGGCATCACAACAGGGCGGAGCGACCAAACCCAGCAATTCTCTAGCGTTAATATTATATAGTTATGTTACAGTACATTGCAAATTTAAATGTAACATTTTTAACTATTAAATTTATCTTTAAAAAAATTAATAATTTATTCAAACTTAATCTACAATTCACAACTTTCTTATGTTTGAAAACAATTAATGCTATAACATATAAAGCTGCTAAAATATTATTTAGCAATGCAAAAACATTTTTTAAAGTATTAACTTGTTAATATAATTGATGGTAGTGACATCTACTACTACTACATAATTTATGTTTATAAAATAGTAAAACATTTACTATGTTTTTATCACATATTTATTCTTACAAATACATTATTAGTTTTAGCTTAAATTTAACTTATTACATCTGTAGAAAGCTCTAGTTGAACAAAAACAAATAAAGTATTTGTAAAAATAAATTTGTGATAAAAATACAGTAAATTATTTTATATTTACTTGTTCTTTATGCTGCATAGTTTATATTATGCGAGACATTACTTTTATAACTTATTACTCATCAAGTTCAGCAAACAATCAACACAAAGTTATACATATTACACAGAGTTCTAAGAGAGTTTTTATTAATGTTTTATATTTTTTTATTAAAACTTATATCTATAGTAAATACTAATTTAATAAAATGAAAAAAAAAACTATTAAATAAAAATGTATGTAACAAACGGTGTAATTTAAAAAATATATACCTAGACTTATCAAATATTTTTTATCCGTTAATATTATGTTTGTAATACATTCCATAAGGCGTATGGATATATCTTAGATCCAACAATCTAGACTGGACTAAGAGTTACAAAACTTAGAACTTAGAACTTAAAACTGAATAAGGTTTATATAAAAAAATTAACAATTAACATGACAATTTTTACTTTGAAAGCTACACTAAAACTAACTAAGATTTGCCAGATACTTTGCGCTTCATAATAAGTCGTAACAACATATATTTTTCTTTTTCAATTGTATCTCACATACTCAAATGTTCATTATTTATAGTCTGTTCACAATATTTTTAATTTTTTTCTATAAATCTAAAATTCAAAAGTTTGGACTTTTCTAATAGTTTGCAGATTTAAAGTTTATGTTTCTATACCATTTAGTAATATTGAAAACACGTAACACTTTACTATTCTTATTTAAAAAATTAAGAACAGGTCACAATTTCTAAAAAGTGATTGATGAAAAATTAATTGTAAAAATGCACAATTTCGTTTCTAATTGAAAGAGTGCAAAAGAATTACACGATTCAAATCAATACTTTCTAAAATACAATTAAAACATTAAAAAATTGTAAAAACGTAGAACAAACCACAACAATACGTGTGAATTGTATTTAGAGTGCAATGGAATATTAGACGTTTGCAGACTTAAAATAACTAAAGAATGTTATTATCTGACGGGAGCACTAATGTCTGCGCTGTGATGCCCAGGTATTTTATTTTATAGAAAAAAAAGTTTGTTCATAGTTGTTTCATGTTTTTTTTTGTGCAGATAATTTATTAGAAAAGTAAGGTCAGTGACAGATTGCCATTCAAAATGATTTAGATAACATTAGTAAATAATTTAAAATTAATTATTTGTTTGTTAACCAATCTAAGTGTGATGATCTTATATAGTAGAATGAACAATATAATTATTTATTGATATTCTGTAGGCAATGCGTCTTTGAAAACAGTTTGTAAAATATCTGATTTCGGTGTTATATTAGATTAAAAACTGAATTTAAATAACCATATAAATAGGGATTTAAAAAGAAAGTTAAATAATAAAGTTTTTATAGCACTTTACAAGTCTTATAAAGCGTCAATTTAACATCTTTATCAAATAGGAATTTAAATTATAAATTGCAATTAGAAACCCACAATCTAAAATCTTTAGGAAAAAAAAAAATCATAAACATTATTAGAATCTATAAGTTAATGAATAACTACTTAATTATCCGGAACTACTTAGCAATCTCAATTAGATGCAACAAACATGCAATAAACTACGCACATTTTAATCTAATGTCACGCATGATAAGAACATGCAACCTGCTTCAATTAGACAAACATTTTAATTTGTTTGAAACATCTTATATATTGTTTAAGAGTTATTGCCGTAAAATTATTTTAAGTAGATATATGTAAATGAATTTTTTTTTTATTATGTAAATTATTTACTTATATAGAATTTTTGTATTAATGCACAAATGTAATACGTAATTATGTAATTTTTAAAGGCATTGGCTAATAACAGTGACTATTTTTTTGCAACAGATAGAAGATTTTTTTTAATTTGTAACATTTTCAAATTATATGCACAGAGGTAGGTTTATTGTTTAGATAGCACAATGATCTGTCAGGGCTATTGGTTTGGCTATTTTTTATTTATTTTTTAACTCTATGTTAACACCATACAGTATAATGCTTTTAATACACACCTTTCAAATCTTTTCTTTTTAATTTTTAAAACCGTTGCTAACTAAATTGACCTTTTCATTTATTCTAATTTTTTTAACTTTTTTTAACTGTTACCCATGCTTTTTTATATACATATTTCACATGCTTCTAGAATTTGTAATTACAAACCCAAAATGTTTAAACGTTTATTTATTATTCAATTTTTTGCTCATACATTTTAAACATTTCCTTTATTTTTACCACCTTTATTTTTAAATTTGTTTTTGTTTTGTTTTGTTTTAATTGACTAAATTGAGTTAATAATCTCATAAGAGCGCTTTTGAATTACCCGCGACCAAAAAATAAACTTATTACCGGTTTAGAAATTGCATTACATATAAATTGCAGCCCACTCACGCGCTTAGGTTTATGAGCCTATAGGTAGGTTAAGACAAGACAATTTTTTAATATATTTAATAATATTAAAACTTCTCTTTCAGACGCAAAAAAAAAATAGAAAGAAAAGCTTTTGACACACAAATGTCATACTTACATAACTGTTAGAGTGTTATCTTTGATAAGAACCTTACATTTACTGAGCACATTAATTTAACATGCAATAGTGCAGTAAAAAAGTTAGGAACCATAAACCTTTTTAGTAAAAGTTTTATAATAAACAAAAGCAATAAGCAAAATAGGCTATACTCAGAAGAATTATAGTCTTACTAATATGCTTACTATATTAAACATTGGATCTCTACAAAGTAGACGATTTGTTACTGATTTATGCCTTTTACATATATTAATTAATGGAAACCTTGACTGTTCTCATCTACTGATTAAATTAAATTTTAAATTTTGCAATTCCACTTAATTGTAGTACCAGGTATTCTAAAACATTCAGGTTAGCTGTTTACAGTAGTAATTATGGCAGACATGTGCTAATGCAAATATTAATATCTTTATATTTATTTAGTAATCAAATAGCTAGAATAAACGTATCACACTTTAAAGACTATTAATAAAATCTGTGCTATTTTCCTTTTTTTTTTTTTATTATTGAAATGTTATTGTTTTTTTTATTATTAATTTGTATTGTAAATACATTATAATGTTTTTTATTTTGTAATTGTTTTATATGTATAAATGTAGATATTTGTACGCTAATTTTAGACTGTTTTTTTAAATTAAAATAGGTTTTTGAATATTGTATAAAGAAGATTTCCGTAAATTAAAAATACTTACTATTATTTAAGGCTTACTTAAAAGCGAACAATAAAGAGGACTTGACGGCTTTGTTGAAAGTCTTCAATAAGTACCTGGACTTGTTGTCTTGTCTACTCAAAGCGCACTTATTATCAAATTTGCAGATTAATGTAATTTCCAAAAATTTAAAGAAAAAAATAACAAACTTACCAATCGTTGTTAACAATAATAATTTTACTAAACCAAGTTTATTAATTAACGCAGACATACGTTTAAAACTTTTTTTTATATCTTAGATATATCATATTCCCGCTAAATCTATTAACGCATGTGCAATCAACATTCCCTAAAATATACAATTGACTCACCTGCACTACTATAATTTGCAACAATTTAATTTCTTAATAGAAACACATATTTTCTGCCAATTAATATTTATTTGAGTGATTAGTTTCAAGCACAAATAATTTTAATGCAATAATTTGTTTTAATCCGTTTTTTGTCAATATAATGCTATTTAATTCTTGTAGCACGTTTAACTAAAAGAATTAAATAGCATTATCTGAAAACTTAAAAAAAATATTTTAGAAACAAGGCAAATTTCAAACAAATAAGCAATACAGGCAAAATTTATTGCATAATTGCGCAGGAAATCTGACTCAAACTATTAGCAAACTCGTTAAAAACGCGCAAAATATTTTTTTTTTAATTTTGAACAAAAATTATTAAAGTATCACCAAACCCGAGTATAACGTGATGTTTGAGAATACTCAATACTTTAAGCTTGATTATAAAATTAAAATAACAAAAAGTTCTAACTAGTGTATAAGTTTATTATTTAACTCTAACTTACAGAACCAGTCTAACCAGATTTGTTGGCACGCGTTGAAATACTGCTTGTCTGCTTAAGTTTGCACCATCATGAGAAACTTTTTTATTATTAATTTTACGAAATAAAAGTTATTCTTTGTAAAATGTTCTGCATGGTCTTAAACCTAAATTGCAACCATCAGGTATTAACTTTTTTTAGTTGTATACGCGATTTTTCAAAAAATATGAATTTGACTCAACAGTAAATTAAAAAAAATTAAGAACAATTATTTGACAGTGAACGTCAAATAAAATTTGTTAACATGCCGGTGATATTTAGTATAAAAAAAGTAGAAATAGTGTTAATTGTTGGTGAAAATTATAAAACTTAACGTAAAGCAGCTGAAATATTAAACAACAGACACCCAGAAAAAAATATACACCATACATCAAAAGATTTTATAAAAAATTCAAATCATGTGGAGATGTTAATAATAAATTTACAAACAAACGTCGAAAATCTGTTGCAAGTGAGGAGATGAAGTTAAACGTAATGTTAATTGCAGAGAAAAACCCTAAATTGTCTCTGCAAAAAAAGCATCTTTGCTTCCAGATAAAATTGGTAAAAATACAATATTAATTTTATTAAAGAGATCAAGTTTTATCCATATAAAAGATTAGAATTTTGTTTTCTTAAAGCTAGAAAACGATCCTTTTTTTGCTAGGAAAATATTTCTTCCTGACAAAGCTGCATTTACGTCTAATGGAACAGTGTCTTTGCAAAATTGTTAATGGTAGACTAACTCCAATCCTCACTTTACAATAAAAACTTGCGATCAATATTATTTTAAAACTTTTTTTTGGTGCGGCGTTAAAGATTAAAATAATTGGCTCTTTTTTACAATCTATTACTCTTAAAAATATCTATTTTTTTTACAAATTCAGTTGCATAACTTGCTTTGTGCTCTTCTTAGACATGAACGGCAACATGTATGGTACCAGCAGGACGGCGCAGCATGTCATAGTACAATGGAAGTAAGGCAATACCCTCCGATATTTTTTGGCCAGCTAGGTCGCCAGATTTAACCCCAGTAGATTTACAGATCAACACGGGTTATTCACAAACTTAAAAACATTTGGAAACAATTATTACGCAAAAAATTTAGGGTATAACTCCAAATGTAATTAGAAATGTGTTGAGAGAATTTTCTTCTAGAACAAAAACCTGTATTTTAAGAGAAGGCGGATATGTTGAAGCAATAGAGAATTGATGATAAACTATTAGTGTGTGACCACAACGGAGATCCGACCATCAAACAGCGCTCCGACCATCAAACATTGCTCCGACTATCGAACAGCGCTCTGAGCATAAAACACTAAAATGTGTTCTAAGCTCGGACCCTCGCACACCGGTCGAGTCTCGTATTTATATTGAACTAAAACTATTTTAGCGGCGTGAGAGTAAAATTATTACATTATATTTTTTAATTACTAAATAGTTTTAATCTCACGCCGATAAAAATAAAAACAAAAATGTTTCAGTTCATATAAATACGAGGCTCGAGCGGTGTGCGATAGTCCGAGCTTAAAACACATTTTTGTGTTCTATGCTCGGAGCGCTGTTCGATGGTCGGAACGCTGTTCGATGGTCGAAGCGCTGATCGATGGTCGGATCGCCGTTGTAGCCACACCCTTACACGCTTTTTTACAGAATTAACATTATTAGCACTGTATTTATGTAGTTGATAATTATTGTAAAAGAAATTATTTTGTTATGTATCATTTATTTTAATGCATCATCATGGCCAATATTAGATGACAGTGGGGGTACACTGTTCATCTTGTTCTAACATCACTTTCAACTATTCCTTTTATTAATAATAATGATAATGATGGGGGTAATAATCAAAATCAAAATTATTTATTCGAGAGAAAGCTATGTCAGAAAAATAATGCAACATAAAGGTTAAGAGACGTAAAGGTTATCAAATTTTTAACAAATAAAGATATAACTGATAAAAGTTTTCAAATTTTTTTAAAATAAATTTACTTTACTGTTGGACAATATTAATATTTTCTAACAAACAAACTTTATTTTGTAAAATTAATAATAAAAAAGTTTTTTATATAGTGTAAACTTAAGGAGACACACTGTATATGACCTATTGGGTTTTTTCTCCAGGCATAGTTGTGGCAAAAATGATCATGCATAAGTTTTGTAAACTTAAATTATCTTAAGACAAATCAGATCTTTTTGATATTCACACTCGGTAAAAAATTATCACAAGTGAGTTACGCTACATATTATAGCTATCAATACCTTAACCAGTAATTGTTTATAAAACTCCCAAACTTTATGGTTTTTCTGACACTAGTAATTTGAAATAACTGTAGACAAACCAATAAACTGTAACTTAATTTGTTCTAAATTAAAGTTTTGAACCGTTTGATACACAAAGAATACTACGTTTTAAATTGTGTGCAGTTTTATTGCTTTCTGATTTAATCTGTAAAATTAACCGCAACCAAGAAAAACGCAAAATATAATATAGCAAATATTAAGTATTATTCTAACTTAACAGTAGCATTATTGTGAATACATTCTTTTCAATAGAAATTAGTCATAGCAACTCAAGTATCTAAAGTTTAAACAAACTCAAATTCTTAGTTGTTGTTCCATGTAGCCAAACACAAAAATCTGACGGATGTTGTGTAGAATTTGCAAACAATTTTATAAAAAAATGCTTAGATTTTTCTAAATTAAGTAATATCGCGCAGCGTAAGCGTTTTAGCGCACACTGCAAATTTCAAAATTTAAAACGGTTAATAAAGTTAACAAAGAAAGAGTTAAAACATGTTGCAATGTTTAAACTTAAACTTATACAAGGTCAAACTCAAACAATTAGCAATGGGTTTTAGGATTTTTGAGTTAAGTTCTTTTTAGACACTAACTTATAAGCGCAGAGTTTTATTATCAAAAAGTTGACTTACCGATAAAACATAATTATGTTAAAAGTTTGCATAGCGGAATGCAAAACACATTGACTAGAACTAAATTGCGTTTCTGGTATAGGTATAGCAAGAAAACGTACGCAAAATTGTCTAGCATTATGTAACCTACGAAAAGGTAAACCTAAAACAGCATATCTACTTGGATCGTGCTTGAAAATATTATACGCGGAAACACCTCCATTACTTTTTAAAATCTTCAAGCTTTGTTTTTAAACTTTAAATTGGTAGTGTTGTTGTTTTTGCTATGACAACATGATGTCGGGCAATTTTTTTAATTTAATTTAAAAACTAAGTGCTTTTATGGTATAATACATTATTATAAATAATCAAACGAAAGACTGGTTTGCCATCTAGTTGCAATTATTAATACTAAAATGTCCGCATTAATTGGTATCATTTTTGCATTTATGCAATTGGCAGTCATTTCGCGGCTATAACGATTTTGAATCGCCAATAAATTATGAAATGAATTAATAATTTATTCAAAATCAGTCAATCGAATCACAGCGACTGATTTTGAATAAATTATTAATTCATTTCATAATTTATTGGCGATTCAAAATCGTTATAGCCGCGAAATGACTGCCAATTGCATAAATGCAAAAATGATACCGATTAATGCGGACATTTTAGTATTAATAATTGCAACTAGATGGCAAACCAGTCTTTCGTTTGATTATTTATAATATCAATTGTGTTCATAAGCACAGAAATATTTATTCAAAATTGTCTTCGCTATCATGCGATGCCGTGGTCGTACAAGGCATACTGACGAGGTTTGTAGAACCGAAACAATTGTCTATGCTTGACCCTTGGCCGCTGTGATTCGATTGACTGATTTTGAATAAATTATTAATTCATTTCATAATACATTATTGTTTTTTTAGAAATAGCTTTTTTGGTGAAATTTTGTAATATGTTAGTTTATTATACTTTTCTAGTTTTATATATCAGTTTGTTTTCGATGTTTTTGTATTTATTAAATTAAGACAATTGTTATTATGAGTTAACTACATATGTCAACAAATATAATTTTAAGTTAAATTGTAATATTAATGTTTTTTAAAATAAATATTTTCTCAATTATAAAATAAAATATATTTAAATTTGTTTTGATTTAAATATAAACCTATTGACTATGTTCTATTAAATGTTCAATTTTTTTGTTAACTGTGAGGTAAAAGTTCTTTGTCCCAATTCCATGCTGTGTCTACAATACGCATGGGAAATGAGAACCACTCAGAAGATGCTACATCCCAGCAGTAGGCATATTGAATAAATTTTCTATAATATAATGAAGGATTTTAATAAAACTTTGTATTAAGACCACGTTCTACTATACTTTCTTTAAAAAGTTTATATTTATTACTAATTTATTCACTGTTGTTGTTAATTGAAACAATTATTGAAAACATAAATTATATTATTTTCAAAATATTTAAACAATTAGTTTAGTTTATAATATGTGTGGTATGGTTTTTGTTAAACTTCAAATAGTGTTTTTTTTATTCAAAATAAATAGTTTACACATTTTATGTTTATTTAATTTATACTGTTTATTTACTATAAATTATTATGCATATTTATAAGCTTGTGTAACTTATTGACGTAATAAAAAAAAACAATATACAAATTCCTTTTAAAAGAAATATATTTTATCTGGGAAAAATCGTTAATGTAGTGGTGTTTCGGCTCTCTCTTTATTATTTACGTAACATCAAAAAAACTTTAGTGACGTTCAGTATCATCCAAACCATTAACAAAGAAATTTACTCTAGGCTTAAGTATAAACTCAGCTGTTGTTATAGGAGCATTAACGAGGCTTTTGGTAAATGGAAATTTACGTTGTTACCTAAATATAGAGAATATATGTTGCTCTATCATAGTGCCTAAACATATTATAAATAATGCATGATTAAACTTTATATTATAGTAATAATTAAAATTAAGTTTCAAAGATTTATTTGAAAAAACTGCAACATGTTTCACTACACAGTGATATTATCAAGCAAATGATTAGTAATAAATAAAACGTTGTTAAACAAATTTTTATATAAAATAATCTTAATACACAAATTACAAAATTCTTTTAGTCCACACTTCATATTTTTTATTAAATGTGTATATTGAGCTCTGCACTCTACTCGTAGAAGAATGTTTAATGTATTAATCTTGGTTTAGTATATTTTTATGAATTCTTATGAAGTCAGTAACCCTGTTGTATATTCTGATATAAAATTCTCTAATAAACTTTGACTGCAAACTCAACTTAAACAGAACTTTGCATAAAATAAATCATTGTATAAATACATTACTAAAGTATATACGTATAGTTCATTGTAATTAATTGTTTCTTTAGCGTGGCTGCTTTATGTTTTATTTTTTTAAAAGAGCAATATATAAGTTTGCATGTAACTTATCTTGACATTTACACTCGATGAGATTTAGTTTCTTTAATTTTAAAGTCTGCTGTAGTAGACACTGTTTAATTACACGATATGAATATTAATGTATAAGATTGATGATTGGTTGTTATAAAAAAGAACTTGTCTGAACTGTGTTACAGACATTAATTGATCATTGTCATCTGACATTCTGAAATTAAATTAAAAAAATTTAATATGCAAATTCAACCTACTTAATAAAGTATAGTCTTACTGTATAAATAATTATTATAGTGTATATTAATTATACAAATTAATTATAGTAATTATATAAATTAATTATAGTTATTATTATTTTTATTTAAATACTGGCAATACACATTCTCAACACATACAATATTATGATTAAATTTTAATTGCTGCAATCATGTTATAATAATTAAAATTTTATTAAATTTCAATTGCATTTTAATGAAATTAAAATATTTTATATATAATATATAAAAATAAATATATTTAATAAAATCATTTATGAAACATATTTACATAGAAAACATATTTAATTTACTCAGTTTTTATTTTATGTCTATCTACCTACTGGAAAATTTAATTAAAACTCATTTATTTGTGTATATTGTTTATGTCATAAATATTAATTGATTTCGTGGAGTGCACGGTCAAGTATTAATACCCTCAATGTACATGCTGAAAATATTAGGTTAAAACGCTTAGTATAATTAATGCTAATTTCATAGAAAATTACACCAGCGTTTTACGGTACCGACGCCCGTTTTAACACATTGAGTAAAAAAGAGTATTTAGAGAAAAAAAATACTTAGTAGTATACATTACCAGTTTTTATTAAAAAGCATTTTTTAAATTTTTTTTTGGTTAATTAATATGGCTATATTTAAAGAAATATTACTCAAATAATCAGTACAAAAATAATAAATCCTTTATGTAAAAAATACGTGTTGTCGTGAAGAATTTGTTTTTACATTGCCAACAAAAAAAAAATAGCAAAATTAATTGTTTAGTTTTTGAAATTTTAGTGGCGCCAGGTTAAAAAACAACTCAATTATGTTTTGGAAGCAATTGAGCAGATGTTGAACATTGGTTTTTAAAGTGTTGGATTCTGTAGCTTTCAGATACAAGCACCAAATCATGTTGCAAATATTTGTCGTTAAATTTTTTATAAAAAATGTTGCCCAAATTGCCGTTTCCATTTTCTCTTTGCTGTTGTTTTGTTGAATAGTCATAGTAAATCTTTATTCCTCCAAGTTTTTTATTCTGTTTCTTTACGTTTCATTTGTTTTTGAACATGCTCCATGCGTTTCTTCTTGGTAATTGTGATGACTTTATAAAGAGCGCAGTCAGTCATTGTCGCGTACGTAATTTACGTACCAGACAGAGTGTTTATGACGTTCATTTTTTTAAATAACCATTACTTAAGAGTTTGTATTGCACTTCTTGTAGTAAAACAATTTTACTGTTAAGCCAGTAATATTTTTGATTTAAAACTCAATTTTTTAAAGTGGTAACCCTAAAAAAATCTGAGTTTTTGCCAAGTATTGTCTCTTGAAGCTGTCAAATCTGTACTCTTTGCATTTAGTTTAACTTCTGTTTTGCTGCAATTTTTATTAATATAAATAGTTTTTCTAGTTCATCTGCAAAGTAAACGTTTTTAGTAGGTCCATCAGTGGCAAAATATAATAAATCAATATCCAAACAAAATATTCACTGCATGGTCATCGTATCCCGGCGCTTAAAGATTATTTGCCAAATTGCTTGCGGTTTCTTGTTTAGCTTTTATAAAATGCCGGTTTTGAAGTCCACTAATTTATCTGCATTTTTTTAGAGATTTTACATTTTTAGTACCTTTTCTACCAGCATACGGTCTTTAACTTTGCGTTTCCAGATTTATTTTTACATGCAAAAATGATATATTAACCGGTTTTATAGTACGTGTATTATACGCTGCTAAAAAATTGATTTTATAAAAACAAAACAAAAAAAGTCAAAACAACCTACAATTTTTAAATTATTTATTTAACGTTAGTCAACTTTTGCTGCTAGTGCTAATCACCGACGGCAGAGGTTAATACTACTACATTTAGAAATTTGGCCACAAATTCATGAATTTTAATCTAAATTATTAGGTTTTTTTAACGTGCACACAACATTAAGACAGCACACGTGACCTACTAAAGTTTCTTTTCTTAACTGAAAGAAAGCGCATTTTTTAACTAAAAAAACTGACTTTCCAGATTGGGGACTTAAAATTAAGACCTTTGTTGTAACAGTCAAGTACGCTAACCACTACAACACCTGGGCGGTTTCCAATTCTGTTTATTAACAATATATACCACGGACCCGGGTCTAACAAAAATAGAATGTTGCTTTTCACAATCTTTCTATACCTGCCTCCATCTAAATGAATAAACACATATCATATAATAAAGCATTTCGAAATTATTGAAAAATTGCAAAATCTATACTTATATAAAAAAAATCTGATTGTAGATTAACTGCTTAATATATTCAAACGTTAAAAAACGCAGATTTTCAATACATTTGTTTATCAAACCTTTGACAACTGATTTTTATCTCAAAATAATAAACGCTAAAAAGTTCTTTAAGGTTTGGCACATTTTTTTGTGCAAATTTAAAATAATCAAATGTTTATAATTTGATAATTTTAAAAACAAACGATTTAAATCTTTAGGTTTTAACAACTGTTGCTAGTGCAACTGATAATTCTTGTTTTTGGTCAAATAGTTTTAGCACAATTAGTAATTTTTGTTAAAATTTAAAGGTAATAATTTACACAATTCAAATAATTTTAAATTGTGTAATTTGTTTTTATTGTATATTAGTCAAATAATTAAAATAAATGTTTTGGACGTTTCTAATAATATTGACAAACATTTAAATAGGTAAAATTTAGTTTTGTTTATTATTATTATTAGTCTTTTGCATTCACCATTTTTTTAAACACGTCTTTTAATAAATATTTTTTTAATAAATGCCCTGGTGTTTTTTCTTCTGTTTTAACACTTATTTATTCCGGTTTTTGTCTGATTACTTAATGCTCATTAATTTTTTTTTAAATCACATTTTAAACATTTTCATGCGTTTTTATATTTTTTTTACTATGATTTAAGTTTTACGTCCGTATAGAAACACACAAACATTCACCTTGAATTCATATAATTAAAAAAAAAATGTTTAGCCTTACATCTTTAGACAGTCAATGGCTATTTGTATAAAGTCCTAACAAGTTTTGTAGTACAAGTAAATATTTGTTTATATAATATTTTGTTTTGTATTTTGTTTAAACAATGTTCCTAAAAATATCTATAAAAAATATTTCTTAATTTGTAACAATTAAATTATCGAATCTAATACCAAGCCATATTTTAGTCAGTTATTTAAATTTTGTTCATGTGACGTTGATAACGTTGATGAATAAGTAAAATTTTGATTTGCTATTGTATTTTTGTTTTGTAAACCATTTTTGAATCATATTTCAGTCAATTGGTCAAAATTCTCATTTATAAACAGACATTCTTATAGTAACTTGATTATCTTCAAATAAATTTGAATATCTACCGTCTTAGTATTTATGATGCAGTACAATTTCTTGGATTGAGTTTTTATGCATATACCCACTACCACCACCAGTTTTAATAGTCTCAACTTTTTTGTCAGCAATTTGGCTTTCAGTCAGAAACTGTTTCAAAGTCTTTGTATATTAATTTGTCAATGTGTTTTTTTAGAAAATATGAAGTATACAAGGTCTTATGATATGCAAAACTAAAAATAAAACTTTTGGGTAATTGAAAAGTTTATTAATTTAAATCAAAAATAAAGTCGGCAAAAAAACAAAACTTTAAAAAACATCAGCATGTATGATATATGATTCTTTTACAAACAATTTTGTATTAAAAATAAAAAAACTAAATTATTTTTTTGACAATTACATTTAAACATATTATAAAGTTAAAACAATTTAAAATTAATATCATTTTCAAGAATATTATATTCTCGCATACAGGGTTAAAATATCCATAATTAGTTTTATGCTGTTTGCATCTGAAAATGGAAGTGTGGCGCGTGTATCGTTGTTGACTATAAACTGAAGTTGATTCTGCACAGTAGATCTGAGCAGTCTATAAATCTATTTATTAGTTTTTGAGCAAAACTTAGGTCTGCAATAATCCTACTGTGATGCAATAATTGAAAACTAAGCAAATTAATAATTGTTGCATTATTAACACCGTTGTTTTGGAATCTTAATTTATACAAAATTATTTTCAAAAATGTTTGTTTAATTTTCTTTATTTTTGATACATTTCCACTCTGGTAAAGTGACCAAATTACTGAATTATTTTCTAATATTGATCGTACTAACGATCTATACATAGTTAAGTTGCTGTTGCACTTAATTTATTTAAAGTTCTTGATACGAAACCTAATAACTTTCTTGTCTTAGAACAAATGTTATTAATATGCAAATTAAAGTTTAGCTTTGAATCAAAAATAACACAAAAATCTGTTATTTTATTGACAGCATTTAAAAGCGCATTGTTAATGCAATAAACATATTATACGTAGGGACTTTGGTTTAAAAACAAGTTGTTTTTTGACATCACATACTAATATTATTTAAGTCAATTTGAATATGATGACAATCTGATATTGAATTAATATTTTAATTTTTTATTTTAAATCATCAGCATCCAATAGACAATTACAGTTAACGATTACATCGCAAAAATTATTTATAAATAACAATAAATCTGGTCTACAATGTGAACCTTGCGGTACACCTGACGTTACATTAACTATTCATGATAAATGGTTATTAATTTTGACGGATTAAGTCCTGCCAGTTAAAAAACTACTCAACCAATTCACTATTTGTTTATAAAATTTCATTGCTACTAGTTTTACAATCAACGTACCATAGTCAACTCGATCGAACGCTTTTGCAAAGTCCGTATAAATTGCATCAATTTGCATTTTATGTTCAAACGCGTTAATTGACAGATAACACATAAAATTTGTAGCTGATAATCTTCCTTTTAAAAAACCATGCTGATAATTTGTAATTGCGTGTTTACTCATCCATTTTAACTGCTCAGCTATTTTTTTTTTTATTTATTTATTTATTATAATTATTTACATATTTACAATTTGTATTTAAATATATAATATTCCAGCAGTGCCGCCATTCATCTGTTAAAGACTCGAGGGGCCTGGTATTGGAAATAAATTTCTGCTGTCTTCTTTTGGTTTTTGTTGTGTCTTAGTTTTGTGTTTGTTCTGTCATTAGGTGTTGTTTTAATTTTGTTTTAAATTGTTGAATGCTGGTAAGGTTTTTTATTTCATTAAGCATTTTATTGTATTATTGGATTCCTTTAACAGCCAAGCTTTGATTTTTTGTGATTGTTCTATTAAGTTCAATATTGAAGTCATTTTTTTTTTCTAGTGTTGTAGGTGTGAAATTCTTTTCTGCTTTTTATTTTAAGTTCCGTTTTTATTTGTTCGAGTTTGATCTTGTGAATTAATACTATATTTTGTTGTTTTATCTTGTTTTTAATAGTTAGTTGTTTAGATAGTTTATGTATCTCTTTAGTAGGTGTTAGTTTTTCCAGTTGATAAATTGTTTTTATAGCTTTGTTTTGTTGTCTTTGCAATTTGATTATGTTTCCTTGTTTGGTATTAGCCCATATGTTCATTAAGTAATTTGTTTGTGAGCTGAATAGTGCATTATAAATCATATTTCTTGTAGTTAGATTGATTATATTTTTTAGTTTATATAATGCGCCTATAGCCTTTGTATTTTTCTTAATTAGAGTTTGAATGTGATTGTCCCATTTTAGATTATTATTTATTGTTAGTCCTAGATAATTTGTGTTAGCTACCTCTCCTATGTTTATGTTATTAATCTTTAATGTAAAATTTATATTTCTTTTTTTACGTGTTATAAGCATGTAGTTGGTTTTTTGTTCGTTTATCGTGAGTAAGTTGTTGCAATACCTTTCGTTAATTTTATCTAGATCTTCTTGAATCTCTTTTTGCAGTTTTATTTTATTTTTCTTGGTGTGGATTAGGCATGTGTCGTCAGCGTATATATATATATATATATAGCCGGTTAACCCTACAAAAATCAGACTCACAAAACACATGGCAATAAGACATACTAGCCAAACGAATTACATAGAACAAAAAGTAATCCTCATATAAAGGGGTTCCATTTGTGATTTGACATATACATTGTGCTGTCCCCATATACATATTTGTTAGTTTTAGTCTTTTGACTAACTATTTTTAATTTGTTTGTAATGTCCATATATATTTTAAAAATAACAAAAACCATGTGGAATAAAGAACAGGAATGCGGAGGTGCATATGTCCCTAACAACATAATAGTGTAATATGTTATATATATATATATATATATATATATATATATAGTTTTCCATGTAGTTAAATTTTAAATATGTTATTAATATATAATATGTATAGGAGCGGTCTTCTTGTGGTATACCAAATTCACTATATGTTTTGGTACTTAATGTGTTGTCAATTCTTGTTTGTTGATATCGCATTTTTTAAAATGTTTTTATTAATTGTAATTCATTTCCTCTTATTCCCATGTTTTCTAGTTTTTCTGTTAATTCTGTTTTTGATATTGTATCGAATGCTTTTTTCATATCTATAAAAACTACCAGGCATTCTTTCTGCAGTTCAAGATTGTTTTGTATGTTATAAATTAAATCCATAGTTGCCGATCCAGTTCTAGTATGTTTTTGAAACGCATATTGCCTTTCATTTATTATTTTATGATTTTCAATGTGTGTAAGTAATCTGTCGTATATGATGTCTATTATTTTAGCAATTGTTGATATTAATGCGATCGGCCGGTAATTTTCGGATAACTGTTTATTTCCATTTTTAAATATTGGTTTAATTATAGTAGTTTTCATCCATTCTGGATATTCACCGACTCTAATAGCTTTATTTATGAGCTTAGTTAAAAATGGTGTAATTTCTTCTTTAATTATTTTAATTACTTCTGTCGTTATTTTGTCTTTTCCGGGTGCTTTTCCATCTTTGAGTTTGTTTATGATTTGTGTAATTTCAGAGTTTGTTGTTTCTTTGAATAATGCATTTGTTTTGATTCTGGTTTTGAGTGTATTTATTGTTGGTCTTGCATTGTTGTGTTTCTTTTTGTGCAAGCGCTTTTCCTATGTTTGAAACATAGTTGTTTATTTCATTGGCTATATCTTCCGGATTTGTTAATAGTGTTCCATCATCTTTCATTATTTCGGTGATATCTTCTCTCTTGCTTTTTTTTATTATTTGGTTTATTTCGTGCCAAGTCTTTTTGGAATTTTCTTGTGCTCGTTCAAATTTGCGTTGGTAGTAAAGTTTCTTTCTATCTTCAATCTTATTTTCTACTTCCTTTTTTGTTTTATAATAGTTCTGTTTTACTAAATTATTTACTTTGTTTTGTTGATATCGCTTATATAAATCATTTCGTCTTTTTATGTCCTCTATTAATTCTGTATTTATCCAGTTATTTCCTTCTTTATATTTTAACGTCGTTACTTTTGTATTGGATTCTATTAGTTTTGTTAGTGTCTGTGTTAATTTTTCAAAAGTATTTATTTCAGTATGATTTATTTCATTTTTAAAAACATGTTTTATTTTATCATAATTTGTTTTATATTTTGTTGTTGTTGTATATGCATATTTTTTAACTTTAATATTCCAAGTGGTTATTAAGGCTTTATGATCAGAATAAGGTGTATATTCTAATTGGATTTTTTTCATTTAAAGAGGTTGGTTAGTAATTACATGATCGAGAATCGATATTTTATTATTTTTTTTGTTTATTCTTGTGCTTTCATTCTTGTTCATTATTTTATATCCTTGTTCTGTTATTAACGTTTTGTAGTCTCTTGTTTTGTTTGTATTTTCTGCTATGTTTACGTTTAGATCACCTATAACGATGTGTGTTTTATTTGTATTAAGTACATTGTTTTCGAGTACGGTTAGCAGATCGGCATTTGTTATTTCAGGTGGTTTGTATATTGAAGTTATGTATGTTTTGTAGTCTGTTAAATGAAATGTAATAAGTTCAATTGAGTTGATGGTTTTATTTAGGATTATTTTATATTTTAGGTTTTTTTTTATATATGTGTTTATACCTCCTCCTCTCGTTTTTCTTGAATTGTGTATACAGTTATAGTTTTTTAATTGATAGTACTGTTCTTGCTCTTCGTAAAGCCATGTCTCTGCAATTGTTATTATGGATGGATTATTATGGAGTTTTGGTATTATTTTTAGTTCCCTTAATTTTTGTTTTACGCTTTTTATGTGATGTAGATATATTGTTAGTAAGTCCATTTTAGTTAATGCATCAAACAATTTGGGAATGGCTGAATGATTACAAATTCCTCTGTAATTACTAATTTCATTTCTGCTACCTGATTTAAAAATTAGTACTATATAGTTTTGTTTCCAAAAGTTAAGAAATATACCGGTATTGACTGACATTGTAAATAAATAACATAAAGGTTTAGCTAAAGTTTATTTAAAACAAAGTACGAATACCATTAGTGCCACATATCACAGATTCTTTTAAATTAGATATACCATTGAAAACATTATTAACATTTATTAAAAACTTAGAAATTTTTATGAATTTAAAAATGGCAAATAAATTAACACTTTCTTGTTTGCTATCACAAGATTTATCACAAAATTGAATGAGTTTGAGGTATCCATCATTTTTTTTCTCTTTTTAGCAGATTTTGTTAGAACAAATTTGAAGTATAAAAACTTTCCAATGAATTTGCACATATCACGTAAGTATTTAAACTGATCGTAATCACGTTGATAACCTAATTTTTTGTACGTTGAATGAGTAATTTTTTTGGCTTTAACAAGATTAATAAGTTCACCATTAAACCACTTATAGGATATGTGGACATTTTAAACAATATAGATTCAAAGCTTTAAATAACACATTGTAAAATTTATCAACCAATTTATTAACGTTGACGTTATAACTATTGGTCATAAACATTTGATTCCAATCTACATCTGCTAGAAAATTATTAATTTTTAAAAAACTTGCATTTTATAAATCAGGATTTACTTCTTTAAATTCCATTTGATGTTCTGGGCTACATTTTTTTGAACTGATAACACACGCAAATAAAATGTTATTTGCAGCTTCATCAATGCAAGATTTATCTCTAGTAAAAATTAAAAAAATTCCTTGTAAATTGAACATACTGGCCATAACAGAAACAAAAATGAAAGGCAAAGGAATAGTAAAGTTAGGCAATAGTCATATATTTATGTATAGCGGAGTAGAAAATAACGAAAGGGCAAGAGCAGGCGTAGGATGCATATTAAATAATAAAATGGAGAAAGCAATTAAAGAATGGAAAAGTGTGAATAAAAGTATAATGATAGATAAATTAGAAAACAAAACAATAACAGCAAGTTTAATGATAATATACGGCCCGAGTAAAGATGAAATTAAAGCAACAAAGGACGAATTCTGGGAAATATGCCAAGTACAATATGAAAACTCACAAGAACTTGTATATATAATGGGTAATTTTAATGCAAGAGTAAAAAATACAAACAAGAGTTTAGAAGAAATAATGAACACACATAGAGAACTGACTAAGAATAACAACGGAAAAAGATTAATTAAATTTTGTATAGCAAATAGATTAAAAATACTTAACACTATGTTTGATCAGAAAGAAATTCACAAATATACTAGAGAAGTAAAGAGCAGGAACAAAAAATCAATCATTGATTATTTTTTAACTAATAACACGCAAATGAAAAATGTTAACAATGTAAGAGTGAGAAGAGGCAATGAAATTGGAAGTGATCATTTCTTGACAATAGCAAAGATAAAAAGAAAAGAGCGGACAACACAAACGACACAAAAAGCAAACAATAAAGAGATCAAAATATGCAACTACAGAATTGACAGACTGAAGGACACAACCACGAGAGAAAAATACCAGGACAGTATAAGAACATTAATAAACAGTACAAACCTGACCAAAACCTGACGTAGACAATATCGAAGAAATGTGGAACCATTTTAAACACATTTTACTGGAAGCAACAAAACAAACATGCGGAATAACAAGAAGCACACAGAGCAGCAAACGAAGAAGTAAGTGAAGAAGTAAGAAAGAAGAAACTAAAGTGGATAAGGTTTATTAACACAAGAAAAGAAGAAGATTACAAACAATACAAAACACAATGGAAAAAAGTAAAAGAAGTCATAAAAAGAGCCGAAGGAAGAAGTTGGGAAGAATTTAAGAATACACTAGAGGAAAATTTTAAGGACAACCAGAAGTTATTTTATAGAACACTGAAGAATTGTAAAAAAGGAAACCAACTAGTTGAAGTTGAAGTAATATTAAGAAAACTAAAGAATAGAAAAGCGCCAGAACACAACATGATAAAACCGGAGCAATTGAAATATATGGGGGAGCCAGGAGAAAAATTACTGTTGGAGATGCTAATTAAGATATGGAAAATAGGAAAAATTCCAACAGACTGAAATAAAGCAGTAATATTTCCAATTTACAAAAAAAGAGATAGCAGGAATTGTAACAATTATAGAGGAATATCTTTGCTATGTACAACAGCAAAAGTATATGAATCTATAATAGAAAATAAGCTTAGATATTTCGTAGAACCAGGACTAAAAAAAACTCAAAGTGGGTTTAGAAAAGGACATTCAACACAAGACCACATATTTACAATTAGAAAACTAATTTAAAAAACAATAAGGCAAGACAGCAATCTTTTCTTAACCTTTGTAGACTTAGAAAAAGCGTTTGACAAAGTACCTCGGAAACAGTTATAGAAAATATTAAATAATAGACAAATAAACGACCATCTACTTCAAGCAATAAAAAGCATATACAAAACCACAGTTAATTACATAAGAACTGGAAAAGAGGCTTCAGAACAATTTATGACTACAAAAGGATTGAGACAAGGAGGAGCGTTAAGCCCATTACTATTTATAATTTTTTTAGACAATATATTAAAAAATATTAAGGATAAAACAAAAAAAGTAGAAATCGGATATCACAATCTCAAAAGAGTAACAATAGCAGAATGTGCATTTGCTGATGATTACATAATAACTGGAAAAGAGGCTTCAGAAGAATTTATGACTACAAAAGGATTAAGACAAGAAGGAGCGTTAAGCCCAATACTATTTATTATTTTTTTAGACAATCTATTAAAAAATATTAAGGATAAAACAAAGAAATTAAAAATTGGATATCACAATCTCAAAAGAGTAACAATAGCAAAATGTGCATTTGCTAATGATTTAGCTATATTAACAAAAATTAAGAAAAATATGCAACATAACATAAATTTATGGAACAAAGAATTGTTAAAATACAACATGACTATAAATATAGAGAAAACAAAAATTTTAGTGGTATCAAAATCAAGAATAAAAACGGATATACAGCTAAATGGAAAAGAAATAGAACAAGTAGATTCATTAATGTACTTAGGAGCAACTTTAAATAACAAAGGAAATATGGAGCATGAAATAAACAAAAGAATCCAGACAGCATACAAAAGTTATCATTCAACAAACAAAGTGATCTTAAACAACAAACAGATATCAAGAAAAACAAAAATGACACTATACAAAACAATATACAGGCCAACACTAATATACGAAAGCGAAACATAGGTAATAAATCAAAAAGATAAAAGTAGGATACAGGCAACAGAAATGAAGTATCTAAGGAGAGTAGAAGGTGTAACAAGAATGGACAAAATAAGAAACAAATTGATAAAAGATAATCTTCAAATTGAAAGCATACACAACACAATAGACAAAAAACAGTTAGCATGGTATGGACATCTAGAAAAAATGCCAGAAGATAGACAAACAAAACAAGTATGTAATTCAAGAATATCAAAACCAAAAAAAAAGAGGACGACCTATGAAGACATGGGAAAACAATGTAGGGGAATTACTAAGCAGAATCAATTTAAGCTGGCAAGATGCAAAGAAAATACCAAAAAAACAGGAAAGAATGGAAGGAACAAATAAATAAGATAACTTAAAAGCAGCAGAAAAATCTTGACACCCGAAAGGGTATAAGAGATTTAAAAAGATAATATATATATATTAGGAAACGGTAAAAAATTCAAACAGCTTTAAGCAAACTTATGCTAAGAATTTAAGGACTAGCTTCAAACAAAAGAACCCTGCTTGGGTAAGTAACTCACATTTTCATAATGTATGGATCCCAAATCTAGTAAAATAAATTAAAATTCAACAGAAAAATAATAACCCAACAACAACAAAAATTTGCGCATAAAATTGCAAGCGGTTATAGGGCAATCTCTACTGACGCAATATTGGTATTAGCAAACGTGATGCTCATAAAACTGAAAAATATACCAAAAAAGATGACAATAAAAATATGAAATTTACGAGAATACTCTGGTCAAATGGCAACATTATTGGTTAAAGGACACAGGTAAGTTGGGTAGGCAAACTAACTAAAGATGTAGGAAAATTAATCAAAAGAAAACATAGGATAACTAACTATCAAACAACTCAACTTCTGAACGGTCATAAAAGATTAAAATCTTATCTCTACAGAGAAAAAGCACGTTTCTTTTTTAATTATTGAAACAATAAAAAATATAATAGAAATAGAAGTTGAAACAAACATCACGTCAGAACATAACACAATACTACGTCACTATGATTGTCAAATAAATGAGAATGATTGAGAATAGATAAAAATAAAAAGTAAAATCCAGGAAAATGTATTTTCTAGAATGCAACTTAATATATAGGGTACGCAGAATGTGTGTCCGTTTTGTACATAATTTAATCAAATGCTAACAGTAATGCAAAAATTAAAGTTTTAGTAAAAGAAAAAACAAAAAGTGGTGGTAACAAAAGCAGTGGTTGCTGCTGTGGAAGTTGTTCTCATTGTTTCCTTTATCAGCAAATAAGTTAATTTTTGTACTGCATTTAATTTAGTAGTACAATATGTGTCAAATAATGAATATTTGTATTCTGATCACGTTAGCTAGATTCAGCTACACTGCGTTTAGAATACCAGTATCGCGGTTTCAAATACCAAAATGTAGTTTTCCTGCGCCTACCTTACTACTTAAGGTTTACCAGCTTTCTTGCGTTGCATATACTATGTAATTAGTCAGGTGGAAGTATGGTTAATAGCTAAATATAATTAATAAATTTAAACTAGCAATATATATATAAAAAAAATTAAGTAGCGTTTTGTCAATAAGTTAGGTTCTGCAAAAATTACAATCCTACTCAAAATGTTTTTCTTAAAAAATAATCAAAACTGTTGTCGTATCACAAATCTGCAGAATATTATTTTTTTGTTTAAAATATTAGAAATAAAAAAATAAACGATGTCGTGTTATATTAATAGTTATTGTATTTGTTTTTTTACACAATGCAAAAATATATAATAAACAACATTATGGTCTGTCGATTATCCACAAAACTTATTTACTTTTAATCTTTATCTGTTTTTTTACAATTAACTGAAGTAAGTAATATTTATTGTTATTGATTATGTGCCCAAAAGTTATTTATTTATACTTATTTTGCAAAGCTTGTTTGCGTCAGCCTAAGTCAATCCATTATCAGATGTAAGCTTTTTCCATATCTATATATCTGTGTTGGTTTTGTGCTGTAGGTTTTTACCTATTTTTTTGTATATTGTTCCCCTATTATATCTGCGGATTTTTTTGCGGACTTTTACTCAGTCTTTACCGGATTTGCTGTATGATGTTGTTCCAGCATTCATTTTTGTATTGTGCAATGTGTCCTGCAATTACTCATTTAAGTTTTAAAACAGTTTGTGCAATATCTGGCACTATTTTTTAAAGATATCTATATTCATAACAATTATAAATAATTTAAGAAAAATAGTGTTTTTTTGTCTTACACTTTTTTAAATTAGAATATTTTTTAATTTTTTTTTCAGATTGATAATAACTGTGTTTTTTTTGTAGATATCTTTTTTTTTTCTAAAACTTGTTTGTTTTCTGGGTGAATAGTATTAATGTTTATTTGTAAGCCTTTTATTAATTATTTTAGAAAAAGAATATTTTTTAAAAGGTCAGGTTAAAAAAAATGTGTTATGATAAGTACGCCTTCTTTTGAATAAAATGAAAAATTTTAGTAGATACCGTGTACTGCCTTGACGTTGCGTGCACGTTAGAAACCCAATCATTTAGGTTGAAAATTGCGGCAAAATTTCCAAATATGGTAGTCTTAACCTCTGACTTTGGTGATTTGGCAGCAGAATATCCGACGATAAATATTAGATTATAAAAAAAAATTAAAGAATATTTTGTAGGTCTGGAACAGCAGTTCAATTGGCCGGTAGTTACTAATGTTTTGTTTATTTTTTGTGTGTAGAAATATGGTGATAGCTATTTGCTATTTATTTAAAATACAATTTATTTTTTTGAAACATTTATCAATCCTCCTGTTTGACAGTTTCTAAGCCCACATTTTATATTTTTTGTTTTTAATTTGTACTTGTTGGCGGTTTCATTTTTGAATTGTCGTAATAATGCTTTCTACTTTCATCATTTGATATTTACATGTAACAAGCATAATTTTTTTTTTAATTAAAAACTAATGCACGTTTGCTTAACTTGTGCACTAGTCTCTTGTTCCTGGTCTACTGCAACCTAAAATATAAAATAATTATTTATAGACACCAAACATTTTTAAACTTTTTTTTACAAGGAGTAATTTATTAAACTGATACCAACAAAAAAACATTTTATTTGCAATGCTTGT
Organism: Tachinus rufipes; assembly: GCA_963932245.1. Taxonomy (NCBI): domain Eukaryota; kingdom Metazoa; phylum Arthropoda; class Insecta; order Coleoptera; family Staphylinidae; genus Tachinus; species Tachinus rufipes. The sequence goes on from OZ010744.1 coordinate 74,325,854, forward strand.
TGATAATGTATGATTTTTACACCAATAAGTAAAATAAATATTAGGCCCGGCACCTTCGCCATAATTACATAGTTGCAATAAAACTTTTTTTATAGATAGGCTATTTATTAAACTTTTTTTTTAATTTAATCACTTTGGTTTCTAATAAACTAAAATTAAATTTATATTTAATAAAACGTTTCAAATGTATAAAAAATATTGTAATTTATAATAAATATTTATTTATTATCATTAAAATGCTCACCTTTTGTAAAAATTATAAATGATATTCTATAAAATAATGTAAAATAATTATTTTGAGGATAAAGTAAGAATAAGGTTAATTATTTTTGCATAAAAGTAGATATTAAGAATAAATGTATTAATTAGCTAATTAAATTATTTTTTACATATACGAATATTTTACGAAAATAATTATAATATCATTTTATTTTACTATATTTTTACAGGAACTTTAACGGTATGATGATTAATAGAGCTAGAAATACTTGAGTCAAACTGTTGGGTTTATATCCTGCAACAAATAAATTTCATATTCATGAGTGCAACTACAAACTATTTAAGCTAATAATTTGATCAACAGGATCAATAGGATTTCTATTACTTTAACAAAACATCTAAAACAATCTGGTGCTATACAAGTTTTTTAGCTTTGTTTATGTGTTGGTTTTTTTATAACATTATAGTAATAAAACACACCTTTATCTTGAATCTTATTTTTTTTTAATTAATTAGTTTTGTACATTATTTAAATAGTAAGAAATTAATAAAATTAAGTTTTGTACTTTTACTTATCTAAAATACAATAGCAACAACTTATCTTTTACAATTTGTTCAAATTAGTACACAATACATTTATTTAAATAAAAATTTTATATAAAAACTTTTTTATTTGTTAACATTAATATTAATTAATTTATTATAATATATTATTTTTAAACGTGTTTATTTATTTGAATGTGTTCTAATAAAGAAAATCTTAATTTTGAAGCATTAAATTATTATTTAAACCACGCACAAGATGCATATGCCATGTTCACAAAGAAGCCGACAAAGTATTTCTGCATCTATTTTCAATCAACAAACATATTCCAGACTGACTAATTTGATACTTTTTTTTTCAAAATAAACAAAAATCTAAAATTAAATTGTTAGAAAATGTCAATCTACATTAAATAATTAGCTTTTTTAGTTAGTTGTTCTATGTTTGTAATGAGCTTAGTTTTGTTAGAGTTTGTTTGTATTACAAATTGATAACACGTTTGACACTAGTAAGTTTTTGAAACTAATTTATTAAGCATTGTTCATTGTCTTATCAAACTAGTTTTATATTAAAAACTAAAATGTTGTGTTGAGCTTTAATTTCTATTGCAAATCTTCAATCAATCAATCTGTTATGGATGCTGTTAAAAATTGACATTACATTGTCTACTTGATCAGTTAGCAAAAATTGCTTAATATTATTTGCAACATTAATAGTAAAAGAGAATTGGAAATTTTATTGTACTTACGACGTTTGTAATAAAGTGGTTTATTACCAAATTGGCAAATATTGAAAAAGAAATTACCCCTAAAAGCAAATGAATTATTTAAAACCAACGGTATACAGATGAAAAAGTGCCTAAGAAAAGCACAAAAAAAAATAGTTAGTGAAATAGTTATTCAATTGGATCTTCAGAAAAGCAGAATAAGAAAAAAACATAAAAAATAAAAGTAACAACAATGAAACTTCAAACTCGGAACATTACTGAAGAAAAAAAAATACTTAAAACGTAAATGTTGTAAGTAAAAAAATATACAAGTGTGTAAGCAATGTGATAAAGTAATAGCAATAAAAATTAACGCTTATACAAATTTATGCCAGCAAGCAGTTATAAAGATAATGTGGTAGAAGAAGTATATTGCAAAGTATAAAACACCTTAGAAAAAGATAGCCGAGATTGCTGCAATTTTGAGATAGGCAACTAGAATTTAAATGTAGGTAAAGATACTGTAGAAAAGGTAGTGGTAGGCAAGTATAGATTTGAACAAAGCAATAAAAAATGTAAGAATTTGATTAAATTCTGCAAATAAAACAAACAAACACGTAATTTACAAACCACAAAAAAAAAACTGTATACATGAAGGCACCTGAAAACAAATACAGAAAACAAACAAATATTTATAATAATTAAAGAGAGCAAAAAGTGCATGTGTGGGGTACCGGTGATAGATATACACAATAGCCATATACTTGTGATTGCAGAGTTGGATATCAGGTTGAAAAGAGTAAAAAAAGTATAACTAATAAAAAAGTAGAATTTGAAAAAACTAAAAAAAAATACTTTTAAAAACAAAAATAAAAAATAAGATAGTTATACTTTAAGAACCACAAAACTTAGCAGAAATAAAAAGAAAATAAAACACAATTACAATAAAAATTTAAAAATTAGCAAAAGAAATTATTAGAAAAAAGAAAACAATAAGAAAATAAAATGAGTAACACAAAAAATAAAAAGAATATAAAAGAAATATAAGTTATTATAATGTTTTATCTCGGTTGTCAGACGGTAGTTTTCTTTTTATAGTTTTAAAACCTGCTTTATAGTTTTGGTTTATCCTAGTTATTTCTTATTTTTATTTTAAATAGGTTTATCGTTTAGTTTGAGCATACATTTTATTTCTTAGATATTGCTACTTAATTGCTAGTGATTTAAGAAACGCCGTTAATGCTTATAACTTGTCCCAGTCCAGTGTTTTAAAAACAGTTTTGAGAATATAGTATTTCTCTAGCGTACATTTTTTTTAAATTTTGAAGTTGTTTGTTGTGTTTTTGTATATGTTCTTTAGAAAATTTGAGTAATGAGACTCGATTCTGATTCCATTCACTGCTTATATAATAGTCTAGGTTTTGATAGAGTTAAAAACGTTATGGCAGTCTATGAAATTTACTTATTTTACTACAAAAACTTTTATATAATACCAACATCAATCAACAATATTGAGCGCTGTTGTAATAAACTAATAGCAATACCTCCCGAGGTGTTAAAAGAAATATCAAAGCCTTCAACAATATATGACGTAAATTGAAATGATATAAATCTAAAAATAAATTATTTTGTTTTTAGTAAATGATGTATAGCAACGTTGCTATGATTCTCCAGAAAAAAATGCTAACATATATTAATTAGACATGTGCAATTTCTAATTAATTCAACTAAAGTAAAGTAATATAATATATTTTTAATTGATTGTGCAAAATAAAAAATATTATATAACGTACTATTGGTATTACTAGTGTGTCTATTTTATAAATACTAAAAAAAACCTACTAAATGTTAGACTCCCACAAATGTTATTTATAACAAAAAGCAAACAAAAAATTAAATAAAAACAACGTAAAGCATTTAGTATTGTATAACAAAAACGGTCAAATAAGTTCTTGCAAAATAAAAAAAAATATATGCAAAATGAATTAAAGCGAACAGTTTTTACAAAACTAGGAATAATGACACATTTCTTATAGAATAAACTAAACAGCATTTAAATAAAAGCTTATACAAATTTGAACTATTGTCGTTCAACAGAAACAATACTTATCTATTTATTTTATTTATAATAACCAGTTTGGACGTTTTAAATAAAAATTTAAGTATACAATACACTCCTAGAGTTTGGTCCGTTCTTCCCGACTCAACTTGTATACGTTTGTTGCGTACCTTTATAATTTTTCAATCAATACTCTTACTATTATATTGCAAATAGCATAATGTACACAATTTTTTACAGTAAATCTAATCATTTCATTATAATTACTGTGTATAATAACACAATGTGAATATTATAGTATATTTAAAAAAATAATTATTACGTATATGAATTGGGCAACAAAGTTGATGTTTAGAAACTTAATATAAAAATTCTAATCAATAAATTTTTCAATGAAACTAACGTGAGAGATTTAACATTTGCCAATTATATAGAAATATATCAAGAAATGTGTATTTTGAAAACAAGCTAATAAAATATTCATTATATCGTTTATATTTAATTAATATTTAAAATAAAATAAGCCAATTTAGAGGCAATCCAATACTTCTAATAGTCTGTTTTATGTTTACTGAACCAATAAGTTCAATTATAATCTATAAAAAAAAAGAAGGTATCGTTAGCGTTATCTTAAACTTTAATTAAAATATAAATTGAATGTATTTTGAAGTCGATGTCTGCTACGGAGCTTTGAAATAAATAAAAAAAAGTAATTACGTAATAAATGAAGCTTAAAGTGTCAGTGGATTCACAGCACAACCTTTATCAAAATATAATCTCTTTAAAATTATAGCAATATTAATTTCTATTGCTTCAGTTAATACTGGACCGTAGTTAATTTTAAGTTAAATCGTGCCAATTTATACACTTAGTTTTCATATTTTTTAAACAAATTGATAATGATTTTTCTTTAAGCCTTAAATTTAATGTTTATTAATTGCAAACACTTTTTTGTAATTTTATTTTATATTTTAATGTTATTTCCATCATATTTTTTACTTAATTTAGTAGAAAAAAAAACTTTACAAGCTGATTCCATCATATTTTTTACTTAATGTAGTAGAAAAAGATACTTTACAAGCTGATTTAAAATAACTAATACAAACACCTTCAATATACTGCAGTTTTGTTAATCTAATAACTGCAATAAAATTAGATATAATTAACATAATATAAACGGCTGCTTATCTATGTAGTAAATCTAAGTATAATATGAGCAATTCCATTTTAAACGGACCTGAGCAGGGGAGTGCATTGAGAAATTTGCATTAATATTTTTTTTTCAATTTCTGCAACTTATTAGGAGTCTTTTGATTAGTTCATGAAGGTATAAAATCTTTAAAAAACAATTTTTACTTAATTATTAGTTTTTTTGTCGTTTTTAATTTAATCGCATTTTTTGCTGAAAAATAGCAAATTTAACTAAAACAAAAATAAAATAAAATAAAATAAATAAAACCAACAATTTTTTTGTATAATCCAAATCTAGCGCCACTTCAAGTCTATACCCTGTATTTGTTCTCAGTGAGCTGGGTGAGTTGACGTATTTTGATGTAAATTAATTGAAAAATATAAGTTTGTATTGTGTATTTGGGTTTTAGAGGTCTAAAACTTAAAAAAAAACTGCAAAAATAGGCCTATTTTGTAACATAAACTCTTACAAACACACATTTACTAGTTTTTAGAGAAACTATTTTCCATTTTCCATTTTCTCTTTGTTAGATAGTTTTTGCGCTTGCGGCACAAATTTAGACTAGATCAATCGGCGCAAAAATTTGAGAATATTATTATTTTTGGCATTCAAATATTAATCCGTCAGGCGCTTGTCAAAATTTGATAAATAAAAGTTTTAAACTACACCCTAGTGGGTTTATAATGAATATGAAAAATTAATTAATTTTTAACGCATTTTTTGCCTGAAAATTTTGAAAACATTTCTTTGTAGATAAACTTTTCTACGGCCGATAAGTACAACTACTACTATTTTCTATGTAAAATTGTCCCCAGAACTCAAATTGTTAATAATATTTGGTGTATTTTTCATCTGAGCGCGGTTAAACGTGTATTTGTAAGAGTTTATGTTGAAAAATAGGCCTACTGTGCAGATTTTTCGAGTTTTAGTTAAAGTCTAAATACACAAAACAAATTTATATTTTCCTATCAATTTACATCAAAATACGTCAACTTTAACGGTTAGTTTTTTTTTTTAATGCTCTTTTTTGCCCAGCTTACTGCGAACAAAAACATGGTTTTATGGCTTTTTGCGGCTTATAGATGGGGTGCATACTTGAAATGGCACCGGATTTAGATGCTACAAAAAATTTCTGATTGATTTTACTAGTAATTTTTTTTTTTATTAAATTTACGATTTTTAAACAAAAAAATGCAATTAAGTTAAAAAACAACAAAAAACTTAAAAAAATGGTCAAATTTTTTTTAAGGGTTTCATACCTTCAATAACCAATCAAAAAACTACTAATAAGTTATAAAAAAAAAAAAACTAAAGCAAATTTCTCAATGCACTCCCACCCCCCTGCTCTGGTCCTTTTGAAATGGAATTTCCATATAGTAAATACAAAATATAATTTAAGTAATCTGCTTAAAATAAACAAAAAATAAATTAATTATATTTAATTTATATAGAAATATCAATTACAAACATTAAAAGAAAAAAGATACAATGATAAAAGTAAAAATAAATAGTTGAGAAAAAAAAAAGCATAATAAATGATAAAATCACACTAAAAAACTCAAAGATGTATATAAAAACAATTTCACTAAAAGACAAACAAAGCATACACTATGAACTAAAAAAAATTGCGAGAGAAAAAAGATTATAGAAACACAAAGTAAACAATAAAAATAGCAAAAGACAAAATGACGACAATGAAGCAGGACAATAAAACAGAATAACGAATGTATATAAAAAAAACACATAAAACAACAAAGGTATAGAACAACTATAAGAAAAAAGAAAAAAAATAAAATGAAAAAAAGAATTAACTTAAGACTTGAAACATGTAATGTAAGCATGAAACAATAGAAGAATAAATCTAAAAATATTGTAGAAAAAATGATCAAATAACAGATAGAAATCATGGGAGTAACTGGTTTTGTTACTCCCAAAAAAAAGAAAGCAGCAATGAAAAAAATACATAAATGCTATTGACTTATATAATTAAAAGTAGCAAAAAGAGGAAAAAAAGTAATAGTATCAGAAGAAAGACTCAAAAATGTTAAATAAAACAGTAATGTCATCACAAATAAACCTTAATAAAAAAAAAGATAAAACATGCTATAGAACAATACTGCAACAAAAAGATAATGTCCATAACAAAATATAAACACTAACAATGACATATAAGAAAACAATAAGGTAAAAAAAGAAAAAAACAATTTTAAAAAGAAATTGATAAGGAAACGTAAAATATAATAATTATCAAAGACCTTAACAAAATAATAAAAAAATTAAACAAAGCAAATAGAATTCTGGATAGAAATAAAAGACATCAAGAATAATAACGGAAAAAAATACAACTATGCGTAGAAACAACTTTATAATAACAAAGTTTAAACACAAATATATTCACAAATTTAGCCATCTACAAATGAAAAATTAATAATAGACTACTTTTTAGTAAACAAAAATTAAAAGTATTGCTTCTTTTTTTTAATCGTTTTTAGACATGTAGATATTTTTAAAGGTAGAATAATATACCTGTATAAAAAAACACATTTATAAAACTATTCCAACCTCCAAAAAAATTAAAAATGTAAAAATAACACGACAAGCGGAGATAAGTAATGGTAAATTTGAATTGCCTACTAAAAACAGACACTAAGTTAAATAAAAAAAACAAAACAAAAATTTAAAAACATTTAAACTAGACATTCAAAAACAAATAGAAACATTCAAAAACAGTTTTCTAGAAACAAAAAAACATGCAAAATATCAAAAACAGAAAACATTTGGTTTTTTAATGTCTTATAAAGAAAACCAAATGGTAATAAAAATAATTCAAAAAATCAAAAAATCAAAAAAATAGAGAAGATACTTTAGCATAAATAAGATAAAAAACTACAAATAACACACAAAAAAAAAACAAAAAATATAAAACAAGAATTATGAATAAATATGATAAACACAAAGAATTAAAAAAATTATAAAATCTTTAAAAAATTGGCAGACAAAACAACAGAAGAGATCAAAACTTGAGGAGTTAAAGAAATTAATTAGAACAACATAAATCTTGAAAAAAAAAATAGAAGCAATGTGAATTTAAAAGAAGAATATTTTTATATATTAAAACAAATAAACAAATAAGTTCATAAAAATATACATAAAAAAATATCAATTAAAATAACAAACAAAAAACATAAATAAACAGTAAAAAATTAAGGTGCATTAAATGGTCAGATAAGATCCGGAATTAAAAAGTGCTTTTCTCAAGCAAAAAAGAAAGTGCAAGCAAGTACGAATACAATCATAAAAAAAGAAAAGATTGATAGGACATGCGTTGTCAATACATTGTTTATTAAAAAACATAAATAAAGGTATAGTGAATGCAAATTCAAAAAAACTAAGAAAAAATGCATATAAAAATTAAAATAACCTGAGTAGCGCAACTACTATTTGCTAACAATATGACAATTAATCAAAAACAAAATTTAAAAAAAAAATAGACAAAAATAAACATAAAAATAAACCTCAAAAAACAAAATTTATGAAAAAAAAAGAACAAACCAAATAAAAAAAACAAAGAAAAAAGATTAAACAAGTAGAACAATTTAGATACAAACAATAATATAAAGTAATAGTAAAATAGATATAAAATAAAAAACAAAACAAAAATTTAACATTCTAAAACAACATTTTTAACAACAAAAATTTAAAAAATAGAACAAAAATTGTAAAAAATAATACAACCTACGTTAGTATACAGCAACAAAACGTTGACTATAACAGAATAACAGAAATATACCCTATAAAAATTTAAAAAAATTTAAAAATTAAAAACATTAAAAACAAAACCAGAAATGTTGAAATACAAAAGAAGACACAAAAGGTATAAAACCTACAATAAAATAAATAAAAATATAAGCACAAGTAAAATATATAAAAAAAACAGAAAAAAAGAAACAACGTAGAATGATGTAAATCAAATAACTTAAAACAAAAAATATATTTACTAAATAAAATTGAAACAAAGTTTAAAAAATTTTGCTAATACAAAACTCTGTATCCTCTTTTTGACTTAAATCAAAGTAAATAATATAGATTCAGTTTGTTTTAATCTAGTAGATTCTAATTATCTATTTGAATATAAATTTGTTGACCAACAAAGTGTTTGTGCCTACAAACAACAAGTTCAAGGCATTGGTTAGGTTGATAGCGTATATCTTAAACTAAATCTTCTCGATAAGACTATTTTTGTAATAGGCATATACTGTTCTACAAATAAGGCAACTTCAAAATTTGTTGATAACTTTTCTAAAAGTTTTGACAGGCTTCTTTGAAGTAAACTTAAAAAATCCAAAATAATTTTGTTGGTAAATTTTTATGTATATAATACTAAATGGTTTTTATTCAACATTAGCCGGACAAGCTATGATTTTATCTACTTCTCATAATTTTACTTAACTTATTCAGCAACCCACATATTCTCCTTGTGATGGATTTCTTAGCAAACCAAGATGATTAAATTTGTATCTTTCACTTAATACTTTTGTTGTTAGTACTACTTTTTCTATTACTACCAAACTTAAACCGCATTGCATCTATTATTATTTCATCTTTAAAAATTAATAGTAAAAATTAAAGAATTTTTTATTAATTTTGATTTTGATACTTACTGCTTATATTCTAAGGATCCACAAATTGCAGGAAAAACCTTAACAACTATTCAGAATGTTATAAAAAAATTGTATTATTCTCTGTTATTAAACCAAAACAAAGTTCAGACAAAACAAACAGTTAATAAAAAACAAAAAACATTTAAGAAACACATTAATAAGTGTTCCGAACAGACTGAATATAATTATATGAAAGCTTGTATAATACAATCGAAAAAAGATAGAATTGACAAAAACCAAACTAATTGAATTACTAAGATTTCCATAAACAAAAATAAAATTTAAAAACAATAAATTCATTGCAAGGTAAAACAAAATTTTAAAACATACAATAGTTACTAATCCAAAAGAAAATGCAGATACTTTTCAAACCAATTTGCATGTAATTCTACTATTGTAAACCCTTCTATTGTTATTCTTACAATGCCAGCTAGTAGTAAAATAATAGGTCCAATTCATTTTAAGCAACGGGTTGTCAAAATATATCTTCTTAAATTAAATACCATAATAATTCTATTTATTATATTATTTTTAAAACATTTGCTTACAAGTTAGCTCCCATTTTGACTAAAATATTTGTTTTATCATACAAAAAAAAAATATTTCTACATTGTCAAGTTCTTAAAACAAAATATCTTTATCCCAGATACTCAATATGAATTTTGATCAAAATATTTGACAACAGATCTTCTGACTTATATTAGTCACAAATAAAAAAACTTTCATACGAATCAGTACATAGTTAGATGACTCGACGAAATTACAATAAGATAAGTAAGATCTGCATTCCAAAAAGTGTTTCACCGTCAAAAAGTTGTGACATGTTTGGTATGTAAGATGTTCAGTCAAAAAATACGGGAAGCCAAATTAGTATATTTTATTTACAAACAACCTTTTTTTGTTTTTTTAAGATTTACTAAAAACTTTTCATTAGTTTACTTTTAAAAATATTTTATACTTGATGCCAATCTTTAATAATTTTAAAAATGACGTGTATAGGATACGTTATTTTAAAGGTTTTTACGTTCAAATTTATTACATTTTTTAGCAAAATGTAATTTGTTCATAGAAATATCCATAAAATACCCAAAAATGTGCAGTATTAGCCGATGTTGTAAAGTTATAAATCAATGTTAAATTGGCAATAAAGATCATTGCTTGTTTTTTAATTGAAATTTAAAAGAACTAGTGTAGTTTAAATTAGTTTGATATTTGTTACTTTGGATTTTAATTTTCTACCAAAAAAAGTTAGTTTTTTCTTTAGTTAAATTTGACTAAGTTAGACGTACTCCAATGAGATAATAATTTAAGGTTTTTGTTTATTGAGGTTACTGATTCTAACCAACTGCTTTAATAAGCAACTAAAAACTTTAACAATTTAATTGCACATATAGTTTTTGCTAAGAATTAAATTGTTTAAGTATACTACTACCAATTTTTTTTTGCTTATGATAAACACAAAGTGACTAAACTAACTTTTTTGTCAAAAAAAGGTCAGTTGTAACTTGTCGTTTATATATTGCACCTGTTACTCAACAATTTTCAGAAATTATTTTGATAACTGGAAAGTTTTAAGCCTTCTAGAATAAGTTTCTCTTTAGAGGCGTTCCTCTTGTGTTTTCATATTATTATATCAACAACAATCTTTTTTTTTTCACACAATTTATAGATAACACAAAAAATATTGCTTTATCAATTTACAAAAACAAATTATGTGCTTTAGAGCAGACAAAAATATTTAATTAACAAATCTTAAAATGTATACATTATATTGTTTATATTATGCATAATTTGATACATAAAACAGATTATACCAATTATATTTGTACTTCTAATGCTCGCCTGAAGATAGCAATAAATTTGTTTTATCTTATCTGTAAATTAATTAATAGTAACACAGTTTATGTTGTATAGAAACATATAAATATGTTTATTTAACTAAATTATAGTACAAAAAATATTAAAATATTTATATCTATTTACAATTATCTAATATTATCAAATATTTTACACAATTTATTGTGCTAGTAAGATATATATTTGTTATTACGCGTTAATAATTTAATTATCTTAATGTCTTTACTAGCTCAGTTTTAAAACAACTTTTATTTCATTCATTTCTCACTTACTGGCAGTTTTATTTAAGTAGGTTTGTAAAATCAGATTTTAAATGGATTCATAATAATTACATTAAAAAAAATATGATGGTGTAAGCTGTTAAACAAATATTATTTAACAATTTAGAACATATACTATTGGCAAAATGTTATATTTATTATGAAATTAAATTATAGTTTTAATTTTTGACTATCAATATTTCTATTTTTACATCCATATACTGCAATAAATTTACAATAAAACAGTGGGTATAAGGCCGACTTGCGTCTAAATATCAGATCCATCATTGATCTCGACGTGTGTAATACGCATGCGGTGAAACTCGGAAGTATTTGTCGGGCGGTAATGTTAAATCACATCTAGACATCTATAATATTGTTTGATTATTTAAATTGAATAAGTATTTATTTTATCTTTTAAAATTAGATTAATTAATTAATGTTAACTTATTATTATGATTGTATGTAGTTGTTGCGTTCGATTGACTTATGTTTTCATTTTAAATCATTTAAAGTGATTCATATTCGTAAAATTGTACGTGCGGCGTAATCATAAAACCCATAAAATGGAAATAATCAAGCTACCAGTTACGTCGCAACTGCAATTGTTTTATTATTTCATAAAGTAATAGTTGTGTTCAGTTCAGTGTTATGTGTAAATAATAGTTATTGTTAATTATTATTGAAAAATCATGGAGAAAAACAGTAAATGTTCCGAATGCAATCAAATTTTTAGTAACGTGTCTAATTTAAGAAAGCATTCCCGTAAATACCACAAAGACAAAGTTGAAGAAATTTTTCCATTAGTGTACAAAATATCTGTAAAACAGTATAGCTGTAGTATCTGTGGTAAAAGTTTTGCCTACAAACAAAATTTGCAACGACATGTTAAAACACATAAATTATTGCAAGTAAGTGAAGTAATAACAAATACACCAGTAAAGGTCATAAAAATGACTTAATTGTTCATTTTAAAGAAACACATGAAATTGAAATCCAATCAGAAATAATTAAATTTGGGTCTGAAAATCAATTTTATGAATGGAAAAATAAAATTGAATCATGCACTACTGCAAAATTTATAAAAACTGATTCTTCAAAACAAAATCAATTATTTGTAATCGCTCTGGAAATTATACAGATGTGGTCAAAGAAAAAAGAAAACGACATTTAAAAACCCAAGGAAGTGACTAAATTAATGCTGTATGTCCTGCAAATATCAAATTAATAAAAAAATAATAACAACGGTTGCAAAATTGTATTTATTAAAGCACATGTAGGCCACGCTATGGATTTAGGACACATACACTTAAATCAAAGTGAACGACACAATATAGCGCAACAAATGTCTAAAAAAATACCTTTTGACAAAATTCTGAATGACATCCGTGACTCTGTTGTTGGTTCAGAATTAGGAAGACTGTATTTGTTAAATAGAAAAGACTTGCACAATATTGAAAAAGCTTCAATTTAACTTCTCTTTCTGTTAAGCATTCGAACGACGCAATTAGTGTTGATGCATGGGTTAGAGAAATGAATGAAAAAAAGCGCTGTGTATTATTTTATAAACCACAAGGAGATATTTCTCAGCAAGTTCTGCTGAAACTGAAACTTGAAGATTTTGTTTTAATAATTATGACGTCTGCACAAAAAGATTTTTTATTAAATATGGTTCAGATGTCATCTGCTTGGATGGGACCCACGGATTAAATAGCTACAATTTTGAGTTAACAACTTTATAAGCGCTTGATGAATTAAGAGAAAGATTCCCATGTAGTTTTCTAATATCTAATAGATTATACAAGGAAATTTTAAGATTGTTTTTTTAATGTAAAAAATGTTTATGTCCGATATGGCAGACGAGTTTTATAATGCTTGACTGGAAGTGACAGAAACACCTGAAAAACGGTAACTATTTGTTTATTTTTTGTATGTAAGTAATTTAATTAATAAGCATGTTTTAGATTCTTTTGTACTTAGCACGTAGATCGAGCATAGAGGAAAAACTTGAATAAAATCAAGATAAAAGAGAAATAGGTATAATTAGATAATATTTAAAATTAAAATATTTTTTTGCAATATATTGTCTTTTTTAGATTGAAATATACAAAGTATATTTATTATATACTTTTCAAATTATGATTATCAAATTTATTGGAACCAAAGATTCCGAAACAGAGGAGTTTATAAAATATTTTAAAGACAATTATAGTCATTCTGTCGAGAATTAGGGTTACGCATTTAGGCTTCATGCAGGTGTTAATATAAACATGCACCTAAAAATATTTCACAAAACAATAAAGTACATTTACTTAGAATGCAAAAAAGTGAAAAGGCTGGATAAAGCAATAAATGCTATAATGAAATTTGTAAAAGATAAACTTTTTGATAGACTAATTTCTCAGCACAAAAGAAAAGTTTGCAGCAAAATTAAAAACATTCACATTCGCTACAAAAATATGGATGCAAGTTTAATTGCAAAAACTAAATTTGGATTCCATCAATAAAATTAAACAAGTTATACTTGGTTCAAGAAATAAACCAAACATCCTGTAACCAATGCCAATTACTTTGCACGGAATGTAACATTTGTATTCATAAATACCATTATTCATGTGTCGATTCTGCTATTAAATTGCTTAGTATTGTTTTTTTCGCTTTTTCTGTCCTTGTTGTGTGTACATGTATATTACTTCTTCTTCTCGTGTTATGTCCGTGAATTTCTTTATTTAATATTGTTTGTAGATTTATTTTAATTTCTTTATTTTTAATTTTATATATTAGTTTGCATTTTTTTATTTTTATTTTTCGTTAATGTTTGTTTCGTTGATTATTTTGTATACTTCTTCTGTTGGTGTTAGCTTTGGCAGTTTATGTATTATTTTAAGTATTTTGTTTTGTTGTCTTTGTATTTTTTGTATATTTGTTTTTGTTGTCTCACCTCATATATTTATTAAATAGTTAATTTTTGATAAATATAGTGAGTTGTATACACTTATTGCAGTTTCTTTTGTTATGCATTTTCTGGCTCTATAGACAGCTCCTATTGTTGCTGCACTTTATTTTAATGTTTTCTTTATTTGTGTATCCCATGTTAGTTTCTCTGTTATTATTATTCCCAAGTATTTTGTCTGTTTTGTTCTGGTAATTGGAATGTTATTTATTTCAATTTTTATGTCAATATCTTTTGTATTTTTTTGTCTTATTACCATATACGTCGTTTTTTCTTCATTTATTGTTTGTATGTTTTTGTCGTACCATTTAGTTAATTTCTTAACGTCTTCATTTATGTTTCTTTCTATTGCTTCTTTGTTTTTTCCGTGATATATTATACATGTGTCGTCAGCATATGTATATTTTTCTCCAGTCAAGTTTGTCTCATATAAATCATTTATGTATAATATATACAATATTGGTGCTAGTACTCCACCTTGTGGTAGCCCATATTCTGCTATTGTTGATGTACTAAGTATGTCGTTTATTCTTGTTCTTTGTGTTCTGTTTTTAATATATGTTTTTAGTAGTTTTAATATATGTTTTTAGTAGATTTAAGTTGTGTTTCTTATTCCAAGAGTTTCCATTTTCTTGATCAATTTGTCTTTGTCGATGGTGTCAAAAGCTTTTCTCATGTTTATAAATATTGGTATCACATATTGTTTTTCATCCAGTTTTTGTGCTATGTGTTGTATTATGTCAGTTGTTATGCCCATTGTGTTTGAATTTTTTTGAAATGCATATTGTCTTTTGTTTATTATGTTATGTTTGTTTATGTGTGTTATTAATCTGTTATATATTGCTTTTTCTGTTATTTTGCTTAACACTGATATAAGCGATAGCGGTCTATAATTTTCTAATTTTGATTTTTCTCTTTTTTTGTGTATTGGTTTGATAATTTGTTTTTTGTGCTATTTCTTTTTTTATAGCTTTTATTACGTCATGAGTTATTTGATCTTCTCCTGGAGCGCTACTTATTTTTAGTTGAATGATTATATTTTCTATTTTTTCTTCTGTTGTTTTGTCAAACATAGCTTCTTTTTCTATTTTTACAGTTGTTATTGTTTCCCTGCCATCATTCTTCTTAATTTTGTTTGCCAATTTTTTTCCCACTGTTGCAAAGTAGTTGTTCAGTTCGTTCGCTATGTCAATTTTATTTGTTTTTTTTTTGTCCGTGTGTTGTTATAATTTTTGTTATTTCTTGTTTTGTTTTTTTCTTTGTTTTGTTTAGCATACTATTTATTTCCGACCATTGTTTAGCTTGATTTTCATTTGCATTTGATTTTGTAGTAATTTTCTTTTCTTTCCTTAATTTTATCCTCTACTTCTTTTTTCATTTCTTTTAATATTTTTTTAATAACATCATTGTTTGGGTTTTTGATGTATATCTCTTGTGTTTTGTTTCTATCTTTTATCATTGTTATTATTTTCATATTTATCCACTCATTGTTTTCTTTTCTTTTTATTTTCGTTACTTTTGTATTTCTTTTTATTGTGTTTTGTAATATTGTTGTTAGAGTGTCAAAATCAGGTACTGTTTTATTATCAATGTTTTCAATTTCTTTCTTAATTTTATCGTAGTTTATTTTATTTTTTAGAACTTTTTATATTTTGTTTCTTTACACATTATGTTCCATTCCGTAATTATCGCATTATGATCTGATAATGTTAGTTTTTTTACTTTTATTTTGCTGTTGTTATCTTTTATGTTTGTTATAACGTGATCTATAATTGTCCCAGGTTTATCTGCGTTATTTCTTGTTACTGATTCTTCGTTTATTTTATTTAAAATATAGTGACCATTTTCTACAATTATATTTCTGTAGTTGTTAGTTATATTGTTATTGTCTCTTAAATTTATGTTCATGTTTCCTAGTATTATATTTTTAGTACTAGTTTTTGTTATTTTGTCTATAACTTTTAAAAAGTCATCGTATTTTGCTGTCTGCTTTTTATATATTGCTGTTAAATGTATATTGGTTTTATTAAGTTTTATTGTTAATATTTCAGTTTTTTTTTTGTTCGACTTTCTTGTACTGTTGTTGCTATTCCGTTTTTTATATATATTGCTATACCTCCACCTTTCATTGCTCTATTATTAAATATTACTGTATAATTTGGAATTTGAAAGTATGTTTCTTTGTTTGTAAATATCCATGTTTCATTTAATACTATATCTGCTTTGTGTACTTTTAGTATTGTTAGTATTTCATCGAATTTGTTTCTTATACTTCTTGCGTTGTGTAGGTATATTTTTAGTTTGTCCATTTTAGTTATTGTTGTATATATATATATATATATATATATATATATATATTTATATATAATTTTTTTTTAATGTTCTTTTTTGTTTAACAGTTCCTTGACATGTTCAATTTCATGTATAACTATTGGCTTGTCTTCTTCTGTTTTTCTTACGAGTATCCTTCTTTCTTTATACCACACCCATTTGTAACCTTGCTTTTTTTAGTTTTCTTGCTTCATAGAATATGCTGTTTTCGTATGTAAGCTGTTCCGTAATGTATATATTTGTTTTTCCTTTTAATCCACATTCATCGGCTTTGATTGACCCTTTTTCTTTTTTCTTTTCCATTATTTTCTTTTTTTCTTCTACTGATTTAAATTTAACCAGTATTGGTGCATCCGGATTCTTGTTATTTATTCTATAAGCTTCAACAATATTATTTTTTAAAATTTCAGTATTTATATTTGTGAATATTTTTGCCACTATTTCTTTTAAGTCTTCTTTTTGATGTTGTTTCGGATTCCCTGCTATCACAATATTATTTTTTATTTTATCTTGTTCGTATTCGTTTACTTTTTCTTCCAGCTCCTTTATTTGTTTTTTCATTTCAATATTTTTCTTTTTTATATCTTTAATAGTTTTTATCATTTCCTCATTTTCTTTTCTTCCTTCCTCAAATTTTGCAGACATAAAGTCCACTGCCTTTATTAGTTCTTCCAGGCTTGTTTTTATTCCCTCATCTTTGTTATTTCTTAATTGTTTTGGTGGCATTTTTATTTTATTTTATTTTAGTTTTATTTTTTGTTTTTATTGATTTTTAATTATTTTCTATTAATATTTTATTTGAAAATATATCAATTATTTAATTTAAATTATAATTAGAAATAAAAAAAAGTTTTACTTTTTCGAACTCGTGTCGGTGTATGACAACACACTACGCGCTGCGGCTCTTCACTGTATGGTATTATTTTCAATAAATTCTAACTGTTGATTTAAATTTAAATTATTTCTTATTAGTTTGTTTTGTTTTCTTCGGTCTCTTTGGGGTTATGTTTTATTACACTTTATTTTAATCTGTTGTTATCACTTTTCCTTCACTATCACGCTTTTAATTATAATTTTCACTAAATTCTTTGTATTTTATTTACTGACTATAACTGATTTCTATTTATTCTTTTTTTTTCAATTATTTATTCACTGTATTTCAATGTATGTATGTATTCTATTTCACTCTTTCTAACTTTTCTTATGTACATACAATCATAATAATAAGTTATCATTAGTTAATTAATCTAATTTTAAAACATAAAATAAGAACTTATTCAATTTAAATAATGAAACAATATTTTAAATGTCTAGATGTGATTTAAAATTACCGCCCGACAAATAGTTCCAAGTTCCACCGCATGCGTATTACGCACGTTGAGATCAATGATGGATCTGATATTTAGACGCAAGTTATAAGGCCGCCCCGTCCCAAGCCCAGGCGGTCGAGTGTCGACACAATTGAATTTTGCACTCGTCACAGTAAACATCTCTGTCTACTCTGGTCTGTCATCAACTTCTCTACTAATTGTTATGCTGCTAGCTAATTTATTACGCTTATAATTAGAAACGATTGAAAACAAATATATAATTGTTGTGTTGTCTCTTGGCCTACTTTATTTCAACAAATAGAAATTATATGTTTACGCTGTGATAATGTCCTTTAGTCTTATTACAGCGCTGCGTAATTGTTCATTGTAAGGTATAATTTTGCCCCATTCTAATTCTCTAACTACAATACACAGACGCTTTTTAAAATTTAAAATACAACCCATGTAATTATTTATTTTAAATAAATTAAATTAAGATTTATTTTATTATTTATTAGCGCTCTTATAATTTAACGTTTTATGTTTTACAATACACGTTGGTCGTTATATTTTATTACACTAATGTACATGTTTATGTCATTTTGTTAGATGCATTTTTCACTTTTAAAAAAAAGTAAATCTCAGTCTTTTCCTGTGTTTTTTTCTCAGATGCAGTAATTTAGCTTCTCAATTGTTGTAAGACAAATTGCAAAAATCTTTCCACTCATGTATCACCATAAAAAAAAATTGGAAACCTAGGGGGCTAATTTTCAAATCAATAATTAAACAGCCGTTAAAAAAAGGTCACAGAGTTTTCATGGAATTTCTGACTGTATGAGCAGTTGCTGCATCTTTTTAGAATAACATAGCATCATTTATTAATCTTTGTCTAATCAGTTCTGGTATGACAAACGTTTATAACTTGTTTATGTAGCGTTTGGAATTGACTGTTACAGAATGGTCATTTTCATCCTAAAAAAAAATAAAGACTAAAAATACTAAATAAATCTACGCCACACCAAACCAAAACTTTTAGACTATAGAGTTTTTTGTAACTAATTTATTAGGGTTTTCAGTTTTCCAGTACATAATATTTTGTTTGTTAACAACGCCTATCAAAAAAAAAATGCTTTAACGATTATTAACAAATTGTGTATTGATTATTGATACCAATTTAAATTTTTTTTTTACAAAACCTTAACTTTGCTTTTCTATCTTGTTTGCTAAAGTGTTGTGTTGTGTTTAAATTGTTATAAAAAAATTTATAAAGATTTTTTTGGATATTCTTAGATCAAGTAATTGCTGATTAGCAGAACTATTAGAACAAAACATTTTTCCAGGTATAAATTTTTTAAAGCCTTTCACAGAACTATTTGCACGCCAATAATAAACCCATACTTTAACTGTTTTTTTGCGTTAACGCATTATTTCTGTTATTGTTACCAAACTGACGTTAAACTGCACGCCAACTTCTTTTACTGAACAAGATTTAATTTAGATCTCAACGGAAAACACGTTTTTCTCACATTTTTCTCACATTTTTACAACTAATGTTAAAGAAAAAGTAGACTGCCGTTTGATAAAATGTAATCCCAATTCAGCAGCACTGAAAGCATTTATTAACAATATCACAGTATTTAAACAAATTTTAAATAAAAATAATGCAAATAGTTTACTTAGACTGTTTGACACTATTAAAAAAAATTGCTGTAACTTGATAGCAATGCATCAACAGTCAAATTACTCAATAAACAGATGCAATTTTACACTTACAAAGAAATTTTGATGTACAAATGCCACAATTTAAAATTTATTAAAAAACTAAGGTTTAGCGTTTCCAACACAACAAAACGTTCAACAATATACAGAGTGTAAGGTAAACATGCAATAATTTAAAATGTTATTTATTGGACTTTTTTTTAATATTTTGTCCTATGATAATTTAAAAAAAAATCTTTTTTTTTTAAGATACAAGGTGGACAAAATTTGCGACAGTTTCAACATTTTATTATCAAATAGTACATGTACAGTTGCTAAATCTACAATAAACGTTTGAAATTACTTCCTCCAGCCTAAATACAAGCATTCAATCTTCTCGTCAAACACGTTAGGGTTATTTCTAATTGAGTTACACCCAGCAATTATCAGATTTTGATTAATGATTTCAGATAGCAACATAAGAAATAATCTAGGGGGTTTAAGTCTGGAAATTAAACAGGTCATGCGCGTAGCCCAC
Source organism: Tachinus rufipes (assembly GCA_963932245.1). Taxonomy (NCBI): domain Eukaryota; kingdom Metazoa; phylum Arthropoda; class Insecta; order Coleoptera; family Staphylinidae; genus Tachinus; species Tachinus rufipes. Next base: position 74,346,182 of record OZ010744.1, read on the forward strand.
CTTGACCAATACAGCAACCTCCGTATGTTGCTGTTAAATAATCACAAGCAATCAAACAGAAATGTGGTGGTGCAACATTGTACATAAATCACATAGCAATTTTTGTTGCCAATGATACATCATCCAGAAACTGAAGTAGCATGTGTTTAAAAAAAGTCTTTTTGGTAGAAATACTAGTCTAATTAGACAGTTGCCCACAATTCCAAACCAAACAGTCAAGACGAACTGCTGTTGAAAACAATTTTCACATACCTGATAAAAAAATTTATCAGCTCACACATAGTTGATAAGTTTCTTATTGCATTTTTTGAAAAACTGGCTTTATCGGTGAAAAAAATATGTGGCAAGAATTAAGAGATTAGAACTAATGTTTGCAAAAGCCATTGACATAACGCAGTTTGTAAAAGAAAATCAGCAGGCAACAAATTGTCTTTAAAAATTTTCCAAATTGTACTCTGGTTTACATTCAAAGTATTGCCAATTCTTCGGGTAGAATTACTTTTATCTTCCTCTATGATGTCAATGGAGCACATTCTGTTTCAGTTCAAAAAATCTTCAAAAACATTCATTGACGTCTTTGTGAAACAGGCACATTAAAACAAAATGGATGGTCAAAAAAATCAATTTTTTTCACAAAGACGTCAATGAATGTTTTTGAAGATTTTTTGGTCAAAGATATTACGGCCAAGAAACCGTTCAATGTACAATTGTCTAGCTTGTAATAAATTGCCTGCTGAGTCTATACGTAAAATGCATGTCAGTCATCTTGGCGTTTGTATAGTGATTTATGGTACAGGAGTTCACTAACTATTAAAGACACGTTAAACAGCCAAACGTAACTAAATCTAAACAATTGCAACTGATACATGTGATGATCAATGACGAGACGTATTTAAATGAAATCCACTTATACATTAGTAGATAAAACAGCCGTTCCAAGTTATCGTTAACAATTTTTTGTAATTCATAAACTCATTATTTTTTTGTAATTGATATACTTATTGGCGTACGCCATTTTTTTATTTACATTAATGATTTCAACAAATATCGATCTTTAAAGCATAGGTGTTTTTCAGAAATCATCATAGGACAAAATATTTTTTTGCATAGGCCAAGAAATAACCCCTTGAATTTTTGCCGCATGTTTACCTAACACTCTGTATATTTTTAGTTTAGGATGAACCTTGATCGTTTATTTTTTTAAATAAATTAAAGATAAGTATGTACATCAGGTTTTTTTTAACTAAAAATAATTTAACTCCACATTATGTATATAAAACAAATGAATATCTAAAAATTGATTATTTAATAATTAAAATTTCACAAAGCATGTATAAATAATTTATGCAATTCAATAAAACGCTGAAAGAAATTAAATAGTTTGTTTGTCTGACTAAATATTTTGGAGCAAACTTCAAATGACGCCTTCAGTTTTATTTAGTTCACGTAAGTTCACATGAAATTAAAGACGACAAACAAACAGAATCGGTGCAAGTAAGTGCAGAAACTTTCCGTCCAACGTCTAATACGTGTATTTTAATAAAATAACTATCAAACATTAAAGAACAAGTTTTTATTTTATTTCCCACTGGTGTCATTTATTATTTTTTTTTTAAATTATACAAACATATATTCTTTTCTTGAATTTAAATGTTTAAATCATTTTAGCACCATAAATCATCAACGCAAAACTTCCTATTAGACAAACGAACAGAATGTGGTCTACTTAGTTTGTACAAACGAACAGAGTAACTTGCTCCGAACTGTTCAGTTCATACAATCGAAAATGTATGAGTAATCTTCTACGTCAGAAATTATATTTCAATCGGAAAAAATTTGCATTTGAATTCCATCCGGCTATAAAGAGTGAAATGAGGCAAGATGATTAATGTATGTGAATTTGTTTTTTTGACGCACACCCGACGTATGTATGCTTCGAGTCACAGCTTTAATTAAAATAGCAGGCGTGGTTTTGTTGTGGACCTAAATAAATTGAAAACCTTTATAAAAATGTTGTTGTTAAATGAACCATAATTGCAAATAACATTTGATGTAAATGTGAATATCAATTTTTTTAAATGTATATAAATAATATCTATAATTGCAAATAATAAAAACATAAGTATAAACAAATATCTAATTTACTTATTGTTACAAAATTAAATTAAACATTTAATGTTATTTATAAATAAAACACCAAACAATACATAACTGAAAATTATAATAAATTATCTTTATACTGAACTTTACAAATGGAAACATATTTAGAAGTTCATATTGAAAAAGTTTTAGATATCTATATTGAGTAATGCGAGTTTGGCAAATTTTTAAGTTCCTATATTATCTTTTAAAATAAAAGTCATTACAACGGAATGTCAATGTCGTGTAATAAAAAAAATTCTTAAATAAAGCTATTAATTTACTGCAATAAAAAAATAAACGTATCTATTGACATTAAAACTAAACAATATGTGCGTTTTTAACCCATTAACTTTATTTGATCAAATAAATTTTATGTTATAATATAGTTCCGTTCATAATTAAATCAAATTATTAATCCTTTTTCAGTCAAATTTTACTTGCAAATTTACATTAACCTTGTATCTCATTTTTTCTTAAAGACTTGTAGAATCTATTAACTTGGTATAAATTTACAATGGCAAGAAAAATTAAATTTAATAATAAATAAAATAAATTAACTTGTGATTGTGAGGAAATGATTATTTAAAGTTTAAGATACACTATAATCATGTATATGTCTAAGCAACTTTTATTGGCATTATCCACAATTACAATACAATACATTATAAATAAAAACGGCAAGATAGCTCAGTTGTTGAGCGTTAGCAAAGCACGCTAACAGTCCGAGGTTCTATTCCCGAACATGAATAAAATAATAACTTTCACTTTATCCACCGGGGTAATTCGGAAGTCACTTAATAAGCCGTTGGTCCTATCAACCCCCGTCAAACAAGTTGTAAGACTTCTGGGGCGATGTAAAATTTCTGTAAAAACGCGCAATAAAGAAATACAAACTTACTAACATAATTTTAATTTTGTTATTAATAAAATAAAATAATAACTTAAAGCAGTTTTAATTTTAAAAAATATATACTTTTTAAACTTAACTTAATACGCAAATTACTTTTTTATCACAAATCATTTAACTTTTTTCTCATCTATTTTAGCTTAGCGTTTTTGTAATTTTATGTATTTTAACTTATTAGCCAACTTCTTTTTTAAATTCATTTTATTCAATCTGAACGCTTAAATTTCTATTGCATACCTCCTTTTTCATACAGGTTTTTTTTTTATTATTCAATTAATTTTATCACATTTTTACAATTCATTCTTTATTTATTTTACTTATTTTATCCTTATACCAAGTAAGTCACTTTTGACTTATTTAATATCTTTAATACAATATAGTCTGTTGTTGTTTTTTTTCCTTTCAGTAGTTTCAGTTGTACTCCTTCAACCATTGTCTCTAGCATCGCACCAAAATTTCAGATCCATACAATAATATAATTTCAATACACGCTGCCCACATCACTATTTTTTCTTTAATCTTTAAAACAATCTTTTACAATCTCCATTACTCACTGCTTTGTCTCTATATTTGCCTTTTTACACACGTGTACTTCATTTGTTCTATATTTGAACTGTCTTTTACAAATACATACACTAAATACTTAAACTCAGTTAATTTTACTATCTTTTTTCTCATTATAACAAATTATACTAAGCACGTTGTTTTGCCTAATTTTTTGAATAGTATCTATTTTGTTTTATACAAATTAATCTTAAAAAATTTAATAACATTTTTAATTTTTTTTTAATTTTTGCAGTTTTTTTGACAAAATCACCAAATTGTCAAATATGGTAAGAACTACACTTTATAGTTAATTGTCACTATTTTTTCATTTTGCCAATTTTTGTATACATTTTTAAGTTCTACTTAAAACTTAATAAACATTCTTGTTGTAAACTAACTCTTTACCAAGTTTTTTTTAATATAACTTAGGGTATAAAACAGCCGTCACGGTTCTCCAACTATTTTTCTATTACATAGCATTGTGTAATTAAATGTTTCATTGTGTTACGTTCTTTTCTAAATCCTGATTGTGTTTCAGCCAGCATTTTTTTGTCTTCTACTTACCTTAATTTTTTTTTATAATCTTTACAAATATTTTCTACTTACCTTAATTTTTTTTTATAATCTTTACAAATATTTTGTAGGTGAACTCATAAGAGCCAAACGTTAATTGCTTTTATATATTGGGACAATAATTTTCATTTTCCAGCTTTCAGGTACCTTTTGTCAACTAGTCCAAATTTTGTTTAATATTTAAAAACTTTATTCAAAAAATAATTTCAATATATAAAAAAATGGTTATAAAAATAAAAACTTGTGTATAAGAATAAAGATGAAAGAAATTTGAATCATAACAGAATTCACAATATAAAGAGTAGATAAAAATTAAATAAAACATATGCATGTGTATAGAGCATGTCTAAAATTGAACAAATACTAACAGATTAATATCAATAAAAATAACATAACATACATTTTAAAAATTCATATCACAGGTGTATAATTTAAGCGCTACATAAAGTTATCAGGTACAATATTATGATTGTTCATCAGGTACTAAACGATTAAAGGTAATATTACAGTATATAAAAGAACATTGCACGCGACACTTCACTAACACATTAAAAGCAAAACAGATTAAGTATACTGGCGATGGCCCGTCAAGTGTTCGATATAAATGTCTCGACTCTACCGAATCACATCGCTGCTCATCAGCTTCCGCATCAGGCCAGCATACCGCTTGCCAATCCCCAGGGCCCGGAGTACAGCTTCATTTTTCCGGGTCACACGAGCCTAGAGCTCCTACCTGAAGGGCCATCACTACCACCTCATATCCTTTCCCCCCCCCCCCCCCTGAGTTGCCACTTCTTGGTATTTGTCTACTTTTCTTATCCGACCTTGTGTGAATGCCTCACGCCCATTTTCGAATGGTATTGCAACGTCCACAATAGTTGCGCTTTTGTCGTTTTCGTTCAACAGAACAATGTCAGGTTGTAGGTTGGAGTTGATACTTTCTACTGTCCTGTTGACACGCGAATGTCCACGGCTAGACAAGATTGCTTTTGCAAGCCTGTCTTAGACGGCATTGTGGCGTTGCTGCCAGGCGTTTAAATGCATCTGGCAATGGTTTAGTACGTGCGGGAGGGTTTCGTTAGCGTTTCCGCATCTCCGGCACCTCTTATCACTATTGCCAAAACGTCTGGTGGCGTTTAGAGGGACACAGTCGAGTCGGGCGCGGTGTATAAAGTTCCAATCCGCAAATCTGGTGGCAAACCCAGTCCTCAGAAAGTGGTTGCTGGATGACCACGACGAACAAAGGACCTTGCCTTGATCTGGTTTGGCTAAAAGTTTTTGCTCGTAATATCTTCTAACCTGGTCCTTCATTGACCTCTCTACCAGGGCTCGTGCGGTAGGAGGGATCGTCACCGAGCCATCTCCGACGGTCAGTTTTAACGAAATCATTGACGGGTCGATTGGGTCCTGGATCCAATTATTACACTTGTAAAGCATTACCAAACATAGGCCATTTACGTAAAGCATATAGATTTTTATTTGTAAACTTGCAATTTGCAATGGAAGTGATTTTTTATATGTTAAATAGACTGAATTAATTTTTCAAGCGTAATTGTCAGTTAAAATAAGTTTAAATATTGTATACATTGTATGGATTATGAATATGATGATAACGTCAAGTTTTGTAAAAGTTTTAAGAAAATTGGATGGTAAATAAATCTGTAGCGTGCAAAAGATCAAAATAAGATTTAAGTTTCAAAATAACAATTTTTGTTGTTTTGTACGTTACTGTTTTCTTTGCAAAACAATTATTTTAAATTTTTTACAAAACTTTAACGTTATTACATACTTATACGTAATGCATATAATGTATACAATGTTAAAACTTATTTTAGTTGATAAATTACACTGGAGGAATTATTTCAGTATGCTGCGCATATAAAACATCACTTCCATTGCAGATGGCACGCGCAGAAAGTCTACATACAAAGTTTGACTATATTAATAAAACGTCAATAATACGTGTAATAATGTTGTCCAAAAATTTGGCTTAAGTTGGTAAGTCAATTTAAAAGGTATAAATTGTTTATTAAAAACACATTTTTTGTCTTAACTTCAAATCCAATTAACCAATTTTTGTCCGGATTATTTAAATGGTTTGTTGTTACTGTTAATGACATATAATGTATGTTTTAAATGTATAAAACCATAATTTATAATAATAAAATGTAAGATGTTTTTCATATTTATTTTATATTACACACATAAAATGGCCGCCGTAAAATAATTTAACAAACATCCATAGTTTTAACAAGCACATTTTAAGAATTAAAAGCATATGATCCAATTCACCTTTTACATCCATTTTTTAATTTTGATTCATCCGTACTGACGGACATTTTCTTTGTTATACAGAGCGTTTCCTAACTGGAGACAAAGAATAAAACTTTAGATACATTTTTTTAATTTTAAACAGAAAACCTAAAAAACTTTTTTGTCAAAAACACACATTATTTAGAAAACTTTTATTTAACAAACAAAAAACAAAAAAACAAAATTAGTTTAGCAAGGTTTTGATACAAAATTGTTTTTTGTGTTTCGGTTAGTAAAATTTGATAAAGATGCTGTGGGCACTGTCGCGTATTTTTTGACGCATTTCAAAAACTCCGTAAATTTGGAATTAAAAATCGCCGTAGTGGCAGTCCACATCAACAGCACACAGTGGCAGAAGATGAACAAATAGTTGGCGCAGTTTTTGATAAACCAGGGGTCAGCGTTAAGCAACTTTGCGCTCGTTTACAACTACTTAAAAACTTTGTCTGAAAAACCTTAAATAGGGAAATTCTTTACCCATATTATTATCAAAAAGTACAACACCTACAATCAGGCGATGATGTTTACGAGAGATGGCATTAGAAAATCCGTACGCAGTTAGGGTACAAGCTTACTAACAAAGATTTTTATTTGCTAGTTTAAATCTTATCACCTTAATTAAATGCTGGTTTATACGTAATTTTTTTTTAAATCAGATGAAAAATTTAATAAATAACAATGTCACTCTTGCTTTACGTAACAGGATGTGGTACCAGCACAAAAGAGCTCTGCCCCATATTGGGTAATATGTAGTTTGATGGCTCAACAATTGTTTTAATGGTGGTGGATTGGTAGAAGAGGTCCAGCAATCTGCAAGATTTCCTAATCTAAATCTATTAGATTTTTATGTATGGGGGACACATATAACAATTGGTTTATACAAAAATATAAACACAGTAGAGCAGCTACAAAAGAAAATTGCAAATGCTGCATTGCACATTCAAAACACGCAAATGTTTTTTTATACTTAAATTTTGCTAAATAAAAAGTTTTTTAAGTAATGTGTATTTTTTTATTATTTTGAAAACGAAGCAAAATAGACAAAAAAGTTATGGATATTTTTTGTATAAAATTAAAAAATGTACCCAAAGTTTTATTTTTCACTTCCATTTAAGAAACACCCTAAATACGTTGGACGCTAATCTATCTACATCAAACTGTGGTGTTTTGATATGAATAAAATATATTCATTTTATATTAAATATTATTTGCGGAAAAGAAACACAAAAACTGGGTTTTTGTGATTCTAATTTTTTATTAGTTAAATTGTAAAAATATATTAATATATTATTTTATATTATAAGCAGCCTAAATCATTGAATAGAGAGCAGCTCAATTAAAGTATTAGTAAAATAGTGATTACTTAATTAAACTCGTTTCTTTTAAATAGTGCGAAGACACTATAGTGGCGACAAGAAGTGTGAAATTTAATTATTTTAAATAAAAAAACTAAACTGAACGCGTGGATAATGGCGTCCAATTTTGGTATCCAACTGGAATTTGACCCAAAATCCCATGATTGGAAAATTCACAAAAATCGACAAGAACAATATTTTATCGCAAATGCAATAGCGGAAGATAAAATTAAAAGGGCGATCCTATTAAACAGTTTGCCGTAAAAAGTGCACAAGATACTGGAAGGTCTCACACTTCCAAATACCAAAGAAAATACTTCTTATGAAAAATCTGGTGCCAAATTGCAAATTTGCGGGGTTCTTGGATACTGCAATAACAGACCGATTCATGATGGGATTAATTGATACGAGGATTAGAAGTGGATTAATTTGATGAAGAAGAAGGAAGTTCTTTCTCAAAAGTAATAACTACTGCTGATAAATTAGAATCGGCGGAAACAAATTATGGAATTGGCGTGTCAAATTATTACCGAGGATTAAACAAGAAATAGATATTCATCAATTTGCACCGCGAAGATACTCAAAAGAAAAATATTCCGCGGGTAACAGCAGGATAAACAGAAGCAAACAAAAAACGACATTCCTGACATGCAGTGTATGCGGAAGAACAAACCACGATCAAATAAATTGCAGATACCGTGAGTACAATTGTAAAAATTGCGGAAAAAAAGATCATTTGTCATACGTTTGTAAAAAAGCATACTAATAAATTTTGTACCAAATAAAATAGTTTCTTCTGATATGGGTTTATATTCGTTAACACACACGGATAAAAATAATCCAATTTTAATAAATGTGTTAAAAAATAGTAAACCTGTATTAATAAAACTTAATACAGGTGCAGCGGCATATGTAATATCAAAAAAATCTTGGAATAAAACGTTTGGATGTGCATCATTGAATGAAACCGAAATTAATTTAGTAAATTGTACGGGTGGAAAAATTAGTCCTTTGGGCAAGGCATTAGTAAATATTACTTATAAAAACAAAATAAATTATATTGAAATATTTGTAATTAAAAATAGGGAACTACCTTTGTTAGGTAGGGATTTTATAAGAAAATTTAATTTAAGGCTACAAGAAACAAATTATATGATTGAAAATAAAGAGATTGTTACGACGCTAGAGAACAAATTTTCTACAGTTTTTGCGGACCATTTAGGTAATTTTAATAAAGATACGTTGAAAATTATTATTAAAAAAGATGTGACCCCAAAATATTTTAAACCAAAGCCACTTCCACATGCTTTAAAAGAAATAGTGAATATAGAAATAGATAAGCTATTAAAATTGGGAATATTATCGCCGATAGAAGTAGCGAATACACCAATTGTCCCAATATTAAAACCGGATAAAAGCGTTAGAATATGTGGCAATTATAAAGTGACTATTAACCTCCATATTAAACTTAACAGGCATCCTCTGCCAAGAATTGACAATTTGTTCACTAAACTGCAAGGTAAGAAACTGTTTTTAAAAATTGATTTGAGCCAGGCTTATCAACAGGTGTCAATAGAAGAAAAGTCAAAACAATTAACGGCGATTTCTACGCACCGCGGCGTTTTTGTGTATAATTGTTTGCCTTTTGGCATTTCCTTGACTTTATCTTAATTTTAGAAAATAATGAATCAGTTACTTGAAAAAATGAATGGCGTTTGTGTGTTTTTAGACAACATATTAATAACGGGGAAAACTAACAAAAAACATATAGATAGGTTCAAAAGAGTGTTAGAGACATTACGTGACTCAGGATTAACGGTAAAAAGAGAAAAGTGTAAATTTTTAGAAGAATCTGTATCGTATTTGAGTTTTGTAATTGATAAGAAAAGATTACATAAGTCCCCAGAACAATTGAAGGCTATTAAAAACCTACCGATCCCTAAAAATGCCCCTGAGTTTAGGTCATTTTTAGGTGTCTTTAACTACTACCCTATTTTTGTTTCAAACATGCCGGATACCTTACACCCCTTTTATAACTTATTATTTATTACGATATCATATGTCATATTGACAAATTTTTGATTTCTTATAAAATTATTAAGTACTGGAGAGTATAGAGAACACTAAAATGATAAAAGAAACAATATTAAAAAAATAGAGAACATGGAAAAGCAGTGGTTTTAGAATGTAGTATTAATTTAATATAATATTTAAATTTATTGTAAAATTTAAAGGTTAAGTGGAAGAGCAGCTTTATAGCCAAACTTTGTCTTTTTTTCTGATTAAAATGATAAATAAAGAATGTAATAAATAAATCTATAAATAAAAAAAGAAAGTCTATAGAACTGGTCAGTAGATTATCAAAATGCATATGAGAAAATTATTTTATTTGATTTAAATGAAGGAGTGGAACGTCCAATTGCTTTCGCATCACGTACTTCATCAATGGCTGAACAAAAATATTCACAAATTAATAAGGAAGCGTTAGCAATTGCGTTTGGTGAAAAAAATATTACCAATATTTATTCGGTAAAAAATTTAATAATAACCGATCATAAACTATTTATTTTTAGGCCTAAGAAGGGTATTCCAATTATGGCAGCAAATAGGCTCCAACGGTGCGTTCTTTTTCTTAGTGGATTTACTTTGATATAAAATATACAAAGTCATGTCAAAATTTAGCAGATTTTCTGTCTAGGTTACCATTGCAAGAAAATAATGATGGATGTGACATTTTAGAAACAAATAGTCTAAATTATATAAATAACGATAAACTTTTGTTAGATTTAGAAAACGTAAAGAAGGAAATATTAAAAGATGCATTTCTTATAAAAGTAATGAAGTATAATATAAATGGATGGCCAAAAAAGCCTGAACGGGAATATATGCCATTTCATGTAAAATGAAATAAATTATCTATTGAAAATAATATTGTATTATGGAGATACAGAGCTGTAATACCGAAAACAATGCGTGTTGTTGTGTTAAAAAAAATACATAACACACATTTAGGCGTAGGCATAGTAAAGTGCAAGTCGTTGGCTAGAGGATATGTATGGGGCCATCTATTAATAAAGATTTGGAAGAGGTTTGCAAAAATTGTGAATTATGTTCGGAATTTTAAAAAAGTTCTGAAAAGGTGTTTCTACAAGGTTGGTCTATCCCTGACAAGGTTTGGCAAAGGTTGCACATTGACTTCTTAGAACCTTTTAAAGGCAAATATGCATTAGTTATAACCGATGCTTTGTCAAAATGACCGGAAATTTTTGCAATGCCAAACATAACGGCAACGACAACCATAAGTAAACTTAAGAAATGTTTTGTAAGACTTGGTATTCTCAAAGTTTTAGTTTTGGACAATGATACACAACTAACATCTAATGAGTTTTTGATTGACATGTGTAAATGAAAACAATGTTAAGTTTATTAGATCACCTGTGTAATATCCAGCAGTTAATAGAGCTGCAGAAAATTGCGTAAATAGCGTTAAAAATAAAAATATTTCTAATTTTCAGCGCGATATTGATAAATATCATCTACATTATCGCAACACAGAGCATTGTTCAACAGGTGAAAGCCCAGCTCAGATGTTACTGGGTATACTTTTACATACCCGTCTAGATTTCATTAAACCAACCGATGAACATCGGATACCAAAATGCATAGAATTAATTAAAGCAATCATGAAATCTAGCCTGGAACGTAATTGTAGAAATTTTAAATGGGAGAGAAAGGTATATTTTAAGATAGGAGATTTTGTATTGGTTAAGAATTTTTGAAGAACCATACCACATTGGGTACCGCGGTCAATACAAGAAAAGTGTAGTCGTAGAATTGTATTAGTTAGGGTTGATGGTATTGAAATACCTTGGAAGCGTCATTATAATCAAGTTATAAAAAGATCAAACGCGAATATAGATTTTTCAAATATTGTTAAGACAGATTCAAGTCCGGAACTAAAATCAAGTAAAAATCCTTTCAAAGTTTTGCGACCACAACGAAATTGAGAATATGAAATCCGCCAGAACGTTTAGGATATTAATTGATTCTTATAGAAAGAAATATTATGTATAATTTTTATAGACAAATTAAGTGGAAGGAATTATAATGTTTTGATATGAATAAAATATATTCATTTTGTATTAAATATTATTTGCGGGAAAGAAACACAAAAACTGGGTTTTTGTGATTCAAATTTTTTATTAGTTAAATTGTAAAAAAATATTATTATATTATTTTATATTATAAGCAGTCTGTATTAAATCATTAAATAGAGAGCAGCTCAATTAATGTATTAGTAAAATAGTAATTACTAAATTAAACCCCTTTCCTTTAAATAGTGCAAAGACACTACACAAACCTTTTCTGTTTTCTAACGTCTTCTTTTATTTTTGTTAAATTTAATGTTTTTTTTTGTTTTAATCAACCAAGTTAGGTACTACATTACTAATAATAAATTTTAAAGTCAATATTTGACACAACTGAATATACTAAAATTGATAAACCTATTCAAGTTTTAACTAAATTAAACCTTCAAAACTACATATTTATTAAACATTAAGTATTGGACCTTGGTTTAATAAAACTTGTTTTTTGTGTTAATCCTTATTATCATCTATTAAAATGTTAAAGTTTTTTTATTATTACTCTCTATAAATAATCACAAATCTGCATGTTAACTGTAATGTTATAATTTTTTTTTTACTATTACGTATATAGTATATCACACGCTTTTTAAATACGCATCTAAAAATTAAGTAAATTTAGTAGAAGTAGCTAAAGGTGGCATAGTATTCTATTGGCTGTACCCTATACGTTTTCAATAAATGACATGTTTGAAGAACAGAAAAAGCCATAGATTTAAATTAACATTAACCAAATCCATAAATTTTATAGTAACCCTATCTGTATGCGGCTTTGTATTATCCTGTTAAAAAATGGGGTTATCAAACCTTCTCAAAAAAAGTATTAATGTTGGTTTTAGAACAGTGTCAAAAAAGTGATTTACGTTTAATCTTTCTGGAATGAATACTAGAAGAGACTTACTTCCGTAAGCAATTGCTCTCTATATCATGTCGTTCTACAACAAACTGTTGTATAATCTTAGGCATACAAGCAAAATCTTGATTTGTTGCTATTGATAACTTGCTTCTATTGTAGTTTCTTATTGCTAGAGTGTCGATACGTCCCGGTTTTCTTGGATTTGTCTTTGTTTTAACTTTATGGTCCCGTGTCCCGATAATTTTTTTTGGGCATGTAATTGTCCCGGCTTAAGTTTAACTAACAAATTTTTTTCCACAAACAATAAAAAGGTTTAATACAAATATTAAAAATCAAAACAAACATGAATAAAACTATTAGAATAATAAAACATAGAATTCATGACATATTTGCGTACAAAATGTTATTTGATTGCCAAAATTTATCTAGAGTAGATTGAAGCGACATGTTTGAATGATTTCTGGATTCAGCAACCAATTCTGTCATAATAAAAATATGTATGTATTTTGTCGTTGTTTTTTGTTGTGTCTCGGTTGAGTCTTAGTAAACTGTGGACACTCTACTTATTGCACTATTCTAGACATCTATTATGATAAAAAGTTCATGGTAAACAAAAAAAAAAGGCGGTACAACTTAAAACCAAATAATTATTTTTTTAGAAAACTAGTTATACAGAAATTTGTTTGTTAGTTTAGCCTCACTAGACATCTCTAATTAGTCTTGTTGTTTAAAATCGGTTTCAAAAAGCAAGCAACCAAAGAACCAGATCTTTACATTGTGTTGTGGATCTAGAGCGTCCAAGTCGCAATCTCCGTTGCTGTTCCTGTTTCTAGATTTAGATGGCTCAGCTATAGAACGTTAGCGTAACACGCTTACAATCTGGGTTTTGACCCCAAAATATGACTAAAATAATAATTTGCTTTTTATCAACCGGAGTGATTCGGAAGTAAGTGACTAAGCTGTAGGTTCCATCAACACCCTTCAAACAAATTGAAAGACTTCTGGAGTAATGTAAAAAGCTGTAAAATGCATTATAAAAAAATTACGCCAACATTAATCTATTGTACTAACATTTTTGTTAATTTAAACCCTATTACTCTACCTCATATTTGTTAACGCTAACAAACTCGAGGCATATTTTGATTTAAACAAAGAACTAATTAACTTTTTTTCTACATCAAAGTTCTAATTAGTTAGTTAATCTAAAAAAATAACCAACAAAATTAAATTAAACTTAAAAAAAAAAATAATAATAAATAATAAAATATAGCAACCTAAAACACAAAAATACATACAACAGAAATAAATCTTGTAAAGCCATTTTGTACATTAATTAACTCTATTGTACAAAATTCAACTAGAACAATTCATATTTATAATAATTTTGTACAACTAAATAAATAAATTTAAAAAATTTAAATCAAAATTGTTACATATTTTCTGAAATTTTGATAAAAATTGAGCTACGGGTTCTTGTTTTTTTTTTTATTTTTAGCGTGTAGCATACAGGGTGTTTTTTAACTAGAAACAAAAATAAAACTTAAGGTACATTTTTTAATTTTAAACAGAAAATCTAAATAACTTTTTTGTCTATCTTACTTCGTTTTTTAAAATTTCTTTTCTATTTATTTTAAAAAATATAGTCTAATAAAAAACAAAAGTTTTTAGTATTAAACGTGGTTTATCCAAATGTATTAAATTATGTTTTCAATTATTTTATTTCTGCAAAACTACTTGCATGAATCATAACCATCATAAGAGTCTTGCCATATGAATTGTACTGTAAAGAGCACTAAAACTATACATAGATAGCTTTTATAATATTTGTGCTCACCTATTGGGCACTAGTTTGATGGTCAAAAACGGATACCAATGTACAAACACAGAAATACCATGTTTAATAGTCAATCTCACCGACACTAATTAAATATTAAGCACAGATTAAATAGTACTAGTTACCGCGTTACTTCTTAACGTATAAGTATTAGTTAAATGTAAAATGTCAATTTTAAGGGCTTACACGTACTAAACCTCTTTTTTATAGCAATTGTAAAGTGAAAAAATATTATTATAGAATAGAAAATATATTAAATTCCACCAATTTATATTTTATTAAATTCAATATTATTGTTATAGATATATTTAAAAATTATCTTTTAAGACAAATTTACAATATAAATTTGAATGCAACTTTTTTCCATGTCTTTTCTTTGCTATGGTACTGACAGAACTTGTTTTATATTTTCCAAAATATGTATATTTTAATCTATTAGCAATAACAATAGTTCTTCTAACAAGTAATTTGTTTGTCTAGTGCGTTTTGATAAACAACTCTCTTAACTTTTCATTCTACAAAAAATGCCACTTTGTCTATATTATTGAACATAAATTTATGTACTACCTTATACAAATTTGAGTTGCAAACAACTAATATGCACCAAGAAATGTCAACAATAGTATATAGTGTATCAAGAGCCAAAAATATGCCTGCCCTAAATAAAAACATTGTTTTATAAAATTTCAAAGTTTATTAAAACTTGTTACTAATGTCGGATAGCTAAAGGCCTCTAATTTGACACTTTAACCAGCATTTTAAGATTAAAACAGATAATTTGATAATAAGTGTCAGATGCCATACAAACAACAAACTGCAGCCACAAAAGCAATGATGTATTTACCATCTTTGATATCTATGTTCGATAAATTCTTGCTTACAGTAAAAATTGGAGAGAGCATTGTTCTTTTCTGTAAGAAGTTGTAAAAAGCACAATTTATAAATATTTTACAAAAATTTCAGGTATAATAAAGCTCAGGAATACTAAGATAATATTAAAATGTTTTTGTGACCTGACACATTAATCATGATTGCCACAAATCCCAAACAAACTGATTATTATTTCTGACTTTTTAAAAACACTTTAAAATTATTATAAAATTAAAAAGAAAACTTCAACAAATATAAAATTAGATAATAACAGACAGACTTCATAAAAGTGTTAGGAAAAGCTTTCAGATAACTACCCAGTTGTTTGTTTTACTTATTTCAATGTCAGCTGGTAAATTATTTTCACAAAATAACTAATTCACTACACTCTCGCTTTTACAATTACGGGAAAGTGTTAAAACTTCAACATTTTGGTCATAAGATAAATGGTCTTTGCCATAGGGTGATACACGTCCGTAATAAATCTAGTCTATTTTTACTGAACACTAAACAATTTGTTTTGATGTGAAATTATCTCAATGTTTACGTTTATAAGTATATTTACTTAAGTATCAATTCTATGTTTTCAATTTTAGTATCTTTTTGTCAGTATATGCAAATAGCCTGAAATAGATTAATTTGTTACTACTGGCCTATTTTTATATATGTACTGAAAAGTATTATTGATATTGTTATATTCATTTAGTTTAAAAAATATTAGCCAAATTATTATTAATAAAAAGTGCCAATGAACTTGTCATATAACTATGTAACATAACATAACTTAATTTTCTACTTAACTTAGAATATAAAATGAAAACTACTATTCAATTCCAAACTTGTAAATTAATTTACAAGCATATTTACTAAATTAATTTGATAAATAAAAATAAAAGTTATAACAGAGAAGAGAAATAGTTTCCTCAAAACAAGTTACCCATTAACATTGATACCATAATATAAAAGTTTTCTTTCAAGAGTAGAAAAGTCGACATCTTAAAAAATGTAACTCCTACGGGATTTAAAGTAATCACTTCAACCTCGGCGCAGTTTCTTTGAGGTTTAAATTCTCAGCTAAAACCATTTGCTCGCAAAGAAACTCGATAATTTTCAACCTCACCCTACGAATGTTTACTGCTAATGTTTGTATAATTATCTTTTGTCTCAAGTATTATTTCAGTTAAAGTAAACAAACATGCTTCACTAAATTCTGCTTCAGACATATTATTGAAAACTAAACAAAACTTGATTTATTTTTTATAGTAAGTAAAGAATTATATTAAACGTTAATTTAGGTATTATGTGTCAAACCCTTATCAAAAGTTAATACTCCTAACGAAATATATAGTTCAAATACATGAAATAAGCCAGAATTAATGATTTATGGTTTTAGTAAAAGTTCTGCGAGCGGAGCACGTTTAGTTAAAATAAACCTATATAAAATATATGCAATATATTTCCATCAAATTTTAACTAACCTGTTTTATAAGCACTACATATATTAATAAAGAAGTTCCACATATTACAAGTCCTTTAACCGCTATAAACATAGAGTTTCTGAAAATTAACCCGTGGGTGCAATGTCATGACTACTTATTTTCTTAATCGTGTCTCGCAGTTTATTGCGTGCGAAAACGCGTCTTTCTTTTTCAGGTGTAATAACAGTAGATGTTAATGTGAACAACAAAATTTTTATGGACATATGCATATTCATAGCTACATTACAATGTTTTTTACTTTAAAGTAAACTTAACGGGGATAATATAATGCTCGCGTATATCATACCAGTGAGACCTTTTATTTTCCCTTTGGGAATATAATAACATAAATAATATAAATTATGAATTTAAGCTAAAATTAAATTATCCAAAATTAGCCCTAAATATTATAAAGATTAGATTATTTTAAGTATTAATTTATCATTATTGAATAATTATATAGTTGTAGAGTAAATAATTATATTTCTGAATAGATAATAACAACTTACGCATGAAATTAATTCAGCTTTAATGTGCTCTCTGAGAACCGGATAACAATTCATTTGGTACCTATTGTTTGCCCACTGTGCCCACAACTCAGTTAACATCCTTTTCCCCTTTGCGAAAGAGGATATTCTCAATGTAGTAAATTGTCGAAGCTATTGTACCTATGCCTACACAGATATTCAACATAGCTTATTATATTATAATATTAACAATTTGATACATTGATGTAATGAAACATAAACTTAAAGGACTTATTTAATCTAAAATTAATTGAATTGTAATTACTACAATTGCGTATACAATGAAAATTCAGTATTATTCAGCATAATTTGGTTAGCCTAAGTTATAAGATTATGATAATACAATAAATCAAATACTGTAGATAAATTATAATGCAATAATAAATATATAAATAATGTTGGAGAATATTTAACCAGTATACTTCTGTGTATATTATAGATACTAAAACAACCAACAATTTATGTGGCAACTATGCAAATCATTATCAAGGTTAATATTGCAAATGGTTTGTTTATTATTATAAAAAATACAAAAAGTTTTTTTAAAATTGGTAATAAACAATTATCGATTTAAATAGTCAAATGAATGGTTTATGGCTAGACACGCTGACATGGCAGGTATGTTATAACTAGACAATTGCTTTTGCTTAACTTTTGGCAACTGTGATCGTTTGAATAAATTATCTAATTACTTCAACTAATTACTGATTATCAATTTTTAGTTATATTTAGAGAAATAATAAAATGAATAAAACATATAACAAATAATGCAACAATATATTTATAGTTTTATAATTTGTTAATGTCTGTTTTAGAAGCGTTTAAAATTTATGCATTTATAGTTAAAATTAGAAAACATTATTAAATCATTACTATAAATAAGTAATATAGGCAGATAAAGAAACAAAATGACGTATTAATACAATATTTTGTTTTTATTTTGCGTTTATAATAAACCCATTCCCATGCAAAGGAACTAAGAATACAGAACATTTTATTTTTAAAGGTTAGTAAAACCAAAAAAAAAATTAAATTAGTTGATATAAACTTTAAATGTGCAATAAAGTTTTTATTGTGCTCAAACTTTCCGATAACTCATTTAATTCAATCAGGGACCAAGACGTTGTTTAGCATTTTTTTAGTATTAAACGTAAGATTAACAGCATAAAAAACTCAACAACAAAAAAAATTAAGACTGCTGGTAGTCAATTTATTAATAAAAAAATGAAAAGTACGTAAGATACTATTAAAGTTTATTTACAATCATTTATCTTAAAACACGCATTTTTGATGACAGAAAGTAAAACTATTTATGTTTCTACATTATATTATTCTTTTTGGTTTTTGCAGTTCAAGCATTGTTTTGAATCAATTAAGTTCAAAAATCTTGGTTTTGTAATACATATACAAAAAAATTATTACATAATTCACATTGCTTATCACATTTTAGTAGTTTTCACCAACCTGCTAAACAATCTAATAGCAACATTTTAAACACCGAGCAGATTTCTTTGAAATATTTGTATATCTTTGCGTTTTTAAAAAACTTCATTACTCTTACACTCCCACGCCGTTTCTTGGATGTTACACTTATTGCTTCAAAATTGGTTACATATGTGTGTATTGCCTTGATGTTTGAAACTGGTTTATTGCGCAAAGTTTAGTCATAAGTACAAAATCGATTTAAATCTTGTACCAAACTGTCGCAATACAACTTTTACAGTAAAAATATGGTTTTCAACAAGCAGCTAATATTGTCTATCTTGTTTGGTTAATTACAGCTGATAAAGTTGTTTGTACATTTTATGGAGGCAAAATCCATATAGTAATTCTTTATTAAATTTAAAAAAGAACCAATTCCTGTACAGTAAAATGTTTATTTTTTATTTTACTTTGTTTAATAGATCTGATAACAAGAAGTGTTTCCTAGCATAAAAGCATTTTACCGCTTTGATGTCATCTGTGTTAATAGGTTAGGTTGTGATATTAGGTTTAGTTAGTTTTTAGAGTCTGGTATCAAAGCATTGTACAGTTTTGGTGTCATCTGTGATATTAGGTTAGGTTAATGTATAGGTTCTAACACCAAAGTTTTTTGTTGTCAATTGTGATAGTAGGTTCTGTGATATTAGATTTAAATTTAGTTTTTAATTTTAGCAACTGTAATGCTTTATCTCCTCAGGTCTATATCTTGAGGTTATTATTATTAAAATAAATAGCTAATAAGTTTGTAGTCGACGCTAAAATACAAAAAAAAAATTAGTTCCGTCATTAAAATTAAATAATTTTAATCGTTTATTAAAAAAATCATTAATTAATCATTTTATGCATCATTTTGTTACACCCATTAGTTTATAAATTTTGTTTTTTTATATAACTGATGCAACAAACGCTAAACCTACCAACCACCACACTATGCTTTAACGTCGTATATTAATAATAATTCATTCAACCGCATCTCTTTACTGCGCTGAAGTTACTGACTTTATTTTTATCTTACGCTCCAAGTTGCTTTTACTTTTTATCGGTTAGGTCTTCTTGCATTAGCGCGCTATTGTTACAATTCTCTATCGTTTTCTCGTACTTTTTTATAAAATAAACCTGCACATAATTATTAATATATTCTGCGCAACTAACAAATATATAATTTTGTCTTCTAGCATTAGCGCGCTGTTGTTACATTTTGCTATTGTTTTTTTGTACTTTTCTATAAACTGAACCTGCACACAATTATTAATATATTCTGCCCAATTAACAAGTATATAATTTCTTTCTATTATAGAACCAACTGGTGGTGATGCCAAAATCCCTAGAACAATAACATACATAGTATACTATTTTACAAATATCTTAATTAACACCCAAGGTATAATCTAATACCAGTGTGTTTATAATTGCTCTTTACAAATGTAATGTGCTCTGCATACAACCTTAAGCCTAACTGGCCAGTGTAAGCTTTACAAGTTTTTGTAGTTATTGTGCAACCCTAAGGGATCAAACCTGACTGCACAAAGCATGTTTTTAAAAGCTGTTTTGTATTAAACCTTAATACCAAACAACCACAAAACCGCATGCCAGTGTATGAATAACAATCTTTTACAACCTAGTCCAACTGCAACTTTAGTGGCGTACCTGGCATGCTATAACTGTGAGGTACTTCAATGACCCCACTAACTAGAAAACTTTTGCCAAATGTTTCAACTATTTTAAACAATATTAACAATTAAAAGATTGCATACTTCAGAAAGATTTTTAAATAATTTAATATTTTCTAAGCCAAGGTGGACCGCTCCACCAAACGTCCATATTCAATATGAATAAAGTTGACTCAGTTCTTATTATTTTTATTATAATTTAACCCTTTTGAAAATAATGATGCATCTATTGTATTGATTAAGCGGAAAAGCAATAAAACTCCACATAACTCCAATTTGGGTGTTGTGTGTGTTTTTAAAAGAGCGACACTTGATTTTACCGCTATTAATCGCACCCACCAATCTCCTTCCTTATTTGCTCTATATGCAGCTTTAATTGCATCACAAAAACCATGAATTTTAAATTTGTTTGCCTTACAATTATTGTGGCATGCAATTTTTATTTTAATAATTTTTTTTCTAAATTGCTTGTAAATGTTTTTTAGGCAATATATATATATATTTAAACAATTTTTTAATTTAAATAAACTTTCTGTAATTGTTGAATATTCAATTTTGCTGTCACAATTTCCAAATTTATTAAACCTAGCCACTCTTTCAAGTGTCTGTGATCCAACTTTTTGACAGCAAACACTTTAGAGAGCTAATCAAGATCATCAATGACTGTAACTTGCCCACTTACTTTAAACTTAGTACCCGCTTACTCACCCAAGTGTCTGTTGTCAAAAGGTTTAAAACACTTAGAAAGGGAGTAAGGATCACTAATAAAAGCTACTTATCCACAAACTTTGAACTTAGTTTCCGCCTACCCACCCAAATGTTTGGAGTCAAGTTACAAACACTTGAGAAAGTGGGTGGGAATCACCAATAAATGCTACTTACCTACAAACTTTTAATTTAATTTTTGCCTACCCAAGTCAAAAAATTAGATTACAAACGCTTATGCAGGTGGGTAAAGAACACCAGTATATGCTACTTGCCTACAAGCGTTGAAAATAATTCCCGCTCCCCACGCAAGTGTTTGTTATCAAAAAGTTGGATTACAAACACTTAGACGGGCGGTTGAGAAACACCAATGAATGATACTTGCTCTCAATCTTTGAATTTAGTTTTTACCCACCCAAATCAAAATGTTAGATAACAAATACTTAGACATGTAGGCGGGGAACACTAATAAACTCTACTAGCCTACAAGCTTTGATCTTTGCTTCCGCCCAACCACCCAAGTGTCTGTTATTAAAAAACCTAATCACAAACACTAAGACTAAGACTAGGGATACTCTAATATATGCTACTTGCCAACAAGCGTTGAAATTAATTTTTGCCTCCCACCCAAGTGTTTGTTATCAAAAAGTTGGATCACAAACACTCGGGCGGGTAGGCGTAAAACACTAACAAATTTTACTTGCTCAAAAGCTTAGCTTAGCTTAGTTCCCGCCTACTCACCCAAGTGTTTGATGTCAAAAAATTAAATCACAAACACATGGGCGAGTGGATCGGAAACACCAACAAATGCTACTTGCTCAAGACTTTTCAAATTAGTTCCCGCCTATTCATCCAAGTGTTTGTTGTCAAAAAGTTGGATTACAAACACTTGGGCGGGAGGGTGGAAATTACCAATAAATGCTACTCATCCACAAGCTTTAAATTTAGTTTCTGCCCACGCACCCAAGTGTTAGTTGTCAAAAAGTAAAATTACAAACATTTGGGCGGGTGAGTGAGAAACACCAATAAATGCAACTTGCCCGCAAAATTTAATCTTACCGCCCACTAAAGTGTTTGTTGTCAAAAACTTAAAGCACAAACAATATAGCGAGTGGTTAAAGAATGCCACTAACCTACAAGTTTCAATTTTAGTTACCGCTCACCCACCCAAATGTTAGTGAAAATTTACAAAATAGCGGATGATTTTTGATTCTTAACGCTAGAAAATTGCCGGGTTTAGTCGCTCCGTCCTGTTGTGGTGCCACTAGTAGTATTGTTATAGAAAAATATTAAATCCTATCACATCTACAAGAATATCGGTGAACCTTTCTCTCTGGAAAAATATTAACAAATACAGCGCCGTTTTTAAATTAAAATTGGTTCTTATGGGACAAAACGCTAACCAACTCAATATCCAATCGATAAGATTTTAGTAATGACTCTTTTTATATGTTGAACTACATACAATATTCTATGTCTTCATGTTTTTGGTTAAAGATTTGATATCATATTTAACAAGTAAATAGTTTACAAAAAACTAATAAAAAACGTCACTTTTTAAAAATTAATTGCGGAGAAACAATTTATCGCATTAAATTTCTACAAATTTGAGATCACAGATTAGACTTTCTTCTACAATGTGTAAAAATTTTATTTAATTATATTCAGGCGTTTTTTTGCTGAGTTTGATGCTGTGAACCCTTATAATAGCGCAACTATTCTCCTCCCTTAACAAAATCTAACAAAAATCAAAAAAATGCGTAATTTTCTTATTTCCTGCTAAATTTTAAGTTTTACATAACCTACAAATTTGCAATTATAACCCTTTTATTAAATTTATAAATTTCTAAAAGTTTACAAAATGACTGATGATTTTTAAATGTTAACAAAATTCAACTGAAACAAAAAAAAGTGCAATTTTTTTTTTAATTCTTGCTGGATTTTAATAAAATTTGAATGTTACATAACCTATTTAATAAAATTAAGTTTTTCAAGTTGGAAACCATCTTTCCTTACAACCGTAACGATATTATTTTTAATATTAATTAATTAATTTTTTTTGCCTATCACGTTAAGCTTTTGTTCTATTGCATTTTGATTTTTTTCACTTATTTACGTTTCAATCTGCATCTATTTTAATATTAACTCAAATCTTATTGTCTAATATGTTTCTATTAAAGCCGCCTACCTGTTTACAGCGAAAGGTGCACTGTCAAGTAATTAGCATGACTCTAGCACCTCTTAAATGATCAATTGTTGTTTTACAATCAAAAGTTTTATACGTGTTTAAAATGGCTACTAGGAAAAACTGTTTGAATTTTCTAGATACATTTTGCTATACATATATGTGGAAGCTACACTGTGCCTAGTCAGAGAATAAATATTAGCAATTTTGTAAAGCTGGTGTACTTCGCATACTTTAAAGAGCGACTTGCAGACAAATACAAGTCTTGGGATCCACATAAAGTATGTTAACCTTGTCTTAAAAATTTACGACAGTGGAGCAAAGGAAAGCAAGAAAAACATTTGGCATTTCAATGATATGGCAAAAGCCTAAAAAACACCCAGATGATTGTTGTTTCTGTTTAACAAAAAGTGGCTACAACAAAAAAATTAGACAAAAAATTACACACCCAAACTTAGAATCAGCAATGCGTCCAATACCCCATTTTGAAAAAGTACTTGTGCTAGTGTTTCTCTACAACTCAAGAACGTGGGAGGATATGCAGATGAAATTGACAAACAGGACGCTGACATAGATTTTGAATGCAGTTTTTCTACACAATCTACACCTCATAGATTTAAGCAGGCCAAATTAAATAATTTTTTAAAAGATTTAATTTTTTTAAAAGCATCAGAATTCTTAGCTTTCAAGCTTAATAAAAAAAAATTGCTCAAGCCAGGTACTAAAGTTATAATCTATTGTTCTAAAGAAACAGAATATTTACAATAATTTAAAGTGAACAGTAATTTAGTTTGTTGCAATATCGTGCCAGTTTTATTAAATTTTATAGTTGTGACACAATATGACCCAAGTGAGTGGCAATTGTTTTTGGACAGTTCAAAGAAGAGCTTGAAGTGCGTTTTGCTCTATAATGGAAATAAATACGGTTTAATTCTAATTAGCTCATCTGCGTGGATCTTAAAATGATCAACTACGTACTTGGTCAACAAGGAGGATTCACAAAGTAACTAAGTTTCTTGTGTATATAGAACAGCAGAGCTAGGAACAAGTATTGGATTCAGAAAGATTGGCCGGCAAGAAGTGGTATAAATGTTGGGAACCCAAATGTAATACACCAATCTTTAGTAGATCATATTTCCTTCTCTTCACATAAAACTGGGTCTAATAAAGTAGTTTGTAGAGCTTTAAAATTAGATAGTTAATGTTTTAAATACATATGCAATAAATTTTCCAAACTGAGCTTTAAAAGTTAAAAATTTGCTACAAACGGAAAAACTATAACAATTGTTATTAGAAAAAGAACTTATAACACATTAAAAAGTCTAATAAATTTGAGGGGTAATGAAGTAATCATTTTAAAGTTTAAGCAAATATTTGGACAAAAAAATCACAATTTAATTTTAAACTTCAAAACCAATTGAGACGTTGTAGAGTGTGCACGTGTTTCTAGTCGGCTCCGGCATTTCTAGTCGGCTTTGGCGCATAATTGTTAAAACAGAACAAATATATAGAGCAGTATTTGTACTTTTGTCACTTTATAGTTATATAGAATAATTAGTTAAAAATTGTTATATGAAACAATATTAGTGTGTATGCAAAAACTTTCACGGATACTATAAACTCAAGAAAACATCTGTCAGTGCGCGTTTATTCAATTATTATATTACAATAAAATGCAAGAAGTATGATAAGCATATACATCCCCGTGCGATTGCTTTTAAATGTGCTGCATGCACCTTATGGTATCATGCTGTTTGTACCAAAATAGACCCAATCCGCATTGAATATTACATATCTGAAGCGAAGAAATCCGATGGTGATAAACTTGTTTACGGAATCTAAATTTAATGAAGATGATAATAAAAATAAAAATGGTGCTGTATCGGTCGATTTTGAGTCGAAGATCAATGATGTGTTAAAAGTTCACCTTGCAAAACTAAAATCTGAACTTTTGCAGGAAAATAAATTCAAGGCTGGATAAAATTAAAAAACGTCTACAACAAATAGAAAAGGATTGTGGAATAAAATCTCCGCAAATATTATAAATGAAATCAAAGAACGTTTAAGCAGATGCAGCAATGTCATGTTATTTAACCTACCTGAATCCAATAAAACAGTGGCTACTGAACGTATTGAAGACAATACGTTAGCAGTTATAGAAGTATTTACCAAATATGAATCGAAAGCTAAGTCGCTAAAAGTTATTAGAATTGGTAAAAGAACTAATAAACCGCATGCCCTGAAGGTTTGTTTGTTGGATAAAAATACTGCTATGAATTTAATTAAGAAACGTGATTCAATAAAAATTAATGATAATTTAATGAAAAATAAAAGCTGATTTAACTGTTGAACAAAAATATTTTTTATCTGAACAACAAGATGAATTAAAACGTAGAAGAGATGCAAGTAAGCCCAATTTGACAATTAAATATGTACATAGCGTACCACAAATTAAAAAATTCACTCGTAACAATTCATCAAACAACTTGTCAGAAAACTTTTAAAGATCTACTACCATAATGTAAGTGGCTTAAAAACAAAATTATGTAATTTTTCTCAAAATGTAATGCTGAATGACTACGACATAATAATTATCACTAAATCTTGGCTCACATCTGACATTCTAGATAATGAATTAATGCTAAATAACTATAATCTGTTTTGTAATGAACGTTCTTTATATACTAGTAACAAATCTGATAGTGGAGGAGTATTTATTGCTGTTAGAAAAATATAAATTCTACAGTTATTTCAATTGCGCAAATAATGTTGAACAAATATTCGTTAGAGTTGGCCAATCTTACATTATAGATGCAGTATATATTCCACCACAATCTGAACTCTTTAAATATGTGAATCATTGCAATACTTTTGAGGAAATTGCAGAAATCTACAACACCGATAAATTTTTAATCTGTGGAGACTTCAACTTGCCCCATGTAAATTGGACCAAAGATAGTGAATCTATTGTTGCTCAACACGCTAATAACCAGCCTGCTCTGAGTTTACTTAGAACTTATAATTACTTTGATATATCATATTGGTTTAGTTACTTCAATAAATACATCATCTATGAATAACATGCTGTGTGGTGAAGAAATGTTCTACAACTTTAAGATAGCGGATTTTAACAGCTTTAATTCTTATTTAGCTAGAATAGATTTCTAGTCTTTATTAATAACTATGGAAAATAATATTGATCATGTGACTGAACTATTTTACTTTGTATTGTTTAGTGGAATAGATACTTATGTTCCTCTTTGTAAGCGTTTTATAAATAATAAATATCCTAAGTGGTTTAATAGTAAGTTAATAGCTTTAATTAAATGAAAAAAGTCACTGCATTGCAATTATAAACAATTAAACAGACATAAGGACTATTTAAAATTCTGTAATGTGCGCGATAAGTGTAAACATTTGAACAATTCTTTGTATCAAACATATCTTTGACAAACCGAGTTAGACATATCCAATAATAATAATGTCTTTTGGTCTTATGTGAGTTCAAAACAAAAAACTCAGAGATTACCTGTTAATATGTTTCTTAATGACAACTAGTAATTCCTCTCAGTGCCTGCTCATTTGTCTGCTGAATACTTTGCTTCCATTTATTCTGCACCATCTACTGGTAGGAATTTTAATGTTGATTTAGTGTGTGATAAAATGGTTGATGAAACTTTGGTATATCAAGCAATCATGAATTTAAGTAACTCTGCCAGTATTGGCCCTGAAAGCGTACCAAATTTGCTGTTAAAAAATGTATTTGCACTCTAACTAAACCATTGACCTGCATTTTAAATAAATCCTTAGCTCAAGAACTTTATCCAAAAAAAAAAAATAGCTTTATCAATCTAATTTATAGCTCTGGAGATAGGTCAAACATCACCAACTATAGAGGTATAAGCCTACAGTCTAGTATCCCTAAACTTTTAAATAAATTAGTCGCAAATAAACTTAACTGGGTTTGCAAAAATATTATAATTGACATGCATGGCTTTCATTCTGGGAGATCAACTACTACAAATCTTCTTACTTATCAGTCTGATCTATTAGAATCCTTGGAGGATCAGTGTCAGGTTGATGCAATCTACACTGATTTCTCCAAGGCTTTTGACAGCGTTAATCATGCTTTTTTAATTAATAAATTAAAAATAGTTGGTTTTAACACTATGGTTATTAATTGGATTTCTAGTTTTTTGTCTTCACAAATTCAGCAAGTTCGGGCTAATGGCAGTCTCTCAAATCAAATACCGGTTATGTCTGGGGTCCCTCAAGGCTCTCACTTAGGGCCTTTACTTTTTAACATTTTTATTAATGATATTGGGAAATATATTTAAAATTGCAGATTGCTTCTTTATGCAGACGATCTTAAGTTGTATTGTGTTATTAAGACTGTTGAAAATACTAAGCTATTGAAAGATGATGTACAAAGGATTGAGTCTTGGTGTGAGCATAATGAGTTATATTTTAATGCAGGAAAATGTTTTAACATTAGCTTTTACAGAGGAAGGCCGAATTTTAATAACATTTATGAAATTAGTGGAACGACCATAAATTGTGTATCTCAAATTAAAGATTTGGGGGTATTGTTTGAAAAAGATCTTAGTTTCTCGACACACATAAACAATATTACTATTAGATCTCTAAAAATGTTAGGTTTTATTATGAGAATTGGTTGTAATTTTTCTGCTGTTACACTTAAAATTCTTTACTGTTCTTTGTACGCTTCCACTATTTGGTCTTCTTATCAGCAGTATTTGATTGATTTGCTTGAAAAAGTGCAAAATAAATTGTTACTTAGAACTGCCTACAAATGTAATATTTTAGTCAATAACAGCAATTATGGCATTATACTAAATTTTCTGCAAATGAAGACTTTAAACTCTAGACGGGATATGTCTGATTTAACAATTTTGTTTAAAATTATCCATAGTTACATTGACTCATCTACAATTCTTTCGATGATTAATTTACTATTTAGCAGACGTCATACACGAAATGCTCCTTTGTTTAGAATTCCATTTCATAGGACTAATTAATTATTTAATAGCCCCTTAAGCCGTATAATGCGTTAAGTTTAGAATAGTTTTTTTTTGTCAATTCATTAAGTTTGTTTAAATCGTTATTACTTAGAACACTTTAATTAATTGTATACTATATTATGTTTTGTTTTGAAATGAAATGTTTACATATTTGTAATACTTTACTCTAAATTATGTTAACTTTGCTTTAAATAAATAAATAAATAAATAAATAAATAAACTTTAATAAACAATTGAAGATTTTAGATTCTCATATATTTTTCTTGACACTAGAAATTTCATTCTTTACACGTTTCTAAAAACCAATTTCAAAAAAGAGATCAATTACGCGAGTTGTGTTCGAAGTTTTATGACACTCAAAAAACGTCCCTTTTAAACGTTGCATATTTTTTACTTTACATTTTTGAAATTATTCTTTTTTTAGTTGTTTCTGGAACCTACCAATTATATTTGATTTAAATCTACAGTAATTTGCATTAACATTGTTCTCATGCATATTTCTTATTTTTAAATGCATATAGTCGTATATTATCTATATAGATTAATCTATCTTTTCATATCTTTTTTTTTTTTATAGAAAACACTATAAATACACTAAAAGTGACCAATGTAACACGCTCAACTTATTTATCACACAATGAGCGACTCCGTTACCGTACATTTCCGATACATCTATCTAATGGACTTTGAATTACAGCAAATTATACAGACCTTATATAAACCTTCACTATTTATAGTTTAGTTCAGTTAGATTTTGGCGTATAATATAAAAATCAGTTCACAATATGACTTGGGTATAAAATTGATTGCTTTCATTTATTTAATTATATTTGATTCATTCACAAATTTTTATATATGGTTACAAAATATTTGTGTGTGTATATAATAATATAAGACTTTTTAATAAATTGGTTTTATGTAACAAATTATTATTTAGTATTCTGCGGAAAATTCTATTTCTTGATTAATAGCGTGTATTTTTTGTAGTTCTTGGCAATCTATTTTATTGCGGAAATTAAAACAATATCCCCTATAAGCATTAATCATATACTTTTTGTAGTTAGTTTTTAACTTTATATTTTAGTCATACATGATTGTGCGGTTTTGATAAATAATTATTTTTTAGTTAAAATCAAGAAAATAAGACATTAATCATACTAATATTTTTTAAATGTCATAATTTATTTCTTAATTTTATGATTTTCTCACAAAACAGCAAAAACATCTTTTATGCAAATTGTTTCATAATGGTTACTCGTTTATTCATAAAATTTATAATTATTAAAACAATTTTCTTTTATTTGTGAAAAGAACCCGTTTAGATTTTAAAAATTCATAGCATGCGCAACTATTTACAATTATTTTCGGGGTTATTTATTAAGTAAAAGTTTACCCAAAAATTGCAAACTATAAGGCGTTGTTCATTATCTGTTTACAAGTTTAATACGTAAATATTATACTATTAGTTAATATTATACATACTGGAACGTTTCTCTTATGAATACTTATGTTTTCTAAACACTATTAAATCAAAAAACAATTTATTCTTAACGTTCTCTTTAGCCCGCTCTTGACAGTTAAGGGTGTTTGCTTACGCTTTCCCTATACGCATGCAAGTGTTAGATATGGTAGTATACAAGCGTATATTAAGAATTAGTGTAGCCAGTTGGTAAATAGATTTATTAAAGAATAATTGTATATTATGTTTATACTAGTATTTGTTTAATCATTATGTTACAGCAACCGGAAAACCAATCCTAATCCAGGCTACCACGTAGAAATCTGAGCGCAATAAGGATAAATCCCAAGGACTCAATTAAAATGTTTTTTTTCAATTTCAATTTTAATTTGTTTTATTTTATTCTGCTCATATAAACATATTTAAATGAAAAGAAATGTAACTTTTTTTTATAATTAGTTAATTATGTTGTCTAGAGATTCAAATAGAATAACCATTTATTCTTATTGCGCTAATAGTTAACGCATCGCAAACTTTTAATAAAAGTCCGCAGGCATACTCACAAATTGAAAACAAAAAGTAGCAATAATATTTTGTGTACAAAAAAACAAATATTTATTTGCTAGACAATTTATATTACTAGCTAATCACAGACTCTTTTAAAAATATAGCAAAAAAAAGTAAAACGTAACATAATAAATATAAAAAATGAATTTTACAAAATTTAAAACAGTCTAGACCGGTGTTTCCCAACGTGGGGCCCACGCCCCACAGGGGGGGGAGGCAATTTGAGTGTTAAGGGGGGCAAAATGGACTTGACACGAGTTTAACCCTTTTGCTTCGAGCTATTTAAATGCAATGCTAAATTTTGGTGCCAAAATTGAAAGAAAAAAAGCAATTTCTTAAATAATTGCGGCTAATAAATATTATAAATTTGTTTAACGAGACAAAAATATCAACTTAGTTTTTGGCGTAAAGTTAACCTAAGCGAACAATTTAGTTTTTTAATATTAAAAAATGATGTATATGTTACATAAGGGGGCATACACATTTTAAAAAAGCTTTGATGAGGCATGGCACAAAAAAGATTGTGAAAAACTGGTCTAGACTGTTAGAGCTAAATTTTTAAATATCTCGAATTTGATAAAAGTAAACACTGTATTGATTTTTTAGATATTTTTTATAAAAAATGCATAAAATCTGTGTTTGAAGATAAAATCTTCAAATATTTGTTGTAAAAATCAGAATAATTGCTGTAATTTTTTTTTAAATACTAAAATCCGGTTAAGTAAGTATTTTTCTTAGGTTTTCCAATAAGAGGTTTAATTTAGAAATTTAAAAAAAACGGGTATTTTTTAAGAGAAATCACTAAATGTTTATTTCATTGTCAAGAGGAAGGTTATGGTTGCAGTACCACATTCTTTTCATAAAATTTTCCATGATTAATTTGCACATTTGCGGCTGTATGTCCTCGACAACTTCACGAATTCCATCTTTAAGGTCTTGAATCGATTGTGGATTATTGGCATAAACCTTATCTTTCACGTGGCCTTAAAAAAATCTAAAGCTGTTAAATCACTAGATCATGGTGGCCAATTGTGATCATCTCTTCGAGAAATAACTCGGTCAAGAAACTTTTCTTGCAAATTGCAATTGTTTCGTTGCTTGTGTGGCACGTAGCGCCGTCTTGCTAAAAATATACGTTGTTCACATCAATATCTTCCAAATCCCGGCCATAAAAAACTATTAATCATAGCTCGGTAGCGCCATCCATTTACCGTAACAGTTGCACCAGCCTCATTTTTGAAATAGTAGGGTCCAATCACATCGCCAGCCCAAAAACCGTACCAAACAGTAACACGTTGAGGATGCAAAAATTTTTCAACAATCATTCTTGGGTTTTCCTCAAATGCGACAATTATGCTTATTAACGTAGCCTCTAAGGTAAAAATAGGCCTAATCACTGAAGATGATTTTTCGATCAAATTTCGGATCATTTTGATGCATCTGAAAGACCCAATGAGCGACAATACGACAATTATGGTAATCTACCGGCTTAAGTTCTTGTGTTAACTGCAAAATACTGTGGAATGTCTAATTTCAAAGATCGACAAGAAATTGACAAACTTGGGTTTTCTTCAACACTACGGGCTACATCAGCAATATTCTTATGTATTCTTAAGCGATGCACATGGTTTCAATTCTTCACATCACAAACTTGTCTCAACAGCTCAAATTTTTCACCAAGTTTACTATTGCCGGCCTAGAATGTGTTCTACGACAACCAAAAAGTGCTTTAGTTTTGCGAACTGTGACTGAAAAATTGGAACCATTTTTGTAGTGAATTTTAATAATTTCATTGCGTTGTTGAAGCGTGTATTATTCAATTTTTAATAATGGCGTAGTTTTTACTTGTCAAATGTCAAAAGATAATAGCTTCAAAATTGACAGCTGCACCCCGTGTATAAAAAATGACACAGCCAAAAACGCCATAAATATCCAATTCAGAATTCTCATCAATTTTCAATTTATGCATAACACATAAAAACTCTACAATTGACGTTTTAGTATTTTAAATTAACCTTTACATTATGTATTAATAAACATTAATTTTAATTAAAAAGTAACAAACGTCTATAAAAACTGACATTTGTTCTGGTGACTTTTAGGATTATTTTGTTTAGAAGAAACAGGTTAAGAAACTGGTAAAAACTAAAATCATTAAAGTTTTTAAAAATAATTAAAAAACCTTACTAGTCTTTTTCTTCTTCAATATTTCTTATCTAATCAATATATGAGTATTAAATTAAATTTAGCATGTCCAAGAAAACCTATTAAATTTCAACAAAGATAATTCAGCAACCTCAAAACTATTTTACTAACTTGCGCGTTTTTAAGAAACCACAAACGCAAAACGTCTGGAATAAAAAACCAACACTCGTCAGTACTTACAAATTTAAATTACAAGTTATTCAATACAGTCGTTTTGAAAATAATAGACGAAAACTTAATTACAAATCCAAAAAACTATTTAAAACAAATAGTGTTAAAATTAAAATGCCTATTAGTAATAATGAATCTAACGGACAAGAGTTCTGTAAATTTCAATTTATCGAAAATAATTCAACAAAAATTGCATTATGAACTCTAAGATGAATATAATTGTAAATCAGAAGAAGTAGAATATTTTCTTAATAAAATGTTTAAACAGTTTAATGACTTTAGTTTGAATATAATAATATTGTTAATTAACTGAAATAAGAAACAAAAAGAAATTAATAATATTAACAAGCAAAAAATAGCAAATTATTAGGGGTCGTATTTTTAGCTTGGCCTACTGTGTAAATTTGGGGTGGAATATAGGAAAGGACTTCTATTAGCGCTGATGGCGTGATAAATGGTTAGCGACTTCCGGCAGTCTGGCGTGGATATTCCAGGACTTCGGTTAATTTCTTTAATTTCTTCGGTACAATGCTTACTCAATTTGCCATTCCAATAATTTTTATGTCCTAGATGGGAGTGAAAACCGAGCTTGGGAAATCACCTTCTAACGCCTCTCACGCTACTTACAAAATCGTTCACTGCCACCTAAGTTCTTAATGATATTTAAATTATGGGAATTACGAAAATGCTTTAGCCGGCTATTACAAAATAAGAGTTTTCTTTTTAATTAAAACATTTAATAAATTATAAACTTAAATAGGGAGAAATAGGGGTAATGAGGGTAAAAACAAGAAGTATGCTTAATGATCATGCAACAAATAACTACTAACTACTAACCCCTTATTTCTTTGGAGAGTCCATTACAACTTGCTATTTTATACTATCTTTTACTTTAAAATATATTTACAATTCCATTTCAAACGGACTAGAACTGGAGAGGGGTGCATTAAGAAACTTGCTTATGTATGTATTTTTTTACGTTCTATACCTTATTAGTAGTTCTTTAATTGGTATATGACGGTATAAAACCTTTAAAAAAAAATCTACAATTTTTTAAAGTTTTTTTGTTGTTTTTTAACTTAATTGCATTTTTTGTTTAAGAATTAAAAGTTTTAGTAAAAAAAAAAAATTTACTAGTGAAATCAATCAGAATTTTTTTGTAGAATCTAAATCTGGATTCAATTCAAGTCTATACCCTGTTAGTGGGCCTGGCAAAAAGGAGCATTTTTTTTTTTTTTTATTCGCCAAAGTTGACGTATATTTATGTAAATTAATTAGAAAATATAAATTTGTTTTGTGTATTTAGGCTTTAAGGATCTAAAACTCAAAAAATCTGTCATCTGTCATCTGTCATCTGTCATCTGTCATCTGTCATCTGTCATCTGTCATCTGTCATCTGTCATCTGTCATCTGTCATCTGTCATCTGTCATCTGTCATCTGTCATCTGTCATCTGTCATCTGTCATCTGTCATCTGTCATCTGTCATCTGTCATCTGTCATCTGTCATCTGTCATCTGTCATCTGTCATCTGTCATCTGTCATCTGTCATCTGTCATCTGTCATCTGTCATCTGTCATCTGTCATCTGTCATCTGTCATCTGTCATCTGTCATCTGTCATCTGTCATCTGTCATCTGTCATCTGTCATCTGTCATCTGTCATCTGTCATCTGTCATCTGTCATCTGTCATCTGTCATCTGTCATCTGTCATCTGTCATCTGTCATCTGTCATCTGTCATCTGTCATCTGTCATCTGTCATCTGTCATCTGTCATCTGTCATCTGTCATCTGTCATCTGTCATCTGTCATCTGTCATCTGTCATCTGTCATCTGTCATCTGTCATCTGTCATCTGTCATCTGTCATCTGTCATCTGTCATCTGTCATCTGTCATCTGTCATCTGTCATCTGTCATCTGTCATCTGTCATCTGTCATCTGTCATCTGTCATCTGTCATCTGTCATCTGTCATCTGTCATCTGTCATCTGTCATCTGTCATCTGTCATCTGTCATCTGTCATCTGTCATCTGTCATCTGTCATCTGTCATCTGTCATCTGTCATCTGTCATCTGTCATCTGTCATCTGTCATCTGTCATCTGTCATCTGTCATCTGTCATCTGTCATCTGTCATCTGTCATCTGTCATCTGTCATCTGTCATCTGTCATCTGTCATCTGTCATCTGTCATCTGTCATCTGTCATCTGTCATCTGTCATCTGTCATCTGTCATCTGTCATCTGTCATCTGTCATCTGTCATCTGTCATCTGTCATCTGTCATCTGTCATCTGTCATCTGTCATCTGTCATCTGTCATCTGTCATCTGTCATCTGTCATCTGTCATCTGTCATCTGTCATCTGTCATCTGTCATCTGTCATCTGTCATCTGTCATCTGTCATCTGTCATCTGTCATCTGTCATCTGTCATCTGTCATCTGTCATCTGTCATCTGTCATCTGTCATCTGTCATCTGTCATCTGTCATCTGTCATCTGTCATCTGTCATCTGTCATCTGTCATCTGTCATCTGTCATCTGTCATCTGTCATCTGTCATCTGTCATCTGTCATCTGTCATCTGTCATCTGTCATCTGTCATCTGTCATCTGTCATCTGTCATCTGTCATCTGTCATCTGTCATCTGTCATCTGTCATCTGTCATCTGTCATCTGTCATCTGTCATCTGTCATCTGTCATCTGTCATCTGTCATCTGTCATCTGTCATCTGTCATCTGTCATCTGTCATCTGTCATCTGTCATCTGTCATCTGTCATCTGTCATCTGTCATCTGTCATCTGTCATCTGTCATCTGTCATCTGTCATCTGTCATCTGTCATCTGTCATCTGTCATCTGTCATCTGTCATCTGTCATCTGTCATCTGTCATCTGTCATCTGTCATCTGTCATCTGTCATCTGTCATCTGTCATCTGTCATCTGTCATCTGTCATCTGTCATCTGTCATCTGTCATCTGTCATCTGTCATCTGTCATCTGTCATCTGTCATCTGTCATCTGTCATCTGTCATCTGTCATCTGTCATCTGTCATCTACATACATGTTTGAAGAATATTTTCTCAGAATTTCAAGTCATTTCGTTTTGATAGAAAAATTTTACGCCTGTTTAAAAATTTCAATTTTTACGTTTTTTGTCAAAAATGGCCAACTTTGAACCATTATATCTCCGGAAGTACTTGAGTGATTATAAAAAACCTTAAACATTTGGAAAGAGTATTAAATAAAGAACATTTTAAGCCTTTGAAGTCAGGTCAAATTTCATAAAATATAAATTTTAGATCAAAGTACATTAAATAACAAATCATTTGCCGCCGGGTACGTATCGGTACCTATTTCCAGAGCTGAAAAAACAAAAATTTTTTTTTTAAAGTCTAAAAGGAGCAAAAAAAAGTTTGGAAGGCTAAAACTTTGAGAATTTTTTTTTTTTGGTTCATACTTTATTGTACGAAAATTTGACGCAATTCTGAGACATCGAGTTTTTGAGAATTGTACAAAAGTAATGGAATTACCCATATATATGTTATAAAAGTGTTTACATCTGCACATAATATAGGTATCCACTATATTACACCGAACAATCCATAATCAAACGGATCTATCAAAAGATTTCATTTAACTCTGATTGGACATTTAAGGATAGTTGCAACAACCCATACATAATTAGACCTTCTTAACAAACTACTATATGCATTATTAAGCTATAACTATTTAATTCATTCTATAACCAAACAAAAACCTTTTGTCATTATAAACGGGCACTTTAAAAGTAAAGATCCTTTTGACATCAATTTAACGTATATTTCAATAACTAATGCTTATTATAAAATTACTTCAATTAACAAAAATAATATTTGCCCAAAATTCCAAAAACAAAAAGTTGTAGAAAACCATAATATTAAAGTAAAAACCGCAACAAAAACCTTCATTTACAAAATTTTAAAAAACCAAATTGTAATCAAAACAAAATATTGCAGGTTCAGCATTCTGTGGCTGGTATCAGCCCAGAAAATTAAAATAACATAAAAAATAATTCTGAAATTCTTCCCTTCAAATAGGCAGGCAAAAATTTGAGCAAAACACCACACTTCTATATGGACAATTCCATTTCAAACGGACCAAAGCTGGGGGGGTGCATTGTAAAACTTGCTTATGTGCTTTTTTTTAGTTTCTATAATTTATTAGTAGTCCTTTGATCAATATATGAAGGTATAAAACCTATAAAAAAAAATTCTATGTTTTTTTAAGTTTTTTGTCGTTTTTTAACATAATTGCATTTTTTGTTTAAAAACTGCAATTTTAACTTAAAAAAATAAATTTACTAATAAAATCAATTAGAAATTTTCCGTCATTTCAAGTCTATACCCTGTCTATAAGCCAGCTCACTGAGAACAAAAACATGGTTTTGTGGCTTTTGCGGCTTATAGACAGAGAATAGACTTGAAATGGCGCCAGATTTGGATTCTACGGAAAATTTCTGGTTGATTTCATTAATAATTTTTTTTTTATTTTTGGAGTTAAATTTGCGGTTTTTAAACAAAAAATGCGAAGTTAAAAAACGACAAAGAAACTAAAAAAGTCGTAGAATTTTTTTTATGAGTTTCATACCCTCATATACCGATCAAAGGACTACTAATAAGTTATAGAAACTAAAAAAAAAACACATAAGCAAGTTTCTCAATTTCAAACTTTGCAATGTCAATTGAATTAAGCCTTACAAAAAAGTAAGATTCAATAAATTTTTCAAAAAGAACAAAACATGGCATCATTAATAAATTAGGTGCACTAATTAAAAGCTAGATTCAGTTAATTAAAATCTAGATTCAGTTAATACTATTAAATATGATGAAGCTATAAAAAAAATAGGAAACGACAATCAGAATTTAATATCTCAATTAAGTTCTGACTTAATAATAAAATAATACTTAAGAAACAATTAGTCAAATTAAGCACAATCAAGATGTAATAGCAAATGATAAAAATCGTTTAAGCACAAACGTCAACAAATTTATTTTTATATACATGAAAAAAGGTCATTAGATTAGAAAAGTGCATTAGTTCAAATAAACATCGCATTTACTAATTGACTTAGAACATGCAGTCACATTCTCGAGACTTAAAATTGTTCATAACAGTTTTATTAAAGTAGAAGAACTTAAATCAATCTTAAATTTTGTCAATGCAATTTATTTATCCGATGAATTAATATGTTCTCAAATAAAACCAAATCTATTATCAAATATTATGAAATTTTCGAAATTAATTCATACTGTTCAGGCAATCAAATCGTTTTTATTATTTACTTTCCAATCATGCATCCTAACAAATACTCTTATTACCACCTATACGGTATAGGTGGTAATAAAAGTATTTCTAACAAACAATACCATAACTGTGCCTACTAACACTTTCTTGCTTATGAACAAAAATACGTATTAGTACGTATTTATTATTATTTATTTTATATTAATTTTAAGGTATACAAATTAATATTGATAGAATATTAATCATTTATTTATCACAATTAATTTACACCAATATTTATATATTATATATTCTTGTCTGAATGTTCTTACATGTAACAAGAATAATTAAAATTTACTTACGTTTTATATCTAATTTAGTAATAATAAAATTAACTTTAATTAAAAAAAAACAATGTTATACTAGAGACCTAAATTAAACTCTGAACATTTACTATCATTCTGATATTGTATAAACTTAGACACAATGTTACGCAATCACATCGACACGTTCTGTAAATGCAACTATTTACTTTTACCTGCAACTAAAGAAAATTAATTTGAAGAATGTCGGCAGTAAGAGTATTTGGATTGTTGTGCAAAGAGACGTCTAGCCAGTTCAGTGATCTTGACTTCTCACAAATTTCTACAATGCAGCTAATGAGTTGGCAACATGCACAATTTATAATATTTTATAAATTCGATGCAGCTTTCATACAAATGAGAATGAAAAAGTTATTACTTTTTTAATAAAATGTGAACTAATAATAGAATATATATTATATAATATTGCGTTTAGAGTGGTAGTGAAGGTTGATATGGTACAGTGAAAATTTATAAATAGATATACTGATAAGAAATAATATGCATTTTTAAAACAATTTATATGTATGCATTGATTTAATATGATAGCACATCAATGGTAAATCTACACTCTACATATTTACATTTTTTATATGATATATTGTCAGCGAGTTAAAAACTTACAAAATAAAAAAACAAGTTTCCGTTTTAAATTAAAAGTAAGAAAAATAAAACAATCAATCACAATTCTAAGTGTTTTTTTTTTTAATTCTACTTTTCATCTTATAATTTTTATTGTATTACACAATACACTAAAACTTTTGTATAACGTTCAATGAAAGTGGAATATAATGTTCACTTCTATTATTACATTTTAGTACAGTGCACCATTGAAGCTGTTAGCAGTAACTATGTTGCCTCGACTAGGAAAAGTTTGGTAAATTATGGAATCTGATATTACTTGATCTCGGTTAGACATATACGATCGCATGCACATCGAATAAACTTTGCAGACAGTTTTTTTTTACAATTGATTATTTTAATTGTATTACTGATATATGTAATGTAAAATTTAAAATTAAACATCAATAACTTAAAAAAAAAACTGTAGTCAAACCATAACTGTATGTAATTGATGAAACTGAAACACAAATATTTATGTACATCATTAATATATTTAGGATTCTTTGCTCTATGCTAAAGTATTAATATTTACATTATAAAATTTATTGTTTTATTTTAAACAAGCTATTATTGCGTCTCTAGACTAAACAGACTAAATAAAAGTTTCATCAGATGTAAATTACAAAAAAATAATTATATAATGTTTACTATACAGAGGCCCGCACGAAAAACGGACAAAGCTGTATAGTGTTTATTTATTATCCGATTTTCAAAAATTATATTTCAAATTAAATAAGATTAGAAAGACTAAACGTTAGTCAATTTTTTTTAAGGCGTAATATATTTTCTTTAATACATTTTAATTAATCATGCCTTTCTTTATATATGCTGGTTTAAAAATACAAAAGTAGAGTAAAAGTGCTTCAAACTTATCTACTTTGATAAAGTTATTTAAAAATATCTACAATAACTTTTTTAATAGCCCGTTTCTCTATGAGAATTTAAAATTAAAAAGTTGTTCAGAGACGTAGGTAATAATAAAATTAATTTTGCGTCAAAACGTAAAAAAAATTGCCAGCAGTTATCTGTTATATCTGTTATATTTATTTATTTTTCTTTAACATTGAATTGTTTTTGCTGCATTTCTTTCTATCCAGTGGCGTAGAAGTAAAAAAATTAGTTTTGCGGCAAAATGCCAAAGAAAATTAGTTTTTTGTTGAATTTTCTTCTTAAAATCAAATTGTTGTTTAATGTCACCGTTTTTGTCTAGTGGCGGGGGAGTAAAAAAGTTTTGCGTAAAAATGCTAAAAACAGTTTTTTTTAATTTTTTATAAAATTGAATTGTTGTTCTATATTACAGTTTTGCGTCCAGCAACCCGCTAGACATAAAAAATTAAATATTGATTAAAAACGCAAACACATTTTTAAGCTAAACATTAGGGTACTAAGAAGGTAACTAACCTGAGTTGTTTTATTATAGCGCGTGATGTAGTATGTTACACTCATAAAACTCTTTGCTCCTTTATTTCAACACTGTAAAGTTTGTGTACACGTTATATGACCTTAAATAAAGCTGTAAATGGCTGAGCATCAACTAATAATATGCAATGCAACTTGCGCACTTGGTAAAGTTTCAACTAAATAAGAAGAAAAAAGAAAAGCCTTGTGCAATTTACCCAATTGACAAAATGTAGAGGAACGTAAGTCATCTTGTACTGGCGGTTGGTTGGATCTATTATAATGTTAGAAAACAGTTATGCCCAATTTTTTATGCATTTTGCTAGATAGCAATATTTTTATTGAGCAAGGCTATTAAGCAGTTTGGTAATAAGAACGTGAAATAAGTGATCGATAAAAACAATTTAATGATGGTGCTGCAAATTTAACTTACTGATGATACCGTT
Organism: Tachinus rufipes; assembly: GCA_963932245.1. NCBI lineage: Eukaryota > Metazoa > Arthropoda > Insecta > Coleoptera > Staphylinidae > Tachinus > Tachinus rufipes. The sequence goes on from OZ010744.1 coordinate 74,387,294, forward strand.
CTTGTTTACGTGGGTCTAGAGTTAAGAAAAATTACAAAAAATAAATTCTACTGTAATAAACATGCCCTTGCTTACTTGGATTCCGGTTGTAAAGTATTACAAAAAGGTAATTCTACTACAAAAGATAACATCTAAAAACAGTTACTGTTTGCCAGCTGAGCTAATAGCTAAAATTGTTTCAAATTCTCCATGTGTTGCAGTAATAAGCAACAAGAAAAATGTTTGTAGTAGCAAAACAATTACAACCACTCATGTTAAAATTGGTTGTCATAATAACGACCTCAAGAACCTCCGCACAGTCAACATTCCATACAATCTCTATGCATACACTCTGTAAAGCAGATAATCTTATATTACAGCAACAAATTCAAACTAAAAAGTATACAAAAATAAGTTTTAGCTTTTATATGCATATATTGAAAATCGCAGCTAAAGAATGCGCTATCTTGTTTATACACGACGTAAATTTTGTTTACTTGACATTTAATATAACCTAATGCACATACAATAGTTATCATTCCAACCACAAATAATCCCAATAATATTCTTTGCATTTATTGACTTAACTTGGCAAAACTAATTAATGATTAATTGATCAATTAAAACTGCTTTATTTCTTTTTACAAACTAAAATTAACTTCAATAATTTGTACTAATATATCTCCGACAAAACAATATGTAAACCATAAGTTGGCTAACCTAAAATTAACCACTGACTTGAGGCTTCCTACTTTTATTTACATGCTGAGGTTAGCTTCAATCAAGTATGATAAATTACCTTCCCCACAAAACAATATTTAAACCATAAACTTGAGTTGGCTAACCTAAAATCAATCTTTGTTTCTTTAATTTCTGTTTACAAACTAAAATTAGCTTCAATCAAGTATACGAAACTATCATACTCTCCAACAAAATAATATTTAAATTATAAAATTAAGTTAACTAACATAAAATCAATCACTGCTTTCTTCACTTCTACTTACAAGCTAAAGTTAGTTTTAAATAGGTGTAATAAATTACTTTCCAAATTTGGTTTTATTTTGCAAATTGATATATATTTTGTCTAAAAACTTGTATTCAAAAATATTGCTAGACATATTATAACAACAAATTTAAACTAAAGAGTGTACCAAAATAAGTTTTAGCTTTTATATAGAAGTTTTATTTCTTACCCTGTTGCTTCTTTTGTCATACGCGTCGTAGTCTTATTAAATTTAATTGGTATTCCTTGTGTTTTCTATTAACGTTATCTTTATTATTAATTTCGACGGTTTTTGCATTAATCTAAATGCATTAAGTGCTGCCTTAAAATCAAGTATTACAGCCACGCCTGTCCGTTTAAGGTATAATAATAAACGTTTATTTCTTGCCTTTTGAATTTTGTATATTTCTATATTTCATCATAATTTTTTTCCACATACCTTTTATATCCATTCTCAATCTATTTTTGTACTTTCTTACTAGCATATTCATTCTTGTTAAAACATTTTTTTTTTTTGAATGATTTTAACTTTCCACATTTTTGTTTATATTCTTTTGTAATCTTTTACATTCATTTTTTGCACGATTTTCTGTTTCTACTTTTAATTTGTTTATTTTAACTTTTTTCATTATAATGTATGCTAGAGTCGTCTTGATTACCGCTAATACCCATACTCAGTATTTTTTTAAACAGCTTCAAATTTTCATGTTCATGTTGTCTGAATAAGCCAACAACCACACTTTCTTTCTGTCCACAATCACCCCACTCAACTGCGCTTTACATAGCATCTCCATCACATTTGCAATGTATGCCGCAAACATACTAATCCTGTCTGTGCATATTTCTGTATTACTTTCTATATAGTCAACTGTACAGTCCAAAAATGTACAGTGTCATACACGAATACAATTTTCTATATAGTTTTCTATACAGAAATATTAGGAAACATCATTTTATTGTATAGATTCTGCGAGAGTTTATGCGCAAAACACAAATTCACAGAAGTAAACAATAATAGCGGTGCATGTAGTCAGCTAATTTTAATTTTAATTATTAATTCTGCTAAATATAAATATAAGCACGGTAGGAATAAGATATTAGAACAAATATTACAAAAAATTTAAGAATCATCCACAACAATAACCAAAATTAAAGCAAAATATAATTTTGTAAGGATTATATTGTAAGATTGTCAACTCGATTAAAATCGACGTTGACATAAATAGGTAAATAAACATAACAATCTCGAACAGCTGGCGCGCGCGCAGCAAAAAGCAGCCAATAAAATAGACGGCATTTTTTCTTCTTTTGATCACTTTTTGAAGGTGCACACACAAAAACTGCACACAAAAAATTTAAGAACCAGTCTAGTATACATACATTCTTATAACCTTACTTAAAAAAAACGGCATATTTAAAGTGATTACATAATTCTAGACATTTATAAAGACGCTGTATATAATTATACTCAATACCTAACCATAAGCTAACTTTATTTAAAAAAAGACCCTTAGAAAGGGTGTTAATAAATAAGAGTAACAAACTTCTAGGGTAGGTAAGAGGATTTATTTGAGACATTTTTAAACTTATAGGCAACCATGTTTATCCTAGAAGCTGCACTTCAAAAACTTTTTTGTTTTTATAAACAATATTCAAAAAAATCTCTCTTAAAAGTTTAATTAAATAAAAAAGGATATAAAAATTATAATCAATTAAATTGTCCATCTTTTTTGAACAGCATATTTGGATCTATCTCTAACCGTACTCAATCATAAATCAAAAAATGAATTTTTTATTTTTATTTGTTATTTTGTTAAAAATTATGCTTGAAAGTAAAACATTTAAAAAAATTGAATTTGAAAGCCATTCAATTGCGCTTTTTTACCTAATAACATGTTTCAGTGTAGCTCCTATCGATTGTGTTCTATTAAAGAAAAACTTCAAGGGGAACATTTTTTGATTGTTTAAAAGTTCTAAAAAATAACAAAACTTTAATATTTTTTTTCAACTATTCACAGCACATCTGAAAGACACAAACAAACTAACAAGATTAATTTTGATTATAATGCTACTAAAGAAAGCATAGATACCGTTGAACAAATGTGCAGCCTATATCATTTCCAAAAATAAAAGACGTTGGCCATTGGTTGGCCCTTTTTTATTGTCATCTAGTATTACATATGTTTTTGTACGCCTATGAGACGTGTGTTATTGTTTTCGTTTACAAGATTAAAGTTTTAGTGATTTAGTTGTATTTAATTATTATATAAAGTGCTGTGATATTGTGTATAGTCTTGTTTTCAATACTATGAACGCTACCTACAGTACATGCTTGGTGATATTTTTACCAGTGTCGTAACAGCTGGGTTTTATTCTGTTATTATTTATTTGTTAATTAACATATTTTATATCTTTTTTCTGTCTATATTTTTGCAATCATTTTTGTGGTCTGCCATTTATTATTCGTTTTAGTAAGGACTTGGTAAAAAAAAACCTACAAAGAGTGTCCCAGTTTTTATCATTTAATCTTTAATCCGTTTTATTTTTGTTTTTAGTTCCTTAATTTTAACTGTTATTTAGGTAATTCAATATGGTTAAGTGTTTAAATTGTCAGAAAGACTTACAAATCCATCATTTTGCAAATTTTACTAAGATAAATGATAAAGATTAGATATATCCTACTTGCACAAAATCTATGAAATCACAGAAAGTAGATAGTCGTAGTTCTACTAGCAGCCTGTCTAAATGTAGCCAATTCCGGCAAAGATTACCTTTCAAAAGCGTTTTTAAAACCATTTAGTGCTTTTTCTGAGATAATTTTATTGCAACTTGCCACATGTACCCCACTTGTTAATGATATCGGTGAAAAAGTCTCGAGGAAGAAAACATGAAACTCAATTCTTTAAAAAAGAACACCACAAAGTTTGGATAAAACTATACTTGAGATTCAAGACCGTCAACGAAGAGCAGTTAGCGTTATGGTTTTTTATTTTCTCGAATCTCGTTCATCAAATCCAAATCAACGTCAATCTGAAGATGAAACAAATGTCATAAAATTAATAAGCAATAAAATTATATCCAATCATACAATTAAAAAGTCAATATCTCGCCTAATGAAAGTAATTTTTAATAGTGAGGAATCAGCTAAAGCTATAATTAAACATTGTAAAGGAAAGGAACTTGGAGAAGTTTGTGTGGGTGTAAATAACACTCCCAAACAACAGGCAGAAATCAAAAAAATTTGCAGTGAATTAAATCTTTGCAAATTAGAAGGTCAGCAGAACATCAGTTAACGGTTTATTCAAGGAGTTCCAAATATTGTGGAAAATAAAGTCTCAAATAATTCATAAAACGGACATTTGCTATTTATTATCAGAACGTCAATGAGTTACGATCCAAGAACAGTTGTCAAATATCGTAAAAATTTGTAATTTTAATATTTTAATTTTTAGTAAAACTAATCTTTATGGGGATATTTTATCTTCTGAACTAAGATTAACATCATTTTGCATTTATAAGAAAGTATAAAGTACAAAAAGTAGTGTTAAAAAAAGCAAAGGTATTGTTTTAATTGCTGTACGTTTAGATTTGATTTCAAGTGAAATAACTACTTCTTTTAATACAGTCAAACATGTTTTTGTTAAAATTAAGCACCAAACAAACTGCTACATTTTTGGCGTAGTATATATATCACTATCAAGTAATATTTCAAAGTATATAGATCACTGTTCAGCTGTTGAAAACATTGTGGAGTTTGTGGACAATCACGTAGACGCCAATATTCATATATTTGGAGATTATAACGTTCCAGGGTTTAACTGAGCAAATAGCGTAATGAAATCAGGAAACAGTGCCTTAAGTTTGTCAAGACATCTTTTAAATAAAACGTTTTTGTATCTAAATATGCACCAAGTTAATACAATAAGAAATAGTGAAGACTCTTTATTAGACTTAGCGTTTTTCACTACCAAAAACTTAGTACTTCTGACAATCATTTACTTTCCTGCAATAAATATCATTTGGTTTTACATACAACTATTAAATCTAATATAGCATTAAATCATTCTAAAGCCCATACAACTTTTAAAACTTTAGAATTAAATTTAAATCTGGAAGACTGCACACTTGCATTGACTTATTTGTTCTTAAGTTTACAACAAATTTATTCTCTATTTATCCTATTCGGGTTTTCAAAAAATTAAAAAAATTAATAAAAATAACATTAAAAAAAAGCTGCACATAAAACCAATAAAAATTCTGGTCGATTTAATGGCTATTTATTCTGCTATCAACATTAACTCCTGTAACATCACTTTAAAAGAAGTTAAACACAAAATATTTGGACTTAAATCGGACGTTAGACCTGGTGTTTATGGTATACTAGCATCTATACTTAAGCAATGTAAAAATGAAATTGCTACCCCTTTAAATTACATCTTTAATCTTAGCCTAAATCCGGGTTATTTTCCATTTATATGGAAGTACCAATATATAAGTTGGGAGATAAATCTAATATACAAAATTATAGACCAATTTCTATTATAAATGCTATACCAAAACTTTTGAACATATTATCTATGATAAAATAAACGTAGTATTCAATTTTAATTGATCAACAGCATGGTTTTTGCAAAGGAAGATCTACTTCTTCTAATCTTTTTATACTTAAACACTATATTTTGAATGTTTTCAATAATGGGCAGCAAGTAGAGGTTATATATACTGATCTATCAAAAGCATTTGATAAAGTTAACCACAATGTGTAATTAAAAAAAAAAACTGGAAAATATAGGCGTATCAGAAAATCTATTAAACTGGTTAAGTAACTATCTTAATAATAGATCTCAATATGTCACTGTTAATGGTTTTATTTCTGATGCAACAGCAGTTACCTCAAGTATTCCACAAAGTAGACATCTGGGGCCGCTTTTATTTCTTATTTTTATTAATGATATTTCTCAGTCAATAAAATCGTGTAAGTTCCTTTACTTTGCCAATGATTTAAAACTCAGTAACATCAGCTGAAGAGGCATTTATAATAGATAATAACATCAAAAATGTTAAAAAATGATGTACTATTAATGGTATAGATTGGAATGTAAAAAAATGTAAGGTATTGACATTTATTATATCAAAATCTAATTTTGCATACAACTATAGTATAAACTCTCAGATATTAGAAAAAGTTAATTTTTTAAAGATCTTGGTGTATTTATAAATACCAAATTTACGTTTGTTAAATATTTTAATTATGTTACTAACAAAGCCTTAAGAATATTAAAATTTATCAAACGGCATATAAATCATTTTAAGTGGCTAACAGCTCTTCGATCGCTATTCTGTGGCCTGGTTTGTCCTAGCTTGGAACACGGTTTTGTGGTATAGTTTCTATCCTATAGAATTCACGTTGATCAAATTGAAAGAGTCTAAAACAAATTTCTTAAATATTTAAAAGAGGATATATTTTATTTAACTTTTCTTGCACTGAAATGAGAAAACTAATCCAACTTGAAACACTTTGTAATAGAAGAAAAAAAATTGATGTTGAATGTATTGTAAAAATAGCAAATGGGATTATTGATTGTCCTAGCGTTTTGTGTCTAGCAAATTTTAATGTACCTAGAAGACATAGATCAAATTATTTCAAGGATCTTCCATTGCAGCGTATGTGTCGATTCATAAATAAATTTGATCTTGATATCTTTAATGTGTAATCTTTATTAATATTGTATTTTTTTGTATTTATCAGTTATTGTAATAATTATATTTATATGTTTAGATTGATTTGTTGCTCAAATGAATTGTTGTAACTATTTTGTTATTTGTAATTTAATTAATAATTGGGTAGCCCCGTGAATAAATAAATAAATTAAAAATAAATAAGTAAATAAATTGCTAGAACCAATGCTAATGTTATATTTAAATTCAACAATTTAAAAAATAGAAAAAGAAGACAATTTTTTTTAAGAAACTTGCTTTAGGTCTCATAAAAGAACATTTAAAAAAAGCTTTAATTCCAATTTTTCTTAAGGATATTTGTTATTTCCAGTCCAAATGTAGAACCGACGATGAATATCAAAAAAACTTAAAAGTAGTTTGTTTAGATTGTGTCAAAAATGTTTGCAAAAAACATAGTGAAACAATTATTTAAAGTAAAAATTATGGCAATAAGCAACAAGTGGACTGAAGCTTTTTTATTATATCCATGTAATATTAATTTATTTTTGAACGTTTGAACGGTTGCCTTAGAAGGCTTTGCTCTAGTGAGCAGTAAGCTTTAAGAAAAGGATTGTTTTTTATTATTATTAATAAACTATTCTATATACAATTTTTATTTTTTTTAACTTAAATGTGATATTTATGTTGTCATTGTGGTATCAATTTTATACAATTTTGTTGAAATTTTTAATTTTTAATAAAATTATGATTATATCAAAATTAAAATATTACTTTTAAACACATTTTTCTTACAATAAATAATAAAATAGAGTGTAATCTGAAAAAAATAGTATACCAGTATGTATAATAGATACAAACAAAATCACATATAATAATTTATAATATAAACGTTTGTAAACAGTTTGACATATTAATATCATCGTAAATTTTTTATTGCAATAAAAATGAAAACGTTAATTACTTTGCTTCTATTTAACGCGTTTCATAATTTATGACTACAGATTTACTGCTTATATCAAATGTTTGCACTTAATTTGCCGGCATGGTGTATTAACATAATAAAAAATAAGAGTTTACATAGGTCAACATCAACATCATATTTCATTTTAATTTGTTAATAATGTAATTAAAAAAATTAATAGAATAATGTTTGTACAATAATTATAATATTAGTATATGTTTATTTATTATTTACAATAAATCATTACATACAGCTATAATAAATTAAAACAAAAAGACTATCAGTAGAAAACAATATTACTTTTATTAATAATATTAACTTATTTCAATAGCATAGTTAAATATGTGCATTTATCTTTATATATTTTCTAGAGATTCAAGGGCTATAGCAAAATACTTCATTTAAAATCTGTCGTGTCTTCGTAGACATTGCTACTGTAATAAATTTATAGTGCATGAATATATATTAAATGTTATGGTTTTATCATAAGAATATTAGTAAATGTATTTTACTTTTTATTTAGTTCATCGATTTTTATAAACAAAAATATTTTATCAAAAAGTGTATTTCGTAAGTAAATAAGATTATAAACTTTTTAAATTTATTTGTATAATTACCTCTAAAAACATCTAGACTTATTATTGTATTGTATACTATTTTAATGTATTTAGTAATCCATTATGAATATAAATATATATTAGCAATAATTTTTGGTGAATATTCAACAAACATAATTTTACTAATACTGGTATACTATAAGAATTTTTTTTGTTATTTATCATGACGAAAAGTTTAATATATTTTCTCTAATATGTTTCAAGATATAATTTTTATTATGTTTTTTTTTATAATACTTTTCAATCTTTTAATCTTATCATCATTGTTGTTCTGTTTTTTGCATGTCTTCTGTGACTTTTTTATAATTTTCTTTGTCTGTTTCTTCATTTTACTGTACCTATCTCTTTTTCTTAGAACATTAGTCATCTTGCATCTTGCATCTTGCATCTTCTTCTTCTTTTTTTTCTTCTTTTTCTTTCCCTTCTTCTTCTTCTTCTTTTCCTTTTTCTTCTTCTTCTTTTCCTTCTTCTTCTTCTTTTTAAATTCGCATTCACCATTTGTTCAATCACGTCATTCAATAAACAATATCTTCTCAATGCATGCTCTAGCCAATCTTTTTTTATAATTGTACATACCAGCTCTCTTTCCTCTCTCTCATACTGTCCAAGTTTTACATGCGCATAAGAACACACTTCATACAAAACATTTCACAATTTTTTTTTGCAGATTTATGTCTAACCAGATACTCAAATTCTTGCTTTTTCTTCTAAAAACTTCTTTTGCCATTCTTAAACGTATCCTTATTTCTTTCTCGCTTTATCAATTTTCTATAATTTTAATACCAATGTACTTAAACTACACACTTGCTCTAATTTATATTTGTTACACGTCTATTTCTTTCGTTTTTTTTTTTAATTCTTGTAACATTTGTCTTGTATTTGTCTGTACATTGATTTAATTTTTTCAAGTTTTTTAAATAATATCTTCAGTTTTGCTGTGCTTTCTGCAAACACGATCATATTATTGGCAAATCAAACTGATTATATTCTTCTTTTTCCTATACTCATTTTCTTTCCAGCACTCCGCTACTATTTTTTTGGCATACATATTGATCAATGTTAGAAGTAATTAACACAAATATTATATCTTTTTAATCTACTTGTTTAACTTTAAAATTTTTCATCAGTTTCTTCTACCAAAAGCAATCAAATCAATAAAACACACTTAATTTTTTGTTTTTTTCTAGCTACCTTTTTCCAATCGTATTCCTTGTCCCCATCTTTTTTCTAAACCTAAATTGTTTTTTCAATATTTTTAGTTTTTTATTTATTACTCTCAACAAAATCTTCGCTGCGTGCACCACCAAGCTAATTGTTCTACTTGTTATACTGGTTGCACTTTTTTGTTACTTTTTTTGCCATGATTTTCTATTTCTATGCTGTTACATATTGTTCTGTTGTGCACTACATTGTGCTTATTTTTAACTTTTTAAACTCATTATCAAACCATTGCTTTTTGGTTTTGACCGTCTGTTTACTTAGTTTTATATTAATACTTCTATATTAAATTTTTTTTCTTCTTTTGTGTTTTCTTGTACCCAATAATTTCTTTTCCTAATTTCTTAATTCCTATTTTGATTGTTTGTGTTATCTTTGTCTGTTTTGATCAACTTTTCCAGGTCTTTACTTTTTTCAACTGCATATCAAACTTTGCCATCATAAGTATATGGTTATACAGTATATAATTGCCCATAGTAACCCAAATGCTGTCTATTCATAAACCTCTTTTTAATCATTATAAAATCTAATTATTTCTTGTATTTGTCTTTAAGTGCCATTTAAGTATACTCTCTTTTTCTCTCTTCTTGTGGTTTATAAACTACGTGTTTGTTGTAAGTATCAGTATTTTTTTGTGCAAAATTCAATCACAATATTACAACAACCTTTGTCTTCTTTTTTTAAGTTCTTTTCTACTTTGCTGTATATGTCTTCTACTGCATCATTTTCATTGGCATATAAACTTGTATGATTAGTATTTTGTGCTGCTTTAATCTTTATTGCTATTACTTTATCACAGTCATATATCACTTTGCTCACATACTTATATAATTTCTTCCTTATAAGCACTCCCACCCAATTTCCCTTTTTATTCTGTAGTAAAGTAGAACTTAGCCCTCTTTGCTGTTTTTTTTTTAATCTTGTCCTATCACCTTGTCCTATCACGTTGTTTCACTGACTCCTATCATGTACAGTTTATTTCTCAGAATTTCAGGTCTTAAGTTTTTTAGATTTATTTTCATTAGTAGTTTTGTTGTTTTTTTTTTCTCATTTTACATGTCTTCATCTTATACTGCTACAACAAAACTAATGTATACAGTTTCTTTTAAATTCTAAAGATTATTACTAACGACAAGAATGCAAGTGTATTTTTGTTTATAAATTAATAGGAAGCTTACTATCAAAATGTCACTTTTGTTGAAAATTTAATTAATTTTTTTATAAAAATTTTTGCGGCCATTTTAGTAGCTTAATTTTTAAATGATTGTTTAATCTTGATTCTATTTTATTGTTGGCCATAGTATAGACAAAGAACAAGTTGCTCACAATGGTTTTAATCTACTAAATAAAAAAATATTAAAATCTTTACAACAAATAATAACATAAAAAAATTGTTTTGACAAATAACAAATTTAAATACAAACATGCAACAAATTAATATATTTTGCTTCACAAATTCATTTCTCTTAGATCTAGAACAATAAAACCAACAACAAACCTGCAACCTTTATCAATCAATTGTTGGTTAATTCTTTTAAAAACTTTATTTTTTCTTTACTATCATCAAAAGATTTCAACCACATTACATTGCAATATAATCTTAAATCGCTGGAACTTTAGCGCAAAAAAACCGACTTATCATTTTTACGTGGACTTATGATGTCTGATATTGATTGCCAAGAGGTATCTCTTCCGTTTCAGATATCCAACAATAATCGCCAAAGTAGACACTCTCCATTATTTAGAAAATCTGTAGAATTGAGAATAGCTTTTCTAATAACATCGATTTGTTTTGCATTTCTAAAAGTACATTTAAGAACCGATTAAAATGTATTAATAAACAATTTTGTATTTTGTCTTTATATGTATACATTTTCCGTATTTATTTTGTATTTTTTATATTCGTTGTCTAGTTTTAAGTATTACACATTGTTTGTATTATTTATGTGCAAAAAAATAATCTTATATTGCTTTAACATAAATCAATATCATCTACTTAGAGTTTAAGTTTTTTAAAAGAAAAACTAAAGTTATGTTAAATAACACTGCCTCTGGTAACCTTAGATAAATGTAAATTTCATTGTGCTGCCACAAGACAAAGAAAAATTTTGTTCTTATTTATTATGATCTTTTAGATCAACAACATGAACTCGGATGCTTAAAACATACAGACGGTATTATCACTATCAATCTATCAAAAGCAAGTAAGATACTTTTTCAAACTTATTTTATAAGTTGATACGACTCCTATACAAAGCTGATGCAATGCTGCAACTCTGCCTACTATCTTATATAAGAAGTAGAAATAACTTGAAAAATCAAAAAATACTTACAATATGTGGCATCAGAATTAAACAAAAATTTTCTATCTTTTTAGTAATTGAGCTACATTTTATTACCTAATATGTTTTTTTTGTAAAAACACTTGATAGACTGTGCAAAAAATTAATTTTAGACAAATTGACCTTACACCTACGTAACGGACCAAATCAAAAGATTATTACAAGAACAAATGTCCACTCTAGACGTATTCATTAATATTAAAGTATTAGAGTTTTCTGAAAACAAACTCACATGATGAGTATCCTAAATATAAAATGTAAAAAGGAATACATAAACTAAATCAAACAAAAACGTTTACCAATCAACTAAATCAGTTGCAACAATTGGCAAATTTAATAAAAACAATCCCAACTACAGCCATAAAAACGATGCTTTGTCTGCCACCTAGTTACATTAATGTAGATGCGACGTCCAGTAGCACTGCCCCCAAATGCATCTAAACTTTAACACATTACAAAAAAAGTTTTTTTTTAGCAGGAATTTACTTGCAAATGCCAGACAGCAGAGCAGCAATTGTAAATGTAAGCAAACAAAATCGCAATAAGTGCTTCAAATCTTAAAACAATTAACTGTTATATACAACTATCTCTTCCATTTCAGAAGATCGGTGGTTTCGGCATGGCCAACAAAAAACCTTCCAAGCAATATGTTTGCGTACATCAACCACATAGATTGGCTGTGTGTTATTACAACGGGCTAAGGTTCCTACAGAAGAAAATGCAAAAATGCTGTAAAAATAAGTTCAACTTACATTCAAACACAAAATCTAAAATACAAAACTGTTTCTAAAAATTAAATAGCATTCGACTTGTATAACATATTAATTTAAAAAACTTATAACAAACGTACCATATTTAACGTTGAACAAAACATTACCATTCATATGATTATAGAAATCTCATAACTAAAATGCAAAAAGCAGGTTTTTTTTGGTGTTTTGCGATATTTTCTAAACTTTGTTGGTTAATAGTTATTAAGTGCTGCTCATCTGGATAGCTAAAAGAACAAACGTAGACTAATGAGTCAAAAAGTATCTGAAGTTACTACTATTAGATCTCGTTGTCCAGTTTTTTAAACAACTTATCAACAAATAATGTAAATGTCCACAGACTGCTAAAAGCTCTTTAAAAAAAAATTAAAATTTAAAAAAATTGTTGAAATTTAAAGGTATTTTTATGTTGTCAAATATTAATTAATTTTTAAATATTACATTTTGTAATTTGTAACCTTTGCTATGATTTATTTTAATTTTTATGTTCTAGAAAAAATGTGTTTATGTAAATTTGAGCCTATACCATAAACGGCTGGTATAACATGATCCTCCAAGACAAGATTGATGTTACGTTTAGCGTTTAATATTCCTTGAACTGGCACAAGCTTTGTTCTTTCATCAAGATTAATTCCGCCCTAAACCTTCACAGACCTACCACTATATGTTTTGACTTTTTGTATAGTTTGTGCATAAGAACGTTCATATAGACGTCGGTATATACGTGCTCGACCATCACAACGAGTTAAACAAAACTGTGATTCATGTGTGAAGAGTACTGGTTTTTAACTGTCAAAGTTGCCATGCAACATGTTCACGAGCAAAATGTAAACGATACCTTATGTGGTACGGAGACTGAATTTTGCACAGGTATTCTTGGTTTTAGGTTAGCTTTTTTCAGTTTATTCCTAACTGCCGGATATATCTACGTTACGAGTTGTTTTTAACATGATTTGAAAATATTTAGCTGTAGACGTGCGACAACTAAAAACCGGTCCAAAATTAAGTTTGCTTTTCTCTTAAGACCTTGTCCAATGCGTGTTTTATATTCTCTGGTTTCTAAGTATCAATTCCACACACAATGGATGACAGAAGGGCCTCACGTTAAAATTTCTTGTAACTTGTCGAATAATTGTGCAATTCTTGATAAAAACTACAGAGATGACTTCTATTTTATTTAGATGCTTCATTTTGATATACTGGTGTCAAACTTAATTTATGATGTTGTTTACAATACTTTGACCACTACTTTTTTTAAATAAAATTTTTATTGCTTACTCCACTTTGTTTCTTTAAATTGTTATTGGCTGAGTACAGGAGTGCAAAAACGGACCGCTCTTTTTAGAGCAGTTGTCCCCAGAAATAAATAACAAAATGTCACCTCACCGCAGGAGTACGTTTTTAAAGTACTTGGGCGACGGCGAGAGTCATCCAAATGATCACTCCTGCCGTTCCAAAAGTAGGGATGAGAAGAAACGTTTCACTCTCGCCGCCGTTCATAAACAACTTTACCGACACCCATACCGTACCCTTGTTACCGTTCTCTACGAGCGAGGTAAATATCACACCCGACCGAATTATTATATTATATCTTCATGCAAATGATTTATTAATTATTTATTCGACAATGGAACAACTGCATAATTTTTTTTTTCTTTATTATTTTTGTATGCCATATTAAATAATAAATGTTATAATGGATTACTATTATTATCTTTATTTTAACATTAAGTTCTTAATTATATTATATCTTATTACGTTTGATTTTTGACAACCAACCCTATACCTTCGCCCGAACTCGTTCATAAAATGTATTCCCCCTTTGATCATGTGCCATCACTCTCCCCAAGGTGTCACTCTACCCTCACTCCGTGTTTAGGAACGTAGCCCTGCCGATTTGTGACGAAAACGTAGCGGCAGGAATCAGGTGTTAATTTATAGTGCGTTCCGTATATCAACCAAAGCGACCGAAATCCCGGTTATCCTGAAACATGTTTATATACGGAACGAGGTTACCTGAGAAAAGTTACAAGGGTTGCGACCGCACTCACCATGAACAAACGTCGGTGAATTTCTATAAATCGTGGTTATTCATAGCGGTAAATTTGAAATGCAAATAAAAGTGAACAAAAGCTTCACATGTTACTCGTCTAGCGTTTTGTGTGTCTAGTAGTTGGGACGTTGTGTGCATTATGAATTAAAAGATAATTAAACTTTTCATAAGCTTAAAGGCCATTAAGGCCTTAGCTGCTGAGAGGTGTTAATAAAATAAAACAAATTAAAATAAATTAAAAGTTAGGTTATTCTGCTGAGTTGGATATTACGGCCCTAAATATGTACAAGAAAATAATATAAAATAAATTATTTTTGTAGGGTTTATTAAAATGTGAACATTGTCAAGTTGTTTTGAGAAAACATGAGTATAACAGAGCAAACATTATTATTGTGTATACTTGCCTGTTATACCTGCCAACCTGTACTGAGATTACTGTACAAGCAGGTATATAAATACATACAATCATCTAAGATTAAGCACTGAAATTAAAAAAATATATAGATAATGCTAATGACAAAGGTTTATATTTATTTATTATAATTCATCGTTTAATCTATTATAATAAATAAATTCATGAGGTTTGAGTCCATAATATGTT
Source organism: Tachinus rufipes (assembly GCA_963932245.1). NCBI lineage: Eukaryota > Metazoa > Arthropoda > Insecta > Coleoptera > Staphylinidae > Tachinus > Tachinus rufipes. The sequence goes on from OZ010744.1 coordinate 74,402,517, forward strand.
AACATTTTAGTTTTGAATTTTGTCGTTGTTATAACCGCTGTCGTTCCATAAATCAACTAAGATTTTCAGCAACCGATCATAGCCGTAACCTAACCGCCGGTTACTTCGGTTGATATACGGAACTCGCTATTAGAATAGAGAACAGTAATTGCAATTTTAAAATAATTTTTTTCCAAAAAAAAAATAAATAATATTATTGAACAACCTTATACATATAATATGATACATAATGTAGTAAGAAAAATCACCTAAAATTTACAAGAAAAATATTAATTATTGATTGTTTGCATGGTTGGTATATTGTCTCTAAAGAGCGGTCCGCTCACGCGTTCCTGTACGCAACCAATGTTATCTTAAAAGTGATATGTACAACTTGTTTTGTTTTTACAAATTTATTCAAACAAAATGTGAATCTTTGAATTAAGCGTAATAGATTTATTGTTAAATATTTAAAAAAATATTAAGACCTAAATGTTCTTCTACAACTATTTTGAGCAGTATGCATGTACCTTGTATCTGTAAACCAAATATAGATACTAAAGAGACCTAGCTATCTGGTCCATCCACAGCACACTCATATTATTCATAATTATAGTTACATGGATACTAATGTATTAAAAATGTTTTGCCAGAGCATCCTCAGCCAAACCTGCACCTAAGCAACTACTGTATATCAAAACATTAAATAAGTAACAATTCAATATATTTATTCACATATAAACTCTTTCTTTAACCTATTACAAGCAAAACAATATTCTGTATTATAAGATTTACAAAACATTTCATAAGTTTGATTATAGCGATCCACTGGTGATATAGAATAATCTAGACATTGTGTTGATACCCAATGAGAAAATCTAGTAGATTCTGCTGATGATAAATCATCTGTTTTACTTTCAATTGGTCCCTAAAAACAAAGATTTCATATAACAATTATGAATACAATGTTATTATTATAGTACCTTGCACAATAAGCAAACAGCATTTTTCTGTATATCTTTATCTATTGCCAATTTTTCACCTGTCCGTACTATCGTCGTAATAGTTGCTGGGAAATTAACTTGTAGATTAGATACAAAATTTTGCATTAAATTTTGCACACAGTCATATTGATTTATTCGTTTTTGTTTGAATATCACAGGATCAACATTATTAAAATAATTATAAAGAGCTAATTCCTTTATTTCAAATAATCTTAATGGACGAAATATTGTAACATCAGGATCCCTATCATCGTAAGTACCCTATAACAAGCAAATTTGAATATAGATTATAATAAATTATTTTAACTTACAATATCAAGTGCTAAATGAATTCCACGTCCTAATGAAACGTTAGTTAATAATTGAGAAGCAACATCGATTGCCAGTTCTGTTGTAAAAACACATTTGCATCCTAAATGTTTAGCAGCTTGTATCAACAATTGACGCCTGAAAGATAAGTTATATTATTTTTTAATAAAATTTAAAATATTATTGATTGATACCTGAATAAATTTAAAATTTCTTCTTTATTTGTTTTATTTGCTTTCTTATTTATAACTGTTGAGATTTTTTGTTCATCTTCGTTTGTTAAATTAATATTATCAATATCAAATTGTAACTTATTTCCAATTTCTTGATCAAGTAAATAGTCAGTTAATGAAATTATGTGAAGGGGAAAATTTTGTGATGAAACCTCGTTGTGAATTAATTGCAAACCTTCATATCTCTCCTCTTTGTTTAAATAATATTTGTCTGAAACAAAATTATAATAATTTTACTATTTCATACAAAACAAAATCTTATTCTGGATTTATGGATCACTTTTATTATAGTTAACAGATATTAAGATATTGCTGCTTCACATAATTATAATGCAATTCATTTTTTTTTGTTAACGTTATTCCTCGCATAAACTTGTTACGTATACCAGATTAAGGCTTTACAACAAATATTTAAGAACTCATTTGAAAATTGTTTACCTTCTATATGTATAAATATAGGCTCAAATCTTAGTCTTTTAGGTGTTGATAAATCCAATCCACTCCTTAAAAACTGCAGCAAAGCTGTGCTCGGATGGCCGCCCTCATGATACACCAAAACTTTATCATTTGGAAATATCAATCGGTGTTTCCCCAATAAAGCTTTAAATTTATGTGTAGTTCCCGCTAAGAAACACTCTTTGCAATAAGCATCTTTACTCCTTAAAACAACTTTTGGTGTATTAATTCTGCACTTGTTGCACTTATTTTCTAACCTAAAAATGTTTAAGAACAGATTTATTAACACAATTTGATTGATTATTACATACATACAATTTAAACTGATTAGGCCTGGGTAAATATTTAGCAGCACTTTCCTCTTCATAATTGTCGTCTCCAACGTTGCACATTTTAAAAACAGTAAATAATCATATAACCTCAAAAGAAATCTTAATAAAAATTGTAAAACAAATACATGAAGTTTGCAATAGTTAGAAATCAGGGCTGACTCAAACATTACAAACAAAACAATAAAAAGTATCAAATCAAATTAGTAATTATACAGGACGTACAGAAAAAAATCACCTTCAAGAGAAAAAAACAGATCTGATTAAAAAACTAACATAAATTTCGCTTTTTAGTGATCGATATATAATGAAATCATGATAACATAGAAATATTCATGACATTTACGTTTATTACTAAATGAATAATAACGTAATATTTATTTATCAATTTTTGTTTTACTTTTGGATACCTACAAAATGTTTACATATTCAAAATCATCATATTTTAACTTACTGTTAATTTATTTTAAACAATCCTCTGGCTGGATTCACAACTCTAGCCGCAACTGTAAAAATGAATAACTATTATTGTACTAAATTGTAGAAATAATATGAAACGATATTTATTTTGCTGGTGGTATTTAATACAGATTGCACTTTCAATTAAATCGTAAAATAAATATGTATAGATACACAAATACGTAGTTGATTCGTTCTGAAATTACTTTGCATTTTAGTTGAAATATTATTACTTACTCAAAAACGTTCAAAATACTATAGAGGTAATGTCATACCTAATCATGTTTGTCCTAGTATTAATAACACTCCTATTGTCCGAGTACTCTTCTATAAATTTCTTGGTGTCACTTTGGAGTAACCACGTCAATGGACTTCAAAAGTCTTGCGCTCAAGGCATTAACATTATGAGAAGTGTTGCAGGCACTTACTGGAGAGGAAACCCGGAAATCCTTCTTATATTTTACAAAGCCTTTGCTAGATCTTGCCTTGACTTTGCCTCCCACCTTCTATCTTTTTGCAGTAAGTCTAACTTAAAAAGTTTGGACAGAATTCAAAACAGAGCAATAAGAATCTGTATGGGAGCTATGAATTCCACTCCTATTATCGTCATGGAAGTAGAAGCCGGTATTATGCCACTGCAAGTAAGAAGAAATCTACTTACCAAGAGATATGTTGCCAAACTTTTTGGCATGGGTAGGGGCATGACATATGATGTCTTGTCACAAACATGTAACATTTTTGGCAACCACCCCTTTTGGCCAGCAAAAGGTTGTCCTCTCATAATTTTGGCTTTTAATAAAATATCTCAATATGACCGCGTAATTAATAAGAGCTCATTTTCCAAATTATTTGTATCTCCTAGCCAATTTCTTTCTATACAAGTTAGATACGATTCCTTTCCTCATAAATCCTTATCTCCGTCCGCAATCAATGCAGTGTTTGAGGAATTCTCTTCTCAACGATGGCCTAATTGCATCAAAATTTACTGACGGTTTGGTTCAACTTAACCCACAATAGGCCGCGTTTGGAGTATGGATTCCATCATTAAAGTTGGAAGAAACAGGACAACTTCCTAATCTCTCATCTGTTTTTACCGCTGAACTATATGCCATTTATAGGGCGCAGTTCTTGATCTCGGTTAATAATTGGGCAAAAACTGTAATACTTTCTGACTCCCAAAGTTCCCTTGATGCTATATGTTCTTATGCATCTAGCATCAAAGGCAACATTTGGATCTCGCATATTAAGAACATGATCTTCGAATTGCAAAGTAAAGGTCTGGTCACTCAATTTTGATGGGTGCCAAGCCACGACTTCTGAGTCGACTTAGATCTAGACATTTGCGATCCCCTTGGCATCTATTTAAAATAAATATTGTAGACAACCCACTCTGCGTATGTGGTGAAATAGGTACTACCAATCATCTTTTTTTTGAATGCCCTCGATTCACTATGGCTCAATCGATCTTAATGCAAAACCTTATCTCATTAGATATTCATTTGCCGACAAATATGGCTCTACTCGTTTCTTTTAAAAACGCCAAAGTGTACAGTTGTCTACTTCAGTACATTAAACACAATAACATAGTTCTGTAATATCCTATGTTTATCCTTGTCACTCATCCTAAAACTCAATAACTATTAACTCATCCCAACCGAGGCTCCCCCTTGTGTTGTGACAGAGTCGCCGGAGCTCCGACTAGAAAAGAATACTCATCCTATGTTTTTCCTTTCCTTGTTATTAATGTATTCACTGGCGTTTGCACATGTAAGTAATTGTATATGTGGCAGTAACCAGTAATTGTTATTTCTTTAGTGTATGTATATAGGCGGTTTTGGCAACAATGTACGAAAGCGTGAAGCAAACGTACAAGCCAAGATAAGTGAGAGCTCACTCACAACGGAGCTGTCACTTCTGAATTTAACAACAACAACAACAACTATAGAGGTGCAAAATTAAATATGCGGCTAAAAAAAAGAAAATGTTCAAAGTAACAATAAACCCTGCACATGATTTTTATTTACTTCAACAGGTGTAAGAAGAAAAACACGTTTGCATCTCAATAAAATTATAAAAAGAACAAAGAGCCATGAGCTGCAGCAATTGTGCGACTTGAACATATGTATGTAGAAGAAATTTTTGCATTTTATAGCAGTTTTATTAGTAGCGCTACTAATTACTTTCCTGAAAGGTTAATGATAATCGGCTGTTTACGCCCGGTTTCTAGAACCTCACTTAAGACGCAATTTGACTAAGTTCAGCTCGGAACCAAGCCCAGCTTATGTTGAGTTTGTGTGGCCATCCTTGCTAGATCCGGATATATTTGGCAATGTAGCCAATATTTGCATACACTCTTGTAAGATTCTGCATTCACTTCTTTCTAAGTAGTTAATTGCTCATTTTCCTGCCTACACTCTAATCTTATCTGTTTTTGCTTTCTCTAGTACGCAAAAGTTTCCCTATTTAGACCTAACACTCACCTCCAGTACTTTTCTTGTATAACCTTTTGATTTTCTTGTTTAGTCTGTTCCCAAATTTCTGCTTCATACTTCTCACTAAACTGTTATAACATCAATGCCTTTATTTTTATGCTTTCAAATTTCCTTTCCCCTGTTCGTCATTTTTATCCTACTACTTTATTAGCCAGTATCCTTTAATATTTCTCAGAAAAAGTTGTCTAAGTAACGTTCAAACATTGCAAAAATTTTCTAAAAAACCTTCAGACTTATTCTTAGACCCTCAAAGATCTTTAAAGTCAAAATTAGTAACTCTCAAATAATTTACTTCAGACATTTTTTAATCTTCACTTATTGTACTTTATATTTTGCCGTCAGATAGAATTTGGTCACCTACATTTTTTAATTTTGCAACAAAAAATGTCCAAGTATGTTTTGTCACCTGATATATAATGATCATAGTTCTCTGCAGATTAAGATATTAAGAATCTACTAAATGCGTTGAAGAATTAGAAAAAAAATATTATTTTCCATACCCACCAAGTATCCTACATGGACTTATAACAAACCATTCTTTGTATAAGTACACATTTTAACAGCAATGTTAGCCAATTTCTGTTAAAATTACTTCTTAAAATACTTACTACCTAGCAACATTCAAAATGTTACTGTAATAATAGTAACCTCAGGTCAAATAAAATGTATTTTTTCAATTAAGGACAGCTTTTACAATAGAAAGATAGATACGTTTATTGCCAAAGAGATACATAGACAATTGTCAAATGCATATCGGACAACTATACCCACAATAAATTTATCTACAGTATGTACGTAATATAACACGCAATGCATTTTACAATGCTTGATTAGTTATACTCCAGATAACCTATTCAAACGTCAATGGTGACCAATGTTGACTTAAACATTGACGTTCTTTATATCGTCGGTGAAAGTGCAAAACCTCGTATGTACATTTTCAAAAATTTTACAGGAGACGACAAAAACTTCATATTTCAAGTATAGTAAAAGAGTTTCATGTTCTACCTTTTTGAATTATTATGAATCCTACTATGATAATTAGAATAAACTGAAAGTTTTGAGGTTTTGTACACGTCTATGTATAACAACCCCTGTTTGAATGAGATAAAATCATTTTTGACAAAAATGCAAATACGAGGTCTTGCACTTTCACCGACGATATGCAAATTATGTGCCGCGCGTTACTATACAAGATATAACTACTGCTTGCTTCAAGCAGCATATAAGTTATCCTCCATATATTCCTTTCAAAACCTTAACCTAACTTGCTCTTTTTTCTTATTGGCTGGAGAAGAGCCACAAGCTTACCTTATACAGCAAGCATATTGATAGGCCGTTCGTACGTCATGCGCTGCAAAACGAGATGGCTCAGAAACTGAATAAACCGGGACTTTTTCAAAAAAAATTTTCGCTGTTACCAACATGTGATCCCTGATCGGGTCAATTTCCTCATCATTAATTAATTCAAAATTCAAAGTCATCTTTGCTTTCATCAATTATTTGTTGACATTTGGAATTAGCCAAATTTCACTTTGTAAGCCAACATTCTGATTTTTTAAACCAATTTTGAAGTCATCTTAAAATTTAATAAATCAATGTTTTTTTCACTTTATATTCTTAATTATTGTTAAATTAAAAAAAAAATAAATTAAAAAATTCATCAAATTATTGAATTAAATCAATATTTTATGTCAATCCAAATTTATTAGATTGAAACTAATTATTTCAGCAATTTGCTTGCAACTTTTGCGTAGTAGTGGAGTTAACATATTACTTGCCATCTTGGATTTATCTAAGATGGTATTAATGTGTAATCTAAAAAATAGTACACGATCTAGCTCTATTCCTAGATACTTTGCAGTATCCATCCATGGAATTGGAGCGCCGTTGAGATAGCATTCTCGTGAAGAGTTCGTTTGTGACATTTGGAGAAAAGAATAGCCTTGCTTTTCTCCGGATTGATTTTTACTTTCCAGTACCAATGCCAAGTTTCAAGTTTGCTTAAAGTCTCAGCGTCGACTTTCGGACGCCTTGAAGTAAACAACAGTGCCGTATCGTCAGCATACTGAGCAATTTTGACACCTTGAGTGATGCATGGCATGTCAGCTACATACATATTGAAGAGCATCGGTGATAAAACTGAACCTTGAAGAACCTCTGCCTAGATTGGTCAAGGAGTAGACACATGTCCAAACAGCTTTACGACCAGTGTCCTTCTTTCCAGATAGGAAACAATAAGTTTGATCAATCTAGGATTGTACTTAGAACGATACAGTTTTGTGAGTAATCTTTGGTGCCAGACCTTATTAAAAGGGGTTTTCGACATCGAAAATGACACCAGTAGCCTGTTTTAAACAACAACTAGTTTTTATTTGGTCTATAACTCTAGTTAGTTGATGGGCTGTGAAAAGCCCAAATCTGATGCCATGTTGATGATTTGGCAACATGTTTTCAGCCGCCGTGTGATCTCTACTTAGGGTCGATATAAGACTAATCGGACGGTAATTTTGCGAAAAATGTTTATCCTTTCCAACCTTTGGGTTAGGGATAACATTAGACCTTTTCCTTGAAGACGGAAAATAAAAAATCCTTAGCATTGCATTCGTAATTCAGAATTGAATCATCGTTGGTGGACTCAAGAGCAGTTTTTCAGCACTGATTTTAGTGCATCCTGATTGCCTTCTTTACCTCACCATTTACCTGGTTTAGCTCGGTTCGATATGGCACAATTTCGAGCACGGATGAACTCTCTAGCCTGTCTGTAGAGACCCAATCTATTATATAAAATTTTCGTTCAGTCTTAGTAAATTTTCCATTGCCAGCGAGATGAGCCTAGTAAAGTCACCAACCGCGCTGTCAACTCCTGTAGCCGTTCGAACGCCAAGTAGTGATCTAAAGCTCTCTTCTAGATATGTGAAAACAGAAACCAGTCAGTCATGCAGACCGAATCGACTCTATTCTTACATCTCCCATGGAGATCTAATGCTGCCCATAGACGCACGAACTTGCTCATGAATTTGCCCGTTGAGGCAAGAGCGCTATGTAGAGAAATGAGAGAATTGACCATACACGTACAGTTCGTCACTTACAACGCGCCTTCAGTTTGCCCTGTTTCTTTTAGCGTTAACATGTCTCTCTTCACAAATGAGTTTAATTAACGCATGTTATGGATAAAATTATGGTTGCAAAGCTGTTCTATTTTTGTTTCATATTAATTTATGTATCAATTTAAGAATGATTAAAAATACTTTGTTTTGTTATTGCATTTCGTAAACCCTATAATAAAAAAAAAACGACACTGTCATGAAAAAGCAATGTTTTAACAATAAATGTGTTTAGTACCTAGTTATTACTAGAAATTGTGTCTTTATAAAATTTATTTTAATTTAATTAATTATTAATTAAAGTAAAATAACATTTACATAATTAAAAATAAAGTTATGAAGTTATATATATATTGGCACATTTACAGTAAAATGTTTCTGTATTTAAATAAACAATGCACTGGTTGAAAAGTTGTACAATTATTTAAGATTAATGGACGAAGAAACATGATTTGTTTTAGTTTAATTATTTAAAAATTATAATGAATTAAATAATTTTAATACAGTTTTAATATTTAAATTGGATTAAATCAAACGGATTAATTGATTACTAAAAAGGTATAGTATTTCATTATAAATATAACTTTTAGATATTTTAGTATTCATTTTAATGTTCTTATATTAAAAGCAGTCTCGGATAATAAGTAAAAAATAGCAAATGAAAAAGTAAATATCATTATTAACAATTTACAAAATATTTAATTTGATTATTAAGGTTTAATTTGATAAAAATCTATATATCTATTGATATATTGGCCCATTCCGTACATCAGAAGTTGTCATTGCACACGCTTGAATCGTTCGCCCGTGCGGCCCGTGCACGAAAAATCAAACAATGCTTGATTCACTTTACCTCGAGCATGTGTGTCTGACTCAAAGTTTTCTTCCGCCAAACGCTCATAGTGCGCATGCTCAGACCTCGTCATACGCCAAGAGCTAACATAAGTTCGTGCGTGTATGGGCTGCATAAGACTACTGGGCTGTAGAGGTGGGCTAAACTATTAAATTTCAATAATAGGTTCCGACGTTCCAGTTCCAACTGTGTAATAGGTTCCACATACCTATTAATTTTGGAACCGGTTCCAGACAGTTCCGATTTCCAACACTAGGGCATAGAATTCTAAATTCCAATTTCTAAACAGTTCCAGGGGCGTTACAGAGACACAGTTTATTGAGTTCATACAGTTGCATACGCAATCGTGTTAAACGCATAGTAAATTATACTAATATTGTAGTAGTATACAAAAGTATGCGTGCGTACGCTTCCAATTGAGTTACAATTCTTAAATAAGTCTAAAAAGAATAATTAATATCGTAACAAATACACTGTTTATAAGCAATATATTCTTGTGCTGCTTTTGAGTAGAACGGGTTGTCTAGTTTAGACTTGCTGTATAAAGAGTTGCCTGGATTGTTACAATTTAGTGGTTTGGTAAGTGTACCACCTCATAAGTCATGGTGGCAGGTTCGTCCCCCTTGGTCCTTGCCGATATTAAGTATTGCAATGCAATTTGATGGGTTTTGAATAAACCTCTAATAATCGTTTTGTATTTATTTGAATACTTTATTAGTTCTTTTAATATTTGATATGAAATTAACATTTTATTCCATAAAATAAAAATATGGTATTATAATTAAACTAATTATGTATTAATTGAAAGTCCCATTACTGCCCGACTAACAGTGGTTGTTATTACCCTTGGGCCACCAGCGCCCGCCCCATTCTAATAGCAATAATAATTAAATCTTTTAATGATTAAAAATAGGAAATCAAAATCATAATTTTATTCTATAAAATATAGATAATAATGGATTAGCTATAATAATATATGTAATTAAATTAATGTAAATATCAAATAAAAAATAAATATTCCGGTTCAATTCTTATTTGTATTTCATAAAAAACACATTGTAAATCGTTTGCGGAGTGTATCATTGCATCCGAAATGCGGAATGAAACTGTATCGAACGACTTCAAATATTAATACGTTTGTGGAACTGAAACTGTTTGGCTGTGTGGAACCGTTTGAAATATGCGTAATTCCAAACAGTTCCACACGTTTCAGTTCCAAACGCATAAATATTTAAAACGTTCCAGCCGTTCCAGACACTTCCATTCCGTATCGTACTTCAACCAATTCCAAAATTAATAGGGTAATATCTGGAACCGATTACACGCCGTACCTATTACACAGCCGTACCTATTACATGTACCTATTACGTTACATTCCGCCCGTCTCTACTGGGCTGTGGTCTGAGCTCAGATCGTTAATAACCAAAATGTTAGTTTGCGCTGTAATATTTTTAAGCAATGATGATGGCGAGTTGGCATGTTTGAGCCTAATACAGTATATCCCTTTAAACAGTATTTTGCCTTTAGCATTCGTTAGTCTGCTGTGCCAAACTGGATTATTTGCGTTGAAGTCTCCTGCAACAATTGTAGAAAACTGGCCGTCTAGTATAGCATCAAGATCTGCTGTCACTAGCTGTTTAGTTGGCGAATGATATGCTGAAATTAGTTTTATCAATCCCAGAGCTGGGACATTTATTGCAATCGAGTTAGCCTCCAATTCGACCAATTTGCGCATAGAGATTTCGGAGTAATCAGCTGATCGTTTGGAAATTGTAAAACTCCATTTTCATATTTATACCTGGTTAAACCGGTGATTGTAAAAGCGGCCTTAAAATTCGTTGTTGGCCATTATGTAAACCGGTCGTCAAAACACATTAACAATATTTTAGATCAGGGGTGGCCAACCCAAATGATCTTATGCAGCCCATACGAATTTGCTCATGAATTTGCTCGTTGAGGCAAGAGCGCTACGTAGAGAAATGAGAGAATTGACCATACACGTACAGATCGTCACTTACAACGCGCCTTTGGTTTGCCCTGTTTCTTTGTAGCGTTAACATGTCTCTCTTCACAAATGAGTTTAATTGACGCATGTTATGGATAAAATGATGGTTGCAAAGATGTTCTAATTTTTGCATATTAATTTATGTAACAATTTAAAAATGATCAAAAATACTTTGTTTCGTTATTGCATTTTGTAAACCCTATAATAAAAAAACGATAGTCATAAAAAACAATGCTTTACTAATGTGTTTAGTACCTAGTTATTACTAGAAATTGTGTCTTTATAAAATTTGTTTTGATTTAAATAATTATTAATTAAATTAAAATAACATTTAATTAATTAAGAATAAACTTAAAGTTAATATATTGGCACATTTACAGTAAAATGTTTCTGTATATAAATAAACATCGCACTAGTTGAAAAGTTGTACGATTAATTAAGATTAATGGAGAAAGAAACATCTGTTTAGTTTATTAATATTATTTAAAAATCATAAATTGAATAATTTTAATAAAGTTTTAATATTTAAAATGGATTAAATCAAATGGATTAATTGATTATGAAAATGGTATAGTATTTCATTAAATGTATAACTTTTAGATGTTTTAGTATTTATTTTAATGTTTTTATATTAAACGCCGTCTCAGATAATAACTAAAATACAAAAAATGTTAAAATAAATATTATTATTAAAAATTTACAAAATATTTAATTTGAATATTAAGGTTTTATTTGATAAAAATCTATATAACAGTTGATTTATTGGCTCATTCCGTACATCAGAAGTTGTCATTGCACACGCTTGAATCGTTGGCCCGTGCGGCCCGTGCACGAAAAATCAAACATTGCTTGATTCACTTTACCTCCTGCATGTGTGTCTGACTCAAAGTTTTCTTCCACCAAACGCCCATAGTGCGCATGCTCAGACCTCGTCATACGCCAAGCGCTAACATAAGTTCGTGCGTGTATGGGCTGCACTACGAGCCACTTTGGAAATGCTTTATAACTCCGCGTGCCGCATATAAAATTATATATCCATATATTAGTTTAAGACTCACTATAGAGATTTTTTTTAATTGAAAAATTGAAACAAAATATAATTTAACTGTTCTGCAAACTCTAAGCCCCATACTCTTTGCAACATTAATAGACGATGCTATAAAGAAAAGTCAAAAAAGAGCCAAAGACACGAGGATAGGATACAGAAAAATGAAACAAATTGGTATTCAAATCCTAATGTTTGCGAATGACATGATATGAATAGCAGACAAAGAAGAGAAACTAGAAAGAAATAAAAAAATATACAAAAACAAAGTAAAAAAAAAAGGCATGGAAATAAACAAAAGCAAAACAAAGGTAGTAGCGACAAAATCTAAGAGGCACAAGATAGAATTGGATCGACAAATAATTATTACAAGTAAAATATTACTACTTTGGTACAATAATAGAAGAAATACCGAATATAGACATGGAAATAGGTGCAAGAACTGGAAAAGGAGGAAGAATATTCAATGCACTTAAAAGACAATTCTTGGTTAAGAAAGAAATAACGAAGACAATAAAAACAGAAATACAAAAGGTAGTACGCCAGCTCTAATATACTCGAGCAAATCTTGGACAACAACAGAAAGAAATGGAAGCAAAATTAATGCAATGGAGATGAGATTTCTAATGACAATTAAAGAAATAACGAGAAAAGATTAATTGAAGAGCTCAAAAGTAAAAAATAAACTAAAAATTAAACCTATAGAAACATTAATAGAGGAGAGACAGCTAGTAAGGCTAAGACACATACAGAGACTGAATAGAACCAGAATAACAAAAAAAAATACATAAAAAAAAAAAGAATAGAGTGGAGCGAGATAGCAAAAATGGTCCAAGATAGACAAGCTTGGAATTATAAAATAATACAGTCATATATGCGAAGAATATTATTTTAAAATCAAAGTTAATTTTTGTCATAATTTCAGCAGTTAATTTTTAAATATATAGATGCACAAATAATGTATTTTTTAAATAAATTGGTTTTCACTACTATGGCCATTATTAAATAAATATATTTTGTTGTGTTATAAATATCGCGGGCCGCAAAAAATGATCTAGACGGGCCGCATGCGTCCCGCGGGTTGGCCACCCCTGTTTTAGATAATAAGTCTGTGTAAGACTTTATGCGTCGATAGTTGGATAAAGTATAAAAAAATTAAAATTGCACTTTTAGGGAATAAATAGAAAATCAATAAATCAATCATTAGTCATGTAATATTTTTATGTAGAATCTGTACAAAAAATTGTAAAAAACATTGCTTAATCTACTTAATAACTAAATTATTTTGATTACAATATCGGTTTTAATACATAGAATACTATGCATCTTAACATCTAAAGGCCACATATTTGTTCAAATTGCAAAAACAAATGTTGACAAAGGCACTATTCACAACAGTAATAAAACTTAAATAACGGAGATAATATTATCACTAGTGTGTTTATAAATAAAACTATTAAGGTTGAGATTTTTCACATTATTTTAATTATAAAAAGTAGTATGGATCCAAAATTTTAAGAAAACTTTAATCAACTGAATTTTAATTACTTAATAAACATTTGACATCACATAACATAATTGAATGACACTATCATGTAAAGTGCTCTTTACTTCACCAACACTATGATTTTTACCGCGCTTTGATCGTTACATTAAGTTTGAATAAATATTTAATTCTTTCATAATATATCATTTCTTCAGTTTTCTTAAAATTACTGCATTGTTCAACATTAAATACTTTTTACGTTAAGAAATCAAAACCTTAAATCAAATTATTTTGTTAAAAACATTCATTTTAAAATAATTCAACCAAATGGACGGAATTAAATAAGACTTAATAAAGAATAAGTTCATATTTTAAATTAATATCAAATAAATTGTAAATATAATTTTTCAGATTTTTAAAATTTATCTTTGTAAGAAAAATAAAAGTATTCCAGTGAAACCTAATATATGTGAAATCACAGACTGATGTATATTCGCAGCACTGGTAAAGTATCCAAAATTAAATACCTTTATGGAATACTCAGATTCATACCATGGGTCAGTACCATCATCAAAATGCATTGGGCATTGATCACCTGTAAAATAAATAAATAGATTAATAAGTTTATATTAAAAAATAATAATAATTTTGTTAATTTGTTAACAAAATTCTAAATAAGTGAAAACTGAACCAAATAAAGTGATGAAGAGTAAATTGAATTATCAATATCATCAACGTTCTCAAATGTCCCACTTTAGTGACTATAGATCTGTTCCAACTAACAATTTGGACAGTTTGCAAACCCATGAGGGGTGCACAATTTTTTTTATCATAATCAATTTTTATGAACAGTAAATCGTTTGTGTGCATACTTAGAACAAATTATATGCACATATATAATAATAATCATCTGTATTTTTGTAATTTTACAAAAAAAAGTTCATCACAATGAGTTAATTGACACATCTACAAATATAACTCCTAAATTTATTATCGCAACATATTAAGTCCTGTAATTAATAAGATTTGATAAATAAAAATTGCTTACGTTCTCTTTCATATTCTTGCATCTCTATAGCAACAGCTGCACCTTCAGTGTAATTCCATGATGTCACATCTTGTTTAAAATCACAGAATGGACCGATTGCTAAATATAATAAGTTTTAAATCAAATTTAGGATAAATATTTATATAAGGTCTGTTCCAACATACGATTTGAACGGTTTGCAAACCGTTCAAACTATGCACAGAAACAAATTACTGTGTATAAAAGATTGCCTAAGGATGACAAATATTTGTTTGTGTGCACAGTTTGGACGGTTTGCAAACCGTTCAAATCGTATGTTGGAACAGACCTATTAATTACCTTGTGACATTAGTACTTTGTTCAAATCAGCTCTTTGATATACCCAACACCTATACTTGGAGAATGGATCAAGTTCGTCAAATGTAATTAAATAAGATTTCAGATTTTCTTTCCAAAAACCAATACATTTCATTTTGTAATCAGGATCACCTAAAATACAATCAATTTTAATTTTATATTCTTTCAAATATTTAATTTATACTTACTGTAAATATCTACAGGTCGTCCAAGATGATCAACAGAAAGACAGTAATTTTCATCAATCGCAATTTCCTTCTGGTCTATATCACAAACAGCAAAATCTGATATATTTTGTTTACAATATGTAGTAGGACGTGGACTTAATGTTACTCCTCCAAGAATACTAAATAAATTTATTACAAACTTAGAAAATTTATATTTTTAAAACAAAAAAAGTATATCTCACCGTGTTTCAAATGGTACATCACCTTTTTGAGTAAAATTAAATTTGCCAGCAACTGGACATTTTACAGCAACTGGATGTTTTGATAAGAAGAGATCATACTTCCATTTTTCTTTATTAGGGAATTCAACCCAAGAGCAGACAGTGTGAAAATCGTCCTTAATGACAGCAAGACCTTTCCTGTATCTAATAACATTATGATGTTGTGGAACAAAATCAAAACAAATAAAATCTTTCTGGCAACCATCAACAGTTAATCGAGCCATCATATATCTGGTATCTCTTTGTTCTCTACAAATATAAATAGTTCTTCTGTAACGACCTTCATCTGGATACCATGTTTCAATAATGTGGGTTTCATTGATGAAAATATCAGCATCTATATTAGCAGTGTTTATCCAATCACCTGTAAAATTTTGTGGAAGTCGACAGCCTGGTTCAACTATTTCAGATTTCACTAAAAAATAAATAAATTATTAATATCACATAAATTTATTGATAATTAAAAAAACTAACCTGGAGTAATATGCAATCTTTCAGGACTTTTTTCAACAGTTTTTAGTGTATTACATTCTGCAGTTATTGATACACCAATATACAAATCATCATCACGATTCTTTAAGAAACACCGGTACTTTTCATCTTTACGAGATTCCTTGGTATTTGCCACAGCAAAATAATGATTTTTATCGACAAACCAATCTCCCAAACAACTATATTCAACAACTAAAAAACGAAATATTAAGAATACTATAATATAATATAAATAAAAAACTATTTACTTCCATCAAATGTCCCTGTCATTCCTTCACATTTCTTGTATGTTATATTAAACTTTTGATTGGTGATTAAGAATTGTGATCCAGCAGTTTGACATGATCTAATATGTGCATCTGGATGCTTACATTCACCAGTGAATTTAAATCTGTTCTGATATGCAAAATTCCATACTCCTTCGAGTGATGACCTGCAATTTACAGGTACATAGTTTTCTGAAAATAATGTGATAAGCTGCTGATCGGGACGTAGTTCTCTGCAAACATGATCCACTGTTACATCCCGTTCATTTGCTATACTCATACATGGAGCTAAAAAAGAAAAATTACTTTAATAATGAAAGCTTGTATTAACTAATAAAAATAAATCCATAATAACAGATCATCACAAGGGTCTTTGCAATTTTTTATGATGCTATGACATAATAAAAATGCTATTTCTCAATATTTTTTTTTGTTTCCTAACTGAAGGCGAAAAATTAAACTACATTTTTTAATTTCAAACAGAAAATCTAAATAATTTGAGAATAAGAATACGCAGATATCATTTTTGTATACAAATTCTGTAATGGTTATGCCCTAGCTGTAATGTAACTATTGTATGAAGTTTGCAGTTAATTTAAAGAGAATTATTACAAATTATGCTACAAAATGAAGTTAGTATTTATTTTAATTTTAGGGGAGACACAATGAATGGTGATACAAAATGAAGTTTGCTGTTGATTTAAGGAAAATTATTATGCTACAAAATGAAATTATAGTCTGTCCGCGTTAAGACTGCAGTTGCAGTTATTATAGCAACTGGAAAACAATGCTCTGATTGGCTTAGAGACCATCCCAATTTACAATAGACTATATTTAATTCAAATCCATCATATTAAATTTGATTGCAGTTGAATTTATCTTGTACCTATTTGTAAAATATCGTTTTTTACGCTAATGTAAGTACAACTAATTTTATTTTATCTATTATTAAGTTTACGTATTTGTAAATAAATATATGTATTTAAATTTAAATTACAAATTATTGACTTTGACGTAAAGTATAACCTAAAAAACTTGGAAACGTCATCTCAATGGCTTTCAAATGTGAATTGAAATGTTAATTGAACAATATGTTTATTATTTTTTGTAATTTTTTAAATGTTAACCATTATTTTAATAATAATAGTATGTCTTTATTTCTTGTTTAAATACAAAGAAAATCAGCTTGTAGTTCTTCCACTTAACCTTTTTTAATATTACAAAAATTTTGTGTTAAAATTATTCTTTATTCTTTGCAGTATACTTCCATCTTAATGATCTGGCTTAGAGTGTTTTTGTTTTCTTTCTTCCCCATTGATTTAATTAATCTTATTTGATTAAATTAATGTACAAATAAAATAAAACAATATAAAATATTAATACCAAATCTATGTTAATTTCGCAAGTCTGGCAACATTGTTTTTTAACTGCTTTACTTATTGACGCAAAGTGACTTTTTATTTAATTTTAGGTTAAAGTAAATAAAGAGCTGTGTGATACTGACTTAATAAACCAATCCCATTACTGCAGTCTTAACGCAAACAGACTATAGTAATTATTTTATGGGAAAAACAATGAAGTTTGCTATTAATTTAAGTAGAATTATTATAAATAATGATACAAAATGAAGTTAATAAATATTTTAGAGGAAACAGCTTTGCAACTTGTAATAAATGGATGGAACTGGATAATCCTATAAAAAACTAAAATAATTGCTGTTTTCGTGGACAGCATTTGAATTTATCAATAGAAATGTACTACTCAATAAACTAGATTACATATGAAAGCCAAACCAATGTTAAAATGGTTTAATAAAAACAAGTGACTATAAAGTCGAAGTGAAATCTAATGAGTTATTTACCAAGAAGGTTATTCTGGCATGTATCGCATATCGCTTATCGCAATTAATGATGTCATCATTAATTAAAAAATTCAGCCGGTGATCTCTTTTCGTACTACAGGACCATTTAGTAATATAAACTCAATACCAAGCTTCATGTTAATTGTATTTTTTAACGTCAATATGAATTATTAATTACAAATTTATGATTTAAATGTCACATTTCCCCTCCGTTAGGGGAAATCTATGACGTAGTGCGAGATCGCAATGAGTGCCAGAAACGGTGTACCTCAAAGTACAATTTTTGGTCCACTACTATTTACTTTGTAGATAAATAATAGAAACAAAATAAGATTTACAGAAATGTGTGATAGCCCAAAAAACGTAAATACTTTGCAAAATCTAGTAAATTCCCAAAACTCCCTTGAATGTTACGCTGTACGGTTACATATTTCCTAAATGTATTGCATTATAGCACATAGCAAGCCCTAAATTTCTTCTATAAAACGTTTTTTACTTAATATGGAAAATGATTGTTCTATACTCTCAAAAGACATGAATTACTTCATCAATTCTGACTCACTTAAGTTTTTTAAAAGATTTAATATCTGTACAGAATTGAAACTGTATCCAATTCATGGAAAAAAAGATAAAAATTATAATAGAAGCTTTGAAAGTAGTGAATAATCTTACCAAACAAGCAATTCAATTGAAGTCAAGTATCAGAACATTTTGGCCAGAAACGAAAGCTGCTTTCTCGTTACGTTCTGACAGACCCTGGTGCACGCCAGTGCGAGATGCACTGCGTTCCCTTTACGTATACATAAGTGGGGTAACATGCACAAAGTCGTCCTTCCCCTCTTCTTCTAGCCCCAGCCTTTCAAGCGGGGCGAGTTGCACTTCCTCATTTGATTGGTTGATTTAAAAATTACATCTGACAGCAGCCGTTAATTAAATAAAATATATATCAGGAACAGTCAACGAAAGAAATTACAAACAAAAATTAAAAATTAAAGAGAAATAAACAAATTATATAATAACAACATAAATGTAAGTGATTACTAAATATTTAAAAAAATCTTAGATTTAACATATGCACAAACGCTACAGAAACATGTTCCCATAAAGGTGAAAGACGCTCGAGTGTAACTTGCACTGGCGCGCGCTGGGGTAAGATGCCCTGGGTTAGTAACCCTAATAACGGGAAAGCAGCTAATAAGTCATTGAATTAATGTCAGATTATTAGCAATAAATTAAAAATCTACATAAATAAATGCACTTCTAAACATGATGAGTTATAAATAAAAAACATGACGCAAATTACCTTTTATATTTTTAATATTAAATCATTTTATTATTCGGAAAATGAATCATATTGCAAATAGAAAAAAAAAACAGGTAATTGCTGAGAAATGATGAGTCAGTTTCAAGAAAGAATAAAAAACTATTAAACAATTTTCATTAACAACAATAATATGTAATTAAATAGAATTTGAATTCAACAAATTTTAAACAATCAAAAATTTCCATAGAATAGATAGACTTAATATCAATTTTCGTTCAAAAATTTTTTCAGGGCCAATTAAACTTTTTAATAACATTTATTATTTATTAATTATATATAAAAAAAACAAAAATTCTTTGTAATAAAAATACGTTTTATATAACTTTGGGCTGAAAATCTCACTTGTCCTACAACTAGTTACATTTCTTGATATTGTTGAGGATCATCTGCACTGAATGTGCTGCCAAGATGGCCAAATCTGAAAGATTACGCATTCAAAAAACCTGATTAAGATGAAAGTAAGGTAAATTCTAGAAGATAGTCCAAAAAGAATATAATGAGCTAAAAAACAGGATATATATATAGTGGGAGGTTTGAATGCAAAGATAGGAAACAATAAGAATAGCCTAGAAGATATAATGGGTACACATGGAGAATGTACAAAAACCAGTAAAGGATGCAGACTAATTGACTTATGCGCTACAAATGGTATTTCAATGATGAAACCATTTTTGCACACATGCGTTTCTTACGCATAAATTCAATAAAAATCAATAATAGATTATATACTTGCAAGCAGAACAGTCAAAAGTCAGTTAGGACAGTGATATACAAAGCCAAATACAACAAGTCTGGAGCAACTAGACCAAAGATCTTACAACCCAGAATCGACAAGCTTAAGGACTCGCCAAAACAGGAAAAATATTAAAAAAACATCAAAATGATTTGCCAAAAATTATCTGAACCAAATAGAAATAATGTAGAAGAACTAAAGAAAATCATGAAGAACGTGATGTCAAAAGCAACGGTGAAAACAAGCAAAACAATACAAACAGAAAACAATCACATTCTAACAAGACACCAAATTTAAAAAGAAAAAGCAAAAATAAAGAAAGTACCTAAACAAAAAAAAAAGATTACAAACTGAAGGGCTCAGGATAACAAGGCTATATGCCACAATTTGATAATTTCCAACTTTTCATTACAAGTCTTTGTTAAATAACAGTATTTATTCTGGGTATATTGATCTACACGTTTTTCTGGATAGTTTAGGAATATTTATATTGAAAAAAAATAATAATATATTTTAGAAAGCATATTTAAAGCAATAAAAAAAACTTTAAATATGATTATTTTGGAACAACTTTTTGTGGCATATAGCCTTGTTATCCCGAGCACTTTAATTGTAGTATAAAAAGCTAAGTAAGAGAAAGATTGGAAATAAGACTTGAAAAAAAATCTAACAGAAGAACATGAAATCATGCAAAAGTGGAAAGAACATATCAAAGAATTACTAGATGAAAGACAGAACAAGTAATGAAGAAGAAAAAACCAATAAGAACGACTATAGAAAGCAATCAAGAAATAGAAAAAACAATAGAAGATAAACAAAATCAAAAAATTAAAAAATAGAAAAGCTTCTGAACATAACAATATTAACACAAAGAAAATAAAAAGTTAAATAAAGTGAGTAAAATAAAAGAAGAAAAAGACGTGTTGAAATATATTAAGAATAACAATGACAGCAAGAAGGCAACTCCTGAAAAAATAGAATTAAAAAGAATCATTTTGAAAATCTGCTAAGTGGAGACAACGGTGAAATAGAACCGAAGAATGTAAGCAAAAAAATAGAAGATTTTAAAAGAGTATTTTTAATGAAATACTAGAAAAAATCAAAAATAAAAAGGGGAAAGGCCAGACAGCATACCAAATAAAGCTTGGAAATACGCGCTTGTTGGAGTGACAGAGAGACAAACAGATTATACAAAGAATGCAATCAAATATGGAAAGGAACAAAACATATGCCAGAAAGCTGGAAGTTAGGGAATAGAACACCTTTATATAAAAAAGGAAAAATAATCCAAATAACTATAGGGGAATCACGTTAATGGATGCTTCCTATAAAATATTTGCAAAAATGTTAGAGAGAATGCTCCAATTAGAAGTAGACAAAAAACAGTTAACCCCAGAAGTTCAGGCTGGTTTTAGAAAAGGAAGAGTAACAGCCAATCATTTGATGGTGCTAAAATATATAGTGGATAAAGAGCTAGGACAAAAAGGAGGGAGGATCTTTGCCCTCTTTATCGACTTGAAGGCAGCGTATGACACAATTGACAGAGGTATGCTTATAGAATGTTTGAGAGTAAAGGGAGTATCAGAGCAGGTAATAGAAGCAGTAAAAAAAATATATAAGTAAACTTGGTGTCGAGTAAAAGTGTGTGAATGTAGAAGTGAAAGGTTTAGAGTGACTAGAGGGTTGCAACAGGGATGTCCGTTGAGCCCTTTACTATTTAATATATATATGGCAAGTTTAGAAAGGGTATTAGAAATAGGCCAGGCTGGCGGAGTAGTAATTGGGCAAAAAAAGTGTAATTCTAGCACCAACAAGTAGTAGCATGAAAGAGATGATTGAAAGAGTAAGAAAGTTTTTTGAACAAAGGAAATTGGAAGTAAATGTCAATCAAACCAAATGGATGCTGTTTAGAAAAAAAGGAAGAAAAAGCAAAACAGAAGAGTTTAAGATGAATGGTAAACTGATTGAACAAGTGAAAGTGTTTAAGTATTTACGATTTATGTTTGCCAGTGATGGGTCTAATAGAGAGCATGTACAATGTGTAAGTAAGAAAGCACAAGTAGCAGCTGAAAGATTTATGATCATATGGAAAGAAAAATTGAAGAATTGTTTTTTAAAGTGAAAATGGTAATTTGGAATGCATGTATTAGAAGTGTTATGTTATATGAAGCAGAAGTCTGGGGTGTGAAAGAAGAGCAATTGATAGAAAAAAGTACAACTGAAATTTTTAAAGTGAGCGTTAAGAGTACAGCCTTCAACACCTGGCTATATAGTTTTGCAAAATACCAACTGTAAGAAAGTTAGCTGGTGAGCTGCAGCAAAACTACTAAAGTATAAATCAAAAGTTTTTTTAAGGAGTGATAAAAGTTTAGTAAAGGAAATAATAAAGCTAATAGGAATGGAAGTGTACGTGCAACAAATTTTGGTATAGAAAGAAAGAAAATGTATGAAAGAGACGGAATGACAGTGAAAAAAGTAACAGAAAGTAGAAGAATGGGTAAAAATGTAGACGAAGAATTATTGAACAAACTAGAAGAGGTAGAACAGCAAGATAGCCAAGTAAAAATTGATAGTAGCAGATACAATGCCAAATACAAATGTATTCAAGAATACAATAAAATAGGCTGCTTATTTGCAAGAAAACCAATTAGAGGGTGTTCAGCAATTGATTGCAAGGTTTAAGTGTGGCAGTGAAGAAAATAAATACTGGATGATTGAAGGTATAAAAAGTGTGAGATTTGTAAAAATAGAGTAAGAACTTGGAATCATTGGATGAATGAGTGTAATGAACTAAAGTGGGATGATACTAGGAAAGGGGTGAAAATATTTAAAAAAATTAAAGAAGGCAAAGTGAATCCATCAGGGTAAAGTTTTAAATTTTATTTTATGTTTTTAAGAGGTCTGTTTTTTTTTTTGTTTAATCTAAAGAAAGATGTTGTTTATTTATTATTTGAGTGTTCATACTACTGATGTATGTATGATTATGCCAATAAAGGTCTTTATTATTAACCCAAAACATGCTACACATCCTGATCAACTGTATATGTATCACAGGCAAAACTTCGACAGACTGAGAAAAAGCAATCATCTTCACCATACACAAGAAAGGCAATACAAGGACATGCAGTAACTATCGAGTGAATCTCCCTAATATGCACGGCCACTAAAATATATGAAGCAATACTTGAAGAGAAACTAATGCACATTATTGAACCAACTTTGAAGAAAGTACAGTAGATTCAAAAAATATAAGATAACAAACTTCTCATAGCTTTACAAGATACTGGAAGAGAGAATTACAAACAAAAAACTAATACAAGCAATAAAAAACATATACAAAAAACAGTAAACTTTATAACAAGAAAATGAGATTAAAAAAATTCTAAACAACTAAAGGTTTAAGGCAAGAAGGAGCACTTAGCCAACTCCTCTTCATAATATTTATGAACAAAATCAAAAAGAACAAAAAAGTTGGTGAATGCACTTTTTCAGATGACCTAGTAATCCCAGATGCAAACAAAGATAAACTTTAGAGGAATCTAAAATATATGAAATAAAAAATTACACCACCACACCACCAATATAGTAATACTAACAAGACAAAGATATTAGCAATTAAAAAGGACTGGTTAAAGAATTGAAGAGGTACAAACCATCATATATCTAAGAGTGATGATAAACAGCAATAGAAACATAGAAGAGATTAATAACAGAATCCAGACAGCAAACAAACTGTTTCAAGTAATTAAACCAATCATAAATAACAGAAAAGTAGCAAATAGAACCAAGACAACTATATACAGAGCTGTGATGTTTTATTGTGCACTTAACAGCCAAATAAATAAAGCAACCAAAAATGTATTAGAATTGAATATTGAGTTTGGAATATTTAAAAAATTGTAACTAGCAAACTTTTCAAATAAGAATAGTGCACCAATAATGTGTTTATAGATGCTAATTTGTATTGTAAATTTAAGCAATAAATTGGTTTTATATGTAACCTTTGATCAAGAATTTAATGCACTTATTGCACAAAACACTTATTATATACAAATTTTGAAGGGCTCCTTTTGGAAAAAAACGTACACAATTTTGTTTTATTTTTTAACTCGACCATAAACTATTGAAAAGTGCAAAACTCTATTCATAAAAAGTCAGAAATAACAAAATCCGGTCATAAAATATTAAAATGTTAAAAAAAAATAACAACAAACGGTTGAAACATGCAAAATTCTAATTTTAAAATGTCAAAAACAACAAAATCCAGATTTAAAGCATCAACACCAAAATCTAGTCAAATCCGGCCATAAAATTTAAATATTGCCCATTGAAAAAAAGAAAACCTGACCATAAACTGTTGAAAGTGTAAAATTTTATTTATAAAACATCAAAAATAGTAAAATCCAACCATAAAATTTAAATATTGCCAGAAAGCAGCACATTTTTTTTTTATAAAATCTTTAAAATAGCAAAATCCGCTCTTAAAACATTAAAATATTTTTCAAAAGCAACAAAATCCGGCCATCACTGTTAAAAAATGTAAAAAAACTGAAGAATTTTAAAAATTGCAAAATCTGGCTATTAATTAAAATATTATTAAAAAACACCAAAATTCTGCTATAAACTGTATAAACATTTTCAATTAAATTTAAAAAACTGCAAAATCTGGTTATGCACCTACCTGTTGAAAAGTGTAAAATTCTATGTATAAAATGTTGAGAATAGTCAAATTTGGCTGTAAAACTTAAATATCGGACCATAAACTGTTAAAAAATGCAATTTTTTTCATAAAATGTCAAAAATAGCAAAATCTGATCATAATATGTCAAAATTGAAACTGTTTAAATGTGCAAAATTCTATTCATAGAATGTCAAAAATAGCAAACTCTGAGTATAAAGTATGAAAATATTATCAAAAAATAATCAACAAACGAAATTGTTTTAAAAGTGTAAAAATATTTAAAAATAGCAAAAAACAGCTTTAAAATATCAAAAGTATTGTAGAAATAACTAAACAGTTGAAAAATGCAAAATATGGCCATGAAATTTTAAACAATTGTTAGTAAACACCAAAAACTCTTAAAAAGTGTAAAAATCTTGAAATGAAATCATTAAAATAGCAAAATCCAGCTATAAAATATGATTCTTTTGATTTTCTCTTGCTTGGATAGACTAAATGCCAGTCCAATAAAACAACAAAAAGGAAATAGCCCAAAATTCATTTTATCAAACGTTTTTTGAGATTTCTCAAAAATGACTTAGGATGCAAGTATCAAATTAGTATTTTTATGAAATTATTATTTTCACCAGCCAACTTAATATATAATAATTAATTAGTATATTAAAAACAAGCAAACATGTATATACCTGCCTTTATAGTAAAATAATTAAAATGGTTTATAAATCATTCTGCCATATGGTTTTTGCCTAACACCCTGTATAAAAAGCAAATAAATGGATATAACTATTGGTAATTCATGGAACGCAGACGTAACAATCATTTATATCATGTATAGAGGCAAGTATTTTATATTTAAAGATGAAATTATAATAAATAAAAATGATTTTAGGATTAATAAATTAAATTAAATTAAACCATAACCAGATTTGGCCATATCAGAACTGGTTTTGAATTCATAAGAACTCGATATAACATAACCAATTTTTAATTGTAATTTCTCAGAAAATCTTTGGTAAAAGTATGTGATTCATCTAAAACCAATTAAAAATACAAAACAAATGATATACCACTTTAAATAAAAAATATATTAATACTTATTACATTTTTAAATTTAATACTTTAATTATATAAATCACTATATATTTGTGAAGTGATGCAATTATTTGCCAACAAATAAAAGCAATCAATTCGCATAAACTTAAAAACACAAAGAGTTAACTTAAAAAAAACTTCTTATTTAATACTTCAAATAAATATAAAACGTTATTTATCAAAAGCAAACATGCAAATAAAATTTTGCTAATAATTAAACCAGCACCGTTTCCATTTGATCAATTCAATTCAAATCAGTGTCCAACATCATTATATTTTTCAGACACTAAAACGCAATAAACTTTTTCTGTTTTTTGTTTAGTATATATGAAAAATACATAAATATTATTAATTCAAAATCAAATGTATGCTGATTCGCATGTCAAAATGCAAATTAA
This sequence comes from Tachinus rufipes, assembly GCA_963932245.1. Lineage (NCBI taxonomy): Eukaryota > Metazoa > Arthropoda > Insecta > Coleoptera > Staphylinidae > Tachinus > Tachinus rufipes. The sequence continues at coordinate 74,428,953 of OZ010744.1, forward strand.
GTTTTTAACAAACTACAATTCAATTGTTTAACTTGAATAATTTGAAATTTGATTCTCAGTCAAATTACTAGCCATGTCTGAACAGGTACTTATATATACATGTTGTATAAAGAATTAATATACTTACTTTCAATTTTTTCAAGTACATTAACAGTTCGGATCAAAAATTTAACACAAGTATAACATCGATTATTCTTAAACACGATTGTGTAATTAACTTTGTAATCATCTTTAAGTGTAACACAATACCCTTTATTACTCATTGAATTTGCATCTATCGTTGTCAATGTGTTCTGTCCATTTTCCCAAGAAAACCAAGCTCCCCTCACTATTACTGGAATGCTACATTCTGATGAGCAGGGTGTTACTAAAAATAATCCAAATTAATATTTAATTGAATAAATTGATAATATCAACTTACCTGTATAGGTGATAAAAATAAATGTAAACCAGATAAGATAAGATTTGAAATTAATTAACATTTTCACATAAACATTAATACAGTTACACCTTAGAAGGCACGCCTCACAATATCAAAATGTATACTAAACTAATTTGCTAGCAAAACAATTATTACTATAACGTCATTTTAGAATTACAGGTGTTTTTAACAGGTGTCGTTTATTATGGTTTATATGTGGATTAGGCTGTTGTACCATAGAGGGCGGACGAAGCGGACTAGGCAGTAAAAATTTACCCACAAAAAAAACATTTTTTAAAAATTTATTTAATAATAATACTAATTAAAAAATTCAATAATTAAGGAATACATTTTTTGCAAATTGTTTATGATTAATAATTAATTTTATTCGTAATGTGTTCTTACGTTCTTGCAGTTTTTTGTTGTGTAAGTTATGCATACAACTCATAGGTTGCGCTACATGTAACAAAGTTTAAGAACAGGATTAAAAATAATTATTTTCAGTAATATGCGATCGTCATAAATTATTGTAAATTAAAATAAGTCAAAAAAATAAATAAAATATCATATGCTACATCAAATCTGAACAAAGAATAATGAAATAAAATTTTGAAATTTTGCTGAAATAATTAATTAAAAGTGAGGTAAAAAGAAATAGAATGAAAGCTATAAAACATTTTTTTTTTTTTTTAACGTATCCGCAATGCTTGGCCTGGAGAACATCAATATAGCAGTTGCAAACCAAGCAACCAACGCAACCAAACAATTTGCATTTTGTGAATAGGTTTTGGAGCAACATAGACAAAACTCCGCCGTTGCAAGTATATTACGGTCAAATAGAGTAATATTTTCTAGAAATAGCGTAAATAATATTCAGAATAATCATGTCTGGTCATTGGAAAATCCGCATTTTATTAGACAAAGAAGATTTCAATCAATGTTTAGCGTTAATGTGTGAGGTGTCATATTTTTGGTTCAGGTAATTCTAAATTGTGTTAATAATAGTAATTTTTTACAACATTAAAGTTTGCAAAAAAAGTGTCACAAATTAAAAAATGTGTGTAATTTTTTATTTTAAATTTACACTTGTTAAGCATTTGCGCTTTCATGTACAATATGTTTTGCCAGTTTGGCGCCTTTTTAGCAAAATTTATAGTTAAATATTGAACGTATCCAAAACAATTATTTTTATCAGTTGTCTTATAGATCAAGTATTTTGTTGTTTAATTTTGACTGCAATTATATTGGTTCATTATACAATTTACCGTCACTAAAGCTTTGACTTTGCTTATACTATTGATGTTTGAAGTACTGTCTTGAGTTAATTGAATTTTCTCTATTCCGTTTTCTAATTAGTAAACGTTGTACCAATCAATAATTATTTAGAAAATTCTCACATTCTACTGGTTATAGATTTCACAGCCCAAATGATAGAATTTGTAGATTTGCAATGTGTTTGCCAAACAATTTTAATTTGTTTTGTTTTATATCCTATGTTTAAAACTTAGTTGAGTCATATTGAGTCATATTAAATAAATGTAAATGGTATACTTATACCGCAAGTAAAGAATTATTATTATTATACACTCTTGAACAAAATTATCGAATTATTTTTGTAATAATATTACTTAAAAATAGTTTTAAATTATCGCCGTAAACTTATATGTGCAAATCTTAGTCATCTAGCAGGCTGATTATTAGAGAGCGGATTAAAAAGCATTAAAAATACGAAAAAAAGCGCTTAAAAAGGCATGAAAATGTTACTAAAAAAGCATTAAAAAAGCACCAAACATGTTAAAAACATTAAAAAGGCATGACACAATTGAAAAAAATAATAAAACTAAAAAAATCCAAAACTATAAAAAAATTTAATAAAGGTTTTATAACATTTATAATTACAACAGTTTGAGTAATGATATTTTTTACACACATTTTAAATAATATAAAAAAACTTTTAAATAACTAAAAAAAAAACTATCCACAAAAACAGTTAATAATTAAATGTTGCTCTAAGTGTTTAACTGTAAAATTCTGCCTTTGATCACTTAAAATGTTTTTGAAAGGAGAAGAAACTTCTTTCGCAATGCACACTTGTTACTGGTGCATGTTTAAATTTTGCGCTTTAAAAACTGGATTCATATCAAAATCTGGAACATTCTCTCCACTCAAAATACAGTTTATTTTATTATTAGTTATTATAGTTTTTCAAAAATACATCTTTGGATTTTCATTTTACTGTATGCCCAATATAGCCTAGCACTTTTAAAACTGCATCTTTGAAATCTCTAATTATACTTAGGCTTTCATTTAACGTATTTTCCTGTTTTTCTAGCAATTTTATGACATGACTCACAACACCGTAATTATCTTTTAAGAAACCTAATTATTTTAAAGTTCTTTATTTTTTAGAACTGTTGGCAGGTTTTTACGGACTTACTTGCAGGATCCGAAAACAGTAATACGTTTTTAAAATTTTCTAAATTGAGAGAAACCCCATTCTACCAATTATTTTGGGAATTATAAAATACAGTTATTTGATTTGCTTGAAGAAGTGGCACTAAAATACGCTATGAGCTCAGCCGGGATTTACAGAATTATATTAAACTTGTCTAAATAATATTATAAAAAATAAAATAATTTGCATTTTTTTATGTACATTTTAATCCACTAAATTTAACAAAAAAACTGATTTATCAAAAAAAATGCACTAAAACTGAAGAAAAAACTTAAAGCTTAAAAATAAGCACAAAATCTTAAAATAAGCACCAAATTCAAAAAAATACTAAAAAAAGCAAAAAAAGCGTAAAAAACTTAGTGCCAAATGATTACATTCTTCACAATTCGTGCATATATTTAAACATATTTTTGATGCTTTAACTATTTAGCATAAGCATTATTAGCTAGGAATCCGGTCTCTACTGATTATTCATTTGTTTTAAAATAATTTTGACGTTTAATTGACACTAATGGCGTTTATTATTGTCTCTCGCAAATTTTATCATAAACAATTGATTGCATATTTTAAGAATTAAAGTGAATTAAGTCATTGAAGTGTAATTAACTAAGTTATAGTAGATAGTGTTTGTCTTTTCCTCAATTAAAAACATCAGTATGCCACCAGCTAGACACTGCAATAAAGTTCAAGCGGCACAAATTGTGACTCTACATAATGATATACACAAAAAGAAATTGCAAAACGTATCAAGAGACTAAATTTTTTTTACAAAAACCCGAGCAAAGACGCAAGAAATGTACAACAGTGATTGATAATTGGTTTTTGATACTAAATTCGACACGAAATTGCACATTGACATTGACGCAACTCAAAAATAACACTAAATGTAAGGCGAATTAATGTGAGTTTGAAAACAGTTGGGCAAAGTTAAAAAAAAAGCTAGCCTAAAGCCAAGACGTCTGGCCAATTTACCACGTCTTTTTCAAAATCACAAAACTTGTCGATTAGAATTTGCCAGAACATATTTAGTGGAATATTGAGAATTGAAAAAATGTTTTCTTCACTGATGAGACTAGAATTTAATTATTAAAACCAGACAAGCAAAACCACGTCTACAAAAGAGTTGAAAACAATATTTTATTGTGGGGTGGCGGTATAATGCTTTGAGCAGGTATTAGTTGGGAGGGACGCACCAAACTCGTGGAAGTGATTGGACAAATGACTAGTGACTTGTATATCATACTGGAAAATTATGTTGTGCTTTATGGCGGTCATATTGAATACAAAAAATTCATATTAATGCACAATGACTAATTACCTTGATGCAGTCCAAATTCAATAATTAGAATGGCCGACATATAGCTCAAACTTAAATCTGATCAAACATGTGTGAGATTGTCTTAATTGCTGTACACGACAAAGAAATCCTGTTCCAACTACAATAGAACAGCTTCGGTTTGCTGCACAAGAAGAGAACGCAATTCCTGAAGAATATTCAAACTCTACTTGGCAGTTTGCCGAGAAGAATGCAAGTAGTAATTAGAGCTCGAGAGGAAAATACGCGTTACTAAATATGCACTTACTTTTAATCTAAAGACTTGTCTTTGCTATCTAGTAGCATTTAAGTATAAAGTAAATATTCTTAATTTTGATAACATTTAGCATACTTTTTTTTCTAATTTTTTTTACATAAAAATTTTATATTGTCTACTGAATTTCTTTGAAATAAACATTAAATATTATTTTTACAAAAAAAAATTATGAAAATTTAAAAATATTTTGTTCTTGAATGCAGTTAGTTAAGCATCACCTGCTTGTTTCCTGCTCAATAATTATAGTCCGCTTAAGTTTGTACTCAACCCTGTTATTGTATAGACGCATTTAAGTATACATACACAGCAGTAATATATTGTAACTGCAAAACCTTAATTTACAAAAACGCGAAACAAATATGTAATACGTCCAAATGTACACTTATTTAAAAGAACATGCATAGTATAGAACTTCTGACGTCCAATCTAGCTGTTTTGTAAACTATAATTAAACTATTCCACAACATTTCTTCTAAAACTCATCGCTCCATCGCGCTGATATCACATACAATTTAATGCAAAAGGTACATTATCCACTATATTTTGAAACTGGTTTTGTAATATTTGTAAATAGTTATTTGTGTGCAAAAATTATTAATTTTCTAACGGCATTTACAACTTTTTTTCCATCTTTGACGGTATGCGCTCATTACGAAGGCGACAAATGCTGCTAGTATTTTTTAACTGGTAAAAAAATTGCATAAACATAGATATAGGAAGGTCTATTAGCATTTATTAACACTAATAACGTAAAAACATTTAATAATTTTATTTAATTATACTGTTTTGTAACGAAGTTCCATAGCAACATATTTTATTACAACTATTTATTATCTGCAAAATTCCTAACTGTTTATAACTTAGTATAAAATAAAATTAAGCTGTTTGTTTATTTAAACTTTCTTGTTTAAAATGTTATTCTTGATAAGCTCTACTAATTTTGCACATAGCTGGTAAAACATTCTGTATTATTATTATTAAACAAAGTGTTTACGTTCTTGTACGATTTTATTTTTAAAGTGTGATTAAACACCTTAATAAAAACCGTTAACGCTAAAACGTTTTAATAAAAATTGCGTACAGAAGAAAAGTAGTATATTATATTGTTTTGGCAATATTTTGGACCGTATAAGTACTATAAAATTGATACGTATTTGTCCCATCTGTTAAGTTATTTTATAAAGTGTTACTGCATTGTTACTTTGGCATTTTCTGAATAAATCCTAATAAAAAACAAAAAGTTTAACTTATTGCATTAACAATGAATACGTTAACATGTTTTTTATTTATAGAGAAGTACAGCAAAATTGGTGCTGCAAGCCGCTGAGCGGTGTTATAACATACTAATGCGTATTCCACACAAATTCTAGTACTCTGTGCACAAGAAACTAGTATACTGCAAACATGTCAAAAGCATGGTAGTAAACCTGACTCACACTAACAAATTTTGGATGCCAAATCTTAAACTTGAAAAATAGCTTTCTAATAGTACTCAAAAAATATCTCAACAATTAGGTGTTTTAATTTTATTTGTCTAGAAAACAATGCGCAAAAATTAATTGTACTTTTTTCATTAAAAAGTTTGAAATTTGTGCCAGCACAAAATTAATAGTTTCAGATTGAACTTGGATTCAAAGAAAATATATTTATTTGAATTTATGTCAAAGTTTGTGTAGTATATTGTAGTGTATATACTTATACTTTATACAGTGTCGTAGCTGTTTGTAAACGGGTCTGCAATGCATACAGTGCCCACTAACAACTATTTCAAATTCTGGGTCAAACTGCTATTTTTGACATTCCATACATAAAATTTTACATAGCAGTTTATGTCAGATTTTAGTTATGTTGTTACATTGTCTCAAAACTAGATTTTGCTATTTTTGAGGTTTTATAAAGTTTTTTACACATTTTAACAGTTTTTAACCGGATTTTGTTGCTTTCTGACAACTTTTTAAAATAGTTTTGATATTTTTGACATTCTATGAATAATATTTTGCACTTTTCAACTATTTTAGACAAATTTTTGTTTAAAAGTATATTAAAATTTGATTTTGTTATTTTTGAGATTTTTTCAAGTGTTTTGCAATTTTCTTTAAGATTTTAAATTTTAATCACCATAATGTTAGAATTTTATAAACATTTTTAAATTTTTTAAAAGTTTATGGCCAAATGTTTGAGCTTTTTAAAAATATTTTATTGGCCGGAGTTAGCTATTTTTGACATTTTATAAATAAAGTTTATTTATGTTTAATTTTGTTAATTTTTAACAATATTTTAATGTTATAAAACCAGCTCACTTTTTTTGACATTTTATGAATACATTTTACAATTTTCAACAGTTGTTTGTCGGATTTTTATGCTTTTTTACAATATTTTGTAGCCATTGCTCACTTTATCAATAACATTTTGCTTTTTTTAACAGTTTATGGCTAACTTTTATTAACAATATTTTAATGTTTTATTTTGCTATGTTTAAGATAAAAACAGTTGATAGCCGGTCTTTCTGACAATATTTTGATGTTTCAAGACTAATATTTGTAACTTTTAACATTTTATAAAAAAATGTACTTTTTAACTGTTTTTAACCGGATTTTAATTTTTTTCTGAAAATATTTTAAAGTTTTATAACCGGATTTTTACTTTTTGTAAATAGAGTTTAAGGGTGGAGAATAGTTGCGCTATTATAAGGGTTTACAGCATCCAACTCTGCAAGAAAACGCTTGAACATAATTGAATAAAATTTTCACACAATGTAGAAGAAAGTCTAATCTGTGTCCTTAAACTTGTAAAAATTTGATGCAATAAGTCGTTTCTTTGCAATTAGTTTTTAAAAACTAATGACGTTTATAATCAGTTCTTTGTTAATTTTTTACAAGTTAAATGTAACTTTAAATTTTCAAAAAAAAAACATGAAGACATAGAATATTGTATGTAGTTCAACATATAAAAAGAGTGATGACTAAAATCTTATCGTTTGGATATTGAGTTGGTTGGCGTTTTGTCGTATAAGAACCAATTTTAATTTAAAAACAGCGCTGTACGTGTCAAATTTTTCTAGAAAGAAAGGTTCACCAATATTCTCGAAGATGTGATAGAATTTAATATTTTTCCATAACAATACTACTAGTGGCACCACAACAGGACGAGGCGACTAAACCCACAATTCTCTAGCGTTAACACTATTTAACAGTTAATAGTAGAATTAAAATCAAACAAACAAAATTGTGTATTTTTTTTAACAAATCAAAAGCTAACTACGTCAGTGGTTTTTTGTGAAATTAAAAATATGTATTTTTAGGATAAAAGTGTTTTCCTAAAATCAAATTTTATATTAATTATAAAAGTTTATAAAAGCCCAGTACAAAGTTTTTGAGTCCGAAAATTAATATTTTGTTTGCTACAACTTTTAGGTTTCAATGTTTTGTTGAAAGATCAATGTTTTCTTATTAGAATAAAATTAGTGTTTAAAAATAAGCAGTTTAATGTAGAGTTACGTGGTTGTAAAGGTTTGTAAAAATTTATTACAATATTTTTAAGTAAAATGTGAAAAACTATAAAAAATCAATATTTTGTTAAAAAATATGTGATTGAACGTTTTATTTAAAAATAAAGCAAGTTTTTTTGAGATTGAATTGATGCTATATGTGTGATGTGTTTATATAGGTTTATAAAGGTTTATTGAACATTTTTGCGTAATAAACAAGAAACATTAAAAAATATTAGTTTTTGTTACAACTTTTTTGTTTTAATGTTTTGTTGAAAAATAAAAACAAGTGCTCAAAAGCCGCATTGACTGAAGATTTATTTGGCTTTGGATACAATTAAACCTTGCTGTTTTGGCGTTAAAAGTACCACTCTAATTTGGTAATAAAAACATCATTTAGGGTCAGCTCGTTAACGTTTGTGATCACCTTGGCAGCCAAGAAAAACACGCAGCATAATACTTATATACAGGGTGTCCGGAAAATACGTGTACAACGTTTGACGACAAACTCCTGACGTCAAAATAGGTCGATCTAAACCGACTTAGTTATATCCAAAATTGTCTCGTTTAGCCGGTAGAGGGCGTCAAAAAAAACAAAAGTATAACAAAGTTGAAAGTATCTATTGTAAAAAACTAAGTAAAACAAAAACATTACTTAAGCAAATGTGTAAAATGACCGCCATCTTGCTGAATACACTTATTAACACTCTTTAAATGATATTGGACCCTATCTAATGTCTCGGGATTATTAAAATGGTTGCCTGCATTTAAAATCCGCTGCAATAAATCATCGCGTGTGTTTACCGGAGTCTTGTAAACTTCTGTTTTAATATATATAAACGTTTATTTCTTGCCTTTTGGCCTTGAAAATTCTACAACTTAACATAACATTTACCATATAAACTTAATTCATTTTTAATATAACATATAATCTTAATTACCCTAATCCCTGTTTTTAATTAATTATTTATTACTTTCGTTTCAATTTGTTTTCTTCTTTTTGTTACCGCCATCATCCATTTTATTCCTCTTCCGTCTTCTTTCAGTACTTCATTTCTCCTCATTTGCTCTTCTCTCATTTCATAGCATTTTAACATGTGTTCTATGTTTTCTCTTGCTTCTCCACACATTCTACACATTTTCTTTTCTTCATCCATCTTGCAATCATTCTTTTTTCTATTTTTTCATACTTTATACTTTCTAGGTACTTTGGTAGTGCATCAGTTATAATATGTACATAATTTGAATTGTACCTAGATTCATTTATCCTTGTTCTACGCTCTTGCACTTGTATATCTCTATCTCTTATCATAATTTCATTCCACATACTTCTATTTATTCTCAATCTATCTACTTTCTCACTAGCATATCCATTCTTGTTAAAATATTTTTCTCTGCAAGCTCCCATTTTTCCACATTTTCCTTTCATTTTCTCCTTCAGGCATTCTTGTAATATTTTACATTCATTCCTTTCTCTCACTCTTTCTTCATACCTCATTGCACGCTTTCCTGCTTCTACTCTTAATTTGTCTATTTTAATTTCTTCCATTACAATGTACGCTGGGGTTTCTTTGTTTACTCCTAATACCCATCTCCAGTATTTTGTTTGAATTGCCTCTAATTTTTCCTGCTCTTTCCACCCCCAAATTTCCGCTCCGTACAATAACATACTTTTTACTAAACTTTCAAACATCATTACTTTTATTCTCATACATTCAAATTTTCTTTCACCAATTCCCCATACTTGTCCTACCGCTTTATTAGCCTTTCTTGTCATATTATTTATGTGTTCATTTTCGTTGTTGTTTGTACAAAAAACATATCCTAGATATTTAAATGATTTTACTTCTTCAATTTCTGTGCCATCCCATTTCCAGTTTTCTACTCTGCGTCTTCCTCCCCCCTTTCTAAAAATCATCATTTTTGTTTTATTTACATTTACTTCCAACTCTTTTTTTCTAAAATATTTATCCATACATCTAATCATTTCATTCATTTCATTTGCTTGTTTTGCAACAATCACCATGTCGTCTGCATAAGCCAGCGACCACACTTTCTCTCTGCCCACCACCACCCCACCTGTCTGCGCCTTACATAGCATTTCTTCTACATCTGCAATGTATGCCGCAAACAAACTAGGGCTGAGTGGGCATCCCTGTCTCACACCTTTCGTAGTCCAAAATTTATCACTCATTTTGCCATTCATACATACCCTGCTAACTGTTTCCTCATATACTTCTTCCATTCTTTTTACTAGATGCTCATTTATTCCTCTTTTTCTTAAATACATCCACAATTTCTCTCTACTCACACTGTCAAATGCCGCTTTTAGGTCCAAGAATAATGCATACACCTTTCCTCCCTTTTCTGCTATTTCCTTTTCTACTATATGGTGTAGTATGTATACATTATCCATGGTTCCTCTTCTTTTTCTAAACCCTGCCTGTCCATCTGGCAATATCCCATTCATCTCTAGTTCTTCACTCAGTTTTTCTTCTAGTACCATGGCGTAGATCTTGTATGCCGTACTTAGTAACGTTATACCTCTATAATTTTCTGCAAGCTTGCAATTTTGCTTGTACATATCTATGCTTTCTTGTGTCCATACTGTTTTTGTTACTATTTCCTTTTCGTTTTTTGGTTTTCTGTTTATACTTCCATTTATATACACTTCTAGTGGCTGATGATCCGACTCTACTCTTTCTCCAATCTTAAATTTGTCTATCTCATGCCACGCTTCTTTATTAACCATTACGTAATCAATTACCGATTGTCCCTTTGTTCCTATGTATGTAAATTCTTCCTCTTCATCTCCTTCCATGTTTCCGTTTAATATGTCCCAGCCATTCTCTTCAATCATTTCCATCATTTCTTTTCCTTCTTTATTTTCTAGTTTATCTTTTGACTCTCTTTTGCTTTTCTGTCCGTTTGTCATTCTTTCTCCTTTAATTCCGGTCCTAGCGTTGAAATCTCCTCCTACTATCAGTTTTCTCTCTTCTGTTTCTTGTATTGAGTTTTCGAGCGTTGATCTAATTTTTTTTATCCCTCTGCTGTATACCGTAACCATTTTGTATTTTGTTCCACTCAGTATAAAATTTTGTTGCACTAACCCTTCCATTTCCAAATTTACATCATCTTCTTGTAGTATTTCATTTCTTATTCCTGTTATGATACCTCCTTTTGCTCTTCCCATTTTTTTTTCTTTAATAGTTGGCTGGCATTTCCAACTAAATTCTTTAGGCATTTGCTCCTCCATGTCTCTCCACCTCTTTTTATCTATCCACGTTTCCACCATTCCAATTAAATCAAATTTTCTTATATACTTCCAAAAATCTTCATCTTTGTTGTTTAATCCTGCTACATTCCAAAATACTATATTTATTTTATTGCTGGTATCTTCTATTTTTGGTCCATCATTGTTAGCTTCCAATTTGTTAATCGCTTTTTCTTCCCAATTTTTCTCATTAACGCAGTTTGGTTTAGTTCTTTGTTGTTTGTTTTTACTTCCCTCCCCCCCGTTTATTACTGCTACTAGTTTTTTGATACTTCTATTCTGCCGTTTCTTTCGTTGTAACAGCGTTTCTCTCCATTTACCACAATCTTCATATATCCCACGATCGCCGTCTTGCCTTTTGTTTTTTCTTCTTTTGCCATATTTCTAAGTTCTTTTTGAATTACTCTTTCTTTTTTTGTAAGGTCATTATCAATAAATATATCGCTTCCCTTTAATACACTTTTTTTCTTCATAATTTTTCGTTTATCTTCCCAATTATCTAACTGATACTTTCTACTTTACTATTGTTTTTCCAATTTATATGCTTTTTTCACATTTACACCTTCTTTTAATTTAGTTCTAGTCCAGTTTTCTACTTTATCTTTTAACGTCATTCCCTCCATTATACCTTCATTCAATCCCTGAATAATTACATTATTTTTTCTTTCATTCCTTTCTTGTTTTTCTAATTTCTGTTTTAGTTCGGCTACATCATTTTGTAAACTATCTATTTTAGTTGTTTCTATTGCGTTGATCCTATTGTTTAGTTTTTCATTTTCTTCTCTCAATTTTTCTAATTCTTTCAGAATAACAGTTTGCGTTTCATTTATTAATTGTAATTGTTTCAAGATTGTTTCAGCTACTTTTTGATTTATTCCACTTCCGCTTGCTTCTTTGGTTTCCATCATTTCTCTTCGTCGTTTTTTTTCATCTTGTTAGGGTGTTCTTTCTGTTTTATTCCCTCTGTTGAATACTGTATCGTCGTCTGACGGCATTATTCTATTTTATTTAAATTTATTTTTATTATATATTTAATAAAAATATTTTTCCTCCGCTCGAGCCTCGAACCGCCAACCTTTGCGTTTAAAATCCACGTCTCTATCCACTCGGCTACCAAGCGCTCTTTTGTGTTCTATGGGTAAATATTCTTGTTCAGTATATCTATTTATTTATTCTCTTGCGATTCTTACAGCAGTTTTACATACGATGGAGGTTATGTTGTTTATTAAAATTTTTAAATTAGGATTTTTCTCCTACCTTGCCGTTTTGCGGCACACCGCTTTCTTCCTCTGAATCTCCTTCTTTGATTTTCTCAATTATATATACAATATTAAATATTATTTCACTTTCTTATCACTTTTAATGTTATTTGGTAAATGTCAACAACTCTTCACTATACTCTCTCTGTCTTTACTTCTGTTTTAATAGCGCCCCACAAAAAGAAGTCACACATATTTAACTCAGGAGAACGTGGTGGCCATTTTACTGGTGCATCATTGCCTCTTCCAATCCATCGGTTGGGATATTGATGATGTAAGTATTGCCGAACGGCAACGGAAAAATGGGGCGGGGCACCATCATGCATATACCACATTTCCCTCCGAAGTAAAAGGGGCAAATTCTCCAGAAGAATTGGTAATGTGTCTTGCAAAAAATTTAAATAAATATTTCCATCTAACCTGTCTGGAATAACAATGGGACCAATAAGGTAGTGATCAATAATACCTGCCCAAATATTAATTTTAAATTGATGCTGATGATGTGCAACTTTAATGGCATGTGGATTTTCATCGGAATAAATATGTTCGTTGTGCAGATTGGTTACCCCAGATCTTGTAAAGCATGCCTCGTCAGTAAACATAATTTTTCTACAAAAATTTGGAACAAGGATTCTTTTGTTTCTAATAAATTGACAAAATGTAAGCCGCATGGGGGGATCAGTCGGTAAAAGTTCCTGGACTTTTTGTATGTGGTAAGGATGTAACAACTGTTCTCTTAAAACCTCATTGACAATCGTTTTAGGAACATTTAACTCACGTTCTAAGAGACGAGTATTGGTACTTGGTTCTTCTTCAACTCTTTCCAGAATCATCTCTTCTGTTTCCACAGTTCGAGTTGTTCGCATACGACCCCTGCCTTCAAACTTTTTCTCAAAACTGCCCGTTTCCCGAAGATGACGCTCAATATTGGCAAATGTTTGGTGGTTTGGTATTCGACGGTTAGGAAACCTCTCCATGTAAACCCTAACACTCTGACGCCCATTTCCTTGACAAAACCCGTATACCAGGAGCATGTCAACTTTCTGAGAGTTTGTATAATTTTCCATTTTTAATGGTAAAATGAACTTGTAATTTAAGAATGTTGATCGTATACTTGAGTAAATTTTATAGACTGGTGACAATTTGTCAATAATTGTCAAATTATTAAACGCCATAGCAACAAGGTCACTTAAAAAATTATTGTTACAGGTAATTTCTTTTTAATATTTACAAATTTTTGACGCCCTCTACCGGCTAAACGAGACAATTTTGGATATAACTAAGTCGGCTTAGATCGACCTATTTTGACGTCAGGAGTCTGTCGTCAAACGTTGTACACGTATTTTCCGGACACCCTGTATAAATTCTTCTGACCTCTGTTGTTGTTTATACAGGACCTGCATTGACCTCGCACTGCCCACAAAATTTTTGGCCTTTAACTTTTAGAACTAAATCTGATAACTAACGTTCAATGACGTAGTTATCACTAACCTATAAAAAAACTCTGCGACAATTTTTTTTAAACCGACTTTAATGTTTTGCAGTAGAGTCCAAATTTCTAGCTATGCCATTACTCAAAATAGTTTGTAATACAGGGTTAGCTAACAGGTATTGATCAATTTTGAAAGTAATGGAACTAAAACCAAAAAGAGAAAAATTTAGGTAGGGAACTTGTTTAGAATGAAATGCAGTTTTAGAAACCATAAATTTGTGGCTAGTGCAGCAGTGTAACAGTGTGTAACATGTAACATTGAACGCTTTAAGCATTAGCTTTAAACAAGTTTTACACGACAATTGAGAATTCTATTCTTAAAAACGTAGTCAGTTATAAACAAACTTTCTTCTTTTTTTTTGCAACAATGCGAATGATTTTTACCTGTAGAACTTCAGAGGTTAGGAAGGAACATAAATAAATTGTGGTTCCAGCAAGATAGAGCAACAAATGTTTTCAGAAAAATTGATATACAAAACGGCAATGTTAGTTGGCCCGTAAGATCATGTTAATTGGCTTGCAAAATCTGAGGATTTAAAACTCTGTAATTTTTTTATGGGGATATTTGAAGTCAAAAGTGTACGTCGACATATCCAATATGTTAAAAACATTAAAACAAAACATTAGATAAAAAATAATAAGTAATTAGTCCGAATATGTTGCACTGTCATGCAATAATTTTGCAAGCGGCTTCAAGAATGCAAAAGACTAAATAGAACGCATCTGCTAAAAGTATTGTTTAAAACTTAAATATCAATAAAAACTGCATTATGTATGTAATTAATGTTTTGTTTAATAAGCTTACAATCCTACCTTAAAAATTGTCAATATCTGTTGGCTGACCCTGTAGCTCACACAACACTTGAGAATAGTTTAGGCGTAACAAAAAATACTTTATTGAACTCAAGAACGGCTTGAAGCACATTAGGTGCAGTTGTAAACAGTTTCAGTATAACTTGGAAAATATTTTAAGATAAAAAAAAATAAATTAAAAACGTGAGCTTTTATTTTAATTTAACTAAAATACTTTAGTATACCCAGTTTGGAACACTTTAGATGTAGTTGGAAAATACTCCGGTACTTCTTAACACACGTTAAAGCAATTTCTAATACACTAGATAAGTTTAAAAATAACTCAATACACTTGAAAACATTTTAGATACACTTGAAAACAGATCAAGTCTAACTATAAACAATTGAGTCTAACTCAAATTTTATTTAAATCAAATCAATGTTAATAAAAATAGCTTAGAACAACAGTTTACGTACAACTCTTAAGAGCTCAATTATAGTTAAAAGCAGTTCAAATGCACTTTGAAATCTTTAACTCAATAACAACTTAAAAGTATATAAATATAAAATCAAACCGATGAATAATAGTTTTTGACAAAAATATTTTGTAAATTTATATTAATAATATAAAAGTGATAAAGTTGTACATGTCAATTATTACAATAGTATGGTAAACAAATTATAAATTTGACATATTTCTTGATAACATTTTAGATTATTAACAATTCTGTAAATAATAAAACTAAAATGTTCTTAAAAAAATTTGTTATGCCACTTTTCGTCGTCAAACCGTAATATGTATTTTGTAGTTTGTTAATAAAACTTTTTGAATAGTTGAACATTAACTTTATTGTACTTTGTGCTCATTGTATTAACGCTATTGATGCTATAGTTTAGATGTAGCACAATTATATATGATTTTTAAATTCACTAATTAAAAATAATAATAATATTTTTTAACACATCACTAAGTCAATGTCAATTTTAAAATATCATATTTTGATTCATTATTTATTTCCATAATTATTACACATAAAAAGTATATGTGTTTTGAAATTTATAATTAATGAGCAATATAATTTTAGAATTTTATTTGGAGCCTATCCAACAAGAAACTATATAAAGCATATTATTTTTGAAGATTGATATGACACATGAATAATTAAGATACATGACTGCGGTCTAAATGTAAAACTATAATTTCTAATAATTATATATGAAAAACAAATTTATCAATAAATCTCTAATATTGGAAATGTCAAACAATTATTGTAAACAAGTTTAATTAATTCTTATACATATTGATAAAGAACAAGCAAATCAATTCACTTAACTGAAAAAGTTTATTGTGAGTTTGTTGCTCAATAGTTATCTACATTCTTTTTCATTTTTTTTAAATTGCATGTTGTACACACATGAAAATTAGGTATTTTTTAAAGGTAAATAGACAAGTATCAGTTAAATTAATGGCATGCTCATAAATACAAGTCAAAATTTAGCAAAAAGTGTAAAACTGCAAAAATGTTTTTTTTAATTGCTGTAGAATTAGCTTGTTTATAAATGCTAGGTATTAATTAAATAGATTTTTAAACAACCTAAAATTGCTTTAATTGAGTAACGCATTTTTAAACGCCAAAAATAATAAAAAAAAAAAAAATAGAGTTATTTTACTGGCGTTGGTTTTGTAGTCACAAGTGTAAACGGACGTTGTACTCATGATAACAAGCTATTTCCTACATACTAGAAATACTTAAAACTAGCTACAATAACACCATTAAAAGAATAAAATAAACAAACTTGTACTTTACTACAACGTATGTTTTTTTCAATTAGTCATCTATGCTTACTAGAGTAATTAAATTCTTTGTTTTTAAATTCAAAACCAGAACCTATCTAACAACATTTTAAATTGACTAAATTTTCCAAAACTCTTAAACACCCTATTGACGCTGTCAACTGAGGTATAATACTTGGTTGTGTTTTTTGATACCAAGTTCAAAATGAAGCAAATGGCACAATTTTTCTGTTATAACGTACTTTTCGGGGTTTATTTTCTAGGGTTCCCCGGTTTATGGATTTGTGCGGTATTTTCTTGAAAGTATTGTATTTTGTTTATATCGTATACCCTCATTAGGGTGTCCGTTATTTCCTAATTTGCGATTTTTTTTAGAGGTCTAGTCTAGACATTTAGTCTTTTTTTCATGATAAATAACTATTTTGAAATAATAAAACTTTTTGGTAACCGTATTTTCGCGTGCTTGCAGGCAAATCAAATTATCCATTTGATTAACATGCAAAAATCGTCTTTAAACAAAGTTGTTTTTACAAATTGTAAGTCTTCATACATATATGTCAACATACCGTTTTTTTTTGTAAAAACGATTTTTACGTTACTTTTAACATAATAAATATATAAAACAAATTACGATATTTTTTATTACCGTTTATAAAAAACTTCAGATATAACGAACTGGTTTTGGTACATTTTTCGAGTTTGTTATAACCGGACTTTACTGTAATTATAAAACTGGCAAATTTTTATTTTCTAAATATGTATTACTAAAATTATAGCAAACAACGACAAGTATACACAAAAACTTGTTGAGGTGTGGTTGATTGCAACCGGACTAAGTAAAACGTTTACTCACGGAAATTGGATCTTAAGTATAAAATTTAACTTTTTATCAAGACACTCTACAATATTCATTGCGTAAGGTGTAACAGACTGCTGGATAACCTCTAGAATACCTAAACAATTTTAAGGCACTTCCTGTGGTTGTTTAGAGAAATATTACATAAAAATATACAATCCGTATTTTAAACACGTATACGTAATGCTGTTAGCACTCTCTGTGTGACGTTTTTTTTTTTTGCATTTAAGCTTTACTTTTTTATAAAATTGAAATATTTTTTTAACTGTTACCTAGTGGTTATTTTTGAACTTTATAGTCAGTGCCATTTTAAACAGTTGTATAAAATTTATCATTGGTTTACTTAGATTTTATTTAATGTTACATTATTATAACATTAAATAAAATCTAAACAAATTTATGACTACAAAATATACCTTTAAAACACATTTCAAACTATTTCTACTATTGTGCTCTCACATAAAAGATTTACTAGGAACAGAACAACTATAATATCAAATTAAATCGTATTACATAAGACAACACATGGAATAATTAACTATTCTGGACTACTGGGAAAACTAAATCTGCAACACACAATGTTATAATAGGAGCGCCCCGTTGTTAATTCACAAAAGGAACTGTGGATAGTCCCATAACCGTGTACTTGATAATACCCTCAACAATGTTGACATTTTAATTAAAATTAATTTACATGTAATATATTTTAAACTAAAAATAAAAATAAATTTTCTTTATGGATATAAAGAACAAACCATTTATTAAAAAGTTAAGATACAATTTTTCTATTATTACTACATTTTTTTGCAACCTATTCTAATTTATAACAAATTATAATTAAATTATTTGTAAATGTTTATAATAATAAGAAAAAGTAATATTAAAAATTGAAAAGTTAAAATAAGTGAACAAAATCAATAATAAGTTTTCCTACACAGTTTACTATATCAGTATTTTTTTAACATTTGCTGTTAAAGTATAATTTTAAGTAAATACTGATATTTTTTAATAAAAAAGTATTATAAAATAAAATCACTGAATTTAATTTTTATTAGTAATAATTTAATTTTAATAAACATTTTAGAATTTAATTAATAATAATAGACAATAAATAGTAATTCTACTCAGTGTAGTATTTAAAATTTACAATTTTTGTTGTATAACTATCAACAATAAACAATACATGTTGTGCAGATATTATATTAGTTTTAATTAAAATGTTTTTTTAATTATTAAAAAAAAAAATGAAATACTAACTAAAATGGCAATTAATATGTTGATCGGTTGAGTAGATAACAGTCAAAAAAACTACTTGCCCTCAATTTTAAATTGGTAGTCGCTCGCCCACCTAAGCGTTTGTTATCATTAAGTTTAATATTGATTTTAATTGAGATCTAACATTCTGTTTTTTGTATACAACAGCTGCAAAAACACAAAGAACACAAAAAGTTAAAGAAACAATAAATTCTTTGATGTCTAAAACTTAGGCGAGTGGATGGTTAGGTCACTACGCGCCAACAATTTAATTTCGTTTATTATCATATCATGGATTTTGATGTTACAATTTTTTTTTTTTAGTATGATCTAACATTCTTTCTCTTGTATACAATAGCTGCGGGAACACAAGAGGTAGAAATATATTCTTTGACAGTTAATACTAGGCCTGATGGTTGAGTCTCAGTGAAAAACCACCTACATAACTCACCATTACTTGCATTATGAATTATGAAGTTAAAAAAAACGAAACTGTTTAAGATTTTCACAAACAGCGTTCATGAAAACCACAGACATCTACAAGCGCCGTAAAAAGTATAGAAACTTACCGCTAAACTTTAATAAAATCTGTTTGGCAAGCGGCGGACATTAGAAAAATTACATTTTAAGATTATTCCACGCCCTCAATAAAGACAATTATGATCTAAAAGCAAAGTTTTGTAAGTGGTACTTAACAAAATGTGCAATGCACATATACAGTTTTTACATGAGATTATTATTCAACCGCCACAATTGCAGCTACTAAGCAACAAAAAATCTTTACATAAAACATTTTATTTTACCAGAAGTTACAGTGTAGTGTGTATTGTTAGCGCGGGTTTTAATAAAATCATTATTTTTTTGACTGGTGCAGTATACTTAAATTTTCTACAGAAAAAGTTATGCCAAGTGTTTGTAAACGACGGACGAAAAAGAATATTATTTTTAGCAAGATGGAGCATCTTCCTACTATTATTGTGAAAATTCATTAAAGACAAAGTTTACCAGTTAAAACCGGCAACAGTCGATCAATTGAATGTGAAAATTAATAGAAAATGCAACAAAATCTTTAAGAAAATAATTGGTTACGTTTGCAATTTGATTGTTTTTGCCTTATCAACAATGTTTGGATAAAAATGAGTATTGATTAAATCATTTGTTTTAACTAAAAAAAATCTATACGTCTATACCTGAGCAACCTATGCGCGGTTTTAAACTAAGCCAGTGACACTGAAACCTACAATGCATATTTATCTATATCATCAAGTGACATTTCAAACTACGGAAAACCTTAAGTGACGTTTCCAAACTACGAGAAATCATAATTAACGATCCAATTATTACCCACACAAATCTACATACCACACGTAAAAAAAATACAATCGCTTTTTCTTCTACAGATAATCTTTTAATCACTTTTAAATAGTATCTAATAACAACAGAGAAAACAATAGAATATGCCACCACTTTCTTACTTTAATGCAGCATAGACATTTCTAAACAATGGCCTAGATTTTTTTTTTATGTCAAGTGAATGGTTGAGTTGTTAGATAAGTTTTGTAAAAAGATATTTGGCAAGTTACTTGTCTTGGTATGTGTTTGATTGTAAACTTAAATTTTTACAGCATTATTTACGTTTTAGCAGTTCTACTAGATTAGATCCAAGTTGGAAATAATAAATAATTTAAAGATATATAACGTCTGTCCGCCCATACTTATGTTTTTTGGCTGTACTATTTAATCTAAAGTGCGTTTTAAGTGGTTTATACCATCTAGAAGTTGTAAAAAGAAACAGAAAGCTTTTAACCAAAACTATTAAATTAACATTTTTTACGCTTTTTAAATTTTGCTGGCTTTTAATTTATAAAGTTGTGAACATTAACTTTCAATATTTGTGGATTATAAAACTTGCAAAATAATAAATTTAGAAGCTTATTTTATTTAATAGTCCGGTTAAAAAGGAATTTGGGTGCTACATCTCTGAACTGCTAGTAAGTATTTGTTACAATATTTAGCAAACTTTGTACTACGAATATGTAATTGTTTGACCTTCGAGCGGGCGCGCCGCCGTAAAATTTACGGCAAACTTATTAATTTTCTAATAAAATGACTGTGCACGTGTAATTTTATGAATAGCTTTTTTCTATTCTTTAAACAATGCTTATAGATTATGTTGGTGAAGATTATTTGCTTTTGTGCAATAAAATTTGGTCTGCACTGAGTCATAAGTGAATGAATAAATAAATAAATAAATTCATTTATTAATCTTAAAATATTATTAAAAAAAAAAAAATTATGTTAGGCTAAATGTCTTTTTTTTAATTTGTTTTATTTTATTTAATAGTTTAGCAAATAAAATATGTTTTAAACTCTAAAACTATATTTTTCTTTAATTATTAATAATTAACCAAACTCCAACCAAATTTGTTGTAAACTGTATGACGTAAAATTTACG
The DNA here is from genome assembly GCA_963932245.1 of Tachinus rufipes. NCBI lineage: Eukaryota > Metazoa > Arthropoda > Insecta > Coleoptera > Staphylinidae > Tachinus > Tachinus rufipes. The sequence continues at coordinate 74,450,085 of OZ010744.1, forward strand.
GCGCGTGCTAGCTAGTGTTAAAAAAAATTGCGCGCCCGCTCGAAGGTTAAATGACAATATTATTATTTTTTTTAAAGTTGAAATTATTAAATATATTTATTACAACAACATATAAATACTATTTAATTTTACCGAAGGAAAACACACTCTTTAAAACTATTACATTAAAGATAAAAATTAAGCACTTGGTTTGATCTTAAATATTTGCTGGTTAGAAGTTTCAGAAATAATGAATTATAAATAATGATCAGAAGTTTGGTCTGCCTGACACCTTAAAAGGTATCGGCGTGACTATGTATACTATATATACCTCTTGAAGATAAATTAAAAAAAGATTTTAGTATAAATTTGTTAATTAATTTAATATAAACAATTACAGTTAACATTAAAAAAACACAAGTTATTACAATATTTATTAAAACAAATTACAGATTCATTTAAGGGAGTGTTTAGTCTTCAACAGTGTTTGCAGTCTTGTATTATATTTAGGACATATTAAAAAAAACATTAATAAAATTGGAGGACATTTTAAATTACCATTTACAACTTTGTAAGAAAATGTAGTGTAAAAGTATTTTCTAAAGAGAGACAACAACAAATCATATTATTGGTTTAAAAATATAATACCACATTTATAACAAAGCTATTTAATAAACTTTTTTTGGACCGTATCTAAACGCGTAATAGAGTTTTGAAAATGCGGTGACCAAAAAATACAACAATAGTCCAATATTAATCTCACATAACTATTATGTATAACTTTTATTGGTATAATGTTTTTAAAGTCTAATAATATCTATGTGTGATATGAAATTTAATTTGCAATCAAAATTAACACCCAAATCCTTAATATTTTACACAGATTCTAAAATAGCAGTACCAATCTTATATTTAAACTGAAAATTGTCATGTATATGCAAAAAACAAATACTTTTACATTTATTAATATTAAGTTTTATGTCATTTTTTAGGCACCAGTTGTATATTTTATGAATATCATTTTGTAAAAATACACAGTCATTCTCATTTACTATCCTTTTAAATAGTTTTAGATCATCAGCAAAAAAAGACACTGTCATTCTAAATCAACACTGGTATCATTTATAAATAGATTAAAAAGAATGGGTGAGCTTTGAAGAACACCAGAAGTAATATTAATCAGATCTGATTTAAAATTAGAACTGACAACTTGTTGTATTCGGTTATTTAAATATGATTCAATTCATTGCAAAACAGTTCTACTAATTTCCAGTAACTTCAACTTTTTAATCAGAATTTTATGATTGACTCTATTGAAAGCTTTTGAAAAGTCAGTGTAAATAGAATTAACCATTGTTCCTGATTCCAAGTTTTTGGATATAAAATTAGTATATAAGAAAAGGTTAGTGGTAGTAGATCTTGTAGAACAGAAACCATATTGTTGATCAATTAATAACATAAAAAAACAGCAAGTTTAACTTTAGAGAAACTAATTTCTCAATCAGTTTAGGTAGTTGAGATTGTTTACTGATTGGACAATAATTGGCTATATTAGCTCTGCTACCATTTTTGTGCACAGGTACAACATAGTTTAACTTCCAGTGTTTTGAAAAGTAATCTTTGGATAAAGATTTATTAAACAAAATAGAAATTGGCTTAGCAAGCATCGTCAAACAGTTTAAAAAAAATATAGATGATAGACCATCTGGTTTAAATCAAGTTGCATTATTGAGTCAACAACTTTAATTTTACAGAAACAAAAAATATTATATAATATATATAATTATTATTATCAAAATTATTGTTTATGGACAAAGGTTTATAAATTGAAGCAAAGTAAACAGCAATCATGTTAACAATGTTTTCTTTATCCACTGAATGTTTATTATCTAAAATCATAGTGTTGAGAGTTTTACTAGAATTCTTAGCAAAGTTTTTTGTATAACTCCAAAAATATTTAGAATTATTAATATTAATGTTTTCAACTTCATTAATATAATCAAGATATGCCTCAGCAATTAGACTTTTACACCGTTGACGATAGTTTGAGAAAATTTGATAATAATTGTTTTCATAAGTAGATTTAAAGTTTATGATCTAGTTTTTTATTTTTTATTAATTGTATAATATCAGGTGTAAACCGTATGAGGTAAGAATATTTGACTTTACGAGTAAATAGGACAAGTATTTCGACAGTAGAATTAAGTACTGTACAGATATAAGTAGTGGCTTTAGCAGACATGGAATTTAATATGTTTCAATAACACTGATTGATTGGTTTAAGAATACTAAATTTTTATTGACTACACCATTAAACTAGCTAAAACCATTAAAAATAAAGTTGTCACAAATACAAGAAGGATTGTCCTTGCAAACGTTGAAAAGTAGTAAACCATGCATATTATCTACTAATTCCCAACAAATATCAGGCATATTATAATCACCGATAAACATACATGTTGCATTAGGATAATCATTGACAAATAAAGATACTCGAGTTAAGTGATTTTCTTATCTATACACTTCCGTGTTATACGGAATTTAAGTAGCACATAATAAAAACAAACTACTACCTAACTTCAAGTTGACTTAAAGTTCTTCATTTATACTAAACTTAAAGAGTTCCTGTGAAGATAATGATGATTTTATAGCAATCAATACGTCACTTCCACCACACTTAGCGTTATTTAACAAACTTCTATTGCACCTAGAGGTACTAATAATATTTTGGATTAAGTTAAAATTGACTTAAAACTTGAGTATTATTTTAAGATCTTTTTTTATTGAAGCTGAGAGTCATATTTAAAGCTATTAACTCTAACTCTAACTTTAAGTATAAGTTTTTTGTTTAAAAAAAAACTATTGCTAAGCTTGTTAATAAGATTAAGATGCCGATGCAATATTATATAAAATGCTTTAGAAATAACTACAGTCACTGCAAGATTTATTTTATGTTTGCTAATGTAGAATTTTATTTGTGACTAACATATGTCAGAAAATGTTTCAAACAATTTAATTATAATCTATATTGGGTATTTGAGATTAAGTTAATTTGTTCTAAAAACTTGAAAATGTAAAAATTAGTAAATTTTTTTAAACGTTGGAACGATTGAACTCTTGGTCGCCTGGTACAACACTCAATATATTTTACAAATGTTAGTTATACTCCTGTTATACTCTAAATAATTATTTATACGCAAATTTATTCCGTACGTTACTTAGTTAATATACTTCTACTACTTTGTCTAAACTGAGTTTAAGTATATTGTGCATTATGCACAATTCATGTAAGTTGAAAATAAGCACTTTATGTAAATAGCATACTATGTTTTTTATTTATGACTATATACAAAGTAATTCATGGTTTGGAAATAATGAGTACTCGGTTGGTTGTACATAAATTGCTTATTTATTAACGTTAAAATATTTTATTTTATTAAATACAGAAAGAACATTATCTAAATGACAACCTTCTTTGCAAATGCAAGTTTCAAGCTTATGTTTAAAGTTGCTCATAACATCTTTTAACAGTTTCTGATCAATTCTCTGCACTCTGCAGTTTACGGTAAATAACATTCTTCAAATTTTTTAGTGTTTGGGGTTTACCTTCATAGGCACGGAAACCCATTTCCGTTCAAAAAAGTAAGGGTTTGTTGTAGATTATTCATGGTTTAATATTGACAGTTTTGTTATTAACCAAACCGTTCAAGTAAAAGTATGCTTTATTATTTATTATGATTAACATTATTTCTCAAAATAATTAGCATATTTTCAGCAAATTGTGAACGATTTTGAGTGACAATTACCGAATTTGTCATCTTATACAAATAAAACTTTAAATCTAGTCGTAAAATGCGTCTTACGGTACTACTGCACATTATTAAAACGGCAGCATGCTTGCAAAGAGAACAATGCGAGCTCTTCAGTATTGCTTCTATCGCCGCGCAGTACAAACGGCACCTAGCGGTTTGCGTCAAATTAAAGTTTTTATTGCTCTAAAATTGTTGGCCCAATGTTGACAACTAAAGTTAAAATGTTGATAAAAAAGACGTTGTGCTTAGATAATAGATTCACTACTTTTAATATAATTATCGTACACAAACACACAATAGTGCACATTCTACTGCGCCATAGTGACAAAAATGGCGTAGCCTGCTGAGTTAAATGACACTATACCAATTTTCCTCACTTTCTGCATGCTGTTAAAAATTATGCAGTTTTTCTAAATTACCCTGTATGTATTATATAATAATATGTAATGTTATAAGCAATTTTTTATGGCTTTTTAATACATATGAAATAGCATTTGTTTTTGAGCGATAATAGTTTCATAAACAAAATCTATTATTCTATACTACTATATTACATTTTTAATATATGCATGACTACGGAAACTTTTCCAAACAAGAAAAAAAATCTGCCAAAATAATACTTATATATATATATAAAAATCCGGTAAAACAAAATATGTGTAACAATTATAGAGCTATTGCTATTTTACCTACACTATCAAAAATATTGGAAAAAATTATATTTGACCGCGAAACATCATATTTTAACAAATTTAATTTTTTGTCAAGCAGCCAGTTTGACTTGAGGAAAAATTGTTGTACGGCAGATGCAATAATAAACTTTACTAAAAAAGTAATCATAGGACTTGAAGAGTGTAGGAATGCTATAGGCCGCTTTTGTGATTTGTCAAATGTCTTTGAATTCGTTCAACATCTGTTGTCTAAACTTAAATACAACGGTATAAGAGGACCATTGCTTTCAATAATAAATTCATATAAAACAATGTGTATTCTTTAATGAAAAATATAGTGTTACATCAAAAGTTAATGCAGGTGTCCCTCAGGGTTCTATTTTAGTACATCTTTTATTTATTACTTTTCTTAATGATATCCCATTTAATATACTAGGGCACACTGTTTATATAATTATGTGCTAAGCTTGGCAGCGCTATTTTTGCTATACAAAAAACTGTACAAACAGCTGGCAGAGATGCAGCTTTAATAATAATATTAATAATACTTTATTTACAGTATATAAAAAAACCATTTACATCTACATCATTCTGTACATAAATCATGATGAGTTACAAGCAATATTACAAATTACACAAAAATATATAAACAAATATTGAATAATAAAAACATTAAAAAAATATACATATATAAAAACAAAATATAAAATTATTCATCAACACATTTTAATTGACTCTTAAAGCTACATTTTAAAACACAAAATAAATCGATATTATTGGAAACACTATTTGCAATTCTACACATTCTATCAATTAAATTATTAAATCCATAATTGGTAGAATGAATAGATTCTCTAAATAATTGAGACTGTCTAGTTCGCCGATTATTGTTAGGGACTTGAAATAGAAGAGTTGCTAGTAACCCTTCGCAATCAATCTCGGACATCATTATTCTACGTAAAAATAATAAATCGGCTCTTTTGCGCCAAATTTTCAGCGGCGGAAGATTATATTGCAATGCAATGAGTTTAAAATTGTAATTTTTTGGATAAAATGCCTAAATTGTATAATAATAAACTGAAAAATTTGTATTAAATACGTTCTAAATTGCATATATAAATGCTGTAGAATGGACACCAAACTGACGGAGCGTACTCTAAATGAGAACGTACCAAGGAGCAATAAAGTAGTTTGAGTGTGCTTGGCGATAGTTCAGTTGACATTCTGTACACAAACCCTAACATTTTTATAGCACGGGTGCACATGTAGTTTATATCCTCAACAAAAGTTAATTTTGAGTCAAAAATTACGCCCAAATCTTTTATTTGAGTAACATGTTTCAAAACATTGTTATCGATAGTATAGTCATACAATACTTTATTTAAAGTTCTGTTGAAGCTTATTGAAAAACATTTATTTGCGTTAAACAACAAGTTATTAATAAAACACCATGAATGAACAGAATCCAAATCATTTTGTAAACTAATGCAATCATCGATCAATGATATTCTTCTATAAATTTTAAGATTGTCAGCAAATAAAAGATAAGACGAAGAATTAATAAAACAAACAAAATCATTAATAAAGAGTAAACACAGAATTAGTCCACAATGAGTTCCTTAAGGAATCCCAGATGGAACAACAATAGGTTGTAATAAAAAGTTATTATTATTTTATTTTTTTTACACACTGAGTACGATTTTCCAAAAAGCTCGACAACCACGCAACGACAAAACCATAAAAACTCAAAGCCCAACTCTTAGCAATTAAAATTCTATGATTAACGCGACCTTTGAAAAATCTGTGTAATTTGAATCTACTTGAACTCTTGATTGAAAGGCATTCAAAAGATAATTTTCGTAACAAAGAAGATTTGTAAGAGTGAAAAGACCTTCACGAAACCCATGTTGCTGTTCCATTAAAATGCTTTTGCACATCCATTGTATTTGACCAGTTACAATTTGATCAAACAACTTAGAAATAGCAAACTGGATGCATATACCTCTATAATTAGTAATATCCTCTTTTGCTCCAAATTTATGTAAAGGCATAATGTAGCTTTGTTTCCAAACTAGAGAAAATTTGGTTTTATTAAAAGAAGCCTCAAAAAGTAAATGCAATGGCGTAGAAATTGAATAAATACATTCTTTTAACAGCATAGATGGAACACCGTCCGGTTCAATGCTAAAGTTACATTTAAGGTTCTCAATTCCTTTAAATATATCCAACAGACCAATTGAAAATGTTCGATGTAATACGTTTTTCTTAAAATCAAGCAATAGAGTTGGATGAGTTTGTGTATTGTAAACACACGAAAAGAATTCAGCAAAACTATTCACATAGTCATCTCCATTACTGTAAGTTTTTTGTTTATAATACATTGTAGCTAAAAAATGATTAGTTTTTCTAGTGTCACTAACAAATTTCCAAAAGTGTTTAGAGTTACTTTGAATGTTGATTTCTGTTTGAGTAATATATTGCTTGTATAGACATGTACTGAGACTTTTACACGAACTACGAATTGATTGAAACTCGTTATAATCGGACAAAAGTCTTGAAAATTTATAACGTTTATGAACAGTTTTTTTGAGTCTAGTAAGTGAAATTAATTCTTTATTAAGCCAAACTAAAAAATTGTTTTCACGACATAGTTTTTTGGGGACAAAACAGTCAATAGCAAAATGCAACACAGAGTAAAATAAATTAACGCAATTATCAACATCACAATTATAAAACACATTTAGCAAAAAATTATTGATTGAGTTAAAGTCGGCAAATTTAAAATCATTAAAAACATAATTACACAAAAATATCACGGTTAGTATCACATTTTACATCAATCACATAAGCATTATGATGTTGGCTAAGTTTTAACAAAACATCCACAGCATTAATCACAGTAATATCACAAATATTGGAAAAACATAAATCTAAGAACACACCACCATCATTACGTATAGAAATACATTGAGCGCAGTTTATAAATCCATAACTGTTGGCAACAAAATGAGCAGAATAACTATCATTACAAATAACACTTATGCCTAACTCATCATATACCCATAATCGCCTAGTGCAATTAGTTTACTGTCTGGATATTTGTCAGCAATAGATTTAACAAAATAATAATGATCTAAATATTCACAGCTGTTGTTGTCTACTTTTTCCTGTTTTATTCCTATGTGACATATGGAGTACAAGCGTAGAAAAATGCTTCATCTTCTAAACGTGTTTTTATTCTGCAAAAACGAGCATTTAGAACAATATTAAAACTTAAAGTGGGTGCATCTTGCAGGCAGTATTTTAAAGATTTTAATATACTCACTTTCTCATCAGCATATAAGGGTTTTCGAATAAAAATTTTCATTTTAAATAGCAAGTTGTTTGGGCAGCTGTCAATTTTGAAGCTATTATCTTTAGACATTTGACAAGTAAAAACTACGCCATTATTAAAAATGAAACAATACACGCTTCAACAAAACAATAAAAATATTATAATTTACTACAAAAATGGTGAAAATTTCAGAGTTTGCAAAACTAAAGCTATTTTTGGTCAATAGTAATCTTAGTAGAAAAATTTAAGCTATTGGGACAAGTTTGTGATGTGAAGAATCAAAACCGTGTGCATCGTTCAAGAACACAAGAGAATATTTGCTGATGTAGCTCTTAGTGTTGAATAAAACCCAGGTTTGTCAATTCTATGTCGATCTTTGAAATTAGACATTCTACAAACAACATTACACTGTATTTTGCATAAAAAACTTAAGTTTTAAGGCTTTTAAAGTTCAGTTAACACAAGAACTCAAGCCGGTCGATCACCATAAACGTCGTATCTTTGCTGAATGGGTCCTTCAAATACATCAAAATGATTCGGAATTTTATCAAAAAATCGTTAATAAACAAAATTGTCGCATTTGAGGCTAAAAAAATCCAAGAATGATTGTTGAAAAGTCTTTGCATCCTCAACAAGTCACTGTTTAGTGCTGTTTTAGGGTTACTTCTTCAAATATAAGGCTGGTCCAACGGTAAATGAATGGCGCTACCAAACTATGGTTATTGATTTTTATGGCCGGAATTGGAAGATAATGAGTGGACGACGTTTATTTTTAGCAAGACAGCGCTACGTGCCACACAAGCATCACAATTGGCCACCGAGATCTTGTGATTTAACACTTTTAGAATTTTTTAATAGGGCTACGTGAAAGATAAGGTCTATGCCAATGTTCCACAATTGGTTCAAGACTTTAAAGATGGAATTTGTGAAGTTATCAAAGTCATACAACCGCAAACGTGCAAATTGGTCATAAAAAAATTTATGCAAAAAATGTAGTACTGCAACCGTAACTTTGGCGGCCATTTGACTGATATTGTTTTCAAATGTAAATAGCATACTTTTCTCTTTACAATGAAATAAACATTTATTAATTTCTCCTAAAAATACCCGTTTTTTTTTAATATCAAAATAAAATCTCTTATTAGAAAACCTTATATTTTATTATAAGTGTAATTTCTGTGCATAAAAAAATTAAATCACTTGAAAGTCATTCCAAACTTTATTCTTATGAGACACTAAACAAAAATAAAATTATTGAACTTTTTATAAATTAAGCATACGCAAAAAAAATTACTTAAAATATAAATTATATAATAAGCTATCAAATAAATTTAAAGAAGTAAACTTAAAAATGTTCAAGTGTACTGTAGAAAAGTTTCTAGTAGATCATACATTTTATACAATAGATGAGTACTTGAAACTATAGCCATTTTTTTAAAATGTTTTTGTAATTATGTAATTGTATATCAAAGTTGTTAAACTATTTTATACTATTTCTATTTTATGTACATGTTTGCCAAATTACTGGCAGTATCTATTTTTATGTAAATGCTACCAAATGTAATAATAAATTATCTATCTATCTATCTATCTATCTATAATATCCTAATTATTCAAACGTTGTAATTGTTGCGGCAAATTTTTTTTTTAAACTTAAACTATTGCTACAGCGGTGTTTTTAACTTTTTAGTTTGTCAATTTTAAATATATTTTCCTATTTGTATCCCGGTTGGAGAATTTAAATTGAGCCGTGCAATTTGCAAACTAAAAATTGGTCTAATTTTGATAAAGAGCCGCTTGCGACTTCACGACTACTTAAATCTATCTCAAGAAAAACCCGCGGGACTACGACAATCTCAGTTCAACGTTACTCCCATGAGCAATCAAACTACCTTTTTTTTATCCTGATGGATGGATCCCCAATTTTAATTGCAATGTAAGGAATGAAAATAGAAAGAAAAAATAAATGAGATTACGCTTTTTGGTATTATATTACTGCACTTAATGTTATTTGATACATAATTTAATATTATACAAATTACATTTAAAAACTTTTAATATTTATTTACATAAAAACAATATAATATTAAATTGTTACATTAATTATTTTTTAATTTAAAAATATGTAAATAAATCTGTAAACCATCTATGCTATTTAATGCATTTTAAAGTGGCAATCTGCTGTTGAAATCTTATTGTTAAGTTAATTATGGAATATATGAACTGGAGTTTCTAAAACTCTCATTACAGGAAACAGGACGTGGTAAGTACACTCCAGTTGCAGACTGGCACTAAAAATGCGCCCATGTTTCTTTCCCTGGGAGATGCCGAGATAAGAAAAGCTCCAGATTGGCATTTCCTTTGTGGTGAAGGTGCTAAAAGGAAAAGAAAAGCCGAATGGGTCGGCGTTAAAGAAAAAAAAAATGTATAAAACAACACCGCATCGATAATGCAACAGAAAATTACCGAGTTAAATATTTTTCTCTTCTTGGATTAAAGTTTAGTATTATTTAAAGCAAAAGGGTTATTTAAGTTTTATTTAAAAAAAATAATTTTTTATATAATATTTATAATTGCGTTGTAAAGTAACTAATTTTTTATCGTTTTTAAGTTAATTATAAATTAATGTCATTTTGTTTTAGTATACTAAAGCAACATAGATAGCAACAGTAAAATTAACTAAAGCTTTTCGAAACGTGCTAATGGACTAAATATGTGACAAGCATACTCTAACCGAATGGGTGATAAAAGCTGAACGGTCGTACGGTTCAATTAATACGTAAAAGACCCAGTTAAAAACAAACAACATAGAACGCATCTACCTTTCAGCTTTGACCAAACCCACTCAATGACAGACATTTATATTACCAATAAAATTTGTATTTAATTGTAACATCAAATAAACCTATTTAATGTTTGAATTTATGAGCCATATAATATCAGCTTTCATATTAAGTTGGGTTAATGAAATTCTTAAAAATTTGCCGGTAACGGTGCACTTAATAAAGATCATACACTTGACGGAATTTATGTGGTGGTGGTAGTGGCCGATCTTAAGTGCTTCATGAAATATTTAAGGCAATGTCCCGGATATATCGTGTTTTATAATGTATGGAGAATAAGTACAGGTGGTGCTGTAGCATGTAAAAAGCTCACTATAGCAATAAGATTTTGAGTGTGCTTTATGAATAAGTTAACTGGAAACAGATCAAGGGTTGACATGGTAAGAGCCACTAGAAAAGAAATCCATTCAACTTTCTAAATTGTTTGAACATGAAGTGGATACAATTGCAAAGAAATTTCATGATATAGCAATGTAAAGGAGGATATAGAAAACATGTTGACAGATAAAAATGCTTGGATTCAATTACTAAAAAATTCATATAACAATTCTATAGAATTTTCAATTGTTATACATAATGCATTGAACAACATTATCTAAAGTTTTAATTGTTCTTTCTTTTTTGTTTTTATTTATTCTCTATATTAATCAATATTTATATAATTTTGATACATAACGTTACTAATAAATATGTATATAAAGTTATAATATAAACTATAAAAATGAATACAAATGTTGTATTTATATTTTATCACTTTATCTGGTTGTTATAAAGCAAAATGTTTTTAGAGTGTAATGTTAAAATGATAAATTGATTAGTTTAAGCAAAGTCTTGATTGTTGAACTTTAATAACAGCGATGAATAAATCTATAATTATAAATTATAAAAGTGGCATTAATTATTGTTTTATTTTTTCCAGTTTATAACTTCTTGATTATTACAATATTGTTGGAACAACGTATTAATTTAGGATATTATACAAGGTGGTTTATTGTTAGTGTGTTAAATAAAAAAGTTTATCACAAATGTAGTTTTTAACAAAAAACGTCATATGAACAAGGTTCCTAATTTTAATTTATTACTTAATAAGCTGTGACATTTCTGTTTATTATTTTGGCAAACTAAATTAGTGGTGAAACACTATGTATACAGAGTGTTAAAATTAAAAAAAAAAACGCTAAAAAAACGTGAAACATTTTTGGTAAAAAATTTACATAACATTTAATTTATTGCTAGTAAAAAGTTGTAGCAATTTAAATTAAAATCAATAATTATCCTTTTTTAACTTAATTTAAGTTTAAGTTTTTCTTCCGCAAAGTGTAAAGCAATAGTTTTAGCAAGCTAGAAATTAACTTATAGTACTTTTTCAAATTTTGTAGTTTTGCATGCGTACGCCATAGTACAGATAGAAACAGATAATATTTATTATCTTATTAAAAAATAGGTTTTCATAGCTCCTAAAATTAACTATTTAGTTTTAGCACAGACTTGATATAGCAATGTATGTAATGTTTCTAGAATAATGACAAGATGAGACCTATTTTTATAAACAGTTGCTCCCCATACCATAGTTTTTTCCCAGGTTTCCTACACATTGAGTTCCCGGTGTTTAAAAAGCTCTCTTGCAATCGGCTGCTGCCTAAAGCGGGTTTGTAAGGACGTTGGAACTAGCTGCTTTAGAACATAAATGTTAACTTTAATTTATTGCCCAATTTTTGTAAATGCAAAAAAAAACTAAAACGAGAAAAGGCATAAGAGCAACAAAGCAAACAACCTTTTTGTGTATATTAAGTTGTCTATTATACCGGCCAAACTGTATTAGGACTACTATCTATATATTTTGCATTATTTTTATAACAAAATTTAACTTAAATAGTAAGTCTCTATTATTTCTAACAAATCTCAACTATGTTCAACTAAATGTGTACAAACCTGTATTAAAGTTGAGTTTTTTTTTTAAATTTCAATAACATATAATGTTACAGTATTTAGTAGTTGTTGTTATTCTGCTTTAGATTTAAAATAATTAATTTGATATTTCTTGAATTATCAAATCAGCTTAAAAATTGATTTTAAAGATTTAGGTCTATTTAATAAATTTAAGTTCAATGTACTTGATAACAATCTATAAAAAAATCAAAAATTAAAAAAAAAATACAAAATAAATTCTCTTTCATTACGTGGCCTAAATATTGCATTTTTTTTTTCTTTTTAATGATGAGAAGGACTTATTGTTCTTAATTTAGCCTCTGGAAAATATGTATTACTTTATTGCTCCGAGGTATCTTTAGTAACCGGTAGTAGAACAACATCTCAAAGCTTTTGATTTGTTTTATGTTATTATAAATTATGGTGTACACGCAATTCCATCAATGCTATACAGACTGTTTGCTTCCAAGCATGAAAAATTATCTTCAATTTAGAAGAAGCTTGCATAGAATAGTTTTGGTTTGCAGTAGAATATAAAGACATTGATAGTGGCAATGTTTTATAGCCGGGATTTCAAGCGTAGTGCAAAAATTCATATAAAATTAATTAAAATGCAAAAGCTAGTGTTGTATGTATTTTTCATTTTAATTTTAATATTTAGATATGTATAATAAGATAACTTACAGGAAAAGCTTGTAAAAAAATAACAAAAAGCTGATTCATTGGGTATTTTTTTGCAAAAAACACGGGTAGTTTTTTTTACTTTTTAGTTTATTTAATAAACATTAATAAGCAAAAATAAAATTTAAAGGTATTTGACATTATGGACAGAAGATCAAGGTCAACTGTCATTCTCAGAGCAGATTGGTGTGTTGATTATGGTTCTTAAGTGCTGAAGATTGTGCAAAAGCTGTTGTTCTTGTGGCAGATGAAAGAATCCAGCGGTATGTGTCCAGATTCTTTTATGCCAGTCTTTTTACCGTTCATAAGCACTTAAAAGGTTTACGAAGACCGGCAGAAATACTCGAAAGCCGGAATCTGGCATGAAATAAAAAACAACTGCTATCGATGACCAATTTATTGTTTGTACTACTCCACATAATTGTTAAGTGACTTCAGTGAAAACAAAAACTTTGTGAGGTTTGTGGTATAGCTGTAAGTGTGTTGACAGTTTGTAGAAAGTTGCAGAAAACTGGCTTAAAATTTTGTAGATCAGCAGCTGGGCCAAAATTTTTGCAAACATTTGAATTGGACATTGGCACAATGGAAGACTGTTTACTGACGAGTCTAGATTCTGCCTACATATGCTAGATAGAAGAGAACGAGTATTGAAACATACGAGATAACAATTTGCGAAAGACGCTTTTAAGTCTTAGCTTAGCCGTGGTTGAGAATTCCTTATGGTATGGGCAGGAATATCAATAAATGCCTGCACCGAATTGATTGTCATTGATACAGGATTGCTGATTGCACAGCGGTATATTAATGATGCTTTAAAAAATTACGTAGGCCCATTTGCTTTATTTATTGACAATGGTTTTATTCTAATACAAAATAACGCAAAACCGCATTCTGCGAGGTGCGTCACAGAATATTTGGTTGCAGTTGAAATAAGAAAATTTAACTAGCTTGCATGTACTTTAGATATAAATTCTATAGAACATGTTTGGGACGTGCTGGGCAGGCGTGTTAGAGGACGTGCAGTTGCACCAACCACAATAAACAAAATTTGTGTGGCATTTTAAGAAGAATGACAAAAAATTCTACAAATTAATATTTGTGAGCTTATTGCAGGCAATAGTTAGGGTTTAAGTAGGGCAGTACAAAGTATTAAAATCTTATTCAACTAACATTTTTATTATTAATCTCTGTTAAGATGAGGGTACCAAAATCTGGCAAACGCTTGTAAGACGACCGCCTGAAAAGAAAACAAACGATGGGAGAGGTTCTAGAGTAGACAGAAGTGGTCGCATCGGCATGATCCGATGTTACATTTAGATGCGTGTTTTGTATTGTTTGTTCCGTTTCTGTTACTAATACTTTATTTAACATTACTATTAACGTATGCAATAAAAATAATTATTAATTTTAATAAAGAATAATTATGCATAATGCATATAATACATATTATATTTATATTCCAATAATTTAATTTATTAGATTTTGTAATATTCTCTGTGGATATTGAACGGTAAGATTATTAAGTTATAGAGCGTTAGCGTAGTACGCCAACAGTCCGGGGTTCAATTTCCAAATATGACTAAAATGATAACTTGCTTTTTATTCACCAGGGTGATTCGGAAGTCACCTAATAAGCCGTTGGTTCCATCAACCTTTTTTGTCGTAAGACTTCTGGGTCTATGTAAAATAGCTGTAAAACGCGCAATAAAAAAGATATTGCTAAATAGTCATTTTGTTATTATGTAACAAGAACAACAATTTTTTGTTGAAATAATTTTTTTTTTCAACAACAAAAAAAAAAATTATTATTTGAAATTTTGAATTTTTTTACAATTTTTTGGTAAATTTTTTGATTTTTTTGTCAATCAAAAAAAAAGTTAAAAAAAATTAATAAATATGATTTTTATAACTTTTTATTATTTTGAAAATTTTATTTTTTTTTAATTTAATTTTAAATTTAAAAGAAATATTTTTTTTAGAAAATAATATTTTTTTAGAGGGCTGCAGTAGATTTTGGCGCCCTTGCTTGCTTCTAAAGTAAAGTAACACAAAAATCTTTAGCTAGCAGTATAATACCTTGCTAACATTATAATATGACTATAACAATGCTTTGTCCATACAAACACAAAAACACACCCTCATTATATTCACACGTGGTTGTCTTCTATAGGATTTGCTGAAATTTGTCGTAGCGCTACATGCGAGCAACGCGTTGAACTAAATTTCGATTCGCGCATCCAATCATTATAAATATTTAATTTTGCAAATAACTTTAATCATTATTAACATATATATTTGAATTTTGGAATTGATACTCAAGCAATTGTTTTCTAGAGCATGAAACCAAAATAAATTTTTATAGTAAATTTATTCATTTAGAAACAATAATAAAATTTTGATTAAATCTTTTTTTAAAAAATTATAGAATTATATATTCATGCTTTTTATTGTTCATTAATCATTTCTACATATAAATTTTGTTTTTTGAATTTGTTATAAATAATACTTTTTAAAAAAATTGCTACTTACAAACTAGTGTGAACATTTATTGCTCTTAAGTTTATTATGCAGAAATGCATTTTCTTTTGTGTATACCTAGATTTTTTCTACATCTTGATGGCATCTTTAATTGTAAAACACTAAAAGTTTTATAAAAAAACCTACCCGGGTTTTTTGCAAAAAATTACCCAATATTTTTGCATCTGACTGTATATATATAATTTTTAATATAGTACTGCTTTTTATTTTTGTTTAAAAGTGTGTATGTGGTTAGGTAGTTAAGTGGAATATAAAATTTAGAGCATGTTTATTATAGTTTGTTTATATTATAAAAAAATAAAATAAAAATAAAATTATTAAATCACATCTATAAAATCTGAAGTCAATAACTATCGAAGTTTCTAGCTTGGTATTTTGGGAAAATATTTGTACAGATGGCAATATGTTTTGTATTTTTTTTTTGAACAACTATAGACATTGTTCAAAAAAAATGTCTATAGGAAAATATAAAATTTGCTACATTTCACCGATGTTGCAATGTCTATTAACGTTCCAGTGGTGTTGCCTTTTATTTAAGCATGCTTGATGTCGGCGGTGTCTAAGACCGCATTCATATTTTTGCAACTTTTTTTAATTTTGTTTACATTTTGATTTTGGTATATGATAGTTGTAAGTATAACACACACAAAAACTAAATTGCAATAAAAATATTATTTATTAACAAAAAAATAAAATAAAACTTAAAATATATATTTTGTTAAAATACGCTTCAATAAATTAAAACAAAAATACACAGTAATTTGATATATTAATAATTGAAATAAATAACATACATTAAATTATTCGGTACAAAATGAAGTTTTCCTGCAGTTTATGCAGACTGCTGTTATATGCTGTAAACACATATGCTTTCTACAGTTGAAACAAGAAAACCTTGTTTTTCTGTTTTTTGTTCTATCACAATAAAAACATCTTCCAATAATAATATTCTGTTAAAAAAAATGAGTTTGAGTTTTGCACATCTCTTATAACCTAAATGAAAGGCCTCGTGGAAGATTGAACAAACTTGCTTTAACTTGCAGTAAGCCGTTTGCTTAATCCATCAAAATAGTTTGTCTTAAAATCCTAATTTCTAGATTATTTGCAGAACATTTAATTGACAAATTTTGTCTATCTATGTTTAACATAGAATAAAAAATCACTATTGGACATTTTTGTGTATTTCTGGCACAATCATAACTAGCGCATAGCTTGTCAACAATTTTAACACCTCCGTTGGTTTTATTATAGGCAATAATAATTGCTGGTTTTTGCAGAATTTTACTATCTTATTAATTTCATCATTATGATGTAAAGTAGACACCTAATGTACATTTTTCCTTTTTTTTTTGGTATATATGAAACCAAAGTACTATTATTGGAATACCCAAACATGCTGGTGCGGGCTGGTAAAAAAAAGGGTTTGAAAATTCTAAAGGCAATTTTCTTTTATTTTTTCTGATAGTGCCAATGACAGTGAGTTTATGTTCCTGCAGTAGACTTTGAACCAGAGGCACTGATGTGAACCAATTGTCCAGTAGTGACATTTCTGTTTGAACTAGAAATATGCTCACAGAGCTTATGAACCACATCAAATGCACTATTGGAAACTTTATAAGACCCGACCGGTTGTTTATATACTAGAAAGCTGCATATTCTTTTAAATGGTGCTAACATTTTATCTATTGGTGCAAATTCTAAAATGTAGTAGCCATTCTAGCAATTTAGATTGAAAATTTCAAATATTTTGTAAATCGGAGCAAATTTGTCTATTTTTTATTTTTTACTTAAAATTTCAATATCATCAAAACATCTTAATAAGAATTGAAACCTTTTAAGCAACATGGTACTGCAGCCATATACAATAGTCCAAAGAAAACACAAAGTTCAATATAATTAGTTGGATATACATTTCTGGAGTTGGCATAATTTTTGGCAACTTTTGCAATATATTTATTTGTACAATTGGTAACTGTTGTAATTATTGAATCATTAATAAAATAATTTTATATTTTTGTAATATTTTTCATCAACTTAGTTGCTTGAGAAAGACCAGAAGACGTTTTATGATATATTTTTGTCTAATTTTAAATGTTCTGCTTAGTTTTGGCATTTCTTTCCCATAGGTTTTATTGTCTTTTCCAATAAAAAACATACTAGAACTGTTATTTATGTCATTTTTATCAACATCAGAAATTTCTTGTTCAGAATCGCTTTCATGTAGCACACGTTCTTCTTCATCAATTTTTGAATCATCATACACATCATTTTGTGTTTTATCAACCTCATCATCCGTTAAAATTTTGTCTATCATTTTCTGCAAGCGGGCTTGTTCCGCCTCATAGAACTCCATAACGTACAAAAAACTTTAATTGTAATAAAAGTGTTTTTTCTTACAATTCCGGTACTGTATTTTAGAACAAAATACAAAACTTGTCAAAGCAAAGGTACAATTAAAAGATATAACTCTATAACAAGCATAAGTAGCTGAAAAAATGAATTTAATATATTTTTTCTGATATTTATATCAATGCATATTGGTGATATTTAGAAATTCCTAGAAAGGGTTTACCAGGAATAGAAAGGTTAGAAATAAACCAATAATATAAAACATAAAACTAAAAGATTACAATAAAGCTTAACATTAATTACTTTCAAATAACATCCGGTAGACCGTATTCTGAGAATAATGTTATTAATTTTTAACAAAAGGTAAATCTATAAAAAAAATAGTTCCTCAGCTTAATCTAATTATTAATTAAATTAAAATAATAAAAAAAAAACTTCAAGCACACCGAACTTGAACTGGAGTAGTAATAGCGGTGTCTGACACCGCAATAATTTATACTAGACGCAACGATTAAAATTTTGCAATCAAATTTAAACTACATATGCAAACACATTAAAAGAGCAAACTCTTAAAATATCAAGAATCAACTCCTTCTAGGTAAAGAAAAAAACTCAAATAACAATTGGCGCGGTGTCACACACCGGGCGTTACCACTGGAAGGTTGAAGTCAATAATAAGTTTTAGACCGACAAAGAAACATATAGTTCATTTTTATATATTTGAAATATAATTATAATTAAAAAAAAAACAACAACTAAGCTTTTGTCACAAACATTAGGTCTCAACCATCTTTTTTATTAAAATATAAAATTAATATTAAAGTATCAGATACTATTCTATACTTGAGAACAATATTTAGTACAACGACGAATATAGGCGTTTTTTGTATGCAAAAATATACAGAAAAGAAAACAAAAAAAAAAGTGAATAAAAACAATGTAAAATAAAAATTACATTTATTATTACAATTTTAAGAAGTTGAAGCAATTAGATTTAGAACTTTTTATCCTTTTAGAGCCGTTTTACACAATGCTTACTTTAATATTAAATTTAATATTAAATGTAAAATTTAGAATTTTTCGGAATTCGCTGTATGACACAAAAGTTTATAAAATAAGTACGTGAGCATGCTGAGCATGCACATTGAACTAACTTTTCAATGAAAGCGAAGTGTCAAATATCTGAAATAACCTTATAATATTTTAGTTAAAGCACTATTACTAGCATGCTTATTTTTATAATCGACGTTCTTCACTGCGGGTGTGTTTTACACATGTAATTAGCAATTGAAACTGTACTTTTGACCATAAGCTTAGAATTAGTTTGTTATAATTATTTATTTTTTAATTTTAATTTATTTATTTAATCTTCCGTCACTGGCGCGGTCTCTCACTCTGCACAGATTTTATTTTTTTAACATCTTTAATCTCTGAAATCCATTAGATATAACACTTTTTTGCAATTATTAAATATTTTACAAATAATTACACAGGTTCTCACATTTTGAACTAAAATAATCTTTAAGATTAGTGTATTCTTGATTTATATTTGATGTAATTTTATATTCTAAGAACACCGGAAATTCTAGGCAAATTTGAAATTCTAATTAGTGTTTAATCTTGTACCTGAGGGTTTATATTTTTATTTAAAATGATAAATATGTTTTGTTTATTTTTATGAATTTTACCCATATCAATATCAATTTTATATTTTTTACAAAACTGCGGAAAAAACACTCTTCAGTCCGCTGTCAATGACTGTGTAGCAAGTATCAAGTGCCAGTGATGAAAGATTAAATAATAAATTTAATTTTAAAATTTATGTAATAATGTTAAAATTAGTATAATAATATTTAAATATAATTAATCTATTTTAGGTTAAGTAAAGGAATTTGGCAAATATGTTTCTGTAGACATAATTAGGCACTTGCTAATAATGTAATAACATATAAAATTAACAAATCAACAGAATGGAACAAAACATATTAACAGAACAAATCGATAGATAAAACCAAATAAGCAAAGGTAACAAATGTAAATATATCGATACGTGATCTTTTCATGCAAAGCATATAGTCATACTTTGTCCAAGAAATTAGAACAGGTTCTCTTTTCTAGCATCAAAACATATTAACTCGGCGCGCGCATCATTTAATATTAAATTTAATATTAAAATAAGCATCTCCTGTAAGACGGCTCTAAAAGAAACTCACATCTGCAACTATTACACAGATTCCAAATCATCTTATATCTTTAGTTAATAATCAGTATTACATATACCTTTCCAATTTAACTCATTGTGCAAGTTAAATAATAATATTTTTGGTATATTTCATTTATGTTAATTTAATTTTGTATAGAGTTTTTATAATATCTTATGACAAATTTATTATAATATCTATTAATAAATCAATAATATAAATTGAAATGCAATCTTATTTATAATTGAAAAACATAAAAACATCAATAATCTTATATTTCAGTAAAAACTGTTCACGTATATATTGACGCCGTTTTTTTTTTCAATAGACTTCTGATTGCTAAAACTTATTTCATAAGTTTCAGGCGTGCTACATTTCAGATAATGGCATTTGCTTGTATATCAGTTTTATCTGTATATTTTATTAAGGTTATTTAACTTTAGTTTATAAAACTGAAAACGAATTTAAAATAATATTGGGATTGATTATTTTTAACGTCTATAGTTATTTTTAATTTATTTTAATTTATTTTGAATATGCAATTAAATCTTATTACAAGCGCACACGGTAATAAATTGATTCAAATTGAATTATAATTGAATTCTGTTCACTAATAATATGTGTAATTGTATTAAGATAATTATTTGCGGCTTATAAACACATTAAAGTAGTCGTACCTTACCTTCCACACAATTCTCATCAATTGGATTAAAAGCGATTAATTAATGCTAGTATGGAAACTTCATATAATAATCCTCTCCAAATCAATTGATAGCTTATCGACTAAACTGAACATAACGGCTCAATATTGCAAATTGTCTGTATTGATTGAAACAATATTGTAGATATATCCAATTCTATTTTTATTGTTGTTGTAAGTTTGTGAATATGTTTGTATACCATATTATGTTTCACATTATGGTGATTAGAAATTATTTATTACTACTTGCACTTGTAATATTATATTATATTATAGAAAAATACAAATCTGCAATTAAAACAGTATTATTATTGTATGAATGAAGTTCATACTACTAAACTATTTAAAACATTTTGTTACTAAAAACTTGTTAGTATATAATATAGCGTACTATAAATTAGATGAAATAACATTCCGCCTGTACATTGTTTTTATTGACTTACCTAACCTAGTTTAAGTAAGCCAAAGGCTTTTAAGTATGAGAGGTGAAATAATTGTAAGTTTATTTTTTGAGAGTTACAATAATGATTAAATTTATAAGTAAGCGCTAAAAGTCAAATTTTGTTGCATTTGTTCTTTTTCTTTTTGTAAATGGTGACTGTTGTCTTTTTTTATCTTGCAGGCTGCTAGTTTTAGTTTATCGACAATATCTAGTTTAATATTAATTAAAATGACGCCTTAAAAATGCTTTTAAAATAGTTTGATCTTTTTTGATCTCTATTTAATTTCTATTACTAAAATTTTATATTTACTAACTTTTTTGCAAAAATACTAGATTATATTGTTTATGTGGTAATATATGGCATATATCGGTATGAGCCAAAAATTAAATAAACTTATTTAATCATTAAATTAAATTATATTTGCCAAAAACAAGTTTAAACAATAAAGCAACATAAAAAAGATTGTCATAAAATGCATAGCAATCTGAAGGTATCATAGATTTCAAGTCTTGCAGATAATTATACTTTTGCTTGGCAATTTCGTTTTTGCGATGTATAAAGTAGGCGTACTTTATAGTTTTCATATTTTGGTCATCAGACTACATTTGTCAAAGAAGCAAAGTTTATATTGCATTTCTTTTTTAGGATTGTATTTGAATGCTACCAATTACAGTAGAATCTGTAGCTTTAAATCTAAAATAAACTGATAGGTAGTAATGAAGCACTGTAAAGTTGCTGACGCACTTGTGGTCTACATAGTCAACCGAATGTGGTTTTTTGATGCATGTTTTTTTGGAGATTTTAACGTAATCTAAACAAAAATAAGTTGCTCGGTTTTTTATTTTACGCTCTATAACGCTGTTTGGTGCTGTCAACCTTTACGTGCGTGTGTCCACTTTCAAAAAATGTTTGAGTTATTGTAATTTACTTTTTATTAAAAGTCAAATTCAAGTTTTACTTAGGATAGCTTTGCAAACATTTTGGTAAGTAAATAAATAATACATTCTTTTCAGACTGCATATGTTAGCTTTAAAATAAAATTGGTAATAAGATGTAAATACCAATGCTACTAGTACGTATTCCACAACGTTTCCGTTTCGTTAACCATATTGTAAAATGTAAAGTTATAGACAATGTTTTGTTTTGTAGTACATAGCATTAGCCGTCAACATAAGTGCCACTTTAACTAAGCCTCTTTGTTACAAGTCTGATGAACTTTAAAATCTTCTTTGGATATGTTTCTTACCTTCAAAATATTTGTCTGTAGAGTCAAAAATCCAATATCTGACACAAGTCTCTTTTAAATAGTAAAACTAAGATAAGAACAAAGATTTACAAACTGTTTTTTTTTTGTTGCCAGTCCATAAATAGTAAAAAATTGTAGCACTTTTACGGGATGTACTAAAAAACTTTTGCGCCTACATTTTTGAGATGCACTAAGAAGCAAATGTAGATTTGTTGTTGAGTTTAGTCAATTTTGTTCTAGAATGTTTTAAATAATCTAAATCTGGTTTTAACCGTTGCACGTTTTTAGTGTACAAGGCAAGCCAAGCGATTGCGATAGTTTAACATTGTTTATCAATGCTCTTGATTATAATTTTTTTTTAAATAGTTTTTTTTGACATCTACAAACGCATATTGTGTCTTTGTTCTGAAAATCTAAAGCATTTTTTGAAATTGCCGACTTAATTAGAATAATTAGCAACAAAAGTTTCTTCTTGAGCAATACGCATTCTTCAAATTTAAAACGTAGTTTGGTTTATTGCTCAACATATGTTGGTACCGTAAGAACGATAGTAAAAAACATAATAGCAAACACGCTTAACGTTTCAGGAGAAAAAATGCATTCTAAAATGGTTTAACAGGTTTGATGATATTAATGAAGTGCAGCGTCAGTAGAAACAAAACCCGCATTAGGTACAACTTTCAGGCGGATAAAACGATTTGTGATACTTGCAAAGAAAGTATGGAAAAACTGCGTACTTTAAGTCTTGTTTTGTTGGCTGTTGTGTTGAAAAAGTTGTACATAAACAAACTTGTACTAAAAGATATTGCAAAAAACTATGTTTCCTTTTTTAGAAGTTAAGTTATTTCTTGAACAAGACTTTTTATATTAGTCCTGACAAGTGATCAATGACAGATGTTCATCTCAATAAAAATAATTATTTATTCAAGTGTTTTGGCTGTGTAATAAAGTTCAAATGTTTTAAGTGTCAGAGAAACGGTTGTTAATGTCAATAGATGACCAAGATTTGACTTCAACTTATAAAACCAAAGTATTAAATAAAAAAAAAAAATCTTCAACTTTATCTTTATGCTAAGCCGTTTAAATTCTGGTGCTAATGGCATCTTCTTGGATTTGAAAGATTGGAAAAAATTACAAGGATTGGGTAAGCTCAAACTTAGTGTGCAGTGGCGGGTAATAGCAAAAATAAATGTAAGTAAAATTACAGTCATAATAAAAATGCAAGGCAGAACAAAAATATTTAACGTATAAATTATTCTAGAGTTACGACATATGATAGTGTTAAGAGTAAACTTTTGGGTAGTTATAGTCACAATGTTGAGTTTACGGTTTAAAGAGTATGTTTTTGGGCCAAACTGGGCTGCTAAAGCGCAAAATTGCTGCGGAATTAAACTCTCTTCATAATTTAGATAAATTGACAATCTTAGAACGAGAAAAAATGACATTCATTGTAGATAGATAAGTGTTTTGATAAAAGATGTCAAGTTAGGATGCACGGAAAATGTGGTTTAAAAATACTAACAAAAAATTTACCCTTAAAATATTAATACTGTCCCGTCAGTTTTTTTATGCCACTGCTAATAGTTGCTAAAATAGAAAAGATGTTAAGAGGTAATTGAAAGCAGTAAAAGTAGCTAAAACTTTATAATCTTAATAATTCCAAAACAAAATAATATTTACCGTTTTTGTGTATCTGAGTCTTGTGTTTATCAACTCCCGTTCATTAACTCCATCTTAACAAAATTGAAAAAGTCCAGATATTAAGAGTGCGTATTGGCAGATACATATGTACAATAAAAGTAAAGAATACACCGTTTTAGTATCCTAGGGTAAACGTTTTAGATTAAATAGATTCTTAATCTTAAACCTTTTCACTCTTCATTTATTTTGACAATATTATTATTATTATTATTATGCCGGACGCACAAACGCATAATTAAAAAGGTATTCTTAAGATTAGATAAGACTGGGTTAACGTTGAGTTGATAGAAGTGCATATTTTGTCGTAGTGAACTTTACTACTTTCAGTATTTTGTGAACCGACCAGAACTCAAGGCTGATTCCGAAAAGTTTAAACAATAGTAGCTTTAAAATGCTCCAAGTATGTTTGACAAATTTACGTGATAGCGTGGTGATACCAAAAATTTATTTTTAACTTTTTTGATTCATTACCATTGACGGCACTCCAAAAAAATAACAAAAAATTGAACAAATAAAAAATTGTTGTCAAGCCCTAAACAACTTAAAAGAAATGTTGGTTAGCTCGGCAATTTTGAATTGTCCCAATTTTAAAATGCCATAGACTACAATTTAGAGCAGTACTGACACAATCACATGATGGTAGAGAGTATGTGATATATTACCCGTCTTGCTCTCTAATCAAAAGTAAAATTAATTTATACATTACAAAAAAAAGTGATTGTGAGCAATTTGTTAGACAATTGATAAAAAATTGGTTTTCAAAAGATACTAAGTAGGTTTCATAATATTCCTGCTGCAAGACATCTTAAGATCTACCAAACATATCATTGTGTTGCAGCCCGTTACTACTAGCCAAAGATAAAGGCAGATGTTGCACGTTACATCAATAGCTGCAAGACCTCTGCTACACACAAACCAAAACCACAAATGCCAGCAAGTAATATAGTTTCCCGTGTTGGCAAATGATGAGCACTGACTTAATTAGACCACTGCCACGCAGCACAAAAAAATACTGTTTTATTCTGATTGTGACTGATTCTTTCAGTAAATTTGTCTTGCTTTTTTCCTTAAAGCATATTACATCTAACATGCTCTGTAAGTTAATTGACAAAAATGTATTTCTTTTGTTTGTAGTCTCGGATATATTAATTACAAACAATAGTGTCTAATACAATAGTAGGAAGTTTACTCAGTTAATAAAACAGTATAATGTTTAAGTTATTTTTTATGTTTAATGCTGTTTATTACCCCTAAACTTTGTGAATAGAGTAATTAAAACGATAGTAGTTTATGATGTCGGTAGTGACCAATATAAGTAAGATGAACAGTTAATTAATATTAGCTGTGCTATTAATTTTTTTTTGGTCCGCAAATAATTTTAGATAGTAGGGATTATGATGAGCAAAGACTTAAGAAATATTTGGTAAATAAGCAAAGAGTAAGACAAATCAAATAAAATGAATAAAAGTGCTTAGTTATATAAATTACGAGCATTAATTAAAAAAACGTTTAGCAAAAGTACAACTTGCATCAAATATCTTTAAATTTAAATGTACGGAAAAGTGTGTAGAAACGAGAGCATAAACTTTCAAACGCTATTAAGCACTTTGATTTTAAGTTAGGACAAAAAAATTCTGGCCCCTATAAAGTTAAAAAAAAATTGACATAAATGTTTACAACTCACGCAAATCAAAAGATAGATATCACACTCAAGATTTTAAACCAACAAAAAAAGTTTGAGGTTTCAAAAAAAGTTTAATTATGGTTTATATTTTAATATTTATTATTTTTAATATAAAATTATTAATTACTTTTTCAAGCATATAGTTAATTATTTATTTTATTTTAAACTTTATAAAACATGTATCACTTGTGTAAAATAATAAAATTAGTAAAACAAATACTTATTAATTTGTTTAATCTAATACTGTATGATTACTAGATCAAAACGTTTGACTAAAATATTGATATTTTTTTTGTAGTTTTTATAAAAGTGTAGGTACTTAAATGTTTTGTAACCTAGTAGTAGTTTCAGATGAGTCAAATCAGCAATGCGCGTAATAACTTTTTTTAAATTTAACTTTAAAGCAATTGTATCAAATTAAAACAAAATATAACAGTGATAAGGTAATTCTATACTATAGCTTTTTATTCAATAAGTGTTTGTTTTTTTTTTTTTGTTACAAATTCCAAATTATTTGTGTGTATGCTCGCTTTTAAAATACATATATGTAAAATGCATGGTAAAATGCAGTATTATATGTTTTTACGTTTCTATGGTTACGATGAACAACCAAATCAATATATTTCAGTTTGTATTAGTTGAATTTGACTCGAAACACACTAGTTTTATTTTTTATTTTTTAATAAAATTGCTCTATTGAAGTTTTTAAATTATTCACAATGCAAATAAATTTATTTTATAAAATTTTGTGATTTTGTTTTTTAGTTGTATTATAAAAATGTCAAGGTATAATAAAAGTAGAATACAATAAATTAATTAACAATAAAGTTTCAATGTCTGTAATAATAATAAAAATAATGAAAATGTAAAACATAATAAACTATATACTCAGATGAGACAAACAAGTTTATTGAAGTAAATTACAATCGCATTAAACTATTAAACAATCGCACAAAGCAATGAATTTTCTTTATGCTTGCAATAAAAATAAACCTGCAACATATTTTCCATACAATTCTCTTTATTACAGTACCCGGAAAACTATCATTGGTAACGATTACATTAATGAAAAATGAAGCAATCACATTAGGTGCTTTACATTTGATTCATTTGTAAGTTTAACGATCGAGTTCTATATAAAGTCCTTCAGTGAATACCAAATAGTTTGCAGATGCTACGACAATAGCAAGAGCTCCGCAAAGGTAGAACGCGGCCTTCTGTTTGTTAAATCTTCTCTAATTATTGGCATAATTGAGCACTCATCTATTTAAACTTAAACAAACATACACACTATGTGAGATTTCTAAATCCTCAACGCAAATTGCAATATCTACAAGATTTCTCTAAACAACCCCTTTATTGCCGAGTAATTCGTATATAATTTGCCGTGTTTGCAAAGTGGATAGAAATGAAACTACGTTGCATAAAAGTTAGAAATGAAGCTAGTCAAATCAGTATTAAGAATATTTGTGCAGTTTTTATATTTGATTCTAAACTAATGTCTTTATTTATTTAAATTACAATTTAAGTTTATTGTTTTTAAAATTAATAATTATTAATTTAATGTATCAACCAAACACGTTTTTTGGTTTTTGTTTTTAATCATTTTTGTACATAAAAATATTTAATAAAAAACTTAAAGATGTTGTGCTTATGTGAATAGTTAGTATATAGTTTTAGAAATTTTTATAAAATGTTGTATTTTGTAAATGTTTTTGGTAATATGTATCTATAAAAAAATTGTGACAAGTATTTTGTTAATTCAGTAAAGTTTGAATAAGCAATAATAATAATAACTTTTTTTCGAATAGCATTTGAAATGTATTGTGCAGTTTTGTAATTTATAAAATTTACAAAATTTAAATAGTAATATAATAACACAATAAACACTCTAAAAAAATAATGCAAGATTATCGTAACAAAATTGACAATATTTTTTTTACAAGACAAATTTTTAAATAAAATCTGGAAACCAATGGAGCGGCACTCCCAAAGTAATGTTCTTAGGACTCGCAATTTATACCAAACTAACGTTTTGTATTAATTTGGATAATATGACTACATACGAGTGGTTTTTACAAACTAATATATCATGTAATATACTAAGTAAAAATAACCTTCCAATGACGGCAACCAAACTAAACCGGACACAATCAACGGAACTATCTGGGACAGGTAAGGCTAAAGTATATAAAAGCAAAAACGAAAAGTTTTTAATTACAATAACTTTGAGCAAACCTGTCTTAGATTTTTAAACGGAAATAACTGTTATTAAATGATGCGGTAAAAATATGACCGATTTGGAGACAACACTTTAACAGACCAATAACCATTATGTCGGACAGCCAATTGGTACTACAATCAATTAATACGCTTATCATTAATAAAATCCAAACTAACAATAAACTACATAACAAGTCTGGGAACATTATCTACAGACTACATAGCACACTTAATCTAGATACTAAAAAACTAGTGTACAGGAAATTTTAAAACGGACTAGTTTGAAGAAAAACACAGATACCTTTATAGACTCAAACCTGGTTTTGAGATCGCAGAAAAACAAATAATATTTAGTAAACTTGAAAAAAACAACTAACTCTAACAAGATTATCACACATTTTTTGAAACCATGCAGATAGTTTAAACAAACACATAAATATAATAAAAATCTTAATAGAATTCTTGGGCCGCAGGTGTCTGAAAAACAATAAATATCTGCTGAGCAATAGCAAGTGCTAGGTTTACAGTAGGCAATGCTTTTTTATCAAGAATAAGGTAACTAAAGAAAACTTCAAAAAAGCCTTTAGAGAACAAATTTTAAATTTTATAAAAAAAAATTACTAAAAAGTAACAATAAGACCAAAATTCTGCAGTGCAAAACTAAGTATAATAATATAAAATTTATATCTAATATTTAGAGTATTTTAGCAATCAATAAAGTTATAGAATGCGGCAAAATGCAATTTTTGTTTCTTTTACTCAAAGATAAAACATTTTTGGTGTTAGATTAAATATGATTTTAGTAAAATTTTGGATGTATCAGCAATTGGGTGTGTTTTACTTAAAGTAAGTTTTTTGTATTTTAAATGTAATACTTTAAAACTAGTTCAATAACAAACAAACCTGTACACATATTTTTTGTATTTGGAATCAAAACTATAATGCAATTGTTTTTATTTTTAATATATTTTTTTTTATCTTATAAGTCTTGATCTATATAATTAGCAGCTTCAAAAGATTTCAAGTTGCAACTTTTATTTTCTTTACTTAAAGATAAAGCATTTTTGATTAAATTAAATATGGCTATATAACATGTATGGTGCAAGGATGCTAGACGTTCCAATTTGAGTAAAAAAAACTAAACCTGACTAATTAGTATTGCGGAAGACGAGTGAATTGTCTGTTCTGTGTTATATAAATTAAAATCTTATAAAAAAACTAGCAAAAAAATCTTTGAAATATTAAAAAATTGTAAAATAACAAATTCTATACAAAAATATAATTTATCTATCTAGACCATGTAGTAAAAAGATAAAAATATATGATGCTTTAGCAGTTAATGCAGGATAAAATAAAATAAAAAACGGAACGTTGGACGTAAATGAATACCTTGCTTAAAAAATATGTGCAGTTGATTTGGCTGCAACAGTATTAAATTGTTCTAATCAACTGCAAATTAATGATGTTTTTTGTATACCAAAAATATTAAGATTTTACACAACTTCTTCAGATAAATATTCAAAATTTTAATATTAATACAAAATTAGCAATCAACTTTTAAAACTCTTACATAAACTGATTTATTAAAAACTTTCATTCTTAATCTATAGCAGAATTAAGACGTTTACACCCATGTTTAATATGATAAAACCTTTGCAAACATTTACGAGGGGCACTGTTAAGTTTGCGGAACCAAGTACTGCCTGTATTGCCAGCGTTCTGCGATTGTCATATTTGTAAAATTTGACGTTTTTCACTTATAATTTAGTTGACAATTTGATTTCAAACTGCTCAGTTTTGTTTCAACAAAATTTAACGAGAGTATTAATTGTGTCAAAAATGAAAATTTTGAATCGTAACTTCCGAGTGATAATTTTTTATGATTTTTGATACGGTTTAACACCGCAGCAATGTGTGGAAAAACTTAGTTGGTTATTTGGGGATGAAGCACCATCCAAAACTATGGTTTACAAATGGTTTGCAGAATTCAAGCGTAGAAGATCAACGTTTGATGACGATCTTTGCAAAGGTCGTCCATGCACCTCTGTTGTCGCAAAAAATATTGATGCTGTGCGTAAAATGATTTTCTCAAATTGGTGACCCTTAGTGAGAAGCATCTTTAGGCATTGCAGCAAAACAAACTCATACAATTTTGCACAATCATGTGCACGTGTCAAGTAGTGCATTGCTAAAGAAATTTAAAAGAGGTTGTTCAAATTTGGTATATATCATCGTAACAGGTGACAAATCTTGGATATATTTATATAAGCTTAAAATGATTACTTGTTTCTTTAAAAAACGGGTCTGTTGCAACTGTTGCATTTGAGGATCAAAGGACAGTTAATGCTGACTAGTATACTTCAGTTTGTTTGCACAAAATTATTGGAAAATAAGGAACAACATAAACAAGCGCACACACAGCACGACAAACTGTAGAGTTTTTGACAAGTAACAACATCCAATTAATGACTTATTGCCCATATTTGCTTGATTTATTGCCAAATGACTTCTTCCTATTTTGACATATCAAAAATAAAATGCGTGGTGAGCGTTTTTCATTGCCTGAAGATGCCGTTGAAGCATTTAAATCACTTGTTTCTTTGTTTAGAGTGGCAAAATTGTTTTGAAGATTGGTTTCATTGGATGCATAAGTGTATAGGTTTTAAAGAAGAATATTTTGAGAAGCAATAAAGCGATTTATATAACGTAATTTGTGTTTTGCTTTACATTTTTCAAAAACTTTGACAGTGTCTTTCGTATCAATATAAAAACTTAAGAACCTGATATAGCTTGTAACTGTAAAGTATGCATGCAATTGGTTGTTAACAAGAAACTTGGCCGCTCAATACAGGACCCATTAAAATGAAATTTTATACATAGTGAAATTTTAGAATTAGACCCCAATTATTAATGTAATCTATGTACTTTCTTAATATTCATTAATATACCTGAACATCAGCTAATAAACATTTTGTTCCGCAAAAAAAAAACTGCTTGTGCAATATTTTTATCACTTTAAGCATTCATCCCAATCTAAATTTTGTTAAAAATTACAAAAATCGGTAAATATCAAACATTACAAGCTTGTTGTGGCTTTGTAGTTACAGCATGGCACTTCTGTACTTTTTTAAAATTACTC
The DNA here is from genome assembly GCA_963932245.1 of Tachinus rufipes. Taxonomy (NCBI): domain Eukaryota; kingdom Metazoa; phylum Arthropoda; class Insecta; order Coleoptera; family Staphylinidae; genus Tachinus; species Tachinus rufipes. The sequence goes on from OZ010744.1 coordinate 74,481,558, forward strand.
AAACTTTTAAGGGTTTTTATATAGATAAAGATTAATTAACTAATAAATGTGTTTAAACTTGTTTAATATTATTATTAAATTATCTATACTAATGTTTTTGATAAGCACCAATTCTTACGGGGGCGTGTAATAATAATATTTATGTAACGTCATTTAAACGTTTTACAAGTAAAATTACACTTCCATTAGATTAACACATTAAAACAACTGTTATGCATCTATGGCACGCCAAGCATTAACCTTAAAACAATTTAAGGATGCTGCAAAATTAAAATTGCCACAGTATCAATTTACAATTTTATAAATTTTATATAAAAGATACAATGTTTGACTGAACAGAACGTGTAAAAGTAAAAGAAAAAAAGATATGTTCTATAACTTGACACGTTTAAAGAAAAATGCATTCAAGGCAATGGGATAAATTGATAAAATTATTTAAAATTTTAAAAGCAAAACAAATATCAAAATATTCTTGCTTTTTTCAAAGACGTACTAAGTTGACGTATACCCTAACACGTTGCAACGTTAGTATTAAAATTATTATTTATTATTTTTCCGTAATATTATAGTATTACATTTTGACATAGCAGTTAGTATTTTATATACTTTTAGGTTGTTCAGACCTATTTACAGAACTTTCAAAGTGTGGTAACCATATCACACAACAGTACTCCAAAATGAAGCAAATTATTGTAATAAACAAGATGATTAGATTTTTTATGTTTGTAAAATCCTTTGTGATACATTTATTAAAACCAAACATATTGTTTCAATTAGCAATAACAAAAAAGACAACTTTTTGTTAAAATAATTGCCAAAATCACTAACGGTGTTTACCTGGAGTAATTTGATACTGGCTAAATAATAATTAAATTTGTAGTTATAAAAATGTAACACTTATAAACTGTTAATTGTATTGAGATTTGGTTAGAGAGCTTTGGAATCTTTGGGCGACAAATTTTGACTAAGTTTAATGTTTCATTTGCAAACAATAATATTGTTGACTTTAAACTGATAAAAATGTTTTTTAATATAAATATTTTACAATGAAGTGGTTCTAAATAAGACCTCCAAAGGACACCATATTATACTAAATATATTTCTAAAAAGAAACTATCTATGCAAACTTATTGCGTGCGGTTTGTAAAATAAGATGTTAGCCATATTAAAATTAATTTTATCAAAAGCTTTACTAAAATCCATGTATAATAAGTAAAATTTAACGCAATCGCCAAAAAAAAACTAAAACAATATATGCGTATAAGAAAAGATTTGTATCAGTACATTGTTCATTAATAAATCCATTCTGTTAAGGTATAACATGTTTAAATAAGTTTTTTTATAAAACTTGCAATAAGTGATTCAAAAACTTTAAGAACCGCAGATAAAATAAAAATTGATTTCTAGTTTTTAATCTCGTTTTTATTTTCTGATTTAAAAATAAGTTGTACAAAAGACAATATTGATATGTTTAAAATTTACCTTATAATAATGAAACAAAACATACAATATAACTAATAAAGTATAATTACACAAATTAGTATTAGAGCATTTGATCAAGTCTTGTTTTACCTTTTACGGCTATATTTAGCAGTACGGTCTATATCTCTGTAGAAGTAATATTTAATTGAAATTGACAAAAAATTAAATTAACGTTTAGATTGCAAAGAATTCCGTTGACTATTGTAAACTGAAAAAGAGTATGTTGCAGATGCATTACCAATTACGCTACCATCATTAAGTTAAACATTACCAAAAACATAGACAAAAATAGTTTATTTAGTCCAGCATTTGATTTTACAAATTTTCAAAAATTACTAAAGTTTTTAAATGCCAAATATTTAGTTTGTGTTTTATTTAATACTATAACAAAACTTAATAATATTCCAACATTGTTTTTTAAAATCAGCAAATATTAAGTAATCAGATTGCTAGTTTAATAATCTATACATTTATGACATGTCGTTTTTAGGTAATCAGTGATTAAAGCTCTGTATTAAAACAGACAAAAAACTTGGATTTGAGTATTACTTGTGTTTGTATACATTTTTAAATCATAAAATTTATTATAAAATATTAAAGTTGCAGTATAAATGTCAATAGTATTCGAACATTTCTATCTAATTTATTAACATCAAGTAATTATTTATTAAAATGTAAGGCAAACTTTTAAAATTGAATATTACAGATAAGTTGGATTTAAGGTGATCAGCATCAGTGCATAAAGGTCCAACTTTTAAAGATAGATAATACGCATCACAAGGTAATAAAGGGTTGCATTTTGCAACATTTGTAACTACAAACGACTAAAAAACACAAATTTAATACAACACAATAATCATTAACAATACTATTAAATTCTGACAAACCATAAAATGCATAACAATCATACAATAAACTTTCAATGCTATGTTTTTATTAGAACTATTGTTAACGTTAACTGGATAGAGCCTTACACAGTTATCTACTCTCAGATGCAAAAAAAACCGGGTTACTGAGTATTTTTTTGCAAAAAAACCGGGTAATTTTTTTGATAAAGCTTTTAGTGTTTTATATATCAAAGAGACCATCAGGATGTAGAAAAAAAAAACATATGGTATTTATCAGTTCATTCAATGAACATTAATAAGCAAAAATAAAATTCAAAGATATGCGTTTTTACTACCTATTGTTTCACTACTCATTTGACATTATGCACAGAAGATTAAAGTGGCTACTGGGTTGACTTGTTTGTTTTTGATTAACTGTTCTTAAGACAGATTGGTGTGTTAATTATAGTTTTATGTGCTAAAGATTGTGCAAAAATTGTTGCTCTTGTGGCAGATGGACGAAGCCAGCGGTATGTGTCCAAATTCTTTTGTGTCAGTTTTTCTACCGTCCAAAGAGCATCTGGCACGAAACAAAAAACAACTAGTATCAATGACCGGTTTATTGATTGTACTACTCTACAGAATCGTTATGTAACTTCACTGGAGACTAAAAACCAACTCCGTGAGGTTTGTGGTACAGCTGTGAGTGTGTGGACAGTTTGTTAAAAGTTGCAAGAAGTTGGTTTAAAATCTTGTAGACCAGCAGCTGGACCAAAATTACTCCCACGTCATTAAATAATCAGACTCCAATTTTCTTGCAAACATTTAAATTTGACATTGACATAATAGAAGACTGTACTGTTTACTGACGAGTCTAGATTCTGACTACATTTGCTAGTTGGAAGAAAACGAGTATGAAGACAAACGGGAGAATAGTTTGCAAAGTGCATCTTTAAGCTTTGGTGAAATTTCTTTAATGATAAAGTCAGGAATATATAGAACATGTTTGGGACATGCTGGGCAGGCGTGTTTGAAGACGTGCAGTTGTACTAACCAAAATAAACAAGCTTTGTGTGGCACTTTAAATAGTATGGCAGAGTATTCCACAAAATAATATTCGTGAGTTCATTAGTAGCATAGGCCGCCGTATTCAGGCAATAGTTAGGAAAGAGGCAATACAAAGTATTGAAATCTTATTTAACTAAAATTTTCATTATTAATATTTGTTAAGTTTAATTTGCAGAAATGTAGTTTTTTTCGTGTATACGTACATTATTATTTTTGCTTATTAATGTTTATTAAATAAACTGATAAGTATCATATGTTGTTTTTTTCTACATCCTGATGGTCTTTTTGATTGTAAAACACTAAAAGTTTTATAAAAAAAAAATTAAAATTACTTGGGTTTTTTGCAAAAAATTACCCAATGACTCGGTTTTTTTGCATTTGAGTGTATATTAAACAAAATAATATTTGGCACGTTAAAATAACCCATCACTATAATTTTGGAATCACAATGTTGAGCGCAAATAGCAGACATTGATTCTGCATGAGATTCATATATCTTTGGTGAAGATTCGGACAATATGTAAACACATCCTGTTATAGAATAACAAATTTTGCTTGATCTCTTGCAAACAAAACTTTTCTGATTAACTTTTTACGTGTGTTTTATAACACGTAGCTAGAATTGCTGTTGGTTATTGGATATTGTTGTTTAATTATAATGAGTTTTATCTTGTCTTTGGAAAGTAATATTATTTATTACTTAGATTTGTTAAGTTTGTTAGAACAGTTAATGATTTTATAGCTAGTTGATAGGTAAGTACTGTAAATACAAAGTATTGCTTCTCGGTCTAATCAAATTTCTCAAATTTTTATAAATAACAAAAATTTCTATAAAACAATAAATTTATTGCATGTTAGTTGAAAATCTTCAATACCTTCTTTTTTAAATAATCAGAACAATTTAGTTACTATTACTAAAGAATGCAAATTAATTTGCATTTAACTACTATTTTAAATAAAAAGTTGTTGTACCTAAAATACTAGCTAGTGATAAAATAATGGATCAAATTTATTTTAGGCAACTTGTTGTCAAAAGATATCTTTTTAAATAAAATACCCAGAAAAACATAAAATATATTAAAATTCTACTTATTATTTTTAAAATATTTGCATAAAATTATAGTTGATGGTTTTAACTTTAAAATTATAAACGCTGATGTTTTTCAAAGTTTTGTTTTTCACCAATTTTAATGTTTGGTTTACATTAATAAACTTTTTTAAACAATCAAAAAAAAATTTATTCATAGTTTTGCAGATGGTAGCACCTTTTATACTTTATACTTTCCAAAAACTATATCTTTATTAGTACCAACTTTATTAGTACCAAATGTTAAATTAAACAACAAATCTATATCTAAATTATTTTAAATGATTTTTAGGGACAACAATCTCACATAATTATCTTTGAAACAAACATATTTTTGTTATAACTTTGGAAGTATCTAGACTTTTTAAAGATGTAAACAGTTTAAGTTTATGCATGTATATAAAAATTTTATACGTGTTTGCGTTGAATATTGTAGTCAAGTATGGAAAAAAGTTTTTAAAACCACATTATCTTTTTTAAATTTTGTTTAAAAACAAGTTATTCAAATCATTGCTAATCTAAAATTTACTATTGACTTAGATATTTTACAATATCAGCGCCATGTTGCAGATTTTTACACTTTATTAGACTTTTTCATAAAAAGACATACTGACATCTACACAAATATTTAGTTGTATTCACTGACAGTTCAAAGATGTAAGACCAAAACTTTTAAGAGAAATCTTTTTAGCTGTACTATTGACACACAGAATAAACTTTTAAACTTAGTACTTCTCAAGACTTATAAGCCGCAAATATTCAAGGTCAATGTTCATAGACTGATTGTCTTCAATGTGATAGTTTTAGCAAGAGTGGTTTCACACGTTTGTTAAAGTTTTAAAGTTTTAAAGCTGTTGTAACATTAAAATTATGTAAATCTTAAATCTTTGCAATATTGACGTTATTGTCAATTACAATCTTTAATTATATTAGTCTTTTACAAACTTTTATTATAATACAACTGATATGGATTTAAAAAAAAATTGTAAACAAACGCTGACTAGATACTGAAAGTTTTTGTTTGAACTAAAACATTTAATATATTTTATGACATATTAGTACAAAAGCAGTATAGTTTCTAATTTCATTAATTAACTTCATGTTTTGTAATATTTATGTTTTTAAATCAATTATAAACAATTTTACATTTTAATGTATAAATATTATTGACAATTATAATAATAAAACAAAACAAGTTTAGTAACAAGCAACAAATACTATAAATAATAAATTAATTTATCTCCTATATAAAATGTTTTCATTTCAGCAAACGACAATTTAAACTACAACCATATATAAAATAATGAATTTTGTTATGCCTACTTGAAACTAGATACTAGATACAGATCAAAATAGAAGTATAAATTATACTTTTTTATTAATAAAACAAAAATACTGTATGTATATTCTATAATGACAAGAGTGCTATAAGTTCTAATACAAGTATTATAATATTATATATTATGTATTTATAATTACTACATATTCGCCCGTAATATCAAATTAATTCAGCACTAATTGTATTGATAGAGCTACTAATTCTATTATAATTACTTTATGTATAATTAATTGGTGATTAGAAATAATTAGCAATGGTTAATATAAAACTATAATAATGCCGCAATAATTAATATGTATGATTCGGCAATGCGAATCAATATGCTTCTAAATGTGCATCAAAGATTCCATTCACCCATCCAACTAAAGTCCGCAAATAGCGTATATTATTCAACGATCGCACTTTGGCTAATCCGTCTGAAAGCCCAAGATTGAAACGTGTAATTTTCGCGCATTAAACTATCTAAGTTGAGTGCGAAGCGCGAACAATGACTAGCTTGGGTAGTGCACTAGTAATTTGCATATCGTTTTAATGAAGTTACAATAGGGAATAATGGTGATGATAAGAGAAACTTGAGGAACTGCTAGAGAACTATGGATGACCCGGGTACTATCGAAAATGCATTACAGTAAAGTCAGTGGAATTTATTCAAGAGAAGCTTTTGCGAAAAGGGAGATATTTTAAAACTTTTTTTGTGAAGATTGCTTAAGTTTGAATAAGATAGTAAAGAGATATTGATTAAACAAAGATAAAATATTCAAAGTTAAGGATAAAGATTAGCAAATTAAATACCTATAATTTATTTTAATTTATTAATAAGACATTTATTAAAAATGAATTATTAATTTATGTTTTGTAATAAATAAAATTGTATTTTACATTATTTATTATTACTTTGTAAAGTCGTAATTGAAATTCAACATTTCTTGATTGATAATCGTCAAAATCACATTAATATTATGTATAAAAAACTTTATATAACAAAATTTTATCTCACATATTTTCTCAATTTTCAATAATAAGTTTATCAAACAAAATTATTATGTAGATGTTCTGAAGTGGTTGTTGTTAAAGTTTGTAGGGAGCTTACTGATCCAGAATATGTGCGTATTACTTCTAAAAAACCGGAGCGTGCGAGGTGATAATACGCTGGTAAATTTGTTTTGAGAGTAATTCAGTTAGTGCGGGCGATATAAAACAAACGTACGCCTCCTGAATGTGCCGCACTAGGCCTGGGAAGGCTCCATCGATCGGTACTCATATAAGGGCTCTGCTTTCGCTCATCCTGCCCCTGTGTACAGCTCCCTCATCTCTCGCTCACTTTTACATCTTAAAACATAAAACAATTGTCAGTGGTTGACACGAAGGTGGCTTCTCATTTATCTTTGCTTGGATAACATTGTTTGTAGCAAGAAATTATCCTGTACCGCTCTGTTCAACTGGTATACACAACAACAAAAATTCAAATAATGTAGCAATAAACATGTCTAGACTAAGAAAAATGTAATACAATATTCAATTAATTCAATAACTAAAATTCAGATTTAATTAAATTAGAATAATAAATATTTATATTGTATGAATAAAAGAGGCTTAAAAAAATTATATTAATTAAATTTTATCACAATGTGGAAATTAATGCCCAACGGTTTTAATTTTAATTAATTTTTTTAATGTAATTAATGTTGAACTTATTTGTATTACATCCGCTTTTCTTTTAAGATAATCTGCCGCTTTGAACACAAATTAATTTAATGGTATTATATATTTCTAAAAGTTTATTTTTCAATTCCAGCTTCTTTAGTAAATATTTATTTTTTAAAATTGTAATTGTTTTGACACGTAATCTGAAAAAAAAAACAATTTGTAAAGTTAAGCAAATCATATAGGATAGGGGACTGATATAAAAAGCATAATTTTTTTGCAATGTGTTTATTTTCAATATTTAATAATTCTCTGCACAAAAATCATTTAACATATTTTTGTTTTTGTATTTAATTTCAGTATACTTTTGATTGCAATTGTTAACAAACAATTATTTCTTAACGCATGTCTACATTTTTTTCTTTTTATGGTAGTTTAGTTTCTTACTTAGTCTCACCACTTAATATTCAATTTTTTTCAAATCCACATCTCAAATGTATTCAAAAGCACACAATTTGTTTTAAAATTGTTAACACATTTGCTAATTTTGTGGCTATTGTGCGGTAGGTACGCATGTATTTGCAGCCTGTTATCTTTGTTGTAATAGGATCCACTTTATAATACTTTTTAATTTTAAAAAGTTATGTGCTGATATTACTTCTTTCCAAAATTTTTGTTTATTTAGTCTACTGTCAAGCTACTTGACATAAACTTTATCAATGCTGTGACGGTTTGCCTTAACTATAAACAAAAAATTAATATTAGACTATTTTATAGCAAACAAACAAAAATAGAAAAACGTTTTAAATGTGAAAGTATTGGAGATAATTATTATCTAAAGAAAAAAAAAACAAAAAAAAGTTACAAAATGAAATAAAAAACTGCAAAACAAACAGAGACTCTAAGAAACGATAAAAAAAAAGTAATAAGATAAAAACACTAAAAATAAAAAACAAATAGACAAAAAATTTAATAGTGGACAAAGAAAATAAAAACTAAAAAGAAAAAAAAACAAATGGAAAAGATACATAAACACAAAAAAAGCTATAAACCGTACAAAACTAAAAAAAAAAACAACGTAAATAAAGAAGTTCACAAAGTTAAAAAAAAATTATAGATTCAATTTGGTAAAAATATAATATGATAAACATAAAAGACAAATATTAAAATACAATGCTCAAAATAATTAAAGAAATTTATAATGTAGGTCTTTTTTAACAATATGCAAATCTATAATATGGCATTAAGTTTTTCTGGAAGTTCTGACCAACTTTGCTAATTTAACCAACTTTGTAACATTTACAATACAAAGTTACCCATAAAACACACTTAGATTATTGACACCCTGTATATGCATATATCAATTTTTGCGTTTTTTAATGTTTTTTTGCATTTTTAGCAAAAACTATTTCCAAATTTCCAATCAATATAGGTCATTTAAATTTTCTTATATTTTTTCGTTTTTTTGCTAGAGGGCTGATATATAATTTTAGTTTTTAAAAAAACTATTCATTTTGGTAAAAAAAAACAAGAAAGTTCAGTTGATATTTTTCCGATAGAGAACGCATTTTCCGCTAAACAACGTTGACAAATTTTGCAAATTGTTACTTTCAGCTGATTTTTTGGATTTTTAGCCAAAACTATGCAATTTCTAGAAAAATTATAAAAGGCGGATTTTCTCAAAAACTGTGTATCTGATCAAATATTATCAAGAAACAGACAAGTTTACTTGAAAATTAATAAGTTCCAAAAGGTTTAACATCTAAGAATCTTAAAAAACTATCTTCTTGAACACTTTTTTTATACAAACTTTAACAGTTTGTGTAAATTAGAAACAAACTAATGTAAACAAAAAATTGTTACAAAATATTAAAAATCAAAGTGGTCAATTAAAAAAAAACAAAAATTTCTGTACACTTTAAAGAGCTATAACTTCAAATTTATTAAAAATAAAATACTATTTTATTAGGTCAATATTACTCAATTTGCTTTTAGTTAGTGGCATTCATTTTATGACTAGTTAATTCAGGGCACTCTGTGTATGTCTATTACTCCAAAACCACCCTTTTTATGCGTGCGCTAGGTAAAAATAGTCTTCAGACAGTCCAACTACACCTGAGTATACAGGTTGCTAAGCTGTGGGTAAACCTTTTCTAAAAAATGTCTATGAACTACTAGTATATTAAAATGAAGCATTTAAATAAGGTGAAAATCATTTGTGTTATTGTTTCTATATATCTAAACACCGGAGAATTTTGTAGACTTATCAAAAGCTTTTGATACAGTAAATCATTATATTCTTTTATATAAGTTAGAAGCATTTGGCATAAGAGGCCCAGCAATTAATGTAATATGGTCTTATTTAACCAATAGAACTCAGTTTGTTGACTTTTTAGGTTGTCATTCCGAAAGTAGTGTAGTAGATTGCGGTGTCCCACAAGGGAGCATTTTAGGACCGCTTTTGTTTATCTTATACATAAACTACGGTAAAGAATCCAGTGATGTTGCCACTAAATTGTGTAATGATCTTGATATTTTAAACAATTATTTTAAGAATTGCTCTCTAAACATAAACAGAATAAAACGTGTACAATGCAATTTTTTACTAAGAAATTAAATTACAACAAAAGTCAACTTATAAAATTAAATAATAAATCAATCAAACAAGTTGAGAATTTTAAGTTACTGGGTCTTTATCTTGATACTGACTTATCGTGAAATAATTATATTGATTTCTTATGTACTAAATTGTCTAGTTTATGTTTTGCATTGCGTAGGTTGTCCCATATTAATAGTTTATATGTTGTACGTACATTTTACCACTCAAATTTTGAGTCAATTTTGAGGTACGGTATTATTTTCTGAGGTGAATTAAACGTAGTTCATAGAATATTTTGTTTTCAAAAAAGAGCAATAAAAGGAATCTATAATTTACCTTTTAGAGAATCCTGTAAAAATACATTCATTAAAGAGAAATTGTTAACCATGCATAGTTTATATATCTTTGAAATTTTAAAATTTACTGTAAATAATATATCAGACTTTACTTAACTTAATACCCACTACAGTTATAATACCAGACATCAGCTTAATTTAGAAATTCCTATGCACAGATTAGAAAATTAGTTTAAATCAAACCCTTACTATATGGGAACTACATAAACTTTATAACTTACTTCCAGATCACATAAGGTCACAACAGCTAAAACTGATTATTAAAAGTATAAAAGACTTACTTATGAGCAATGCATGTTACTTTATAGAAGAATTTATTAATATAATATGTTAATTATATCTCTGTAGGTAGTTAGGTTCTATCAGATGTTTGTGACGTATTTTATACAATGTATATTGTCTTAAGAATCAATAAATCTATTATTATTATTAATATAAAAGACGCATTAAAAAAACAAACCAAAAATAGGACTGGTTAAAAAAAAGAATACTTTTGCAAAAACCTGTTTTAACTCTGTACCACATAAGATGTTGTTTACATTTTCCTCGTAAACATGTTGCATAACAACTTTGACAGTAGACTCTTTACAGAAAGTCACAATTTATACAAAAAGTCTAAAAATATGGTGTTAGATCTGTTATGGTTTAGAGCGGAATTAGTTTTGATAAAAAACAGAGCTTGTACCAGTTGCAAGAGGATTAACCGCTAAACGGTACATTAATCTTATCCTGGAGAATCATGTTATACCAGCTGTTTCTGGTATAAGCTTAAACTGTGTGTTTATGCAAGACAACGCAAAGCCTTATACTGTGGCCATTACTATAAACTACCTTCAGCGTTTTAGAATTAAAACTATATAATAAGCTTTTTTAAGTTTTGATCAAAACCTTATTGAACACTTTTAAGATTGGTTAGATAGACGTATTCGAATACGCATTGATCTACCTCAGACCCTTCAACAGCTAACAAACGCCCTAATTAAAAAATGGAAAAAACACAAGAAAACATCTATTGGTTTGTACAAAACATGCCTTAAAGATGCAGTATATAATTAATATAAAGATAAAGACAATATTTCAAAAAACTGATATAAGCAAAAAATCAAAACTTAGAAAAACAAAAAAAATATAGACATGCAAAGAATTAAAAAAAAAAAAAAAAAAAAGAAAAGAAAGTGATAACGCCATAAAAAAGCTGAAAGTAGAAAAAATGCTTGACATAACATCAAAAATAATAAAATATATAAGAAAGAAGAAAAAACTTACAAAACTACTAATTGAAAGTACTAAAAAAACGGAACATAGTAATAATACCACATAGACAAAAAAAGAGATAAAAACTACAACAATTATATGAAAATCACAATCAGCAGCGCAATGGAAAAGATTCTAAAATAATTATAAAAAATAAATAAAAAACAAGATTGAAAATTTAATAGAAGACACCCAATGCGTATCTAGAAAAAAAAGCACCCAAAACCTCATTTTTATATTAATCTGCTTCATTGTCTTAGAAAAGACATTTGACCGGATAAAAAAAAGATTTATGAAAAATATTTCAAAAACAAGAAATAAAAAAAAATCTGTGTATAGAGAAAACAAAAACATTGTTGAAAGAAATAATATATAATCGAGAGAATTTGAAATAAAGATTGAGCTAAAGCAATAAAGTGTTTTCAGTCTAATGTTATTTACAATAGTGTTAGACAAAACCATAAAAAGCAAAGAACAATATAATGACTTTAAAAATAAGACATTGGAATATAAAAGCAACAACGCATGTAACAAAAATGCCAAAAACCCATAAATAAAATATTAACTAATGAAATAAAATTGAAAACGTAAAGAACAAAAAACAACCACCAAAAACCCTAAAAAAAAACTTAGAGTGACAATGTAAAAAAAAAGTGGTAAAAAAAGAAATAATATAGACAAAAATCAAACAAATAACACAAAGCATTGAAAAATGTATAAAATAATGTTAAAACAAAAGCCATACACTAAAAAGTGGAATGGTTCATAATTAATATAGTTGATAGAGTTGATCGTTACTACGTGATAATTTATATAAGAAAATTAAATAAAACAATTAATATGTTTTTATATCACAATTTATTTTGTCACACTGTGACTTCATAAAATACATGAATACAATATAAATGTATTCAAGTATTGGTAGAAGATAGCCTAGGTTCGGCCAAAACTGCAGTCACAGTGTGACAAAATAAAATGTGATATAAAAACCTAATGATTGTTTTATTTAATTTTTGTTCATAATTAAATAAATAAATAAAATATAAGACTTATTATTATTATTTATTACACTATGTTTATACAAACCGCGTTTAGATATATTTCCAATATTTATTTTAATAAAAAGTTGTGTAATAACATTTACATAAATTGATTATTTTACAATTCCTAGCAAAACTTGCAAGGTGCTTGCAAATTTTATTTCTTGTTTTATATCCTTAAATTAATTTAAAATATTTCCTCATCTATCCATTTATATATTTTTGATACCTTTCTGCCGCCTACTTTCCTAATTGTGTTAAATTTTTAAACGTTAACGTCTGACCCGCGTTTATGTGAAGTGTCCCTTGCCACTTTTTTTTTATTTGATACCTTTTATTTTATTACTACATATTTGATTTAATTTATGTTATATATTTATTACATGCTAATGTGATATTTGAGATCCACCTAAAAGCTGCATATTAAATTGTAATCTACCTTCAATGCTAAAAAAAGAAATTTTATTATTGATTCTTAACTGAATTGAGTTTGTTAAAAATATATTTTTTTTTTAAATTCTAAATATTAGGGTAAATTAATTAACTATAAAACTTTTAAAGAAGATATATACAGAATAATATTGTGTAGATGCAAGTATTAAATAACTTAAACAGATAATTATAATATACTAATATAGTCAATATTTTTAGAGATATTATGATTTGTTTTGTGCTTGTCTATAGTTTCGTTCTTTATGTACGGATTACGGACGTATTTATTTGTCTTCTTGATATCAGTACATTTTTAATCAAAATACAGGCAAAGATATATTTGTGTATGTGCATTTATATACAGTTCATTCTTAACTTAACTTAACTTCTTAACTGTTAAAATTTTTGATATACTAAACAGTATGTTGAACTCCAGCTATATTTTAAATAAAAACAATAACGATAATGATAATAATTCAACTAGCAGCTTAAATAGTATCATAAAAACTATAACCGACAGAGCACCTAAACACAACAAACAAGGTGAAATATTTGTTTATTAAATAAAATAAACAAATTCGAACAAAAAAATCATTATTTCTATCAGTATCAAATAGTAAACTGCGTAAGCAAGTACGTAGTAACGTAATAATAAGGTTAAAAAAGAAGTAAATAAACCGTGCATATCAATAAAAACTTGCAATCAAATAAATATTAATTGTGCCCAAATGATAAAGAAAAAGTTTAACCTAATCCGAGCATATTGGTTCTGGCATATAAAAAAAAATGAGAAAAAACAATAGAAGAAACTACAGACAAACAATTTATGCTTGCCCACCCACTCAAGCCTTAATTATCAATAGATTTAATGTTAAACAATTCTTTAATGTGTAACTGACATTTTACATTCCTTGTCTGGTACGTAACAGCTACAAAAACACAAGAGGTAGAAGAAACAATAAATCTTTTGCTAACTAACATTTGAGTGGGCGGGTGGGCTGTGGTAATAAAAACTACCCGCCCACAATTTAAACTTGGTATCCAAACGTTTGTTATCAATGGATTTATTTTTAAACAATTTACCGATCTCTAAGTGACATTTGACATTTTTTGTCTTGTACGTAATAGCTACAAGAACACAATAGGTGGAAGAAACAATGAATCTTTTGACAACTAACACTTAGGTGGGTGAATGGGCTATAGTAAAAAAACTACCCGCCCACAATTTAAACTTGGTGTCTGCCCATTTATCTAAGCGTTTGTCAACAATAGATTTATTGTTAAACAATTTACTGATGTCTAAGTAACATTTGTAATTCTTTGTCTTGTACGTAATAGCTACAAAATCACAAAAGAGAAAAGAAACAATGTATACTTTGGCAACTAACACTTGGGTGAGTGAGTAGGCTGTAGTAGAAGATGCTACCCGCTTACAATTTAAACTTGGTGCCCGCCTACTTACCCAAGCGTTAGTTATTAATGGATTTATTATTAAACAAGTTACTGATGTTTAAGTGACATTTGACATTCTTTGTCTTGTACGTAATAGCTACAAAAACACAAGAAGTGGAAAAAACAAAGAATCCTGGCAACTAACACTGGGGTAGGTCAGTGGGCTATAAAAAAAAGCTACTTGGCCCTAACTTAAACTGCCAAGATATAATTATAACACCAATACATGTCATCAATAATGACATAAAACTAACAATAATTTTAAAAATTACCACACTGTCAAAACTGTTGCCAAATGTCAAGTCATACTGTCAAAAAATGTCATCAACAGTCAAATAAGTCATTACATTCAAAAATGTTATAAAATTGCCAAAATGTTATTATAGCATAAATAAATGTTATCAAAAATGACTTAAAACTATAAAATATCACAAAACTGTTGTCAACTATCATGTCATACTGCTAAAAGGTGTTATCAAAATGTCAAAAAATTTATAAAATTGCCCAAATGTTATCATAGCATCAATAAATGTCATTAAATATGACATAAAAGTTAAAGTATTAAAAAAAAAAATACTAGGCTGTAAAAACTGTTGCCAACTGTTAACTCATACATAAATAAGTTGATAAAATATTGTCTAAGGATAGCATTAATCTATCAAATATGTCATTAACCAAACTCTTAAAACTGTTAACACGTCAGAATAGATGTTATTTCAAAAGATGTCAAGTCATCAAACGTGTTATTAGTGGACTTGTAGCAATTAAAGAACGTTTTATAACATTTGTGACAGTTCAAAAGCATTATTGACAGCTCAGAAACATGTTTTAGATATTTTGACAGTTAAAAAACAGGTTTAAACACATTTCAAAAATATTTGTAGCATGTAAAAAACATTTGTGATAATACAAAAGCATTATTGATAGTTATAAAACATTTTTAGTATTTCTGACAGTTGAGGGACGTTATATGACTGTGTAAAAATATTGTGAAAAATTTAGAAAAAAACATTTTAAGTCATTTGTTATAGTTTAAGACGCTTCAAAAACATTTTTAAGCATTCTTGACAGTTAAGATACATTATATAAAGTCTAGGAACATTTGTAGCAGTTGAAAAACATTTTATAAAATTTCTCTCTTTATTTTATAAATCTTTTAGCAATCATTGATAATTTTATTGTTATTTTAATATACACCCAACGTAACTCTAACTTTACAAAAGCAAACAGAACATTATAAAAAAATAACTAATTAAATCAATTTAACTATATTAACTTAAGTATAATACGCATTGTACACTTGCCTAAAATTACACTATTATAGTCCTGCATATCACGGATTTAAGTTTTGAGTTTTATACTAAAGCCACTACACATATTATAGAACACAATTCACGCACTTATAACACATTACAACAATTTTAATTAATCTAAATTGATTTGTATAAGAGTTTAGCGGCTACGTATTAACACAAAGAAAAACCGAAGAATACTAGGAGGGGAGTACTATACCCATTATGCCATGGGGTTGTCCGTGGGAACAATAGCTTGGCTGATGCTACGCCAGACAACTAAAAAAAATGAAATAAATTAGATTGAATGTTAATTAAATAAACGTAAAAATATATTATAATTTAAATTAATTTTAGAATTATTATTTTGATGAAATAAATTATATTTTTTTATAAAATGCTTTTAGCGTAATTCCTTTAAAAGTAACAGATTTTTCATTATTTTCTGTAAATATTGTTAATGCAATGTAATAATTAAAATGCTTTTCAAAAATTGGTTTGTCCCATAGATTAGTGTTACTTGCTTCACTATCCATGATATAGCATTTAATAAAACTCTTAGGTTAGTAGCTATAAATTGATTTCTAAAAGTAATTTGATTAAAATTACAAAAATGTTGAAAACTGGCTTTAGAATCAGGAATTAAACGCTAATTTACATTTATGACTAAGCTTTGTCATATACTTTATTCAGTTTTTTTACATCTAAACAGTACAAAGATGATGTCAGTTGAACATATTTTGGTTTTGTTGCTAGTTTTTATTTTTGGAATATTGTCCATTAAAGTTGAGTTGAACTAAAGGTAGATAAGACGTAACTTTACACGTCTGCCTTAATCTCAATACTGTTCTTCCTGCGCAAGACAATAACACTTTTCTTATAAAGTACTATGCGTCACCTGAATAGATTGGATTTGTTTATTATTGAGTAAATATTTGTTAAATTAATTTGATGCTAATCATTTTTTGTTAGTTGTTCGGCGCAGCAATAGCCGAGCTGTTGCTCCAACGGACAAACGCCATGATAGGTAAAGTACTCCCCTCTCAGTATTCCTCGGTTCTTCATTATGTTAATACGCTGAGCTCGCAAATTTATATTCATTAAAACTATTGTAATGTACAAGTGTGTAAATTGTATTCTAAAATATGTGTAGTGACTTCAGTGCAAATGTCAGAACTAAAATCTGTGATATGCAGGACTTGTAAATGTGTAAAAGGATGTGCAGGAAAACTCGGATGGATTTAAGTCAAGTACATAATGCGCATTATAATTAAGATAATGTTGTTGATTTATTTAATTAATTAGAGTTAAACTAAGCTAGAAAACAAATATTTTATAATGAGTGTAATTAAAACACATGATTATCTGATTAAATACAAATAACTAAAATTATATTGCTACCAACTGCAACATGTTATATTAAAATAAGCTTTAAGTCTTACTAAATTAATTTATACAACAAAATTGTTGTTAAAATTACTTTATAAGCTTTAAGTCTTACTAAATTAATTTATACAACAAAATTGTTGTTAAAATTACTTTATAATTATGTCGGCTTTACGTCACTTTATGGTTTTCATAAAACTAGCTCAAAATTAGCATAATGTAAACATTAGAAACATTAGAAGTTAACTGTTATTTATAGTTTTAAATTTAAATTAAATACAAAAATCTAATTAAATACTTAATACGTAATACATTTATACATAAGTCATAAGTAGCAATTAAGCTGTGAAATTTTTCAACCACTTGCCATTCAATAAAAAATATTGTCACAGTTTGAACAAGCGTGTTTTTATTACATAATATTCTCGCATCGTTACAAACGTGGGGTTGCTTTTTATGGATGATTTTACTGTCGCGTTACGTTTCACATTTTTTATTTAATTCAACCTAATCCTCACACAACAAATTTGTTGGACGTAGTTTATGTTCGGCTTAATGTTCCACCCTAATTTTTATCTCTTGCGATTGTTCATCTTCGCGGTGATAAATTCTCCCAGGACGTCAATCAATAGTTTGCAAAGATGGTGGGGCATGCCCACAAAAAAAAATCAGAGAAAGGCGTCTATTGTGTGCATTTATTTGATCAATTGTTTTTTCCTTACTTTTTATTGGCTATTTCTATGAAAACAATTTTCTAATTCAAATACTTTATCTGTTAGAACAAAAAGTTAAATGTTTTAATTGCTACGCTAATTTATCATACTATGAGTATACAAATTTAAATTGTTTCATATTTTATTGGTTTTTTTAGTCAATTTTTCAAAAAGTTTATTATAAACAAAATTATAATACTAAATAATAATATATAAATTCTATATTTATGATTATAGGCAAAGTTATATCCGGAACCAAGCATGCTGAAATTCTTAAGTATATGAGTGATTTTCTTAGCGTTAATGTTGCAAAATGTTTTTCTCTTTACTATAATAATAGCTGTTTAAATAGATTAAAAAAAATCACAAATTGGGTCTTTTATATCAATTGTGTTGGAATTAATTTATTTATGCACTAATTTCATTTAGATAGAATCATTTTTGTAACGATTGATGGACAAAAGAATTGCTAACATGTTAATATAAACTTTTCAACTTAAAAAAGTTTATGCTATCAGCTCTCAAAGTATTTGCTATTCTTCCCCTAACACCCACTCTTTATACAGGAGAAATAGTCTGCAAATAGATTGAAAATGCCATTTCTAGTAGTAAGCTTACTAAATGATAAAGAATATCGTAGATTTATTTTTACTCTGTAGAACATAGCAAAACGCATTAAAGTTATCAAATACTACATACATATTAACAGTTTTACATTGTATGTACCTACTGCTGCCAGAATTATTAAAAATGATATTTTGCCATAGTTTTTAAAAATTGTATATTTAGCCTTTTTTTATTCAATAAAAAATATTTTCAGTAAATTTAATACCTGAATAGAAAAATAAAATCCGTCCTATTACCAACCAAAAATTTGAAAGTAATAAATAAAAATAAAATAAAACTACTATACTTTAATGGTACAACATATGTGCCCGGATTCATAAAACGTCATTAAACATATAATGATTCGTTAAAAATATAACGGAACGTTTAATCAAATTTTTGTATTCATAAAGACTCATTAGCAATAACGTTCATTTTATTATTCATTAAATTTAACGCACTATTATTGGTCCATTAATTATATAATTTTGTATTAGTTATTTGTATTGGGTTGTAAAGTGACTTTTAATTAAATAGATAAAGCAAATGAATTTCATCACATTGATCTAAAAATTGTTAAATTTTGCATCATTATTGTATTACCATACTTATATATTTAGCATCTCTACTTTTATTCCGTATACAACTACTCAAGTAAACAAATAAATACAATGTAATTGCATATCATAAATTAAAAAACATTAAATTTCAAATAATAAAGCTTTGATGCGCTGGTTTTGTTAACTCATTATTGTTTAAGTCAAAATTAACGTTGTCATGACTTATGTTGCTACAAATACGTGTCGACAAAGTTAGTGTACATTGTTAGTTGCAAAAGGTTATTGAAACAAGATCGGCTTGATGGTGTGAATTTTAACCCATTTGTATGCATAAATATATAATTACTCTAATCTTTACCAAAACTTTTTATTACTTCATTATTATTACGTTTTTATTCATCTAATTTAGATAAAAATCTTAATTTTAACAATAGCATTTAATAAATTTTTCAACGATGGCAAATAACATTACACACAAAATCTAAGAATAGGTTTAATATCACTAAATGTTTATCAAAAGTGAAAGTACAGATATTATGCCATCTAGGTAAACAAAAACGAATGCTATCGATTAACATTAACAAACTAAAACAACAAAAATAATAAACGCAGTTTTCTTAGATGACAATGAGTATTCTAAAGGTATCTGCCAAAAAGCAAACTTGAGATCTATAACACTTAAGTATTGGGCATCCGATAAGCGATTTAAAATTAAGTTTATTAATGCTTTTATTAACAGTACGCATGTTTTTTGTGACGGAAAAGTTTTTCTCAGTTTAATTTTTTTTTAATAACACAGAGCTAGTCAAAATACTAGATAATAGTCGTATAATTGATAACTAAATAATTTTGTTGAGTTCTTTATTTAATAGGTTTAACAGACATAATGTGGTGTCTCTGTTTAAAGAGTTGTTATCAATCAATTTATTTGTTCGGCCAAGAGTTTCTAAAGTAACAAGGTAATTTAAATTTATTTAATAATT
This sequence comes from Tachinus rufipes, assembly GCA_963932245.1. Classification (NCBI taxonomy): domain Eukaryota; kingdom Metazoa; phylum Arthropoda; class Insecta; order Coleoptera; family Staphylinidae; genus Tachinus; species Tachinus rufipes. Next base: position 74,501,678 of record OZ010744.1, read on the forward strand.
TCAATAATTTTTTGTTTGGTTTTGATTGAGGTCACTTTAACGATTGTAGCTGCGTAGCGTTTTTTAATTAAAATAAAATGAGAAAAATTGAATCGGCATTAGCTACCTATAAATAAGAATAAAAAAAATATGGCAAAACAAACCAAAGAAGATATGGAGAGTAACAGTACTAGGGTAAGAGAGCAAACGCCTCAACAACTCTTATGACAATGGGAGTTTTGCATGTCTAAATACAAAGATAGAAATTAAAAAAGATGCCAATAAACTAGTGGCAGTTTTAGGAAGACTAGAGTTTAAAAAAACCCAAAAAAAATACAAAGAAATAATTTTGTAAATAAAAAGATGATAGAAGTTGTTACAAATAAAGATCTGCAATTAATAATTAATAAAGAATGAAAAGAAATATACTTTAAATACGTAACAATAAAAAAAAAGAACACGATGGTGGAAAAAGGATTAGATACTGCAATTCTAATAAATATAGAAGAAGTTGGAAAGGAATTGGGTATGCTAAAACAGGCTAAAGATAAATACCCAGAACTAATGAAGGAAGAAAAGGAAGATAAAACGACAGACGTTAAAATAACTAAAAAAATAAGTAAAAAAAAATGAAAAAATACACATTATCAAACAGAAGTTTGAACCAGAACAGAAAGCGGATATAAATATTATAGAAGCAGTAAAAAAAGTCTTAAACAAAGCAAAACAGCTTGGTATAGAGGTAATTGACATACCTTTACTGACAGGAATGATACAACTGCAAACAACAACAACTACAGAAATGAAGCCACAAATAGGAGCGATTGTGGTAAGCAAGGAAGGTGCAACTTACGCAGACCTATTAAAACAAGCAAAAATTTAGATGAAAAAAATAAAAGAAACAAGAAAAGAAAAATTGTTACTAATAACAAAAGAGTCAAATAGAGAAAATGAACTAAAAAAAGTAAAAGACGGAATGAAGGTATTTAATGTAAAAAGAGCAAATAATAACCCCCACAAAAAAACTAGTTTTGATCAAGGGTATAAGCCCGGAGACAAACAGTCTCTCCGCTTAAAGAAATTGGTGGTAGAGTGGTCAACAAAGATATCACAGTTAAATCTATGAGGAAAGAGTACAAGGATATACAAACGGCTATAATCAGGACAAACAAGGAGACAGCAGAAAATCTAATAAGAGAGGGAAGCATAAATATGGAACTTATGAGATGCAAAACAAGGAGTGTAACGGATAAGGAAAGCAAATGTTATAAATGTTTGATAAAAGGCCACATAGCGTCAGACTGTAAAGGGAAAGACAGATCAAAATTATGCATAAAATGCGGAGAAAGAGGGCATTAGATAGCCAATTGTAGAAATAAGAAATATATTCTCTAGAGTGTAAAGTAACAGGACACAGAATAGGAGCAAAAAGATGCCCGGTCACATACAAAAAAGAAATGAAAAAACCAAAAAAAAAAAAACGTAAAAGATAAGAATCCAGATAATTGGAGACAACACGAAAATGAAGATACAAACAAAAATGTATAATATCATCCAAACAAATATAGGCAAAGGAAGAGAGGCGCAAGACTTACTAATGTCAACAGCGGTTAGAAAAAAAATAGACATAGTAATAATGAGTGAACCAAATAAAAACAAACTAAGTGGGGACTGGATAAAAGATAAAGACTTAGACACAGTTATCCTAGCAAGAGGTAAATGTTGAGATAAAGTAGAAAAAAACATCCAAGAAGGGAATAGTGTGGGCCGATATAAGATGTTTGATGTTACATCAGTCCAAACTGCAAAATAGAATACTATCAAGAGTGGATAAAAGAACTAAAACACAGCTTAAGAAAACAAAAGAGCAAACAAATTTTGGTAGGAAGCGATTTCAACGCAAAATCGCTAAGATGGGGATGAACCAAGTGCGACAGGAGAGACCAAATGCTTGAGAAGATAATAGCAGCCAAAAGCCTCACAATATGCAAACAAAGAGATAAACCAACGTTTGTAAGAAGAAGATTCAAATTATACATTGACATTACTATAGCAACATGAAAAACGGCTAGAGAAGTAATAGGCTCGACAGTGACAGAAGAAGAATTGCATTGCAATTTACATAAGTACATACAATACAGCACAAACGGAAAAGAAAAAAAGGAAGACAAAAGAGAAGGAAAATAGGACATAAAAAAGATGGACAGAGAAAGTATAAAAAGAGTTATAGAAGCAGACTCGGAAAAGTTGAGGAAGGCAGCGGAAGAATCAATTCTCAAGTACTAAGAAAAAGAAAGAAGAGAACCATACTGGTGATGCAAAGAAGTCAAGGAAAGCAGAAAGAAAGCAATACAAACAACAAAAATGATCAAAAGACAAAAAAGATGGAGTGTAGATTTTGATAAAACTGAAGAAGAACTGAAAAATGACAGAAAAGCTTTAAAGAAAACAATCAAGGACAGTAAGAAAAGATGCTGGAAAGAAATGTTAGAATCCAGGGTCCCCTGTAGCAAACTATACAAAAAAGTAATGAATAAATTAAGAGGAATGAAAGCAGTGTGCTTAAAGAAAGAAGAAAACGAAGTAGTAATAATTAAAAAAATATTTCCTATTAAAATAATGGTAAAAAAACTAGCAAGAATAGCTGACAAAACAGATGCAGTCTCTGCAACAGTAGAGGAAATAATACAGATTATAAAAAAACTACCTAATAATAAGGCACCAGGTTCAGACTAGATAACAACGGGGAAAGTGAAAGCAGCTGTTGAAAGAAATGGGATTGAAATAACACAAATAATAAACAGATGTCTAAAAGAAAGTTTTTTTTTTGGCTTGTTGGAAAGATGCAAACCTAGTACTAATTGAGAGAAAAAAGAATTCAAGCAAAACAACAACAACTAGACCAATATGCCTGATCAACACATTAGCAAAAATGATGGAAAGTTATTGTGAGAAAACTTGAACAGGAAATAGAAGAAAAAGAAGGATGAGAACAAGAGCAATATAGATTTACAAAGGAAAGAACAACTCTAGAAGCTATTAAAAGCCATAGCAAAAAAAGCAAACAGTGGACCATACAAAAAATGACAACACTGTGTCAAAGTAGCGTTAGATATACAAAACGCGTTTAACAACATATTATGGAAAGCAATTATAGAAGCAGCAAAAAAAAGAGAACTAACAAATGAAACTATTATGATAATATAGAGCTAACTTTAGAAAAGTAATTTACTGACCAAAAATGAAAAATTCAGGTTGACTAGCAAAATACCACAGGTTTCTGCACTAGGTTCTAAACTATGGAATTTAGTTTATATTATAATCAACTATTCAGAATAAGGCTGCCAAAAAAGTGACAATAACGGCATTAGCAGATGACGTGGCTTGTTTGGTAGGGATATAGACATAGAAGTACTAAATGAGAGGTTAGAGTTTCCAATAGAGATGAAAAAAACATGAAAATAAAAAACAGTTACATCTGTCTCCAAGGCGGCATGACTATTGACAAAAAGTACTAATAAGGAAAATGGAAAAATACAAATAAGTGAACAAATAATAACAATAAAAAAAATTAAATACAATGAACAGGTTAAGAAAGCAATAAGATAAACAAAAATAAAAGGAATGCTTAGTAGGCTTATGCTAAACAAGGAAAGACTAGAAAAAGAGGCAACAAGGCTAATAGCAACTCTGGCTAGAAGTAAACTATTGTACGCCGCAGAAACTTGGGGAGATGGTTTGAAGAAAAAAACAGAGAATAAGTAAGAAGAGTTATAAGAGCAAGTTTGTTAAAGGTTTGCAGTGCTTACAGGACGGTGTCGCAGAAAACACTAGAAGTAATTGCGGCAACACTGCCCGTAGATTTGATAGTAGAAAAAAAATTAAGTAGAAAAAAAATGGTAAATAAAAAAACTATTAAACAAAAAGCAAAGAGACAAGCAAGAGAGAATATGATGAAACATGGACATAGACAGTGGAAAAAAAATAGACAAGAAGCTATTACCAGAAATATAAGAATAGGTAGAAAAAAACGGGAGACGTTTTACTATACAACACAACTACTCACCGGACATAGAGCTTGTAGAAAATACTTACAAAAAATAAATAAGATAAAAAAAAAGAAAAAATGTATAATTTGTCAAAAAACACGCATGACAACGCAGAACATACGCTAGTAGAGTGCAAAGCGTAGAATGAAGATAGGAAATGCTAGAAAAAGTATTAGAAAACAAAATAGACAAATCTACAACTATTAAAATATGCCTAAGGGACAAAAACAAATGGAAAAAACTAAAAAACTTGCAAAAACAATAGTGTAAAAAAAAATATACAGAAGTTTAATGCTTTAAGATTTAGGTAAACCGAAATGGAAGAAAACACACAAATTAAAAGCCACAGAAAACAAAGAAATAAGGAGCAAGAAGTTAAATAAAAACAAAAGAATATGGAAAAATGTAATTAAGAAGAAAGAAACATTAAAGGTCAAAACAACTATGCCTGCCAAGAAATGGAAGGTGAACAGAGATACAAGAGAAGAATTTATACAGAAACAATAGCACCAACAGAAATTGCAGAAATAAGAAAGACAAAGAGATAACTGCTTAAGGAAAATTAGTTGACGGAACTGACTAAGCAATTTCCGGAAGGTATGCGGAAGGTTGACAAAAAATGCAATTTTCAAAATGGTCAGAGTATATCTAGCAAACATGAGACACGAAGAACTAGTTCCAAATAGAGATTCAAGAATCTTACTAAAAGTTAAACTGGCAAATATAGAACTACCAAAGGAGACGCACTTAATAAAGCTGCACAAAATATTTATGAAAAAAAAAAAAGGATACAACAAGGAAGTAGTTAATAAAGATATAGAAAAACTAAAAAGATATCTAAGAACAATGCAAATATCTAAGCTGAATAACACAAGAATGGGAGAAAAGATAGTCGGATACAAGTGTAGAAAATAAGGCAAAAATAGAGTATAAGAAGAGATGGGCGACAGCATGTTTTGCTGCAGCAGACTGAGTGAGTTTCGCAAGGCAAAAACCAGCCTACCCCAAACTAGTACTACATTAGAGACAATGACTAAAATATATTAACAGCAGGACTTTCGCATAGAAAAAACCAAAAAATATTGCTATGCGTTAGTTATTCTCGAGGGTCATTTGCTGAAGCCAACTCGTTACTACCTACTCTATAGTTGCTCAGGTATTTTATTTTTTATATAAAATAGTTAACAATAAACTGAAAACATAAAAAATAAAATGTTACCTACTATAGTGTTTAACATTTAGAAGACTGGTATACCTGGTGCAGGTAACTCACACGTAGAGTTTGCAATAATAATTTTACTGAGAAGTATGCAACCTTTTGTTGCAAGAAACAAAATTAAAAGACGGGAACAGTAATGCAGTCTTTTAAAGTCAGAATCTGCGGGGATGCTTGCGAATATGTTGAATAGGAAGGTTGAACATTGTGACACAAACTGGGAACAAAAAAAATAAAATATAAACTTCCATAGGGCTAAATATTTAGGAGACTAACATGTTTAGTACAAAAAATTCATACGTAGAGTTTACAATATTAAATTTTACTAGGAAGGATGCACTTTTCTGATATGAAAGTCAAGATAGAAAGACAACAACAGTGATGCAGTGGTTTAAGGTAAAAATCCGCTAGGATGCACCTTTAATACTATCAACATTTTTACTATGCCCTGGTAACTTTTGTTTTGTCTATTTGTCTTGCTAAAGTATATCACATTAAATGATTTTATAATGCAACAATTATTTTAAGTTTGACTTCAAAACACCAGTAACTATAGAAAATTTGACGTATAATATATCAACTTTTGAGTTTGCAGAAAAAAGACATTGGCCTGGAACTAAAGATGTTAGTATTCTCAAATATCTGAAAAAATCTGTTAGCATTAATAATGCTAAAAGTGATGATATTTGTTTATTTAAAGTAAGTTACATCTACAATCACTGATTTCTAGTCTACTAAACACCAATCAATGATTAATTAAAATTGTCATCAATAGTTTTTTATACAAGTCGAAACTCGAAACGCCATACAAATCCAAACAACATTTACCAACAATCACAACAAGTATAGACAATTTAAAATTTATAAATACTCTTACAATGTACTGTCAAAATGCAAAAGGATTACGTACTAAGTTAATGGGTATTTCTGTTTTTGTAAAAAATATGCCGTCAAATATTTTCATGTACTGGCTTTTACTGAAACCGCGTTTTATTCTTCAATATTTGATTGCAATTTTGTTAATGACCAATACATTGTTTATTGGATGAACTAAACACTAACTCTAAAAACAGTGGCAACGGAATTATAATCGCTGTCAAAGAAAACTTAAAATCTACTGTTTTACCTTTAAAAGATAATTTTGAAATAGTCAAAATTAATTTAAGATTAATTGGTTTGATTATATGTTGTAGCTATATACTTTCCAGGTTTTCTATAGATTTATATGCAGAGTAGCGGTTACCGGAAAATTAAATCTGCCCAATATCAACTAGATACCTGATAAAAACTCAATTGGCTTAACTCCATTCAACGTTTCATACATAGTAGAAATAGTTTATTAAAATAGTGTCAATGCTAATACTAGAAGGGCTGGTCAATTTGTTTGTGATTTTTAGAATTTTCCGTCTCTATTAACTGAAAGGGTAACACTGCTCTTATCAAAAGACATCTGTCAGCTCACTCCTCTCAAATTTTGTTGTGGCCGTATAAGCACGGAAGATGCCAATTGTTCTGGAAGCCCAGTTGAAGTCTCTACACTCAAAGAATTGAAAAAAAAAACTACGATATTTGGCCGATTAAAGATTTAAAGTGCGAAAGATTGTGGAACCCAAAGGCATTTCATATGGCTCAGTGGTTTGAATTTTGAATTATCACTTGGGTAGAAAAAAGCTTTCCACAAGTGCCTACAATCAACTACAAACGGAATTGTGTGACAACTTTGCAGTAGTGTTTGGCGTTGTTCAACCGCAATATAGACGAGTTTTTGCGCCGTTTTGTAACAGTGGACAAAACGTGGATCTACCACAACACACCAGAGATTAAACAGCAGTCAAAACAGTGAGTTTCTTGAGGTAAACCGGCGCCAAAGAAAACCAAAGTAGGTTTGTCAGCCAATAATGTCACAAGGATCGTTTTTGGGGATGCACGCGGTATAATCCACATTGACTACCTTCAAAAAGGTAAAACAATCAATGGCAAATATTATGCTAACATATTGGGTCAATTAAATAAAACTTTGAAAAAAACGACCGCGTTTGGCCAAGAAAAAAGTTTTTTTGTACCAAAACAATGCAACAAGAAAGATCCATGAATTAAGCTACAAATTGCTCCTTCATCCGCCTTATTCTTAGGATTTAGACCCGAGTGATTATTTCTTGTTTTTAAACGATAAAATCATCTTACAAACAAATACCTATTTTGATGACCTCGACAAATTTTATTTTTTGGTAAAGATAAAAAAATTGGAGAAACGTTGGACAAAGTTAAAAAATAAAATGATTTTTTATTTAAAACATGTGTTTCATTTAAAATGTCACGGACTTATTGACTCGTCCTTATATTTTAGATCAATGTTTAACTGATTGTGATAATATGCTAGTATTTAATAATAATAGTTTATATTTGTACATTATTCACATACAAAAGGGCAAAGATGAGTTTATGCTTTTTCACTTAAAATAGTTTATGGAGTTGACTAGTACTACACGTAATAATTCTTAATAGAATATTAAATAAAACATCTACTATGTTTTTATATCACAGTTTATTTTGTCTTTTTCAGACAATACACGAATTGATAAAAAGAAAACCAATTTACTACTTTTAAACAACCAGCTTGAATATATGCGCATACAATTTAATCTCACATCTAATGTTTAAATAGTTATAAATTAATAATTTATTCAAACTTTATCTATTGATCACAGTGGCAAAGCGTCAAGCATAGACAATTGTTTTGGCTCTGGCTTTTGTTTCATTATTTATAAATAATTACATTGTTTGTTTGTTTTTTAAAACTATTGTTATTACTTAATTTTTTTAAATTCTATTTCGTATTTATACTAACAAACCCATCGCATTTATTAGATTATGTTATTTTTTTGTAAATAATTTTTGTTATTTTAATTTGTTTTTCTTATATATAAAATTGTACTGTTTTTTCATTAATGTATTTTTGTATTGTCTGAAGAAGACTGTGGTTCAAAAAACTGCAGTCACAAAAAAAATAGTAATAATAATAATAATGGTGCAAAGAAGTTTTAATACTGGATTCTGTTATAAATAGTCATGTAAAAGTGCCGTAATCTATCAACGGGGTAGATAGACTACAAAAAAGCATTTGACTCTATTTCTCATGCTTAGCTTCTTAGAGCCCTAAAACTATATAAAATTGATGACAGGGTTTTCAACTTTCTTACACATTTAATGCTAAATTAAAAATCAAAGCTATACTTAACAACAACAAAAACGACTACAAAGTCATATCTATAAAGCGGGGCATTTTCAAAACAATAGCTTAAGCCCGCTTTGTTCTAAATCCACTTAGCAACATGCTGAAAAATAGTTCATATAGCTACCAAATACAAAAGCAACCTGTTTGCAGTATGAACCATTTATTTTATATGGATGACCCTAAACTGTGTAGTAATATCCCAAAACAACTGAAACGGCTAATGGAGCTAGAATCCCGATTTAGAACCAATATTAAAATTAAGTTAGGATTAAACTAATGCGCAGTACTGCACGTAAAACAGAAAAAGCAAACTTTAGATAGTATGACTTTGTTCAGTGGAGAAACAATTACATCAATAGCTTTGAGTGCACCTACAAATATCTTGGAATTTGCCAATCATTAGGATTAAATAACAACAACTAAAAAAATCAGCCATATATACGTATGTTGATCAAATACGTAAATTTTAAAAAAAATTAACTCCAAAAATATGATTAAGGTTAGTAATACATGAGCTGTGCCTACAATTACATACACATTTGGAGTACTAAATTGATCCACTAAAGCTATACAAGCTGTAGATCGCCAAACACAAACGGAACTTACTAAATTTAGAATACAACACCCAAAATCATCCGTAAACAGACTATACATACCTAGAAAACGAGGTGAAAGAGGTTTTATTAATTTAGAAATATCACTGAATTCCTAGTGTAAAAGTATGAAAAATTAAAAAAAAAAACCAAACAATTTAATTCATTCTTCCGTTTTTTCTATTGGCACTACACATCCAAGTTTTAATATTAGAGGTTTACAAACAACAACTGAACTTGAACACAGTTGAAGCCAAAAAAATGACATGGGCAATTTTACGGAAATTTTAATTAAGTAGCAAATAATAAAATTGAATCCTGTAATTACTCAACAACATATTTCTTGAAACCAAAGGAGCAATACTTGCAATTCAAAATCAAGTTGTTTCAACTAAGGCATGCAGAAAAAAAATTATAAGTGAAAATATTCCAAATGTCAAATGTGCGGAGCAACAACTGAATTCGTAAGACACTTAATTTCCGAATGTACAGTTCTTCTACTTATCAAATATTTAAACAGGCACAACAATGTATCTAAAATTATACACCAAAGACTTAGCAAATTTTATAAAGTATATTCCCAAATGGGTGCAAAAATCAGAACTGACAACAATTTACTGGGACACTGTTATGTTTAGCAATACTTAAGTAACACACAACAAACCGGATATTTTAGTTTTTGATAAAGTAAAAAAAGTAGGTTATATATATTTCTATTTCTAATTTTAAAAATATTAGTAAAGCCTACCAATAAAAAATAAATATCAAGATCTTGCTTAGAAAAGCACATTAATCAGCACTTTAGTTAAATAAATATATTCACATTACTGATCCTCAGGAATTTGCCATTCCAGGTACATGTCGAATTATTCGTAAAGTTTTAAAACAGTAACTTACACAAGCTTTAATGTAATCAAAACCTGGTTATTTAACCAACTAATAAAATAAAAAAAATATTAATACTTTATTTACGGTATATAAAAAGAACCATTCACACCTACATCATTAAGTACATAAATAATGATAAATTACAAGCAATATTACAATTACATAAAAATATACAAACAAATACTAAATAATAAAAACATAGAAAAAAGAATATACATATATAACAACAAAATATAAAATTATTTATAAACACATTTTAATTGGTTCTTAAAAGTACATTTTGAAACACAAAATAAATCAATATCATAAAAAAAAACTATTTGCAATCTTACACATTCTACCAATTGGATTATTAAAACCATAATTGGTAGAATGTATAGATTTTCTAAATAATAAAGACTGTCTAGTTTTGCAATTATTGTTGAGTACTTAAAATAAAAGAGTTACTAGTAGGCTCTTAGAAATTAATCTCAAACATTATTAGTCTACGGTAAAAATGATAAATAAACTCTTTTACGCCGAATTTTCAACGGCGGAAAATATATTACAATTCTATGTGGTTAACCTTTTAGCATCCCTTGTAGCTTGTAAGCTACATTGGTTTCAAAGGTATATAACTCTTTACCAAACATTTATCACGTATTCGGTACAACGTAGACTTGAAGCTACATTGTTTTTATATAAGTGTGACACTTAGCTCCATTTATGCAAAAAAAGTTCGAACTAAAAAATTGATTTTAGTGGCTGCCTAATTTATACAATAATAAACAAAACAAAATTGTTTTAAATGCGTTCTATATTGCATATATAAATGCTGTAGAATGGGCACCAAACTGACGAAGCGTACTCTAAATGAGAGCGTACCAAAGCGCAATAAAGTTGTTTGAGTGTGCTTGAAGATAGTTCAGTTAACATTCTGTTCACAAATCCTAACATCTTCATAGCGCGTTTGCACATATAGTTGATATGCTTAACAAAAGTTAGTTTTGAGTCAAAACATTATTATTGATAATATAGTCATACAATACAGTACTTAAAGTTGTGTTACAGCTTATCAAAAAACGTTTAATAGAATTATTCAACAAGTTTATAATAAGACACCATAAATGAAAAGAATTTAAATCATTTTGCAAAATAATGCAATTATAGATAATATTCTTTTATAAATTTTGTCAGCAAATAAAAGATAAAACAAAATAAAAGAAAAATAGAGTAAACAATATTAATAATAAAGAGTAAAAACAGAATTAGCCTACAATTAAATCTTTGAAGAACCCCAAATGGAACAACTATTTGTTGTAATAAAAAGTTATTAATTTTTATACATTAAGTACAATTTTAAAGCAACAACAGATTTATAAAATCCCAAAACCCAAAGTTTATTAACAATTAAAATTCTATGATTAACGCAATCAAAACCTTTTGAAAAATCTGTGTAAATAAAATTAACTTAACTTAAACTCTTGATTAAACGACCTTAAAAAGATTATTTTTGTAACAAAGAAGATTTGTAAGAGTTCTACTAAAATGCTATTGCACATCCACCAGTTACAATTTGATCAAATAACGTAGGAATAGCAGACTAGATGCATATACCTTTATAATTAGTAATAGCTCCAGATGTATACAAAGGCATAATGTAACTTTATTTGAAAACTTGAGGAAATTGAATAAATATTTTGTTTTAACAGCATAGATAGAACACTGTCTTGTCCAGTGCTAATATTACATTTAAGGTTCTTAAACCCGTTAAATATATTCAACAGACTGATTGAAAATGCTCTATGTACAAAGGCAATGTAAGAAGTTTGGTAAAAATAAAACAAAGAATATAATTATTAGTATAAAAACATGTTATTTTTCAATGTAGTCGTTTTTTAGCTTGATACACTTAGTCCAACGTTTTTCTAATTTTTTGATCCCATCCAAATAATACGATTTCTCCAACCCTTTAAAATAAGCGTTTGTTGCGTAAATGATTTTTTTATTGGAGCCAAATCTCTTTCCGCCAAGACATTTCTTTAAGTTCGGAGACAGGAAATAGTCGGAGGGAGCTAAGTCTGAAAAATATAGCAAATGTGGAAGCAATTTAAAGCGCAATTTATTGATTTGAGCCATTGGCAGTGTCTTGATAAAAGAGAACTTTTTTCTTTGCTAAAAACTGTGGCCATAACCTTGTTGACCAATAAAGCCTTCTTCGGCGCAGAAATAAACTAAAAATTCACTGTTTAGACTTTTCCGGTGTTTAGTGATAGACCCATGTTTCACCCACAGTTATAAAACAACGCAAAAATCCTTTTTATTGCATTTGAACATCGCCAAACCTGCTTGTAAAGTTGACACACGTTTGCGTTTTTGGAGAATTGTAAGCAAATGCAGCAACCATCGCGCGGACAGAGTTTTTATTTAAATTTTTGTGTAATATATTACGCACACATTCATCTGACATGCCTACTATCTCAGCTATCTTGCGCATTTTTACTTTTTGGTCTTGCAATACTGTATCATAGATTTTGTCAACCATTTCTGATGTGGTGACTTTATTTGGGCGTCCTGAACGTTCGACATCAGTTGTGCTTGTACAACTACAACAAAAACCAGTAAACTACTTGTAAATCATTGTAATCGACGGTGAAGAGTTTTCATAATGTTTATAAAGTTTTATTTTGGTTTACGTAATAGTTTTTCTACGCAAATTATAATATTTAATGAACACACAAAACTTACTTGTTTCCATGTTTTCAAAAATACGATGAATTGTATGCTTTCAATGGCTGTCAAAACTGAACTAAATGACAGTACTGTCTGAAAATTTTATTTTGGCTTAGTGACAGATGGTATTGACAAATGATATCTTAGATTTGCGATGGTGGCTTCCTTTGTGGCAATTTTACCAGACTTTTTACTCCGCCCTCGTAAAACGTTAAAATCAAACAATGGAGTTGGATGAATTAGTGCATCGTAAACAGAAAACAAGAATTTAGCAAAACTATTAACATAGTCATCTTCATTACTGCAAAGTTTTTGTTTATAATACATTGTAGCTGAAAAATCAAAAGTTTTTCTAGATTCACTAACAAATCTCCAATAGTGTTTAGGGTTACTTTAAATGTTGATTTCTGTTTAAATTGCTTATATAGACTTCTACTGAAACTTTTACACAAAATACGAATTGATTGAAACTTATTAAAATTGGACAAAAGTCTTAAAAAGTTTGAACGTTTATGAACAGTTTTTTTTTTAGTCTATTAAGTAAAATCAATTCTTTATTAAACCAAACTGAAAAATTGTTTTTACGCTACAGTTTTTGAGGATAAAACAGTCAATAGCAAAATGCAACACAGAGTAAAATAAATTAATGCAAATATCAACATCACATTTATAAAATAAGGCAAACCAATCAACATACAGCAAAAAATTATTGATTGCGTTAAAGTCAGCAAATTTAAAAACATTAAAAACATAATTACACATTAAAATATTAACGCTAGTATCACATTTTACACCTATCACATAAGCATTATAATGTTGGCTAAGTTTTAACAAAACATCCACAGCATTAATCACAGAAATATCACCGATATTGGAAAAATATAAATCTAAGAACACACTACTATCATTAGGTATAGAAATACATTGAACGCAGTTTAGGAATCCTTAAAAGTTGGCAACAAAATGAGCAGAATAAACTATCATTACAAATAACACTTATCATTTACACATGCCGCGGCAAGTAGATTATAATCGCATAGTTAAATTAGTTTACTGTTTGGATATTTAGGCACTATTAATTAAATTGTTTATTTAGTTTTTAATTTAATGGATATTTGTTAGCGATAGATTCAACGGAATAACAATGATAAAAAATAAATATTTATTACATGCCGAGTTAAGTAATAAGTAAACTGCACTGATAATATGATACAAACTTAAACCTAATAATTACAAACAAGTGTTCAACACTTTAATAAAGTAGAATAAATTTTTTTGTAGCAATTAAGACACCTCTTCCGTCTAGCTTAGAGCTTGTTAACGTAGAGCAATCACATCTAAACAAATAGTAACTAATTATTTGTAGCTTTGCAATGCTGATGTTGTGATGAAGCCAGGTTTCGGTCAGTACAATTATATTGTAGTTAGATACGGCTAAGCTTTGAGCTTAGTTTTTATACCCCCAACGTTTTGGCAACAGATGGAAGATTTAGATTGTTGGCTAGATCCAGATTTAAAAAATTTACCAAAGATAAAGCTGCAACACTATTAACTCACCCATAATTAATAAGCTAAAAATCCTTACAAAGAATAGATCAAGCATGATTAGCTAAAATAGAAACTTTAAAGCTGCTGTAACTTCCCGATTTTACTTGTCAATTAACTAATATTATGAGCAACTTAGGTTTAGTATAATATATGACCATGTTTTTGGTGTTTAAATGAACAAATTTAGTAAGTTAAAATAAATAATCAATATTTATGCAAATTTTGTATCTGAGTGTAAAATAAAGTGAACGAGCAGAGCAGTGCACGATGAAATTTGTTTTTAATTAATATAAAATCTAATTTGTAGAAAAATATATAATAATATAACATATAACACATAATAATGTATAAGCTTTTCATATTGAATTTTTTTTTGCAAAAAATCTAGTAATACATTCTTTACATTTATAAAAATAGCTAACTTACTTGTTACCAACCTAAATTATGAAAACATTTTTTTCTGCAAGAACATAAATAATAAACAAACAGTTTTATTTATTTTATTTTACAATATAATGAATTTATTTTCAGTATAATTTAAATAAATAATATATTCTATTTTAGTTAACATTTATTCAATTAACTACAATAACAAACAAGTGGTTTCGTTTAGAGAATACTATACCTTTATAGTCATTCCCCTTAAGCATACTCACGAGCCAACATAATTATTAAAATATATTATACTGTTTTAGGGTCGCAAGCGTGAGAACAAAATTACTAATTAGGAAATGGCAGAAGACATTACATTCCTTTTTTATTTGTACAAAAATCAAAGACAAGAAAATAAATACGTAAAATTTTTTTTTGGCGCAAAAGGAAATTAGGTTCTTAGTGTGCTTGCATTTAATGTTCTGGAAGCTCAAATAAATACAAAAATCATCTTTGAACTTTTCAATTTTTATCACCTCATACACACAGTTTAAGGTAATCATATTATATCCGGTTATGAGTGAGAGAGAAAAGTGTACACTCACCTACGCAGTGTAAACACCATAAAATCGAATTCCTCGAGTGCCAAGTTGGGTCTCAAGTTGTATAGCGAAGTCTCTTAGGGAAGTCTTCAGCAAACGGCAGCAATCTGAAAGTAAAATAAACCTTTCTCAACTGCAAATAGTTTGGCCGGGATGATATTTACGAGATGCAACGTGCCTCAATATATACCAGAATAAATTTACAAAACTCGATTGGGATTCGAATCACGTTCTAAACAACCTTTGATATTTGGTCGGGAAGTTTGTGTAGTTAATTCTTATTATAGATTAAATTAAAATGAAATTGCTGCTACGCTTTAAAGCCAGTTGTAAACTTTACTGTACTTTAAAAATAAAATCAAATCTGGTTTTAAAACTTATTTTGTAACTGAATTAAAATTGCTCAACTTATTCTACTTTGTCATTTATACAGCTTATATTACAGTATGTCAATTAAACCCGTATTGTATAAAACCTTTCATATCCAAACTAAACATTTAATAAGATTATCTTCGCGGATGATGACATTCTCATCGCCTAAACGGATTTACACAGAGATTATATAAAACACCATCAGATTTATAACAACAATTACATTTTCCATTGTGCGAGTAATTAAATTAATTATAGTGGAAGTAAGAGCCTTTTGCCTCCTCTACGTTATTTAACGTTCATAATTTCACGCAACAAAGAGACAAGGGAAAATTAGTTTAGAGGAAGTTTTGCACCGAGAACAGAAAAAAATACAAGGCTGGGATAATAATGAAGGTTTCAGCGTGTGTTCGTTTTGAGTCGAATGGAATGTATAAAGTTTTAAATTGGCGAATTTTAGGGTTGACAAAAAAATATTTATGGGATGCGTTTTATTTAAATTGGTTGGGTTTATTTTCAAGCAGATGTAAAAAGTTTATAAATGGTGTGGAGTCATTTGTTGGATGTGCCTTATTAGCTTTTTCAATATATATTCTAGTTACATAGATGTAATAGGTTGGTACTTACAAAGCAAAGTGGCGTCGTTAGCCCCTGTCTACTTCAGATGGTTTGATTTGGGTATATTAATTAAATTAGTGCTATTAAATAAGTTTTGTATAAATTAGTTTATGTTCGTTAAAGCTACAATTTTGTCATTATTATTAGTATATTAACATTTTGATTGATCCATATCTACTACCATCAACTAGTTTGAAATTTAAATTTAGGTAATTATGAGTGAGGTAATGTAATAATTATGTGTAAATAATTAATGTAAGTACATAAGTAAATTTAAAATAGACATCACACAAATCTAATTGTACATTATATTATAATAAATTGTGCTAAATCATCTTAATATATTTTTACCGCTACTAATTTACTAATGTTATGTGAAATTGTTACTTTAAAGTAGACAATAAATTATAAAGTCAATTATGCACGATCGATCCTGTTTAAGTTACCAAATCTTTAAACACGCCTAATTTTGTTGATTTTATTAATATGGTTTGGACAATATAATAAACCTTCAAAGAAAATAAAACAAAAAAATTAAAAAATAATATTTCATTAGTAACAGAGTTGAAAAAAATCCAACTAATCTGTACGACAGTTCTGAAGAAAAATTTACACTTTTAACTATACAAAAGACAAAATAAATCAAAATTAACTCAAACAGCACTTGTAGGAAAGTTTAGCTCCTAAACCGTAGAGCTTGGTGGCAAGGGAAGGTGAAACTCATTCCAGGCGAGTCCCCTGGTGGCCAATAGGAGATTGCACACGCGGACCAACACCATAGCACTGTAGCTTTGCCACGGCAATGAGACTAAACTTTTTGATCTAATCTTGATTACTTTTCGGTAACCAATGCTATTAGGTATCAAAGGTTAGGACACCAAACATCTTTCTATCTTTCTTCTTTCTTACCCTTTTTCCAGGGTAAAACTCAACGCCGACAAAATAATACAGTCAGATTGGAAACATTAAGCCCCCCCTTGGTAGGTCACAAAGATAGTAGTAGTGACCCGATAGGGGGTGTATACACCCTATAGGCTGCTCCAGAAACCGTTAAAAAATAGAAAAAAAAAACAACAATGGATCAAATCAAAAACAAAGCCTCGGAAAAAAAATTGCTGGTCAAAAGGGTTACCTGCGGTGAAGATCTCCAGCCCCAAACTGATAACAACACGCAAACGAACATGGTAAAAGAAACGGTAACAGACATGAAAAAGACACTTGACACGACGGTGATAAACCTAACTAAACCGTTAGTTGAGACTGCACAAAAAAAGGTACACACAACAAAAAACCTGACAGAAAAACTGCTTAAGAACATTGCAAGGTTGGGCACACTAGTAGCTGAAAATAACAATACAAAAAAAGAAATAAAGAAATAAAGAAAACAACATACTTTATAAAGGCAATAGCAAGAAGAATTAAAAAAGAGATAACAGCAGCATTTATAGAGGAACTGATAGAGGAGAAACAAAAGAGTTCTGAACCAAAAGAGCAAACGGGGAATAACATGACAACGGAAGACGCTGTAAGCCAAGACGAGGAAAAACTTAATTCACTGTAAGATAGAATAGACGTATAGGAAAGAGAGAACAACAAACTTAAAAGTGGGGTTACAAGGCTGAACGAGGAAACCGAAAAGAGCAAGATACAAAAAGAAAGGGTAGAAAACAAAGAAAAAATTAAGCAGATCATGAATTCGAAAAAAAGGTTTAAAGGAAACCATGAGTGTAAAATGACCAGCTAATACGTATGTAAGCACAAAAATAAGTCATGCCTTGGCGGCATAGAAAAAGGACACTGATACGATTATAGTGACTGATGCGCTTAAAACAGAAGGACCTAGAAACACGTTGCTCCTAGACAAGTTACCGCAATTAAAACTTACTCTTAACAAAATTGAAGTAGGAGGAATGATTAAAATAAAGAACAAGCAGGAAATATATATAGAAAAAAACAAAAAAAGTAAAACAAACGGTGGAAAACCTAAATATTATTGGTGGTGAAGAAAAAATGACCCGAGACGAGTTTGTAGAAATGACATATAACAAACTATAGACAATTTGAGAAAACAGCTAAAACAGCGACATAATAGACATAGTTAATTTGAAGGAAAAAAAAGAACCATTTAGAAAAATGATGAAATACATATTTAAGAACCACGACATAAAAATAGCTTCAACAAAGAAAGATTAGAAAAAACTCTTCAAGAAGATGAGAATGGCAGATGGAGGTTTTAGAAAAGGAAACAAAAGTAAGAAATAATGACATTATCAAACTTTCTGAGGATATTGAGAGATTTTCAAAGCCATGAAAGGAAAGATTAGCCAAAACAAAATAGGCATACAGGTGAAAAAAATAGATAAAATCAAAGAAAGGCACGTCAGAATTAAGTTCTCCGGCAAAGAGGAGAAAAGAAAAAGATGTCTTAATCTTGGACATTCACGAAAAAACAGAGGAATAAAAGATATGAAAAAAAAAAAAAAAAAACTAATGCCAATGACAAAGAAAGAATCCACGTAAAAATCTCCGACAAACTCAACAAGCAGAAGCAAAAGTATGCGGTAGCCACGTTACCAACTGATGAAACAAAAGCATTTTTGAAAGAAGAAAGCATCAGGGTAGGGTGGACTAGGTGCAGAATAAAAATGTTCTCAAACCCAATAAAGTGTTACAACTGCTTGGAATTTAGACATGAGGCTAGAAAGTGCACAAACAAGAAAAAAAAATTGTGTTACAAGTGTAGACAGAACGGGCTTATCCTTAGGAAATGTACAAATAAGAAACACTGCTACAAGTGCGACAGCAGTGGCCACCAAGCAAGCGATTTAACCTGTCCAAGCTACAAGATAGCGTTGAAAGAGTTAAAGAGAAAAAAAAGACGTAAGTACAATACCTCCAAAAGAGAATAAGGCAATAGAGAAAAA
Source organism: Tachinus rufipes (assembly GCA_963932245.1). Lineage (NCBI taxonomy): Eukaryota > Metazoa > Arthropoda > Insecta > Coleoptera > Staphylinidae > Tachinus > Tachinus rufipes. The sequence continues at coordinate 74,520,786 of OZ010744.1, forward strand.
TAACCAAAATGCTTAAAATAATACAAATAAATGTAGACAGTTGGCGCAACTACACAATATATAGCGGAAGCAACAACAAAAAAAAACGGTGTAGACATTATCTTAATTAATGAACCAAATAAAAAACTGATAAAGAACAAAAAGTGGATGACAGACAACAGGCAAGACACTGTCATCAAGATCTTAAATAAAAAAGCAATAACGTGCGTTAAAAAAGGCAAAAGCGAAATATCACCAAACAGCGGCAAAATTAACTTCAATCAATACTTGCAAAAAGTAGAGGAAGAAATTAAAAAAACAAAAAGTGAAATCCTAATAGCTGGATATTTTAATTCTAAAGGACCTTCTTGAGAATCCACAAAAAAGACTAAAGAGGGCAAACGTTACAACTTTGGATAGCTGCTAACAAACTAGTAGTCAACAATAAAGGATGCAAGCCAACGTTTGAGAGGAGAGATAGTAAGTCTATACTAAACATTACACTCAGCACAGCAAAGTTAGCCACCAGAATTATAAACTGAAAAATACTAGAAGAGAAATTCGTAGCCATCACAAGAACTATGAAATTCATGGACAAGAAGTCTGTAAATCCAACAGAAACTCAACTACAGGAGGATAGAGTTTTAACAAAATAGACAACAAGGCTTTTGACAGTACACTGAAGGAAAAAACAAAAAATAAAAACGTTGAAAACGCCAAAGAACTTTTAGACATAGTTACACACTACTGCAAAAAGTTGATTCCAAAAAAAAGGCAACATAAAAATAAAAAAAAAACTGTATACTGGTGAACAGACAAAATAGCGGAAAACAGGAAACAATAAATTCAAAAGCGCAGGAAATATGCAAGAGCAAAAACAACAACAGACAGAGAAAGTGCAAACACAAAATATAAGCAGTGCAAAAAAGAATTACAACTATTAATCAGAAAAAGTAAGAAGAAAAAATGGCAAAAAGTATGCAAAAAAATTGAAAAAGACGTATAGAGTCTTGGGTACAAGATTGTTAGAAACCGACTAAAAGACGAACCCAAGAAGATAGAATTTGGAAAAGAAAAGAAAGATAATCAACACTTTGTACCTACAGAAGAAAATAAATTAGTGGCCAGAAGTAGAGATTAAAGATATTCCGGAATTTAACATGAAGGAGCTCAAAGATGCAGTAAACAGTATTAAACTGAAAAAAACACCGGGGGTTTACGGAATATTACCTGAAATAGTCAAGAAAATAGTAGAACTGCAGCTAAAAATGACCTTAAAAGTATATGAACAACATTCTAAAAACAGAAGAATACCCTAAAAAAAAAAAAAAATGGTAGCGCGACTGGTACTTATACCTAAACCAGGAAACAAATCATATAGGCCGCTGTGCATGCTGAATACGTTATGGAAGCTTTTTGAACAAATCATAGCAGAAAAACTATTGAAAGAAATATAAGAAACAAATCAACGGTTGAAGTTTTTGCTTTATCAAGCCTTTCTAATTTTGTTAACTTGCTAAGTTTTTTTTCAGCTTTTTTCTTTTTTTTTCTTTTGAGCTCCATTTTTATAACTTTTGGTTGACATGTTGCAAACTGTGGGCAGAATATTTATTATAATTATAAACATTTTAAATGTAAAAATAATATATATTGTTTGACATTTTTTTAAAATTAATTTTTTTTTGTGATTTTTCCACTACTTACTACAAACAATATTTTTATAATGAATAATACATGCAAAGTAAAAATTAGCAATATCTTCTCAAGTTTTAATACTAGTTTAATTTATTAAATTAAAGAAAGAAAAATAAACATATACATTAATACTTAATACAATCAGAACAAAATAATATGTATTTTATAATAACAAATTGTAAATTTAAATACTAAACTTACAGTTTGTTATTATATTGACAAAAAAACGTTAAAAATATATGATGTAATTACATCTATAGGTGTTCGCATATATAAGATCAACTTATCTATAAATGTAGTTAAGTTATGTTGTATAAAATGCACTTACCTGAGGAGTTTTGCAAAACTGGCTTAGTTCATACTTAAAAGATAGTCTACAATTAGTGCAAGTTTCTAAAAATTATAAATTTTTTTTTTCTGGTGAACAAATAGTTTCCCATGGGGTACCACAAGGTTCCGTGCTTGGCCCTATTTTGTTTTTAATTTATATTAACAACATATGTTCAATAAACATTTCTGGAAATTTCACTTTGTTTGCAGACGACACCTGCATTACGTGGTTTTCTGATAATATTGAAACATTAAAAATTAATATCCAAAATGATATTAATTTGATTAAAAAGTGGTTTGATGCCAATCTGCTTACATTAAATATGACAAAATCTAACATAATGCTTTTTAGAAATTCAGAAAATTTAGATATCACATTAAATAGCTTAAGTGTTAATCAAGTAACTAAACAAAAATTTCTTGGTATTGTCATTGATAATACACTGAAATGGAATAATCATATTATTCAACTGTCTTCTAAGTTGTCATACAGCAGCTAGACAAACATATTTTGCAATGTTTCACAGCCATCTAAAATATGGCATTGCATTTTGGGGTTGCACAACGTCAGAAAATCTAACTACTATATTAAAATAACAAAAATGGGCGCTTAGATACATGGTAGGAGCCAAAAGTAATGATCATTGCAAACCTATATTTGTCAAATATAAAATTTTGACATCTGTTTCCTTGTGTATTTTAGAAATTGTTTGTTGTGTTCATAGATACAAAAATAGTATTTCTCGTAACAATGAAGTGCATCAGCACAATACTAGATTGCATAAAGACCTTCACCTTCCTAAACCAAACTCAGAGCTATGTCGAAATTCCATAATCTACTTTGGAATAAAAATTTTCAATAAGTTGCCATTGCAATTAAAGGATATTTCTTTTAAATGTTTTAGAACAAAACTAAAAAAGGTTTTATGTAATTACCCATTTTATAGCATTGACGATTTTTTTTAACATTAACCTTACTATACAGAAGTAATTGTGAATATGTGTGTGTGTGTGTATTTTTAGATAGTCTTGTACAATTTTTACTTTTTAATTAAAACTTTATCAGTATTTAAATTTTAGAATAAATAATATTAATTAGTATTAGTTCTGTGTTATGATGTACAACCTGTAATTATTGTAATTATTGTATACACTTATTGTGATTTTAATAAACGTTATCTATCTATCTATCTATCTATCTATCTATCTATCTATCGATCTATCTATCTATCTAAATGTAACTCCAGTAACGACAGAAATTAAATGACAGTTCACCGTTTAATTAAAAAAATGTAGACAAAATTCACGCTGATGGATGAGAAGACCACTGTGCGTCGCCTTTCTGTTCAGTTTCTCAAAAACATTAGCAGTTAGTAAAAGTATGCCTAAGAGTCCAGGCCTACAAACTCACTCTGAAACTAATTTTGAGGAACAATCTGCATTTGCATGCTTATGCCACCGAATCACGCGCAGCGCCGTTGATTTGTTGATTATGTGCTGCAGCAGAACAATAGTGTTACTGGACCAAGCCGTGTCATATTTCAGTTTGGCATTCAAAACTAGCCACTAAGATTGTGCGACCTAACGCCGATTAGTTATTGTTTATTTTTTTATCAGTTAATTTATTATATCTGTGTTTTTGTAAGAATATCTTTGTTATAATAAACATAGTAAATTTATTTATTTTTTATGTGTTTGTTATTTGATAAAATAATTACAATTTTAGAAATACTAATATTTATTTTTATTTTATTTTAAATTTATTATAAAGCTTGTCCAATGGCCAATATTGCTCTAAATATATATGTTGGCCTTTTTAAATAATATCTGGTTGCTCTACGTAACATATCATTGTTATTCCAAACCAATTTTGCTACTTTAAAATGCGTTTCCTAAAACCTTAAACAAACTTTGATGATGTTTGGTATGCCAGATCTTTTATATGACCGCATAAATAATAATTGAAAGATGTTAAATTTGCAAACGTTAGAAGTCATGGGTCTATATATATTATATACCAAATTTTACGTTCTTTAAAACTCTTGATTTAAAAATTGTCTTCCGCGTAATGCAAAGTGCAAAAAGGCAATATCGTGCTGGTTTAACATACCATATCTGATTGTAAAAAAACATATAACAATATTTTTAAAGGTTTTTAGAGAAATCAATGACGTGTTTGACAATATACGCACTGAGAGCTGCAAAAACTGCCCTACAGTGATGTAGTTTGATTTGCATAATGTTTAACATTAAACTTATTGTTACAGTTTCTCGGCAACCAACAATGAATTTTGATTTATAATTTTTTTGAGCACTCTTGTTTTTGGTTTGTTCTAATCGTTTTAAAAAAAGCGAAACATATCTTTGTGGGCTTTTGTAGAAAAACTCAAGTGAAGCTTGCTTTTTGAATTTAGGACATTTTCACAAAAGTCTATAAGTAGAATTTGATTTAAAATTAACAACTTGCTAGGTGTCGGTACTGACAATGTTTTGTACTGTAGTCCTGGTATATATATCATGACTTTTCTTAGATCAGACAAGTCTTTCAGATCAATGATCTAAAATTATTTACCTTCCAACATTTTTTTTTAACCAAAGCATTGAAGAACAACTTTTTAGTTGGCTTGTGAGTAAACGTGATCTTCAAAGTCAAATCTAATTTTTGCATTGTTTTGTACTGGCTGTATTGGACAAAAAACTACTAGGAGAACTGTTTCTAATATTTTTTTACATAAACAATAAAATGAGGTCTATAAAGACTTGCCACTATTAAATAATAGTGTATTAAAAGCCAAAAATAGGTACAACGTCATGATAAAATTATGATAAAATACCGCAAATGATTTAGAAGACCGAAAGCATCCAACTGAGTTTGCTAGTCATGTTGTGTACATGACTTACAAATTTCACCGTGTTTTAGAGCCCTGAGCTTAAATAACTTGTAGCATGGTAATTAATTATACCATAGGTTCCATATTAGTGTTTCACAGAAATAATAAAGACAAAAAAAAACAAAAATTATTTTGATGGGTTCACAAACTTATTGGTTTGTCTAAACCGAAAAATTGATAAACAGATTGTAAGTAAAAAAGTAAATTAATGTTTACGTAGCACAATCCATTAAACAAAAAAACAAACTAAATTTTATGGTAAATCTGTAAAAAGCAAACTAATTTAAGACAGCTTCAGGTTCAAGTTTTCTGGATAAAATATCTCAATATTTTTGTTAATTCAATATTTAATATTCTGTTATACAGCAGCAAAATGAGTGTTAACGTGCTTAGCTTTTGTATTAGAGGTCTTGAGATTGTTTTTTTTTTTAATGTTTTGTGCACCGCGTTAAAAGCTAGTGACGGCTTAAGAAAAATCAATTTATTAGTCAACTTTTTTTTTAAATTAACTTTTATCTGAATATTGAAGACACACAACACAACCACAAAGCCGGACATCAAATCTATTAATTTAGGTTGGGATTACTTACAAGATATTTTAAAAAAAATTCTATATAAAACATTAGGCGAGTCACTACACTACAAATGTTAGAGTGTCAAGAAAACCCTTAACAAAATCTGGTCAACTAAAGTCCACAACAGAATATAAATTAAAAAAAAAGCCAAACCCTCCACTAAAACCTATTTATCAAATAAAATTTATAGTGGACAGACCGACATCTGGGTCTATTGCTTGAAGATTACTACTACTAACAAAAGACTACCCTGCAGTAGTCAAGCAATAACAAAGGTTTATTGACATAACTATCTATTTTTACCCCTAAACTTAAACTACTCAGAACTGACTCTTAGTTTGATTGTACCTAAGACCTAAATCAAAGAGTCCCCTCGGTTAACATATGTGAAATGCCGTTTTTAATTTTTTTCCCTGTACTTATTGCATGAAAAATTCTAAAAAAACATGAAAGTAGAGTTTTGGATGGTCTTCCGACACAATTTTTTTCAACTCTTCAAATTTTGTTCACAACCCTTAAAAAATCCAGAAGGGTTGAAATTTACTTTTGCTTATCTAAACCTTCGATTACATGAAATTTTGTTTTTAAATTTTATAAGTAATTGAAAAATCTACATCCATGATTTTTTTGAAGTTTTTATTATTAAAAATCAATTTTTTGACTTTTTTGCCATTTATACTGTTTTGTTTTGCTTTTGTGACTCTGCAAAGCATTTAAAGCTAACAAAATACTAAAATTCGGATTTTACAACAAAATTTACATTAAGTAGGTATCCTGGGTAAAATATTTTCATCAATTCGCTGTTATTTGACAGCTCAAAACACGATTTATCGTATTTTTTACGAGATAAAAAACAAATGAAGTATTTTTTTTCAAAGTTTTAAATGTCAGATTTGTATTCTTGGCATCAAAATTAGTCAGTAAACTAGTTTTTATCAAAATTGGTAAAGGTAAATAAACCACCCCCATCAAACTTTTTTTACAATTTTAAGACTTTTTGCACTAAAAAATTTTAAAGTAAATTTCAACTCTTCTGGAATTTTTTTAAAGGTTGTATACAAAATTTGAAGAGCTGAAACAATTGTGTTTGAAGATTAGCTAAAACCCTACTTTCATGATTTTTTTTAGAATTTTTCATTTAATAGATGCGGAGAAAAAAAAACCAAAAATGTCATTTATTAAAGTTATAAAATCCTATCAAACATGTTTTTTTGATGCTAGAAAAGTAATTTTTGAGTTAATTTAAATATTCGTGATGGGGAGCATTTCACCTATGTTAACCGGGGGGACCCTTTCCAAGAGAATGTAGATGATTTCATTGGGATTACAAACTAGAACTGGATGTAATCCTATCAAACATACTTGACGCTGCGCAACTCGAATAATATTCCTGGTTTAGTTTTAGATTAAGCCTGTTTTAAGACAATTTTGATTTATTTGTTGATCATTTTAGTAACTTTTAATAGTTTTAGACTAGAACCTGTCAATTTTAATATATTGCTGTTGACTTTTGTGCACAAATCAGTTTTTTTTAATTTTTATATTTTTTAAAAACTCAAGTAACTGGTTTTAATAGTTTTAGTTAAAAAATACAAACAAATGCATTACTATAAATGTTATGACAGTTTTAGTGTAACGTTTTGACTGCTGACAGAGTAGATTTTGATAGTTTTAGCTTATTTGTTCCAACTTTAACATTTTATCAGTTTTTCGTTAATTTAGTAACTTTTGAACAGTTTCAACTAACAATCTGAATGTTTTGCCAACTTATAACAGTTAAATAGTAACACAATATAATAGTTTTGTTAAAAAGCAAAGCTATTTTTAAAAACTTGTACATTACTTTAAAGAGAATTTTTGATATGTTTTGACATATTTTGACAGGTTCAGACTACAAATTGATAGTTTTAATATTTTGTAATTTTGAAACATATTTTGACAGTTTCGACACATGATTGCTTTGTTACACAAAACATTTTAAAATAATTCAAAAACGAACATTCTTAAAATTTTTAGAAAGTTTTTGTTATATTTTATGCTTTTAGTGACACGTGCTACAAAATGCAACTAAATACATTACTGTTTAAAAGTTTTAGTAATTTTTGGCCAAACGTAACATGTTTGACAATTTATATAGTAATTTAATATAATATTTTTACACATTCTTTGTTTAGTAACTTTTTAACAGATGTTAACTTGATAAGTCATGTAATTTTTTTCTAACTAACAATGTTTATACACATTACTGTAACCTATTTTATATTTTTTGTAATTTTTTGCCTAATGTAGTAACTTTTTGACAATTTAACACATCTGGTAGATTATATGTGTACATATGTATATTGCTGTAAACTGGTTGACTATTTTATTAAGTTTTGACATTTTAAATTGTTGTTTTGAGAGACTTAGTAACATTGTTGGCAGTTTAACATACTATTTAAAATATTATTCTTTTGTAAACTGTTTAACAAATTTTATGTTTTGACAGTTTTAGTAACAGTTTAGAATACAATCTGTCAGATCTTGCTTTCAACTTATGGCATATTTACACATTGTTGTGTTTGGCTGACTTAATAACTTTTTGAAAAACTTGTGGACAAATGCAAAAACATTTTTAAAAGTTTAAAATATGATTTAGTAATTTTTTAGCAGATTGTAATACAAATTGGCATATCTGTCAACATGTATTCATATTATTACATTGCTGTAAACTATTTGACAGTTTTAATAACATTTGACAATTGTAGTAAAACTTTGAACAATTTAAAATTGTATTTGACAGATCTGGCAAATAAATATCAATATATAGAGTTTTCTAATAACAGGTTTCATTTTGTTATTAAAAAAAAACGGGTATTTTTTAAGAATAATTAATAAATGTTTATTTCATGGCAAAGAGGAAGGTATGCCATTAACATTTGAAAACGATATTAGTCAAATAGCCGCCACGGTTACGGTTGCAGTACCACATTCTTTTTATAAAATTTTCTATGACCAATTTGCACAATTGCGGTTGTATGTTTTTGATAACTTCTCGTATTCTATCTTTAAGGTCTTGAATCAATTGTGGAACATTAGCATAGACCTTATCTTTTACGTAGCCCTAAAGAAAAAAATCTAAATGTGTTAAATTACAAGATCTTGGTGGCCAATTGTGATCACCTCTTCGAGAAATAACACGGTCAGGAAACTTTTTTTGCAAAATTGCGATTGTTTCGTTGCTTGTGTGGCACGTAGCGCCGTCTTGCTCAAAATAAACGTCGTCCACATCACGTCCACATCAATATCTTCCAATTTCGGCCATAAAAAATTATTAATTATAGCTCGGTAGCGTCATCCATTTACCGTAACAGTTGCACTAGTCTCATTTTCAAAAAAAGTAGGGTCCAATCATACCGCCAGCCCAAAAACCGCAGCAAACACTGTTAAGAATGCAAAGACTTTACATCAATCATTCTTAGATTTTCTAAGCCCCAAATGCAACAATTCTGCTTATTAACGTAGCCTCCAAGGTAAAAATGGGCCTCATCACTAAACATGATTTTTCGATAAAATTCCGGATCATTTTGATGCATTTGAAGGGCCCAATTGGCAAAGATACGACGTTTATGGTAATCGACCGGCTTGAGTTCTTTAAAAGCCTTAAGACTTAAGTTTTTATGCAAAATACGTTGTAATGTCGTTTGTGCCATGTCTAATTCTAAAGATCAACAAAGAATTGACAAACCTGGGTTTTCTTCAACACTACGGTCTACATCAGCAATATTCTTAAGTGTTCTTAAGCGATACACACGGTTTCAATTCTTTACATCACAAACTTGTCCCAACAGCTCAAATTTTTCTACCAGGTTTACTATTGCCGGCCGTGCTTTACGACGACCAAAATATTTAAATTTAAATAATAACCAAAAAATGCTTTAGTTTTGCAAACTGTGACTGAAAATTTTTTGTAGTAAATTTTAATAATTTCAATGCATTGTTGAAGCGTGTACCTACTGTGTACTACAGATGTAGTAATATTTTTGAAAATTAAATAATTTTTTTACAATTATTATTAGTTTTTGACAATATTTTTAGCAGTTTAGAATATTATTTGACAGGTTTGCGCTATATTTACGCCAACATAAATTGTTTGAAACATAAAGTTTTTTTTTTAATTTTTTTAACAGATGTAGTGTTATTTTTGACAAATTAGGTAAATTTGATTAGATTGCTGTAATTTGTTTGACACTTTTTGTAACTTTTTAAACATTTTAGTAATTTTTTGACACAGGAAACATTTTTAACATTTTAAAAAAATAATTGACAGGTTTGTAAGATTTATGCTGACCTACATATTATTAAATCTATTTTAGATTAAAAAGTTCAATCAAAAATTGTATATTATATATCTAATTCAAACATGTAAATGAGTATATTGTCAATGTCTGCAAGTTGCTCAGCCAAGTTGTTGTTTTGAGGCAATACAACTAATGGTCCTTGTAATAGCTCTTAGTTAGTGGGATTTAAATTATATTAAGCTTACCCTTTATAACTTGTTTTTAACAAATTAATATTAATTTTGAGAAAACGCGCGCGCAGATGAACACATGACGGGACATCTCGCCGGCAACAACTTCACAATTAATAATAATTCCAGGGGTTCTTCGCTTCGAGCCCCGGCATGTCTTCCTTTGTGTGTCCTTAGGGATCCAAGATGACATTCAGTCGACATTTCTGCAATGCAATAAGAACGGTGAGCGGATAAAAACATCCAAGTCATGAGAAAAATATTTTATTATCTTAATTCAGTCATATTTATTATGTAGAAAAGAATTTAAAATTAAATAAGAAATAGAAGTAATTAAATAGTATGGGTTTATTAAAGTAGCTATGCAAATACATATGTATTAATTAAATTCAACCATTATTTTAATTAATTAATTTAAATAATTAATACAAATTGCTTTAATCAATACTCCGAGCAAGGATAACAAACATTAAATGCGAGATGTACTAAAACTGACAAACTTTAGAAGGTGATTTATTTTGATTTAAAAAAGTTTCTATGAACATCATTATAAAGTGGTTTTGAAATAAGATGAAATGGATACATATTATAAGTATATTTATAATAATTAACAACATAAAGTAACTAATTTACTTTTAAACTTGGTTTTTTTTAATAATAGCATAGTACTAAAGAAACTGTTTAAAATATTTAATTTACTTTCACTGAGATTACATCGACGTATCACTTGTTATGTGTTATATAAAACTAAACTTTTGTCGTCATAAATAAAAATCCAGTTCAGGCAACCAAGGAAAAGAACTTTTACTCCCGATCTATTTCAAAAGACCGTATCTTCTTTCAAAAATATTATAGGATATACGTTTATAAAAACTTTTTCGTTTAAAACGAAATAATAATAAATAGCTTTTTAAAGTTGTTGGTATTGCTTTTTTGTATATTGTACGTTAAAGATGACAATTATAACAATTAAATTATACGATTAATATTAAATATGTTAAATTGTTATATAGTCAAAAAAATGTTTAACTACTTATAGAATAAGTTATCTAACTAAACTATCGTAAAGCTTTGTTATTATTATTATTACAATACTATTGTATTAACAACAAACGCAATTTAACAATAATATTCACATACTTACAAACTTAAACAGAGCAGTTTATAACAATTTTGCAAAAATCTTAGATTTAAAGTTGTAGTATTAAAATTTGAGATAATGCATTGTAATAACTAAAAATAATTAACGTAATGCATGCAACATACGCTTGTACGTTCATACTTACAAATTAGTTTGAACAAAGTCGGCACTAATCTAGGAACAAAAGTGGGTTGGTTGCTTGTGTCGACCGACTTTCCTTCATCAACAAAGTATTTTTAATTAAATTTAAAAAAATGTATTTTGCTATTTAGATAGATTTCTTATATTAGATCGTACTTAAATTTTTAAATAATAATAATTAATCATAATGAATATTACTGACATTTTATTCTTATAACTACTTCAAAATTTATTGAACGTTTTATATTATAATCAGTTTAAAATATATTACTGGTATAAAAAACGTTTTTTTAATGTTATCTACCTAAATGTAAAAAACACTATGTAAAAATATTAACTTATTAAAAGTAAAGGATGAGCCATCAAACTTTTAGAATTTGAATCGGCTAAAAATTAAAACTAATAAATATTTTTTCTTTAAATTATGAGTTTATTAGAAAGATTGGACGTTTTTATTTAAGAATGAAACAGTAATCTGTCTAATTAATCTAGTTTTTTAGTACATCTTTGATTGCTTGTTCCAATTGCATGATAGACAATTTCAATTTGGTGTTTTAAAGCATCAATCGTCTCTGGATTGTTAGAGTAACACTTATCCTTAAAGTTTTCCCACAAAAAAATCCAACGGGGTCAAATCACAGCTTTTAGGCGGTTAATTGACACTAGCATTTTGCCAAATTATCAAAAATTGACTAACAATCCAGTTTTGTAAGTTTGTTAGATAAATTGGCCCACAAACTGTGTTGAAGGCACTTTTTTTTACCAAATTTGTTTTGTAAATTTTTTACCACTTGAGTAGAAGACTCGCCACTTTGGAAGAAAGTTTTTGTTATTTCCCAACTTTGTTTAAGTGTAAAGCGTTCCATTTAGTAATTATCAAACAAAAAACAAAATTTTTGTCAACACATAAATTTCATTATATCTTTGAATAAGAAAATAAACGGGTTTTGAAATTCCAAACGTTACATGGCCCATTCTTTATGTGTTTACTAAAGAAAATATTGCAGCAGTAAACAAAAGTAAAAAAACGGTCTAGATTTATCAATCTGTTTTTCTACTACGTACAAATTATTTGGCAAAAATTTTGGTCAACATCCGTATACGATTCTGCTAGTAAAAAAAACACAAAATTATCTTATGAGTTGCTTTTTAAAGATTAAGCATTTTTATTTCAACAATTGTGTTTAGCTATGAGCTATTTTAAACTTTAAAAAATAACAAAATTGTTTAAAAAATATCCTACTAAATAATTATAATTGTGCAAATTTAATAATTTTGTATTTTCTTAAAAAAATGATTTATATTTAAGAAAAAAACATTTTAATTAATTTTTAATTGGGCTAAAAAAAGTTTATTAATTTAAAATTTTATTTAACGTATAGGTAAAATAAACCTACAATTGATATTGGATAGAATATAAAAAAATTCATTTTTCTGTAGAAGTGCACACAACTCTTACACAATTAATTATAGTATTAAAGCAAGAAAATTATATTTTTTGCAAACTATTTTTATCATTATAATTATTATTTTAAAGTTGTCAAAAAATATCTTCTTAAATTAATTACCAGAAAGACATCAGGTATAGGTGTAATTCCTTCTATTATTCTTAAAACCTTTACAAATAAATTAGTTTTTATTCAATATCATTCAAAAACAAATCAGTTAAAACGAGAGACAAGTTTGAATCTTTAAATTATAGATGCAACAATTTAAAACAAAATAACTTTATATTAGATACTCAATTTTTTAAAGCATTTGATAAGGTATAGGAGCCTAATCTTATTAACAAACTTTATTCTATAAGTGTTGATTACAAATCTGCAAATCTTATTAACAGCTTTTGTAACAACAGACATTTTTAAGTTTTGAAAGTATCTAGTAGTAGTATCTAGTATCTCTAAAACTACACTATCTATTTAAATTCTTTGTAAAAACGACTTAATTGAATCATTGCTGATCTAAAATTGACTAATAATTTAGATACTTTACAATCTATGCGTACGTAACAGATTTTTGCGTTTTTTACACATAATTCCATGAGCATTGTTCAAATAAAATATAAAGTATATTGCCAACTAAACAAGTATCTATTTATAATACAAACCTTGTCTGTATTTTTAGTAGTTAATAAGACGCAAATTGTGTTAACATTAAAACCAATTATTTTGTCGTAGCTTTATATTGTAAGCATATCTGACTTTTGAATAAAATCTGTCAAACAACAGAAGATATTACTTATTTGTTTAATCTTATTTTTATGTTGTCAGTTTGTGATTGCTATCTAAAGTTTTTGTCAATCCATAAACTTGTTGTATAATCCAAGAAAGCAACAATAGTTTATTATTTAACACAATAAATAATATATAATAAAATATATTTATTACAACAAGCCTGAAACATCTTCTAAACCTTTTAAAAATAAATATCTATTTTGTTTTGCAAAACAGGTTTTCACGGCGTTTATTACCTTACTGTTTAAGAAGATTTTATGATTCCGATTTTTTAATTTAGTTTAATTAAAAAAAAAAGATAAAAATTCAAATAAACTAAATTTGGCAAATACAAAAGTCTTTAAGCAATTTGACCTCAAATTACTAACTGTTTCTATTGCAATAAGCAATTTATCTGCTGGCGCATTACTTTGCTATGTTTTTGTTTTGTAGAATTGCTTGTCAAATAATTAAGTTATAGTTCTACCTTCAATAATAAATAAAAAAAAAACAAAACTTTTTCAATAAATTTTTGAACATTTTTGATCATGTAGAAACAAAATGGTTTCTCTCCAAAGAATGCTTTTTTTAGGTTGTAAACATGTAGCCAAGTTTTATCCATAGCAACAATGCGGTTTAAAAAATAAGCACTTTTTTCAAAATAAGCATAGATTAAAGGACAACTCCAAACTTGCTCGTTTCTAATCAACATTTAAGCTTACATTTTGCTTTAAACTTCATTATAAGCAAGTTTATATAAAATTTTAAATGTTTTAAGTATTTTTTTTATTTAAATTTGACGGTCTGATAATATCATATTATAAATTGAATTAATTTTTTTGAAGTTTGACACAAAAATTAATTAAACTAATCAATTAAAACAAATAAATAAATAAAAATCATAATGATTATAAAACAACACAAAAACTTAGTTACTTAGTTAAGCCTTTCAGAAAAATCTTAGGTTTTTTGAAAATTTTATGCATTTTTTTATAAACTCTTCTTTATTTGAAAAAAAAAGCACTTTGTTAATGAGCTCGGGCTGGTTACGATGGGAAAGGTAAGTTTGCCATTTCTCCAAAATGTGCTTCACCGTTAAAGAGTTGTGACATGTTTGGCATGCGGGTTATTTGTAACCAGCTAAGAGATACAAAGAAGTCTACTATATAATACTATATACAAGCGACATAAGGTAAGTTGCTCTCCTGCTGAGATTGACCGGCGACTTCCATGCAGTCATGGAAAGCTTAAATTTCTTTAATTTGTTTTTAAAGCGATTTTACATTTGTTGTTGTTTCCAATCTTTGCTAACCATTAAAAAAACGTATTCTTTAAAGTCTTGGAGTCTTACGGAATTATTGCCTATAGTCAGCTTGATACTCACATGACCCATAAAACCAAAATACCAAAGCTTAAACAAGCTCAACCAGATCAACTAAGTGCATAAACTTTATACTCAGGATGGAACTCAGCAAGTTGAAACATAAGAAGAACAAACTGTAAGAAAGATTATGAATGAGCGATACCGTGCTCTTTAAGATGACGAGAAAAAAAAAATTGTTTTACTATTTGCGATCAGATTAAGCCGAGATTTTGCTCCCGGTAATGGGCAGGGTAAAAACTTGTCCGAGTCAACCTTGAATACTATCAGATAGTTAACAACAAAACTCATGTCTAGCTTATACGCTCGGCCGCACATCTACTGACGGTAAGTTTGAGTAGTAAGTATAAGTTAGTTGTTGTGACACTTTTTTGCTTAAATTGAACGTGAGTACAAAGACTGAAATAGTACATTTGACTTGATGCAAAAATGCTTTTGTGGCGTGTATGATGCCTGCGCCGTGGTCATTCCTAGATAATATCAGAACTTTGCACAATTGCAACAATACTTCTCTCCGTGCACTCCAGTTGATGCCAACCACACACTTAATTACGTTTAAAGCTTTATTGCACCAATTTATTAATATGTGTTTGTAAGAAAAAGGTTCTATCAAACACAAGATTTAAGAAACTGACTGACCACATGCGTCAAGTGGTTTTGAAACCTACAAGACTAGCGCGAGGTTTTAGTGAGGTTTTCTAAACCAGCAAAAATGCACGCACAAAGAATTCATTGTAGAAAAACAATAACCTCTTGCTTCTATCTGCTTTTTTATTTTGTCTATAATGATCTGGACTTGACGAGTTGTGGTGAGTATGGTATCTTTATGTAGATTACCAAATTGTAGCCGCAATATTGTTAACGCAATCGCAAAACAAGTGACGCCTACCGTCAACTTTTGGAAAACATTACACATAATGTCTTCAAGTTAATGTTTCTTATCGTTAATTTAAATTTGTGTTTTTGCAACAAAAAGTTAAAAAAAATACGTAATTAAAAGTAATTGGCGTAATTGTTGAGACGTAGATTTGTCATAATTATTAGTTGTTTTCAACAAATTTGTTACGTACAACGCGCTTTTTCTTAAAAAACAATTAAAGCTTTTCTTTTTTTTTTCTTCTTGAAATTTGTTGTTAGAACCAAGCAACTAGAGATTTCAGCTGACTGAGCGGCTGACACAGTTTCTACAAAATAGCTCTGACTTTCTTAATAGGTTTAGTGTCTCCAATCAATCCGTATAAAACTATACTAAAAATATACAAACTAGACAAACAGTTTATATCAAAATAAAAATATATAGACAAAATAATATAAATAAAACAATTATTTATTATATAAATAATAAAAAAAATAAAAAGCAATATAAATCTGGAAACAAATAAAATAATACACAATATTAGCACAAAACAAAAGAAGCGACATTTACATAACAAAAAATCAAACAAATGAAATTTAAAAAAAAATTGTAAAAGGTTTTATTTTATACAATAACATTACAACTTTGTCAAGTTGGCTTCCTCCCTAGTGACCAAGATAAACCAAAGAACAAGTTTTGTTTTCTCATTGCTGGCACTAGTACTTAGCAAAATACTTTTACATGACTTCTTCTCTTTTGCTAAAGAAGATACCAAAAAGATTGATTTGTCAAACGGCAACCGTGTCATTGCATTTAAAAATATTAAATCAGCAGGTCTAATCAACAAAATTTACAATTTTACTGAAAACAATTTTTTTAATCAAGTATTTTGCATAAAAACAGCGTTTGTTTTTATATTGTAAATCACATAAATCTTATATTTTTTAAAAAGCGGAAGTAGACATATGAAATGAATTTAAGATGATTGTAGTTTGAATTAATAATATTAGGTATGATGACAAAATAGTATAAGCTAACCACAACGTAAATGATGAAGTAGAATCAGTCTAGGCAGTTTAATAACTCAATACAAATATTATACTAACTATCTAATGAACCGAAAACAACTGTACAGTTTTTAAAAGAATACAATTCAAATATGTTATCCTAATCTAATATATATTTTCTAATCTTTGCGTATTTCGTATTATTAAGTTTTAAGTTAATTGTGTTCTTAAATATTTTTATATAGACAATAATTTTTATATGCAAAAAATGTTTGTTATGATTTTCAGCAAAAACTATTTTTTGTATTGTTTATACTTTTTATGAATTATGATAATATCATTAAAACAAATGATCAAAAAGTTATTACAAAATAAGTTATAATAAATAAAGTAAATCAATTGAATTTGTATATCTACTCAATCAATATTAGTAATTGCCAATCTGTTGGTTTTATATTTTAGATAATATGTAAATTCGGTGAACCAAATACATAATAAAAGATTTATTTTTAATTTTTATTTAATAATAAAACACCTAAAATCATATCTCGCTAATAATACTAATAATAAAAATACCAGCAGTTTGATCATTCTATGAAATATAACATAGAGCAGCTTAAGGGTAAATATTATCGCATTCGTAGAATTCTGAAGCCGATCGGTGCCCTTATCGAGATGCAAGTCAGGATCAACGTTGTCCGTTCGGCTCATGTTCAAAGAGAAGTGGTCATCAATGCAGCATGTGAAAACACTTCTATCTACCTGGAAAATAAAATTGCACGGCCAGATAAACATTTCAGTGTAGATAAAGGACCATTACTTGGTTTTCTGTACTATTACTACATGTGAATTGTGAACGTTGTATAAATATGGGACAATTAAATACAAATAGAACTGTTTTAAGTTTAATTTAATTTGAAAATACGAGTACAAACCTTGGAAAATTAAAATGAATTGTAGATGTGTTATTTTGTTGTTTTAGTGTGTTTTATGTTGGTTTGTATTTATAATTTAATTAAATCATGCTTCATGCTTCATAATACAGGGAGTTTATAAATGAATGGGATTATGTAATCACTTTAAATATGCCGTCTTTATAAAATCGTCCACTATACTACATATGTTTTCATATGTTTGCTTGACAGCTGTCAAAGTTGATCTGTCAAAACAAATAGTTTAGTGAACAATTTAACAAAAGCGGCACATTTAAAGTGATTACATAATCCCATTCATTTATAATCTCCCTGTATAAATTGCATGATAAAATAGTAATGTATATTTACTAAATAGTGCATTTTTAATTTGAATAATTAATTAATTTGCAGTACATCATTTTATTTGTATTTGTATTATGTAAACTTTATCAAAGCGTTACTTTATTTCAATAGGTTTAATCGATTAGAATCGGGGTATATGGAATCTGGAAAGTAAACATTAGTATAAAAAAATGGCATGCTTGTCATGGCTTAAAATAAATGCATAATAATGTTTTTAGTATATTTGTACAGTATTTTATATTAAATAATTATATTCAGTTTAAACATAATATTAGTGTTCTTAACACAACCTACTTAGCAAAACATTATTATGCAAAAAAAAATAAAACATTTTTTTTTACTTTTACAAGGCCATCAACAAAAATTAAAAAAAAGATACAAATCATATATGCGACAAGAAAGCATAAAGTATACAGAGAGGTCATTGCCGGATTTAGACTTGATAAAGCACTGAGCCATTTGAGATATGCTCGTCCAGATTTTATATGTCAGTGCCAAATATGATTTTCGAATACCAAAGGGGTTAAACTAAAATACATTCAAAAAGTATATAGATAGTGAAATAATAAATTTTTAACTTAAAATCATGTTTTATTGTTTCTTGCTTTTACCAGAGTAAAGTCACTGATGACATCATCAACTGCGTAGTTTGTGACTTTCTATGCACAGAAGACTGAGAAAACATAATTTATCTTGAGTCATTGATATTTTAAATTAATTTTTATTCTCTTCAGCTGAGAAAAAGATTTTTGTCCAGAGCAATTTGCAACTATCATACTAAGTAACAATCTCAAAATTGATTCTACATTAGGGAACGCTAATTGAACAAGGTTGTTAAATATTACTTTATACAAATTTTGATGTGTCATACTATTATGTTTTGTTGCACCATAAGCTTGACTAATGTCTTACATACTGATAAAAATGCTTGACTTCTTCTACAAGATTCATGTATAAAGTACTAACTCCATCACAAATTTTTTTTTCTGTAGCTTCAAATTGTGTTATAAATAAAAACTTTTTTGCAGCATTATTGTATACTAAGGCTATCTGTGCTAAAGTTGTTTCTATTGCATCTCTCACAGGTATAAATGTTTTGTAACTAAACTTGTCTTTTGGCTCAAGGTTCTCAAAAGCATCATTTTTATTATCAATGATATGCATTTTTCTGTATCTGCTTTTCTTGTAATCAACATCAAGCTTTTAACAGAATCCAAACGTAAAGTAAACAATTTCTTACATAAATCGAGACTAATTTAGGTGTCTTGCAATGATTGACTAATCTTGTAAAATTTATCCAGCAAGTAACTCCACAAACACAACATTACCATAAATTCCAATTTTTTCATTTTATTCAAAATGTTTATGGCTTGGTTTCTTGTTTTGCTTTTCTGTGTAGTATCATTATACAGTTGATGGAATGTAGATATCTTTTATCATAACTATCAAGTATTACACTTGTGGTCAATAAATGTGCTTCCCTTCTAGTCTTTAACAAAGATTTTGAAATTTTTGAATTATTTTTGAAAAACGACAACAGTACTGCCCATCTATGTGTAGATAAAGAAGGAAAATTATATATTTCTTAAACAATTCCAAAAAAGTTAACTGTATCTAAACAACAGTCAACTGCAGCTCTAACAACAAGATTTAGGGAATGACCAGCAAATAGAATATACCTAGCATACTTGTTAATTTTTAATATTGTTTCTTGCAAACTCATTATTTGCCAGACATATTGGCAGCATTGTCATATATCTGGCTTTGACACTTACTAAAATCTATTTTGCACTTATTTGTAAGGTAGTTGTGCACGATCTTCGCCATACTTTTCCCTGAGTAGCTACCTACAACTAGGAAATTTAGAAAACGTTTAATAAAGAGCTTATCATTTAATGTAAATTGTACCTCACAGTCTAGAGTGGAATCTAAACTAAAGTACCCTTGCAGTTCTTAAATTATCCAAAATTAAGTTTCTTACTTTATGTGCCATAATTTGGATAAATTTATCACATTTTTATATGGATTGCTAAGAAAATTAAATTTTATCGTTAAAAAGTTTATATGACTTTGATCTAGATAAGTGTTGCGCCATTAACAAAATCCATCGGATGATAATGGTGTAGAAGAATTTAAGAAGAGTTTACACAAAAAACAGTATACACGACAAAATTAAAAGTCAGAATCAGAATCAGAAATATTGTATTGTCTGCCGGCTCACTTGAACTGCAAAGGTCAACGCATGCCCGAATGTAGCGGAGCAACACTTTTATTATAAAATAATAATGAAATAATTTTAAAAATAATCGAAATTACTGACATTTGCTGTCAAAATTTATCAATAATTTTGATTGTTATAACTACCGGTAATAGTAATAGTAATATTTATTTCCAATGTTTTTTGTACAGCAATATACAATATTACAAAAATTTGTCAATAAAGCATAATTAATTAGTAAAAAAAAAAGTAAGTATAGAAAAAAAGAGTAATTATAATACAATCAAAACAAGTTTAAATTAATTTACAAATCCAGTCTATAACTATAAATTTCCAACAGATTATAGGGCTCACATTTAATTAAAAATTCGATTTCTTATTGTTATAGGTTAGTTTTTGTTTTATCGATCTAGGAATGTGATTGAATAGTTTTATAGAACTATAATGAGGGCTTCTTTCCAGTGACGTTAGATTATGATTTGGTACTCTGTACTCTTATCCATGTCTTGTATCATAATGTCCAGTTAATAGCTTGTTGGTAAATTTAGATTTATTTTTCTATACAAATTTGATAGATTCCAATACATAAATGGCAGTAACTGTTAGTAATCTATTTCTTTTAAATGCTCCTATGCAGCTATCTTGTCCTTTCATCTGAAACATAATTCTGATCGCACTTTTTTAGATAATAAAAACTGTATTTATATTATAACTATTACCCCAAAATATAACACTAAATTTTAAGACTAAATAGAAGTTTGAGTAGTAGAATGTAGTAACAATACTCCGGTTTGTATTTTTAGATAAAATTTTTAGACCTCTTAGACGCTATTTAATTTCTTAGAGGTGTAGTCAATATGTTCATTAAAATTTAGATTTTTGTCTATTATGATGCCTAAAAATTTTGCATTGTTATTAAAATTATATGTTGTATTATTCATGTTGATGTTTTGTGGCAGTTGGTCATAATTAACAGTTTTGAATAATATGCATTTGGTTTTTTCAGAATTTAGTATTAACTTATTAATTGTAAACTATTCATCCAAAGTTTTTATTATAAATATTATTTCCTACGGTTATTAATTCCATATAATTTTAGCCTCTCAACAAAAGGTTTGTGTCGTTAGCGTAATTTACTAAGCGCGCAATATTAGAAATACTCATTTGTAGGTCGTTGACATAAATTACACACAAAAGAGGACCTAAAATGCTTACACAGTTTACCATTTTTTTACATTTTTTATTAACATTATATTAACGGTAATACCGTAGTCATAATTACCGTTAAACCGTAGGCACTATAGCGCATTATTAAAAAAAATATTGGGTAAAGAGTATGGCACGTTCCGGACGTGCGGCATTAAGACAGATAATGCTGCAATAAATTTAAGAGACTTCTATACTCTCAGCCAATATAGAAAGTTACATTATACGCCAAAATAACTAAAGCATTCGTTAACATAATTACAATCTGAGACCGGATTTAGAAAACTTAAACATTTATCTAGGATTAGATCAATACAGGCAGTACTTGATTCCGCAAACTTTAGCAGTGTCCCTCGTATAGGGAATTACATGTATACGTGGGCTAAAATAACTAATGCATTAGTTAACAAAATAACAATCCAAAAACTAATTTAAGAAACCTAAACATTTATCTACGATTGGATTGAAGGGTTTTAAGAATAATATTGTTATTAATTTGTTATAATGGATAAAGCTTGCATACTTTCTTATCGAGGGACACTGCTAAAGTTTGCGGAATCAAGTACTGCCTGTATTGCCAGCGTTCTCCAATTGTCATATTTAAAATTTTACGTTTTTCACTTAAAATTTAGTAGACAATTTGATTTCAAACTTCTCGGTTTTGTTTCAACAAAATTTAACGAGAGTAATAATTGTGTGAAAAATGAAAATTACAAATCGTGACTTCCGAGTGATGATTTTTTATGATTTTCGATACGCTTTAACACCGCAGCAATGTGTGGAAAAACTTACTTTGTTATTTGGGGATGAAGCACCATCCGAAACTATGGTTTACAAATGGTTCGCAAAATTCAAGCGTGGAAGACTAACGTTTGATAACAATTTTCGCAAAGGTTGTCCAAGCACTTATGTTGTCGCGAATAATGTTGATGCTGTGCGTAAAATGATTTTGTCAGATTGGCATGTGACCTATAGTGATGAGATATAGGCATCCCTATGCATTGCAGCAAAACAAATACAAACAATTTTGCACAATCATTTGCTAGTCAGGAAGCTTTGCAGTCGTTAGATCCCACACAATTTGAAAGAAGAACAAAAACAGGCACGTGTCAAGTGGTGGGGGTCGGTATATAACATCGTAACAGGTGACAAATCTTTGATATATTAATATGAGCCTAAAACTAAACAGCAATTAACTGTATGGGTGTTTCAAAAAAAACGTAAACCCACAAAAGTAGTGCGTTCACAAAGCGTCTTGAAAAGAATGATTTCTTGT
Source organism: Tachinus rufipes (assembly GCA_963932245.1). Lineage (NCBI taxonomy): Eukaryota > Metazoa > Arthropoda > Insecta > Coleoptera > Staphylinidae > Tachinus > Tachinus rufipes. Next base: position 74,543,482 of record OZ010744.1, read on the forward strand.
TTTATTGAAAAAGCGGGTCATGTTGCAGCTGTTGCATTAGAGAATCAAAAGACAGTTAATGCTGACTGGTATACTACAATATGTTTGCCAAAAGTTGTTCATCATGACAATGCAAGCGCTTACACAGCACGACAAACTGTAGAGTTTTTGACCAGTAACACAACATCCAATTAATGACTTATTGTCCATATTTGTCTGTTTTATCGCCCAATGACTTTTTCCTGTTTGGACATCTCAAAAATAGAATGCGTGGCAAGCGTTTTTCATCGCCTGAAAAGGCCGTTGAAGCATTTAAATCACTTGTTTTGGAGGTACGTTGCTCAGAGTGGCAAAATTGTTCTGAAGATCATCGGATGCAAAAGTGTATAGATTTTAAAGGAGAATATTTTGAGAAGCAATAAAGCAATTTACATAACGTAATTTGTGTTTTGCTTTACATTTTCCCCAAACTTTGGCAGTGTTTCTTGTACTGGCCGGGGGTATAGAGTCTTCTTAAGTATATATGACAATTGCTCACTTGGAAATAAAATGAGAAGAATAAAAAATTACATTGAAATTATTACGATTAAAAATGATTAGGATTTACATACAGTAATACAAAATGAAAAAAAAAAACAGATAAAGCAGGTAGAGACAGATTAATAAATAGCGGATGGGTCATTAAGCAAGTTTAAGAAAAAATTATTTATTTTTTTGGCTTTAGAACCGTTGTGGATAAATAAGAAATAAAATATGATTTGCAAAAGTACTTTTTGATTGGCGTAGCCTGTTTGCATTAAATCCCCTACAGACAGTTTGCAAACGTGCTCAATGTATATGAATAAAATAAGTTATGTTTGAGAATATTAAGGAATAAGTCTAGGAACAACGCAAATTCTAAAGTAAACTACCAATGTACCCAGAAAGCAATAAATATAGTAAAACAATATGGACGATAAAGGATTTGAAAGTGTGCAGAATGTGCGGAAAGACTAGGAAAACTATAAAACATATGTTCAAAAAATGTAACAAGATGAAAAAAAAAAACAATGGATCAAAAAATATTATATATTAAAAAGAAACAAAAAATGATTAGAATAGATTAGAACAGTAGAAATTAAAAAAAAAAATAATAACTATAAAAAAAAGATTATAATTTATTATTTTGTAAAATTATAGACATCTAAGCAACTGTAGCAGAGGCAACCGTTGCACAATGGTTTAGTGCAAGGGCTGTTGTGCAGGCAGCCCGAGTTCAATTCCCGGCAGCGGCAATATCTATTTTGTCAAATATATTTGGATGCGGTCGTCTCCTTTGCAAGGCAATGGCAAACCGGCAAAGTATTTGCATAGTAAATCCCTCTAGTGATGTGGTTTTGGATTCTACGTTAAACTGTAGGTCCCGTATGTATGTGTTGAACTATTATTGCACACTACAAACATGCGAGTATGGCACTATAAAAAATAGTTATATTTGTAAATGTTATGTAAGTTTCAAGGCCAAAAGACACAAAATAAACGTATTATTATGATTATAACTATTTTTTTATGTTATTATATTCTTTTGTAGGTACGTAATAAAGAAGTGTAAAATATTATTATCAGACTGATTACTTTTTTAGTAGTTTTGTTTTTTGAATATAATTTATAAACTATTTAAGTTTTTCATTAAATAATCTGCGTTGCGTATTTTATGCTTTGCATTTGCAATTTTGTTCGGATTTCAATTATATGCATATGTTTATTTGAACCATTGTGCCCAGTTAATAACCTTATAAACTTTTGCAATTTTGTTTGGTTTATTTGCATTACCACGGTTTGATTAGTGTGTAATGGTTTTGTTAGAAATAAATTTGTGTGTTTATTTCTGACAATTTGTATAAGTTGCTATGTTTCGTTGCAAGTTTATTACCGATTAATTATTTTCTAATCTTGTATAGAACTCCAAAACCAGGTTTAAGTTAAATAAAAAGACGTTTATACTCTCTAATCTTTTGGTTAACAAATTAAACATACTCAATTGTTTGTAACTAATGATTTTAAAATAGTTAGGCAATTTATGACTAGTTTAGATTATTGGTGTATTAAAAGGTTTTCCTAGTTTGACTATCCCCGGTTTTTAATTGGTTTACTTGACTAATTATTATTTTTTTTTTTTGATTATCAAATCAAATGACATCTGTATGCAATAATCTTTTATAAAGTTTAATTTTATGTTTAGTGTTTTTTATGTAATACATTTGTAATTTTAGTATGTGAACCCTAATATTTTTAATATATTAATCTGTATTTAGTACGCAGCTTGTTTTGCCTCTACCATTGCAACAAGATGTAGTTCAGCAGTTTTGAATTGTTCAAATATTCTTTCAAATCAAATATTAAATCGGATGTATTAGTCAGCAAACTCTTATGTTACAATTTTTGATCACATTACTTGTTTTATGATTCAAATAAGTTAATAATTTTGTTCCGTTTTTAATCGGCTTTTAAATTTCATTTAGTCATCTGGATTTAAAATTAGTTTGCTATATTATTCATTTTTACTACGGCTACTTTGGCTGTCACTAGATCTTTAGAATAACGATCCCATAAGAGCATTAGGTTTAGGGAAAGTTGCGATGATTGCATGAGATTTGTCAGATAAAAACAATCAGCGCGGAATGCTTACTACCCCTCTGTCTTTTTCTTATAAAATCTAATCACTGAGGACCGCCAAAAAAGCTGCTTAAATAAAATTTGTTTTAATTGTTAGTTAATCTCTATAGCCAGCCAAACAACAACAATTTTATTGAATTTAATCTGATTTTTAACATAAAATACTTTGACTTTTGTTTTACAGCACTCACAAAACTTATTAAGTTTTTTTATTTGAAATAAAATCCGTTGTAGTAAATCTAAGAGATTTTATTGCTTTCAGTTTTATTAGAAATATAAACTGAATAAAACAATTTTTCAAATATTTAAATTTAAAATTGACTTATTTTTGTTTATAATTTTTTATTTGCCAAATTTTATATGGAGCAATTAAATTGGTACATAAAAACTTTATTTATATGTGCTGGTACAATCTATTTTAAAGTAAATAAATATTAATGTTTTTTTTGTTAGCTTAACCAATATTCTTTTAATATATTTTATATTTTATAGTTATTACTTATACACTATATTTGACTTGTCTCTGTTTGGCAGTATCATTCTGTTTAAAAAAGTAAAAATTCATTTAAATTTACTACAATCGCTATTTTTTACACTTTATATTTGATTAACATTATATTATGCTACTTAGTTAAGAATATTGAAAAGTTGATTATCTATTGTGTATATTTTTAGCAGACATTGGTTTACTGTATTATGTACTATGTTGTGATTGTTATCGAATTTCTATAAAATAACAAAAAATTGCTAACTTTATTAATTTTGATTAGTTAAGTTAATCTTAAATAAGTAAAATAAAAAACTTATATTTAATTTTTATTTATTTTACTACTAATTTGGTATTATGTTTGCGAATGGAGAACCGATCAATTCAGAGCTGCCGGTTACCGAATATCGTTGATGCAACTGAAATTAAACACCCGATCGTGATAGGGCGTTTAAATCAGTTAATTAGAGCTTGCCATTAATACTATGACTATCAGTTTGGTCCAACTTAGCATTAGTAAGATAAAGCGGTTTTTATTTTCTTTGCAAACATCAGTCTTGTAAAGACGCTACAGTTTGGTGGAACTAGAAAAACAATTCAAAGTAATTCTGTTCACTTATTATTTTACAATAACCATAATTAATTGAACTATATTCTGCACCAAACAATACATAACAGAATAATCAGAAACTTAAAATAATAAAAAAATATAAATTTTACATCACAATTGCATCATGATTAAAGTGATTAGAGATCAAAATCAAAATAGGGTAAGCAAACCAACAAGTAATTATTGACAAATTAATCGAAAGATTAAACTGACAGGGGTATACACATATAACAGTCCTGTTTGTTTAAAAACGGATAATCGTAATTTGTTTCATATATAACATATTTCAATAAAATATTTGAGTTATACTTAAAGTATGTTAATCAATTATCACAATGTTTGTTTTTGTCTTTTTCTTGAGTGTTGATTTTAATTTATTTTAATTCATAATTTTTATAAAATGTAATATAAAACAAAGGAATTGTTTTAATTAAGGTTTATATTATGAACTATAAAGTTTTTTTTTTATCATAGTAACTTTCAAAGAATTTAGTCGATTACAATACGTAAAATAGGTTTGAAAATTTTATCGGAACCTTGAAGCTTTGAATAAGTGTCAAACTTATTTGGATTATTAATACTTGCTAGAATATGTTATTTATAATTATAATATAAAAATGGTATAAGATTTTATTACTATTATAACGTAATATGTCAATCATTAGCTATTTAATTATGACTGTTATAATTATTTTTTACTACGTATTTTGATAAACGTATGATAAATTTGTGGCAACAATAAATACAAAATAAACTCGTACCGCATATTCAAGTTTAAGAATAACCATCATATTGCGTTGTAACATTAATCTTGCACTTGATAGCATTCTATTTATTTTCTTTATATGTGCGACATGTTGTGATTGCAGTTTCAAAGCTATGTATAGTGTATACGGCGCCACTACATAAAAAACTCAAAGGAAAAAATAAATGCTGTCCGAACCTCCCTCAACTATCTTACTTTTATTATGCAATGAATTTATACAGCTGGGATACGGAACAGATGGCACACACTGCGCCACTCCTGCATTCAGCTAATTACGTTGCAAAACTTTATAATTAAAACATTTTCCTATTTTCTATAAGAAATTGTGAAATTTTAGAGAAACTATATATATTCTTATTAAATGATTGAAACTTCTTCAGCTGAAATATTCGATTACAAACATTATATTAAATTGATAGTTAAACAATAATTTGTAATTATGAATAGGTTTATGAAAATCAAGTATTGAATCAAATTATGTTGATTCAATTAAAACTACTACTTTTATGATAAATAAAATTAATTATAATATTATTTGTTGAAACACTGTATTAATTATCTTTTCTTTTTTTTTTCATAGTTCTATCTTCTGTTTTTTAAACATATTTTTTGAGATTTATTAGTATTGTTACAAAGCGGTACAATATACAAGTGCATGAGCCAAGTGATTTGCAACTGGCAACAAAGATTAATAATATACTAATCATATAAGTTTATATGCCAACAAGCAGTTATAATGATTTTGCGGTAGAAGTATATAGCAGAGTAGAAAACATGTTAGAGGAAGAAGGCCAAGGTTGCGACAATATTGTGATGAGAGACTGGAATACTAGTGTGGGTAAAGGTAGTGTAAGAGGAGTGGTAGGCAAGTAAAAAAACAAAAAAAATAAAACACGTAGTTTACAAATCAAAGAAGACTGTATACTTGGCACTTAAAACAGATACCTGAAAGCAAATAGATTTTATAATAATTGAAGAGAGATTTTGGAATGAAGGTCAGGTATACATAGTCACCATATACCTGTGATGGTGGAGATGAAGAGGGAGAATTTACTTATATAGGGACAAAAGGACAATCGGTAATAGACTACGTAGTTGTAAATGAAGAGGCGTGGGAAGAGATAGACAATTTTAAAGTAGGAATAAAAGTTGAATCAGGCCACCAACATTTACTCAGCTTAAATGGGGAAACTGTAAAGAGACAGGAAAATAGAATGAAAAGTGAAGAGAGGATAATATGGAAGGAAGAAAGTGTGATAATGTACAAACAAATTCTGAGAGAAATTAAAAAAAAAAGGAAGAAATGTCAAAGAGATAATGAGAAATTTAGAGGAAACAATCTGGAAAGCGGTAGTAATAAAAACATGTAAAAGAAATAAAGAAAAAATGAAAAAGAGCAAATAGTGCAACAGCGAATGTACTAAAAGAAACAACAAATGCACACAAAAAAAATCTAAACGAACAGAAGGCATACAAAAATCAGTGTAAATAAACTAAAAGCAAATTTATAAAAAAAAAAGAAATAGAAATTAAAAAAAATAAAGTCAGAAGCAGAAGCATAGAAATACATAAACAAAGAACTAAGAAAAAACAGGGAGATATTGAGGCAATACCAATGGAAGCGTGGAAGGAATAATTTTCCGGTTAATTTGGAAGACGAACGAAAAAAGAAGAAAAACTAGACAGACAAGAGCCAATCTTACAAGCAGAAAAAAATTCAAAAAAAGCAATATAGAAAAAAATAAATAAATTAAAGAAAAGAAAAGCGCCAGGTATGGATAGGATACAGAATGAAGCGAGGTTGTATGGTACGAAAAAGCTGATTGAGAGATTGAGTGAGTTAATAAATAGAGTATGAAAGGGAGAAGGGTTTCCAAATCAATGGAGAGAAGGTCTTATACGCTCTATACACAAAAGTGGAACCAAAAAGCTAGTAAATAACTACAAGATCATAACACTACTAGATCTTGTATGCCGTACAAGATCTACGCCATGATATTAGAAGAAAAGTTGAATGAAGAACTAGGTATGAATAAGATAATTCCAGACGGGCAGGCCGGCTCTTATTAAGCAAAGAAGTACCATAGATAACGTATATATTTTACACCATATTGTGGAAAAAGAAATAGCAGAGGAAGGGGGAAAAGTATATGCGTTATTTCAGAATCTGAAGGCGGCATTTGGTAGTGTGGATAGAGAGAAACTGTGGAAGTGTATGAGAGAGAAAGAAATTAGAGCGAGCACCTGGTGTGAAGTGTATAAGGAGACAGCAAGCAGAGTGTGGGTGAACGGAAAAATGAGTGATAGATTTTAGACAACAAAAGGAGTAAGACAGGGATGTCCATTGAGTCCCACTTTGTTTGCAACCTACATAGCAGATGTAGAAAAAAATGAGGTTAGCTCAAGCAGGAGGGGTAGTAGTCGGTAGAGAAAATGTGTGGTTGAAGCGAAGGAAATGAAAGAAATGATTAAAAGTTTAGAAAAATATTTTAGAAAAAAAGGTTAGAAGTCAATTTAGATAAAACAAAAGTTTTGGTGTTCAGAAAGGGGGTGGGAGAAAAAAAGTAGAGGATTAGAAATAGAATGGGCAAGGTATTACGAAAGTAAAATCTTTTAAATATTTGGGATATGTTTTTAGCACGAACAACACTGAGAGCAAACACATTAGAGAGATGGCACAAAAAGCAAATAAAGTAGGAAGTAAGGACTTATGTTTGATAGTTTATTTAGGAATATGATATTGTAAGGGTCAGAAATATGGGGATGAAAAGAACAAAAAAAAATTAGAAGCAATACATGTAAAATATTGGAGATGGATGCTAGGTTTAAATAGGAAAACTCCAGCATATTCTGTGCTGGAGAAAGTCAAAAAAGATAAGTTCAGAGTAGAAGCAGGAAAAAAAGCAATGAAGTATGAAGAAAGAATGAGACAGAGACACGAATGTAAAATTTTACAAGAATGCATGAAAGAGAAAATAAAAGCAAGAAAAGAAAAACTTGGACAGATAAGGGAAAATTATTACAATAGAAATAAGTATGTTAGCCAAGATATTGAAAGAATAAGAGAATCTGGGAGGAAGACATGGTACGAAAACATGAAAAGAGATAGAGATATACAAAGGCAAGAAAGAATACAAGTGAAAGAATCTAGGTACAACGCAAATTATAAATATATTATAGAAAGCAAACTGCCAATGTACCTAAAGAGCGATAGGTATAGTAAGATTGATAAAAAGATGATTGCAAGGTTCATATGTGGTAATGAAGAGCATGTGACAAAATTCTGAATGAAAGAAGATTTAAAAATGTGCAGAATGTGCGGAGAGACTAAAGAAACTAAAGAACATATGCTGAATGAGTGTAACAAAATGAGAGAAAAACAGATGGCAAAAAATGAGATATTGAAAGGGGACGAAAGTGGCATAGAATGGATGAGGGCAATTATAAAACTAAGAAAAGAAGTAGATGATCAAAGAAGAAAATACTTTTAGTTGTGTTAATTTGAAAAGGATTAGGTTTTATAATTTTGGAAAGTTGAAAATGTATTTGAAAATGTAATATATATACTTGTGATGGGAGAATTGGTTATAAAGTTAAAGAGTAAATAAAGAATTAACAACATAAAAGTAAGACTGAGATAAATAAAAAAAAAATAGAAAAAAAAGTTGGAAATGAGATCGGTATACTTAAAATAACACAAAATGAAGTACAAATAAAGTGATACATTCAAAATAGAAATTAAAAAACAGTAAAAAAAATCAAGTACACCAAAGCAAGAAGAGAAAATACTTCATGATAATTATTATTAATGTCGGGGAGATATTACACAGGAAGATTTCTTGTCTGATTCCATGTTATAGGTCCAAACTTTATAAGCTTAAACAAAAGTCAGGTTTAAAAATTACAATATTTGAAAAAAAACGCAATTCCTGATTATTTCAAAGACCTATAAAGATATTGAAAATATTTACATTTTAGCCGCTTTATATTTATGCACACAATCAATGATTGTGTGCATAAATATAACTTACAATAAAAACTCAAAAAATAAGAATAACGATTAAAAAAGCTCGTGCAGCATTCTTAAGCATGAAGCGCATTTTCTTTAATCTTATTTAAATTTTTCTGTGTCTTAAAATTATATTTTAATTTTTCTCTTTCGCACTATTTATTTGCACCATTGTTTTATCCAAGGTTTATTGATTTTTTTGGTAATAACGTATTTCTTTGTGCTTAGCTTGTTTCTGTTAAATTTTTAGCCTTCTGCGTTGTTTTGCCATCATCAGAATTTCATTTGTCACCCATTTTTGTTTTGTTTGGTTTTTTGGGCATACTCTATGTTATTATGTACTTTTGTTGTTTGTACGCCCATAAAGTGTTTTCATATTTTTTTAATACTATTCGGATTTTGTTCTTCCCTTAATTTTGCATTTATGTAGTCCAAGTATTATTACTTGTTACCAGTAAAAACATCCGCTTTTAAATTTACAGCGACTTGTTTAATATAATTGAAACATTTTTGTTTATTAAGATCAAATTAATTTAATTTCTGTCATTGTGTCCTGGTTGATGTTGAAGGTTGTTCATGTATATAACCGGCATTTTGGCATTTAAAACTATGTGTTTTTTGGTATTTGCTGATATTTTTGACAGAAACTTGTTTTTTCTGTAGTTTTTGATGTTTTAACCAAACTTTCCAATTATATCTTTATATTTGCCTTGTCTAATTTTTACTTTAAAATTAAAGCTCATTGTTATGTTTTTTTGTCTTTTTTAAGTTTTTTTCTAAGTATCTGTAGAATTCTTTGCATTCTGCAGATTCTTTGTTGCAGGAGCATTCAATTTATGTTTTAGTGTTAAGCTAAAAAAGCATCACTTATTTTATGGTTGACAAAAACTTGTTGCTTGAGTAGTACATAGTGTATTTTTTTTTGTGGCTAGAATTAAAAAGGTTTTTGCACTCTCCGGCCATTTAAGGCCTGTTTTTTACTATAAGCCGTAATTTGTGTTTATTCCTGCAAAAATAATAATTTGTTATAAAAAAGTTAAAGCACAGTAGTTTTACGTTTTCTACCACGCTGTAATGCAATAGCCAATACTGTTACTACAACGTTGCGTATTACTATTTGTGCAGCATCTCTGTAAATTTTTACTGTATTTTGCTTTGTGTCAGACTCTATGTACGACCGACCATCATTTTGTTGCAAAGACCACCTACATGGTTTTTGTAGTTATATTAACCAGGTGTCCGTAAAAGTTTAAACTAGTGTTAAGCGTAAGTCTCAGTTTCATTTGTCATCAAAAACGTAACTCTATACATTCTCTAGTTTTTTAGATCTGTGGTGTTTTGCTCTCTTGTTAACGGTACCATCGCAATTTTACTTGGGTTCACTGATACTTTTTCTTTTTTGCACTACCTTTCTACGGTATTTAGTGCACTTTGTAATGGTAAAATGGTAAATGAAAGAATTAGTAAGCAAAACGCAAAGAGACAAGCAAGAGAGATTATGATGAAAAGATGGCACAGACAGTAAAAATAAGGAGAAAAAGGAGAACGGACAAGAGAACTAATAGCAGAAATAAAAGAATGAGTAGAAAAAAAACCGGAGACGTGTTATTATACAACACAACTACTTACCGGACATGGAGCCTTTGGAAAGTACTTACAAAAATTAAATAAGATAGAGAAATAGAAAAAATGTATATTTTGTCAAGAAGACACGCATGACAACGCAAAACATACGCTAGTAGAGTGCGAAGCGTGGAAGGAAGATAGAAAAACGCTTGAAAAGGTATTAAAAAACAAAACAGACAAATCTACAATAAATAAAATTTGCCTAAGTAACGAAAACAAATGGAAAGCACAAAGAAACTATGCGATAGTACTGAAGAAAAAGATAGAGAAGTTTAAAGCTATGAGATTTAGGTAAACCAAAATGGAAAAAAACACACAAATTAAAAGCCACAGGAAACAAAGAAAGAAGAAGCAAGAAGCTAAATGAAAACAAAAAAATACGGAAAAAGTAATTAACATTAGTACCAAAAAACTCCTCAAAGAAAATAAGTTGACGGAATTAACCAAACAATTTCCAAACGGAAGATACGCTATGCCATATATGGAAACGATGTAAAGCAGCAAGTGGGGAAAAAAAAATATTGTAAATATGTAAATATATTATAATAAATTTAGTTAATAAAAAAAAAAAAAAATGCGTTAGTTATTTTTGGTTAAGACAAACAACTCACTACGTTCTTAAAAAAAAAACTTATTGTATAAATGATGTCAAGTTGATTATAGAATTTAGCTAAGGCGTAAACGATCACCGGGTGGCTCTAGTACAAACACTACGTTGGTCGTTTGTCAGCTGCTTGATTTGTGTAAACTGTTTTGAGAATCTTACATTGAAGCTTGTGTAAAGCTCCAAATTTTTTCTGTAGCATGATGGAATAAACTTTTTTACAGTATCTCCATTGCATTTTTTTTATGACATTATTATATGCCATAAGACTGGTTCTATAAGTAGTCTAGTTCATTTTTAGTTTTGTTGGCCGGGCAAGTTTATATAATTAAAAACAAATTGTTTTTAACTTTTGAAAAACTATATTGAAAAAAAAAATGATTTTTTGGAAGCGGAGAACTTTAAATTGAAATATAATATTTATGAAACTGGCTATATTTTACTGATAATTTTATAGCATTAATGTTTGAATATGATTTTGAGTCCCCCGCGGTTGAAGAGTAATTTGGAGGTCTAATTTTCACACGCTGTTTCCTGTAGTTTAGGCTGTATTTTGCTAATAATGCGTTAAAAGTTCACTTTCAAATGCTCAATTGTTTTTTCTTTAGACATGAGACTTTACATATTTCCAAAAAAAATTATCTAATGGCGCAACATTAATGTTGTTTAATATTGGCACAAAAACGTTGGCAATTATGTTTCTGTACCGCTCACCGTAACGTTCCGACTATCTCCATTTTTGAAGACAACAATTTTGTTTATTGACATAGCCAGTAAATAAATAACAATGTTTTCCTCGGTCCATTTACCAAATGTACGGCGCAAACAATAATCGTGTGGCTTCAATTCCTGTACAAGTTGAATTTTGTAAGCTTGTAAACTAAGATTTTTTTGCAAATTTTTATATAAAGTGGATGAACGCAAATTTTATTGTTGAGTACAATGACAAATTGACACATTTAGATCATCACTATCATCACCACCAACACTACCTTGCTCACTATCAATTGCTTCTTGTGTGCACACTGTACAACGTCGTGTTGGATGCTTATTAAACGTTTAGATTAAACGTATTGCAAAAACAATTATAACCACCATACAATGCACGTAATGAACGATGTGTTTCTTAAACTGAACCATGTTTTTCTTAAATAAATTTAAATAATTTGCAAACGTTGCTCCGGCGTGAGTTTATTTATAATAAATTGCTAAGCCAAACTAACCTCAAAATAACCAAAAACTGTCAAATGATAAGAATGCTGTTACAGATAAAAATTTAAAATTTGCACCGTTTATGTATGTGTACTAAAAGAACATGCTAAAGTGGGGATGTTTTGTGACCATGCTTGGTCATGCGTAAAGTATAAACAACTTAAAAACACAGGATATGATAATTTGACTTTGTAATCTATCACATATTATTAGTTTATTTAATGTAGTTTTTTTGGAATTTACCTCAACAAAAAATTTAAAAAAAGATTTTTTTTTGGCAATGTTCTGGGAAGGGTTTATTTCAATCTTTGTCTCTTAGATACTTAGTTTCCAGACGGCAACGTATAAATTAAATTTGTTTATTTTATCTGTGTACTTATTCAGGATGCAATCATTTTAAAAAGATTTTTGAATACTATCAACAAATGTATACACAAGTATGCTTTTGTTTTTAAAATTCTTGCAACGACATTTAGTTTTAGTTTTTTAAATAGCAAACATAGATATATTGTTTATTTTATATTTGAATCAAATAATGTAAAACAATTATATGCTTTTATAACAATATTTTGCTATAGATTTAAAAAATATATTATTTGTTTTTTTTTATGAAAAATTATTGTAACTTGGTTGCCTGTAAAAATAAATAATTAAAGATTATATTTATAAGTATTTTTATGTTGATATGCATTTAAAATCAATCACCATTTTAAAATTAAAAATTAAAAAATCTACTGCTACCTACCTATTAAGTTTTTTTTTGTTTTAAGTTATCATTTTTTAATGTTATAAATGCTATTTTAAATATACGTTCAATAACAACAAACATTAATTTTTTTTTTAAATATCAACACAATTAACAATAACAACATTACGTAACAGTATTTTTAATAAAATATTTATTTCACAAGCTTACTTAATTAGTTTAAGTGTCAATTTACAATTTTATTAATTTATGGCAAACCATTGTTATGGAAGTATATAAATTATTTTACATAGAGAGAGATTTTACACAAAAAAATGTATGTTGCCGTTTAAAAAAATAAAATTGGGTGCTATTGCAGGTATACTAAAAGCAAAAACATAAATTTATGTATATGCTTTTGTAGTACTAAAAAAACTAGTTTCTTAATAATTATTTTATATATCAATAAATTACTAACGTCCGGTTTGTCTAGAGTTAACTTGAGATCTAGCTTATTCTTAAGTTGCTTCTGGAAATGCAAGTCCAGTTTATTATGTTGTATGTTGCACTACAGCAACATCTTGTTTCATTTGTGTAACAGCAATGCTCACATATAGGGTGCCGTTTGTAAAAGCTCAACCTCTATAACGTAATATTTGTTTACTTTTGTATATAAACTGTAAAATATAAATGTTTATCAACAAAAGTATAATTAATTAAAAAAAAACTTTAAATAATGTATGTGATACTTAGATAACTAAAATATAATTCTTCAAAATACTTCACATGAGATGGACTTGAGTCTGAGCTAGGCTTGGTCAAGCTACTTCGGAAAAACTAGGCGTTACTTACTGTAGTTTGAGACTTGTTGCTATATAATTATATAAAACCATAATATATAGTTAATAAAAAAATATAATTAATGGCATTTTAACAAAAAAAAAGTATTTATTATTTTTTGCAGAACTGTATTATTCTAAACATTTTATTTAAAATTTAAGACAAACGCCTTGTTTAATATATTTTTGTACTATAAACTATTATTAAGTATTCCAACCCATTCATCATGCTAATGAGTTGCTGTTAGTGAGTGGAAACAAAGCTTGAATTCATATAATAAATAAATTAAATTCCCATTTCACCTCTCTTAATTGAATTAAATAATTCAACTAACAGCATTTGTTCATCAATACAAACATACCTAATTTCCATAAATATTATAGTATGTTTGTTAAATTATTGTATATCTCTATTACTGCGGTTGTTGTCAATTAACTCTATATATAATCGACACGTACATAATTCCGTAGCTTGTTGGCCGTTTTAATAGAGTTTCTGATAATCTTAGTAAATATTTTTAATTTTATATAATTTTTATATGAAAAATCTGCTATAAAATAGCAAATTTGCACCAATTTGATAGTCAAAACGGTCGGTTTGGACCGATTGATTTTATCGGTCCGTTTTTTTTCAGTTGCATTGATGGATGCATTCTGATGTTCTACAACGTATGCACAGAGTTTGCCAAAAATATTGAATGCCGTGCCGCACTGGTTAATTTTAAATATATATGTGAAAATAAATAAAACATTTAACAGGTTTATATGTATAGTGCGATCCGTATATCAAGCGAGAAAACCCAAACACTGGTTATGCTGAAATAAATTAACCATTATAAACAAACGTTGGTTTAGGTTTACAAAGCAACGTTATCTATAGCAAGTTTCAATTAATGATTGTCAGTAAATATTTACTTAGCTACTTATGTATTAATATAGCAAATTAAACTAATTAACTTTTGTTAATCGTAAATAAACAATTAAATAAATTACAATAAGTTGTAAATACTACTAATATAAATTTAAACTTAAAAAAAAGTCAAATTTAGTAACGCAATGCCTCTTATTAGGAGAAAAGTTGAACTGTTTGGGTGTGAAAGAGAGATGCAACGGTTAAATCCTACAAGGGCGCGTTTTATTTGAAATAGATGACCAAAACAAATTTATCAAATAAAATTAATAAATAATGAATTTTATGTAAATTGTTTTTTATCTAGTAAGAGACACATACATTTGTGTTTCAGGGTCTGCACCCATCATTAGTGTGCCTAGCATCTCACTGGTTGAAGCGACAATTTACATAACATCAAAGCCAAAGTAACAGTTTATTGAATATAATGCTATTGACTTATAATTCAAGGAATTAGATTTTTTTTGTTTCTTTTGATAACTTGTGGTTTTAGTATTGTCGGTATAGACAATTTATAGTTCAACTCATTTTTTAGATCGGTAACTAAATAATTTTGATCATTTTTAAGAGAAAATAGTTTATTTAAATTTATTGTTTTTAAACATTTTTGTTATTATCTTATATTTTCAGTTTCTATTGGATGTTTCAAGCTTATTTATATCCTTGATTAATTTAATCTTTAGGATTACTGATAGAAAATTTTATCATTTTTCTGTTTATTAATTTGTTTGATTTGTTAACAAGTTTTTCTGTTAGTTTAATAATAAATAATGATAAATATTTTGTAATCTTTTTTTGTTGGAATATGTAGATTCTTAGAGTATAAACAATAAACAATAAACATCAAAATAAAAATTATTATTGTATTTCAAAAAAATCATCGTCTAGAGTTGCTTATTACAAAAATGGTCTTATCAAACAGATTTAGTTTAAGAAATATGCTATTATAACTTATTATACCATTAATATCAAAAAGTTTCAATCATGGTTGTTGTTTGTGGATATATCTACACACCTTTTGATAAATAAATAAATGCTTAAGATATTACTTAGAATATACAAAATCAACAACAATAAAACAATTTAGACTTTTTTATTTACTTTGATTGATATAATAACTAAATCATAATTGAAAACATGCTTGCATTACTTGAGTACTCTATTTTTTTTAATTAGTACAATTTATAATAATTTGTTTTAGTAAGTAGTTGTAAGTGCAATTATACAAATGTATTTTATTTGATTTTTATTTTGTATGAAAATTTTGTATTTCAAGTAGAATTTTAATATTATTGAATTGCAATGCAAAATCTTGTTAACTGACAAAATATTAAATGCACTCTATTGCAAAACAATTAACTAAAAAATATTTTAAAAATCTATAAAATTATTTTAAATTACTAATATTACTTTATAAACAAGTGTATATTAATACATTTGTTAGTTTTATTATTTTCTTAATTATGTTATTAAGTTATTGATCTGACAAACAGCATTGTGCTTTAGTAAAATCACAATTTAAATTATATTACATTACAAATTATTTTATTCCTATAAATTAGCATTTATAAAAACCATAAACTAAAATGAAATACAGAATAAGAAAAGATAAAAAAAATATAATTATAATAATCAAAATAAACATAAATCGCAAAAATTGAAATTGAAAATAAATTTCACTCACCTAAATGCAGGTTTTTGCAGGTTTAAATTAATCGTGGCAAACATAACCAGTAAGCTACTTAATATATAGATTTATATCTGCGTCGACAGGAAATAGATATAAAAATAAATCTCGGAGCAAATAAAAGAATAGATCAAAAAATTATTCCGCGAGTATAATAATTTGCCAAGATTACGTCGCAAAATAAACAAAATAAAATATATTAAATATATAGTCCCGGATTAAAAACATTTTGCCTCAACATATTTAAAACTAAGTGAGTTGGATATTATTATAATCTGGTATGCTGGTAATAGCATAAAAATTAAACCAAAATATACTAAACAAAATTCTATGGAACTTTCTACAGAACATTTTCTTTGATATCACCAACTTATACACTAACGTGCCTATATCAGAAACTTTTGAAGCTCTACAACTAATCCTCACAACTGAAAATACCAATCCCAATTTAATAATTGATATAATAAAAAAAAACAATTTTATTACTAACAAAACAACCTGCATATACAATAACAAAATATATAAAATGACAAATGGCTTACCAATGAGTGCATCTATCTCAAACTATTTTAGGCAATATATTTTTAAATACCATCCAAAATATAATTCTTAGCCCCACTAACCCACAACTTAACAAAATAATATTTTGGCGACGTTATGAAGACAACATTTTTTGCATATTTAAAGTGTCTCACAACAATAAAAATAATTTACACCTATACATCAATCAACTACACCCCAATATTAATTTTACTCTAGAGTCAGATATCAACAATAAACTAAATTTTCTAAAATTTACAATAACTAAAATCAACAACCGTTTTGAATTTAACATCTATTGCAAACTTACTAACCCCGAATAACCTATGACTTCAACCACTGTAATGCCCATAAGTACTTTTCACTCTTTCATACACAGAGCTATGACCATCCCGTTAACTCCCGATATCTGAAACCATAAATAAATAAATTCCCAATATCTTTTATTAATAAAATTATTTATAAACACTCCCATAGATTACAACTAAATGATTTATCACTTACCTTAGCCAACGATCACAACAACATCCAATACCGTAAACTCACATATCATAACCACACAAGTTAAAAGCTTAGAACACTTTTTTGTATATATGACATAAAAACCATTCTAACATCATCTAACACTCTTAAAAACGCAATCTGTAATAATAAACAAAAAACAGACACATTTGAAAAATCAGGAGATTACAAAATCAGCTGCTACGACGAATCCTCAAACATAAAGTGAACAAACAGCTTTACAAGAATAAAGTCTCAAATTTCTCTAAACACATCTACTTTAATAACCACAAAATCAACATTAAACAAAATTTAAAACTTTTAGATAACTGTCGAAAAGGGGTAAAAATGTCCATTCTGGAATCTCTAGAAATGGACAAAATAAAAAAATCCAAATATAATTTGCTTAATTAACCAACCTAACAATAATTTTCAACATATCTACACTTTCCTAAAAACTGATTAATCATAAATATAAATTAAAAATTACACCCGTACATAACTACTAACGCCATCCCACGTAAATATCAATAACTTTTGAAGCACCAACCACTATAACATTCCGCCTAACCTAACCTTCTACACTTATGTTACAATTGTTACATTGCAAACGCACAAGTATCTAAAAATTAATATAGTAATGTAAGTCATACTGTTTTTCATTATTTTTATAATTTTATGTGTCATATTTTTTAACTTGTAACTAACAATATGTACCAGCTGGCAATTGTATTTATCTTATGTTTATATTTTCTGTATATTAACTTTAATTTACATGTCGCAATAAAAACTAACACCACAAGAGCATACCAGAGTATAATTATACCCAACTCACTTATTCTTACAAGTATGCAAAAAATAATTTATCAAAACAATATATTTAAAACTATTAAATATTAGTAAATAATTATGTTTACGTATTGAAATTTTTTGTTAGTCATTTCATATATTATTTAAGTTTTTAGTACACAAGGACTAATAAATTAAAAAAAAAAACAGTTTTCTGTATCACATACTAAAATAACTGCGGTTTCAAATAAGTGTATCAACTGTAATCAGTACTTCAGTACAAGTTGTAATGAATGCATTTTTTTTAATCTATGCAGCTGTACAATTTTGTAAACAAAACCACTATTTGCTGAACAAACTCCACAAACAATTGTACAGACTAACAAACGTTTATTCTACAAATCGACACAAAAACTCAATAGCAAATTGGCGTATTAAAATGTTTAGGTTTGTATGTGCAAGTTTTTAGGAAAGCACGTTTGACTGGCGCGAGGTACTTATAATAGCCATAAAACAATGACAAGACTTAAATTAGTATTTTTTTTTTTAATTTTGCATTTATAATCATATTATCACGACACGCTGTTTAGTATGGCCATAGAGCTTTAAAAAAAATAGATTTTATTATTTAACGCGTATTGTATTGTAACTAAATTAATTAATTTCACCGTTAAGTTAAATATGTTTATAATATATATCTATTTTAAAGTTGTGTTATGACAAGTGGAATAAATAATTAATATTTTGTTTTTGTCTTATATAAAACTTCTTTTTTAAGCTAAAAGTCACATTTTATTAAATAAACAAACTAGGTAAATTATTTGCAACTACATAAAATGTAAATACTGTAGTTTAAACTATAACTTGGTTTGTGTGTTTGTTAATTTTTTTTGTTGGTAATATTTGTTTAGTCTGTCAATTACAAAAAGACGTTGTCTTTAAAGATATTGTGATATTTTAATATATTTAGTGAGAGAATATTTTCTAAATGCAATGATTTTTTTAAAAGTGTCAATATCTAGATGGTTGTTTTTCATGTGTGTGTACACTATAGAATTTTTTAAATATTTTAAATATAAAATAGGGTAGCGTGATATTAGTTTGTGTTCCAAGTAGAAGTGTTTTTTATAGCTTGTTTAAAAAAAAACAGTGTTTGTCGGCTTTTTCTGAAGTGTATCAGTTGAATTGCATTCGAGCGCAGTTTTGCTGATGATGCTACTTTTTTGACATAATCTCAAGGAGTGGCACAGCATTGCTTCATTATGTGTGAGAGTGACTGGCGCGTAAGGATTAAATATTAATAATAAATTTCAAAGTATGGCTAACTATTTCAGTACTAATCAGTATACTGGAAATGAAAACATTAATTGTTTTAAAAACGTATACTACCATTTTTAAAAGTTTTGTTGTTTAAAATTTTTTCTATTTGTTATATTGTGGGTTAGTTTCAACAATCATATTTACTGTACTATTTTAGCAGGTTCTCTTATTTTAAATTGTACTGTCAGTAAAATTTATATGCATTAGCGTACAAATTACAATGTTTAAACTAATTTTGTTTGGACTTTAAAATTTAGGCATAAAAAATGGTAAAAACGCTTTTCAGGCGCTTCTTTATTACTACCTTTTTTACTTTTTTCTTTTTACACTGTTTACCTTCTTTAACCAAATTTTTGGTTTAATCTACACTCCTTTTTTAGTTACCAAGACTATTAGCTTACAGAACCAACAAAATCTATTCACTAAAATATATACTATCCTGGCCACAAACCGGGTTTTATACTTTAAGAATTCTTGGGGACAACAACTAAAAAACATAAATTTTTGAAATTGGCCAGAAATAAACTGAGAAAAAAAAAACAGCTCAGGAAGTGCAATCTACTAGGCTACCATTGACGGCAAAGCCTCTGAACACAAAAGTGGCCAAATCTAAAATTTACTCTTGACAGATTTAATAAATTGACATAGTAAAGCAATGAGCCGTTTTTTGAAACGTACACATGAAGACGGATTTCTGAAAATTGTATGTGCAAACAAGCCAACCAAAAAGTAACACATCTGCTAAAACAAGCGTTTTTAAGGTCAACAAATTTTAGATTAAATAGAATCTGGCACTTTATTAAGCAGACTGAAGAAGCAGAACAACTAATGATAAACTTAAAACTAGACCCCAAAAGCTCTTAAACGTTTTATATATAAATAATGGCAGTTAGGAGAAGATTAAAATTTTTGTAAAACAACTATACTTAGATTTTACTAGAATATTATTTTGGGTAATCAGTACAACTTAAAAAACCAACAAAAAAAGCAAGTCTTGTCAACAAGGCAATGGCAAAGCGTTTGCCAAATATCAAAAAGAAAATCAATAAATGTTAGTAAAATTATTGAAGATTGTGCAAATCAACATCACTACAAGATACCTTTTGTGAATCTTTATGCGTACGTTATAAAACTTAACATTTACATCGCTTTTGTCCAGCAACATTGTAAAGAAAAAATAATGCTAATTACATTTGAAAACAATATCAGTCAAATGACCGCCACGGTTACGAATGCAGTACAACATTCTTTTCATAAAATTTTCCATGTCCAATTTGCACATTTGCTGTATGCTGTATGTCTTCGATAACTTTACGAATTCCATCTTTACGGTCTTGAATCGATTGTGGAGCATTGGCATAGACCTTATCTTTCACGTGGCCGGTCAGGAAACTTTTCTTGCAAAATTGCAACTGTTTCTTTGCTTGTGTGGCACGTAGCGCCGTTTTGCTGAAAATAAACGTCATCCACATCAAAATCTTTTAATTTTGGCCATCATAAATCATTAATCATAGCTCGGTAGCGCCAACCATTTATCGTAACAGTTGCACCAGCTTCATTTTTGAAAAAGTAGGGTCTAATCACACCGCCAGCTCAAAAACCTTATCAAACAGTGATACGTTGAGGATGCAAAGAGTTTTCAACAATCATTCTTGGATTTTCTGAGCCCCATATGCAACAATTCTGCTTATTAACGTAGCTTTTGAGGTGAAAATGAGCCTCATCACTGAAGATAATTTTTCGATAAAATTCTGGATCATTTTGATGCATTTCAAGGACCCGATTAGCAAAGATACGACGTTTATGAAAATTATCCGGCTTGAGTTTTTGTGTTAACTAAACTTTAAAAGCCTTAAGACTTAAGTTTTTATGCAAAATACGGTGTAATGTTGTTTTGTGGAATGTTTAATTTTAAAAGATTGACAAACCTGGGTTTTCTTTAACACTACGGCCTACACCAGCAATATTCTCATGTGTTTTTAAGCGATGCACACGCTTTGATTTTTCACATCTTAATCTTGTGCCAACAGGTCAAATTTTTTTACCAGGTTTACTATTGCCGGCCGAAAAGTTGCTTTAATTTGCAAACTGTGACTGAAAACTTTTCAACATTTTTGTAGTGAATTTTAATAACTTTAATGCGTTGTTGAAGCGTGTATTGTTCCATTTTTAATAATTGCGTAGTTTTCACTAGTCAAATTTTAAAAGATAATAGCTTCAAAATTAACAGCTGCCCAACTAGCCTGCTATTCAAAATGAAACTTCTTATTGGAAAACTCTTAAGCATTTTTGTTTCATAATATATTGATTTCCTGCTAACAAAAGAAAGATATTACACAACGTTGTCTGAAAGAACTTTGCAGTAGATACTGCAAACATAGTTTCTAGACTTTACGCCAGCAAAATATACTTACCAAAAAAATTTTGAAATGTCTAACAAAAAAGCAAGCAAATAGGATTCAGCAGAAATACAGGGTGGGCAAGAATTCCCGAGGTTTACGATGTAGGCAACTAAATATACACTTATTGTAAATATTTAAAAAAATATAATTCTAGACTGCCCTTGACCATCACCATGAGCGTATCACAAATTTTGTTTTTGTGGTAATTGATGTAATTATATACAATTAAAATATATACAGAGTACATACTAAACAATAATGATGATTTTAAAACTTTCTTTAAAAAGAAAAAAACAACAATCTTAATGGTTATAAAATGTTTCATTTTTAAATTGACAAAATTACCAATATGAAAAGTAGCAAATGTTTATTTTTATTTGGTAAATTATTAATAAAAATATTAATACTTAGTATTTATTATAATAATAATAACATGTAATTGTAGAAAATTATGAATTGAACGATTAAATTATATGTACACTACTATGTACACAAACACAAAATGTTTTTATAGTAAAAATTTATCATCGCAGTAGAACAATAAAAAAATATAGCACAGGTTGTAGTTTTTTTAGTTGTACTAATTTAATAAAGTTTTATCAAAAAATATAAATCAATTTATTTTTTACCTTAAAATTGCAACCCAATTACTAATTGAGTGTAACGTCGTTTTGTGTAACTAGTAGGGATTGACAACAACCACCAAGCTTCATCGGTAAAAAGGTCTTACTTAATATTTCATCATTATTTATATTGTAAACAATCTCTTCAATTACAATGAACAACTTGTCAGATAATTTCTTCTTGCAGGTGCATAATTTGTAATTTGTAATTCCGAACTTTTTTATAAGAAATTCTACCATCTTTATTGATAGTTCCACTGAATCTTTAAAAACACTCGGTTTTGTATAAACATTATTGTACATATAACTTAAACATCCAATTCATAGTATGCATAACACATAATTCACACTATTTCAAATTTACTTTATCATTTATAATTTATTAATAAATTGAACTAATCATATTTTTAATAAACATCATCTGTTCAATAACAGTTTGTGTAACAGTTTATACTTTACACAATTTAGAATTCATTCAATACAATTCAAATTTTATTATAATAAATTAAATTTACCTTATTTTTAATAAACATTAACCTTACTTAAAAAGTGACAAACGTGAAAATGAAAATTGACGTTTATTTTAGTGATTTTTAAGAATTATTTTGTTCAGAGGAAACAGGTTAAAAAACTGACAAACACTAAAATCACTAAAAGATTTTGCAGTAATATTTGAAAAACCTTATTTTTTGTTAATCACACTGTACCTTATATAAAGAATTAGCACGTTTAAACCAACCAAGCCAATAAGAGCTGATTTATTCCATCATGTTATAAACTTTTATGTAAAATCTTTAAAATTAACTTAGCACTTTTATATTTACCAAACAGCTAGAAGACAGTTTAAGTAGTATTTATACCAAAACTGGCAGCTCACGCATGCTCTGGCTAAACCATACAAACCAATCAGTCTGACATGTTTGATACTAAAACTATTAGAAACTGGTATATACAAGCCAGATCATTAAAAGCTTTGTCTCTGCACCAGCACCAATTAGAAAAATCTTGAGAGCTAGCTATGCAACAGTTAGTCAACAAATGTAAAAATACTATATCATATAAAAAAATTGCTCTGAAAGCTTTTTTAGATATTAAAAAACTATTTAATAATACTACCATTTTATGCTATTGCTACAGCAACGAAAAAAAAGCAGTCTTTTTCTTTACAAGACAACAAAACATTAAAAAAAATTGTTTGCTATATTTGCTGAGTGTAGGGCTAACAATAGCATTGTTTGGCAAACACATACAAACAAAAAAATAAAATTAAGCCAATCTCTTGGATAATGTTTCTAGACTTTATAATGTTTCTAGACTTTATTAATAAATCGTGCCACTACCTTCAAATATACAATTTTAGATAAATATTTTACTTATAAAAAAATACAGTTTTAATAAAAACTACAATTAATTTAAAACTACAAAATAACAGTTTAATTTAATTTAAATTTAATTTATAAATTTTTACATTGTAAACCAGTTTAATTTAGTTACGGAGTTTTTAAAAAAGTAGACTTTAGCTAGTTTTATAAAGTGTTTGTAAATATATGCGTACAATTTACATTAATCTAGCTATAGATGTCTTACAAGCATACCATACATATTAACTACGGTGTTTTACAATCCTAAATTTGTAAGTTTCAGTGACATTCATGTGTTTTTATTTAGGATTACTACTTTGTGTCTTTTTGTTTGCAGGTATATTTTAACATTTTAAAAGTTGCGTTATCTGTCAACTTTTTTTTTCTTATTGGTCAAAACTCTTGTTATTTTGTTTTCATTGTTTTTTTTTAATATTTTTTTGTTGTCTTGTTGGCTTTTTTGTTTGACATAAATCTATCAAACTTATATTTGGTTTTTTTGTTTCCTTAACCTCTTTTTATCCTGTTAATTTTTTTTTGCATTGAGTGTTACTGTGAGAAATTTAATTTTTATTTTGGATACCACTTTACTTTCTACCTGTATCTTACCTGTTTCTTTATCAGTCATTTTAGTTGATAGCCATACAATCTCTGTTTTTTGTGTTGATCATTTTAAACCCTTACTTCTCATCTATTTCTGTATCATATCTATTGTCAGCACTAGGTCTTTTTTAAGTTTTTTATTTTTACGTCTGTACTTACTAATCATACGCAAATGCTGTTATTGTTACGCTTGCGGGCTGTTTTATTCAAAAAAGCTTATTATAATTTAAGTTTTACAGTTTTGGTTCTAGTAATATTCTTCTGGCTAGTTTGAACCTTTCTTTATTGGTTACTAAACTTTTACTTTGTATGTAACTTTATATTAATTATTTTGATCGTTTTTTTGTTTAGTTTTTTTTTGTCGCTTTTAAAATTGCCTATTATAATATGTTTTTAAACGCGTTTTGTATGTCCAACGTTATTATTACGCAGTGTTATCTTTTTCTCTGCGTTCCACTGTTTGCTTCTTTTGCTATTGCATTTATTTTTTGATAGCTTATTTGAATTATTTCTACTTTGTTCTCTAGCGTTGTTTGTACAATCTTTGCTGTGGTTTTGTTCAAACTTAGTGCTTGTTTGTTGAGCAATTTTTTTATAACCTTTTATATCTATTTTACTGTTGCCATAATTGTTGTATTTTTTTTTGTTTCTGTTTTTTTTACCGGTTTTTTCTTGAAAACTAATTTTTTAATTATTATATTTTTGTTTAAACTTTCTTTGTTTTTTTTTTCTTAATTTGTTCATCATTATTTTGTACGGCTTTTCACACGAGTTTTTGTCTATAGATTCTATTATTTTTTTTAGCATCTATTTTTGCTATCTTTGATTGCATGTTTTAAGGCTTTTTTATTTTTTCTACATTTTCTTTGTTTTTTGCCTTTTCTGTTTTTTTTTGAACTTGAGAATTGCTTTATCTGCCGCCTTTTTTAGTTTTTTGAGTATCTTTTGCATTTCTTCTTTATGTTTTTGTTTTTTGTAACTTCTTCTGTTCTATGGCTCTGTTTATATTTTTTTTGTTTATCCTTCTTACGTTGTATCTACTTTCTCTAAAAAATGTACACAAACTACTGTTTTTTTTTCTTTTGTAATGTACACGTATTGTATTTATTTATGTTAATTTAGTTATTTTTCTTCTGTCATGGTTCAGTTATTTAATATTCTTGCAATTTTCAACGTTGTTATGATAATGTCAATTTGATCCTTGTTTAGTTTGTATTTTTTGTTGCAAATTGTAATGTTTAACCCTCTTATAATTTTTCTTAAAATTTTCAGTCTTGTATTTTTTTCATCTCGGTGATTTTTGTAATGAAATTTTTTGCTACTATATATTTTTGATTTTTGATTTTCTTAAACTGTTTTCTAATTTTTTCATCTACTTCCAATAGTATTTTAGTCCGCAGGTTAAGTTGAACCGTATACTATCATACTTTCTGTTCTTTTGTTTAATATTCACATACAATTTACTCACTATCCCTAGGTTTATTTTCTCTCTCATCGCTGTTGCTATTAGTATATCATAGGCTTTTTTTCCTTTGTTTCTTTGTATAAACTCATATATTTTGATTTAATATTTGCTTCTCATGTTGTCTCCAATTATTAAAGTTGTTGTCTTCTGTATTTAATTTACATGTACATATTTAAACGCAACTGTGATGTAGTAATACAAGTTACTATTCCTTAAAAAAATTACAATTGCTTCTTTAAACTAATATCAAAATGACAAATGTTAAGCAATTAAAACTAAACTTGGAAATGATACTATAAAATGTCACAGAAACTTGACATAAGAAGATTTTTGTAATAACATATTGTTTTTATAGCTAGGTAGATAACATAAAAAATTATTATATCTTTAAAATTATAATTAACAACAAAGTCTTGTAATAACTAAATACCTTTCCTAAATATGCAATAAACATTATAATTTTCAAAGTAAAACTAATTGATTTAAACGAAAATAGAGTTCTTTGAGATTAAAACAACAATTTAAATTCACGTTTTCTAGAGATAATTTAATTAATTTTAGTTACAATATCAAGTTGAGTTAAATTAATTACTTCAATATACAAAACCAAAGCTGTATACGTAAATTTATAAAAGGAATTTAGATAGAATACTTGATTTCCAGCTAAACAAATTAAATTATTTAAGTAATTAAATTTGGCAAAGTATTTTATTGCAAACTGAAATGTCATATATTATAATATATAATACTTATATTTAAAATTTGTGCAATTTGTTTACAATTATTTTTTAAAAAATTATTTTAATTTATTTAAATTAACTTTAGATATATGTAATTAAAATAAACAAATTTGCTGTACTAAATTGTTAATGAATCCCGAAAAACAAAAAAAAATTACAATAAAAAAATTAGGTAGTTGCTATAACTATAATAAGCCGGGGCTATCACGTGTTATTAATATTATAACTATTATAAGTATAAGAATATATAAGTTTATTTTGTTGCCCGGCACCTGCGCCAAAATGTTCTTTAATGGCTAATGGTTTTGTTAATTAATTGGGCATTGTTGCTATGTCACATTATATTCAATCAGCAAAATTAATTATTTCTTTTATTTGATTGAAAATGCAATAACAAATTAATAATGTAAACCGCATCAAATGAATTCATTGTAAGCCGCTTCAAAGCAGCCGCAGTCATAACATGCTAAGTTAATATAATCTCTGATTATGTTAGTCCGATTATAAAGGTATTGAGGTTGTTAAAACCAAAAACGTATTGAAAGGATCTTGTTATCATTACGCAATTAATTGCAGGTTTGTCGGTTAACTACTTTATATACATAATTTGCAACAATATTTTACCTAAAATTCATATAAGTTGTATGGATTAAAACATGTAATAAGCGTTGACCTACTTTTGCAGAGCAAAATAATACGAAAAAGTTATTAATTTTCAACAGTACATTATTTCTAGTAGCACACATACATCTCTTCTGGCTTTTCCGTTGGATCTTCGTATAATTACCAATTTAATTTTGACATCTCTATTATTCGGGCATTTAAGAGAAGGAGAGAAAAAAAAGACATCTCACCCTGTGTGCAATTTTCTCCCGGCCACGATTTCATTAGGCGTTGTGAGGACCTTCATTAAAATGATTTATGCGAATAATAAAATCTTGAAGATACCCTTCGGAAACTAATTTTTATTTAAATTTTTTAATTGCAATTTTTACACCGCGAGGAAATAAGATAGAATTTATACGCCGGAGGTAAAAGAATATTCTTAGAAAATAAAAATTGATAAAAGTTGGGATGCGCTTCGTTTACAAATTTGATTTTTTTATTATAATATACATGGTGTTTATGAATGAATGTAGTAAAAAAAACGTTTATTTTTATAGTTAGTTTTAAACCCACTTACACACAAGGATGTAAATAATTTAACAAAATAATTTGTAATATTTTTGTAACTTGTTTAATAATATGTTAGAACTAAACATAAACAAAAATAATTATAAACTTTAGGAACATATCAATTATCAATATTAAAAATAATTGATTGACGCCAATGTGTGGAGCGTTAGCTCTACTTTTTTGAGTTATAAAATAAATAAAAAACATAGAAGATGTCCGTTAGTAGACTAGTTATACAAGCCAAGTTAGTAAAAAACTACTAAAAAAATGTATATTTAATAAATTAATCTACGTAAAAATATTTTAACTTGTACTGGGTGTCTCAGAACAATTCAACTATTTTAGTTGAGAACAAGACACAAATAATACCCGGTAGAAAAAAAAAACACCATAAATGACGTCTATCATGGGCGTCCAAAAACAGCTTAAACCACTGAAAACATTGAGTTAGTTGCAAATTTTGTAAATCAACAGTCTTGGTTTAGCCTCAGAAAGCATAAGTTTCAATTGAGATTATTTAAAGTACAATTCACTACATAATGTGATCTAACTTGCATCTTAAGGCTTATCAAATTTAGATTTTGTGAGTGTAATTTTTAAGAGATTCATAAATTTTGAGAACATTTGTCATAATTTCTACTTTTAGTTAAAAATAAACTTAACAATGTTACATTACCGCCTAATGCACAGTTTTAAAGTAAATGTGTTAGTCGCTTTATCAGCAAATTGCATTCTTGAATCCAATTTTTTTTTGAAGATCATAGAAGCAGATTGATAACTGTAAATGTGAGCATTACAATCAATTGACATAGATTTTGCAATGGCATACCACTAACAACTTTTTAGCAACATTCCACAAATCCACAGTAGATTTGTTCATGTAGGTTTATTTTAAGATCATTGTTTGCAATAACAATCTTTAAAATTTGATAGATATAAAAAGGATATTGAAAAAAAAAATCAGATTGTTTTTGATAATCTTTGCAAAAGGTTTGTGGAGTGCCGCCAACAATGTTAAAGCAATATTATTTTAAAGAAATTTATTTTATTAAATAGTACCAAAATCTTATGTTTTGTATTTTTAACTAAAACAGTTAGAGAGTGGCATTGAACTAAAGTCAGTTTTATTATATTATTATTAAAACTAATTTTTTTAAGTTGTATTATTTTGACACAAAGTTGGTCTAATACTGCAACCCTTGTTTTATCAAAGGTTTACTGAAACGCTGCACATTAGAAAATTTAGGTAATTGCGTTTTATTGTGATAATAACTCCATGCTGTAATTAGAAGTACTAGAACCTCCATCTGACCAAATTTCAACCTCTTATAAGATATCTTTAATATCAGGTACGTCCAAAATATGTGCAGAATTAGAAGCAGCACCAACAATTTGTTAAATATGTAATATTAATATTAATACATTGTGTAACGATATTTTAAATTGGTTCTACATTTTGTATTTTATAAGCATTAAAAGTGCATTTGACAAAATTAACTTTATTTATTTTTTACGACTCTTTCAAACTAAATCTGCAAATCTGCCCGTAATAGATAATTAAATCGTATGTTAGAAAATAAAAGACTGTAACAGTCATTATAACCGCCCGGGTGGTGTAGTGGTACTGCTATACCAAAAATCTTATGTTTGAGCCTCAAGCCCCTATCTGGAAGGTCAGTTTTTTTGGTTAAAAAAAATGGGTTGTGATGAGTACGCTTTCTTTTGGATAGAAATTTTAGTAGGTCTCTTGTACTGTCTTGATGTTGCGTGCAACTTACAGAACCTAATAATTTAGGTTGGAGTTCCTAAATTTGCGGCAAAATTCTCAGATTTAGTAGTCTTAACCTCTAGCGTCGGTGATTAGTCTTGGCAGCAGAAACAGACCGATGTTAAATAATTGAATTAAAAAAAACATTCATTATAAAAAAACACAAGACAGTTTTTTTTTTAAATGTTTTTATAATAGTGAGTTAATACAACTATTATAAAAAATCTACATTTACTAAAATACTAAACTCCTTATAAACACTGCCAACTCAAGTAAAATACCCTAGTGTAATTTTTGACAAGAAGTTAAGTAAACATAAAATGTAAGAAAGTACTTATGATAATTCGGAGAGTGGCTAAGTTAGGTAAAGCGCTTAACTCAAATCTTGGCGCATAAACTATTGCAAGTTTAAGCCCCAGTTTCAACAGAGCATTTTTTTTAATTGTAGCATTTAATATTTCAGGACAGTCTAATACATGATTAGTGTCTATATAAACTATAATTACATTTAATATGAGAGTGTGGGTAGACCAGATATTAGTATCAGTATCTATAGCGCCTCCATATTTTCAATTAACGAGTTTTGGTAGTATTTATTATGTAATTAATTTACAGGTACATATTAAAAAGGAAACTGTGAGGCATGGTTTTTAAAAAAAAAATTTTTACTAATTACTGTAATTAGCTTGCGGTACTAAAAAAAAAATACAAAACAGATTAAAAAAATTTAAATGCCATAATTGCTTTGATAATGTTTTGAGCTACTGGAAGATTTTCACCATGTTTGCCTAAAGTAAAATTTTATTTATGACTAACATATCTCAGACAATCTGTTGTCCGCCGTTTTGATAAATTTTATATTGAGTATCTGAGATAGAATCATTTAAGAACTTTACAATTATATTTTTCAAATAAAATTGACAGCTTGGACAGTAATGCAATTGTGTTATAGGTATATGTATAAACTAAAAATATTAGATAAAATTGTATCTATACCTGCAACATTTTTGACAACCCATAGCCTAAAGTCAGTTTTTACACAACATAACTCATTACATTTAAACCTACTTGACTTTATGTTAATTAAAATTACATAATGTTAAATCAAATTTGATTAAGTATAGATAAAAAAGTTTGTAAGTTCAAGCAGGTTTAGTAAAACTAGGTAAACTTGAGTTCAGGTAATGATAGTTGAGTTGAGTTGAGAGATCAGTTTGCTAGGGTAGAAAACAGCTTAAGTTTTCTGTAGTTCTAGTTGACTTGTGGTGTTGAAGAAATGCATTTTTAGCATTGCGCCGCATTCTAGATAAGTTGATTTGTAAATTAAGGTTGTTTATAAAAGAACCATTATGGTTAAATAATTGTGGAATATTTTTTGTTTTAGAAGCTGTGTGGTTAATTTGTGATAAATAGTGCAATTTTATTTTTAACCTGAACCGTGTTAAAAAGTTTATTGTAATCAATAAGATAAGGTTCTTTATTAAGTATTGATATAAACCATAAAAAAAATCAATATTCTTTTACTAAACTAAAATAAATGTACTCATTTTAGTCTGAACAGGCAATTAATAAAAAGCAAAAAGCATTTTTAACAAATACATTAGTAATTGTTTCAAACAGACTTAACAGAATTATAAGACTTTGCAACAATCTGAAAAAGACTGACAGAAACAAATTCTTCAATATCTTCTTTACAAAATAAACAAACAATATAAAGTCTAATAAAAAAAATAACAAATATTTTTGCAAACCAATATTACACAGGAAGATTCCTTGTCTAACTCTAACATAAAAAGTTTGTACAAAGTTATGGTTTATATATTTTTTTTTAAACACAGGGTAATTTTTTTTCCACAATTTTAAATTTTCAGGATCAAAATTTGGTGCGCTGTGTAACAACAATTTATTAAATTAAAAAATAAAATAATAATAGTGCAATAATTAATTATTGTTATTAATAACAATGATAGTATACAAAAATATAAAAAAAAACATAAAGATGCATACAAAGATAAAAACAAAAATTTAAAAAAAATATTGAAAATGTGATCCTCCTGCCAATTATATGTAACCAGCAATAAAGCCAAAGTTGCCGTTTTTGTTAAAATAATACAAATTAAAGTAGCTGTCTTAAATAGCTTATTTTTGAATGAAGTTTAGAAATCT
The DNA here is from genome assembly GCA_963932245.1 of Tachinus rufipes. NCBI lineage: Eukaryota > Metazoa > Arthropoda > Insecta > Coleoptera > Staphylinidae > Tachinus > Tachinus rufipes. The sequence continues at coordinate 74,575,005 of OZ010744.1, forward strand.
GCCTTATACTTTGAAAAATATTCAATTCAAAATACAATAGCTTATATAAATTTTATTTATATGCAAAAGTTGTACAGAAATAAAACATTGTGAACATATAAAGTTTGTCTAAAAACTGTCCAACCTTAAATTTTGCCGCGCATAGTCGTGATGCTAGGCCGGCGTTACTTACTGAAAGAAGACAGTTTAATGCGCATGCTTGATTTTTTATCTCGGCGTTCCGGTGCATCAGTTGTTATTACTAGTGAGGTGCTGTTATGCGTGTTTGTTTAATTTTGATTTCTTTTAAAATAACTGAACGAGTTGAGTAACGGCACTGCAACTGTAGTCGCAATAGAAGCATCTTTCTTCGCCAAAACTGAAAACAGCGCGACAAACAAAATGAAAGTGATGCTAACAGTGTTTTTTGATATCTATGAAATTGTGCATTATGAATTCGCACCGTAAACTACTGTAAATTAATAAAAAAATTCCCGCCAACTCCGTGATGTAATTTGGCAAAAAAGACCAAACATTTGGACGACAAAAAAATGACAGTTGCATCACGACAATATTTCTTCTCATTTATTGCACCTGATACAGACTTTGTTGGCAACTTTCCTACTTATCAGACATCTTTGCCACTTCTGGTTGTTTTCAAAAGACGCATTAAAAAAATCTTATTTTGAGAGTAGAAAAGGTATAATGCAGAACGCAACGGCAAAGTTAAACACTATTTCAAAAGAAAACTTTTAAAAGTGTTTTTGGCAGTAGACAAAACGGTAAGCATAGTGTGTAAAGGCAATTTTTTTGTGCACAAAGGTCTTTATTCTTGCAGAGAAAAACAAATGTAAACGCATAACTTTACACACACGTTAATATTAAGTCTAAAAATGTTACATAATAGCAACTTTTGCTGTTTTTAAGCTTGTTTTCTTTCACATTTTATTTCTATATAACTATTCTATCAGGAACCATAATAACAGGCTTCTAGATTTAATTTTGTGCAATTTTGATTGTAATCTTGATGTGCAGCATGATTCTGCTCCTTTGGTTCGTGAAGACAAACATCATCCAGCTCTGTATGGGTTATTACAGTTAAAGCACAGTGTTGAATATACCAACTTTCCATCTAACAACAACAAACGATACAATTTTCGGAAAGCTAATTATGTTGATCTATACAATGATATTGCTCTAACTGATTGGTCATTTCTTGAATCATGTGAAAATGTTAATTATGCTGTTGATAAATTTTACAAAACAATTTATTCTAGTTTTGATAAGTACGTTCCTCTTTATAAACGCTCTAAAAGTAACCGGTTTCCACCCTGGTTTACTTATGAATTAAGAAACAATATCAAACTTAAGCTGCACTATCATCGTAAATGGAAATCTACTCTATCTCCTTTTTACCAAAGCTATTGTCTATAAACATGTGCGGAAATATGTTTCTCTCCTCAACAACATGGGTTCCTACCAGGGCGCTCTACAGTAACTAACTTAACAGTCTTAACACAAGTTTTGTGTGAAAATATGGATAATAATGTGCAAACTGATGTGATTTACACCGATTTTTCACGTGCATTTGATACTATTGATCACAATATCTTGCTCAACAAGCTTAGTACTTTTGGAATAACATCAGAAATTTTAAGTTTTTTTTCTTCTTATCTTGATAGTAGAACAAATATGGTTTCTTACAATGGTTTTAAGTCGTGCAGTTTTATGTCTACTTCTGGTGTTCCTTAAAGTTCAAACCTAGGGCCTTTACTATTTGTTCTATTCATAGACGATTTGATTACTTCACTATCATGTTCTGTTCTGGCATATGCTGACGACTTAAAAATATATCAAACTATTAATTGTGTAGATGATATTAACTGTCTACAACAAAACCTTAATTTTATAGTTCAATGGTGCGATGCAAACAAACTTACTTTAAATATAGATAAATGTTGCGTTGTCAGTTATACTCGAAAAGCTGTTCCTACTTTGAGAAATTATGATATTGATACTACTTCTTTAAAAAGGAAATCTGAAATGAAAGATCTTGGTGTGTTATTTGACTCCCAACTTACTTTCTCCAACCATATAAATACAACTGTGTCGTCAGCTTTAAGGTTACTTGGATTTCTAATACGATTAACTAAAGAATTTTCAGACTTAGATTTATTGAAAGTATTATACTTTGCCTTGGTTCGCAGCAAACTAGAGTATGCATCTATCATCTGGTATCCTCTCTATGCAAATCTTTCTTTTGCATTAGAAAAAGTTCAGAGGCGCTTCCTTAAATACTTATGCTTCAAAACTGAAGGAATATATCCTGTCTGATCTTGTGATTATAGTGAACTGCTTGATAAGCATAAATTTGTTTTGTTGTCTGATCGCAGGGACTTATGTAGTGCAACATTTCTATACAAATTGCTTCATAATAACATTGATTGTTCCGAATTAGTTGCTAAAATACAGTTTCATGTACCACGGCTAGCATCTCGCCACTTTAACATTTTTTTTGTTAAGACTGCACGAACAAACATATTAAGCAAATCACCAATTTCGCACATGACGCAAAATGGCAATAAACACTTTGATGACTTATTTTAGTTTGTTCGTGCACTCTGTATGTAGTTGTACTTATTATTTTGTTTATGATTATTGCACCTTTTATGTTTTTCAATTTTTATTTTTTATATCTATTTTATATCTTATATTTCATTTTATTATATTTTTCCCTTATTGGATTTCTGTTGGGCTAATAAAGATTATTATTATTATTATTATTTTTTTTTTTTTAAACTAACTTGTTGTCGTGTTTTATCGATATATACGCGGGTTTCCCAAGGGTATATATAACTATGTTATTTATTAAAAAATGAATTTAGTTTAAGAAAGCACGTGTTATATGTGCTGTGTCTAGCAAAACGGATTTTTGCAGATCTGCCAGTGTATCTTCAGCTCCTTATTATTATTATTATTATTATTATAATAATAATAATAATAATAATAATAATAATAATAATAATAATAATAATAATAATAATAATAATAATAATAATAATAAATAATAATAATAATAATAATAATAATAATAATAATAATAATAATAATAATAATTATTATTATTATTATTATTATTATTATTATTATTATTATTATTATTAATACTTACCACTTATCTAGACAGACCAAAATTTATTCATCAATTCGCTCAATTAATTAAGAAAAAGCAGTTAGACAAATTAAATGACCCAGACCAACTACTAAATCAAATAAATCAGATACATAAAGATTGCAAAGAATCATGCACTAAAAATAAAAAACGACATCAAAGGAAACCACAAAAAATATGGATTAATGGAGAAATTTTGAAAGAAATGCAAGAACGAGATAGAAAGTTTCAAATATGGAAACGTTGTACAGAATCTAACAGTATAAAGAATGAGCTTAGAAAACGTTATAACGAAGCTAGAAATAAAGTTACAAACATGATTAAACGATCTAAAAGAGAACACTATACAAAACTATTTAACTCGGCAAAATCAAATATGAAAGAAACGTGGAAATTAATCAATGAAACACTGGGAAGAAACAGAAAAAATTCAGAAGACCAAAGATTGATAAAAATTTTTAAACAAGACACCAACAAGATACTTGAGCAGTTTACTGACACATTTAAAAATCAAACAAAATCTCTTGCCAAACCATGTAGCAAAATACTGCATAATAAAACAGAGAAAGCAAATCAAATAGAAATATTGGAAATACCAGAAACGACACCTGAAAATATTGAAAAAATTATCATGTCTATGAACCCTGCCAAACCAGCAGGTCACGACGGAATTAAAACAAAAGACCTCATAGATACCGTAAAGGAAATAAAAAAGCCAATGACCAAACTTATAAATCTAATCATTAAACAAAAGAAGATACCAAATGTTTTAAAAAAGGCAATCCTGCGCCCCATCTATAAGTCAGGAAAAAGAGACAGTCCTAAAAACTACAGACCGATCTCTATACTACCAACTGTATCAAAAGTATTAGAAAGATACATTGAAAGAACATTAACAGTGTATTTGGAAGAAAATAAATTAATAGACATCAATCAATATGGATATCAGAAATCAAAAGGCACAATCCAGCTACTTGAAAAATTCACGAACACAGTTAACCAAGCATTGGATAAGAACATGCACGCTTTGTGCTTATTCGTCGACTTTTCAAAAGCATTTGATACTCTAGACCATAATACTCTAATAAATATTTTAGAAAATAATGGAATAAAAGGAGAAACTAAAAAATTGTTTAAAAACTACTTAGACAATCGAAAGTTTCAGGTTAAATTAAGTAGCAAACTGGGCGAAGAAACAATTATTGACAGGGGTGTGCCCCAAGGCAGTATTTTGGGACCAATACTCTATCTGTTGTATGTAAATGACGTAGGATCATGCTTTAAAAATTCCAAATACTTTTTATACGCTGATGACACATTAATTGTATCGATCCACAAAAATGTACAACAAGCGTTGAAAAATATGCAAAGAGAATTTAAACAGTTTCAAAAATGGGCTCACGACAAAGGACTCACTATCAACAAAGAAAAAACAAAATTGGTTCATATTGTATCACCACATCAGCGAAAAAAAGAAGAACAAATCAACCTGATTTTTCATAAATCCAAATGTTTACACAAAGTCCAAATATCTGACAACTGTGATTGCAACGAGCAAATAGAAATTGTAGAAAAGCAGAAGTATCTTGGGATATGGATAGACCAAGATCTGAGCTGGAAACCACACATAAACGAAATAAGAAAGAAATTAAAACACATTTCAAATAGCTTTTACTACCTTAGACAGTTTATACCGGAACAAACTATGACAACGATATATCGAGCACTTCCAGAATCTATAATTACGTATGGAATAACTGTGTACGGTCAAGCGTCGGATTATATTATTGAAAGACTCCAAAAAACACAAAACCGAGTAATAAAAAATCTACGCAGTTATTCAAATCAAGACCCATTCAAAGAGCTATTAACAATTAATCAACTTTTTAAACTCAGAAGTATAATGAACAACATAAAAGAAAAAGATACATGGACTAAAGTAAACCATTGCAAAGAAACAAGGAGAAATGTAGCCGGAAAATTTATAGTAGAAAGTCACAACAATAAATATGGAAAAAGAAGAAAAGAAGTAGCCATACGATCGTTGTTCAATGAAATTCCAAATGAAATCTTAACAACAAATTCAATAGAAATGTTTAAACCAAAAATAAAAATCTGGATAAAAGACCATCTCTAAAGTGACCGATTAACACATATACTAATAGTGCACAATAATTGCCACTGACAAGCCAATTTGGCTTAGTGGCACTAAAAAATTAAACATTAAATATGAGAAGAACATCGAGGGGGTTGGTTTTTAGTGGGTACACTCTCTTCAGAACAAGAGGAGGAGTCCCACACTTCGTCCATAAATGGATTTTCCACCTCCAAAAGAAAAAAAAAAAAAAAAAAATTATTATTATTATTATTATTATTATTATTATTATTATTATTATTATTATTATTATTATTATTATTATTATTATTATTATTATTATTATTATTATTATTATTATTATTATTATTATTATTATTATTATTATTTTAGAGCATCTTGACCGCTATCTTGTTTTCTAATGTAGTAAAAAACAGCTACAATAACAACTTTTGTTTTACTAGCAAATTCAGAATAGATCATAGTATTTTAGTCAAACTATATATTGCTCAAAACATTTAACAAAACATTTAACAAAACATTTAACAAAACTTTTCTATATGCTTCTATAACTTTTTAATTAAAAACAATATTAAGATGAAACAATCAAGCTGTTAAAAGTACTCATTTTGTTTTTATTTAATTTTAAGCTATGACTAACATTTAAAAAATAACACAAATAACAAAGTGAAAGTAGATGCATTTTTTAGGAATAATGTTGCAGTACTGAGTTTGTGTATGATTTAATACTGCGTGTATTCTCTATCAACACAAATAACTTTATATATATATATATATATATATATATATATATATATATATATATATATATATATATATAAATACCTTCTCAGAATGTGTTGTATCATTTTTTTTTTTAAATCCTGAATTATATTTTTTTATAAATGTAGAGGAAGTTTATTTTGTTAATAAAAACAAAAACGCCAATAGGACTTATATTATAATTTAATTAATTTTTAATCATCGAACGTTTCGACAGAAACACCTGTCTTCATCAGCACTGCAAAGACATTTTTTAACATTATAAAAAAATAATTTTATGAAACAGATACAAATACAAATTACAAAAAACATTAATATTATTAAAATCTTACCTTAATTAAAAATAAAATAAAATTGCTTATGTTTGGATCACCAATATACAATCATCAAAATGGAATTATCCAGTACATAGTACTAACACTTACAAGATTAAAAACTGACACATTAAAATCATTAAAAACAAAAGTTAAAATTATGCGGAATGAAATAACATTATTCAAGTGTATATGTATTGTTGTGTCAGTGTTCTAGTTGGAATATGAATATTAATATGAAAGAGCGACTATTATTTGCTCTCGATGTCCTTTACTTTTTTATGAATTATTTAGAAAAAATATTTTTATTGGAATATTTCTAACATATTTTCTAATAATCTTATAATAATTTCATTTACAATTGTGATATATATATATGTGTATAATTTAACATTAATTAATAATTAAAAAAAATTTTAAACATGATAATTTTTAATTATTAATTAATGTTAAATTATACATTGCATTGCATAAGCCGGGACGTCTACAAACGTGCTTGACTATCACAACGTGTAAGATAGAATTTTGACTTATTTGTAAAAAAATACTGTTGTTTATTTTTAAAGTTGTTAATTATTATCATGTCACAAGCAACATTTAAATATCACGTTTTGTAATGCTTCGTTAATTTTGAACAGGTATTTTGAGTTTCAAGTCAGCTTTCCATAATTGTTTTTTTTTAATTTGTTTAGTTAGAAACATTTAGTAACATAAGTTGCCCTAAAAAGTTTAAAGATCATTTGCATTTGCACAATTATGTTTGGGTGGTTTTTGTTTTTTTCAGCTTGCCCGATGATTTTTTGCCACTAACTTGTGTCTGGGTAACAAGTTGCAATAAAACATTATTGCAACTTGTCTAATACGGAAAACATTTTCAATAAAAAAAAACAGCAGGAACAAGTTTTTTTAATTAATATATGTTTTTTTTTTTACTTTTAATTCAGTTTTTTAACAAATTGTTACTTTTAACAAGCATACTAGTGAAGTACATATTTATAAAAGGTTTTCCAATAAGAAGTTTCATTGTGAATAGCAGGCTTTTTAGGCAGCTGTCAATTTTGAGGCTATTATCTTTTGACGTTTGACAAGTAAAAATTACTCCATAATTAAAAAACTTAACGATACACGCTTCAACAACGCATTGAAATTATTAAAATTCACTACAAAAATGGTGAAAATTTTTCAGTCACAGTTTGCAAAACTAAAGCACTTTTTGGTCGTCGTAAAGCACCTTCTCGGCTCGTAATAGTTTGTCGATTTCTTGTCGATCTTTGAAATTAGACATACTACAAACAACATTAGACCTTATTTTTCATAAAAACTTAAGTGTTAAGGTTTTTAAAGTTTAGTTAACACAAGAACTCAAGCCGGTCGATCACCATAAACATCGTATCTTTGCTGATTGTGTCTTTCAAATGCATCAAAATGGTCCAGAATTTTATCGAAAAATTATCTTCAGTGATGAGGCCCATTTTCACCTTAAAGGCTACGTTAATAAGCAGAATTGTCGCATTTGGGGCTCAGAAAATCCAAGAATGATTGTAGAAAAGTCTTTGCATTCTCAACGTGTCACTGTTTGGTGCAATTTTTGGGCTGGCGGTTAACTGTTACAGTAAATGGATGGCGCCACCGAGTTATATTTTCTTATGGCCGGAATTGAAAGATATTGATGTGGACGACGTTTATTTTCAGCAAGACACAGACACAAGCAACAAAACAATCCCAATTTTGTAAAAAAAGTTTTCTGACAGTGTTATTTCTCGAAAAGGTGATTACAATTGGCCACCGAGATTTTGTGATTTAACGCTTTTAGACTTTTTTCTTTGGGACCACGTGAAAGATAAGGTCTATGCTCATGTTCCACAATCGATTTAAAATCTCAAAGATGGAATTCGTGAAGTTATCGAGGACATACAGCCGCAAATGTGCGAATTGGTCATGGAAAATTTTATGAAAAGAATGTGGTACTGCAACCGTAACCGTGGCGGCCATTTGACTGATATTGCTTTCAAATGTTAATAGCATACCTTTCTCTTTACAATGAAATAAACAATTATTGATTTCTCTTTAAAAATATAAGTTTTTGTTTAATATCAAAATGAAAACTCTTATTGAAAAACCCTCAAAACCGTTTTACTTTGTTTTTTAAGAAATTGAATGTTTTATCTAATTATTGTTTTTACATAAAAGTTATAATGACAAATGAAAATGGTTTTAATTTTTTTAGCAGTGTAAAAATATTTTATAAAAATGCAATGTTGCAAAACTTGCTGTTTTTGTTATGCAGTATTATAAATTTAGGTAGCAGTCGGACTGGTCTTAATTGCATTGAAGTCTAAAAATTACCAATATCGTAAAATTTACTTTTTAAGTAAAAGTTATTTCAGTTTGTTTAAACTGATATAAATGTCGCCATTTATTTAGCTTGGTGTTCTTTTCAGTTACGTAGATATCAGTGGCAATATAAAAACTAACAAATTATTAAAGTTGGCAACAAGGCAAAACAATTCAAATAAATTATGTGTTTAATCAAAACTTACAAAACAATGCATGATTGCGGTGTTCATAATGTTTGTTAACTGTTTGTCAAATTTTATTTGATTTTCAGAACAGAAAGGTTGCATCAATCACTTAAGCAATTATTTTAAGAAATCAGATTGTTTAAATCAAGCAAACGGCTAAATTCTCTTATCAACAAATATGGATATCAGTTTTGAGTATTGTAAACTTCGGTTACATTTTGGTGTTTATAATAGATAGTTATTGTTTCCAACTTTACAACAGTGCAATTTACAGCTATTTTACATTGCCTTAGAAGTCTTACAACTTGTTTGAAGGGGGTTGATGCTACTAACGGCTTATTATTTATCTTCCAAATCATCTCGGTGGATAACAAAGTTATTATTAACGCTCTATAACTGAGCTATTAGCACAAATAAGGCTTTTTAGGTGCTAACTAATTATGACCAAATAACTTTATATCTTAAATATTTTTAGAATAATTAGCATTGTTATTGATGATTTGGTTTTTATAATTTTATTAAGTACATAAGTATTTATATTGCACTTTTTTTTAAGCTTTATAATTAAAATTACTTCATATAATTAAAATGAAAATGCACAAAAAGCTTTTTAGGCGGATATGGAAAACTTTAAACTCGCTACTAGTATAAAAATAATAAAGCAGAATCGACCATTATAATTTTTATTTGTAGCCGCAAAAAGTAGTTGAGAAAATTAATTAAGATAACATTTTTTGCTTTTTAATTAGTTCAAAAAAATGTTTCAGCTTAATTATAATATTATAATATTAAAATATTTAAATAAAAATACAACTTACTTTTCAAAATATTATGTTGGTAAATAAGTACATGGTTGATTGCAAAACTTCTATTAATAAATCATTTTTTTTATATTAATGTGGTACTTTAATATCTGTATGATTGGAGAAACCGCTTGGCTCATGTCACTGCCAAGAAAATAAAAACCGCAAATACACATTAGAAATTGACCAGATTCCAAGTTTACTCTTTCTCTCTCGATGTTATACTTTTTGTTCACAAAAAAGAGACAAACGGTTATAGCATGGTCCTCATTATTACGGTCTTTACCGGAACTAATTCACAAGAGGGTGAGAGATAAAATAGTCGGCCTTTGCTCTTTGCTCGTCCTATCAGTAATTGATATATTTATAACCCGGTGTCCAGTACAATCAAGTCTCTTGCCACTTTGCGGGAACGGAATATGGTAAATTATGTAAATTTATCGGAGTTAGGGACACAAATGTTGACAACAGGTGCAGTTATGATAACGCAATTGGTTAAATAATAACCTTAATAAATTTACTAGTATTTGTAGCATTATAGAAATTATTTCGTCCGCTTTTACTTACTAATTGCATTAAAAATAAACAATTTCATTTATTATTATCTAACATAATAAAACATCAACCGTTATACATGTCCATAAAGCAACAGTAAATATATTATATTACATAAAGTAACAGACAAAATGAATTTGTTAATAGGTAGAAAAGCTTTGACAATTACAAGTATTAATGATTGATATTCCAGAATTGTTGCTGAAACAAATAATCAACAATTTTTTTTTTCAGAATAATTATTTTACACTGTTTTGTGATTGATATGAGCAATTTATTATAATAATATATTCTATGTTTTGACTATTATTATTATATTATAAACATTAATAATTAGTTTATGTATAGTTTTTGTCTCATACATTTTATCATACACAAATATGAGAAAGTTCAATTTATAAAAGAATAAGCAATAGACCAAAATGTGCAATACAAATTATTTTTGCGTTATCTGAATGATAAAACACTTATTTGTGTTTAAAATATTAGTATTAAATTTTTAAGCTAGTTTATTAAATTAAGGATTATAGATTATAAATTGTGATGAGCTCATAGTTAGTTTCTTAATGTAAAACCGTTGTTTGTTTTATTTTATTATATTTAAAACTAATCTATCAACTAAACATATTTTTATTGGATTAAGCATAGAACTGTAGTATTATATATTCTTACAATTTTCCAGTGCAGGATTTTTGTATAAGCTACACAGGCTATAGCTTAGATCCCGCCTTTTCTAGGAAGCCTCCAATTTTTTTTTTAAAGAATAAAGCGCTATTGTGTTTAGGGTTTTACCGGTAATTATAACTCCGGTATTACCGGTAATTATGATTATTTATATTTATATCATTATTTTTTTATAATAGTGTAAAGTATATAATCTTTTATACTATTCTTTGTGTAGATCCGCGACACTTGAGCATGCGTTGACCTCTGTAGTTTGAGTGAGCCGGCACACAATACAATATCTCTGTTTCTGACCTTTTAGTTAGTATTTACTGCGTATTTCTTTGATAATTTGATTGTTGACAATATTTTGAAAAGGGTTTTTTACTAGAGTTAGCTTAGTTAGCTTAGCAAGTTAACAAAATTAGGGGATTGATGAACGAAAAGTCTCAACCACAGCGAGTTATCCTATTCCTGTTACAGAATCTAAAACATCTAGTTGTATAAAATCTACTTTAACGAATGAAGCAATAAATATAAAGATTTATAAAAAACTGAAAGTAGTACAAACATAGAAAATTAAGTAAAGATAAGATTTTATACTGGGTAGAAAAAAGTCCGTCAGAATGTCAGAACTCAAATGGCTTATTTAAAAAATCAAAGAAGCTTTTTGCAAACTAAGACAGATATTGCTCAAAATGCTTGTTATATTTCAAAAAGGGCTAATAGTAAATTATATTGCAGAGAATGGTTAGTATACTTGCCAGCAACTGGTCGTGTATAATATTTTGTGTGTAATTTTTTTTCAAATTCTTTTACATTATTATCATCCGATGGATTTTGTGATCGGCGGAACACCTATTTAGTTTAAAGTCATGAAAACTATGTAAGCCATAGAACAGCTTTAGTAACATATCTTACAAGAAAATTTGGTTCAACAATTAACTGCTAACTTAATAGCAAAATGTTTTTGAATGAGTTGTGGCAGTCATAATTACTATGGCAAAGCGTGGTTTACTTTTCAGAAGAGATAAGGAACATTTGGTTCTTTTCACAATGGCAATTTCCAAGGATTACTCGAATTTATAGCAAAACTTTATCCTTTTCTAACAAACCATGTAAAAATTGAAAATAAAAGATCAGGTGTCACATCTTATCTCTCTAAAACAATACGTAATGAATTTATCCAAATTATGGCACATAAAGCAAGAAACTCAATCTTAGATGATTTAATAATTGCAGGTGTACTTTAGTTTATCTGTAGATTCCACTCTAGACTAGTCTTATATTGATCACCTCACTATTATTGTGAGGTGTGTTACACTAAATGATAAGCTTTTTATTAAAAGTTTTCTAACTTTCTTAGAGATAAGTAGCCACACAATGGAAAGTATGATTAAGATGGTGCACAACTACCTTACAAATGAGTGCAAATTAGATTTTGGTAAGTGTCAAAGGCAGTCGTATGATAATGCTGCCAATATATCTGGCAAATACAAGTGTATACAAGAAATAATGTTAAAGGTTAACAAGTATGCTAGGTATATTCCATGTGCTATTCATTCTTTAAATTTTGTTGGCAGAGCAACAGTTGATTGTAGTTTAGATGCAGTTAACTTTTTTAGAATAGTTCAAAAAAACATATATATATATATATATATAATTTTTTTATCTACACATAGTTGGGCAGTACTGTTGTCGTTCTTCAAAAATAATTTAAAAGTTTTAAAGTCTTTGTTAAAGACTAGAGAGGAAGCACATTCAATGGCTTCAAATGCAATAGTTGATAGTTATAATAAAATAATTTCTGCATTGCATCAACTAAATATTGATACTACACAGAAAAAAAAAACAAGAAGTCAAGCCACAGAAATTTTGAATAAAATGGAAGAGTTGGAATTTATGGTAATTTATTATAAACACCTAAACTAGTCTAGATGTATGTAGAAACATGTATGCTTCATTTTTGAATTTTGTTGAAAGTTTTAGGAGTATATTTTATTATTTAAAAAAAAGCCAAGGAAAAATTGCATAATGTTGATTACAGAAAAGCAGATATAAAAGAAGACAAATTAATGATGATGAAAATGATGATTTAAAGAACCTTGAACTAAGAGGCAAGTTTAGAATTAAAACATTTATACTTGTAATGAATGCATTAGAGACAAGTCAGGCACAGAGGGATTCAGTATACAATGATGCTGCAAAAAAGTTTTTATTCTTCACAAAATTAGAAACTGCAGAAGGAGAGATTCGTAAATAAGTTAGTACTTTATGGCAAACATATCCTAAAGATGTGGACATGAATCTTGTAGAAGAAGTTAAGCGTTTTTATCAGTATGTTAGACATAGTCAAGCCTATAGTTTAACAAAACATGATAGTCTGACACATCAAGATCTGTTTAAGGTAATATTTAACCATGTTGTTCAATCTTCAATACATAATGTAGAAACAATTTTGAAATTGTTTCTTAGTATGATAGTTGCAATTTGCTTTAGAAAAAATCTTTTTCTCAGCTGAAGAGAATGAAAAATAAATTTAGAAAAACCTGTGCATAGAAAGTGACAAACTATGCAGTTTATCATTTGATGATGGCATCAGTGACTTTGTTTTAGTAAATGCAAAAATTTATTCCTTCTAGGTATCCGAAAATCATATTTGGCACTGACATTTAAAACCTGGACTTATAAAAGGTCTTACATCTCAAATAGCTTAGATCCTTATCAAATATAAATTTGGGCATGCAATTTTCAATGTTGATTTATGGCATTCTGGCAATGTATAAAAGATAGTTACAAAAACAGAACTATGTTTACAAACAAACTTGTTGTGTGCGGATGTTTTAATTTTGAAATATCTCATCAACCGTAAGTTTTATGGGTTTAGTTTATTATTTTAGAAAGTTGCTATCCCCCGCAAAGAACTAGAGAAGTACTAACTTTGACTTTTGTAGCACAATGGTTGAGCATTCATCATTAAGCATTCAATAGACAAGTCATTATGCAGAAATGCGCAAATGCACTACTACACAATGACAATGATTTTTTGAGGATCAATTATTATATATTTTATTTGCCAATAGTTTTTTTTTTAAGATTTGGTTTGGTAGGTTTTGTAATATAAATCTATCTGTTACAATATTTGTAGATCTGCAAAATTACGGAGAAGTGTCCAGGTCATTATTTAGTTTTTGATTGGCAATAATTTAAATAACACAAGCCTTTAAACAAAATTTTGAAAAGATAGTGCATTTTTATATGTTTTTCTTTAAGAACATTATTTAATACAAAAGGAATTATAAGTTTCATATACTCAAAAAAGTTCTAATTTTTTTAAAGTATTGTTTTAATGTGATTGAACTTATATCAATAATATTATATAAATTACGTAACAAAAAACAAATTAAGGTTGACATTATTATTACGTGCTTACGTGCTAACGTAGTTGTTAAAACAGCTTTTCAACATTAAGTGTAAACTCATTCAAGATACAATATAAATAAGAACTTAACTAACGCATCAGGATAATTTCAGTGGTACATAACTCAACAATTTGCACAAGAAACTGTATGAAAGCTTAGAAATCGATACATAAAAAACTAAACTTGTTACTAGACCTCCAAGTCTTAGTAGTAATTGAAACCAAAAAATACTGTAAGTAAAGACAATTTTTTTTCAAACACTACGCAGTTGTACGACACAAAACTTTCAGGTAGATGTTTGACATAAAAATAATAAAAAAAATTGTTAAAATGCCTAACTATTTAAACTTTATTGTATAATGTGAGTACGATTTGGCCAAGAACACCTAAATTGACAACTAAAGCATTAGCAACGTTTACATATAAATACAGATTCTTTCTATCGAGTATTATATATATTATATATTTTAATCGTTAAACGTTACTTTTTCAATACAATACGTGAATTTACCTTTGTTGGCAAATAATGGGGCAGCATTACACTAAATGATGCTCTAAATGCACAACAATACATAACAAAAATTACATGTACATGCTTGTCTGTATGTTCAAAATTTTAGTTGGTTGGTTTTGGTTTGCATGATAATTGTTAAGATTTTATAAGGACAATTCTATATGGTTTAAAGTAATAATTCAATGTAGTCGGTATTGTTAATAAACTTTACTTAAATCACAGATTGTACACCTTACATTTTCACTCTTTTACATTAATTAACAAACATCAATAATATATGTATAAAATTTTACTTTACCTACTAATACATATTCCAACACTCTCACTTAATAAATAAATTGTTTACATGTGTTTATTATTTGGTATATTCCTAAATGTATGATACAATATAGTTGTTTTTCTACTGCTACAGCTTTAGTCAAGCTATCTGCTATCATATCCTCCGTTGGGATGTGTTGAACTATTATAAATCGGTCTTCTGTACAGTCTCGGGTATAATAATAACGTATGTCTATATGTTTTGTCCTCGCTTAGTATCTATTAGATTTTGCAATTTTTATTGTACTGTGGTTATTGCATCCAATCTTTATATTTGATTTGCTCATTGGAGAATTGAGTTTTTTATTAAGTGGTTTCAGCCACATTGCTTTTTGTGTGGTGAACGCTAACGTCATAAAAGCTACTGTTGGTTGTTGTTTAAAATTCCATAATATGGCTCCATTTGAAAATTTAAACACATATCCGGTACATGATTGTTTTTTTGTGTGTAATAGATGCCCAGTTAGTACCAAAGTAGCCTATTACATCCTCAGATTTTAAGTTTACAGAATCAAATTCAGCAAGAAAGCGCTTAAATATTATTAAATAAAATTTTCACACATAGTAGAAGAAAGTCCAATCTGTGTTCTTAAATTTGTAGAGATTTTTTTCTCCGCTATTAATTAAAAAAAAAATGGCGTTTTTAATTAGTTTTTTATTAATTTTTTACTCGTTAAATATAACTTTAAATCTTTAACCAAAAACATGAAGACAGAATATTATATAAAACCAAAAACATGAAGACAGAATATTATATAAAACATATAAAAAGAGTGATGACTAAAATCTTATCGTTTGGATATTGAGTTGGTTGGCATTTTGTCCTATTTGAACTAGTTTTAATTTAAAAACGGCGCTGTACGTGTCAATATTTTTTTAGAGAGAAAGGTTTACCAACATTCTCGTAGATGTGATAGGATTTAATATTTTTCTATAAGAATACTACCAGTGGCACCCCAACACAACGGGGCGACTAAACCCGGCAATTCTCTAGCGTTAAGTAACAGAAAATATGTTTAACTGCTGTCTAATGAGCTTCTCCATGGTTGTTAAATCTGCTTACATTATTTACAGCAAAAGTTATATCTGGCCGTGTACCTTGAGCTAAATATATTAAGCTGCCTACTGTCTCTTAATATAGTACCTCACCAACTAAATTGTTTCTTTAAGCTATTTCAATTGATAATTTCTGGTTATGATTACTTGGTGTGGCAACTGGTTTGCAGTTTTCTATACCAAATCTTGCCAGTATTTTATTTATCTACTTGATTTAGTTGAATGTTATTTTATTAGGTTTATAGTTGATGTTTAAACCAACTATATTTTTTGCGGATCCAATATTATTTATCTTGAAATCGCTACTTAGTTCTAGTTTCAATTTGTCTCAAATTTTGGTATCGTTCGTTTTGATATCTTTAGGTCAATTAAGTTTAAGAAATTAGATAGCTTTAAATTTTATACTTTTTTACTTTGTTTTAATCCATAAATTGCCTTGTTTAGCTTGAATACTTTATTACTTCTGTCATTGTACATGTAGAGTTGTTCTATATATATTTTCTCTTTTAATTCACCTTGTAAGAACGCCGTTTTTGCATCCATTTGGTCAATTCTTAGGTTGTGATTTGCTGCTAATGCCATTAAATAACTAATTGATGTACAGGGAGTTTATAAATGAATGGGATTATGTAATCACTTTAAATGTGCCGCTTTTGTTAAATTGTTCACTAAACTATTTGTTTTGACAGATCAACTTTGACAGCTGTCAAGCAAACATATGAAAACATATGTAGTATAGTGGACGATTTTAAAAAGGCGGCATATTTAAAGTGATTACATAATCCCATTCATTTATAAACTCCCTGTATATCCAACTACGGGGGAGTACGTTTTTGTATAATCTATCCCATGCTTCTAGGAGCACTTTTGCCATCAGTCTTGTTTTGTATTTAGCTTTGACAACTTTTGCACTCATGTCTGCGTAGTTGATATGTGTCGTGACGTTGGACACTGCTAGCTTACAACTTGTTGAATCATTTGCAATCCTGTACTCATCTGACCTACACTTTGTGTGTATTAATATATCATTGTCTTTATCGAAGATGCTAGAACCATCCTTGTTATCCTTGTCTACAATTTTTGCGACCGACAGTAAATTCGCAATTAGTTTGAAACTATTTACACATTGTCAACATTAATCCTACAATCGTTTGTGTTTATTAATACATTTTTGATTCCAGTCACGCACAACTTTGAATTATCAGCAACCGTGATATTTTTAATAGCACAATTTTTTTGTTAGATAGGCAACGCGGAACGTGCGTCACGTGGTGTGTTGCTCCATTGTCTAAATACCACCGACGTTAAGTTAGCACACCATTCTGCCGACCCCATTCAAAATCCATACAATTGTATAATGCTAAAATAACAATAAATAGAGGTAATTTAAACAATATTAACAAGCTATATTGTTATTAATTAAGTAAAAATATTAAATTAAATAAAATAAGATAACTCTAACAATATTACAGAAGATTAACGGATTTTTAGTTTTATAATATATCAACATTTTTCAATGTGTTCCCGTCGGTAGATTTTCTTAAAAATTTGGATTTAAGCTTTTCAATGCAAAATAAACCTACTGTGAAAATTTCATAAGAGGAGGAAACCGAAAAATGCAATTTTGCTCTTGTTATACTTTTTGGGGTGCTGACATGATTTGATTTTTTTTCAATGTGTTTCCGTCGGTTGATTTTCTTGAAAATTTGGATTTAAGTTTCTCAATTCAGAATTAACCTACCGTGAAAATTTTATGAGGGGAGGAATCCGAAAAATGCAATTTTGTTCTTGTTATACTTTTTGGGGTGCTGACATGATTTGATTTTTTTTCAATGTGTTCCCGTCGGTTGATTTTCTTGAAAATTTGGATTTAAGCTTTTTAATGCAAAATCAACCTACCGTGAAAATTTCATGAGGGGAGAAAACCAAAAAATGCAATTTTGCTCTTGTTATACTTTTTGGGGTGCTGACATGATTCAGTTTTTTTTCAATGTGTTCCCGTCGGTAAATTTTCTTGAAAGTTTGGATTTAAAAATCTTTTTTCTACAGTTGTAGCACGTTAACATTTTTTTATTTTTTGCAGTATGTATTATTATTTTTGTTAAACTTTCTATTTTTACTATTATTAATAATATTCTATTATTTGTAGATTTAGTTCCTATTAGTTTTACTTTAATATTATCACCGGTAAGTTTAGTGTTGGTAGTTTCAATTTCTATGATTATAAGTTTGAAATTATCCGTTAATCCTGCTAATAGAATGGCACCTATCCATTCTTCAGTAATACAAAATTTAACACTTTTCAATTTGTTTGCTGTTTCGATAATATTGTTTACATATTTTGACATGTATTTGCAATTTTCTAATCTAATTGTGATTAGTTTGTGCAGCAGACTAATTTGTCTGCTTAAGCTCTTGTCGTCAAATATATTTTTATGTGCTTTCCATATTTTGGCTGCACTGTCCAGTGTTTGAACATGTTATACGTGTCTTAGCTTTCTTTAACTTACTTTGATTTGGTTTATACACTCATCTAATCTATGAAATTTTAACAATGCTTTTATTGCAAATTTCCATGTATGATCATTTTTGCTTCCTCTTAGTTTTTCAACCATATTTTTGTTAGTAGCCATTTTTATCTGATTTTACAACAAATGCCTAAACTTAGAGAATAAACTTGACCGATAAATTTTGTTTTGTTTTTTCTTTAAACTTTTAGCTTCTTTATGCATTTGCTACTCTGGGCTAATAACCTATTGGGATTTTATAGGGACCGCAGTGTATAGTTTAAAGTAATAATTGAATATGGTCAGTATTGTTAATAAACTTTACTTAAATGACAGATTATACACCTTATAACAATTTATATATATATATATATATATATATATATATATATATATATATACAGGGTGTCCGGAAAATACGTGTACAACGTTTGACGACAGACTCCTGACGTCAAAATAGGTCGATCTAAGCCGACTTAGTTTTATCCAAAATTGTCTCGTTTAGCCGGTAGAGGGCGTCAAAAAAAAACATAAGTATAACAAAGTTGAAAGTATCTATTGTAAGAAACTAAGTAAAACAAAAACATTACTTAAGCAAATGTTTAAAATGACCGCCATCTTGCTGAATACACTTATTAACACTCTTTAAAAAATGATATTGGACCCTATTTAATGTCTAGGGATTATTAAAATGGTTGCCTGCATTTAAAATCCGCTGCAATAAATCATCGCGTGTGTTTACCGGAGTCTTGTAAACTTCTGTTTTAATAGCGCCCCACAAAAAGAAGTCACACATATTTAACTCAGGAGAACGTGGTGGCCATTTTACTGGTGCATCATTGCCTCTTCCAATCCATCGGTTGGGATATTGATGATGTAAGTATTGCCGAACGGCAACGGAAAAATGGGGCGGGGCACCATCATGCATATACCACATTTCCCTCCGAAGTAAAAGGGGCAAATTCTCCAGAAGAATTGGTAATGTGTCTTGCAAAAAATTTAAATAAATATTTCCATCTAACCTGTCTGGAATAACAATGGGACTAATAAGGTAGTGATCAATAATACCTGCCCAAATATTAATTTTAAATTGATGCTGATGATGTGCAACTTTAATGGCATGTGGATTTTCATTGGAATAAATATGTTCGTTGTGCAGATTGGTTACCCCAGATCTTGTAAAGCATGCCTCGTCAGTAAACATAATTTTTCTACAAAAATTTGGAACAAGGATTCTTTTGTTTCTAATAAATTGACAAAATGTAAGCCGCATGGGGGGATCAGTCGGTAAAAGTTCCTGGACTTTTTGTATGTGGTAAGGATGTAACAACTGTTCTCTTAAAACCTCATTGACAATCGTTTTAGGAACATTTAACTCACGTTCTAAGAGACGGGTACTGGTACTTGGTTCTTCTTCAACTCTTTCCAGAATCATCTCTTCTGTTTCCACAGTTCGAGTTGTTCGCATACGACCCCTGCCTTCAAACTTTTTCTCAAAACTGCCCGTTTCCCGAAGATGACGCTCAATATTGGCAAATGTTTGGTGGTTTGGTATTCGACGGTTAGGAAACCTCTCCATGTAAACCCTAACACTCTGACGCCCATTTCCTTGACAAAACCCGTATACCAGGAGCATGTCAACTTTCTGAGAGTTTGTATAATTTTCCATTTTTAATGGTAAAATGAACTTGTAATTCAAGAATGTTGATCGTATACTTGAGTAAATTTCATAGACTGGTGACAATTTGTCAATAATTGTCAAATTATTAAACGCCATAGCAACCAGGTCACTTAAAATATTATTGTTACAGGTAATTTCTTTTTAATATTTACAAATTTTTGACGCCCTCTACCGGCTAAACGAGACAATTTTGGATATAACTAAGTCGGCTTAGATCGACCTATTTTGACGTCAGGAGTCTGTTGTCAAACGTTGTACACGTATTTTCCGGACACCCTGTATATATATATACATATATAGAAATTTACGTTACTACTAATACATATTCTAACAATAATAATAAGGTCTAGCTATTAATCATCAACTACTAGGAAGCAACCATCATTTACTACAAATAGACATGAAATAAATAGCAAAAGTTAAACCAGAAACAAAAATAAAAACTACAAAAAATATAAAGAAAAGAAAAATTAAACAAAAAAAAAACAAAAACAAAAAAAACAATAAAAATGCTAAAATAAAGTTATGCACCAAATTTGGAAAAAGAAATCATTATTTTTTTTTTAATTTTCTTTAATTGAAACCAAATCCTGATTTACAAAACTTTAATCTTACATCTAAAACAAACAAAAAAACACTATATGATAAACTTAAAAGATAACAATGAAAAAAATAATTACGGAAAAATAACAGATGATAGAAATATGGAGACAATACTTCTAAAGACTAATAAATCAAAAAGAAAAATTATAAAAAACAAAGTAATAGCAGCAATTGAAAAATTAAAAAACAAAAAAGCACCAGAAACAGCTCAAATAACGCCAAAAATTATAAAACTCATGGGAGAAGCGGAAATTGCACACACATCGTTACTACTAAATGACAAGATCAGAAACAGAAAAACGCCCAAGGATGTATAAAAAAATAATCCTACTCATAATTAAAGAATAAAAGAAAATGCAAAAACTACAAAAAATTACACTACCAAGCAAAATATTAATTAAAAAGATGAGAGACATATTAGAAACAACAACAGAGGACAATCAATGTGGATTTAAAAAAAAATAATACACAGGATCTAATATTTATAATAAAACAGTTTAGCAAGAAGATAATAAAAAAGAACAGAATAATGCACCTATGCTTTGTTGACTTCATAAAAGCTTTTGACAGGATCAAGAGAGAGAATATATTAAAAAAAACTAAAGATTGAGAAAGAAATAATAAACGTAATTAACACAGAAAACAAAAACATTGTAAAAATAAACAACAAGGAGTTAAACAAACTTTAAACATAAAAAAGTAATGCAAAAATGCGTGCTTATACACGCCTAGCACAAATCTTTGCTTGTTTTTGATAAGGCAATAAAACAAAATAAAAAAATACAAAATGTTAAAAAAAATATTGGAAAATAAAAATAACAAAAACAGCAAAACTGCTGAAGACAATATAGGAGTGATTGCAGAGGCAGAATAAAGGACTTCAACACAACAATACAAGAGCAACGTAAGAAAATAAAATGGGTACTGTTAATATTTGTGATACAGAAACAATAATTCTAATTGCTCTTTTTTGCAGAACAAAAATGCGAGTTGATAGTTGAGAAGTTTCTCATAACAATATCCTA
The DNA here is from genome assembly GCA_963932245.1 of Tachinus rufipes. Classification (NCBI taxonomy): domain Eukaryota; kingdom Metazoa; phylum Arthropoda; class Insecta; order Coleoptera; family Staphylinidae; genus Tachinus; species Tachinus rufipes. The sequence continues at coordinate 74,597,017 of OZ010744.1, forward strand.
TAAGTTAAAATACTATGAATATATGCAAAATAGCATGTTCTGGTTACATCTTGTTTGGTATTTTGTGCAATTTTTCTAAGCAAATATAAGTTTTTAGTTAGTTTACATGCTCAACTGTCTATATGAATTTTCCAAGTAAGCTTTGGTTGCATATGTATACCTAAAAATTTAACACTCTCCATTTTAAACAAACTGTTGATGGCAAATATTGCTTCATTCAGTTCTTGATCAACACTAGAATTTATATCCGTTATATCTTGTAATAAAGATGTATTATCAGCATACAAAAAAGTTTTAGCAGATGTTATACTGCGTGACTCAAAGTAAATTTCAGTTTTTAACACGTTATAATAACAGTATAAAAAGTGTTGGAATAATTTTAATATTAAATTAAGAAAGTACAGAGATGCGGGTTTTATTTTTTAATCACAATGTTGTCCAAATGTCGACCATCCTTCTCATAGCACTCCTCCAATACTGCTCTTAAATGTTTAAATACCCGCCGACACATTTCAATAGGAATATTGTTAATGGCTTCTTGAATGTTGTTTTTTAACTGCTCCGTAGTGGCTGGAGGATCGGTGTAGACGACACTCTTAATATCGGTATTTGGCCCCCGAGAACCCAAAAGAAAAGCACCAAAAACAATTGCATTCCAAGAAGGTAACAGTTTGGTGTGCCATGTCGTTTTCTGGAATAATCGGGCCCTACTTTTTTGAGGATGCCCGTGGCCGCTCTGTTACTGTGACAAGCCAACGGTACACTGCAATGCTCCACCAATTTCTGACTCCAGCTCTTCAAAACGTTCCTGGTTATGACCCAAACAGGACCTGGTTTCAACAGGATGGGGCGACGGCACGCACTGCAGCAGCATCATTGGACACTGTACGTGAATTTGTGACGTTCCAGTTTCAATCCATTCCTAAAAACAATTAATATATTAAAATATGTGTATATATAGTGAAGCGTTTACTTATCTTTGAAGGCAGGTACAGTGTTGATCGTTCTGATTGAGTGGATGTTATCCTCAGGTGGTTGCTGTGGCGGTTTCTGGGCAGATAAGTGCAAAAGATTAGATTCAATAATTAAAACTTACTCCCTTATATAACTCTCGGGTCGGTTGTTAATTGGTTTGTTTTGGGTTATGTTCCTTCAGGTTATTATGAATATTTTTGTTTAATTTATACTCACTTATTCAGCGGTCCGGGAATCAAATTTCAATAATTCCAACATTCTCATACACAGTTCATTATTTCCATTCATATTTTCCATCACACTATTTGTTTTGTCGATTTTCCATTTCATTCCTTCTTTGTTGTTATTTATGTGGGTCCTAACCTTAAAGCAACAATTTTATAAACATGTGATTGATATAGATTATGAATTGACAGTCTTGTGCATAATATTTTGATTTGTTTCTTACCTAATTTTATTTTATCCTGTACCGTTCATTTGCACTTTAATTTAATTAATTTCACTGTTATCACTTCACAAACTGTCATTTTCGTTTTACTACATAAGATTTAAGTATATTTCCTACAACAGAGTAGTGTATTTAGTGTTGGCACAACTGGTTGCTACGTCATCAAACGGGATGCGGCGTTGCCGGATGGGCAGTTTTAAACCCAGGTTCCGCGCATCATAATTAAAGCAGTTTGATGAGTAATTAGCCACTGATTGTAAGGTTGATCGTTGTATTTGTGTTTATGTTATTGTTGCTAATCCTTTTCCTAAGTTCCCTTTCTATCATTCTTCCTTATAGTATTTTTAATTGAGACACTCATGCGCAGGGGAGATTTTGACTTTTCTTCCCAGTGGGAAGTAGGATCACGGTCCTTTTTGATTCGACTTTTGCCCCGATCACATCGTTCTACCTACGGATTACGGGTGTAATACTTGCAATTATTGAAATCGCTGATGCGGATAAAATTGTATTACAAGTCAAATTATTTCGTTTCCTTTATGTGTGAGGTCTCAAGTAAGTACTTTTTTTCAAATTATTTCCTTTGTTTATGTCCATTTTTCTTATGTGCCGTAGGCTTTTACGAACCCCCCATATTTTTTTTTCTGCATTAAATTCATTAAAAATATCGTGACGCCATATTCTACAAATCAGCCGTGGCCATTAACCGGCTCGTTATTATATTTGACCGAAATTCCTGGGCACGTGTTTTCTAAGTGGATTCTGTGGCGGAAAGAATCGGGTGGAAGGGCACCACGTGATTCCGTGCTACCACCTGCTACCAGTTGATGACTGGAGGATTATTACTGAAAAATATTTTACCGCTGATATTATTTGAAATTAAGTTTGTTTTAATAATTGTATATTTTGTAATTAGGCTTAGGGAAGTGAATGTGTGTGTGTGTGTTGCAAGTGCAAAACGTAAATTTATATATATTCCCCCATTAATCTTTTGTTTATTTTATTTTATCAATTTTATAACTATTATTATAGAGGGTATACAATATTTTTGTGTTAATTTTGTCCCTATTCCATCCTTCCCATTATCACCATACCACCATTTGGAATTATTGGTTTGCCAGTGAACGAGGATTCTCTTAAATCACCCATGCGAGGAAGGAACTGGAAGTATTAAATATAAAACCAATTGGCGCCTGACTTCGTGATTATTTTCTTTGGGCGAGTTTTTTTTTTTTCTTTTTTCTGTTATTTTGTACTTATCTGTTCGACCCGACCCGACTCCACGAGCTGAGCCAGGCTAGCTCTTTAATCAACCTAAGGGCTAAAGGGCGCGTCGCAATTTGGCGCCCAACGTGGGGCCTGCGTTTGAAGATAAGTGTGAGCTCACCTGTTTAATTAATTTAACTATATATATAAAAATTTGTTTGTACTTGAAAAATTTTGAAGGGGGTTTTATTGTTTTGTGCGTGTCAATTGTGTTGAATTTTATAAAGATGTCGAAATTGGAACCAGAACGGCTGTTAAAAGAGGAGCTCGCTTACGAGTTGGCGGTAAGGGGAGTAAAGGTAAAGACTGAAACAGTTAAAGAAATGGCGGGGGCTCTTAGAGGCTTTCAGCAATTAGAAAAATCCGGAAAGGTTTTTAAAAATGTCTGGGAGGGTACGGTTGAAGATGACGTAACTGCGTGTCAGACAAAGTTAGCAGAATTATTAAAACTAATGGAAGGAAGGCTTGAGACTTCAAGTATTAGGAAGTCTGAGACTAAATTTGCCCATATTTTATCAAGGTTAGAGAGGTGTCAGCAAGCGGATAATGAGGTAGTAGAGTCGTTGAGATCAAGCTTGTATACTCAATCAGTGATTGCATACGGTGAATTTCGAGATCTGGTTCAGGAAAGGAAAAAGGCAGAGTTGGACGTGCCGGTAGAGATAGCTCTGGCGGAGTCAATCCTGAACCGTAGTAGTCTAGGGCCTACTTCAACCCCGAGCCGCGTTTCAGTTCTGGCGGCAGATCTCGAAGGAGAAGATGAAATGTTAACAGTTGACACTTCTCTAAGGCGACAGATAGAAAAAGCGGCAGTCAATAAATGGGATTTGAAGTTTTGTGGTGAAGCAAGCGAAAGCGTAAACGGTTTTTTAGAAAGGGTGTAGGAGTTTCGTACATCTCGGGGCGTAGAACGAGTCGTCCTATATCATAGCATCACCGAACTGCTGGACGGCAAGGCTTTGCTATGGTATCGGGCGAATAAAGCTAAATTACGCGACTGGAAGGGAATTTGCGCGGGGTTGCGGGGTCAATTCTTACCTCGCAACTACAATGAAAGATTGTGGGCGCAAATTAGGTCCCGGACTCAGGGTAAGGAAGAACCCATTGGCATTTATATGGCATATATGCATAATCTATTTAACCGATTAACGTGTTCGGTATCTGAAGAGATTAAATTAAAAACCATCACCACGAATTTACTCCCGTTGTACCAGAACTTCCTAGTACATACCGAGGTAAAGTCAGAGGATGACCTCCTAGAGTTAGGGAAACGAATTGAGGAGAAGCAAGGATATATTGAGGATTATTGTCCTCCCGTGGAGAAATCGAGTGTAGAGGCAGATCTAGTTTATGTAGGAAGTAGAACCAAGAAGGTCGTGATTAATGAGGTGGGTGATGCTCGGAGGCGATGGGAAGAGCCTGGGCCGAGTCCATCATCCAGTAGGGTTCATGATAGTGCGCACTATCAGAACAATTTTAGATCTGCCAGGCCGCAAGGGAGTGTATCTCAATCTCGAAACGGGCCGGACAATAGAAGGGTAAATAATGTGACTTGTTTTAGGTGTGGAAAACCAGGTCACATTGCTCGTATTTGTGAAGAGCGTGTTAGTAAATGTTTTGAATGTGGAAAACTCGGGCACATGAAATCGCAGTGTCCGGGAAACGGTCGTCGGGTTCGCTAATCGGTCCACAAGCGAACCCCGAGTCAGAGTTGGCCGTTAGTAAAGGGGGTAATAAAATGGATAAGTTATATCTTAATTTTATTTTGAATCAATCAGGGGAGGGAGAATGCCCGTACCTAACGGTAAGTCTATATGGCATACCCATGCTGGGATTATTAGACTCTGGGGCGACTGGGATATTTTTAGGCAAAATGGGATGGGAGAAATTAAAGAAGTTGGGTCTTAAGTTAAATGTGTGTGACGTCAAATGTTCCGTAGCAAACGGAGAAATTGTAAAGTGTCTTGGAAAGCTGAAAGTCCCGATAGAGGTTCAGAGTAAAATAAAGATTTTTGATGTGTACGTAGTCCCCGAGTTGTGTCATAGTTTGGTGCTAGGTGTTGATTTCTGGGTAGGGGTAGGGCTGATTCCCAATTTAAGGTCGGGAGAATGGTTTTTTGGGAGTGATGATGACGTCATAAAACATGAGGAATACTTGAGGGTAAATTCCCTGTATGGCTCGAGCGAGTTGGACAGCTCAGAGAGGTCAGAACTGCTAAGGGTTGTAGATACGTTTTTTGAAAGTTCCAAGGGTATACGGTTGGGGTGTGCGACACAGGTTGAACACCGAATTCTGACAGACAGTCAGCCAATTAAGACAAGGTACTATCCGGTTAGTCCATACATGCAGCGTCTCATCGATAAGGAAGTCGAGGAGATGTTAGAATTGGGGGTGATAGAACGAAGCACCAGCGGGTGGAGTTCTCCAATTCTAATGGTTCCGAAAAGCGATGGAACTTATCGCTTCTGTGTGGACTACCGAAAGTTGAATGCTGTCTCGCAACCTTGTGCGTACCCCTTGCCATATATTAACTCTATCTTGACGAAACTCGGAAAGTCTCGGTTTCTTAGTAGTCTCGACATAAAGTCGGCATATTGGCAGATCCCCATGGCCGAGGATAGTCGGGCCTATACCGCCTTTACTATCCCTGGTCGGGGACTGTTCCAATTTCGCCGAATGCCGTTCGGTTTAAGTGGTGCTCCGGGTACCTTCCAAGCATTAGTTGACAAGTTATTCGGACCGGAGTTAGAGCCCTATCTTTTCAAATACCTGGATGATGTTATCATCACCACCCCAGATTTCCCGACCCACCTCCGGATTCTCAAGGAGGTCTTTCGCAGGTTGACCGAGGCGGGGTTAACGCTAAATCAAAAAAAATGTGTGTTTTGTAGGGAGGAACTTATTTATCTTGGTTATGTGGTAAACCGGGAAGGATTGAATGTTGATTCTAGCAAGGTAAAGGCGATAGTGGAAATGCCGGCGCCGAAGACGGTCAGGGAAGTTCGTAGGTTAATGGGGATGATGTCTTGGTATCGGAGATTTATCGCGAGATACTCCGAGATATCTGAACCATTAATCAACTTGACTAGGAAAGGTTGTCGGTTCGATTGGTCAGAAGAGTGCGAGGGGGCGGTAAATAGACTGAAAGAGGCCTTGGTTAGTCCGCCGATTTTAGCCTGCCCCGATTTCACCCAGTCTTTCACCATTCAGTGTGATGCTAGTGATGTGGGTTTGGGGGCGGTTTTGTCACAAGAAATCGGTGGTATCGAGCGTGTAATCTGTTATCTGTCACGTTCCCTAACTAATGCAGAGAGAAAGTATTCTCCTACAGAGAAGGAGTGTCTATGTGTAATTTGGAGTATAGAAAAGCTGCGGTGTTATCTTGAGGGAGGCAGATTTACAGTCATAACAGACCACTATAGTCTGTTGTGGCTGGACAATTTGAAAGACCCTCAAGGTAGACTGGGCCGATGGGCTTTAAGGCTCCAGCAATTCCAATTCCAAATTATACATAGAAAAGGGAAGGATCACGTAGTACCTGACTGCCTCTCTCGCGCTCCTGTTGACTTTCCGGAGAAGGGAATCAACAATATCTCGGTTGGGAAGCAAGATCTACCTATATCCGATAAATGGTACCTGTGTATGTTAGGAAAAGTTAGGGAAAAGCCACTCCATTATTTAAATTGGAGGGTAACCAACAATATATTATTTAGGCATATGGGGCTCAGTTTGGACAATACTGAGGAAGGTGGTTGGAAAAGGGTTATTCCGAAGGATCAAAGAAAACAAATTTTATTTCAATACCATGATGATGCTACCGCTGGTCATTTGGGGATTTACAAAACTTATAATCGGCTGGCTAATAAGTTCTACTGGCCTAAAATGAAAGCAGATGTGGCACGTTACATTAACAGTTGTACGGTATGTGCTAAATATAAGCCGGAACAGCAGAAGCCAGCTGGTTTGATGGGTAGTAGACCTCAGGTGTCCAGATGTTGGCAAATGCTGAGCATGGATTTGATCGGACCCTTGCCTCGTAGTTCCAAAGGTAACACCTTCCTATTTGTTGTAACTGATTTCCTCAGCAAATTCTGCTTGACATTTCCCATTTGGAAGGCCACCACACAAAACGTATGCAGGTTGCTGGAGGACAATGTGTTCCTCGTTTTTGGAGTGCCTGAAATAATCATAACAGATAATGGTGTTCAGTTTCGCAGTAAGGAGTTTTCCAGGTTGATGTCCGGTTACCAGGTAAATGTAATTTACAACGCTGTCTACCATCCGCAGAGCAACCCATGTGAGCGAGTCAATCGAGTGGTTAAAACAATGATTGCTTGTTACGTTAAAGATGATCAACGTAAATGGGATGCGTGTTTACCACAGCTTGGGTGTGCTCTGCGTACAGCAAGACATGAAGTAACCGGGGAAACTCCTTACTTTATTAATTTTGGAACAGAAATGGTTATCGATGGTAGTGAATATGAGGAACGAAGGATTAAGCAGGACTTTGTTGAGGAGGGTCGTAGATACAAACCCCCAGAAGAATTTAAAAGTGTTAAACTTAAAACAGTTAGGGATATTGTTCAGGGAAGAATAAAGGAAGCACACAAACAGACACAAACTCGATATAACTTGCGCAGACGGGATATACAATTCCAGATTGGGGATCTGGTATGGAAGCGGGAGTTCAAAAACTCTGATGCATCTAAACATTTTAATGCAAAGTTAGGAGAAAAGTTTTCAGGGCCATATAAAGTTAAGGGAAGGTTGGGTAAAAATGTCTATGTGTTAGTAACACCAGAAGGAGTTAGTAAAGGGAATTATCACATACAGGATCTTAAACCTGTATATCAGATTGGAGATTAGCCCATGGGTAGTTAATAAATTATAGTAACTTACGATCTTATAATTAAACTTACTATTTTTGAATATATTTTCTTTAATTTCATTATCTTCTATAATTATTTATTAAGTTTATGGAAGTTATTATAATTATTATCATTAGATTAAGTGTTCCAATGTCCATTTTTATATCGTTCAGCCAATTGATAGCAAAATTTTAAAATAATCTTCAATTCTTTTAAAATTTTCCCGAAGTGAGGGTGGAGTTGTGACGTTCCAGTTTCAATCCATTCCTAAAAACAATTAATATATTAAAATATGTGTATATATAGTGAAGCGTTTACTTATCTTTGAAGGCAGGTACAGTGTTGATCGTTCTGATTGAGTGGATGTTATCCTCAGGTGGTTGCTGTGGCGGTTTCTGGGCAGATAAGTGCAAAAGATTAGATTCAATAATTAAAACTTACTCCCTTATATAACTCTCGGGTCGGTTGTTAATTGGTTTGTTTACTCGGCCATAATTATTTTATTTAAAATTTGATGGAAGTAACTGAAGGCTTGAGTACTTATTTGAGATGATCGGAGAATTTACCAAAAACACCTGACTTATTAATTAAATAATCCGCTGCACGCGTTTAATTCAAATAACTAACTACCCTTATCCGCATTAGCGATGTTGAACGGGCAAAAGTCAGAGGTGAAAGAGGCTGGTCATCTCGTTTCTCCCTGGGACGAGAGCAAGAATTTGCCCTGCGCATGTTCATCTCAAATAATTAAGTGGGAAGGTTAATGAAAAGGAAATACACTAAGGAATAAATAAGGAAGAACAACAAGAACATTTGCAAAGCGCAAAAAGCACTAGTTAATTAATTATTCCTAATTAAATCACTGAAATTGCTTCGGCGGTTTATGGGTACAAAAATACCCAACCGGCAACGCCGCAACCCGGAGTTGCGCCGACGCTCCTCTAACTCGTGAAGCGAGGCGCTTACGATTCCTGTGGCTACCAACCCACAAAATGACATCTGACCCAAAATAATAAATAAATGTTAATTAGTAATTTTGATAAGTGAAGGTAATGAATACGGAATACATCGAATTAGGTAAGTAATAACACTTATAAATCCTCATTATTAATTAACTTTGATTATTCCTTAATAAAGAAATGTTAATGTTGTTTAGGTTAGGAAATGGAAACATGGTAAACAAGTTAAATTGAGAAGGATGCAGGATGGATGTATCAATGATGATTGTAAAGGAAAATCATACATAAGGAAAAGGAAAAGCACGACATATTGGATCCCCTTACAAAACCTTTCACAGTGAGTACAATTTTAATTAAGTACATAAATTAATAAAATAAACCAATGGGCCACCGATTCAAGTCAGTCGGTCAATCATTTGATACCAAACAGTTTCTACATTAATTACATTGTCACTTTGCCTTTTAAGAGCCCGACTCATTGACACAACACATCTCCACCAAAATGACCGAACCTGATGCTCGATTAAAAGATAAGTAGGCTCTTAAAACTATATGTATATTTTAATTATTAGTTTGTTTTAGGTTGACCATGAATGTGGATCGTTACAACTCCACCCTCACTTCGAAGAAAAAAAAAATAAAAATGAAATGAAGGTTATTTTAAATTTTTTTTTGTTAATTACATAACTGGAATGACTTGAATTAATGGAGTGGATGTTATCCTCAGGTGGTTGCTGTGGCGGTTTCTGGGCAGATAAGTGCAAAAGATTAGATTCAATAATTAAAACTTACTCCCTTATATAACTCTCGGGTCGGTTGTTAATTGGTTTGTTTTGGGTTATGTTCCTTCAGGTTATTATGAATATTTTTGTTTAATTTATACTCACTTATTCAGCGGTCCGGGAATCAAATTTCAATAATTCCAACATTCTCATACACAGTTCATTATTTCCATTCATATTTTCCATCACACTATTTGTTTTGTCGATTTTCCATTTCATTCCTTCTTTGTTGTTATTTATGTGGGTCCTAACCTTAAAGCAACAATTTTATAAACATGTGATTGATATAGATTATGAATTGACAGTCTTGTGCATAATATTTTGATTTGTTTCTTACCTAATTTTATTTTATCCTGTACCGTTCATTTGCACTTTAATTTAATTAATTTCACTGTTATCACTTCACAAACTGTCATTTTCGTTTTACTACATAAGATTTAAGTATATTTCCTACAACAGAGTAGTGTATTTAGTGTTGGCACAACTGGTTGCTACGTCATCAAACGGGATGCGGCGTTGCCGGATGGGCAGTTTTAAACCCAGGTTCCGCGCATCATAATTAAAGCAGTTTGATGAGTAATTAGCCACTGATTGTAAGGTTGATCGTTGTATTTGTGTTTATGTTATTGTTGCTAATCCTTTTCCTAAGTTCCCTTTCTATCATTCTTCCTTATAGTATTTTTAATTGAGACACTCATGCGCAGGGGAGATTTTGACTTTTCTTCCCAGTGGGAAGTAGGATCACGGTCCTTTTTGATTCGACTTTTGCCCCGATCACATCGTTCTACCTACGGATTACGGGTGTAATACTTGCAATTATTGAAATCGCTGATGCGGATAAAATTGTATTACAAGTCAAATTATTTCGTTTCCTTTATGTGTGAGGTCTCAAGTAAGTACTTTTTTTCAAATTATTTCCTTTGTTTATGTCCATTTTTCTTATGTGCCGTAGGCTTTTACGAACCCCCCATATTTTTTTTTCTGCATTAAATTCATTAAAAATATCGTGACGCCATATTCTACAAATCAGCCGTGGCCATTAACCGGCTCGTTATTATATTTGACCGAAATTCCTGGGCACGTGTTTTCTAAGTGGATTCTGTGGCGGAAAGAATCGGGTGGAAGGGCACCACGTGATTCCGTGCTACCACCTGCTACCAGTTGATGACTGGAGGATTATTACTGAAAAATATTTTACCGCTGATATTATTTGAAATTAAGTTTGTTTTAATAATTGTATATTTTGTAATTAGGCTTAGGGAAGTGAATGTGTGTGTGTGTGTTGCAAGTGCAAAACGTAAATTTATATATATTCCCCCATTAATCTTTTGTTTATTTTATTTTATCAATTTTATAACTATTATTATAGAGGGTATACAATATTTTTGTGTTAATTTTGTCCCTATTCCATCCTTCCCATTATCACCATACCACCATTTGGAATTATTGGTTTGCCAGTGGACGAGGATTCTCTTAAATCACCCATGCGAGGAAGGAACTGGAAGTATTAAATATAAAACCAATTGGCGCCTGACTTCGTGATTATTTTCTTTGGGCGAGTTTTTTTTTTTCTTTTTTCTGTTATTTTGTACTTATCTGTTCGACCCGACCCGACTCCACGAGCTGAGCCAGGCTAGCTCTTTAATCAACCTAAGGGCTAAAGGGCGCGTCGCAAATTGTTTCCAGGAACTGTTATTTCGAGATTTATGGATATCTCTTGGCCGCCAAGATCACCAGATCTTACGCCCCTTGACAACTTTTTGTGAGGATATTTAAAGAGTGTCGTCTACACCGATCCTCCAGCCACTACGGAGCAGTTAAAAAACAATATTCGAGAGGCCATTAACAATATTCCTATTGAAATGTGTCAGCGGGTATTTAAACATTTAAGAGCAGTATTGGAGGAGTGCTATGAGAAGGATGGTCGACATTTGAAAAACATTGTGTTTAAAAAATGAAATAAATCTCTGTACATTCTTAATTTAATATTAAAATTATTTCAACACTTTTTATACTGTTATTATAACGTGTTATAAACTAAAATCTCTTCTGAGTAACCTTGTATTACTGTTCATGTCATTAATATATATTTAAAATAAAAGAAGACCCAGGATTGAACCTAGAGGTACCCCAACAGTTACTTTTGCCTTTTCTGACCAACTATTGTTAACTACAACATATTGATCTCTGTTTTCAAGATATGATTTCATAAGCATTAGCGAATTGCCTCCTATTCCATAATATTTTAATTTGTCGGTTAATATATTGTGACAGACACAATCAAAAGCTTTACTCAAATCAATAAACAAAGCATTTACTTTTTGGCAGTTTTCAAACGCTGTATAAATATCTTGCACAAGTGAATAAATTGCTGTCATTGTTGATTTTCCCTATCTTTAGCCATATTGCGCATTAGTTAATTTGTTGTCTATATAACAATACAATCTTCTATTTAAAGCAATTTTCCATATTTTAGCTAATACTGAAATAATTGAAATAGTGGTTGTTTAAAAGAAGACATATTGTTTTCCAAACAAATATTTACTCCTAGTACAAGACCGCTATTATATATTTACTGACAATTCAGAAGACCAAAACTTTTAAGTTTTTTAATTTGATTGTAATTTTTCAATTTGATTATTTTCAAAAATTTATAATATATTTTGGGTCAAAGTTTATAAACTAGTTAAATCTTGTCTTTAACGTGCTACTTTTAACAAGTGTTGTTTATTCTTCAAAATTCAAAAGTTGTAGCTTAAAAAATTAGAACATGATTTTTTTCCTTAACATAATTGTATTACTGTTTTGTTAAATTTACTAGCTTGTACGTTTTTTGCGTTAGCTATAAAGGTAAGAAAATATTTTTAATTTTTTTAAGGTATAATTGTGACTGATCATTTGTGTGTTTTACACTCTTTTAAAGTTTGTTATTGAGTGTGTTTGTAATATTATTATTATGTGCTATATAGATTAAATTTTAATATCTGATTTTACCAGAAATAAACTTATTATAATTATACTACTGTGTGGTATGAACAAAAAAAACCTTTTTGAATAGAAAATATTGTTTATTATTTATTTTATTTGGCAGTTTAATGTTCACACACTGTACAATAGGTAGCTATTATTTATTTATATATTTAAAATTTTATATAGATATTTTGATTAATTCATTCGCTGTAGTAGTAAACACGCAATAATAAAAACAGATAAAATTCAATATTTTATAGACGCTATGTAACTTTCCGACATAGTCAACCGTCACGGATCACAAACATAAATATATAAATGGGACGATGTGAAGAATAGTTCTTATCAAAAGTTTATAAAACAAAATTGTAAACTTTAAAAAAGTTTAGGGCGACATGTACACAGGAGAGATAAAACCTCTTGGCCGCACGAATAGACAATACAACTAGAATTCTGATTTTCCTAAGAGGAAACAAGCTGTATTTTACAAAACTTTTATATTAAATTATATTTAATAGTTATAGTTTTTATTTATGTCACGCTTGTAAATAAATCATTTTAAATTGATGACAGATTGCATATTTTCTCTAACATATTTAAGGTAGGTTGAATCAGTTTCTAAAAATAAACTTGATGCCGCTATTTAGAACTAGCAAAGATATGCACGTAAATATAAATATATCAAGGTTGCTTAATTTTAAATTATAAAAATAAATAATATAAAACATAAAGCGACGTTATTTTTTTTTTACTTTGGGGATGTGAGTAAATTAAAGCTTTTAGAAACGCATTAAAAAATAAACACTTTTTTCACGCTCGTAATAGGGTTTCACGTCTGCAATAAATGTTTAATGTTCTGAAAAATGCTCCACCACATTTATGGCTTCATTTACTAACTTTATATAGATAATCTAATATTGGCATGTTAAAACTGCGGACGGGGGTTTATATAAAACATCGGCATTCTAACTATATTAAATCTTATAATGTTTTAAGAGATTTGGTAAAATAGTTTTGCTGGAATCTATCCACTCGTCCTTTGTGAATTTTGTTGGAAATTGAAAATCGACGAGTCGGCTATCTTGCTCAATTTAATTGGAATTTATTTCGATAGCGCAGTTTGCGTTGGCCGATATTTTCCTCTACGAAAATTGAAAATGTTGACGGAAATGGGAAGAGTGGTTTGTTTATTTGATGTGCAATATTGCTTATTGAAATGGTATATTTATATTTATATTTGTTATTTTATTTAATTGTTTTTAAAGATAAAAGTTTAAAATGCAATGTTTTAATAATGATAGAAAAATGAGATGAGATATTAATAATGATAATATATATACTTTTAATTGAATTTTATATTCAATTAAATTTAAAACGATAACAAAAAGCACGTCACTTTTATGCAAGTACAGGAAACATCTGTTTTTGAATAATAACATACAATTTTGTTTAAATTAAATAACTACATCATTATAATTGTATTAATAATATATTTTAAAATTTATTTTGAAAATTATACTATTAATTAATTTAATTAAATGTTTGGCTATGATTTTTTATCAAAAAGAGTTTGATATTAAATGTATGCTTTAATAGTGCATATTAAAATAGTATTTTTAAGTTATACATTTGTTGTAAAAAATATTGTACATACACCTATTTTGGTCCTTCACTAATTTTTGTATCTCTTACTTAATTGCAATTTAAGTTTTATTAGTTATCTTATGTTGAAAAACAGTATACTTAACTAGTCAAAACATAAAAAAAAACAAACTATATCATAATATTAAAAAATAAAATAATTAAAAACTGCGGTGTGTACAATTTTATATTATATTTTATAATCCATAACAATAATCGTTACGGAACGATATTGTTGCAAATTGTCATCAATCAATTTTAAATATTTAATATTAAAAGTTTAAACTTATATGTAATTCATATAAAAAAATTACAAATGAAAAACTTAAAAATAATAATAAAGTTTTTGTTATAATTTGATTATTGTTACTGAACGATTGAACAAGTACTGCATATAAAATTAGGCAAAAAAAATTAAAATGTTATTTTAAATAATTAAATTATCAAGTACATATTTTTCACTATACTAGAGTTGAATTAAGTTTTAAAGCTTTTTTCAGATTTTGTCTGAAACATTCAAGTTTTTAAACTTAAATTTATTGAAATAATTAAACAGTGACATCATCAGTTGTGTTTATAAGCACAAAAATATTTATTCAAATTGATCTTTTCTTATCATGCAACGTGGTGGCCATACAAAGCATACTGACAAAGTCTGTAGAACTGAAACAATCGTCTGTGTTTGACCCTTGGCTGATTGATACATTGGTTTTTATATTCTATGATTAAATTTGTGTTGAGGAGCAAATTCTATGCATTGTTCTTTGTAAACACTCATATTGAGTGTTTTTTAAAACAAAAATAAATTTAGTATAATTTCTTTGATATTTTTTTATTTTTTTTTTATTAATTGCTCACTATAAGAATTTTGCTGCGTATGCTATTAAAATGATTATACATTATTTGTTGTATGTTGTTTATAATTCTATCTTTTTGCTAAAATAATTTTTGTCATTTATATAATGACAAAAATTACAAAAAATTGTTAATTCTTATATTTTGTTTTTTTCTATAATTACCTTTAAAAAGCTTGTTATTAAAACTTTCAGAAAGATTGGAATTGAAGTTTAAAGAACGGTAAATGCCAATTAGAAAAAAATATTATTGGGAAGATTTAGTTTAATAAACATGCTATTTTAATCAATGTCTTTAATTTTGTACGCCGTCAGTGTAGAATAGGCTTTATATGTGTTTATGGATGTAGGCACAAACACCCTGTTGGTCATTAAATGAATTTTCACGATGATTGTTGAAATTTGTTAGAATAAAGCGATCTGAATTTTTACTTTACTTAATTTACTTTGGTTTCTTCAAACAAATTTCAAAAAGAAAAAGGTCTGAAGAAGGGGAAACAACCAAGATGGAAGCAAAATTGGATAAAATCTTAGATAAATTAAAAAAAGATAGAAGAAAAAATAAATATCAATAACAAACATATTGAAAAACTGAAAAAGGAATTTAAGATAAAAGAAACAAAATGGGAAGAGAAAAAAAAAAGACTTGATGAAAAGAATATCTAAACTTGAAAAAACAAAAGAGAACAGAGAAAAAATGATGCTGACATTGCTGTGTCCAATCTGGCTAAGAATCTAAACGTTACGTTGAATGTGAAAGAAGTATTTAGACTGGGCAAAAAGAAAAAAGAAAAAAAGAAGTAACTCGTATTGGTTAGTTTGAACAAAATGAATAATAAAAAGAAGTTATTGAAAAAAATAGAATTTTGAGATCAAGAAAAAGTAACATATACATAGAAGATGACTTAACAAAAGATGACAAAGTAATACAAATAAAAATACGAAAATGGGCTAACGAAGAAAGAAGCAAAGGGAAAAATACAATGGTCAGATACCAAAAAACTTATATCAACAGCGAATGGTGGATTTGGAATAGAAAAAAGAACTTTCTTGAAAAGGTTGAAAGTATTTCAAAAACCAATAAAAATTAAATGTAAGGAGGCTAGAACAACAATGGCAATACTATTATGGAACGTAGCAGGATTAAGCAATAAAGAAGAAAATTTTTGGAACTACATTAGAATGTTTGACGTAAAAGAAATGGTAGAAACCGGGGTGGGGGGGGGGGGATGAAGAAATTAAAAAAAAAAAATGCCAAACAAGTATAGATGGACTTGTCAACCAGCTGTCAAAAAAAAAGAAAGGGTAGGGCTAAGGGTGGAATAATTACGGAATACGTAGAGAAATAACGAAGAAAAATTGTGAAGAAGCAGATAAAAACGAGTTATTACAACAAAACTTTTTGCTGGGACATAAACATTTCAAGATAGTTACACTGTATAGTAGAGGAATGAAAAATATAAAGAAAGCATTAGAAGAAACAATACAAGAAGCAGACGAGAGAAAACTGATAATAGGAGGAGACTTCAATGCAAGAATTGGATCAAAAGGAGAGAGAGAAAATTTTGAACACCATGTTAGTAAAAGAGAACCAAAAGTGGAAAAAACAACAAAGCATCAAAACAAGATTACCAAAACGCGTTAAAAACATATAAAAACAAATGCAAACAAAATAAGGTAACACACAGACAGAAAGAAGAAATAGAATAAAAAGCAATAGGATCAGAAGAAAAAGCATAGAAAGACAAAAACAAAGACAGAAAACAGCATAAAACAAGACTAAACCAAACAATTAGTATGGACGAATAGAGAGATTATTTTTCAACACTATTTGATGGAACAGACAGGAAAAAGGAAGATTCAAACAAAAAATGTCAAGAGTCAAACTTGCAGCCAGATGAAATTACATCAGAAACGATACAAAAGCAAATAAAAAAACTAAAAAAATCGAAGACGCCAGGTGTAGATGGAATACAGAATGAAGCATGGATGTATGAAAGAAAAGAATTGATTGAAAGATTGAGAGAGATAATAAATGGAGTATGGAAAGGAGAAAGATTTCCTAGCAAATGGAAAATGGGTCTTGTATGCCCAGTTTACAAAAAAAGAAAAAAATAACTAGTTGAAAACTATCGAAGAATAACATTAGTTAATACGGCATACAAGATATACGCCATGACGCTAGAGAAAAGACTGAATGAGGAATTGGAGATGAAAGGAATCTTGCGGGATGGACAGGCAGAGTTTAGAAATGAGAGAGGTACTATATACAACGTATATATACTAAATCATATAATTGAAAAAGAATTAACTGTAATGAAAGAAAAAATATATGCGTTGTTTTTGGACTTCAAGGCGACTTTTGATAGTGTGGATAGAGAAAAATTGTGGTCATGTTTGAGAGAAAAAGGTATTTGTAAACATCTGGTAAAAAGAATGGAAGATGTAGGTATATGCAGAAACGGTGAGCAAAGTATGTGTAAACGGTAAAATGAGTGAACATTTCTGGACAACAAAAAGTGTGAAACAGTGATGGTCCTAGTCTGTTTGTTGCATATATTGCAGATATAGAAGAAAAGCTAAGCCTTGCACAAGCAGGTGCAGCCGTAGAAGGTAGAGTGAAAGTAAGGTCGATAGCATACGCAGATAACATGGTGATTGTGGCGAAAGAAACAAAAGAAATGAAAGAAATAATTAGATGTTTAAAAAAATAATTAAGAAAGAAAGGGTTAAGAGTGAATGTTGATAAAACAAAAATTATGATGTTTAGAAAAAGGGGAGGAAGACATAAGAAAGAAGTTTAGGGTATGTATTTAGTGCAAATAACAGCAAGAATAAACACATACAAGATTTAACAAGAAAAGCGAACAAAGTGTTAGGACAGGTGTGAGGAATAGGTGAAAGAAAATTTGAATGAAAAAAATAAAGAAGACAATGTCTGATAGTCTAGTTAGAAGTATGATGCTTTATGGGTCGGAAATTTGGGGCTGGAAAAAACAGAATAAATTAGAAGCTATACATGCAAAATACTGGAGATGGGTATTAGGATTAAATAACGAAACCCAAGCATACATTGTATTAGAAGAAGTAAAAAAATATTAAAAAAAGTGGAAGCAGGAAAACAAGCAGTAAGATATGAAAAAAGATTGAGAGAAAAAACTGAATTCAAATTTTTGCAAAGAATGTCTAAAAGAAAAAAATAAATGGAAGGTATGATAGATTAGGAGTAGAGAGTAAGAAATATTACAATAGAAAGCAATATAACTGTAAAGAAGTAGAAAAAATGAGAAATAGTGGAAGAGTTGTATGGAAAAAATAACGATGCGTGATAGGGATATAGAAATGCAAGAGAGAAGAACAAGAGTGAACGAGTCAAGGTACAATGAAAAATATGCAATGATAATGGAAAATAATATTCCAAAATACCTTAATAAATCAAAATACACAAAAACAGAAAAAAAAATTTGCAAGATTTAGATGTGGAAATGAAGAAAAAGTTTGCAGATTTTGGATAAATGAGGAAAGCAAATTGTGCAGAATGTGTGGAGAAGCTAATGAAATAATAGAACATATGTTAAAAGAATGTATTGAAATGAGAGAAGAAGAAATGGAAAGAAAAGATGTGTTGAAAAAAGATGGAAGAGGAATAGTGTGGATGAAAAGCGTCATTAAAAGAAGAAAGAAAATGGATAAAGACTGAAGAGTTTAAGTAGTATTATATGGTTTTATGATGATCACGTGGTATAATTTGTTACAAATTATGATAATATAAGTTTTGTCAAATAAGGATATTAATTAAGTTACGTATAAATTATTGTTAAACTATTAAAATGTAATGTAAATACTTTTAAAGGCCAACTGGCATAAAAATAAACTATTATTATTACTTTGGTTTCAGACAAAATGAGAATATGGGGTTTTCTATGTTTAAGATGCTGATAAACAAAGTTTATATTTTTTTATAGGCCACAAACATTAAAAAAATTATAAATAATCAAACGAAAGACTGGTTTGCCATCTAGTTGCAATTTTTAATACTAAAATGTCCGCATTAATCGGTATCATTTCAGCATTTATGCAATTGGCAGTCATTTCGCGGCTATAACGATTTTGAATCGCCAATAAATTATGAAATGAATTAATAATTTATTCAAAATCAGTCAATCGAATCACAGCGGCCAAGGGTCAAGCATAGACAATTGTTTCGGTTCTACAAACCTCGTCAGTATGCCTTGTACGACCACGGCATCGCATGATAGCGAAGACAATTTTGAATAAATATTTCTGTTCTTATGAACACAATTGATATTATAAATAATCAAACGAAAGACTGGTTTGCCATCTATCATGCGATGCCGTGGTCGTACAAGGCATACTGACGAGGTTTGTAGAACCGAAACAATTGTCTATGCTTGACCCTTGGCCGCTGTGATTCGATTGACTGATTTTGAATAAATTATTAATTCATTTCATAATTTATTGGCGATTCAAAATCGTTATAGCCGCGAAATGACTGCCAATTGCATAAATGCTGAAATGATACCGATTAATGCGGACATTTTAGTATTAAAAATTGCAACTAGATGGCAAACCAGTCTTTCGTTTGATTATTTATAATATCAATTGTGTTCATAAGAACAGAAATATTTATTCAAAATTGTCTTCGCTATCATGCGATGCCGTGGTCGTACAAGGCATACTGACGAGGTTTGTAGAACCGAAACAATTGTCTATGCTTGACCCTTGGCCGCTGTGATTCGATTGACTGATTTTGAATAAATTATTAATTCATTTCATTAAAAAAATTAACTATTAAACCACAAATTAAGTTAGTGTTTGGTTGATTAAATTGGTTAATAGAAGTGGTAAAACTTTGTTCCGCTAATTTAATTATTTTATAAGGCACGTTTGACCTTGTTGGTAATACTACTTGCTCCCCAGTTTACAATAAACGGGGTTTTGTACACATTTGATTTGTTCTAAGTATTTAATCTAGTTTTATGGCAGTTGCTTGATGAAAGTAGAGCAGGGCTTACAATGTCGCACTGTTCTTGGCCAAAATTATGGTATCTATCTTTTTATACTGTAAACGTATTTTTTGTTTGTTTGTCCATTATAATATTCTATATTCAGTATTTTCCATTTTTATACCTAAATAATTCTCCAAACGTAAAAAAAAATCAAAAAAAGTTTTAAACAAAAGTTGTCCTAATAGTATTAGTATCTTTCCATTATCTTCTTTAGTTATTATTTTTCTATTTTTATCTTTATGTTCATCATCTTGTGTTCTAGACACTTTCTCTTTATTTCATCTATATTCCTTTCCATTAATTGCTAATTTTTGGTATCCTATTCTTATTTATTATTCTCATTTGTTTTTATGCTTGTTATTATAATGTTATTATAATGTTATTTTTATTTTTTTTCTTCTTTTTCAGCTTTGTTTTCTAGGTTATCGATTTTTTGTATCATCTGTGTTTTTCTTGCTCGCACTTCACTTCTTTATCCTTCATTTTCTTCTTTAGCTTTCTAATTTTTTTTAAGTTTTTTCAAGTTCAAAATTGTTTCTGAGAGCCCTTTTTAATATTTTGCGGTCCGGCTTAAAAATCCTAGCTCTGCCACTGCTGCTCTTTCATTAATTCTTTGAACATACACTTTAGTTCGTTTATTTCTAATTCTTTTTTTTTCTGTATTTGTGTTGCCTTTATAGTATTCTTTATGTGTTTAATATTTGTTTTCTTCTTCCTTCTCTCCTTTCTCTTTATTTTATATAATTTCTGTTATTTCACAGTTGTATTGCATTTATACTGTCGTTTTGCTTTCTTCTCTATTTTCCTTTGTTCTTGAGATTTCAATATTTTTTTATTTGTTTGAAATCTATTAAACTTGTTTTTGTTTTATCAATTACTTATCTCTCGTTTCCTCTTTCTTGCTTTGAATTCAATTGTCTTTGGATCCTTTTATAACGCTTCTTATTATTTTATTTATTTAGTTTTTTTTTCTCAATTAATTAAATTTAATATTTATTAATATAATTTATTTTACTTTTATTTCTTGATCTAAATGTTTTTTTACTTTGTTAATAATCTACGAGTGTACTCTTTTGTTTTCTCCGTGGCTGTTTGTTATCGCCCTGGTTGAGTCGCAGCTGTTCCCTAGTCACTTTTATCTCTTTCTAGCGCATACCGCTTGCTGTGAGTCGGTGTCTCTTCCACATTGACTGGCAATTTTATTCGCTGATATTTGTTGATGTTTATTATTTTAACACCTGCTCCGTTTGTTTTTCTTTTATTATTTCTCTCTGCACTGCTTATTCAATATAGTTAATATCAAATTGATTTTTTTTTCATTTTAATTTGACTTATAGAAGTAAAAAATGTTTTTCATTTATTAATATTTTTTATTTTCTAGATACTTTTAAAACTATATCAACATCTTTGTCAACATCTTGATTGTTTCAAAAAAGATTATTTGAGATTGTAATCTATTAGAAAACAAATTAAAATTAGATATAAATTTGTTATTAAGTTTATTATTTGGTACTGATAACTACATTTTGATTTAAAAACAGAAGAAGTTGAGTTTTTTAAACTTAAAATTGACAATACCCCAATTAGGTATTATTTTAAGGTCTTTGTTTATAGATACTACCTATGCTAACCTCAAAATTTTAAAACGCTTTTTTGTGTTTGTCAATATGGTTTTTGAATATACCGGCATTGTATGTATAACAATAAGTTTTTGCAATAGTGAAGTTAGATGCAAATTAATAAACAAAAATTTCTTTTTTTTTTTAGTTTGTAACTAAATTGAAGATTTTGAACTACTTTGCAATAAATTGGTTGTTTTATAAAAGTTTATTGTTTATAAAAAGCTGAGAAGTTTGGCTGGTTTAGTTCTGGTCAGTTCTATTTTTATATATTGTTACAATGTTTACCAGTTTTTTTCTGTAATAATAATAAGTTTGAACAAAACACTTACTAATAAATTTGTTAAATGTACTTTCCTTTTATTAACCGAGAGTTTTGTCTGAATTATTTTTGTTTTGGTTTAATAACAGAAACTAGAACTAATTTTTTGACAATTTTTTAAATGATTTTTGTTCTGTTTTATGCTGCAATATTTGGTTAACTAAAATATAAGCAATGAGTATCATAATATTATGTTTAAATGAAAATATTGATAGATAAGGAGCGGTTTATGTATAGTGAATGATCGCAATTTTTTAAAAGTGTTTTAACAGTAGTTGTTGTGATTTCTGAAAATGTTAAAAGATTCAAGTTTTATAATTTTGGTTTACCAAATAGTCCATTACAAAGACATTATGTAGGTTTTTGAATAAGTTTAATAAAATTATAAGAAACAGCAAAATTTGTAGCTTGTTAGTTGGACAGAGTTGTAGAACTTAAATAACCATTTAGTAACAATATAATTTTAGTTTTTCTATAATAACCTTGCGTTTGAGGTTTGTTACTTTTTCTATGAGTACAGTTTGTGGGAATTTGAAAACTCATGCCAGTTTGCTAGAAAACAACAACTAATCAGACTAAAGCTGCGATAATAACACAAGCTTACCAGGAGGTTAAAAGTCACACAAATTTTAAACTAAACTTGCAAAAATCAAAAAAATATATTTTGCAGGAAGGTTTTGGTAATGGACAATTTTTTACTACTCAAGAAGTGGTTTTTAAGAACTCTGCTGAAAACAAACTAATGACTAAAGACGTAACTAACATAAAAACAATAAAAAAATTCTTGGACAACTTAAACTTAACAAACGAAGCTAAAAACGTAATTGCAAAGCCAAAACTTTTACGGGCGTCTAAGCGTCGTAAGCGTTGAAAAGATGCTCAGTGTGCTCAGAAAATTGATTAAAATATCAGGTAGTGCAACAAGGCTGTAACAGGCGTTAACTACTTGCACCAAATACTCTTGATACATTAGAGACGCAAAAGCAAAACCTATCCAGCAGATATACTCTTCAAAAACAACTGGTAAAAAAAACTTTTTTTTTCAGTATTGCTTTTTCAGATAAAGATTTAAAAAAAATACATGTACGGACAAACCAATCACGGAGTAATCAGTACATTAACCATTAAATAATCTGTTAAAAAATAAACAACTTTTGATAATTGGTCAGAAGGGTATGCTTATTCTAAGAAAGGTAATAAGATTTGTACTAAGATCAGAATTAGAACCAACAACCCTTCTAAATAAATTAACGTTGCAAAACACCATCAACACCAAAACAAAGTAGTCAAAACTAAATTTAACAAAAAACTCAACAAGTTTTGCTTATGAACAAAGACTTGGAAGAAAGGGGACACATTGCATATAGGTTTTTCCGCAATAACTCTTTAGGTTCTTTTAAAAAATAATGAAGACAAACCGGAAGCAGCAAAGACCATCAACAAAGCAATGAATTAAAATCTATTGCTGGTTGCTAAGGAACAGTAACAGTAAATTTAATGTTAAACATCATGCAAATTTACAATTTACATCACTGTAATGCAGTTTTTGCTTTTATCCAAAAACCTTGAATCACAAGTAAGAGATAAATATTCCGGGTACTATGTTAGAACTTAAAGGCGGTTTGGCTTATAGATTAGTGCTATTTGTTTTATAATTCAAGGTAGATTAAGCTTTGTATTGATTAGATATTTTAGATTTTTTTTTATTAGTAGTTTTTTTGATAAGCCGTTTCAAATTGACCTTTACTCGCACAATCAAATTAGAGACTGTTTTACCTACGTTAAATAATCCAAAAAAAGCCATCTTCTTGTCTTTAAACTTTTATTTCCAAATAGACATCATTATAATATAATATATTTATATAACATACAAATTATTAATTATTAAAAAATACATTAAATTAACATAAAATTATATTAAATTAACACAATAATTAATATTATTATAATTGCAACACATTCTAATAATTAGTGAGTAGTATGTAATTCAATACTTGTATGATAATGCATATAATTAAACGTAATTGCACTACAATTATATACTTGCAATACTTCAAAACTAATCATAGACAATAAGTGGATTTTATCAATCCTGTCATTTACAATACTATACAAACATAAAGATGCAGTATTTCTACGAGACGCTATTGTTTTTAACTCATACATGTTTAAAAATACATTATAAGATACTGAACAATCGGGGAATTGTTTTGTCAGTTTATAGAAACACATTATCATAAAAAGCTTTTGAATACTTGCATATTGTAATTTTTTTTTACATGTTCTATTAATGAAACATAAAAGCTTTTGGTGAAAATATAATAAACGTGCTTTTAAATAAAAATTATGTTACTTGACAAATTATTATGACATTTGTACAAAACATAGTTATAACATATCCTTTTTTAGCTTTGTAATTTTTAATTTTATATATAAAAAACCCAATAGCAAGCTAATAATTAATAATTAAAAAATAATAATAATATTTATTATTAATTTGTTTACTTTTTAATCTACATATACATTAAAATTGATTAATGTTTTTTTTATAATAATTGCACTAAAAGTTAATCCGCAATTTAAAAATGTAAACAAATTGACTGTGAGTACATTTAACACAATATACATTTTTTTTAAATAGCCGTGTGTTAAAAAACATTAAATTAATAAAAAATAAAACGTATAGTATAATAAATTGGAAAATCTATTACTACAATGCGCAATAGAAATTTTTTATTGA
Organism: Tachinus rufipes; assembly: GCA_963932245.1. Taxonomy (NCBI): domain Eukaryota; kingdom Metazoa; phylum Arthropoda; class Insecta; order Coleoptera; family Staphylinidae; genus Tachinus; species Tachinus rufipes. Next base: position 74,621,492 of record OZ010744.1, read on the forward strand.
AAGTAACTAGTCTAATTTATAAAGTTTTTGAAAAGCAAATTCACGAATCAAATGAAAACTTATATATTTAATATAAAAACTTACTTAAAAAATTGATTATTAAATTGAGAATGTTAATTTTCGTTAACGGAATAAATTTACATAATTTTTAGTGTTCAGCTTCAATCCCAAAAAGCGACTCCGCTCTCGATTATCATAAATCTCTCAGATATAATCTCGCAGTGATGCACAGCACATTCCAATAGAATGGATAAAATACGTTCCATCTGTTCTCAAATATTAGATTTTCATGAAGATACTAGCTGTGTATGTGTGTGGCGTATGAAATATTTCCCATTTCTGCAATTTTATATTTTTTCATTTTTTTCATTTTTATTTTTTATTATTATTTTATATTATCTAGCTTGGCTGCGCGCGGATGCTTTGAGAGCTCGTCCCATCTGAACAAATAAAATGATGTTTCCGATTTACTTTATTAGAAATACATGTTGACATAGTCGTGTGTGTTTTATCAAATAAAATACAAAGATAATTTTTAAAATCTGTGCAAATATAAAATCAGTAGATAATATTTACTTACATTTTAAAATAATATACAGGGTGTCCGGAAAATACGTGTACAACGTTTGACGACAGACTTCTGACGTCAAAATAGGTCGATCTAAGCCGACTTAGTTATATCCAAAATTGTCTCGTTTAGCCGGTAGCGGGCGTCAAAAATTTGTAAATATTAAAAAGAAATTACCTGTAACAATAATTTTTTAAGTGACCTTGTTGCTATGGCGTTTAATAATTTGACAATTATTGACAAATTGTCACCAGTCTATGAAATTTACTCAAGTATACAATCAACATTCTTGAATTACAAGTTCATTTTACCATTAAAAATGGAAAATTATACAAACTCTCAGAAAGTTGACATGCTCCTGGTATACGGGTTTTGTCAAGGAAATGGGCGTCAGAGTGTTAGGGTTTACATGGAGAGGTTTCCTAACCGTCGAATACCAAACCACCAAACATTTGCCAATATTGAGCGTCATCTTCGGGAAACGGGCAGTTTTGAGAAAAAGTTTGAAGGCAGGGGTCGTATGCGAACAACTCGAACTGTGGAAACAGAAGAGATGATTCTGGAAAGAGTTGAAGAAGAACCAAGTACCAGTACCCGTCTCTTAGAACGTGAGTTAAATGTTCTTAAAACGATTGTCAATGAGGTTTTAAGAGAACAGTTGTTACATCCTTACCACATACAAAAAGTCCAGGAACTTTTACCGACTGATCCCCCCATGCGGCTTACATTTTGTCAATTTATTAGAAACAAAAAAATCCTTGTTCCAAATTTTTGTAGAAAAATTATGTTTACTGACGAGACATGCTTTACAAGATCTGGGGTAACCAATCTGCACAACGAACATATTTATTCCGATGAAAATCCACATGCCATTAAAGTTGCACATCATCAGCATTAATTTAAAATTAATATTTGGGCAGGTATTATTGATCACTACCTTATTGGTCCCATTGTTATTCCAGACAGGTTAGATGGAAATATTTATTTAAATTTTTTGCAAGACACATTACCAATTCTTCTGGAGAATTTGCCTCTTTTACTTCGGAGGGAAATGAGGTATATGCATGATGGTGCCCCGCCCCATTTCTCCGTTGCCGTTCGGCAATACTTACATCATCAATATCCCAACCGATGGATTGGAAGAGGCAATGATGCACCAGTAAAATGGCCACCACGTTCTCCTGAGTTAAATATGTGTGACTTCTTTTTGTGGGGCGCTATTAAAACAGAAGTTTACAAGACTCCGCGATGATTTATTGCAGCGGATTTTAAATGCAGGCAACCATTTTAATAATCCCGAGACATTAGATAGGATCCAATATCATTTTTTAAAGAGTGTTAATAAGTGTATTCAGCAAGATGGCGGTCATTTTACACATTTGCTTAAGTAATGTTTTTGTTTTACTTAGTTTCTTACAATAGATACTTTCAACTTTGTTATACTTTTGTTTTTTTTTGACGCCCTCTACCGGCTAAACGAGACAATTTTGGATATAACTAAGTCGGCTTAGATCGACCTATTTTGACGTCAGGAGTCTGTCGTCAAACGTTGTACACGTATTTTCCGGACACCCTGTATAGTATAGTACTACAACTATTTATAAAATAAATTTTAAGTATTAATATTTTTAATACTGAACAGTACTTTTCAGCAAGGTTGCAATTTCTTAAAGTTGCGATGTAGTAGTAATAGGAAAAAAAGCTTTAACAACGAAAGTGATAAAAGAATAGTAGGAATTTCTTACCCCTCAATAGTAGAAATAATTAAAAAATGATCTAAAGATTTTTGTTGATTAGATTATATCATTTTTTTTAAAGATTTGAGTTAATTACTAATTGATTTATTATACTTCTAAATAAATAGAAATGTATTAAAACTATTTAATATTTATAATTAAAACACAAGTGGTTTTAAATTTTAAAGATTTATTTAGTAAACTGCGACATGATTCACAGCGGCATCATCGGGCAGATGATCAATCTATGAATGACTATTGAGTCATAAAAAACAAAATATAGCACCTATTGAAAATATTATCATCTTTGAAATATCAACCATAAATTTAAAAAAATTTCTATTGTTAGATATGACAAATAATTATATACTAGTGTGAATAAAAAAAAAGTAATTTGGCTTTTATAGATTTTTTAAAGTCAGGAATCATTTCTCATTAATATGCAAAATACATGTTAATTTTTTAATTCAGTATTTATTTAGTTTCTCTTAGCATCACCAAGTTGTCGTAGACAATAAAAATCATAATCAAGTTGTCAAAAATTGCTTCTTTATATATTACAAATGTTGATCTTTTATATATTTCAGATTAAAAACGCATTTTTTCTATACAAAGTGTAGGATGCAAGATACATACTACGTTTTTACACTTGTGTTTATATAAAAAAATGTTTGCGGTTATTTGTTTTTCAATATTAGTACTAGTTAGCCTTTGCAAGTGTATTTAGAATGACTTACTTACTTTTATTTTACGGTTTTCTTGTTATAACAATTTTTTATCTGTATCTGACTTCTCTCTTCTAATCACTTTTATTTATCTGTGTATCTTTTGTGTCTTGTTCTTATTTAAAAAAAAAAAAAATTGAAATGTCGATTTGTCGTCGTTTATCGAAAAAATGTATTTAGTGATTAAACTCATTTCTGGTTAAATGGCTTTGCCAATAAGCAAAATTGCCGGATATGGAGCAAAGACAACCTTCAAGCCATAAGCAAAACAACATTACATACATTAAAATTGAATGTTTGGTGCGGATTACACGCTGGCGGCATTATTTCTTTCAAAATGAGGAAAAAGCCGTTACGGTGAATGGCAAGCGCTATCGAGTCATGCTGACTGACTTTTTGTTTCTATTAGTTAATCAGCAAAACATCGACAACATTTGGTTCCAACAAGCCTGCGCAACTTGCCATACAGCGCGCTTAACCATAAATTTATTGCAAAATCAATATGGTGACATTTTTATTTCCAGAAGTGGTCCTGTTAACTGGCCCTCTCGTTCGTGCGACTAAACGTTTCTCGATTACTTTCTGTAGGGCTATGGTAAGTCATTGGTTTATGCTAACAAGTCAACAACTCTAGAAGCATTGGAAGCCAATATTTAAGCCACCATTGACGCCATACTGCCAGATTTATTGGAATAAGTAGTGAGAAATTAGACTGATCGAATAGACCATGTAACTCGTAGCCGCGGCGAACATATGCCGGAAATCATATTTAAAAAATAAATGCCATGAAATTATCTACCAGATTATAATAATAAAAAATTTATTCCAACAATATTCCTGTCTTGTATTATTATTTAAAAAACACCCTTTATAATAGCACGTTTCGAGTATATTTTTTAACCATTTCAAAAAAAGTTTTTTTGTCTAATTTTATATTTATTTTACTCTATCATACTTTTTATCGTTTTCTTTCTTGCATTTATTTTTGCTTTTTGTTTACTGTTTTTTTTTACATTGTTCTGTAAGCCTTGTTAATTATTAATAAGTTTGGCTTCATTAAGTTGGCCCTCCCCACTAAAAAAATTTAAAATTTGAAAATACCAAATTAATGCGCTTGTAATGCGCTCTTAAAAATTGCTCATCTTTAAATATAATTTTTAAACAATTTTAGATGGGGGGGGGGGGCAACTTAATGATTAGCCCCCCCCCCCCAGTAAATTTTTTTTTTTTAGTTTTGAATATACTATATTAATGCGCTCAATATGCGCTCTTATGCGCCGCAATTTTTTTTTTATGCGCTCAACTGTATATATAAGATTTTTGAAGTGGGGAGGCTTACTTAATGATTAGCCGGTTCTATAAAATTAGCCTTCTAGGAAAAAAAAAATTTTAAAATACCAAATTAATGCGCTCTTATGCGCCGCAAAAAAAAATTATGCGCTTATCTTTAAATATGATTTTTGAACCATTTTATTTGGGGAAGGGGCACCTATGCTTTTAATTGTAAATATGATTTTTGAACAGATTTAGGTGTAAAACCGACACTTAACCGTTAACTTGTTTTATGGGTTTATATGTAAATTTAGTTATTTAGGTGTTTTAAGTAGAGAGTGGCAATTTAATTTTTAATATAATAATTTTTTATAGGCCACGCTTACCACCCGCCTGACGCTCCTATTGGATCGTTGTAACACCGTTGCCAATAATCCGGCAATTACCTTGCAAATATGTTTTATTTTGAGAGAGCAATTTGTGTATCTGATTTGTAAATAATATCAATCAAATCATTGAAAACTTAAATATTCAAAATTGACCTATAAGTAACGATATAAATAATAATCTTCTAATTTCTTATATAAAATTAAAAACTATTTGTAAATCTAAACAAATTTACTTCAATATTAAAAAAATGATGGCCTGGCATTTTTGCGCGGTAAAAAAAAAACTAATGTTTTGCACAAAAATAAAGATTCAATAATCATTAAAGAACATATAAAATCAAAACCTAATACAGATATAATTTGCATGTTGCAAATGTATAAATATATTTTTATTTTGTTTTAAAATGTAATTTATTGTTATCTAAAATAGATTATAAAATTGAAAAATTAAGGCCATAAGCTATAATAAGTTTAGTATTGTTAAAATTAATGATTATTCAAAATAAATTTTAAAATATTAAAATGCACATTATTAGATATGTTTGCTGCTACATATTAGTTTTTATTTATTATGTTGCTTTCCCCACCTAAAACTGTTTAAAAATCATATTTGCAAATAAACAAATATTTTTTTTGCATCTCATTAGAGCGCATTACGAGCGCTTTAATTTGGTATTTTCAATTTTATTTTTTCTGGAAGGCCAATTTTATAAAACCGGCTAATCATTAAGTTGCCCGCCCCCCACCTAAAACTGAGCGCATATCAAGCGCATTAATAAAGTATATTTATAATTGAAAAAATTTAATGGAAGGGGGCTAATCATTAAGTTGCCCCCCCCTTCACCTAAAATTGTTTAAAAATCATATTTACAGATGAACGCATACATTTTTTTTGCAGTGCATAAGAGCGCATTACTAGCGCAATAATTTGGTATTTTCAAATTTAATTTTTTTTTCCTGGAAAGCTATGTTTATAGAACCAGCTAATCCTTAAATTGCCCCCCCCCCCCTCACCTAAAACTGTTCAAAAATCATATTTACAATTGAGCGCATAATCATTTTTTTGCGGCGCATGAGAGCGCATATCAAGCGCATTTATATAGAATTTTCATAATTGAAAAATTTTAGTTGCCCCTCCCCATAATAAAATGGTTCAAAAATCATATTTAGAGATATGCGCATAACTTTTTTTTGCGGCGCATAAGAGCGCATTACGACCGCAATAATTTGGTATTTTCAAATTTTAATTTTTTTTCCTAGGAGGCCAATTTTATAAAACCGTCTAATCATTAAGTTGCCCCTCCCCACCTCAAAAATCATATTTACAGTTGAGCGCATAAAAAAAAATTTGCGGCGCATAAGAGCGCAATAATATAGTTTGTTTAAAATTAAAAAAAATTACTGGTGGGGCAAATCATTAAGTTGCCCCCCCCCCCCCCACCTAAAATTGTTCAAAAATTATATTTAATGATGAGCGCATAATTTTTTTTTGCAGCGCATAAGAGCGCATTACTAGCGCATTAATTTGATATTTTCAAATTTTAAATGTTTTTAGTAGGGGGGCCAACTTAATGGAGCCAATAAGTTTGCTCTTTTAGCTTATCTTATTTTATTCTTATTTTTTTTAACTTTTTGGCTTTAGCTTTTTGTTCTTTTATATTACTCTTGTTTAAGGTAAGTATTCTTAGCTTTTTTATATTTTCTTAGTATACTGACTGTTTTTAACTTGTTTGTTCTATTTTTTTGCTTTGAATGTTACTCTAAACATTTTCTCTTATGGTTATCATCTAATCTCCAACCTGTTGCTGTGTTATTAATTTTATATCCCTACTTCTCATAGTTCTTTGTCTACGCTTCTATCTACTTGTGCTATTGATAAAAAAGAAAAAAAACATAGAAAAATCAACACCATACAGGTCATATGCTTAATGAACACACTAAAAAAATAAAAAAAGTTATTGTCTGAAAAAAAATGAAACAATTTAGGTTTACCAAAAGATTAAAGAGCTATAGAAATGATAAAATCAAAAACAATAGAGACAGCGGAATGCAAAGAAAAAGGCAACACTGCGTCATAATTGCGTTAGACATGCAGAACTTGTTTAAAAGCATGTTATAAAAAGAAATTATAAGCAACAAAAAAAGAATTCTGAACAAAAAAACAATCAAGATAATATAGTGTTACTTACAGGGTAGAAACTAAGGAACCTGGTTTATTATAAACTATTTGTGATGAGGCTGCCGAAAGGCGTGACAATTGGCTCCTTTTCAAAACTGATGAAAAACTGATTTTTAAAAAAAGTTGAATTGCGTGAGTTCTGCTTATAGTTATATGATACTCTTTAAACGGTGCTCTTAAATAAACTGTTTTTAGTTTATTTTATACATACAAGTTCCAAAACATTATATAAAAAATAGGGTAAGTAATAGATTTTTTCAAGGTAGTAATATAATATTGTTATATTTAATTAAATAAATTTTAATATAAAATTATTAATATATATATTCAATTCTATAATAGTTATACCAAATACTTAACCAGTATATAAGAAGCATGTAATCACACTATAATAATAATATACAATGATAACATTACATGTGTCATTCAAATGAAATTATATCTACTGGCACAAAGCAAAATATTCTATTAGAATAAATATAATCTGAAACTCCATATTACATTTTTTTTAGTTTTTATATTAATTTTACGGTGTATGATGACATAAATTTATGAGATACCTTTTTGACTATATTTTATGTAATAATACCAAATTTGCTTGTTGAAACTTCTTTGTTTTTTAATAAATTTCTGCTCAACTTTCTCTTGTGTTAATATTGCATCTTATGGAAATTTATAGCAAGCGGGAAACTTTAACTAGTTAAAGCCGACCTTATAAACCCCGAATAAATATGTGTAACGTAAATATCAACATTTCATAATTATTAATCTACTCTGCAAATTTACATTATGCAAATTGCTTATATCATTAGAAGTTAATCAATGCTGCTAACTAAATAAATAGTTATGTTAATATCAAACTAGCTTAAAATTATTAAACATTTAAAACTTAAAAAATTATAATTTATGTATAATATTTAATTTTAATCAATTTTCACACATTATATTTTTATTCACTAAATGTCATGAACATTTTTTACAATATAATTAAGTTTGCATGAGTATTAATACACAAATAATGTTGTTAATACAATGGTGTAATATAAACGCAAACAAATAAACAGAAACTTTACAAAAACACTGTTTTACAGGTTTATTTATAGTAAACATTATAAAAACTTCTTTAATAAAATACTTTATATAACGAACATGATTACAGATACCGCTCTACTTAAAAGTAAAATGAATACAATCAGTGCTTCTTGATAGCTAATTGGCCTTATTCTGTACATTTTTAACAGCAATGTTACATAATATTTTAAACGTTGTTAGGAAAAATTAATTTTAACAGCACTTTTAACTAAAATCTATGTTAATTTTTTTACAAAATAGGCTCTAATGACAGTTTGGCAACTAACATCAACTTTAGTTAGAGAAAATCGTTATTCTGTCCGCGATAAAAAATTGTTAAGCTTGGTGGGTATTTTTAATAGGTCAATATTTTATTTGTAAATTTATATCCACTTAAAAAAGTATCAACAGCCGTGTCAATTGATTAACAAAAAGTATTTTATTCAAAGTTGATATGCCTCAGCGCGTTCTCAGTGATCACATAACTCAATTCAACTCGGTGCGTTGCATATTGTTTTTTTATTATCCAACCTATTTTCAGTGCGTTACTTTTAAACTTAAAAAGTGTAATGAGTAAATTAGATAAACTGTTCCAAACGTATAAGTTAGAAATACATACAGCGTAAGCTTAAAAAATTCTACATTTTATCAACTTATTAAAACGTCACGCATGAATGTACTGGCTATGATCTCATAAAATTACATTTTATCAATCACTAAAATCTCTTTTTAATACACTTGTTTTTAACAACCATAACTTAATTGTCAAAAACCGGCTTTAAAATCTCTTAACAAAATGGCCATAAAATGCGTTGTCAACAATCCCGGCGACGGTGTTAAACTTAAAAATGGCAGCTTAGTTTGGTTTTGTGTAAATTCAATGTTTTCTTCGTTATTGTTACAAACAAACAAAATTTTACTTCTCTTTGAAAAACAAAATTAAATTATAAAACAAAGAAAGAATTGTCCTAAAATTTAAAACTAAGACCGCTACCTTTTGCGCTCAAACCAAAAGTAGAAAATAAAATTAATAAGCTAGTAAAATATAGTATATTAGAACCTATTAGAATACACACAATGAGTATAATTGTGCTGGTTCTAAAATCTGACAGAAGCATTAGTCAATGTGATAATTTTAAAGTTACTATAAATAAATGCTCAATTAAAGTAAATTATCTATTATTAAAAAAAAAATATGCGCAATTAAAGAGAAGTGAACGTTTTTCTGAAATTGATCTTAAGGACATCAGCAAGTGCTGGTAAATTTTAAAACAAAAAAGTTGTTTTACAATTTGGGATATAGTTCATTTTTTTTAAAGTTTATTCCAAATTGTTTAAGTATTCTAATTCAAGCTGTCAAATATCATTTTAAACAGTTAAGTGTTTTAATGTCAGATTTAGTTTTAGTAGAATTTGATTAACAAGTATCAGGACTATTGTTGATAATAAATAAAATATGCGCCAACATGCATATGCATCCCAATTATTAAATAAAGCAGAATACGCATAGTTACAAATTCATAAAAAAAAACACTTTTCATATTTTTGTGTGTAAATATTCTTATTAATATCTAATAGACGCTTTACAATAATGTTTAATTACAATCTTTTACTATCAATTTATAATTAAAAAAAAGATATTCTTGTGTCCCTGTGTGTTGAAACAATATATTAATAAAAAAATAATGTGGTAGACGGTTACAATACTAAAAATGTTAAACAAGACATTCTATTGTAAAAAATTGTAAAAAACTATTTATGGAAGCGCCATATAGATCAAATCTTATTTTCACATTACAATAGTTAAAAACAACAATAGCAAAATTATACCAAATACAGCACTTTCTAATAATCCAATCAATATTATTTTGAAAACCATAAATGTAAATAAATCAAGGATTTTGAGATATTAGCGTTTGTTTAAATTACCTGTTGGATTTGTATAATATGTAAAAAGGTGTATAGTATTGTAAAATATTTATATTAAAAATACTATGAAATATGTATATGGCCATGTATGAGTCAAGTGTACAAAATAAAAATTTGTTTTTGCTTAAACCACTAAAAATGCCTTCCTGTACATAAATCCTGACTATGTGAATTTTTTCAGATTTTTTTAGTGAACCATTTCTGAGTAATAAGCAATCAAAATTTGAAAAAAATATTGAGTTTTATTTTAGTTTATATTGAGGACTATAAATAACGCCCGGAGACTGCCGAATAAATAATCCGCTTGAAATGTTGCCGGTGCACTTAGCAGGAGCAATTCTTGCTTTTTTGTGATTGTTTTCTAGCAGTCTTTAGCAAGCAAAGAATTTGATAAGGTCAGTATTCCAAATTTGGTTAGTAACACAGGTGTGCACAGCACGTAGCGATAGCAACGTAGATAGGTACATTAATTATCATTGTTAAGTTAATGCTGGCGTCAGCGTTAGTCTAAAGGAATGCGTTGTTGGTTGCTAGTTTAATATAGTCTGTTTGTACTTTTTTTTTGTTTTTGTTAACTTTGGCCAGTTTTTTTATGATGGTATTGGCCTGCAGCTATTGCAAGTAATCCAGTTTACCAAAAATCTTTCACGTGCCAGTGTAAGAGTCATCATGCTCATTAGTTGCACGTAACTACGTACTGGAAAAAAAATTCTATTGTTTCTTGAAGACTTTTGTTTATTTGGCTTTGTAACTTTGTAGTCATGCCCTAGAGGTTTGAAACCAAGCTGACGCTAGTGTTGGACAATTAAGTTGGTTTAAATGAAAACAAAGTTTTTTGCCTTTTTATTTGAGTCTTGTTAGGAGTGGTTTTTTGTTAGGAGTGGTTTTTTGCTGGAAATAGTTTTTACTTATCTTTTGGTTATTAATGTTTAAGTATTTGCTGCAGTTTGACTTTCATTTAGAATATTGTCTAGAGAGTTGTCCTGTAGTGCCTGAATAGGTCTCGACTAGCTGAAGTTTGGCCTTTAGCATTGGTTTGAGTTATGTTTTTTTTTTTAGGTTTGTTTATTATCAGTTTTTTGCTCTCTTCTTTCTGAATCTGTTTTATTATGTGTTGCCACTTTTTGCTCTCAAATATATCGTTTTGACTCTTTTACTTAAAAAGCTTGCATGGCAATGAGAAAAACGTTTACAACAGATAATGTGGCTACGGCAATTGGTTAAGCGACTGTTAGTGTGGCGGCGGATGCCAGCTATCTAAAAAAAATTTATTGTCTGCGGCGTAAATTGTCTTTATTAGTTAAAGTTTGCATTTTTTATTTTTTGCAGCTACAATTAGGTTGTTTACTGTGGATAGTACATACTTATTAATGCGTCATGTATTGCGGTCGGAAATACGTATCAAAGCGATTGTGCAATGTACTTTTCGTTCATCTGAGGGTAGTAAATTTGCCTACAAGCTTTGTGATTTAGTAGAAACTTTTTTGCTGTCTGTTGTGGTTTTTGACACTAGTACAAACTGCCATTTAGCATGTTTTGTGGTATTCGACAAGAGTATTTTATGATAAAATTGTGCAGTTTTGCTAGATTTTCTATCTTGACTTTCTCTGAAGCTTTTACTAGTTTCATTTGCCTAGAAAAGCGTATGTGCTTTAGATGTTTTTATGTATACAATAGCAGCTGTTTTTAGAAGGTTTTTACCGTCAAAAACTTGTCTAGTTTGGTGTAGGGCACAAACATTACGCCCGTTACGAGGACCAAGCACAAATAAAAAAGTTTGAAGGCGTTTTACCATTCTTAGCAAAAGATGGTTATTGATAGGTAATTTTTTATCTCAAGATTTGGTTAAATGTAGTTGTATATAATCAGAAAAAAATAAAAAACTATAAAAATACAAAATTCCAAAAAAAATTATTATTTTTTTTTTAAATTTAATTTTGTTTTTCTGAAAATGGCTTTTTCAGGCAGGTAAGATGTGAAAGCAAATTATCTTAATTTTCTAAATGTTAGGCAACATTTGTTCTCGGTGCAAGTCTGCTGATTAAGCAATTACGGCCGTTTCCGAGTTCACAATAATTAGTAGAGTTTAATTACTTTCCTACTTGTATTTTGTTTTTAGTGTTTAGAATTAGCCTAAATAAATTGAAACCGACAGTGACTTGAAAAGGTTTTAATTTGAGGACGTTAAACGACGCATGGAAATTGTCAAATAATTGGTTCAATTGAGAGGTTGCCGTTGCACTAAGCAATGGTAACTTTTGTTTTTAAGAAGCGTTTTTTTAGTTGATCTCTGTTAAGTAAAAAATTTGGTAAAGGCAGTAGTCCAAATCCGTCGTTAGTGACACAGGTGCTGCACGGCACGTAGCAATGGCAGCGGCTGCAAAAAACTTTCTTTGTTTCAAAGCTTTTTTTGGGTATGTTTGGGTATGTCAAAGCTCAGAATAAAATTTGCCGATACAAAGAAAATAAGTTAGAGTATAAGTTCTTACAGTGGAAAAACCTTGTTTTTCTTTTGAAAGATTTTTTGACAGGTAACAAGAGATTATGTGCAGTATTTGCAAGAACGGTAATTAATAGTAGATAAAAATAAAATCATTATGACAATAAAATTCTGAAACTACGAATTAATGATATATATATATATATATATATATATATATATATATATATATATATAAGTATAAGTATATATATATATATATATATATATATATAATAAACTAGTTCTTAAATTTTTTTAATGGAATTTTATATGCAAAAAAAATAACCCATGCCAAATTTTAGTCCTTAAGAATAAAAAAAACACGTGTCGCACTGCCTTTGAAGTTTTAAAAGTGAACCTATTACCTTACTTAAAAAAACATTATTAAATTGTTATAAATTTGACAAAATAAAAAAATTACGTACAACACGTCATTTTAAAGGTTTTCTAAATAAAAAAAAAAATAGAACTAAGCCTCAAATTCTAATAACTTTTTGCATAAAGATTACTTTTTAAGGACACACACAAAAATTGCACATTTTTTTTTAATTAGTCTAATATATTACAAAATTATTATTAATAGCTTCTTTTTGTTAAAAAAATAAAAATGCGCTTGCATTGTAAGATAAAAACATTGGCGTTTAACAATCATTAATGCGGAAAATGCATCAAACGTGTGCGTTCATTTTGAGCAAAGTTTATAAAAAAATATGTAATTTTACTCTATCACTTTAAAATTATAACTTAATTATAGTTTTAATTTTAATTGTAGTAATAATTATAAGTTAAAATTGTTATATAATTTGCTATACCAACATTTATTTATTTATTTATTTATTTATTTATTTATTTATTTATTTATTTATTTATTTATAAATATGCCATTCTACCTTTCGGTGTATGGCTTTTTACATTATTTTGTTTCATAGAGTTCTCTCCATTTTTTCCTGTACAGAGTTGTTTGTTTGATTCCTTCCCACGGTATTCCCTTTCTTTCCGCTTCTTCTTTTACATTGTCGTTCCAGGTTTTTCTCGGTCTTTTTCGGTTTTTTTTCCATTTCTTTTGTTTCATATATTCTTTTCGTTATTTGCGTATCTATCATTCGACATACATGTCCAAACCATCTTAGTTGTCCCTCCATTATTTTTTCATTTATGGTTTCTATTTGTAAGTTTTGTCTGTGTACATCGTTTCTTATTCTGTCTCTTCTTGTTTTATTTTCTATCTTTCTTAAGAATCTCATTTCTGTTGCATTTATTCACGTTTTGTGTTTTTCTGACAAAGTCCATGTTTTGCTGGAATATTTCTTTTCTTCCAAAAAATAAATTTTTCATCAAGATGAATATTTTCCCGGTTTTTCCCATTCTTTTATTTATTTCGTTGTCAATTTTTCCTTTATTGTTAATTATCGTTCCTAAGTACTTAAAGTTTTCAACTTGTTCAATCTTTTTTCCATGTAGTGTTATTCTATGGGTTTAGTTTTTTCTTGATATTATCATTGTTTTGGATTTGTCTATGTTGATTTTCATGTTTATTTTTGTTAATTCCATGTCTATTATGTTGATGTTGTGTTGTAAATCTTTCTCCGTTTCCGCCATTATTGCCATATCGTCTGCAAATAGTAATTCCATAATCTTTGTTGCTTCCATCTTCCGATATCCTACTTTTAGAGTCTTCATACTTTTCTTTGCTTTTTTCATGGCTTCATCTAACACTATTGTAAATATTATTGGACTCAGTACACACCCTTGTTTTAGCCCGATCTTGGTTTTAAATTCTTGAGATTCTTCATTGTTGGTTCTAACAATATTCTCTTTTCTTTGTATAAAGTTTTTATAGATTTATTGTTTTTCCGTCTATGCCTCTCTTTTGAAGTAGTTTCCATATATATTCTCTTCTTATCCGGTCAAATGCCTTCTTGAGATTGATAAAGCATCCCTTTTCTTAGTTGTCTTATTATGAATATAAGATCTTGAGTGCTTCTCTCTCTTCTGAATCCGCATTGTGTGTCTTCTATGGTATCTTCAATCTTGTCTCTTATTCTTTTTTTATGATTCTTGATAGAATTTTTCCCGGTACACTACTGACTGTGATTCGTCTGTAGTTATTGCAGTTTATTTTATTTCTTTTCTTGTGTATAGGTAGTATTATTTCCATGTTCTATTCTGCTCGTATTTTTGTGTTTTTAGCTATGTCATTGAGTAGTTCTGTTAATTGTTCTTTTTCTTCCTTACCCATGTATTTAATCATTTCTGTGTTATGTTGTCTATGCCTTGTGCTTTTCCTATTTTTATTTTTAGTTTTAGTTTCTTTATGGCGTATATAACTTCTTCTTCCTTTATTTCCTCAATTGGCATGTCAGTATCATCTCTTTCATGTTCCTATGGGCTTAGGTTTTCTGCTTCTGTCAGTTCTTTAAAATATTCTCTCTACCTTTCCATTATTTTATCCTCTTCTGTGATTATATTTCCTTTTTTGTCTTTTATGTTCATTATATTGTATTCTTTCTTTCTTTTCATATGTTTTAGTGTTCCATAGAATAGTTTTTGGTTGTCTCTATAGTTTCCCGCCATCTTTTTACCGAATTGATTCTATGATTTTTTTTTAGCTTTTTGGACCTCATTATTTACTTCCTTTCTTTTAATTTTGTATTCTTTATAGTCTTCTTCCTTTTTTGTATTAATGTAGTTTTTCCATTTTTCTTTTTTCTCTTTAATTTTCAATTTTATTTTATTTGTTTTTCATTTTTGCTGTTCCACAGCTTTCTTTTGCTGCTTCTTGTATGGTGTTCTTGAATGTTTCCATTTTTCTTCTACTTCCTTTGTTTTTCTAATTTTACTACATTTCTTTTTTACTATCTTTTGGAATCTATCTCTGTATTCTTTTTCTTTAAGTTTGTAACTTTTTATTTTCTCTTTTACTTTCTGTTATGTCTTATAATATGATAAGGTCATAGAAAATAAGTTTACAACAGTGCGATTTATTCTGAATTTAAAAGGAACAAAATACAATATATAGTCAACTAAAACGATAACCTTCAATACGATAAGGACGATCACTGATAATATATAAAAACCGAGCACATATAAAATATATTTAAAACTAACATTATTTCTATAACATATATAAAATAAACATAAATCATATTTAATTCTTAATATATAACATAACCTCCCCTTTTCAGAGATTGGAGTTGTCAAACCTCTCAGGTTTTTTAAGTAGACTTCTACGTCTTAAATTAACTGGACTACATATAGGTTCTGGAACAACTTTAATATCTGAATTGGTCGTTACTACATTTTCTTCGAACTGTGGGTTATTGTTAACTAAATCAATATGGTGTGGGGGCTGAGTACTGGAGGTGGTGTTTGCATTATTAATAATTTGATTAAGGTGCATCTTCCAGACTAAACCCTCACTTGTTTCAACTTTATAATGTTTATGACCAAGTATTTGTATTATTTTCGCATCACACCATTTCCTTTTACCGCTAATATCACGAACTTTCACTAAGTCATTCATTACTAAGTTTAAGTCTCTGTTTTCCCCTGCGCTTACAATTTGTTTATTTTGTTTTTGCTTCACTACCTCATTTGTGTTATTTTTTAACAAATCCAATTTACATCTTAACTGCCGCCCTAACAACAATTTTGCAGGTGACTCATTTGTCCCAGTATGTGGAGTATTTCGATATTGAAATAAGAATCTACTCAAAACAGAATTTATTTCAACATCTGTTTTTACATTGGATTTAATTACAACATGTTTAATTTGTTTTACACAAATTTCGGCAGCTCCATTACTGGAAGGATGATATGGAGCAGTTGTCGTATGTTTAATCCCATAGTGTTTACAAAAATTTTGGAAAATTTCACTCGTGAACTGAGTTCCGTTATCAGAAACAATTTCTCTTGGCAATCCAAATCTTGCAAAAATTTCAACTAATTTACCTACAGTTGCTATGGAATCAGTTCTATTCATTTTAAAACATTCTAACCATTTTGAAATAGAATCTACTACTACTAAATAGCTTTTATTGTTTAACGGCCCTAAATAATCAATATGGATTCTAGTCTAAACAGTTTGTTGCCAAACCCATGGATTTATTTGTGACGTTGGCGGTAATTCTTTGAAATCATTGCATGGTTTGCAATTCTTGCATAAAGTTTCTATGTCTTTATTTAAGTTAGGCCACCAAATATATCCACGAGCAAATAATTTTGATTTTACCATCCCCATGCAATTTTCATGAATTTCTGATAATATAGAGTTTTGAAATTTAGGTGGAATAATCAAACGATAATCCCACATTAGAATACCTTGTTCTACGCTTAATTCGTTTTTACGAATAAAATAAGGTTTAAGCTCTTCTTTAGGACATTTGTTAGGCCAACCTGTTAAGGTATAATGAATAACTTTACTCAAAATCAAGTCTCTGATAGATTCCTTCTTGATATCATTATGAACTATTGGTAATTTTTGATCATCAATTAAATTAATATAACTTATTTCTTTTTCTTGAAAATTGGCTCTACAAACATCAACACTGTGATTACCTATCGGCAATCAAGATAAGCAATCAGCATAATTATTTTGAGATTTAACATAATTAATGTCAAAACTAAAAGATGATAAGAAATGTGCCCAACGTTGCAATCGACTCGTTGCCATAATTGGTATGCCTCGTTTAGGGCCAAAAATTGCCACCAAAGGCTTGTGGTCTGTTCCTAACGTGAATTTTTGTCCAAAAAGATATTGATAAAATTTTGAAACTCCAAACACTATTGACAATGCCTCCTTATCTAGTTGAGAATAGTTTTTTTCTGCCTTACTCAAAACTCGTGATGCGTATGCAATAGGTTTTTCAACCCCACTATCACCTATGTGAGCTATCACTGCCCCTATTCCCACAGATGAAGCATCTACTGTCAACTTAAGTGGAATTTTTAAATCAAAATGAGTTAAAATTTGATTAGACATTAACAATTCTTTACTTGATGTAAATGCTTTTTCACAATCAGTATTCCATTGGAATTGAACATCTTTCTTCAATAGCTTATATAACGGATGCAATAAAGTGGCTCCGTTTTTCATAAACTTATAATAAAAGTTTTCCATACTTAAGAACGATTTTAGTTCTGTACATTTTTTGGTTGAGGACATTTTTGTATGGATTCTACTCTTTCATTAGTCGTATGTAACCCTTCTTTGTCAATTACATGACCTAAGTAATTAATTGCCGGTTGCATAAATTGACATTTATTTAGTTTTAATTTTAATCCACTTTCTGACAATCTTCTAAAAACTAATTCCAACCTATCTAAATCAGTCTTTCTTGTAATTATAATGTCATCTAAATAACATGCCACCCCCGGTATATCAGCTAGTAATTGTTCCATCATCTTTTGAAAATAAGCCGGACCATTAGTAATGCCGTATGGAAGCCTGGTGTATCTAAATAGACCCATGTGAGTAGAAATCGTTACATAATCACGCGATTCCTTTGATAATAATACTTGCTGATAAGCTTCGGATAAGTCAATCTTAGAAAATTTTATCCCTCCTGTCAATTTATTAAATAAATATTCAATTCTCGGTAATGGGAATCTTAAAATTTCTAAATTTGGATTAACTGTCAGTTTGTAATCTCTACATATTCTAATTGAACCGCTTGGCTTTAATATTGGCACTATTGGAGTACCCCAATTAGAATATGTTACTGCCTCTAAAACTTTTAATTTAACCAAACGATCTATTTCATTTTCCACTTTTTGCTTTAATGAAAATGCAATAGGTCGCGCTTTAAAAAACTTTGGTTCAAAATGTTTTTTTATTTTTAAAGTGATTCTATCTTTGTTAAATGTTCCAAGGCCAATTTCAAAAATTCCTTTATATTTTTTACATAATTTTTCTACATTTGAATTTTCATATGAAAATGTAAAATTGTTTTCAACCATTTGACTGTTCATTCCAATTTCAAATAATTTTAATGCTTGCCTTCCAATTAATGGTGGGCCGCCATTTTTAATGACGTACATTTCTAATGTATACTTCTTACTATTATAAATTACATTTAATATTAATTTACCAATTGGCTGAAAACTAATTCCTACATAGTCTTTAAATACCAAATCATTGTCTAAGAGTGGAAATTTCCCAAAATGTTTGCGATAAACACTATCAGATATGACCGCATGTGCGGCACCGGTATCAATTTGAAAATTCATTGGTATATTTTCAACCGTTAAATTAATATAAAATGGCTCTATAGTATTTAAATCATATATTGTAAAAATATCAGTTTTGTGTAAGTTATCATGATTAACCTCTTGATGCGACAATAACTTATGCGATTTGCTTTGTTTATTTTTACAAATATTTGACAAATGACCTTGTTGGCCGCAGTTGTTACAATTATAATTTTTATATTTACATTCAAATGTCGAATGATTCGCTCTACCACATACTTACATTTTACTTCAGTGGACATCTTATGCGATATTGCGCGCTGATTGTTCGGAATATAATTTTTTGTATATCTTGAAAACTGATGAATTTCCGATTTAACTTGAATGCGCCGCTCTTTTCCTGCCGCCTCTCTATTTTGTGCCAATTGAACCACGGTTTCCAGCGTTGAAGCAAGTGTCGAAGTAGGATCGACTTCCAGAAGGCGATCCAATATGGGACCGCTTCCCATTCCCACGACGAACATGTCCCGCATGATGGTGCTGATTTCGTTACCAAATCCACATCCCGCTGACAAACTTTTAACTCGTTCGGCCCAGCTCACCACGGATTCATCTTCATTTCTGTGTGCCGTGTAAAATTTAATTCTTGCCGCAAAAAAAGACTGCACAGGACTGCAATATTTTAGCAATTTCTCCAATAAGTCTTCATACTTTAATTCTTCAATTTTTTCCGGTACACATAAATTGCGTAACAATATATATGTGTCTTCGTGTAAAATATTTAATAAAATGGCACGTTTTTTTGTATCATTTTTTTCAAAATTGTTTGCCACAATAAATTGTTGAAGTTTTACCTTGAAAACTGCAATATCATTAATTTCGTGATGATATTCTTTTAATATTCCAATTACACCAGTATTTGCACATTCACTGTCCGGCATTTTTACGTGGATAACTTTAACTACCTCGTCGCCAATTGTTATGTCTTATAATATGATAAGATCATAGAAAATAAGTTTGTGTTAAGTTTACAACAGTGCGATTTATTCTGAATTTAAAAGGAACAAAATACAATATATAGTCAACTAAAACGATAACCTTCAATACGAATAAGGACGATCACGGATAATATATAAAAACCGAGCACATATAAAATATATTTAAAACTAACATTATTTCTATTACATATATAAAATAAACATAAATCATATTTAATTCTTAATATATAACACTTTCTTTCTTCTTTTATCTGTTTTTTCTTCTATATTTCTCAAGTCCATTTTTACTAGGTAATGGTCGCTTCCGATTTCTGCCTCTCTTGATACTTTTACATTTAAAACATTTTTCCATTGTTTAATATTAAATTGCACTAGCTGGCGCTACCAGTTATTTGTTTGATTATTTACATTATCTATTGTGTTTATAAGCACAGAAATATTTATTCAAATTTGTCTTTTGCTATCATGCAATGCCGTGGTCATACAAGGCGTACTGTCAAAGTTTGTAGAACCGAAACAAATGTCTATGCTTGACCTTTGTGATTGTTATATTGACATTGAAAAAATTATTAATTCTATTAATATTTAAATTGTTTTTACTGCCAATAAAACAAACAATAACTATTATTCAAGTTACTTGAAACCAAAGTTATCCGCGGTTCCTAATTACAACCTTAAACTATGTTTTGTTATACTTTAAAATATTTTGCATATAAATATTTTTTAGGCACAGAAAAATTTATATGCTTTTTTAAGTAAATTTGTTAATTAGTCATAATTTATTTTATTACCATAAATATTTAAATTAAAATTATTATTAATTTTGTAAATTATTTTATAATTAGAAAATACATAATTAGTTTGTAATAAAATTAATTAGTTTGTTTCTTATACTTTTAATATTACGATATTTAAAAAAGTTAATTAAAGTTTGTTGTTTATAAAATCTGCTGTATTAAAATGTATTAAATTAAATTAACTTTTTAATTGGACAGAAGCTTTGTATGCTTAAAAAGTTTAACAAGTAATGAAGATTGAAATACTAATGATATCAACTGATGCAACGGTAAACTAGTAATACAAAGCAGTCAGAAAATGCCTTATAATAGAGCAATTCTTTAATAAGTTCTAAATCAACAATTCTATTGCAAAAACTTTGTACTGTATTTTATTAAACCTCACAAAGTTATTGTAAAAGTTGAAAATGTAAAAACAATAACTAAGCAAAAAGTTTGAAATCTTTGATTAAAAATCATTGCTATTTACACTCAAGTTGAATTGTTTATAATTGCGATGACGTAACTAATTGATTAATACATTTACATTTTTTAAATTAAAACTTTTCTGACCGCTACCTTGATTTGCACTGTTATAAAAAATACAACAACTTTGATGTTATTTTTAATTCTACATATAAATTGATAATGAATTTATTTTAGTACCCTTACATTCAGAAAAGACTAAACTATGTTTTGTCAAAGTATTTTAGTCAAGTTATATTTGGGTAATTTCACGATAGTTTGGACAAACGTCCCCACATCAACATCTACCAAATTATGACGATTCCTAAAATTTTAGATCTCTAGGTGCAAGACAGTATAAATGACAACCATAATTTTGCAAAAAAAGATTAAAAAAATATAAAATTAGTGTAATCAAAAATAATTTTTTTGAAGAACGTAATTTATTATGCCCGTTTTCAAAAATTCTCCTGAAAAAAACCAAACAATTAGTAAAATTACAAAAAATACTTGAAAAATCTTTTAAAAGTAACCCATTTTTAGCAATTATGTGTTATATTTTACTCGAGGGCAAGCAAATTTAGTTTTTTTATTTTTGCGATCATAAGTACTATGTTTCAGAAGTATCATATTCAAATTTCAAGTCACTAGGTGTAGCAATATCAAATTTTCAATAAAATGGTATATTTTCCATTTTCTGCAAAAAAAATTGAAAAACCAAGGGTGTTCTACGAAAAATTTCCTATAAGATACACTTTTTCGAATATGATTTTGACTATTTTTTGCTTATTTACAGCACAAAAACTGAAAAAAGACAAAATATTCAAAAAAATTAAAATAGCCGTCATTTACACTGTATTGCACTTAGAGATCTAAAATTTTACGAATTGTCATATTTTGGTATCTCAAATTTGAGCATTAAGATTGTTGATTAGAACTAATCAAATAGCTGTTTGAGCTAAAGTTTATTTGTCATTCTATGACAATCCTGTATATGACGCGCACTTAGAGATCTAAAATTTTACAAATGGTCATATTTTGGTATCTCAAAATTTGAGCATTAAGATTGTTGCTTAGAACTAATCAAATAGCTGTTTGAGCTAAAGTGTAATTGCCATTATATGACAATCCTGTATATGACGCGCAAATATTATTTATTTTTAATTATTTTATTACATTATATAGTAGCATTACATTTAAAATTAATAATATTTTATTTTTTAAGTATCTTCTATAAATTTGTTAGTCACAAATGATCTTAAAAACCCTCGTTTTCTTGATAATATTTTTTTTACAAAAAAAAACCGGTTTTGCACAAAATAAAGAAAAAATTTAGACATCAGACACGTTTTTTATTAAACAGTTAAATGAGTATTGTAAGCAACATGTTTCTTGGTCTTGTTGTTTTACCAAACCGATTAACAGACTGCTGCTTACCTAAATTTTTTGCAAAACATAATGTATAATCTTTTTGACAACATTACTATTGACTATAAACAATAAATGTGGTTTCATTTTATGACTGCTGTTAGAGAGCATTTACATCAAACTTTTTTACGTAGATAGGTAGAAAGGGGCGGACTTGTTTTATGACCTGCAATATTGCCTGATTTTAATTTTTTAGATTTTTTTCAAGGAATTGCATCTACAAATGAGTAAAAAAAATCTAAGAAATCCAAGCCAATAAGAAAGTTTTAAAAAG
The DNA here is from genome assembly GCA_963932245.1 of Tachinus rufipes. Classification (NCBI taxonomy): domain Eukaryota; kingdom Metazoa; phylum Arthropoda; class Insecta; order Coleoptera; family Staphylinidae; genus Tachinus; species Tachinus rufipes. The sequence goes on from OZ010744.1 coordinate 74,643,973, forward strand.
AATTTTAATATCTTTTACACTAAGATGTTGTGCCTGCTTAGAAATAGAAAGGAGGATATTTAAACATCTTTTGTAATTTTGTTTTTTGTTTTTGTTATATAAAAAAAACTTGTTTATTACTAAAACCGTTACTTTGCGTACCCATATTTATTTACACGTTTTTGTTTATTTTGTTTATAATACTATTTTTTAAATATTTTATTATCATACATTTTTTAAAGCGTGTGATGTGAGCAAAACAAACAAGATCAAACCTGTTTTCCTGCAATTCAAAACATAATTTTATTAGAATAACATATAATTTTTTTCAAAATTTGCTTGAGATTAACAAAGACAGTAGTTTAAAACAAATATACCGTAAAGAACGCTAAAAAAAGTTTTGGATGCAAATGTATTGAAAAAGGAATGCTGTGAAATTTTTTTTGCATTTTACTTTAACTTATTACTTATCGGTGAGTCTGCAATTTTAACGTACGCATACATTAAAACAGATATAGTTCAGTCAAAGTATCTTTTTACTTCCGGAACAAGCTGCGCCGCAAACAAAAATGATAACATGTCAGAAGGTGCCGCGGCAAAAATAGTTTGGGAACCGCTGCTCTATGCTATTAATAATTATTTTCTTTAATTTTAATAACAATTTTTTTTAAATTTTTTAAATTTTATATTAATATTTTTGTTGTCAAAAGATGTTTACCTTTTTGGAGCTGCTTTTTTTAATAGGTTTAATTGCTCTTGCAAGAACAGGTTAGGTTTTTTAGCTGTTGGTTCTGCTTCTAAACTATGTTAATAAATTGTTTTATAATTTTTAACTAAAACAATATCAGTTTTAATATTATAATTTTTATGTAACATTAAATTAAAATATATACTTATCACTCATTTTTTAAAATTTTATGTTATTCTTTTCACTTTGAGTGACATGTAGTGCGTTTACGAGTTGCGAGAACAAGTTATTTAATTTAATTAATAGTTAATAGTATACATCTAATTATTTGTCTCTTAATGCACTCGGATGATGATCACATTAAGTCGCCTTTGGTTTGTATTGTAAACTTAATTTTCATGCACCCGTTGAGTATATTATATGCTCTTTCAATAATATAATATTTATTACCACAAGAAATGATTAATTAAATGTGTTTCAAATTCAATACATACCGTAACGGGCTAAACTGTCGTATTGATTCTTTATTTTAACAGTTTGGTTAGTATTTTTCAATAATTTTAAACTATCATTATTTATTTTTTTACTTTATTTAGTGTTATATAATTCTACTTATAAATACTACATTTATTTATTATCAAACTTTTAAACAGTTTTATTAATTTTTTATCTTAATATTAATGTAATTTATTGGCTTCATACTCTTCAACTTTTTTTTATTGTATTATACAACAGCTTCAATTGCGCTTCTATTCTTAGACCAGTTTTTGCTATTGCATTAAAATGATGGACCACATTATTCCAAGCATATTTTTTAAATTTTGAGAATGATAATATTTGATTTCCGGCCAATATTTGAAAGATTTGGTTCCGGCCGGATCTTGATAACTATCCGGCCAAATCCGATTTTTCTTAAATAAATGATATTAATGAAAGTAGAACAAATGTAAAATAGCAAATAAAATTTATTAATAAATGTAAACAAAAAATAATAAAATATTAAAATATAAATAATATAAAAATAAATATAATATAATAATATTAATAAATAATAATTAAAATATTATATTAGTCAATATCATAAATAATACTTAAAATATAATATTAATTTTTTTCCATGATTTGCGGTCAATCTATTTCTTTCTTTATCATAGATATTTTTTTCGCTGAAGACACTGAATGTTTTGTAGTTTTTTTAATTTTTATGTATCCGTCCAAATCCGGTTGGATCCGGTCTTTTCGGCCAAAAAGTGTATCCGGCGGCTCACTACTTATGACACAACATATCAATAACTACAATATTAATTTAGTTGGTGACGCGCTTTATAATACCAAAATAAATTTATCCGATATATGTATAATTTGATATTTGTTATTAGATGATTTATGTATTTTTTTTTTATAATAGCGGCTTTTAATTAAATTTATTTTTTTTAATTTACATAATATTTATATTTTTTTGATAAAAGTTTTTATGTGTTTTTTTTTTGTTTTTTTTTTGTTGCTAATAATATATGATCATGGGTTATTTAATAACTTGTAATAGTTTTATAATATGTTTATATTATTATTATATAAGTGAAAAAGTAATTGTTAGTTGTTGCTTACTATTTTATTAACTTTTTTACTTTTAAAATTATGTATTTAGTTTATTAAATTACTTAACTATAACATTCAAGTTAGTTTAAGCAATAATTTTAACTTATTTGTTTTTTTAATATACAATTACTTAAAAATATCTAAAAAACTAAATAAAACTAAATAATAATTATTATATGTCATAATATTTTTCAATATTTTACTTATATCATTGCAGTTTAATTATTTTAAAAAGTTTTATATAATCTTTATACAATATTCTTAAGTTTTGGCTTTAATAGATTGAGTCTAAATAATGCCGCAAACGCCGTTTTGTAGACAAGATCTCATAAAATTATAAAAAATTATCATTTTTTAGGAAAAAGAAAAACAATAATTTTTAATTGCGTAATCTTTTAAATTTCAAGTTACTGATAGTACTCAGATATGTTGTAAGTTTTGTGCAAAAAGTCATCTAGTTTAATTTTTTTGTAAAACAGTAATCAATTGTGTTTTTGTGATGCGCGTTCACGTTGCTTCAATTTTTGTGCAAACAATTGTTTGATTTTTTTAAATATAAAATCATAATAATTAGTAAGTAACAAATACTAATTAAAAAGTTTGATAAATGTTGCAACTTTTTTTAACAAAAATTGACTTTAAGTCAATATTCTATGAAATTTTTTGATTATTATTTGGATTCTAATTAATAACATATTATTTTTGTTAAAAAAAACTGTTTGAAAATATTTATTCTTTTTTGAAGCTATCATTTATATTATATAACTAAAGATTAATTTTTATTCTTGTTTGATAAGAGTTTGTTTTCTAATATTTGCAATATTGAATAGTTACTACATTTCCTAAATACCAAATTTATTAGTTGTTTGCAATATGTTTATTACCTATTACTCAGTTTTTGCTATAATATTTTGTTATTAGAATAAGATAATGTCTCTCGTTGCTAAAACTAACCAAAAATAAAAATGCAGCCGTTTTAGATTAAAAATACCCCTCCAAATATTTTTTTGTAATTATTAAATATTTTATAATTTATAACTATATAACGTTTTTAATAGTTAGTAAATTACTGCGTATATTATAGAACATGTAAACCAAATTATGACGTAGACCCAAACAATAAAAACGCATATTTTTTTAATCATATTATTTTTAAACAGCTTTTGACATTATTGCGCATAATGGTTGGCTTTAGGGAGATAAAAATTGATTTTTTTATTTAAAAATAAAACAAAGAAAAAACTAAACTTAATTAAAAAAAAATTATTGTTTCTTTTAAAGAGTTGCTTGTTTGTATAAATTAATTGATAGTTTCAGCAAAATCTGTAAACAGATAAGGAACTTTATCATTTACAGAAGCCAGGCTGCATATTTCTTTTAAATAATAATAACATTAAACCAATTCAAAAATAGGTTTTCTACACACAAAAATAGAAAGTTTTTAAGAAAATTTATTAAAAATACAAAAAAATACTAATTCTTTTGTATATAAAACTATCTATTTATTATTGTTAAATACTTTACAAATTTAATTATTTATTAATTATCAAATTTTTTTCTAAATTTTAATTAAGAAAAAAAATACTGTTGGTAACAAACGACTTATAAAACAATAAACAACTTAGGTACTGCCAAGTTTTCCAGAATTTAAAAACACTATAACTACGTTTTTATGATACACGATGTTGCTTCAAATTTGCTTTTAACTTTTTTGTATTTAATATTTTAGAAAAAATTAAACAAAATGATTTTTTGCACAAAATTTACAAAAAAATGATTATTATCGGTTCTGCCAAAACTTAAAGATTCAAAGATTATGCGTACACAAAATATTTGATTTTTTTTCTTATTGACATTTAATTTATAAACATAAAATTTAGTAAAAAAAAGAATTTTATTTTAGAAGTTTTTTGACTCGAACCAACTTTTTTGTCAATTTGAAAATGTTATTTTTTTGGCATTCAATCATAATTCCAACTTGTTAAAATTTTTTTTTGATATTACAGGAACCGTTTGAGATACAAAACTCAACTTTTCTAGACATTTTAGCATTAATATTAGCTACTTTTTAAGCAATTATTCAATTTTTATTATGTGCCATTGACGAAAATTTTAGGGTTGCGTGAGGTTTTTATGGCTCTAATTTCTAGGACACTTGGGAAATTGGCATTCTGAAAGCACATTGTGAACTACCAATATTTTCTTCACAAAAAAGGTACTCCTAGTCAAAAGCTCTAACGTAAACCGTTTTAGAGAAATCGGCATTTTATGATGGAAAACATTGTTGATAAAAACATTTGTTTTTGATCTAGTCGTCAGCGTTTATGCATTTGTTTCATGCATTTGAGTTATTGACAATTGTTGTTTAGTTGTTAATTAACCTTTTTTCAAAAAGAGTTAATATTGCGGGAACTTTTTATCTCTATTACCCAATTAATTTGACTGTTCTTAGTATTTTGCATGCGTGGTGATAGCAAAATGAATAATTACAGTGATAGCTGATGGAAATGCAGCAAAAGCTCGTCGAATTTATTAATAAAGGTTTCCAAACCGACAGGTACTAAATGAAAAAACATTCATCTGTATTCACAAACGTCTACATTAAACTGGAAGTGTACATAAAAGAGCAGCAAGAAATAAAAAATTTCGCCTGCTACCTCAGCAAATTATAAAGATGTTTTTCAAAAAATTAAAGACGATCCATCAACTAGCACTAGAAGAATAGCTTTAAACTTAAACCTTAGTCACGTTACAGTGTGGAGGATAATAAAAAGCTAGATGTTATATTCTTATCACATACAGCAAGTACAAACCCTTTTACTAGCGGACTTTTCGCAGAGTGTGTCAATGTTTCAAGAAAAAAAAAATTTTGATTCTTAGAACAAGTTTTATTTACGAACAAAGCAATTTTTACTCGCAATGCAATTATATACTTCCATAATAATCATGTATGGGCCGACGAAAATCCACATGCCATAATGGAAAGCCATCATCAGCAAACATTTTCTGTTAATGTTTGGGTAGGTGTTGTAAGAAACCATTTAATAGGTTCATATTTTTTGCCGTTTAGGCTAAATGGTCAATCATATTGTAATTTTTTTGAAGAAGAGCTGCCAGTACTTTCGTTTCAATTAAATTCAATTAAAAAACGAAATGTGGTTTATGCACATTTTAGTTTAGTTCCGCGTCAATTCTTAACTGAACAGTATAGGAACAGTTGGATAAGTTGAGGAAGCCCACAGGCTTGGTTTCCTTGGTCTTCAGATCTAAATGTTTTGGATTTTTTTTTGTGAGGTCACTTTAAAAGTTTAGTTTACACTACATCAGTTAACACTGATGAAGAACTAAGAAATTGCATTATTGCATCCTGCAATACGATACAAAACACTCCATGCATTTTTGAACGGGTACGTCAGTCACTAAGACGTAGGTTGGAAGCCTGCGTTACCGTAGGAGGAGGTCATTTTCAACAATTTTTGTAATTTTTTTTGTTTTTTATGTTATTGCTTGATTTTGTAAAATAAAGATTTTGTGATCATGTTGCTACTTTTTTTTTCGTTCCTGAGATATTGTCAAAAGATTAAAAAAAACAATTTTTTTACACCCTGTATCTCGAAAACGGTGCGTTTGCGGAACCATCTTAATTGGAACTTTTTTTTCTTATAATTAGCTAAGAAATCTCACCTTTTATTTTTCGACACATGTTTTAAAACACCCTGTATAATAAAAAATAACAAAACTAAAACAATTTATTAGTTTGATTTTTAAACATGACATTACTTATTTTGTTTATAATATAAATATCAATCACAAAATCTCTGTTATCAATATTTGATTTAATTTATTTTTGTATGTTTTATTCATTTTTAAATTATTTAAAATATTTAGCTTAAAATCAATAAATTAGAAAGAGTAAATTAAATGATTTTATTAGACATTTAAATTTACCCGGCGCATCCACCATAATCAAATAATATTTTAATTTAAATAATACCCAACAATACTGATTGCATTTAATTAACTCTATTTGTTGCACTGTAAATCAAACTTAAAACAAAATTGAAAATAAAAACGATTGATTAATTTTTGTTATAAATCTCAAATCTGAATGTGTCATTTTAGACGAACGTCCGTTGAGGATTTATCGGATTTCTAGTGAACTGATGAATGCAGTGCGATTGGAATTAATGAAGGAATGAATCAGATTTATGGCTGATGAGCAAATAATTTGAAGCCAGAGAACTCTGTGTGTGAGTGTATCCCGTATACTGGGATAATGCTCACACAATGCCGCCCGATTCGGCATTTTGTAAGACCCAATGGATTTATGGGCCTGTATTTCAACCTCCCTTTCCATCCAGGGTGACCTCAATGAATTGAGGTCTAACAAACGCGCAATCCAAATGAATGGACCAGAACTTTAATGAAAACCAAAACAATAGCTTAATAAATAAAAAATGAAATTTAATAGATGTAATTTGTAAAAAGTGCGGCGCTACTATTATAAATCATAGCAAATGTTTTAGATAAGAAGTTCAAAGGTTAAATTCCTATCCCAATTATATTGAGAAATGACATTGTTATCCCTTAATAATACTAAAATTTAATTAGTATAATTTATTCAGGCCATTTCATCGCATTTATGTTCTATTTGTAGAGAATACTGGTTTATTAATTAGTAGGTCGGTATTTTGGAGATACCAAAACTACGTAAATCAATACGAGAGTTTAGTGTAGTTTTATTAATTAGTATTTTTATGTAACTATAACATATTCTTTAAAATATAATATGTATAAAAAATAATTGTGGATGTATTGGAAACAAATACATTGAAATGATTATATACTACTTTATTTATTTAAATATGAGCACGCTTGATTTAATAGACAATAATAATAAAACAAATATATTTTTACACAGTGATTATAAATAAATCTAAAGTAAGTAAAAAAAATGAAATAATTTAAGTGAAATATATATATATATATAACATTTTTATTGCACAAGTAATTTACAACATTTTGAACAGGTATTTAATACATAGAGTGAAAAAAAAATGTTTTGTACAAACGGCTATCGACCGTAGTCTTTCAGCCATTTATATAAAATATTATATTCAAATTATTATAATCTTAACGTTATTTGATAAAACCTAATAAATTCTCATATTTTATCTAATAGTAAAATACCATTACTACTTTCAAAACTATACGTAAAGTAAATAGTATTTTTTTATTCGCATAACACGTCACGCAACAAATTAAATGCAGTGTTAGTAATTCTATTTTTTTGGTTTTATAAAAATCAGTAGATTTAAATATAATAAAATTATTTGTTGCAATTAAATAGTATATAGTATATTATAGTACAAAAATAAGTTTTAACATCCCACCGCTTTTAGCAGCTCAAAAGAGTAAAGCAAGGCTTTCATTATAATCTGTCAGATTTTAAGGTATGACGTTATCATATAAAATTGTGATTCACAGCCAATCAAATACCGCAATTAGTTTAGAGACTCTAGAACAATTTTTGATACGCATTTTTGAGCCGAAATAGATGCTTTTGGTAAAGGCAAGTAGTAGTTAGCTGTTTTGGAATTTGGGACACATGTGCATTATGTGTATTTGTTTTTAGTATAATAATAAAGCTTTTTAGCCTATCTAATTGTTAAGATTTTTAATTATTTTTTGGTTTAAACTGTTTTGTCAATTTTTTTGCTCCAGCTTGCTTGCCATTTATCAAGTATTGCTTTCGATGTTTTTTTTTTATTGTTCTTTGCTTTGCCATGTATTCTATAGGTGTGATAGCCGTTATCATAATGCAATACTTGCTGGCTATCCGTAATAATATTAATCTCTGGTGTAAGTATTTTACAATAATTTGCTAATTTTATAACTTCTTTTTATCTTGAAGCACTATACAACATTATTGAATAAGACAGTGTGCTTAAATTTTTTTTCTTAGCAACCGTTGGTTCTTTAGTTCTGGGCATAAATCTTGTCAGTGCAAAGACTTATTTTTTTAGTTTTGATGCAGTTTTTTGCACTTGCTCTTTTATTGTTATATTGTAGTCTTTCCATACTCCGAGATAATTTATATCTGCTTTTGATTAGATGTGTGCTTTTTAAACCTTAAAGGTAATCTGTCTCAGTTTTTTTCTTCTGTAAAAGATGACTACTGCTGTTTTGTTTTTTTAATTTTGTTTTTATGCATTGTATTGCATAGTTGGCAAGGTCAATTAGTTTTTTTTTTCTTTTGGCTTATACTATTGTTGCTATGTTGTCAATACTTATCAGTTTTGGTTACTTTCAATTAATTTTCTGTATACATTGTGTAACGAACCCCGTTATTATTTATTAAAATAATGCCCAAACGTTTGTTTGTTTATGTCGGATAGTGTTATGAACGCGCGCTTGTTACGCAACATTATTCACAGATGTTCTTGTCGAACGCACGCATAGCAAGCCGCGTAAATTATAACATGTATGCTAGGCATTCCTGGTTGCAACTAGCTGTATTCTGGGTGGCCTACTTTGCTGCCATTAATTAAACATCGTAATTAGCCGCTACCGACACTTTTCATATCCGCGACATGATGATTAATTAATGACGCAACAAACCTGCGTGTTTGTCGGCTTGCCACTCCGTTGTTTGAGGATGCATGCGGATCTAACCTATTAAACCACGTGCAATCCCATGTAATAAATAGGGCTTTATTACTAACCTGCGAGTGTTGTAATCCCTAGTTTGATACTGCCCTTATTGCACTGCACACACTGTACACTCACGGCACCCTTATTTTTTACCGAACATAAATTGCCGCACAGCTGATGTTGGACATCAGCTGTTGCTCGTGTGCTGGGCCCCATAGGCGTCCCATATGGGGTTTTCCATGGGTAAGACAAACCTCCGCCGGAAGTAAGAAGTAACAAGGAGCTTCTGTGTGCAGTAATTAGTGATTTGATATTAATAGGTAAATCACTAGTTACTGTATGCAACCGTCCGAACCCGGCGGACGTTTGTTTCTTTTGTATATATTATAGTCATTAAGGGGAATTGGGTTTTGAAATTTTGTGGGAGTGTTTATGTATAGTTAGGGGTCATTTTGTATAATTTAGTTTTAATTATTAGTTGGGGGTGTATAGGCCACCAACTATGCACCCTCTATTTATGTTGGCCACCCTGTTCCCGCTCTTTCCCTTTCCACCAGATTTTTCCAAGTTTATACCCTTTTTTTTCTTTCCTTTTAAATACCGCCGTCCAGTCCTCATAAATAGTATTGAGTCCAGTAATGAGTCTAGTGGTCCAGTCCAGTAACTCCTGTCCAGAATCCAGTCCAGAAATTAAGTCCAGTAAATCCAGTCCATATTGAGTCCAGTGTTTGAGTACCAGAACCAGAATCCAGCCTGCTTTACCAAACCAGTTCCAGATAACAGATAAAACATAACCGTAAGTCGCAACCCACCTTTATGCCCGTACTAATAGTCGGAGATTAAATCTCGGATTAATCCTGGATTCATGAATCCGAGATTCATTTTGATAGTCGTTGATTGGTTCTAAGCCAATTCACGTATATTGTGACGGCAACTTTAGTTGCATTTGGTCAATGTATTCCTCGCTTAATTTTTGGATCGAGTTGAAAACTATGCAACCATCAATAATCTAATAATCTTGGGTGGTCCCAAAATTATTTGAATCTAGGATTATATTGACGGTTGCATAGTTTTCAACTCGTTTCGCACTGTCACAATATCCGTGAATTAGCTTAGAGCCAATCAACGACTATTAAAATGAATCTAGATTCATGAATCCAGGATCAATCCGAGATTTAATCTCTGACTATTAGTACGGGCATTAAATTCCCGATCCAGTTCCAGGTCCCTACCGACGTTTCCCGATCCATCTTTCTTTTGTTATCTATATTTTTTTTATTTTTTTGGGGTTTTGTATTATACCAAAATAAACGATTTTTTTATTACCACGTGTGTAAATTTAATTTCTTTGTGTCCACACTCCGGTGTGGTGGCGCCCGAGCACCTTCAGTGTCCGGCCAATTAAGTGAGGGAACCCTGTTGATCCCAACTGCAGATACCCGCACAATAATTGATACTTGCTTTTATTTTTAAACACATAGCATAGTAATTTATAGAAGAAAATAGATAAAACAGTTAATAAGTTTTTTTATTTAAATGTAATACGGCATGTTTCTATGTAATTTAAATTAAAAATTAGCTTTATAAGTTGTTTTTGTATTACAAAAACATTGTTTATGTCGATAGATTGTCCCCAAGCCAAGATAATGTACTAACTCATTGCCGAATAGGCCAAAGAATAATATACATTTATAAGTGATACTTGAGACAGACTATTTTTTAATTGGCGCAGCACGTAGCAACATTTATTTAAATTTATAGATCAGATACAACATTAATCTGATTTTTCCAGTTAAGATTTTCATCTACTATAGTACCAAGAAACTTTAATGAGAAACTTAAATTAATTATTTCACTATTAAGTTCATACCCGGTTGAGGAAATTCTGTCATTGTGTAAGCCGTGAAAGATAACAATCACTTTTATTGAAGTTCTAATAAGCAGATTATTTTTTTCACATCAGGTGTTAAATTGTGCGAGCACAATGTTTATGTTGTTATTTAAATCAATAATATTTATACCACTTACAATAATACTTGTGTCGTCGGCAAACATAAAAACTCTTCTTGTTTTTATGAAATTATTAAATCGTTGATAAAAACTAGAAACACTAAGGGTCCAACTACACGTCTTGTAAGTAACTTTTTATATATATATATATATATATATATATAATATGCTGGACTTACTCAGTTGTAGACGTTTCAGTAGATCTACATGCCCTAAAGTTGTGTTGTTCATTTGCTAATATATTGTACTTAGTTAAAAAAATTACAATTTTATTTACAACAGCGCGCTTCATTATTTTAGAAAATATGCTTAGAAATGATATAGGCTTATAATTCTTTGTCGGTATTAGTATTTATATTTTATTTATTGTTTTTTTGTTTTTGCTATTTTTGCTAATTATCTTGCGGTTTCTTTGGTTTTTAGAATAGCTAACATCTTCCTGTGCCTGTTTTATAAACAATTTTTTTTACTATATTGTGGCTTTAATAACCGCTTGTTTGTAAAATTGTTCGGTTCTGTCGGTGCTCTTGTACTCAGTGGCTTGGTAATCGTACATCCAGCAAAATACAATTTGAGTAAATAACCTTAATAGTTTTTCTTTTAAACAATTTCCCTGGCAAAAGTCACTTTTTTGCTTTTTTCTACGATTGACTGTATTTCCAATGTAATGTCCTGTCGGGTGGGCATAACATTCAAGTGTTTTAAAACAAAGGTTTTCATTTTTTTGCACCTAGTTTTCTTGTAATTATTGCTTTTTTCTATGACCTTTTTGATGCTTTTTACTGCATTTAAGTTTTTTGTGGTAATAAGCCTTTTTAGTCTTTCTTATGTTTGTAACTGCTTTACCGCCAAAGTTATCTTCAAAAATTGCTTTGACCTTTCCAATTAGTGTCTTTTTTTTTGTAATGTTTGAGTTTATGTTTTTGCGCCGTATTATGTAACTCACTACTTTAATGTTTGTGTATCTCATATGCATTCTGCCAGTTTCTTCATAATTGGTAGGCAGTGTCAATTTTATGCAAGATGACCTGTTTGTTATTAGCAGTCTAGTTTTTTAGAGTAGTTAGTATATTACATACATTTTTTATTTATTTTTTCATTAAAGCCAGGTTTGCTCTATGCAGTTTTTCTATTTTATTTAATTTTTTTGTTTTCTTGTAGACCTTCTATTATTTGTTTTTACTTTTTTTTTGGGGGTTTTTATTTTATTTTTAGTCTTTATAAGATTATTTTGCTTTTTTATTGCTGATTTTAATTGTTCCAAACCTTTTTTGATTTATTCCTTGTTTTGCTAGACCTGTGGTTTTGCAATTTCATTAATTTGTTTGTCAATGTTGCTTTTTTGGTTTCACATCTTTTGAGCATTTTTTTTTTAGTTTTGTTTTATTTAGTATTACCTTTCTCAACCTTGCCGCATAGTAATAATTAAAATGTTTGTTTTTATGTATTGATCCTGTAGAATTGCATTTTATTATTTTTTTAGGATTACGGCTAAAAATCTTATTTATAGTTCTTTGTCTGATGACATCATTTCTTTTTTGTCTTTGTTTTCTGTTGTGATGTTGTTTTCTTTCTCTAAAGAAATCGTAGCTGCATTCTTCGCAGACACTTCTGGCGGAGCTGTTATATTTTGCACTATTTCAGCTACGACCGCAGCAAACAATAAACTTACAAACTTTAGATTTTACGCTGCGTTTTGCTTTTTGCACATACTTGCTTCTGTTTGTATTTTACGTATCTGGTTGCGTCCAAACATGGCCTAAAAAATGCCTGCCGTAAATTTGCAGTAGTTTTTTTTGTCTCCAAAAAATTTTTTCTGTGTAGTTTGTGTACGCGCCTGTTTTTATTGCTAGTGTTATCTTTGTTTAGATTGCTATTCTTATTCATTGTCGCCACGTTTACTTGATTTAATGATAAGGTTGCACTATACAAATAAAACAAAAGATCAAAGTTTAAATGTTTAAATAACCTGATGTGCAATAAATATAGTATTCGCAGTTTTTAAGCTAACTTTGATGTTGGTAGTACGGTTTTCCATTTCCTGCATCACTTACAAAACTTTTATCTAAAACTTTAAGTTTAAGTAGAATGCAAAACATAAAACTATTATTAAGAAACTCAAAACAAAACTGTTTGCAATGTTACTGTATTATTCAAATAATGATTTGACACACAATTTGTAGATCATAACGGTTGTTAGAGTATCTATGAAAAAAAAAAACAAAGCAAAGAGCACGAGTTGCGCCTGTAACGTCACATGTTGTTACTAAGGTTATATTATGCGTTTATAGCAGTTTGAGTGAAGTATTAATAATAAATTTATTATTTTAAAATGTTTATTACGGTAATCAGTCTTTTTATAAAACAAATATTTAAGTAAAAATTAAAACCATATTATTCAAAAACTCAAAACATTATCTTTTTCAATTTGTTTGGTTTGTTTTTAAGCAATTCACAATTTGACATTCTCAACTAACTTAAAATTAAAAAAAAAAAAAAAAATATTTTGACCATTTTTCAACGAGAAGTTAATGTGGTAGTCTGAGATAGTTTTAGTGAAAAAGTTGAAAACAAATTTCATCATTTGTTAGCAATAAATTTGATCACACGGCGTTTGACATGAAGATGTTGTTGTAGTGAAAAACAATTGAAACTTTTGTATAATTTTTTTAGCTAAATGGCAGTATAAAAGCACTCAATTTAGTACATGTCATTATTAATGTTGTAATGTTTTTGATCGATTTTGTCCGGAATTTGCTACTCCTGGCCCTCATCATTGTCATTTCACTAGTAGCAGTAACCGATGGAGATAATCTTCTAGTAAATAAATCCGCTCCGGTCTACTAGACACATCAAATTGCCTTCTTGCAGTGCACAATTTTTTGTATACATTTAGAAGTTTAACCTGCTGACTTGCAAACTTTCTTTCTTTAACGTTTTGTAGAGATGCCAAAGTTCATCTCTTGTGAAGTTTATTGAAAAACGGCATTTGTTCATTTTTTTGAGCAAAAAGTAACATTTTGATTGAAAAAGCTTTGTTGTTGTATGAGTGTTTGTGCGAAAACTATTTGGTTTATTTTTACCTTTTGCCGAGTTCATTGAGACGGTATAACTCTGAGCTAGTGTCCTGATGGTTTAACTTTTATCCTCTTCTACATCCACCAAAAGTGTCAATCCAAAGATTGATTTCTTAATTTGTCATCTAAGCTGGTATTATTATATTTGAAATAAATAATTTACTTTTGACAGGTTCTTTTACTAATTGTTTTATTGCCAAAAAGATTGTTGAGATCGCAAAATGATGATTTGCATTTTAATTAACTAACCGTATTAAACAATTATATTACGACAATGTCATTTAAACGCCAAATTTAACAACCTAACAACAAACAAAAAACGGAAAATATTTATGCATTAGCCTAATAATTATGCAATTAGGTTTTATATAAGTTTTGCCAATAAAACGTTGCGTACAAATGCAAATATGATGTTTTGTTGATTATATAACAGGTTTTAATATAAATATGATGTGGTTACAAACTAACCATTTATTTTTGGCAGATCAAAAATTCAAAAAGTTTAGCCGTTGTATGAGAAACCATATCAGATTGAGTCGCGGTTATTGTCCGACGGAAAATATATGTGTTTGCAAAAGCATTTATAGGTGATTTAAATAATAGCAACTAACAGATGATGTATGGCTTAGAACTGGAAATTAATACAAACAGTAGAGGAAAGAGCCTGAAATGTTTTGTGAAAAAGGAAAAGTGTAATAACTGTGACACAGGTGCGGTTGTATTTTAAGAACACATTTGTGTCGTATTGTGCAACAAAAAGAACTCAAGAATAAAAAAAAAGATTGATACAAGAATATTAATAAATAATGACAAAATATAAATAAATGAAGAAGGAAAAGGAATGTGGGAAAAGTACACATTATTAAACAGAAAATGGAAATTGCAAGAAAAACGGAGATACACAATTTAATGGCTATTAAAAAAATGTTAAACTAAGCACAAGCATTAAAAAATAAAGATATCAATACCAACAAAAATATTGCTAAGAAAGGCAAAAAATTATGAATATGGCAGGAATAAGAACTCAAACAAAAATATAACTGTTCGTGCCAACACAAGAACAGGTATCGGAGACAAATAGAGAAAGAAGATCAGAAATAAAAACAGGAGCTAAAATAATGAGCAAACTATGAGAGAAGACATATGCAGATTTTCTGAAAAATATACATAATAGGATTTACATTTAAGGAGATAAGAGAAACAAATAAAAAAACTTGTTACTAATAAAAAATAAAAAATATAATAAAGGGTTATAATGTAAATCAAGCCAACAACAAACCCACTGCACTGGTAATAATCAAGAATCTTAGCTTAGAAACTAACAGAGAAAAAAATATAAACAAAGTGAATATAGACGTACAATATTATTCATAAAAAAAAGTACATAAACTGCTGTAGTCAATATGAACAGAAAATTAAAAATATAAAATACAAATACAAAATACAAGAAAAGAAAGAATAAAGAAAAAACTCATAAAATGCAAAAGAAAGAAAGTAATAGCAAACAAAAGAAAAAAGCTACAAATGCTAGATAAAAGAACTTTTAGTAGTGGAATGCAAAAATAAAGATAAATTATTGTTATGCACAAAAAAAACTAAAAACAACAAAAATATTTTGAAAAAAAATCGAGGATAACAAAAAAAAAAATTGGAATGAAATGATTCTTCTTTAAGGAAAGCCGTACGAAATAGTAATAAAGAATTTGTGAGAATATGGAAAAAATTTAGTTAAAAAAAAACAAAAAAAGGGTCATAATTGAAAAAAAAATTTCAATAAAAAATCGCCAAAAAAAGAAAAAACAATAGAAAAACAAGAAATAACAATAAAAAAATTAAAAAAATCATAAAAGAATTGCTCAACAACAAAGCACCAAATCAGGACAAAATAATAACAGAGATTGTAAAAGCAGCTTAGATTAACTAGACTAATAAAAAAACAGGTAATAGATCAAGTGATAACTATAGGAAAGCAAATCAAATACTTTGGAATGACATTTGATGCAAAATAAAAAAAATAAACATGTTAAGGAAGCAGTCATGGAAACAAAAGAAATAGAGAAAAAAATTGGTCGATTTAGGCCATAAAACAAAAAATTAGAAGAAAAAACCATTAGACTAATAGTAATGATAAACATAAAGAAAAACCATTAAATCAAACAAAAAACAAGAATAAATTGAAAAAAGCTATGATCTATGTCACAGGAAACACTAAAGGTGATTGCGGCAAAATCTTCCGCGGATATGGTAGTGGAAAAAAATAGAAATAAAAAAAAAACTAGTAAAATAAGAAACCAGTGAAACAAAAGCAAAAATAAGAGCAAAAGAAAAGATAATAAAAAAATGACAGTAAAATTAAAAAAAAAACAGCTATACTCCTGTTTAGATAGAACAATAAAGCTAATTTCGGAAATAAAAAAATGGTTGAAAAATAAACTCAAGAAGTGCTATTATACAACACAAATACGAGCACGGAAACTTAGGAAAGTTTTTGCAAAAAATAAAAAAAAAAATTTAAAATAAATAGATGTATATTCTGTTAAGAAATAACGCACAATAATACACACGCTCAAGTAAAACACAATGAGTAAGAAAAAAATAAAATAGACAAAAAAAAAATGCAAAATTAAAAAGTGAAAAGAAATGTTAGCTACACCATCTCAAGGTTAACGGATTAAACACTTTTTGAAATAGTCAAAATATATTGTGCAACAAGAAGACACAAAAATGTAACCCTAGATAAATGAAAAAGAATATCACTAGATGTTAAACTTACAAATTTAAGACTGCAAAAAAAATAAAACTAATAAAACTGCATAAACTATTTATGAGAAAGAAAAAATACAACAAAAAACAAGTAAACCAAAAATTAAGGGCAAACCGTATAATTAGAATAAATAACACACGTATTTGAAAAAAAAAAATGCAGAAGTAAATGTCAGTGCAAATAAAAAGATACAAAAAAAATTTAAAAAAAAAACAAAGATAAAGGTTATAGGGAGAGAAAGGCTGAGAACAACATGCGTGACAACCTCAAACTTGTGCCAAATCTAAATTAGTTTAACAAAGACATTATAACAACATAATTTGCGCAAAGAAGAAAACCAAAAAGTATTGCCATGCATAAGTCATTCTTAAACGCCGCTTGCTGAAGCCAATACTTTATTATGTCTAAAAATATTTGTTGTTTAGATATTAATATTATTAACAAAATATATCATGTAAGTTTATTAGAAAAAACCATTTGATCTTACGTTCTGTAGAAGGTTTCTGCATTGACTACGTCATATTGAACTAATTTTTATATACTTCAACTATACTCAATTTACACTTATTAGACAATTTAGTTAGCCATAATATATTTTTGTCACCCTATATAACTATTTTTTTTTAAAAGCGCCGGGCTGCTAAATCCTGTTTTTGGTCATTGATACACTATATACTATTTTAAAATTGTTAACAATAAATGCGTTTTTAATTAACACAAACAGCGGTTGGAACACTCGAACAATAAAAAGCAATTTTAAATACAACCTGATCAAACACGACCGCGTTTTAATAATATTTAACTTGCTCAAACACTTTTTTTAAACAACTGTTGCATGCACCAAATCATGAGGCGGTCCATGAAACAAACTTAACTTCAGTTTAACAATAACTACAATTTTGACAAATGATAGTTAAAAATGATTAAAAATAAATACAAAAAATATGTATTTAGTGAACTTTCTAGTGGAAACACGGAATGGCAAAATGTAGCTGTGCGGCTGTTAATTGAAAAATACCGTAAAAATAAAGAAAAATTATAAAAAAAAAACGATTGAAAAAGCATATTTGCCAAAAAGTATGTTTATATGTTACAACACGTATCTCTTTCAATGTTTTAATAAAATAAATAACCAAATTAACAATTTATTTTTGTGTTAAAAATTATTAACATGGCGGAAGTGTGTTTCGTGCTGTTTTTAATAACAGCGTTTGATCAAGTGGTTAGAACAAACAAAAAAAATTGCTTAGAACAGAAATGGTTCGAACAGCTAGTGCACTCACTATTTGTAAACAATGTTTACAAATACATGTGTTATTAAGAGAAGAATTTGATGCAGATTCTGAAGATAATGAAGATAGAACAGGGATAATTTTAAGATTATACTTTATTATTTGACAAAATAAAATGGTGTTACTTTTTTGGTCGTGGCAAAATGTATTTGACAAAATTGAAAATGTAGTAATTACAAATTTTTCATTAAAAAAGCAATCAAAATCTTTTTAATTGCATAATTGTAATAATGATAATATTTTACTACGTATCAAAATTGATATTTATCAGCAAGTAGTGTTAATAAAATATTTATTTGTTATTTCATATTGTATATGCAACTTAAGAAAAAAATAAACTAGTCTCTTATATTTAAACGTAGAGTTCATAATAACATTTTACATTGACATTAATGCTTTTGTTAAGACATAACCAATTTATTTTTAAATTTCGAATAACACACAATCAAACTGACTGAATACCTCGTAAAATATTCAAATGCACATGGGCAACCAGACTCTCTAATAAGTGTGAGTGGATATACATGTCACAAGTAGTAACCTTTTATACCAACTATGTTTATACGTTTTACTCACATTAATAAGTTTTGTGATTACTCTACAAATCAATTACAGCTATACTACCTAATGTAAAAATGTGTTTGATGTTTTTGACCCATAAACAAATCGCTGAAATTACAATTGTTTTACAACTGAGTTAATATTTGTTTTCAATCTGCATACAATAATGAAAATATTGCGTGATAAAGACTGGTATTATTATAATTAAGATAATAAGTCGTTGCGATCTATTGTATTATATAATAACTGCAAATATTCTGTGTTAGTTTTTTTTAATTCTAATTAAAAAGTTTTGTTTGTCAAACAAAAAATATTATTTAAAACAACTTTATTTTTTAAAATTAATTTATTACAACTTGAGTGCGGCAGAGTATGTTAGCGGTTATCCATATAATAATTTTCTTATACTGTGTTTTTTTTTGTGGAGTTGCTTACATATGTTTTATAGTTTCAGCAACAAACAAATTCACAAATATTAATTCTTTCGGCCTGTTTAAACAAGTTTTTCATTTAGAAACGCCCAAAATATGTCTTAATTCAATTCAATTTAATACAAAATATTCAATAAATAATTGTATAATAACATTCACAAGCTGCTTATTTTTACTTGTCGACTAAAATAGTTTTTTTATGCAGTTAAATTTACCAGAAACCTTAATAAAAAAAGTTTTCTGGATTTTTAATTAAAACCATTGCCTGTTTTGTTAGCATTTGATACCGAAATTAGTGAGTGCACATAGTATTCTCTTTGAGTTATACTTGCAGAGTAAAAAAGGGGTTTGGGTATGAGGGCGAAATCGCTTAAAATTCCTTTGACGCACAAACCCGGGCAATGTAATTTCTTTTAATCACGTGCAAAATTGTTCGAAGGCAGTTCTGGCCATTAATTTAACAGACAGAGAAAATAAAAGCAAAAAGGAGCAAAGCCAATAGTCTGTACTAATGGGAATAAAGTATGCCCGACGAATCTTTACAACAATAAGAACGCGAAGCAATGGTTCCTGTCAATTTCTCGGAATGCCTGAATATTTATTTATTCAGCCGTATCAACGTTTTGTTTATTTTTTTTGTTATTTTATGTTTATAAGAAATTGAAAATTGTACATGTTTTAAACTTGTTTTATGTTACAACATGCATTCTCTCTCATGTTCACTAGCACGGTATTCATTTTTAAATCAATGTGAATAAATAATGTTAATTATTTTGTAATTAATTCTGCCATTTGCATATCAAATTGTATTACTAATAATTATTTCAAATAGATTGGCTGTGCAATTAATTTGGATTTATAATATCGGTGGTGTTTGCGGCATATAAACATTTTTAATAATAGATTTGTGGCTGCCTATGATAATAATTAAATTAGCGTGGTTTGAATATTAATTTGGCTAATTAAATTCGAAAAATTAGTTTAGCTAATTTTCACAATTTGAATATTATAATACCTATAAGAAGATTTAAACTATTAATGCATTATATTTCATTTGTTTTTTTAAATTAAATTAAATAATCCTAAGTAATTAAGTTTTCACATTGAAAAAAAGAATAAAACTTATATAAATCATTATTTCTACATCACATAGTAATATTCAACATTATTAATATATCTTAAATTGATACAACTTCAAAGGGTATTTAACATGCTTATAATATAAAATTTATACATTGACACTAATTAGGGAATAATAATAATTAATTGGTTTGCTTTAATCATAAAAATTTAATAAGTAATTTTTTTAATATATTTATTTAATCTAACAAACAATTTAAAAGCAGACAGGTTATATTGAGTATAAAATTTTATAACTGATACTCACCAAAAACCTTTTACAGGCAAAATATATAATACAATAATAAATGTATTAACAAACATCAGTTATATTAAACAAATAAGTACATTGTGCGAAAAAAACTTTAAATATTTAAATAACAAAAGTTCAGATTATTAAACAGTAAAGTGCCTGTAACTAAACTTGGTAAAAACCGTAAAAAATGTGCATATCTATGAATCAATAATATTAAAAAAATTAAATAACATATACAGCAGTTACTATGTTTGTATTATCAAAACTTGATTAATATATTGCACTGAGCTAAATTTAGAGGCGATATTTTAGAGTTTTCGCTTGTGCACTGACGATGCCTAGTATCTGGTCTACATACACTCTCATATTAAATTATATACATATATTGCAAAGTAGCTTAAATATGATCATTAGACTGGTTCTTAAATTTTTTTTTGTAGAATTTCTTTGGGTGCATCTCTCAAAAAGAGATATTTATGCAAAAAAAGTTATCCATGCCAAATTTCAGCCCATAAAAATCAAAAGAACACATATTGCACTGCTATTGAAGTTTTAAAAGTAAACCCATTACTTTTCTTAAAAAAAAAACATTATTAGAATGTTACAAATTTCACAAAATAAAAAAATACGTACAATACGACCAGAATCTCAAATTCTAATAATTTTTGTTTACGAGTCTAATTTTATGTTCAAAATTTAAAATTTAATAAAAATATGTTAATTTAAAAAAATTAAAAAAAACAGTATTGATGTAAAGTTTTATGTTATAAAGGCGGTTTCCAAAACCAAATGTTTTTAATTTTAGAAAGAGACAAGAAAGGCGTTATTGGTTCTAAGACACACGTAGTTTTATAGGCCTATGTGTTGGCTACACTATGTCATAAAAACAAATGTATTTACTGCATTTTAATTTTTAAATTAATACCAGCTTTTAGGGTAATTTGCCCACTGTGTGCCGTTTTTATGTTTTTAGTAAAATTGTAACTTGAATGGCTTTGCAAGTGTCTAAAAACTTATAAAAGACACATTTAAACAATTTCCATACCTTGTCGAGAATTCTGTAATGACAAATAATAGTAGACTGATCGATGTTAAAATTCTTAGCTAGTGTTCTGGTGTTCCAACTTTTGTCTTTCTTCACAAACGCCAGAAAGGCTTCGTCATCAAAATCTAACAATTGGTTTCTTCTTAATTTGTTGTCTAAGCTAGTTTCACCATCATTTAAGCAAACAAACCACTTTTGGGATGTTCTTTTGCGCGCACAGTCACATTGTCAAAAAAATTTTGGGGAAAAAAACGCAAAATGAATTAAGGTTTTTTTTCCTTTCTCAATGTGTGGCAGCATACTGTGGAGGCTGTGATTAAAAATACACATTTTAATCAACTAACAACATTAAAGAATTATATTAAAACAAAAGTTAATTAAACAGCAAATTTGAACAACAAAATAACGGTAGATCACTCATGTATTGTCTGAAGAAGGCTGAAGTTTAGCCAAAACTGCAATCACAGTGTGACAAAATAAATGGTGATATAAAAACATAGTAATTGTTTTATTTAATCTTGGTAGATCATTATCTTAATAATAGAATTATTTACAACTTAGTGAATTTTCAATAAAAATAATGAGAATGTATATATAAAGTTTTCCAATAAAAGGTTTTATTTTGATATTTAAAAAACGGCTATTTTTTAAGAAAAATCAATAAATGTTTATTTCATTGTAAAGAAGAAGGTATGCCATTAACATTTAAAAACGATATGAGTCAAATGGTTACGGTTGCAGTACCACATTCTTTTTATGCAATTTTTCATGACCAATTCGCACATTTGCGGCTGTATATCCTCAATAACTCTACAAATTCCAGCTTTAAGGTCTTGAATCATTTGTGGAGGATTGGCATAGACCTTATCTTTCACGTGGCCTAAAAAAACTCTATAGGTGTTAAATCACAAAATCTTGGTGGCCAATTGGGATCACCTCTTCAAGAAATAACACGGTCATAAAACTTTTCTTGCAAAATTGCAATTGTTTTGTTGCTTGTGTCTGTGTTTTGTTGAAAATAAACGTCGTCAACATCAATATCTTCCAATTCCGGCCATAAAAAACTAATAATCATAGCTCGGTAGCGCCATCCATTCACCGTAACAGTTGCACCAGTCACATTTTTAAAAAAGTAGTGTCCAATCACACCGCTAGCCCAAAAACCGCACTAATCAGTGGCACGTTGAGGATGCAAAGACTTTTCAACAATCATTCTTGGATTTTCTGAGCCCCAAATGCGACAATTCTGCCTATTAACGTAACCTCCGAGGTAAAAATGAGCCTCATCTCTGAAGATTTTTCAATGAAATTCCGGATTATTTTGATGCACATCGTATCTTTGCTGATTGAGTCCTTCAATCAGCAAAGATACGACGTTTATGGTAATTGACTGGCTTGAGTTCTTGTGTTAACTGAACTTTAAAAGCCTTAAAACTTAAGTCTTTTTGCAAAACACAATGTAATATCGTTTATGGAATGTCTAATTTCAAAGATCGACGAGGAATTGACAAACCTGGGTTTTCTTCAACACTACGAGTTACATCAGCAATATTCTTATGTGTTCTTGAGAGATGCACACGGTTTCAATTCTTCACATCACAAACTTGTCCCAACAGCTTAATTTTTTTTATTTGGTTTACTATTGCCGGCCGAAAAGGTGCTTTACGACGACCAAAAAATGCTTTAGTTTTGCGAATTGTGACTGAAAAAATTTCATAATTTTTGTAGTGAATTTTAATAATTTTAATGTGTTGTTGAAGCGTGTATGTGTATCATTTCATTTTTAATAATAGCGTAGATTTTATGTGTCAAATGTCAAAAGATAATAACTTCAAAATTGACACCTGCTCAAATAGCCTGCTATTCAAAATAAAACTTCTTATTGGAAAACCCTTTACATCAATTGTTATTTAATATTTTATTTATGTTTTGTTATGTATTTTTTGTAATACCACAATTTTTTTTAAATTTTATTGTTATTCATTTGTTTATCTTAAATTATTGAATAAATAATTAAACAAATAGTTGCGGTTATATTTAGCGTAATTAAATTCTTAATGTTTTAATAAATGTAGATGTATAGTATCTTAATGCACTAGATGATACCACGTTATTGCTTTTTTAATTTTATGTATTGTGTTATAAGCACTAATCTATTTATTAAGACTTGTTTCTTGATATTATGCAATGCTAAATCATACACGGGCATACTGACAAAAAAATTTTTTTGCAAATCAAAACAATTGCTTGTGTTTGACTTTTGGTCGCTGTAATTATTGAATAAAGTTGGAAGTCTGCTGTCAAGTGTTACATCTATCTACATTAGACTTATTCTTAAAAAACTCTCAGAAAGTAATCTATATGCAAAAAAGTAAACTATGCTAAATTTAAGGCTTTAGGAATCAAAAGATCACGTGTCATTAAAGTTATAAAGGCAAATCTGTTACCTTACTTAAAAAAACACTATTAGAATGCTACAAATTTAACAAAATAAAAACAATACGTACAATACGTCAATCTGAAATTTTTTTAAATTTTCAGTAAAAATCATATATAGTGCAATACGTGTTTTTTTTAATCGTAACGACTAAAATTTGGCACGGTTTACTTTTTTGTTAAAAAATCACTTTTCAAAGGTACACACAAAAAAATTCCACACACACAAATTTAAGAACCAATCTAATATACATAGTGTGATTACTTTGAGCAAACTGCGCACTATCCTTTTTCTATTTTCATTATTTTTCAAAATATGTAACTTTAAAAGTTTTTATTTACACTTTGTTTTGAGTTTGCTTTAGTGAAACTAGATTAGATATAGTATCAAAAGCAGTTTACATAGGAAAATAAAACTTGTAGCATAACCTTACGTTAACTTTTAAAGTACGTATGATGAGCTAGTATGTCTTCCCAGTTCTTTTATATAATATGAAAACTATGACAATCAAGCAATGTAACCGTTTAAATGCATTTGAATCAACTAAGGCTTCGGATAAACCAAAAAACTACTATCAAAGGTATAAGTTTATACGAGGACTAATAACCTTGTTTGCTTTTACCAACATTTTGCACAACCGGATAACTATTCCTCATATAAACAAAATAAATATTAGTTTGGTAATACTATTCAGTCAAATGTTAAGTAGTAGTTAATTTTATCTGTCAAGTTGTTTCTGAAATTGTACATGATGATGAATATTTTCAATTCCAACAGTAATGAAGAACAGAAGCCATGCGATTGATCTTTGCACTAAACTGCTTCTTATTTTGCGGTTCAATTCCACAAGTTTAATGTTGCTTGTTGTTGCAGATTTTTTAGAAATTAGCAAATCTGCTGCATGTGTTACCATAAAAAATGTGACAAAAAAATTGTCAGTTTACGGCTTTGGTATATAAATACGCCAGCAACCGCAAAAAATAATATATACTAGACGTGCAGTTAAAGTTCTATCAAGTTTTAAAATTTTCGAAAGTGATTAGTGCGATTGAAACTGAATTAACTAGAGAACCAGAACATTATTGCAATAGGAAGAGGTGGTTCTTATAAAACGTCTTTTCTAATAACTTTGTTAACACATTCAAATTTGCCAGATATAACAAGTCGCAGATTAGAACAAGAAACTGTGTTATAAAGAGCTATTGTGATTGGAAAAGAAGATTTCCAATACTTTTGTTATGTATAAAGGTGTTGTTGGAATAGTCGCAAATTATCAACGGCTGTGCTTTACAATATGACAATTGATCAAATTAATAAATTGCCTCAAGATGATGTTGAAATAATTGCTGCTGTTTCGGAAAATAAAGCAAGAAGATTACCAGATCTAGCACTGCAAGGAAATGAATATAATAATGAAAGATGAAATAGTCTTATAAGAGACTATTTTGTTAATTTATTATAATTAATAATTTGAATAAATTTTTATATAAAACTTTTTTATTTATTATTTACAATTTGATTCAATAACTCTTGTTTTAATATTTTTATTTCTCGATCGTGATATTTATTGTTTTTTAACATTTTTGCGTCGTCCTGTTCTTGTAATAATTTAATTTGAAAATTAATAAATTCTATTCATTTTTTTTGTTCTAATTGTGTGTATATTGCCGTCTTGGTTTATTTTTCTTTTTTTTTTGGTCTATTAGGTAGTAGTGAGAGTATGTACATATGCAAAATAAAAATTTGGTGTAAGGAATGATGTTTTATTTTACATTATCTGCTGCTGTAGATAGTTTAATATTTTGCATTCTTTCTATTATCTTCCGTTCGGTGTAGGATACCCAACGGTAGCCGATTGAAGTGAATCGCGCTACGGCAAACAAGGCCATGCAAACATGTGGCTTGCCCAAACAAAATGGTTTTTCAAACCGGATTTACGACTGCAAATAGTTAAACAGTGCAATTAAACACAAGTGAAACAATTAAATACTTCGTCCACATACACAATCATTATTATCGAAGACATCATTATTGGACATCACGCGGTCTCAATACTCACAAATTATCAACGTCAAAACTATGGTGGAACGGCCCAGAATTCTTGACAACAACAGAATTTACCTGGCCTAACAATATTGTGAACACCAGTCAAGAAGATATGCCTGAACTTAAGATTACCACAAATTCATTAATTGTTACCAGAACGGTAGATAGTAACATACTTACCAAATATTTGTCACAGATTTAGTCACAATTGCAAATCTCTTGCAATTTCCTTAGCCAACATTGATCACGATTATAAACATCCCATCACATTAGACTCCAAACACTGACTAACTTATCTTATAATTACTCATGAACATGAACGAGTACTACATGCAGAACTTTTGTTATAGTTATCGGCAGTCCGATTAAAATATTGGCTATTAACTGGGAAAAACTTGATAAAAAAAATTTGTTGAGGCATGTTTAAAATCAAAACTTTTAACTCCATTATCTACCGATCCTTCAGATTTTCTTCCACTTACACCCGGACATTTTTTTATTGGATCCAATTTGCAATCTATTCCACAACCCGATTTGCGTAACACACACTTTAACAGGTTACTTAAGTACCAAAGATGTCAACAATTAGTTCAACAATTTTGGACACAATGGACTCGCGAATAACTTAGCCAACTCCAGCAGCGGTACAGATGGACCCAAGAAGCCACGACATGTCCAGAGATAGGAAACCTAGTGGTGTTGAAAGAAAAAAACATCCCTCCTCAAAGATGGCACCTTGGTTGAATACTCAAACTTCATCATGGTGACATCAAAGAGAACAATAAGTTCCTTTTAACAGGGGCATGCGTTTAATGTTAAATATTAATCATATTGTGTATGAATTTTTATCTGTTTATATTTATTCATATTGCGCGCAACCCTTTTTTGTGCCATCCGACAAGCAGGTATACTTTGAACCTGGAATAAAAGTAATAAAACCAACAAGCAATACATCGACTACGGCGACCAGTCCGTCTCACTATTATATGTATCACACTCAATGTAAACTATATAATATTATCAAATTCAATTTAATAAATGTACATAGATAGTTTAATATTTCGGATTCTATCTATCATATCCTACACCCAATGGTGGCCAATTGAAGTGAATCGCGCTACGGCAAACAAGGCCATGCAAACACGTGGCTTGCCCAAACACAAATCTATATAAAAAGAAAATAGCCTGTGACAATGCTTACAAAACAATATTAGAGGAAATAAACTATTATAATAAACAACAAATAGCATGTGTATTTCCGCTTGTCTGCTACCTGTCTTAGCAAGTGTGCCAGAAGCAATTTGCATGCAATTTTACTTGCACATGTATCTTCACTGTGCCATTAATTGGCACATTAAAGCTACTTCCTA
Source organism: Tachinus rufipes (assembly GCA_963932245.1). NCBI lineage: Eukaryota > Metazoa > Arthropoda > Insecta > Coleoptera > Staphylinidae > Tachinus > Tachinus rufipes. Next base: position 74,671,301 of record OZ010744.1, read on the forward strand.
AACTTCATAACATGTGTATTCCTTGCTTTACCATACCATACTCATGAGCAGAAAGACTTTGTTTGATATCCTTTTTCATTATCTTATATGTACATTCTTTCATTTAGATTAAAAATATATTTTCTTATGTAGATAAGATTTTGTATAAGATTATGAAATAAATTTATCTACTAGTACTACTACTACTCGTAATAATTTAATTTAATATATTAAAACTGTTCCACCCTACGATGTGTCGCACAGGTCGCGTCTATACCATATAAATTTTATTTTTATCATTTTGGTTTATTGAATTCTATTAATAACAACTTACAAAATTCAATGTGGGCTTAAAAAAATCATTTATTTTCCACACTTTTAACAAATACGATTAATTATTATATTTGGTAGTGGCATAAAATAAATAAAGTGATTTGCTGAAAATCTCCGCAGATCACATTATTTTTAAGTAATGCCTCAATTTAATTATTCTTACAAAGACGAAATTAAAACTGTCGAGTTTATCCGCTTAAAAGAGAAATAATTTCTCAATAATTATTTCTGTTTTAAGCGGATAAAGTCGATAATATTCAGCTGATTAAGTTATCTTTTAGAGATAGATAAATAACACTTTGATTATACTGCAATCAAAGTTATTTAATATTAATATACAATAAAATATAATAATTGTTATATATATTTTTTAAATGTTATTGTAATCTATTGATTTTTGTTAGGTTATTGCTACAATTAATATAATTATATAAAAGCATTTAATTTATTTATTCTGCAATATTTTGGGATACATGTTGTTTAAAATAACACGTTATGCAGTAATTTTTTTTGCAAGTATTACACTGATATTTGGAACGAGAACATTTATTTTGAGCTTTTTTCCAGCTCTACAGACTGAGAGGCAACAATATAACGCCTCACTTTTTTATGTATAAAATAATACAAAAACAAAATATTTTGTTGATAATAAGATACAAAAATAATGTTAGAACGTAAATAAAGAAAAAAAATCACCCAGTCCAGTAGACACCAAAAAATTAACTAATAGCGGGGTTTAACGTCTTAAACATTAAGCACCTTGTATATTAGAAACAAAAATATGTTAATATAAAAAAAAAACTTTAGACGCAAAATACGCTGTTTTATTTTGACCTAACCTATCTACAACACCCTATATATTTAGAAGACATTATTTTGATATGATAGCTTAACTGCACTAATGTGTATGTTGTTATACATTTATTCAATTTTTCACTTAAACTTCAATTTACCAATTGAATCAATACATTTTTTATGGTTAATTAATTTCAAGCACTATAATTTTTATGCTTTTAAAGCATTTTATTTTTAGCTAAAATCAATAATGTCACAATTGGCAGAGACATTATTATGGTTTCAAATCAGTTCAAATTTATAGAGCAAAAAGTTTTAAAATTAATTATACCTTTTTCAAATTCTAAATTCTGTTTTTTTATTAACTTTTTTATATAACTTTTATGTGATATTTATAATGCATATTTTTTAAACTGGTTGGGAAAATAGATTATACCTTAAAATTTTAAATCAAATTGTTCTCATTACATAATTTTTATAGATACGCTATTTTATCTATCCAACAAGACGCAAAAACAGATTTAATAATATAGTAAATATCTTCAGTATTGGTAATAGTAATGAGTCGTTATTGGTATTATTTTAAGATGTGCCACTATAGCCGCCGGTGAGCGAAATGTTATTTGCATGACGTTTGAACGCTGCAGTTTCATTATGTAGTTCACACAGAATAAAATGTTATAAACGCTTATTTCCGGTAAATTTATATAGATTTGATTATTTAACCAAACAAATGATTTAATTAAATAGAATCTGATCTTAAAAACCTTACAAGATTTATAAGGTACATAACGAGCTTTCAATTAACTGTAATGATTTTGCTACAGCCGTGATTGTATATTTTCTATGCTGTGTTTATTTATTGCGCCAATGAAAATCATGTTGATGGGATGTCGGAGAATAAGTAACCGTCGCCGACATAAACCGTTCATTATTATACACGATGTGACTTTTATACGTTATAGTACAAACATGACATGAGCTTCTTGCGGGTGTATGTATGCTGGAGCCCATTGTCGACCCACCTGAAGGGTACATATAGATCGGGGTCCGATTGAGCCGTCACTCATAATTTGCAATCTGTGTTCCCGTATTTCCTCCGCAAACATCCCTGACAGAAAATCCATATGGGACATGCATGATATACCTATTCCTCTTTAAGGTATCATATTTACCTTGTGTCATATTTATTCAGGACGTACTAAATCAGCAAGGTCTCTCTCTGAACTTAATTCAAACATGTTTTATTTTTGATTGCTCAATATTAGTATTCTACATGAGTATTTTATTATCATTTCCGTAATTTTGCTTATGTAGTAGCGTTTCTTAATATAAAGTTATAATTATGTTAAGGATGCAACATATGAATACATATTTTATGTAAATTTTATTAAACATTAGCATTTATAAATAAATAATAATTTAAGTAATATGCATGGTTATCATCAAAATAAAAATTTAATAACAACATGATTTATCATTTGTTCGCGGTTTCCTCAATCTTCTCGCATTTATCCCTACCAACATTTGTATTCATTTTTTTAGACTGCATCCATTTATCACGGGTGTTCATTTTGCATGCACAATATTTCTCTATTTCCTGGCCAAACAAAAATACCAGAGAGATAAAGCCTGAAGGCGGTGTGGAGTGGTTTTTGCGTTGCAAATTGATGACTTTTTATTTCTATTAGATGGTAATATTTTAAAACATTCATAGGATCTCTAAATCTGTATACGCATACAATATGTTTGCAGTGTGTAAATTGGATATGATTTATGAGTGCTAAGACAGAATTTAATTTTAAAAATTGTATGCGAGAATTTAGAGAGTTTTTATTATTTGTTTCAAATTAAATTGTGATATATATGCATTGTAAAATTTAGAAGTAAAACTTAATTTTCTTGTGATGTTATGATATATGAATAAATGTTAATTGTTGCTAATTAAAGTTAAAACCTAGCAAATGCTAAAAAAAACAATATAATATATTAAATTGTATTGAAGTTATAAAACAAAATTAACCAATTTTCTCATAAACAATTAACGCTATTGTTTTTTACTAAAAGATAGGTACAGTTTCTAAAGTTTTAAACTATATACAGTCATTACAGTCCACGGATTAAATTATAAAAAAAAACAAAATTTTTCAATGTTTTAAAATGTAACTCCTGAAGTCATCTTAATGTTGGTTCTATAAAGCAGTTTAATTTTTAGGCTAACTTTTAATTTATATTCACACTTATCTCAAAATGTTATGTTATGTGTTATGTATACTTTCTTTAATATGGTATTAGATTAAATAAAATACTATAGTGACGTGTTGAAATTGCAACAACCAGAAATAAAATAAAGTAAATTTAGTTTTTTAAAGTTTTTTCTTATGTCAACTTTAAAAGAAAATTTTTGCTATATTGAAGTGATTAATAAAAAAATAATAAAAAATATCCAGAAGCAAGACTGTCCAAATGTTAATGACCAAAACTGTAAAAACTAGTTTCAATAAAGCTGTTTTAATTTATTATTTAGTTAAAATTCTAAACTTTATTTAGAAATAAAGCTGTAAAAACTGCAAGTTCAAAATATTTTGTTTGTGAATAAGCAACAAAATTTTGACAAAAAAAGATTTTTATAAGATTTATATTTTTTAATTAATTTACATTTTCTACCAATGGAGTAGTTGCATTTCAGTATTGCATATGTTAAGCTAATGGAAATCTTTGTTTAAATTGTTTTAACCAAAAACATGATTTTCAATATATCCCGTACGTAACTCATATTTTTTGCGATTGGTTAAACAAAGATTGTAGAAAATATGAATTGGAAGAAATAAGCCAATTTTGTATATGAACATTTATTTAACTGTTATTCTACTCAGAACTATTAAACAATCATTTAAATCTGCTAAAAACGAATTGTTGGAACAATCTACATTAAACAAAAATAAGAAAAATAATAATAAAACAAAAAGTATCAAAATATAAATAAAATATATAACATTTTGTAAATTGCTTAAGTCTAACTATAATCAAACACAATTTTATAAAAATAAGTTAATAGTTTTAAAATGTTAGTTAGGTTAATGATTTTTTTATTACAAAAAACTGTTCTTAAGAAAATTTTGTCGTAGTCGTATGAAAAAGCTACTTTAACTAAATATAACATAATTTTGATGTATTTGAAGGTATCCTTGACTTAAAACAATAAAAAATGTATGCAAGACTTAGAGCACAGTTTAGTCCCTAAATGTATAAATTACTTAATTTTCACTTAATATAAAAAACTAAAACTATCTTATTAAAGACTAGATTTAAGCAGTCTGTAAACATTATCTAACCTTAAATGCTGTCTTTTAAAAAAAAAACTTAATTTAAAAGTTTATTCCATGTGTTGATAGTACGGCTAAAAATTGTTTTTTAAAAGTTTTGGTCTAACTCGGAGCTGTCTTGTACTGCCTTGTAGTACAAATAAATATTTGTTTAAATAAAAATATGTTTTCTATTTTGTTTAAATAAAATCCATGAAAATATTTATAGAAAAGCTATATAAAAAAATATGCAACATTAAGACAGTGTTGTAAAGTATCTAAGTGATTAGTCAATTTGTTAGCATAGTTTATAATTGTTTATAAGTATTGATGTATTGTCTGAGAAGCTGAGGGTTATTCACTCATAGATCAAGTGGGTCTTTGAGGTGTGAAAAAATACATCGAGAAGAAGTCATTGAGGTGCTTCACAACTGTCTAAGGTTATTCATACATAGGCTGAGAAAAGTCTTGGAGATGTGTAAAACAAAGTACATTAACATTGAAATCATTGAGGTACTTGACAGTTGTAGCATAGCAGGTACACTGGCAGATTTGGGGTTGTACTAGGCTGTAAAAGATGGTTATTTATACACTGGCACAAAGCCTTGAGGTTATATGTTGATACCGTATTTAGCATTGAGATTTTATACGTAACAGTTGTTAAGAGTATGCTTGTGCACTGTCAGTTAAAGCTTTGGGGTTACACAATAACTGTAAAACTGAAAAAAAACTGTAATAGATTGTCAAGCTTACACAGCAAGTTGGGTCATAAAGTTGTATGCAGAGCACATTACATTAGTAAGGAGCAGTTGTATTAGAGTATACCTTAAGGATGTGTTAATTATGTGATTGATGTAATTGTTGAGATTGCGGTATGACTACCAGTCATATGTTGCAGAAAAATTATATGTTTGTTGCGCGGAACATATCTATATATATGTGCAGGTTAAATTTATAGAAAAGCAGCGCGGGAACAATATCGGTTGTTACGCTGAGGATGAGATGGACCAAGCCGACCCGATTGGAATAGAGTGGGGCATAGCAGCTTGGAAGGAGGGTCAGTCGCGGGACGTACAAAGGAGCTTTAGTAACTTTTGCGCATTGAAGCGATGCGGTTTGACATCAGTTCATTAATAAAGACATTATTGCTAAATAGTGTTAACTTAATTAATATACGTCGTTTAAGCACGGAATAGTTAGTTATATAAAAAAACTATTGATTTAACTATAATTTACAGGTATTTGTTTATAGATGCGACAAATTCTAACCTAAAAATTTCAAAAAGTTTTGCCATATTGCTCAAAATGGTCCTTGAAAAGTATGAAATATAAAAAGTGCAAAACTATAAATAAAACTTTTAGTTATTTAAAAAATTTATTAATGTAAATGAAAAATAAAATTGGCAAATGAGTAGAACCTTGAAAAACACCAGCATTTATTATTTTGTTGTTTTGGTGGAGTTAAAACCATTAATTCTAATTATAGTTTTTTAATTATCAAATAAACTATTAATAAGATTTACGTATTTAAAATCAATACTTATACAATAGAGCTTGTTGATAAAATTAAAATGCCTTGCTTTATAAATGTCTAGAGCTACTGCAAAATTTTCTTTGTTTAGCGTTGTTTTGATCAAAATTCAAATTAAGTATCTGATATAAAATTATTTTGTTTTAAATACTTGACAATGTGAAAATTAGACAATGATGCAGTTAATGTTAATAAAACTAATATTTTAGTCAGAAAAGAAGCTAATTTATTAGCAAATGTTTTAAAAATAATAGGTAACATATTATCTATGCCTGATGCTTTTTTGATATTTAAATTAAGAAAATATAATAATATGCAAATTGGTTTGCAAAAGTATTTGCTTTTTTTGAATCAGTAACTAGATTGTTTTGATCATTTTGAAGATGATGTATTAAAGATTTTGAATTACCTTGCAATAAATTTATTGTAAAATTTTTGTTGGTTATAAAAAGCTAAGAAATTTTATTAGCTTTGTTTTGTCAATCCTATTTTTTTTTTCAAAATGTATAAAATTGTCTCAAAGTTTACAAACATTTTTATGATCTTGATAAGTCTGATCAAAACAATTACTGGCGTATTTGTTAAATGGTATTTGTTTCTTATTAATTGCTTTTGTTGTCTAAATTAAGTACAAGTACTTGTTTTGGTTTAATAACAAAGAACGGAACAAATTTTTTGATGACATTTTAAATAGTTTTTGTAAATTTATGCTGCAGTATGTATATCCTTAAAATATAAACAATTTGTATCAAAATCAAAGTGATTAAGAAATACTTTCATTTTTACTACGTTCATCTTAAATTATGTATAAATATCATGCAATGCCGTAGTCATACAAAGCATACTAAAAAAGTTTTTAAAATCAAAACAATGGTCTATGCTTAACCCTTGGCCGTTGTAATCATTAGATTTAGTTTGAATAAATTATTAATTTAATTCATAATTTATTGACAAATTAAAATGGTTTGAGCTTGCATTAACGTTGAGTACTAAATTGCTTTATCTAGAACCACAGTAATTTGTTTGATTATTTATAATTAAAAAATTTAATATATAGTATAGGAAAAATATTTATAAATATATTTATGTAGTAATTTTAATGTAAACAATTTGACAAAATTTTAACTTTCAAAAATATTTTTTGCAATAAATTTTGTCGACTTTTAAAATAATAAAACCACATATTTTAGACCACACTGCTCAAAATATCAGAAATTCGTTACTTCGTTTCACGTTAATGTTCAACTGTCTTTTAGATATTTACCAAAAGTATAAGCGCACTTTTTAAAAGAGTAGTATAAATAACTTATAAATTACTATTTGCCAATAGTAGTATAAATACCATCAACATAAAATTTAATCTATCATTTCTACTTCGACAAGTTTAACTTTCTAAAAACCTAAAGGAATTGCTACAATAATAAATTGCAAATAATTTCAAAGAACTTAAAAAAAAAATTAATTAGTTACCAACTTAAGACAGTATATAGCAAGACAAGTAAAATATTTCTTAAAAAAAACTATTTAGTAGATAGGTGCTTAAAGTAAAATAACCGTACTGCCGTACACCATTTCACTGTTAATGTGTAAGAAAATGCTCAAAAAACCACACAAAATCGTAAACAAAAGCCAACGCATCCTCAGCGTGACTGTTTCCAACTAAGTTTCGTGTAACCAGTCGTTTTGGTGATCTGCACAGAACTGCAATTTAAAGTCGTTAGATTTTTATGTAAAGTGTAGTCAAAAATTAATGTTATCCACAAACAGTACAGGCACTAAAGCACAATATTGGTCCAACAGCCTGGAACCATAAAAAATGTACTGAAACTTGAGTTGACAGGATGAGCTTCTGCCGAACCAACCACATAAAAGAAATTGTATGAAGAGAATTGTTCTTTTCAATAATTCAAAAAGTTTATCAAAACTGTTTAACGTTGTTTGTTATATAGCATAAAAAAACTTAAGTAGACCAAATCCGGCCTAAAAAAGTTATCTACTTTAGACCTTATTAAACCATACACATGCAACGCGGCTAATGGTTAAAACTATTCAGTTTCAGTATAGAAAAGCTAACAATATTAATAAAAAAGGTCCGCATTGATTAAGTTTTACTATACAAAATAATATCCTAGTTTAAAAGTTATCTAATTAAATACACTGTATGTTTAACATTAACTTACAGTTGTTGATATATATCTGTCGGTCTTACCTGAAACAAAAATTAAAATATTAATAATCAATAAAGTAGTTTTTGAGCGTTAAGTTTGAACTTAGCACAAAATTATCAGAAATTAAATTATATTTATAATCTTCTAAAATACATATTTACAAAAAACTTGTTGTATCAAGTAGCAAGTCTTTGTAGTACTAATTTTTGAAGTGATCGTACATATTGTTTCTTCCCAATGCTAATAAGTTTGATATAAAAAAATGCTTCTTGTATGTATTTTTTTAGAGTAACAAAATTACTATCCTTTGCCATAGTACAGAATAACGTCTCAGCTTTGTGTTTATTTTGTGTCAACAAAGTATCGGTAGCTCTGGAAGACTTATTATGTAAACCTTGTATAATTCCAGTAAAAACAACTACAAATTTGTCCATTCACGGGACATGTAACAACAGTAACAATTATGCTATCTCAATTGATTACTAAAGAAATACTCTAGCAAGCAAAAAAATAGAGGTAAAATTATGACTATTAACTTTATGTTAGCAAACTGTAAACCAAAGTAGGTAATTAATAATTCATTTCCTGACAGTTATTTATACCTTGCTACAGACTTTTATGAAAGAGCATCCAATTCGCTCTAATTTAAAACCTACACATCGTTGTAGTTTTTTACTTAGTGTTGATTTTTCTCTGCAAAACTTGTCATTCACACGGTGTACTGTACTTAACAAGTCATAATGCCTTTAGGCCCTATTGTTGTAGCAAGAATTATAGCGTCGATTGAAAATGGGTAAGGAAAACGTGAAACTGCAAAGATTGTTGGTAAAAGTCTTTGTGCTATACAAAAGGTGTATCGCCGTTACTTGGATACTGGCTTGATAACCAGAAGATCAAGAACCGGGCAAAAAAGTCATCACGAATAGAACAGCACAGTAGAAAAGACGCCGAGAAAGATACGCTTCAGTTTGTATTGATGAGTTGGTTATAGTTTGGGCAGGAATTTCTACCAAATCACGCACAGAGTTGGTCTTTATTGTGAAAGGCCCCCTAACAGTTGCTATTGCAGGAATAAAATAATATCGACCAAAATGTGGCCCTTAATTTAGTTCGAAATGTTCCTCGTCGACTTCAAGCAGTCATTAATGCAAAAGGGAGTGATACTCGTAAATACTGATAAGTTTTTTTTTATATATTGGTTCCATATTAGTCCTAGGAACGAAAATTCAAACTTCGTCTGAACTGTAAATTTGTGAGAGATTAAAACAAAAAATTCCAAATCTAAGTCATAATTTTAAAGTTACCTCTATTTTTGCTCGTCAGTGTATTTTTAGAGTAAAGTACATTTCACTCATGCTTTAGATTTTAAATAACTGCTGCATGATAACCAAAATTTTAATGTTTTTTTTTTCACATTATTTCAAATCTAAGTATCTAAATTCTGAGTTTACTATATTGTTTTGTATAATATATATATATTTAAAATTTGAAAGCGTGTGAGTAGTGTACTATACTGTTACTCCTAGAATAACAATAATTTAAACAATCTTTATGAACAATTTTTAAAAAATTACCACAATAAGTTAAATGTTTTTAAAAAACAAGCAAAAAAAATTATGGAAAATGACCAACAAAAAAAAAAACAAAAACCATAAGGGTAATTCCAAGATAATTTTGAACAATCGTCAATACATTGACATCTTCGATTTTGCTCAAATTATGACAATTCCTAAAACTTTAGATCTCTAGATGCAATAAGTATAAATTCGGCCATTTTAATTTTTTAGAAGTTTTTTGTCTCCTTTCAGTTTTTGTGTTGTAAATAAGCAAAAAATAGTCAAAAACTATATTCAGAAGGGTGTGTTTTATAGGAAATTTCCTGTAAAACACGATCCCGCCCTTGGTTTTCCGATTTTTTTTTCTGAAAATAAAAAAATACTATTTTATGAAAAATTTGATACCTTTAATTTTGCTTTACCTGTACACTTGATATTTGAATATGATACTCCTGAAACATAGTACTTTTGATCCCAAAAATATAAAATCTGGATTTGCTTGCCCTAAGGTGAAATATAACTCATAACTGCTAAAAATGAGTTACTTTAAAGCAATTTTCCTCAAGTTTTCCGTAATTTTACTAATTAAAAATTATTGTGTTTGTTGGATGTGACGATGTGACGATGTGCTTGTTCTGCTAATAAAAAAATGTGTTGTCAAAATTATTTCAATTTTTGCAGAAATCTGTTTATTAAAACTGGACAATTTTTTAATATGTTAAATATGTTTTAATGTAGTGCCAATGCTTAAGAAATAAAAAAATACAAACTAATTGCGCTTGTTGGTGTCTTTTCTAAGATAAAAAACTGTTTTTCCGCAAATTTTTATTTTTATTATTTTTTAAATTAGTTAACATAACCGAAAGTAAATTAAAAGCAATGTTAAGCAAAAATTGTTATTATACATTTACTCTGTAAGTATAATTTATGTTTTTTGTATCAAATTGTAAAAAATTTGTTTTTTTTTAGAGTATTTATAGGTACATATATTTATAGGTTGTTTCCTAAAAAACGCCGGAAACTATAATTTTCTTATTTTAAATTTTAAACTCAACAAACTATATATATATATTCTTAAATGGCAAAAAATAAGCTATCTTTTGACGTTCTCAGTTTGTAAATATATTTTACTTGTTTTGAGTAACAATATCCATCATCGTTATTTTAAATGTATATTTTTACATATTTGTTCAGGGTGAAATTCTGCATACAGCAGTGTATTTTATTTATATATTTGTAGACGGAAATATTTTTAAAAAAATTATGAATTGTGCAAGAAAAACAATCGTAAATACTAAAATATTTTATTGAAAAAAAAAACTACAGAACATAATATCTACAAATATTGTTCAAATTGTTTTGTTTTCAAATCTTTTAGTTACTCAATTACTGGCATATAATATCAAATTGGGAGATAGTTCGTGGCAATCATTGATAATCCTAAGCCTTAGTATTTCATTGTTTTCTGGTTGTGTTTGATAAACATGATGATGATTTGCAATTTCCCTGATATTCTTGGATTTTTGGTTTTGGGGTTATCTTAAAGATCATGTAAACACCGGCAATAAGAAACTATTATGGATTCAACACAAAACTGATAACTAGAATACAAAAAGCAGTTATTTAACTAACCAAAGTAGCATCACGTAAAACTATAAAGAAACAAACTGTCAACTGTCATAGGAAATAAAATACTTAAAAATAAACTAAAGAACGTCTTGAAAATAGTCAGAAGTTAACAAAAAAAATTTAAAAAAAATTTAAAAAAATTGTAAAAAAGTATTACAAGATAAATGTGTGAAGTAAATTATTGCCGAATTAGCCAAATATTATACCTATACAAATTAATAATAAAAATTATAACCAACAGAATAACTAAATAACTTAACAATTACCAACTATAAAAACAAGCAAGATTTGGAAAATAGTAAGACAATCAATAACTTACTGACAATAAAACATAACATTAGTTAGTATAGAGACATAGACTGTGTATAAAGCAATAACAACTGCAAAATTGACTATAATTACAGCAACCTAATAAAAAAATGTAACAAAAATGCGACGGCATCTTACATTCTACACTAAAAAACATAACTCAAAAAAGTTGTTTGACAAAACTACTAAAATAACGTATAAAAGTCAAAAAGAGCCAAAATTAGTAAAAGAAAAATAAATCAAAAAAATTAGTTTAACCAAACAAACTAGACAGAGGAAGTAAAAAAAATATTAAAACTCAAATAAAGTTTTAGAAAACTAATACTTATCTTAAAAATTAAAAAAAAAAACACTTAAAATTAAGAGTGCATAAAATTCGACAAAACAAACAAAAACATCAAATTATTAAGAGTCGCACGAGGGTAATTCTACTGAAATTCAGACAATCGTCTCCACATTGATATCTCCGATTTTGCTAAGTTTTATACACATCTTTGAAGTACAAAATATGTCAATTTCTAAAGTTTTAGATCTGCAATAAAGTGTAAATGGCGGCAATTTTTATTTTTTTAGAATATTTAGTTTTTTTTTTAGTTTTTGCGCTGTAAATAAGCAAAAGATAGTCAAAATTCATATAAAAAAAAATGTATCTTATATGAAATTTTTTGTAGAACACTATCCTGCTTTTGGGTTTCCACAATTTTTCGCGGAAATATAAAAAAATATTATTTTATGAAAAATTTAATTTCTTCTATTCCGCTACACCTGGAGACTTAAAAATTGAATATGATACTCCTGAAACAGAATACTTTTAATCGCAAAAATTAAAAAAAACTGAATTTGCTTGCCCTAGGGTAAAATATATTACATAATTGCTAAAAATGGGTTACTTTTAAGCAATTTTCTTCGGATTTTCCGTATTTTTTCTAAATTTCCGGTTTTTTTCAGAAGAATTAGAAAAAACGGACATAAAAATTGCATTCTACGTAAAATTTTCTTTTGATTACACTTACTTAATTTTTTTAAATTTTTTTTTGCAAAATTATGAAAGAATAAAATAATTATTTTTTATCATAATTTTTTTCAAAAAGGTATGATATATTTATATATATGTATCATACTTATTCAAAAATTATGTTAATAAATAATCCGAGAAAAATCCTTTAAAAGTAACACATTTTTAGCAATTATGTATTTTTGTATTATATTTTATGTATTATATTTTATGTATTATATTTTACCCTATAGTAAACAAATTCAGATTTTTTTATTTTTGCGATCAAAAGAACTATATTTTATCATATTCAAATTTCAAGTCTCCACCTGTAGTGGAATCAAAAAATCAAATTTTTTATAAAATAGTATTTTTTCAAATTTTTGCTGAAAATTTTGAAAAACCAAGAGCAGGATTGTGTTCTACAAAAATAAAAACTAAAAAAAAACCAAATTATTCCAAGAAATTTAAATAGCCGCCATTTACACTATATTGCACCTAGAGATCTAAGATTTTTGGAATCGACACATTTTGGTAACCCAAACATGTGTACAAAATTTGAGCAAAATCGGAGATATCGATTACCCACAAAGAACAACGGAAAAAATCTAGATAGAAATAAAAGTAATAATCTAATAAGAGCTATCACTCACCTATATTGTAAAGTTTTTACAATGTGGGTGAGAAAATTATATTTTTTAAGTAGATATTTGCAAGCATTGTTGCAACAAAAAAAAAAGATAAAATAGAAAAATTATTAATGGAAACAGTACGAGCACAGAAAGTAGAAGGATACCACTATGCGATAGTATGACAATTAAAAAAAACAGTTGAATTGGCACAGAACCAAACAATTTAAAACTAAAAATGATAAAAGCAACTAGTGAAAGCCTATATCAAAAACAAATAAAAAAAAACAATTTTTTTTTTCTAAATTTTTAAAATGAGATATTTAGGAATTACTTAATATGTCACAACAACATAAACATACCTTTAAACTTTAACAAGTAAATCTACACTTGCTAAAACTATCACATTAAAAACAAAATTTAAGCAATCTGTGAACATTGAGTAATTGTAAACAAATAATAAAAACAAAACTTGGTCTTACATCTTTTATTATTTAAAGATTATTGTTTATTAAAGCTACAGATTTTAACCTAGAAATTTTAAGACACATTGTCATTGTTGTTAATATTGTCTTTGGTACGTACAAAATTTAAAATCTATTCTAACTATTTTTTTTTTGTTGTGTCAAAAAAATTATTAATACAAGTTTTTGTAATCAAGACTTATACAATGAAGTTTGTTTATAACATTTGGATGCTATACTGACAAAAACTAAAAAAATGTCTAGAATTACTGCTAAATTTTCTAAGATCTGTTAAACTTTTTGATCAAAATCCATATTAAATATCTGAGATACTGTTATTCTGTTCTAGAAAGTACACAACAAAAAAATTAATGTAATTAAAAAAAAAATTGAACATATTAGACAGTAATGCAATTGGTCTACAATTTTAAAAATCAAATTTGTCTCTTATTTTAGGTTAAGTTAAACATTTGCAAATTTTCAAACAATTTAATTAATATTTTTTGTATCATATACATATATAGTAATATTGTATAAGCCAGAATGAAAGCTTAATAATTTTCAAATTTTAATAATAATAGGTAAAATTTCATCTATACTTAATGTTTTTTTGGAATTTAAATTAAAAAAACATCATTTGAAAACCAGTTAGAGGGAGACAAGTCTGGTTTTTCAAATTATAAACCAATTGCATTATTGTCCAGTCTAACGATTTTTTTTTTTTTAATTAAAATTTTTACATTGTCAAGTTCATAGAACAAAATAACTTCATCTCAGATACTCAATCTAAGTTTTGAACAAAAAGTTTGACAATAGATCTTCTAACTTATGTGACAATTAGTACAATATTTTAGACACAAAAAAAATGTGCAATAGCTCTAGGCAGTTTAGAAACGTTTGATAGGGTATGGCATCTTAATCTTGTCAACTAGCTTTATAGTTTAGATCTTGATAAAAAAATTGATAGTTTTAACTTTGACCCCAAATTCATAAATGCTGGTGTTCCTTAAAGATCTGCTCTTTTGCCAACTTAGTTTTTGATTAACATTAATAAACTTCTTAAAATAAAGTTTTATTTGTTGTTTTGCAGATAAGACTATATCATATGGCAGAGCGTTTTAAAATTTTTAAGTTAGAATCTATGGCATCTATAAACAAAAACCTCAAAACAATATCTGAATAGAGCACACAACATGGTCAATTTTAACTCTAAAAACACTCAACATTTTACTGTTTCAAAATCCAAATCCGAAGTATCATCAGTACTAAATATTAAACTAAGCAACAAATCCATATCTAAAATGTTACAATCTTACATAATTTTTTTTGAAACAATGTTACAATCTTACATAATTTTCTCTGAAACAACCATGTTGTCGACATAGCTTCGAAAGTATCTAGAAAACTAGGATTTCTTAATAGAAAAAGTTTGTTACTTCTATTCAACGTTTGCATATGCAGGGTGTTAAAAAAAATGAAAAATATTTAAAGGGGTAGTAGTACAAACAACAACAAACAAACAAATCCTAATAATCATGGGTTGTCATAACAACGGTTTTGGAGATTATTTATTTTTATAATTTTTTTCTACATTTTTTAATTTGCAAAAAAGATTGTAAAATATTTAAAGGGGTAGTTGTATAAACCACAAAAAAAAAATCTTTATAAACATGGGTTGTTATAGCAACGGTTTCGGAAATATCAAACATTATTAATTTTGCAGAAACGTGCATTTTCTTATCATAGTTGGCTGATGTTTTATAAAATAAACATTCAGTATTTGACAGATGTTGTTAATGCACAAGTTTTCATAGCAATGGCTGATTACACTAATGCAGAACTAGCTAACATGCATTTCAGGTACAGTTATGCTAATGAGATTGTCACCAAAGCGCAACGTCTTTATGTAGAAGCTTATTCAAATTGCCTGATATCTTCACATCGTAAGTTTAGAAAAATTTACCAGAAATTGAGAAAACCGGTTCACTTCAAAAACAGTTCTTTTCGGAAGGCGAAGGTCAGTATCTATTTGTAGAGCAGAAAAAGAAATTATAGATAGAGCATAATCCAAAGATGACTGTGCGAAAAGTATCAACCGAGGTAAAAACTGGTGCTACTCTTGTTTAAAAACCCTCCACAAACAGCTGTTCTATCCATACCATGTACAATGAGTGCGGGCCTTAAATTTAACTGATCATTAGGCACGTTTTTTGTTGTTGCTGGTTTCTACGCAAGAATGCTGAAGACTTGCCGGGTTCAGACAAAATAGAGTTGTTAATTTTTATAATGCACACCGTTGGGTCAACAAAAATCCCTATGCTCTAATTAAATGTGGACATCAAACACGTTTTTCATTATGCATTTAGATAGGTATTGTAGGCGACAGTTTTCTAGATTCTGTTGTTTTACCAAATTGATTAACAAGCGTTGCTTACCTCAACTTTTTGCAGAACACAATGTATAATTTTTTAGATAGAATTTCTTTGGCCCACATGCAACAAATGTGATTCCAACATGATGGTGCTCCATTTAGACCAAACTTTTCCACATAGGTGACATAGGTGAGTAGGAAGAAGCAAACTAATTATATGGCCAGCAAGATTGCCTGATTTAAACTTCAATAATTCTTTTTTAGGGATATTTGAAATCATTAGTGTAGACTACTGTAAATAACCTCGAGAAAACTGCAGTTAATAATTAATAAAAAGTACCAAGAAATCCGAGCCAATGAGGGGATTTTAGAAAGTATACAAATGTCCTTTAGACAAAGATGTCGTGCCTGTTAGGAAATGGAAGGATGGCATTTCGAAGATATTTTATAACTTTGTTTTTTATAAAAATATCTAAAAATAAATAATGTTCTATATCTTCAAAACCGTTGCTATGACAATCTATGTTTATTAAGACTTTTTGTTTGTTGTGGTTTGTACTATCACCTCCTTAAATATTTTACATTCTTTTTTTAAACACCCTAAATATATATAAAATTTATATTTGTCCTTGTATTGAATATTGTTTCCAAGTATGGAGAGAAGCATCGGAAACTACACTATCTTTTCTAAAAACTCTATTTTGAAACGAGCTATTCGGATGTTGCAAATTTTTGCATTTTTTATATATTTTAGTGAACAATGTTCAAACAAAATATAAGACAATTTGCTATCTAAACAATTATTTACTTGTAGTACAAGATTTGCTAGCAATTCTAACAAATGACAAGATGTAGAACCAAAACTTTTAAGAAATATTTGTTTAACCGTACTATTGACAAATGAAATAAACTTTCAAACTCAATATTTTTTGAGATTTATAAGTCACAAATATTTAATGATCACAGATTGCTTAAATTTAGTCTTCAATGTGATAGTTTAAGCAAAATTGGTTTCACTTGTTGAAATTCAAATGAATTTTTATGTTGTTGTAGCATATTATGTAATTCCTAAATATCACATTTTAAAGTATAAAAAAAATAATTGTTAAATGTTTTTGCGTCTTATTAGTTGCCTGTTTGATCTGAATTATGTATAAGTACTTTTGTTTTGGTTTAATAACAAAAGATTTTATTGTTGGAATATAAGCTATAAGTACCAAAATAAAGCATTAATTGTAACTATATTATTTCGACTATAAAAAAACTTTTAATATTTACGTTTAGCATTAGTAGATGCTAATCAAAAATTTGTTTTTATTAATAATAGTAATAGCGGTGTTTCTTAGTCATCAAAATATATTGAAATATGTTTAAAATTAACATTATTTATCCTAAAAATAAAGATGAACAATGTTTTAATAACTAAATAGCAAATAGAACTTTCAAAAGTAGAAAATAAAGCAATTCTACTTAGTAGACATATCTTATATTAGTAACCCAATATAAAAAAAATATTTTGTTATAGCTCGTATTAGAGGTTCTTGACTTGTTCAACAGTTTCACTTGGCTGTAATTTTGTTCGTACGGCGTTTGCTTTTTTTTGGATTAAACTGAACAGGTTGACTTAAATTTATTAATAAATTCACTAAAGTGTTCAGGCATTTTGATGACCAAAAAAGTCCAGATCTCACAAATTTATCACCATATCTAAAATAAATTTTAAAAATTACAATACAATGTGTTTAATTGTATTGTATACTTTTTTCTAATTTAACCTCAAACTTTTTACGAATGTTGGCAAATAAAAATGTTAACGTTTACTTGCCACCAAAAAATAGCGGCAAATTTAAGTTAAAACGGTAAATAATTAAATAAAATATTAGTTATTTAAGTTTATTTAATTATTAATAAAAAAAAGACTTTAGAACTTTTATTTATATTATCATATTAAATTTTTTCCGCTTAAATTCGTTTATTTTTATGATGGTATAAATAAATGTTTTAAAGTTTCATATGTATCAATCATCATAATAAAATAAACCTGAATACACTAATGAAATAAATAACGTCAATCCAAAGAAATAACAATAGCAAACCTATTGTATTAAAATTACGGCAAAGTAACTAAAATAATCAATATGTATTACCGTAAACAAAGTTGTTATTAGTGTTGCTATTAAATTTATATTTAAATAAACCAAATCATGTTTTTCCATTGTTTGTCATTGCCTGCATAAATCTACATGTCTACTGAAAAATATACTATTTATTTATATTTTTATATATGTGTATAAAAAATAAATTAATACTGTCATTATCTAGTTTTGATTTGCAATGTTGACAAACTTTAGAAATAAAGTTACGTTTTAACAATATCAAAAAAAAACTAATTATTTAAGTTTACTGTGTTAAAAAACATACTGTTACAAATTTTTAGTATTTATTATAGTATTTGTATTGTTTATTTAAAAAATGTTATTGAAATTAAATATTATTATAGTATAAGCATAATATACAGACAGTAATAATAAATAAATACTTGGGAGTTTGTCCAATTACTAAATATAATTTTAAATATATAATACTTATACCCAATTGTTTATGAACCCATAAAAGTCTCATACGACGTACGCGATATTTAAACAAAACGTAAAACGATTTATTAATGCAATATGTTTTCTGCGGAGAGAAAAATAAAGCTGTTTGTGTAAAATTTCACGTTTATAATTGACACAAACACTTGCGCTTAATGTTCCACTTCTAAAATAGAACGAAACGTTCTATTTGTATTCATTAATAATTCCCTGTTTATAAAAAACACTCACACACTGCGTTTACGAATCGTAGGTGACACTTTCTTTGAGTGGAGAAAAAAACAACCACACACGAACAGGAACAGGTGCTGTTATTTTACACATCTAATTTTAAATCCGAGTTACTATTCCTGCCATCAAGGTTGTATTTTAAAAATAAAAAAGACAAAAAAAGACTGAAATAATTCACACTTTATAACATATTTGAAATTGGGTCCTACCATTATGTTCCCCAGGTTGCGTGTCGCGTTATTGAAGCAGTATGATAAGGAAACTGGGTAGCAATACGGACAAGCGATAATCTGATGGTTGCGAAGTAAGGAGGCCCCTGAGGAATGAACACCATTCAAGTTTATGGCAGCGGCGTCGTATTCCACAAGGTCCTGACCGTCCTCTATGGAGCAACAAAAATTCCGGGTGTATTTTACACGAGGAAACTGCACAATCTTGTCAATTTGCTCAATTGGGCTTAGAAATGAACATAGCAATTATTATACGTTATGTTGCAATTAAATGTAATATTTATGCGCATCGTTTGGGATTACGATTCTTTGCCAAAACTGGAATAAATAAGGAATAAATTTTAATTTTAAAATAACATTAAATACCTGAACGTACTAATTGCGTATAATAACTAACAAATGATTATATGCATATAAAAATAGTTTCATACGTCATAAATTATACTTGTAAAAACTCAGTGAATATTGAAAAAATATCTTTAAAAATCATTGTAATTTTCTAATGCGTTACATCCAAATACATAATTATTTTTATTTATTGCAGCCGTTTTATAAACATAAAGTTAATCTGAAACTAACTAGTATTATAAACTCAATTTGTATTTAATTTATTAACTGGAAATTTATTTTAGAAGTGTGTCTGTGTTTTTTTTTTAATCTACATGATATTCTAAATCCAACTATGTAAAATAATAATACTATTATAACAATATTTATTATTGATATTTATTTTAAACAATTATTTTTGCGGTAGAACAAGAAAAAATTATGGCTATGCATTTTCATAGAGTATAACTCAATGTATAGCAAGGCATATATTCTACTCTACTACAACTGTATACAATCCTTAAAGGATTTTATAGTATATTATAAGTATATAGTAAAGTATAATTAAATTAGGAAATCTTTAAATGTGCTGTTTATTTATTTATTAATTTATTAGATAAGCACTCAAACAGATACAAATACCTAATTACAGAGTATATGAAATACAACACAAACAAAAATTACACAATGTTAAAAAAGAACGGCCTACAGAAAACAAAGTATATTAAGTTATTATTATTTTAAATTAAAAATATGTTCTAGGTGCCGCCTTAAAAGTTGCAAACAACATATGAAAACAATTTTGAAAGTTTTTTAGTCATTTTAGGTTTGAATAACGGTATATAATAAATTATTGACCTTGATCACATCTGTAATATCATTAATATATAATTTAAATAGCAGAAAGCCTATGTTGAATCCATAAGAGACACAAGAAGACGGAACAAAAGTTTTAGAAGTCAATCTAATGTATATAACAAATATAACCCGACTCAATCAATAAGTTTTAAAAACAATCCAAAGTTGTCGAGAAAACTAGAACGATTCAGTTTTTTTGTTTTTTTAGAAAAATAGCACGTCTTAGAAAGATCAGAACAAACCACGTTTATTTGTTGTTTATTAACTAATGCTGTACTGGTACAATCAGTAAAATAATTTAAATTAGTTAATGTGGATTGTTTATTAACAAAGTCTTGTTGAGCAGATGTTAATATTTATTTTCTGCTACTATAGACATTATTATGCAAAAAAAATTTAAACACTTTTGCAAAACACGGTAAAATAGATATTGGTCTATTGTTTTTATTTAAACTTGGTTTACCGTTTTTGAATACCGGACAGATTTTTAGTTTTTCAAATACAGAGAAATGTGCTGGTTTTTAGTAAATGATGAATGTATAAAACTCATAGAAGTTGGGCAAAAACAAAACAATAATCTTTTATAACTAAACTAGATATGTTATCAACCCCACAGCTTAGATTTTTCAAGTTTTATTAATACTAAAATATTTTTTTAGTAAAAGTAAGAGTTTTAACGTATGTTTGCATTGTTCATTCAAATAATTAGTAGCTAGCATTATTTGGTTAAGTGTAAACAGTACTAAAATAATTAGCAAAACTGTTTACTACTTTTTGAAAATTAAAAATGTAGGTTTTTTTCTATATAAAAACCTAAAACATTTTTTGGTTTTTTATTAGTAAAGATTAAATTTGTTTAATGTAAGTGTTTTTGTTTTGTTGGGGAAATAATTTTCTTATTGAACCAAGGAACCCCCTAAAGAAGTTTTTTAGGTGTTGTAACAAGCACAAGAAAATTAAATATATTGTATAATTTAGTGTAAAAGTTTTTACAAGCAACATTAAAATTATTGTAATTATTTAGAAATGACCAGTCTACTTAAATTATTAAATCATATAATAAAAAGTAATTTGTTTTTTTTTTAAGTTATAATATTTACTGTTACTGTTTATAGAAAATTAATGATTAATTTAGTGTAAAATATTAGAAATTGTAATATGATAACCATCAAGTTTTACTAATGGAAATGTTTCTAATTTAACAAGACAGTTTAAGTTAGAAAGTACAAAATAAAATACACGACCCATGTTATTAGTAACATCTTTAAACTGTTTGCAATCAAAATAATATAAAAAACTGTTCAATATGATTGACTGATAATCAAAATTAATAGCATTTGAGTAGTTCCAAAGTTTTGAAATATTAAAATGCCCTAATATAAGCACTTAACTTTTATAAAACATTTCAAATTGTTCAAAAATATTAAATAATGTTGCATAGTTGTTTACACCAAACTTTTTAAGGATGTACACATTAAACATATAATAGGCACATGAACTACATTTTACTTTCAAGCCAACAATATCTACAATAAACTAAACATTTAAAAAATAGAAATATTAACTAAAAATCACTTTCACGTTTTAATAATGTACCATCAGAGCGATATACAATAAGTATTACAATTTATGATCTCTAAATTGCAAACATCTACAGTTCAAAATGTTTCAGTAAATGTTAGATTAATGTATAATAAAAATAATAAAACTAAATTGCCTTAGGTTTAGTTATTTTGTTTGATGTTAACTTGAGTGTGCTGATTTTCATTGTAGGATTCATTGCTAAATAAAATAGAATATATTCATAATAGTATATTTCATTACGTTTAATTAATAATAGTTTATTTTCTTGCCCTTAAAAAATATTTACATTTTACAATAGATTTACAATAATTTATACCTGTCTCATAATCAAAATCATTTTTACTGCATTTGACACCACATGTTGCAATGACTATACATCTAACTGCAATATTAAGAATGGAAAATACTGCTTGTAAAATACGAATGATGTCTGATATATACAGGGTGTCCGGAAAATACGTGTACAACGTTTGACGACAGACTCCTGACGTCAAAATAGGTCGATCTAAGCCGACTTAGTTATATCCAAAATTGTCTCGTTTAGCCGGTAGAGGGCGTCAAAAAAAACAAAAGTATAACAAAGTTGAAAGTATCTATTGTAAGAAACTAAGTAAAACAAAAACATTACTTAAGCAAATGTGTAAAATGACCGCCATCTTGCTGAATACACTTATTAACACTCTTTAAAAAATGATATTGGACCCTATCTAATGTCTCGGGATTATTAAAATGGTTGCCTGCATTTAAAATCCGCTGCAATAAATCATCGCGTGTGTTTACCGGAGTCTTGTAAACTTCTGTTTTAATAGCGCCCCACAAAAAGAAGTCACACATATTTAACTCGGGAGAACGTGGTGGCCATTTTACTGGTGCATCATAGCCTCTTCCAATCCATCGGTTGGGATATTGATGATGTAAGTATTGCCGAACGGCAACGGAAAAATGGGGCGGGGCACCATCATGCATATACCACATTTCCTTCCGAAGTAAAAGGGGCAAATTCTCCAGAAGAATTGGTAATGTGTCTTGCAAAAAATTTAAATAAATATTTCTATCTAACCTGTCTGGAATAACAATGGGACCAATAAGGTAGTGATCAATAATACCTGCCCAAATATTAATTTTAAATTGATGCTGATGATGTGCAACTTTAATGGCATGTGGATTTTCATCGGAATAAATATGTTCGTTGTGCAGATTGGTTACCCCAGATCTTGTAAAGCATGCCTCGTCAGTAAACATAATTTTTCTACAAAAATTTGGAACAAGGATTCTTTTGTTTCTAATAAATTGACAAAATGTAAGCCGCATGGGGGGATCAGTCGGTAAAAGTTTCTGGACTTTTTGTATGTGGTAAGGATGTAACAACTGTTCTCTTAAAACCTCATTGACAATCGTTTTAGGAACATTTAACTCACGTTCTAAGAGACGGGTACTGGTACTTGGTTCTTTTTCAACTCTTTCCAGAATCATCTCTTCTGTTTCCACAGTTCGAGTTGTTCGCATACGACCTCTGCCTTCAAACTTTTTCTCAAAACTGCCCGTTTCCCGAAGATGACGCTCAATATTGGCAAATGTTTGGTGGTTTGGTATTCGACGGTTAGGAAACCTTTCCATGTAAACCCTAACAATCTGACGCCTATTTCCTTGACAAAACCCGTATACCAGGAGCATGTCAACTTTCTGAGAGTTTGTATAATTTTCCATTTTTAATGGTAAAATGAACTTGTAATTCAAGAATGTTGATCGTATACTTGAGTAAATTTCATAGACTGGTGACAATTTGTCAATAATTGTCAAATTATTAAACGCCATAGCAACAAGGTCACTTAAAAAATTATTGTTACAGGTAATTTCTTTTTAATATTTACAAATTTTTGACGCCCTCTACCGGCTAAACGAGACAATTTTGGATATAACTAAGTCGGCTTAGATCGACCTATTTTGACGTCAGGAGTCTGTCGTCAAACGTTGTACACGTATTTTCCGGACACCCTGTATATATATATATATATATATATATTTTAAATCTTTATAATACATTCAATACAACCATGTAAAAAAATAATATAATTATAACAAAAATTTTTGATAAATTTGAAAAACATAATATTTGTTTTTTATTTAAAATAATCTTAACCATTCAATGTTGGTTGGCATTGAAAACAGCTAATGTTAAGTTTTAGAGTGCTTTTATGTTATTATGTAGTATATTATGTAGTAACTTAAAAAATTACGATAATTTTTTTAATAAAAAGTTGTTTGCTATAGCGACTATACTAAAAGCAAAAACATACATGGGTGTACCTGCCTTTATAATACTTAAAAAATCATTATAACAGTTTTTAAATTATATAAATTGGTTAAAAAATAACAAAGTGATTCAGCTGTACATTTTTTGTCTAAAACCCTGTATTATTTAATTTTAGTGTTGTCCAAACAACACTTTTTATTTTATACCACTTGGTATATGATGGCGCACAAATTTTATAAACTTTAATTTTGCTTTACGGTAAAAGTATTTATTTATCAATATACTTATTACGGATTTTTATTAAATTTAATATTAGTACTACTATTTTATTTTATTGTTTTCAACAAACTTCACCCCGTTCATCTCCACCGCTAGCTAGCTGGCAACCTACAATATATGTGCTCATTAAACTGTTTTCAAACTGTTATATTATGAAATTAATGCGCAAACACCTCGACACAAATGCTTTTTAATAATCTTGTAACATGGTTTTGGATTTTTTCACGGACTCATATTGCTTTTTTTTCAGCTTTTTCTTCAGTCGGGGAAACAAAAAAAGTTGCATACAGCTAAGTCGGGACTGTAAAGTAGCTGGGGCACCACCAAGGTGTTGCTTTAGGTCAGGAAGTTGGTAACGATGACGGCCGTTTGACTGGGGGCATTGTCATAGTAGAGCTTGACTGTGTCTTTGATGTCAGTCATTAAGCGTTCGATCCGATCTTTTAAGCACCTTAATGTAAAAGGTTGAATTGACAGTTTATCTTTGCAGTACAAATTCAAAATGGACGCCAAAGAAAATAATGAGCAAAGTTTTGATGAAAAGCTTGTTCATTTGCGTTTTCTTGGGGCCGAGGGATGGAATGATTTTTTGTGCCATGCGCTGCTCTGCCTTTTAGCTTCTGAGTTGTTTTTGAACATATAGGATTTGTCTCTAGTTACAACAGAGTTAAGAAAGTCTGGCTCATTTTTAATCAAATCTAAAAGTTCTTGACAGCGCAAAATCGCGCCGTGTTACTAAGTTGAAAAACACGGCGACCGGCTGCGTTGGAAGAGCAGATTCTTCGTCACATTTCTCGACCGGTTTTACCGGGCTGGGATGTATAATCACGTCACAATAAAATCATACGCATTACTTTCATTATGGACCCTGTATATAGATTTTGTGGAAGTTGTTATAATTAAAGTTATAGTCCACATATTTGATTGTATTAATTATTTTTTTATCACTTTAAGAAAATTATTTTTGTTTCTTTTTGTGTTCTTTTTGGAATACTATAACTTTTGTGATTTTTGTGTTTAATTATAGATTATATTTTTCCAAATAAATTTGAAATCATCAAGTTATCTTTACCATCCTTTTGTAATCTTGTGACATTACTACACTCTATATTTTTTCTCTACTAAACTTTTCTGAAATCTTAAGATTAACAAAACTTTTAACTTTAAAACTAGTTTTAAGTGAGAAAATACAGATAGTTGCGTTTTTGGTTATTAAGATTGCACTTCCTTTGTATAATAGTTGAACCCATTTTTAAAGCTACGATAAAAACGCAATTTAAACATTTTGTTAATTTTTGTTTTTTTAATCAACATTTTGCTGATAAAAGTTCTTAAATTAATAGATGTAATGTATTTTGCTATAATTTTTATTTAGATTTTATGCCATTTTTTTGCGTAACAATTATAAAATTAAAATCAAATTAACTAAATTTTTTTTAAATTTTTGTTTGATGAGTTTACATTCTACACAATCAAAATTCCACGTAAAATAATTTTTTCCTCAAATGTCATAATTTAGCACATGATAAAAAAATATTAAAAATTAGTCATTATCTTTAATATATTTAGAAACTTTTCAGTCCAATAATGCTGCAATACTTAAATAACAAACTGTAAGGTCAGTCTATTTGCTTGAGCCTCATATAATGTAATAGACATTAAATAACCCAGAAGCAATATTTAAGACAAATATTGTTCAAATAATTGACATCGATTGAACAATCAGTCAATAAAAAAAGAAATGTGTTTAAACATTCTCTGGTTTTACAGTAGTGTTGATACAAAGTTTTTTACTGAAAACCGTATTATAAATTAGTAAAAACACAAACTATTTACAATAAGTAGTGTAACCACAAAGATTAAATTTTTTTAACATTAAAACATTCTTCTTCTTCTTCATGTGTCATGCCCTCCAAGGGCGTTGACAACCAATTTCATTATTTGAATTTTATCTGCAGCTTTTTGAAATAGGGATCTTGTACTTTGTCCAAACCATTAGCGAAGGTTCTTGAGTCATGATGTTCTACGGTGGCCTAGACTGCGTGTACCTTGTATTTTACCCTGTATTATTGTCTGCTGTAACTTGTACTTATCATTTCGGATAACATGACCAAGGTATTCCAGTTTTCTTCTCTTTATTGTGTAGAGAACTTCTGTTTGCTTATTGACTCTTTGCAAAACCTTGACGTTAGTAATTCGATCCTCCCAAGAAATTCTCAGCACTCTACGGTAAGTCTACATTTCAAAAGCCTCCACCTTCTTACACATAGCCTCCGTAAGTGTCCAAGCCTCGACGCCGTAGTACAGGATACTAAACACATAACACCTTAACAATTTGATTCTGAAGAGGATTTTCAAGTGCCTGTTGTTCAGCACTTTCTTCATTTTGGTGAAAGCTCCTCTTGCCTGTTTGATGCGGCTTCTAATTTACAATGTCATGTCCCATTTGTCGTTTACGTTACAGCCAAGGTACTTATAAGAGTTGACGCGTTCCACCACCTCATTTCCAACTCTTAGATTCAGCTGGTTATTTACACTGGTTTTATTTACGACGAGCCATTTTGTCTTATTAACGTTGAGTTTAAGACCCATGGACAAGCTGTGCTCTGTAACGGTTGTCATTAGTTCTTGTAGGTCTTCCATGTTTGTAGCCAATAGAACGGTGTCGTCGGCATACCTCAGGTTATTGATCACTATGCCTCCTACGATTACTCCTATGTTCTTGCCATCCAATGCTTCTCGAAATATTTTTTTTTGCATAAAGGTTAAAAAGTAATGGCGAGAGAACACAGCCTTGTCGCACCCTTCTTTGAATCACGACTTCTTCTGACAGTTCTTTGTTCACTAACACCGCTGCTGTTTGGTTCCAATACAGGTTGGCTATAATGCGGATATCTTGCCCGTCTAATCCTAATTCTTTAAGTATATCTACTACTTTATTGTGGTTTACGGTGTCAAATGCTGAAAAAGCAGTAAAGTCTAAAAAGCAGGCAAAAACATCCACATTGACATCAAGGCATCGTTGTATCAGAACTTGTACACTGAAAAGTGCCTTTCTTGTGCCGAACCCATTCCGAAAGCCAAACTGGGACTCGCTGATTGACTCTTCACATTTGCGGTAAATACTATTATGGATGATCTTCAAAAATAGTTTCAATACCTGACTCATGAGACTGATGGTCCTATAATCTTTACATTGTTTCGCATTTGATTTCTTTGGTCAGGTGATGAAAGTTGATTTTTACCAATCTCTTGGTATTTCATATAACATTAATATTTCCTTATTGTGTAAAATGTAGAATTTAAATTATTTTACATTATTTTATCTGTCAAAATAAGTGGCGCGGAAGTATCTTTTATTTTTAACAACTCTATCAATTTGTCAATATTTTAAGCTATAAGCGCAGGATTACTACAAGTTTGTATTTTGGGATATGGTAGTCTAGATTAGGCTGTTGTTTTTGCAAGCTTTGACCTAGATTAAATCTTAGCTAGATAAGTTTTTTATTTAAAATGAGTTATTGCTTAAGTTTGATTTTGATCAATACAAGCCAACATCTTTAATGATTTCAACTTTAGATTATTTTAAGTGATTTTAATTAAATTTCTAGTTGTTGTAACTCTAGATTGAACTTTACTCAGTTTTGGTTATAAACCTAGTCAACCCGCAACTAATTTTTGATTTTTGATTTTAAAATTTTCATTAATAAAAGTTTTTCTAATTACATTAAAGTTGTTTAAACAATATGTATAACAAAATTGCAGCAGGTAATCAACCCGCACTTAATTTTTGGTTTATTACATTAATACATTAAAAAAGCTTTTTTTATAGCAGCAAACAATTTTGAAATAATAATAGAAAACTGTATCTAAATGTTTTATATATATTTTAAACATCAAAGATAATTTATCTGTTACTTTGATTTTAGTTATCTTTCTTTTCTTTTTTGTTTTAAGAAAACCCTGAGAATATACTGGGTGTTTATCATAATAATTCTTGCATAACGGTAAACTGTCTCATAATCAAAATCATTTTTACTGCATTTGACACCACATGTTGCAATGACTATACATCTAACTGCAATATGCTTGAAACGTTGACATTAAAAACAACAACAAAACTTTGGATTTAGAATAAATGAACTTCTTCTAAAAGTCTTTTAGAATTGAATGTTAAAATCAGGAATGTTGTATATCTGACCATACCATCTTTTCTACGGGTTGGCCGCTATATATGATAACGTGCGACGCCAGTTCTGGTTAACTATAAAATAATTTTCTTGAAAATATTTGAAAGTTTGTGCGGCTCAACTATCACAGCAATATCTTCTAAAGATATGCAAACCTGTATTTTATTACTATGTATTTTATCTTTAACATCAATCAGTATTTTTTTTATTTTTTGAAAAAATTGAATCTATTATTAATAACGTTGAAAAGGCAAAATTGTTTAGTTTAAGGTTTTGGACTAACACTCTACATAACTTAAATATTTGTCCCAAAATTACCTGGAGAAAATTTTATATGTTGTAATTTAACAATTTTTGTTTAAAGAAACAGAGAACGATTTACGTAAGATATTGTATTATTTTTTAACTTTTACTTGTTATTTTTTGTTAACTTAATTTAAGATTTTAATTTACAGTTTTAGTGTCAACACTTTAGTTAAGAAATTAGTTGTGTTTTAGTTATAAATTCATAAATAATACTATAAACATTTAAAATTATTGGTTAAAATATTTAATCAATGTAGTCAAATAAAAACAATATTTGAAAACATGAATAAATAATAATATGGCTGAATCAAATCCAATTAAATGCGTGCACTCAGCTCTCCTTTTATTCATTTCATCAAATTGAATTTTTAAAGAAGTTGTGTATTATAGTTTTTCAAATTACATTGTATTGCTTTCAGTTATGCATGTTTTTATAAAAAAAAATTTCATATTAATAAATGTAAATGAAATCAAATATATTACTATTATTAATGTATTGGATTAAAACGGAAGCCTTTTGAGAAACGGATAATAATTTTGTAAATTAATAACAATGTTATAAAAAAATATATGAAATAATATGAATATAATAATAAATATAAATGAATTTCATAGAGTTAATAAAAAAAGCATTGAATGTTATAAAAAGTAAAGTATTATAAATTAAGAAAAATTTAATTATGTTTGCTGCAAACAGTTTGTTATTTGAATTTAATTATACATTTACTAAAAGTATTAAATTGTATCATGTTTGTGAATGATAATATTAATAATAGTTTGTATATACACACAAATAATTTCTACTTTCAATTATTTTTATAAAAAAGAAAGTAAAAAATTAAAGTTGTATCAATTATTTCAATATAAACAAATAATAAATAATTCATATAACACTTTTTCTATGATAAAATTAATGTTGTCTTATTTATATTTTTGCTTGAATAAAATTACCTTTATAATGTATCTAGAGATGTTTTTCAGGATGTATATAATTTTGATTTATATCTAGTTCTATAACACAAAAACTAACATATATTTACATTATAATAATACAAACAGCGCTGAATGTTAGAATTGAGGATGATGCCATTATTCGAATAATATATGAGTTTTTAAAGTTATTTCAAGATATTATTATGGATTTTATATATTTGATATATACAGGGTGTGCTACTTAATACCCTATTTGACTATTTTCTTTAGAAACTTAAAATATTTTAATGTTGTAATTGGTATCGTATTAAACTACACAATGATTTTAGTATAGAAACGTTGAAATTAATTGCATTTTAAAATAGGCGTTTATGTCATAAGATGCGCTACAAAATATAGCTAAAGCTGTAACTATACTAACTACAAGCTGCAATTTAGTTTATAAAGATTATCCTTTATGGCAACAACAAGAAATGCAAATACACAAAACTTGCAGTCAATTGAAAAATAGCTCAGTTGGGTGAAGCGCCTAACTCGAATTTCGGTGCATTATTTGTCGCAGGTTTAAACAAAAAAAATAAAAATTATGGCATTTAGTAAGTCCGGACGTTAATCTAATATATGATTAGTGTCCATATAACCATAATTACATTTAATATATGTGTAGGTAGACCAGATACTAAGCTTTGTAAGTGTTTACAGCGCCTCCATTCTCTCAATTAATATACTTATTAGACTGATTCTTATTAATTTATTTTAATTTTGTTGTGTGCACCCTCAGACAGTGATCTTTATGCAAAAAAAGTAAGTCATGTCAAATTTTAGCTTTTAAGATTTAAAAGAACACGTATCGCACTGCCTTTGAAGTTACAAAAATAAGAAATTTAAAAAAAAAACTTATTTATACAAATATGATTCAAATGTAAAGTATAATACATCATTTTAAAAGATTTTGTCTAAATGTCAATTTTAAGCTCAAAATATAAAATATAATAAAAATATGTTAATTAAAAAAAACTTTAATCAGAGTATATCGATGTAAAGTTTCCCATAGAAGTTTTAAGGTATGTACCTGACCCAAATTTGGAAGCTATAATACCTATAAAGATCATGCCTAGCAATTTAGACAAACTAAATTAAACTAGTTTCTTCATAAATCTAGTTTTCACAAACCTTATTTCTGTAAATAGTTATTCAAACTTTTTATTTTGTTTAACCTATAAAAGTTTATAAACTAAAATTACTATTTTTTAATAAAAAAATAACTGGTTATAACTTAGCAGAGTTATTTTAATAATGTGTTGAATTTTAAATATGATTGTAATTGTAAAAAATCGGTTGTATTTCATATGAAACAACAGAAATGTTAACTTTTATTCAAAAATATACATGAAAATACAAAATAACAACTAAGGTTTTTAATCATAAAAGATGCAGAAATAATTAAAACAAAGTATGCAATATTAAAGTAAACTAAACATTATTTTTTGTTCCTGCCACAGTTTTGTATAACAAATTTTTTTTTTCAATTTACTTAATTATCATAGTATTTATTTATTATAATTTTGTATCGATTGTTTAATGCAATTTTTTTCATTCTTAGTGAGTAAATTGTTATAATCTTGCATTAAATGTACAGCTCTTTCTGCAGTATTGTTTACAACTTTTAAAAGTTTAACAATTTCTAAACCTTGCCGATAATAAATATTTTCTTGCCACAGATTGGGATCGACTTGTAAAAAACTTGTTTTTATTTCAAATCTGGTAAAAAAAATTAATAAATTTTTATTTATGAAATAATCAATTTCATTCTTAGATAAATTTTCAACGTCTTTCATATTGGTTGTAACACGTTTGCAAATGATTGAGTTTTTATAAGATGGCTCACTTTCTATATTGTTTACCATTTTTTGTTTTAAGTTAAAACAGATGTTTTTATCAAAATATAATAATGCAGCCGTTTCTTGAATGGTGGTACAGATGTTTTATTATTTTTTTAAATGTTTTTTTGGATACTTTTTTATCAATTTGTTTATACCAAATTAGAATCTTTAAAAACTGTAAATCTTGATTAGATGCTAAGTAAGCTGCTGGACAAAAAAAACATGCTTTTACATAAACTAAGACAATAAAGACGCAAACTTTAGTAATTCTTTTTAAATCCTACTTCAATATTTTAAAGTGCTTCCGAAACAAAAAAAAAATTATGGAATGATGGAACGCTCCTGAATATCAAAATTTTACATTTTTGTACACCTAGTAATATAAGTCAGTTCTAGAAACTCCTGGTAGTCGGCTCTAGGTTGCTTTTGTTTTAACGTATATTCAACAAATTGTTTTATACTGTCAACATTCGGCATCAAGGTTTCTTTAATAGTTTTGTCTTCAATGGCAGTTTTAAAATTTTGTGTACATACCTCAGACCAAACGTCTTTAATTGGAACGTCTGGTCCAGTAGTACCTGGATTATGTATTTCAAAAGTAGCTCTCAAACAAAGTTCATATATATGTTTTCGACAAGGAAAGTACAATAAATCTATGTCTATTGTTTTCTCAAAAAGACAAGTTGCTTTATTAAACGGTTCTAGATTTGATGAAGTAGTATTACAGAATAATGTTCAATTGAATCTAAAAGACCCCAATCCACCAAAACTTTATAAACTGCATGAGATTGAGATTATCTTGTGAAATCGTCAAGTTAAAAAAAAATTCTTAAAATTTGTTCCCACTGGTAATGACTACTAACAACCTTTCTTTATTTTTATGCTCATAAACATCCTTCATCAGTTTCCCATCCCAGTGTAAAACAGCGGTTTTTCATAAGTCCAAAAACTTTTTTGATTTTTTTAATTTAAACAACTCGTTATTTTTCTCTACACCTCCTAATGAAGAATAATTTAAAACTTATGTCATATTTTACAATCTGTGCAAATGCAGCCAACAATTGTATAGCTTGTCTGTTGGTAACTTTGCATTTATCTAAAACTGATACAACTTGAATTGTGATTACAGCTAATGTTCCACGTTGACGTTTGTTAGAAGGCTGCTCATTTTCATATTTAGCATCACTTTCTGGTACATCTAGATTTGAATAACTATTATTACTTTTTTGACTTAATTTACTAAAACATTCACTTTTACTAGATGATGCTAACTCTAGTTTTTTATGTGTAAAAAAAATAATAGGTAAATTGAGCAATTTTTGTAACAGTTTTTTCATATTTTTAACCAAAAATATAAAATCGTTATTGTATCTTGTTATTAAAAACAAATATTTGGTTACTTCTAAACTCAAAGAAAGTTATGTCAAATAAAAAAAAAATAAACAAAACCACATTTATTAAAGTGGCTTTTGAAAGTTAAAGAATTAAATTCAAAAGTGTACAAGTTTTAATTAAGTAGAAAAGTATAGGAATATTAATGTAGGTAAAAAATCAAACACATTGTTATGGCGGGGCTACACTAAAGCGAGAAAGCCGGACAACTCCTGCCGTCCGGCAAAGTTGCTCAAAAACTTTTTTAAATTGTAGAAACTTGCGGCCACACAAAGCCGGCGACTCAGCCCGCACGGCATGGAATTCCTTGCGGCCAAATGTGAATAATTTAGAGCAACGTGCAGCATAGTTTCAATAAACTACATTTCAACGATTTGAAATTGAATTTGAATAAAGTTTTGTTTTAAAACTAGTATATAGTATAAAATTACTAAAAATAAATTTTATTCCTACATTTTTACTAATTAACGACAATATAGAATCCGCGTCGTGTAGTCCAAAAACACGCACGGTTTGACTTTCCGTGCTAAGCTCTGCGGCTTTCGGCCAGCTTTGCCGTGTTTGTCGTCCGGCTTTCTTGCTTTGGTGTAACCTTGCCATTAGAATGGGTAATAAAATGTTTTTTATAGAAACTGCAATAAATTACTTAAAAAAAATGTTGATTTCTTACTCATTAGGTTTTTTTCTTCGCATTTTTTTGGTAACTTTTTCTAGACTTTTTTATATTGGTTTTCTTCGTATTTTTTTTTAATATCTGTAATATAACCTACACTTCTTTTTTTTTTATTAACCAAAAAATGTTTTTTATTTTCATCAATCATATCAAATATGTTTCTATGAGCGATGTCAAATAAATTAGAAAATTTTTTTACAAACTTATCTATTTTATCAGCATTAGTTCTTTAGTTTTTACCTTTATGCATTGATCTCAAAGAATTATATAATTTTTCAACTTTATCTTTATCTATGATGCTGCTGTGTTGGCAATTCAGTTTTCTCCCAAAAAAGCTCTACTTCTTTAACAATTAAAATCGCGCTTTCTTTCAGTGGTTTTATTAGATTTTGCATATATAGAGTAGGACTTGAAAAACTTGCAACTGTAATGGTAATTTGTTTGCAACTATTTCTGTAGTACACTTTCCAATCAAATAAATATCCTCCGCATCTTTTTCAATATTTTTATTTTCTATACTGCTGTAGTCTGAATATATCAAAAATTATTCAAAATAAATGTTATGTAAGTTACTATTTTACTTGATGCTGTGAAATTTACAATGACTAAATTTGTCATTCTAACATTTTTCTATATTTAGTCAAATTAAAAATTAGAAGAGGTAATACATATTTATATTAACACCTAGATAATAGTTATAGTTAAAAATACTATTTGTTTACAAAAAAAATCATCTTGAGATTGTAAATATTAAATTTACTCTGATAGCACAAGGTGTATATTTGTGTTTAAATTTCTAAGAGAGCCTTGACTAACATTGTTGCCTGAATAATCATTTATTCAGATTAGTAATAAATTTATAATAGATATAAAGTTTTTACACTGCTTTAGTATTATATCTAATAAGTATACCAAATCGTTGAATTTGTTTAAATTAAAAATAAAATTAGGTGGTTTATAAAAACTTATCATTTACCTATTTTTAGGGCCACTTCCGTGGAACGGGACACTTCGGCGCGGCCAATTCGGCGCGGTACACCTCGGCGCTGGCCATTTCGGCGCCGGCCGTTTTGGCGTCAGAACTTTTCAAATAAAACAAAAGTATATATACACATTTTAATCAAAATTGATTTGTTTTATAAGACATAACAAATAATGTTTGATAAATAAAATATAAAATACGTCATATAAATTACATAACATATCAAACAAAAGTTATAGAAAAAAATCAATATATGTACGTACATATTTAAATTGTCAAATATACAGTTTATATTATAATAAGTAAACATAATTTTGGCTCGCAAATAATATATAAGTGATTAATGATCGCTTTTTAATAATAGGTAATAACCTAAAAAATATAAAGGATAATAGTCTATTAAAATAAATAACTAAAAAAATTAAAAATATAAAATAGTGAAAAAAAACAAATAAATGTTTATGATT
The DNA here is from genome assembly GCA_963932245.1 of Tachinus rufipes. Taxonomy (NCBI): domain Eukaryota; kingdom Metazoa; phylum Arthropoda; class Insecta; order Coleoptera; family Staphylinidae; genus Tachinus; species Tachinus rufipes. The sequence goes on from OZ010744.1 coordinate 74,706,547, forward strand.
ATAATATATTTGTATATACTATGTTTTATTTGAAAACTTTTAGCGCCAAAACGGCCGGCGCCGAATTGGCCGCGCCAAAACGGCCGCGCCGAAATGGCGGCGCTAAAGTGTTCTAGACTCTTACTTCCGTTATAAGTTTTATGACAAACACAGAGAACTTTGCTGTAAGAAATTTAAACATAATATATTAAAAAAAGTAAATTTTTTATTGCATAATTATATTTATAATAGGCTCGTAGACAAACATACAACTTAGGTCTACCATTTTCATCAAAATTCAGATGAAAGCCTTTAAAATGACGTATTGTACTTCTTGTTTTGATCAAATTTGTAGTGAAACATTTTAATAGTGTTTTTACCCCATATTTTTATAACTTCAAAAGAAGTGCGACACGTGTTCTTTTGAATCATAAGAGCTAAAATTAGGCATGATTTACATTTTTTGCATAAAGATCACTTTCTAAGGGTGCACACAACAAAACTAAAAAAAAAAAACAAGAACCAGTTTAATACTTATATTTTTAAGTACATATTCAATGGCAGCTAGCGGTAATAACACTAGCAATAAGCCCTACACTTGCAAATAAAAAAAAAAACAAAATTGTATCCAGAAAACTAATCAATATTTTTTCCAATACAAAAAACTATATTTTCATATTTCTAGTAAAAAATAACAGCTACAAATTTCTCTACAAATTTGGTCTTCAAAAAAAACAAGATGTGTAAGTAATACAACAATTTTTATTAATAAAAAAACATTATATATCTAATTATTGGAGAACCTTATTGTACATTATATCCAACATAATTATTGGTTGCATAATGGTCAAAAAGATTAAAAAAAATTACTCAACCTAGTTTAAATTCTAGTTTCCACAGCTGCTATCTGCCTTTAACTACCCGGCGACACTCAAATTTGAAGAGGGAGAGGTTACATATCACTTTTATAATGTTGTATTTTATATTAATCGTGCATCTGCATAACTAACTGCTCGATTGGCAAGGACGTTATTAGCTTAGCAATTTAGCTATACATTGTTTTCAATTACATTATATAAGTTAAGATGTAGTAATTTAGTCATTTTGTAGTTAGCACTCAAAGCAGTAAAATCTTAATTATTATAAACAAAGAGTTTTTTTAATAACGACATTTTGGTGTAATGAATAACTTATATTCAAAATAATAACAATCTAGTTTTTTATCATTTTCTACCCATTTAAATAAACTTGTGTTATTTTTACTAATGATTTTCTATACACTCTTTTGCTTCATTTATTTTATTTGCTATTAGGATTTCGCATAATTATTCGCCGTTTTTGAATTTGGATTACTTCTCTGAAACTAATCGGTAAAATCTTTGTTTGTTTGTTATCGCCAATTTTAAAGCAAACAAACTACTCTTGGCATGCTCTTTTGCAAATCGTTTCTTTTTGCATAAAAACTAATTTTTGAAGATGCTACACAAAAAAAATCCACAAATTACTTACTTAGTTTGTTGCTTAAAAGTTAATTTCTATCATATTTGAGGTCTAAAAAATAATTTAATTTTTGTTTATTAGCATTTTATAGTGCGTACATACACACTTGTAACAAAGTGCCGTTCCAAAACAACGTCAGTTTTGATTATTATATTGTACACACTTTGCTGACAAACAAGGTGTTTACATCCACAAAAACAACATTTTTTAGATTAACGACTCACAAAATGTAAGACTATAAGTTATACTAGCATATTTCTTAAACTTAATATTTCCAATAAGACTATGTTTGTAATTAGCATATATACAGTTTTCAAAATAAAGCAAACAATTTTAAACTTTTTTAAAAACTTTTCTGAAAACTTTACAAGCTTTATCAAAGCTTTTCATAATCTAACCAGATTTATTCAGCAAACCACATATTTTATTGTAAAAGACTTCTTAGTAAACCTAAATTATTAAATATGTAATTTTCAACTATTCCAGAGATTACAACTACTGCTGAAGCTGTTTTAAATTTTTTTGATTATTTACTTATTGGGCAATTCCACGTCAAGTGAGCAGTCTATTTCACGCGACCCTTTTCGATTTAGCTCAAATTTTGTACACTTATTTAAGTACCTAAAATATGACTTCATGCTAAATTTCAGATCTCTAGGTCACATAGTTTGCCTAGTAGAGCCAATTGAATTTTACAGCAATTTTTAAGTTCAACTTTTAACTTTATTTATTTTAATTGCATTTCAGCCTGGAAAAATTATAGAATAGTTTTAATGTAGTACTTTAAAATGCTTGAATAAAAATTTCTCACATTAGTGGTAGTTTTCGCTCTAGAGTCTCTTGAACGCACAAAACCATTTTTCAATCAAAGATTATTATTCTAAAATAAATACAGTAAAAAAAAGAATTTATTAATAATTTTGATTTTAATAATCATTGCTTATATTCAAAAGATCCACATCATACAGCATACAATTTTAGAAAGGCTATTCAAAATATCATAAAAAAACTTTTATATTTTTTGTTGTTAAACTAAAACAAAAGTACTTGTTTTCAATTCATGCAAAACAAAAAATTAATAAAAAACAGAAAACATTCAAAAAACACATTAGAAATTGTTTTAAAACAGATTAAACAGGGTTATGAAAAACCTTGTAAACATAGTGGTAATCTAATACAATCTGAAAAAGATAGAATTAACAAAGACAAAACTAATTAAACTTTTTAGCTTTCCATAAACAGCAAAAGTTTTGATATCATTAATTGTAGGTTCTAACATGTTGTGTTGCAGACAGAACTTAAACATAAAATAATATTAGCTCCCGTTTTCAGTTGTATTACTCTATTTTTTTTTCAATCTCACATTTGTATTCTGACATTTAATTCTGACACCTTCTTTACAATCAAACAAAATCAATAATATGGTTGCAAAGAATAAGGAAGAATGCATAATTATTTATAAATTTTAGAATGTACTTTAAATTGTACGTTTTGTAATAGTCTAGTAAAAAACAATAAAACTAAATGAGACATACCACCTCTCATTGAAATGTCAGGTAAAAAAAAACATAGGTAAAACTCATAATTTCACTGAGCAGCATAGAGCAGCCCATACCGTTTCATTGCTGCCAATTGTTGTTTTAATTATTCGGCTTATTTTCCAATTTAAAGGCGGCATATCTTTCTTGATTAATATTAATTGACCTATTGCCAGGTTGAGAGTTTGCTTTGCTAGTTGTTTTGGTCGTTGTAAGTGATAAAGATACTCTGCAGATCATCTTCTCTAAAAGTGCTGCCTCATAGCTTCCAGTTGTTGCCACCTTGATAAACGGTTGACTTGAATTTCTAATAACAAAGATTGTAATACTGCTAATAATGCATTGTCAATTAGAAAATGCCCTGGAATAAGGCATTCTAAGTTTTTTGCAGTTCATAACTGCTTCAATCTGGGTTAACACTGTGGACAGCTCTTTGTAGTTCAGTGTCATATTGAAGTAGATGTCTTTTTATCAATTTCACGGCTGCTTCCCAGCATCCTTTAAAATGTGAGGCATGGCGAAGTATGAAATGCCACAAGATGTTAATTTTTAGTAGCCTTTCAAACACGCAGATATATGCTTTTGTTAGTTTTTGGTTCTTTTTCAACCCTTTCCTGATCTGGATTGAACCGCAATAATCAATTCTAACCCAAGATAATAGTCTGCTTAGCTCTACCCTATTTTTAAAAAGATCGCCCATGAGTGGGCTGGCTGCTACCAGACGCTCCTTTTCTCTGGTCTTTGCCGTTCTCAACCATGATGCAATGCCATTGGACTTGAGTTTGAGATAACCAATCAGGGCCAGTAAGCCATATTGAGTCCGTAATCGTATCGACAGCTAATTTTCTTAAGGCTAAATTAGCCGGAATGTCAAACGTAGAAACATGTTCTTAAATAAAACTTTAGTGCTTTTGGATATCCTGAATTCTATTGGCCAAATATTTTTTTTAAACAGAAAGTTTCTTCTTTAACAATTGTGCACCATGTTCAAATTCAATTAACAGTAAGTATTTTCTATTGGTAAATGCATAGCAGTAACTGTACTCTTTATAAGTTTGCATAGCAGGACCGCTGCACATAATTCCAAACGCGGTATTATGATAAGTTTTATTGGGGCAGCTCGTAATTTGCTGTAAATTAACCTTAAATCTTATTTATTTGATATTGCTTCTGTAGTAACGACATTTATACAGGCTGCATAAATCTTCTTGCTAGCGGCACAAAAACCGTTGTTGTCTACACGGTTGCTACTGCCGATCACCAATTATGGCATCTTCAAGTACAGCCTTGTCCCAGTCCAATTTTAAAGTCTACACTAAATGCATTAATATTTTTGTTGTAACTACTATCGGGCCTAACATGCCTAGCAAATCAAATAGCTTGGCTGTGTTTAATAAGATTGTTTCTTTTGTTATAAGTTCTATGCCTGCATTGTTATTAACATTAAATCTAATCATTTTCTACTGAATATGCCATTCCATTCTCAGAATTGTCATGATACCGTCTTTGTCCACTTGTAATATCAAATTTTTTGTTCCCGATAACAGTGGTAGTAACATTTTGGCGTTGCTTGCACAATTCCTCAGTTTAAATCTTACGCTGGCTTTAATTTTTGTCACATCATCTCAAGTTTAAATGACAGCTTCCTAATTGTTTGTGTCAGTAAATCATCCATGTATATATCTATTTCTATGGCTTTACTAGCGACCGGAAATTCCTTTCATGTTTTTTCATCTAGCTGCTTAAGACATTTTGTAGCTGTATATGAAGCAGAAGATAAATCATATGTCAAAATTTACAGCTCGTATTCTTGAATAAATTTGTTTTTATAGTATTGCAATAATATTCTACAAAAGCTCTTTTAGTCATCTTGTAGAAGAACTTGTCGGTACATTTTTGAAATGATACTGACCAAAACATATTTATCTGTTCGGAATTGAATCAAACTTTTGAATAGAAACTGCTGCAGCACTGGCCTAATTTTTAAAATGTTATTTAGAGGTACATTGTAAGTAGTGCGGACCAAAGCGTCAAAGACTACCCGTAATTTAATCGTTATGCTATTCTTCAGTATTCTATGGTATGGTAGATAATACTTTCTATTGCCAATAGTGTGGGTTAGTTTTATGTGCCCTAATTCTTTATATTCTTTTAGGAATAAATGGTATAATTGTCATAAGTCGCTATCTCTTGCTAATTTTTTTCTGTTGAATAAAGTCGTTTCACTGCTATCGCCCTTGAGGGTTCTAGCGCCGCTATATTTGGCTTTTCTTTAATTGGCAGTTTAACAACAAATGATCTACTAGAGCAGCGTTGATGCGTATCTTGAAAATAAATTTTGACCTTTTTTTTTTTTTGAAAAGATACTTGATATCCTTAACTTTTTCAATCTCTCAAAACCTCTTGATCGTGTCTTGTAACTCCATAACTCTTGCGTTGCATTGTACCACCCATTGTGAGTTGATGCTGCCTTTTGACACTATCTACCCTAATTTGTTTTTTTGGAAAAGTAAGCTTTCCTGGCATCGGATAAGACCATTACACCACAGTGCTTCAAGTGTCCCTGCTCCAAAGATCTTACTACTAACAATAAAGTTTGGATCTGCTAAACAGATGTGTTTTGGGCAAGCCAACCGTTGCACGCTCAAAACTCAAAAATGGTAAGTTGTTAAGGCATTGTAATAGCACTAAAAACATCAAGGTTAACAAAATTGTTAAAACGTAATTTAAATTCTAAACTCGTTTGTTTTTTGATGTTATGCTTGACTTGCTTAATGCCAAATAAAGAAATGTTAATAAAACTGTAACTTAACTTTAGTATTTTCACAAACTCGTTGCAGAAAAAGTTACTTTGAGAACCGGAATCTAACATTATCTGTGCTTGCGTGTATCGTCTTTTGTCATCCTTGATTTCAATCACAGAGGTAGCCAACAGCGTCTGGTTGCCCAAAGTCTTTGCATGGGATGCTATTTTAGCGTCAATATGTATAAGAGTGTGATGACTCTTATTGAACTTAAAACATCTTCGTGACTTGCATTTTTTTACCACATGTGCCTGAGAAAAACAATTGAAGCTTTTTTTTTTTACCATGTCAATTCGTGCTTGCAGTGAACGTTTTCTATTACATAAATAGCACTTAGTTTTTATTGAAGCGTGAGCTATCAACGGTCGTTTTTTTATTGAACCTTGTTTCTGATGCTTTCTTTTGGTGTCCGTGACTAATTGATCGGCTGCTTCTAAAGCAAGATTAAGTAAAACAATTTATATGTTTTTATATTACTATTTATTTTGTATGTCTGAAGAAGGCTGAAGTTTAGCCAAAACTGCAGTCACAGTGTGACAAAATAAATAGTGATATAAAAACATAGTAATTGTTTTATTTAATTTTGTATTATCACGTAGTAACGGTCAACTCCATCAACTATATGCTTCTAAAGAATTGCATTTATGCTCTAAGAACTGCAATAGCAAATCAAAACTTGGTAGTAAATTGTTGGGAAATGATAACTCTCAATCTCTAATTGATTGAGCATCTAGCTATCTTACAACAATGTTAACTAATAATTCATTCCACTCACTTGTTTTGCATGCTTTCAATGCATTTACGTTGCTTATTAGACCATTGCATATTCTACGCAGCATTTTACTGGACTCCTTAGTCATTTTTGGCAAGTGCAATACTCCGGTCACATGTTTCTTTATTATGAGTCGTTTGTTCTTGTATCGTTTTTGTAATATGTTCTACTACACTTCATAATTTGCCGAGGTTGTTGCTATAGAGCTGGTTAATTGCCTAGCTTTTCCACTCGATGACAATTTTAGATATCTCAACTTGTTGACATTTGCTATGCGGGTATTTTTATGTATCAAAGATTTAAAGAAATCTCTAAATTTGAACTATTTTTTAACGTCACCATCAAATTCTGCTAATTCTAATGGTTGTAGTTTGCACAGCAAATTCTTCCCACTTAAAAATGTATGTGATTCTTAAGAGTAATTGCTACTAGTGCTTGTTTCTTGAATGTTTCCACTTGACACGATATTTTGGGGCACCAATTTATTTGATAGATTTTTGTTTTGGGAACTGGCGGTAACTTTGTCCTAAATCTTCTTTAATACATACTAACTAGACGCACAATTATTAAAATATATGTCTTTCATTATTTGCTTATATTGCTTGTTTTTGCCGTTGTTGCTTAGTTTAAATATCTTCTTTTGCAACTCGAGTTTGCGGAGTTCTCTTGATATTTATCTTATAACAATTACCGTTGACAAATCTGTGATCCTGTACCACTACTCTTCAATTACTTCAACGCAGGTAACTGCTCGGTGATAGTTGTTTCTTCACACATTTTACACAAACACGTTTTAAACCCTACTTAAGTCACTCAAAAGATCGTCGATTAGATCTGGTTGGAAAGATAAAATTGTAGGTTCTATCGTATTGTGTTTCAGACGGAACTTTGGAAATTAAACATAAAATATCGTTTTCAGTTATATAGCTCTATTCTCATTTGTCAGAATAAAAATGTGAGATTTTTATTCTGACATTTAATTCTGACATTTTTTTTTTACAATTAAACAAAAACAATAATATGGTTGCAAACAATAAGAAAAATTTCTTGATTATTTATAAATTTTAGAATGTACTTTAAATTGTACGTTTTGTAATAGTCTAGTAAAAAAAAATCTTTAATAATTTCTTTTCAAAATAAATAAAACAATCTTGTTACTAATCCAAAATAAAAACAGATATTTTTGTTATAAGTTCTCCCATTGCTGTACCTACAATGCCGGCTTCTGGTAAAATAATAAATCTAATTCATTTTAAGTAACGGGTTGTCAAAAAAATATTTTTTTAAAATAAATATCAAAAAAAGTTAAGTATGGATGAAATTCTACTTATTATTCTTAAAACAATTGCTAATAAGTTAATTTCTATTTTGACTAAAATACTTTCACAACGTTAAGTTTTAAGAACAAAATAACTTTAGTTTAATAAAAAACAAAGATTTAAAATCAATTACCCAAACCCAATCCAACTCTAAAGCGGTCAACCAAATACAGACAATTGTTTCGGTTTTCTCAAATCCTCATCAGTGCATCTCGGTGGTACGGCATCGCTTGATGGTGAAAAATGATTTCAAATAATTGATTTATGATTTAAACACAAGTTAGATGATAATTTCACTAATGATTATGTAACTTGTGTTTAAAAGCACATAAATCAATTATTCAAATTAAACTTTACTTGTTATTTCTAATAATAAATCTTTTGCAAATATAAAAAATCATTTTTATCTTTAATTGAGAAAAAAAATACCTGCCATCTTTTTTTTAAGAAAGTTTAAAGTTCTGGGAAATTTACAAAAATAAAAAAAAAAATTTTTGGCTATGAAACATTATTTTTTAAACACTTTAGAAAAAAAAAAATTGTCTCTTTATTTTTTCTTAAAAATGCAATCCTGAAAAATTACAAACGATCAAAAAATGTAAAAAAACGTGTTTGCTATGATAACAATCTACAACAAGCAATTGTACACAAAATCATATAATGGTATTTTTTTTTTTTAATTGTCAATAACATCTGAAGATATTATTGTAATTGCTTCATCAATTATAATAATACACAGTAATAATAATGTATGTACAGTTTTGGCAATAAAAAAATAAATTTACAATGTATTTGTTAACGGTGTCACATTTGTTGGCTCAGATATAATACGCCTAGTATTTAGTATCTAAAATGTTATTCATATTTGCGATAATATTATTTTCAAAATCTAACATGTTTGTTTGTATTGAAATCTTCTAGACACATCATTAGATTTTCCTTATATTTGCATGTAAAGTTTTAAAAATACTTGACATACTATTAAATTAATAAATTATATAAAATACAATATAAAGTTTCCTACACTACGGTAATAACAAAAACAATAAGCCAACATTAATAATAATTATAACTAAAAACAATTAATTATAACTAAAAACAATTAATTAAATACATTATCAATATTGTTGAATTCTCAACATGTACTTAAGTTTTAATACAAACTGATCCATGTATGGTCCATACATTTACTTTTCCATATTTTCTAAACGCGCTACTTTTGTTTTTGTGTTTTGTTCTTTTGGTTTATTAAATATTTATATTTATTAACAGTATTGCCAGATTGGTATCAATTGCCGTTGATTCAGTTTTTAAATTCAATTTAATTCACGGATAGCTAATTCTGTGTTTTTGGGTTCTTTTTCTTTGTTTAAATACACAGACATATTTTTTTGCATACGCTAATCTTTGCTATCAATTGATTTTTAAAGTTTTTATTATTTTTACTAAGGAATTTTATTTCAGCAATTAATTTATTTAATTTCGATTCAAAACCACTTTTAATTGATTGTTTAGTACAGATGATATAGATACTAGAAGTTCTTTTAAATGTATCAGCAATATATAATTTAACATGGTATTTTGTAAACATTATTTTAACTATATTGTTAATATATCCACATTTACAAAACCTTTTATTGGCGTACAGCGTTTATACGCATGCTCTCATGAAACTACTAAAATTAAAACTTTGTATATGTTTCAGGTAATAGTTTAAAATTGCAGTAATTTGTTTTATTATTTTATTATTTAATATCACATTTATTGTAAACAGCTATAAATATACAAATTTCTTACATATTTATATTGTTTTCTCCAATACTTAATGTTATACCAATATTTTATCTATTATAAAGCAAGTCGCGTGCAGCACTTTCTGCACGCAGTCTATTTTTACTTATTTGTCCATAAATAACTATTAAATTAAATTTCTTTAGTATTATTAATTCAACTTGTTTTGATTATAAAATTGCCTATTATATCTTCTTGAACTAATATTATTGCGATACATTCAAATTAAAAAAAAAAAATAAACCGCTTGCCTTATTATATATGATTACGTTGAATGCATCATTCTATTTAGTATTTCATTTGCGTTATTCATTCAAATTTAGTAAACCCTTTCATGATGACCGCACGTCAAAACAAAGAGCACCAAGCGTGCTTTACGACATCAAAGTGAACATTAAACTTCAATTAAATCACAAATATAGTCGTTTTAGCACTAACTAAATATAATCAAATAAAAGCAATAATATGCTTTGATAATACACAATATGTATTCAAATGGAACTAAAAGTAAAAATTTACTGTTAAATTTGTCTACCGAATGGGAATATACGTTCAAAGTTGAAGATGTAATAACTGTCCTGGTGATGGAATTGTCTTGTCTCATAACCACCAGAGGTGATGGGTCTCTGAGTAAATGCATGTCGCGCATAGTTCTACTACAATTCTGACTAGTTTAGAGTTAGTAAACCACAAATAACGTACTAACTAACCGTTTAATCCGTAAATAGTTTTAAGTGAACTCTACATGTATAAAATATGTTTAAATCAAAATGTAGCAAAGCAAATCGATTCGGCCTGTTCATGCAATTTATTTTTAATGTTATTAACTTTTTTTCCATTTGATCACAATATTGTGATAAAAAAAATATATTCGAATATTTTCCACCCATTGAAAATAGAAATATTAATAAAATAAAAAATGATTTTTTTTACTTTCCATAATGCATAATAAAAAAAATTCAAGTCAATGATAACACAACAAATATTTATAGATTAAAATGTATTTTTTATGTAATACTAATATGCATATTTTAAGCAAATTTTATATAAAAAACGGGACAATCAATACTTAAAAAAAATCTGTAGGCTTTAGTGTAGTAGTATGTCTGGATGCCCTTAGTTCAATATACTTAAAAACATAGACGATTGTAACCTTGCCTTGGTAAAGGGAATAACGTTTTTCATTGAACCCTCAAGAGGTAGTTAGTGCTTCTAGTTGGGAGGAAGGCATTCTCGTAATAGACTCTTAAGCTGTCATTCTGCTCAGCGGTAACGTAGTAGCTCTGCAAGTTGTGGCATAAATGACGCGTGTATGTGCGCAAAAACCCGTAAGAAAAACAAAAGAAAACTTGTGGTTTTTATAGCTTAGCAAACCTGAAAAACAATTTAATGTTCAATAGCTCTCAGTGTAATTTTTGAAAACAGCACCTTTTTGTGTATAACTCTTTTTCAAAAACCAAACTATTCTGTTAGTCCAAGCAATTTGTTTTTGATATATTTGCGGATTTTATATCAAAAGAAACAAAATTTATTTTTATAAAAATAAAGAATCAAAACTCAATAAAAGCCTTGTTATTCAGTGCGTTTTGAAATATATCAAAATACAATTGGCGCGTCTTTGGATGTGCATTCTTTTTGAGCAACTTATTAACAAAGTCTACAACTTCAACCAATCAGATCAGTTCTCAAAAACACAGATTATGTAGTGTAAAAACTAAAAAAAAAAAAAAATACGCAAAACTTTTGTTGGCAAAGCGGGCACTTTTTGTGGTAAGCTGGCAATCTTTATTTACCTTAAACAAGATGCGTACAAATCAAACCAATGGCTTCCTTAAAAAAAAACATAAAAAACATAAAAGTGTTTTGCTCATTAATTTTCAAACCTTCACTTAGGTAACCTAAAAATAGTTAAAAAATCAAGGTTAAATTTTCAGATCAGAATCGAAGTTAAAGGTTGTATGTATTGAAGAACCACCTTGCTTTTGCTTACAAAATCTACTTTTGGTTTTTAAAATATCTAAATAATATAAATAGTATTTAAAACTATATTGAAAAGTTTCTAGACTAATAAGAAAAATCTAAGAAAATGACTATATGTACTAGTTAAACATATAAATTCTAAATGGTATTATTGTTTTGGCATCTTGATTTTTTTAATTTTTTTAGAATTTAAGAAAATCTAGAAATGTTTGCAATTTCTTTTAATCACTTGTTTATCCGTGTTAACTCAACATGAATTAGAAAATTTGCGTTTGCGCTTTATGTTGATTTTTGACAGATTTTTTTTTTAATTTTTTTGTTGATGGTTATTATAAATTTCATTCTAAAAATTATTTCTTTTAGTTGTCTTTCATGTAAAAATTGTGCGGGAGAGCCGACATAATTAAAAGTTTTAATAACTTTTAATTTAAATTTAAAAAATTTGTTAAATTGTTGGCGTCTATGATTTGCAAAAAATATACAGAAACTGTCGTTAGTATTATTAGTTCCGTTTGTTTTTTTTTATTGTTAGGCAAGTTTTGCAATGATTTATTATGTTTTCTAATCGGAATATCTGTGAGCGGTTTAGTGAGTAGTCAGAATTATGACACTTGTGGTTTGTTTTGAATTTAAATTTCGGTGCTAGTAAAATGCTTTGGCAAAGCTAATTGTTTTTTAACAATAGTAAGTTAGAAGCAATTTCTATCTTGTAGTTGTTCTATGTCTGCGTTCACTTAAGCTGAGAGCTACAATTTTTTTGATGAAGATGGTAACGCAATACCTATTAAGAGAACTGTTTGTGTGTGAAGAAAAGCTACAGTACATTTAAATTATTCACGGACAGGCAACGGCATTTTTAGCGCGTTTTATTTAAATTTAATAACCAAAACAAATTTATCATTTAAAATTAATAAATGATGTATTTTAAGTAAATTGCTTTTTTATCCAGTAAGAACCACATACATTCGTTTTCAAAGTATGCACTAAGCATCAGTGTGCCTAGCATCTCACTGGTCGAAGAAACAATTTACATAAAATTACAGTAACAGTTGGGAAAACGTTAAATTGATAATGAGTGCATACCCTAAAACACGAGTGTATGTATTTCTTACTGAATGAAAAAGCAATTTACATAAAATACATGATATATTAATTTTAATTTTTTTTTGTTATGAAAATTGATGAAATATTTGAAAAGCAATTTCATTTGACACAAATTTTTTATTTCAAATTGAGTTACTATGTAAATAAGGTATTATTAAGTAGAAAATTATGCTATAATTTTGATAAAACTTTTTTATTAAGTTTTGATAAGTAGTTTGCTAGCCTCAAAACCTCTTGTAAATTTTTAACACACTTTAAAATTAAGTAATTTATAATAGCTTTGCTTATTTTAAATTTTGTAACGCGCTAATAATATGTTTTAAGTAAGAGATTTTTCTACGACCAGTTTTAGATTGTTTTTTTTTGTCTTCAATTTCAGTTTGATTTGTTTTAGTTTTAACATTCTAATTAATTTTTTATTGTGCTTTGTTTTCTTGACGCCTGTAACTAATAATTATTGTCCATGTGTACATGTTATTTGTTTGATTATTTATGTTTAATGGAACCGTGAAATATTTATTAAAACTTTTGTACTCATATGTAATAATAAATTATTTTTTCTTCTAAGTGGTTTAATTTTGTTGCAATAGAATATTGTTTAAAATAAATTATTTATTCTGCCCATTATTTTTTCACAAACGAGAATGTTTCTGGATATAGAATTAGATCTGACACTTTTTTATTTGATTGATTTAATCCTATTTATCTAACAGATCTCAATTTGTGCGCATCGGTCAGTGCGTTTCTCGTAATATTGATGTTATGTCGGGTGCTCCACAGGGGTCACACCTTAGACCTCTTTTGATCAATATCTTTTTCAATGATTTCTAATGCGCGTTGTTTATTATTTGCAAACGATATAAAAATCTTTATAAAAATTCAGTCTTTAGATGATGCTGTACTACTTAATAAAGAAGTACAGATTTTTTCTAGTTGGTGTCAGACTAATAACTTGCTACTTAATTTAAATAAGTGCAAAATGATGACATTTTCTAGACGTCAGTCTACGGTGATGTATGGTTACTCTCTCATAAATCTAATGTTGTTAAGAGTTAACACTATTTGTGATTTAGGCATTACGTTTACCTTTCATTTACACTACACGTTAAACTGTTGTGGCTAAAGCTTATCAACTTTTAGGATTTGTCAAGCGTAGATCTAAGGAGTTTTGTGAGTTTTTTACTTTAATTATTTTTTACAACGCTCTAGTACGCCTTCATTTCAAGTACTGTTTAAATGTGTATTTACGCCGTCAGTAAAAAAAAATTAAACAAATTTAATAAAAGTTGTTTGTTTTTTGGCAAATAAATGCCACATTGCAGGCAGCTACACGAAACTGCTCTCTAAATTTAATATGACCAGTCTTAAAAATAGACGTTTTAATTTTGACCTGACACTAGTTTTTAAAGTACTTCGTGGGAATATTGGCTGTTCTGACTTGCTCAGCTCTGTAGGTATTCATGTCCCAGCTCTCTGCATCTACACGTATTTTGCGGCATGCTAACAAAGTTAAAGTGGATTTGTAACTATTTAAGTTTTATTCTTATTTTTAATATTAGTTGCTTTATGTTTAATTTATGTTTTTTAAATTGTAAATATATACTTATTTTGTAATGGCTTCCGTTGACTAGTAAATAAATAAATAAATTAATTAATATTTTTATTTTGTTGTTTTAAAAATTATTCAATTATCATCATCACAATTAAAAAAAAAAACAAAACTGTTGTTGCAATGAGGTGTTTTTACTAAACTTTACTTTTATTGTTAATCGTCTATTTTAACAATCACTAACTCTACGCTGTGTAGGTGCATATTACAAATATATATTTGTTAAAAAATACAGCATTCGAAACAAAAACAAGACAGTTTCAAATAGCAAGTCGCATTAATTGTAATTCAATAAAACTGTCTATAGACGTAGTAACACTATAGCGCAAACTACAAAGTTAAAGTAATACAGGATACGTACAGAAAAATTAAATAGTCAAATAAATAGTTTGTAAGTTTAGCAAATAATAAAACATACTAAGAACGTGCACGTTTAAGCATACAACAATTTTATTTATGTTTTAGTTTGCAACCAGTAACATGATAGTTGTAATAATTAGCTTGGTTATAGGTCTAAACACAAACATTATTGTGGCGTTTTTAAAAACATTAGTACAGTATTAAATGGCAACATAAATTGATGAGTTTTACCATATTGTTTTAAGAAAAAAAAATCAAATAATAAAAATAAACTTTTACACGTTTTTATTAATAACGCACTAACTTCGAAACACGTAAGCAATGCCTTAAACTAATGTTATTACTTAGTAGCCAGACTTTAATAGACATTATACTGGCAAATATGAACATTTTAAACAAAATTCAAAACTAACATTTAATTACGTCGGTTTTAATGTTAGGTAACATATTAATAAAGTACAAATTAGAATGTTGAATCCATTTTAGTGTTAATAAATAATGTGCAAACATTAATGTTTAAACCAATTTTTTATCAGACGGTTTTCAATTCTACCGCAACCAACCAACAAAGCTGTTTTTTAAAACAATCTATTGCAGATTTTAACCTTCCGTCACTTGCACTTAATCCTAGCTACACCGTCACTGGCAGCGGACTGAGACTGTGCACGCCTGTTTTTTTTGCGGTTTTGTAAAAAACTATAAAAATTTGTAAAATACATAAAAATAAACAAAACATATTTATTATTTTAAATAAAAATATAATCCTTCAAGTGCAAGATTAAACAATAATTAGAAACTCAAAACTGCCTGAAATTTCCGGTGTTCTTAGAATATAAAATTACATCAAATATAAATCAAGAATACACTAATCTTAATGATTATTTTAGTTCAAAATGTAAGAACATGTGCATTAATTTGTAAAATATTTAATAATTGCAAAAAAGTGTTATATCTCAAGTAGTGTATTTGTTACTGGCAGCGGACTGGCAATAGCTTATAGAACGCAAACTTCTTTTTGTAACTAATTCAAAGAATACCTAAATGCAATAAAATCACAACAAATCTAATGTTAATAATATTTTTAGAATCAATTGCATAACATTTTAAAACATATCTAGCGTTATAATAAATCATCTGACTCATTTATTTAATACATGTATCGAAAGTGAAATCCTTTCTAAATGTACTGGTAAATAAATAAATTGAATATCAAATTATTTGTAGAAGCAGCGATGAAGCCAAAGATGCCGTTTTGTTAAAATACTATAAATCAAGGTAGCGGTAAGAACTGTTTCAAATGTATTTTAAATGATGGTATTAATTTTATTGATTTCATCCGTACAGACAATTGGTTACATACATAACTTGCTGCACATTTGGGAGATTTGATGTATCTATTTGTTTTGTATGTACCAATAAAAATGTTTTGAAAAGATTGAATTGGATATTGCTGATTAGCCATAGTCTTACTAGTATGATATATATGGTTGTTTTTATATACAAACAAACAAACATAACTTATAAATATAAATTCCATAAATTGTAAGAATAATATTTTTCATAAAAGAGTCTTTACAAGTTTCTTTTGGTTCTAAATTATATATAATTTTCAGATTGTTTTTTGCATAACAAACACTCTTTCAATTTCTTTGCTTTGACCCTAAAGAATAATGTTATAGCTCATATGAGACTATACAAGTGCATAGTACGCAGACATTATATTTTGCAGTGGTAAATGGTGATTTTTCTAGTTTTGAGCATACAAGATCAATCTGACTCCACCAATTTAATTCAAAATCAATTGACACACCCAAAACTTTAGCTGAATTACTAACGGTAATATTTTTCATTGTCATGTTAGAATAAACTTTGTTTTTAAATAATACACACGCTGTCTTTTCAAGGATAACTATTAAATTATTAGTTGATCACAACAAATTTTATTTTTTTTATAATTTCATTGGGTTTCTTTTCCAATTCCTCTAATAAAAGCGCTTCCACAATAACAGATGTGTCATCCGCATACTTTATGACGTAAAGGACCTACTATTGATCCTTGAGCTACTTTTTCTGTATATTTGCTTGCTTAGATTGATTACCCTCAAATTTGACAATAATAGACCTATCTTTTAAATATGACCTAATCCAAGAATTAATTGGGTCTCTTAAGCACATACTGTGCAGTTTATTTAATAAAAAGTTATGATTAATTACATCAAATGCCAACATAAGATCAAATGCAAGTAATAAGACCCATTTTTTGCTGTCTAATTTTGTATGATTTTTTTGAATGAAATTATATGTTGCTGTTTCTGTAGATCTGTTAGGTCAAAAACTATGTTGGGATTGAAGTAAAATATTATTTTAATTAAAATTTTTATTACATGCAAAACTTGTAAAATAATATTAAAAAAAAAGAGTCAAAAAGTTTTAACAATATTAGGTATGTTTTTTTTTTGTAGTTTTAAGTTTAGCTTATTATTTTTTAAATTAAAAAAATTATATAAAAAATACTGCGTATAGGCTAGAATGTATCACATAAGATAGACTCTAATATTTTTTTTCATAAAACTTTAACAGATAGTTTCTATTGAAGGTGCTAGAAAAATCAAACTGTTTTTAGTATTTCAGTATTTGGTAGTATATACGTCCGTATTGGCATTTTTATTGAGTTTTTTATTCCGATAAGTATGTGTTTAGTTTTAAGATTACTTATTTTCTTCTACCTGTTTGGTTTCAAAACGCTTTGGAAAATTTAAACCATATCTAAAATAAGACTTTTTAATAATATATATGCATAACACTAAAATGTGTTGGTGGCAAAAACACTGTGGAAAATATTGAAGTTAATAAAAACCGTTCAAACTCTCAAATACCTTGCCATACTACTAAAAAAACACGTACCACGCACTAAAAGTACGGTAGTACTATGGACAAGCAAACAAGTCAATAAATACTACAAATCCTAAAATAGCCAACTATTGCTTGTAATTTAAAAAAAAACCTGAATATATTAAGCTGCTGCTGCTTCATTCATAAGTGTCAGTGTTGTGCGTCAGGATAACAAAGTGACTGCTGGAGAAAGTACAAAAACCATATTGAGGTGCAGTAAAATTTGCAGTTTCAAATATTTAGTAAAAGGTGCAGACGGCTTAAGTATTTTGAAGAATTTTCAAGTAATGATTGTTGTTTTGGTTTAGAAGCTACAAGCTAGAATTAAATTAATTTTGTTTGTTATTGTCAAATTCTACTTAGTTCTAGTAGAATAGTTGGCTTATAGAAATATTTGTGTTAATAAACAAACAATAGACAATTGTTTTTTTAGACCTGTCGTTTTGATAAAAAAAAAATCTTTTTTATCGTCAATTGTAAAACAAATCTTGAATAAAGTAGTGTTAATTACTTTTTGCATTGTTTAGGTTTTATAAAATATGCAGATATATATAATAATTTGTAGATAAATAAAACACATTTACTATGTACTATATTATTTAAAAATCGTTACATGTTTCAACCTTCTACAAGGCCATCATCAGACGGTAATATAAACAAGTTACAAAATACTTGATTGTATCACCTTTTAAATATACTCGTGATATAGTACATAGTAAATGTGTGAACTATCACATAGTAACGGCCACCACCATTCAATAAGAAGTTGTTTCAAAAAATAATGCTACTTTGGTCATAATACTTAAGTAACGCACTGCTGCAAAGAATAGACAAACTACGACAAATATAATAGAAACCCTGTCTTTATTTCAAATAAATACTTTTTTTTAATGATTTGAAAAAATAATATATTTTATTTACTTTATTTTTTAAGTTTTTATTGATATTAATGACTGTTAACTTGTTGCTAGTTTTTAGACTAAATATAAAACCCAAAACTAATTACTTAAAATAAAAAATAAAATTTACAGACCACAGAAATTTGAGTTTTACCGTGTTACACTTTGTTAGCTATTTTGTATTGTATCTTGTGTGTGTGTGTGTGAGTGATGTTTTTGTAATGATATAAATTTAAAGCATAATAAAAATTAATTTTAAACGGTTTACTTATAAAAACAAATGTAGTTTAATATTAGTTATATTAATAAAATAAATAAATTTCAAATATAAATTTAGAAATTTAATACTATCAACGTGAGATTTTCTATTTAAAGCATAAAGTCGATTATTAATAATAGGATCTTGTTAGCATCATTTCATCCTCTATCCGCTTTAATATTAATGAACCCTTCCATAGTCTATAATTAAAAAGAATTAATCATTTTTACAACATGTAAATTTGCATATAGTCATCAACATTCGTGCGCGCTTACGCGACCGACGAGGGATGCAAGTTCAAGTACGTTGTGTTTGTTGATGCCCTTGCATGTACATCGCAATTTTCTATCCGTATGTGTGCCAAGGGTGAAGCTTAATTGGCTTACAAGAAACGCGAACAAATATTTATAGCTAAAGTTTTATACTACTCGGAAAACAAGAATTGTTTTTGATTTATAACAAACGGGACCGGTGTTTCGATTGTTCAGTAACATACAATCGCCAAAAAAGATTAATTACACATGTAGGAAAATACAACATTTTATCTGGTTGATATCATGGAATATTTTACAGTATTACGTAAAAAGATGTTTAATTGATAAATGTTTTGTAATATTACTTTAAAATATTTGTAAATAAAAGTTTTTTTTTGTGAAATAAAATATTATACAGGGTGTTCAAAAAAAAGGTAAAATATTTATTAGTACAAACCACAACAAACAAAAATCTTAATAAACATGGGTTGTCATAGCAACGGTTTTAAAATTATGAAACATTATTAATATTTATATATTTTTACAAAGAACAAAATTATATAAGATGTTTAAAGTTGTGCCTGTTTGGAAATAAAAGAAGGGCTTGTTTTATTTCCATACAAGCTCGACATCTTTGTCTAAAGGACATTTGTTTTCTTTCTAAAATCCTCTCATTGGCTCGAATTTCTTGGCACTTTTCATTAAATTTTAACTGCAGTTCCTCTAGGTTATTTACAGAAGTAGCATACACTAATGAATTCAAATATCCCTAAAGTAAAAAAATCAAAAGGGTTTTAATCAGGCAATCTTGCGGGCCATAAATTTTATCCGCCTCTTCTTACTCACCTATGACCTAAAAAGTTTGGTCTAAATGCTTTCTAATGGCAATCGAAAAATAAGCTGGAGCATCATCATGCTTTGCAAAATAAAAAAATCTCTGAAAGCGTTGCTATAAGAACCCATGTTTATTAAGACTTTTTTGTTTATTGTGGTTTGTACTACTAACCCCTAAATATTTTACATTTTTTTTGCAAAATAAAAAATGGAGAAGAATAGAATAATAAAAATAAATAATGTTCCATATCTTCAAAACCGTTGCTATGACAACCTATGTTTATTAAGACTTTTTGTTTGTTGTGGTTCGTACTACCACCTTCTAAATATTTTAATTTTTTTTATATTAGAAAATGAAAAAAAAAATAAGAAAAATAAATAATGTTTTATATCTACGAAACCGTTTGTTGCTATGATATGTTTATTAAAAATTTTTTGTTTGTTGTGGTTTGTACTACTATCCCCTTAAATAGTTTACAATCTTTTTTGAACACCCCCTATAAAAGCAGTTTAAAATTACACCCTTATCTTCTAGATATTTGTTATTTGAGACAAACAAATTAATTAATCAAATTATTCAAAAACCTAACAAAAGTAGCTTTCTTAATACTGAAGTTGAATAAGAGATACACTACTAAAACAGTACACACATACGGACCAACGTCATCTCACAAAGACAAACAAATAGACTTATTTTACAACATTTACAACAATACATGTCTAGCGTTGGGTGATAACAAAACTCAGTTTACAATAGTTTGCGTAAGTTTTAACGCTAAAATTGGTCTTAAAGCAAATGAATTCAAACCATGTTTACAAAATTTCAAATCAGAATAAAAAAATCTTCATAGTAAAATAATGCTAAACTTTCTTCTACAAAACAATCTCTATTAAATAAATAGATTTTCTATAAAAACAATAAAATATGAACTTGAGAAAGCCTAAATGTTTTCATAACTAAGAAACATTAAGCAAGATATTAGAAGTTCTTGCAAGAAAAGTACCTGCAAACAATAGAACAAAACAACAGCTTATTGGTATTGCGCGAAAACCTTAATGAAAAAAGTTAGAAATAACAAAACAACAAAACATGCAAAAAAACATTACAACAAATAGAATTTTATCACAAACTGTAGAAGATCTGGACTCAAATACACCAAAATCAAATGAACCTATTGTAAAACAAAAATCCAAGTAGCAACTACATATCTTTACCAAAAATCAAGCAAACTCTGTCAAAAAGATAAAAACAACAAATTGGCTGGGGAAGACAATATAGTCAAAAAAGCATGACAAACAAAAGGCACTATTAAACTTCGCTTGGATAACAGCATAGTTTTAGTCAATTAACACAATACAATTATTATTATTTTGCTCTACATAAATAAGAATAAAGCTTACTTACAACTTGTACAACAGGTTATTTTTTGTAAACTTTTATAAATTTTTGATACAGTTTAGTGAAATGCCATTTCAGAAAAACGTTGCATAGTTAACAAATATTCAAAACTAATCTATAACATCTACCAACACCCAACAATATCAGTAAAATCACATGAAAAGACTAATCTCATTAAATATGGAAGCGGAGTAAAACAGGGGTCAATATATTTTTAAAACTGATTATAATTGTTTTAGAGTATGCTCTTAAAAAACTCAATTGGGACACAAAAACATTGTCATTGATGGTCGAAAACTCAATCATCTTTGTTTTGCGGACTACATATTCCTTACATTTGACAACCTAAGAGAGCTTAGACAGATGCTATAAAAACTTTATATTAATGCTTAAAGATTAGTTTAGATCACAATTGTTCAAAAACAAAAATAATAACAAATTTGGTATCAAGTGAACACTTCAATATCAATTTCTACAAATACTTTGTTTATAAAATCAAAATAACTAGAGTTAACAAAACAGTTAAATTATACAAAAAAAATAATCTTGCTTAGATAGCGTATAGAAAGCTCAGTAAAATTTTGATATGCCTGAAAAAATAAGTATATGATCATTGTATTTTATTTATCTTTACATTAACCCTAACAGCTAAGTCGGCAAAAAACGTAAAATAACTTAACGTATAATATAAAAATTAAAGCTTAAAGTATTCTTAAAACACCAAAAAATTGAACGAAGGACGGAAGGTAGACCAAGAAACTATTAGAGTAAAAATCAAAAACTGACAAACGCAACTAAAAAAGACTACTTACAAGCTAGACCGATAACGTAAAAAAAATGGTTAAAAATTGAATTCAAAAAACAAAAACAATTGAAAATTTGAAAAAAGTATCTCGGGCAGAATAATATTAAAAATATCTACCGTAATTGCTAAATTGTTGATTGTTATGGTAAAATAGACAACTTTAATTGTGATTCTTGGACCGCACTGTTTTCTAACAAGAATATATTCAAAAAGAAATTCCTTATACTAAATTTAAATTTGCAGTTTTGAAGAAAGGCTTTAACATACAGAAGCAAAATTACTTTGAATCCTCACTTGCGCGTTTTTTTAATTTCAAAAGCTATATTTTATACCTTTTCTAGATTCTAAATTATATTATTTTTTTTAATTTTTTTAACTAGAATAATAATAAATTGGTCAACTGTGTTTTAGTACTTTCGAGAGTTTTGATATAAATATAAAAGATTATATAAACCATCTTACCATGTAAGAAGCTAAAAGTAAAAAATAAAAAAAACACAGCCAGTATTAGTTAGGTTAGATTCTTTAGATAAAAAAAAAATATTGAAAATTTCTTGTTAAGTGTTAAAAAAGCAATACAAATAAAAATACGCAAAATATAAATAAAATGTAACAAAACAATAACAACAATAGCAATTTTATTCTAAAACATTGCAGGACTAAGCAATAAAGAAGAAGAATTTTACATTAGAACGTATGAAGTAACTAAAATGGTAGAAACCAAAATAGACAACAAAAAGTTAAAAAAAAATGAAACCAACAGTCAACAAAAAAAAGTAGGAGAAAAAGATGCAATATTATGGAAATACGTAGAAGAATAACGTAGGAAAATTATTAGTTATTATAACAAAACTTTACGCTGAGAAAGAAAAACTTTAAGATAATTACATTGTATAGTAAAGAAATTAAAAAATATTAAAAAAACATTAAAAAGAAACACTACAAAAGGCAAACAGTATAAGATTGATATTAGGAGTAGACTTTAATGAAAAAAAAAATAGAAATAATAACAAAAGTAAAATGCTCGGGAAAAAAAATAAAAAGTTACAGACAAAAATTGAGAATTTCAGCTTGTGGCTAAAAATTGAAAAGTTTAGCTTGTGGCTACTTCGGCTTCTTTAATATCACATAATTTTAGTGTTAAGATTATTGTTCATTCTTTTCAGTACACTTTTATCTTAATGGTCTGAATCTAAATCTGAAGTAATTTTTATTTTCCTGCCTCAATAAATTTGCATATTTTTTTTATATTATTAAATTTTATATTTATGAAATTGTCAAAACTGACATTTCACAAAATAAAAAGTAAAATGAAAAAAAACAATAATGAGAATTAGAACTTGAAACTTTACAACTCTACCAACAGACGAAAAACTAAAAAAAATTAAACGTAAAGTGCTAAAAAATAAACTGGACATAATAGAAGTCAAAAGAAAAAAATTGTGAGAAGGTAAAGTTTTATTCTATTAAAGAAAAAAAAAAACAAGTCAGGATAGTACTGCTAGTAATTAAAAAGTTATACAAATGTGTGAGTGACATACGACTGTGATAGGGTAATAACAATTAATATTAACGCGTCACAAAAGAATATACTAATAAGTTTATATGCTATCCAGCAGATATGAATATGACGCTTTAGAAATATATAGCAAAGTAAAACAACATTTTAGAAAAGGAAATTTGAGATTTAAAAGCACCTGAAGATGTATACAAGGTGCATACAATTTATTTTAATTAAAGAAAGATTTAGAAATAAAGTAGAAAAAGCATGTGAATTTTGAATAACGGGTATACATAGTAACCATATACTTGTGTTGGCAGAGTTTGATATAAGGCTAAAATGAATAGGACATACAATAATAAGAATGTGGGATTAAAATAACACAAAATACAGCAGTAATATATGAAAAGTAAAGTACAATTAAATAAAAATTAAAAAATTGATAAAAAAAAAACATTAGATATAAGAACAAAAAAGTCAAAAGACATAATAACTAAAACAAAAGAAAAAAAAACTTTTAATACACAAAACGCAAAAAAAAGAAATATAAAAGTCTTAATACGGAACTTAAAATAAACAACTAAAACCAGATAGCAATAGTTTAATAATAAATGTAAGAAAATAAGAAAAATAAAACAAAACATCATAAAAATATAAAAACAAACAAATATTGAAAGATAAAAAAAGTTTTTAATAAAAAAAAAACAAAATATAAAAAATCTTTATAACGCAAAAAAACCGAACAAGTTGGATGTGGAAAAGAAGAAACTCGTAAATAAAGACAATATAGGTAAAAACATAAAGTTATAAAAAAGGATGTCAGCTAAGAAAAATATGAAGGTTAAAAAGGTTTTAGAAGTGAATAGAATACTTCTAAAACTGTTAAAATATCTGCAAAATAATTAATAAAAAAACTAAAATATTTATGTAATAATATATATATAAACAAAAAATGACCAAGCAATTTTCTGAAGACAGAAATAATACCGCTGGCAAAAAAAACAAAATAATGCAAGAAGTATACAATAATCAGTATATAGTAAATAAAAAAAAAGTAATCATCAAGAAAAATATAGCGGAAAAATAATTTAGATTAAAAAAAGATTAGTTTAGAGATGACAATTGGAAAAAGGTATTTGCAAAAAGAGAAAAGTTTAAGTGTGTGTATAAAGACTTAATAAAAATATTTGACTGTGTTTGGTAGAAGAAAGTTATAAACTTTTTATTAGTAAAAGAAATAGATTAAAATAATAAAAAACAGTAAGTTAGGTGCTAGTGTCTGTACATCATACATTAGATATAACATCATAAAAGGATTTATAATATCGCCAATTTTTAAATCGAGAAAAAAGACGTGATGTTAATAACTATAGACCCATGTGAATACTATGTAATTTTTCAAAGGTATTTAAGATTATTTTGTTTGGTTTTTTATAACATTAAGTATATCCACTTTTATCGTGTTATCAATACGGATTTATAAAAAAAAAAGTTCTACACACACAAACTTAATAAACTTTACGCAATATGTCTCACATGCTTTAAATAGATGCAAACAAGTAAATGTTATTTATACGGATATGAGTAAAGCATTTGACAGATTGCTTCATAACATACTAATTAATAACAGCTTGATTAAATATAATATCAAAGGTAACATTGTATCAGTTTTAAGTTCTTACTTGCAAAATAAAAAGCAGTATGTGATGTATATGGAATACAGCTCCAAGTGATATATTGCAACCAGTAGTGTGCCACAAGGTTCAAACCTTGGACTTCTTTTGTTTTTAATTTTTATTAACAAAATCTGCAATTTTCTAAACTGTACATTTTTTATGTATGCAGACGACATAAAGATATTTCAGAAAATTGAAACAACAGCGAACTGTATTAACTTACAAGACAATTTAAATATGTGATTGGTGTGATAGTAACGGTTTAAGTTTAAATGTGAAAAAATGTAAAATAATGTCTTATTTGCGGAATCTAAAACCTGTAATGTTTAGTTATATGTTAGGGGATGAAAAATTATTAAGAACAGTAGAAATAAAAGATCTAAATACAATTAAAAAACTATATAAGTATTTTGTACTAAGCAAACTGAACTATTGTGCATGTTGAGTCTTCACTTTATATAAAACATACTATTAGATTAGAAAGTATTCAAAATCGCTTCTTAAAATATTTATATTTTGTTGAAAACCGTATTTATCCGGATAGTGTATCTTACACGGAATTGCTTGGAATTTATAATATAAAATTTATATCTAATGTATAAACGTATTTTTTACTCAACTCTCTATGATATTATACATTATAGAATAGACTGAACAGATCTTCTTAATATAATACCGCTACATGTACCAAACCACTCTATAAGAAACTCACCACTTTTACTTATAATACACCTCGTACCAACTATCACGGTTTTTTTTCTTTATATAAAATGTTGCGCACCTATAATGAGCTTCAATATAGAGCAGATGTTTTCATAGATTCAAAGAAAATGTTTATTAAAAATATTAATGATTGTTTGTTATTATTTATGTTAAATATGTATCTATTTTATGTTAAATTTATTTGATTAATTTTTAGTTTATACACAATTGTAATTATCTTTGTAGTTAGACTTTTGTCTGTTGGGAATAAATTTATTATTATTATTATTAAAATAATTACTATGCAAATTAACAACTTAAACCTACAGTTTATAACAATATGTTTTACTGAATTTAAATATTAGCAACTTTATTAAAAATTGTTTGGTAATATTACGTAATATTATTTAAATTACCATCAACAATACCATGGTAATATTACTAGTTACATAACCAAGTATAAGTACAATAGTTCTAAAATTACATAAAATTAGAGAAGCAAGAAAATATGAGTAGGTATAAAACGGCAAAAAAAAAATCAGAAAAAAAATGTTAAAAAGAACAGACGGGGAAAAATTGCTAGCAGATACAAACATAAAAAAAAAGATTTGCATTGAGAAGAGACTGTTTATTAGCAGACGTAATTGAAAAAAATGTTAAATTCTAATCCAAAAAGAGTTAGGAAAAAGCAAAGGATAATTAATGTTCTTAAAAATAGAAGAAAAAAATTCAGTAAAACAGTAAATAGACAGAAAACAGACAAAACTGGAAAAGAGAATCAAGTATACGTGCAAAAAACAGAACACCAATAATGATAATGATAATGATATAAATCACACTAGACAGTTGCTTATCATCCTTTTCTAAACACCAAGTCAAAAAAAAAAAAACTAATCAAAAACTGCTGGCATTATATAATAAATTAGTTATGTATTGACTTTCATAAAAAAACGCAACACACAGAGGTTGATCAATTTTAATATTTTTTTTACAAAATGTCTATTTTATGAAACATACAATTGGTTTAAATTTAAATAAAATCTATTTTTTGTTTGTTTTTTAATGTTATTTTATTATTGTTACTTGTATCCAATATGTGTATTACACAACGTAAATGTTAATTTTTTAATTAGTTTGTCCACTATTGTCTTATAAATATTTAAGAATTCCAAAAGTTTTGCAACGTGCAAATTATTGACAACTAAATAGTTTTGAACGTGGCCGTATTAATGATATAAAAAAAGCCAGACTTT
This sequence comes from Tachinus rufipes, assembly GCA_963932245.1. NCBI lineage: Eukaryota > Metazoa > Arthropoda > Insecta > Coleoptera > Staphylinidae > Tachinus > Tachinus rufipes. Next base: position 74,733,777 of record OZ010744.1, read on the forward strand.
TGGTTAGAGATATTTTTGGCTGTTTAAATTGTGATGTTGCAACGGTGTTCAGACGTTGGTTTAGATAGTTTAATGAAGGGGTTTAACAACGTAGGGTTGTTAAATAAAGAGGTTTAACAACCCTACGTTGTTAAACCTCTTCATCGGTAGACGTTCCCGGGTGACTACAGGTTGTATAAAACGCATTATAAGACTTTTGGCCACAAGAAACAGATTTTTAACAATTTACCTTATTGCAATAGATTGGATAGAAGATGCAAGACACAACATGTCAATGTCATCTGTTTATTGCCATTTTTTGTGAAACGCAACACAGCCCTCACACACAGAGTGATAATATGGGGTGCAATATGTTATTGTAGCAGATTATCCTTGGTGTTTATTAATGGTAATATAAACGCAGCCAGTTACATTGCCAATGTGTTGAAACCTGTTGCGTTTTTATTTTTTTGAAAGTTAAAAAATTCTAGCTTTTAACGAGATATAGCACGTTTTCATACAGCAAGAGTTACAACTCAATTTTTGTAAGAAACTAACATTGTTGTTCTTTCATGGCCTGCTCGGTCGCCAGGTTTGTCACCTATTGAGCCTGTTTAGGACATGATTGGTAAAATAAGATATATAGCATCTTTAGCTGTGGTTCATGAAGCTTGTTTTTATTAACGGTAACTTAAATACATCCAGTTACATTGCCAATGTGCTAGAACCAGTCGCATTTCTATGTTTTTGAGGGTTAAAAAAAATCTCATTTTTGAACAAGAAATGCATGCTCTCATACGGCAAGAGTTACAACACAATTTTTGAAAGAAGCTAACATTGTTGTTCTCTTATGTTCTGCTTGGTCGCCAAATTGGTTGAGCATGTTTGGGATATAATCTGTAGATGGCTGACTAGTTTACTTCAACTATCAAATGACTTGCAGCATCTTTGGGTGCAGATTCAGCTTGGAATAATATATCAAAGGTAAACAATAATCACTTGATTGACAGTATGCCCCGCCGATTAAATGTTGGTAAAGCAACTTTTGTAAATATTTTATTAAAATTGATCAACAACTGACAAAGTCAATATATATTATTTTTTCTTATCAATCAATCAATCACAATCAAATCACAATGTGTACAATTCAGACATTATAAAACATTCCAATTTGTGCCACCACCTAAATATGTAATGTTTGTATCACCGTTTGATGATGGCTTTGTAGAAGGTTGAAACATGCAAAAAAATTTAAATATATTTGTGATATAGTACATAGTAAATGTGTTTTATCTTAATTTTAAGAATTTTATGCTTGTTAACTTTAAAACTTGAAATGACATTTATGGCAGCAATTCAAAACAGGCATGTTTGCATTTTGTATTTGTATGTAAGTATAGTACAGTTTTATGGATTTTAATATTATGTAATATGTTGTTTGTAGATTATTTTAGTTAATCATAAAATTATAAAAAAAACAATAATAAAAAAAAAAATGATAATATTTCTTTTGTATTCTTATGTTTATGTACTATTTGTATTTTTACACTTTTGACTAGTAAATTAATAGTAAATGATGAGTATAATAAATTATGTTTCACCTTCTCTTATCCTTGACTAATACTGCTTTAAATTGTTATCAAATTCATAAAACATTTTTATTTAAGGTGCAATAAAAACTGTACTCGTAATAATCCTTGCAAACGGCGTTTAATTCCAACAAGATTAGTCATATACCAAAACACCCTATTAAACTTCTAAAATTCTGTCACTAAAACATTTTACGTGCAGTATATAAGACCAATTTAATAGTTTTTACATGCTAGCAATTTTCTTGTAAACGCCGATAATACGTGCAGGCAATGAAAAGCGCCAAATAAATCCTAATAACCATTGTTTATAGCTGTTGCTTGTGATTAGATGTACGAACACAAAGGCATATAAAATATGCCTACCTTGTTTCCACCTCCGTACCGATTCATTTCGGGAGCACTAATCGTGTTTTACTGCACCCCAGGGAATTCCTTTAAATCATCCAGCGAGGCTTCAGCAAAAGTAAATCATTCATGAAATATGAAATAAAACAAATAACATCACAAAAAAATACAATGCGTTAGCAAAGGATGGCATTTACTAACGATCCAAGTAATTTTATTTTTGTGCAGTTATAGGGAAATCTGAATCATCCTAGTTTACATGAAACTGCTAACGGCGCACAATGTTCGCTATGTTTGTATAATGTAAAAATAACAATTCTATCCTAATTTAACTAAAGTAATCTTTACTTCATCGGATGACAGTTAATGATTCTTTAATATTTTTTATAACATTAATACTAATCGAAATTTAATGGAGTACAAACTATATTATGAAACATTCCTACACTTCATATAATATTGATAAGTTATATATAACTGACATTGACATTACTATAAGCATCTATTTAAAGTTCTGTAGAAATAAGCGTAATTTATATGCTTTTTACGTTTAAATATTATACAATTAAATTAATATAATTAAATCAACTTTAAGCATTACAAAAAACAACATAAAATAATGAACTTAAATGTGAAATATAATTATATAAGTGGATATGTCTGTGGAAGTCTAGTTAAGACTTGTGTAATAGTTTGCAAGTTTTTCATAGAAAGTTGCAAAAAATAATAGGTTGTTTATGCATTCAGAGCAATCATTGTCTTTTTTACTTGTTTATAGCCTAGATGATTGTACTAGTGTTTGTTTTTAGTTGAATGTTGTTGTATTCATATGGCTATTTTTATTAGCGTTCTTTTTATGATGACGTTTTAATATTATCTTAGATAAATTTGCATTTTTTACCAAAAATTGTTTGGGTTACTATTTTCAATATCTTGGTCTAAAACATAAACCAAATTGTCACTAAGGATATTAAAACATCTATATTTTGTATGTTGATTCTTAATTAAGTTTTTCTAAAAGTTTTGAGGCATTGGTTTGTCTACACTTTTCTTATGTTTTTTTATAAATGTAGTACTGGTTTTATCTCTAAATAATATAGATGCAGGTAGTAGAGATCAATGTATTGCTTTAGATCTTATTAAATTAAGTTTAGTAAAGCACGTTATACTTTAACTCTTTTGCAGTTATTAAAGCACTACTCGCTAACTTAATATTGAAATTATATGGGATTTATGTAGAGCTTCTACATGATACAGATAAATAATTTCAAATCATCTTAGTCATGGTCAAATACAACGTATTAAAATTTTCTAAACCTACTATGAAAATAGGAGATTGAAAAAAGTGCTGCTTAAAATCGACTTTTTAAGTGTAACTGCAAAACCAAAAACATTAATTTGTTATTGATTGCAGCAACTGGACCTCACGTACTCTACTACGTAAAAAATTTTGACTAAAAATTTACACTTACATTTATACAATATTCAAATAACACAAGAACTGAATCTAGGTTTTAATTCATCACTTACAGCGTCCTGTGTATGCAGAATGAATGCAGCAATAAACAATCATATTTTTGCAAAAAACTTTTTTAGTAATAAAACGCATTTTTATCAAATAAACAAGCAGAGCTGTCGTATCTAAAGATTAATTTTTTTTTTTATATATGCATCTACAAAATGTCTTTTGTAGTCTGTTGTCATAATTGGCTTGTATTTTTCTAAGACAATGCGGAAAACGCTATTACAATCAATTCAGTTTGCTATCAAAATGATTACAAATTTGTTATAAGATCAGTTAAAAAATATTTATATCAAAGATTTTTGGTTTCAACAAGTCTGTACCACCAGTCAAATAAGCAGCAGAAACAATTAATTACGTTGTAACACACATTTTTTTTGTCTTCTGCTGTTCTCATCAACTGTTTTCTCGTTATGGTTCTGATATTGTCAATCCATTTTATTTGAAGTTTTTTAACATTTTGTTTGGTTTTTTGGTGTCTCCAGATAGTGATTTTATAGCTCCATTGATTTGTAATTTTTCTAGCCACATGTTCTACCAATTGCCATTTAAGCTGTGCTGTTAATTTCATGATATCTGTTATTTTCGTTCTTGCATGGATATTGGTGTTGCGCATTTTATCTCTCAAAATGCCACAGCATTTTTATATTTTAGAATGTAGATGAGCTTTCTAAAAAACGGCTCATGCCAGTTGAGTTTTGCGTTTAATTTTCTTTACCAATTATAATTGTATGACATTCATTAACTGCCAAGATTGTGCAACATCACTTGTTTAATTTTTTTTTGGTGTTATTTGAACAGTAGAGGTTTTATAAATAAAAACGAAAACATTGCTCGCAACGGACGGCCGAACGTGTCGGCTCTAAAGAAAACTGTGATATTAAGAGGTATAAACCAATGTGATAAAATTTTAATGTGTGCAAATACATTTTTAAAGTGGTGTTAAATTCATATCTGTTGTGTAAATAACAAAATTTTAATCGCAGTATTAGTTACTTATGATTTAAATATTTTAATATTCTGCCGTGCTTAAATAAAAGTGTATCGATATATTGGGAACAACGACCCCAACAAAAAACTGGTCTGTAGATATTTTAGATTTTAACAAAAAAACTATTGTGTATACTCAATTTTGTTCTATTTATTTTATATTTATTGTCGTTTTTTAATAATAATATTATTAATAAAAAACAAGATGGGATCAAAAAGAAATCAAAATAAAGAGGATCCTACATTAACTATGATAGAAATTAAATCAAAACTAGTTAGTATCGAAGAGTCCATGCAGTTCATGTCTAGTCAACTTGAGCAATTCAAAAATGACAATAAGGATTTAACAAAACTGATTAAAGAACTAAAAAAGGAGAACAATGACTTACATTAGCGAATCGATCAACTAGAGATGAAGAATGAAATGTATGATCAGGAAAAACTAAAAAATAATATAATAATACGTGGTGTGCCATCACAAAAAAATGAAAAGATAGAAGAAACGGTTGCAAGTATAATGAAAGGAATAGGGAAAGACATTAAAAAATTGCCCATTGTAGAATGTTATAGAAAATCGCCGAAGTATAACGATTCGGCGATTATTGTTAAATATACAAATAAAATCGATAGAGATATGGTTTTGGAGCAAAGAAAAAAATTTAAATCTATTAAAACAGAAGAGTGTGGCCTAGAAGGAAAAAATCAGGAAATTTATATAAATGAACATTTAACATATAACAAAAACAAATTATTTTTCGAGGCAAGACAACTTAAGCGAGAAGGAATTAAATACGTATGGGTAAAAGAAGGTAAAATCAATGCAAGAGAAACAGATGAATCAGAGGCAATAAGAATCAAAACAGCTGTTGATATAGATAATCTTAGAAAATAAATAAAAAACAATTCTATAAACTAATCCAAACAAAATTAACATTATTTAATAACATCATGGCGCTAAAAATATATCTTTTAAATATCAGAAGTATGCGAAATAAAATAGACGAAATAAAATAGACGAAGTAAAATTAATAGCAGCAAACCAAACATATGACATAATTGCACTAAACGAAACATGGATATATGAAAACGAAATGGAACATTTTACATTAAACAATTATAATCATATACACAACGAAAGAAACCAACAAAAAGGTGGAGGACAAGTATTATATATAAAAAATCATCTTAGCTATAGTATAAAAATAAATTATACAATAAATAACATACAAATAATAAAAATATGGATTGAAGAGCATAAAACATTTATAACATTAATATATAAGCCACCGAATATAAATCCAATAGAACTATGCAATATACTGGAAAAGAAATACTTCCAGAAAAAAAACCGCATATAATAATGGGCGATATTAATATAGATCTACTTAAACATGAAAATATACAAACTCTATATAAAAATATAATTCACGAATCTGGTTACACAATTATAAATAAACTTGGCATAGATGATTATACAAGAACAGATAAATATGATACTAATAGAAGTATAATTGATCATGTATTATCGAACAACCCAAAGAAAAACAAAATTATACAGACAAAACTGCTCCCATTCTCAATTACAGATCACACAGCTGTAATATCATCATGGATATCAGAATGCAAAAAAAACCATTTATTACAAAAACCAAAATAAAAATTAATTATACAAAAGTAAAAAATATGTTTGAAAACGCTAACATAAACGAAATACACTCCTTTGAACAACTTGCCACAACTATAGAAAGAATGATTAAACAAAATACCACTACTAAAACAATTAAAATGAAAGAAGGACATGACTGGATAAACTTAGAAATATTGGAAAAAATAAAAAAAACAGAAATCACTACTATGAAAGACATAAATTAAATCCTACAAATATAGTTATTAAAAAAAAATATTTAGAAATAAAAAAAGAAACAGAATCTCAAATAAATAAACGTAAACTTGAGTATTATAAAAACAAAATAAACTATGCAGAAGGCAATATGCAAAACACTTGGTGTGAAATAAACAATATTCTTAGAAGAAGAACAGTAAAAAAGATGAACACAATAAATACTATAGTAAATGAACAAAACAAAACAATAACTGACAGCGAAGAAGTAGCTAACACTATAAACAATTATTTTACAAAAATTGGAAAAAAACTAGCTCATGAAACATTAAACAAATATCCCAAAGTCGAAAAAAAATAACTATTACCAAACAAATAGAAAAGGAAATGGAAATGTTCAACACCGATGAAGATAAAATAGAAAAAATAATAGAAAACCTTAAAAAAATTGCTGCTCCCGGAAAAGACACAATAACACACACCACAATAAAAGAACTAAAACATAAAGCGATACCAATAATAGAGAAACTAACCAACAATATAATCAAGAAAGGTGTTTTTCCAGACGAACTAAAAAATACTGTAATTATACCTATTTTAAAAACGGAGATAGAACATTACCTGAAAATTACAGACCAATAGCGCTATTATCAACGTTTTCAAAAATTGTCGAAAAAATAATACACAAAAGACTGACAAAACACATAGAAGAACATCACTTAATAAGCAAACACCAATACTCATTCCAACAACACTCGAGCACAACATCAGCTGTAACGGATATTGTACATAAAATAGAAACAATATTAGATAAAGGGATGTACGCGGTAGCAACATTCATTGATTTAAAGAAAGCATTTGATACAATATAAAAAAAAAATTGCTAGAAAAAATAAAATGTATGGGAATCCGTAAACAGAGCTATGCTTTATTTAAGTCCTACATAATAAACCGAAAGCAACAAACAAAGATTGACGGAATATATAGTAAACAAACCACATCGGAATACGGAATACCGCAAGGAGGAGTTTTAGCCCCAACTCTATACAATCTATATATAAACGACATCAAAGAAGTTAAAATAAAAGGCACACTATATATGTACGCGGACGATACCTGCATTCTTCATGAAGGAAGCAATGAAGCGGAAATTGAAGAAAATATTAATCAAGATTTGATAGCATTGAATACATGGTTTAACAACAATCTTTTAACAATAAATGCCAAAAAAACCAATTACATTATTTTCTCTCAGAAAAACAAAATAAAACCAGATCTACAACTAAAAATAGGAAACGAAATTATACTACAAGTGCCACAAATAATAACATATTTTGGCAATTTATCTGAAAAAATTTCAAAATATTTAAACAAAAAATTTCAAATTACTGTTGCATTTAAAACACATATGAATTTAAAAACAAAATTAATAAATGCTAAAGAAAAAACAGAAATTTTCAATAAAAGTGGAATTTATAAACTAAATTGTAGTAATATATTGGACAAACCATGAGAAATTTTGATATTAGATATAAAGATCACATAAGAGCTTTAAAATATAAAGATATAGAAAAGTCAAATTTTGTTAAACATTTAATTCTGAATAAACATAATATTTCGAATCAAAAAACATCATTAAATATTCTACACATTTCGGATAAAAATTTAACATTTTTGGAAAGCTTAGAAATTAAAAAACATTTAAAAAATCAAAATTATACAGTAATAAATGAACAATTAGATATTTATAATTCACCACTACTAGATATGTTAATAAAAATAAATTTTAGTTAAATAGAAATTTTAAATTATAATGTAAATATTTATATTTATTTGATAGATTATCTAACCTTTAAAATTGTAACGTCTAATAAATGACAATATCAAAATTCAAGTCAACGGGAATATAGAAATTAATAGTGAGTTCCGTATATCAACCGAAGCGACCGAAATCCCGGTTATCCTGAAACAGGATTATATACGGAACGCGGTTACCTGAAAAAGGTTACAAAGGTTGCAACCGCACTCACCATGAACTACCGTCGGTGAATTTCTATTAATCGTAGTTATACGTGGCGGTAAATTTGAAATACAATCAAAAGTGAACAAAAGCGTCAAATGTTGCTCGTGTATTTTATTAAATTATTAATTATAGGTTATATTAGGTGTTTTCCATTTGAGCGCTTCATGAACCCGGTGCATTTTTTACATTTTTAAATATTGCGAGTAAGAGCTTCTCACTTTTCACAAACAAACTAGAAAGTATTTGGCGTTTGTGGGACGTTCTCTACCTTGAAAAATACATAAAAATGTAAGACGCGCTTGACAATTAAATTCAAAAATTACTGAATTAGTGCAACCAAGTGCGACTGTTTTGTCAAATGGAAAACCTTTAATGTATATGTATGTTCCTGTCAATGCTAAAACGAGCAAAGGCATGAGTGCAACAGAGCAAACAGTATTATTGTGTATAGTTGCCTGCTATACCTGCCAACCTCTACTGGGATTACTGTATTAGCAGGTAGATAAATTATACAATCATCTAAGATTAAGCACTGAAATTTAAAAAAATATAACACTAAAGCTAATAAAAAATAAATTCATGAAGTTTGAGCCTATAATATTTCAGTTTTGTATTTTGACGTTTCTATAACCGCTGTCGTTCCGTAAATCAACCAAGATTTTCAGCAACCGATCAAAGGCGTAACCTAACCGCCGGTTACTTCGGTTGATATACGGAACGCACTATTAATATATAAAACGGATATCAGGGTAGCGGGAAAAAAACAATTTTTTAAAATATTAATCAATCAGTTTGAAATATTATATTATATAAATACATTGAAAATGATGATAAATCATCGAAACATGTATGTAGAAATAAAATAAAATAAATAAATAAATAAAATCATTACTTCAATAATATGAATAATATAAAAGGATTTTATAAAATAAATATAGAAAATATAAAATATGCCATAAATGTTTGGGGAAACACCACAGCATATAACATAAACCAAATACAAAGACAGCAAAACAAATTAATAAAAATAATATATAATTAGAATAGAAAAACAGAAACAAGCAGCCTATACAAAAATAGGAATATATTTACAGTCTCTGAAATGATAAAAATAAGCCAAAGCACAATAATCCATCTAATAAAACACAAAATGATTAAAAGCAACATAAATATGCAAAAAAATAAGCAAGTTTACGATATAAACACCAGGCGTAGTGTGACATTCATATAATAAAAAATAGAACAAACAAAGTAAACAATAGTTTATTAATGAAAGGTACCATATATTATAATAACTTACCACATAATATAAAAAGTGAAGTGAATATAAAAAAAAATTAAAAAAGAACTAAAAAATAAAATAAAAAGTGAACAAAATTAAAAATTAATAATAAATAAAACCCATAATACCATGTTCTGCAACTTGCAAAACATGCAACAGGATAATAATTAAAAAAAAAAAATACGTTATCACCACAAAACAATATCATCTAACTAACCTTATTAAATTAATAATAAAAGCTGGGACCGTACGAGGTACAAAGTAATTTGTACCTCTACAAGGGTAGTGGCAATTGTAGGGCCCAGAAAAAAAAAAAAAACCAAACACTATTGCAAATTTAAAACAAGAAATTTTAGGCAAAGTAGGCAAACCTGTTAAGCCTGCAAAATGTTATTGAAAATTATGACATTCGGATTACGTAATGGCTTAAGAACTAATGCAATCATTTTAACAATAAAAACCAAAAATACTAAACACAAAAATTCATATTTTGTATAATAAATATTGTGCTTTTTTAATACATTTATGTGAAAGCGATGAATCACTTTTCACTGTTGGGCATTAGGAGCGCTCTGAGAAGAACAAAAGACTAATTTTGAGATGCAGGTGTTTTAATTAGAGTCTTAAGCTTGGACGAATTTAGATTGCCATCAGTTTGAAATAAACTGGGCAATCTTTATAGCTTGCAATGTGCGATCCTTTGCATGCGGCGCATGCTACATTCCTTGACTTTTTTGTAATTTTGGAGCTGCACAACAGTACCTAATTTGCGTTTATATTTAACGCTGATTGTGTGATTACACAACTTAGTAATAGACATATTTTTTGACTTTTTGCGTTTTAGGGCAATTGAACAAAAAGCATAGAAAATAGTTTTAGATCTCTTCCCATGCGCTTCATCAATAAGAGAGCACACGCTAGAATTGTAGTAACTACTAACTAAAGAGTTTATTAAAAAAACAATTACTTAAACTCAATGAAACTTCAAAGCTGTCGACAAAATACAAACTTTTTTTTTTTGGTTTTCACAAATTACAAAAACTGGCTACCAAACTATTTTTAAATCAATAATACAATTGTAGGAGCACAAAACCGTCAAGAACTACGCAGCCCACAAGTGCAATAAATAATATACAACTTGCAGCAGCATTCTAAGATAAAAATGTTTGCTTTCAACCTTAATTTTTTGACTGAAAAAATAGTATAACAAGAGAGCGTAGAAATGTACAGTGCAAAATTTATATAAAAAACATTTTAAAGAGAAAGACGTAGACAAAAAATGGCAAAATTAAAAAAACATAATTACAAACGCAACAAAAAATAACGTAAAAAGAAACAAAAAAAAAACATGGAAAAACATAGACAAATTTAAAAAAAGTGAAAACTAACAAATTTAATAGAAGACTGAATGATGCACTTCTTAAAACTTTATGAAAGGTTGGTCAAAAAAAAAAAACGATAAACTACAGACAGCAAGATAAAGATAAAATAACAAACAAACAAAATGATAATGAATTTAATAAAAAAAAAACAACAAAACGTAAGTTGTGAATGAAATACAAAATTAAGTATAGATGTTTAGAACAGAAAAAAAGTTGAGTAAAAAACTAAAAATAAATAAGATGTTGCCAGACAAACAAACCAAGTTTAGAAAAGAAAAAAAAAACATGTATTTCATGTCTACATATTACACTATACAGAGTGTTTCAAAACATGTGTTCGAAAATAAAAGGTTAGATTGGTAGGCTAATTATAAGAAAAAAAGTTCCCATTAACATGGTTTCGCAAACGCACCGTTTTCAAGATACAGGGTGCAAAAAAATTATCTCAGGAACCGTCTGAGATACAAAACTCAGCTTTTGTACACCTTTTAGCATTAATATTAGCTATTTTTTAAGTGTTTATTCAATTTTTTTCATGTGCAATTGACCGAGATTTTCTGGTTGCGTGAGGTTTTTATGGCTCTATTCTATGACACTTCGGAAGTTGGCATTTTGAAAGCACATTGTGAACCACCAATATTTTCTACACAAAAAAGATAATTTTAGTCAAAAACTCTAACGTAAACCGTTTTAGAAAAATACGGCATTTTATGATAGAAAAAAAATGTTGAGTTATTGACAATTGTCGTTTAGTTGTTAAATAACCTATTTTTAAAAGGAGTCAATATCGAGGAAACTTATTATCTTTATTACTCAATTAATTTGCCCATTCTTAGTATTTTGCTTGCGTGGTGATAGCAAAATGAATAATTACAGTGATAGCAAGATGTGCGATATGCATTTTGTTTATGGCGTTGCCATAAAAAGCTTGTCGAATTTATCAAGAATGGTTTCCAAACCGACAGGTACCAAATGAAAAAACATTCATTCGTATTCACAAACGTCTACATCAAACTGGAAGTGTACAGAAAAGAGCTGCAGAAAATAGAAGATATCGCCTGCTACCTCCGCAAATTGAAGAAAATGTTCTTCAAGAAATCAAAGACGATCCTTCAACTAGCACTAGAAGAATAGCTTTAAACCTAATCCTTAGTCACGTTAGAATGTAGAGGATAATAAAAAACCGGATGTTAAATCCTTATCACATCACTGCAAGTACAAGCCTTTTTACCAACGGATTTTCCGCAAAGATTGGCTATGTGTCAATGGTTTCAAGAAAAAATTGCGCAAAATCCTCGATTCTTAGTTATATTTGCGGACAAAGCAAATTTTTCTTGCAATGCGATTATGAACTTCCATAATAATCATGTATGGGCCAAATCCACACGCCATTAATGTTTGGGAAGGTATTGTAAGAGACCATTTAATAGGTCAATATTTTTTGCCGTTTAGGCTAAATGGTCAATCATATTGCAATTTATTTGAAGAAAAGCTGCCAGGACTTTTAAAAAACGTTCTGGTTCAATTAAGAAACAAAATGTGGTCCATGCACGATGGTGCTCCTGCACATTTTAGTTTAATTTAATACTTAAAATAACAGCATAGGAACCGTTAGATAGGTCGAGGAAGCCCACAGGCTTGGTCTCCTCGGTCTCCAGATTTAAATGTTTTGGATTTTTTTTTTAACTTAAAAAGTTTATTTTACACTACATCAGTTAATACTGATGAAGAACTAAGATATTGCATTATTGCATCCTGCAATACGATACGAAACATTCCAGGCATTTTGGAACAAGTACGTCAATCACCAAGACGTAGGTTGGAAGCCTGCGTTACCGTAGAAGGAGATCATTTTCAAGATTTTTTGTAATTTTTCTTGTTTTTTATGTTGTTGCTTAGTTTTGTAAAATAAAGGTTTTGTGATTATGTTGCTACTTTTTTGCTCCGTTCCTGAGATATTGTTTAAAAATTAAAAATAAATATTTTTTTACACCCTGTACGGTGCGTTATCGGAACCATGTTAATAAAATCTTTATTTCTTATAATTAGCCAAGAAATCCCACCCTTTATTTTCCGACACATGTTTTGAAACACCCTGTATAGTTTAAAAAAATAGCAAAAAAAGTTGTATGCAATATTTTTAGGCCCAAAAGCGCCATCTAACAGTGTAAATAAAAAAATACTGTGAAAATATTTAAAAAAAAAATAAGTGAGCATCTAGTAAAAAAAATTAAAAAGTATACGTAGTAACGGTAAGCAGGGTCCGTGTGAATGGTGTTTAACCAATCATTTTAGACCACAAAAAACGTGAGACAGAGATGTCTAATCAACCTTAGTTTGTTTGCAGTCTACATTGAAAATGGCGCAGACGAGTGGGCAGAGAAAAAGCGTAATTGTTGGTTTATGCAAACGACATGCTAATTGAAGCAAAACAAGCAAATAACATTAACAAAATAATTAGATACCTGAAATTTTTTTAGAAAAAAGGCTTAAAAGGAGAGAATAAAAAAAAATTAAAAATTTTAAAGTAAAAATCTTTATAAACAAAAATAAATAAATATATACAGGGAGTTAGACAAAAAACGTACGGTTAAATAACTCCGTTATTTTTTAACCGATTTATATGATTTTATTTATTTTTAATACAACTATGTAAAATAATAATAATAATAATAAAATATTATAGTAATGCCATTTTTAAATTTGTTATAAGTCTTCAACTTTTGTAAATATTCCAAAAATACTAAAAACGGTTGTTTTTTTCAAACTTAAATAATTTTTTGTAGATATTTCAAACCAAACTTGTCTTTTTCTTGTTTTTGTAAATTCTGAAAAAACTAAATAAATGAGATTAACAAATTATACAAAAAAAATAAGTTTTTCAATAAACATATAGCCATTTAAGGTTGCCATTTAAAAAAAATGCAAGTTTATGTCTTAAAAATTAAAAATGCCATGACTTTTTGCTAATTTATTTAAATTCTACACAAATATATCTATAGAATACATTTTTTATTTTTGCTCAACAGTAAATAGACAAAACGGTATTTAAGTTTGAAAAAGCAACCGTTTTTAGTATTTTTGGTATATTAAAAAAAAAGACCTATAACTAATTTAATTAAAAAATGGCATTACGTTTTTTTGGAAATTCTGCTCAACTTTGCTAATTTAATCAACTGTAACATTTAAATTAACAAAGTTACTCATAGAACACACGTAGATTATTGACACACGTTGTATATGTTTTATGTACAACAACAAAAATAAACACATAAACAATATGACAAAAAAAGCAAATAAAACGGTAGGATAAATATGGAAAATCGGCAAAAGAAAATATTAACAAATAAAATTAAAAATTTTTTTTTTTTTTGAGAAATATATTGTTGTACGGGGTAAACAAAAAACAACAACAACATCATACATTGAAATGGAAAAAGTTAAAATATATAAATTAAAAGTAAAAACAAGAAAACGTCAATGAAGTTTAAAAAGAGACTGAAGGAGAAGATATAGAAAAAATGCGGAAAATGGGAGTATGCAGAAAATAATATTTTAACAGAAATGGGTATGCAAGTGAAGAAGTAGAAAGATTGAAAATGAATAGAAGTATGTAAAAGAAAATATGATAAAAGATATAAAAAATGTAAGAGCAAAAAACACAAATAAATGAATCTTGGTACAAAGCAATTTATGTACATATCATAGCTAAAAAGTGAATAAAAATTAAGATGTTTAAAAAAAAAACTAAAAGTGAGCTTATTTTGGATGGACGAGGAAAAGAAAATGTATAGGATATGTAGATAAGCTAGAGAAACCGTAGAACACATGCTGCACAAATGCAATAAGATGAAAAAAAAAAACAGTAAATAAAAAGAAATAAGGATTGAAAGAAAATGCAAAAGGAATAAAATAGATGATACCAGTAATTTAAAAAAAATGAAAATTAAAACAGAGTTGATAGATAATTAATTATATATTATATTAGTAGTAAATTAAGTTATAAGGTAAATGTTATATTAAGTTTTTAAGTTTTTCAAAATGCGTTTTTTTGCATAAACATTTTATTAATAGGTATATTTATAAAAATAAGTTGTAGTTATTAATATATTATATTATATTTCACACTTTTTTTATTGCACTGAATGTATTCAAACAAATTAAATTTGATTTGCAATATTAAGGTGCATTTTTTTGGTTTATGTTCAAATTGTCAGCAATTGTTACAAACTGACATAGAATATAAAAAAATCACAATACTAATTTGTAAATTTAAAAATCTATCTAAATAAGGTTGCACTAAGTGCAGCTAGTGCTATCATCCAAAAACGTTATTAGTTAATATTGTTCTTAACAAAGACGCTGAATACAGACCATTAAATTGCTATATTTTAAATTAATTTTTGTTAACATGCTTAGTAAATTATTAACTTATAGTTTTGTATAAGCATTTTGATTAATTATACGTGCTGCACAATATGTCGTGTACTATAGCGACGGAGACATTCTAGTGACTGCTTAGTGTAATAATTTCTTGAACTAATAAATTACATGTATGGTTTGATAGGTTCCAGATTGCATAAGGAATGTATCTTAAATTCTCAACAAAATAATGGTAAACTTTTATTACAAATTATTTTAACAAAAACTTATGTATTCGTTTAAATAAATATTATTTAAATAAAAGCTGAATAGATGGTTATATAAAAAAGAACTTAAATATGGTAATGAAATCACTTGTAAAACCGAATACGTTTGTCCAAAATCCCGTGTTTAGAAGTGCCCGAAGTCACTTAATCCAACGATGAATTATTTATAAAGTTTCCGCTTGTTTATACGCTGAAAAAGAGCGACCCCGAAAAGTCGAAACAAAACACGGCGACCTTTTCGATTGCCGCGCATATAAACACACATGAAACACGGGCCGCCGGATTTATTACACAAATTTAAAAGGAAAACTTTGTTTTAAAACGGAATTAAAGCGGCACAATAACGTTGTGAGACCAAAGAGTAAAAAAGCTCCATAGAGGAAACTTCACACACAAATCATTCCTTAATCAACATGAATTACCCTTAATGGGAAATTTACGTCTCAACACTTAAAACGGATTCGCTTTTCTCGCACGAATTAATTACAGTAGCATGTTGGGGATCCACAAATAATCACTTACCGAATGACTGGTACAATTTTATAGAAATCTTTTTAACAGATTTTATGTACGCAAAGGATATCATTATATATCGGATGCTCCTTTTTCAGTCCATTTCAATCATGCATGCTGAAATTTACTTATAAAGGCGATCGCAGTAAACGCATTGATGCAGTAAATATGTTCAGTCATTTTTTCTGATTTCTATGTTGGAAGGAAATGGTATCCATTTACAAGAGAATCCTTTTTATATTCTTTAACCAATCAGGCATGATTATTTTAATGATAGGGTATAATAAGTATTTATTTCAGTCTATAAATAGAAAATAGATGAATAAAAAAATCGATTAACTAGGTTAGACCTAAATACAATATATAAAAAGTCATGTTAAATATATAATATCTGTGTACATTATGTGGTTGCAGATATATTTTTTACAGATGATAATAATGATTAGGATTATATTAATATGTTATAATAACAAACAAAAACAAAACGTGTATGGTAATAAAGAAAACTAAAATTTTAGTTTTGAAACAATTAATACTCAATAAACAATCTGTACCTTTTAGAAATGTTGTTTTTAATTGATACAAAAGCAAAAATTGCATTAAGTTTGCCCTAGATTTCTAAAAATGTTTAAAAAATGTGACGTCTCTACTCTTTGAGGCGTCACCTGTGCGGGGGTATCTGCAGTCGTGATCGACAGGGTCCCCTCGCTTAATTGGCCAGAGACTGAAGGTGCTCGGGCGCCACCACACCGGAGTGTGGACACAAATTAAATAAAATATATAGGGTAATCAGATTAACATTTATTTTATTTGTAACAAAAAAAATCGAAAGATAATATAAAAAAAATAAAAGTAATTATTAAGTATGGATGGATGGATGGATGGATCGGGGGACGTTGGTAAGAATTTGAGACTGGGTCGGGAATCTGGAGGTGGCTTGCCTTCCGGCTACCGCACACGCTGGGTTTTAGGGAGAAAGGAAAGAAAGGAAAAAAAAAAAGGAATTTCAATTGGGCTTGGGAGATTGTCGGCTCGACTTACGGTTTCGTATTCTTCGGTTTTCGGACTCGGACTTTGGTTTTCACTATTGGTTAATTCGGCTCGGACTCAATTGAATTGATGAGGACTGGACGGCGGTATATAAAGGGAAAGAAAAAAGAGGGGATAAACTTTGCAAAATTTGGTGGAAAGGGAAAGAGCGGGAACAGGGATACCAACATATATGGGGAGTGCATAGGGGGTGGGCTATACACCCCAAACTAAATAACTAAAACTAAATTAAACAAAATAACCCCTGACGATACATAAACAATTTTACAAAAACTTAAAATCCCATTCCCCTTAACTACAAAGATATTTACAAAATAAACAAACGTCCGCCGGGTTCGGACGGTTGCATATAGTAATTAGTGATCTACCTATTAATGGCAAATCACTAATTACTGCACACAGAAGCTCCTGGATACTTCCTACTTCCGGCGGAGGTTTGTCTCACCCATGGCGAACCCCACATGGGACGCCTAGGGGCCTTATTGATTACATGAGATTGCACGTGGTTTGATAGGTTAGATCCGCGTGCATCCTCAAACAACGGAGTGGCAAGCCGACAAACACGCAGGTTTGTTGCGCCATCAATTAAACATCATGTCGCGGACATAAAAAGTGTCGGTAGCCGGCTAATTACGATGTTTAATTAATGGCAGCAAAGCAGGCCACCCGAAATACAGCTAGTTGCAACCAAGGTTGCCTAGTATATGTGGTATACTTCACGCGGCTTGTTATGAGTGCGTTCGGAAAGAAAGTCTATGAATAACGCTGCATAACAAGCGCGCGTTCGTAATACTATCCGCCATAAACAGACGAACGGTTTGGGCATTATTTTAATAAATGATCACGGGGTTCGTTACAAAAATAAATATACAAACAAATCTTAAAATCTGAAAATATACATATTAATTATTTTCTAAATTAAGAACGCAGGTTATGCAGTAATTGGTAAAACCTATTGATTTTAATAATCTGAACTTTAGATAAAAAAATGTCTTGTGCAATATGTTACTAAAATTGTCATTACTGAGAAAAAATTAAGCTGTTTATAGCTATTACAATCTCTTTGTTAAATGCGGCTATGTCTTATTGATAACAACAACTAACGTTATTTAACTATTTTTTTTAAGTTATTTTATTTAATTAATTAGATTAATAATTTTTTTATTAGTTGTGATTCAAAAGTTAAAAAACTTACACCACCACTGTTAGCGTGCTGACCCAACGGCAATTTTTGCTCCAATCATAGAATCGTATCTTTGCTCATCCATAACGCTCTGATCTTAGAACACTAGAATTTGTTCTAAGCTTGACCCTCGCTTTTACTGAAAATAAAAAAGAGTGTATTTTAATAACCAAATCAAAAAATACATGGTAAGAGTAAAACATTAAATACTTAAAAAAAAATAGTTGAATTTTGTTAATATTTTTTTCTTATTCAATTTATGTTTATTGGTTTTCATTTTTTTTCCACCGGCAGTTTAGAACTTTAGCGTTCTTATTTTAAACATAAATTATATATTACAATAGTTAGTCTAGAGGTCCAAAGGTTGGAGTACAGAGAGAGTTAATAGTAAAAGTCGTGTTTAGTTGATCATAATGCCAATTGTTGAGATGGTATTTTAGTTCTTGGCGGCCAAGTGTTTTTAATATAAATCAAAAACCAAAAAAAAAATATTAGATCTTTTTATTTGATACTTTACTTTAGTTTTTTTTTAACATTTTGTAAAAAAGAAAACAAAATTGTAAGTCTACTGACAATTTAGAGTTGATAGAAATTATTTTTGATAAAAAGTTTAAAAAAGTTATTCATACTTTTTTAACACTGTTTTTTATATATAAAAAAACGCTTTTTCCAAGGTTGCAACCTGAAAATAGAAATAAAATTGCTTCATACTTTTATGATCAAACATGTTTAAATTATATTAATTTTTTTAACTCAGAGTTATTCGATTAAAAATGGCAGAGGTATTGCGCGTTTTACAGCTATTTTACATAGCCCCAGAAGTCTTACGACTTGATTAGAGTAAATAACCAAATAAGCTAAATTGCCAAACTCAAATAATAATAGGAAACGCACGATAAAAAATATTTATGTATATTTAAATAGGTCTCTTTATATGTAAGCTATGCATCAACTACGCACAGCAAAATTGAGCTTAATATTTTTTATTCAAATATAATAAATAAAAAACATTTTTTTAGAAGAAAATTTTTATTTTATTCATTTAGAATTTGTAAGACCGATTTCTCAGCTAAAAATTATTTAAACTTTGGTATGTGTATTTCATAGAATACAATTCTGATGTTGACAGTTTGATATTCAAATGGCTAATTAGAAAAATGCTAAAGATGTAGAGAAAATTGCATTAAATCACTTATTTTTGTTGTTTTTTACATTTTTTGTTGTTCAGAAGCGTTTTGTGACCACGAAAATCATAAATTCGTAATTTACTAAAAATTTTACATTGATTATGATAGTTGCACTATTAAACAAACAAAAAATACATTTTCTATGTTATATAAATGAGGTTAAAAACGGTCTACAGGCACGATTTGATGAGACCTTGAAAAATAGTACGTTATACCTGAAGTTTGTTATAAAAATACAAACATATATTTTTATTGTATTATTATATTGTGATTTGTAAGCATATTAGTTGTCATAAGATCACTAGCTACATCAACAAATGCGTCTTTTACAGTGGGACTTAAGTTTTAAAATTTAAATTATTTTTTCTTAACCACACACTTAAGGGTAGGTTGACATGATCATCTCATATTGTTTTATAAGCCACTAGTTGAGAGGCAAATCATTATGTTCATCAAACGCACAAAGCCTCGCTATGCATGTTTAAAATAATTCTTTGTTTTTTGTGAAAGCCAAGCTTTTTAAACCATTTCAATAGCATCCAGTATGTTTATAGTTATCGGTGTGCTATTTCAATGCACTTAATATTACTGAGATGTCGTCAATAATAAATTTTAAACTGTGAATAACTGAGAATAACACCTTCATTTATAGGTTGAAAATCAGATGTAAAAATTGGCAAACAAAATTCTAATTTAATGTTTTTTTAAATTTGAAATACGCAGATGGACAGGGCAGTTGTCAATGAGCAATAATATGCGCCTGTTTTTTTTTTATCAATTCTTTGTCCCATAATCTTATTGTACTTTCAAATACATTAACGGTCATCTACTTTTGGGTTTTTTAAACTTACCAATAACAAAAGCAACATTTGCCATAATTAATCTAAAAAAGGAATTGGTAAAGGTAATGTCTGCTTATTATGCAATGGTATATTCAGTTATTAAATACAACATAGTAATCTGGGGACAATCTGTCGACATACAACGTGTATTTATTATGCAAAAACGAATTATAAGAATCATTTACAATATTCCAAATCGTGAAACATGCCGAGTAATTTTTGAATCTAAAAAACTTCTTACTGTTTGTTGCGTATACATTTATAGCACACTTATATTTTTTTATAAAAATAAAAATAAATTTTACACAGTAAATAATCATACCTATCATACAAGATATGTTGACGATATATATATATATAAAAAACTACAATTCATCACGATACAAAAAATGACCAAATTGTGCTGCAAGTTACTTGTTCAACAAGTTGCCAAGTAATATAAAAGCTGAAAAAACTGTAAACATCTTTAAACAGTTAGTAAAAGAATATTTGTTAATTAATTGTTTTTATAATTTAAATGAGTATTTTGAATTATAAATTTTAATGTGTTTAGTATCTATTTATTATTGTATACAATTTTTAATTATGTTTGTGTACTTGTGTATTATTTGTAATGACTTGTCAAACTTTATGTATTCATTTGGCCAAATAAAATATTATTATTATTATTATTATAACAAAAAATTTACGTTTTTCAGTTTCAGTCATGTTTGCACAAACAAAAACGGTTATTCTTTTTTTTTGAAAGCAAACATTTTTTACCTCTAATGCTTATTGTACAATCTAAAGCAAATTTGTAAAAAAGTTCAAGTTTATTCTTTATAGTTTATGAGAGTTGAAATTAATGTTAGTTTGATCTAACCCATTGTAGTATCCATGTTTAGACTAGCAACTTCACTATAAATGTTATTAGAACTTATGTTATATTGCTTCTTGAATCTATGTAACCAACCGGAATTAAATAAAAATTTAGCAACATTAAACGATTTTGCAAACTCTTCAGCCTTTGCTTGGAAAATAGGCTCATTTATTGTAGTATTAATACATAAAACATTTATATAATGCTTGATCGCCGTTGTTTTGAGCGGGTTTGCAAATTCTTTTTCTTTGTGACAACACTCCGTATGATTGCAAAATTTTAATTTTTAAAATTTGTTGTCTTTTTTAAACATCTAGATTTGCAGATGTACTTCTTGAATTATTTTTATTTTTTCATCTAGTGTTAAAGCCTTCCGAATCATCTTAGTACAAGTAACTTAAATTGATTCATCCATCTTATTTTTTTACTCTATTTGCTTCTCTAACAGTACGAACGTTACTAAACAACTCCCACAAGCAAACTAATTTCAGAAGAGCGGTAAAATATACTTTTCTATTGGTTTTCATAAAACGGGAATTCTCCGCCGCAGTGCGCGTTCATGTCAATTGCATAGGTACACACATATTTTTTTACTTTGGTGCAGTATAGTGCAATAATTTTTCCAATATTGAGATTAAAAATCAATTATATATGTACATATGTATGTACACACATACATATGTATTTATAAAAAGTACATTATATTTGTATCCGTTTAGACCAAGAATTTTTTTACTTTTTATCAGAAGTACGCTATAACCAAGTACGTATAAAAAATGTTTTTTTTATGATAAGAACGGCCGAAACTTTTTATTTGATACGTTATAACCGTAGATACGTCCTATGCGTGTACGTTATAAGTGAGTTTTACTGTAATTATATAACTACGCATGCGCCTTATCTATGCTCTGTCAAATCAAGTTTCAATGTTTACTACATTTTGCAGATTATGTAATTTGTTTTGAATTGATTATTGCTACAGTTATTTATACATTAATAAAAATAATCAAAAATAGAAGCAGTACAAATTAAAAAAGTGGTAGCAATTGCTATATGTAGTACTGCAGTGTTGAAAAAAAAGTAAAAACATTTTAATCAATATTTTATGCAATTTCAGGTAAAAGTTTTGTTCAAACCTAACGCCAGATTTGAAAATGTAACTGAGGATGTAAAGAGACTTACTAAAACATTTAATAGCGCTGATTTTGTTGTTATCATGGCGGGTAGTAATGACGCTTCATGCGGGTATAATGTATCCAGCAATTATTTAGAAATGCTATTATTAGACTTAAGTAAAACAAATGTTATTTTTGTATCTGTTATGCGCAATAGTGGACGTCCAATTTTTAACAAATTTGTGGATAATATTAATGCACCTTTTTATAACAGTATCAGTGATATAGACTAAAACAAAAAGTAGCATTTATTGATATAAATAAGCTAGTGATAGAAAATAAATAATCTTAAAGGTCAAGTTAATAAACTGAACAAGAAGATAAAATGCAGCCTAACTTATAAAATATTCACTTTAATTAATGGCTTATATAAAAGTAAAATTAACGTGAAATATATAAATAAAAACAATTTAATTGAAATTGTAACTAATGTACATGCAAATGAAAAAAGTTTTAACCAAAAAATAAGTATAAATTCTGGAAATATTATAGAACTAGGTAACAGCAAATTAAATGAAACTGACATATATATATATATATATATAGAAGAAGTATGTAATTCTACAAGTGACAATTCTTTTTTTTAGAGGACACAATAACGGATTAAAAAATATAGATAAATATGACTGTTCAAACTTAGTTATTTTTTCCGCAAACGTACAAGGTCTAACTAATAGGATTTCTTTGATTGAAATAGCTTTTAGCAGTAAATTAATTATTCCAAATATAATTTGTTTAACGGAACTACATTTAGTTCTTCAAGTCTCAGTCACTAGTTTTGAAAATTATACATTAGGATCCATTTATTGTAGATCTCAATTTATTTGCGGAGGCAGCATAATATGGAACTAATGTCATCGGATAAATGCATAGAAATATCTGCTGTATCTTATCAAGAATCTATGTGTATTATTTGTATTTATTGGTCGAAAAAGGGTGACTTTGGTTATTTTATTAATAAAGAGTTAAAGCAATTAGATAACGTGTTGCAATCCTTTAACTTTACGTCTCTAGTCCATGAAGCAACTCGCATTCATAAACGAGCAAATATAAATTGTAAAAGTCAAATTGATTACATGCTAATTAACTTTAATTTGGATTATGTATTATCTTGCAATGTAGTTGAATTTTGCGTCTCGGATCACAAAAGCTTAATACTATTGTTACAAATTCAACAAGAGACAACACTTCATCCGCCAGTCCCTTTAGAAAAAAGATTGTTTAATACAAACAACCTGTTAGCATTTAAACAATATTTTAAGTCTTATGTACCGTCTTATGTACAGTTCAAATGATGCTAACAACAATTTCAACTATTTTTGGAACCATTTTCAGTGGTGTTTAGATGTAGCATGTCCAAAGCAAAAACTAAAAAAAATTCAGTTGTTTTAAAATTACCTATGAACTTAAAAGACAATATAATAATTTAAAATATCTTAATTGGTTATGTAAAACAAGCAACTCTTGCGATCTGCGTGAAACATTTAAGGATCATAAAAAACAACTTAAAGCTAAAATAAATGAAGAATAATGTAAACAAAATGTATACAAAATTAATAATGCTACAAACAAGTCTAAGGCAATGTAGCAATTTGTAAATGTAAATTTAGGACAAAACAAGTCCCGTAAAACTAAGATAAAAATTTTAAACAAAAACCATAAAATCATCCAAGATAAAAAAGATTTAGGTAATTTATTTGTTAATCATTTTGCTATCTTGGGGCAAAGTAAAATAACCTTATATTTTGGCAGTCAAATCTCTAAATCCTGTACAACTTTGTTCAACAACAATAACTCTATATTTATAGATTCGGTAACAGAGTATGAAGTAGAACAAATTATCTGTGGAATGCCAAATATATAAAGCACAGGTCTAGATGAAGTGCCTATAATCTAAAGTATGTCAAATCAGATATTTCAGCTAATATCATTAACAAATCATTTCAATCGGGACAGTTTCCGACAATATTAAAATGTGGTTCTATAATACCTAAACACAAAAAAGGCGACGCAACTTTGATAGACAATTAATAACATTGCTTAGCTATTTTTTAAAAGTTTTTCAAAAAAATTGTTGTGAGAGAACATTAAACTTTCTAAATAGCAACAACATTTTGCACAACTTTCAACATGGTTTCCGTTCTAATATATCAACTGAATCAGCAACTTACAAACTTACTTAGACAATCTATAATAAGTTAAAAAATAAAAAATGTGTTCTTTTATTAATATTTGATCTGACATCAGCGTTTGACGTAATTAACCATAATTTTTTACTAGACTATTTATACAGCATGGGTATAAGAGGTCCAATAAATCATTGGATCAGTTCTTATTTAAAAGATAGGTCAATACTTGTCAACATTAACAAAATTAAATCCAAAAAAGCAGATGTGCAGGTTGGTGTAGCACAAGGATCGATTGTTGGACCATTGCTTTTTATCTTATCGATCTTCCAAATTATATTGATAATGCAGACATTGTAATGTATGCGAATGATACATCAGTAATTGTAGAAGCTGATAGTCTAGCAAAATTACAATTAAAACCAATTATTGTTATCGAAAAATTTAAAACATGGTGTGTATCAAACAATTTAATTATAAATCTTGAAAAAAACAGCGTGTATGTTTTTTGGACAAAAAAATCAACCTTCAACAACAATTAATAACATATAGTCTTGCAATCAAATAAAAGTATTAGGTGTGTCAATAGACTCAGAATTAAATTGGTCTAGCCATATAGATTTAGTATGTGCAAAGCTAGCTAAAGCAACTTTTGCTATTTTAAATTTAAAAAGACAGCTGCCACAACAACATATTTTGTTGGTGTACTATGCACTAGCATATTCACACATTTGCTACAACATTATTCTATGGGGACAGTCAAAGGACATTCAACGTGTTTTTGTACTACAAAAACGAATACTGCGTATAATTTTTAATTTAAAACTAAATAGACTTTTCGCGCCTATGACAATAAAGATATTATTATTATTATTATTAAATATAATGCACACACGTGAATGGTCTGATAATATAATTATATATATATATATATATATATATATATATATATCAAGACATAATTATAGACATTGTCATACGGGTTTAAGGTCAAAATAACAAAAATTAAATTTTATTATTAAACCAAAACACTACGCAATTCAAAACAAGCAAGTAATAAAAAGCAAAATGCATAAAACAAATTTTAGTAATTGTTTCAATTAAACTAATCAACATTTTAAAAACAATGCGACAATCTAATACAAAGTGCAAAAGATAGAACTGAATAAATTTGATCTTATCCATAAATAACAAAACCTTTTATAAATAATAAATTTATTGCAAGATATTAATAGAAAAGAAAATCTGGATATTTTTAAAAACATTTTTTTACACTATGTTACTATTATATATCCTTGTAATGTAGTATTTATAATACCTGTTAGTAAAACATTAATAAGTCAGATTTGACATGTTATCAAAAAATATCTTCTTAAATTAAATACCAGAAAAATATTAGATATAAATAAAAATTCTCATATCATTAAAACATTTAAACATTAGCAAATAAATTAACTCTCATTTTGACTAAACTAATTGCTTTATCATATAAATAAGGAATACTTCCAAATTGATGGAAAGTAGCAAGTGTTAAACCTAAAAATAAAACAAGTCCAGTTTTTCAAATTAAAAACTAATTACATTACTGTCTAATCCATTTAAAATTTGCAAAATATATTAATTTCTACGTTGCCAAGTTCAATAAAATAATATAATTCTAAATATTAAATATAAATTTTGTTCAGACCATTTGACAACATAATTTCTGCCGTATGTCAATTACAAATATAATTTTAGTTTGGACAAACCTATAAAAATTTTACTTACTAAAGACCATTTGAACAACGTAGTCAATTTTAACTTAAAAAAAAATGTTTTATAATATCAGCTTTATTAAACGTTAAACTAAAAACCACTATTTGATTTAAATCTTTTTCAGTATAGATTTAAATGCATCTAGAAGTTTCAACTTGCAACTTTAACATTTAATTCATCATATACGTCCTTATATAGAATGTTGGTCTAAGTATAAGTCTAAGAGTATCTAACACTACATCTATTTTTTTTTTTTAATTAATTAAATAATTATTGTTGATTTAAAACTGGTAAATAATTCAGATACTTTGCAACATGCGTAATGCGTAATGTTGCAAGTATTGGCAATTTGTATGGATAAAAATTGTTAACAAAAAATACAAAACATAAGGTCAACTAAATAAATATTTAAACATTAATAAAAATACTCCCTATTTTGATGTCTATTCTTTTTAATGTTAAGTCAAAAACAAAATACAAAGCACACCTGGCCTGGTCTAACTATGAACATACTAAAAATCAAATTTATAAAAATCAGCAAAATTACACATCTTGCAACAATAGAGATAAAACTAAACAACAAATTAAAATCAAACAAGTAAAAACATTTAAACACTTAAGAATAATCCTAAACAAAAAGTGAAAGTTTAACCAACAAATTAAAGTCAGAATTAAACAATCTAGAGATGCATTTACTAAATTAAAAAAAAAATGAGTAGAAATATTGTATGATGTTAAGACGTAGACATTAAAAACAGATATTATGACCAAACTAGAAGCATCCAAAAAATGTAAGATTATTATGTTTTTATATATTTTGTCACACTGAGACTGCAATTTTGGTTAAACCTCAACATTCTTCAGACAATACCTAAATACAATAATAAAAAAACAGTACATATTTATATATAAGAAACACAAATTAAAACAACAAAATATATTAAAAGACATTAACATAATCTAATAAATGGTTTGTTAGTATAATTAGAAAAAGGATTAAAAAATATTAGGAATTAACAATAATTTAAAAAACAAACAATGTAATTATTTATTGATTAAGCATGGGGTTAAATTAACAGGTTTTTTTATGCTTGTGAATTTCAAAAGCTTCTAATAGGTTTAATTTTTAGTTTGAAAAAAAATGTGATTTTTATTAATTATATAATTTGCAAATGTTGATTTTAAATTACCGTGTAAATTTGATTTTTCATTTTTATTTAAAATATTAAAAAAATCACATAAGGTTCTTTCTTCCTCAGCGCTTCTTGACGCTTAGACGTTCATCTTGAAAGATCCATTGTATGTTGTCCATAAAATCTGTTAATTTCCTCAAAAAACGTCATAGTGCTGAATAGGTAGCCAAGTAATTGGAATGTAAGAGTAAATTACGTCATTTTTTTTCCTATGTTTAATTTCAAGGTTAATTTTTTGTGAAAACAAAATAAAAACGGCTCTCTTGGTCAATTTTGTTCAAAACATTAAAAAATTTACATAAGGTAGGCAAACGTTTAGAAAAGTACTTCTTTCTTCCTCAGCGCTTCTTGACGCTTAGACGTTTTATTTTGAGTAAAAGATCCATTGTATGTTGTCCATAATTTTTTTCATTTTACCAAAAACGTCATAGTGCTGAATAGGTAGCCAAATTTTTACCAAAAATGATTTTTCATGTTCACTAAAACATTGTTTAAAATTTTGACTAGATTGATCTATATATACACTTTTACAATTAGTACATGATAGCTTATAAACTCCTGATCACTCTAGTTTATTAATTTTTTCCTTGGCGTTATAGAGAAAATTGCTTAATTTTGTGATTGTCTTAATGGCTACTTTTAATTTTTGTTTAAAAAAAAAAAAAATTCAAAATGTGTTAGTATAAGCGCATACTTAAAATATCTTTGACAAAAAAAACTACTAGATAATACTACAAAAAATAAACAAAAAATTGTATACCTTACACAAACACTACGTAACCAAAATTACAACATCTTACTACTAATAATGGAGAAAAAACTGAAAAAAATAAATTTAAAAAAATATTTTAAAATTGCTTATAAAATTTTAAAATCAGGTTTTTATTGTGCTACCTATATTATTGTCTATAATAAAATGTAAAATTTTAAATTACTGCGTACTTTAATAATACTACTGCTATTTTTAACAATATACATAAACATAACATTATTATAAATTAATAAACTTTTCATAAAAAATGTGGCTAGTAATAAAAGTCGATACAATGCAAATACCAAAATAGTTCTATTATTTAATTGTAAAACAATATAAATATTTTACATAATAATATCAATAATCTATTAATTTATATGGCTGTTTACAATAACTAATTTTAGCAGTACCAAAACGTTAGATAAATTATTACGCAAAAAAATTTCAATTTTTATTTTATCATACATTTGCAACTTAAAGCAGAACTGCTTAAAATTTATACAAAAATTTCAACAACAAATTTATAAACCTATTTCAAGTTTAAGTTATATAATCATTTGCTATTTAGCCTCAGTGGCTATTAATAAATTTGTTTTATATATTTCTGTCTATAATCATTTTCTTAGTTTCTTTTCATGTTTTTCTCTTCTTTGTTAGTATTTTTGTTAATATATTGTTCTATGTTTCTTTTGGTCTGCTTATCTTCCTTTTTTCTTGTGTCTTAGCTTCCTGTATTTGTTTTGTTGGTGTTGAGGTTTTATTCTGTGCTTGTGTCTCCACCAGCTGTTTGTTTTTTCAATGTATTTTTTTACTGATTTGATGAAGTTTTTTTCTTATCTCCTCGCTTTTTATCTTGTCTTATATTGTTACTCATTTTACTTTTTTCAATACTTTCATTTCTGTTTCTGTCCTTTCTGGATAACACCTATGTTCTGCATCCGAATGTAGATATAGGTACTGTAGCTTGGCTTATATACTCTTATCTTTGTATGTTTAGTTTTTTGTTTTAATTTAATTACTCCTTTCCCAGCAAGTACTATATTTGCTTTTTTAACTCTTTTGTTAATTTTGATTTTTTGTCTTCTCTCTTTATCAATTTTTGTTCCTAGGCATTAATAACTTAATGTATTGTTTTTTTTTATCTATCTCTATTTGTATCCTTTCTTTCTCATCTGCTACTACCATAACTTTTGTTTTTTTTTTCTTATTTATTTTCATCTTATTTTCTTTCAGTACCTTGTTTCAGAACTTTATGTTGTGTTCTATCTTTTCTATTTTTTGGTATTTAATATATATTGGTAATGTTTTTTGTTTAGCAAGTTTAATTAGTTTGTCAATACAAATTATAAATAGAAGCGGACTCATGCTGCTTCCCTGTTTTACTCCCTCTGTGATGCTAAATGTTTGCGACCTCAGGTTTTTCTTACAACGCATTGTCTTGTTTCTTTATACATTCATTTAATAACTCTAATTAGCATTTTGTTAACATTCCAATTGTACAGAATTTCCCATATTTTTGCTCTTGGTACTAGGTCAAAAGTCTTTTCTATGCCTACAAAAGCTATGTATGTAGATTCTGATCTTGATATAAATTTGTTTAAAATTTTTGTGCATCTGCTTTTTTTAAATCTACCCCGTTCTTTTGATAGTGTCTGTTCAATTTGATCCTTGAGTCTTTTATCTAAGATCTGCTCTATTATTTTTATTGATGTATTTAGCAGCAATATATTTCTGTAGTTATTACAGTTCATCTTGTCACTTTTTTGTATATTGATAAAAAAAAAATTTCCATTGTTTGGAAGTTATTAATTTGGTCCATACTTTGTTGTATACTTTCAATAGCAATTTTCTACTTCTTTCTATTATGTTTTTCAACATTTTTGTTGTTATTTTATCATGTCCTGCAGCCTTACTCTCTTTATAGTTTAACACTTGCATGAAATCACGTAAGAGAATTGCAAGACTACAAAATATATTATCAACTGTTGTTTAAAACTTTTTTTTTAAATTTTTTAATGTAACACGCATTACTTTTTCTTACGTTGTATATAGCTTTACAAAGTCATAAAAAGTAAGAAACAAGTTTGCTGCAAAAAAATTGTTTACTACTCTCTTCACCTGTTTAAAGAACAAAATCTGTTGGCATAGTCCTACTTTTTGAATAGTGTATTTAGTAATAGTTTATTTCAGTTTTTTAACTGTTTTTGTACGTTATTATTTTTAAAAGACCGGTAATTATATAATTGTGTTTTTAATTGTGTAACTCTACAGTTTTTTTAATTTTAATAAATTTATTTTGATTTTTTACTTACTAATAGAAGGTACTATTTAAATGTACGGTTGTGTTCGGCTGGGTTTGTTTTTTTAAGAATAAAACTCCAAAAATAAAAAAAAAAAAAAAAAAAACAAAAAAATTGGTATTTAAATCAAAATTTTAATTTTATGTTTACAATTTGTGTTTTACATTAAAATAAATTAAACACATTATTTCGGACAGTCATTACGATAACTAATAACTCTTGTTATGAAGTTCTTTGTTTTTTTTGCTGAAATGATTTAGTTGTAACACCTTGACTGTCGTTGTGTTTTTGTTTCTCTTCTAATCAGTTTCAAAAATGTGGTATGTTTTATTGAAGTTGTAGCTTTCCCAACAATTGTGAATAAAACCAATTGAACAAATTGTCTAAATTAAGACAACATTTGATCGCCAAAACTAACCTTTTATTTGCATCCTTGATTTTCCGGGTTTGCTTACCAATAAGTAAATAAGTAATATTATGTGTTAAATCTGTGGTCAACATTAAAATAAGTTACTTATCCGACATTTAGCCATATTCTGTATGCATATTACTAGCTAACAATATTGTTATCAAGCAAGGTTGCTTAGCAATTTAGTCAAAAAACGTAATAAATACACAACATTGCTTAGCAACCTTCCTTAATAACAAAATTGTTAGCTAGCAATATGCATACAGAATAGGGCTAAATGTCTCCTTTTCTTATTTTTTGTAAAAATTTTTTAGTTGTGCTTTTTTGTTTGTTTAAAAAGACAGGTATTTTGTTTAAATGTTTTTAAGTTGTAAAAAAAAACAATTCTATAACTAACTATTTTTAAAATTGCCATAAAGAAAAACTAATCAAAATTATAGACACCGCACTAGGGAAAAGTTTTCATATTTTTGCCACCACACCACAGCAATACTCACCACTGGCCAAAAAAACCAGTAGCGCAGTCAAGATGATAATTAAAAAAATTACAAAATTAATCAAAACAAACATTTATGTCTTACCCGGAATTTGAACACAGGATTTCTAATACCAAAAGAAGTCTTTCAACCGCTGCTTCACCAAGGTAGGTTTGTTAAATCGTAATTCACACGCTCTAGTGACAAAAAATGATGTATAGTTGTTTAAGCATAAATCCAAATAGAACATTTTCCTAGAAAGATTTATCTATTAGTTGCATTAAAACATATGTATATAATTATTACATACATGTATATCAAATCATTTATATAAAAAAAAGATTACATAAATAACAAACAAATACATAATTGTGTTGAAAGTTAATTTAAAAGTTGGAAACAAAGCTTATATTCTCAATTGATGTATAAATAAATTAAGTAGACATTGGATTTAATTAATGCTTAATGCCAATTAGCAGATATCTGTAGGCGTATGCCACAAATTATAGCATTATGTATAGCTTGTGCAAGTTTATAAATAAGTACGGGTTTAGAAACTAATTTCAGTAGATTATAATCGAGACTTCAATATTTCTTGATAAAGTTTGAATATTAGGTGTTTTGTATGAGCGATTTTAAACTCAATACTAAAAAAAATATAATTCTAATAATCGACTTCTAATAGAACCATAATTATAAAATTTTTAATGTCCATGTTATTCCCAAATGCTTTTATGTATGTATGTATGGATAAATATATTGTGTTTTATAATAAACTATGTAAAAATTTATAACAAAAATTATAGTTTTAAAGAATCTTTTCAATAACAATACTTAATAATTTATGTGTCTTGTAAAATAAAGAGTAGCAATTATAAGAAAAAGAGACAAGCAAATAAACTAAAGTTTTCCAACAATAACTCTTATAACTTATTACAAAAATTTTACCCTCATACACAACTTTTGTTATTTCTTTTTTGTTTTATTTTTAAATGACCTACAATAAGGGCTAACAATCTGACATCACTAATCGATTGCGAGTATGAATTTTGCTTTGAAAACTTTCTCCGGAACTTTCATTAGCTATCACAATATTGCATCAAATGTATTTTGTTTCTTAGTTTAACTTTTAAAAGCTATAGAAATAATTTTTTATTTTTTGTAAAGATTGAGTGATTTTATTGCAAGTTTTATTGTTAAATAAAAATAAAATGATGATAAATTGTTGAAACGAGGAAAGTTTGTAGACAAGGATGTGCTCGAGACCGTGTGTAACTTTACATTACACATTTAGTTCGGACAAAGGCTCTCCGTATGGGCTCTCTAATAAATTAAAGACTACATCGGAAACCAAACACTGTTTGCAGTTAACATTTTCTACAGCATCAGAGCGTAATTATAACAAATGTTTTAATAATAAAATTTTATAAAATGTTGTATATAATTCATGATTAATGTAACATTTGTCACATTTATAAAATAAATTTGATTCTTCCAATAGTTTAAGTTATAAAAGAAAACTTAATAAATTAACATATATCTAGTTGGCGCCTCACTGTGTATACTTAAATGAATTATTGAAGATAACCTAAAAAAATGCCTCAGACTTACCTTACTTTAATAAAATTTAAAATATGTTGTGTTTTTGTTTTCATTTGCAAATTGCTATGTTTAAAAATGTGTTGCAAGAATGTTGTAATAATAATTTAATTTTGATAATAATAATCTTATATACTGACTTTTATGTAAAACGCAACACACAAAATTGTCAATTATTATTAATTTTTGTTACAAAATTCTTGTTGTAATAAAATAAACAAATGATTCAAATTTGAAAACAAAAGAAAGTCTTTTTCAATAACTAGTTTTTTTCTTACGATTTATTATACTGTCAATCAAATGATCAATATTTTTCTGCGGTATATTATTCTAAACTTCCTGAATCCGCAGCTAAAGATGCTGCAAGTTGTTTAGTGGGTGTGGTAAATTAGTCAGTCTTCTACCGATCATATCTCAAACAAGCTCAATGAGTGACTAATCTGGCATTCGAGCAAGCCATGGGGAAACAACAATGTTAGCTTCTTGCACAAATTGTTTTGTAACAATCGCTCTATGCAAACAGGCGTTATTTAGTTGATAAATGAGATTTTCTATTCACAAAAAAATTAAAATGCAACAGGCTTTAGCACATTAGCATATTGACATTATGTGTCCTGCACTTTTTATCTAATCTATTGAAATTAAAAAAGTTGTTGATAATTTGTCTCTTGTGGCTAAAAGTTTTAAACGGCGTTCTTCGGTAACGTCCAGACTAGGGCGGCGTTGTTAAACCCCTTTATTGAACTCTCTAGACCAACATTTTACCACCGTTGTAACATTACAATTTACACAGTCAGCAATAATTCTTTCTCTAAACAAAAATCCGGCTTCTTTTATACCAATAATACGGCCACGTTCAAAATTATTTAGTTGTCAATCATTTGCACGTTGACAAACTCTTGGCAGTCATAAATGTTCACAAAGCAAGTAGACAAACTAACAGTTATTACACACCAATAGCTTGTTTAATGCACTGAATTAATACTAAATGACAACAACAAAATTACATAAGAAAACAAAAAAAAAAATGTATAAAAAACAAAATTATTGACTTTGTAAAACTATATTAAAAAAAATGTTTAGTTTTTAAAAACAGTCTATTTACAGGTTTTAGCACTGAACAAAATCAAGTACTAATTAAATGCCAGAAATTAAAAGTTAAATTAGAAAGTAACTCAAGAATATCAACGTTTAATTGTTGGTCTAGTTGAGTAGTACACACTTAAAAAGTTTTTAGAAAAAATCAAACAAGGGCAAAAGAAAGATTAATCCGGTTAATCAAAAATTGCTAAACAGGTTTTATTATCTTAATTGCTGTAATTTGTAAAACGTTGGAAAACATAAAAACTTGTTTGTTTGAAATTACATTGCTTAACAAGTTTTATGTTTACACTTTAATAACTCAAACCTTACTTTAATTTAGTTAACTAAAACGTCGTGTTTAAAAAAAAACACATTGAAAGCTTGGTAAAAATTAACTTAGTGAGTGTGATGTTAAGTCATTGATTAAACTTTTGCAATTTAATAAGCATTCTTTGTAACCGAACAGGACAATTGTTTAATTTTTTGTTAAATACTTCCAAAAGAATAGGCAGAAGTTCCTTCCTCTATCTGAGCATAATTTCATTTCTATCTAAACCTCCGTCATTGTTTTGGATGTATAAACACATGGTTTTCCATCTTAAAGCAGAACAGCCTCTAAGCCATTTTGAGAGCTGTTTACTGAATTTATTTTTATTAAACTTTATATTATTTTCTTTTGCAATTTGCAATACTTTTTGTAGTCTTTGATCGTGCTTTTGTTTATTGAAGCCTTACACAATTACATTGTCAATAAATACACCATCAATACTAAATATTTCTTAAATTTTTTTATGAAATATTTTTGGAGCAGATTTTATCCCGTATGAAAGTCTCAAATATCTGTATCTGCCAAAAGGTGTATGAAACGTGCACAGTTTTGAGCTTTTTTTGTCCAACATAATTTGTCAAAATTTATTATTTGCATTTAACGTACTTAAATAAATAGCTCATGCTATGTAAATTCTTTAAATATTGATAACGGGTAATTTTGACGTTTAATATATTTATTCAGATCCTTAGAATGTTTGGTTTTCTCACAATCACTATTAAATTTAAGCAACCTGTTAGTTTATCAATTTTTTTAATAATACTTATAAGCGGTAGCTGTACTTTGCAGCATGCGTGTACTACAGGATTGAACCTATTCCATTAAATAAGTCATAATTTGTTTTAATAATTCCATTTTTTATAACATTTGTACCTTTAATTGTATTAAATTGCAAGCAAGACTTCAATCCTAATATGGAAAAAGAATTTGAAGAATATATTATAAAAAAATTTAACTGTTCAAATTAATCCCTGTACTCACATAAAAGATCCACTTCTCCAACAACCAGCAAATGTTTATTTGTTAAAGTTGATAATTTCTTTTCAATTTTGCTTAGCATTTTTACATCAATTCCTAATTTTTCAAATATATCTATCTATAGACATTAGAGAGCGAATTCCTAGCTATTATGCTTACCCTAAATAGTTAAAGCATTGAAAATATGTCTAAATATATGCACGAATTGTGAAGAATGTAATCATTTGGCACTAAGTTTTTTACGTTTTTTTAAGTATTTTTTTGAATTTGGTGCTTATTTCAACATTTTGTGCTTATTTTTAAGCTTTTTTTATCAGTTTTGGTGCTTTTTTTTATAAATCAGTTTTTGTGTAAAATTTAGTGTATTAAAATGTATATAAAAAAACCCAAAATATTTTATTCTTTAGAGAAGCAATATTTACGTATCAAGATTTTGCATATTTTTTATAATATTATTAAAACAAGTTTAATTTAATTCTGTAAATTCCGACTGAGCTCATAGCGTATTTTAGTGCCACTTCTTCATGCAAATCAAATAACTGTATTTTATAATTTCCAAAATAATCAGTAGGTTTTTGGATCCTGCTAGTAAGTCAGTAAAAAACTGCCAAGCAGTTCTAACAAATAAACGCTTAAAAAACAGGAAAATACGTTAAATAAAAGTCTAAATATAATTAGAGATTTTAAAGATGCAATTTTAAAAGTACTTGGTTATATTATATACACAGTGAAATCAAAATACAAAGATGTATTTTTGAAAAATTGAGGTTTATCTACATTAAATTAAATAAACTGTATTTTGAGTGGAGAAAATGTTCCAGATTTTGATATGAATCCAGCTTTTAAAGCAAAATTTAAACATGCACTAGTAAAGAAGTTTTTTACCCTTTAAAAAAAATTTAATTAATCAAAGGCAGAATTGTACAGTTAAAGACTTAGTTTAATTATTTAAAAGTTATTTATATTACTTAAAATGTGTGTAAAAATTATCATCACTCAAACTGTTGTAATTATAAATGTTATAACCTTTATTAAAATATTTTAAAGTTTTGGATTTTTTTAGTTTTATTATTTTTTTTTAATTGTGTCATGTTTTTTTAATGCTTATTTTACATGTTTGGTGCTTTTATAATGTTTTTTTTTAATAACATAACATAACATTTTCTTGCCTTTTTAAGCGATTTTTTCGTATTTTTAATGCTTTTTAATCCGCTCTCTAGACATTACATTTGTCATTGCTCCCGTATCTATTTTTGTTGTTGATTGTAAATATTTAAGTAAACATACATTACTACATTTTTGCCGGGCTATTTTATTTACCTCATCTGCTTCAAGTGTGTTAAACACTCGGAATGCATTTTTGTTTATATAATGGAGTAATTGGGCGCACTGTGTTTTTTCTTCTTTTTTATATATTCCACAGCTTTCATATGTTTTCCATTAAGAAGTGTAATTTTTATTTATCAATGCTATTGAACAAAAGTACGGCGCTGTTTGTAGTCTCTCGGCTCAAATTCTTGAGCTAGCTGCACTTTATATGCATGCAGGTTCAGATCTTTATGCAAAATGCAATATAAACTGGTTTGTGTAATGTGTAACTGTTGTAAACGCCGTGGAATCCACATACGTAAGTTTTCTGCAACACTTTCAGCATCAGCAGCAATGTTTTTGTCTGACCTAACATTTCGACGACGGACTGGTGACTTCACCTTACTAATTTGGCCAAAAGTCTCAAATTTCTTAATTGTTTTCACAATTGCTGTTTGTGACGGTGCTTCATTTCCAACGAATACACCGCAAGCTCTACAAATTGTCTCCGCTAAACTTTCACCATATCTGTAGTAAATTTTTACGATTTCTGTTTTTTGTTAAAGCATATTTCATACCATTTTTGTAAATGAGATAGTTTTTACTTTTCAATTGTCAAAAAATAACATTCATATATTTACAAGTACAAAAACGGCGCAAACTTTAAAATGATTCATTTAGTTTTCAAACCTCATGCGCCAAAACTTTCAATTTTTCAATAAGTTGCCATCTATATTTATTGGCTGCATCCTTCTTAAGTCACTCATTGTCACGTATATTTAATTAATTGTTCTATTACTGCACAATAACTTTTTTTACCGACTGCGCCATGTGATGTTAAGTCATTGGTTGTGATTTTAATACTGATTTATTTTCCTACATACATAAAATAAAATACGTAAAATACATTCTGTTACAAATAACATAAAATAATATAGGTCAATATTTGATATAAATAAATAAACATATACTACAGTGAGTATTAAAAAAAATAAAATAGTTTTCAAAATTATTCAAAAGATTATTAAACATAAATTTGTTTCATAGGTTTATTTTTTTACTGTTTTGCTTTAAATTAGCAATAATCAATAATAAATAAAGTAAGATAAATTTAAAAATTTAAAATAATTAACTTTAAATTGAGAATAATTAATATCAAATTGAGACAAAATAAGATTAATAATGCAAAAAAGTTAATGTACAACATTTTCAAAATTTATGGCTTATTATATTACATAGTTTGTTATTGTGCTATATCAGACATTTTAGCTGGTTTCCGCTTTATCTGTGTTGTACTAGTATCAAATTTTGTATTAGGCATCCCGATATCCTATTTATCTTGCTCTTGGTGTGTACTTTTTCTTAAGTTTTTTTGTTGTAAGATATTTTGATGCTTATGTTTTCAGCTTCTATTATATGTTCTAATCGTTTGTTCATTTCCACTAGTTTGTAACTAATCAGCTCGCTTGCTATTACTATTGTTTTTTTTATAGCAAATTATATTGTTTTGCTACTTTTCCATAGCAGCTTTTGCAGATTGTTTTTGGTTTTCAAAATTATTTCTGCGTCATCTGCGTAGCACATAATGTTATATAATTTCATCTATGTCAATATTGAACAGAAGAGGGCTTAAGGAGTCTTTTTTCCTAACTCCCAATTTGTAGTTAATTGGTTTTGCCATTTCTTTTGTTAATCTTGCGACTAATTTATTGTTATATGTATATGATGATTTTAATTAAATCTATTGAAATGTTTTTGCTGCATAATAAATAAATAACATTTTTTATTTGTACTCTGTCTAATGCTTTTTTAGGTATATTAAGCACACATAGGCCAGAATCTTGTACTTTTTCTTTCATTTCACTCTAAAAAAGACAGCATTGGTGCATGAGCGGCCGGATCTAAAACTTTGCTGTTTGTTCTCAAATTATATTTCTGTAATAATTATTCTTGTTATTATTTTTATTGTTTGTTTTAGTGTGCAGCTCAGCAGATTTATTGCTCTATAGTTATTTGGATTTTTGTTTTTACTTTTTTGTACAATAATATAACTATCACTTTCTTTCTTTTATATGTGTTTGGAGTTGTAGAGCTAATGGCTGTCTTTTGTATTTGTTTTTGGTTTTATTGGTAATTTTGTTGGTTTTTGTTTTTATTCTTTTATAACTCAACGCTATATCTATCCTGATTGATCTGTACTTTAGACATGCCTATTTCTTTTGGCAGCATTTTAGTTTATTTTTTTAGTAAACTATGGGTTTTTGTTTTTCACTTTGTATTGTATTAGTAGCTCTGATTCTGACCAGCCTTAAACTTATGCCATTGCCGTAGTTTATTTTGATTATCTTATTTTTTCTTTTAGATATTTGGTATACTCTAACTGTTGTTGTTATTGTTGTTGTTGATTTTTTTGCAAATTTTTAATTAATATTTTGTTACTGATTTCGCACTCTGATATTGCTTTAGATTTTTTACGTTCCATCTTAGTTTGCACAATACTAAGTTGTGATCACTTTCCACTTTTGCTAACGTCAAGTTACTCACTTATAATACAAAAACAAAAAAAACTTCTACCTAACACAAATATATTTTATAACCAAAAAGATTATCCAAAAAAATAATAGAAATATTTTAATAACTTACTGTAAAAAATTGTAATATATATTTGTATAATATAATTACATTTTTTTTTACATATTACTTTCATTTCAATTCTAATTACAAATATTACTACAATAGATTTTAAACAAGCCAAAGTTTATTTATCAATTCTCCCAATTGATAAAGAAAAAATAGTTAGACAAATATATGAACCCAAATCAAAGATATAAACATAGTGTAAAGAATCATGCATTAAAAATATAGACACAAAAAATCCCAAAAAATTTAGATAAATAGTAAAATTTTAAAAGAAATGCATGAACAAAATAGAAACTGCTTAGAAAACATGAACAATCAATTTTAAAAAGAACACTACACAAAACTACAAAAAGATCAAAAATGACTGACCGGTCTGCTCTTATCAAACGGAGTTTTAGTAAAATTTTGTCATATACGCACAATGATGTACACTATTATATTATCAACTATTGAAATAGGTTAACCGTTATTGACAGATTTGTAGGTTTTAATCATATAATCAAAACCAAGTGAAGTTAGGTACACTATACAAAACCGTATAAACAAGGCGGCACATATCCTGTTAATCATTTTTGCTCTCACTGTATATAACTTGTAAAAATTAATCAACAAAACATTAAAAAAAAAACTGAACAGATTTAAAAGACCAAAGATTAATAAAAACTGTCAAACTAGATACCAGCAAGATACTTTACTTTACTCTTACATTTAAAAATTAGACAACATTTCTTGCTATATTAGTGGCAAAATACATAAATCTAATAAAATAAATTAAGAAAAATATGAAAATACCAGAATCAAAACCTAAAAATATTTAAAAAAGTGATCTTGTCTAGAAACTTTGCAAAACTTGCAAGTCATAATGGAGTTAAAACAATAGACCTCATAGATTCCGTAAAAAAAAGTTATTGATGAAATTTAACAATAAAAAA
Organism: Tachinus rufipes; assembly: GCA_963932245.1. Lineage (NCBI taxonomy): Eukaryota > Metazoa > Arthropoda > Insecta > Coleoptera > Staphylinidae > Tachinus > Tachinus rufipes. The sequence goes on from OZ010744.1 coordinate 74,774,071, forward strand.
AAAAAAACCAAATGATTTAAGAAGGGTTAACCTTGCGTCTTATTTATAAGTCAGGAAAAAAAACAATCCTAAAAACTATAAATCAATTTATTATATATTACCATTTATATTAAAGGTATTGAAAAAGAATATTGAAAAGACGTTAACAATGTATCTAAAAGAAAACAAAGTAATAAACACCAATCAATGATTTAGAAATGCAGTTAACCAAACATTAAATAAAAATCACAAACGCCTTGTGCTTGTTTGTTGACTTTTCAAAAGCTTTTGCTACCTTTGATCATAATATTTTTGTAACTATACTATTGGCACATGCAATAAACTTTTAAATTCTGTATTTTTCAAAACTTATAATCCGCAAATATTTATGTTTAATCTAGTCTTCATTGTGATATTTTCATAATTTATAAATATTTTTATAATGTTGTGTCATATTAAATAATTTCTAAATATCACATTTTAAATTAATTAAAAAAAATATAAATATACAAAAAAACATTAACCAATATTTAAAAAAAAATAAAATTGAAGATGATATTAAAAAATGGTTTAAAAACTAATTGGACAATTAGAAGTTTTAGGTCAAAATAAGTGACAAACTGTGTGAAAAAAAAAACAATTATTGACAAGAAAATGTATCAAAGCAGTATTTTGGGACCAAATCTATATAATAATAATAATTTATTTCTTAGAGAAACTTGACTATACATATACAATTCATAAAATAAAACATACAGTAACAATAAAAAACACGTCAACAATTAGATTAATAGTATTAATATATTCTATAATTGCAAATACATTATCATTTCTCCAACAATGAAATAACTTATGTACAGTACAAGGTTCTACGTTGTGCAGTAGTTGTCTTATATTTTGTACAAAAATGCTATAACATTTAATCTTTGCATCATTTTTAAATTTATATAAGGTTTTATCTAATGTAATTGTTATCTGTATATCTAGTTTTTTTGTTCTGTTTTATTTTAAAAAGTACGCAATTAATTTTAGATTTATCTAAAACTAATTTATTTTTAATTACAAATGCACTTGCAAAAAGCTTTTATTTGCATTTTGTTTAACAGAGTTGCACAATTTATTTGATTAACAGTTTGGTGTCGTCTGCATAATTAAACATTTTTTTTATTTTGTTGGTCATTGAGTTAGCTATATCATTAAAATAAATAACAAAAACAATGGACCAGCTATGCTATCTTGTAGAATTTTACTATTTATATTTAAGAATTTAGATTTAATTTTATTTGTTCTACAGTCCAGAACAATATATTGTTTTCTCAGAAACATATGAGTGAATTAATTTAGACCCTCGTATAGCATATTTTCTATTTTTTTGCATTTAAAGCATGCAGTTGTTCCAAATTTATCATCAGATTTACATTTTTTATAAAAATTTAGATTACAAATATTCCACTAAACACTGCCACTAATTATTATTTTAAACCATGCTACACACGTTATTTTATCGCCGGTAATTGTTGATGTTGAACTATTATTTAAATCGCTGTCTATTACAGAGCAACCCATCTTACTCGCAACTATTGCAATGTATTTACTACACAAACACCTGACAACTGCAATAGTCATAAATAAATAAAAACTCTAAACAAACAAAAGTATCTTGGGATATGGATAGATTAAGGTCTGAGCTGAGAACCACACGTCAACAATATAAGAAATGCCTGTCAAAATAGATTGAAAATTTTGAAATTTTCAAAAGTATAATAAATTTGAGTGTCATTGTAGTATTGATGTACGGACACATTTTTACTTTAAAAGAGCAAATAAAAAAAAGGTCCAAGAACAGAATTTTGAATACCTTTATCATATATGGTTTTATTTAAATCGAAACTATTAACTAAAATTGTACTTGCCGAGCTAAGAAAATTTATATTAATAAGATTTACAGCGTACACATTAGGAAGTATGATTGTGTTATTTTGACAATTATGAACATCAAGTAGAGTGAGGTTTTAGTTACAAAATTAAGCTAAGCTTTCTTTTCGATACGTATAGCGTTGGTAACATAATTATTTTGGACAAATAAATGTCTATTCCAACACTAAACAAAAGCAAATCCATAAGTTTTTAAAGCTCCATAAGAGTTAACGAGACTTCCAATCCACATTTTTGTTGATATAAGCAGTAGAAGAACTATTGTGTATTACAGTGTATTTTGCAGTTCTTAGCAAGATTTTTTCCTTTAGTGGCTTGTTTCATCATACATTCAATTTTAGAAGCGGCTGAATTAAATTTGACCAACACAAAAAATGTTGATTTTGATGGCAATAATTCAAAATGATTAATATTTGAAATGTTGACAATAATATGAGTAAACAACATATTAATTTTGTTTTTGACGACAACAGTATCTTTGTTTGCATTATTGTATTATCCAACAATAATAACATTCTTTTTGCACTCTTTATTTTCAATATGTTAAATTTTATTGTTTAAAATTGCAATTTTAGTTTTTAATCAGTATTGTTCTTCCGTTTTTGGATCATTTTAGTTAAGAATTTGCTTTTGTTCTTCTCTTCTTTATACATTTAATTAATGAATTCTAAAAACTTTCAACTCAGCTTACTTCAATCGAACTTCATTTTTTAATTCTTGAATAGCAACTGTTAACCGAGTTAAATCAGACTCCGATTAATTGTTTTATGCACTTATAGAACACCAAATACTAATATAGATAAATACCTTCTAGTTCTAGACGCTGCGTTAACATATATAGAGCAACATTACAAAATAAATTATCAAACAATTAAAAAAATTGATCTAATCTACTAAAGGAGCACGGCCTTAAAAGAACAATATATGAACCAACAAGGTTTGATAAAAGATTTAGTTCTTGTATAGAAAATATATTTACAAATTTATTATGGTATTAATCATATAATTATAGAAGCGTAATATCTGATTATAAATGAATCTCAACATCTACGTGAATGCAGATTTACGCTAGAATTAATATATTGTGCCTATGTAGATAAATATATTGTAGAACTAAAACAAACATATTTAAAAAAAGTATTATATAAAATTAGTAGAAAAAGAACATGTACAGCTAAAATTTTTTTTTTTTTTTTTGAGGGGGCTAGGAGGGGAATTTTCCTAAAGGCTTGGCAAGTGTTGGATTCACCCCCCCCCCCCCCCTAAGTGACTGCTATATGGAAGAACGACGCTTTACGGGCTTAAGTACTTTCCCAACTAACTTAGAAATAAATTACGGGTTTTGAAGTTACATAATGCACCTAGTGTGCCAGCCTTATAGGCGTTGCGTAGTTATGTGGAGATTTTGTACCACACTATTTCCGAAGAACAGACTAATTGACCGAGTCTGAGAAGTTAACCATTAGTTGGCTAAAACCTGAGCTGAAGTTAGTATTAACTTCTTAAAATTGTCACCACTTGTCTGGGATAAGCGGAGCAGAAACTGATTGCGATCAAAGATTTTTGCGCTAGTCGCAGAACCCGCCGCTTGAACATAAGACACTACCCTGCTGGCTTTGGGTGCAATCCTTGGAGGGGCGGTGGTCTGCTAAAGTCTAGCAGGTGCCTTACTGTGGGTCTTGCCAAATCAACTAGCACGCAGTTTGACATAAACTGGGCAGCCTTTGTAGCTGGCAGTGTGCGACCCACCGCATCCGGTGCACGTAGCTACGTGTCCGGACTCCTTAAAAAATGCGCAGGCGGAGCTTTGATGAGCCCCGGAGCACTTAACACTCACATATGGTGCGTTGCATCGAGATGCCGTGTGACCAAACCGCTGGCAACGATGGCATCGTGCAATTTCTGCGGTCTTGCGTTTGTACTCAACCATACAACAAAGCCCGCAAATCTCATTGAGAAAGAGTATCTCTTTTTTTTGGCTCCCTGGAGAAGCTAACCGTAAAGCATTGGAAAGGATTTCCCGTTCCTTCCCATGCGAGTTACGAAAGAAGGTTTAAACCCCCGAGCGATGAGCTCGGCTTGTACCACTTCTGTCGTGATTCAATCGAGAATGTTCCAAATAACGTATTTTAGGGTCTTTTCTGCCCATGTTTGAAATGTGTAGTGCACCACATTAGCGGCAGTGCAGTGGTCAATGAGAGCACAAAAATCGTTTGAAGTGCAAGGATGCAAACGGATGCCATCCATTACGTTTACCGCTATATCAATATTGATATTGATAGACTTGAAAGTCTTCAACAGCCCAGGATACAGAGATTTCTCCCTTATCGTGATAGGGGGTGGGCGTCGGGTGCCAGCGCCTTCTGTGGAAACTGGCGGAGATGGAAGACGTAGAGGGTCTAGAAGTTCAACAGTCTGGCCCAAGGCGGCCGACTGAGCCATAGAGGCTGGCCTAGTTGATGACCCATTAGCCTTGGGGGTTGAAAGCCCTTTTGGCGCTGAAGGCACCTGACGGGGGTTGGCTGATTGCCTAGTGTTCAAGAAAGTTGAGGAAGACTTACCTGGGTTCTTCCTGGCCTTTTTTGCCTTCTTCTTCTTTCCATTCTTACACACGGTCTGAAACTCCTTCTCTGGGGGCGGGGCGTCAGGGTGGGCAGCGACATTGCTTTCTGTTTCCATCTGCTCCTCATCAGATGGACTGGAGTCGATCGGATTCTCGGCCGGCCTCTTAAGGAAAACCTGGGCCTGGGGATCCGATGTCTTGTTGGGCTGGGGCTCGGCTGTGGTCGTCGCCGGGATTTCTGCGGGGATGGCTGGCAGTGTGGGCTGCTTCACAATTTTAGCAATCATATTTTTTGTCTCTTTTGAGATGTCTTTGTGGAGAGTCTGGAGAGTAAAGCCAATATCGTATTTGGCCCTCTAGATCTTGTCAAAACAACGTCAATCTTATCAGATTCGTCCTCGACCATCCTCACCAGACGTTTCTCCAAGTTCTTGATCTTGGCATCATGCGCTTTGATGTAATCAGTCATCTTCTGAACCTCAATGAGCAGTATGGAAAGAACCTCACTGTCAGAGAGGTTGGAGTCCATGCTGAAAAATTACGTTTGAGTTAGTTAAATATTAAATATTGGATATTCAATAAATAAATAAAAGAGTGGATAATTGATTGAGTGACCAGTTCAATCAATTAACCGGATTTGGTGCAATTAAAATTGCAGTTGTGGTTGTATCTGAAGCTCTTCAAATTGATGTTCACTCGGCGGCGGACAGGACTTGACTAGTTAAAATATTATACAATCAGAAAATAAAAATAAAACTCTTTGGAAAATTGTAAAAGAAAAAACTGGAAAAACTAAAAAGCAGCTTTTACCATCTAACACTCCAGCAGTAAAGAATTTAATAGTTATTTTTGTAATATTGCTCAAAATCTCTATAAAGAACTTCCACATCCATGTAAAACTGCTACAGATTATATTAATTCCAACACAAATTTAAACTTTTTCATTCAACCAACAAATAAATTTGAAAATTGAAAGAATATCTATATCTATTAAACAAAACAAACTAAAAATATTTACGATTTTGATATACAGCAATCATGAAAATTATAATAACATCTGTTTTAACAGTATTATCAGATATTTTTAATAACTGCAGTAACAAAGGAAAATGTTTTGATGTTTGAAAACTAGAGTTGCTCTTATATATAAAACAGGCGATGAAAATGAAACAAATAACTATAGGAAAATATTCATCTTGCCATATTTTTCAAAAAAATTTGAAAAACTTATATATATATCAGAATATAACAGTTTCTACAAAAACAAAATATTTTAACAAAGCAACAATTTGGATTCCAAAAAATTCAAATACACGCTATTCATATATTAGTAAAACATATATCTACTGCATTAAAAAATGTGAAAAAGTGTGAATGTATTTTTTTTTTAATTTAACAAAAGCTTTCGACTGTATAAAACTTAACATACTTTTGGATAAACTTTCTTTCTACGGTATAAAAGGACTACCGTTAAATTTAAGAAAAAAATATTTATCAAACAGGCGACAAATAGTAACTTTTAACATTCTTAAAAACAACACAAAATCAATCAGCAATGGTGTACCACAAAGATCAATTTTGAGTCCATTATTTTTCTTGTTGTATATAAATAATTTGCCAACTTTTAGAGAAGTTTCGTCTATTCTCTTTGCTGATGATATAACATTTTTCCAAGAGTCCGACACACAACTGAATTTATTAGAAAAAAGTTTAAAATCAAAAGAAGATATAAAGAACTGGAGCGTTGCAAATAAACTGTAGTTTGAAAACTATAAAAACTGCAAAATTTTAGACTACTTAGAAACTAAATTATCAAAATCTACTTATTTAATACAAATATTGCAACAAACAATAGAAAACCATGCAGCTGAAATTGCATATTTTACTCAGTTTTATTCAGTTATGGTATATGCTATCAAAGTATAGGAAAATGCTGCAAAAACACATATCAACAAATTATTATTATTGCAAAAACAAGCTGTACGTGCTATTGAAGGTTTGAGATAGGATGTGCACTGCAAGCCACTTTACAAAAAATAAACATAGAATTTTAACCGTCATCTTGTCATTTGCATTTGCACAAGTTTTATACGATAAAAAACATGAACAGAAATATACAAAAAGAAGTAAAGAACACAGGAGGTGTTTAAAAATCAAGAAGATCTGTCATTGCCATCAGGTAAACTGAGACTAACCGAAAATAGAAGATTCCAGATTCATCTATTTAATAAAATCCCAACAAAAATTAAAGCAGCTACTGTTAACAAGTTTAAAATAGCAGTAAAAAATATTTTTTAATAAATCCGCTATATAATATTATTGAATTTTTTGAAAATAAATTTTAATCTAGTATTATTATTATTTTTTTTTTATTTTAATTTTTTTTATTTTGACGTATTTTTTGAAATATATGTTATGTTATGTTATGTTATGTATGTATGTATCTTCAAAACTAAATAAAGATTATTATAATTATTATATATTATTATCGCACTCGTTGCAGATTCAGTTAGTAGACTGCGGTAAGAAATGTCAGTGTTAGTATGTACGTCTACGCAACAGCTGCATTTCCAGTCATTACCAATTAGTCTTCTTTCTATTTTGCTATTGCCCTCCAGTTAATATGGTAAAATTCTGAACATGTACTGCATTTGATTTTATATGCGGTTTTTGGAATTTTTTATCGCAAACAGAGCAAATATTAGTCATTTTTAAATAAATAAACAAACGTTACAGAAAAAAAAATATATATAAATCGGCTTTCCACTTTGCAAATATTATTTTTATTTGTTTGTATTTTTTTAATAATTTTATGTCTGTTCACGATAGTTTTGCGTTTACACAATTTTGCTTGAGAATCTAACGTAGCGCTATAATATTTTATTTATCCCAGTGCGATTAATTAGTTTAAGCACTTAGAAGCTGTTATACAGATTAGTTATTTTTAAAATTATGTTTACAATATTATTATGCACTAATGAAACCATTAGTTTTTATTACATTTTAATTCACGTAGAAAACTTAACTTTTACACAATTGATCATTTCATTTACAAAAATATAACAAATAAAAAAACAACTAATTCAATGGTTATAAGAATAAGACTTAAATAAAATGTTTATATTTTTTATTTAGCTACTAAACTATTATGAAAAATAATAAATGTATATTTTTATAGAGTTAATCATTATTGAAAAATTATTACTTAGAACAATAGTGTTTAAAAAAGAACAAAATTTTTTTGGCTATTATCGTAAACAATTAAAATTAATATAAAGTACATAATACACAATTATAAATTATTTTAAAATTTTATTGAAAAAAACAACAATTTTAATGATTATACATATAATATTTGAATATACAAATAAAATCAAATGTTTCCTTGTTTTATTGTTAATTAAACGTATGTTTTTATGCGGACATTTTTTAATTTGTGTCTATCTTACCAATTTTTTTTTTGTTATATAAAGATGCAGCAATTTACCACTCGCGGCCTTACATTTTACAACAAAATAACAAGGATTTTTGTTCAATTTACAACCGATAATGCTGATGTATATGTACATACAATTAATGACTAAAAAACTGTCAATAAAAAGAAATCCTTTGTTGCAGAATTACATATACAGGTGTAAAAAGCAATTATAAAATTTTGTAAAAATACAGGTGTAGCAAAGTTGAGTAAAATTTTCACAAAGTTTCAAGTAAGGTATTATTTCTGAAAACAATAGATGCTTTATGGATATATAGCAAATTCTGTAAAAATAAAACTCATATAAAGAATACCTAAATAAAAATATTTTTTACCTTAAAAACATGATGAGTTTTTTTGCCGTTTAAGCATTATACAGCTAGTATTTACAATATAACTTAATGTATATTGGTAAAAACCAAAAGTCATTAAAACTTTTTATCAACCCTTGTTCACTAAAGCCAGAGACGTTGTTGCTGAGCATCTCCAAACTCTGTATTTTAATTGCTATCGTTTTACCTCAGAGCATTTGTATTTATAGTGCAAAAAAGTAGATTAATAGTTAGTTATTTACGTACCTAACTTAGTAAATAAAATGCGTTATCTTAATTTGGCAAAAATTATGCTTTTAGAAATTGACGTTAATGAAGAAACCAATTACATTCATTGAGCTACAATTATAAACGTTATTAATAGTTTCCTATCATACAATAATATTGAGAATTATGAAAACTGAATTTTGTACTTTGTAAACTAAATAAAAAGGTTCAAAATAATATGAGTACAGTATTTATAAATTATATATATATATATATATATATATTGTTAAGTAGGCCATCAGAGCTCAGCAAAGACTGGTATAGTCATTTAAGTTGCATACAGCTAATATTAGTACACTTCCATGACATTGCTAAACATAATTAAGCAAAATCAGTCCATTTGCATTTATAAAATATTATAATAACTAAGGATTCTGCAACAATAAATGTTTTAAGAAGTTTGAAAAAAAAAATTATTTTAAGACAATCGTATAAATTAATTAATGCTACTTGGATTAAAAATCTTTGTAATATAAAATTTTATAACGACCGATCAATATGAGAATGCTAAAGATTCACAAGTAAAAAAAGTTACTACTAATGTTACAAAAGACTTAAAATAGTTTTCTAGTTTTTTTCTAAATATTAAGTGGAACCATTGGTGATGACAAAATTAATTGTTACCAAACTTGAAAAATTTGTCTCTGATATTTTTTTTTAACATCAATGACAGTGTCAACAAGTAAACCGTTTTTTAGCAATAAAAACTACAAAATTGATTCATTTCAATGTTGTCCAAAAGATTTGAAGCTGTTAATATTATTGTGAAGCAATCAGGATATATTGTTGATGCTTATAATGATCATTAAAATAGTTAAATTGCGTACTGCTAATATTGTTAGCAAAGATTATATATTAATGGTCATATAAATTGAATAAACTTCTCAGAACAAAATATTGTATTTTCTAAAATTTAGTATAATAAAAATGTAATTTTCTTACAGTTTAATCTTGTGTCCACAATAATACACATTTTATGTGATACAACTTTTGTTCTACACATTAAATAAATTAATATAATTTTTGAGAATAGTCTACGTTTTCTTTTGTAAGTAGACAAACCAACAAAAAAACAGAGTTTTATTGATAAATTTTAATATTTTAAATTCATTCAATTGACAAAACTTAATACGTTTACGTTTTCTTTAACCTATGTTGTTGAGCAGCCACTTCTATTGAATATTATCAAGTTCAAATATGACTTGGAAATAACAAAATTTATTCTGAGATCTAGAAATGAGTATTACAAAATTCTAATTGTGGATATTAAAAAGTAAACTTAAACTGTTTTTTAGTTTGTAGTATCATAGACTGTTTGAACACAGTTCTCTTAATATATGTAGGTAATGAAGAGATCAATGACAACATACATTTTTTGTTTTTTCTAATTCAAACTTAACTAAAATTAAGAATACTTTTTTTTTTAGTTTAACAAATTGTTTTAGCTACAAATTATTTCTTTATATTTTTTTGACATATATTTATACATATTTGTAAAAAACTACTTTTAGCAGCCATTAATCTTAAGTAACTCAGAACGCGACAATCAAATTGATAGGAAACGGTCGCTTTGCACTTTATTGGGATCCACCATACTAAAGTACATGCACCCTGTTACAGTTTTTTTTATGTAGTAGTTTATTTTTTTTAGATTATTATAACAAGGTTGTATAAACACGTAAACAAAAAACGATGCAGTTTGAAAAACAAAAAAAATACACTTGTAAAGTCTTTAACAGCACAGAACGTACTGTACATATAGAAAACAAACTTTAACCCTTAGTTACTGTGCATGGGTCGCCGCTATTCTTTGTAGGTAATTCCACGAGATACAAAAAATTTTGTACTAACAAATTAGTCAACCTGTTAAGTTAATATGTGTTTGGCGGTGCGTTGACGCATATGTGCGCTCAAAAAAAAATTATTTGGGTCAGATTTACCCATCATCAGTAAATAAGTTATAATTTTATTTGAAGTTTTTTTTTTACATAATGGCTTTTAAAGTTTGTTCGTCCAATATAGTACGTTAAGGTAATAGTGACTTTAAAGAAACAGTAATAAAACGGTTTCAAAAAATAGATAGTGATTGTAATAACTACAGAAATGAAAACTATCTGCTTCAAAGTGAACATGACACCGATTCTGTGAACAAATTAAACATAAGTCGGAAAATATAAATAATTGTTGTGCCTAAAGTGGTTTTATGGCAAAAATAAGCACAAACAGACAACTAAACCGGCAACCTAAGCTGGAAAAACTGCTCATATTTGTAAAAAATGTATATGAATGTTTTCCCAGAGCAGATTTTTTTACATTACTATTTTTTTGCAATTTTTTTTTTAAATCAATTAAGCTTACATTTCTCTACAATATCTAAATATTAAATAAAGACTGTTTTGTTTTAAATTAAAAAAAAAAATTGTTTATGCTTCTTACATACTACTTTAATATAAATTTTATGTTGTATTGCTATAATAAAAAAATATTTTAATTTAAAAGTATTTGGTATTGAAGATCAAATGTATTAATAAAGCTTTTACTTAAAATACAAAAATTAAAAAAATAATAAAAAACACTATTAATTAAAGTTTTGTAACAATTGTGTCGTCTATACGACCCATGTTCAGTTAATATGTTTAAATTTGTATACTCAGTAGCTAAGGGTTAAATAAGTTTTGATTTATTATACAATAAAACTGTCAATATGGATAGTGTTTTGATTGTTGTGTATATAAGTTTATGACAAAGTAATAAGTAACATGATCATACAATGTTACATGTATTTTTTTTTTAATTAAAGATTTTTTTTATAATTTATTTTATCTGTATGTTAAAACTTTTACAGCTTTTTATAATTTTACGCAGTTAAATGTATTTGTTACATATTATACAATAATTGAATTATTACTCTCCGTACCTTATTTAAAAAATTATATTTCTTTTTATTTTTATATTAAACATATGTTTGTTTACTCTAATACTCGTTCACAAAAGATATATAAAGTAATAAACTTCATATTCGAAGATATCACCAATAAAAATAAAGTGAACAAACATTAATAAATGAGCTGCCCGTAAAGGAAGATGAAATCGGCTCTTTTCTTTTGGGATCAAGAGCCATTCTTACGTTTCCCTGGCTGCTCGAGTTGAATTAGTCGATAAAAATAGCAATTTCACACTCGGTCGAATGTGGCAAAGCCAATGACAAAAATTATCACCAATATCACGACTCGAGTTATGCATGGAAGGAAAATAAAGAAATCGCGCAATAATGGAATAAGAAATTCGATGGAATAGCACCCGCTGAGATTTATTCTAATTATTTTTCCGTCGTAACTTACTTTTGTTAGAAAAATTACGGTAATATCGTCTTGGCTGGAAAGTTTAAATTACAGTAATATGTCTAGTCTCCATTTCTAAAAACAATGCTTTTTATTTGTTTTATAAACTCATATAAGGAAATAAAACTTTATGTTTATTTTATTTGAATTATATTAAAAATTGTTGAATTGTTTTGTTATTTAAACTACTTTAGCAAAACTTTAACAAATTTAATAAACGATTGATAGCATCAACGAATAAAATATAAACTTTTTTACAGACTTAAATCTAATTACTTTCGAGTTTGTTTTATTTTCTTATAATACAAACGTCTCTGTAATGAATCCAATATAATAAAAAAATAGTTTGGTTTGATCTTTTAGCACACGGACTACTGCATGATACAGCTTTTAGGAGTTTATTTATTAAAACATGACACAAAAAAGTGTCATGTCTCGCCATTGCTTATAAAAAAGTGACGCTTTGATACTGTGTAAAAATTGTAGGTCGTAGAAGATGATTTTAAATTAAAGAATAAAGTGCGAGATGATACTTAACAAAATATATATATGTGATGGTTTTTTATTAGCTTTAATATTTAATAATTATTCTTTTTATAAAATTATGTTTATAAATAAGTGCTTATATTAGCATATAAAAACTTACACTAAGTAATACATAAATTTAAGCAACGCTATATACATCTGAAAGATCCTCCATCTATTTTGCATTTTATAATTTTTAATTTACGTTTTTATGTATTAATTATTAATACAAAATATTTATTATACATTCCTTTAAATATGCTTTTTGATAAGCTCATATAATTGTAAAGTATTCTCAGTATTTTTTAAAAACATATTGAAACGTTATGTTATTTTTTATATCAAAAGATTTAAAAACAGAGTCGCGCTTACAATGATATAACGCACATGTGCTTCTGTTGTTATAATGTATTCCACGCTTAACTAGACTTTTCAATATTTGATTTAATCTTTACTATGGAAAATGCATTGAAATCATTTTATTGAAAAGCATGTGTGTTGATTCAAGAGAAATGTTTAATGTTTGTTTACTGATATGTACCAGTTTCAATTTATGCTATTTTATTGATTGGTTTGGTTTTCCATATGATAAAGTTTAATAATTTGAGTACCAGTCAGAAAAATATAATATTAAAATTCTATATAACTCTAGAGAATTCCACAATGTTTGAATAAGTGTACAAACAATATTGGTTTTAATACATTATTAATATTTTTGCAGAAATGGTATATAAATTATAAATAAAGTGGATAAACAAACAGAATCAATACACTTTAACTAACACAAGCTGGTTTATTATAAATTTACCGACTCACGCTGTGTTGTATTAAAATAACAATAAAACTTCAAATCTTTGCAAACTTATGTGAAAGTACAAGAAGTGTTAAATATTACTATATATATATATTAGACTGGCTTTTAAATATTTTTTTTCGGAATTTTGGGTGCACCCTCAGAAAGTTATGCAAAAAAGTAAGTCATGCCAAATTTCAGCCCTTAATAATCAAATGAACACGTGTCTCACTGGCTTTAAAGTTTTAAAAGTAAACTTATTATCTTACTTAAAAAAACATTATTAGAATGTTACATACGTCAGTTTTAAAAGTTTTTTAAATAAAAAAAAAATTATGAACCTAAGCCTCAAATTCTAATAATTTTTGTTTGCAAATCTAATTTTATGTTAAAAATTTAAAATATAATAAAAATATGTAAATTAAAAAAAAAAAATAAACAGAGTATATTGATGTAAAGTTTTATGTGGAACCTAATAACCAAGTACTCAATTGCTTTCTTGGAGAATCAGAGTGTGCATCTGACTCAAATCTGGAAGCTATGAACCTTAAGGGCTAAAATTTGACATGGTTTACATTTTTTACATAATGATTACTTTTTGAGAGTGCACACACAAAAATTGCAAAACAAGTAATTTTTAGCTTATTTTGTATCTCAATTTTTGGGCTTCTGGAAAAAGATAAAAAAGTCTAAGATGGTTCAAATTATTCTTTATTACATGCACTTTAAAACCCATATTGTTATGTTTAATGTTGTGGCAGTCATTTTGATATATTAAGCTTCAAACATTATTCCAAAAAAAAAACGTAAATTTAGCAGAATTGCAAAACTTTTCTTTTTTTAAACCGTTCTAACTATGTCAAATCTTACCAAAATTTGATCCACAAGGTTTAGATATCTTCGTGTTTATTCTCATTGTAAAGTGATCACACAAGACTTATAAAATCAATACGTATACACCACTATTTTGATGCAGGAAGTTGCTCATATTTTTGCAATCTTCAAAACTTGTAATTTTCAGGTTCCGAAAAAGCGCTGTCACCCTATGTCGATTTTTGTCAAAATTTCAGTAAATACTTTTTAGAGTACAAAAAAAAGGTTATTTATATGAGAAATGGTATATAGGGCATTATCAAGAATTTTTTAATATTCAAAAATTGTCAAAATTGGCAAACCGCACATTTTTGTATCTCAATTTTTGGGTCTTCAGAAAAAGATAAGAAGGTCCACGATGGCTCAAAATATTCCTTATTACATGTACTTTAAAACCCATTTTTGCTTATTTAATGTTGAGGCAGTCATTTTGATACATCAAGATACAAACATTATTTAAAAAAAAAAACCGTAAATTTAGCAAAACTACAAAATTTTGCTTTGTTTAAACCGTTCTAACTTTGACAAATTTTAAAGGAATTTGATCCACGAGGTAAAGATTTCTTTGTGTTCAATTTTTCTTTAAAGTGATTACACAAGACTTATAGAATTAATACATATTCACTACTATTTTGATGAAGGAAGTTGCACATGTTTTCCTGATCTTCAAAACTTGTAATTTTTAGGTCCCGAAAAAACGCTGTCACCTTATGTCGATTTTAGTCAAAATTTTAGTAAATACTTTTTAGACCACAATAAAAAAGGTTATTTATAAAAAAAAATAGTATATTGGTATTATCAAAAAACAAATTATATTCAAAAATCTAAATCACTTTTTGTCTATCTTGCTTTGTTTTTGAGATTGTCAACAAATACAAAATATTAAAAAAAACTTTTTATTTAGCAAACAAACTCATACAAAACAACATTACTTCAACAAGTGTGCATTGATGCAAGCTTTTGATTCTTGTTAAAACAGTTTTCTTTTGTTCGGTTAGTAAAATTTGATAAAAATGCTGTTCAACAACGGAGAATACGCAGATATCATTTTTGTTTACGGATTCTGTAACTCTCTAGCAATTGATATTTCCCGACAAAAAACAACTTTTTTTACGCGTTTTTTAGTGATAATGTTCACTCATATTATTATCAAAAACACAACTCTTACAACCAGGCGACGCAGCACAACGAGTTGCATTTTCTCAATGGTTTCTTGATAATACCTGATATACTATTTTTTATATAAATATTTTTCTTGTGGTTTGAAAAGTATTTACTAAAATTTTGACTAAAATTGACATAGAGTGACAGCGTTTTTTTGGGACCTGAAAATTACAAGTTATGAAGATTGCGAAAACATGTGCAACTTCCTGCATCAAAATAGTGGTGAATATAAATTGATTCTGTAAGTTTAGTGTGATAACTTTAAAGAAAGATTTAACACAAAAAAATTTAGACCTTGTAAATCAAATTTCTTTAAGATTTGACAAAGTTAGAACGGTTTAAACAAAGCATAATTTTGCAATTTTTCAAATTTACGGTTTTTTTAAATATTGTTTAAAGCTTGATATATCAAAATAACTGCCTCAACATTAAATATACGAATATAGGTTTTACAGTACATGCAATAAGAAATATTTTGAGCCACCGTAGACCTTCTTATCTTTTTCTAGAGGCCCAAAAATTGAGAAACAAAAATGTGCCGTTTGCCAATTTTAACAGTATTTGAATATTAAAAAATTCTTGATAGTGCCCGATGTACCATTTCTCATATAGATAACCTTTTTTCTTGTGTTCTAAAAAGTATTTACTGAAATTTTGACTAAAATCGACATAGGGTGACAGCGCTTTTTCTTAACCTGAAAATTACAAGTTTTGAAGATCGTGAAAACATGTGCAACTTCCTGCATCAAAATAATGGTGTATACGTATTGATTCTATAAGTATTGTAAAACCACTTTAAAAAGAAATTAAGCACAGGGAAATTTAGACCTCGCGAATCAAATTTAGTTAAAATTTGACAAAGTTAGAACGGTTTAAAAAAAGCAAAATTTTGCAATTTAGCTAAATGTACGAGTTTTTTTGGAATAATGTTTGAAGCTTAATATATCAAAATGACTGCCACGGTATTAAACATAAAAATATGGGATTTAAAGTATATGTAATAAGGAATAATTTGAGCCATCGTGGACCTTTTTATATTTTTCTAGAAACCCAAAAATTGAGATACAAAATAAGCTAAAAAAAACGTTTTATTGTAAAATTTCTGACCTTCAAATGGGTGTCATTTTGAACAGGCAATATTCTAAGGTCTAAAATTTTGGAAAACTTATTTTTTTTTATCTATATTTTGATCCCTGAAAATTTGAGAAAATCAAAGAGGTCGACTTTTTCAAATTAGTCGAAAAGTAATGGAAGTACCCATATATATATATTTTACAGCGCATTCCGTTTTGTTGGTACAAATTACACTTTAACACCTTATTTTCTTCTTACATATAATAATGATAATAATAATAATAATATTAATAATAATTTTTATTAGACATTAAAATGATCAAGTACACAATATATGTCAAGTTATAAAAATTACAATTAAAACCTTAACTTACTATAATTAAAAATCAATAAATACCTAGATCAATAACACAAAAATAATATTAATTAAAAAATTCATCCAGCAAATAAAAGCAACCATTGATTAAAATTTTTATACACTTGATGTTTGATGAAAATTTGTTATAAATATTAATACATGTCAAAAAAGATGATTTTTTTTGTACGTAGAAGTATGGTGTTTGGGTATCCTCAATAGATGATTGTGTCTAGTGTCGTATTAAATATTCACAAATATTTTTTTCAAACTGTTTATGTTTTTATGTACGTACACAACACACTTATACATAAATATGAACACAATGTTAAATTTGTTTATTTCTTAAAGATACCCCTCCTGCAAGATTCAATGGCGATTTAGATCATATATTAATCGCAAAATTTTCTTCTGTGCTATACAGATTTTTGTAGCTTTAGAAGACTTTCTGCAACAGCATAGTATATAGCAGACAGCTTTTTGACAGTTTTTAATTTTAAAATTGCATAGTACGCACTGTTTAATTGTTTGAATACATGATCAACATTAATGTCCTATTTTAATTAATTATTAATTCAAAAACCGTAAAAATGATACAATTAATTTCAATATATGGCCCAAACTGCAAGACACCATAGTTTATGCTCTACAAATTTTATATTAACTGTATCTAATGAACTTAATAAGTCAAATAATAGACTTATTGTGTATTTATTTTTATCTTTATTTACGTGTATCTGCTCAATAAAATCTAACGTTGTTTTCGTTAATTTTTTGTTTGTTTGTTGAGTTGCAATTGGAATTTTATTTTATGTTTTCTATTGCTTATTAACTTTTTTTTAGGCCACATTTTAATATTCTGTAAAGTTGCGTTTTAGTTCAATAAGAAGATTTTTCAAAATAAGACTAGATTGTTTTACGCGTTGCTTCATGTATTTTGTTGTTTACTTTGTATGAGTTCAATTCATTGCAAAGTAATTTTCTATTAATACTATTAAGTAAATTATCTATATTCAAGTCTTTACATATTATTATTGTATCACACATTGTGCTAGCACAATCTAATATTTTGCTAGTGCGTTAATGCTTCTTTGTTTTTATGAGCTAATGATACATATTTTTGTACAACATTGCAATAGAATATACATTTTTTTGGCAAAAAAATCAAAACTTATTACAACCTAACTTATTATTACAGATGACATCAAAACTGTAAAATGCTTTGATGCCACATCCTGAAAACTAACAAAACCTAATATTACAGATTGCATCAAAGTTGTGAAAGACTACGATGCTTTAAACAACTCAACAACACAAACTGATCAATAAAAATAAATAAATAAATCAACATCAAAATCATACGTGACAACACAAAAACTTAGTTACACCTGTTTAAAAGTTCCGCGTCTTTTAAAAACTAAACGCACCTTCCCATGGACTCCTTTCTATTTAATAAATTAGACGCTACGTTGTAAGAGAGCTCAAGCCGATTACTGTGGAAAAAGTAGGCTCTGCGTTCTTTCAAAATGTGTTTCACCGTTAAAGGATTGTGACATGTTTTGCATGCTGGTTGTTCGTCGCCGGTCAGGAAATATAAAGAGGTCAAATTGGTATGACTTATGCGCAGACAACATAAAACACCCTTCTTTTTCCTGTTGGGATCTAACGGCGACTTCTACGCCGTTACGAAGAGCTTGATTTTTTATAATTTGCTTTCAAAGCCATTTTATTTGCCAATCCTCAACCTTTGATATGACTATCTTTTGAGATCATCGGTTCTTACAAAAATGTTGTCCGTAAGAGACACCTCAACCACCTGACGGGTGGTTTTTTTGGCCAGCTCGTTATCTTTAACACCTACATAACCCGGTGTCCAGACAAAGATAACTTTCTGTCTAAACCCGGCCAGGCGGAATTGAAGTTTGTACGAGCTGGACCAGCAAATCAACCAAGTACATAAACTGTATACTCAAGATAGCACTCAGCAAGTTGGAACAAAGATGGAATGAGCTGTGAGATGACGTCTTACAGTTTAACAGGGCTTTATGCAATGCTTGTAATTTTGCGGAGTAAACAGAGGCCATTTTAAGGAGAGACCAGATATTATGTGAGTAAATAATTATTGGGCTTATTGCATTATCTGCATCAATCTTTAATTTTTTTTTAACGTATGTATTTTAAGCAGTTTTTAGTTTTATTAACCTAGTCATACATTTCCTTCAGTTTTAGGTATTTAATATTCCGATAACAGCCACTTGTTCACTCACTTAAAATTAGCATCATTTTTGTGTAATTTATACTGGTGCTTACCGTGTATCTGTTTATTTTGCTACACTCGATCTTATTCTTTAATAAAGTTGTTGAATGTCTTTTGTAGTTTTAAGTTTGTCTGAGTATGTTTACACGTTGTTTGCATGCTTTTAGGTAATGCAAGTTCGTTTAATTCTGTGTTAAACCATTTGATTACATTAAAAGAGTAGGTAAAGAATAAAATAGCATAGTTGTTAACTATTTTTGTAATATATTTTTTGTTTAGTTTTAAGTATTAGTATTTATATTAATTGGAGAATTGTTTTTTTATTAGTTTGTTGTCTGTTTTGGTATTTTGTGACATACCTAAATTATTTATAGGTTTTTTTCTTTTTCTATTACCTTAATCGTTAAATTGTCATTCAATTTCATGTTATTTGTATGAACCTATTTGCTCTTTTTAAAATGTATTATTTTACATTAAGAGTTTTCAAATATCATCTGTGCGTCCGCGCTAATGATAATATAGTAGGGCAATGGTTTGAAACAATTTATTTTGCTTGGCTGCAAAAATGATATCTTTGTACAGTGGTGGTTGATTTTTGTTTGTTTGTTTAGTTTACAGCCATAGTTGTTTCTGTTTATTAAACTGGGTTTTGAATTGAACGTTAGGCAGAACCTTAAAGCACTTAGAAAGTTTCTTTGAAATATGACTTTTTATTGCTTCAGTTTCAACTTAATTGATGACAGTTTTGATATAATGTTGGGTTTTATAGGTTTTCATGACTGCAGTTTAAACTTAATAATTTGCGGATAAATTTTATATATTTCCAAAACATAAATGAACCAGATGTGTGGTATAGAATCGAATGCTTTTTTGTAGTCAATGTAGCTTATATATAACTTTATGTGTTTTTGTTGATGCCATTTCCAATTATTTAATTTTTTCATCTGCAAACAATCTTTACAGCCCTGTAGCAATTTTAAAACTCACAATCCTTAACCCTCAAGTTTAAAACCACACATTTTAAAATTATATGACATAAATAAATTTGTATAACAAATTTTGCATGATCCGTGTGTTACGAGTTATGTAGTATTAGTAAAAAAAATACCATTTATCTTATTAAACAATAGCATAGCAATCGCCAGAACTAATTTAAAAAGTTAATATAAACTACATAAAATCTTTTTTAAACTATATTTAAAAAAAAAGACATCATGTTTACAAGAGACACTGCTAAAGTTTGCGGAATCAAATACTGTCTGTATTGCCAGCGTTCTTTGATTGTCATATTCGTAAAATTTGACGCTTTTTACCTATAATTCAGTTGACATTTTAATTTCAAACTGCTCGGTTTTGTTTTAACAAAATTTAACAAGAGTAATAATTGTGTAAAAAATAGAAATTTTGAATGGTGACTTCCAAGGACAATTTTTTATGATTTTTGATACGGTTCAACACCTCAGCAATGTGTGGAAAAACTTAGTTTGTTCTTTACAGATGAAATACTATCCAAAACTATAGTTTACAAATAGTTCGCAGAACTTAAGCGTAGAAGATCAACGTTTGATGACGATTTTGCAAAAGTCATCTATGCACTTCTGATGTAGCAAAAAATATTGATGCTGTGCGTGAAATGATTTTGTCAGATTGGCATGTGACTTATAGTAAGATAGGCATTGCAGCAAAACAAATACTTTCAATTTTGCACAATCATTTGCATGTCAGAAAGCTTTGCTGTCGTTGGATTAAGTAGTGCAAAGAAATGCTAAAGAAATTTAAAGGGGGTTGTTCAAATTTGGTGTATAGCATTGTAGTAGGTGACAACTATATTCATATGAGCCTGAAACTAAACAGCAATCGACTATATGGGTGTTTCAAATTGAACCTTAACCCACAAAAGCGTTTCGAAAAAAAAATGATTGCTTGTTTCTTTGAAAAAATTGGTCATGTTGCAACTGTTGCATTAGAAAATTGAAGGACAGTTAATGCTAACTGGTATACTTTAATTTGCTTGCCGGAAGTTATTGCTAAAATCGAAAAGAACAACATAAACCGGCAAATCATTGTTCATCATGACAATGCAATCGCTCACACAGCTCGACAAACTGTAGAGTTTTTGACAAGTAACAAATTCAATGAATGACTCATTGCTCATATTTGCTTGATTTATCGCCCAATGACTTCTTTCTATTTCAACATATCAAAAATAAAATGTGCGAAGCATTTAAATTACTTGTTTTTGAGGTACCTCGCTCAGAGTGGCAAAATTGTTTTGAAGATTGGTTTCATCGGATGCAAATGTGCATAGATTTTAAAAGAGAATATTTTGAGAAACAATAAAGCAAATTACATAACAAAATTTGTGTTTTGCTTTACATTTTCCGCAAATTTTGGTAGTGTCCCTCGTATTAACTACGCTCTAGCAATTAAAAACAACAAACATAAAACACTTTGACTCTCAGGTCATCTTTATATTATCTTTTTGATGATTGAGTGTTTTGGCTTATAATAATGTAAATTACCGAAAGAACCAACGGTTTAAAGTACATTAGAAGAATATTTTTTTAATAAAAGTTTTGATATTGTATTTAGTTTAAACGCGCGATCTTAAATATGCAAAACCAAATTTTTTACTGCTACACTGAGATCTCCACATGCTAAAATATAAAGAGCAATGTTAAAATTAATAGTTTTTTGTGTGTAATATTTATAGTTCAATTACATATATTATGTAATTAGTTTTTGCTTTGTCTTTAAAAACATCTTTAGTTATTTTTTTTAAATAATAAAAATGTTACTAATGATTACATTTAAATATCTAGACTGAATTTTAATATTCCTTAAAGAAACTTCCGCTGTGCCTTCTTAAACAAGAAACCCCGTTAGGTATAATATATTTTCTTAATTACATTGATTAATTACCTTTAAGCACCGCATCTTGTAAAGGTTTGCTCGGTCATGCCGTAATCGAATGGTTTGATTATATCCATAAACAATACATGAGCAGGTTGATAATTTCCAGCTGGTTGGATGAGTATTCTACTACTATTGGATTTGAATGAAATAAAACTTACTACTAAATTTTCTTTTTTTGAATAAATATCTATGTTGTAGAATTTAACAGAAGCTGTAATTAAATTATTCAATTTTTAATATAATATAATATATAATATAATAATAATTAATACTTAAGTTAATAGAGACTAAAAAGACTAGCAATTAGTAAATATATAATTTGAATAAAGTAATTTTATTGACTAAGAGATCATATTAATTAAAGTTGAAAACTGATATACTATCACAATGTGCTTATATTGTACATACTCACGTATCCATGTGCACATGATTTCTACAATATTAACAATTTCAGCTTAGAATAGTGTTTTCGTAATTATCTCACGTTAATAAACTTCTGTAGTTTATTTTTATAGTTAAATTTTTTTTAATAAAATTTGTTAAGGTTTTATTTCTTAAAATAATCATCAAAATGTTGTCTTATTTGCAGACTACAACTTTTTATTACTAGTTGTAAATGTTTTTATTTCATATTTATATTATTTAGATACTTACAAATATACAATTACCTATAAATACGCAAACCAAATTGATAGTGTTTTGTGGTAATTTAAAGTTATGGTTAAGAGTAGGTCAATGCGTTCTAGTTTCTTGTCTTTCTATACACCAGATTGTTTTTCCATTGTAACATATAGTTTATTTAAATACAATATACTTTAATCTTTGTTTTATATTTGTACATTCTAGATAATTGCATAGCTGTTTGTTTTTTTTGTAATGTTTAAAAAGTAGTTGTAAACTAGTTTTTGATTATTAAGTCAATTCAGGTAACCATAACATTTTTTAATATCTTTGTTGCAACTACTGGGTTTACACTACATTTAAACTATATTATTATATTGAGACAAATTAGTTTTGTCAGGTTATAGTTTGGCTTTATTTAAACTACGGTGCTATTGTACGCGGTTGCTATTTTAATGTTAATGTTATTTTTTTATAATGTTATTGATTTTGTATACTGATATTATTAGTTCTGATAGCATTTGCAAAGTTCTAAATGTCCAGGGTTGCAGGCAATAGAGTGACAGATGCAATTATTAAGTATTGAAGTTAGTAGTTTATTAAACATTTATTTGTGTGTTCAGATTTAGTAGAGACTGAAATCTAAAAATCTTATTAGCTGGTGTAAATTTTTTTTTTGCAGTTGTTGTGCAACTCCAAAACGTCAAAAACCAGTGCACATTGTACTCTCAACGACTGTTATCTACAAGATCTTAGTGACAAACACAATATTACAACTTTAACGCTTTATACGCCAGTGTGCAAATAACAATCTTTTACACCGTAGTATAACCCCAATTTTTATAGCGTACTAGCTTGCTATACGTAACAACGTCCTTTATAACTTTACCTCCAAAGCAATGTTAATGTAATTTATTTACACATTTTTAAAACTCTATCAGTTATGTGTAAATAATCTCAGACAGCTATGAAGTACTTAAGTGACTTAAATGTTAATGTATTTTCTTATTACACTCTCTAAGACCCACTTAGTTTATGTGTAAATAACCTTAAAACACTCTACTTTTTTTAGTACTAAATATCTGGCCAAGTAATTGTTGCAAATTAAGTTTTCTGTCAAACACTGCGCAAGATTTAATTGTACTCTGTTTATGTACAATTCAAAATATAATACAACTCGCAAATCATTGTTTTTAACGTTTAAATGCAATTTTTTTTTTAAAAAGATGCTAAAATTTTAAACTTTTCTTTTATTTCATTTAAACAATGTTTACACGTAACAGCATGCTGTTTGTTGTAATCATTTCTACTTTTAAAACAAATTTATTTGAATGTTTGTTGACAAATGTAATTTTTGCAAAATAGCGTACCCCCGCATTTAGATTGTTTGCCTTTTCATATTTATTTATAAAGGCAAGTAAAACCCGTAGTATACATCAAAAAAATTATTTTGATTATCTTTGTCTTAAACTAGTTGCAACTGCAAATTAATTAAGCTTTGAAAGTTATGCCAAATGATATATATTTTACTATTTTGTAACATTTAGTAAAACACAGTTTTTAAAAATTTATTTATCTTATATTAGACTAGTTTTTAGTTTTTTTCAAAAAGTGATTTTTATGTATTAAAAGTAAGCTATGCCAAATTTCAACTCAACATACATACATAGAACACCAATTCAAATTTTATTTATGGCTAAAGTTCTGAGCACCAAAACGATAGAATATAAATGAGACTGTTTCTATATATTTACAACAATTTTTATGTTATTTTTGGTTTTTGTGTGGTGTGCTGAAGTTAAGCACCAGAATACATTATAAAAAAAAAAACATGTATGCTGTACAATAAATCAAAAAAAGTTTGTTTTAGCTATATTTTTAATTTATTTTAGGGTATAAACATAAAACATTTAACAGAAAACAAGATCAAATGTAGAAGTTTTTACGTAATTTACAATACATCTATTTTTTCTTACGTTTATAGAGTTTAAAAAAACATTTTTTGCTATTATTTTGCTTTGCCAAGTAAATTTTTTTTGTAATACGAAGAACAAATTGCAGCACGGCCTAACGTAAAACTGAGTTATTATGCGGTAGACAAAACAAAACTTTTACATTTTTTGACTCAAAATAAAAAGATTTTTTTATTTAAATTATATGAAAAATTTACATAGTGGCACTATACGTGTTAAAGATGTTGTAACAAACAACAAAAAATAATATTAAAACAAAAACATTAAAAAAAATATTTAAAAAACGCAAATAAAAAATGTGCACCGCTCTAAAAAAAGCATTCTATCAATACAAGTATGGGCTTTTAAGGAATACAATTTTGGGCAATTGTTTACAAAGCATTGGAAAATATTTGATTCTGCAGTTTTAGTTTTCTTTGTTACTTTTGGTTACTGAAATTGCCACCAAATTTTTTTACAGACATTACTGATTAAAATACGAACGCCTCTTACTTTTTAATACAAAAAATAAAAACATATCTTTTTGATTAAATTAATAAATTGTTGTCAACATAAGAAAAGCTAAAGCTAAAAGCGCTTTTATTTTGATTGTGTCTGTAACTCTATAAATACTCTTCTGTTGGTTTTTTTCTTTTACCGTAACACTTTCCAATGATCATATATTTTTTATTTGAGGTTTAGAGCTTATTATTTGTACGGCATCAGTAATTCTTAGACTGGTTCTCAGAATATTATACTAAGCTATTTTCTGCCAAACTGGTGAGCTTTTACTGCTCAATTTAAATTTATGCTTGCTTAAAATATATTTAAGTAATTGATCTTTTGAATACTGTGTAAAGTGGTTTTGTTTAGATTGCCATTATTACTATTATTTACATCTGCATTGCTTTTATCAGAATCACTTGTTCTATGTACTTAGTAAATTTTAAAACTTATTGTACACTTGTACTGCTAATTTTCACTTTATGTGCACACTTCTGTAGAAAAGTAACAAACTTTGTAACAGTCTATTTTTGATTGTAATGTAAGTCTTGCTGCTATCCCGCTGTCTAATTGAAACCTCAAACATAATTATAATTTAATATAGACAATCTACGTTACACTTAACTTGAAAGTGTACGTAAAGTTTGAAAAAAATGGTTTAGGTTTTTTAATTTAATTGTAGTAGTTAGTGTAATACTCATAATAATAATAAAGTACTTATACATACAGGGTGTTAGGTAGAGATGCGGCAAAAACTCAAGGAGTTATTCCTTAGACGATTCTAAGAATATTTTGTCTTATAATGATTTCTGAAAACCCCATTTGTTTTAAACACAATTACGACAGTTACAACTTTTTTTTACCAAAAAATACATGTAAAGTTGCTAAATCTACAATAAATGTTCAAACTTTATCCAGCCTGAAATAGTTCTTTACAACATGGGTTTGAATTATCTCAGCGGATTATTTCATTTCCAATTGTCTGAAGGAGGCAATTATGATTGTATTATATACCCTAAATAGCATATAACACCTCGGTATTTAAGGGTAAAAATATTATATAAATATATAATATATATAATATTTTTACCTATGAAAACTACCTCAAGTTTTAGGAATATAAAACAAACAAAATTTTTTAGTAATGAAATATTTCGTTAAAATAATTTAAGCCCATGTCATAAAAAGACTATACCTTTAAGTATACTATACATTTGTGCAGATTGTAGGCTTTTTTTTGGTTAGCTGTAGTAAACATACTACCCTATAATAAATAATATTTGAATCTTACCACACCGGAAAGAACCTGAGTGAATGTCTCGTTTTACCCACGGTCAATGCTAAAAAATAAAACTTACTTACAAAGGACAAATCTTTTATTTAAATTTTAATTATCGTATTAAAGAAAATTATACAGTTCAATTTTTTTTCTGTATAGTGTTATTCTATGAGCTTTGTTTTTTTTTTACATAATTACTCTTTCAGATTTGTCTATATTAATCTTCATCTTTATTTCTGTTAATTCTTTGAATATTATGTTGATATTGTGTTTTAAGTTTTTTTCTGTTTCTGCCACTATTGCCATATCATCCGCGAATAGCATTTCCGCTGTTTTTCGAAGCTTATCAATTTTCTTTGCTTTTCTATAGCTTTGTCTAAGACTATTGTAAATTTATTTATTTATTTATTTATTTGTCTTTATTTCTTATTATTACAATAAGAAAATGGCGAAGTTCAGCATATTGCTGATCTACCACTTAACCAATACATTTTTACAATAAATTTTTATGTGAATTGTTCTTCCTGCAATTTCATCAACCTCTTCACTTTTCATTCGGCGATGCATGCACACCGTATTCTTATTTATCCTCTTTGTTTCACTCTCTTTAACTAAACATTTTTACGGTCTAATAGTCACGATGAGCAAACTCAAGTCATTAATTGATTCTAAACCAATTATTAAAAAATTTCGAGGTTCTCAAGTCAATAAATTAAACATTTTGAGTCATTAAAGACTCAAATCATTAAGAACTCGAGTCATTGACGACTTGAGTCGTTAGCACCTAGAGTTATTATAAATTCAAGTCATTGCCAACTTAAGCTATTTAAAAATGCTGCATCATTAAGATTCAAGACCGAAAATCGAGAGGTTTTGTAATCTATTTGTATTTATACGATAAAATTATATTTACATTATGAATTGTCAAGAGTTAATCCAATATTATTGTTATTAAGTTTTTTTTAAACAGTAGTATTAGTAGTTGAATTTATCAATTATTAATGTAATAATGCAATTAATGATTATTTACTTTAAATATTAAATACATATTTTGTTTTTTATATGTAATACAAGAATAACAAATGTCTCGAGAAAGTAGTTACTATTTTTATAATCGATTGCGGAACTTGCAACGCATTCATGTAGCAAGATCCAAAAAGTGCGAGCTATGCCGTTCTCGAGAAAATAGTTACTATTTTTGTAATCGATTACATCGCAATGATGCGATTCTCGAGCTGTTTAAAAAGTAGTTACTACTTTTGGTTAGATTTAATCGATAGACTCAAACAATTACTGTTATGTTTTCAGTTGCTAAATAAATTATTAAAAATTTTTATTATATAAAAACATATATATTATTTAATTTTAAGTATAAATAAAATAAAATGTTATATTTTTAAAATAATATTTAATGTTTACTGACTACTAATTGGAAGGGGGGGGGGGGACATTATCGATTTATAATTGATCAATAATTGATCAATAATTGATTATTAAATTAACCAAATACTAAGTAATTGATTATTAAAATAATCAATTATGCCCATCACTAGTAAATAGTATAGAACTTAAACTTCAATTTTGTCACGTACTTTCTTTTCTATAATTCTTGCTAGAATCTTTTTTAGTACGCTGCTAATTGTTATTCTCTTATAATTATTGCAGTTTTATTTGTCTTTTTTTTAAGTACGGGTAGTAGTATTCCTATGTTGCATTTTGCTAGTACTTTAGTACTTTTAGCTATGGCATTTAGTTGTTCTATAAGTTTTTTTCTTTTTTTCTTAGCAATATATTTTGTCTAAAAAAAGTTTTTCTTTTTTTAATTTTTTTTAGCGTCTATTACTTTTTTTTATTATTTCTATTTCTTGCAAGTTTAAATGTTTTTCTTCTTGTTTTTTCAAGTTTAGGTTTTCTGCTTCTGTCAGCTATTCTAAATATTGTTTTTATCTTTACATTATTTTATTTTCTTCTGTAAGTATATTGCCATTTTTGTCTTTTATTGTCTAATATATTATAAAATACTGTGGGTTTTGTTTTATTCACACACATTTTTCAATTTGCAGGTTAGGATTCTCTTATAAATTATGTTACGGTTAAAATAAATTGATACAGTTTATGTAGATTATGGAAAAATATAAAAACAGTTTAAAACACGAGCTTAAATTTTTTTAGAGATATAGCAGTAACAGTTGTGATCAGGTGGTCAATAAAAGTGATATTGCAGATGGAAAAGCACAAATAAAACAAATGTATGTATTTTTTTTTTTTTAATTAAAATTTATATTATTATAATAAAATTTAATTTCAAAACTTATTGTTAAGAACATATGTACTATCATCTCAAAAAAACATGATTAAAGATTACATTTTTTAAGCATTTTTAAGCAGTATAACATCGCCTTGGTGATCAATATTTAACTATTCAAGTATTTTATTCTTATTTTTTTGATGCCAAAATTACATTGTTTAGTTTAATAAGATGATATTTATTACGTAACATTGTCAAATTATGATTTAGGTTAACAATATCTTTTTCTAATTGCTAATTAACTATTTTAGTTTTTCAAATCTATCATTTATGCACTGCTCTAATTGATTAGACTGCATTTGCAATTAAGTTAGTAAATATCATGACAAGACGTGATGTTTGTAAGTAATTCTTTAGTATCATCAATTAGCTTTCTTATAAACGGCATCTAACATCTTACTTAAAATGTTATGACTTTATAATTACAACAACATAAATTTACTTTTTCATTTAAACACACGTAACACATAATATTTAACAATTATATATGTCACATACTACAGACTGCAGATAACTTGATATAATTGCCTCATTATAAATTTATGATATTAGTTATATTTAAAATTATAATACAAATAATTAAAAAAACTCAACATTCTATGTGCGTTTACATATTTAACACAACAATATAAAATATATAACAATTAATAAAACGTGTATAGTTGGTTAATTTTAACAAACAAGTTTATCTATATTTGATTATAACATTAGGTAATTTATAAAATAATTGCTATCGCAATATAATCTGATCATCCATACACATAATTATCAGCGGTTTGCGTCTCGAAATAGTGGTCGAGACAGTCCACCCCTTTTGCAATACGTCGCATGCAAGTTTGAGCCGTGAAACGGACTTTGGGTAATCAGTGAACATGACCGGAAACTGTAAACTTGCTCTACATTTCCGTTTCCCGGTGGGGGAGCGAGAGAGGCTGCGCTTCCTCCCCGTGACACTGATATATGGCGGGCGGCTAGATGTTTACAGTAATTAATAAGTTTTGATTAGGGCTGCAGGTACATATCTACCACACGTACTGCCATGTCTGGCTCGTTTCAGCAGAGATTAGCGATGTAGCATTTGCAACAGTTAGACAAGTATTTCAGTATAAGGAATCCGATATCACCAACATTAATTGGGGAGGTCTTCTAACCCCTCACTTAATACCACTCCAGCTTAGTTCCTGGCGCGTTATCATATTCATTAACTGAAATTGATCAGCACATACACGAAAGCTCGTTATGCATCTGCGAATTCCGCAACGTTTTACTAATTCAGAATGACTTTAGATATTTTAGTCACGTCGTGTGTTTCTGAAAGATGCACGCGGTTGGAAGGATATTGCAGATAAGAGTTCTTTAGAATTTTTTTTTCTTCTTTTATATGTCATTTACAGTTTGGTTATCTAGAAAGAAGAATATCAATTAGTCTTTACTTTGTGAGAATATTAAATATTGCAAAACATTAGTATTGATATTATTTAATAATTAGTTTAAAACAGAATTAGAAACTTTCATAATTATAAATTATTATCAAAAATAAACTCTGTTTGAAAATAAATACTATATATGTTTATGTTTCAAACTCCTACTGCGTATTTAATTGGAGCTTAGATGAAATGAAAATATAATTAGTTATATTGAATGTGTTTGCACAATGTCGGGAATTGCTTGATAATTTAATTAAACGTCGCAGAGAGGTTAAATATTAGTGCGGCTTTAAGAGGAAGGAATCTGTTTATATTATTCTCTTTAATTCTTAGTTTAAAATAGTGGAGTAACTATAATTTCACATAACTTTGTTGAAATCACAAATATCTGTTATTACAATACATATTTACAATTTACTTGGTAAATACCATAGTGTTTTAAAGTATGGAATGATATTAATAATTTTAAATAAATGGCTATCAATGAGATGCATAATATATTAAATTCATAGTAAGAAAATATTCACAACTTAACTTAAAGCTGCAGTTTAATCTGGAATCGTATAAATAAATACAATACATGGTAAAAACAAATAGTTTAAAATAATCTAATTTGGATAGATTTTATAATTTATAATATTTTTTTTAATTAGTTAAAGTTAAAATTGCTGAATACACTATTAAGAATTTGTTATCAGAAAGACTACAATTGTATTTACATTTTGACTTATTCTTTGCGTTTTATCTCAAATTGTGCGCTACTTCCCATCTTTTTTAACGTGTTTTGTCTATGCAAAAGCCATGAGTTGTATATTGACTAAATAATAAACAATTATTAGCACTCACCAAAATTATCTGTAAAACTTAAACTAATTTTTTTGTATATTAATATACTAACGTATAAATAATAAATTTGAGAAGACAGCATATTTATTATTTACTGGATAACTTCTAACAAATAAACCATAGCCGAATGAAACAAACCTAATCAAATGCAGTCACTTTACTAGTTTCTAATGCCAATTGAAAATTAAAATCATTTTATAGTATAGATTACTATTTTAAATTTGTTTTTTGTCTAAACGTTTTCTACAATTTCTAAACCTTTTACGAAACTTTTTTAAAAATAGAAAAAACCGTAACTACTTTTTAAATAGGTTATAACTGCCAAATTGTTACTATGTCACTTAAAAAATGACATACCTTAACAAGTCTAATGTAATTTAATAGCTTTTTGTTTTTGAAAGATTGTATACAGTAGTATAATTTAAAATATGTGTTTGTGTTAATAAAGCATCTTTTTGGTTGTCATTTTCATGGGTTAATTTAGAGATCAACGCTCAAATCTTTGTCCATCTTCTACATTAATATTACCTGTAACAAACTTTATAACATTGCCTAATCCATTTATTAAACTTTGCTTATGTCTATTTGTTGTATTTTAAGAAACAACTAGTATGAAAGTTAGTCAACTTTATTTATATATTGTTTCAAGATCAGTATTTTGTTTGTTTTATGTACAATTGAATAATTTTTGTTTTCCAATTGTGATATTGATTTAAAAATAATTATCTTTTAGAACTTAATAATTATCTAATATGATGGTAATTAAAGATTTTGATCAACGTCCATTTGGATTCTTTTAAGAAAGCTTTGCAGAGGATATAGTCCAAGGTTGTCACTTAAAGTCTTTACCACTACGTCACACTACCGCCAGGTAATAAGAAAGAGGATTTTAGCAATATTCTGTAAAAAGCATCAATTTGTTAGTATGTCTTTTCAAGATAATATTTTTATTATTATTTTTAATATTATATTAACTTTGGTAATAGTATAATACTGTATATTTCAAAAACTTTAACTTTATGTGGTTTATAATTTTTTTTATTTTGAATTTGTTTTGTAAACTTTTGTTTGTCACGTAAGACGTTATAAATGTATTTTTTTGCCAACCTCTACCGAAAGCAATGCGATTTTCGGCACGCATATGCTCTAAACTATTTGCGGTATTTGATCACTCGCTTCACTAGTTTGTGCTGTTAAAAACGACGGACTGGTAAAGCCTATTTTTAGCCCTTGATACACTATATACTATTTATTATGGTCGCTTACATAGTTTTCTAGAAACGTGTTTTTGTAATTTAGGTCAAAAAATTTTTTGTTATCAATTTGCTAATAAATTTTTTTTTTTTAAATTTGAATAAATAAAATAATTATAAGCTAGTACATACTAAGACATTATTTTTATCTTCTGGTTTTTCATTAAGAAGTTGCTAGTGTTCTAATTTGATTGATAGTGATAAGGTGTTGTTGTATGTAATTGAATTTTGTGTAGCTGTAAGAAGTTAATAAAAGCTTGTTTTTTAAATTAAACTGTAAAATTACTTAATAATTTATCTGTTATTTTAATTAGGTTTCTAGAGTGCAAATGTTATGGACAAATTTTGAAAAAAAAAACGTTAATTAAAGTTAAATATTTTAATTTTTTGACTTGAAATTGTCTACATGAATTGTATGAAATGATTGATGTAATATTGGAGCTATATGTAAAAGTTGTTTTAAAGGATTTTGAGTATATTTTTACAGTTTTGACAATAATAATAACAATAAATTTCTTAATGTCAGTAGACAATCGTTTCCAAAAATATTTACTTTAAAGATGTTTGATAGTTTCTAATTCTGTAGTTAATTTTTCCAAGATGATAGGTAATAATGTAATTTTGAAGTTCTTTGAAATCAGTTATATAAGTAACTTGTTTTGTACACCTACCTATGAAATTTTGGAGTGTTTTTTGTTTGAAATAAAAAAAGAATTTTTTGTAAAATAAATTGTCTAAAATATAGCAATAATAGTTTGTCTGTAGTTTACATTAGTCTATCAATACTTTTACATTTAATCTATTTTTTTTTAAACTAATAATAACTGAATAGTGTGTATTGCTTTAAAATTTTGAAGTTTTAATTTTTAATTTGCTATTGTAGTTTTTGCTTATACCTATAACAAGAGTTAAACTTTGTTAGAAAAGAATTGTATCTGTTAATAAGCTGTCATCGTTGTTAGAAAGTGACAAGCATTCTAATAGAAGTTTGAATACTGGTGTTTCAAACAAATCATTAATAATTGGTGTTCCTGATTGATTAGGCGCCATGCTTAAATTAGATATTATGTGTTCTGGTGTTACTACTCTGTTTAAATCAAGTATTATTTTGTTGGTATCTACAATGACGTTATTTTAAACTGATAATGGGCAAATTTAAATACAAAGTTGTATTTTTCTAATTTAAGGGCTAATCTGGTAAGTTTAAAATTAGTGTTACGTCCAGTTATACATTTTTTTTTTTATATAACAGACGCAACGCCCGTTAAACTTTCCAACCACCACACCGTGCTGGAACGTCGTAACTTAATTAATTATCACTAATTCATCACACAATTTATTGCCGTCAAACCATTCGACCGCGCCGACGTTACTGATCCTCCTTCCTTCGTCCCGCAATCAACTCCAACTCCACTGCATTGCAATTCATTCGTGCTAAACCGGTCCGTCTCGTTTTTTTGCAATATCTTGCTAATGTTCCCGTGTACTTTTCTATAAATTAAACTTATTGTGCAACCCCAAGGCCTCAACTGCCAGTGCACAACATACTTTTGGCTGTTACGAATAAAGCCTTACTGCCAGATACAGTATTATTCACACAACCCCAAGGCCTCGGCTGCCAGTGTGTAAAATAACAATCTTTTCAGCCATCCAAGCATGCTATAGCTATCAGTACCTCGATGACCTTCTGTTA
Source organism: Tachinus rufipes (assembly GCA_963932245.1). Classification (NCBI taxonomy): domain Eukaryota; kingdom Metazoa; phylum Arthropoda; class Insecta; order Coleoptera; family Staphylinidae; genus Tachinus; species Tachinus rufipes. The sequence continues at coordinate 74,807,803 of OZ010744.1, forward strand.
ATGTACTTTCTATTACACACCTCTAAGACCGGTCTATGTGTGAATAACTTTTGAAAGCTAAATTACACCCCTTAAAGCTGCTCTAACCATTAAGTAATTAATTTTCTATTACACCCTTATAAGCTTCCCTAGCCATTGTGTAATTAAGTCTTTTTCTGTAAAGTAAAAATTTACCAAACGTTTCAAACAACAATTATAACAATCTATAACTAGTAGATTATTTATCTACCCTTAACACAACCTCATACGTTATATTTGTATGCAAGTAACAATGTTTATGAAACATTAACTATTATAAATAATGCTAACAAAAACCACTGTTAAGATTAGGTTCTTTTAAGTTAGAAGACTAAGATGCCAAAACATTTTTTAAATTAAAAATTACTTTCTTTTGTAATAAAATCTTTTTTCTGTCTTTTCTTTTTCAATCTGGTTTCAATTTTAATCTGGTAAAAACCAGAAGTTAGATCTAAATTGTTAAAATAATTAATTTTACCTAACTAGTCTAACACAATTTTTATTTTATGCAAAAAAATTATCTATAGTTTGTTCATTAGCTTTTTATGGTCTATAACAATTTGCCATTTTTGTTTTTCTGAAGCAACTTGTTTCTTGAGAATTACTCAAACTGAATACTTATAAGAAATTTCTTAAGTTCTATAATGTTGTCTTGCAACATTTTTTTTATTTGTTGTTTGACTTCTTGTCTATAAACATGGGCATACTTTTAAATCTTAGTAAATATAGATGTTTTCGTTTTTGTCCAAATGTGGTGTTTTGTTAAAAAAATAAAAGATAAAAGAATTTTTGTGGTATAAAATATGCTTTTTTGAGGTACACATACATTTTATGACATTCGGAATTAAAATGGTATAATTACAAGTAATTTTTTTGGTAAGTTTAATTTAAGAGAAAGTTTATTATTATTTTTTTCAGCTACAAACGTTTTTACTCTAGGTGGTATAATTATAGTTTTTATTGCATTTTTGAAAGGTTTGGTTTTTAAGAAATTACATTGATTACGTTTTTGTTTTTCTTGTTTTAGTTTTGAATTATTATAATACAGTGGTTTAAATATGCATTAATCAATAATCAATGTTTGCGGGCAATATAGCCAATAAATCTGTTCCTATTTGTTCGACGTATTTTGTATAAAAATTTGGTAGATAAGCTGCAGTTTACATTTGGCTTACCAAGTGTTAGCAGCGTTTATACTGCAGAACTGTATGCTATCTATCAGGCTCTTCTCTACATCCAACTAAGCACTAAGCGCAGGCACAAATTATGTTATATGTACAAACTCGTTGAGTGCATTAAACGCCATAGATGACCAATATCCTGATCATTACTTGCTGAGGCAAATTTATTCAATTTTGCTTCAGGTGTCTTGGATAAATGTCACTGTTAACTTTGTCTGGATTCCCAGTCACGTAGGTATCAGTGGCAATGAAAAAGCTGATGCGCTTGCCAAATTGGCAATAACTTGCGCTGAATATGTTTCAACTAAAGTTTGTGTTAAGGATATTTGTAATTTTCTACATAAAAAGCTGCTGTCTATCTGGCAAACTGAGTAGTTTGCTATTCAAGACAACAAGCTGCAATGTACCAGAAGCGTTACTACACAGTGGAGTTCGTCATATAGGCCAAAACGTAGAGAAGAGGTTATCCTCACGCGGCTTTGCATTGGTCACTGTCGATGGACTCACAGGCATTTGTTGGCATCTGAGATGCCCCCAATTTGTGATATTTGTAACGTCCCATTAACTGTTTGTCATATCTTATTGGATTATCGGCAATTTTTGGAACAAAGAATTTTGTCTGAATTATCACCCAGTTTGTCGATTATCTTGGGCGATCAAATCGCTGATGTCGATCGTTTGCTCAAATTTATTCGACGGAGCAAATTAGGTGTATGGATATAATTGTTAATTTATTGTGGTTAATGTTTGTGTATCGTAAAATCCAGCAGTGTTTAGGACCTTTAACACCCTAGACATTGTTGGAATTATCTAGTCATTTTTGCTATAGTCTTTAAAGTTTGTGAACGTTTATTTTATATTTGTTGTTTATTTATTTATTTAATTTTATTCTTTAATATGCCATTTTACAGCATATTATTTTACACTTTTTATAGTTAAAGAAAAGAATCGGCGTTAATAGTCTTTTTAGGCTGATAGGCCAAAAATCTAAACTAACATGTAAAAAATTTATATAGATAACAATGAAAATGTTCTTTCTTCAAAAAATAAAATTGTAATTGGAACTTTAGCAATTTGATTGTAATAAGTTGTAATTTAAACTAAATGGTTTTGATCTATAAAATACCAGGCAGTTTATTAATGATACTTGTCTGCATTAGTTTTGGTTGATAAGTCGGTTTATAGTATTGTTTAAGTGCAAATGCATTCTGTCCGGGTTTTATAAATAATTTTTGATAAGAAAAAAATTAAGTCGGTTGAGCATTTGATCGGTGTATAATAAATTGATTGGTAAAATCAAGGTTGATTTTAATGAACAAAACGTTGTTGTAGAAAATAATTTTGCGGTTGTAGTTTTTGAAAAATTGGATATAATTTGAATTGAGTTTAATTTAATTTGGGATTAAATTGTTGTGCAGGTCTATTGTAAAAATTTTGAAAATATTTAACATCAAGCTTATATTTGGCATAGGGTATTGCTGTTTCTAATGGTTCCTCAAATGGTTCTACTAATCCGCTAGTAAATGTCGGTTTTTTAGATTCATCTTTTTTGTAAATTTTTATAGCATTGTATTTATTGGTAAGAGCATTTTTTTAAATTTAATGTATCTTATAAGGATTATATTAAAATATTCAATTAGACTTTCTTTTGTACTTTGCCTAAGCCTTGATAAATGAATTTTTTAAATTTAATTCAGATTTTTAATATATATTATATATATTGTAATTAAAACAGAGTTTTTTAGGCAATTGCAAGCAGCAGAAAGTAATAATCTGTTAACATATGCAACATGATCATTAATTTGTCAGAGTAGTGTAAATATGTTTTCAACAGCACTTACATACTCAAACAATTTTGATAAATTTTCTTCAAATTTTGGTAACTAATGTAAAAGAAAATTATGGAATTTTAAAGAACAAATTGAATTTGTTGTGGTTGATCTGTTTCAAAGTTTAAATTTTTACAGAGTATTAATAAATTGTAAATATCTAATTCATACTTTGATTGTTTACTATTTAATTCGATATTAATTGCAATGTTATAATTTTAAATTTAAAATAATAGCATATGTGTCCGTTCACTCAAAACTAAATAAAAAATATATAGTATACAGGGTGTTAGGTAAACATGCGGCAAAAATGAGGTTATTTTTTGGCTTATTCTTAGATAATTTTTTTCTATGATGATTTCTAAAAAAACACATTGTTTCAAAGCTACAGGGTAAACAAAATTTGCAACAGTTACAACATTTTACTTTTAAAAAGTACATGTAAAGTTGCTGAATCTACAATAAATGTTTGAAATGACTTCCTGCAGCTTGAATACAAGCATTCAATCTTCTTGTTATTAAGTTCCAAACTCATTCAAACACACCAGAGTTGTTTCTAATTGAGTTACACCCAGCAGTTATTCAATTTTTTTAAGTCGTCTAAATTCTCTACTGGAGTAGCGTAAACTAATGATTTCAGATAGTCCTATAAGAAATAATCTAAAAAGTATAAGTTTGAGAATCGCGCAGGCTATGCGTGTGGCCTACCTCGACCAATCCAGCGATTTCCATATGTTACTGTTAAATAATCACGAGCAACCAAACTGAAATGTAGTGGTGCACCATCGTGCATAAACCACAATGCAACTTTTGTTGCCAATGGTACATCATCCAGAAATTGAAGTATCATGTGTTCTAAAAATTGCAATACACCTTGCCGCTAAGTTTTTCTGGTAGAAATACCGATTTAATTAGACAGACGCCCACAATTCTAACCCAAACATTCAAAGAGAACTGATGTTAAAAACGATACTCACAAACTTAATGCGGATTTTTATCTGCCCACACAAAGGTGGTACAAAAATTCTTTATTGCATTTTTTAATTTTATAAGAAACTAGCTTCATTGGTGAAAAGACTATGTGTCAGGAATTGAGAAATAAAAACTGCTTTTAAAAACCAATAACATAACGCAATATGTAAATGAAAATAAGCAGATAGTAGTGCCTAAACACGCTGGATGAGGTATGGATACAACAAATTGTTCTTAAAAAATTTCCAAACTGTCCATCAACTTACATTCAAAGTATTGGCATTTTTTTGCGTAGAACTATTTGGATCTTTTTCTATTATGTCCAGCACATTCTGTTCCATTCTTACGGTCGTTAATTTTCTTTGCTCTTCATTTTGTTTTAATATACCTGTTTCACGAAAACGTCAATGAATGTTTTCAAAAACTTTTTGGTCGGGGATATTACGTTCAGGAAACGGTTTATTGTACAATTATCTAGCTTGTAAAAAATTGCCATCAGCAAGTCCATACATAAATTGTATGTCAGTTATCTTGGCTTTTGTATAATGATTCATAGTAAAGGAATTCATTAACTATTAAAGACACGTCAAACAGCCAAAAGTCACTCAATCTAAACAACTGCAACCGATACATGTGATGATCAATAACGAGACGTATTTAAATAAAATTCACTTATGCATTAGTTGATAAAACAGCCGTTTCAATTTATAGTTAACATTTTTTTGTATTTGATACACTCATTGGCGTACTTAATACTTTATTTACATTAATGATTTTAACAAATATAGAATATAGTTGTCGCAAATTTTGTTCATCGTATCTTTGAAACAAAAAGGTTTTTTAGAAATCATCATAGTCACAAAAAGTACATTTTATAAAACTGCAAAAGAGTAAACAATAGAACGTATGCATAAGGACTGCGTTTCATGTTTTGTAAAAAAATATTATGCAATATTTTTAATAAAAAGCTAAAGCAGAGTTGCACTAGTCAAATAGCCAGTCAAACTAGTCGATTTGAATCGATTAACTTGTAATGCCACAGTGGTTTAAAATTTAATTGTCAAAATAAATTATTTGACAAATACCAAAAGTATTTAAAATTAGACCTTTCCAAAAAGTGTAGCAGTTAGATTAATAAATATTGTTTATTAGATATTTGTTTAAAATATAAAAATATTATTAAAAACAAAATAAAAAATAATGTAATTACGTTACATTTAAATTTAATTCAATTAAATTAAAAAATGTTCCTAAACAGTTAAAAAGAACTTAACAATATAACAAGTAAAACTAAAGAAAAAAACCAATAGAACTTTGCTAATATTTGTCACAATTTTAAGTAAAAAAAATGTTAAGAAACACGTTGCTAAAAACCATAGCTTTAGCTGGCTCCGGCTCTAAATGCAAAAAAAGAGTCTCAACGACGGAAGAAGCAAAAAACCACAAACTTGCCAACACGCACAAAAGCTTTTTTGATGCCAAAATTTTCTAAATATGACAAATTCTAAAACAAATAAATATTATTCTCCAGTTGAGTGGGTTCTACTCAACTAGAGTATAATATAACTCAAAATTTAAAACTGATAAATGAGTATACCTCATGAGTTATAGCAGAGGCAAAAATTCAAAAAAATAAAAATTGAATTAAACATTCAAACAAACAAAAAACATTTTATATTGCAATCTACAACATACAAACAATCTTATTGTTTAAAACAAAGCTAAAAGAATTAGAACAGAAACTCTCACACATCAAATGTAAAGAAGAAAAAAAAAACAAGTTACTCAAATCTGTACATGTCCTATACCAATGCAGCTTGTACATAAAATACCATTTTAAAGGCAAAGCCATTTTTGTCAATAAAAACATTAAACAACTAGTAAGTAATTACCAAACAATATTAAATAAGGTTATATATTTATATAACACTCAAAATATGAAAAAAACTACTCATTCTAAATTATCCATGCGTATCCATCAACAAATAAATCTGAGGACAAAGAACCAATAGACTATATATAATATATATATAACATTGCAAGAACTAAACAACTAAAAAAATCACATTACACAATAATCATCAGTGACTGAAACACATAAATTGGTCATAAAATACCTGGAAATACATAGTGTGTTAGAAGCTTTAGACTAAACAGAAAAGAGTCAAAAGTTTTTAAACGGTTAATCCCGTTCTAACCAAATGCTGTTGAGGCAAATCATGATCATAAATCTCGACAAACGAGGTAAAAACTTTCGGGTAAATGTTAACCAGAAAAATACCTTTTTAATACCAAAGAAAGTTTATATGAAACTATATGTCAACATCACAGACAGGTTATTCAAAAAAATCTTTTTTTCTTTTATAACTTATAACTTATAACTAGAGAGCAAATTCCTAGCTAAATATATGCACGAATTGTGAAGAATGTAATCATTTGGCACTAAGTTTTTTACGCTTTTTTGCTTTTTTAGTACTTTTTTTAATTTGGTGCTTATTTTAAGTTTTTGTGCTTATTTTTTCAGTTTTAATACATTTTTTTTTGATAAAAAAGCGTATATTATTTTATTATGTAGAAAACGTAAAGCAAAATATACTTATCGAGATCTTGCATATTTTTTATAATATTATTTAGACAAGTTTAATATAATTCTGTAAATCCCGACTGAGCTCATAGTGTATTTTAGTGCCACCTCTTCAAGCAAGTCAAATAACTGTATTTTATAATTCCCAAAATAGTCGGTAGGTCGGAATTTAAAAAAAATTATAAACGTTGTAAATCAATTTTTGGATCCTGCAAGTAAACCAGTGAAAAACTGCCAAGTAATTCTAAAAAATAAGAAACTTTAAAATAATTTAGCTTTTGGTTTTGTGAGTCATGCCATAAAATCGCTACAAAAACAGAAAAATACGTTAAATAGAAATCTAAGTATAATTAGAGATTTTAAAGATGCAATTTTAAAAGTACTAGGCTGTATTAGGCAAACAGTGAAATCAAAATCCAAAGATGTATTTTTAAAAACTAAAGGTTTATGTACATTAAATAAAATAAAATGTATTTTGAATTAACAGAATGTTCTAGATTTTGATATAAATCCAGCTTCTAAAGCAAAATTTAAACATGCACCAATAACAAGTGTGCATGTCAAAAGAAGTCTTTTTGCCTTCAAAAACATTTTAAGTGATCAAAGGCAAAATTTTACAGTTGAACACTTAGAGCATCATTTAATTATTAACTGTTTTTGTAGATAGTTTTTATTTTTTAGTTATTTAAAAGTTTTTTTATATAATTTAAAATGTGTGTAAAAAATATCATCACTCAAACTGTTGTAAATATAAATGTTATAAAACCTTTATTAAAATATTTTATAGTTTTAGATTTTTTAAGTTTTCTTTTAATTTTCAATTTTTTACATGTTTGCAAAAAACGGGCGAGTTGTATTCAAAATGTTTTTACACTCAAAACATATTGCGTCCTCATTTAAAAGATGAATCAATCGCCATTATTTACTCAATAAAAAAAAAACTTTTATTGTGTATAGAAAAAAAATAAATAAGCGGTTTCGATAAACAACTAAAGATCTTGTCAAATCATGTATATATTTATAGTAGTAGTAATATATAAAAATAAACATTTTTGAAAATGAAATTAACACATACTTACCGTTTCAACGGACATGTGTATTTTTAACATCGTAGTTATAAAACTCGTTTATTATTGCTACTATCATGCATAAATGAATAAATTTTATTTAATGAATGGCTTATGCAGAATGAAATCTATTCTTATTTTCGTACGTATTATGCAATGTGATTTATTATCAAAATTGGTTCGAATTATCAATTTATCTTAGTTCTTATGTATTATATTGTCATTTCCACCAGCTATGCTTTTATTAATATTAATATAACTGCCAAACTAAGCAATGTTTAATACATTGCTTAGTTTAGCATGACATACTTCTTTTATTTAAATAGTTTGCTTCTATAATTATTTTTATATAATAATTATAATAAAAAATAAAACATTAAACAGCTTTGCAGTTTGAAAATATATAATGTACCGTTTTCCTTTTATTTCCTTTTAATGGTATCACGCCTCAGGTGCCTAAAGCGAGGAATTATTCAGAACTGTATGAAAGTAAACTTTGTTAATAGATTAAAAATAAATGGTTATTGCATTTATGTTGAGATTGTTAAATAGATCGATAATGGTAAATGAAAGAAGAGAAATAGAATAAAACAGAATAGGATAATGATTTATTTGCAAAAAATACTTCACACATAGTAATAAATTAATTATTACAAATTTACTACATTGATTTAAAATTCAACATTAAGAAAATCATTAAAATCGTACAATTAGTTATTAAATATTTAGTTTTTCTTTAATAAACAACTTAAGTTTTTAGCAGTTTTCTAACATAACTAATAGTTTTGGCTCTAGAAGGGCCTTCTACAGATGAAATAAAAATATTTTATAAGCCTTTTACAAATATAACTTATTTCATCTGAAGAAAGCTCTAGTAGAGCCAGAACTAGTAATGTATTCGTAGAAATAAATTTGATAAAGATATTAAATTGTTTTATTATTTCATTGTACCTCAAATTTCTTTGTTTAAATTAAAAAAAATCAACTATCTATTGTGTGCAAAAAAAAAAAGAATCAAGAGCAGAGAAACATTTTTATCAAATTTAAAAAGAACCGTTTAATTATAATGTATAAAAAACCAACTGTCAAAAAACTAAAACAAAAAATATATTATCATAACGCCGGAAAAATGAATACTAAGGTAAGAATTTTCAAGTTAATTTATCAGTAAATAAATATTATACAGGGTGAGTCAGGAGGAACAATTCAAACTCCAGAAATGTATTCTACACATGAAACTAATGTAAAAAAACTTAAATGTTGTTATCCGATTTTTATTTGTTTTCAAGTTACAGTTTAATTAAAAATAAACAAAATTTCATACATTAACGTTTTGGTTATCTTAGCGTACATACAATAAATGTTCAAAAATATTGCCAATTACCTCTAAACATTTTCTGCTTTGTCTACGAAGGGCGCCTGAAGCTCTCCTGATGGAGTCATGTTTTTATTTGAAATTGGCTGCAGCATTTCTAATAAAATTAGTTCATGTCGAGTGTCCACTTTAATTTTGTACAATCATCTCACCGCAACTAATCCAACGCCCTGGAAACTTTTCGTTCAAATGTTGCTTGATCTGACAAGTAGAATGTGCAGAAGCTCCATCGTGTTGCTAGTACATTTGCATTCTGATGCTTAAAGAAACATTTTCTAGTAGTTCGTGTAATTTGTAAAAAAAAAATAAGTAGTTGGCTCCTGTAAGGCAATTCACCAAAATAAAAATACTAATTAAATAACCATCAACCACACCACACGTTTACCGTAAACTTATGTCGAAAATTACTTTCGACTGTTGTGTGGAGATTTTTGTCTGACTATACATGACAGTTTTGAATATTATTAAGGCCGTCACGGGTAAATGTTGCTTTATCTGTAAAAAGTATGCGCGATACAACTCGAGGATTATTATTTATCCACAGACAAAATTCCATACGTTCAGGATAATCTTCCGGTTGTAGGTGCTGTACTCTCTGTACATAATATGGATGTAAGCCTTGCTCGTAAAGTGTGTTTATTACTCTTGTTTGTGGAATACCCAATTGAATACTAATTCTTTGTGAGTTGGTCGTTGCATCTTCTGCTTTTTCATCCAGAATATCTTCTACCTTTTCTAAATCTTGTCGAGTAGCTCGTTCAAATATTCTTGCACAGTTTGTTGAAAATTTTGATAAATAAATAATTATTTGGATGTCTCTGATGTGAAAACCGTTGACAATATTCTTCAGCAGCAGCTGTAGCATTCCCAATACAAAAACCATAAACAAACACCATATTTGCATATTCTAAAATTAAATAAGTGTGTGGCATTTTGTAACACTTCAATTGTACAAACAAAATAAAGGTTAAATTACCGTCACACTGACACATTATCAAAACAAAAAGATTATCAAATGTTTTAGAACTTCGAACATGGCATACTAGATAAATAAAATAAATTATGCTATAACTTGAAAATAAATATAAATTGGATAACAACGTTTGAGTTTTTTTTACATTATTTTCACGTGTAGATTACACTCCTGAAGTTTGGTCAGTTTTCCCGACTCACTCTATATAATTGTTAAAATTAAAACATGGCTTTTAGAAAATCTGTATTTAGAACAAACAGATCTACTATTCCAAGTGTCAAATCTAGTGAGGGAGGTGTGTTAATTTTAGTACATAACAGAATACATAGTAAAATTATTCAAGATGTACAATAAGGCCATTATAATTTACAAGCGGCAAGCCACAATGCACAAATATTAACTGAAAGTTTTGAAATTTTAAACTCTCAATTTCAGCTGAAGAGAATGCAATAATTCACAGCGCATACCACGACGCTTATCCGATAATGGTAAAAAACTGCTACAAAGAAAAACGTTTTTATTAACATAAGTCCAAATAATAAAAACAAAATAAATAATTTTTTTAGCTCCAACAAACTAGGATGCATTATTTAATGTAAATAATCCATTCTGTGATATAAACATTATAGTTAAATGTTTTTTTTTAAGTCTCAATTCAACAAGCAGAATATGATTGCTTTATTGTATTAAGGGTCAAATGTATAACTCTTACAAAAAACCTTTATATGAGTTATATTTGCAATGCTAGTCAGAAGATACAAAGGCTATTTTTTTAAACTATATTAAATTGCCAAAAACCAATAACGGAGATAATTTTTTTTATTATGCACAAGAATTACTAATACATGTGAGCTATTATCAACGAATTTGCCACCAACATTTGACGTAACAAAGCACCAGCTTTTATATACTCTCCTCATACCGTTGCCGCCTAAATTGTCAGACAAAGTTGTACACATATTTTTAACTCTTCATCACTGTTAAACCGTTGGTTTTCTAGAAAAAATAGAAAACAGTTCAGAAATTGCAAACCGAGGACGCTTACAAACCACTATATTTACTTTTTTGACAACACTATATGTTGCTACATTATAACCCCATTGTAAACATAAATTTGTCTTTGCTGAAAAAACTTGCAATAATCACTAATAATGTTTTTGCTATACACAACTCATAATCTTTGTTAAATTTCAGCCGCAATATTGCGTTTAACTAAGAGAAAACGGATTTGTTTGGCATTTGGCAAGAGTTTTAATTGTAGTAACCATGTTTACATAAAAACTGCGTTACGTAATGGCCGCCCCAGTTATGAAGTACTGACAGATAGATTTCTAAACACAATTGTGTTAGCGCTACTTCAATATAACAACTGAGTAATGAAAGCCAACCTAACAGAACTTATTGTATTTTCAAACTCAAAATTTCTAAGAATATTAAATATTGTGATAATATCTGTAATAATGAACGAAGCTGTGTAGACTTGTATGACGTCTTTTTTAACAGTGTACGTTAATAATGTTTGTTTTTATTTTTATAAAATACTTGAGTAATATTTTTTATAATATTTTAAAACTTAAAGGTTTTGTAATAGTTGAGCCAAAAGTCGTTTCAACTTTATTTAAAAAATATTGTGTATGTTTATTAACATAATAACAAGTTTTTAGATGATTGTAATTTTTTTTTTATTTTAGAATTTTGCAAACATCGTCGTTTGTTTTTAAATGATTGGATTTCTTAAATGCGGTTATATAAAAATGTTTTTCACTCATTCAACATGGTTTCAAACAGCTACAAATTTAAAACTATTGAAATTTTTAAAAATAAAATACAAGTAGATGCTATTTACATTGACTTTGCAAAAGCTTTTGATCGCGTTTAGTACGAGCCGCTGATTGCAATGAGTTTGAATCTGAACTGGTCAATCGCAATCTGTTAAGATCAATAACCACATTTCAAGGGTAGTTAATATAACTTATGTTGCATCTCAAGGATTACACTGTGGTTGTATTTTATTTTTGTTATTTATTAATGATTTAAGTGATTTTTAATTGTAAAACTTTCTTTTAAATATTTTTATAATATCAGTTCAGTAAACAACTGCATTTGTGTTCAGAGTGATTTAATAACATCAGTAGTTTTTGTAAAACAGTTTATACATAAATCTTGATAAATGCCAATTGCATTTTATTATATTATGTTAATTGTGTTATTTTCGATACAAAATTAAATTTTAATACGCATATTAATTTAATTGTTTTAAAGACTAGAAAATTAATAAGAATTATGCAGAATTTTCTAGCTTTATCAGCAGCCGTTGTAAGATCCACACTAGAATAGTTATTTTAGTAGCCCCATCAAAGTAAAAATATAGCGCAGATTAAAATAATCCAACGTAAATTTATAAGCTTATTAGCTCACAAATGTAAAATAAGAGAAAAAAAATCTATAAAACTATTCTCAGCACATATAAATTCAAATTCTTGAAAGAACGTAAAGTTATAGCTGATTTAAAATTACTCAAAAACTGGTAAGCGGCAATATATTTTGTTTATTTTCCACTGTGATCAGCACTCAACTAACTATGCCTATTATAATTGAATATTATTTATAGTGAAAGAATAAAAAAAAAACTATTCTAAAACTTATTTTAATTTATTTCAATCATCTTATCAAGGTTTTAAAAGTACTTGTAATAACATTAACTTAGGACGTTACTTTAATTTTAATTGTTAGTTTATAGTATTATTATGTTTTCATTTATAAATTGTTATGTTTTTATGTACAAGTTTATAAGTCATGTGATATACACTATGTAATATTATACAGGGTTGGGTAAATGTGTAAAAACACACAATTTCTAACAAATTTTTTAGTTTATTTCAAAAAAATAGAATAAAAGGTTTTGTATATTTTTTAATCTATATAGTAACGTATTTTGATTTTTATTGTGTGTTTTGCAATATAAGACGTCATATATTAGAACACCTTGTATTTTTTCTTTTTCTTTATATACATTCTAAGATACCTAGAAGCGCACGAAACATTCTAAAATTTTCAGGGTATCTTTAGCACATATAAAAACACGTTTTTATCCATATATGAAAAAAAAAATACCCGTCATCTTATTTAAAAAAAACTGTCGTTTAAATTTCAGAAAAAAAAAATTTAAGGAAAAAATATTATTATTATTATTTGTTGAATAATTTTGAAGAAAAAAGTACCTTATACATTTTTTTTTTTAAATGCAATCCTAAAATGTTACAAACGATTAAAAATAAAAATAGAAATACTTTAAACTTTGAAATTTAATTTTAAAGTTTTAAGTATTTCTATGGATACATTCTAAGTTATCTCGGAAAAAACACGTTTATATCCATATTTGAGAAAAAAAAACCTGTAATCTTTTTTTGCAATCTTGAGAAGTTACAAACAATCAAAAAATAAAAATTACTCAAAGATAGCTTTTTGATCAAATCTAAAGTAATTACAAAATTATTACTTATGTAGAGAAAGACATTTTTAGTAGTTTTAGCAAAAACAAATTTTATTTTTGTTCCGTACACTTGACCCAAACATGGCCATACATATAATCTTAGTTTTTGCAAAATAGTTTTAGTTTTTCTTAAAACTGTTTATAAAAGTTTTAAAAAAATTATTAATAAAATTTGGAATTAGATTATTTAAAAAGTTATAAATGTTTATACAAAACAATTACATTAAAAAGAGATTGAGATTAAAAATGATCGTATTATACCTACTAAATAAGAAAAATTGTCAGTTTTACACATAACATAGTGTTAGGTAAATTTGCGGCAAAAATTCAAGGGGTTATTTGTTGGCCTATTCTAAAAACATTTTATCCTATAATAATTTCTGAAAAACTTTGTTTCAAAAGTACAGGGTAGACAAAATTTGCGACAACTATATTGGATACTTGTTAATCATTGAAATCATAAATGTAAATAAAAGTATGACTTACGTCAATGAGTACAAAAATTTAATGAGTTTATCAAGTACACAAAATTGTTAACGATAACTTGGAACGGCTGTTTTATCAACTAATGTACAAGTCAATTTCATTTGAATACGTTTTGTCATTAATCATCACATATATTGGTTGCAGTTGTTTAGATTGAGTGACGTTTGGCTGTTTGACGTGCCTTTAATAGTTAATAAATTCTTCTACCATAAATCACTATATGAACGCCGAGATGACTGACATGCATTTCATGTATAGATTTGCTGATGGCAATTCATTACAAGCTAGACGATTGTACATTGAACAGTTTCCTGGCCGCAATATCTTCAACAAAAAATCTTCAAAAACATTCATCAACGTCTTTGTGAAAAGGCTCATTGAAACAAATTGGAAGGCTAAGAAAATCAATAACTAGAAAAACGGTACAACTAGAACAGATAGTGCTAAACATAATAAAGAAAAATCCAAGTAGTTGTGCGCAAAAAAAATAATCAGTACTTTGAATGTCATTAGACAGTTTGGAAAATTTTTAGGGGCAATTTGCTGTATCCATACCACATTCAGCGTGTTCAGGCACAACTACCTAATTTTTCTTTAGGTATTGTGTTATGTCAATGGCTTTAGCAAACAATAGTTCTAATCTTTCTATTTCTAACACATATTTTTTTACCGATAAAGCCAGTTTCTTAAAAAATGCAATAAGAAATTTTAGTAGCAGTTGAAAATCCGCATCAGGTATGTAAAAATTGTTTTCAACATCAGTTCTCCTTAAATATTTGTGTCGGAATTGTGGGCGACTGACTAATTAGTCTAGTATTTCTACCAGGAAAACTTACCGACGAGGTATATTGCAACTTTTTTGAACACACGCTACCTCAGTTTCTGGATGATGTACTATTAGCAACAAAAATTGCAATGAGGTTTATGCACGATGGTGCATCACCACATTCCAGTTTGGTTACTTGTGATTATTTAAGAGTAACATACGGAGGTCTGTGGATTGGTCAAGATGGGCCATAGCCTACTCAATCCCCAAACTTAAATCAATTGGATTATTTTTTACGAAGCTATCTAAAGTCATTAGTTTACGCTACTTTATTTTGCAATTTAGCAATTTTACATTTATTTTTTGGTAATAAAGTGTTGCAACTGTTGCAAATTTTGTTTACCTTCTATCTTCGAAAAAAAGGGGTTTTTTAGAAATCATTATAAGACAAAATATTCTTCGAATATGCCAAGGAATAACCACTTAAATTTTTGTCGCATGTTTTAGTTTTTTACTTTTTTTATTTTCTTATTATATCCATTATTTTTTTGTAAAGTTTATTTAAAAAATGCAATGTCGTTTTATTATTTATATAATAATTTATCAAACAAACATTTTTTCTTCTGCTTTTTTGGCGTTTTTGCAGCGTTTTTTAACATTTTTAATGCTTATTATAAGCAATTATTTCAGAAAAATAAATACCTTTTATCTGCACTTTAGGAATAAGACATTTTTTACTATAAACATTGTTTGAAAAAGACATTACTACTACTCCTCAAAAAGCTGGAAATGTTTAATCAAAGCCAAAACACTATTGAAGGCAACGATGCAGCCAAATCATTAGTTATTAAAAAATAAACTAATGTGTAATTAATTAATACTGTGTAATTAAAACTAATTAACTTAAATACAATTAAAAACAAAATTTATTATAAATATAACTATCATCATCATCATTGTCCAGCCGTTTACGTCCACTGCAGGACATAAGCCTCTTCTCTGCTTGTAAATGCTGGCAACTTACATTACAATATAACTATATTAAATATAAATGATTGGGTGCATTAAAATTGATTTTGTACAGTTGCACGGATTTCATAAAACTTTAACATAATAGTTATATATATTAGATGCATTTCAAATATTATTGAAAACATACAGAAAGCTCTATAAAAACAAAAAAAATAAGAATATGCATATTCAGTTTTGCATCTGTTAATAGAAATATATGTATAAAGAAAAATTAAAAGTTAAAATAATTATAGATAAAATCAATTGTATACAATATCAATTTTCTGAGATTAAAAATTTGTATATATAACTCGCTCGGAAAAGCAGATTTATTATAATCATGCATTACTAGGTCAACAAATACAGCCATCATTTATATTAAAATATCAATGAATATGCAAAATTGCAAATAAATAACATACACAATTCAATTTGTAAATATCAAATATATTTGCAATTATTAAAAAACATGTATGTAAAATAAACGCAACGGTTTATTTCCTTTTTAGCATACCACCCTCTTTAATTTTCATGTTTTACACAGAACAATTAACTATCGCATAAAACAATTTAAATATTCTTCCCTTCTAATTTATATAGGCAATTCAAAGTAGAAGTTTAAAATTGTGCGCTAGCGCTTTGTGCTAATTAGGTCGGGACTAAGTGTGTAATTTAATTCGTCGCGGTTGTTATTCCATCCAAAATTTACAGCATCAAATTTACAGTCGGAAAGTCTCCATTTTAAATTGGAATCTGTACCAATCGATGGAGAAATGCGATCTCTAATGCAATAAAAGTAAACCGGGCGAAACCTCAAAATGTGAGAAGATTAAGAACTTCACATTACCGAGTAACTTATTTGAGTTTATACAAGAGTAGTTAATTAAATGGATTTCAACAATTAATGATATACTTATTTGAAATGGTTTTAGTAATTTTGTAATCACTTAATATTATAGTTATGCTTACCTCTTGTAGGCTATTAATCTTTGTGTCTTTACATGAACGTTCATAAATAAATAAATAAATTTTGTGTTAAAATAATATATACATTATTAATTCTTTGTAGTATTATCTTGTTATATTATTTCAAGCTTATCAAAATCATACCGGACAACATTTTTATGAATTGTGAATTAATTAAAAATATTAATATTATTTCTTAGTGCTAAAATATATCTCAAGTTAGATTTTGCAAAGTTTTAAATGTTTTCCTTGTCGTACATTCCAATACATCTAGTTAATTCATGCCGCAGGGTTAATGTTTGTTGGGTGGTTTTGTACGGACTAAATGCAAGGCTATTATAGACAGATGCTTGACCCTTGTTTGTTACTTTGTTTGTCATTGCTTGTTTCATTGGCAGAAAATAAAATTGGTTTTCAATTCAATTTCAATGTGATTTCAGTAAATATTTATTTCCGAAAGAAATACTAAATAGTTTTAACTAAAATATAAAATGAACTAGAGAATAATTATCTGTTCCATTTACATACTTAATGATATTTATAAATTAGAATTATATCTATTTTAATATTATTTGTATATTTGTCAAGAACATGTATTGTATCCTTCTGGTCTTCTACAACCAAGTGTTTTCTTTGAAGAAATATATAAATGGTTGGTTTGAGAAACATGTAGCTCGCTACGTAGAGTAATAACCCTTCAAATTTAGTTTTTTTCTATTCTTCGTTTTGTTATCTAAGCAGCCTCACGCAACTTATAACCAATCTCAGGCAACTTAGCATCCGGTTGTTTAGAAATCTGTAGAAGGTAAGCTAAGTAGAGTTGCTTTGTAGCAGTCTTTTTGTATTTCGTTCTTGTCTTTTTGATTTAGTTTGATAAAAGTTTTGTTTGCTCAGCTTTTTTTAATCTATTAGTATGTACCCCACTAATTTGGTGTATGCAAACACCAATCTGTTGTTGCCTCAGACAAGTTACTTTGAGTATCTATGGACGTACCCATACTTTAATTTATAGACAGAGTGTTGGTCAACTTATTTGTCGGTGTTGTTTTTTTTTTATTTCACACCCGCCATGAAACCTGCAAGTATAGCAACATCAAATAATGATCACCAGGTCTACCCAAGATATATAGTTTCCAAAGGTAGGTTGTGCAGTAAACATACTACACACCAACCATTACAATGTATGGCTTGCTGTGCACCCTGCTACAACCAAAGACTCACTTTGTCAACCATCTGCCTAAACGACGCAGCTAATTAATTGAAGTTATCAACCTTCCGTTTAAGTAGAAATCCCTAGAAACGCACTCTAAGGTAAGGTAAGGTGACAAACCAGATAATAATACTAAAAGAGTTGCAGCAGATCTGAAAGTTTCTCAAAGTTTTGTTTGAAGGATTTAAAAATAAGAAGTGTTGTATCCTTATTATAATTTTTACCAATAATTTTGAGGTTATTATAGGTTTAATAAACTATTTATTTTCTTTCTTTTCACATAAATTTGCTAAAAATAACATGCCATTTTGTCCTGTTTTTAGTTAATTTTTTTTTTATATATAATCTGTCTAAATATAGTCTTAGTTTTTCGTCGCCCTTTTTTATCTACTCTGCCTTATCTAAAATATCTAAAAATATTTCTTACCATTTTGTCCTTCCGCCACTGTAAAACTATCTATTTCTTTTTTTTTTAATTAGTTTTTAATATGTTACTTTATCTTTTCTTTTATGTGGTATCATATTTTTGTATGATACATTTCAAACACTTTTATTATGTTCTTTTTTCAATTGATTAAACCTCAAATTTATACAGCGCTATGTTTGCTTTAATAGTTTTTTGTCTGATTTTCAAATTAATATTAAACCAAAATTTCTGCTTGTTTTTTTGCAAATGCTATTCTACATTGTGCTTTTCTACACATAGCTTGCTTCTGTTATCTTTTAGAAGAACTTACATTCTAAGTAACAAAAACCTCTTACATTTTCTATTGTCTCGTTTTTTATGTTATCAAATAGCTTTTATCATTTTTGTTTGTCATATCTTATAACTTTTTTAATTTTTATTTATTTTGATGTCGTAATTACTTGTAAAGACTTGTAATAACATATTATTACTACAATTTAAAACTCCCGCGCTACCTCATACTCCACCGGATGAACTGCGCGCAATCTTTCCCCACTCAAACAAATAAAGCCAGCGCGTGACGTAGGACAGAGAGCAGAGATTGTTGGAAGATGACAACCGCAGACTCCACAGCTCCAGAACTGGGTATAATACCGCAAACCCAACACACGAGCGGCAGTCTTTTCTCAGAGTCAGACCAGCCTCAATACCTAGTATAAAAGCATAAATACGGTGAGCCGAGCAGCGCAAACCACGCTACCAATACCTTACTGTCAAACATTACTTGGCTAGATAGCATATACTTGTTTCCTGATAATATTTAAAAAATCTGTTTAATGTTAAATGCTTAGATGGCTCATTCGAGTCTCCCTTTAACATTAAACGTCTACTATCCTTTCATCACTAAGCATTGCTTGCCTCGATAGCACATACGTGATTCCTGACAATGTTTATTGATTAATTCATTGTTGGATGCTTAGATGGCTCATCCGAGTCTCCTTCTAACATTGGATCGTACCCCCCACTTTCCAACCTCCAACTCGTTTGAAAGTAATCATTTTATATTATTAGTTTGGTTTATGAATTAGTTTAGTTTGTTGAATAAAAATATTATTATTGCAATGAAGTAACATCTTTCTCCTTTATTGGAAGACAAAGTGGTCACCGACTTTTTCAATAACTATACTAACTTTTTTCAATATTTGCTAATACTACTATATTTTTGCAAACCTTATCTAATTGTTTACTTAAAATTTTACTCCAATACAGTTTCCAGAAATACTTAAGATTAGCAAAAAAAACTTTCAAGTATTTTTGTGAATACATTGTAAGATATCTCGGAACGTAGTAGTGTACACTTCTTAAAATTTTTAGGGTATTTTTTACATATATATATAAGCTTGTTTTTATCTTTATTAAAAAAAAAAAAAAATTACTTGTCATCTTTTTTTAAGAAAAACTGTTTTAAGTTCTAGAAAATTTTTAAAATTCAAAAATAAAAATTGGCAAAGAAATATTATTCTTTGAACAGTTTTGAAAGAAAAAGTTTTTTACAATTTTTTCCTAAAAATGCAATCCTGAAAGTTATAAACGATCAAAAGATGTAAAAAAACGCAAACAAATCATTTTTTTTTATTTTGATTTTTTGTGGTTCGGAAGTCACGTTTTAAGCTGTTGGTCCCATCAAACCACTTTAAACAAGTCGTAGACTTACTGTGGCGATGTAAAATAGCCGTAAAAAGCATAAAATAAAAAATAAAATTACTCGGCAATAGATTAAAAAATTTGAAAAAATTCACATAGTCAGGATTTATGTAAAAAAGCATTTTCAGTAGTTTGAGCAAAACAAAATTTTATTCCGTACACTTGACCCATACATAGTGATTTATAGATAAAATGTCTAAAACTTTTGCATACTCTTGGTTTTTCTTTTTATATTTCAATTCTACTTATTGCTGTTTATTTTTTATACAAATAGTTTATAATTCCTCTATTTTTATAATATAATCCAAATTCTTTTAAAATTCCAAACATTTTATTCCACCTACTTTATCAAAAGCCTTTTATAAATTATAAAATGCTTTTTCTACTTTGCTTTTGTGTTTTATTGCTCATAGTGCTAGAATGGCTTCTCGTGTATTTTTATTCTTACTAAATCCATATGGTTTTTGTCAGTCTTACTTAGATTTTTTTCTTTATTTTTCTATAAATAATACTTTTGAGTTTATTAGAAGTAACTCTTGCCTTTCTTGGTAATATTACACTATTCTAAATATCTTTTAGTATTTTTTTTTTCATATGTTTGGTAAATTATTTATAAATAATAAGTTTCTTTTGCGTATTTTATAATTTCAGCAGCTATAATATCTATTCATGACATTTTATTACATATTAAAATATGTATGCAAAAAATCTAGATAATTTATTTATTTATAAATTATAAATGCATATTTTTTATCATAATGTACTATTTATATTAAAAAAGTTTGAGTTAAAATTATGTTTTGTATATTGATTTTTAAATTAAATTAACTTTAATGAATAGCGTAACCCAGTTTCTTAAAATAATAACATATAATCGTTCATACGTTGACAGTTCCACAGATTTTAGTTTGTCATAATCAAACAGAATGTTTAATATTCATAATAATTTTCGAAGGCAAATACTTTGTACCCACGAGACTGTAGTTTGTTGCGTGGCTTTATGTTTGTCTTCATGTTAACAACGTTAATTAATAACACACTGGCCGAGAACTTGTAAAAGCCTGCAATCGTTAAGTAAATATTTACATTAGAGCTCTTATAATCATTATTGATTTAGTTTTACAAGTTATTAATTAGACGCCAATTAAAAAAAAATTGTTTTGTTATAACCATTAAATTAATATAGTATTTCATAACTTTAACATATTATTGCTTTAACAAGATAAATTAATTGAATAATTGGAAATCAAAGCACACACACAAAGAATTGATTATGGAAAACAGTACAGCGCAATGAAATCTGAAACTTATCTATATTGAGTATTACCAACTAAATATTTAAATATTTTTGTCAATTGAATAATTCAGACGTCAGATTTGTATTATTATATTATTTATTGTATTCCTTTTTTAAATATAACTCGTAGTCTATTTATCAATCAATAATTACTCGGATTTTACCATTTTTTTTAAATAGTATTTTTTTTGTTGGTAATGAAAACATTTTCAATAATAATTAGACCTGGGATAAAATACCGTTCATAGAATATACGTATATAGGACTAAATAAAAAAAAATATACGTTTATATTACGTAAATTTAGTTCACCATCGCAATAATATTATAATGAATGATATGTATAAGTAAAATGTTTATAACAATTGCAGCATAAATGTTATTACATTTTTATTATTATTTTGACAAATATTAGTATATTATATCAACCAACTTGTTATTCTCATGCCCGTATATGACACTATATATAATTGTATTGTATATATATATAACATTTTTATTGCACAAGTAATTTACAAGATTTTGAACAGGTATAATACATAGACGAAAAAAAATGCTTTTGTACAAACGGCTATCGACCGTAGTCTTTTAGCCATTGAAATAAGGTAAGATATATAGTAATTTTTATTAAAAAAAACAAAAAAAAAACAAAAACAAAAATAAATGATGCATGATGTATGATATATGATTCAGTAATATGATTTGTCAGGTGATATTGTTAGTAAGTCGTTGTCATTAGCGAGAGTCAGGATATGTTGGAATAGTGAAAGAGCAGGTTTTTTATATTTTGCAATAATCCCTAGATTTCTAGGAATTATTAGATTATCTAGAATCTCTGGGTTGTTAGGATTATTTGCAAATTTGGTTTGAAGTGTGTTGAGTCTTTCGGAAAGTGGGATGAGGTTGGTTTTTTCATACAGTAGTTTGTTTGAAGGATTATGGAAGGGGTTGTTGGGATGTCGGATTTTGGTAATAGTTCTAAGAGATGCCCTTTCTCCTACATAGAGGGGATTGAGAGTTGGTTTATTGGAGTTCAGGAATATTATGGATGCGTAGTCAAAGATTGGGCGGCAGATCGTCTTGTATATGTGCGTGGCACATTTAATGTCAATTCCATTGTTTCTATACGTAAGGGATCGGAAGTGTTTTGCTCGGGATCTAATTTTACATTTAATGGAGTTAGTGTGAAACTTAAAACTTAGTTTAGGGTCAAAGTTTACTCCTAGATATTTACAAATATGAGATGGATTTAAGGATTGTTGGTTCATTTGGATACTAGGTGAATTTTCATGGATTTTGTGGTAGGGAATTAGTAGTTGGGTTTTTAGCAGGTTTGCAAAAAGGCGCCATTTATTGAACCACAAATTTGTAATATCTAGCAAAGATTGCAATTGATCCATAGATTGGTTTAGAGATTTAGCGTGAGAAACCAATGTTGTATCATCAGCATATTGTAGGATGTAGGAGTTTGGATTAAAACAGGATGGGTTAGAACTATATATATCAGAGCAAAAAATATTATATAGGAGAGAAGACAAGGGAGATCCTTGTGGAACACCTTGTTGTGGAGTGAAAGGATCGGAGTAGGTATTAGCTATGCGAACCTTAAGAGTTCGATCATTTAAAAAACCTATTATTATATTAATTAAATGGTTAGGCACCTCTAGGACTGATAGCTTAAATAGGAGGCCTCTATGCCAGACAGAGTCGAATGTCTTGTTTATATCCATAAACAAGACGCTCGAGTGTCTGCCTTCGAGGTGGGATGTTTGGATGTTAGATGTCAGAATAGTTAATGAATGGCTTGTGGATCTATTTTTTACAAAACCAAATTGTGTAATGGGTATTTTATTGTGGATACATTTTAGAAGTTTATTTTGCAATATACCTTTAAATAGTTTACCAAGAACTGGGAGAAGTGTGATAGGGCGGTAACTAGCTGGGTAAGAAAGGTTTACATCATTTTTAGGGACGCATACAATTGTTCCCACTTTCCATTCATTAGGAAAATATTGGTGAAAAAAACAATAATTGAAAATTTTTAATATGTAGTTATGAACGTCGTCATTGAACTGTTTTAAAATTTGTCTAGTTAATAGATCATGTCTTGGTGCTGAATTTTTACCTTTATTTAGCAAACCGTAATAGTCGTCTTTGTGTATTGTTTTGTCCAAAGGAGTGTCGTACGTAATTGTATTGTATTAAACTTTATTTCTTAGATATATTTATTACATATTAGAAAAAGGCGATGTTCAGCAAATTGCTGCTCTTCCACATAACCATTTAAATTTTACAATAAATTTATTAATTTATAAATATAAACCTTCTGCAGTATAGCCATATTAAAGATGCATCTTGTATTAGATTGTTCCCATGTATTTCATATTAATCTTCTAATGTAAATACCGCAATTACATCATAAATTTGTATTAAAGAAAATACTAATCAACCTGACATATTTGACGTTTATTTATAATTCTTTATTAAATTTTATATATAATAATAGATAAAACTTAAAAAGTCTGTAAAATGCATATTGTAGATTAAAATTTTGAAAATATTTTTAGTTTTTTTTTTATATTTGCAAAATTTGTACGCAAAAATAGTTTAAAAAAGTAGTTGGGTTATATAATAAATGCCATTTTTCAAATTGTATTAATTGTAAAGAAAAACTAAAAATGTATTTAAAATTTTATTCTACAATAAAATTGATGATCATTTGAGCATTTTACAAACTTTTATAGTTTTATCCATAATTATATATATAGGGTTTTCTAATAATAGGTTTCATTTTGATATTTAAAAAAACGGGTATTTTTTAAGAGAAATCAATAAATGCTTATTTCATTGTAAAAAGAAAAGTATGTCATTAACATTTAAAAACGATCAGTCAAATAACCGCTACGGTTAAGGTTGCAGAACCACATTCTTTTTATGAAATTTTCCATGACCAATTTGCACATTTGCGGCTGTATGTCCTTGATAACTTCACTAATTCCATCTTTAAGATCTTGAATCGATTGTGGAGCATTGGCATAGACCTTATCTCTCACGTAGCCTCAAAGAAAAAAGTCTAAAGGTGTTAAATCACATGATCTCGGTGGCCAATTGTAACAACCTCTTCAAGAAATAACACGGTCAGGAAACTTTTCTTGCAAAATTGCGATTGTTGCATTGCTTGTGTGGCACGTAGCGCCGTCTTGCTGAAAATAAACGTCGTCTACATTAATATCCTCCAATTCCGGTCATAAAAAAACATTAATCAGCCTCATTTAAAAAAAAAATAGGGTCCAATCACACCGCCAGCCCAAAAACCGCACCAAACAGTGACACGTTGAGAATGAAAAAAGTTTTCAATACTCATTTTTAGATTTTCTGAGCTCAAAATGCGACAGTTCTGCTTATCAACGTAGTCTCCAAGGTGAAAATAAGCCTCATTACTAAAGATAATTATTCGATAAAATTCCGGATCATTTTGTTGCATTTGAAGGACCCAATCAGCAAAGATACAATGTTTATAGTGATTGACCGGTTTGAGTTCTTGTTTTAACTGAACTTTAAAAGTTTTAAGACTTAAGTCTTTATGCAAAATACGGTGTAATGTCGTTTGTGGAATGTCTAATTTCAAAGATCAACAAGGAATCGACAAACCTGGGTTGTCTTCAATACTACGGGCTGCATCAGCAATATTCTCAAGTGTTCTTGAGCGATGCACTTGGTTTCGATTCTTCACATCACAAACTTGTCCCAACAGCTCAAATTTTTCACCAGGTTTACTATTGCCGGCCGAGAAGGTGCTTTACGTCGACCAAAAAGTGCTTTAGTTTTGCGAACTGTGACTGAAATTTTTTTAACATTTTTGTAGTGAATTTTAATAATTTCAATGCGTTGTTGAAGCGTGTGTCGTTCCATTTTTAATAATGGCGTAGTTTTTACATCTCAAATGTCAAAAGATAATAGCTTCAAAATTGACAACTTTCCAAATAGCCTCCTATTCAAAATGAAACTTCTTATTGAAAAACCTTTTATAATTCAATAAAGAATTTACATAAGTGTTATACGGGCATAAGAGTAATAAGATATATAATTCGGGTCTAACTTAAATTTACAACTATACATTTGGTAATTAAGTTTTAAAACTAGACATAACATCGTGCTTACTGTTTTGACACATTTAACACAATTATTTTTTATTAAAAAAAACGCTAGTAATCATTAGAAGATTTATAATATATAAAAGTACATACAAATAGATGTAGGTACGTATAACTTATTTTTTTTTCTATTTTTGCAATAAAATAGTTGTAAACAGATACTGCTAAATTCGGGATGTAAGCCGGATGTCGTAACAAACTTACCTAATCAAATTTTTCCAGTTTATAGCAATATGTTGATAAAACCTCTTATATTTCAACATTGTATACATTTAATCCAACTGCTGTTGAGAGTTTACCGCCCAACTTGTTTTATTAAACACAAAGCATTTAACTATTGCGTTTGATTACCGATATTGCAGATATGCTGCTTAATCACTGAATTGATGTAATTAGATTACAAATGTAGATCTTTTTTTCTATAAGTAACAAATCAATAATTCATTAAAAAATTGCAATTATTATTGATTATCTTCAACTTATGATGATAACAACCTGAATATGCTATAACGCAAACAACAATAATGCCAATTTAAAGTTTAATAATAAAACTTAAAAATAGTTAAATAGTTAAAATGTTTGCACTAAAATATTTTCCAAAAGAACATGATTAAGAGATAATAATAAATTGAATAGTGACATCATTATCCTGTTCTGCTTATTGCAGGTTCTACGTACTTTTCTTCTAGTTTTCTTGATTTTCTGTATTTTTCTCGGCATCACATTGTGGGTCACCCATCCAAGTCGTGACCGGAGCGCGGCCGTTGCTTAACTTTTGTTAACGCTTGTAATCTTGCATGCCCTCTATGCCATACTTCCTACTCTCTCATATATATATATATATATATATATATATATATATATATATATATATATAATAATGTAAAATATGTACATGTTATACAAATTTTAAACGTTAAATAGTACATGCACATTCAACACAATTAATTAAAAAAATTTGAGTATTACATATATTACATATCAATAAATAAAACATTTTAATATTATATACATTTTTAAAAACTTTACAATTAAATTGAAGATCCATTTTGCTTTTTTCAGTTTTTTTTAGTGACATCTGAAAAGTATAATGTGTGTATTTCCACAGCCTCATATAATACACATATTATGGTAAACTTTATTTCAAATAACTTGACTAACATGCTATTTGTATTTATAATACTATATAACAATAACAATCAATAATATTAAATTTAAATAAAAAAATAAATGAATCGATAAATTGATATTAATGTTACTGTAATGGCTATAATTGCAGTGTACAAAAAAAAATAGTGCACCTGACAAGTTATTTGAAACAAAAGTGTCATTGAATATTTTCAGATTTAACACTTACTACAAATTAGGTATTTCATCATAGTACTCCTAAACCTGCGCTTCTAGTTCAATTAAACAACACTTCAACACTAGAGTAACAACAAACAACTTAAAGCTGTATGGGCTAACGCAGCTAATAGCACGTGCACATTAAGGTTGATAAAAAATAAATAAAATGAATGAAATGATAAATCATGCATCTCAACATACACTTAGCAAACTATATTCACGAGTTTGGGTAGCCTCGGGCGTACTAACATCAAAAACAGAACTGGTCGGCAAACCAAACCCAAAAATTATAAACATTATATATACGTAGATATACGCAGATTATTTATACAAGTTTTCAAATGGTTAATATACGTATATTAATCAACGGTAAAAAAAAGAAAATATTAACGTATAATAAACAAATACCATAAACGCTTTATATACCACATATACAAGTAATATACTTATATTATCTAAACTTGTGTTTACTGGGATTCCTTCAATTAACAATCTCATCTTAATGCATGCCATATCTATTCTTTTTTAAATTTTTTAATTGCTTTTCTTGGCACTTCTTTATTCCAGATCTTGTCTGACCACTTAATGTCCATTAATCTCTCCAAAGCTACAATTCAAATGTTTCTATGCGTTTTTCATCTTTTTTTCTATCTTGCAAGTTTCACATCCGTACAAAACATTCAATATTTTTTGTCAGGTTTATATCTCACTTGCTACTTAAAATCTTGTTACTATTTCTAAAAGTTTTATTTGCTATTCTTATGCAAACTTTTAATTCTCTCTTGCTTTTCATAACTTATGTTTTGTTTTTGCTTGTACTTAGTCCATACATTGATTCCAGTTTTTTAACTAGCATATTCAGTTCTTTTGTACTATCTGCAAATACGATCATATCATCGGCAAATCAACTCTCTCGTTTTTTTGTTCTGCATTCTGCTACCATCTTGTTGGCGTACATATTAATCAACGCTGGTGATAAAAACAACCCTGTCTCATTTATTTCCAATTTTAAACTACTGCCGTTTCTACCACCAAACACAGTCAATTTAAAAGAATTTAGTTTATAAAGCCAGCTTTTGTTTTTCCTAAAATACTTTTCTTTAATTCAGCCTTCCAAAAAAAGCCGTAACTATAGTTAACATTGTTTTGAGAAAATCGTGAAAATCTATCAATAATTGTGCCGTCAAATATTGTTAAACTAAATTATTTTTTTGCAATAATAAAAACCATTCTTTTAAAAATTTAATGGTGGTAGCCGTTACTATGTGATACTTCATTTAAAGATAGAAGGTTCAACCAATTTTAAAATATATTTGTGACATTTACTATGTTTAGTATACATAGTAAATGTGTTTTATTTATCTATTATTTTATATTTTCAGAATATTTTATAACAAATATTTTTGACTGGTTGATAATTATTAGCTTTAAATTGTTTTATAAAACAAAATTGCAGACATTTTACAATAATATTTAGAATAAAATCTGGAACAATTAAGTGCATTACTGCCATACATTTTATAGTTTTTAAATCATTTATTTTTTTTTTTAATCTAATTTGTTTTTCCGCTATGTTTTTATCCATGATTCTTAGGTTTTTTTATTTATTACTCTTAATAAAATTTTCATTTTGTGCACTAAGAAGTTGTATTTTCTCGTTTTTTGTTTTTTCCTTTCTGGCCTTGGTATTATTTTTGATTTCAAAAAACCGCTCGGCAATTTTTTGATAAATGATGTTAGCTTTTATTTATTTTTTTTGATTTTTTACCATTTTTCAAACCATTTTAAATTTTATTTTTTTTTATTTTTTCTATTATAAAGCTTTCACTTATATTGTATTTATTTGCAAACTTTTTCATTTCCACATCCAACTCTTCTAGATTATTATTTGCTTTCTAAAAATGTTTATGTATTTTTGCCATTTATTTTTTCAACCTTTTTTTATCTTTCATAATTTTTCCTTGTTTTTCCTTTATTTCTATACTGTTTTTTTTGTTTTGTTTTTTTTCTAGTTTATTTGATAGTTTTGTTATATACCAAATTGTGCTTAACTAATATATTTAATTTTTCTACTTCCTTACATTCATTATCAATTGCTGTTTGTCTTTTTTTTTAGATTTGTGTTAAAACTTTTATAATTTTTTTTTTCTTTTGTATTTTTAAGTTTTAATTTTTTTTCTTTCTTCTATTTCCAGACGCTTGAAAACTATCTATAACAACACCTATTCTTAAAAAAAAATAATCCGTTACTAATTAATAAGTATTTTGCCTGTTCTCTCTAAACTTTACGAAAAAAATATTAGAACAACAAATACAAAATCATATAAAACTATACAACATTCTACCAGATCACCAATCAGGATTTAGATCTTTGTATGGCTGCTCTACTGCATTGATAAAAATTATAGATGACATAATAAAAGCAACTGATGATAACAAAATAACTGATTTAATATTATTGGACTATAGTAAAGCCTTTGATAACGTTAATTATGAATTACTTGTGGCAATACTAAAATTTATAGGTTTTGAAAACTCAGCTTGTAAACTTATTAATTCTTACTTATTATACAGACAGCAAAAGTTAAATGTGGTCAAACTGTATCTGATACAATAAACATTTTAAATGGGGTACCTCAAGGTTCAATCCTGGGGCTATTGCTATTTTTAATTTATACTTGCAGCTAATATTCATATATAGATCACTGTCAGTATTATCAATATGCTGATGATACACAGTTATATCTGTTATTTATGTCAAATAATTGGAAAAATGCTGAAAACAAAATAAATCATGATTTAAAGAAAATATCAACATTTTTGTTATTAAACTTTTTAACCATTAACCCAAACAAAACCACAGCTATTTTGTTTGGTTCTAAACAAAAACATACACATTAACATTAACTTAAATAGGACTCGTGTAGTGTTTTTAAACTGTGTCAAAAACTTAAAACTAAACTTAGATTATAAATTACGTTTTAGAGAACATGTAAGGACAATAACTAAACGTGCATTTATAGCACTAAAATCTATTTACATGAATAAAGACATCTTGAGTGAAAAATGTAAAAAAAATCTTTGTGAAGGTTTAGTTCTTTCTAATTTTACATTTTGTGATTCAATATATGATGTCTGCATAGATCAACTTTGCCAGTCACAAATTCAACGTATTCAAAATACATGTACTCGGTTAATTTTTGGTGTAAGAAAAAGACAAAGCATTTGTCATAAGATTACTGAACTGAATTGGCTTACAATGAAACAGAATTAGTTCTATAATATTATGCAGACTAAAACTCCTCCATACCTATATGAAAAGTTAAGCTTCCAAACAGATGTACATAATATAAATATTTGTCTGAAAGATGCTTTGACAATTCCATCACATAGAACCGAGCTGTTTAAAAGAAGTTTTAGCTATAACATAACGTGCTATTATAATAAATAGATTTTAAACTTTCTTCTTTATTTTTGTTTAAAAAATATGTTATTAACTCAACAAAATCAGGAGAGATAATTTTTTATTTACGATCATGCTATTTGTCACTAAACGCAATTAAAGCTTGTTTATTTAAATTGTTTTTATTTTAATTTGGTTTATAATTTTTAGTTTTAGTTTAGATATCTAGAGAAAGTAACAGATTTTAATCTGATATACAAGCTGATCTACATTTGCTTTTGTTACTCATTAAGTTTTTGTGTATTGGTTTACGTATAAGTAGTGTTTTGTATAAGTTTACAAATAAACAAATTATTGTTATTATTTTAGTTATTATCTTTTGTGTTACCCATGGTTTTTTTCTTTCCTTGTTTTCTTGTAGCCAATAATTTTTTAAGGTGATTTTTTAATTCCAGTTTTGATTGTGTTTAACTATTTTTTTATTTTTGTTTCATTTGGTGGTATCTTTGGTTTAAATTGTTTTTTCATTTTTTTTTCTTTTTAGTTTTTCTAAGTTCTACTATCTTATTATTGGTACTCTCTTTACTTTTTATTCAATTATGCTATTATAAGTATATGGTCACTGTGTATGTCTGCTTGGTAACTTATATGCTACTTTTACATTTTTAAGCTTCTCTTCAATTATGATCAAATCTAAATTGTTTTCTACTCTGCTCTATATACTTCTTCTAGCGCACCATTTTCATAATTGTTGGTTGGCATGTAAACTTGAATTATTTGTAAACTCTTTTGTGTTGCATTAATATTTATTGCAGTTACTTTATCACAGTAGTATTAACTTTGCTAACATACTTGTTTAATTTCTTACTTACTAGCTCTTTTACCTCATTTTTCCAATTTTTTTTTTACTAAAATAAAACTTTGCTTTTTGCACTTTTCTTCTCTTTATCCTTTATTTCACTGACTTCTATCATATATAGTTTATTTCTCAGACTGTTCTTTTTAAAAATTTGATTGGGAAACCCCCGGTATTAAATTTAGTTTTAAAAAAGGAATGATCCGATGTTACTCAGTAAACAAACTGGAATACATGTATTAAGCATTGTAAGAAACTCATAATATTAAAATAAATAAAAACTTGTTTTTTTAATTTTTAATAACAAAACAAATATATTTTTTTAGTTTTCCTAAAACTATTGGATTTGTAAATACAAAACTAAAAAAATATATACTGTAATTAAATTATAATTAAATGTATTATTATTAAGTATCAAATATTTGTTTGTTTACAAGCAATTTGATTGCTATTAGCCTATATATTTAAATATACAAAACTAACAAATTTAATTCATTTATAGCATTTTTGTAATATTTTGTATACAAAATATTATATTATGAACATAGTCTAAAAAAAAGAAAGAAAATCGTAATAATAACTTAGTTATTAGCAAGAATTCAGAGATAATTAAAAATCTCTGCATTGCTTTAGAGCAGAAATAATATTCAATAAAAAAAAGAAATCTGAACCTACCAATACGCACTAGTACGTTGTAATGTGAGACTGAAATAGTACACATGTAAAGTTAAATTATTTATTTTTAAATGTAATAATTGTAAAATTGTTGGAATTTTGTGAACAATTTATTTTGTAGAAGTGACATTTTAACATACAGTTATTTAGTCGGTTCATTTTATATTTTTTGTTAAAGCATTTTTATTAAAAATAGTTTAATTAATTAAAAACTTCCTGTTACATTTTCCGGGTGTTTGTAAAGTAATGAACATTTAAATTGTAGGTAGTTGTTATATAAATTTTATATAAGGGGTTTCATAAATGTAGAAGACATTTATGTGCGAGATTTGCAAACAATTGTACAGAAACATTTACATAAATGTAAATTTTGATTTGGCAGCTTGTTGAGAGTTTAATAATTAAATAACTATAGTACATTACATCAAGGGCTAGAAAAGGGTGACTGGATTACAACTTGCGCAATTTAACTACTTTTTAAATATAGATTTTAATTTATTGCAACGTGTAGAGAATGAAATTTTGAATATATTTAAGAATTCAAAATCTTATTTTAAGTTTAAAAATTATATAATAAAGTTTTGTTAAAATGTTTGTTTACAGTTTATATTATTTATTACTTTATTGAATTTTTTTAATTTCATTTTAAAACTTAATAAAGAATCAAAAGTTTTGAATTTTTATATAAATTATGTCACTGAAAATTTAATTCTCTAGACGTTGCAATAAATCGGAGTTGTATGTCACTCAAGTTTCTTTAGCTCGTCATAAATAAATAAATTCTCTAACAACAAAAAAATGTAAATTGAGTATAAAAAATTCGCTTTGGAAACTTCTAAAAAAAAAGCTGCAGTTTCACATGTGCAACATTCAATTAAAGTAAGTGCATAAGCAAACAGAATTGTTAAATCTGGGTTTGGACTATGTACATTTTATTACAGAAATGTTAATATGTATCAATAAAACTTGCTATGTAATAATTGAAAACTAAGTGTTTGAATACTTTCTATTTTAACAGCGCGCTTAGTTAATAAAATAAGTACAATATAAGGCAGGAGGATTTAATTTTATATTATTTTTTTTTAATTTTAAGTTTAATATTTAGAAATTACTTAATTTATCACAACATCATAAAAATACCTTCGAATTTCAACAAGTGAAACGACACTCATTGAAACTATCCTAATAAAATTCTGCTTTAAGCAGTGTGTAAATATTGACCTGAGTATTTGCGTCTTATAAGTCTAAAAAAATACTGAAATTATAAATCTATTTCATGTGTTGATAGTACGGTTAAAAAAATCTGTTTTTCAAATTTTTGTCCTACATCTCTAAACGGTGAATATTTGTTAGAATTATATATAACATATTTGTCTAAAGTAAAATTCTATTTGTAACAAACATATGTCAGAAGATCTATTGTTGAACTTTATGATCAAAATCCATATTAAATATCTATTATAAAGTTATTTTGTTTTAAAAACTTGACAATAAAAAAAAATTTTAGCAAAAGTTTTAAGAATAATAGGTAGAATTTTATCTTTCTGATATTTAATTTAGAAGATATCTTTTGACAATCTGTTGCCTAAAATTAATTTTATTTTTATTTTATTACTAACCAGCAATGTAAATACAACAATAAGAAAATTTAGAATAGTAGAGTTAAATGCAATCAATTTGCAAAAAAACTGTTTTTTCTTTGGATTAGTTGTAATTTGTTTAATTAGATTAAAATAAGTATTAAATATTCTAAATATAAACTTGCAATTTATAGAAATTTTTGTTGCTTATTGAAAGCTGAAAAACTCAATTTACTTTGATTTTGTCGATTCCATCTTTTTCAGATTTTATTAAGTTATCACAATGTTTACAAACTTTTCTATGAGTTTAATTAGTTTGATCAAATTGTCAAATAATAGTAATAATTCAAATAAATTATTTTTTTGTTAAAATTTGAGTAATTAATCTGAAATTATTTTTAAAGATATAATCACTTTTGTTTTTTGACGTGATAAATTTATAAGCTAATTAAGATTCAATCACCATATAAATAACTTGTATAGCAAACCTACAATAATTATAAATTATTGTGTAAATATTGTTGTAAAAAAAACTTCTTTTTGTAGATTTTGCAACAATTTACTTATTATAGAGTAGTAAATAGATTTTAAAGTCAATAAATTTTTTTTTTTTTAAACCATTAAAGTTTATTTACTCAATTTTTTTTTAAACGTTTGCTAAGTAAGTCTCATTTTAAACAAGCGCATACTTAATGCAAAACTCAAAACCGTTTATAACAAATTATTCATTGTTTCTACAAAAATTATAATTTTTTCAAAAACCTTGTTTTGAAGCTTACCTTTAAAAAAAATCATAACACGATTGTATTGTATATTTATTTGTTTAGAATCTCTTTAAATTTTATAAGGTAAAATATATCTCAAATTGTCTTGTTACCACTAGATAGTATAGTCAAATTGCTTTGTTAAAAACAGTTTCCTTATTGTCCAAAATGTAGTCATGAGATCAAATCAAAAAAGACCGCCAACCTAAAAAATCTACAAAAACTATTTTTAAATTTTTATTAAGATTATTAAACATAAATTTATTTAAACTTAAATAAAATGTATTTTATGTTTATGAACTACGTAAGGAAAATGTAGTATTTTTTTATTTTTATTTTTTGACAATCGCATTTTTGCCGTAGTTAGAGGGCTTGGTATTCCAATTAGGATGACACATCAATTGGGTGACTAC
Source organism: Tachinus rufipes (assembly GCA_963932245.1). Classification (NCBI taxonomy): domain Eukaryota; kingdom Metazoa; phylum Arthropoda; class Insecta; order Coleoptera; family Staphylinidae; genus Tachinus; species Tachinus rufipes. Next base: position 74,842,332 of record OZ010744.1, read on the forward strand.
AGAAAACAATCTCCAGCACTAAACTATTGTGGCAGAAGTCAAAACTTAGCGTCGTAAAGACGTATTACTTCCTCAAGCAGACAATAGCTTTCGAGTCTTCCGGATGCCATATAGATAATCATGAGTAGTATAAAAAAGCAGAACCGGAAACTCAACGTAAAAAAAAAACGGAGTGTTTTACATACCACCAAAAAGGAGCAAAACCAAATGAGCTACATATCCTTAAACTACACATTAAAAAAGTCAAAAATATGCAACCTACATTATTGTCAAACAGCCGTAGCAACTCTATGCTGCAAACTTGAAGTGATGCAAAATACAATTAAATCCAGAAATCATGAATAGTAGAATTCAAAATTTGTGGATTTGGCAAATTTAGTAAGCTAAAGACACGCATTGACACATCTAAGCATATAACAGATTTTCTTAAACTTTTACCAGCTCTCCACCAGCAACGTTACAGTATACTTAACCCACAATACACTACCTCTAATCACAGCTATAAAGAAATTGGTATAGTGATGCATAAATGGCAACATAAACTTTGTTATCAGATGTGATACAAACTCCCCCCACATTGTATATGTATATATATGGCCATGTATGAGTGAAGTAGTACGAAAAATATTTTTTTATGTCGCAAACTTTGGGTATCGGTTTTTTAACATAAACTCTGGTCTCTTGATTTTTTCTAGATTTTTTGTGCTACCCAGTGCCGAGGTATTTAGGGTACAACTTTTAAATATGTCAATTTTTTACTTTTTTTGCAATTTTCAAACGCCTGTAACTTTTTAAGGAATTTTTTTGCAAATTATTGAAGATTACATTTATTTCTTAAAAATGATCAAAAATTTAAAAAAAAAATGTGTTGAAGACATTTCCGTTAATTTTTAAAATGTTTTTATTCTATTAAAAACAGATTAAAAAAATGTTATTGATATACTCTGAAATTTTTAGGATGGGCGATAAAGAACTTTCTAAAAAATCAGCGTTTTTGTAATCAAAAAAAATATCAAAAAAAAAACAACAAAAATATTGACTAAATAATTTTAAGTATTGTAAATTTTTAATCCAATATTTAAATTATACGGAAAACTTTACATAAAATGAAACAGGTTTCTATATATTTTTAGAGATTGATCTGTAAAATAACTGCTGTACAAAAAAACCAACTTTATTCTTAGTAAGTTGTTTTTTATTCAGTGTCTATTTCATTTAATATTTTAGAAACAACAATAATTTCAGAAATGATATTGACAACTGTTATATTTAAATAAAATTCAATTTAATGATTAGCTATTGTGTATTTGTAAATAATACTTATATCCTCCTATTTCTTATTTTTATTATCAAATAAGCTTTTCATAATAAAAGAAAATAAAACTTCTGTGTAATTACACTTATTTGTTTATTTATTATACTGTACATTGTAAAAACTTCTATAGCATACTATTTTAATTTTGTAAAAAAGTAATTATTAGTTGAAGAGTGAGTTTTTGAAAACATACCATCTTCTATCCTAATTAGATGATGTTTTTGCTGAATATGATTAATTCGTTTTTTATTAACAAATCGTTGAAAAAGTTTCTTTTCATTGAAAGTATAATCAGAAGCCGAAGAAAAGAAAAACTTGATATTTTTCAACCGTTCAGATGACACAAAACCATGAAGTTGTTGCGGCGTTAAGATTTGCTTATCGGCAGGTAATTGCAAACTTGCAGCTGCTGCAGTTGTCTTAGCGGTTCCACCTAGTCCGTCGCTTGGTCCTTTGCTATGCGCTGTTGGGAAAAAATGCCATTCTGCATCAATTTTGAAGTCTTTCTTATGGTTTAATAAGTTAAAAACATTTTTATAATTTTTAAATTGTTGCGGCGCTCCATCAGAAAAATAGTGATATTTTTTAATAATTTTAAATTAATTTTTTAATTCTTAAATTATAATCTTTATAAATGTATGAACAGCAACATAATAATATAACTTTTATGCAAAAGGTTTCTTTCTCTGGACTTGTAATATACCACGACAGGAAAAATTGTAGCTTGATTGTTTTTCTAATGAAATCCTTGGTGCAGCTTGTACAACAAAACTATAATTTTCAGAAAAATCCATAATAACTTTAAAATCTGTCTCAGATATTTTTGTTTTTAAATCTCTCAAAAATATTGATAGCTGTTTTGCGATGTAAGCATGTGTTAAAAAGACTTTTTCGGAAAAGTATTCAATAAATTTTGTTGAATCTTTTGCTTAAAACTTATAGAATCAACCTCATTTAAATCAAACAGTTTCTCAATATATGTACGTCATTTTCTATATCTTGGGACAAAATTCACATTAAAAAAAAAAACAACTCTCTGTTGGAATATTACACGTAATTAAATTCAAACAGTCTTGATATTTAGCAATCTCTTGTTTTTTGTCTTGAGTTAAAGCTTTTAGATTAGCACCTGTTATTGAAAAATTGATAATTAATAATAATAACACATGAGTGATTTGTTTTACCTAATATACATAATTTGACGTTTTGGTGTATAGTGCACACGCAAACGGTATGGCTGCCAGCGTTTTTGAAAAAAAACACATTGAATCGGTCGTAAGATGGCAAAGGTCAAGAAACTAACTTTTAAATCAGGTTTTTCTTCTGTTAGCATAGCATAAATTTCTCTTAGTGGTCCCAAGAGTAATCGTTTTTGATTTTTTATTTTATCCCCAGCATTGTTTTTAGTGGTGACAAAATCTTTTTTACCAGGCATTTGTGAACTAACATCATCTTTTAAATAGAAATTAATAACTTTCTCTTTTGTTTCATCGTCGAGTATTTTTCCTATAATTATAAGTACAAATTTAGTTTATCAAATAAATGACAAGTAGACTGATGGTCAAAATAATATACCTGGTTTTAGATTAGGTGAACCTAGTATTCCACTCTCCTCTAAAACTTTTTAAGAAGCTTCTACAACTCTGTGTGAGACTCCAAAAATATTTGTTATTTTGTAAGTACTCCAGTGCAATGGCATTAACGTCAAAAGTTGTATTTTTTGAATTCTTGTCGTAGTTGGATTTTTGAAAATTGTCTTGACGTCTTTTAAATTAAATGATGAAGAACGTTCATCCAAATCTAACGTTTTAAAATTGTTGATTTCTAAAGTAGCACTCTCTCCTGTGTACTCTGAATTTTTTTAAGTAGTCGATATTTGAGAATTTGAGACTTCTCCTAAGTATTTATTGATAAATTGACAGTGTTAACAGATTATAAAATTATGTACATATATAAAAACTAATGATTACCTGAAATATCATCAACTATAGTTTTAGTTCTTAATCTTGCATCTTAATAGCAAACAGAGCTAAGTATCATGTCATCTCCTAGATTTAATCATATCCAATGTCGGTTTTCTTAAACTAGTTTTTGCACACTTTTTGTTTTCTAATTTAAATATATAAAAACAATGGTTGTTCCAAAGTCGTTCTTTCTTTATTTTAAACATTATAATAGAAAAATTATTTATTAACTGAAGAACCCAAAAAATGTCAAATAAATTTACAAATTAACATAAACTTTTACAATGAGATATAAAAGTTGTCAAATTTGACTTTTACGTTAATTTAAATGCCATTATTTGTACAAATTTCACTTCATTCGTCATCGATCCAGCGTTGGCAGATGACGCGATAGAATTTATTGTGCATTAATGTTATATTTACGGTAGATCGTAGTTGCATAATAATTTCAATTGCATATAGTAACGTATTTACAAATTAACATAAACTTTTACAATGAGGTATAAAAGCAAACTGTAATTTTTGACGTTTACTTTTATTTTGGTTAGGTTTTGTTATTTAAGCTCACTATTTTTTTTTTTATTATTATTACAATCTTGTAAAAATGTTTGAATATATTAGTTGCAATTGTTTATTATATTGTTTTTGAAAACGCAGTAAAAAAATCAATTTAAGTGTAAATGCCATTATTTGTACGAATTTCACTTTATTTTACATCGATCCAGCGTTGCCAAATGACCCAATTGAAATAATGTTATATTTATTCTAACGCGTTCATAATTGCTGGAACTTCTACGTCAAAGCCGATTGTAAATACAAAATTGGTTGATTGCATAATGAAGTGGTTTTTTTTGGATGTTTACAAAAATTAAATCACTGATTTCTTGAAAAGTTTTTTATTGCCCATCCTAAAAATTTTAGAGTATATCAATAACATATAAAAAATTTTTTTTGACCTATTGAACAAAAAATTCAAAATACCCAACATCTTTTTTTTTTAAATCTGTTTTTAATAGAATAAAAACTTTTAAAAAAATTACGAAACACATTTCTTTTAGAATTTTTGATCAATTTTAAGCAATAAATGTTATCTTCAATAATTTGTAAAAAACAAATCCCTAAAAGTTACAGGCGTTTGAAAATTGCAAAAAAAGTAAAAAAATTACATTTTTGAAAGTTGTACCTTAAATATCTCGGCACTGAGTAGCACAAAAAATCTAAAAAAAATCAAGGGACCAGAGTTTATGTTAAAGAACTGATTCCTAAAGTTTTCGTACCACTTCACTTATACATGGCCATATATATATGGGTAATTCCATTACTTTTCGACCAAACTTAAAAACTGAGTAACTCCAAACTGGCTCAAAATTAAATATGTGATATTAGGTACCAAAAAAACATATTTCCCAAATTTTCAACTTTTTAAACCATGATCTTGATTTTTGGGAGTCTCTCAAAGTTCAGAAAAACGCCTAAAAATCACATTTTTTTGGTAATTTTCAACATTTTTTTTCTCAGCGTAGAAAACATTGGAAAAAGCTCTGCAAGATTTGATTCTTTTTGTAATTTCTTGTACTTTAACTTGTTTTTTTTTTAATGTAGCAATTTTCTATTTCCTTTAGCATAGGCCGTTGTGAAAATAGGCTAAAATAACAGAAAAAGCCCCACATTGAAAATGCCGTAATAAAGTCAAATTTTAATCAAATTAGGTCTAGTTTAGCTTAATTTGTTTGTTTTGAATTGCTTTTTAAAATTTTGCAAAGTTTTTTCCGATCGAACCAGTAAATCGTAAGATACCACTTTTTAAAGATTAGTAATTTGGTCAAAAATGCTCATTTTTGTATGTATTGAAACCGTTGTAACTTTTTTCTACCTAAATTTTTTTTGCTTAAATTTTCAGTAAATCTTCCACATATATACCTAAAACATCTCTTAAAGTTTGGTTCTTGGGAATAAAAATGGGCCCAAGCTACAAAACTTTCAAAATTTGTAAAAAACAACATTTTATACGTTAATAACCTGGTAATAATTTTTACTTACGCTTTAATTTTTGCAAAAAAACTACATATTATTGCATTGGTTTGAACATATCATAGATTAAAAATGTGTTTTTAATAGAAAATGTAAATTTTTATAAATATAGATATATTTTTATTTTTATTTTAATTGTACCTGTAAGACAAATACATAATTTTTGCTAAAATCATATCATAAACGCTCTAATTCTAAATTTTATGAGAAAGCACGCCAAAAAATACACAGGGTGTTTCTTAACTGTAGGCAAAAAATAAAACTTAAAGTCCTTTTTTCAATGTTATACAGAAAATCTAAATATCTTTGTTGTCTATCTCGCTTCGTTTTTGAGATAAATGAAAAATACACATTATTTAAAAAACGTTTGTAACAATAGTAATAACAAACAAAACAATATTACAAATTTTAATAAGTGGACTTATGATCTCTGAGATTGATTGTCAAAAGCTACATGTAACTCTTCCGTTTCAGATATCCAACAATAATCGCCAAACTATGGATTTAATAATCTATTGGCAGAATGTGTAGAATTGCAAATAGCTTTTCTAATAACATCGATTTGTTTTGCGTTTTTAAATTTATATTTAAGAACCAATTAAAATGTGTTAATGAATTATTTTAAATTTTGTTTTTTATATGTATACATTTTATGTGTTTATTTTGTATTTTTTATATTCATTGTCTAGTTTTAAATATTACACATTGTTTGTATTATTTATCATTATTTATGTGCAGGATGATGTAGACGTAAATGGTTTTTTTATATGCCGTTAGTAAAGAATTATTAAAGTTTGCAAAATATCTACCATGAGCGTTGATGCAAGCTTGTTTTTTTATAAAAAAAAACAAACAAAACAGCATTACTTTAACAATTGTGCGTTGTTTCAAGCTTTTGATACTTGTCAAAATTGTTTTATTTGGTTCGGTTAGTAAAATTTGTAAAAAATGCTGTTCAACAACGGAGAATACACATGTCATTTTTTTATAAGCATAATTTCTTGAAATTCAGATGGAAAATTTGTTAAATAACAATGTCCCTCTTGCCTAAGGTAACAGGGTCTGGTACCAGTACGATGGAGCACATATGTAGTTCGTTCTGATCTAAATCTATTGACACATGAAACAATTGGTTTATAGAAAGCCAATAATCAACGAGGAGCAGCTACAATAGAGAATTGTAAATGCTGCATTGCACATTCAAAACATAACAAGTTTTGAAATAGTTTATCATTCTTTTTTAGCTTTTTTAGCTCATGGCAGTCATTTTGAGAACTTATTAAAATAAGTAATATTGTTCTGTTTGTTGTTACCATTGTTATAAATGTTTTTTTTTTACTTAAATTTTTTTATATAAAAAGTTTTCTAACTAATGAGTATTTTTAAATTATCTCAAAAACAAAGCGAGATAGACAAAAAAGATATTTAGATTTTCTGTTTGAAATTAGAAAATAAAACCAAAGTTTCATTTTTTGCCTCTAGTTAAGAAACGCCCTTTGTATTTTTTGGCGTGCTTTGTCAAAAAGTTTGGAATTAAGGCGTTCACGATATGATTTTAGCAAAAAATATGTATTTGTCTTACAGGTACAATAAAAATAAAAATAAAAATATATCTATATTTATAAAAATATACATTTTCTATTAAAAACACTTTTTTAATCTAAGATATGTTTAAACCAATGCAATAATATGTAGTTTTTTGCAAAAACAAAAGCGTAAGTAAAAATTATTACCAGGTTATTAACGTATAAAACGTGGTTTTTTACAAATTTTGAAAGTTCTGTAGCTTGCGTCCATTTTCATTCCCAAGATCCAAACTTTAAGAGATGTTTTAGGTATATATGAAAAAGGTTTACTAAAAATTTCAGCTAAAAAAATTTAGATAGAAAAAAGTTACAACGGTTTCAATGTATACAAAAATGAGCATTTTTGACCAAATTACTAATCTTTGAAAAGTGGTATCTCACGATTTACTAGTTCGATCGGAAAAAACTTTGCAAAATTTTAAAAAGCAATTTAAAACAAACAAATTAAACTAAACTAGACCTAATTTGATTAAAATTTGACTTTGTTACAGCATTTTCAATGTGGGGTTGGGTTTGTAATTTTAGGCTATTTTCACAACGGCCTACGCTAAAGGAAATAGAAAATTGCTACATTAAAAAAAAAAAAGTTTAAAGTACAAGAAATTACAAAAAGAATCAGACTTTGTAGAGCTTTTTCCAATGTCTCTACGCTGAGAAAAAAAATGTTGAAAATTACCGAAAAAAAGTGATTTTTTGGCGTTTTTCTGAACTTTGAGAGACTCCCAAAAATCAAGATCATGGTTTAAAAAGTTGAAAATTTGGGAAATATGTTTTTTGGGTACCTACTATCACATATTTAATTTTGAGCCAGTTTGGAGATACTCAGTTTTTAAGTTTGGTCGAAAAGTAATGGAATTACCCATATATATATATATTAGCAAAATCACCAATGACAGAAGTATGCTTTTACACAGTTTTATTATTAGTACCAACTTAAAAATGTTAAACCAAGCAAGGCAATAAACCAGCGTTTCATAAAAAAATGCCAACTAGAAATTTTTTATAAAATGTTTAATAAATTATAACGTAGGTTTTGTAAGACACCAATATATTTTATGTTACAATGGTTTTACATATCGTAACAGATCAAATCAAAAAATAATTACAGAATTATCCATCTTAAAAGTGTTTATAGACATTAAAGGTGCATTTGACAAAACCATTATTCATAAAATAAAATTAGTACTCTCAACACATTATGTTAATCCAATAATGTGTGCATAAATAAAAAAACAGGCTAGAGAAACAAACCGTAACAGTCATTGTAGGTGATACAATAGTCAGAAAAGTGGTTGACAAAGACAGCCCTTAGAGTAAAGTACTATCACCACTACTATGAAATGTGGTAGTAGCAACTTAATTCAACAACTTAATATTAAATTGTAGATTCTACACAATTAGATACGCAAATAATATAACAATTGTGCTAAGTAAAAAACCTTATAGCATAATCAACAGCCCAATGCAAGAGGCCAACAAAATTATTAAAAAATGATACAAAAATAGACTCTTACGTAACTCACTAAAAACCAAACTACTTTTCTTAAAAAAAGTTAACTAAACATATCAAAACACCTAACTAACTTATTAACGCTGTCAACTAAAGATAGTACTCTGGTTATACATAATTGTCATACAACCTATGCTCATTTAAAAGACCAAAAACTAAGCAAAAAACATCAGCAAAAAAACGCATGCATAAGTGTAACAAGCGATATGCAAACTAACAGAAACAATAAAAGCAATGCTGTGTCTATAACTCTTTAACATCTTTGTCTAAAAAGTAGTAACCGGACTTTTGTACACTGCAAAAAGGCTAGCAAACACTGTTCTTTTCAGAAAGATGCTGTAAAAAACACCGCTAACAGCGCAAACAGATATCATGTCACCCTACTGTGTATTTAAAATACCCTGCAAAATATACACTTATAAACAACAAGAGCAAAGAGTAAGTAAAAACAAAAAAATTTAAATCTACACTGATGACTGAAAATCTTTTTGGAAATAACTGGCATATCTCATAAAGCAATGAGAATAGTAACCCTACAAATATTTGGTAAAAACGTGTAAATCCAAACAAACAGCAGAGCATCATTTTAGCTATAAAAAAGCCTAAAATCACATCTAGGCTAATATTAGAATGCCATAAAACCTTAAATTAGCAGCCGGTCAAACAGAATTGAGCTGTGCTAGGTTAAAGCTGATAAATTGGCGCGCAAAAAGATCAACTTTCAAGATGTGTGGACCTAAACCCTGGACCGCACTACCACTAAAAAACTTAAACTCCATACAAAAATCAATTACATACAATGCGCTTAAAGTACGATGGTATAACAACAAAACAAAGAAGAAAAAAAAGGTAGAATTGCCCTATATCCCAAAACGCCGTGCATACTATTGTAGATAGCCAGTAGATGTGAAATAGAAAACAAGACGATCCTACGTAAGAAAGTTTATGATACAAAATTGCTGGCTTAACATGACCAGCATAACCCCTCCAAATAATGTCTTAGCGTACATCAACCACAAAGATTAGTTGTGTGGGACGGAAGAGCAAGATTTACTCTAAAGAAGGTACAAAGAGCCAAATGAGGCTTAAATGCAGTAAACCCTCTTATTTAAATTTAAAATCAGGAATATTTATGAAATATTAAAAAAAGACTAAAAATTATGACAAATTTGAAATTGTTCTGTGTAACTACAATACACTGATTTAAAACTGGTAAATTATTAACACATTGTATAATAAAATAAGTTATTTATACATTTTATTAGAACAAAAATAATGTTTAATTATTAATTAATCTTTTTTGTTTGCAATGTATACATGAATGTTTTTTATGGCTGACCTCACCGACACTACCTAAAAATGATGTTCCAAAATTATATATAAATATCTTAACTTGATTTTAATAGTTAATTTAGACTGATTAGCTATACACCTTGCATTATTAGAACACTTGTTTAAATTCATATTAAAAACAAATTATGGAGATCATATCATATTGTAAATACAAAATGATCCACCAATATGCCAAAATTGCGTATTAAATTATAATATGCTTTATTATATAATTTAAAGTTTATATTATGCACTGAACGTGTTCGATTAGTCGGATATTAAACGTAAATTAAAGGAAACCATAGTTACTTAAGATTATATATTATGTATCTATTTGAAAAAGAAAACATTTATTTAGATGCAATATTTGATTTATAAACAATGATTTTAGTTATGTTTGATTAAAAATGTAAGCACTAATATGATTTTGTATTATTATTATCATTTGCTTATTGTTTTAAGAAACATTAATAAAATAAATAATCAATTATTTTACAACCTACAACTTTGAAATAAATAAATTCGTTACATATTTTTTGTATATTTTGCTTTCATAATAATATCAATAAAAAAAACTTATGTGTATTGTAAATTTATTAGAATACTGTATTTCATTATGTAACGTGTATTGTAATAAATTCATTTGATTTTTATTTAACAAGTATTGCAATGAAGACATTATGTTACAGAACATTTTGATTTAATAAATTAAAAATGCAAAATAGAAAAATTAGTATAATTTGTTTTTTAAACGCATGCAATAAAAACAGTTTTACAAAACGAGTTATGTATTCTATTTTTTCTTGTACTTAAATATACCATTATTATAAAGAGTTTTCCAATGAGAAGTTTTATTTTGAATAACAAGTAAAAACTACGCCAATATTAAAAATGGAACGATACACGCTTGAAATTATTAAAATTCACTACAAAAATGGGGAATAATTTTCAGTCACAAATCGCAAAACTAAAGCACTTTTTGGTCGTCGTAAAGCACCTTCTCGGCCGGCAATCGTAAACTTGGTGAAAAAATTTGAGATGTTAGGACAAATTTGTGATGTGAAGAATCAAAACCGTGTTCATTGCACAAGAACACATAAGAGTATTGGTGATGTAGCATGTAGTGTTGAAAAATACCTAGGTTTTGTCAACTCCTCGTCAATTTTGGAATTAGACATTCCACAAACGACATTACACCGTATTTTGCATTAAGGCTTATGTTTTAAGGCTATTAAAGTTCAGTTAACACAAGAACTTAAGCTGGTCGATCACCATAAACGTCGTATTTTAGCTGATTTGGTCCTTCAAATGCATTAAAATAATCCGGAATTTTATCAAAAAATCATCTTCAGTGATGAGGCCCATTTTCACCTCGGAGGCTACGTTAATAAGCAGAATTGTCGCATTTGAGGCTCAGAAAATCCAAGAATGGTTGTTGAAAAGTCTTTGCATCCTTAACGGTATTTGGTGTGGTTTATAGGCTGGCGGTGTGATTGTACCCTACTTTTCAAAAATGAGACTGGTGCAACTGTTACGGTGAATGGACGGCGCTACCAAGCTATGATTAATAATTTTTTATGGCCGGAATTGGAAGATGTGGACAAGGTTTATTTTCAGCAAAACGGCGCTACGTGCCACACAAGCAACAAAACAATTGCAATTTTGCAAAAAAAGTTTCTAGGCCGAGTTATTTCTTGAAGAGGTGTTTACAATTGGCCACCGAGATCTTGTGATTTTACATCTTTAAACTTTTTTTTTTAAAGCCACGTGAAAGATAAGGTCTATGCCAATGCTCCACAATCAATTCAAGACCTTAAAGATGGAATTCCTGAAGTTATCAAGGACATACAGCTAAAAATATGCAAATTAATCATGAAAATTTTATGAAAAGAATGTGGTACTGCAATCGTAACCGTGGCGGCCATTTGACTGATATTGTTTTCAAATGTTAATGGCATACCTTTCTCTTTACAATGAAATAAACATTTCTTGATTTCTCTTAAAAAATACATTATATATGTATATATATAACATTATAGTAATGCCAATTATAAAAAATAATAATAGCTTAGTCAAATGGATGTTTTTACTACAATAAGAAATAAAAATGTCAACAAAATTAAACTTAGTCTACATTATTATTTATGTAATTTACATGAAATAATACAGTTATTAATAATACTAAACTTTACATATAAATAAGTGTTATTTATTGTATATTTAATATAGTTTTTTTAACACGTTCATGACGTCGTGATCCACTGGTGAGTCGCGCATAGTTTTGCTAATAAAAGTCCATATCACCGGTGGGTCACATAGTTTACAATATTATATTTCGTTTCAAACTTTACGTTAATGTCGCAAACACTCTATTTTACTGTAATGACTGCAAGAAAAGCACATTTTTAATTATTTAAGTTATATGTTATTATTTATTATAAGGATTATTCAATAAAAATAAAATGTGTGCATTTAAAAAAAACAGTTAAAAATCAAAAACCATCCATTATAATTACGTTTGTCTTGCCATTTTTTATTTGGATTCCGTCTGCATTCTGCTTACCGTAAACATTTTCTTTTTTCAATTTCTTCTCACACACTTTGTTAGAATTTCCTCTTTGTTTAGTCCCCAACGTCCCACAAATATATGTCTTAAATTCCAAAAGATCTTAGTGAGTTTTACACTTGTATAACAATTATCATAGTAGACAACTTTTCTGAAACTCTTGAGGTTGTTGAGTAAATTCATACATATATTATAAAAATGTTTTTTTAACATAAATTCTTAGGTCGTAATTGTAACTTTTGGGTGTGCATACTATAAAAATTTTCACGCAATATTTATGTAACTTTCCAGGAAGATATTGTCGGAATGCCAGCCTACCTCTCCATGGCACCATAGTATCATCAATAATAATTTTCTTTTTGATTTATAAAAGCTTTTCACTACCCAAGAAAGCAAAAACGCATTTTTTGCACAACAATTGATTAGTTTAGTTAGTTTAAGTTTATTAAATGTAAATAAATACATATACAAGAAATATAAATATTTACATATACATATATAATATGATCAATAATAAAAATTAGAATGTAAACATTCTACTACAAACATAAAATATCAATCAAAAATAATAAAATAAATAATAAAACTTTTTACACAACATCTATAGTTTCTACGAGTAATACATGATATTCAATTAAATTCAAAATTCTGTTTAATATGTTCACAAATTTTATGTTTAAAAGAATAAAGAGTAGCAACTGATTTAATTTCTTTAGGCAAAGAATTATATAGTGTCATGCCATCATAAAATAATGATTTATTTGTTGATGTTTTGATGGCAACAGTTATTGGAAACGTTTAAGTATATGCCAAAAAAAACTAAAAATAATCATGCTAGTTCTTTGCGATTGAATCTAAGTTTATCCACTACTGTAATCCGATCTTGAAGTTGAAAATTCTTTACAACAACATATCCTGTAAAACATCAATCTGTTGTCTCATTTCTGTCTGATCTTGATAAATGTAAATTATGTAATATACGCACGTAATCCATGATGAAGTCAAATACAGCAAACCAATTAGTGCACAGAGTTTCACAGAGTCGCTATGTCTGGAGTCACTGTTATATTGGTATCTAATCAAAATTTTATCTATAGGGTTTTTCAATAAGAGGTTTTGATATTTAAAAAAAAAACGGGAATTTTTTAAGAGAAATCAATAAATGTTTATTTCATTGTAAAGAAGAAGAAATGCCATAACATTTAAAAACAATATCAGTCAAATGGCCGCCACGGTTACGGTTGCAGTACCACATTTTTTTTCATAAAATTTTCTATGACTAATTTGCATTTGCAGCTGTATGTCCTCGATAACTTCACGAATTTCATCTTTATGGTCTTGAATCGTTAGTAAAGCATTTTCACGTGGTTTTAAAGAAAAAAGTCTAAAGGTATTAAATCACAAGATCTCGGTGACCAATTGAGATCACCTCTTCGAGAAATAACACGGTCAGGAAACTTTTCTTGCAAAATTGCGAACGTTTCGTTGCTTGTGTGGCACATAGCACTGTCTTTCTGAAAAAAAAAACGATGTCCACATCAATATCTTCCAATTCCGGCCATAAAAATCATTAATCAAAGCTTGGTAGCGCCATCTATTCACCGTAACAGTTGCACCAGCCTTATTTTCAAAAAAGTAGTGTCCAATCACACCGCCGGCCCAAAAACCGCACTAAACAGTGACACGTTGAGGTTTGAGTTTTTGTGTTAACTGAACTTTAAATGCCTTAAGATTTAAGTCTTTATGCAAAATACGGTGTAATGTCGTTACTATTGCCGGCCGAAAAGATACTCTACGACGACCAAAAAAAGTGCTTTAGTTTTGCGAACTGTGACTAAAATTTTTTCACTATTTTTGTAGTCATTTTTAATAATTTCAATGCGTTGTTAAGCGTGTATCGTTTTATTTTTAATAATGGCGTAGTTTTTACTTGTCAAATGTCAAAAGATAATAGCTTCAAAATTAACAGCTGCCCAAATAGCCTGCTATTCAACTTGAAACTTCTTATTGAAAAACCCTTTATATATAAGTTTGTGTTTTCTACTATAACGTCAATACAATTTTCAAACACGTATGTCCAGCATTAAAACGCAACAATGCGTAACGGGCTTCTCTTATAGTCCTTGGCGGTAATATATAGTTTGATCAGAAGTAATAGTTTGGTATTCATTTATCTGTTCTACCACTTGTTAAACTATAATATCCTATTTAGATAACGTATTATGATGGCTATGATTGACAAAACCTGAATTCAAATCATTGTGAAAATTTTTGATTTTATTGTGAAACTTTATTATATAATTGTGTCAACCAAATTATTTCTTAATTATAATCATCTATTTCACAATATATCATTCCAACAAAACAATTATCGTTAAATTAAAAATAATAATGCACAAAACATGACAACAAAAAACACAGGTACATACAGAATGCAATAAATTTCAACTAGAGTTGAGTACCATTCACAAAAATGCAATAAGTTGGCATTTGATGATTTAGAAATTCATGCATTTAGTAATACAATAAATTAGCATACAGCAGCCATCTATACTAAAAAAATAGTAACATATTACACCAGATTGTATTTGCTAAATCAAGGACAGCATCAGTAAAACAATAAGCTTATCGCAATTGGAATTATGTGCAGAAGTTTTGACCGCACAACTGGTTGGCAGAGTTTGCCATGCTTTGTGGCTTAGCTTTAAAAAAGTATAAAGATTTAAGTTTTCTTTGTTACCGCATAACAAACCATTACCGGTAGTATTGCCATTAACACATTTCTTTACTACATTAATCATACGATACAAACATGAAAAGATTTTTTACTCTGAACCTGTCTACAGAAAAGGAACGCTGAGACATCATTTTTCAATTAACATCTTTCAGTGTAGAATAACACCACTTATAGTTAATTGGCGAATGCCAACACTCTGTATATAATATTTTGTTTTGGTTAATTTATAATTTATAATAAAATTAAATTTAATGAAAAATAATTATAAGTTTATAATTAAAAGGAACATGATTGGCACAGATATTTTGAGAAATAATTAATTATTATTTCGTAATTCTGCTATGGATTACTGGAGTAAACACAAACCCATAAAACAAATTTGAAAATAACATATATTCCGGTAATAAAAATTAATGTTTACGTCCTTGTATTTAATGATAGTTTTTTCATAACTAGTTTATAGATATTTCAGGAGCACAAATCAAAATAAATATATGTAATAAACTATGACATCTACGTACGTAGTTAACGACTAGGACAATGTTCCAATTCCTGCGGTGTTATATGGAGCGTGGACTAGGGCGGGTGTGATGTAGGTAAGTGATGTCAGGTGAATCCTGCAGCATGCTGACTTCGAGTGCGATCGGCCGTCCTAGCTCTATAAAGCGTAAAGTGGGTGCTGGTTGCAGGTTGCAGTTTGATCAATGCGCGTGTGGCCGACAGTGTACGGCAGAGAACCGGCAGCAGCGACGGCTAAAACTCGTCGCGTATTCGCCAGTCGCTCGTCGTACGCGGATCGCCTGCAAACACACAGCAGTCCGCAGGATCACGGCAGGAAAAGCATCGCCCGCGTCTCCTCTCTCTCGCGTTTAGTACTTTTCCGGTGGTGTCGTGCCAGTGTGTGCTTTTAATATTCTATAAAAGGCCACGGTACGTATATTTTATCTGATACAACTACAAAAATTATATCACGGTCTGTCAGTAGTTCTCAGCTACGTTATCAATTTAAATACTATCACGCGCACAATGCGCTATAAAAACCCCACGTCATAATGAGTAACAATACATGTGCAATACGTATTAATTTTCTTATTTTTGTAACAATTACGGCATGATTGACGACACTGATAAGCCGCATTAATATTACATGAGAAAA
Organism: Tachinus rufipes; assembly: GCA_963932245.1. Lineage (NCBI taxonomy): Eukaryota > Metazoa > Arthropoda > Insecta > Coleoptera > Staphylinidae > Tachinus > Tachinus rufipes. Next base: position 74,858,529 of record OZ010744.1, read on the forward strand.
GTATTTTATATAACAACGGCCATTCATTTATTTTAAATACTCCTATCAGCTGCCGAATAACTACAACCTTATCAGTTTTAAACTCAATAAAGTCTACACTAACAATAATAATATGTAGGTATATTATCTTCCGGTTAAAAATTAATAGTACTAATACCGATATTATACAGTGATCTACCCAACCAAATTATTGCTGTTGTATTGAAGTTCATTTCAGACTCTATTGATTAGCAAATGGGTGTTTGTGTTGGATTACAGCCAAAATCAGCTTGTTTTAATGGCATTGTTTTTATTTTGTTAAAACTTACACAAATAAATATTATTAACAATTTATATTTAATTAAATAAAAATATTACAATGGTTTTTTATTGTTATATAATTCAGATTTTGCTCTGTATATTATAACAATGTCTATAGAATTTTATTGAATAATTTATGAACAATAATAAGGGATTTGGAACATTAATACATATTCATTGCAATGTCTTGGAAATTGTAATCATTATTAACCAGTAGGTGAACGTATAATTCTCTAATAACTATCGGTGACCAATTTGTTTGTTTGTTTGTTGTTGTTTGTTAGGAATGGCTCGACATTAAATGAACAAAACATAATAAAATATATGAATAATTATACTTATAATAATTACTAAAATTTTATTTATTATATTGAATAATGGTTGATTCAATATTATTTTTAATTTATTATTTCAAATCAGTGTGTAATTGTAAATATGTTTGTTTCTAAAGTATAAATTATTAATAATTTTATTTAAATATTTTAACAAATAAAGCTATAATACATTCAAGCAAAGTACATCAGCATTAATTCAAATTTATAGCCCACTACGTTCAACTATTAGCCACAATGATTAAATTTTCCGTTTTTTTTAATTGAGTATGTGTATTGTTTAACAATCTATTTATTGATATCACTAATAAAAATTATAATTATGAACAAGTTATTTGTCGACGAATAAAATTTCTATTTGTTTTATATTTAACTCTTAATTCAAAGTTGCACATAATAGATTATTATACATTTGATTGCAAATAAATACTTATCGAAGAACTTATATAGAACACATTGTGTTTATTTAAAATAATTACTAAAGTGTAATATGTACTTGTCAGTAGATTTTAAAAATAAATCTTTTTTTTTGAGAGTTTTGAGGTTTTGCCCAGTTTTTTATTTAAAGTTTCTTTCTTGTCTGTAAGAATTTCTTTTAATCGGTTATACAATTTCTTACCTTCTGTCATTTTTTTTTTGTTTTGACATTTTTGTAATTTTGTTCTAGATTTCCTAAGGCTTTTTGTTTGTTAGTATCTTTTAATTATTACATTCTATACATTTATCTTATCTAAGTCCTTCATGCTATTTATATATTCAAATCTTCTTATATTTCTAATGCTTTTGTTTTGTACATTGTTTTTTATATTGGTTGTTGTTTTTAGTTTTGGACTGTACATTCATTATTTTTTTTATTTCTAATTATATTTAGTTTTGGCTTGGCTAGAGCCTTTTAGAGATAACTTGTTAAGTTACATAAATTGACTGACTGGACTCAGTCGTCTTGTTGTAGGCAAAACTAATAATGTGATTGTATGAACAAGTTTGTGATAATAAGATAGTAAAATTGCAAATCACAACTATCAATTACATTATTATATTATTCCACTATTGCCTATTAAAACATTTTATAATTTACTTCAGTTACATTTTGTTCTATAATTAAAGACGCAAGTGGATGAAGGGTCCATGTAACAATTTCTTAAAAAATGAGATTGTTCAATAGATAAAGATTTTAAGTCACTGGATTTTTTTTGGGCTATGTCTCGTTCGTCTACTGTAAGACATATAGAATAGTTAGTAGTTGCTAAAGGGTGCATAGACAAATATTTCTCTTAATGCATAAGATAAAATAATTGTTTTTTTAAATGCATAAGTTTGTTTTCTATTTTATGAATTTTCTTCTTCTTTATTTTGCGTTTTACAGCTATTTTACATCGACCCAGAAGTCTTACGACTTGTTTGAAGGGGGTTGATGGGACCAACGGCTTATTAGGTGACTTCCGAATCACCCCGGTGGATAAAGAGCAAAGTTAATAACTTTTAGTCATGTTCGGGGATTGAACCCGGGACTGTTAGCGTGCTACACTAACGTTCTATAACTGAGCTATCTTACCGATATAATTCTACAATAAATGTTTGTTTTAGTAAATGTAACCCCAAAACACAGCGGATAAAAAAACTTTGAACGCCAATATCTCCGAATGAACCCTTTATCCACTTGCGTCTTCAATTATATGCTGTTAGTTTATTTTTTAGGTGTGTCAATATTTTAAGCTTAGGTTTGTGTTTTTTTAATATGTATTTCATAAAGAAGAAAGAAGAGATGTAAAGCAAGCAGTTAAATAATTTGTATTTTCCTTTTATAATTAATTTTTAATGTTACTAATAATTTAATATCTGAAAAATTATTATAAATATACAGTTTTTTTTTGGAAAAATCAAATATAAGTAACAGCAAATTACTCTGATAAAGTCGTTTTATACACATGACATGTCGATGTTCTCTTTGTAGGCATTTTGAACCATTGGTAGTAAACTGTTACACAACATCCTGGTCTATTGTTGTTTATCTGTTTTGAGAAACGTGATAAACTGTTTGATGCATTACAACATTTATAAAGGACTTACATTATTACAACGCTTAGTAGTACCATTATTATAATTGTTATGATAGATAAATTTTTGGTTAGAAAATTTTAAATATATGAGAAACAAAAGTTTAAAATCAATTATTCAAACCCAATCCAACTTCAAAGCGGCCAACTAAATACAGTTGCGGTTTACACAAATACTCATCAGTGCATATAAGTGGTACGACATTGCTTAATATTGAAGTATGAATTCAAATAATTGATTTACGTGCTTTTAACACAAATTAGGTGAAAAGTAGTGGTGCAAAGTAATTGTAGCTCCATTGTGTTGCTTCAACCAAATAAACCGAATATTATCGATAAACTTAAGTTTTTTTTCTTCATAATGTTTAATTTAGCTGATGGAGGTATACGTTGTCTGGCATGTCTTTGCAGCAATCTTGAAATATTTTAGGATTCACTAACTGTTTGGTCCTGTTTTACATTTTCTTGGAATCAGGGTGTATCAGAACATTTGTTGTTATTTGAAGTATTAAATTTTGATTTCAATCATTTTCTGGTTTCATAATACTTTGGTGTAAACTTGTAGTCTTGCAAGTCATGCTTTTAATAATGTTATCAAGGTGATTGTTTATTACTGTTATGCTTCTAATATTTTTGGGTAAACAGGTAAAGCTTTTAAAATGATAAGATTTTTAATTACATTATTCGTTACATTTTTAAAATTATTTTGGATAGCTTCTAAATTTGTATTAAACCCATTTTTATCTATTCAGAACTTATATAATGTTTATCGATGACTGATTCATAATATATAGCATTGTCTGCGTCTAGATTTCTTGTAATACTTTTAAATATACAGCCAACTGCGTTAATGAGTTATTTTTTATTATTATTTTGTGATAGATAGGTTTGGAAATTATCACTTATTTAAATAAATAAGGTATCTGATACGAAGCTCTCCATATGAAGGCGGTATTAAGCAGCAAGTGAAGAGAAAAAAATAAATTTAAAAAATAATGTAAATATGTAAATATATTATAATAAACTTATTTAATTAAAAAAATTTTTTTTTTAAATTGTTTGTGATTATTAAACAAACGATTTAAAACATGAGGTTAAAAATATTCTTGGTTGGTAATGTTAGATTTTAATATTTTTTAATAATTTTGCTTGAACTATTTTTGAAAAATTTGTTTTTGACATCTCTAATTTTTATGTACTAAAATACGCTATGTCTCAAATAATATTTTTATTGTTCTTTCAGGATAGTAATAAATACTATTTGAGATAATTAATGGGATTATTAAAAAGAAAGATAAGGCTATTAAAAATATAATGGTCAACATCAGATTTATTTTTTATATTTGGATCTTTCTGTGTAATGTCTATTTGGAAAACTAAGATTTCTTAAACCATGTGTTATCTTTTACGTTAAAATTAAACGTTTTATTTATTTTTTTATTGTATCTTACTTTTGATTTTTCTTTTGATTATATTATTTTATTTTTTGCTTTGATATGAAAATTATTTTAGATTGTAAATCTTGTACTCAACTTTTATATGAAAATTTGGTTTGTTGGTGTGTTATAATATATAATTGGTTTAGAAAAGGTATGACCAAATATTGCGGTGTGAAATCTGTTGTTGTATGTACACTTGGAGTTATAAGAGATTACTTATGTAGCAATTTAAGTTATCTTTAAGACATAAGTGAAATTGTTTGGTGAGAGTGAGCAACTGCGCTAAATGTATGATCATCTTCACATAATTCTGACAATGCTTTTAAACTTTTATTATTGAGTTCTATACTTTGATCTGAATGAATACGTTTTGGAAATTCAAAATGATAAAAGAAAAATAATAATTTATCTACTATTTTTTTGAAAATTTATTTTGTAATTGTGTGTAATTAGAAAAACTATCTTGCAATGTTAAACAAAATGTTTTATCTATCTCGACAAGATCAATATTTAGACGTTTAAAGAGTTTTGTTGGTGTATCAGTAATTGTCATTGGTGAAGTCAAGTATCTGCTTTGTACTTTGTTGACATATGATACAAGAGTTAACAATATTTTCTGTATTTGTATACATTTTTAGCTATTTGTAATGTGCAATTTTGTTAAAGGTTTTGTTTATTCCTTGTGTTTATTTAATATATTTTCATGATCTCCGAATAAAAAGATAATTGTCTTTTTCAATTTTACAAAGTTTTCCTGATGTGAAAGTTTTCAATAAAAATTGAATGTGCTATTAAATTTTGTAAACTTTAAAAAACATTGAAAAGAGAAATATTGTATAATTTACAAGGATAAACAAATCTCATACATAGTACTGGTACATAGAGCGACTTAAATAAGAGGTTGTTTTAAATCTAAATCTTGAGTTATATAGATTACAATGTTTTTATGACAATTTTTAAGTTCTTGTTAGTTATTAATATTTTATTGTAGTCAATTTCCGTACAATCTATTTCTTATATGTATTTTTTAAACTGTTCATTATTATTGATAACGGAATTTAATATTTTGTTATTAATATTTAAAGGATTTATTTTTATTCTTGAAAGTTTTAGCTTCTTTCTGGCTAGTCTACTTTTTGGATCTTTGATTGAGAATAACCATGTCAGTGGTTTATTATCCGTAAATAATTTTAACTTTTGTCCAAAGCGGTACGGTCGAAAATGTTGCTTACACTATTGCAAGTAATTCTTTATCAATTACAGAATACCGAGTTTTTACATCATTTAGTGTTCGAGAAGCATATGCTATAAGTAGATAATTATTTAACGGTCCTTGTAATATGACTGCGCTTATTGCAAAGCGGACGCATCTGTAGTTAAAAAGAATTCCTGATTGAAATTTGGATACGGCAAAATGAAATCTGAAGTTTATTGCATTTTTTATCAAAACAAATCACACCATCATTTTTTTACAAAGGTTTTTTTATTTTGTTCTGGATTTGGTTTAACATTCTTATTAGTTATTATATGTTTGAGATATGCTAGATTTTTGTTTAGAAATTTGCATTTGTTGGGTTGTATCTTTAAAATGAATGTTTTTAAATTTTGGAAAATATTTTGCAATAACAACCTGAGTTTATATTCAATGAAATAAAGTATACAATTTGGTCCATATATACAAGACAGATTGTATTTTGGAGTCTTATTAAAATATTATTCATACATCTTAAAATATTGGCATTTATCTAACTGCTTAAGCAGATTTGTGATGTTGGGCGATGGGCACTTACCGTTGACTTTTAACTCATTTAATTTTCTGTAGTCTACGATTATACGCTATTTATATTATCAGTAATTATTACATTAGTAATTTTATTTAAATCTTTATTTGGCGAAGGAACTTGAATTGAATTTTGGATTAGATATTTCAGTTTTTGGAAGTCTGTTTGTCTTGTAAAGTTACAGCTTCTATTTGGGAGTATAAATAGTTAACATTTGTATATGAATATCTTTATTGGCATTTTGTCAATCATTTTAATTTTTTTTGTTTTTTGGTCAATTGTGAGAACCAAATTATGCATTAATGAACTGGTTATTTATATCATTTCTGAATAAAAATGTTTAGATATTTTGTGAGAGACTTGAGACATTCTATATCTTATAATCTAAGAATAATAAACTTATTCCGCAGGTGGATTAATGTTTTATCAGCAAGAATTAATACAGTATAATACACATTCTGTGTAGAAATCCGAAATCAGCCTAAATGTTAAATCTTAAAGAAAATCTCACCAAACCATATTATGAGTAGGGTTGTTTACATGTTGTCGCAAAACGCTTGCGGGGGAGTGAGTGGAAGCAAGCAATAATTAATTTTCAGGTTAACAAAATCAATTTTTGTTTATTCGTTTATAAAAATTAATTATAATATTCATAACGGTAATAGCAATTCTTAACTAAAAAAACCTAAAAACCTATCAAAAAAACGGTACATGTTACAACGCAATACATAATTCTTAATAAAACTTGCCAACTTCAATCACTCTCAATAAATGTATAAAATATTACACCTTAAAATATTCCCGGGAAGCACACGTGTTTTTTACGTTAAAAATGGCGAAAAGTCTCGCAAAGTCGCTAGTATTTAAAAGACCGAATTGTTTCAAATAACCTCGCGGCTCTCGCGCGTTGATATCAAGGTTCCCGGCACCGCTCACAGATGGCGCCCTCTGGTGGAATATACGGGGTGATCATGTGAGATTGTGCATTACTACAATGTTATACAACTAATGAATTAATTGCAGCGTCATTTTAAATACTATAAAATATTACCATTGGCTATTTTAGAGTTGCAAGAAGCGCAAAGCTTGTCAAGCACTTTTACCACACATTTAGTAGGATTGTAAGTCATGATAGTAGTTAAAACACGTTTTTGAGATGTAATGCAAACGTCTTTTTGAAGCGCAAACTTGCTAGACTTTAATTTTTCTACATAGTCCCTACTGCAGTTAATCTGTGTTTTTCAATAATTTATTTATCAATGGTTTACTAGTAAACCAAATAGCAATTGCTAGATATTTTCCTGAATCTGATATTGGTTGACATAGCTTTTCAACAACTGCAGCAGGACTATTATCTTGTGCATATGGATTTGGCGGTTTTGCATCTGCTAAAGCAAATGTTTTTATAACATATGTATTTATTGGGTTTGTTTAGTATATATATACAAAAGCACATTTCTCTCTAAAAGTTTTTAACTTTTTATCAACTGTGACGTAATCTGACAGTGAATAAATGCACCAAAAACATTTCTAATAAGTGCTAATAGATCTAATTTTACTCAATCTTTTTTGTTTTATTGTTAAATGTTAGATGTTTTAATACAAAAGGACATTTTCAACCTAAAATTATATAGATGTTTTATCACTTTTTCATAAATCTTTTGAATTTGTGTGGTTGCATTTTTTTACGCCTGCTAGAGCAGTCTAAGATGTGCTTTAATTTTAAGTGTAGTATACATAGCATTACTTGCTCTTTTGTAGTTTGGCGTTATTAATTATTTGTTATAACTTTGTTTGTGTTTTCCACAATTATGTTTATAATTATTTCATCACATCAAAAAAAAAAAATCATATACTGACACTTGAGTTCTTACGTTTTGAGGTAGTTTGTGCTTGCGCCGTTTTGTCAGTTTATCTCTCTTCCCCTAAATAATGGAAAATTATTAAATTCTATTTCTGTATCTTCAAGTTTTTGTTAAGATTTACTGTCATCGTTTTTTCCTCTACATGATCTTCAGTCCCTTCCTTTTTTCGAGCGTCGTATTCAACTTGTTTTTTCGTAACTGTAATTCATAGCTGTTTGGCATATAACTTGAAGGTCCTGAGTTTTTAGAAAGTATGCATGAAATTAACAAAAATAATATAGGTCGATCTAAGACAGTACTAAAAGGTTAACTAAAAAGTTATAGAACTATTATATATAATTTAAACAAAATATTTCATTGTACATAGTTTGTGATTTGTTCTATCATTGTATTGTGATTGAATTTTAATAGATAAATTATTTATTTTACTTAAGGTTCTGTAAAAAATAGATTGTGTTTTAACTGATGAACTATAATGATAATGACAAAAAAGTAACAACGCATAAATACTTAAAAATATAGCATTATGTTGCATCTTAACCTAGCCGTTTGTTGAAATCAATTGGCCTTTGTGTTTTGATGTTATTGATTGATTCTCATCCCATCTCTCTATTAATTACATAATCTTATAGTGATTAGTCATGCGTCACATTTGTGGTTTAGTTAATCAGACTAAGCATTGTAGTGATATAGGAATTCAATATAAACAAAATTAAAAGCTTTCAATGATATTAATATAATTTTTTATTATTAATTAATTAATTGGTTTGCCTTTGTGGTTGTGTGGCTTATTGTGTTAAACAAAAATCATTATTTATTCATCTGCATTCACCTTTAATTTCGAAATGAAAGAGGAACAAAAACCCGTAAGGAATTCTTTTACGGATATTGGCAAAAAAGTGGTAGCTCCCATCAGAGTATAAATTTAATAAATAAATGTTATTCTGAGTGGCTTATTTTAGTATTTTCATTATTTAGATACATACTTTTATTAATCAATCAAATATAGCTAGTTTTATTTACTTGGCTTTGTGAATAAATAATATATTGATGTCATTTGCAAATAGATTATAGATTTAACTTTTATTCCGATTGCTGTGTTAATAATCGTCATTTTCATGTTTTATTGTTTGTAGATGTTTATTATATGTTGAGATTTAACTTTTACATTTACAACAATTTCACTATTTATATATTGCATTGCAAAAATAAATATTTTAACTTAAATCAAATGAAGGAACATTTTTAATTAGAAAAGTTCACAACCATTAGGCAAAATTTTGTTTGCAGCTGCATTGATTATCATTTAGTGATTTGAAATGACTAAATAATAAATTCAATAATAATGAAAAAAATTAGAACATAATATGCTTTATTATTAATTATAATGAATTCGATAATAATTTAAAATCTTTTATGAATAAATGTATTATGCATTTAAGGTAATATTTAAATAATTGAGTATGCTTCAAGTAATGCTACCAAGAATTAAATTATTTTAAATGGTTTTAAGTAGCACATCATTCTATCAGCCTTGGATGATGTTTAAGGAAAATATAATATTTAAATAGGTGTTATCAATCCATTTGATGCTCGCTACAGCCACTATATTATTGTGTGAATTTTTATCTAAACAATATCGGATACTTCTTGTAATTTTATCTGGATGTGATAGTACTGATTATTTTACATGCATTTGCTGCTTAGTATAATGAAAAAATAATGTGTAATTTATAGAACCATTTATTAAAATGTGTCAGAAAGAGTAACGGTCTTATTAATCATGAAAAGTTATACATTTAGTTGAATAAGCAGTACTATAAAAAAATTCTTTATAAATTTACCTAGACCGTATAATGTCAAGAACACAATAAACAGAAAGTTGTGTTGGCAATTATTCTATAAATATTTCTACAAATTGAACAGTATACACAGAGATTTGCTTTTTACTTACAGCATATTTTCTGTTAATAATAGATTCTGAGAGTGTATTTATAGGCCGACATTTTGCATATTATACTGATTGACAAATCAATAATTTTCGTAAGCTTTAAAAGTAGAATACTTTATTTCCGATACTCAAACTTTATCTGTGATATATGCAAACTTAATTGAGTATAAAAGAAATTGTGTGGCAATAACACAATAATTTAAATTATTATTACATTACAGAAAAATATAATTAAATGTAGTTAATTGCACACAAATTATTTTCTTTTATATTATAAACATTATTAATATGGTAAACTGGTTGTAGATCAATATTTGATTGTATTTCATAGTTTGCAAATCGCACTTTATTCAAACCCAAAGAATTTCTTTGATTTGAAGGAACACAATGTAGTGTAATAAAATAAAAATATTTTTCATTCTCATATCAATATCATAAAATAAAAGTCATAAACAGACAATAATATTTATATTGTATTTTATATATCATATCATACAATATGCAAATTATTATTGCTTTTAGAACAACTTCTTTGATAATGTAATAAACATCAACATTAATTAATTAATTTTTTTTTAATATATTCTAATTATTAATACTTTAAAAATCAATTTAAATTTATAATGTATATTAGATTGTAGTTAACTAAACATCAACTTTACATTGTAATACTGATATATACCAAATATAGAACTTTTATTATTAGAAACAATGTATTAAAAAAAACATGGTAACTTTTTATTATTTCACATTTGTGTTTAATCACCGAATTACAGGTTATTGTTAATAAAGTTTGTAAAGTTTTATAGAAGCTTCCATTAAACTTATATTAATTCTATATGCGTATTTCCTATTAATCATCATATTAAAACTATATGAAACATGAAATCACATCAACTAATTTGAATATGTAGATAACTTTTAGTAGGATTATTTAGTTCTATATGAATACAGCATATAAAAGTTTTATGAATATGTTGAAAATGTATGCGATGATTAATTGCTGAAGATTAATTTTATAGAAAAGAGAAATAAAGCAATCGTAGTGAGTTCAATGATACTTGTAATTATTATTTTAGTATTTTAATTTTATAGAATAGATTAATTACTGAAAATGCATTAGACTAATTGTAAAACCTTATGAGATCATTTATAATGCAAAGAACTAATCAACAATCCGTATTCAACAATGATTTTATAGTACTTTTGTAACATTAATTTTGATGTAATTTTTTTATGGATGGAGCTAGAAAATTTGAAGAGTAACTTTGCAATTATCAATAACTTAAGGTAGTTTTTTAATTTTGTAAAACAAATTTTTCATAAACATGTTATTATAGCTGTTATGCTCAACTTAGCTTATAATTTTTTTTTATATATAATTGAAGCAACGCACGCTAAACCTCCCAACCACCACACCATGCTTTAATGTCGTATATTAATTAACTTAACATTAATTTATTTAAATAACGGACATTGCAAATCATTCTACCTCATCTTTTTAGTGCGCAAAAGTTACTGACTTCTTTTCTTTGTTCCGCGCTTTAAGTTGCTTTTGCCCCATTGCGGTTCATTTGTACCGGTTTGGTCAATCTTGTCTCCTTGCATTGGCGTTTTATTGTTACAGTTTTCTATCGTTTCTTGCGTACTTTTCTATAAAATAAACCTGCACACAATTATTAATATATTATGCGCAACTAACAAATATATATTTTTGTCTCTCTGCATTACCGCTCTATTGTTACGGTTTGTTATCGTTTTTTTGTAATTGTTTTTAAATTGAACTTGCACATAATTAATTAATATAATTTAATTCTAGCATAAGACCAACTGTTTGTTATTTCAAATTTTTTATAATTATATTAAAACATAATATATTATATTTACCAATTAACTAATTAACACACCCTTAATGTATACTTTAATAACAGTGTGTTTATAACTGTTACTTATTAATGTAATATACTTTGCATACAACCTCAAGGATTAACCGGTCGGTGTAATCTTTTGCAGTTATTGTGCAACCTCAAGGGCTGAAACTCTCGTGCACAAAGCATGCTCAGGTGTTACGTATAAAATTTGTATGCGAACTACGGTGTTACTATACAGCCCTAAGGCTTTATGCCAGTGTATGAATAACAATATTTTACAGCCTAGTACAACCTCTATTCTGGCAGCGTCCCTGGCATACTTTAAATGTCAAGTAATTCAATGAGCCTAATGTCTATGTACTTTGATTTACACATCTTCAAGATTATTTTTGGTCTATGTGTGAATAATTTTAGACAGATGTAAAGTACTTCAATGGTCTCTTGTTAATGTACTTTTTTACGTTTAAATACTTACTTGATCTATGTGTGAATAACCCTATCAAGTTCTTAAACACTACCGTACGTAAACAACATTATATACAGTACATTAATTATTATAAATAATGCTAATAAAAACTTATGTCAACATAGCATTGCATTAATCATATACAGATCCAAAGCATTTGACTTTTGTTTTATCAGTTTTTTTTTCATAATTTTTATTGGATTTTGCATCTTAACCCCGTTTTTAGATTTTTTTTTATTATATATGTAAACATCAGATTGAAAATAAAATAATCTGAAACGAAACTTGGGTAAAAATCTTATTTTTTGCCGATTTTTTTATTATTCTTAATAAAATTTGGTCTTGCAAACTTTTTTGATTGCTTTTTTATCAAAATTGCTTCTTTGTTGGTTAGGAGTTATTTTGCTACTGCAGAGTTTTTTGTTTTTTGGCAGACGCAGACGCAGCTACTATTTTTTTAAAACAACATATTTTTGTTTGAGTTTTTTATAATTTGATTGGTAAATACTAAATTATTTTAGATTTTAGCTTTTTAGCTCTTATTTTTATGCCAGGATTGTTAATTTTTGTAGCTTCACTGATAGAATTTACTTATATAAAAGGATTTGCTAGATGTTTTGGTGTTTTTCTTTTTTTTATTTGTCGCTTAGATTCAGATTACCTTCTACTAGAAAATATTTTTTTTTTATTAGTACCTATTTCTTTCAAATATTTTTTTTAGAGTCAGTTGCTAAAATCATCATTAGGATTTTTTTGTTTTCTAAAAATTTTTGTCTATAGCAGCAGCCTTAGCTAAAAGGATAATTACTGATAAATAAATCATTATTTATTTGTAAATTTGGGAAATCTCAACTCAATTTAACCTTAAAACGAATGCTTGTAATTTGTCGGTGTGGTGCTTCTTGAGGGTCCACGTTTCAACCCCGTACAGGAGCTTGGAAAATACGTACCAACGTAGCATCCTCATCCTAAGATTTATTTTAATTATTTTTTTATGCGGACGTTAAAAGTCAGTTTCTTGCAAAAGAAAATTGTGATCTAGTTTTCTGAGTACTAACACTTGGGCGGGTGGGTGGGTAAGCTACTCCATTCCAAACTTTTGACTAGTATGCTTTGAAACGCCTCACTTACTTGCTCAAGTGCTTATTTTCAAGAAAATGATTATTTGTCTTCTATGCGGCCGTTAAATTGATTTTGATGCATGAGAAAGTCGTGATCTAATCTCTTGATAAGTAACATTTAAATGAGAATGTAGGCCATTTTATTCTAAATTATTGGCTAGTTACTATGCTATGGAATGATTCACCTAACCACCCAAGTGATCAAAATATTTACTATCACCTAGCTCCTTCTTCTCCGACAAAAGGAGCACTTGCAGAGAAGACACATTTTTAATTCTTCTCTATTCAAACTACTTGAGAGTAATTGTAATCTAGTATGACCCATCTACCATCCAAATGTTAGTGATCTAAAAATTTAATATCTCTTCTTCCTCTGACAAAAGGACTTCTAACACTTGCAGAGAAAAGGATTTTTTAATTAATTGACAACAAACACTTTGAAAGATGGGTGGGCACTTTAATTTAAACTATTCAATGATTTTTAGGGGCAGGAATTAAGACAATTGTTTTGGTTTACTTAAATTTTTGTCAGTGTATTTCTTTTATAAGGCGCTGTTTTTTTCTTGTATTTGAATACTAAATTTATTCGAAAATACTATTTATTGATTGATCTACCAGGAAGGTATGCCGTGCGTGATTAGAAAAACGCTGCAAAGTAAAATACATTGTTCCCCACTAGTCTCATCATATTTATATTACACATAACACAAACACTAAATAGCGTTTGCAATGTGTCAATAATCCTTAATACACAAATAGTTTTAATGAATTTCTATTTGTAAACTATTTGACGTGCCGTTGCACCTGTTACAAATAGTTCTATTTGTTTAAACAATATTGATATTTAGTTATTTTGCATGTCTCCGATTATAAATATAATCTAATATTTTAAATGTTAAAATTTAAATTTGGTATACATATTTTATTTTTTGTTAAAAATTAAACAATATGCGAAAGAATAAAAGATCAACATAAATTTGAAATTCTTATTTTTTTTGGATTGGTATTACTAATTAATTTGGTCATGTTTCTACTACATGTGATTTTATTTATTAGCATATTTTGACATAATTAATATTTACATATATACCAGCAATAAATCTATTATTTTAGAAATTATAGATCAATTGTGAAATGCAATACATTGGGATTTAGTTTTACGTTTTATTGTTAGCACTGAGAAAAAAATGGAGCAATACGCATTAAACCAAATTTAAACAAAAATGTTTACAAAATGCGGATTATCTGACCGTAACATTTGATAAAATACAAATTTGTTTTTAGAAAATGTATGCAAGTACTGTGTAAAGTAAAATACTTTAGTATGATTTTTGCTATTATTATTACTGGTACCACATATGATCATAATATGTAAAAGCGTATAGAAATTGTTGTGACAGTGGCGGAACTAGGGTTTTTGAATCTTATTGCAAAATAATAAAAAGGGTTTTTGTCAAACAGTTCTTAAATGCCATTAAAAAATTGCAAGTTATTTGTAAATAATTGTTGGCCAAATGTACTACATATGTGCAATATTGTGTCCTATACTGTAAATAGTAAATCTGGCAAGCAATTTGCAGCAATGTAATTAACTGCGTACCATCTGTCAAAAAGCAAGTGATAATTTAAATATATTTTATTTGTTAAACAATTTACATTAATAATTTATGTTGGCGGAAATATTGCAGACTTGTCAAGTAGTATTCTAATCTATTAAAAATACTGTCATAAAAGAAAGTACACTTGTCAAAAAGTTACTAAACTGTCTTAATATTACTACATCTGTCAAACGTTATTAAAAGTATCAAATAGTTTTTTAATATTAATCTGTCAGGTATTACATTTGTGAACATATTACTAACAATTTCAAAAAGGTACTAACATTGCCAAACAATTTACAGCAATGTGTAAAGATATGATATATTGGAAACTGTTAGTTAAAACATTACAAAAACTGACAAACAGTTTAGAAAATAAAATATATTAAATTGTATTTTAAACTGTCAACATTGTTACTAAACCTGTCAAAAATTAATTCAAAATGTCAAAATTTAATCATGTTTTTAAACAATTTACAGCAAAGTGACAAAACTCAAACTGCCAAATACTGCATACTACATCTGTCAGAAAGTTACTAAAACTGTTATACAGTTTACAATATTATAATTTGGCAAAAATGTATCAGATTTGTCAAGTGATAGTTTAACTATCAAACTTTTTGCAGTAACGTATAAAAAACAATATAAGTTTAAACTGTCAAATAGTTTTTGTTTATTGTATATAAACATTATAAGTTCGAAAAAACGTAGCAAATCTGTCAAAGAAATACCGTTATGTTAGCAAAAAATGTAGTAGATCTGTTAAATTTATTCTAATCTGTTATACGAGATGTCCAGAAAGGGTAGGGGGTATTTGCAAATTAAATAAAAACAGAAATACAAGTTAAAATTGTATAATTTATTTTTTATTTTTTTAGACAAAGCTTTGTAAAATTAAGTGACAAAGATTATGTTGTTTAAATGTTGACCTTTGCGCTGCTAGCACTTTTTTATCCGAAACGGAAATTAGCCGTCACGCGTCGGTACATTTCTCTGGAAACAGCGTTCATTTTGATGCGGATATTGTGCTTCAATTGCAGTAATGTTTGTAGTTTTGTTTTTATAACTTTCTCTTTAAGGTATTTCCATACAAAATATTCAATTAGGCCTTATTTTTTTGAAGGCTGGCGAGAACGAGCACTTACGGCAAACAGTGAACGGTATTGCGACATGTTAAGGAACTTTTTGATTCTAGAACTGCAGGTATTTGATAGTTTTAATGTGGAAACATATTTTTAACAAGGGCCACTTGCCACACTTCAAACCAATCACTTGAGATTGTCAATCAACATTTTTCTTAAAAAGTGAACTTTTGTCGAAGCACCATTAACTGGCCTCTAAGAAGCCTCTATGTTACACCTCTTAATTATTTCTTATAAGGGTACCTTAAAGAGAAAGTTTAAAAAAACAAACCACAAACTCTACTGCAATTGAAGCACAACATCTGCACCGAAATGGCCGTTGTTTCCAGTTAGTTAGTTTATATTTTTTGCATATCGGCCGCCGTCGTTTCCAGAGAGATGTATCAACGCGTGACGGCTAATTTTTGTTTTTGGTTAGAAGAATGCCAGCAGCGCAAAGGTTAACATTTGGACAACATAATTTTTAGCACTTAATTTTCCAAAGTTTTGTTAAAAAAAAAATTAAAAATTCCGACTTGTATTTTTGTTATTATTGAATTTGCAAATACCTCTTACCCTTTCTAAACACACTGTACAAAAGCCGTTATTAATAAGTTTTAGTAACTTAGTAACTGCTTACAAAATACAAAAATTGTAAAATAGATCACAGTTGCGTCACAAATTATAAAAAATTTACTTAGTCAAATAAATTAAAATTACTTTTGAAAAATAGAAAAGTATTGATAAAATGCCATTTAAAAAACATTTTTGATAATTTTAGATTTTTGAAACATTTTTGAGGATTTTGTAATATTTGTAAGAATTTTAGAACATTTTTGAGCTAATTAACAATTCTGATTTTTTTTTTAGTTTTTGAATCGTTTATGATATTTTTGAATTGTTTTTTGACAATTTAATAACGTTTTTAACAATTTACGAACATTTTTGATATTTTTAAAACATAATAATAGATTTGAACGAAATTTTTGACAGTTTTTTAACATTTTTGATAATGTTGGAATATTTTTGACGGTTTGGGAAAATATCAACAAACTTAAAAAAACAATTTGACAATTTTGGTAATTTTTTGACATTTTAAAAAAGTTTTTAACAATTTTAAAATATATAGAGGAACATTTTTGACAATTTCAAAACATTTTAGACAATTTTGAATGATACAACAGACAGAAGAACATTTTTGATCATTATAAAAGGTTTTTGACAATTTTTGTATTTTTTAACAATTTTGGAACTATAACGTTTGGTATTCATATTTATTTGTTTGTCAAATAGGTTTGACAACATTTTTAACATTTGTAGAATATATACACTTTAGGAATGTTTTTTCACATTTGCCAATCAGTTCTTACATTTGTAAAACATTTTTGACTGTTTTTGAATGTTTTTGACAGTTTTAGAATGATTTAAGAAATATTTTTGACAGCTTAAGAACATTTATGACATTTGTTAATTTTATTTACATTTTTGACATTTTCAGAACTTATTATATTAAAGCGGAACATTTTTGACTGTTACTTGTTGTTACATTTACGTAAATTATTAGAAATGAGCTATTAGAAGGATGAAAATAATGAAAATAAAATAAACAAGATCAAATACATGAACAGATTACTAAAAATTTGGTAGTAGTGGAAAGTGTTAAAAAATAATAATGCAATAAATAACCATTGTTAAAATATAAGAAAACACTAAAATAATGAAGACAAACACCAGTCAAACATGAACACAACTGTCAAATAATGACACAGTTGGTATTGGATGGCATAGCTATAAAAGAATGACTTGTGAAATACTAGTATAATTAAACTGTCAGAAGTTATAAATAAATAAAACTGTATTAATAAATGTTTGGTCAAACTTGAATATAACTGTCAAATGATTATTGAACAGTCAACAATAAAATAGTTTATCTTGGAATTTGGTTTTTAGTTTTTGAGTTCAGCCCTAATAGCAATTTTCAGATGATAACAAAATGAAGCAAAACAATCTGCAAAAATAGTATTATGGCTGTACGCAACTATCATAATACTATAAAGGATAATTTTAGTGACTAAACAGAAAAACACTTGCAAAGTAGATATATGCCAAAAATTTAACTAACTAATTATTTGCTTCATAACGCCTAACTTCATCTGGACTTTGGAACATTGCGGAAAGGGTTGGCAAACACTATTTTTTTTTTAACATGGACAAACTATTTCAAATCTGTATTGACGGTTCCAAAAGTTTTAGAAACTTTAGGCATAAGAGTTTATGTATTCTTACTACTGAAATGTGAGTGTTGGTAAAGGTTGGAAAATTTTTAGGCACGTATAGACTTAGACAGAGAAATGAAAAAAACAAAAGATTGAATAATTGCATAGAACCATTTGATACGTGGCTTTGGAGGAGATTAATAGGCATTAAAAGATTTGACAAAATTTGACAAAATTTGAAATAAAAAAATGTTGAAAAGAACAGGGCAGGAAAGATTAGGTATAATCATTAATAAAAGAAAGAATAGATAGGTCATGCATTATTTATTCAATAACATGATCTAAAGAATAGTAAATCCAATTTCAAAAAAAGGAAGGAGACATTGCAAAATGACTGATGTTCTAAGGAATAGAGAAAGGAACAGTCAAATAAAGAATTGGACTGATGACAGAGAAAACTGAAGAAGAGGCACGTATGACCTAAAATACAAAACACTAATAATGGTACCGATGAAAATATATTTTCAAAGTGTGCAAATTTGCACTCTAGACTCAAACACCAATGAAAAACCCCAACTTTATACTAAGAGCAAATACGCACAGTATCTTAAAAATAAACTGGATCAACAATCCGTGCTGTAGACTGGAAAAAATTCATTGATTGTGCCAAACTTTAAATTAGTCAAATATTACTAATTTAAAAATATATTCTTCATGTAGTATAAAAAGAAAATGTTTTCATGTTTTTATATTAATTCTTTATACTGAAAAGTTTTCAATAATTAGATAATAAAAATTCATACCATTTCCTGCTTTAATGCAAAAGTTAAATTGGAATAACATTATACTATTTGTCACTCAAATTCCGCATATATTTATCAGGCATTGATTCCATGCCATGTAATATAATATGTCACAATACAAGTCTAGAGGCCACATTCGCAATGTCAATTTATGTTTACCAGTGTGTAGCAAATATTCAATAATTTTTTATGTAAATATTTGTAAGTTAAATGAATTAAATGAATAATTAATATGATAAAGATAAACTGGACAAATAAACAACTGTTAGAAAATAATAATAATAATAGATTACTTTTTTCTGATACGGTATACAGACAAAAATATAATAATAAAATTCACATATGGTATATCGAGTAATGTACTATCTGCATAAATTTTAATAATAAGTATCAATTTATGTCTTAATTACTCTAATCAATCTACAGTAGTTGAAAATAAAAACAACAAACAAATTTATTTAAGTTAAAATACATGTCACGTATCATTCAAATCTTCACCATATGAAAACAAAACAAAACAAAAAATAAATGTCACGCTGTTTACGTTTACGTTTACATTTACATTTTTATTTAATAATAACTGTTATAATTAAATTGTAATTAAACACTTGGCACTACGGAATACATATATATACCGATTTAGATATATATACATATCGTATTGAGTTTCGGCACGGGCGTTTACATAAAGTAATATTTAAGAATGTAGGCTGTACTCTATAATCTTATAACTGATACCAGATTATGATTATAAAAAATAATAACTCATTATTTTGAACTAATTTAATTCGAAAAAAATAATATTTTGTTTACTGCTTAGTTCATAAACTAGATTAATATGATTTTTAGCGTGTGTTTAAACTACTAATGTATTTTAAAAACATAAATAGATTATTTGAAAGTACTTTAAATTTATTATTTGTCTAAGTGATCTATCATAAAAACAGGTCAACATGTTTACCAAAAGATAGACTTGTAGTATTATAAATGCCAGACATTACAAAAACTTTTATAAACAAATTTATTTCTTAATTATATCTTAATAATTGCAAATTAATTTTTTTTATTTAATAATTTTTAATCTTCTGTTAAGGTCGAATTATAATTATAGACTTAAAACCAATATTAATGGTTAACTACTTATAAAAACTATAACATATGCAGCAAAAAGTAACAATAATAATGAAAAGACAATCAATCAAATAATTAAGAAATTAAACATTTACCTAAGGCTGGTAATTGAAAATAATTATTAGACCCCAGCTGCGTTGTTAGAAGCGACACGTTTTGCAAAAAAAATATCCAAAATTTATGCGAATAAATATAACGCGGTGTTAGTCCCTAAAACCGAAGATTGTTGATGATGTTTTGGTGGCCTATGCTATATATGTGGGATTTATTAAAGTTTACACAAAGTTACAACAGTAATGTATTAAAAAAGAATGAAAGATAACACATGAATAGAAATAGCACGTTTTAAATATGGTTCGTCTTGCGTCGTTGTCGGGATATGTTCACTTATCAACGTCTTAGTCTCGACTGCCCGCGGCCCACAACCCCACATTCACCACACTATGGTCACCAGTGTTGCCACTCCACATTCGGCCGTCCTGAACTAGTCCGCCTCGGACTCTGCTCCTTCGTTTGACCATGGCTTGATGTATTCTGCGCAGGTTGAAGTCTTCTTTGGCCCATCGGTTGTCCCTTCTTTGGCGACGTCGTAGGTGTTGTTAGTCTTGACCCTTGTAATCCTATACGGACCCAGATACTTTGGCTTTAGCTTAAGCCCAGGACCATATTGCGTTCTTTTGATTGCAACCAGATCTCCTTCCTTATAGATTGATGCTGGTCTTCTTCGTAGGTTGTACCCCTTCTTGTTTTCTGATTGGACCTTTTCGATCTGCTGCTTGGCTGCTTCTCGCTGCTCTTCTCTCTCTTCTTGGTAAACTCTGACATCTTCCTGGTTTAGTAATTCTCGGATTCGGGCATCTTCTTTGTTGCGCATCTTTACTCCTATCATCAATTCAAAAGGACTGGTTCCAATACTTCTCTGTTGAGTTGAGTTGATAACTCGCTGCAACTTCTCGACATGCTTGTACCATTTGGATGGGTCTTCGATTGACAACTTTGCTAAAACAGGTATGATTGTAGCATTTAAACGTTCTACTTGCCCGTTTGCCCTAGGTAGACCAGCTGTAATTAGAACATGCTTGATTGCTTCCTGGGAACAATAGTCTTCAAATTCTTTAGAGGTTAATGCAGTTCCTCTATCAGACACGATTTCTACTGGATTTCCAAACGTGGACTTCTGGACTTCTAGCTTCCTTATCACTTCAGCTGACGTGGTACTCTTCGTCGGATATAGCCACACAAACTTTGTGAAACTATCTATGACTGCCAAGATATGGTTGTAGTTCTTGCTTGTGGAGTCTAACGGTCCTAAATGATCCACGTGATACGTATGAAGCGGTCCTGTTTTCGTCAATGGATTTAAGTATCCCTTCAGTTTTCCTCGCTTCGCATTCACTACAATGCATGGCACACAGTTTCCAATTATTTTCTTTACACGCGACTCTAACTCTGGTATGTAGTATTCTTGTTCGATCAGATCTTTCGTCTTCTTGACGGAAAAATGTCCTTTTTCATGATTTATTCGAATGATTTCTGATTTCATCTTATTCTAAACTACTAGTAACTCGTTATCCTTGATCATTTTGTATAACAGTTTGTTTTTCATAAAATAGTCATCATAATCTCTTTCTCTTAGAATTTGCTTGATCGCTCTGATCGTCTCATCATCATCTTGGGCTGCTTTGAACTTCGCAGTTGTGCTGTCTACTAATAGCAATACTGGGTATCGGCTAAGAGCATCAACGTGTGGAAGTCTTGCGCCTGGTCTGTGTTCTATTTTATAGTCAAACTCTTCTAACAGCAACACCCATCGCGCTACTCTGGTCGTCAGATCCTTTTTTTCCATAGTTTTTTGAAATGCGGAACAATTGGTGATTATCTTGAAGTGCTTTCCAAGAAGGTACACTCGGAATTTCTTCAATGCCTCAATAATTGCTAGTACTTCCAGCTCATAACTTGAGTAGACTTCTTCAGCAGCTGTAGTCTTGCGACTCATATAATGAACAGGATGTAGCATTTCATCATCTCCTCGCTGTAGCAGAATTGCACCATAGCCATGCTTGCTCGCGTCTGTGTGCAGTTCGGTTTCGCTTTCTTGTTTAAAGATGTTTAATACTGGCTTAGCTGCAAGTATTTCCTTCAAGTTTCTGAATGCCGCCTTTTCATTGGTTCCAAATTGAAATGTAACGTTCTTCTTTAGCATATCGCTTAACGGCTTTGCTATTTGGGCATACCCCTTGATAAATTTTTGGAAATATCCTGTCAATCCTAGGAAACTCTGCAGCTGTTTAGTTGTTCTTGGTTCCGGAAATTTGGTTACTGCTCTAGTCTTCATTTCGGATGGAAAAACTTTTCCCTCTTCCAACGTGTGTCCTAAAAATTCGACGCTTTTCTTCAAAAAATGGCATTTTTTTACATTTATCTCCAATCCATACTCTGACGCAGTCTTCAGTGTTAACTCTAGTTTTGATACAGCTTCCTCTTCGTTCGTTGCAGGTATTATCAGATCGTCCATGTATGTAAGCACTGTTCCATTTCTTGATAAGTTTCTAAAAATGCAATTTATGAACTTCTGAAACACTGCTGGTGAGTTGCACAATCCAAAGGGTACTCGTTTAAACTCGTATTGTCCTTGATGAGTTACAAATGAAGTGTATTTACGACTATCTTTTTCAACGCTTACATGGAAGAATCCACTTTTCAGGTCTATTGTACTGAATATTGTTGCATCTTGAAGTCGGTCTAGCACATCTTCAATGAGAGGTAGGGGATAACGATCTTTGACTATTTTTCTGTTTATTCCACTGTAATCAACACATAGCCTTGGAGTTCCATCTTTCTTTTTTACTACTACCACTGGGCTTGCATATTCAGATGAGCTTGGTTCAATGACTCCTTCTTCCAACCATTCTTCTACTTGTTTATCGACTGCTTCTCTTTCGGGAAATGGTAGCCTTCTGGGTCGTGATGAGATTGCTTCATCATCTTTCACAATAATCTTCATCTCTATCTCGGTGGTCTTTGTCTTATTTGGTTTGTAGGCTTCCACGGTGTTCTTGACTGCATCTCTTGCGATTTTACTCGATTGGCTGCCTATATCCAGTGTTGGTTCTTCAGCTTCAATTCTCAGGAGGAATGGGGTATTGTCTTCTTGCAACTTCTTAACTCGTATGCTGGCTTCGTTCATGATGACCTCAGCTTGTCGTAGCAGTTCGCGTCCGATGATGGCGTTTACGGGCGTGACGTCATTGCTAACTACGTAAATTGCAACTGGGTAATTGTCTTCGTCTATGATCAGGTTTTCCTCGAAGTATCCTAATGTTTGGACATAATTTTTCCCAAAACCATTAAGAAGTAACGTTGATTCTTTCAGCTTTGGACATCCAATTGATTGGTACACGTCTTTATTTATCAGGTTCACTTGGCTACCCGAATCGAACAATGCTTTGATTGCGACACCTCTGATAACAATCTTCATTGAAATGTTTCCAGTAGCTTTCTTATTTAAGGAATGGACGCTTGCTCTGTCTTGGCCAACGTTGCACTGATTCGCTTTATGGCCGTATTGATTACATTTAAAACATTTGGGACCCTTGTCCTTATCCCTACATTCCAACGACTTGTGCCCTGTCTTGCCACAGTTATAACATCTGGGTTTTGAATTGTTTTGGACGGCTTCACTCTTAACTCCGTCAGTTTTAATTTTTTGAGGGACCTCACGTGACTTTGTTTTAATACTAGCATAAATCTGTAGTTTTTCTTTAAACGATTTGAGATCTTTTGCCCCATATAAGACTATTTTATTTACACTGCTATCTGGCATACCATCGATAACGTATTGAATAAGAGCTGACGTCTCAATGCTGCCTCTGCTAGCAAGCTCTCTCATGCTAAGCAAGTATTCTTGGGGTGACTCATCTTTTTTAATCTTTCTTTTAATAAGCATATCATGCAACTCTGCACTGTTTATTTGTTCAGAAAACTCGTCTAATAAAGAGTTTTTTAATTGCCTCCAAGTGCTTATTTTATTTTGACTGTTAATAAAAAGTTTGGCTAAGCCACTCACCCTTCTTTTTGCAAAGATCAGCTTTTGTAAGTCATCCCAGTTCAGTAAAATAGCGGTTTCTTCAAATTCCTCAATCCACTTTTCTACAGGATAGTTGTCATCGCCTTTGAAAAATCTCACGGAGTCCTCGACGTCTCTAAAGGTTAGTGCGAACGCGTGTGTATTTTTTTTTCGTATGCTTGGATGATGCGATTGACGGTGCATCTGATTCTTTGTCGACATCATCACCGTCGTTGCTATCTGGTGGGTCTTCCGGTTCACTATCGCCATCCTCTGGTGCAATCACTTGAATGCTATTTATATCGGTAAGACACTCGCAGATTCGTGTACTGATTTCTTCTTTGGTTCCTTCATAACTTAATCGCAGCATTAAACAAATTGCCGTCAAATCTCCAATTGAAAAATTTCTCTGTACGTACCCCACTTTTGCTTTAAATTCGTCTGATTCTGTCGAGTATTCGAACCCTCTAAATTCTCTGAGTTTCTTCCTACTACTTCTGTCACCCTCAGCTTCGAATATTAATTTATAAAGCGCGTAGGCGGTTACCTTGCTTGCTGATGTAATGCTTTCCTTTATTTCGGGTATCTGTCCTAAGCACTCCATTGCAATACAACGCGTAATTGTATTTGTATTTGTTGATGTGCTTTTTTTGCTCGAAACTTATTTCCTATGCGCCGCTTCGTGTGCTCGTAGCGCTCGGAACTTATTTCCAATGCCGCTCGCAGCGCGGGAGAATACCACGCGGCCTGCTTTTTCTCGGGCGTATTCTAACCTGTTCACGCACTTGCCGGCGTGCTTATTTTTGCACTTTTGTCTTTTCACTCTTTGTCTTTCTGTTTTAACGTCTTTACACTTTTTTCTTCACTTCTTTGCACTTTCTGTTTTTCACGTCTTTGCACTTTGTGTTTTAACGTCTTTACACTTTGTTTTTCACGTTTTTTTTTTTAAATAAAACTGATTGCGGTCAACGTGGTCACTTTTTATTCCGGGTTGAGCCCCCAAGTTTGTGGGATTTATTAAAGTTTACACGAAGTTACAACAGTAATGTATTAAAAAAGAATGAAAGATAACACATGAATAGAAATAGCACGTTTTAAATATGGTTCGTCTTGCGTCGTTGTCGGGATACGTTCACTTATCAACGTCTTAGTCTCGACTGCCCGCGGCCCACAACCCCACATTCACCACACTATGGTCACCAGTGTTGCCACTCCACATATAAATATTTTAAACATTTTCGGTCACAAGGTATTAAGTACAAAATCTTTGAACAGAATACATTTTCAGATTTATTATATAATTAACGTAGATAAATAATTTATTTTATTTTATTAAATGTTTAAAATATTTATATGTGGAGTGGCAACACTGGTGACCATAGTGTGGTGAATGTGGGGTTGTGGGCCGCGGGCAGCCGAGACTAAGACGTTGATAAGTCTAGAATCTATTTAGATTACGTACAATATTTAGATTACGTACAATATTTATCATGCTTATTTTTGGTAATTGCTATTTTATAAATTGTGGATCTAGACATTACAAGTATCTAAGTATCGAAATTTTGACATCAGCACATTTTTTTATTAACAAACTTTTTAAAATAAATATTTTTATTTATTTTATTTTGTTTTTATTTTTAATTTCAAAATGTGATGTTTAGGAATTACATAATATACCACAACAACATAAAAATACTTTTGAATTTCAATGAGTGAAACTACACTCGCTGAAACTATTACATTGAAGACTAGATTTGAGCAGTCTGTTAACATTGACTTTAAATATTTATGTTTCAGAAAATACTGAGTTTGGAAGTTCATTCTATTTGTTGATAGTACGGTTAAAGAAATTTTTCTTAAAAGTTTTGGTTCTACATTTCTGAACTGTAAGTGAATATTTGTTAGAATTCCTAGCAAGGCCTTGTACTACGAGTAAATATTTGCTTAGATGGCAAAATGTCTTAAATTTTGTTTGAACAATGTTTATTAAAATATTTATAGAAAACGCAAAGATTTCCAACATTACGCCTGTATTGACTTAGATACTAAGACAATTTTGGATCGGCTTTAATTTAAAAAGTTTGTTTCTGAATAGAGTTTAAAAGAGATAGTGTAGTTTCCAATTCTCCTCCTAATACTTGAAAACAATATTTAATACAAGGACAAATATAAGTTTTATATATACGAGTATATATACAAAAGTTGGACAGAAGTAAAAAAACTTTTTACATTAAAAAATCTTAGTTTTCTAGATACTTCTGAAGCTATGTTGACAGAGAAGATTATGTGAGATTGTAACACTTACAAGACAAATTAAAATAGATTTAAATATGGATTTGTTGTTAAGTTTAATATTTGATATTGATGATACTACGAATTTGTATTTTGAAACAGTAAGAAGTTGAGTTAAAATTGACCATGTTGGCAGTGCCCCATTTATATTTTGTTTTGAGGTTTTTGTTTATAGATGCTACATATTCTATCTTAGAAATTTCAAGACACTCTGCTATATTTGTCGACATAGTCTTTGGAAAGTATGAAGTATAAAGGGTGCTATCATCTGCAAAACTAAGAACGGGATTTTAGTTATTTAAAAAAGTTCATTAATGTAAATTAAAAATAAAATTGGCAACAGAGCAGAACCTTGAGGGACACCAGCATTTATAATTTTGGGGTCAAAAATAAAATTTTTAGATATTGCCAATTTTTGGCTAAAATAATAGGTCCTAAAAGTATAGTTTGTAACTATTAACTCGATGTATGCTCTTTAAGTTTATTCTTGAAAGAATATGAATCTTAGATATATATATTAAAAATTCAAAAATATGAGATAAATTTTACGACAATAAAGTTTTAATAAAAACAATAAAAAATAATATTAAATCATAAAATTTAGAGAAAAATTTAATTTTTTTTTTGTAACATGTGATGTTTAAAAAATTTATATATCTTTTTTGTAACATCAGACAAATTGGGATCTAACTTTTTGTACATTTATAGTTCGTATTTTGGTTTTTTTGTGTAGGGACAAATGCAGCATTTTTGTTTTTTTTTTTAGTTACAGTCATTTGAGGCGTTTTGTATTTTTATAAGTACGTTCTGAATAACAGTCCTTAGATCTGTTTGTAAATTAGGAATAGAAAATCTACGGTTTAGATACGGTGTAAAAAGCGTCAGAGCAAAATTTTTTGTGAATGCAAACTGCTTTCAGGGGAAACACTGATGAGTCTGAACAAAAAATAAATCAAAAGTTTTTGCACTTAAAATGTTTTTTTAAAAGTACAGCACTTTAAGAAAAACAAGACAAAAATTAGTTGAAGCAATGTAATGTCCGAAAAAAGTTACTTTTTGCTTTGACAAATATGTTTAAATGCGAGTCAGAAGAATGTAGTAATATTTATTTTTATTTAGATGTTATACGCAATTGTTGTTTTCATAAAGTGTAATTGTTGTCACAAGTTTATTAGTTATAAAAATAATTGTTCTATTCTAGATTTTTTTTTTGCAGAAATACTTACATTGTACGTAGAACTTTGGCCTGGTAAAGTTTACCTCTTCCATATATGCCTAATATCAAATGTGCATCTAATACAAAATCTTGGTTCTCTATCTATGTCTAATTTCAAATGAACATCTAATATTTGCAAGCAAGCTTTGACTCTAGACCAGACTCAATTGATTTTTTGTTTTTTGTTACCACACAAACAGCAATTTTTATGATTTTACTTTGTTTCGATTTAGATTAATTTGAATTTGAGAAAGATCATTACTGGATAATAATGAATATGGTCGTTTTAAAGAAAAGTTGTACGTTTTCTATACGTTGGCAGTAATATTTCTGTTGCTGTTATCAATTGGCAAAGGAATCGGGAGTTTTATTTTTTATCTGATAAATCTAAGCCATTTTATTCTTTTCCGCTATAACCATAGTTATTATATAAATAACTAGTACGTGCGTCTGTTAAGAGCTAAAACTTTGAGGCTATATTTATTTGACAGTTGTTCACAAAATGTTTTTTTTTATTCTTATTTTTTTTACATTACTGCTTGGAATAATGAACGCTCAGTAGATTTTAAAAAAAAGTGATAAGGTTATTTTTCTTTTGAGCTAAAAGGGTATCTTCTTGAAGACTTTGCATATTGTTAGGTTCACTCCGGAATGAATTCTGGAAGTTTGGGTTACTTGAGTGATATGCAATATCTTGTCTATTTGTTTGAATTACATATATTGCACCGCCCTCTTGGCGTTACGTAAAGTTTAGTGACTGTCGGATGTTTGTCTGAACATATGAACCATCTAGTTGGCTAATAGACTTGATGCAGATAGGAATATCTTCATAAAGTGTTTGTCACTCGCTTGAGACAAGCGGAGTTTTAGCTGATTCTTAGCTGATAATGATGCGCCGATCCCGTTGCTTGCGCATAGGATTTTGTTGTTGCTAGAGTTGGGTGCGCTTCTGGGTGAAGCATAAGTCTGCTGACAATGAATTCTGGAAGTTTGGGTTACTTGAGTGATATACAATATCTTGTCTATTTGTTTAAATTACATATTGCATCGCCCTCTTGGCGTTACGTAAAGTTTTGTGACTGTCGGACATTTGTCTGAACATATGAACCATCTAGTTGGCTAATAGACTTGATGCAGATAGATATATCTACATAAAGTTTTTGTCATTCGCTTGGGACAAGCGGAATTTTAGCTGATTCTTAGCTGATAATGATGCGCCGATCCCGTTGCTTGCTCATAGGATTTTTTTGTAGTTAGAGTTCGGTGCGCTTCTAGGTGGAGGATGAGTCTGCTTACAATGAGCAGATGCCTTACCGTTGGCTAGATCTCAGTTTTTATAAACCGGGCCTTTATAACTGGTGGTGTGCGCCCCACTGCACACGGTTCATGTAGCTACATGTCCGGATTCTTTGTTCAATGTGCACGTGAACTTAGATGAGCTCTGACGCATTTTACACAAGCATATGGTGCGTTGCACCGGGGTGCCGTGTGAGCGTAGCGTTGGCAACGGTGGCATTGTGTGTTTTATGCGGTCTTTTGCGTGTACTCGACGATAAACAAAGCCCGCATAGCTCAGTGAGAGACAGACTTCTTGTGGAAGCTGAACATACAGAGTTGGAAAGGTTTTTCCCGTCCTTTTCCGTGCGTGTGGTTGAGGTAGGTTTGTAACTTTTAGCGATGAGCTCAGTCTGCATCATATCAGTTTTGATGCAGTTAGGTATATTCTTGATTACTTACTTTAAGATTCTTTTAGACTCTAATTAGTATGTACAGTGAAATATATGTTAGACACAATGATCAATTGTTTCACGGAAGTTTGCATGCGAGAGGGGGGTGCATGCCTAGGGGTGCTAGAAGTCGGACTAGAGTTAGTTGACTGCGTCGTAGGAGCTGGCCGGTTTGGGGACCCTTTTATCTTAGTGGCTGATGGCCTAGTTGGCGCTGAAGGCACTTGATGAGATGGACTGTGTGAACGCTTAATAAAACAGGAGTTTAAAAAGGGCTTATCCATTTTTTTCATTAACTTTTAAATCCGTTTTTTAGGGGCGGGATTTTGGCTGGTGGTAGGCAACATTACTATCTTGGTGGACATTTATTGCTTGCTTGTAGGAAGCGATATTGAACTTAGCTGGACTTTTGGCAGGTTTTTTGAGAGAGGCTTGGGCGGTGGTTTACAAGCTGCTATCTCTGGTTTGTTACAGCTAGAGTAGTGCTTTTTTGTGAGTGTCAATCTTTGTGGTTTGGCTCTTTACCAGTCACGATAAATTTTTTTAGTGTTCGGATCTTTGTAGATTGAAGTTCCATGAGTTTTGCTAACTTCTTGATCTGCTTGAGCACTGCCTGGAAGACGGTGGAGATCTGGTTAAGGTTAATTTTGGTGGGAATCATCTTCCATCTAGGAAATCAATTAATTATTTAATTAATTAATTCAATTGTAATTAAAGTTTGGATACTTGATTCCCAGTAAACACAGCTACGTTTAAGATACGTTTATTTTTGGTATTACACCTAAGTGTAATATTTGTTTATTTGTTAAGTATATTATTCGGAAAAATGCCCGGCGACTAAACGGATATATCTCGTATATTTAGTGTGTAATATACGTATAGGTTATATGTATTTTAAACGTGTAATTTACACGTAATATTAACGTAAAAAATGCGTTAAAAAATATAATAAATATAATTGTATATTTTTTCAATTGAAATACACGTGTATTATAGGTTAAACTTTATCCGGCGAGTAGACATGTGTATGTTTGGATGCCTATACGAAATAACGGACTCAATTGGGAAGAATTGGGTCACCCATCCAAGTCGTGACCGGAGCAGACGTTGCTTAACTTTTGTAAACGCTGGTATTTGTACATGCCCTCTCTGCCGTACTGCCTACTTTCTCGGATATATAATAATATAAAATATGTATATCATTTTAACATAAAATACAAAGTATTACATCTAAATAAATAAAACATTATAATATTTAACATAGATATTAAAGAACATTACAATTAAATTAAAGATTTTTTTTGATTTTTCAACCAGTCTTTTGGTGACATTTGAAAAATATACTGTGTGTATTTCCACAACCTCATATGACACACATATGGTAATCTTTTTTAAATAACTTGACTAGTTTGCTATTTGTATTTATAATACTATATATAACAATAGCAATTAATAATATTAAATTTAAATTAAAAAAAATAAATAAATCGATGAATTGATATTAATGTTACTGTAATGGCTATATAAACAAGTTATTTGAACCAAGAATGTTATTGCATATTTTCAGACTTAGCACAAATTAGGTATTTCATATTAGTACTCCTAAACCTGCGCTTCCAGTTCAATTAAACAACACTTCAGCACTGTTGTGTAACAACAAACAACTTAAAACTGTATCGGCTATTGCAAGTGCACATTATGGTTGATAATTTTTTTTAAAAAAAGATGAATCATGCATCTCAACATACACTTTGCAAACTATATTCACGCGCCCGGGTAGCCTCGGACGTACGAATATCCAAGACAACATTGATCGGCAAACTAAACCCAGAAATAATAAACGTTAAATATACGTAGATATATTATGCAGGTTATTTATAGATATATTTTAATGGATAATATACGTATATTAATCAACGGTAGAAAAAAAGGAAAATATTAACGTATAATATACAGATATACATATCTTACGTGTACAAGAAATGTATATTATACAAATACACATATACCATATACGCTTTTTACACCATATATACGTGTAATAAACTTATATTATCTAAACTTGTGTTTACTGGGTTGAGTGACTAGCTCAATCAATCATCTATGACGTAGTTGCTATGAAAATTGCCGTTTTTTTTTTGGTTTGCTGCTGCGGTTGGGCGTGGCTACGTTGGTTTCTGTTGTTGTTGCGTTGGAAGCTTGTTGCCAACTGTTGCTGCTTGTGATATCATATCTTCCCGACTTATGCTGTCAACATAGAAGGGTCAAAAGCGCTTTCATTTTATAAGTTAGTTCATATTTGAGGAAAATTGTTTTTTTTTTTAATTATAAAGAATCATTAAAAATATATAATTAATAAGGTAATAACATAACATAATTGTCGGTTATAATGCTAAGATTACTTTTAAGATTTTCAATTTCCTTAAAGATATCCGATAATCCGATACGAGTTAATGGAAAATTTAGAATGTACTGCATCTTTAAAGTATGATTTTAAAGACTATGCAACAGTAAAGTGGAGCTGGATAAGCTAGAGTATTGTAAATGAAAGAAAAAAAATAATTTGTCATTTTCATTGCAAACATTCAACTGTTTGTATCAAAAAACGACATTTAGTTTTATTTATAAATTTTTATTTTTTTAAACATGACATGACGAGATATCTTATATAAGAGTGCTAGTTTTTTTTTTAATAAACTTTTGTAAATATATAAATTGACGACAAATATTAATTAATTTTTAAGACAAACAAAGATAACACGGATTAATACTCAATTGCCACCAAAGGCATTAATCAATTCTGTGATAAATTGTGTTTATATTTACGTTTTTATTATATCAATATTGAATTGTTATGAATTGGAATCCTTTAATATTATCAAAACAATGCCAGTTTTAATTTTACTATATTTTTTAATATATACTAATAAATTTTTTAACTGCTGTAACGTCTTTAGTATTTACTTCTATGCGACAAAATAAATGGTTTATTTCAAAATTAATTTTATTTCTATTAAAACTATTTTTGAAGCATCATTTGCATAATTTAAAAACCTTTTTGCATAAAAGTGTTCTTATATTAATTAATCCGCACATGTCCGTCTTGTATGTACATGAAACATCTAGTCACCTTGGCCTCCTACAATATATTCTAGACAATTGTAAGGTTAAGTGCATCTTAGAGCTGGCGCTTCACTACTAAGAGTGGACTAAGGACTCTTCCGCAAGTTTGCATACAAGGCAATAATTTCTCCCGTAGATATTCCTGTAAAATAATAATTCACGTAAGATTATATTAAAAATATTATAAAATATGTACAATTAAAACTTTAAAGTTATAAAAAAGTTAAAAGTTAGGAATTTGTAAATTGCAATTGTGACATTTACTACAGTTTACATATTTTATTTAAGCTGAACGCAATTGCAGTGTTTATCTTTGTTAATACCTGTAAACTTACTTTTTAAAATCATTATCTTTTCTATATAACTACTTCGGTTGAAAGCGAAAATGAACTTTATATGTAAACTAAGTGGGGTTGTATTATGAATATAAGATTAATTAGATTTAAGTAGATACAAAATAATAAACTGAGAAAACAGGTTTAGTCTGAACTTTTTTCTATTTGTATGTGATAGAAATAAATTTTATTATTATATTTATGCCAATGGACCTACCAATCTACACATGTTATTGTCAAAAATATATACTAGGTATATATGTTACGGTCATACTAATAATCATTATGCTTTAATATAAATAATATTTTGTATAAAAAATTTGTCAAATAAAAAACTAATTTTGCATTACTGATATTATTACATTCAGTAATAATTTTTTACACTGCGGCACATCCAAACCAAGGGTTGTCGCAATTCATCATTGGTCTTTCGAACCACCGGATTTCTGACAGTGCGTTGATCAAGAACTCAAGAAGCTTCGCATGCAGCGATCTATAATAAAAGGAAGCTTAACTTGTTTTGAAAGCTCCCTTAACTTAGACAATGTTAACGTTGTTGAGTTAGAAGAAATGTTAGTAAAAGCTAAACAAAATCTACCAGATTTTGAAAAGTGTCAATATGAAATTGAACTCTTCTCTATCTAAAATTGATGATAAAGAAAGATGTGCCTTTGAAACTCGTTTTTACAAAATTATTGCACACGCAAAATCTTTTTGTTGGTATTAATGTGAGGCCATTTAAATAAAAAAAAAATAAATAAATAAAAAAAAAAAATAAAAAAATATAATATCATTTCCACGAAGAACAGAATTTACATCTAGTGAAGCTTTCGTACAATTACCTATAATAACGTTACCTTCATTTTTTGAAAATTAAGAAGAATGGTTACATTTTCACGATACATTTAAATCATTAATACACACAAATGGTTTATTACATGATATTCAACGAATCTATTATATACAAACCAGCTTGACCGCAGAAGCTATACATTTAATATCAAGGCATGAAAATAAGCGATTATTAGTTCACAATCACTTAAAATTGTTGTGCGAGCAGTCAAACATACACAAAGAAAATCATATATCTAAACGATCAATCTAAACAACACAACAAAACATATACGAGCATTAAATGCTTTAAGCGAATAAACCAATTATCGGGATCAAATATTGATCTCTATTATAACAAAAAAGTTTTCATATAACTTGCGACGAGATTGGGAAGCTTAGTTAAAATCAACATCATTACTAACATTCAAACAACTCTGTGAATTCTTAACACAAAGATGTCGTTAGACACGTTAGAAGCTATTGAAGTTTCTAAACCTATACAACAACAATTCAATCAACAAAAAACGACAATGCATATTGTATCTACAAGACCACGGTCAACCTGCAACATGTGTAAAGAGCAACACAACTTATACGAATGTCCAAGATTTCTTGATATGACTCTAAATGTCAGATTAGTCTAAGTGAACAAAAAATAAAGCTGTGCGTAAACTGCCTATATGCTGATCAAACCTCAAAACAATGCAAATCTAGATTAAAGATGTAAAAAATGTTCAAAGTTACACAATTTGCTACTTCATTTTGATACTAGTTCGAGGCTATCAACTAATACAAATAATTCAGTACCATCTAGTAGAACTTCCTTTCAAACATACCAATGTACTGACACGAGTGCCGACGTGAATAATGTATTTTTTACAATGGCTTTAATATATATTGGAGACTTGCAAGGAAAGATGCAACTATGCACTGTGTTTTTAAACAAATTTTATCTCCGAAGATTGTGTGAAACGTTTACAGCTTCAAAAGATAAATACATCTATATTAGTTGCAGGTGTAAACAATGGAACAGCACAAATATCATACATAGTGAGGACTAGCATAAAATCAAGAGTAAGATTTTTTCATTGTAACTTAAAATGCCTGTGCTACGATGTAGGTATCGCATCGCATCGATAGCGAAATGACGTCAGAGAAGTCACTCGATCGCATTGATTTTTGGTACTCCCATCTGCAAAAAGCATGTATAGAAATCTTTGCTCGGGAATAATCGGAATCGCGTTTTAGAACGTGTGCGATGCATCGTTATAGAAATGCCGTAGACAAGGATGGTAAATAAAATGGTAACTCAATAAGTTTTGTGAGCATTTAAACCATTTAAAATTTCAAGACCTATTCCAAATTAAATTTATAGCGGCAATATTAGCGTTTATTGTATATATTAATATAATGTCAAATAAACTATTTAAGTAATAAAAATATTAGTCAACCGTTTTTATTAAAAATATATATAAAAATATATTTTTTATTAATTTGTTTTAAACAATTAATGCTGTCCGAGTAATTTCTTCTACAACAACGTGTTAAAAGGATTAATAAAATATAATCCGTATTTCCTGTTTACTTATTTTATTTCTTGTCATAATCTTTATTGCGCACCCTTTCTTTTCGTAGTTTACTTGTCTTAAATTTTATTTTAGATTTCTAATCCACAACGGTCTTAAATAAATAAATTTATTAAAACAATATTTATTTATTTATTTATTTATTCAATTTACCTTTCTACCTTTCGGTGTAAGGCGTACATTTTAATAATTTGTTTAATATATCTTATTATTAATAAGTCTAATAATCTTCCTTATTTTATTATTTCCGGCGTTGCTTTACTTTGATAATTGCTTCTATTACTTCGTTTTTTTTTTTATTTCATCTATTTCTTTTGTTTGTCTGCCCTGTATCATTGTTTCATCCTTTCTTGTTTTGTTTTCTTTTACTTCTTGTTACGTTAGTTCTTGTAAGTATTCCCTCCATCTTTCCATTATCTCGCCTTCTTCTTTTATTATTTTTTCATTTATATCTTTTATGTTCATCATAGTGTGTTCCTTCTTTTCTTTTAAATATTTTAACGTTCCGTAGTATAGTTTTTTTGTTCTTTTTCCATGTATCCTCTTATATTCCATGTTCTTATTCGTTCTTCCTTATTTTTCTTCTTATTCTTTTTCTTTTCCTTTATTTTTTTTTTCTGTATTTTTTTTAGTTATGTTCCTTTTATTTGCATTGATTTCTGTATTATTTATCTTACTTCTTGTACCATTTTCTCGCCATTTCTTTTTTTTTTTCTTTTTCTGTATTTTTGTTAGTTTTTTGGAATCTCCACTTCTTCTAAACCTTTTAACTCTTTATTCCATCTATATTCCTCTCCATTAATTATTAACTTTCGGTAACCTATTCTAACCCTCTATCTATTTGCTTTTTCTTCTTTTGCTAAGTC
This sequence comes from Tachinus rufipes, assembly GCA_963932245.1. Classification (NCBI taxonomy): domain Eukaryota; kingdom Metazoa; phylum Arthropoda; class Insecta; order Coleoptera; family Staphylinidae; genus Tachinus; species Tachinus rufipes. Next base: position 74,894,626 of record OZ010744.1, read on the forward strand.
TCTAATTTCTTTTTGTACGCATCTTTCTTTGTGGGTTAGGTCATTGTCAATGTAAATCCTGGTCCCTTTCAGATTTCTTTTGGCTTTCATTATTTGTTGCTTTGTTTCCTATGTTTTGACAACTACTCTTATTATTTGTTTATCTTTATGTATTAGATGGGCTTTTCCTATTTTTGCTATTATCTGAAGTTTTTCTTTCAAAAAGTTCTCTACTCCCTTTTATTCTTCATTTTTATTTGTTTTTATTCCTGTTATTATAATATTATTTCTTTTTTTCTGTCTTTCTTCTTTTTCTGCTTTGTTTTCTAAGCTTTCAATTTTTGGATCATCTGTATTTTTTTCTGTTCCTATTTCATTTTTTTATCCTTTATTTCCTTCTTTATTTCTCTAATCTCTTCTTTTAATTCCCTTGTGATTTTTGCCACCTCATTCATTAATTCTTTAATCATGCTCTTTAATTCCTCCATTTTCTTTTCTGTATTTGTAGTTTCTTTGTATTCTTCTCTGTGGCTTTTATCCTTGTTTACTTCTACCTTCTCTTTATTTTCTATATTTCTGATTGTATCACTGTTGGATTGCTTTTCTACTGTCGTTTTCCTTTCATTCTCTATTTTCCTTTGTTCAGGAGATCTTAATATTTTTTTGCTTTTTTGAAATTTTTTTTTAGGGCTTTCTATACCGACTTCTTCTCTCTCGTATCCTCTTTCTCGTTTTGCATTCATTTTGTTTTGTATATTTTTATATTCCTTCTTATTATTAATTTTTATTTCGGGTAATTGTTGTTTTATTATCAGTTATTATTTTTATTAATTTCTATTTTTTGTTTTAATTTATTTTGTTGTTTTATTAATTATTTTGTTTGTTTTATGTCCGGTGATTGTGTATATTCTGTTCTTTTCTTTTTTGTGGATTTACTTTTTTTACTTCTTAATATTTTTATTTTATTTATTTTATTTATTTTATTATGTTTTTATAATCTTTGATCTATATGTTTTTTAACTTGTTATTTATTTTATATTGTTTTATTTTTATATAATTGTATAATGTATGAATTTTTTTTTTCGTTAATTTCTACTACTACTGCACCATAGATTGTAGATTAGATGTTTCATTGTTACACCTGTTCTTTCCTAGCACTCGACGCTTGATATGTATCCGTCACTCTTCCACTCTTTTTGTTTAGCCGGGCCACGCTGTTCTTGACGAGGGATACACCCGTCTTCTTCTGGCACCCTTGATTCTTCTATTTATTTTTCTTTTCCGCACTATCTTCCACTTCATATATTGTTTAGTCTTATTTAATCGTCTTCCTACCACTTTTTCACTATTTTTTTATTTATATTCCACTGCCCTTTATATTTCACGTTACGTATTTTATCTTTTGCTTTTGATTTGGCGATAATGCTCGTGTTTAACGAGTTGATTGTCGACCGCACCAAAAACACGTGTTCACGCAGTCGATACCTCTATATTTTATTCATTATTAGTGGTGTACACGTATTGATTCTATAAGTCTTGTGTGATCACTTTAAAAAGAGATTAAACGCGAAGAAATCTAGACCTTGTGGATCAAACTTTGTTAAGATTTGGCAAAGTTAGAACGGTTTAAAGAAAGCAAAGTTTTGCGATTTTGCTAAATTTACGGTTTTTTTGGAATAATGTTTGAAGCTTAATATATCAAAATCACTGCCACAATATTAAACATAAAAATATGGGTTTTAAAGTACTTGCAATAAGGAATAATTTGACCTTCAAATGTCTGTCATTTTGAACAGGCAATATTCTAAGGTCCACAATTTTGGGAATCTCATTTTTTTCATCCATATTTTGATCCCTGAAAATTTGAGCAAAATCAAAGAGGTCGACTTTTTTAAATTAGTCGAAAAGTAATGAAGTTATCCATATATAAAAGATGCAATTATCTTTTGCCGTTTTTCTTTAATTTCATTTCCATATCCCAAAACTGTTAAAAGTATCGGTTAAATCGTTTCATATTACACTATAATTTTGCCGGCTTTGAATGGTTGTAAATTTCATCGTAACAAGCTGTGGATTTTATTCGAACCAATCTAATAAAATAACACATGTTGATAGTCTTTGTTTAAGCGCATTTTACTTATTTTAGTTTAATTTCAATTAGTCGGTACGTAAGCGAGAACTTTACTGGTATCGTTTTCGTTTCGATGCGATTCCTAACAAATTTAATGAGGCATGTCGATTTACATTGGAGTACCGGAATTCTATTCATACGGCTTTCGAATCGAGTACTACGTCACGATGACGTCAGGCGATTCGATTCGATAGCAAAACGACGCACGGGAGTTCCACCACTGGTCATTAAAACAATATCTCAACTACCGTCCGTGTCCCTAGATAAGCACCAATTTTAATTACCGCAACATTTAAGTTAAGCTGATCTACAGTTTTACAAATCAAAATCAATAGACATGCTAATTGGATTGGAGCTGTTTTACTCTTTATTATGCATTAGACAACTCAAGGCAACGTTAGCACATTATGTGAGTGTGTTGTTTTGTTGGGAGAATCAAAAACAACGGCAGTAAAACGTTTTTATTTATTAGAACGTAAATTGGCAAGACTCAAGTTTAATAAATGACTACAAGTTATTCATAGAAGACTACATAGAACTTGGACACATGAAACTAATTATCAATATTTTTAAGGTAATAAACGTGACTGCAAATTGCTTTAGATTTGCTAACAACTGCCAAAATTAGTATGACAAGCGCAAAAGATCTTTTCTGGAACATGATGAACTCAACAAAGCCAAAGCCTTTTTAATAAAGAAGATACAATTAGTTTGTTTTCAAGAAGAACTAGTCACACTAGCAAAGAAACAATAAGTTAGTCGGAACAGCAAACTTATATCCCTTGATCCGTTTCTGGATAGTGATGGTATGTTACGAGTAGGAAAAAGATCGCGGCAAGCATCTATGCTATATTGTCACAGGTTTCCTATACTGCTACCTAAAAAACACCCATTTCCGAAAATAGTAATAAAAGATGCTTATACAAAGAATTTACATTGTTTTAGGCGGCAGAAGGATTGTTCATGAAGTAATTAAAAAATGTTTGACCTGTTATAAAGTATCTCCTAAAAGAAACACTCCGAAAATGGTAAATTTGCCTATTTATTGAACCGAATTTATTTGTCTGTTTATAAATACTGGCGTTGATTTATGCGGACCTATTTACATAAAGAAGGTTTTTGCAAAAGTAAAAGGACAATTAAGGCATACATATGCATATTTATTTGTATGGCTACAAAGGCAGTGCATATTGAAGCCGTGTCTGAATCAACATCTAATGCATTTTTATCACCAATAAAAAGATTTGTATCAAGAAGAGGAAACATGGCAAATATGTATTCTGACAACAAAACAAATTTTATTGAAGCAGATCACAAACTGAACAATATGTTTAACACTTTTTTACAAGAAAAGAATGAGTACATTTTAACAAAAATGCTACAGGTAAACAAAATAAAATGGCATATTATACCACCAACATCTCCCAATTTTGGAGGTTTATGGGAAGCTGCTGTAAAATCCACAAAATATCACCTAAAACGCATCATGGGAGATGCTTCACTTACATTTGAAGAAGTGTTGTGACTTATTGACTCAAATTGCAGCAATTTTAAACTCCAGGCCGCTAATACGACTATCAAATGATCTTAACGATGATTTATTTTTATCTCCAAGTTTTTTTATAAAATACATTAACGGCACCAGTCAATCCAAATGATATGAACATTTTTTTTAATCGATTGTCCAGATGGCAACGATTAGAGTAATTGCAACAGCATTATTGGCAGCGATGGAACAAGAAATATTTAGGAACTCTGCAAACTAGGAATAAGTGACAGAACTTGATTCCAAGTATCGAAATTGGCCAGCTAGTGTTTGCAACGTACACTTTCGGTATCTCCGTCTTTGTTGCACCATGACTTTTTTTATCACTTACAAAAGTATAGCCGCTCGATCGAGAGAGGGAGATAGTATAGTGTTGTACAACAAAAACAGAGATACCGAGAATGTATGGCAAAACTTTGGGTTGGAATCTCGAGTTATAGAACTCTTTAGAATAATAAACCACTACTGACTGCAATGGAAACAAGGACGAGTTTTAGCAATCCACGCAGGAAAGGATGGTGTCGTTCGTACGGCAACAATAACAACAAGAGAACAGAATTTCCAACGGCCTACGAGCAAATTATGCAGGCTCCCATCATATAAACCCAGATTATAAAGTCCTTGTTAAAAACATTCTTTCAAGGCGGCCGGTATGTTACGGTCATACTAATAATTATTATGCTTTGGAATTAATATGTTGTCATAGAAATATAAATAATATTATGTATAAAAAATGTGTCTAATAAAAAAGTAATTTTGCATTATATTATTGATATTATTACATTGAGTAATAATTCTTTTTACTGCGGCACACCCAAACCAAGGGTGTCGCAGTTCACACGGTCACATCAAATAACTTCTGTATGCAATAATCTTTTGATTTTACTTTATGAGCATACCGACCGCTACTTTGATTTGTAGTATTTTAACAAAAACGGCAATATTGGCTTCATCCCTGCTTCTACAAATAATTTGATAATTGATTTATTTTTTTACCAGTACATTAAAAAAGGATTAAACTATGATATGTCAAAATCTTAAAATTCTAATAATCTTTGTTTACGAGTCTAATTTTATGTTCAAAATTTTAAATATAACAAGAATATGTTGATTAAAAAAAATTAAACAGAGTATATTGATGTAAAGTTTAATGTGGAACCTAATTAGCAATATACTCAATTGCTTTTGTGTGGACCCAGAGTCAGGAATTTTAAGGGCTGAAATTTGGCATGGTTTATGGTTTTTGCTTAAAGATCATTTTCTGAGGGTGCACACACAAAATTTTTAAGAAACAGTCTAATGTATATGTTTATTTGGAGGACTATATGAGGTAACGGAACTATTTGGAAAGAACGCTACGCTCTGCATCACTTTGTTGGTGACACCAAACTCATGACCGGAGGCCGTTGCTTAACTTTTGTTATAACTGTTAATTCTTTCTGCTGTACTGATGACAAAAACTTTACAATAAATGACAATTTACCTAGTTTGTCATCTTAAGTTTTTGTAATGGATGAGCGAGAGGATTTCTCAACACAATAGAAAGTACGGCAAGTTTTTGTATATATAAATTTATTAGGATTTTTCCTAAATGGTATTACTCAAGTGACTGGTTTAGGCGATTGAGCCAATAATTTTTTTTTCAGCCACACACATATGAATGTGTTAAATGTCGATTTATTTTTGAAAGCCATTTAAAGGGATCGGAATTGGATGTTACGGAACGTATATGTGAATTAAATTGAAACTGATTTTAGAGTCTACTGGGTATTTACATATTTGAGATAGGCCTATGATTTATTGCTTTATTTGAGTTTGCAATTTTATGATAAGGATATAATTTTTAATGGATCTGCAAAAATAATTGTTTATTAATAACATTCCGTTCGGATTGAGACATTTGATTTGGGTTCTCTGTTATAAAGTGTAGTTTATATTAATATATTAAACTTGTTTTTTTCTATTCTAAAAAATAATGAAATTGAAAAGCTAAATATTATTTTTACGGTAAACTTCATATTTTACAACTGTTTTGCAATAAAACGAATATACGGTAAATTGCCTCTTGAAACCAATTAAAATAAAGTTTTAATCTGCTTGGTGTAATAAATCCCCCAATCAGGATTTAGGTTACGTGTATTGATCTACCTAAAAAAAGAAATTTTTCACGAATATTATCTCCAATTCACATTATTATTCACCAGATATATTGCAGATTAATGCAAACTAGAATACGTGGGAAAACGCTTGGAAAACACTTCGCCCCATTCTAGCTGCTTGCTTCAACGGGCCTGGGCAAGGGACATAACAGTTTTCTTTTAGCACACCTCGTTCAGTGTAAGTGCTGTAAGTTATTAGCTAAGAAACTGCCACATAAACGTTCAGTCGAGACATAAATTTTAAACAGAAAAATCTCGCACAATTTTTTTATTAAGGTAGTAATTCCATTTCAAAATCAATAAATATTAATAGCTTATATTTGATTTATATCAAACTTTTTTTATTAATCTATTTTTACGTTTTGAAATATTAATCAAAGAAACTTACTTAATTAGCAAACTTTGTTTTCGTGATAAAGCGTAATCTTGGGAGTGGCACAGACTGATTATATTTTTTGTAGCAGAAACAATATTGCGGAGGGTGAGAGATAAAACAAATTTTATTTTTGTATGAATTAATAAATGCGCACTGTCAGTAACAAATGAAATAAAATAAAAATTCTTGAATGAAAAATATATTATGCCTTCAGTAAAATATGTTGAAATGTTTGTGAAAGCACTGCTTTTGTGTTAAAGGTAGTTAATTTTTCCAATTTTATTTAACTTATTTATGTCTGTTGTGATCGTTAATTAAAGATTCAAAGATATTTTCACCTCCTTTCGTACTTGTTATGCTTTGATGCAAAATATAAATTTAATGAATGTTTTTGTCCGCGTTCCATGATCAGTCATATAATATTGAGAACCGAGTTGAATATAATTATTGCTGGAAATCCAAAATTCTTTAAGCGTAATTGCTTACATATTTTAAAATCTTTAGTGACAAACAATACTATTACTATGCAATATTATCGTTTTTATTATTTATACAATTCTTGTTATGCTTATGACATTCTTTAAATAATGATTTATAACGGAATTGCTGATAAACGTCAATGTCAATTTATGCGAAGTTTTATAAGTTGTTATCTCATAAATTCTGTATATTATATTTTAATTAAAGTTATAATTAAAAGTGACAGTCGTAATGCATATTTTATGGTAGTTTTAGATTATTTCTATATTATATAAAACTTAGTTCAACATTCAAATATTTTTTGGGAATATAACATTATAAAAAAAAATTTTTTGGTCTATCCAACCATTCATCCTGGTTTAGCAGTTAACGTAGTTACTTATATTTACTTATTTAAATTGGTAAAAATAACTTATTTTATTAAAACACAAGAAAATTAAAACTATTGGACACATTATCGTTTTTTTTAATTTTCCACATGCACTTGTCTATATTTACTCTCAAATGGAACAACATCTTTTTAAAAGTTCAAATAAAATGAAAAGATATAATATAGATTTATTGATAATTGAGTTTAATTTTACGCCGTGACATCCGATGTACGATATTGGTGATAACTCCATTAACCTATATTTTTAGTATCGTAAATTCAACTTCGCTTATATTTTTAGAATAGTTATACAGAATGAGTTTTCTATTAAAAAAATGTGTTAAAAGATAGATAAATTCAGATTTTATTTTTTAAATAGTAATACTTACAAATACAATAAGTTATATACTTTCAATATTTTATAATATTTATAATTATAATATCTTTACTAAATTATATACATAAAACAATAATTTTTTTTGCTTAATATATTTTCAAAAATAGAAAAACATTTTTCAACATCTATTCATGTAGTTGTCGCATATAAATCTACATTAGTTGGTTGGTTCAAGAAAAACTAAAAAAATGTTAATCACATGCTGTACAGGTTAAAAGACAGGTACAAATTATTAAAAAAATACATATAAAGTCATATAGCATGGAAGATGAATTGATAATTTCAAAACAAATTAAAATAGTAACTCTATATTGTTATGTCAACTGGCAACCAAATTTTAACGCCTGAAGAGATAGGCAGTCAAATATAGTTTAATAAAACAATAAAATTTAAATTTAATTACTCAATTCCAATCCATCTCCAATGTGACTAATCGAATACAGACAATAGTTTCGGTTTTTACAAATCTTGATTTTTCAACATTGCTTGATTGGCGGGCGACGAATTCGAATGATTATGATAAAATTACAAAAATTAAAAAAAATTATTTGGATTTGTAATAAATCTGGAAAAAATGTAACATAAGTCTTATATTTATAATTTGTTCTTGAGTTAAAAAAGTTTGTTATTTTTTTTTTAGAATTTTGTTACGCAAAGTGTAATTGAAGTGGGGATTAACACTGTACTCTACAATTGTACAACAAGTTCCTCATGATTACAGCATGCAATTAATGACGACGATCTTGATTGTCAAATTGTCAAGTGCAATTGGTAACTGATTATAAACAATTTCTAACAAAGATAGTTAGGTTTGACAAGGTTCAGTTTAAACTCAATTGAACAGTGAATTGTCATACTTGCGTCTACTGAGCACCAAAAAATCTGCATGTTTATTTGGATAAGGAGGTCAATTTACCAGGAGTTTATTTGTATGTGAAGTATTCTAGGAGCTTAGTATAACTTTTTTTCTTTAATTCTACTGTCACTGAAGAAGTGTACTTGGAAATGTTACGCACATCAATTTCATTAGGTGTACGTGCATTTCAATAGGACAAGTTTTCACTACAGTATTACCTAGCCATACAAGCGTTTTTGGATAATAAACTGCAGGGGTAATAAATAGAGAAAAAGGTCTATTGAGTTTTTTCTACGGTTTCCAGATCTAACTCTTTCTGACTTTTTTGTAAAAAACTGTAAGACTGCTGGAGGATTTTTCTTAGGAGATTAACATAACTTTGGCAATCGTTTGTCATTTTGTTATGTGTCTAGCCGTCAATGGCCAACATTTTGAAACATTTAAATAACCATATGCTTAATTGAAGACAGTTCTACATGTGTAATCAACATTTATATAATATAAAATGAACACATAATAAATAATTTTTATTTTTTTAAATTATGTATACATTTTTTTGCGAACCCCGTAACTTATATATGCACTAATTGACGGTTTCATGGCGCCACAATTGGTTAGTAAACAAAAATCAATAAAGTTACTCATTTTTAATAAAATTTGTGTGTTAATATAATTTTATCTAACTTTTTAAGTTTCAATTTACATGTTAAAAACTAAAAAGAAACTATGAGAAGATAAATACTATTTTTTTAATATATTTTTTTCAGTAATAGCCTACATTAACATACTACGGTCAGTCAAGCTACTGTTGGGACAGATGCCATTGTTGCATCAAACTTGTTGTAAATATCAAGGTAATAAAATGTTTTAAAAAAGTGATAGTAGTTAGGTGTATGTAGAGACCGGGGTTGCTCAGTAGGGCCCTAAGTATGTATGAAAAACTTTTGACAATCACATAAATGTTTTAAAAATTTTTGGGGTCTGACTGACTACTATAATTCTTCATTGCATGTAATATTTAATTAGCGTAGAAAATTTCAGTTTTTAAAAACTCATTTATTTTATGTTAATGTGTACCACTACTAAAATGATATATTAATAAACGCGTTTCTAATTTTATAGATTTTTTTTTTGCTTTGAACTCTTAAACTCTAAGTATGGTAAACAATCTACAATTCTAATGTTACAATTGCCTACAGTTTTTTATATACGAATTTACTAATAATAACTTATGTATTTCTAGTTAAAATTAAGTTTATTTTGCCATTAATTGATAGAAACTGTATCAGCACTCTAAACTACAGGAGTTTTGAAGAATGTTTTTGGGTTTTTAGTCTGATGAAGGGAAAACTCTTATCTGCAACCTATTTGAAGTAGAGTATGGAAACTCAATGCAAAGAAAGACAATGTTGTTATTGGGATAAGCAAAAAACATTGTCATTTTTTGTCCAGGGAGCAAAAAAAAACTTAATGCAGATGAACTGAACAACGTTTTTTTCATTCAATTTTAATTTAGTATATAGCTAAATCAATTGCTTTAATCGGATTTTCGGGGGAAAGTCTTAAGTGACGCAGTACGCAAAATTAATCGTGGTCTTAAAATAATAGGAACGTGAGAAGTTTATACTAGCCAGAAAAATACACAATCTAGTTGCGGAAATACGGCAAATGGACATAGAGATTTTAGTAATATATAATGGTTAGGCTGTGGAGAATATTTTATCAATAATTAACACGTACAGGGTCTATTATGAAAGTAATGCGCATGGTTTTATTGTGACGCGACTATACATACCAGCTCGGTAAAACCGGTCGGGAAATGTGGTAGAGCTTCCAATGCAGACGGTCGCCAACTTGATCCGACTGTCTGAGCAAAAAAACGTGTCTCCGCGTGAAGTGTGTTTTTTGACTTTGTAACACGATTTTGTAGCGCGATTTTGCGCTTTTAAGATTTTTTTTATTTGATTCAAATTGAACCGGATTTTCTTAACTTGTCGTAACTATAGACGAATCCTGGATATTTGAGTACTACCCAGAACCGAAAAGACACAAAAAATATCTCCCCCAAGAAAGCGCGAATGAGCAAGTTTTGCATCAAATCAATGCTCATTTACTTCTTTGACGTTCGAGGAATTGTCAATTTTGAGTTTGTACCGCAAATAAAAACTGTCAACTCAATTTTTTACTTCATGGTGCTCAAATGATTGAATTGCTGGATTGCGTGAGTGAGGACTGACATCAAAGACACGGCCAAGTTCCACCATGATAATGCCCCCAGTCAAAAGGCCGTCATTGTTACCAACTTCTTGGCCCAAAGCAACACCTCGGTGGTACCCCAGCTCTCTTACAGTCCCGACTTGGCTCCGTGCAATTTTTTGTTTGTTTTTCTGACTGAAGAGAGAGATGAAAGAAAAGCATTGGGAGTCCGTGGAAAACATCCAAAAGCATGTTACAGAGTTATTAAAAAACTTTTATGTCAAGGAGTATCAGGGTGCCTTTCAGGCGTAGCAGACACGTCTCCAAAATTATATTGATGCAGGAGAGAGTATTTTGAAGAATTTTAAGCGTTTGTACTAGTACGATCAATAAATCTATTTTTCATTGATAATGCGCGTTACTTTTATAATGGACCCTGTCTGCTATTCAGGAAGAAATGATGCTCAACATCAATATGTAGTGCAATATTAGTCTCACGGAATTTTATGAGGGCAGAATGATTATTATTTAAAACTATGCAATCACAGCAGATAAAAACAAAGAAAAAATAGAAAAATTGTATAGCCAACTAAAATGGAAATAGTTAAAATCTCAAGTATAACCTTTATTGTAGAAAATTTTAATGCAAAAGTTGAATAAAAATAGCGTTGATAAATGTATGAGCCAATATGCTTTGGGAAAAAGTAATGAAAGACGTTTTTTACTTTATTTAATGTTTACATACAGACTAAAGACATGGTAATTGTAAACATATAGTTTAAATTATCTAAATAAAGACTATACATTTGGACATCACTAACTCACATAAAAAACAGAATAGTACAAAACCAAATTACGATTACTATTACATTTTAAATAGCAAAAAATATAGAAGCGTTATTCTTATAGTAAAAACGTGCACAGGGACAGAGTGAAATCTGATCACAATCCTGTTAATTGAAAATAAAAAAGATCTAAGTAAAAGATTGAAAACTAAAATTAAATATGCTATTGTCCGAGAAGAACAATAGAATTGTACCTAGAGGAAATAGAGATATTAATAAGGGTTAGAATATAACACAAAATTAGCTTTTCTGGATGGAAATAAGAATTAATTAAAAAATATTAATCGTTTTTGCAAAGAACAGTGAATTACAGACAAAGTTTGGATACTTATGAAGAATAGAAAACAATATAAAAGACAAGACAAGGATAAACACAAAGAGATTTGGCAAAAATTAAGTCAAAAAATTAAAAAAAGCTAAAGAAAGATAGAAAAACTAGAACAGAAATATGATTTACTTAACTTACATAAAAAGGTCAAAGAGTACTGATATAAGACGAAAGAAGCAACATGGTTTAATATAGAATGAAAACGAAAAAAATATAAAGAACGTCTAAAAAAAAAAATCAAAATAGAATAACAACGTAAGAAGGTCTAGCTGAAATACTATTAAACTTATTGATAAAGACAAATTCAACATCTTAGTAAATTTATATAATACCATTTATAAGTTTTAGAATTATACCACAAGAATGGCTTAAATTAATTTTTATTTTGATACCAAAAATATAGCGTATATCAGTGAGACAGTTTGAATTTTGTAAGAATTTATGTACATAGAAAGCATTATATGGCATGAATGTATGTAACTTGTATTGGAATCAGAAAGCTCAAATAAACGTTTAGATAATGCCTCTTAACGTTTATTTGGGTTTTTTGATTTTGGGGAATTGAATATCCGCCTAGGAATTCGACAACGCATACATCAATGCTATTTGATATGTGTTCAGAGTACATATTTAAAGAAGCCATTAGCGGAAACTTAGAAGTAGTAGTTATAAACGGCATTATAAAGAACATTACATATGTAGACGATACCGTGATATTAGCAACAAACATTAAAGACTTGGTACTGTTAGCAAATTTTATTGTTTAAGAATAAATTTAAAGAAAACAAAAATAATAGTGTTTAAATAGAACAATGACAATAATAATACTATAATAAAAAAAAATGAGAAACTACTAATACTTGAAAAAAAAAATGTGTTGAGGTTATTTACTTGGTCGGTTTGGATTGATTGATTTGAACGGTTCGTTGCGATTGGGTGTCTCTTTAGTTGCACTAACGGGACCTTGATGTTAATGATGACGTATGCCCGATGTTAAGGGTTTTCCAATAAGAAGTTTTATTTTGAATAGCAGGCTATTTGGGCAGCTGTCAATTTTAAAGCTAGTGTCTTTTGACATTTGACAAGTAAAAATTACGCCATTATTCAAAATGGAACGATACACGCTTTAGAACGCATTGAAATTATTAAAATTTACTACAAAAATGCTGAACATTTTTCAGTCACAGTTCGCAAAACTAAAGCACTTTTTGGTCGTCGTAAAGCACCTTCTTGGCCGGCAATAGTAAACCTGGTAGAAAAATTTGAGTTGTTGGGACAAGTTTAAGGTGTGAAGAATTGAAACCGTGTGCATCGCTCAAGAACACATTAGAATATTGCTGATGTAGCCCGTAGTGTTGAAGAAAACACAGGTTTGTCGATTTCTTGTCGATCTTTGGAATTAGACATTTCACAAACGACATTACAACGTATTTTGCATAAAGACTTAAGTTTTAAGGCTTTTAAAGTTCAAATAACACAAGAACTCAAGCCGGTCTATCACTATAAACGTGGTATCTTTGCTGATTGGGTTCTTCAAATGCATTAAAATGATCCGGAATTTCATCAAATTATCTTTAGTAATGAGGCCCATTTTCACCTCAGAGGCTGCAGAATTGTTGCATTTGGGGCTCAGAAAATCAACATTTGATATTTTGACTTTGCCATAATTGGAAATTTTACCTTTGATTTTTTTAAAATTAATAAAACATGTTACTTATGTAAATTACCTTTTCATCTAGTATGAAACACATACACGTGTTCCAGGGTATGCACTCATCATCAATATGTCTATTATTGGTCGAAGAGACAATTTACATAAAATCACAGTAATTATTAAATAATTTATGTTTACTAATGTGTTGAAGGTGTTAACGTAATGCTCTATTAGAAGAAACGTTGAACTGTTTGTGTGTGAAGGAGGCTGTAGTACAGTTAAATCCTATAGGGACGGGCAACAGCATTTTTGGTGCGTTTTCTACTTTAGACTTCAGATCAGATTTAATCGTTTTTTTTAATTTTTTTGTTGTTACACGCGCAGCAGAAGCAATTTTATTGATTTTACGACTGCTTGGATTTAGAATACTTTTAATCTAAAATAAAATTATTTGCGGATAATAATTAGTATAGAGTTTTAAATAAAAGTTTTATGTTTTTCTTATGTTAATATGAAGAGGTTGGCCGTGTAACTGAGAAAGTGACAAATTTGAGGGTAGGGAAAATTTATTTTTATCTAGATTCTGCTTTATTACTGATGCAACTACGTGACTTTGGGATTTTTAACAACAAGACTATAGGTTTCTAGATTTAAACTCTGAATTACACTTATGAGGCATTTTTTTTAATGACACACAAAAACAGGATAAATAACGTATTTTAAATCTCAGCAATCAATTTTTGCGTTAAATAATGTAGAATAAAAAATAAATTGTAACCATAATATAAAAAAATATTTTTTTCAAACTTGATTATTTGGAGATTTGCTAAAAATATTAATAAGTTAGCTGCAATATCACAAAGTTATGAGTTGTATTTCAAGTTAACTTTTGATTTTGTAGCCTTTCCTTATGATAAAAAAATATTTTTACTTAAAACACATTTTTTCTGCAGGAACTATATAAAGTATTCTACTATCATTAAGGGTAATTTTTTTTACAATTTTGATGCTTTTATGTTTTTGATTTGCATTTCTAGAGCTAGTTAAAACTCAAAAATTACAATATTTTGTACAAAAATAGAAAGTGGCTTTTTTTAAAACCTTTCACCGCTTTTTTTTACTTTTGTCTTACAGTAATTCTGAACTATTGTAGAATTAAATCCTAGAGAACGTAACAAAAGTTTTGATTTAATTTTACTCGCCTTGGAAATATCTTTATAGACAAGTTTTAGTTTAAGACTTAATGCAATCTTACAAAATTACGAGTACCGATAAACTAAGTTTTGTATTAGCATCTTCTGGCTGATACAAAAAAGTTATGCATCCAACTTCTATATTTTTTTAAGTCTTTGTTAAAAGATAAGTTTTGGTTTTACATTTTTTTTCTTTTTATTAACAAAGAAATTCAATATAATGTAAAATAATTTTTTTTATTAACTCGCAAAGTACGTATAAGAGTATTTTGAAATTCTCACAGCATATTGAACAATTTAATCTCGGAGGATTTACAGTTTTAAAATGTTAAGTTGTCATTTTTGTTTTAAAAATATAACCATCTTTGCAAGTTGTGTTTTTGCAAAAATTGCACGAATTTTAAGCGGACGCAATGGGCGCGTTTAGAGAACACAACCGTTGAATTTGATTACTGTCAAAAGTGGAAAATTTACTGAATACAAGCGAGCATTCACTCAAACAACCTAAAATTTTATCGTCAACTGTTGCCTGTCAAGATATATTCAGCGCATTGGTTTGGCAGCGATTGAAAAGTAAATTTATAAGAAAACATAAATAAAAATTATACCAACCTCAAAAAAATTAAAAAATTTATGGATAATGTTTTAATGTTTATATATTGTATACAAAAATGAAATCTATTTTTGAGTTAATTTTTTACTTTTAACTTTGAGGATTTTATTTGAGTCAAAGCATTATGTGATTTTAAAGCTGTAGGTTATTATATTACTTTTTATTAAACTACGCTACTTTTCAATATTTATTACAATTTTGAGTTATTATGGTAACTAAACTTTAAAAATGAAAAAAATTAAATTCATTTTTGACTTTTTTTTTAATTTAAATGTTAAATCTACTAATACATCCTTATTACTTTTCGTTCATATTATATATGTTAATTTAGAAATTTATATCGCAGGAAATAAAAAAAGTTTATTCTATTTATTATATCAACAATAGAAAGATGGTTATAAACCACATTTGCCTACAACTTAAAACGAAAATATTATTTTGATTCACATCTGGTTTGCTTGGTAAATTGCTTGAATCAAGTAATGCATCAAATTGATATTATTCTTGTTCTAGCTCAAATTGTTGACAAATTTTCATTTTTCCATGACAAATACGGTTCTACTATTTTTGTAATAATATTCATGATATTGCGATAAGTATAAAGTAAAATGGCTTGTTAACATAAAAATGCTATTCATTGTGTATTTTTAGAAATTTACATTAAATGTTTTATTACCTTTTAATGAACGATAATGAAAATAGTTATTTATTTATTAAATTATTTTTATTTCAACTAATGACATTTATAAAATTCTTAGTTTATTAACGTACATAAATACTTTGCATTCTTAGTTTATAATCAATAAAGGAATCATTTATTGTTATCTTCCATTGTCGATTGCAAACTGCTAGCACAGCTGAACATTAAAATTATGCAAATTCTATTCGGCAGAGCGCGAGTTCACTTTGAATCCCTAATTCCTTAATGCAGTTGTAATATTTTATTTATCTTGGGTACGTCTGTGACTTCACAAAAAGACATTTGGTTATATATGTAAATTGAATCAGCTTTTTTATGCGATTCAGCGATTTTATATTAGCCAAGATGACAAATCTTTTATAAATAATAATGATATATAATGAAATATTAATGACAATTTAAATAGAATAAATTGGTTAGGTCGTTAGGGCAGATAATTAAAATCCTGTATAAATATTATCCTATGTAAATTTGCACAGAATATACAATACTATTATAAGATTACTTGCAAAATATTTAAACTGAATTAAAGCAGGTTTTGGTAAGGAATTCCAAAAACATTGTTTTTAGGAAATAAAATATGTAAGCCGACTTTTAGATACATTTTTCAGCTTTAAAATAAAATTAAAATGAGGGACAAAAATATTGATTTATATGGTGAGTTATATGGCATTTTAAATCTTAACAATTGACAACAAAAATGCAGTTTTGTTTCAAATTCCAAATAGTTGGTGAATCGAAGATTTGACCAATTGAAAATGATCTACTTATAATGAAATATTTTGTTCTTTTTTTACATACTTTCTACTAGAATTGGTATCTCTCACATATGTTGTGTAGCAATAAACCAAGCACGGAATTAGTTTTAGTAGTCATCTGCTAGAAGAAAACCGATTTTTTTTTAAACAAATCTTACTTAGGACGGTACAATAATATTTTGAATACAAAAAAACAATTAAGCAATAACTATTTTTGTTGAATTTTATGTGAAATGCGTAAAGTGTTAAAGAAGATTATTTCAATATAAAAAAAAACACAACCGCTTTTCTAAGTTTTAGTATTTTATAAGTTATCCTGTATAGACGTAAATATCAATTAAGTAATTCCAAAGCAAGCAATTGTTTTATTTTAGATTTTTTGGAGCAGGTAATAAGTCTAAAGTACTGCAGGAAGAATCTGTGCGTCAAAATTAATGACAGTGTAATTGTTGAAATCGTAACGTAACAAATACGGCACATTTGACTGATATAAGAAATATTTAATCTAAATTGTTTGCTTTTATCTGCTAAATAAAAATCAAAGTTTACCTAATTATCACAATCGATAAAGAGACAGCAATGATGTCAGTGTTAAAAAATTACAATATTTATGTTTTTTTTATGACGTGATTTAGCGTCTTTGCATTTTTGGTCTTATTGTGCATATATGGTTATTACACTTCTGGTAGTTGGGTTTTTTAATGAAGTTTAGAAACTTTTTCTAAGGCATTGTCTTAAGTTTTGTTTTCTATTGCCGTAGTGGCAATGAATGTAAAAGTAGTGTTGTTAAATGCTGTTTTATTATTTAAAAAGACTTTTTAAACAGTTTTTTTACAGTGTATAGTCTTTTGCATCTGTTGACTAGCTGATGTATATCTAGTTTGCAGGATTGTCTTAATTGATATGCATTTTATTATTAGTGTAGAAGAAGTTCTGTCACGTTTTAACTCGTCAACAATTTTTTTTAAATATTTTTAATATAAGCGATATAACATTTATTGGTCTGTAGGATTTAGCTAAAGCTTACGTGGCCTGGGCTTTGGTATAAATACTACTTTAACTCTTCTCGGTATATATGAAAGTGCTAGACTAGATCTGATTTTACATATAGGTCTTCTAAGAGCAACAAGCTTTTTCTGTAATATGGTTAAATAGATTCCGTCATTTAAAAGTGTATTTGTTAATTATGTACGGTCTCTTTTTGTTTGCTTTTTTTATAGGCACTTTTTTGGTAAGGAGCTATTGCCAGCTTAGAACTTGAGACGTGTATCTTAGTTCTTGAAAAGTTTTTTTGCAATGTTTGCAGTTCAATCTTTGCTCAACGCTGTCTGGTAATTTAAAAATGTCGGTTTGTTCTTAACGACTACACAGTATCTTCTCTAGGAGTTTTTATTTGACTTTTTTGGTTTTGTATGAGGATCAGACATAGTTTCTCCTTTGCTTTTACTCTGTTAAGCTTTTAATTCTACTAAGTAATCTTGTTGATGGTATATTTGACAGTTTTTGGGCAGCTTGTTTTGAATTTTGTTTTTATGCAGTTAACCAACGTGTCTGTTATTATCTTCAGCTTGCTGACAGTGTTTCTGAACATACGCATGTTACCTGTATTCCTAATAACTATATTAGTAAAAAAGTATATTTTAAAAGTTTCTCATTTTTCAGATTGATGTTGGTGCTGCTACTTGCAATGTGGTATGCATTAGCATTGCACCTAAGGATCAGTGGAATGTTGTTTTTATTAGCAAACAGCTTATGGATTCTTTCTTGTAACGGTGGATCTTGCTGGTAGTAGGGAAGGTATTCAGATTTGAGGTTATTTTTCTTACTATGATTACATTGGCTGTTATTTAGTCTTTGGAACAAAGATCCTATAATAACATTAGGATTAATACATATTTGCTATGATAGATGTACGAAATTGTTTGAGGGTTTGGTTGATAAGAGATATCTGCTCAGACTGCTTAGCCCTGTTATCTTTCTTTTGTGAATTTAAGGTTTCTGTACAACGGCAATGTTGATATCCTGTTTTATATCATACGCAATGAAGGCCGCGGAGATTATCTTGCAGTGACGTACAATGATTTGAACAATTTTCAACATTTTTACTTGTTTTTGTTTTATTTCTTTGTTGTTTGGTAAACCTGATTCAAATATTGTCTTTTTGACAAGATGCGTATCTTTCGGTTTGTTGTCATATTTTTTGTTAGTACATACACTTTTTTTTATCACTTTGATAATCGTGTCGAAGATAGAGAATTAGATGTTTTCTGCACTTTAGCCATTCGATGAGCATTTAGGGATACCTTTTTGGTATTATTGCTGATGCAATTGGTGTTTTCTTCCTCTTTTCTGCCGGTGGTTTCTGTAATGCCTTTGTACTGCTACAAGATAATTTTTCATGGGTGCAACTGATGAAGGTGGTCTTAAATGACGCAGTTATGTCCTTCCTTTGCTCACTTTTGTGTTGGAGGGTTTTTTTTTTCTTTGCCGTTGAGTTTTGACTTAGCTTGACAGCTGGCCAAAAATGGGGTCTACGTTAAACAAAAAAAATTGATCAGTAAAAATTGACAGTTTACAGAGAAAAGAAGTGGTGTTGGTCTGCGTGAGAAATTTCTTTATAAGTCACCTGCAGACGTTCCTGGAAGGGGTTTCAATCATTTACATTTCTTAAGTTATGGAGTTTGTAAACGTTAAGTTTAAACTTTACTTAATTTGTCTATGTTTATTGCTGTTTTAATCTTGTATGAATTCTAGTTTAGATTTAAACGCATTTTTATAAATTTATATGTTTAATTAAAATTTTTTTTTTTGGTAGCTTTTAAATGCTAAGTATGTTAATATAATATGTTATGGCTAAGCCAAAAATTAATTTTATTGCATTTGGAAATACAAGATACATACATTTTCTTGCTTTCATAGCTCTAACAAATATTAATTTAAATTTTAAATTAAATATATTAATGTTATTAAGTTTTTATACATATTTATCTACAGCCAGATTTAAATACAGCCTAATATGGTTTCTTCACAATAACCTCGAGAAAATCCATAAAATAAATGTGGAGTTATTACATCAACCGTCCACGGTGCTTCGGATGACACTTTAAGCCGTTAGTCTTATCGATAACGTAATACCTCGTTACTTACTCAAAAACCACGTCAAAAAGAGCACTACTACTATAGATTTGTATTCCGTGATAAAAATGAAGATTGTGGGTGATATATTTTTATTACTTTTGTTAATTTGGGTTAATTTTTAGCTGTTGTTTGTATTAATATTATAGATTTGTATATAGAATTTGATAATATTTTATAGTTACTAATGATAATAAATTCGAAGTTTTATTAACTACTATGATAGCATTAGATAAGTACTTAATTTTAAAATCAATTTTATTTTAAAACTTATTATTCACAAGATATTTATATTTTTGGATTGAAATACAGATATATTTTTATAACGGTTAGTTATTGTATAATAAAATAAATTGAAACATAAAGAAACCGAATATGTTTTCATATTTATTATTTATAATAATTGCTTGAAATTTTGACACTTTGACGAATAACTTGAAGATTTATTTATAGGTATAGTTTATAGATGTAATAAACTTGTAAAATCTAAAGACATTATCTAGCAAATATAACTTGCAGCCTACTAAAAGAATTCATACTAAGCAGATAACCACAACGGATAAACACCGTGAAATTTATAATTAGCATGAATTTTACATAGTATTACAATATACAATTTATCAAATGATAATTGCTATCGCCATGGTATTCAGAAACGTGAACAATGTTCTCTAAAAGGTGTTTACACATATTTTAAATATGTAAGGATATAAATTACCTAATTATATATTCTATTTATTAAATGCCTAATGTTCGTGTCGCTGAAATCACTACACAGTTTTGTCGGTTAATAGAAAATATATTGCTTTAAACATGTTTGCACGGCATGCACATGTAATACAGGTAAGGCAATACTTTTGTATCCTACATGTACGTGTTTACATAATTTACATGTTTAATAAAATATACACGTTATAAATAAAATATCTAAGATGATTAGATATTTTAAAATAAAATTGTAAGGGTCGTACACATAAAACATAATTATTTACGTATTTAATAACTGGTTTGACCTTCATGTATTATTTTTTTTTTGTTTGATTTATAACTTAAATGTATTTTTAATTTTAATAAAAATTCATACTAATAACCAAAAACTCTCAAACTACATCAACTAGAGATTTGTTGTTGAGGTTCCGTTTCTTGGTACAAATCAAACTTTGTAATAAATTAAGGTAGATAATAGGTTTACAGAATTTACATTTATACAACTTATATAATTACAAAACAGAATTTTTAATTAAAAAAACTTGTTTTAACTGTTGGTTATCTAGACCGTTTATGTTATTCGTTTGAGCCTTGACTGTTTCTTTGTGTCAGATGTGAAGTGATGAACACATGTTTTATCCAGGGTTATGAATCGACATAAACACTCGGTTTTATTGCTGTGAAATTTTGCTTAACACTGTTCCATTGTAAGTAATCGAGGTACCCATCTTGTGCACAGCTTTTGTATGTCTAAATGTTGGTCAATATGCGATGTACTTTTTGAAATGCTTACTTTGTTTGCTAGTTCATAAACTTTCAATCAACGGTCATCCAATACCGTTTTGTAGATTTCTTTATTATTTGGCGTGGTTACTTCATTTAATTGACCAATGCAATGATTGTCTTGGCAGGTCATACGGTATTGTTAAAACTTTGTCACCTAATATTTTACTGTTGTAAATAGAGGAGAAAACTTCCCCAAAGTAGTGTCTAGCTTTGTTTTAATATTGCTTGGTCTGAGGAC
This sequence comes from Tachinus rufipes, assembly GCA_963932245.1. Classification (NCBI taxonomy): domain Eukaryota; kingdom Metazoa; phylum Arthropoda; class Insecta; order Coleoptera; family Staphylinidae; genus Tachinus; species Tachinus rufipes. Next base: position 74,916,074 of record OZ010744.1, read on the forward strand.
ACCTAACAACGACCATTTTTTTCTATGTTGGTACTTTGGCATAGTAAAGGGTGTTTTTTAGAGACGGCAAACTTTAAATTGGCAACCCTCTTATCTGTGACAGCTGTATTGACAGTTTTTGGTTGTTTAGAGGTTAGTTTGGTTTGGCAATTTATCATAATTAAACTCAAGCCGTAGCAACGTTTACAAATTATTCAAATTTATTTTGAAAAACATATTTTAGTTTGAGGAACTCATTGGGCATTAAATTAAGCTTTATTGCCCCTAAATGCACCTGTGGCCATCACCGCCTCCATGGATTGCTGCAGCGTTTACTAGGGGGCGGTAGCGCCCTCTTTGGGAATTACTGATCTAAACAATAAAAAACATTCAGTATGATGTCGTATAGTGCGCACACAAGAAGAAATTGATGGTGCAGCGTACTTTTAATGATGATCCAATTGTGTCAATTTGTTATTGTGCTCAACAATTAAACTTATCTCCATCTATATTATGGAAAATTTTGCAAAAATATTTTGGTTTACGAGTTTACTTGATTTAACTTGTACAAGAATTGAAGCCACACAATTATCTTCGCGCCGTACATTTGGTAAATGGGCTGATGAAAACATTGATATTGATCTACAATTTTATATGAAAATTTTGTTCAGTGATGAAGCACACTTTTGGTCAAATGGAATAATAATAATCCACAAGCCATTGTCAAAACACCAGAAAAAATTACTGTTGCTTCATATGTTTTCTTAGCTTTTTTTTTAAAAAGCGGCTAGAACGAGAATGGACATGGTTATCTCCAGACGGAAATACAAAGAACGAAATAGACTATATCCTCACAAACAGAAAGGATATAATTCAGGACGTCACTATACTAAATAAGTTCAACACGGGAAGTGACCACAGTCTTGTGAGAGCGGTTATTATTGATAAGAAAAGCAAAAGAAGAAACAGCACTAACAAACGATGACCTGAGGAGTGGATGAAATGAACGAGAGACTGGTACAGATAATACAGGAATCAGTGAAACAGCTAAACACCATAATACTACAAAAAACAGATAAAGAACAACTTATTGATGAAAAAACAAGAAACCTAATTTAAAAAAAGAAAAAAATCTAGCGACAAGAAACAAAGGGGCAACTCCAGATTATACAAAAACCAATAAAAATATACGGAATATAAAAAAACAAAGAATATAAGCCTTTGAAATACAAGTGAACGAAGTAATACAAAACAACAAATGTATGAAAAGCTTTTAAAGAAACACATGAAAAAAGTAAATCTACTTGCTACGTAACAAAGAAAGAAAGATAGTTTACGATCGAGATGAAATCCTACACATAGTAGAGGATTTCTACACAGACTTATTTAAATCTTAAACATCGCCAGAAAGAGAAGATGCTGACACACTGAAGAGAAAAATACAAACTATTGGATTATTGGTGCTAATTTATAATAAAGGATATAACAACAAAATGAAAAATTATTGTCTAATAAGTTTAATGTCACACTTGTATAAATTGCTGACAAAAATAATTACCAACAGATTAGAAAGAGAAAAACTACGGCATCAACAATAACCTGCTTATGATGAAAATTGTTATCAAAAAATCTAATGAGTATGGCTACCTCTTGTATATGGGGTTTGTAGACTTTGAAAAAGCCTTTGATAGCATAGAAATATGGATGGTATATAAAGCAATGACTAACAGTAGAATAGGCTACAGGTATAACGATTTAATAAGAAAATGCAATAGAGATGCAACAGCAACTTGCATTCTGCACGACAAAACCAATCCAACTCAAAAGGGGAGTACTACAAGGCCACTCTTTATCACCAAAACTTTTTACTTTAGCGATAAAAGAGATATTTAACTAAATTGATTAAAAGAACAAAGGAATTAACATTAACGGGATTCGACTTACTAACCTAAGCTACGCTGACAATATTGTTATCTTTGCATATAGTAGAGAGGAGCTCATAGTGATGTTCGATAACCTACAAAAGAAATTACTGATTGCAGGACTGAAAATGAAAACACAAGTTATGTACTACGGGATAGAAGAAGCAGTAGTAATTTGAGGAAAAGAAATTCAAAAGGTTAAAGAGTATATATACCTGGGGTAGAAAATAACAAATGACCGGAATAATCAAAAAGAAGAAATAAGCAGAAGAGTAAGACTAGGATAGATGGCCTTCTGAAAACTTTTGTACAACTTGAGAAATAAAGCAATAACTAAAGTCAAAGACGTGGGAGAGAAAGTCGCATCTCTCAAGTGGAAATTTGCGGGTCACGTTGCAAGAAGCAATATATTGAGATGAGACAGAAGAATAATAGAGTGGAGGCCTTACGAACATAAAGGAGGAAGAGGAAGACTACGCTGGTACAACGATCTCAAAAGAAAGGCAGGGCTGACATGGATACGAGTGGCACAGAACAGAGAGCGATGGAAACAATTGGGAAAGGCTTATGTTTAAGAATAGACTTAATGGTTACTGATGATGATGTTTTTAAAAATGGTAATGGTTGGAACTTTACAGTCAACGGTGAGCGGTCCAGAGACATGATTGTCAACTTTTTTGTGTCTTAATTGGACAGCTGTAATGTTGCAGACATGTGGTTTTAGCAGGACGGCGCCACATGCCACACATCGCGCAATACAATTAATTTACTGAAGGAAACATTTTATCATCGATTAGTTTCACAAAATGGACCTGTTAACTGGCTACTTTGTTTGTGCGATTTGACACCATTAGATTATAAAATACAGTGAATTACTGCAAACAGTATGTAGAGTTGTGTGGTAACATAAGAGTGGCCCAAGTACCGCAAGGCTCAGTACCCTACAAGACAACATGATTTTTTTCTGGTTTGCGAATCATTTTGTTTTGTAGGTAGTTAGCTATAAGTTTTCTAATAGCGTTGCTAATTTTTATATTTTAGAACTTCCATCAGCTCGTGCCATGAGAATAGTTAAGCGCGTTTTGGATATTAATGGTAACAAATGTGCAGCGTCGTCTGTTCTTAGTTGCATAGTTTTTGATAGATTTGGCCATTTTTATAACTTTATGCTCATTTGTAAATGGATCTAAATTTTAAACTTTATTTTGTTTTTTTTTTGTGTTGCGGCTTGTTTTAAGACCAAATTTTTAATGCATATATAAAAAGTGTTAATTTCTTTAAACAAATACTTTTATAATAAAACTGACAGTTAACATAATTTGTTTAATTTTGTAGTAATTAAATTGAGTCATATATAATTCAGTCATTATCTGTTGATTAAATTAAAACTTATAGTAGGTGTCCGTTTCTATCTTTTGTAATTCTTTTCAATTTTTACTAATACTTGTTTTACTATTATTTTATTTTATAATAATATTTTATCATATTTTGTCTTATTTTGTGTTAGTATAATTAAGAATATTACATTTAACACCAATCATCATGTTGAAAAATAGCTTACAGTGAGAGCTGTATAGTTTGAACTTGTATCAAACTGTTTTCATTCATTGTGATTTTAATACATTTCTGTCTTGTGAAGTGAACATTATGTGTAGAAAATGTATAACAGTTGTTATATAAATATTTCATAGCTACACGTCTACGTAGTATGAAAGCAGACACACATTAGTTGCATTTGATAACTTAAGTTTGAAGAATGCAACCCAAAACCTATAAATGCAAATGTATGGCCATGGCTGAACCAATTTAGCTTACCTCACTGTAATCTCAAGTCTTATTGGCGTAGTAACTACAAGATATGAATCATGAAAGCCCTATGTAAAAATCTATGTACAAACAGACCGTGTACTTAATGTGGTGTGTGCTTAATGGAATATAAATTAAATTATTATTATTATTATTCAAACATTTTTTTTTTAAATTCAAACGTATGTAGTATTTTTATAGCCTTGAATTAAATGCATTATTGTAAGCCTTTGTATTTTCTTACAAAACATGCAATTAGTCTATTCAAAACAAAGTATTTTAAATAAACTATTTGTTATTTAAAACTAAATTGATATTTATTTATTTTGCATCAATGGTATTTTCAGCTATTCCATTACCATATAGCAACCATCTTTTCCGGATTTTACATTCAAATATATGTCAGGTAGCAACAAAAGAAAAAATATTTCCCCAACTCGCCCTGCTTACGAATTCACAAAACAATTCACGTGTCTTCTCTTCGGAACGAATTCAAATAAGGTTTGATGTAATTTGACATTGGGAATTTGATCAAAATAAATTAAAATAAAGAAGTAAATTATGAAAGTAAGTAATAAACAACAAAAGTAGTATAATCTGTAATTCATTTAAAAATTCGTTTTTATAACGATAAAAATAAAATTAAGATTTATGGTATTATATATTAATTAAATATTCATAAACAACTTAAAAAATTGCATAAAATTAAATATCATTCAATGTTTGAAAATTTATATTATTATTATTTTAATTAATATACCTAATTTAATTTAATTTGAATTAATATTATACTTAGTATTGATTGCTTCATTTAACCCTAGTAGGTGAAAGGTCGTTCTATGGGGATTTGAACTGCCTAATTCAGTATCACTTTACCTATTATGGAAAATAATATAAAATTAATAGATTTTTAATTACATAATAATTTCTAAATAAATACATATAAATTGAAATATTCTATGCGGATCAACTGCTAAAAGAGAACTTTATATTTTGATGTAATAGTAGAACAAATACGGGAAAGACGAATCGAATATTTGCCTTTAATGCGGTATAAATTTGTACTCCATTTATGGGTCGTAAATGTCAGTTTTAGGGTATTCAATTCGGCCACTTTATAGATGCCTGTAAAATCTTTATATCAAGAAGCACGAGTTTCCTTCCGCAAGACATGAGTATATAATTCGTAGCATTGTCGTTAATAAAATATAATTGTTCTGGAGGATCTTTGCAACTAAATTTAGATAATACATTACTACTTTGCTATACTACTTAATGTTTATTGTTATAAACTAAAAATTATTATCCATTTAATTAAAAATTAAAACGGTTTGTTTACAACAAAACTTAAATTCTTAAAAGTTGCATATTTACTGCGATAAAAACTAAAATTTTAATACTAATAAAAACAATTACATAAACTCACATGTAATGGTAATAAATATTATTAACAAATTACACAATGCAATTATTAACGTATGATTTATAAAACCACAAAACAAATCTAACTAAAACAATCGATGGTAACAGTGATATTAAATGACCTAATCACATGCCGTGTTGTAGAAAGCCACATTTCGTTTTGTGTGCGCTGGTGCAAATTTAAGGATCTACCGTCACAACAATGAGAATGTATCTAAACTCTAAAGAATAAAGTAACCGGCTAAAGCAATTTTCTGATATAAAAACCTACAACATATAATATATATGGGTAATTCCATTACTTTTCGACCAATTTGAAAAAGTCGACCTCTTTGATTTTGCTCAAATTTTCAGGGATCAAAATATAGATGAAAAAAATGAGATTCCCAAAATTTTGGACCTTAGAATAATGCCTGTTCAAAATGACACACATTTGAAGGTCAGAAATTTTACAATAAAACGTCTTTTTTAGCTTATTTTGTATCTCAATTTTTGGGCTTCTGGAAAAAGATAAAAAGGTCCACAATGTCTCAAATTATTTCTTATTACATGTATTTCAAAACCCATATTTTTATGTTTAATATCGTGGCAGTCATTTTGATATATTAAGCTTCAAACGTTATTCCAAAAAAACCCGTAAATTTAGCAAAATCGCAAAACTTTGCTTTCTTTAAACCGTTCTAACTTAGTCAAATCTTAACAAAATTTGATTTGCAAGGTCTAGATTTCCTCGTGTTTAATCTTTTTTTGAAGTGATCACACAATACTTATAGAATCAATACGTATACACCATTATTTTGATGCAGGAAGTTGCACATGTTTTCGCGATCTTCAAAACTTGTAATTTTCAGGTCCCAAAAAAGCGCTGTCACCCTATGTCGATATTAGTCAAATTTTCAGTAAATACTCTTTGGAGCAAAAGAAAAAAGCGTATCTATATGAGAAATGGTATATCGGGCATTATAAAGAATTTTTTAATATTCAAAAATTGTCAAAATTGGCAAACCGCACATTTTTGTATATCAGTTTTTGGGCCTTTAGAAAAAGATAAGAAGGTCTACGATGGCTCAAAATATTCTTTATTACATGTACTTTAAAACCCATATTTGTCTATTTAATGTTAGGGCAGTCATTTTGATACATCAAGCTTCAAACATTATTCCAAAAAAAACCGTAAATTCAGCAAAACTGCAAAATTATGCTATGTTTAAACCGTTCTAACTTTGTTAAATTTTAAAGAAATTTGATCCACCAGGTCTATATTTCTTTGTGTTCAATCTATCTTTAAAATGATTACATAAGACTTATAAAATCTATACATATTCACCACTAATTTGATGCAGGAAGTTGCACATGTTTTTGCGATTTTCAAAACTTGTAATTTTTAGGTATCGAAAAACCGCTGTTACCTTAAGTCGATTTCAGTCAAAATTTCAGTAAATACTCTTAAGACCACAAATAAAAGGTTATTTATATGAAAAATGGTATATTGGGCATTATCAAGAGTTTCTTTATATTCAAAAATCGTCAAAATTCAGAAAATCTAAATCACTTTTTGTCTATCTTGCTTTGTTTTTGAAATAGTCAACAAATACAAAATATTTAAAAAACTTTTTATTTAGCAAAAAAACACAAACAAAACAACATTACTTTAACAAGTGTGCATTGATGCAAGCTTTTGATACTTGTTAAAACAGTTTTTTTGGTTCGGTTAGTGAAATTTGATAAAAATGCTGTTCAACATAGAGAATACGCAAATATCATTTTTGTTTACGGACTCTGTAATGGTAATGCCCTAGCAATTGAGATTTCCTGACAGAAAACAACTTTTTTGACGCGTTTTTTAGTGAAAATGTTCACCCATATTATTATCAAAAGTAAAACACCTACAACCAGGCGACGTAGCACAACGACTTGCATTTTCTCAATGGCTTCTTGATAATTCCCAATATACTATTTTTCATATAAATAACCTTTTTTCTTGTAGTCTGAAGAGTATTTACTGAAATTTTGACTAAAATCGACATAAGGTGACAGCGTTTTTTCGGGACCTGAAAATTACAAGTTTTGAAAATAGCGAAAACATGTGCTACTTCCTGCATCAAAATAGTGGTGAATATAAATTGATTCTATAAGTTTAGTGTAATTACTTTAAAGAAAGATTGAACACAAAGAAATCTAGACCTCGTGGATCAATTTTCTTCAAGATTTGACAAAGTTAGAACGGTTCAAACAAAGCATAATTTAGCAATTTTTCAAAATTTACGTTTTTTTTTAAATTAATAGTTGAAGCTTGATATATCAAAATGACTGCCCCAACATTAAATATACGAATATGGGTTTTGAAGTACATGCAATAAGGAATATTTTAAGCCAACGTAGACCTTCTTATCTTTTTCCAGAGGCCCAAAAATTGAGATACAAAAATGTGCGGTTTGCCGATTTTGACAATTTTTGAATATTAAAAATTTCTTGATAATGCCCGATATACCATTTCTCATATGAATAACCTTTTTTCTTGTGTTCTAAAGAGTATTTACTGAAATTTTGACTAAAATCGACATAGGGTGACAGCGCTTTTTCGGGACCTGAAAATTACAAGTTTTGAAGATCGCAAAACATGTGCAACTTCCTGCATCAAAATAATGGTGTATACGTATTGATTCTATAAGTATTGTGTGATCACTTCAAAAAGAGATTAAACACAAGGAAATCTAGACCTTGCAAATCAAATTTTGTTAAGATTTGACAAAGTTAGAACGGTTTAAAGAAAGCAAAGTTTTGCAATTTTGCTAAATTTACGGGTTTTTTTAGAATAATGTTTAAAGCTTAATATATCAAAATGACTGCCACAATATTAAACATAATAATATGGGTTTTAATGTACATGTAATAAGGAACAATTTGAGCTATCGTAGACCTTTTTATCATTTTCCAGAAGCTCAAAAATTGAGATACAAATTAAGTTAAAAATTACGTTTTATTGTAAAATTTCTGACCTTCAAATGTGTGTCATTTTGAACAGGCATTATTCTAAGGTCCAAAATTTTGGAAATCTCATTTTTTTCATCTATATTTTGATCCCTGAAAATTTGAGCAAAATCAAAGAGGTCGACTTTTTCAAATTGGTCGAAAAGTAATGGAATTACCCATATATATAATAAGATGTAATTTTCTTTCATTTATTAGGATAATTTATATTCAAATCAAAAACATTATTAATGACGATTTTTATAACGGTGATGAATATTTAGTTTAGTAATTATTTTGGAAAAAAAATATTTGTATTATTTTGTTTTTACCAGGCTGACCAGACATACTCTTTTTTAGTAACATGTACTTTTTTGGAAGTTAGAATACTCTTTACTTTTTTTAATTAAAAATAACAAAAAAATATACTCTTTTTTTACCAACTTATTAAATTTTACTGCAAAATTGTTAATCCGACTTTTAAATTCTAAAACTGTAAATTTGAATTTAAAATGAAAAATTCGTGTATAGTCAAATTAGCCAAACTGTTAATCAGGCATTAAAAAATGTAAATTCAGCATTCAAAAATAAAAATCCGGCTATCAATTTGTTAAATTCTACTGCCAACACGTTCATCATAAATACTGTAAATACGCCTTTTAAACTTTACTGTCAAACTGTTAATTTGGTCTTTGAATTATAAATCCGGCCTTTACACTGTCAATCTGCTTTTTAAACGTATAAATGCGGCTTTTAAAAATGTAATTCCGGCTACAAACGTATTAAATATTACTGGCAAGTAATAATCCGGCCTCTAAGTTAGAATTCCAGCATTTTGTAAGTTTGGCTTTTAGAACTAGAAATTCAGATAAAAACATTTAGTTTTAATAAAAAAAATTGTATATGTTAAACTATACTGATAAACTGTTAATCTGACTTTTAAAGTATAAATGAGGTCTTCAAAACAAAAACCATGCCAACAACGTGACTAATCTACTGCTAAACTGTTAATCCGGCTTCTAAATTGTTGTGTTTAGTTAATTATAGTGTCAATAGTTAAAACGGTATTGGACAGTGTTTTTTGCTTGTTTTTGCGGGGCAAATGACTAATTGGATGCATGTTTAATATTGATTAGGATTACCTTTATATATTTATTCTTAAAATTTTAAAGTCCGGCCATGTAGTAACAAAATAATGTCAGAAAGCATTAAAATCAATCTCTAAACTGTTAAAATGTTGAAAAATCTATTCATAAACTGTTAAAAATAGCAAAAACAAAACGCAAAATCCTGCTAAGTATTAACATATTGTTAAAAAGAATCAAAATCCGCCATACAATTTTTTTTTATGGAATGTCAAATATTCCAATATTCTGTTAAAAAAATGCAAAATTTTATTTAGAAAATGTCAATAGTAGCAAAATCCGGCCATAAATTGTGAACAAGTGCTAAATTCTATTCACGAGATGTTAAAATTAGCAAAACTTGACTATAAAGTATCAAAATATTTTAAGAAAAAACTTTAACCTATTGATAAGTGCAAATGTCTAATCATGAAATGTCAAAACTACCAACATCCGGTCATAATCTGTTAATATGTAAATAATTATATTCATAAAATGTCAAAATTTAGCCATAATACATCAAAATATGATTAGAAAGCACAAAAAGTGTTAAATTTCATTTATAAAATGTCAAAATACGGCCATAAACTTTCTAAAAGTACAAGGTTCTATTTATTAAGTACAAAATTCTATACATAAAATGTATAAACACGGTCATAAACTGTTAAAAAGTGCAAAATTCTATTGACAAGATGTTAAAAATAAGATATTTTGGCAAAATTATCAGAATATTGCTAGAAATAGCTGGTTTTTAAAGTAAAAAATAAAAAAAAAAACATAAAAAATGAAAATGTCCAAAATTTTATAAATAAAGTGTCAAAAATACAAAATATCCGACCTTTAATTGTTGAAAAATGCAATACTATTCATAAAAATCAAAATTAGCACAATTTGGATATGAAATATAAAAATACTGTTAGAAATTTTTAAAAAGTCCAAAATTTTATTTATGAAACATCAAAAATAACATAATTCGGTCATTAAGTATCAAAATATTGTCCAAAAAACGGCCATAAGTTGTTGAATACAGTAAAATTTTATTCATAAAATTTAAAAATGTCAAAATTTGGCCATAAACTCTTATATACAGCGATAAAATATTTAAATATTTTCAGAAGTACAAAAACCCGGCTCAAATTGTTAAAAAGTATAACATTTTGTTTATGAAAAGTCCAGATGTGGTTTGTTGTTAGTGTGTGGCGTGTACACACATTTAGGGGCTATACCACAAAACTGTGTTTGAGAGAGAAACTTAAAAACTTAAAAAAGAGTGTGGTTGAAAATGAGTGCATATCAGCGTAACCTTGCAATTTTTTTTAGCAGCAGCCTTTAGTTTGTTTTCGGTGTTATCTTTGTACGAGAAATGCACGGAAATAGTAATTCAATAAATACTAAAATGTTGTAAATCTCCAATAAATCCAAGCGTTAATTTTAACACAAAAAAAAACTTTAATAAAATCCCTATATTTGGTAAAATTTTGACAAAATCTTAAAAATCTGGTCATAAAAGACATAATCCGTTTTAAGAAAATTAAAACCGAACCTAAGTATTAAAATCCAGACAAAAATTACAATTTTTTTATCAAAGTTGGTAAAATACATACTCATAGTTTCAACAATACAGCATAAATACAAGAAAAAAATAAAATTTGGCCAAAAACTTCAATAAAATTAATATTATTTGTACTCAATATTAATATTAAAAGCATAATCCGACCTAAGACAATTAAAATCCGCTTATATAGTACATAATTTCAAAAATCCGACTAACATACAAAATTTGACAATAAAAAATTAAAAGTAACTAACTTTAATATAATAATAAAATTTAATATAATCTCAAAAATCCGGCTGTTAAACACAAAATCCGGCTTAAAAATATAAATTTTAGACATTATGTAATTGAATTTGGCCAAAAACTATAATAATCTGCTTTATATTGGTAAAATATAAACATAATTTTAAATGTCTAGAAAAACATAAGAATCTGCATAAAATTTGCAAAATCTGGTTATATTTTAAAAATCTAGTAATATACAAAATTCTGCGCAAGAAAATTAAAATCAGTCCATAAAGTAATTAAGTCTAGCCAAAACAATTGGTCTACTACGCCACTGTGTGTGTGTAATGTTATTAATTTTTAACTTGTGCAGTTTTGTGTGGAATTTAGTGCCTATAATTCTAAAGTTTCTGTCATTCCGGCTGGTAATTATATTAGCAACCAGTCATCTTTACAATTTTAAGAAAATTCACTGGTTTAATTATTTTTATTATTGTAAATGTATTTAACCTAGAATTATAGTTTCCCGCTTACTATTTTGTCGCGTTTTCCGTGGCGGTGATTTAAACTATTCGTACCAGTGGCGTAACTTCCATTTAATAACGTGTAATTTTAAAATTTTATTATTAATTTTTATAATCCTGCTGTCTCTTGTGTATCCTTACCGTGGTCTACCTGTATTTGTTTTTAGTCAGTCACCAGTGATCGACCGCACCGGTGTGAACTGTGTCCTTGTATCAACCTTATCCTGTTTTTAATTATTTATTGCTCTAGTCATTTTTTGTTTTTGTAACTGCATCTGTTATTATGCAGTGTAAATGCAAAACTGTTGCACAATCAGGTGTAACCTGTAGCAATTGTGGCGTTATCTTCTATAACAGTTGCGCTATTTGTTACAAGAAATGTAATTGCGGTAATTTATTTGAATTGGATGATTCCGAACTTCCTAAACTTTATAAAGAAAATATTACTCTTTACCAAGTTTTATGTGATGAGTTGAGGTCGAGCAATAAATTACTCTTAGATAAAATTACTTATCTTGAAGAGAAGATCACCGAAAAAGATAAACTGCGCCGCTTACTAATGATACGGTGCAATTGATTCAACCTGCAGTTTTTCCTTCTTTAGCAAGCTTTGTTGTTAAGGGAAAAACTAATCAAAAAACTCAGCCAAGAACTCAAACTATCTTTGGTTGTGGCCCAACCAATGACAAACTGCAGGCTTATGTGCCTACTTCTTACGTACATGTTTCTAAACTTAGACGTGGAACTAATAAAACTGATATAGTAAATCATATTAAATCTAAGTTTTCCACGATATCAGTTGATGTTGTTGAGTTAAAAGTAAAATCTAGAAACTACAGCAGCTTTAAAGTTTTTGTTCCAGCTAATCATGGTCAGGAAATTTTTAAATTATGGGCGAGTTAATAATGTTTCTGCTTCATCTTCGGTGGATTTTCGAAATCTGGATCCAGCCAACAATCTAAACCCGTCACCAGAAACACCAGCGGTATCTTCATCTATTACCAGAATGTCGGGGGTATAAAAACTAAACTCAAAGAACTTATGCTGGCTGTAGCTGTATCCAACTACGATATTATTGTACTGACCGAAAACTGGCTAAATCAGGACATCAGCGATTAATTGGTTACAGTTTGTTTAGATGTGATTGCTCTTCATTAACAAGCCCTAAGCTTGACGGAGGAGGTGTCTTAATTGCTACTAAAACTTGTTTTAATTGTACTTTATTACAACCTACATTTTTAAGTGTTGAACATTTGTTTGTAATTGTTAAGTTTAAGTTTGTATCATATATTATCAGTGCAGTCTACTTACCACCTAACTCGGCATGTGATAAATATTTAGATCATTGTTATTCCGTTGAATCTATCGCTGACAAATATCCAGACAGTAAACTAATTTCACTAGGCGATAATAATCTACCCGCAGCGGTATGGGTTAATGATGAGTTAGGCATAAGTGTTATTTGTAATGATACTTATTCTGCTCATTTTGTTTCCAACTGTTATAGATTTCTAAACTGCGCTCAATGTATTTCTATACCTAATGATGGTGGTGTGTTCTTAGATTTATGTTTTTCTAACATCTGTGATATTTCTGTGATTAAAGCTGTGGATGTTTTGTTAAAACTTAGCCAACATCATATTGCTTATGTGATTGATGTAAAATGTGATACTAGCCGTGATATTTTAATGTGTAATTATGTTTTTTAATGATTTTAAATATGCCGACTTTAACGCAATCAATAATTTTTTGTTGAATGTTGATTGGTCCGCCCTTTTTTATAATTGTGATGTTGATAATTGCGTTAATTTATTTTACTCTGTGTTGCATTTTGCTATTGACTATTTTGTTCCCAAAAAACAATGGCGAGAAAACAATTTTCCAGTTTGGTTTAATAAAGAATTGATTTTACTTACTAGACTCAAAAAAACTGTTCATAAACGTTATAAATCTTCAAGACTATTGTCTGATTATAACGAGTTTCAATCAATTCGTACTTCGTGTAAAAATCTCAGTACATGTCTATACAAGCAATATATTACTCGAACAGAAAACAACAATCAAAGTAACCCTAAACATTTTTGGAAATTTGTTAGCGACTCTAGAAAAATTAATGATTTTCCAGCCACATAGTATTATAAACAAAAAACTTGCAGTAATGGAGATGACTATGTTAATAGTTTTGCTGAATTCTTTTCCTCTGTTTACGATACACAAACTCATCCAACTCCTTTGTTTGACTTAAAAAAAAACGTATTACATCGATCATTTTCAATTAGTTTGTTGGATGTATTTAAAGGGATTGAGAACCTTAAATGTAACTTTAGCATTGGACCGGACGGTGTTCCATCTATGCTGTTAAAACAATGTATTTATTCAATTTCTATGCCATTGCACTTACTTTTTGAGGCTTCTCTTAATGAAGCCAAGTTTCCTTCAGTTTGGAAACAAAGCTACATTATGCCTTTACATAAATCTGGAGCTAAGGAGGATATTACTAATTATAGAGGTATATGCATCCAGTCTGCTATTCCTAAGTTGTTTGATCAAATTGTAACTGGTCAAATACAATGGATGTGCAAAAGCATTTTAGTGGAACAGCAACATGGGTTTTGCGAGGGTCGTTCTACTCTTACAAATCTTCTTTGTTACGAAAATGATCTTTTAAATGCCTTTCAATCAAGAGTCCAAGTAGATTCTATTTACACAGATTTTTCAATTTTGATTGCTAAGCTTTGGGCCTTGGGTTTTCATGAATCTGTTGTTGCGTGGTTGTCGAGCTTTTTGGAAAATCGTACACAGTGTGTAAAAATTAATAACTTTTTATCACAACCAATTGTTGATCCTTCTGGGGTTCCTCAAGGATCTCATAGTCTACCAATTCTGATTTTACTCTTTATTAATGATCTTGTTTATTCTATTAATTCTTTGTCTTATCTTTTATTTGCTGACGATCTTAAAATTTATAAAAGAATATCATCAATTGAGGACTGCATTAGTTTGCAAAATGATTTAGATTCTGTTCATTCACGGTGTCTTATTAATAACTTGTTGTTTAACGCAAATAAATGTTTTTTGATAAGCTTCAACAGAACTTTAAGTAAAGTATCGTTTGACTATACTATCGATAATAATGTTTTGAAACATGTTACACAAATAAACGATTTGGGCGTAATTTTTGATTCAAAACTAACTTTTGTTGAGCATATAAACTATATGTGCAACCGTGCTATGAAAATGTTAGAATTTGTTTACAGAATGTCTACTGACCTATCTCCTAGCACACTCAAATTACTTTATTGCGCTTTAGTACGTTCTCATTTAGAGTACGCTCCGTCAATTTAGTGTTCATTCTACAGCGTTCATATATGCAATATAGAACGTATTCAAAACAAATTTTTTTGTTTATGATCGTACAAATTAGGCATTTTATCCGAAAATTACGAATTTAACCTCATTGCATTGCAATATAATCTTCCGCCGCTGAAAATTCGACGCAAAAGAGCCGATTTATCATTTTTACGTGGACTAATGATGTCTGAGATTGATTGCCAAGAGCTACTTGTAACTCTTCCATTTCAAGTCCCCAACAATAATCGCCGAACCAGACAGTCTCCATTATTTAGAGAATCTATACATTCTACCAATTATGGATTTAATAATCCAATTGGTAGAATGTGGAGAATTGCTAATAGTTTCTCTAATAATATTGATTTATTTTGTGTTTCAAAATGTAGTTTTAAGTGTCAATTAAAATGTATTGATGAATAATTTTATATTTTGTTTTTATTTATGTATACTTTTTTCCATGCTTTTATTTTTCAATATTCTTTTATATATTTTTGCGTAATTGTAATATTGTTTGTAATTCATCGTTATTTATGTATATAATGATGTAGATGTAAATGGTTTTGTATATACCGTGAATAAAGTATTATTAAAGTATTATTATTATTATTATTAACAATAGTAATCAGATTAAACCTGGTTAATTACAAGCATAATTTTAAAAATTTTGCAATTAAATTAAAAAATGAAATGTCAAAATTAGAAAAATTGGGACATAAATTGTTAAAAAGTGCAAATTTCTATTCTTGAAATGTCAAAGAAAAAACAAAATCTGGTTATAAGTTGTTGAAAAGTAATTTTTTTTTTCTACAAGATGAAAACTATTAATTCGGCCATGAATTATTTTCAGAAAACACTAAAATTCATCCTATCCTACCTTGTAGGTTTATATAACTATGACTAGTAGCATCTAACATTCTGAAGAATGTCAGGTGATAAATACGAAATTTGACTAGGTCGTTTTTTGTCACTTTTACAAAGAATTGCAATATTCAAATATGATTTGTGAATCAGATCAAGTTGTGTGATGTGGTGTTCTGCTTACCCGAACTCTCGTGTCTCGGGTCTCAAATATTTTTAATAATTTCAAATATTTAGATGAGATTTTGGGGACCTGAACTCTAGGGGACCTTACTCTCTAATAACTTATCAATAATCCCTACTTAGATATAAAACTCGCTAATGTAATATAATGACTTTTGTAGATTAATGATTTTGCACGTTATTAAAAACACTAATTTATGAGTCAATAACCTTACTTAAAGATCTACCACAATTACGATTAAGTTGGCGAAACAAGGTCTGTAGCAAGCAAATTTAATCAATTTCAGTGCTTTTTCTGCAACTTTTTGGTTTAAAAATCAAGTTTACTCATGTTTTAAAATCTTGCATAATTTTATTTTGTTGATATAGTTTTAAAATATCTAGAAAACTAGAATTTCTTATTATATGCAAAAAAAATTTGTCTTTTAGCATTTATACAACATCAGTATTAAAAAATTTTCATTTAAAACTCTTCTAAATTCTATTCAAAAACTAGGCAAGAAGAATCATTACAGATTAAATATTTACTAATTATTGATTTAGATGTTTTGTTTTTTATAGACATTGTTCAAAAAAAGAGAATAGTACAAGGTTTGCTAATAATTCTAATAATTATTTATCTGCAGTTTAAAGATGTTAGACCATTTTATCCCTCTATTGACAAATAAAGTAAGTTTCTAAATTCAATATTTCTTTTTAATGTCGATGACTTTACAGCCATCTTTAATGTTATAGTTTCTGCAAGTGGTGATATATAAAACTATAATTATGTTAATAATTGAAATCACATATAATACGAATTTTTGAAGTTTGGATATCTTTTATGTGTTTTTTCTTTTTTCTTTTTTTTATTTCTAATTAACAATACTCCATTCACAAATTGGGCGCTATAATAGGCTACTTAATATACACGAAAATATTGTTTGCTCTGTTACACTCATGCCTTCGTCCTTTTCTTGTGCTCACATTTTACATATTCCACCGGCCAAGCTATACGTTGTACTGATTATTTCACTTGTCAAAACATTCATTTTAAGAATATATTATATTTGACGTTATTGAACGCTCAATATAAAAATATTAACCCGTAACCGGTGACCCGTTTTGTTACATAAATAGTGACGTGAAGACTCAGAGACTCCTGTCAAATTATTAACCTTGTACCTACTTGTTTTTTTAAACATAAATTTTACTTTTGAAAGCTCTCTTTATATATCTTAGAAGCCATTTAAACAATGTTTGTTTCAAAATATTCAAATTTGTCCTTGTACTACAGTAAATTGTCAGATATAGACGTATGAACAAGAAAAAAGTTAGCCATACGTTTTATTTATTTACAAATAAAAAAAAAGTTTGTTAATTTCTACTTTTGCTTTTATATATAGGAACAATTAAGCAACTTATTATAAAAAAACAAAACTAATAATTTTTTTTTAAACTGCAACACATAAAGTTGTGACTAAAAAAATAAAAAAAAATGTAATTTTTTTCTTACAACGCATTGTCCACACATTTTGTGACTTCATGTTAGACAAATTGGTTTTATACAATCAAAACACAAATTTACAAACTTGCAGTTGTTCTATTTCAACAGAAACCACCGTTTCAATGCAGAGGACGCGCTTTATGCAACTTTGGACTTTGAAATTTAAAGATGTTTGAATTTTCTTTTTATATGTCTTCTTCTAAGCTAAATGCCAATTCTGTCATAACATCTTTTTTTTTTAATTGTTATTGTTTTTTATAACATTTGGACATAATAACATACTTAGGTTAACAGTAACGTGGAGTCTCACTGACTCCAAAACATTGTTTACTCGAAAACGATTAACATTTTCAACGTCCAAGAAAGTACTAAATAGAACGCGATAGTAACTTTTTGTTTAACAGTTACACCAAAACATATTTCAGTAGGAGTCCGGTAGACTCCACGTCACCGGTTAAGCGTTAAATAAAGTTCCATAAGAATTATTTTATAATATAAATTCACTTCTATATTTTAGAAATAAAATACATGTATATAAAAATAATACAAATAAAAAATATTAAACTTAATACTCCGTGAAGATTTTCGAGTGCACTCAATAGCAAATCAATTTCATAATATCATATGTGAAATTAATTGAGCTTTAAGAAGCAATAAAAAAATCCATATTACTTGATAATAGCCAACGTTAATCTTCAAGGTCAATACACATCTATTCTGAAATTTAACAAAAATAATCAATTTGAATAATTATTATATTAAATTTTCATATGCTACAATTATTCAACAATAAATTATGCATAAAATTAAGAGAACATGTTCACACGCACACCATAAATAACACCGATGGATATCTATATAATTTCCTAATACATAAAAAAACATGTAACAATAGCAATAAAATTAAAACCTAAAAAAAAAACGCTCACAACATTGCTATAAAAAATAATCACGCTGTTTGTTTATTGTCACATTGGTTGGGATTCCTCGCGCAAGGCCTTGTAAGTGCATGCAGTCAATAATGCTTACACAAGCGGATCGTTATTTGAAAATCATAACAATTTCATTAATATAGTTTTTATGTGCCTTGGGTCTCCGGAGAGAAACGCAGTTCATATTCTCTCTCGGTTCCTCCATTTGCCTGTCGCCAGAGATGTTACACATAAAACAGGAACGCGTTTTTTCGTATCCTCGTCCTTATTTACGATTCTCTCGGGGGTGACACATGTGTCGCCCCATTTTATTTTCGCGTTTGTATACTAATGTCCTGCTTATGCTTCTGGGACATTTTTTAAACCGTCGGGCCCATATATACAATTTAAAACTGATTACAGCACGCTATAAAAAGAACTTATGCGTTTTTTTTGTTTGGGTCATTTATATTTTTATAAATTATACAATTTTTTTACAGTAAATGTTATTTATTTTGTTTAAATCCATTGTTTGCGTAAATCAATTTTAAATCCACAGATGGCCGAACTAAACTATTGTTTTCATGCTTCCTTTTTCGTTCGTATTGAGCATTCTTTATTGCTTAAAAATTAAACACTGAGACTATTGTAAATTTAATATTTTTATTTTATGTATCATCCTTGTGTTACCTGCGTTTTCTCTCTATTTTTATGCTTACTTGCCTACGATTTCTTTGTCTACATTTTTAATTAAATGTTTTTTTACTTCTATTCCTGCTCCATATAGTTTTTGATGTTTTATTTCTATTTTAGTTTCCAATCTGTTCTTTATGCATTTTAATTTTTTTAATTTATATTATGTTTTTGTGTTCTCGTCTTTCAGTCTTTTATTAATCTCCGCTATTATAAGTACTTCGTAGTTATATTCTGGCTCCTGATAAAACATACGCCTATTTTCTCTGATCTTTCTTAGACTTTATGTAGCTTAAAATTTGTGTGTGTTTATTTATAGTATTAATTCAAATTTAATTATATTTCTAACTTTAAAACGTTTTTTTTTATTTGTTGTTTGAGTTTTGCTACTTCATCTGAATAACAGTAGCTACTTTGGCACACACAAACTGTCCTGTTGGATACATAAATCTGCTTTTTGTAGAGAACAATAAATTATGCCCGTTGTCCTAACAGTTGAAATAGATTACTTCAAAATGACAAATTTATGTACAATGCATACATTGTATTGAAATATATTATAAATAGAAAGTATGTATAAAATAGAGTGGTTTTATTCATCATTATAAAGAAAAAAATGCCATGTAATGTTTTATTTGTTGAAAATTAGTATTTTGTATCAATTAAGTATAAATATAATATAATGCCGCCAAGATGAAAACTAATTCAGCAACAGACAAACTTGCACATAAATTACATTTGTTTCCTTATTAAGAATCCTAAGTTATTTAATTTAAATATACTGTTGGATCGGCAAGAAGACACTTGATAATTCTATACAAACCGTCAATTATAGTTAAATGGTATTAATTGATTTTATTAATTATTAGTAATTGTTTAGCAGTTATTATATAAATATCTTTAATTTCAACATTATTTACAAGTACTTTTTATAACCTGAAGGACATGTAAAAGCTTTGATTTTATTTCTACTAAATTTGTTTCACTATTAAATGGCACAGTTGTGCGTATTTGTGTAGAAAAATATCTGGTAACAAAATAAGTTTATAAATTTATTAGTAGTGTTTGTTTTTCCGATGATTAGCTTGACTTATAAATAAATCTAACTTGGTATGCAGGTCAAATCTTAGTCTTGCATGATTTTATTATTTTGTTTGTGATGTTGAATTATTTGTAATTTCAGTAATTGTGTTACTACTAAAGTAAAATTTGAGACTTAGCTAATTAAGTAAATACAATGCTTAAAAAAATATTGAAGATTTCTTTATGTTTTATAACTTTTTAAGTGAAAACGATATTTAGATGAAACATTTGAATACTTTGTTAAAATAAATGAATAAATTTATAGTCAAGTAGTATTTTTGCAAAGCACAAAGCATGAGAAAGAAAACTCAAATTTTGTTGGAGTCTATGTTGATTTAAAACTGAATTAGACTATGCTTGGTGATTTTGTAGCTGCAAAGGTTAATAAAAGTATTTAAGTTATTTAAATCTTGTCAACATCTATGTCAAAGGATAAGCGACTGTTTAATTGTTTTTGGGGCACTCTGCAGTACTGTTTAGAATATTTGACTTAGAAATTATAGATAAACAGAAAAGAGAAGTCAGAGCTTTGGCAGGCATTGGATATAGAGACTGCTGCCAATAGGCATTTTTTTACGTATTATGTGTTGGTCGCAGCAAGTGGCACTTGAGATTTACACATGGCAATATCTTTGGTTTTTTTTTCTACATATATTCTGTTGTTATTATGTTCTTGTCAATCTAGTCTAGATTTGGCACTAGTTTGAGATGGGCTGGTTATTTTATCTTTTCCTTTCTCTTAGCGTTGTCTGATTTTTGGTTTTTTGTATTTCTTTATCTGCACTGACATCTACGTTTGTATCTGCTATTTATTTAATTTATTTAATTTGTCTTAAGATGCGTTTTTCTTTATCTTTATGAATAGTTTATGCAATTATATTAGTTTTATTTTTTTTTGGCAGTTTGAAATTTGTAAGTTTTACTTTTAGTGATATTTTTGTATATCTATCTGGGATTCTTTGTGTTTTCTTGTTGCCAGGTATATTTTGACCATCTCAAAGATTGCGTTATCCTCCAATCTTGAGATAGCGTATTTGCCATTTGATATTTGCCTTTTTATTTCTGTTATTTTCCCTTTCTTTAACATTTCTTTTCTCATTCTTCTTATATTTTCAATTTTGTTTGGTATCGTAATTTTTATAAATGTTTTTTTTAATTTTTTATTTTTTGGTACGCTTAACTGTCTTGTTCTTCTTATTTTTTCCCTGTTTTTTGTTTTTAGTTTGCTTTGTTTTTTTTTTGCTTTATGGCTTTTATTTTATGTATTTGTTCTCATTGTTGGTTTTTCTTAATTTTTTAAATGTAAAACTATTTATTTTTTTTTAGTACCCTTGGTGCTTTTTAGCGTCTTACACTTTGCTTTTCAGTGTATTTTTTAGAATTTTTCTATCTATGTTTTGCATTATTGTATGTTTTTTTCTGACAGAAAATACATTTTTTTATTCTACTGTCTCTTCCTTTTTTTATTGTTTTTTTTTGCTGTTAACTTTGCTTTCTTTTTACTGATTTTTTCTTTTATTAGTTTTTTTTTTTTATTTCTATCTTTTTTTCTACCACATTTTTTTTTGTTGTTTGGTATAAGTTTACCGAGCTTTTTCTCTATTGTTTTAGTTTTTATGACCGCTTTTTTAACCTGTTCATTTTATTGCTTTGCTTTAAGTGTCACTCCAAATTATTTGATTTTTTCTATAGTTATCACTTGATCTCCTAGCTGTATCTACTTGTTCCCTTATAAGTCTTCTTAGTCGACAGCCGGGCTTTTGTTTATTGTGTTGCTAATTTTAACCTTTACTATTTATTTACAACTGTATTATATCTATTGGTAGCTCTAGTCTTCCTTTTAGTATTTTTATTTCTACGACTTTACCTACTAGTGTTACGTCGTCCGCAAATGCCATTATTGTCACTTCTTCCGGCAAGTTTTGGTTCTAGTGCTGAGCCTTGGGGTACTTCTCTTGTGAGTTTGAACCTTATTTTCTTGATCATTAGGTTTCTTCCTTGTAAATAGCTCCATTTTTTCAATCAATAGTGTGGCTTTTTAATATTCTGGGATTTTTTTTTCTTTTGGGCATCTGTTGATTATTTCAGTTATTTTTAGCTGTTCTCGTCTAGAGCTGTTTTAATAATCTCTGCTGTTATTTTGACCGGACCTGGTGTTGTGTTTTATTCTTTATGATCTTCTTAATTTGTTTCACTGTTAGCCATAGCTGTTTCATCTGCTTTTTTTGTTTTTGGTTCTTTTACCGGTTTTTTCTAATCATTCATATGGAGACGGTGTAGAGCAGCAAATGGGGAGTAAACAAAATTAAATATAATTGTATATTGTATATATAAAAAAAAAAGATTTTTTTGTCGTTTTTTAGTTTCTTCTTTGTTTTTTTTGTATTTCCTCCTTTTTTTTTTGTTTTTTTTTTAAATTTTTTTCCTTGTTTGTATTGTTTTTATTTACTCAATATACTGGCCATTTCCCACATTGCTATGGTAATGTTAATACGTGATTTTGAGCTTTTTCTTAACAACGACGGTTTATCTCCTTTGTTGCAAATTGTACTTCAGACCACACTTTTTTTTCTTTTAGTGTTTCCCATCTTTCCACCTTGTTTATACACTTTTCCTTTTCTAAAATATCCGCATTTGTTCTTTTATTTCTTATCTACTTACCATTTAGTTTATTTTTATTTGGTTCACTCTATCACTAGGTCTATTTTGTCTCTCTTTTTCTACATAAGAGATGTATGAAAAGAGTGTAAAAACTATAGTAAAACTGATTTTGAATTGATTACAATCTGTCTATAAAAGTTTTGTAAAAGTAGTGTACAATAGCAAACCTACTCGGGTTACTGATGCAAATTGCATGTTTATCTTTAATACAAATTGGCTTTTTTGTGCATTATATTAAAACATATATTATTATTACATTTATCAATAACGTAAATCTTTACTAGTTAAAACGTCTGTAAAGCAAACTTTCTTTATTTTAAATGATTAGCAAAAAAAAAGTCCAGATATTATATATATAGTAAAATTTCAAACTTGAACAAATTAACTTAACTTAACTTCTAAATGGGAAATTTCAGGAACACATGATATTACATTAAACGTTTCAACTGATGATTATTTATTTTAAATTGAATTCGTTCTATTTTATACAAAATAAACTGTTTCGGTAGTATATGTCTTCTGTCAATTTGTAAATTAACAAAGCTTAGTTACCAAAGTTGAAAACTTTATTAAAGTTTATATAAATGGCATGGATTTCAGTTCCACAAAGTTTTGATTAGTAATAGATTTTTTGAAGTTGATTTAATATATATTTAGAAGTACCAAAAAATTTATCTTGATGAATGAGTTGATAATAAGATTATTTTGATGACCGGAAAAAATAACAAGAATGGCAAACTATCTGGGATAAAAATAATCTTTATTTTTTATTGTGTCGACGTGTTTGAGACAATGTCTAAACTGCTTAGTATGTAGTGCTTTTATAGTCAGAAGAAATATACTCTGCAAAACGATTGGCCAGATCATTTTTACTACTATTTATATTATAACACACCATAGATAAAAATGCTTTTAAGTTGTTAAGTACTTATTGTTTTTAATTGTTGAAGTACTTCTTATAACATAATAATGTCTTAGATTTGCAGTTAGATCCCATAGATTAGATAATAATATTATTGTTTTTAGTTGTTGAAGTTATAATATAATAATGTCTTAGATTTGCAGTTAGATTTTATAGATTGGGTTAGGTTTTATAAAACTAACGTGACCTGGATTGTTGTTTTCTACTCTCTATCTACTAATAGCTACTTTTTTTGTATTGATATCTACGTACTTAATAAGCTTAGGATACGTTTATGCTGGACATCGAGATGTTATGGTGATCAGTGATGCCAACTGGAGGGATTTGTCTCTTTTTTAAGGGATTTTTACTTAAAAAAAAGGGATTTTTGCTTGAATCTATTTTTTTTTTAATTATATTAAAATAAATTATGATTATTTATTATAAATTATCGGCGTCACAATACAACGCACATCAGTCTGTTTATTATTTTACGGACTATATTTAGTTAACGGCTTTAACTTGGCTTGGGATCGGGACGATCCCAAGCTCCAACTGGTGCTAATTCTCTCTTCATTTTTTGTAAAAAAAAAACACGTCATAAAAAATGAATATAAAAACATCCTTTCTTCAGTTTTATGATGGTTAAGCGACTGACAAAAAAAGGTTTCTTGGTAAAAAGATTTTTTTTTAATGTGCCAGTAGCTAGGATCAAGTGCTAGTGACGGAAGGTTAATGTCATGTAATTTATATTATCAAACTCATTTAATTATTTTAATTAATTAGTACTTTACTTTAAACTGCGTTTTTTTTTATATTAATGGATATTTACATACTAATTCTGCAAATTTATCAAAATCTGTTGCTTTTACAATAATATTATAAAAAACTTAATTGAAAGAAATGTAATGTAATATTAATGATAATACTGGTTAATTGTCACAAATTATATTACATAAAACTTGACTTGTAAGTTATGTTAAACCAAATTAGTTTAGTTAATTGCTAATCACATCTTATATTCATTTTATAAGTAAGTATTTTTGCCAATTGTTGTTATATTTCATTAATAAAATAAAACTTGACAGTATGGCGATGTGCAAGCAGCAAGTTGTAATGACAAACATACCCTTATTGTTGTACTTTAAGACTATAACGGCACAATTTTTTATAACAAAAATAAAATGATATAATTAGCATGATAAAGTACTGGGTGATATAGTTAAAGCGCCAAAGGTTCAGGGCTTTTTTAAGTTAAAATAAGATTTGTTATAATATATACATTTTCTATAGATTAAATCAAAAGGAAGTACTGTACATAAAACATTTATTTTGTATAGATTTATTTTACCAAATTATTGTTTGCAATGTAAACAAACTGATATACTATCTCTAAGTCTTACTAAATATTTAAATGTCTGATTAAATTACTGTCGCCAGTATTTTAATTATATGGTCATTCTACCTTTTTTTAAGTATTAGAAACAATTAATTAATATATTTATCAAGCTGTTTAAGCCAAAAATAATTATTAATAAAGTTATAAAATAAAATACCAGGTTATGATGGACACGCACATAAGACTTATAAAATATTCTTGGCTAAAGTTCATTATATGTGTTAAATTCTGTGGCGTAAATGATATCTTTTAAACATCTTTAAATAAAAAAATATAAAAAGGTTATGTAGCAGGGCCTTTCTGATCAATTTGTTTATTTGTTTCCAAACCGTTTATTTAAATTGTGTCTTGCGGTATGCTTAAAGTTTGGATCTTTAGCATGAATAAAATACATTTTATTTATTAGCTTCTTTAAAACGTCACGGTGTAAGTTTTGAAAACAATTTGGCAAACAAAATGGTTTACTAAAACAATTACCCACATGTCTGCCCAGAACTCTTTGTTGCCCAGACGGTAATTGAAAACTTATTATATTTCCATGCTTATATCTATTAGGTGTGTGCATAATTATCGGTCGTTTTGAGGTTTTTCTTATTTCTCTAAAACAAATCGGTAAAATTTTTGATTTAGATGGCTTTGTGGTTGTCTGAAAATTTACGAGGAACACATTTGGACAATTTTCATACCTTGCTGAATTTTTAAAAATGGTTAACAATTGTGTTGGTGTTTTTAGCCAGTATCTCCTATCTTTTGTTCTCTTCCAAAAAAATTGGACAATTTGAAACTATTGTATATTTTTATTTATTTGTATATAAATCATAAAAATTGTTTATTGTTGTCAAAAACTATATAAACATGGGTAGAAGTAAAAGTGAATGGATTTATGGAATCAATTGTTGTTTGTGAGAAATGGTAGCACCAATAAAACAAAAAACAAATTTTAAAATTGTTTTTTTTTGGTTTTTTTTTGCAGTCCGTTTTTGCCGCTGCAACTGCTTTTTACGCATTTTTTGTTTTGTTTTGTGTTTGATGAGTGTAACTCTCACTCTGCAAATGACAAAAATACTTTCTAAAATTTACTTTTACGTTTCAATTTAACATAATTTGCTGGTAATAGTGTGCAAAAAGATATACCGGCTTTATTACTTTGACTTTGGATTAGCTTATTAAAAGTACTTGACAATCTTCCATCTTTTATATGTGTACGGAACGAGGTATTAAAATGTTACTTGAATGCTATAAAAGCAAGGGTTGTATTAAAATTATTCTTACATTTTCTGTGAAGGTGTGAAGGGCTTATATATTGCGTTTATTTCTGTTCATAATCTGTGTTTTTTCTAATAAAATATCTTAATTTTAAATAATTTAAAGACCGTAGAGTAATCCTACATCTGATGTAGAACTTATTGAAATCAACAATGAAGTGGTAGCTACAATCGAACAAATTATAATGCACTTGCGCACACATTTGCTTATAGATGCAAAGTAAATAGTGCTTAATGCTTACAATTATGTTGCTGAAGCAGATAGAAATGTTGGGGCGTCAAAACAGCAAAGATGACTGGAGTTCCTATATCGACTGTTAAAGATATTATATATTACTCCAAAAATGGGATTATTATGCAAAGACGAATTAGAAAAGACTATGGCACACCAAAAATATTTGAAAATCATTACGCAGATTTAATGTGCCGTGTGATTTACAATGAATATAGAAATAACGTTGTATTGTCTATACCGATGCTTCTCGAAAAAGTAGTTCACCGTTAAAAAATTAATTGTTCTAAAGAATCGTTGGGAAAATATTTAAAGAAAATTGGGTTTTTATACAATATTATTGATAAACGTCAAGTTTTAATGGAGTTCACACGCATATCTGCTTGGAGATATAATTATTTAAATAAAATTGAAAAATTTTGCAAAGAAAATGTACAAACAATATATGTAGATGAAACATGGTATAACACTCACGATACGATAAAAAAGGGTAGGAACAATGGAACTATGAAATGTGAAGTTGATCTACCTCCTAATCGTGGAAAACGAGTAATAATTTGACACGCAGGCTCTGAAAGTGGTTTTGTGCACTGTTAATTTTGGCAAAATTGGTTAAAGATGCTGCATTAGATTACCACGATAACATGACGGCAAATATATTTGAGGAATGGTTTGAAAAACAACTATTACTAAATTTGCCACCTTATTGTGCAATTGTGTTGGACAATGCAAGTTATCATTCTGTCTAATTAAATAAAATACCAACTTCGGCATCGAGAACAAAAAATATTGAAAAATCTGTTTTAATAATGGTTTGTATTTTGAAGAAAATTATAGTAAACTACAACTATTGGAAGTTTTAAATACAAAGAAATTTACAAAAGAATATAGAATCGATGCATTGGCAAAGGAACGTGGTCATAGAGTTCTGAGGCTGTCCCCGCATCATTGTATATTTAATCCTATTGAAATGATATGGTCGCAACTAAAACAAAATATGAGGCTGCATAATACAAATCCAAAATTCTGCAGTGGAACTGTGGATATAATAAAAGCGGTAGTGGATTAAATTTCTCTTTAAACATGGAAAAATTGTGCGGTTCACACAATTAAAGAAAAGAATATTTATAGAAACAAACATTCTTTACGAAATGTGCTTGAATTATCTCAGCGGATGAATTTATTACTAATCGCTTTGGGGAGACAATTATATTTGTATTATATACCATAAATAGCTTATAACACCTTTTTGTTCAAAGGTAAAAATATTATATAAATATACAATATTTTTACTCTTTCACTACCTCAGGTTTCAGGTATTTTACAATCATAATTGGTTGCTAATGAAATAATGCGTTGAGATAGTTGAAGCTCATGTTGTAACGACTCTATATCTATGGGCATACTATACTTTCGATAATAATAAATATAGGAACTGAATCAGATGAAACTGATACTGATTAGTTTAATTTATCATCATATATTATCATTGTTATTTTTTTAAATTAATTTTGTTATTATTATTATGTTATGAATTTGAAAATTTTAAATCTATATAATTTAATTTTATGTTTATTTAAAAGATGGGAGATTGTTAAGTACTCACTGAATGGACCCCAAAGAAGGCTACTAATGAGCTAATCTGATAGGTCAATTAATAAAGCCGGCATATCTTTGGGCACACTATAAATTAAATTTTCATATTAATAATTTAAAATAATTTTTAATTTGTTTAAATGTTTTTTAAATTTTTATGATTTGTCATAAGTTATGGCATTTTTGGTGTAATTGTACTGATAATATTAAATTTAAGTTTACCTGTACGTTGTTCAATCTATTTTTATCAACTTTTTTTATTATGAGAAGGGAACATTTTGAAGATTTGCCTTATCTCTATTTATATTTTTGTTGGTTTTTTTATTGATCTAAGTGCACGAAGTGCCGCTTTAGAATGAAATATTACGTGCTACGCATTGTCTATTTGTTTGTTAATGTATTTTACTACTGCTTTTATAGCTACAAATTCCTTTTTAAAAACGGTCTATTTGTCATTGAGTTTAAATGTTTTGTTATACATTTTTGTGTTTTCTCTATATATTACAATGGCCTCACCCATTCCGTTTTATTATTTTGAATCGTCCGTATAAAAAAAGTTTGATTATTAAATCTGCGTCTACATAACTGTGTTGATAGCTATACTGATGATCTCGAAATATTTGTACTACTCTGTTGAAAATTAGTTGTTATTGCTTAATTACTGAAAATAGATTGTACTCGATGAAAGTAATTTGTACTTTTTTCATCATTATTTGAGATAACTCAATAATGGCTAGAGCTAGAGCAGGTTTTAGATTTTGGTTTTAAAACAGCAATTTAAAATTATAAAAGGTTATGTATGAGTGAAGTGTACAGTATTTTTTTTTTTTGCTGAAACTACTGAATATTCTTTTCTCTACATGAATCGTGATCATGTTATTTTTGCAGATTTTCTCAGTGAGCCATTTCCGAGTAATAAGCAATTAAAATTTGATTTTATATATTTTTTCCGTTTTTTACATTTTTTTGATTATTTGTAACCTTTCAGGATTACATTTTTAAAAAATTCTTAGGAACTTTTTTTATTAAAATTGTTCAAAGAATAATATTTCGCAGACAAACATTTTTTTCTTGAATTTTGCACATTTCCCCAAACTTTAAGAACAGTTTTTTTTTTAAAGGTGACGGGTATTTTTTTTTCAAATATGGTAAAAATGTGCTTTTAAATGTGCAAATGATACCGTTAAAAAATGCCGTGCACTACGCTCCGAGATATCTTATAACGTATCCACAGAAATACTAATAAATAGCAAAAAATATTATTTTTTTAACAATTTTGAAGAAAAAATTTTTTACAATTTTTTTTTTTAAATGCAATCTTGAAAAGTTACAAACGATCAAAAACGTGAAAAAAATCAATTAAATTGATTTTGTCAAACTTTGATTGCTTATTACTAGAAAATAGCTAACAGAAAAATCTGAAAATATTTACATGATCAGGATGCATTTCCAGTAGTTTGAGCAAAAAAAAATCATTTTGTACACTTGACTTATACATGGCCATATCCATATATTAGATTTAGACCTACTATATACATTTTGGGGATGGTCACTGCGTCACTAAGGCTACTTATTAGTAAAACATAAAACCTATTATATTAGATAGAATGTTTTAAAATGCGCGCGCATTATAAGTTAGCAGAATATAATTTAATTATTCTGTGAGCTCATAACTGTATACTAATAAACAAAACAGGCATTATTTGTCATATATGCGCAAGAATATTATTTTAAAAATAAAAGTAATTTTTTTCTCATAATTTCTATAGTTAATTTTTGTATAATATAATATACTTAATATACAATTTATTAGTAAATCATCAAAATACAATTAAAAGTTTTAGATTTTATCAGTGAGATGGTTTAATGATAAAGATAGCATGGCAGCGGTTTTATTTATCCAGATTTTTTTGTAAACAGCTTAGAATATACTACACAAGTAGATAAGTAATTCTGTCAAATGTTTTTAGCCATGTTTGTGCACCTTATTTATCTTTAAAATATATTAAATTATGCTAAATGATGATGAATGATGACAATAAAAAACTCAATATTGTTTTTTTTTAATTTTTTGATAAAGAAGTTCTAGGTCTTTACACTTTATAGATCAATTTTTCTTATAACATTGTACAACTATAAATGCAATATTTCAATATTACACATTATAGATGTTTTACGAATTTCAATGTCATAAATGACGTTTTTATGGAATTATTTGATGAATTTAAAACAAGTAAAGTCATATATACAATGACTAGTTGTGCTATCTGCTTAG
Organism: Tachinus rufipes; assembly: GCA_963932245.1. Taxonomy (NCBI): domain Eukaryota; kingdom Metazoa; phylum Arthropoda; class Insecta; order Coleoptera; family Staphylinidae; genus Tachinus; species Tachinus rufipes. The sequence continues at coordinate 74,946,495 of OZ010744.1, forward strand.
ACGGATTAAGAGTACAACCACAAACATTGATAGAATTTTTGTCAATATTGTTTTAAAGTAAAAAAAATATAGTAACATTCAAACAAGACAAATGAAAAAATTAGATGTTAAATATATCAAATATAAATTGATTGTGAAGTATTTTCACAACGGCTATATTAACAATTCTTAGTATTTTTAATTAAATAAAGTAAGTAATAATAATTATTCGTTAATTTAGAGTTTGTTAAAGAAAAACAAAATGAATTTATATATTGTCTATTATAAAGTACTAACATTAGAAGAACATGAATGTAATTATGATACCGATTTCATACCAATCCGCTATATCAACATGGATTTATATCTACTTGTATGAAATGTTATAGTTTTAAAGGGATTTAATCCGTGGGTTGTAGGGGAAGTTCAGTTGTAGTTGAGTAGGGTAAAGTATGTGAATTTAATTAGCTGAAACCACAACCATCAAATAAATGTAAGTGTAAGTAAAAGTGGTGGTCTAGTATCCTAAAATATAAATTAAGGCCGGGCCTTGAAATTCAGAAACTCTAATGTAGAAATTTTTAAGTTTAATAGGCAGCTTATTATGAAAATGATGCAAATTATTGATTTAAACTAGATTTAATTTGGAATGTTATAGGTTATACATTAATACAGTACTGCATTAATGCATTATCAGTAATATGTTATGTCATACAATCAACTAGCAATCAAATTAAACCTTTAATGGCATATAGTGGATAGAGTAATACATTTTAATTAAACATGTATGTAAAGGCATTTCGATTATTACATACTGTTAAACTTATTTATGCTTGTAAAGTCGTTAACTATTATTTTCATGATTGGTGTCAGCAATAAGTCATGCTGCGAGAGATGATTAGTCAAATAATAAAATAAGCAACTGAGAATCGGTTACGCTGTCCAAACAAATATAAACGCATAAAAATAAACAGAATGTTAAATGCATGTGTTGACTATTGGATGCGTGCGTGCGTGGGTTTATTGTAAAAAAAAAGGATGTCGAAGCGCGCACAAGGTTGGACATTGAATCTAATAAAATTATAATTTTGCAGGTTTTTCGGGAGTATCTATAAATACTGAGGCGACAGAGGTGAGACGGGATACTTGGATCGCAATTCTGCACGCGAAAATAGCCAGTGAATACAACACAGCATCAGCAGCACGTTCGGAAAGCAGATGAAAACCGAATGCTAGTCAGCAAGTGTCAACTGTTGTGAATAAAAATAAAACAGTCCAGAAGACCTCTCTTAATAAACCTACCCAATTCAACCAACACTCATAATTCACATAACGTGTTAAAAGAGTGAAAGAAATATTTAAAAAAATTATCTTTTCTGTGTGTGTGTGTTGTGTGCGCCCTCAGTAGTGTATTAGTGTCGTTTCCGTGTGCTATATATTACCAACCCTTAAAGTAAAACGAGCGTCCCGGAATTTATGGACAAAGTTACAACCTCCTTTGCACCTACAAACTCAATTTGGTAAGTTTCATCTTCGAGTTAAATCTAATTAATAATATCTACCCGCAACTATGTTCACATGTACTAATCCCGCAATTACTGCAAAAAATTATTATACATTGCTAATTAGCAGTATAAAATAGGAACTGCTTCTTAGGTTAATTAATTAATTATTTCGCTCTAACTTGAAGTCCCCCTTAACTTCACATAGTTTTGTGCAAATTAATTACAATTTCTCGTCGGCGTAATTAATTTTGAACTTTTTTTTCATTTCATAAAAAAAATGTTGCAAAGAAAAACCGTGAAAAATGCACCTATTCAATTTTAATTAAAGCTAAGAGATGGCTTAATCAAATCCCAATTTATAAAGATCAATTGAGAAATGGAACCTTTCAAAGTTAACGAAGTGGAAGAAATTTGATAATATTACTAAAAATTTAATTGAACTTTGAACGAATTTTAAGTATTATAAAAGCTAAGATAATAAATGCCAATTTATTTAACTTCGTAATAAATTTGTGATGCAAAACTGACTTGAAAAACAATTTAACTGAAATTGCTTATTTATTTTAGAGCTTGAGTTTTAAAATGAAAACATTAGGTTTTACTACTTTACGTGTATTAAATTTAAACATATAATTATCTAGCTATAAACTTTGTACCTACTATATGGTTATATATATTGTCAAATATATTGTGGTAACTTTATGAATTTTTAATTATTTTCATATTAGGTAAGCATCTGAACACTATATTTATAAAACGTTTTTTTTAAGTTTTAAAAAGAAAATACCTGCTTAATAATAAAAATAAATGGTCAAAAAAATATTGCAAATTGTAGCTATTACAAGATATAAATACTTATATCATGAAATTTCACATTTGCAATTACTTGTGTTCGATCAATACAACCTTTCAAATTGAAATTCAATTTCATTAAGTTTATATTTCCTAAAAGAGAATTTGTATTGATGGGTGGATTATGCGTATAAATAACTTAATACATAAAAACATTAATAAAAAATGTACTTTATAGTAAAAATTCAAAAAAGTTAATTAATTTAAGTCGAAGTTTTTGGAAATAAGATACAATAATGGACTGCTTATTATGTAAATATTCAAATAAACTTCCTGCTCTTCACATTCATTTGCAATATAAACATATATGTATATGTCATCAACTTACGATCATAATAGTATGAGGAGTGAATTAATTTATAAAAAGTTTTAGTAGAGGTTGACAATAATTGTCAGTTATACCCATTGTAATTGTTAGAAAATAACATTATTACTTTTAAATCTTTTTCCTAAAAAGAAAGTGGTAGATAAAATATTTTTTTTTATTAAATAGGATGCACTTAAAGTTTTTGACAGAATGAAGCTGAGTACTGACAACACTATTGCAAATTAAGTTATATGTTATGACCTAGTAAAAAAGTTATTTTCTAAAACTTGTGCAAACATTTTGTCAAAGCTTTACAAGACTAGTTATAGGATTTTTAACAGCTTTAACTTCAGTATATCTAAAAAATACTTCATTAGAAATTTTATTTTTTCGCAATTATTATATTACAACGCTTTTAATAAATATTGTACAATACAATCACAATGACATTTGCTCTAAATTTTTTTTTTTTTGTAATTGGATAGTAACTGTTAAAAGGTAGAACAAAGTTATTTAAACTTTATCAAAATAATTTACTTTTATCTAATGTTTATTTTGCTACTTTTCTTTTAACTTTCATAATTTTTGAGGTATTAAAAGAAGCTTAATTAGCTCAAAAACTAACGTTTATGTATGATGACAGCTTAACAGTCAAAATATTAAAGAATGTTACTTGAATTTTATCAAGATAATTTTTTGACATAGTTTTAATATGCCTACTGTTGTTCTAACTTATGAGATGTTTGAAGAAATTTGCTCTAAAACCTGTTTTCTGCATTTTGACGGTTTCACTAACTGTAAAAACATTAGTATATTTTTTATACTTTATTAAGGTAATTAATATTTGCACAACTTTTATGGTTTAAATTTTGATTAACCTATCATTATAAATTCTACAATTTTTGAAAAAGTATGTTTTAAAAAGTTTTCACTATTATAACAGTTAAAATAATATATAATACAAATATAATATAATATAATAAACTTGTACCTCATTTTTTTTTTCAACTTTTTTATCTTTTGAGATATTTGAAGAAATTAGATCTAAAATTATATTTATTGAATTTTTATAGATGTAATGTCAAAATATTTAAAAACTTTTTGAAACCAGTTTAAAATCATCAACGATTTTTTATTTTAACTTTTACAATTTTTGAAATATTTGAAGAAAACCACTTTCTAAACCGGTTTTAGTAATTTTGATATTAAAATAAGAGAAAATATTAAAAGTCTATGATGAAATAAAATTTTAGGACTTATTTTTTTAATTACTATATTGTATTATGTGTGTTTAATATAATATAATCACAATGTGTATGATCCGACACTTGCTGGAATTTTATTGGTATAAACACATGATATAATGACAAAACTGTATTTTTATTAATGTGATACTAAAATCTAAACACAAACTTAGTGATAGATATAAAACGCATAAATGTGTTACTAACGAAAGTGTATCAAAGTTAGCAATTATGCAAACTAATTTACAATAACGATTTATTCACATTTCCAAAATGATTTATTCTGATAATTTAAGCGTCACCATTAAATTTTTTTTTTTCTATTACACACAATTTTTTATTTTCTACATATTTTGTTATCCGATCTTTACAAAATATTTTTTTAACATTAACACTTTTAAATTCATTAAAGTGGGACTTATTGATTTAAAAATTAGGAAAAATACTTCGTACAAATTAGAAATAAAAAAAAAATTATGTTGAAAACTTTAATGTTGGCAGAGCATCTACTGAAACTGCATTTTATAAAAATATATTTGATTGCGTTTTTTTGAGATTTTGAAGTGTGGGTTTAAATTTACGGAACATTTAACGTAAGACTTTCTTGACTCCCGCTTTAACAGAGTATCTACCGGAGTCAGACAAAGCTGCAGGAAGGACCGCTTTTATTTTATTTTACCTGGATATAGCTCATGTTGATGTTTAGTTACAACAAAAAGTCAACTTAAAAATGATGAAGTTGGATTTACGGAATCTAAATATAGATATAATGTTACATACGGAACCGAAAGAAAAACACTTTTCAAAACAATTTAATCAAAATTTATATTGTTATTACAAGCGCTAAAATTGAACTTCTTTCTAACAAACAAAACATAACATACTGGTTGAATTTTGGTTTTGTCAGAGTATCTACTGAAATTAAAGTTTTTTTTAAAACGGAATGGAGCATATTTACTATCTACAAAAAAGTACAAATAAGTTAACAAATGTAATGTAAGTATGATAAATTTTAAAAATAAATAGTTTGGTGCATCCGACAGTATTGAAATTTAGGTACAATAGTTTTTAACTTTTTTTTTTGGTTGTCAAAGAAAAAGACAAAAGCAACTACTGCTTTTTATATTTGTTTTGTAATCTCTCAAACATTATTACTTAACTTTTTAAACAATTCTATTTATTAAGTTGTATTTTTAAATTAGTTGAGTTCTGCAAACACGGCACTTTTTAAATCCTTCTATAAGTCTTACAGCTAAGTTGATGAGACCAACTACTTATTAGGTAACTTCTAAATCACCTCGTTGGACAAAGAGCAAGTTATAATTTGAGTGATCAAATTAGCAATTGTTTTCTTTATTTTTTATTATATACATATTTACAGTAAAGAAACAAAATAACAATAATGGCAAATATAAACAACATGACTTTGACCCAAAAAGGGGCATTATTGTTCAACTTGAAGAAAAGTTTTAATTACAATTAAATTTCGAATAATTACATATACAATCAGATGCCAAAAAACTGGGTCATTGGATATTTTTTTGCAAAAAACCCGGGTATAAAACTTTTAGTGTATTGCAATCAAAAAAGCCATCAGAATGTAAAAAAAGCAACATATGGTACTTATCAGTTTATTTAATAAACATTAATAAGCAAAAACGATAATGTACGTATACACGAAATAAACTTAACAGAGATTAATAATAAAAATTTCAGTTGAATAAGATTTCAATACTTTGTATTGCCTCTTTAAGTTTTAACTATTGCTTGCATACGCCGGCCTATGCCACTAATAAGCTCACAAATATCATTTTGTAGAATATTCTGCCATTTTTTCTGAAGTGCCACACAAAGCTTGTTTATTGTGGTTGATGCAACTGCACGTCTTCTAACACATCTGTTTAGCATGTTCTAAACATGTTCATGCAGGCCAGTAATTTATTTTATTTTTACTGCAACTAAGTATTCTGTGACGCACCTCGCAGAATGCAGTCTCGCGTTATCCTGCATTAGAGTAAAGCCATTGTCGATTAATGGAGCAAATGAAACTACGTAATTTTCCAAAACATCCTCAATATACCGCTGTGCAGTCAGCGATACTCCATCAATGAGAATTAATTTGGTGCAGGCATCTATTGATATTCCTGCTTATACCATCAGGGAACTTTCACTATGGCTAAGCTTGGGCTTAAAGGTGCACTCCGCAAATCGTTCTTCCGTTTGTCTCTATACTCGATTACTTCCATCTGGCGAATGTTGGCAGAATCTAGACTTGGCAGTAAACAGTACAGTCCTCCATTGTGCTAATGTCCAATTCAAATGTTTGCAATAAAATTGGCTATTTGATGATGTGGGAGCAATTTTGGTCTAGCTGCGACGATCTGCTTACACACTTCAAGCTGTACCACAAACCTTACGGAGTTGGTTTCTGGTTTCTACTGAAGTCACATGACGATTCCTTAGAGTAGTACGAACGATAAATTGGTTATTGATAGCAGTCATATTTTGTTTCCTGCCAGATCCCGGCTTCCGAGCAATTCTGCCGGTCTCCCTAAACTGCTCAAGTGCTTTTTGGACGGTAGAAAGACTGTCATGAAAGAATATGGACAAATACTTCCGGCTTCTTTCATCTGCCACAAGAGCAACAGCTTTTGCACAATATTTAGCACTTAGAACCATAATCAACACACCAATCTGCCCTGAGAATGTCAGTTAATCGAAAACAAACTAATCAACCCAGTAGCCACCTTGATCCTTTGTGCATAATGTCGAATGGGCAATAGGTAGTGAAGAACAAATACATTTAAATTTTATTTTTGCTTTTTAATGTTCACTAAATAAACTTCTAAGTACCATATGTAGTTTTTTTTTTTTAATCCTGATGGTCTCTTTGATTTTAAAACATTACAAATTTTATAAAAAAAAATTACTGTGCGGTTATGTAGTCACTTATTCTAGGTATCTTATATCTATATATATCTTTGAATTGTTACAAACAACAATTTTAGTATAGCTAAATTGGTTCAAGTATAACTGCCTTGGTTTAAGTTTAGTTTTAAAATTTTATTTTGATAAATCTGTAGTTTTCTAATGTGTGTCCTAGCAGCACCGTATTGTTGCTGCATATGTCATGATTAGTTTACTGAGTGCTTTTCCTATAAGTCGCTGTTTTAATTGAGCTTACTGGTTTTGCTCATCAGCGGATAGAGGGTTCTGAGTGCTTCGTAGCACTTTAATAATATACTGTCTATGTAGTCTTTGTAAGTTCTTTTGTTTAACTTTATTCCTTGATATTTTACGCTACTCGACTTTCTCACAGGACTATCGTGCAGTGTTAGCAGTTTAAACATCTTTGTGCCGGTACATTTTTGAGAGAATGTGTGTGCTTTGGCAGCGTTTAGTTTTATTTACTATTTTACAAAATATTTAATCAACACATTGGCGTGTGCTTTTACCTGTTTATTTGACACAAAAGCATTGTGTGTTTTTGTTTTACAGTTAATTGGCATGTCATTAAAACAGATGTTAAACAGCTTGGGTCTCAGTACGGAACTTTGGGGTACCTTTGTTGCAATGTTGTGTTAACCTGGCTATGAACAAACGCCCGTCATGATTTAATGAGTTTAATGATGTTGTTCGGAAAATGGTAATTGATGAGTTTGTATATGAGACTAGTTTGCCAAATGTTTTCTCATTGTCGGGTAGCAGCAATGCTGTCACATTATTCTTATTAAATATTTGTAAGAATACTATGTTCAATACGTACTATTTGTTGGGTGGTGTTGTATTTGGTCTTGAGCAACATTTATTCTTGCTGGAAAGTCATAGAAAAATAACTTGGAATACTGACAAGGGTTCAAACACACCCCAGATAATGTGTCCGATAATTTTGCTTTTATTGGTAAATTGTAATATTTTGTAATTATAATAATATATATTTTTGCAGTAACATTAGTTTGAGTTATATAAACAATAGTATATTAAATACCAGTGACAAAAAAGCATTGTTTAGCATGCCGATATTTGGCCGTACAAAGCTGCTCTAGCAGACATTGAAATGCTGCAAATGCTTTTTTGCCCGTAATTCTTACAGCTATTTTTGTTCTGTTATTCGTATATAAGTTAAAACAATTTATTATTTTCGAATCAAACAAATAAAAAAATTTGTTAAACAAATTTTAAAACTTTTTTGAATTTGTGTGGTCTTTTTTTGTGTATAACTGCATTTAAGTTCTTAATTGTCTGGAATTAAACTGATTATGTCAGATTAGAGAGAAGAAATACAGACAAGGTTAAGATTGTACGATGCGCGAGACAAGACTATCTTTTTTACTCTTTAACTTATACGCGGAAATTTCTTTAAAAAAGCTTTACAAAATATCAAAGCGGAAATCTTGTTTAATGGAGAAAATCTAAACAACATACGATACGCAGAAGATACGATAATCTTTGCCGATACTATAGAAGAATCACAAAGACTTATGGACAGAATAACAAAAAGTAGCCAAAATTACGACCTCAACATCAACACGAGAAAACCCTTGTTTTTGATTATAAGCAAAACCAGCATACCAAATATCCACATCCAAAGTAACCATTAGCTTATTGAACAAGTGAGCAATAACTTTGGCACTAATATTAACGACCAATTGGATCACGTACAGGTAATAAAAGATTGCATCGAAAAGGCCAAAACAGCGTTCAACGGAATGAGCACTATATTCAAGAATCACAACTTCACACTAGACACAAAAGTAAGACTTATGCACTGCCAGCAACAAGCAATAAGCTAGTAGCGCTTGAGGTGTGGCTATATCGAAGGATGTTGTGGGTATTGTGGACAGAATACACAAACGCAACAAACAAAAACAAAGAATAAATTAAGAAAAAGAAGTTATAACTACCATCAAAACTTGTAAACTCGAATACTTTGGGCACATTATGAGAAACGAAAACAGATACCAACTATTACAAAACATACTACAAGGAAAAGCGCAAACGAAAAAAAGTGCAGGAAAACGGCGCATAACTCAATAACCTACAAACCTTGTTTTCAATGACCACTACACAACTATTCAGAGCTGCAGCCAACAAAGTGATGATAATAAACTTCATTGCTAACATCCGAAACGACTAGGTACCCTAAGAAAAAGAAGTAACAACTGAAACATTTACATGGTGATCAATCAACATCAAAAGTCTTCTACACTTTAGGGTATTTTAAATGGATTCGCTACTGCCTTTTGATAAAAATTTTATGACGTTATGAAAATGATAAATGTGAATAGATTGGATTTAAAACTTGTAGATGATACTATAAAAAGTCATAAAAACTTTATATAAAATTATATTTTGTTTTCATAACTAAATAGATAACATAAGAAACTCTCCTCGTATGTAAATATACAATTAAACGTATGAATTAAAGTTCTTGGCAAAAATATTACTTATATAAATTTATCATAATAATATAAATGTGAGTGATAAAATTATTTTACGTAAAAAAAAAATCTAGAAATGATTACCAATCAAAAAACTAATAACTTTTTAAAATTAGTGTAATAATTATATGTTTTACCAAAATTTGGAAATGTATTTACATATAATCTATTTATAATCTGTCGTTAAAGACCAAACACGCACAAAAAACTTTTCTAATATTATAGTATTTGCTGAAAGTAAGGTTTGTTTAGCATTAGTATTATCTTTATAATTGCATCATTTCTTCAAATATTATACTGATGTGCATTTTTATTTTTTTATTTTGATTGATTTTATAACATTAATAGCAAAAATACTTTTATAATACAAATTAACATTGCAAATTATAACATTTCAGTAAATGTGGCCCTAAGGAAAAGAGAATGAATTTATTAATGTAAACCGACAAACTTGACTAATTTTGGTTGGATAATTAAATAATTAATATAATAAATCAGTTATTATATAAAAATTCTTCTAGTTTTTATTGTAACAAAAAATGATTTTTGTTGTGGAATTTGGAAAGATTGTAAATGTTTGTAATGTAAGAGTTTCATACGGAAAAATATTTCTCTTTTGCATACGCTTGGGATTAAATGTCCGATAATTTACCTGTCAAAATTATTTTAAGTTGTAATAGTAAATCAACGTTGTAGGTAATATTTTGTTGATGGTTGTCATTTTTGATATCAATTCTATTAGAATGAAAATTAAAAAAGAAACACTTTAAACATTTAGTTAAGTTAATTATTTTATACCATATTAAAATATTTTTTTAATTATCACCAACAAAATATTTTTATTGCTTCAATAATCAATTATAATTTTTACTTAGATTGATTTGTTAATAATATTTAAGTTACCGTGTACACTGAAAAAGGAGACTAAAGTTTCCGAAATGTCTGCTAAACAGTTTTGAGTTTAAATACTAAAATTTAAATTAACTTTAATTGTCTTTCTTGCTTTTAATCGTTTCAAGATTTTATTATTTTTAAATCATTATTAAGTACAATGAAATTATAAGAATCTGATCGGTTATAATTAAATATAAATTATAGTAAAGTAGAATAGTCATTTGGAATAACAGCAACAATTTCTTATTTTTACATGCTAACTATAGATGTTCAATCAAATGTTTGTAAATGTTTTTGCAATACATATGCAAGATAAAGAAATTTTAATATTGCAATAAATTTTATACCATATAATGAATCTGAATATAAGGTTTGGTATGATATAAACACAATGACCTCTATTGTGCAACTCAAAACATTTGAATTACAATAAAAAGTATTAAAATAATATTATTTCATTTATTATTTGCAATGAAAATGAGTTCATCTTATAGCCACAAGGGTCAGCGAATGATATCATCTTCTCTGAAACAAATTACAGGAACTGTTAATAAAGTACAGCATGATGAAAACATGTGTAGTTTTAGTGCGCTGCGCTTGAACAATATTTGAAACCGCAACAATTGAGTTTACTTATCTGTATTTTATACTATTTATACTGAAAACGTTACAATTTTTATTCTGTGGCAAATAAATTGCATGTGTAGATGACTAAGCGAGAACAATTTTAAAAATAATAATATAAAATTCGATTCATTTATCTGACAATCAGCTGTTGTTACATCACTGACCTTAACCGGCCGTCGCTTATAGTTGGCAATGGAAATGCAAGGCCAGAAATAAAGCATTGTTTTTTTTAGAAATAAAAAACAATATTAAACTGTTTTGTTTTTCTAAAAAAGCGTAAATTATTTAATGGTGTAAATGTTTGCTGTAAGAAGGTAAAATCGATGGTACTATATGAACAATTATCTGATGTAATATTTGGCTTAATTTAGTTATAATATTGAATACTTAATTATATAAAATTTATTTCAGTGAACTATATTACTTGAAAATATACAAATATTATTTAAGCAATGAAATGTTCATGTTAATTTTTGACGGCCGATCTGGAACATAAAACGTTATTTATTATTATAACATATGCGAAAAACTTAGTTATTACTAAAATAAGTATTCGGTTTTATACTATGTTTTTTATTTTTTGTTTTGAAATTTTAATGAATATTTAAATTTGTCAAATTTTAAAAACGGAAGCAGAAAAAACATATTTAACTAAGGTCTAAATAAATTATTATGAGTCTGCCTTTGTGGTCTAGTGTAGATGATAGGATAAGTGGTAGCCAAGGTGTTGGCTTAATTCTATTCCCTACTACTAAGCAGTATGTAAGGAATTATGAAATTGTTTTGTCTAGAATCTTATGAACACGTATGAAATTTGGGGTTTGTAGAATTTTTCTAGTGTCATCGTATGCCCCCTTCAATTATGAAGATGAGAATGTAGAGCTTTGGCAAAATTTGAATTACATTTTGAGTGCTAGTGAACTTGGCAAAAGAATTATTTTGTTGAGTGATTTGAATGCTTGGGTACCCAAAGGGTTGAATCAGTAAGAGTTCCAGGAAAGTATGGTGACGATAGAGTGAATGAAAATGGCAAGGAGTTGGTGAGTTTGTGTGTCGAAAAAGGTTTATATATATAAATAATAAATTTTTAAAATCAACAAAATATGAAAGAATTAAAAAATTAGTTTTATAAAAGAAAGATTTGAATGAGGAAATGATAAATGAGAATAATGAAAATGTGTGGAATAGATTAAAAGTGACAATAGTTGATTGTGTAAAAAATGTATGTGGAGTGACAGTGGTTGGAAATATAAAGATATGTGCATGGTGAATCGAAAAGGTAAAACTAGCAGTAAACGAAAAAAAAGTTGCATAACGTATAAACAAAGAAAAAAACTGAATGCAAAGAAAGTAGTAAATAAAAGTAAGGAACAAGTGAGAACAAAAAAATAAAAAAAATGCAGAATGATTTTGAAGACAATAAATTATTTTTTAGTGGGCGTGGGTCAAGAGAACAAAACAAGTATGCAAGAAAAATGTTAGGCAATCACATTGATCATGGAAAAATAATCTGGAATGAAGGCGTTATAAGAGAGTTTTAGAGAGAAAATTTTAAACAAAAGAGAATCTTTAGAAATGAATAGTCTAACAAAAAACGAAGTGATGAAAGTTATAAAATTGTTAAAAAATGGCAAAGCCGCTGCTGTAGTTGGGTTTGCGAATAAAATGTTAAAGCATGGGTGCATATCACTTATTGATAGATTGATTTACCTATATTTCTCTATTTATCTTTCTATTTTGTGTTTGCCTGCTACTGATTGCTTTTAAGTGTTTCTTTTTTGTGGTATGTTTTCTAAATTTAAATGATTAGACCGAGTTACGACCTTTATGGTTTTTTATTTAAATTGTTTTGGTTTTATACTGTTAAAGTTAATATTATAATAATGGGTTTTTTAACAGTGACATAACAATTTTGTATTTAAATACTGAACCAACCCTAAAACTTTTTTCTGATCTATCAATATCAAAACGTCAGCCAAAGCTTACATTTTTATCATACTGAAGTTTATGAACGAGCAACGTTTAGAAATTATTAAAAAATTTACCAAAATTCTGAGTCTGTGATCTCAACTTCAATAGCGCTTACTCCAGTTTTTTAAGTCAATATATTTACTAATGAATGTTTCTGTACTGATAAATCAATAATAAGTACCGAACATATTGCAGCCGTAAATGTTTCAGTTCAAAATGATCTTCTACAAAAATTGGAAGAAAATCTTGAATTTTATCAAAAAATGATGATGCTTATTTTTGCCTTAATGGCTTTGTCTTGTCAATAAACAAAATATGCATTATTAGACAGCAACAAACCCACATGTGCTTTAAGAAACTAAATTTCAGCCCGATATCCCAATTATTCTGTGCTGTATTTAAATACAAAATTGTTGTGTCTTTAATGAAAAAGCCATTATACAAGTATACATTCATACATTACCTTTTTTCTCTGCTAGTTGATTAATTATACGTATTCTAGCTTAGACGATTTTGAATCTGATTGCAAAAGCAAGAGCCCACCAGTTAGTTTTTTGGGTCTTGTGCGTCAAGGCTATAGGTTTTCTTTTGTCTAGTTATTTAGTTATAGCTGTATTATGTTTAAAAAAAAAAAAATTATCTTTTGCATACTTTTTTGCATGCTAACTTTTTGTTGTACGTAGTTTTTTGTAGTACAGAATAAACTACACTGAAGACAATCTTGTTGTACATTTTTATTGGTAACTTTAAATAAGCAACCTTTAACGTGAACTGCTTTTGATGAATAGTGCCCGGTAGGTACATAATGTTTGTTTTTAAAATTATATATATACATATCTACAATACCGCTTGTATGAACTATTTTTTAAATAATTTTTTTTGTTATAATCTGCAATTTTTTGTCAACAGCCAGGTGTATTTAAGCTATTAATTGGTAGAGTCTTTAAGAATTTAAGGTTAGAAATTATACTAGCTATTAGCCTTGATAATATCTACTGTGACATTCTAATATTATAATTTTGTAATGCAGAGCAGAAATTCTACTTATAATATATATAAATATAACTTCTGCTCTGCTGTCCGTTAGGACTTTTACATTTTATTAAATGGATTGTCAATAATAATAGCACTAAGAACTTTTGATCTATTGGTGTAGTTTAGATTTTTTTTTTTTTTTTTTTAGTTTGTTATTGTCCAAAAATTTTCTAAGTTGTCTATGCGTATGTAGAATATGTGCATCATTTTTTTCTGCAGTGTGTCATTGCTTTTTTAAAAGCCTGATTTTTGCACTATTTTTATAATATTTTTGAAGCGTTTTGTGTAGTGATAAATGGTGGGTTCTGAACTCTTCGGCACTAAATTATAATAGAATATGTCTTTAAATTTTCTACTTAGCAGAGATTTGTGTATAGACTTCAGTCGTATATAGTTATTGAATTAAGCTGCTTGTTGGTCTTTTATCAACTCTAATAACCCGTACGCAGTTTTTATAGAATAATTTTTTTGATGTCTTATAATAGATTGTCCCAATAAGTTTGTCAGAAACCTAACTTAACCTTACTTAGCCAGGCTTGGTTACACACTGCGAGCTAGCATCCGAGCTACCCTAGTCAGACAGGCAGTTACTGCAGTGCAGCTACTTGGGTTAACATGAGTTACTGTTATGTGCGAGTCGGTACCTTGCATCCGAGTTACAGTAACAGTAGCTGTCCACTGTCAGGTCAGCAACTCGTATTGTGTAACCAGGCCATAATGCAATAGCCAGTCATATATGGGGTTATGCTTTAAATAATAAATCAATCAAACAACAAATCAAATTTTATTTGCCAGTGTCATAATAGAAAAACTAGAAAAAATGATATAAAATATAAATGTTCTGCTCTTTTTTTAGTAATCCCAGTAAATGTGTTATGAACATGCTTTATTATTATATTGATTAGAATGTTGTAATTTGAAATTAGATTATTTGAACAATATTCATAAATATGATAATAACATTAATGCATGAATTATTGTGCGGCAAGTTTCATTGTGCACTAAATAAGTAATGTTGATATTGTCCATTACTGCCATATTTATACAATGCTGTTATTAGTGTTATTGTGATTCTGAATGATAGGTAATGACTCAATTTATAATTACTATTCATTTTTTTATTACAGTAGCTATAAACGATATAGTAATTAATAATTATTATTGCTACCATAATAACAAAACTGTATATTATTCTGCATGTTAAATACAAACACTGATTGATTTACAATCAAACTATTTACATAATATAAATAGTAGCTAATTATATATAAATATTTTAATTTAATTTAGTTTAAAGTATAATTAATGTAATAGTATTCGAGTATAACAGAAGATTTATAAAAGCTGCACAACAAAAATG
This sequence comes from Tachinus rufipes, assembly GCA_963932245.1. Classification (NCBI taxonomy): domain Eukaryota; kingdom Metazoa; phylum Arthropoda; class Insecta; order Coleoptera; family Staphylinidae; genus Tachinus; species Tachinus rufipes. Next base: position 74,961,710 of record OZ010744.1, read on the forward strand.
TATCGAATAGAACAATATTTTTGTTATTGCTGTTCTTTCAGCAAAAATATGTTTAAAAAAAAAGGTAATCTATTTTAATTGAGTTGAGAGAATGATTAAATTAAACATAGTTTTGTGAACAATTTAAGCAAACTTAATCTAACATTACTAAATAAATTATTTGTCTTTTAAGATCTATAGATGTGCTTAATAGAAGTTGCGGATACTTTAGCGAGCACGAATGATCCTCGAGTTACTAATAACTTTAAGGTCATTAAATATCAAGAATGAATATAAGTTCAATAAATTGTTTTTTGGTAGACTATAGCCATTAATAATAATATGTGTAATTTCACCATATTTGTTTTTGTGGGTGGTACTACAGAAATTAATGTTTCAATCCCTTCCTATGAATAAATAAAATTATGTTTAATAATTAAAAATAATATAGAATTTATCTTTTTTTTTGTATTTTTAAGGGTTGTGGTGCTGGCTATAGATTAAATTTCCTGGTGGCGTTGAAGTACTTTTTAGGTATTTTTGCTTTGATGTACATGTGTCTAACAAGGTCGACAAAATACTGTTCCACTGCTGGGTTTTATAACAATAAATTATACTACGGGATGGTATGGTATGGTATGGTATGTTGTTGCCGTTAAGTATGTAATGCCAACCAGCAGTTTAACTCTTTGAAAATTTTAATTAAAGCGTTAAGACTGTGCCTTCAAATTAAATTTAGTAAATACGTTTCTGCGGCTCTAATTGCTTGGTTATTTTCTAATAGAAAGACTTTGTACCAACTTAAACAAAGGTGCGCACAAGTTAAACGGCGTTGGTTCTACTAAGTCATTCTGCATGTGTTATATATTTCTATGATTAGGCATGAAAGCTTCTGAGAATTACGTTTTGCTCTTGGTGCGTGGTAGCAATTATTGCTTAAAGTTTTTTAATGTTTTTTCTAGATTTAAGTTTGTTGCTGCTTATACAACCTGTTGTTTTTTTATTGTTTTTGAACCCATACTGTTTTGAGGGTTTTGCACTTATGTTTTGGGTGTCTGAGAAAATGCTATAGTTTATGGTAACAGTTTTGTTTTTAGTTTGAAACCACATCCACTAAACTTGAGTAGTTTTGGATTATAATTCTCAATAAATAAATGTTAGCTTAAGGCTCTATTTTACGCAGATTTAGCCGCCCCGATTCTAAATGCGAGATTCTGAATTTGTATACGCATACAGCCGCCAGGATTATTTGCAAGTAGCATATGAACCTCGAAAAACATACTCAATATAGGTAAATAATAAATGAAAATGAAAACTACTTGCGTCTGAAAGGCTGCATATAACGAGAATCCCAGTTTCCATTCTGAATCGCGATTCGGAATGCGTTGTCTAATGGTTTGATAAAATTAATAAAATTAGCAATTCATTTACACATTAAAAATTGATTAACAAATTACAGATTCAAAAAAGGCACAGTTTATATACATTTAGTGGATGAAAGCATTATTAATAATTTCAAACACAATATTACATCGTTTGAAAATCCGACCAGGTTGCGCAGACTTGAATATATTACGAAAACAAAAAATACATGCTTTGAAGGGCTTGTATATCTTTTAACGGCGTTAATATATTACACATTCCTTTGTGATATTATTATTAATATATATCACCACAAACAATGTAATCTACTATCATCACAATCAATTTTTGTTCTTTATGAAATTTAATGTAAAACAACTACACGCCTGAATTTTTAAAGTAATTTCTATTAATTACCATACGATATTTTATAAAATATTTTACTATAATTATTAAATCTAGTTTTTAATTTACCACATATTTATAAACAATAATAAATATATAATATTTTACTAAGGAAAAAATAACCCGATGTTTATATTTGGTTTTTTTAAATTTAATACTATTTGCGTTAAGGTAATTAAAAACATTCGTGAGCAAATAAATATCATGAGTTTTACGTGTTCTCGCACCTTTTATGTGTAACTAACTATGTTATTTTTAATGTATTTTGTCTGGAAATTTTGCGTTTATTGTAAATATAAGTGACAATGGACACGCTCGATTGTATGTAAATTAAACTTTTATGTAAGTGCGTTTTAATATAATTATTAATTAAAAATTACGTCAACATCAGCATAGTTATATTTTAATAACTATAAATAATTGAATAGAGGATGTGGTTTGTGATTGCATAAATCATAACTTATAACTTTATTATATTATAATTATAACCGTACGACGTATATGCATTACGTGTATTCAGTTTTTGTATGCAAAATATATATGCAATGAGTAAATAATTGAAATTATTTTCATTAAAACTACGCCAAATAGTACGTAAAAGTTATTTTAAGTTATTTTTTAGCTGTCAACTAATGGAATAGCTTGGTCATAAATGAAGAGTTTGCCTGTAAAACGTGTTAAGTACAATTTTTTATTTATGACTTGTGAAATATGAATAATATATTTTGATATGATGACTCAATTGTTTTTAAAATTATGATATGCTTGAATGCTTTTAAATTATAGTTTTTATTTTTGTCTAACTTTAGCAAACTATCTAATTTGTGCTTAATTTCTATATCCTATATGGGCAACTCCATTTCAAACGGACCAGAGCTAGGGGGGGGGGTGCGTTGAGAAACTTGCTTATGTATTTTTCTTTAGTTTCTATAACTTATTAGTAGTCCTTTGATTGGTATATGAGGGTATAAAACCCATAAAAAAATTCTACGATTTTTTTAAGTATTTTTGACGTTTTTTGACTTAATCGCATTTTTTGTTTAAAAACCGCAATTTTAACTCAAAAAAATAAATTTACTAATGAAATCAATCAAAAATTTTCCGTAGAATCCAAATCTGGCGCCATTTTAAGTTTATACCCTGTCTATAAGCTGCAAAAGCCATAAAACCATGTTTTTGTTCTCAGTGGGCTGGGCAAAAAGGAGCATTTTTTAAATTTTTTTTAACCGCTAAAGTTGACGTGTTTTGATGTAAATTAATTAGAAAATATAAATTTGTTCTGTGTATTTGGGTTTTAAGCGTCTAAAACTCAAAAAAACTGCAAAATAAAGCCTATTTTTCAACATAAACTTTTACAAATGCACATTTAACAGTTTTCAGAGAAACTATACACCAAATATTATTAAAAAATTTAGTTTTGCAAACAATTCTACATAGAAAATAGTCAGTGTCGTGCTTATCTGGCAAGGAAAAATTTATCTAGAAAAAAAAATTTGTTCAAAATTTACTTAAAATTTAAAAAAAAAAATTTTTTTTTAAGATTATTTGATTATATTTTTTTAAGTTGATTTTAGAAGTTTAACAAAGACATTTTTTATCGCTTGAACTAATTTTTGGCCATTTTACTCTTTGTTTGATAGTTTTTGCGCCTGCGGCATAAATTTAGACTCGATCTATCGGCGCAAAAATTTAAAAATATTATTATTTTTGGCATTCAAACATAAATCTGCCTGTCGCTTGTTAAAATTTAATAAAAAAAAGTTTTAAACCACACCCTAGTGTGTTTATAATATTTTTTGTAATGAAAAAAAAATAATTAATTTTTAACGCATTTTTTGCATAAAAATTTTGTAAACATTTTTTTCTAGATGGACTTTTCTATAGACAATAAGTACAACACTGACAATTTTTTATGTAAAATTGTCCCCAAAATTCAAATTTTTAATAATATTTGCTGTATTGTTCCTCTGAGCGCGGCTAAACGTGCATTTGTAAGAGTTTATGTTGAAGAATACGCCTACTTTGCAGATTTTTTGAGTTTTAGACGCTTAAAACCCAAATACACAGAACAAATTTATATTTTTCAATTAATTTACATCAAAATACGTCAACTAAGGCGGTTAAAAAAAATTAAAAAATGCTCTTTTTTGCACAGCCCACTAAGAACAAAAACATGGTTTTATGGCTTTTGCGGCTTATAGACAGGGTATAAACTTAAAATGGCGCCAGATTTGGATTCTACGGAAAATTTCTGATTGATTTCATTAGTAAATTTATTTTTTTGAGTTAAAATTGCGGTTTTTTAACAAAAAATGTGATTTAGTTAAAAAACGTCAAAAAAACTTAAAAAAATTGTAGAATTTTTTTTTATAGGTTTCATACTCTCATATATCGATCAAAAGACTACTAATAAGTTATAGAAACTAAAAAAAAAATACATAAGCAAGTTTCTCAGCGCACCCCCCCTAGCTCTGGTCCGTTTGAAATGGAATTGCCCATATTGTACAACTATATAATTAAAAAACAAAGGTATTAGTTTGATTTATTATTTTAAAAATAAAAAAATTTATATTATTAATTATAAAAATTAAACTCTTGTTACATTTTATTTGCTAAACTGTTAAGTATTTAATATAGTGTATTGGTAAATATTAATGATCATCATCATCAACACATTAAACTTTAGAATAACAATAAATTCTGGTTTTGAAAATTTAAGTTTTTATTTTATCAATAGCTTACAATGTTTTCTTATTAATGGCAATGCGTTTTTGATTTAAATTTTATATTCATGTTTATGTTTTCTATAATTTAATTGTATAAATATTCTTCTTCTTTGAGTGCCTAACCTCTATGAATGTTGGCTATCATGTTGCCTCATTTTTTTTTTGCAGTTAGTAATAATTATACTTTATTTACGATATAAAAACTTACAAAATACAAAAAATAACATCGCACATATTAAAACTAAACATTAGTCAGCATGACTCAGCTGACTTCTAAACGTAGACTTAGAGACATAAAATAAATTAAAGTTAATTAGTAATGTATTTGCAAATCTACTCATTCTACTCAGCGGATTATTGAAACCATAATTAGTAGAATGGGTAGGAAAAATGCCTGCTGTGTCTATTATTAGGTGCTATATGGAATGAAAAAGTACCAAGTAGCTTCGGACAATCTATCTCTGACATAATTAATATATGCAAGAATGACAAATAGGCCCTTTTGTGGCAAAGCTTCAATAACGGTAGATTATAGAGTGAGGCAATGTTTTCAATTTTGAATTCGTTTAATACTAAAGTTATGAATATCATAAGCAGGGATTCAAACTGAAGAAGCATACTCTAAATGCGAACGCACCAACGTACAATATAATAGTTTTAGTGTACTGGGTGATAAATCCGTTGACATTCTATAAACAAATTCCAATATTTTTAAACACAATTGCACATGGTGTATATATGTTCAACAAATGTAAGTTTATGATCAAAAATTATGCCTCTTTTATTTGTGTGACTTTGTTCAATACTTTAAGTGTCAATAACATAGTTATAAGAAATTTCACTCAAAGTTCTATGAAAACTTATTGAAAAACAATTTATTAATAAAACACCAATTGTTTAGAATTTAGTTGTAAAAGATGGCAGTCATTAAGAGATGATATTCTTTTGTACATTTCTAAATTATCCGCAAATAAAAGAAATGAGTATGATTTAATATACTGTGGCAAAAATAAAAATGGCCTACAATGAGATTCTTGAGGAACACCTGATGAAACACGCTCATTCGTGTAACAAAAAATTATTGATTTTTACACACTGCGTGAGATTTTTTAAAAAGCTAAATAACCAGGTAATCACATCATGATAAAAACTTAGAGCTCTGTGCTTAGCAATCAAAATATTGTGGCTCTCACGATCAAACGCCTTTGAAAAATCGGTATAGATTGAATCAATTTGTATTTTAGATTTAAATGCATTTAAAATATCATTTTTATAACAAAGTAAATTAGTAACTGTAGAACGCTTTTAAAAAAATCTGTGCTGTTTTTCCACTAAGATGCTTTTGCACATTCATTGTAACTAACCAGTTAAAATTTTATCAAACAATTTAGGGATGGCAGATTAAATGCATCTACATCTATAGTTAGTGGTATCCTTTTTGGTTTCAGATTTAAACAAAGGCGTAATATAGATTTATTTCTATGTTTGAAGAAACTTACTTTCATTCAAAAAAGCATTCAAAAGTAAGTGCAATGGTTTAGCAATAGAAAAGCACTTTTTTAACAGCATAGATGGAATGCTGTTGGGTCCAATGGTTAAATAACATTTAGGGTTCTTAAATCTCTTAAAAATATTAAACAAACTAATTGAAAATTTAGAATAAAAAACGTTATCTTTAAACTTAAACACTGGAGTTGGATGGTTTTTATTGTCATAACTGAAGAAAAAAAATTTGTAAAACTAATAACAAAATTGTTCCCATTATTACAGGTTTGATTCTTATAATACATTGTAGCCTAAAAAATATTCGTTTGTTTGGTCTCACTAACAAATCTCTAAAAATGTTTTGGATTACTTTGAATTTTACTTTCAGTTTGTAATATATATTGCTTGTTTCTACGTTTACTAAGATTTTTACAAGTAGTACGAATAGATTGGAATTTATTATAATCCGACAATAGTTGTGAAGATTTATAACTTAAGTTTGGTAAGTGAAATCAATTCTTTGCTGAACCAAATTGGAACATTGTTTTCACCACAGTTTTTTAGGGACAAAACAATCAACATCATATTAGACTACAGAGTAAAATTTTTTAAGGCACAGTTATAAAAGAGTGCAGTTCAATCAACATTTAACAAATAATTTTTGATTGCGCTGTAGTCAGCAAGTTTAAAATCATTAAAAACATAATTACAATTTAAAATATTACAAGTAGTATCACATTTTATAGTTAACAAGTACGCAGTGAAATATCACGATTGTTGGTAAAGCAACTGAATAATCTGATCAGAATAGTGTTGTAGATGACATAACGGTCAATGTTTTTAGATTCCGCAACCACAATAGACGGTGTCGTCGAGGACCTCTGTGGCTATTTAATTTTTTCCTGCAGTATTACCTAGAGGAGGTATTTATCATTTTGCATGACTTGCCCACAATATTCCAGTTTTTTTCATTTAACAGTTGCCAAGATTTCATTCTCTTTGCTCATGCGTTGAAGCACTATCTTGCTTGTTGCGTGGTATATTTATGATTAGAGTGCGGATTTATGGCATTTGCTTATTTGTTAATAGTTAATGCATAACAAAATGATTTTGGATGTATACGTTTTATAGAAAATACAACAGTTAGACTAGGAGTGGCCAACCCGTGGCTTGCCTTGAACTTTTTTCCGGCCTGAGAGATTTATCACCCATTTACAGAATATGTTTATTTTATAATGGCCAAAGTAGTAAAAACCAATGTATAAAAAAATACATTATTTGTGCACCCATATATTCAAAAATTAACTGTAGAAAATATGACAAAAAATTTACTTCGTTTTTAAAATACAATTCATGCGCGTATATGACAGATATTGCCTATTGTATTTAAGAGTTTACAGTTATGAGCTTGCAAAATAATTAAATTTTGCAAACTCATGATGCGCGCGCATCTTAAAATATTCAAGGTTTTATGTTTCACTCGTAAGTAGGGTGTTTTTTAGACCCAACCGGGCCATACAACCAAAAAAAACGACAAAAAGATATTTTTAATATGACAGAATTGTTTGTTGTAGAATCTATCTTCAATGCGAGAAATTACAATCATTAACGTTTTGACATTCCAAAATTTTGTTTTTGAATCTATAATAAAGCGATTCTAACTTGCAATTACCCAAAAAAAATGTTTTTAATAGTTAAAAATTGATCATAAATTCTATTTTCTATCATTCTAATAGTTTCATTCATGATTGCTTTGACTTTTATTATTGTGATTTCTTTTTAATTTTTTTAAATTTATTGTGGGTAAGACAATTGACAGTCCCTAAAAAAATTTGTCGGAATACCGGGACCCGGACCCTACTGTTAAGTGACCTTAGTGACTCAGTTTCAGAATAATAGTAAACAATAATAATAACCCTTTATGTTTCAATTCTTTATTTCAAAAAAATGTTTATAGTGGGTCTAAATCTAACATGGATATCTTCATATGCGCTAGTAGAATGAAGATTTGCACCTGAGTATGTTTTTGTTGACGTTGTTGCATTCCTAAACCTATTATTTATTATAATGTAATTGATTTGTTTCTGACATTTTTTTAAAGGTTGTTGTTTAGAGATCTCTAGGTGTTCAACGTTCTTGGTGGTAGTTGGAAGTATGTGTTTATGATTGTTTAGTCTTTTTCTTGGCAGAATTGAATTAGACGTTATTTTCTGCCATTTCTTATTTTTTGTTTGATTTTTTTTTTATCTTATCATTACTTCATGTCTATTCTAGGCGTTTGAGTCTCCTAGTATTATAATAATATCTTCTTTCTTTGTATATTTAATGGCAATTTTTAGTTGTTTGTAAAATGATTTTATTTCTTCTTCAGTGCTTTTCAATGTGGGGGCATATGTCTGTATAATGTTTAGGTTATATAATTTTGCACTAATTACTAACATAGCAGTTTGGTTTGAAATAGGTATAATACCTCTTACTGCGTTGTTTGTTTTCTTATTGACTACTATAGTCACTTCACTTTTTATTTATAGTTGCGTCATTGGAATAGTAAATACAGTGTTCTTTCATTGTGCATTGTTCTGAGTAGGGCTATCTTACCATGCTGCATTAAGTAAATTTATTTGCAATTGTTTCATTTCTTTTATGACACTTAGTGCTTTGCTGGACATACTTTGCACATTTTATTTTTCAATGATTTTATCTAAGTTATGTAAACTATATAAGTAATTTCTCTGTCATTTAGTGTAAAGAATTTTTAGTCAAAAATACTTTATTTTACAACTAGTGTGTTGAAATGGACTGAAAAATGTACTTAATCTGTACTTAATCCTGTTATATATACACTAGTATAAAATGCATAAATCAAATTAAAATATTTACAACAGAAAAAAACTTTTATTTTAAAACATATTTTATATATAACTATCAATTAACAAGATTATAGCGATGTAGCGGTTACAACTAGATTTATTAATTAGAATTATAATTTATTGTGACATATTTTATTAGTTTTTTTTTTATAATAGAAATAAACTAAAGAAAATAACTAATATTTAATATAAGAGTGTGGCTGGATCGGTTCCATTCTCTCAACTAACGGGTTTGGTAGTATGAATTTATGTATGTACATTTCCTGAAAAAAAATGTAATTAGATATTTTTCTTAATTTAGTTTAATATCCTGAGAAATTTTCAAGTTATTTTTATGTTCTAGCAATTTTCAATACTAACCTAACTTAAAAATATTTGATGATATGAATATATATAATAAAGTATTTATCCACAAAAGATAATGTGTGATTTATTTGTGAAGATTACAAAAAAAATGCTAATTTTACAGACGTTGAAAGACAAGTTACCTTAATGGCACATACTACTAATTACAGCGTAAAAAATTTGTAAATATTTATTACAAAATAACCTTGTGTGAATTAGAAAATGTTAAAAGTGTCATCAACAGCCTGTATAAATATTACTATGTTAATTCATTGCTGTATTTTTTGATGGACGGAATAAGAAACGTTGCTTACGTCTAAAATAATGATGTTTCAATACAACTAGTTGACAACATATTTTTATCAAAAAGATAAGTTTTAAAAAAAGGTTAATTTTTGAAATTAATAAATTGATTTAAATTAAATTTCTAAATGTGAAAAACACAACATTTTTTAAAGAAATGCAATATTTTGAATTGACTTGTATTTTAGAACGTAAATAATAAAAAATCTCAAATTTGGGATGTCATCAATGTTTGAAAATATTTTGCATAATTTGCTGGCATGACTTTACATTGGTGTTAATGCTATGATAGGCAATTGTACTATTAAAACGTTGGTTACATTTAAACACGACCAAAAAACTTTGATGATCTGTTATATTTTTTCACTTTAAAGAAAAGCAGTTTACCTAAAGAAGAAGCAGCAGACTAAGAATAGAATCTTGCGGTACACCATGACTTAAGTTTATTTCTTCAGAGACAAATACTTTCTTGTTGATAAACACAAAAAAAAAACTTTGGTGATCTGTTTTATTTCTTCACTTTACAGAAAAGCAGTTTTCCTAATCTATTTTTTATAATAATATTAAGATACATCATGAGGATCAATTTTATTTTGTTTGGTCAAACAAATAAATACTTTATCAAAATTGTCACGAGTGTAAAAGCACAATGTGATATATGCTACCATTAACTTTACTGCAATTTTAAGAGCTGTATGTATACATTGGAAATTTTTTTAAAACAATATAGGACTTTACGTTATTTATTTTTGTTTTAGTTGGCATTGTACTAAAATTAGGTTTTAAGTTGATTTAATTTTAACAACATTACTGTAATTTTCACATAAGAAATCGTTTATAGAGTAGAAAGCCTTGTCAAGAAATTAAATATAACATGTTTGAGTGGAATGGCTGACAATTGTTTTATAGAATAAGGAAATAAATTAAAAATTTGTGGACCGTAGAAGTTTATTCTATTTTGAGTTTTAAGTAGACATTTAGATTGTGGGCAAATGTTAGATTTTTGTTTTGTATTATGACTATGAATATCGTTATGGACAGGGTACATTGAAATGTTTTTTTTTTGTTTTGAAAAAACATTATATTTGACAGTATTTTTAATGCTTGACGTTGTAAATAAAGAGACGGTTTATAATTGTTGAATGTATGTAAGCAAGAATGTCGTAAGTTAGATGCGACTGATAAGTTGCAAAATAAACTGTGCGCAAAACTGATTTTAGTAGAATTGTCAAGTTGTTGAAATAGAAATTCGATAAAGGTCATTTACGTAAAGTAAAAGAAGCAGTAGACTTGCGGTACACCATTTCTTAAGTTTATTTCTTCAGAGACAAATATTTTCTTGTTGATAGAAACTGATTGTTGTCTTTCTTGTAAAAAATATGTTATCAAACGGCAACTACTAAGAAAATTTAATAATTATATTATGACATATACAATTGAAAGCCTTGTGGAGACCAAGGGACGATGTCACAGTATGCTTACCAATATCAAAGCTTACAATAACTGCTTTTGTAAAATCTACAACAGTTTTTTTTGTAATTTTTTTTAAACAAGAGCTATATTGAGAAGATGCTAATAAACTTGATCATTTGATTGTACAGTAGATTTTCAATTATTTTTTATATTACCTGCAATATCACTTATCTTTAATGTTGATGTACCACGAGCTCTTTTTAAAGACTTGGGAAATATATTACATTGAATACATATATTTACTACTTTAGTCAGTGGATATATAATGACTACTTTTTTTATTAGACTAGATGTTAATCTAAAATGTTTTTGCAAGTTGAGTTTTTAATGTTATGTAATATATTTCTAACTTTGATAAATGTAGTTTTTCTAAATTTAAAGTAATTAATCATGTAGTTTATGGAATTCTTAACTGATGCAGGTAGGTTTTTAATTATTATTATTAGCCACACTTCCAAAAAAAATTGATTAAATGTGTTTGGGAAGATATTAGAAATTTGATCAAGTTCAGTTTTAGTGAAGTATTTGCAAGTGTTTTTGGTATATTAATAAAACTTTTTATAAAATTTGAGTTTGCATTTACATTTGCAGATTTTTAAAGCTTTATGGTATTTACTTTTATATTTGTAAAACATCTTTTTAGTTGTGCATTGTGACTGGTTTTTCTAATTAATAAAAGTATTTCTTGCATGTTTTGTGAATTGTTGGTAAACTATTTAATGGATTTGCCATTTGTTATTATAAAAGTTTTCTCTGGGAAAGACTGTAAATACGACTTTTGTAAAATGTCTATATAAACATTTTGTTTAAGCTTTGTGCTGTAGTTGAATGTTGTAGGTTTAGGTTTACTATAAATAGCTATAGCAGTAGTATCAAGACAGCTCATATTGGATAAGAAATATCGTTGGTTGACAATTTTTTCAACTGGTTTGAATTTTCTTAAATTTAGATGAGCGCTTTCTAAAGTAAATACCGCGAGAGTATGCCAGGTGAAAATTTGTGATATTAATAAAAAATAATATTTATATAATTATATGGATAAATTAATTAGTATTATTTTTTATAACATGAAACACGAGGTTTGATATTTTATTGTATGATAGTGATTGCCTATAAAACTTTTTTGTTATAGGTAAGTGTAATATATTGCAATTAATGTCTCGTTCTCTTGTTTTTGCCGTAGTCTTGGAACGGACAAAGTGACGAGCGTTTTTTAATTATCTTGTACAAATTAATAATTATTGGCTAAATATTTGCAGCCACCGTGTGCGTGACAAGTGTCTTTGCCATGCATTGACGCCTGGTCACGTGATGGAGAAGTAGAATGGGTAATGTTTGTCAGTCCAAACTGTCCTAATATTTCCTACTATTATTATTGTTATGTTCTATGATGATTTTAATAATTATATTATAAAAAGCGTTTGCAATACAAACGCTTTTTTGTGCCGGTTCTGAAATGTTTTTTTAATTATACCTGCATACAAACATTATTGACAATTTAAATGACAAACAGCTGCGAAATAGAGCGTCAATCTCATTTTTAAAGGTTAACGTATAGCATTTCCTGTTTACATTTAAAACGGAAAGTTACTGAAGCTTTTGAAGAGAGTGATTTAATGACAACCATTCTCATCGGAAAAGACAAAATATCTCAGTAGATACCTGCAAACATAAGTCATCCATGTTGTCTTGCTTCAGTTTATAGAAAGGTAACTCACAACTAAAAGAAAAACAGACAAAAAATTTGAAAATGTTATCCTAACTTACATTGTTTTGTTTTGTTTGGGTTGAGAACAACCAGGCGTCAAAAGGGCAATGTGTTAACTGTTACAAAATTGTTGTTTGTGGCTAAAAGATATCTGGAATGCAATCATTCTGATTTAATAGATTAAGTTAAAGAAATTTTCAACGTCGCGTTATATTTTTTTAGGCAGAGTCATTTATTATAAAGAGAATTTGTATAATTAATAATAAAAACGCAATTGAAGCTTCATTTATTATATAAGTTTAGACATTGCAAAAGCTGGAAAGTTCATATAGTTGCCGGAACAGATTAAACCCTGCGTGAACGATGTTGTAAATTGCATGTTAGATCCAGACATGGCCAGGATTGATACTGTATAGCTGTTAAATAACACTATAAGTAAGCGTATGTAAACAATTTTAGAGTCTGGGGAGAACGAACTTATAAGAAGATGAAAACTTCTGATTTTTTTGGTTTACAGCTTGATAAAAATACCAATGTTGCGGGACTGGCTGTTCTTTTTGTGTTTATGAGGAATCTATTTGAAATGCAAATAGAAGAAAATTTTTTGCTGAGTGAAGTGCTTGAAACTTTTACTACTGGTGACAAAATTTTAAAAACTATTGACAAATATGTACTGAAAATGGTTTTGAATGGAGCAATTGTATGGATATTTGCGGAGATGGAAAGGCTACAATGGAAAAAGTAATTGGAGTTATATTCAGAATGAATGTGGCAGGAAATGCCACTAGAAGCCAATGTGTTGTTTATTGGCATTCTCTGGTAAATAGACATTCAAAAGTAACTTTTACAGAAAAGCTTTATATCTAACAATTAACAATTTTTTTGAAAAACTAAATGCAACAACCACTTTTCTTGAAAGTAAAGAAGAAACACAAAAAATTAAAAAAAATGAAAAATTATTATTTTTTAAATTGTATGTTGAGAGCGGAAACATGTTCAACTTTATATTTGGTTGCAAGAATTTGTCAAATCAAATAAGATTCAAACCAACTTCTTTGAAATTGTTATTGCACACTTGCAAGGTTTGAAAAGAACCATAGTTTTTTTGCGATTTGAAACATAAAATTGATGAAATACAAAAAAAACAATCAAAATTGTATTGAGATTAGCAAAAGCAGCAAATTAAAGAAAAAATGTCATAAAGGAAGCTACGAAGAGTTCTGGATGCAGGTGGTTCTGAAAACAATGTTGTTGGTTACTTCAACTTATTTTTGTGAATCTACATTCTTAACGTATGCATACATAAAGCAGATGCAGAAACATACTATCTAGGTTAAGTGATTTGAGGGTAAAATTAACTAAACTTTCTATGAACATAAAGGAAATTATGAAAAATTTATCAGTTTCAGTCATCGCACAATTAAGCATTAAATTTGCACTGTTTATCTTTTTTTTCTTAAGTAAAATTGTTTCAAGAATAGCTGTGCCGCGAATTTTGTTTAGCTTGATTTATTTTTTTTTTTTTTTATTTTTAAAATTTACTTAGTTATATATAAAAAACATTGATCTTTATCCATAAATAAAGCTATTATTTTTGAAAAACATAATTTTAATTTCAAAGTTGTTTGTCGGATAATTGTTGCCTAAACAATAAATTCTTGACTATTTAAACAAAACGGCAAAATTATAGCATTTTTAACTTTATTTCGAGTTTTTAATTGATTCAATCTTAGTATTGAAAAATTGAGTTATTTTTATCACAAAACAGTTTTACATATTATTTTTTTGCAAATTTTTAGCTTAATAATTTTTTGTGCGTTATTCTATTTTATTTTGAATAATCTGTGTTTTGCATTTTTACGTATAAAATAGTTATTTAATGAATTATAAATTTTCATGATTTTATATCTTGCATTAGCTTTTGTGTTGTTGTTTTTCAGTACATTTCTACATTCTGTAATTGATGTTTTTTTTAATCATATTTTTTAATTTTGTTTTGTATGTTTTTTGTTTGTTCTATTTGTTTTTCACATTACATCTTAAGTCTTTAAATTAACAACCACTCGATTATAATTCTCTTTTGGATATTATTTTATTAATTTAATAACATTTCTCATATTTTGTTGGACAGTGCTTAGTATAAAAGCGAAGAGAATGCTTTCAGAAGCTTAAATTTGATCCGCATATAGGATATGGATATGGAATCATCATGAAGGTATAATTGTAAATACTGTAAAAATATATATAAAATATTAACTTTTACTTACTTAATAAACAAAGAGGCAACTAAAATTGTATTAAAAGATTTTTGATTTCAACAAGAAAAAATTCACATACACTTCTAAATGTAGCCATGTTGGTGCACACACTTTGACGATAATAAATAATAAAAAATAACCGATAATAAACCGGTTTAATAGACTGGAGCAATAGTATCAAGATTGCTTAGACGACAGGTTAAAGAAGCCGAAATGTGTTGATAAAGGATAGTAGCTTTTATTTAAGCCAATAAAATGTTATCCGTATGCTGGTTTCTTTTTCAATGTTCATCAAATTAGGTTGAATAGTAAAATTGCACTTTATTTGGTTTAGGAAATATTATAATAAACATACCTCACTTTCTAGTTTTGTTAATTATCTATAAGGACGTCTTATATTGCATTCTGATAATAAATAATGAAATGCCCAATTCTTGGTCTGCCGGTTCTATACATAATGCAAAGTCACGTTGATTAATTTTTGAATATAGCTTAGCATACAGTACATAACCGAAAGTCATATAATGTAGGACAGACACTGAGGTTTAGTGAAAATTTTAAGCATGTTTGTGTGAGACTGATACTCTGTTTACATGAAACTAATTTCCTGGCAAACATATGTTTAGCATTGCAGCGAGAAATTATATGCTAAGTTTTAAATTGCGTAAACAATGCAAGCCAATTAGCGGGTCGACTACAAAATAAGGTTTTTATATTGTATCTGAACTAACTTTTATTTTACCGCCCACCGACACATTCTTAGAACATGCGAGGGCGACAAATGTAAGTTTTGCCAAAAGCAATTTTATAACTTTTTCTACCATATCGAGCCAGTCGGAAGTTTTGCAATGATTTATTGATGGACAAACTCGGCACTAACATTATTTAATATGAAAAATGATGAACAACCAATTTATTTTATACTTGAAGGACAAGTATTGTATTTTTAAAAGCGTAATACTTGCTCGATACAAATTTAGTTGAATTATTAGAAGAATTTGTTGCACAACAAAATTTATAGAAATTATTTGTGGTATATTCTGTAAATGTTATGCTACTAAAATATTCGAATATAAATTCTATGTTTACACACGAATAAAAAAATCACTAACTATTATTACAGATGACTGCAAACTATTCCTGTCCCTCTTTTCCGTTGTCTATTATTCTACATTTGTCGTGTTGTTGGCTCGTGTATTCATGCACTTCATTAAAGTTTAATTGTTTTAGTTTATATTGAATATTGTAGATGCATGCAAAATTCAACAACAAAAAGAGTAGGTTTTTGGAGGAACCTACCGCGACTGGATAATCTGTTGTGCAACGTTTTTATTGCATTTGCGAACCGTGTTAAGTGGAGAATTAATGGTCGATTTTGTCGCTTATAAAATCGTTAGTGCAAACAGAATTTTTAGCCGTAAGTGGATTAACTTCGAGGATGTTATTATATTAATAAAGTGTTTATAGTAATGGAAGTCTCAATTGGTGCATATTGTGTGTGGTCGATTATAATGGATGCATTTTTATTGTTCATTTTTATCTATTAGAAAAATATTGTATTGACTATTATTTTTGAAAATATTCTTTAACAAATAAATTTTAAGTATGTACGACTATTAAAAATTATCAGCAAAGAATTGTAGTAACATGCCAATTATAAGTTTTAAATTCCTTACTAGTCAATTTGCAGAATATTTGACTTGTTAACTTTACAGCATAAGAATTAAACTTCACTTTATATAATTGGTTGCTCGCAACGATATATATTGCATACACTTATCATAGAAATATTATATGATATTTTATAAGCATACTTCAATATTGCGTTCGAATTGGAAAATTTTAAAGAAGTTTTTAATATAAGAACTCTACTAAATGTATACTTTAATAAAATAATAATGAACACTGCTATCATATGTATATCTTAATAATAATGATGAGTTTAATTAATTTCTTATTTTGAGTAATAAATTACTATTATCACATGTATTTGATTTCTTTCATTTATTTAATTTGAAACATGACATGATGGAATTTGTGTTATTAATATGATAGACACATAAAATGCGTTAGTTAGACTAATAAAGCACTTGTCATGCACGTAGGAAATTTAAATAATTACAGTAATAAAAATTCTAATCAACTTGTTGGGTAATAATAATTGTGTAATAGATGATGTCTTGTGGAGGCCAAGATGAGGTATTAAAAGTAATGTGCTGATAAAAACAGTTGGAATAAGTTATTTGGCGATATATATGTAATAAATGAAACTGGTTTGTGGATGGCAATCTAAAATAAGAAGTCAATGCTAAATTATAAAATTAATCTATTTTATAAATAAAATATAAATAATGCTCAAAATTTGCAAATGATATCACGCGTAGTATTATAATAAAAATTTATTAATGCTACAATAAGTTCTAATCAATTAAATATACACATGAAAACATAATATATTAAAAATGTTAGATATTTTGAAACAAGGAATAAATTATGTGATAATTAGATGTTAACATCTTGTATAGTTGCTTCTGTGTGATAAATAACTTATTTAACATTCAACAGTATTAAGAATTAATCATTTAGACATTATCTTATATCTTTTGAATTGATTTATAATTTTATTTTTATTTAATTTTAGGTAAATAATTAAAAATGGAGGAAATAAAATAAATTGATACTATGGGAGATAAATACTAATTCTGTTTCTTGTAGGTTTGCAAACAGCAACTAGTTAACCACTTATTTGATCAAAGTTGCGGTCAGCTGTTTTGTTAATTTTTTTGTTTTTTTTTATAATATTAACTAGAACTTGAAGTATTTGTTTGAATTTGAAGTCAATTGAGGTTTTACGTTCTATGTGTATTAAAAACTGGTTTTTAATCTAATTTGTCTAGAGACCTTGAAAATCATGAAGTTTGCTTTAAAGAGTGTGACTCATTTTTCTGTGCAAAGATTGAAGAGTTTTGAAATTTAGCAGGAGTGTAGACCTGGGGACAAGGCTAGTACACACTAGTAGACCATGTTGCGCGGTTTGTCTATAGACCGTCTATAAACCGTCTAGAAACACGGTCTATAGACCGTCTAGAGACAACGTTCTTTGTCTCGTCTAGCGTTTACACTACGATGTGAATTTCTCAGTCTCATCTTTGCAGTCCACCATGGACATTTTTTTTGCTCCTGGATAAATGATTTTTTTTTAGTTTTTTTTTCTATATTCGCCACTGTTACTTTGTGCTTTGCAGCTAGAGATTCTATAGCCACTTTTCTTTTTGTCCGGTTTTTGTAGTTGGGAATCGTAACATCCCACAAATAATAAGACGCATGGTAATCTTTAATTAGTTTTAAAACTTTCTCGTTAGACCACATGTTTTCAATAAAACTGTAAAACTTTAAAAAATAACTGTAATCAGCCAAACCACACTACTCGGTACCTGGAGACAGGCTGGGACGTGTCTCACCTCTAAACGTTGAGTGACGTCCACACTATCTAAATGTTGCGCAACATGTCTAACGTTGCATGCGGTCTCCCATTCTGATCGGGTGCGGTTTTTAATCTTGCAACAATAAACGGGGATTTGTCTATAGACATGTTTACGTAGACAACCTGAGACACGTCTCAGAGACCAAAATCGCGCAACATGTCTACTAGTGTGTACTACCGCCCATGCTCTTATTTAGCAAATATGGCAACCAAAGTTAGTTTTTAGCATATAACTAAGAAGATATTTGCTACATCTTTTGTGAGTGGCAAAGACTTAATTTTTTTTTAACACATTTCATAAAATGTATGTGGCGAAAAAAACCCAATATGTTTTTTGCCGACTATTTGTTGTACAAATTTAATAACAACGTTTTACCAGCAGCAGCTAAAATTTCCATATCTGCTTCATAAAAGATTGCTATAGTGTCAAGCAACTTCTCGCTTTTATTAAGAAGAATTTGGAACTGCAAGTATCTTTGGTTAAAAAGAGCAGAGGTAGTGTCACTATCACTGATTGCATGTGAGAACAAAATGTTTTTTGCAACAGTTATGCACCAAATAAAACATTTTTGCTATTTTTTCTTTGCCAGTTTCAACAAACACATGTTTTTTGATTTGGTGTAGAAATCTATATTTTTTTTATAACGAAAACTCACTTAAAAAACGAGGACATTTTGTTGGCTGTTTTACTGTGGAGTTCTGATTTTTAAACTTTGTAAATAACATAAAAATGATTTTTTTCTTGGTAAGAATAGTTTTTGAGAAACAGGTGGAATCAAGGTCTTAAACGTCAATATCATTCTGCGCTTTTTGTATTCAGGTCAGCTGCGTTTGTTTGATAACCATTAAAGAATATAACTGCGATAGGGCCACAATGTTTTTAAGCGTAAAGCACGTTGTTCTTACAAATTATTATAATGCTATACTATTTGATGCAACAAAATACATCCATTTTACTATATGTTGGAAAAAACGTTTTGTACATTGACGATTTTGTTTAATTTTGCATAACATTCTTATTAAATAGTGATAGGAGAAATGTGGCGTAAAAATTTAAGAACTTTGTTTAAGTGGTCTGTGAGTATAGCTGTTAATAGCCTATGCGTTTTGTGTTAATGAACTGTTTTTGCAAAAACAAATATTAGTAAGTATTGCATCTAAAGCTTTGTTATTGAATAATTTGCGTTGATAAACGTCTTTAAATTTTAGTACAAACGATTTTGACCACTCATTGTTATCCACTCACAGAACATAAGAACTATTGATGTTGTTGAGAGTACAGCTATTTTAGGTTTTTTTTCTTTTGTTATGTCTAAACTATAATTCACAATATTGGTTAACGTTTGGTATTATAAGATATGAACACTGATTTTTCGCTAAACATTTTCTCTACAAAGTACTTGGCGTAGATGCTGTACAATACATCTTTTAACTGCTGCCGCGTCATATCAAAGATATTGCATAGTGAAAACCGTTTGGATTGGGCACAACAATATATAGTTCCGGAGCACTGTAACTAGCGACGATACCTCTAGCCCTACTAAGAGAGTGGTTTATCAAACGTGACAAACATGTTTTTTTTGCTTCAAAATTTTACATTGCTCGGTTACAGATGTTAAGCTTAGAATAGGGGGAGTATGGGGCAGTAGTCTAGACATCCGACTACTGCAATAGGGATTGTGGGTTCAAATTTCATAACAAAAACTATTTTAATTGTTTATACGCTTTCCCATTCCCTAACCCAACTTGTTTCGGAGTAGATTAATTATTTTTTTAGTGGTTTAGAATTTATTTTAAACTGTTGGTTTACTTGTAATAAAAGTTGCTAGCATTATGGGCAGAGAAGAGGCTAGCCAGCAATGGCGTGAGTACGGCTAATGCGGTATTATCTGTAATCTTTTGAAGTGTTTGTCATCAGTTGCTTTTTTCATGAAATTTTTCTAACTTGGCATCGGCGTTATGTTGCACTGTTACCACCAACACCATACAGCCACAGTCAATTATAATTTTATGGCAACACGTTTTTGTTGTTTAGATATACAGTTTCTAGGTTTTCAATAGAATTTTTTTTGTTTTTGATTAATGAACAACAATTGTTTGGTAGCGTCAAATAAAATAAAATAGCCAGATTGTTTTTAAATAGAAACAAAAACAAGTTTTTTTTTTTTTAATTTAGAAGAAATTTCTAACGCGCAAGAGTATTATATCATGTAACACTATACAAGTGGTAGGTGCAAGTAGAGTATATTTGGTTAAAAAGTAGAACGCAAATGCTGCTTTTATGCAACCAAAAAAAAGTCTTACTGTTTGGCCTTGTAAATTTTTTTAAAACCTGCTGTAATGTATTTATGTTTTGGCTCATTTTTTTAAGGTTTCAGCGCGAGCATCGGTTCTGTGATGTCGCATATCTGCCGTTAAACTTAAGGCCGCTAAATTTACAATCTTGATAAAAACAATAGTTTTGCACCAAAACACTTTTTATGTTTCTAATGAATGTACTATTTGTGACCAAGATGTCATAATTATTTTTACTTATTTTGGCTTGGGTGTGTTTTGTTACAGGATTTAAGCGTCTTAAGACGCATTTCTGTTTAATGTATTATATCTAATTTTTGTTTTTTACACCTGGCAACAAAACTTTGTAAACACATCAGTAGATAAAATAAACCAGTTTTAAGTGTATTAATACGGTATACAGCAAAAGCGCAATGCAAATGACTTTGCACTTTTAGATAATGCTGCAGTTGTGAATAATGGCAGTAATATTGCTATCTTAAAAATTTTATTGCACTGTTGTTTAATAATGCTTTGATTGATCGTGAAATTAAAATTTTGGATATTATAATTATTAACGTTGTGCAGACGTAACTCTTGTTATTGACAGAAAAAAAACTATTAATTGCGACAAAATATTTTTACTTATTTTGAGAAAAATGTTTTATTAAAAAATTTTGATGTTTTTAACAACTAAAAATTCTATCAGTTAGCTTACAGTTAATTGAATTTTACACAACACCCAAACCAGTCTAAAAAGTGTTATTTTCTATGTTTCATGGTCTATATTTTTAAAATATTTAAGTTTTACATAGTTTCTTGGTTTATAAAGTTTTTATTTTTAATCGATTTTTTTGTTATATTATTGTATTGTTCTTGATAGACCTTTAGCATAAAATTTTGCTAGTTTAAAATTTGTTTTGTTTAGTTTTAAGAATTATTAATTGTATATTTGTATTGATTATATATATGTGGATTTTCAAGTCAACGTAATACATTAATTTGATATTTAAAAAAAACTTATTTTTTTTTTGTGAGCGTTTGTTAATTTATATATTTTTCTGTGTTTTGATTAAATTGTTTTTGTAATCTTTATATATGCTAGCTTAGCTATATTAATCTCAAAAGACATATTAGGGCTAAAAGTGAGGAAGTAACACTTTAGAGTAGCTGCTTTAGGGCTATTGATAACTGCGATTTTTTTTTTTGTAGACAATGGCAAAGAGTACCATGGCAATTTTTATGTCTTTTTCTTTTTCTAAGTCTTTATATTTCCATTGTTACATATAGGCCTTTTCTATTTGTTTCTATGCGTTTTTGTCCTTCGCTGTTCTTGTCCATTGTTTTTTTGCTATGGTTCTGATATTCCATCAATCTATTTTGTTTGGGATTTCCAATATTTTGTTTGGTTTTTCTGCGTTTCCAGAATAATTTTTTCTAGTTGCATGTCCTACCCATTGCCATTTAAGCTTTGCTGTTCTTTCTATAATGTCTGTTATATTTGTTTTTGCACGGATATCGGTGTTGCGTATTTTATTTTTTAAAGTGATTCTTTTGATTCACTGTAAGTTTTGCGGCTGATTTTTTAGTAAATGCCATTGTTTCTAGGCTATAACTATCAACTGGCAGGATGCAGCTATTATAGACTTTACATTTCAAACACAACATTTTTTAGAATGTAGGTGAGCTTTCCAATGGCGGCCAATGCCAGTTGAGTTTTGCGTTTGATTTTAGCAGATTGCTAGTTATGATTTTGGTTTTATTTAGATTCATTTTTAAACCTACTTGCTGGTACATATTGTTTAGTTTTTCTACCATAATTTTGAGCTTTTGGATGTTGGTGATTAGCAGTATTATGTTGTCTGTAAACTTTTTACTCCAAGTACTAACACAGATTGTCAATTGCTTCAAGCAAGATATTACTCAGTTTTCACTCTAAATCTTTTATTTCACTGTAAAATAAAAAGTGTTGTAATATTAGCGCGGGCCATAAACTGTGGGATTATTAGCGCACCCGCTCATGCTTTTTCATGTTTTTGATCATTTTAAAACAACCTGCACACCATTTTCATAAAACGCTTGACTTTAATTTTCTAAACTTTGCGCCGAGATTCACATTTAATCTATCTCTCGCTGACTAAGTAGTTCAAATAATCTAGGTTTTTGAGCCAAAATATATACTTATGCTAATTAAGTCCGCTTGAACATCTTAAAAAAAAAAAAAATGTGCTAATGTCAAGGGTGACAAAAATGATACCACTTAAATATTTTAAGATATAAGCTCTGACCTATATAATCACATAAAGTTGAAACATGCATGGGGCCTCACTGAGATCAACTATCTTTCTGCGGATTAATATAAAGCAAAAAACGGCAGCTATGGTTAGTTGCTTAAATGTTTAAATGTTTGTTTCTTATGCTGGAGGTTATATGAGTTCAAATCTTACTTTGCCGTATATTATTTGTAAATTTGTTCACCGTTTTTGATATAGTATAAAACACTATAGGTTTCATTTCTAGAAGTATACTGACAACCAAATTTTTTTTGGGCATTATTAAAATGGAAAAATTGGAACTCTCGTGAACGACATAAAGTCTAAAATGTTTTTTTATTTCCTTAGCGATCTTTTTATATAATATAGATTTATGGAATAGTATCTCATAGAAGGACAGCAAAGAATACCGACAATACATTATTGATTGTTAGCAAGTTATTAGTATTAATGTTATTATGGAAAATAAAAATTGTATTTCGAAATATACATTTTTTTTTTCATTTTAAAATTTACAAATATTATTTATTTAAACAATTTGTACACTTATTAAGTTTATATAATAAAGGACACTATAACAAACAAATTGGGTATAATAAAGATTAACCTCGGTGGTATACTCTTGCCTTACCTATTTGCAACTATCTAAATAAACTTTTACGTTTTTTTGCAATTTTATCATCGCTATTAATTAAATAATTGCAAAAATCAAAAATTGTTTTAAATTATTTGCACTTTGACCTTTAATCTTTATAATGAATCGTGTAACATGTAACTTCTATTGAGTACATTTTATTAACTTGCTGTAACAATTACCGAATCAAGTTATTACTATAATTGTAGACTAGTTTTTATATAAATAAATGTGTTGATTCCAAAATATTATAATAGATCTCGTTGCGGTTTACATAAATAATAATAATTGATTGCCAACCATCAAATTAAAATTTTGTAGGTTTATATTTTGCTATGTGTTATTTATTATTTTGATTAACTCAGTTAATTGTACGATAGTAACATAAATATTTTTGCCAAAAATGTTTATAGATATTATAGTTGTGATGTTTCGATATGAATAAAATATATTCATTTTATATTAAATATTATCAGCGGGAAAGAAACACAAAAACTGGGTGGCAACGAGGATGGGATTACCATTGAATGAAACCAAAATTAATTTAGTAAAATGGTAGAAAAATAAAAGTCCTTTGGGCAAGGCATTAGTAAATATATCTTATAAAAACAAAACAAATGATATTGAAATATTTGTAATTAAAAATGGGGGAAAACCTTTGTTAGGTAGGGATTTTATAAAAAAATAATTTAGGGCTTTAAAAAATAAAATATATGATTGAAAATAAAGATATTGTTACGACGCTAGAGAACAAATTTCCTACAGTTTTTGCGGATCATTTAGGTAATTTTAATAAATTGAAAATTATTATTATAAAAGATGTGATCCCGAAATATTTTAAACCGAAGCCACTTTCACATGCTTTAAAAGAAACAGTGAATAAGGAAATAGATAGGCTATTAAACTTGGGATTATTATCTCCGATAGAAAATAGCAAATGGGGTACACCAATTGTCCCAATATTAAAACCGGATAAAAGCGTTAGAATATGTGGCGATTACATGGTGACTATTAACCCCCATATTGAAATTAACAAGCATCATCTGCCGAGAATTGACGATTTGTTCACTAAATTGCAAGGTGGAAATTTGTTTTCAAAAATAGATTTGGGCCAGGCTTACTTAGAAGAAGAGTCAAATCGATTAACGGCGCTATCTACGCACCGCGGTGTTTTCGTGTATAATCGTTTGCCTTTTGGCATTTGCTCGGCCCCATCTCAATTTCAGAGAATGATGGATCAATTACTTGGAAAAATGAATGGCGTTTGTGTGTTTTTAGACGACATTATAATAACAGGGAAAACTAACGAAGAACATATGGATAGAATAAAAAGGGTGTTAGAGACATTACGTGACTTGTGATTAACGGTTAAAAAGGAAAAGTGTAAATTTTTAGAGGAATTTGTATTGTATTTGGGTTTTGTAATTGATGAGAAAGGATTACATAAGTCGCCAGAACGATTGAAGGCTATTAAAAACCTACCGATCCCTAAAAATGTCCTTGAGCTTAGGCCATTCTTAGGTGTTATTAACTACTATCATATTTTTGTTCCAAACATGCCGAATACCTTACACCCCCTTTATAACTTAGTTAAAAAAGAAAGTATATGGGACTGGTCAGTAGATTGTCAAAATGCATATGAGAAAATTAAAGAGTGTTTAATGTCAAATATTTTTCTAGCTCAATATAATCCAAAACATGAGCTAAATCTAACGGTAGATGCATTTCAGTATGGGTTGGGAGCTATTTTATCTGATTTAAATGAAGGATTGGAACGTCCAATTGCTTTCGCATCACGTACCTTATCAATGGATGAACAAAAATATTCAGAAATTGATAAGGAAGCGCTTGCAATTGTGTTTGGTGTAAAAAAATATTACCAATGCTTATTTGGTAGAAAATTTAATTTAATAACCGATCATAAACCATTGGTATCCATTTTCGGGCTTAAGAAGGGTATTCCAAATATGGCAGCAAATAGGCTCCAACGGTACGCTTTTTTTCTTAGTGGATTTTTAGAAACAAATAGTCTAAATTATATAAAAAACAATGAACTGCCGTTAGAATTAAAAAACTTAAAGAATGAAACATTAAAAGATGCATTTATATTTACAGTAATGGTGGCCGGAAAAACCTGAACGGGAATATATGCCATTTCATGTAAGAATAAATAAACTATCTATTGAAAATAATATGGTATTATAGGGATACAGAGCTGTAATACCGGAAACAATGCGTGTTGTTGTGTTAAAAAAAAAAACATAACACACATTTAGGCATAGTAAAGTGCAAGTCGTTGGCTAGAATATATGTCTGGTGGCTTTCTATTAATAAAGATTTGGAAGAGGTTTGCAAAAATTGCAAATTGTGTTTGGAATTTAGAAAAAGTCCTGAGAAGGTGTCTCTGCAAGGTTGGTTTATCACTGACAAGGTTTGGTAAAGATTGCACATTGACTTCTTAGGACCTTTTAAAATCAATTATGCATTAGTTATAACCAATGCTTTGTCGAAATAGCCGGAATTTTTTGCAATGCCAAACGTAACGGCAACGACAACCATAAGTAAACTCAGGGAATGTTTAGCAAGATTTGGTATTCCCAAAGTATTGGTTTTGGACAGTGGTTCACAACTAACATCTGATAAAATTTTAAAAGTTGTAAATGAAAACAATGTTAAGTTTATTAGATCACCTAAGAGCTAATGGAGCTGCAGAAAATTGCGTTAATAGCGTTAAGCAATACCTGTTAAAAGAATCTAAAAATAAAAATATTTTTACCACAATGTTGATAGATATCTTCTACATTATTGCAACACAGAGCATTGTACAACTGATGTTGCTGGGTAGACCTTTACGTACCCGTCTAGATTTTATTAAACCAACCGATGAACATTGGAAACTAAAATGCATAGAATTAATTAAAACAAACATGAAATCTAGCCTGGAACGTAATCGTCAACATTTTAAAGGGGAGAGAAAAGTTGATTTTAAGATAGGAGATTCTGTACTGGTTAGGGGTTTTTGACAAACCAAACCACATTGAGTACCGGGATCAATACAAGGAAAGTGTGGTCGAAGAATTGTATTAGTTAGGGTTGATGGTATCGAAATACATTGGAAGCGTCATTATAATCAAGTTATAAACCAGTCTGTATTAAATCATTGAATAGAGAGCAGCTCAATTAAAGTTTTAATAAAATAGTGATTACTAAATTAAACCCCTTTCCTTCAAATAGTGCGGAGACACTACAATAGTAAAATAAGGAATTACTTTAATAAATCCAAATATAATAAATGTTAACATATTTATAATAACATAGTATGTAACTTAAAAGAAAATTATATTATTTTTGGTAGTTATTAATAATAATATTTCTATTAATTATATTCATTTAGTAAATCCATCTTCTATTAATAATACGAGTAGGCACTGAGATAAAAGCAGTACTTGGCAGTTTCTACTGTGAGAACAATAATGAACAACAAACTTAATACACAGCATAATATAGCTATCTATGACGATTCTAGACGGTAAACCGCAAGCCTCATACAAATATCCCTTTATTTGCCTCAGGGTATATAGGCTTTAAGAATGTTTACAATTTTATTCTACCTTATGTTTTCACGTTAATTCAATATATTATCATAGCTTAAAATGTTTTCATTTACTTTGGGAAGAGGTAGAGGTATTCTAAGTTTAAACTTTTTCTATCTAATACAAATAACATTGTAAATTCAGTTAGAAAATGCGGAAGTTGAAATGGAAAAAAAAATTGTTTGGCTTTCCACAAGAAGTAAATAAAATGACAGAATATATTGAGCAAAAGATAAAAACAAGTGTTATTTTATGTGACAGAAACATATACAATATAGTCTAAATAAAATATCACAAACAGATATAAGATTTATCATACAATATAAAACATCATACAAATTACAAATCATTTGTATTTTTTTAATTTTCTGAAGTTATAATTAAAGATAAATTAGTAGTCGTTGTTTATGTCAATAAATATAAATTATTATTATGTTATGATAAAATAAATCATTTTATTTTATATCAATTAAATAAAAGTCATAATTATTATAATTTTGCCACATTAGCATTGCTAATTTTATATAATGCTTGATGAATGTTATTGAGTAACCAAATTATTGTATACATGTTGCTATTGTATAGATAAATTAATTTACATGTAGTATATTTTACGTTTAATATGCATTAACGAACGTATGAATATGTTTACTAAAAATTAAAAAAAAAATTACAAATCAAACTGTTTTGCACTTTTGCTTATTTGCTATCTAAAAAAAGCTGGTAAAAAGTGAAAAAATTTAAGGTTTATGCGATGATGTATTGAGAGATAACTGCAAATGTGAAACGTTGTTGGCTATAGGCGATAATTGGATTTTGAACAATCTATACATGATAATAAAACATACGCCGACTAGAAGTATTTACATCAAACGTATTGAGATTTATTGTACATTGTATGTATTTGAAAAGTTTGTTCATAATACTGAACATAGACTGTTTAATACTTACTTTGATTTTATGTAAATTTCTTTGACCAGTGAGATGCCAGGTATACTGATGATGGGCATACCCTAAAACACGAGTGTATGTGTCTTATGGGATGAAAAGGCAATTTATATAAAATACATCATTTAATTTTTTGTTTTGTTTTGTCTCTCTTCATGTTTGTTTTATCGCAGTGGAATTGAATTGGTGATTATAAATAATTAATAATTGATTAAAAATTTTGGTATAGAAAAAATAATTTGAGAGCAGTTTAATCTATAAAATAAATTTCCATATCAGACTTTGCTCAAATTTGTTTTAAAAAGTTACAAAAATTGCTTTAAAAATTCCAACTTTTTTTCATTAAAATATAACTCTAACAAAATGTTTTTTTTTTTGTTTCAGGTGAGCCACATTTATTGCATCGATGAATTTCTTTTTCATCAACAAATTTAGTATTGATATAAACATTTTAAGTATAATAGCAATTTGATTCACATTATGAGAGTTGCTTGAAAAAAATTGTTATGCAGAGATTATTAAAAATATATATGTTTTGTTGATTTGATATTTTTTATTATTTTCAATAACTACGAATAAAAAATAATATATTTATGTATTAAGTTAATTTGTGTCAACGATATAATGGTTCATTTTGTTAGGACAGAATTTTTACTTGAGTTGTCTTTAAAAATTTGTGGAATGCGTGCATTTTCTGACTGGATACAAGTAAGTGACACATTTTATATTGTTTTATTTTCAAGATACAAAATGAACTAAAAAATTATAGAAGTGTGTTATTGTTTACATATAAAAATATTTTTTACTTGTACACCTTATCTATTTTGTTTAGGCAATCATGTCATTAGACAGAAAACACTGCAGCAATTTTTTTGGTTTTGCGTTTAGTGGGTTTTGTCTGGACTTAATATACATTGGACACTGCGGCTTAGGTGAAAAAAACAAAATTTATTTGAGATGGAAAATTTGTATTGTTTAAATTCGTTCTTTAAAAAACCACTTTAATGTAAATGGACATAGAAGCACCAGATAACAAAATAAAATTTTATTTTTGCTAACAACCAAAAAATATTTAGAAATGTAGGTGCTTTGAACTGGTTTTTCCACGGAAACTCAGTGAAACTAGTGCGGGCGCAGTTAGTAATCAATTTAGACTTTGAAAAGAGTAAACTTATAACTAGTGATGCCACCGGATTCACTTTTTGGCCGGAATCAGATACCGGAACCAACATCTACAAAAAAAAATCGGAGATCGGGTCCAGCCGGATCTAACCGGATCCAGCCGGATCCATAAAAATATTTAAAAAAATTTAATATTTCTTAACGCCGGCATCAGCAGTGTCTTCAGCAAAAAACTAAAAATAAAATTAGCGTTTTTAAACTCTATCGACCTTACCAACCTGGTTCTAGCAAGCCGAAAGTCTTTTCTTCCGATAAAATGAAGCAAGGTGATTATTGTTTGTAAATTTGTTTGTCGCTGAAACCATGAATGCCAAAGCGGTTAAAACGGTTAACAAATTCACAAATAATATACGGCAGAGTTGGAACTCAAGAAAATAATTAAAAATTATTGATATTATTGATTAATATAATATTTTAATTATTATTATATTATATTTATTTTTATTATTATTACTAGTAAATATATTTATTTCATATTATATACAGGCAAATGATTTTATATATATTACATAGTGAAAATGGTTGGTTGAATATAAAAAATGCTATCGATCTTTTTGCCCAAAATTATTTTTATGTATTTTTATGTTATTTTTTTGTTTACATTTTATTATTAAATTTTACTTGTTTTTTTTTACATTTCTATTCTACTTTCATAAGTTTAATTTATTTAAAATATCTAGCTGAATCTGACCAAATAGTTAACAAGATTCGGCCGGAACAAAATCTTAAAAATTGGCCGAATCCGCCAGATACCGAATCTGGAACCGGTTCCGGCGGCATCACTACTTATAACAGATCTTAGATTTTCAACAGTTAAAAGTGTTTGACGCAAACAAGAAAGAATGCTAGAAAAGAGTCGAAAAATACCTAAAACCTACCTACATTAAAAATATGACCGTAGATTAGCTGAATGAAAGAATTAAAATAGGTATCTAAACAGCAAAAAGACGATATGTTCAATAGCGATACTATCAAAAGACCATAAAATAAAAACAAACACTAGTAAAATATTAAAACAGCGAAGTCGTATGGAAAAGAGAACGGATGAACATATAGCTCTCAACAGGCAAGCTGTAAGACTTCTGGGGCGATGTAAAAAGCTGTAAAACGCACAATAAAGACAAAAAAAAGTAAAAAGAGGTATCTAATAACATAACAAAATACAAAACCAATGCGATTTTAAGTACAATTGAGCAAAACTCTAATATGAAAGTGCTAATGTCAAAACTTTTCCGTGGAAAAACAAGAATAAGCAAGTTTAAAAACCGGCAAGAAATTATAGTTTCAAACTTATTTGTTTTTGTTAAAGACACCTGATAAGGAACTGAAATCGCAACGCAAAAATGTTTTGGAGTAATCCACATTACAGCAAATATATTAAAACTTGATTTTATTGAATAAATGCATGCGAAATAGTGTAATTGTTTTGTACAGAATGGTGTTATGCAGAGTTTAAAATCCTGTTTAGAAAAGAAAACACTTCATATATGAAAACTGCCGTCTTATCAGTTTGTTAGTTATAGTATGCGTATAGTTGCAAAAACAAACTGTTAACCAAAATAATATGCAACTGCCTTACACAAGATTTTTACTTTTACTAGCAGTCGAACAGGCAGGTTTTTTCAACGGATACAGCACTATTGATCACTAGAAAACACTAAGAACTGTTATAAAATAAAAACACCAAGTAGAATTTTCTTTTTTATTTGGCTTTCAATATCATTGAATCGTAGTTAGTTTATTGCTGTGTTCACCAAGTTTCATTCATATGATATATTTAGTCATTGCTCTGTCTATAAGGAATTGTATGTTTGTGTTGATATCGGCAGTGTTAAAATAGTTTTAGGTACTGTTTATATTCCACATGGTTTGGATTACTCTACTTACCAACGTCACTGTAAAAGTGTAAAAATAATTAGTGAATGTAACATTGTTTTTATTATTGGCGATTACAACTTGCCACAAACGTTGTAGATTAATGATGAATTTGGTGTAAGAACGGAATTCACTTGTTCTAAAGGTATTTTAGTTGTTAACACGTTTGTGTATATTAATTTGCATCAATTGAACTACATACTAAACATAAATTTGGTTTTGCTAGATTTATTGTTTGCGCTGCACCTCTGGTATTTTCTTCAAACATGAGCTTTACATAATCGTTGTTTCCTATTGTACCATGCGATCTTCAACATTCTGCTTTAGATCTAGTTTTAAAACTTGGCTCGTTACAGGATACACCAGACAACGTATGGTGTGGCGATGATAACGAGATACAATATAATTTCTAGGATGCTGATTACGTTTTTTTAAATGATGCTTTCTTCAATACAAGGTGGGATAATATGTTTGCCGATTGTAATATTGATGAAGCATAATTTTATTTTTTAGTTTTTGACACAATTGACTGTTATGTGCTTAAAATAAATACATGTTATAAAAAAACCTATAAATTTTCAATATGGTTCACAAGAGAACTAAAAGATCTTGTGTTTACTAAAAAAAGTTACACAAAGCATATGTGCTGTGTAGATCAGCAGCCAGCACAAATTTAGTTCAATACGTGATAAGTGTAAGCAATTGATTAATACCTGTTGTTCTATTCACATTAAGAAAGTAAAAGATTTGATTAAATCTAATTCTAAAGCCTTTTGGGGGTACGTCAAATCTACACGTAACAGTAATCAGATACTTTCTACTTTCACAAATGGTAATTCTCAAATTTACACCACTGTATATCTCTTTACTGATTTTTTTGGGTTAGTTTACAGTCCGTTGACGGCGTCTATGAGTTCACACAGCAGATATTCTCCATCTTCTATTGCTACTCATATAAATGAATCGCATCTTGTTTTAGAGATATCTTATGTTGTCAACGAACTATCAGTGTTAAAACTCTACAACTGTCCAAAGCCTGATAGATTAACTGCTTTCTTTCATAACAAATGTCACGGGTACTTTTCCTACTAGCTGGAAACAAGCTTATGTCACTCCGATTAATAATAGTCGGAGAGCTCGCGTCACAAAAATGCAAGAGTTTGGAAACTTGATATTTTGAGATTGGGTTTCATTTCAATCATAAAAACCAGCCTAGAGTCAGCAGGTTGGGTCTGTTGGGACACCAGGCGCTGAGACGCTCGCAAAGATGTAAAATTAATTAACACTTTCAAATTGTTTTCGGAAAGCTCAAAATTTGTATATCATTAGTAAATTTAATCTAAAACACAAATCCAACAGACAGACAGCAAGATAACGGGACGTGTGGAGCCAGCGCTACACTTTATATGTAAAAAAATGATGTTAGCGCAAATGTTTTTTCAAGGCTCAAATATTGCCAAAACATTAATTTAACGTATGAAAAGCAACAGTCAAAAAAATCTTTGTTGGGACCGTGTCAGTCGCAGAAGCAAAGATAGTAAGTAAGCGCATTTTACGGCAACGTGCTCTTGCTAAATTAATTAATTGGAGATGGCGCCCATTTGCTGCCTTCACTTTTAGCAACTGCTGACTGACAGGGCCCCAACAAAATTGTGTCTGACTGTTAGTTTTGTGGTTTTTATACTATAAATAAATGTTTTTCCAATATTTGAGCCTAGAAAAAACATTTGCGTAAGTATAATTTTTTTGAAATGTATAGTGTAGCGCTGACTGTTGGATTCGTGTTTTAGATTAGATTCACTAATAATGTACAAATTTTGAGATTTCCGAAAACAATTTGGAGGTGTTAATTAATTTTACATCTTTGCGAGCGTCTCAGCGTCAGGTGTTCCGACGGCAGATCTGCTAACTCTAGGCTAGCTTTTCATGATTGAAATAGAACCCAATATCAAAATATCAAGCTTTCAATAACTCTTGCATTTTTTTGGCGCGAGCTCTTGGACAATAAGTCCAGTGCTAAAAATGATGTAACAAACTATAGACTTAAATTTATTTTATTAACCTTTTGTTGTATAAATCTTATATAACAGATGCACTCAAAAACAGATTCCAGGTAGATTCAGTTTACACTGAATTTTCAAAAGCTTTTGATACCGTTGATCACAAGATACTAACTATGAAACTTCATGGTATGGGTGTTAATGGCACCTTGCTACTGTGGATTCAATCCTATTTATCTCACAGATTTTAATTTGTGCGCATCGGTCAGTGCGTTTTTCGTAATATTGATGTTACGTCGGGTGTTCCACAGGGGTCACATTTTGGACCTCTACTGTTCAATATCTTTATCAATGATGTGGTTTACTGTTTTTTTAATGCGCGTTGTTTATTATTTGCTGTCTTTGGATAATGCTTTACTACTTAATGAAGAAGTACAGATTTTTTTTAGTTGGTGTCAGGCTAATAACTTACTACTTAATTTAAATAAGTGCAAAGTGATGACATTTTTTAGACGTCAGTCTACGGTGTTGTATGGTTACTCTCTCATAAATGAAATGTTGTTAAGAGTTAACACTACTTGTAATTTAGGCATTACGTTTGATTCAAGCCTTTCATTTACACTACATATCGATACTGTCATGGCTAAAGCTTATCAACTTTTAGGATTTGTCAAGCGTAATTCTAAGGAGTTTTGTGACCCTTGTACTCTAATTATCTTTTACAACGCTCTAGTACGCCCCTATCTCAAGAATTGTTCAAATGTGTGGTCTCTATACACCGCCGCCAGTAAAGGAAAAATTGAACAGATTCAAAAAAAGGTTGTTTGCTTTTTTTTTGAAAAAAGACGTTATAATTTTGACGTGACACTAGTCTTTGAAGTGCTTTGTGGGATTATTGACTGTCCTGATTTGCTCAGCTCTATAGGTATTTATGTCCTAGCTCGAGTTTTACGCAATGATTATTTATTTATATACCGTTCAAACGTACTGATTATGCAGTACAATCTGCATATACACGTATTTTGCGGCATGCCAACGAAGTTAAAGTAGATTTTTTAAAGATTCTTTTTAACCCTGCGACGCGCACTTGTTACCCATACGTAACCTTTTTAATATTTTCTAACTATTTAAGTTTTATTCTTATTTTTAGTATTAGTTGTTTTATGTTTAATTTATGTTTTTTAAGTTGTAAATGTATACTTATTCTGTAATGGCTTTCGTTGACTAGTAAATAAATAAATAAATTAATTAACTAATCTTAAAATCACAAGAAAATGCAAAAATAGACTCAAGGTCAATAGAGGATTTACCAACAAAATAAAAATAGGAAGAAAATTACGCCAGAAGGATACCATCTCGTTTAAACTATTTACCTTAAGTTTAGAAGACGACTAATCATTCAACGTGTTGCCAACAATATTGTATTAATCTCAAGTAACTTAGTAGAACTTGTGGTGATGCTGCAACAACTCAACTCAGCAGCCAAAGAAGTCGGACTAAGACTAAATATCGGAAAAACGAAGATAATGAGTTTAATTGATTTCCAGATATTGCTGGGCAGTGTAGTTATTGAATGCGAAAACCACTATACCTACTTTAGCACTACGAACACGATAGGAAAAGCAAATTAAACAGTAGAAGTTAGACTTATAGGTTTTAATACATTCTAGGAGACAGTAGTATACATATAAACTTAAAATACACACTACATACGGCCTGACGGTTATTAGAAAAACTTTTTGAATATTTAGCGATAGACATTATGATAATTAGTTAAATACTGCAATTAGATTAATAAGTGAGTTAAAGAAACTCATAATAAGAGACAATCAATATACTAAATAATTATAGATTAAATTTGTTATTTTATAAATTACTGACTTATGAAAGAAATTTAATGTACATTTTGAAATTATCACACATCTGTAATTAAAAAAAAATAACTTAGACGACCGATTTACGGTACAACAAATATTAAAAAACTGTTTTTAGCAGGTATTTTTGTAACGATTTTATAAACATAAATATAATAATATTAACATGTCTAAGCAGCCAAGAGAAAATTATTTTGATTCTACGAACGGCATACAAGACTACTACAATGCACGATGACAAACGACAAATTTGAACAAATAATGTGTTTGTTTTAATTAATTATAAAATAACTATATTAATTAATTAAAAATGTATATAATTTGTATAAAGAGTAAAATAAAGTTAAACAATTAATATTAAAACAATAAACAATATAAAAACATATACCATTGTTAATATTTATTTTAACTTTAATGAGGTTATAAAACAAAATAAATTTTATTTTAATTAATTTGTTAATTATGTTTAAAAAAAATCATTTTGCAGAGTTTTGAAAAGGTAAACTATATTTTTTTAAATTTTTATATAAAATGGCAATTGCATTAATTATTTTTTTTAATAAAATACCTTTAATTACATATACACAAATACTTTAGAATTATTTTCTTTTCATTATAAAATGTACTTATTGTTTGTAGATAAATTTAACGTTTGTTTGCGCGTTTAAAATAAAACACTGTTGTTGAAATCTCGTTGGCAATAAACGTCCTGCGTCTCTTACTTTCATTGAGCCGTTTTATTTATTTATATTTATAAATAGCGACACTAGTATAGCAATTTGTTGTTTTCTAAATATACATAATGACCGTCCGATAATTCAAGGAAAATGCTATAAAATTAATAACAACGATAACTACATGCACATGAAAAAGTTCTTGATAACCGTGCGATTATTGCATTGTTTGTGTGCGAATCGACCAGGAAGTTTTAAATATATTATATCTCAATAAGTGAACAAAACGGTATTTAATTTTAATAAGTTTGATATAAACTTTATTTCAATTATGCATTGAAAATTATGGCTTAGTTTTATTAATTTGTTAAATGTTAACCTTGAGAGTAATTGTAGGAAATTTATTAGTTGATTTTAATTACATTATATACGAGTCACTTTGTCATAAAAATATGGCAATAAAACACTCAATGTTTAATAAATTGGCCGTAAAGAATTTCTATGAAATTTTTTTGTTTTGTTCTTAGGATCATCGATGAGCTCACCAGTTTTTACTTAAGGTTTTCTGAAGGAAATATTACTTATTACACAACATGTGTATTTTGCAGTCCTTTACGGTTGGCATTGATTCCCCGATTACAAATTACATTATTTTTTTAGTTATATACTAGGCATATTACTTTTTAATTATTTAAACAATTGTCATTTTATGAAAATAAAATAATGAAGTTAAAATATCAATAAATTTAAACATTTAACAAAATGAAAGCCGATTGTTTTATTTTGATTTTTCTAATATTATTAAACCAAAATGAAAATATTATTATATTTTCTACTTTTATTTTAATAACTATGTTTGTGTATTATGTTTAAACTTATTTAATATATGCTTAGCAGTGAACGTAATAAGATGAACTAGTTTTATAATATTATATTCCGTATAGTAAGTATTCCTTACAAATATTAGGCAAAAAAAATAACATTTTTAATAATTTTTGGAAACAGATGACATGGGATCAAAGAAAAGTGTTTGTGTCTGCGCATGTCAGCCTACAAGCACTCTCCAGAAAAACAACGGAGGAAAATAGTAGAAGGGGAAATACCTTGATTTATAGGTTACACAATGGCAAAGAATTAGTACAAGTGTGTAGGAACACTTTCCAATACAACAGGATTAGGGCGATTCACAGTTGAAAGCTGGGTGAAAAGTAGTACCTATGGGATGAATGAATCAAAAAGCAAAAAAAACAAAAAGTGCAAAAATAAAAACCATAGGGTTACTTGTTTTGATGAAAGTAAAGCTATCTTGAATAAGTTTTTAGATGATTTGCCGAAACAACCTTCTCATTATTGCAGAAAAGATACTAACAAATTATATATAGAGCAACAACACACGACACTTAAACAATTGCATAACTTTTATAAAGAAGTGTGCCAAAAAGACAACAAACCGTTTCTTGAAATCAAGACATTTAAAAAGTCTTTTAACGAGATGAATCTGAGTTTATTTTCTCCCAAAAAAGACCGCTGCAACGTCTGCATTGAAAATGAGATGAAAATTGTCGATGAAAATGTATGGAAGAATCATATTGATGACAAGAATAAGGCCAGAAAGAAGCAAGCAGATGACAAGGCTAAAGCCATAAAAACCGAGTGTAT
This sequence comes from Tachinus rufipes, assembly GCA_963932245.1. Lineage (NCBI taxonomy): Eukaryota > Metazoa > Arthropoda > Insecta > Coleoptera > Staphylinidae > Tachinus > Tachinus rufipes. The sequence continues at coordinate 74,999,094 of OZ010744.1, forward strand.
ATTGCTATGCATGGACCTACAAGCTGTTTAAGTGGCACCATCATTAAATGCAACAAAAATATATTTTAAGACGAAATTAGGATGCCACAATTTTACAATTTATAATACTGCAAGTCATCAAGCTACAACATATTGGTTCACTGAAATTGATTGCGGACTTACGGCCCCCACTTTTGTGTCATGTTTAATCGATTATCTTGAAAGGCATTGTTTGGAAAAAGGTCTTCCTATAATAATTTTTTTCCGATGGGTGTACGTTTCAAAATCGCAATAATGTCTTATCCAACAGTCTACTCAATTTTGCCAATAAACACGGAATCTCAATTACACAAAAATATCTGACAAAAGGCCACACTCAGATGGAATGTGATTCCGTGCATAGTTGCATTGAAAGAAAGTTGAAAAATAGGGTCATTCAATTACCAAGTGACTACGTTAAAGCATCCATGGAAGCTAGAACCAAACCTGGACTTTATAAAGTTATTCAATTGCAACACGACTTTTTTAAAGATTATGCCAGACCGGAATTCCTACGATACTCCGGAATTAGACCTAGTAGGGATGCTCTTGTTACGGACATTAAAGCCTTGCACTATGACTCAAACGGAGTGATAAGATTTAAGCTTGATTTTAACGAGGAGTTTCAGGATCTGCCATCCAGACCTAAGGATATGGCTCCGGTTCTGAGTTTTCCTAAGTTGTACAAAAATCGCTTACCGATCACTCAGAGGAAATGGAAAGATCTTCAAGATTTAAAGAGCGTCATATTGCAAGACTGCCACTTGTACTATGACTCGCTTCCATTTACCCAGGAACGTGCAGGTCAACTTAATGACGTAACTGACGGAAATATAAAACCTCCTCGCAAAAAAAGGAAATCCAAAGGTAGGCCCAAAAAATAAAAAGTTTTTTTAATATTATAATTTGTATTAACCATGTCTAATAAAGCTTTTTCTTTCAAACGTACAGGTCAAAATAATGACGTAATTGACAAAAATATGAAACCTTCTCACAAAAAAAGCAAATCCAAAAGTAGACATAAAAAATGAAAGTTTTTTTTTTAATATTAGGTACCTATAATTTGTATTATCTCTAATAAAGCTTTTCCTTTCAAATTTGTGTTTTTTTGCCCTAGACCTGCTTGAGCTTATCTTCAATGAAGAACAATACCTGCTAACTCTAGTAAAATTCAAAGGCAATATCTGCTATCTCAATTTCTATAAAGACAAACTATTTTTTTTTTCAAATTAGCTTCAGTAAGTTATCGCTAAGCCTAAATTATCAAATATCACTCAATTATGTCTTAAAGGAATAGCGCACCTAACAAAGTTATACGGTTTTTTTCGCCTCCTGTGAAAACACTATACATGCACTTAGCAGGTATTGTCAGATAGCCGACGATATACATATAAAAATGGAATTGATTTAAAGGTTCTATTTTGTCGATCAAGATTTCCTATGAGCTTTCTGGCGCATCTTGAAAAAAGTAAAAAGTGTTTCTTGTGACTCACCCCATATAAAGCAGTAAGAAATTACTTTTTGATTGACGTCAGAACCTCTGGATTGACTTTGTTTGTTTGAACAGTTTTTTGTATGCTTTTTGAAAGTTTTTAAAAAATTTAATTTTTCAATTTTGAAACGAGACTGTATTGCAACTTCTAAAAACATGAACGAAAAGTATGATTTTGCAAACGGATATAACTATATTTAACAATACAGTGTTACTGGTGTACTTTATTTTACTAGTTTCCTACAGTAAACGTATGTTGTGTTTTGCGGTGATACACTGAGTAAGACCAAAAATTAACATAGTAATAAGTTTATGCTTTTTGCTGTGGTTTCGATTAGAGTATCATCCGCGTTCTCAAAAGCTTAATTTTGATTTTTTTTTCAAAATAAAAGCGATGTATTTGTACAAACTTAGTTTTGTTTGTGTCTCTTGAATGAATTTTTTTTGCTAACTTTAGAAGCTATCGTTTCAACAAATTTAAATTCAGACTATTTGTACTTCTTTGAACGTTGTACTTTTTTCAAAATTTTTTTTCTTGCAATATTCATGTCATTTAGATAACTTTCAAGCATAATATTTTGTTTTTTTTTAAATGTTGCTACACGTACGTAACGTATTTTTTGCAGATCAAGCTATATGTTTTAATACTACTCTAAACAACTTTCTGCAGAAGAAACCAACCGTAAATTATTTGAAAATATTAGCGTGTAGGTTGTAAATTTCCTTACAAAGGTTTGAAGACGTTATAAAGGGTGTCCCAAAATTAACGCAAGATTTGAATTAAATAGAAAATACAGTTTTGACTCTTTAGATTGTTATTTTTTTATTGAATCATAAAGCACATAAGATGGGGTTATTTTTGGAATAACACATCAGCTTTGCTAACACATATGCTTTTTTTTGTTAAAATTTTTTATGATCATTCTGCATAAATGTGGCTGAATATTGTTGATGCGTAGAATTTCTTCCTGTAAATTCACCTTTGACTTCAAATAACCGTTTAAAAAGAAATCTAATGGTGTTAAAATAAACGATCTAGGGGGTTAATTCTGATTACCGAAACGAGAGAGTACACGACCAGGAAATGTCTTATGTAGTAATTGAATTGTTTTACGGGCTGTATGGCATGTGATACCGTCTTGTAGAAATTACATATTGGCCAAATCAATATTATCAAATTTTAGCAGAAAGAACTGTGTTATTATGTCGCAATATTGAGCAGAAGTAACAGTCACTGCTTGGCCAGCCTTATTTTTAGAAAAGTATGGTCTAATGATGCATCTAGTTCAAAATCCGCACGAAACAGTGACACGTTGTGGATACTTTTTTTTTCCTACATGTGGGTACCCCAAACATGGCAATTTTGGCGATTAACAAAACTATCAAGGTGAAAATGTGCTTTATCGCTTAGGATGAGTTTTAAAAAATCAGCATCTACTTTTTGATGTTTAATAATCCATTCAACTCTCTTTGCTGTACACGGTCATTAGACTTCAGTTGTTATGTTAATTGAATTTGGTATGCATGGAGCCATATATCTTTTGTGAATATACGTTGTAGAAAGCTTCTTGAAATTTGCATTTTTTGTCCACGTACCTACACACTCAAGCACTCCTTTGATATTAACATTTCAGCGGCTTGTTTTTAGACGACTAGTGTGTTTAGCGTCTCCAACTGATCCAGTCTCCCTGAATTTTTTTAATTAGTTTCTTTAAAGTTGATGAAATTAAAACATTATTCTGACCATATTTTGTATAAAATTTTTGAACTGTGGCCGCCAAACTTTTATTATTTTGCGATATTTTTCAATAATGAAAACACTCAAGCTGTCAAATTGTTTTTTCTGTAGTTAATTTTAAAGTTTTTTGCCAGCACTAATTTTTGTGCAACTTTTAGATTTGGTGTGCCTTTGCTATTGCCTTTAACGTGAGATAGAAATGATGTTGATATTTATTTAAGATCATACCGACCGCTACCCTGATTTGTAGTATTTTAATAAAAACGGCAACTTTGGCTTCATCGCTGCTTCTACAAATAATTAGATAATCGATTTATTTTTTTTACTACTACTACTACTACATTTAGAAAAGATTAAACTATGATATGTCAAAGTTACAGGTCCAAAACTTCTTAGGCATCAACTTGCAGGAATCACATTAACTGCGGAAAAATCAAATTGAGGCAAGTTGTAGGAGGAGAAAGATTTGTAAATTAAAATTTTAACCTTACATCCACCTATCAAAGAAGCTATGGTTTGGGCTGGAAATTCTTTAACGACACATACAAAGCTGTACATTGTTCCAAGAAGATCTTTGATAGCTGTCTGGTTGTTGTGGACTTTTTTTATGCAAAATAATGCAACACCTCAAGAGTCACTCAACAGTATTTGGACAAAGTTAACATCTTTGTTCTATATGCCAACCTCATTAAACATGTTTGGTATATGCTTGATCAAAAAATTTTACTGTTCCGACTCCTTTGACTTTGAATGAATTACGACAAGCACTAATGGAACTTATTTTTTAGGAAAACATTACACACTTAATTTTAGGTATACCAAAATAATGCAAGAAATTATTAATGCACGTAGAGGCTGTTTTTATTTTTAAAATTGTTTTTTTTGGCTTAAGGCAGTTTATTTATTTATAAAAAGCTAAAAAAAACTAGGTATATAGGTAAATCTTATTTATATTTTATCAATAAACGGTAGATACAATTATACTTTAATCTAAATTGTATGTGCGTACTCAAATTATTTATAATAATTAATACTAAATAATTTATTGCATATGGTTGTTTTTATCTTATTTAGTTTTGATGGTGTCTTTTATGCATCTATTAACATTATTTGGCTTGCTTACTTGTTGTGGGGGAACAAGAAGGATACGTTTTAATATCATGATATTACTATAATTTGGTTTTTGATTGCCAATTTGCGTCTTTGTTTTGCAAACGCGGACCAGTATTACGTTGTTTTTGACTATATACAACTAAACCCATTAGTAAGACTTAAAAACCCTTCAGATAAAAAAAGACATTGCATCTAGTCCCTAAATCTTATATTTATATAACATGTAATCATGCTTATAATAACATAACATCATTTTTCATTGTTTATAATATAAAATTATCAACTACTAATTTATTAGAATGCGTAGAGTAAATCAATAAAGCACTCATGGATTTATTGTAGATTGAATATATGCCGATCTATGAAAGACATTTGAAAAAAATGATTACAAAAATGTTGATTTATGTGAATTGGTGGATCTTTATTAAAACTTCAAAATTGTATACTGGCGCTACTAGAATTACGTATCTATAAAACTAGCTCACGGTTCTTTAGCACATCATTATTGATAGAAGCGTAGTTATTAATTTCAGAACTAATGATATAATTTGCAAATTTATTTTTAATTAAAACTATAAACGCATCTAATTATAATTGCTAAATAATAATCACAAAAATTCATAACTAGCAAAAAAATGTAATGTACTAAAATATGCTCGTTAATATAAAAATGATTAATTAACCTTATACAACACGAGATTATTCATTTTTCAGCAGCCGGGGGAGTACTTCAGCAATATTTCATTATATTTTAAAGTATGATAATAAAAAATATTCCGTAGCAGATGCATATAAACCACTATAAACCTCAATAAGTCCCCAAATGTTCTTAATAAACCAACAGGAGTCCCAGGTAATAGCTCCCCGAAAAGTTCTTACGGTCTCGAAATAGCTGTTGCATTTTCCCCACGGTTAATAATTTAATTCGTAACTTGAGCATTTTACCCGTCAGACACTTTAGTTAACCTCACCTGCTCATTTATTCAGCAGTGGGAGTAGTTTTATAGTCCCTGAGTCCCGCACCGTATATTATGGTGGTATTAAATTCCGAAAATTCGTGGATGACGAATTACCAAGTTATTGTGAAGATGGAGTCTACTAAATCTACTCACCCTTCTGAAAATTGTATTTAGTTTCGATTTAATGCAAATACGCCGCGACGCTCATATCAAATCATAATTAAAATCGCGAGCACCGCTCTGGATTTTAATCACCACCAATTAAGTGGTGCTTTGTAATTGCGTAAATTAAAGCGGCCTTAATAACCGATTGCGATTGACTGGAAGCGCCTTTCTTGTTAAGATTAATTATTTGCTTATTTATAGGTACTTGACGCAACACAAAAAATATATGTTTCGTTTTTACCTGCTATTTATTTAATCTATGCTAAGTCATAATTTTGACGTTCGGTATATACAAAATATATAAATGAAATTATTAAAGTTATCAGTTATTGATAATTGTATGTGTAGTATATGTTTAAATCTATTTTTGTTACCACATAACATTATATTATAATATATAGCTGTTAATTTCAAGATTTAAAGTTATTATGTTATTGTAATAATATATTACATATTCTGTTATTTTAAATTATCCAATTTATTAAATATGTATACTAATCCATCTTTACCCGCATACAAACTATTAAATATTTCAATATGAATCCATGCAAATTAGTTATCACTATGAACTAATTTATGTAGCTTAGCAGAAGTTTTACATAATTCCTGGTGGCTTACGTTTCCGAGTTCAGAATCTTTAAATTGTGCATCAACAAATCACATTAGTCTATGGTATTAGGTAAGTAGCATCTAGGTAACTGAACTCTTTTATTTTAATTTTAAAATGATGTATTTACGAATTATTAATATATCATAACATAAATATAGAGAAGAAGAATAAGTACGTATTTACTTTTTTCATAAGGAATGTTCCAGTTTGGTGTCTATTATAGTTAAAAAAACTTTCTGTGTTTTTTTTGTTGTATTTTTGATATTAGATAATTCTAACAGTGAACTTTTAAAAAAAAATATATTTTCGGTGTCTTGAGTCTTGTCTGGATTTAATTGATTTTGCGGGCAAAAATGCGTACTAAATCTTAGAACACTTTTTCATCCGTTTATGGAGATTTTGACAAAAAAATTGTTGTCGTACTAATTCGTAAACAGCTCACTTGCAGTCTATTTATTTGGTAGCATAAGAAGCCAACGTGTACATTAAGGAAGAAACTTTTATAGCTATAACTATAGTTTGGAGGACAATAAAATTAGTTTAAAAAAAATTATAAATTAAAGTTTAACCTTTTTAAACAATCTAAAACATATTTTTAAACTTATTTTCTTTTTTGTTACACTTTCAACAAAAATAATAATTAATATGATACAAATTTTCACAACAAAGTAAAAATAAGAAATAAATTTTTGAAATTAAAACAAATGATGTTTGATAATTACATACTACTACAAAACGGTCATAATTATCAACAGTAATTCTAGAGTATTAACTATTCATATACGCACGCTCAAATTTATGTCGAGATGTACGCGTATAAAGTTAACTAACTTGTAACGTTCAAAAGTTTAAAATACCAAATTATAAATGATCTTGTATCAAATTATATAAATGTAAATGACAATAGTAATACTAAAGCAATACACAATAACAAGACATAAACAATTCATAGAATATACGATGTCGAATGTAGTTTACGTTGCTAACATAATGTTTTATGCGTGTATAATGTTTACTATCATATAGTAGGAAATACTTGGTAATTCATTTTATATTCAAACATAATAATGCTTATAACTGATTTAATTAATCTTTTATTAATGTTGATAACTTTTAACAGTATTATATTACTAAAAACATAAGAACTTTTGTTATGTTTTTAATCTCTTTTGCACTAACCAATCTTGGAGAATTGGCAAGATTAAAAATATATCTTAAAATTAGAAATAACTTTATAATTATTATTAAAAGATAAATAAAATAAAAGTAACATGCAGAATCATTTATTCTTGCAAGGACTCTTACTAGTGGCATTTTGATTTGCACAGAACTTTATTATACCAACAATTATACCCATTTCTTTAAAAGTACACATTTATAGTGTCTTTCAATAATAGCCGCAGCTTGATTTGTGAAATAAAATAACGGAAGATGCGACATACTTGCAAATTGTTTAACAATGAATATCTCGGTAACAATATATTTTAAGACACTAGTTAATATAAACTTTTATTTATATATTGGATCAATTGAATTAACTAAAGTAGAGCTACTATTTTATTTAAAAAAACTTTAAATTAAAAAAAATAACTTAAGGGCAATTCCACGATAGTTTGGACAAACGTACATCGACATCTCCGATCTTGCTTAAATTTTGTACACATGTTTGGAGTACCAAAACATGAAAATTTCTAAAACTTTAGATCTCCAGGTGCAATACAGTATTTTAAGTTTATAGAAATATTTTATCTTTTTTCAGTTTTTGTGCTGTAAATAAACAAAAAATTGTCAAAAATCTTATTCATAAGAGTGTATCTTATAGAAAATTTTCCGTAATACACGATCTCGCATTTGCTTTTTTGAATTTTTTTGTAAAAAATGGAAAAATTGAGCGAAATTGCAGATCTTGATGTGAGGACGTTTGTCCGAACTATATATAGAATTGCTCTTAAACAAAACAAAAGTTTTATTCAACACCGATGAACAACAAACATTAAGGTAAACAACAAAAACATTAAAGAAACAGATGAATATATTTATTTGCAACAAGTACTAAAAATCAACAGAGAAAAACAAATCTAAAAGATAAATAAAAAAATACGAATGGGATGAGAGGCTTTTGGAAAGTTCTTTTATTTGCTTAAAAACAATAACAATCCACTACAGTAAAGCATTAGGATATTTGGTTTTTGTGTTACAAACGGTCATTACGTACGGGACTCAAACTTGGACGAACGAACAAAATGGACTATAGAAATAACGAAATCTACAGACATTGATCAGCACGCCGCCAAACTAAAATGGAAATGAGGCTGACACAATCACTGACTACAGATCAAAAATGAAACAAAAAATAGGGAATTGGTGCTCATATATTGGTTATAGAAAACGAGGAATACCGCTAATGCGGTGGAGAGATGTTATAAAGAATCAAACGGGCACAAGGTAGAAAAGGATAATTCAAGATAGAGGCAGTGGACATGCAAAAAATATAATTAAAAATTAATTGATAATTTAGGGAGAAATTTATACTGCTATGCAGTTAGAAAATGACGCCGGTTGTTTTTAACTTGCTTTGTTTTGCAAAAACATTAGAAATAAAAAAAAGATCTTATCTTATGATAACAAAGACATGAGCAAAAATTACCTTCTCACTTAAGTGTTGTCAAAAAATTGGTTGTTTGTCTTCTTTGCTTTGATTTAATAAAAACTGACATTTATCCCAAAAATGTAAAAGTAACACCAAAAGTAGAAAATAATTTTTTTGGTGAAAAACTTTTGAGCGCAAATCACTTACCCGCTAGTGTTTGCCATCATAGAATTAATTGTCTGTTTTTCTTGCTTTAGTTTATTAGCAATTGACCATAATTACTCAAATATGATAGCAACAGAAAGATCAAAAGTAAAATATCTCAATCTCTTGATAACAAATACTTGGACAAGAATTGCCTACTTGCACAAGTGTTTGTTGTCATGAAAGTGCTTGTCTTTTTTTACTGTTTTGATTTAATAACAGTTGACATTTATTTGGCGACTATGAAAGTAACAAGAACACCAAAAGAAAAAGAACAATTTTTTGATGACATACTTTTGGGCAATAAATTGGTTGTCTGTCTTTAATGTTCAGATTTTATTTCAACTGACTTTTATCTATGAATTCCAGAATATAACAAATAAAAACTATTTATTAAATGTGATAACAAGAACTACAGAAGCAAAATAAACATCAAATATTTATGATTAAACTGTGTGCTGAACCTAAAAATTTTGGTGCATAAGAGCACACGATTCAAATCTTTGCAACGGATATAGATATTTTTGTTAAAATTGATTTATAAATATTGATACAAAAAAAAGTCGACTTGTTAACATTGCAGTAATAAAATACAATTGGGACTTTTTACATTAAAGGGTAAAGCAACTTTTTTAATCAAAATCTGAATATAAGAATTACATTTCTTAATAATACTTAACAACAAAATTTTTTTTATTGAAAACAAATTATTTGTATACTATCTGCATTTATTCTATGATACGGCACTAATAATTTTACTAAAAATGTTAATTATACCAATTTTAAATTCTTGCACTGAACTGGGAGAGAAGCATTTTTGTTACACCTTTTACTCTCCTTAGATACTTTATTTCTATTGTCTGTATCTTACTTTTATCTTTTTGATTCATTACCCATGTTTCGCTTCCGTATATTAGTTTTGGTTTGTATATTGTTTTGTATAGTGTCATTTTTGTTTTTTTTTTATGTCTGTTTGTTGTTTAAGATCACTTTATTTATTGAATGATTATTATATGTAACTTCTGTTTGCTGCCTGGATTCTTTTGTTTATTTCATGCTTCATATTTTCTTTATTATTTAAAGTTGCTCCTAAGTACGTGAATGATTCTACTTATTCTATTTATTTTTTTTCATTTAGTTTTATATCCGTTTTTATAGTTGATTTTGATATCAATAAAAATTTTGTTTTCTCTATATTTATAGTCATGTTGTATTTTAACAATTTCTTGTTCCATAAATTTATGTTATGTTGCATATTTTTCTCATTTTTTGTTATTATAGCTAAATCATCAACAAATGCACATTCTGTCTGCTATTAATACTTTTTTGAGATTGTGGTGTCCAATTTATATTTTTTTTGTTTTATCTTTTTTAATATATTATCTAAAAAAATAATAAATAGTAATGCTTGGCTTAACGCTCTTCCTTGTCTTAATTCTTTTGTAGTTGTAAATTCTTCTGATGCCTCTTTTTCAGTTCTTATGTAATTAACTGTGGTTTCCTATATGCTTTTTATTGCTTGAAGTAAGTGGTTGTTCATTTGTTTTTTTATTCAATATTTTCCATAACTGTTTCCGAGGTACTTTGTCAAACGCCTTTTCTAAGTCTACAAACGTTATGAAGAGATTGCTGTCTTGTTTTATCGTTTTTTCAATTAGTTTTCTATTTGTAAATATGTGGTCTTGTGTTGAATGTCCTTTTCTAAACCCACTTTGAGTTTTTTTGAGTGCTAATTTTACTAAGTGTCTAAGCTTATTTTCTACTATAGATTCATATACTTTTGCTGTTGTGCATAGCAAAGATATTCTTCTATAGTTGTTACAGTTTCTGCTATCCCCTTTTTTGTAAATTGGAAATATCACTGCCTTATTCCAGTCTGTTGGAATTTTTTTAATTTTCCATATCCTATTTAGCATCTCTAGCAGTAATTTTTCTACTGGCTTCCCCATATTGCTCAATTGCTCCGGTTTTATCATGTCGTGTCCTGGCGCTTTTCTATTCTTTAGTTTTCTCAATACAAAAAAATAACAAAAAAAGAAATTGAAGTACAATTTCTTTTTTTGTTATGTCTTCTGTTTTAATAATACGTGTGTCATTCTTAACAGATTCCTCCTTTTCTTCTTGATTTCTGTGTGTTTGGTTTTCTACTAGTAGCTCCTTGAAATGTTCTTTCCACCTATTCATTATTTCTTTGTTTTCTTTTAGTATTTTTACTTGTTTGTCTTGTAGTTGTTTTAGATGTAGTTGGTTACCCTTTTTACAATTCTTCAGTGTTCTATAAAATAACTTCTGGTTGTCCTTAAAATTTTCTTCTAGTGTATTTCCAAATTCTTCCCAACTTCTTTCTTTGGCTCTTTTTATGACTTCTATATATATATATATATATATATTACTACTGAATTTATTGTTCACTGTTGGTTTTATTGGAACTATATTTTAAAGCAATTGTGGTTACAAATTGTTTATTGACCTCTAACAAATAATGTTTACTTTTGTTTAAAAAAGCAATTAATACTCTCAGATGGTGCATATTAGGTTACAAACATGCGGCAAAAAATTAAGGAGTTATTCCTTGGCCTATTCTAAAAATATTTTGTCTTATGATGATTTCTGAAACCCCCTTTTGTTTTGAAGATACAGGGTGAACAAAATTTGCGACAGTTACAACATTTTATTATCAAAAATCACAAAGTTGCTTAATCTACAATCAATGTTTGTAATAACTTTCTCCGGTCTTGATACAAGCATTCAGTCTTCTTGTCATTGAGTGTTAAGCTTTTTCAAACATACCAAGGTTGTTTTTAATTGAGTTAAACCCAGCAATTATCCGATTTTGCAAGTCGTTTAAGTTTTCTATTGGAGAAGCGTAAACTAATGATTTCAGATAACCCTATAAGAAGTAATCTAGCGAGTTCAAGTCTGGGAATCAAAAGGTTATGTGTGTGGCTCATCTCAACCAATCCGGCGATCTCCGTATGTTGCATGTGTTCCAGAAAGTTTGATACACTTTGCCGGTAAGTCTTTCTAGTAGAAATACTGGTCTAATTAGACAGTCACCTACAATTACAACCTAAACATTTGAGGAGAACTGATTTGAATACGATCTTTACATACCTAATGCGGATTTTTATCTGCCTACACATGGTTGTTATAAAAATTCCTTATTGCATTTTTTGAGAAACAAGCTTTATTGGTAAAAAGAATATGTGTCAAGAATTGAGGGATTAAAACTAATGTTTGCAAAAGTCATTGTCATAACGCAATACGTAAAGGAAAATTAGCAAGTAGTAGTGCCTGAACACGCTGAATGTGGCATGGATACAACAAATTGCTTTTAAGAATTTTTCAATCTGTCTAATGACTTACATTCAAAGTATTGGTAATTTTTCTCGTAGAACTACTTCGATCTTCCTTTATCATGTCCAGCACATTATGTTTCAGTTGTACTGTTCTTACTGTCATTGATCTTCCTAACCCTTTATTTTGTTGTAATATGCCTGTTTTACGAAGATGTCGATAAATGTTTTTGGAGATTTTTTTGGTTGGGGATTTTACGGCCAGGAAATCTTTCAATGTACAATCGTCTAGCTTGTAATAAATTACTAACAGCAAGTCCATACATGAAATGCATGTTAATCATCTCGCCGTTTGTATAGTGATTTATGGTAGAGGAATTTACTAACTAAAGGGTCCGCCAATAAGCGCGCTCGATCTTTAAAATAAAATAAAGCAAGTTGTGTGAGAGGTATAAATGAAATTTATTTTTTGTTTGAAAGAGTATTCGAAGGCATTATGTATGGAAAATAATATCGTTCAAATGGCCACCTCAGCTTCGCTTGGTGGCGCGCATACGAGAAGTCCAATTTTGAATGACTCTGGCGCACAAATCGGGCTTTATTTCATCGATGGCGTGGCGTATGTTGACTTTGAGGTCATCAGTGTTTTGTGGTTGGTTTGCGTAGACCTGCGATTTAAGAAAACCTTACAAGAAATAGTCTAGTGGGGTTAAATCGCACGATCTCGGTGGCCAGTTGATGTCGCCTCCGCGCGAGATAACCATTCCTCCGAAGCGCTCGTGCAGAAGATCCATTGTGGTGCGCGCTGTGTGGCTTGTAGCGCCGTCCTGCTGAAACCACATATCCTCAACATCTATATTGTCGATTTCATGCCAGAAAAAGTTTGTTATCATGGATCTGTATCGTTCGCCGTTTACCGTGATGGCCACACCATCGTCGTTCTCGAAAAAATACGGCCCGATGATGCCTCCGGCCCAAAATCCACACCAAACAGTTACCTTTGCTGGGTGCATTGCGACCTAGTGGACCTCCTGTGGATTGTTCTCGGCCCAATAACGGCAATTCTGCTTGTTGACATTCCCATTTATTCAAAAATGTGCCTCATCGCTAAAGATGATTTTGCGACCAAACTCGGGGTCGACTTCCAACTGCTCTAAAGCCCAATCAGCTGTCTATAATCGTTTATTTTGAGCTCTTGTGTCAGCTGGATTTTGTACGGATGCATGCCCAAATCCAGATGCAAGATTCGGCAAAGCGCGCTTATTGGCGGACCCTTTATTAAAAACGCGTCATGTGATCATCAATGACAAGACGTATTCAAATGAAATCCACTTGTACATTAGTAGATAAAACAGCCGTTCCAAGTTATTGTTAACAATTTTTTGTACTTTATAAACTCATTAATTGTTTGTACTTGATATACTTATTGGCGTAAGCTATACTTTTATTTACATTAAAGATTTCAAAAAATATTGAATATGATCGTCGCAAATCTTGTTCACTTTGTGAAACAAAGGGTTTTTTTAGAAATCATCATAGGACAAAATATTCTTAGAATAGGCTAAAGAATAACCCCTTGAATTTTGGCCGCATGTTTATCTAACACTTTGTATATACTTTACAATTTCAACCAATGTTAGAGATTTTTAGTTTAAAGCAAATAATTATAAATTTGATTTTATAATTACAAATGAAAATTTAGATGTAATGTAATAAATTATGAAATTGGGTTTGCCGGTCAATGCACAAATGGAGACGTTTCTTAATTTTTGTTTACTGTTGCCAGCATATCTTGGCAATTTCTTTATAAATTTTTGTAAAGTTTGAAAAGATAAGAAAAAGTCGCAGTGGCTCAAACGAGAAAACCAATGAACTGCTTTCTGTATAAAGATTAGTAGACAGAGAATTATTTTGTAAGTTGGCGCGAGAACGACTAGTAGTATGAGTTGAAACGAAAAGGCATTAAAATTGTATTTTTTTGTTTTGAAGCGTAATAAGTTCTCAGTCCTGTAAGTTTGGCTTATCTGCATTATTAGAGTTTGGGTAGTATATCATGGTCTTGTTAGGAATAGCTTATTTTGCTTTATTTCTTGACAGTTTGCCACTGGTTGCGTATTCCGTTTTAAGTTTTTTACGAGTTATTTGTTTAATTGTCTTGTATGGAATTCTAAAAACAGGTTTTGGGCAATGAACGACTTTGTGGTTTTCTTTTTGGCAGCTGCTCCACCTTAACTTTTTCTTTTATGACTTCTTGGTGTTCAGATTAGGCTGTTCTTAGTTAATGGTTATGCAGTTCATTACCAGTTTGAATTTTATTACTGTCAAACATATTGCCTGTTATGTTGCTTGGCTGTTGGGAATTGATGATCTTAGCGCGCCCTTTAATGGCAGCTATTTTTGTTTGAAAATTTGAAGTATGTTTTCCCAGCAATAACTTAACTGACGTATTTTGATTTCTGCCTTCATATATACCGGCTTTTGTGTGTTTGTGGTTTTTTTTCCCAAATGTTTACTTTTTTGGGATGATATTATTACATCAATCGATTTTTGTAACAATAATTTTCCATGAAATCTAATTTTATTCTTGTGTTTATTTTTTCATTTAATTTTTATTAATTTTTAGAACATGCCAACCTTTGTACTCTACCTAGATCTCTTATTCTTTTTGATTATAAATTCTTATATGCTGCTTTTTTGGTTTATAGTTTATACCGACGAATGTTTGTTGTAACTACTGCCAGCACGTTCTTTGGAGCAAGTCGTTTCCTGTCAACATTAAAAACTTTAACTTTAACATTTTTAACCGCTTCAACAGGAGGTCATTTATGGAGCGATAAAGCTAAGCTTTTTTTAGTTCCGTTTAAACGTACATACATGTTGATCTTGATTTTTAATTTTACACTTCACTCATGAACCAGGCAAGCAGAGAGGACATACGTTAATAGCCTAAATACTTGTACGTTTATTTTAGTTAATAAAATCAGTTTATGATTATTTTGAATTTTAAGATATTTCAAATTTTGTATTTATCAAGTTGTTTTTTTTTAAGTTTTTATAATTTGAAATAACTTAAACTGCAAACCAACAAAAATGAACAGAATAAAAAAAATTTTAAGCAGTATCTTTTTTTCACAGTTATTGAAAAATGTTTGTAATTTTTAATGATTTACCAACGATGAAATTTAAAGAAGCAAATAGTGTTTAGAAAATATATGACAGTTAAATAAGTATCTACTTTAGTTTTTCAGTTTGGTTTACACATGTTTCTATAGCTGATTGAAATAATGTGAGAGCTTTCAAAGAAACAGAAACATTATTTATTATACATTATTAGTGTATGTTGTTGAAATACATTTTTGCATAATTATCTAGCACTTATGCTAAGCATGTTTTCCAAGCCAAATAATTTAATACAGCTAATTTATTGTCACCTTATATTGATAATTCTATTAATGCTACAACTCAATTAGAAATTAATAGGAATTCATTACCACATGAGAGTTTAATTTGTAGTTGCTAGTTATGTACATTCAGGAGATTTGGTTAATTTTTGAATAGTTACAGTAGCCTAAATGTTTTTGTCGGTTTGTTACAATAAATGCTTATGATATTTTAAATTAAAATTACTTATTAGATATTTTAAAAGCACTATAACCTCTGAACAGAGATAGAACTTTGTTTGCTGAAATTGACTCCAATTGCCAAAGTTTGCTAAATGGACAATTAATAATAAATTTATTTTAATACTATATTTACTACTAAAGTTCTACAAGCTAATTATTAAAAAAAAAATAATGTTATAATCCAGAATTTTTAGCGGCGTATACATACATTTGTGTCAATTATTTAGTAAGATTTAGAATCGATTTTAATTTCAAGGATGAAAAGTTGCTAATATTTTGAAAAAGTTGCCCATAAAATAATTGTATTTAAGTTGATATTGAAATCTGTCTTCTATCAGATGGTATTTATAATATATGTATTTTATTACAAATAATTAAAACGAATTTATATTTTCAACAAAAAGTATTTAACATGAAAATATAGAACATATAAATATTCATAGGGCATAAACATTTTTATTGCGACGTGTTTTTCTATTTATAATATTCAACAAAAATATAAACTAATACTTAACTAGTCATAACCCTAATTAAGTAATTATTATGTAAACTTTACGTGTGTGTTGCGCGATTATTTGTAATCGTGAGAATTCCGATTACGAGACAATAATTTATGAATATTGGAGGACACGATTGCCTTTATTATTTTTTCCGTTATAATTTATAAAAATGCATGTTTCACTTTACCTTATATATAAATTACAGTCTAATCAGAATGCATAATTCAAGTGGTTTTTAATTATAGATGTTTATCATCTGCGCGTAATCATAATAAACTTAAAGAATTATGCCTTGACTATTACTTTGTCGCATATAATGCAGCTATAAAGTGTTTTTTTTTTATATTTCACTTGATATATCTAATTTTAAAATATTGCAGGTTAGGAATAACTGCAAAGCACGTAAGTACTTTGTTGAAAATTAATGTGTTTCTGAGTATAAATAACAGTGTAATAAATTCCGTAAAGTTTATATAAATGAAGTCTCACCTACTGATTTTATTTTGTTTTTAATAGATAATATTTAAATGTGATTTTTATTGATTAAATTGATAATAATCATCAGTGACGAAACTTAAATTTGGGTTAATTACCGAATGAAAGATGCATATCAAGTAAAATTAACCAAACATTATTTATATATATAAATTATTTTTTAATTAATATGAATGCAGTATTTTGTAAATAATAGAAGCAATATTTACATATAAACTATTCATTGCAGTTGACAAATTATAATTTATAATTAGTCTAGATCTGTATGATAATAATAATTATATGTTTACGTTTAATAACTGTGTTGTTAAAAACATAAATATAGAATTCTATGAACTAGTATAGATATTTATTTTATATAACAATAATTACTTTTTTATTATAACCATTGTTTTGAATAATCTTAGTTTCAACTCTCACATAGATAAAATACATTAGTTTTGAAATTCAACTAAATTTATAGCTGATTTTTATTATAATTAATTAACCATAAGACTTTAATTACCCAAGATATACTGTTGCAGAGTGTAGTGCACTTGCAATTAAAATAAATGGAATAGCCAATTTATCTTGAATTTTCTTTATAAACAACTATAGTGAACTTTAAAATTTTAAGTAATTAAACAAAAAAAACATTTCTAATAACTTTTCCAAACCGCATAAAAAAGTCAAATAATATTAATTCTACTATCATTGTGTAAGTATAGAGTATAGAGAGAACTTTCAAATCAAACATACAACTTAAAACATGTAAATGTAATTAAACTGCCTTCAAAAACTCACAAGAAATGTATTAATTCAAAACATTTGACAGAATGTAATAAATATTTCTAGTTTATAAAACTTGTTATCTTCCGTGTCAACGTAAAACAAATAATCTTTAACACGGCCATTGCTGATGATAGTGACGTTCTTGGCACTATCACGTTTTTGTAATCAAACACATAGCTCAAAACTGTTAATGGTTTGTGATGACCGCAGTCAATCATCCGGCTGAATCACTCACGGGACTGAGACCAATACATTTGTAATAACAACCTGTGATCAAGGGCGTTTCCAGCCAACTAGTCTAGGGGGGGTAATTAAAAAAAATATATATATTTTGTATTACAACAAACAAACAACATAGAAAAGGGCCTTTTCTAACGTTTTAAAGCGTTAGAAAAATTTACAAGTTATGTTATTTGTTTGGAATATAGAATATTAGTAATTTTTAACAATAAAAATTGATAAACAAAACATTCTTGCGGGGGGAGGGGGTAATTACCCGATTACCCCCCCCCCCCCTGACTGAGACCAAACCATTTACAATATCTTGTGATGACCACAGTCAATCACCCGGTTCAACTACTTACGGGACTGAAACCACATCAAACATACATTTACAAGCTTTTTTACTTTATTGCGGTTTGTCAACATCATCGTTTGTTTAAAAATCTGAATTTACTTTTTTTATATTTATGTGTTATATTTTTTTTATGTTTTGATTAATATGATTTGGAAGTAGAATAAAATAAATCTAAAGCTGTAGATTTAATAGCACCGCAATCGGTGAATAATGTAAATTTTGCACTAAAATGTGCAAAAATGCTTGTACGATTGCTTTTGCTTTAAAGTTTCAAGGTCACATGAATAGTATTTAGATTCGCATTCTGTCGTTTGCTTGCGAAAGTATGCTACAACTCTCAGTTTTTTTTTTTAATGTTTTTGCATAAAAACTGTACACTGTTTGCGTTTGTATGAGTTTGTAACTTAAGAGGTACCTTTATTGATTTGATATTTTACTTGCTCCAGGTCATCATGATTCTGCTTACTTCTGTACATTATCAACATTTTCTAATGTAGATACTCTACCAGGCAATGAAATGCGTTTTAACTTTAAAGAAGCTGATTATGCAAACCGTAAACTTTTTGTTTACGGTATTGAGTAGGATCTTGTTTTAAATAATAGCAATTTAGATTAAGCTCTTGAAACTTTTGTTTATTATTTACATTAAGGCATGGATATGTTTATTCCAACTAAGCTTAAATGTGCGTAAATTTAATTACCCAGTTTGGTTTAATAAGGATTTTGATAAAGTATAAAAAAGAAAATTACATATGCAATCTTATAAAAAAACTGGCGCAGTTGAACATAGTAACATTTTTTTTCGAATTAAGAACATCGTGCAGTAAATTATCTAGAACCTTAAAACAAACAACAAATCTGCTGATGAAGGTTGTGATAAAGTCTTATAACTATATAACTTATTTGCCGAGTATTTGTCAACTGTTTATGAATCAGATCAAGCCAACGTTAACTACCCTTACTATAATAGTAAACATCAAATTCAAGATAAAATTTTACACATTTTACTTAAAACTATTTTTAATTGTATTATAAGTTTAAAAAATATTTTTTTTTGCTGGGCCTGATCGTGTTCCTTCTATCTTATTAATAAACTGTGTTTACTTATTAAGTAAACAAATACATATTTTTTTCTTAAAATCTTTATTATCTGGATACATTCCAAAACATCAGAAGGGATGTTATATTACTCCTATTTTTAAAAGTGGTTTTTGTAACAATACATATATAGCTATCGTGGTGTAAGTATACAGTTGTCAATACCAAAATTACTTGATTCCATAATTAGTGATGAGTTAGCTTGGATGCCTCGATCTACAATTTCCGATAATCAGGATAGTTTTCAAAAGGGTAAATCGACCCCAAGTAATTTGTTGCAATTTAAACAATTTATTTTAAAAACCTTTTATTGTAACTGTCAAGTAGATACTATTGACACAGATTTTTTAAAAGCATTTGACAAAGTTAAGCATCAATTTTTGCTTACCCAACTATCTATGTTAGGTTTTAATAACAATACCATGCGATAGCTAGCATCTTTCTTAAATGATTGTACCCAGCGTGTCAAAATTGGTAATTTTGAATCAAATGTAATATTTGTTAGTTTTGGGGTTTCACAAGGGTCCCACATTGGACTTATTTTGTTCACATTATTTATTAACAATATAATAGTGTTTTTGAATTTGGAGATGTCTACTATATGCGGACGACATGAAATTATATCAGATAGTAAATAATGTGCAAGATAGTATACTTTTACAGGCGGACCTAAATTGCTTAACTCAGTGGTGCAATGTTAATAAACTGTTTCTTAATATTGATTAATGAGTATCAATGTCATTTTTCAGAACAATGTCTAAGGTTGAGTTCTCATATTCCATTCAATCTTCAATGTTAAATTCCGTTAAATCTTTTAAAGATCTTGGCGTATTACTTGATAATTGTCTATTATTTAAAGAACATATTAATGCAATATGTAACAAAGCGTCTAAACTTTAGGGTTTTGTGAGTAATATTGCTAAAGAATTAAATGCAAATTGCTTAAAAACGTTATATTGTTCTTTAGTTTGTTGCCACTTAGAGTATGCTTGGCCGGTATGGTCACCTTATTTAGACGTCGATGTAAACCGGATAAAATTAATTCAAAAGAAATTTTTAAGAAATATTGAATATAAACTTGGAGTAAAGCATATTTCTGGATGTTACAACTATATTAAGGGTTTGCTTCATATTCCAACTCTCAATAGTCTCACGACTGTTTTTGATATTTGTTTTCTATACGGCTTAATGCCAATATATGTTGTCTCTTGCTTTTATCCGAAATTAGATTTTATGTGTCTAATTTTTTGTTAGTTTTAAGAAATTGCAATTTATTTAGAATTATGACACACAGTTCAAGTTTTTCTAATAATAATAATTTGCTAAGTTGCATGTTTAGAGCAAATCTTCTAACTGAAAATGAATTTTTGTTTGATTTTGTTTAACTTAAATAAATACATTTTGAAGAGGCGTCTGTTAAGACATAACTTACGTTACAGTTTGTCTATTCTGATTTTAATTGTATTTTTTGTATATTTTTGTATTCTTACTGTTATTTTATTTTATTATTTTATTGTAAAATTATTAATTTATGTAATTAATTGTAAACTGGTGATAACCGTTAAATATATTATTATATAAAAAAAAATTGTTGGAAAGTTGGAGTGGTATGCAGCAAAAGGGGTCTAGAGTTTTGTTTTATTAAACGAGTGATGCAAGCAGTTTTGTAGCAAATTAAAAATAAATTTCCTAAAATATTCTGCTAGCCCCATGAACTGTCGAATCTGTTTTGAATTTCTAAAAATTGGAATTGGAAAATTAATTAAAGAAGAAAAAACTCAGCAGAATTTAGTGCTTATAGCACTTGTTTTAGATAGAAGAGACCTTTTTTATAAGTTCAGCTTAATATAAAAATGTCGTCCAAATAAACTTAGTTTAAGGTTTTCTGAAAAATAACCGGTGCATAAGCAAGACCAAACGATGTTCTTAAATACTCAAAATGTCTTTTAGTTTTTACAAAAGCGGTGACAAAATGAGTTGGACAGCTGAGAAACAGACTATAGTTAGCGGCTGCTGAGGACGTTTGGTCTAACTGCTATTAATATAATGCAGTTGCGAAGTAGGTATGTATGTTAAGTGATAATTTTTTGAGAAGGAACTGAAGTTCACTGGCATTACTGGAAACGCAAAAGACATTACATTACATACAAAATATAATCATTAAGAAACTAAAATTAAAAATCAAGTTCTGATAAAATTCCTCTAAGGCTAAGTTTAGTTTTAACTAAAAGTTAAACGATTAACATTGACAACTTTTTTATCCCAAATGGGCATAAAAACAATATTGTTAGATTTTTTTTTCAAATTTCAAAATGTGATATGTAGGAATTACATAAGATATATTGAATATAAACTTTAGTTGATTTGGCATATAGTAGGTTTCATTACTTTATGTATCAAATTATCATGTCACATATAATTATTTATGGATAATTATGCCATACTTAATTGTTTCAATTCAATATATTTTTTTATTATAATTGACATAATTATGTGCATTAATATTCACAATTGACTAGTTCACAATTATATAAATAGCGCTTTTTTCTGTTTTTTTTGTACTATTTATACCTACTTCAAATAATATAAGATTTACAATATAAATATTAAAAACATATTTGTTAAAAACTTATATTTGGGTTTATTTGGATCTTCATATCCACTAGTAGTGTTCGAAAATGAACTTTAGTTAATTAATCTAATTTAGTTAGTATTTTACTACTAAACAATTAAGAAAACAGGAATTGGTAATAATTTGTTTCTTAAAACAAAAATTAAACATTCCAAGAATTGAATGAATCCAACATATCATACTCATTCTAAGTTATGTGGCATATATGTTGTTTGTGTAAATTGAAAGCAACAATAGTCCATTAATAATGATGAATTGCATGGATGACATTGAATTGAATTGCGAAATCAAAATAAACAAACGTTAAACATGCATTACATCTTTCTTTTTTCTTACTAGCGCAAGTAATTATATGAATATTAATTATAAATAATCATACTACCGTTAACAGCGAGTATGCTGCAACTCGAGACTATATAAAAACAATTACGTTTATATTTTCATATCAATTATTATAAAATTGCTCTATTATAAACTCATTTGTAAGCATGATGTTTAGATATATATTGATATGTCATGCTTAATATACTTGTCTATATACGTTTATATTTGAAACTTCTTAATAATTTATAGAGTACATTTTAAATAGTTTGTGGACGTAATATTTTTTCATGTTTGTGAGTGTGCATATAAATATGCAATATTTTTTATATCACAAAGTTATCACAAAAAAGTTTATGCAAAAACTCATAGTTAACATTTAAACCATTAAAATTTTAAACACTCCGTTAATGCTGCCTACCCAGGTGAAGTAACTAAATGTTCTAACAAATATAGAAAAGAAAAGTGAAATGAAAGATGTACAAATTTTATATCTGAATTAGAAATACAGTTTTTTTATGACATTTTAAACTTTGTCGCCAATAATTGCATTTACTTTACTTTTAATACAATTTTACGTTTTCTTAATTTTTTTAAATTATATTTTGATTCTGGGCAAGGATTTCCGAAAAGATTTAAGTTTAGATTTAATTTTTTTTTTCTTCTAGTAATGAGGGATATAGTTTTATAAGAGTGCGGTATTCTATCTAGGGACACACTGTATACTGCACATTTACAACAATACAAAAACCGATTATTTGCTTTTAATGAAATGCAATGCAAAATGAAAAACAAATCTAGGCAGCACAATATTTTTAGGTATAATTATTCATGGAATATGTAACTGGAACGATAATATTGATAAAATGTGTAATAAATTTGCCACTTTATGTTTAATAACACGTCGACTATTAAAAGTTGTGTGGGAGAACTTGCTAATATGATTTAGGGTGTCTAATATTTTTTTTATTTTAAAAACGTATTCACATCATTAATTCTGTAAGTTACTTTCTTATAAAAATAAAATACAGTATACAGCAAGAAAAACTTAAGTTTATGTCTTATCTAATTTATCTAAATTTAAAACTAAATAAGTAATTACATCACACATTACGGATTAACCATCTTTATATTATATGGATATAAAACTCAACAACAATTTTTCAAATTATATTAAGAAACATAACTCAAAAAAGTATAAGCACTGCATTAAGAATATATTACTTGATAAAACGTACAGTACGCCAATAACTCTGTCGCCGGTGGTAAGAGTTTTCGCGCATTGGAAGAGATAGAAACCTATAGCCAGAATGAAGGATGCATAATGAGAGAAAGGGAAACAATACACTAGAAGACACAAACTGTTATACAATAAAAATATATTTATTTCCTAGTAGCGCCGGCTTTGCATGTACATAGATATATGTTATTATCTTTGCAGTTTATGCTATACTGACGCGTTCTAAGATTGATTTTGCATGCTTATGTACCTATCTTTATATTGGTATAGTTTATCACTCTTACCCCATTTTTGTCTCAGGAGTTGCCGGTCCCAATATTCTTAGTTTTGAGTTTGTTTAAACAAAAATTTTGCTGTATAATATAATAATTGGTTTAAATTTAATTTATACCCACTTATTAGGTGTGATATTTGTGTGTAATAATATAATATTAGATTTAATATTATTTTAAATTATATTATGGTAATGTTTGTGAATATCTGTGATACGTATTGTAATGATTTGTGACTTTTGGTTAAACAAAATGTTATAATTACATTAGAGAGGTGCAAGCGAGTGGAGGAGTGATTGGAGATGTGAAATGTGGACAAAACTAAGACCAATGTGTTTAGAATAGAATAGAAAACAGTTAATGTATGTTAAACGCGCTAGTCTAGAGCACCGGATCACATTGTGATAAACAACAATAAGAATATCAACGTATCAATAGAAAGTACATACAATGGGAGATACTAGAGTAGTAAAGTAGGTAATGCAGTGCAGAAAAGGGGAGAGAATTAATAAGGAAAATGTATGAAAAAGGTAAAATGTCAGCGAATAAAGCTTGTAGGAAAATTAGAAATGATAAACAAGTATTTGAGATCATTGATGGTTGTGAATTCTACTACGTGATAATTTATGTTTATGCAATAATAAAACAATTTACTATGTTTTTTATCACAAATTTATTTATATGAATACATTACTAGTTTTGACTTTACTAGATGTAATAAGTTAATTTCTACAGTATTTTAAAATCTGACAGTAGTGCCAAAATAAAATAAGTTTTCAAATTTCCTGAAACGCTGTTTTTATTTGAGGCTGGCAAATAAATGTCAAGTGTAACTCTGGATTCTGTATTTGAGTGGGAAGGTAAATCCATTTTCACTACATTTAAAGCTTATTGGTCTTTTTCCACTTTCTCCAGTGGTAAACCTTACTCTCTTGTTTCAACACACAACTAATTTATGTGGCTCATGTAAGTTAAGATATTGCTTGGAGTTTTTCTTATGCTTATTATGTCAACCCAGCAGCTTTTTAAATTTTTGCGTAGAAGAACGCAGGCACATAGTACCTGTTTGGTCGTCTTGTCTAACATATTACATTTTCTGTATATCGGGCAGTCTACATTGTCTATAGCAGGGGTGGCCAACCCAAATGATCATGCGGGCCACTTTGAAAATGCATCATAACTCCGCGGGCCGCGTATAAAATTATTTATTATTATATTAGATTCACTATAGACATTTTTTTAAAATGAAAAATTGAAACATAAAATATAATTTAATTATTCTGCAAACTCTAAGCCTAAGACTCTTTGCAACATTAATAGACGAGGCTATAAAGAAAAGTAAAAAAAAAGCCAAAGACAAAGACAAAGAAGAGAAACTACAAGAAAACATAAAAATATACGAAAAAGAACTAAAGAAGATAGGCATGGAAATAAACACAAGTAAAACAAAGACAATGGTAGTAGCGTCAAAACCTAAGATTCATAAGATAGATTTGGATCGACAAATAAATAATTGAACAAGTAAAGTATTACAACTACCTTGGTGCAATAATAGAAGAAACAAAGAATATAGACATGGAAATCGATGCACGAATTTAAAAAGGAAGAAGTATATTCAATGCACTCAAAAAACAATACTTGGTTAAGAGAAAAAAAATAATACAAAAAGTAGTAAAACTAGCCATAGTATACACGAGCAAATCTTTGACAACACCAGAAAGGAATAAAAGCAAAATTAATGCAATGGAGATGAGATTTCTAATGAAAATTAAAGGAATAACAAGAAAAGATAAAATGAAGAGCTCGGAAATAAAAAGTGAACTACAAATTAAACCTATAAAAATACATGAATTGAGAATACAGGGGAAAAACAAACAGCTGGTCCGAACAGGCCCACAAAACAGCAAAAAAGAAGAGGAATAGAGTGGAGCAAAATAGCGAAAATGACCAACGATAGACAAGCTTAGAAAAAAAAAATAAAGAAGTTATAAAATAATACATCCGACACCCGAAGAAGGTATTAAGGACTAAGAATGAATAATAATAATGTAAACTCATAAATAAAACAGGCAATATCTGTCATATATATGCGCAAGAATATTATTTTAAAATCAAACTTAATTTTTTCTCATAATTTCTACAGTTAATTTTTGAATATATGGATGCACAAATAATCTATTTTTTAAATAAATTGGTTTTCACTACTTTTTCCATTATAAAATAAATATATTTTGAAAAGTGTTATAAATCTCGCGGGCCGCAAAAATGTTCTAGGCGGGCCGCATGTAGCCCGCGGGCCGCGGGTTGTCTACCCCTGGTCTATAGTATGCATGTGTTTTTTTAATAGAAAGTGCTCTATCAAGATTCTTGTTATGATTTGCAGATTCTTTCTTCACAGTCTCAAGTAATAATTGGCTGTTTTGGGTATTAGTCAAATATTGCCTTCTTTGCCTATCTACAACTCGGGTTGTTATACTATTGTCCTTTAAATGCATTGTGTGTATTTGCTTTTAATATTGCGTTAACGTTTTTTAATGGTACCGTGGTCCAGGATTTGGGTCTACACATCTTGAGGATTGATCTACCCATCAGTTTTAACGTATTGTGTTGGTGTGCTTTTTACCCAACCCATCGCAAAACTATTTGCGCGAGCTGCTAATGTAAGATTTCTATGGCTTTTTAGTATTAGCTTTGAAGTGTTATTAGGTTTTAATTGCTGTTCTATTGTTCGTTAAAATTTGCACGTTTTTAGATAATTTTTTTACTCTATGTATTATTCTGGCTATCTCTGTCTGGGAGATAGTTGTATGTGTCCCTAGTAGATACTGAGACGTCTAGATATTGATATTACATTTTTGTTCCAGAGCCTTAAAGAATTTTTGAGCTGTTGGTGTATTTTTGAAGGAATTTTTTCTTATCCACTCTTTGATCTTGTTTTTATGTGTGTAGGGTCTTTTAAATACAAAATGTAGCATGATATCTGCTTCCACTTTTAGTATAGGTATTTTTTACATTTTTTTTCTAGGAAGAAACAGTATGTACTCTCTGCATTGTAAAACATAGGGGTGGCAGACACGCATTGTTTTTTGTTGCAGTCTGCGTTGTTAGCATTTAGGCATGCCATTTGTTGCAACTTATTTTGCTGACGTTTGCTTAATTTTTAGCCACTTGACTAGTGCCCTATAGGTAAGCATAGGTTTCAGGACAGCTGAAGGTGTATAATTCTATTATAGTACTATTGGAAACAATTTACATTGCCAGAAGAACATATACACTTTTTTACATCTCATGATTAGGTGTGGTCTCTAAGTGAGCTTGATATAAAAAAAGTGCATTTAGGCATTTTATCTTGGTTGGCAGCGGAGTGATAAGGAATTTTTGTTAGATTTAGTTGGTCAATTGTTTTTTTTTGGGAAGAAAAAATCAGTATAGTTTTTTTGTGGGTTAACCGTAAGTTTTTAGGACTTTTTGCATTAGGCTGCAGAGTATGCCAGAATTGTTATATTATCTGCGTAATCAATTGTGAAGAAACTAAGGTAATTTTTTTTTCAGAACCAATATTTAAGGTTTATATTTATGTTACTATCTGTTTTTGAATATATACCTTTAAATTAATTACATAATTTATACTACTGTACCCGTTAACTGAGAGCATAGTGGCGCTGTAGATACTGACGAGGTCTAGTATCTGGCCCATCCACTCTCTTATGTTAAATGTAATTATAGTTTTCTGGACACTAATAATAGTTTTTTAAATATGCTCTTTTGGAGCTGGGTTTTTGTTTTTTTTTTTTTCTAGCATGTGATTTATCCACTCACTGATTGTTGAAAGGTGAGTTTTTTTAAATGCACTTTCAATGTCTATGACTACTTTTAGGGTGGACATTTTGTCCTGTAGTGATCTTTAGATTTGATCTGTTACGATGTGTTAAACCGATTATGAATTGTTGCTTGACAGTAATACAGGTTACATTACATTAATGCAATCTTGAACCTTCTACAGGGGTTTGAAGAGGTGTTTTTTTTTGTTAGACTTTGTCCAGTTGGTTTCTGTTCTGGTCTTGACTAGGTGGTTTTCCTTTTATGTTTTCTTTATGTTGAATATCTTTGGTGAATATTTTACTAGGTGGTATGAGGAACATACATACATCGTCCTACCTTTTGAGTTCTTGTTTTTGGTGATATAGAAGACACTCTAGCTCTGTACGTTGAATTTTTATATCTGCTTTTCGAGGCGACTCAAATCCGTTTAAATGGGATCTTAATGTTTTAAAAGATAAGGAGTAGTTTTTGTCTGCTTTGGGAGGTGAACAGTTTGCACGCCACTAAGTTTTGACTCAGGTTGAAGATTGTTTTTTTTAGGCACTCTAAGAACGTGTATCACAGGTGATATTAACGATTTCTTTTGTGTGTGACCACCCTTCATAGGTAGGAGGTGTTTCTTTAGGAGGGAACAAAGTTTAATTCAGTTCTTTAGTTGAGCGCAGCTTTAATTAACTCTGCCTGTGTTTTTGCCTAAAGGATGAGAAAAGTTGGTGAGAGTTACGTAAAAGATTTTGAGTACAGTTCTTTTGTAGCTGATTCCTACCTTTTTTTTGTTAAAAAAAGTGTTTCTTTTAAGCTTGGCCCAGACTTTTTTGCTTTTTTCCTAGGTTGCTTAAGCGAATGCCTTGGAAGTGGATGAGCAAAACCTTTTCTTTTGCTTTCTTTGAACTTAGATTTATTTTTATTTTTTGGAGGTTTTTGGCCTGATTGGTGCTTTCACTGTGTAAGGTTGTTATCCCAACACAAGTGGTGTCCGTTTTGATGACAAAGAAGTTTGCCTGCTCTGCAGCAGCCAACCGCTTTTTTTTCACTCGACAGAGTGTTTTTTTTTTTAATTTTATTTTTTATGTTTGTTAGTTTTTTTTTTAATTTTAGTGGCTTCCTACTCTCTATGAACCCTGCAACAGTGGATTGTAAACGGAGAAAAGGTGTAAACAAATACTACTTTTTTCTTATGCAACTCGTGCCAAAATGCTTTAGGAGTTTTTTGCTCTTAGCAGTTAAAACCTTTTTTATGCTTTTGATACTCTATATACTATATGTGCGCTCTCATTTAAAGTACAATCTTCCAAACCTACGAAATTTATATTTGAAGTGTTGTACAAATTCAGAACACTATTTATTGTTCTAATTATAATTTTATAACATAATTAGCAGCATCAGCATTAATTTAAAACACATTTCAGTGTAATTTTTACATTACATATATATGTACATTTTATTAAAAAAATATTTATTATATATTATAATTTAATTACAGCTCATTATATATTTTTAAGCATATTCTTTTTATAAAGTTATATTATGTAAGTATTGTTTTAAACAATATACACAGGCTGTTTTGTGAACAAACCCCTTTTCACAAACCACTAAGGGACTTCAGTCGGAGTATTTTGTATAAAGAAATTCGGTAATGAGTTGGTTAAGGACAGTAATGAGGAATTTGTAACAGTATATCCTTGATATTCAACACTTCACTAATCTTTAGTAGTTTGTAAAAGGTGTTAAAAAAATATTAGATTTCAAAACAAAGGACTACCCATATCTGTTTTCAAATTTTATAAATACCTAGCTGAAAAGCAACAGGAAATAATTATTAAGTATAAAATTATTATTACTCTTGACTTTTAAAACAAATATTAGTTTTAGTTTCAGCTTTATATAAATATATTAAAGATAAATTTAAGTTATTAAATTATTACAGTAAAATATGGATGAAAGTTAAATTATAAATGGCTAGCTTGGGAGATATAAAGTTTTATGGTGACATATAAGTCAAGCAGTCTTAAATATTATGAATTTATAAAATAACAAACAACCGATATCATATATAAAGTTGCTGCTGTAGTATTGGACAATGTAAATTTGATTTTTGATATATTTGTTAACAATGTTTATTGTTATGAAATACATTATTTATTTCTATTTATTTTAATTCAACAAAACGATATTGTTTACAAAGAATTATGTTTCGATATAATGGTTGTTACAAATATGAAATAGATAATGTCATGAACTGATATAAAATATGCCTATAATTCCGCGACTATTAAAACGCATTTTTCATTATAATTGCATAACTTTATAATAATTCCTATACAGTACCGTTTAATATTTTTCGATGCATATCGAATATAAAGTTATTTTATTGTTAATTATAAATGAAATTATATATAATTACACTTACATGCATATTTGTTTTGATTGATAATAACTAACAATAATCTATTGATACAGTACCTTAGAAAAAAATCTCCACAACAAAAAGAACATAGTCATTTAAGCAATAAAAACTAAAATACTTTTGCAATAAATTGTGATTTAAAAACATCAAAATTGAGATACTTAATTTTTTAATTTTATACTGATTATATGAATAATAAATCTTATATATTTTTTTAAATATATTTCTATTCTTTAAACTTTGCCTTTGTTGCTCCAGGGTATTTAGAATTAGAAAATCTTTTCCCGCACGAACTATTACATTTGGTTTGAGGCATAGCAGGTCACATCATTTTTAGTTGCCCTTTAATAGTTTTTACCATAGCAATAGCACCATTTTATGACTACATGATTATGAAACAAGATTAATAATGGGCTGATTTTGATAAGTTATTATACATGTAATGCTTACTGTGCCAATTTATAAATCATACACTATGTTATATTTTTGTCATTTATATACATTTTATTGCTTTATTAATATTTATAAGTGTTGCCTAAGTACTAAAACATTTGTTTGAAGGTGATTCTTAATATATCTGTTTGGTTGTAATAAAAATATAAGAAAAAAAGGCTAGCTTTAAAAAATAAATTAAAATATGGTTCAAAGATATGAAAAGAAATAAACAAACATTTTTAATTTTAATACAGAACTAGACACATAAAAATTGATGTCACTTCGTCGTTCCTTCCGATAATGTTAAATATATTAATATATACAGTGTCAAACTCACTTTATTATGTATTATTTTAACAAACATAAAAATATATTATATACAACCGAATATTTGATCTACATTGCGAACTACAAAGTATGTCCCCTTAAGAAGTTTACCCTTGCGAAAGAATTTAAGCCAAATAAAATGGAATTAGGAAAAGGAATTTTTGCTTACTATGGAGTTATTGTATGAACACAAATACGTTTTAAGATATTAATCTGACGGAATTTAGCTGAATCAAGTACATACTAAGATAAATTACATCTATACCGTACAATAACTGTATATACTTTATTATTGTAAAATAAGTTTTGCATTTTTATGTTTGCGTAGCAATGTCATTTTTGTTATTAAAAAGGTTTTATACACTAGTGAATACTAATAATATACTCAAATATGAAGTAATGACAATAATATTGACGCGGTAATTAAAAACGCATTTCCATTTCAACGTGGTCCTAACTTTAATCTAAGAATAAACTTTTAAGGCGTCCTGCAAATCTTATTTAAATATTTCCAGTTAAAGGAATGTTTTTTAACAGAAAAACACGTAGGACTTTTATACAATCAAACAAAACACATTCTAGCACTAGTTTATTGTGGTAGTCAAGTTAGATATTTGTTTCTGTATCGACCAACTGAAAACGATTGTCTAATACGTTGGCTTTCTAGATTACCAGGTTTAAACAAATGCAGTTTACTTTTAATTTTTTTTTAAGAACATATTTTGTTAGCTCATTTTCAATATACATGCAAGTCCATACACTTGTCTAAATAATATCCAAATAAATATTAATGAATCAAAGGAGCATTTTTTTTATATTCTTAGGAAAGAGGTTAGAAAAGCTTAATTTCAATTTTTTGACCAAAGTTTCTTATGAGCTTTCCCCGTCATCTTAAAAAAAGCAAACTTTAATAACTTGGTTTTTTGACGTAATTGTGACCATATAGTTTTTTGTAGCTTTTTTTTACTTTTTACAGTTTCGGTTATATGATTTTACGTATTCTCAGTTTTTGTCAAAACAAAAAAGTAATTTATTTTATCAGTGTTTTTTTTTTCCTTTTTCACGGGCGATATTTTTTTATGTGTTGGTAATACATTGTTTTTTTGCAGCTGCTATTTGTTAACATTGCGGTTAAGTTATAGAGAATTACACGGACGCACAACGCATAAAATTTTTTAAAATCCATTATGGTATTTGCGGAGACGGTTTGAAGATGTAATAAATTTTTTGGTTACCATAACGCACTTTTTTGTCGTAGAATTGCCCGATTATTTGAAAAATTTGAGTCATTTAATTTAGTCAAATACTTTGGTGTAAAAGAAAACATTGTAGCAGTAAGTGAGAGTTTTAGCCAGAATTTGTTCAACTTGAAAGATCTTCATTTGCATGCTTTGTAGATTAAGTTGACTTAACGTTTGAAACCAGCAGACCATGAGCATTGCCGAACGTTTACAGAATGGATCTTAGAGCAACAAGAAATAAATGGTGATTTTTGTAAAAAAATCATCTTCTCGGATGAGGCGCATTTCAAACTTGATGGCTATGTTAACAAACAGAATTGTTGCATTTGGTGAGTTGATATTCCAAGAGTGATTTGACTCTGTTGGATTTTTTTCTTTGGGGATTTTTAAAACAAGTGTATGCCAATAACCCAAGAACAATACCTGAAAAAGAATATTCGATGCGATGTTGATGAGATTGAGCCGGCGCTATGTCCAAAAGTCATTAAATCTTTTGTCAAAAGGACTAACGATTGCTAGCAATCACGAAGCGGTTATTTATCTGGTATTGTATCCCAAACATATCTTCCATTTCTACACATTTTATTACAATAAAAACATCAGAACTTTTGAAATAAATACTGCGTTTTTTTTTTAATTTTTAAAATATGGACATTATTTATTAAAAAAAAAAAACGATTGCTTAAAAGCGCGTTGCAAAGCGTCATGCTCTATAATAAAGTCATTTCAGAAAAGTCCTGTATAATATATTTTTTTCTGTTGCAAAACATCATTTTGTTGCATTTTAAACAATTGTTTCAATCATTTTAAAATAATTGTACAAATTTTGAAACGATTGTTTTTTTAGCAAAAAAACTTTTGGTCAAAGACGTTTACGTGGCAAATAAGAGAGTTGTTTAGACAGCGTATGCTAAAAATCGTAAATTCAGTGAGTGTTTTAGTTTGTGCTACAATAAATATGGGAACGAAATATTAGTATCTTCTTCAACTTTAGGAAGTGAAGTTGAACCGGAAAATTTAAAGAACCAGAAGGACAATAGTAGTTAAAGCTTGTTTTTGATTTAAGTTTTTCTGGTAATGTTTTTTGAAGAAGTAATTACCAATCAACTTAAATCATCTTGATTATGATTTTGCTTTTTTAATCTTAGAGCGTATTTAATATGAACTTGATCTTGTTTTTTCAGGAGCTCAGTACCATGGAATGTAATTTGCATTTACTACTTGCTAAGGAAACTTCTAAGGAAACTGCTAAGAAAAAACTTAGCGGGAACAAAATAGACAAAGACATAAAAGAAATTTAAATTTTTTTAACGGAGAATTTGGAGTGTCAGTTTTCTATGAATGATTTCATAGAACAAAATAAAAAAAAATTTGTTCTTGATGTGAGAACCGCGGAATGATATTGCACTATATTAGATGTTAAATATTTATTATTGTACAGTACAGTATTATCAATGCAGTTCTGCGAACTGATAACCACCTGTACGAAATATTATACTGACGGGAATTGTTTCAAACCGGCAGTCGATAATTGTACGTTGTATGAACACTCCGTTCTTTAATAATTATAAATAAATCAAATTCTTTATTTATTTTTATTAATTATACCTAGTAACAATTATAAAAATCGGCCCACGACATAATTTATATATATTCCTAAAAAACAGGTAATAGCTTCGAAACCGGTCGAATAAATCAGCACATAAAAATTATTAATTTTTACCTAATACATATCCTCAAATTGTGCAAAATGAATAATAAAAATAATATGCAATGTTAACACTTATAAGTCCTTCCTGCTACAGATAGCTATTGGAGCTTTTGTAAAGGGTTTTTTAATTGGCGCGGGTAGATTTTGGCGGTTATTTTGTTTTTGTGATATTTAACAAATCTTCTGTTTATTATTTAAATTACCATGGCAAGTTACACAATTGAACAGCACGTTCAAATGATAAAACTTTATTATCAAAATGAGTGATTGTTAGTGCAAATGTTGTGCGCATTGTGCTTATTTTTACTGTCAATTCTTTAATGTTTGGTGGCTAAATTTGAGACGACGGGTTTGGTAAATAATCAGCCAACACCTGTATGTGTCACATTCCACACTTAATGGCATACATAGACCTTTCAAATAAAGTTTTGTTAATACCTCACACACAGCTTGTATTATTCCATTTTAACATCTACCCGCCCTTATTGAAAAATTCTTCAAAAATATTTGATTCAATAAATCTTATCATTATTTTATTGTTTATTGAATTTTGTGCATCGTACAAAGAAGTTTTATTTTTGAGAGAAACTGTGTATACATCGAGCTGAATTTAATATTTTGAAAATTTTTCAACCTTAATAAAATAATATCAATGATGACTCTAAATATGTAGCTTAATAGCGGTGATTGAGCGTAAAAATGCAATTCCACGTATTGTTATCAGTTAATCGGTTTCAGAAGTTGCACAATGTAGTATGATTCCAATACGTTTCGAACATAAATGCGCGGTTTCTATAAACGTCTCTAATGTTGAAGCTTTTTGTCAACTTTTGCTCGTCCTACAATTTTTTAATTTAATTTGGCTTTAAGGACAGTAGAGCTATTTTGCAGAACTCTGGGGTGGAATAATTTTATAAAGATAATAGCAACCGATATGCAATACCAACGCTAAAAAGTTATCTAGCTTTAATTTATCAATGCTTTGCTTTGATAACAAAAAACGCAAACTTTGATATCAAAAAAACTTGTTTTGTTACATTTAATCAGTTACTATACTGCAAAACCTGCAATATTCTGGGAGCCGTTGACTAACATAGGATTTGAAGAACGTTATTGTATGGTTTGAAAGATTCTATCTATTGATGTAATTTATGGGAACAATTGGCTTAATTATGTTTGACAGTACAATTTAAGAGCGTTTATAGTTAATCTTGATAGAAAATGTGTAGTCAAAATGTTTTTTGGTCATGGTATGCAAGAGCTTTTTAGGCTTCTATTTTGGTACGTCATATAAAAAGCGTACCTTTTTTGTAACGTAGTAGAAATTTTTTTTTTTGTTAAATGTTAATTTATCTTGAAGAGTTGTGAGCGTAAAAATGTAACAAAAAATTAGATGGTTGCAATTTTTGTATCACGTCGGAGAACCAATTTAATGCAAAAATTTGCTTCATTCTTTTTTTCAAGATAGCAAAAAAAGTTCATATGAATTATTGGTTGGCAACAACTCTTACATAAAATTTAAAAAAAAATTGCCGTTGAATAATTTGCATTCTTAAACGTATATATTGACTAGTATTTATCAATCTGTAAACGATTATAAGATGTGGAATCTGGTTTTATAAATTTTGTTATTTTCACGCATAATTAACATAACGACTAACAATATTGAGTTATTGAATTTTTTTTTTTAATATTTAAGTTTAAAAAGAAATGGCTACTAGAGACGGGGCAAGAGATAAAGCTACCCAGTTAACCAATAAAGTAATTTAACCAATACACAGATAGCAAAATTCAAAAAAAAAATTGTTAACGCATTTAAAGACGGTTGTTTTAAATTAAATTTTAAATGAACTCATGTTATTGCGTCAAATGTATCTACTATTCGTGTAAGTTTAAATTAAAAAAATCTAAATGTGTCAGGTTATATAAGTCTACATTACTACGAACATAATTTATCGTACATTTTTTATAGCGCACAAAACGTTTTTCAAAAAGCAAGTTTTGATGTTTAGTAAAAATAATTTCTATTATGATTTGCCAAAGTTTAAAAATAAATCTTTTTTTATATTTTTATTTACTAAAAATATACAGTGTAAGCGACATGATCTTATTTAAATATATAATGTATTCAAATCGTTTTAGAACGTTATTTTTCAGTAGTATAAAAATGTTTTGAATGTTTTAGTATTACATACTCATGATTCCTAGAATCACAGATTTTATTTATTACTTAATAAAACGTTACATCTAGTAGATATTTTTAGATTCTTTAATTATTGAAGAAATTGTTATATTAAATTTATTTATATTTTTAATAAATTAGTAAATGATTGTGGCTGTTACTATACAGGGTGAGTTGGGAGGAACGGACCAAACTCTAGGAGTGTATTCTACACGTGAAAATAATGTAAAAAAACTCAAATGTTGTTATCCGATTTTTTTTGTTTTCAAGTTACAGCGTAATTAAAAATAAACAATATTTCATACATTAACGTTTTGGTTATCATAGCGTTCTTATAATACATGTTCAAAAATATCGCCATTTGCTTCCAAACATTTTCTGCTTTGTCTACGAAGGGCGCTTGTTCTTTTCCTGATGGAATCATGTCTTTGTTTAAGATTGGCTGCAGCATTTCTAATGCGTAGAATTAGTCCATCCCGAGTGTCCATTTTTACTTTGCACACTTCATCTTAGAATTAGCCCCAGAAACAATAATCTAATGGTGTGAGGTCTGGAGATCTCAGAGGCTAACTAATACGACCACTGCGATCAATTCAACGCCCTGGAAACGTTTTGTCCAAATGTTGCTTGACCTGACGAGCAAAATGTGCAGGAGCTCCATTGTGCTGGTAGTACATTTGTATTTTAATGTTTAAAGAAGCATCCTCTAGTAGTACGTGTAATTCATTTTGTAAAAAAATTAAGTAGTTGGCTCTTGTGAGGCGATTCTCCAAAATGAAAGAGTTAATTAAATAACCATCGACTATACCAGATCACACGTTTACCAAAAACTTATGTTGAAAATTATTTTCTACTGTTGCTTGGGGATTTTTGTTTAACCATACATGACAGTTGTGAGTATTATTAATGCCGTCACGGGTGAATGTTGTTTCATCCGTAAAAAGTATGCGCGATAGAACGCGAGGGTTATTATTTATCCACCGACATAATTCTATAAGTTTAGGATAATCTTCCGGTTGTAGGTGCTGTACTCTCTGTACATGATATGGATGTAAGCCTTGCTTGTGGAGTGTGTTTATTTCTCTTGTTTGTGGAATACCCAATTGAATACTAATTCTTTGTGAGCTGGTCATTGCATCTTCTACCTCTTATAAATCTTGTCAAGTAGCTGGTTCAGATGTTATGTTAACACTGGGAAGCTTTCCGGTCTCTCACAGTTTGTTGAAAACTTTGATAAATACATTTTTATTATGATGTCTTTGATGTGGAAACCGTTGACAACATTCTTCAACAGCAGCTGTATTATTCTTATTACAAAAACCCCGAAATATGACTGAAATGATAACTTGCTCTATATCCACCAGCGTGGTTCGGAAGTCACGTATTAAGCTGTTGGTCCCATCAAACCACTTTAAACAAGTCGTACACTTACTGTGGCGATGTAAAATAGCCGTAAAAAGCATAATAATAAAATAAAATAAATAAATAAACAAACACTTTATTTGCATATTCTAAATTTGAATAAGTGTGTGGCATTTTGTAACACTTCAATTGAACAAACAAAATAAACGTTAAATTACCGTCACACTGACACATTATCAGAACAAAAAAGCTACCAAATGTTTTAGAACGTCGAACATGGCATACTAGATAAAAAAATTCTATTATGCTATAACTTGAAAAGAAATAAAATATAGATAACAACATTTGAGTTTTTTTTACAATATTTTTACGTGTAGAATACATTCCTGGAGTTTGGTCCGTTTCTCCCGACTCACCCTGTATATATCTATAAGTCAAGTGTACAGAAGGAAAATTTGATTTTGCTTTAAAATGCCTTCGTCTACATGAATCCTGATTATGTAAGTTTTTTCAGATTTTTTAAGTGAGCTATTTTCGAATAATAAGAAATCAAAATTTGAAAAAAATGAAGTTTTTGAGTTTTTTTTACATTTTTTTATCGTTTGTAACTTACAGACAAATTTTGACAAATTTTCTTGAACAAATATTATAGGTATTTTTTTTTTTTTTTAAATATGTAAAGCACGTTTTTATCTATATTCGAGAAAAAAAGAAAATACATTTTTTTTTTCTTTGAATTTTGTAAATTTTGCAAAACTTTCAAAACAGTTTTTCTTAAAAAAAAAAGATTATAGGTATTTTCTTTAGAAGTAAATGTTTATACAGCAAATATTTTACTAAGTTAATAGATAATCATAAGAAATTTAATCAATAATTTCAGCGATCAACTAAAGATAAAGAGAGATAGAAATATATCTGCTATTTGCTCGCTGGTATGGTATGGTTTCTCACCGCTAAACGCTTATTTTTTTATCACATTGTCCGTCTAAAATTGACACCACATACAAACGCCGCTGGAATTTATCAACCAATGACGACCAAAAAAATAACATTAATGTATCTGCCCGGTCATCTGAAAACCCGGCCGCAATGTTAGATTAAATGCGCTATCAAGAACTGGAAAACAGTCCAGATATTAAAAAAAAACGATTAGTTTGCATTGTTGAGAATGTTACGCGACATTGTATATATACTGCACACAACTATCACACTTAATGAAATTAAAATAAGTTTTATATAATTAAAAAACTAGTGTGCAATCTTTTTACCTACATTGATTGCATTTGATACTGTTCCGGGTGCGTTTAAGACGAGAATAAGTATTTGGTAAATTTAATTTATAATATCCGACGTTAAACAGTAGTGCATAATGGTTATAACGCAAGCAAGGGAATATAGGAAAAAAAGTAATAATTAACTTATTTGTATTAATCTGTGTTTGAAATGAAAATAAATCATCTATCAATTAATTTGCAAATAGCGATTATTGATTATGGGAAAATTTATTCATATTAATGTAGTAAATAATATTCTTTATAGTTCTTACATTTATAACCAACAAAATAAATGACTTTAAAGTTACTGAAATTGCTTCTATATTATAAAAATGTAATTGTAGTAACTAAATTAATTCTAATGTATTTCTTTTTCTTTTGTTTCAGGTAAGCAACACTTATTGGCTAATATTTTTCCCTAAAATCCAAATCGATTATGTGGTGAGAATAATATCAATTATAAATAATTATTTGAAGAATTTGCACGTTTTTGTGAAAGTTGTATATCATTAGTCGGGCTTAGAAGACAACTGATGAGATATGGGTAAAATATGTTAAAAAAAACTACTCTTGCTACTTTTTAGATTTATGGCCGCTGTGAACTAAAGTAACGCATATAGATAAAATATCATAAACTTATGTTTTTTTTTATGAAAAGTAAAAAAAAATTAAATTGCCAATTTAATTTTATAATATTATTTTTAGAATTGTAACATATTTATGACATTGAAAATATATTTATTACACAAATTATAGTTTGATATCTCTTAATATAAAAATAAATATTATTTGATTAATGACAATTCAAATATTTACAGTTAAAAAAAATCAAAAGCTTACTTATTACTACAAACAGAATAGAACTAACTTTTAATTACATTTAATTAAACACACAACTTGTACAATAGCATAAGCGACACGCATTTGCGCTTTTGATATTTGATACGAGTTATGAGTCTGTTATAATATATAACATTGCAATAATTTTTTTTAATTGATTTATTTTATTATTTTTTAAAAAGTTTATTTCATCAGCAAATAAAATATGTAATTCATTCATTCTCAATTGGAATTTTTATTATTGATCGCTTTTTATTTTTATATGTTTTATTATCAGTGTGCTCAAAATTAAAAAGCTTATTATTGTCATTTTAAACATATATAGCTGAACACATTTTTTGCAACATAATTCTAGTGACTAACAACAAATACACAGGTTTGGAAAGAATGTGCAAATATTTTGGGAGGTAACATATTAAAATAACGGTTATCGCTATGCCAGTTTTGTTTTGGAAAAAGTACGTACTGATGATTTTGCCAGACTAAAATACGCACCAAACAGTGACTTTCTTGGAATGCATTTGGTACTGGTGTATTTTGTGTGGATTAGTATTGCTCTTAATCTGACAATTTTGATTGTTTATTTATCCAAAAATGGGATTGTTGCTAAAGATAATTTAGATCAACTTTTAACTACTGTAAAGCCCAATCAGCAAACACACGGCTTTCAGTTGGATTTTATACAGGTCCAGACTTAAGTTTTTACGCAAAATTTGACAAATTAAAGGTGCAAAGAGGCTAAGTTCCTGTGAACTACGAGAAATTAACCTTTCGTTTTGGTGTCGTACAGGTATTGGCTGCTTATTAATCAAACCGTATTACTTTAGTAAATATAGGATAATCTTAAAATGCGTGGAACTTTTTTCAAACTTTTGATGATTTTTACACGTTGCTCAACGCTATAACCTTTTATGGTAATTTTTCATACTCTACTACTGAACAATGTACAACAAATTTGAGAGGCTATAACAACGTGGGTGATATAACTTTACAAATGTTATGCGTCCTATTGAAAAAAATGTACATTACAAAATCATGGATATACTGGATATTTTACGGCGGTCAATTTGTGAGTGACTTGATAATACTAAATATGTATTAAAAACATCTTAAATTTTATCATTTTAGTTTTTTAAACATTTAAAACATGCATTATATGCTACTAACATTGTATACTAAGTATTAAAATGTTCCGGACATCAATTGGTTAATTGGTTCCAAAGTTAAGACCAATAATGCGTTTGTGATAAAAAAATAATTTCTTCTAAACGAGTCAACCAACTTGAACCAAATTTTAAATCAATATTACTACACGTATTGCTGACGTTTTACTATCATAGTTAAACTTTGTATATACAAAGATTTTTGCAGTACACTATAACAACAAAGCATTACCAAACATAGGCTATTTACGTAGAGCATTTAGATTTTTATTTGTAAACTTAATGAGCGTGCTATCTGCAATGGAAGTGATTTTTTATATGTTAAATAAACAATTAATTTTTCTAGCTTAATTACCAACTAAAATAAGTTTTGACATTGTATACATTATATGCATTATGTATATGATGATAACGTTGAAGTTTTGTAAAAGTTTTAAGAAAATTGGTTTGTAAATAAATCAGTGGCGTGCAAAAAATCAAAATAAGATTTAAATTTCTGAATAATTGTTCTTTTGCACGATACTGTTTTAT
Source organism: Tachinus rufipes (assembly GCA_963932245.1). Classification (NCBI taxonomy): domain Eukaryota; kingdom Metazoa; phylum Arthropoda; class Insecta; order Coleoptera; family Staphylinidae; genus Tachinus; species Tachinus rufipes. Next base: position 75,040,103 of record OZ010744.1, read on the forward strand.
TTGCAAAACAATTATTTTGAAATTTTTACAGAACTTTCAATAAAACATCACTTCCATTGCAGATGGTACGCGCAGAAAGTCTACAAATAAAAATCTAATTACACCATGTAAATGGCTTATGTTTTGTGCTAATTTACGATTGTTGCCGGTTTTTATACTATTGCTTATAAAAAAGGTGTGCAGGTTTACATTGTTTAGGAGTTTTTAAGTGTTTTTTTTTTCTAGATACTGTACTGCAAAAACCAAATAAAACGTTAGTAATATGTGTAATAATGTTGTCTAAAAATTTGGCTTAAGTTGGTAAGTCAATTTAAAAGATACTAATTGTGTATTAAAAACACATTTTTTGTCTTAACTTCGGATCCAATTAACCAATTTTTGTCCGGATTATTTAAACGGTTGCTTGTTACGGTTAGTGACATATAATGCATGTTCTAAATAAATGTATAAAACCCAAAAATAATAAAATGCATGATGTTTTTAATATTTACTTTGTATTACTAAGTTACACATAAAATGGCAGCCGTAATAGAATTTGCTTCACTATAAAAACGCATTAACAAAGGGAGTATTCAGTTATATATCCATGTACAAATTACAAGTAAATCAACTAAAATATTATTTTAGAGAAGGATGAAATTAGATCGAATTGTTGTGGTGGATATATATTTTGAAAAAGTCGATGCGACCTGCCATACAGCACGCAAAACAATGGTGTTACTGTGGACCAAGTTTCTAGGCCGTGTTATCACTAACCTAACCTAACCTTTTTTTTATTTTTTTTTATTGTGGTATGAGGAAGTTCTATCAGCCTGTGTGTGGAGCTCTCATCCACTAAATTCCCTATCTACTTGGCGTAGTCTTTGTATTTTTGAAATAGCAAAGCATAACTTCAAGAATACACGCCCGGACGTTATCTCTATTGTCCTAGTTTGTCATTTTGACTTTGCTATCTCTCTCCTTCTTCTCCTTTGCGGAGACCACTTCTTTAGCAAATTCTTTTACCAGGAGCCACATTGCTTCACTAGACAGCATGTACTCAACGGAGTCAACTCCGCACTTGTCTCATTTTATATTTTTTATTTTATCTTTTTCCGCGGCCCATCTGCGGCATGCGTAAAAAGTGTGTTGTGGGCTATCCTCCACTTGGCACGTTACACATTTGTCGCTGTCTGTACGGTGGAGTCTTTTTAAATACGCTCTGAAGCATCCGTGTCCGCCCAGAAGTTGACACAGGTAATAGTCGACAGATCCAAATTTTCTCGTTGTCCACGCAGGTAAATTTTTAACCATTGTCTTTGTCCACGCTGCTTTTCCGGTATTCTGGTTTTATTTATTTATTTTTTTTTTAATTTCATAATTGCCTATTTTTTAAGCTTCTTCTTAGTTTGCTGATTTGTTTTATAACCCTCCTCTCTCAGCTTGGTTTGTAGATGGATTGGCATGACCAAAGCAATTACGAGAATGGCTTCCGTAGATATGGTTTTGTATCCGCCAACTATTCTCAGCGCCAGTCTTCTTTGCAGCTTCAGCATCGTGTCCATGTATTTGGCGTATCATAGGGTATTCCTCTACAACTGGGCACCGTACAGCATTATTGAATGCGCCACCCTTGCCAGTATCCTTCTCTTTCCTTCTGAAGGTCCTCTGATGTTGGGCATCAGTATACTTAGTGCTTTGACTGTTTTTTTTACCTTTTCTACTGTTTTGTTAATGTGGACGGTCATTTTGATGTTCCTATCAAACCACACACCAAGATATTTGACAGCGTTCTTTGTGGTTATATCGGTATTACCTACTTTTATTATTGTTTTTTTTTTAATTTTTCGCCACCGTACAGGATGACGGCCTCCGTTTTTCTGGGCGGCGGCAATCTCCAGCTCTAGCCCTAGCCCTTGATTTCTGTTTTAATTCTCTGCACCGCCGTGTTGGTCACCTTGACCCTGACCTCTTCCCCTTTCGCCATTGTTATAATGCCGGTGTCGTCCGCAAAACACAACAGAGTAGTTTCCGTCGGCATAACTACTCCCAGTACGATATTATAATATATAGTCCACAGTAGAAGGCCCAGGATTGAGCCTTGTTGTACCACGCACTTGATCAACATATTTTTTTCTGCTCTTTCTATGAGCAGTTCACTGCTGTGGAATTAGCTTTGAATTACTTTAATAAGCCTCTTGCTCACTCCCATTTTAATCAGTGCTCGTACCACCATTTTCTACGGGACAGTACCAAAGGCGTTTTGGATGTACACCGTGGTAAACATACACATTTTTCTGTTTTTGTAGGCTTTTTTTTAATGTCTTTTACCGTGTCCATCAGCTTTTTTATAGCATCGATGGTAGACTTTTCTTTCCGGAAACCAAACTGGCTGTCGGATATTTGGTTCTCCACTTCCTCCCTCAATCTACTTGAAATTAGCTGTTTGTATATTTTTTCCAAGGTATTTATTAGGCCTATACTTTGGGGTTTTGTTTGTCTCTTTCTGTTGTTTTTGAAGGAGAACCAGTTTTGACTGCTTTCATACCTTGGGAAATTTGCCATTTTGAAACTGCTGATTCATCACCCTTAGGATGATATCAGGTACGGCCTTTACTACTTTTTTAGCAATCTTGGGAGGTATCCGGTCTGGTCCCGGCGCTTTCTTGTCTATTAGTTTTGTGGACGCTTCCTGTACAGTCACCTTCTGATCCACAACTGTTGGCCATCTCACCAGCAGGTGTTTCGGAAACAGCTGTTCGGCCACTTTCATCTGCCTCTCATCTCCGAGCTGGACACCAATTCCCCGGCTAAACTTGTCCGTGACGATTTTATACCCCCGAACCCCAACACGTCGTTTTCCACCTTATCTAGCAGCTTCTTCCAAGCATCCTTTTTTGCCGACATTATAGCCTTTTTGTACTCCGCTGTTTAATCCTCCAGGATTTTGCACAGTTGATCTTTTTGCTGCTGATCGATCTTCTTCTTGTTGGCCCGAGTCTTATTCTTGTCTGCAATATTGCATTCTTTTTTAAGCGTGGTTAGGTGTTCAAACTACCAGTAAACAGACCTGTTTAGATTTACCGTTGCTTTCTTTCTAAAGGATAAGTCGCTCTTTTGATGGCTTTTATCAGGCCGTTGACGTTTGGGTTTTGCAATTGTTCCAGTTCCGTCTTTATTTTTTTACGGAATTTTGGGATTTGCTTTTCCGTTATTTTAAATCCTACTCTTGTCACTGGCTTTATTTTCTTGCCACCATCTCTTTGTTCTCCACCTGTTCCACCCCTTGCCGATCCTTTCTTTTATTTGTTTTGTCCGCCAGTGTTATTTTGTTGAAGCTCTTGGCCCTGTCTTCCAGTTCTTCCATTAGGACGTTCTTTACTTCTTCTTCCGTTGTGTGTTTATCAATGTTTATCAACATGACGGTTGATTGTTTCCTTCTAACCTTATCGCTCTGTAGATTTGCCATTCTTGCCCTTAATCTTTAGCTGTACTTTGCCATTTTCTGTCCTGGTGACACTGTCCACCAAAACTTTTTCAGAGTCTACTTGGTATTTAATGTTCTTTATGACCTACGCCATATGTCGCTCCGTTCTTAGGCTTAAGAATGATAGTTTCTACCATTCTCTTTAAATCACTGGAATTGTCGTTACCTTTGCCGCTCTCTTTCTGGTCCAACCTCTTGGGCGCCGAGTGTAAGCTTATCTGCAGTTCTGACTGTCTAAATACTTCCTCCAGTACATTCCTGAGCGCCGGTGTGTATGCGCTTTTTGTTACAGCGTATACCAGCTTCTTCTTCCCGTTCTCTCCGGCAGTATCCTTCACTTGTTCCAGTGATTTACGCAGGTTGTTGGTAAACTGTACCTGCTGGTCTTCCTTCTCTGTGGATATTACGAAGATAAATCTATCGCTTTTGCTGATTTTTCTTTTACTAGATATGCAGCCGCTTTTTGTGATGCTGCATATCATGTCGCCAGGCACAAGTTTACCCCAGTTCAAAGCTTCTTTTAGTTGCAGGTATTGCTCCATCTGCTTCTTCACAGATGGATTTCCGGGAAAGTCTCTTTTGACATCATTATGAGTAGGTTGTCCGATTAATTGTCTACTATATTTCCCTGGACCAAACTACATTTTTCAAAGGTTTCTTTCGGCCACTTACTGTTGTATATTGCCGCACTTTGTTTGGCGTTTAGCTTTCCCTCTATTGTCTGCTCAATTTTTAGCAGCAGTTCAGTTTTGTCTTAAGACGCAATCTTGGTTGTCTGCGTCTCCTTCTCGGTTGTGTCTTTTTGTTTCAACAGCTCCTTTGTTGGTTTGTACTTTTTTGTAATGTGGTTTGTTTGTTGTTTTGCTTTAAGTAGTTCTAGTTTTAGTACAATAAATTTTTTCTTTTAATTGTTGTATTTTGTTGTCCTTTTGTTCTAGTTTGCCTTTCTGACTCGAATCTGTCAGTTATTTGTCTGCTATTTTGTTTTCTAGTTCCACTTTCTCAAGACGCCTTGCTGTTTTTAGCTTTTTTGTTGCTTCTTTTAGTTTTTTTACCCTTTTTTTAATACCCACTATTGTGTTCTGTACCATCTTCTTTGCAATATCTGCCGTGCACTCTAAAACTTCCTAAATTTGTTTGTCAGTGTTGTTATGTTTGCTTGTCAACTTTTGGGCATTTTTCATTTTGAGTTTGGTTTTGTCAAGTGTATTGCCTTCCTCCCTGGGTCTTTTCTTTTGTTCAACGCTTGTATTTTCTGTAGCACTAAGGTTTATGCCAGGAATTTTTTTGTCAATTCCCAGTTTGGTTACACTCTTAGATTTTGTAAAATCTGAGATTGAATGTCACCTTAGGGGCAATCTGACTACTTTACTTTTTTAGTCAAAAGCTTTCTTTAGTTCAAGGTCCTTCAAAATCTCAGTATTAGTTCCGTTTTCATTGCTATGGTCGGCGTCATTGTTTAAATATCCGTTTTTGTTGCCAGTATCTTTAGAGAGTCCCTTGGTTGCTCTGTTTTCATCGTAATTCTTGAGGTCGCTAGATGATGATTGAGGTGTGCCCGCTTGATCACACTTGCCCTCGACCGTGGCTCTGCTCCGTATACTCGTTGTGTAAGTTAGCGTTTAACATGTTTAGTTAATCAAGTTCCGTGCAGTTTTTACTTTCTGCTAGGAAGGTGTTTGTTATCGTGTTGGAAACACAGTGTGAAGAAGAGAAATGAGGGTGAATGAAAAATTAAATAAAAAGAAATGAAAAGTGTTTTGGTCTTCTAGCCCTTGAAACCTAATAGCGTCGGTTCTCAGAAAACTATCCAGAGTAGACTGAAGAGTTTGACCAAGAGAGGCCGATAGTTCAAAGAATTAAAGAAGGGTGGAAAGTAGTAGTATCATCGCGGTAGCGAGGCCATCGTGCAATGGTGTTGGTCCGCGCATATATTCCCTTATCCGCCACCCGGGGACGCGTCTCAAATGGGTTTCACCTTCCCTTGCCCCCAAAGTCTGGGGTCCAGGAACCTAACCTAACCTAACCTAACCTAACCTAACGTAACCTAATCTAACCTAACCTAACCTAACAACGATGGGCTTCTTTAGGGCTACGTGAAGGAAAAGGTGTATGAGAACAAGCCACAAACAGTTGAACATATTATAGAGATACGGCGCGTTATTAGTAAAATAGAGGCACAGTTATGCAAAAACTTTATTCAGACTATTAGGAAAAGAATGACTCTGTGCAAGAGGTTTTGTAGTGGCCTTTTAGCGTATGTCTTTTTTTATGTTTTATTGCAATTATTTCTCTTCACGTTGAAATAAAAATATTAGCTTAATTGAAAAAAATGTTTTTTTATTTTTTAATTAAAACCGCATTCAATTCATTTAAAACATGATTTTATAACTTTGCAGATACAAATACTCAATAACTATTGTATTATTTGTATGCTTTAAAACATGCTCATTTATTTTCTATATTATAACCCCAAGGCAATTTATAATGACTTCCTTTATAATAACCTACCATTCATAATAATCAACACTTTTGTAAAATATTTATATATATATATATATATATATATATATATATATATATAATATTTTACAATAAAAATTATAAACTTACTATTATATGTATTTATATCAAATATTTTATATTATTAGATTTTCTGGCTTGTGTTAAATCTCCCACATAAGTTCATTGCACAAGTTCTTAAGGCGGCGCCAAAAAAAATTATAAGATAATAATTCTAATACAGAATCACACATTTTGCGAATGGGTGTGTATTTTTAGTGTGCCCAAAGCGGCTCCATTGCCAAATCCTGGACCACAGACGCAGACGATCATTGGAATGAATAAATCTTCATTAAAGTGCTTATTTCAGCCGTAATTCATGCACTAGGGGGATTATAATCTTCTAGCGCTCGAATTTTCGAGATAAAGAGTTTAGTTTCATTTAGTTTGTTTTGTATTTCCTAATAACTCTGGGGCTGCTTGTAAAAAAGTATCAAGATTAATGTGTGTTAAATTAAAACACGGATGTTGTTCGACATTAGTCGTGATTTATAATGTAAGTTTTGATTTATTTGCATATACATATGTATAACATGCTATGATATTCAGTGATTATAAAGTCTATAGTTTTTTGGCATTTTTATGACTTATTAAATTAAGTTATATTATGAAGAGTAGTGTCAAAGTTTACATACTCGTAACATAAATGTTTGAATTGCGTTTGTGGTCTTCAAATACACATTAGATCATATATAATACACGAGATTTGAATTTTGACTGGTCGATTTTAAAATAAATATACAAATACTCGAGTCAATCATACTACGTACGCGTGCTTCATCGGGTTGCATTTGTTCCGTGTGCGTCATGTTTAGGTGTAAACCACCGGCCACACTACACAATGATAAGGTTGGAAATTCCAATTTATACTTGGCAACATAATAATAAATAAACATTATATCTAGGCTATGTTCCGTCTTGTAAAATAATAATAATAATCTTTATTAACGACAAACGCCTTTGAATATACAATAAATGTTATATAATACCAACTTAAATAATTAAACTTAAAACAAAAATAGAGTATAGTAAAATTAAGTATTTACATAGAATTGAAAGTACAAATTAAAATTAAATTTATGACAATTACTTTTATAAACATTGTGTGAGTTTTCAAATAAATTAAAATATAACATATATTTTGAACATAATTACATTGGCGTATTATTCGCGTTAGTGGATTATAGTACCCATAGTTCGTGCGATGGAATTTTACTTTGTTTATGACCACATTCATGAAATAACATATTTACAAACAGGGTTTCATATATTACTGTACGTAAATATTTTACAAAGTTCAATTGTACACACACACAGACAGACAAAATATTGTATCTGTAATAGATTTAGATAAAAAAATATTATTCAAAAATGCATAATGTATTGTTGTCTATAAAAAAATCCGTTCACAATTAATAGTTTAAATTTAAAGAATTATTTGTAAGATGTTACTATAGTTATGTCAAACCATCTAATTGCAATAAGATAAGTTTCAAGTAAAAAGTATTGCAAAGTTCGTTCCATGAGGAATTGTGAAATTTTCTATTGCAGATCAATTTAAAGTGGTACAAGTGACTACTTTGATATTTTGTTGATGAAACAACATAGCCACTTTGCAGCTTATGTGTTAAAAGATTTTCAGTTTTTTTTAACTTTACATCTTTACGTTTGATGCTTGCAATAAGCGTAATAACAGTGTATTCAAAGTTACGTGGTTTCAGTGTTGGCTTAAAAACTAGGGTTTATTGATAGTCAGGATAATCAGTTGAATATAAAAAGTTTTTAATTTGAAGCACGGAATGTATTTCTTTTCCGGTTTTTAGAAGAGCGCCATTTAGAGTGTATTTTAACTATAACCATTCACTCTGTATTGTTTGTTGAATCATCATAGATTTTATTTGTTGCAAAGTCACACATACACTTATGGTAAAAATTAAAACAAACGCTTTTTGCTCCAACAAATTGTTTGCGGGACTTATTTCAATGTTTTTGCGTGTGAATTAGGGTGTTCGGAAATATTGTGTTTGTAGGAATCTATTAAAAAAAACATTTCTAAAGGTTACAACATAAATTACGGCAACGTTTGTTAAATACGGTTTAACGGTTTTTTGTTAGGTGCATTTTTTGCTACAGGGATTAAATTAATTTGTACTGTAAAGAAATGAGTTGTCATTGCAGTTTCTACACAACTGCAATGACAACAATAGATTTTCTGGAGTAGGTTTACTGTCGTTTACAGAATTGGATGAAGTAGCAAAAAATTTTATACTAACTACGTGTGCGAGTGTAATTTTATAATACAAAAAAGAGAAATCATTTTTTTTTTGTTATTTTTAATATTTGCTCAGCAAAGCTTTAAAAATAACTATATGTTTGATTATTTTATTGATTCCTGTAAACAATGGGTAAATTATGTTTTAATTATCATCTTAAAGATATCTGTAATAAAAAAAAAAATTAAATATATTACAGTTTTTAACAGGTCAATATTAAGCGTAACAGATTGAAATTATTATATCACCAATATTTATTAAAGCAAGTAGGTATTACCAAAATTAGAAATTGCAGTAACTTTGCGCATAGAAATAAGCTGCACTAATTTACACTATTGAGATTTCGATAAAATTAAACGAGTATGCTTTGTTAAGTAGATAAGTCTTTTAAACAAAACAGCATGCTCAGGTAATACACATTTAACCGAAATAAATGATTTGAGTAAACTAAAACAAATGACTGTGTAATGTGCTATTTTGCAAATTGAGATAATAATGTAATCGTCCAGAATTTTATAAAAGTATTACCTACTAATGCAATATTATACAAATTACAATTACTGGCTAATTCACTTTTAAAACAAAATAATGTAAATGAAAAATTATAAAACATTTTAGTGTATATGCCAATTGTTCTTTCATGTATAGTTTATTTCTGTAAAATTCTCTCATATATTTTTACGTTTTTTTGTGCTTTATATTAGAATTGGAATAAAAGAATTGTTTGCATAGTTTTTATTCACTCACCACTAATTTGGTTTGCTTTAGAGGATTACAATTTACAAAGGCGCACTGCACTGTTCCTACAATCTACTGATGCAGTTTCATAATTCAGAATAATTTTGAAATATGAATTTTTAAATAATTGCATATGAATATATAATATTTTATTTTGTAACAATAAAAGTATCTTTAAACTTTTTTTTAACTGATAAATTATGATCTATATCAATTAGAATTTTATATTATTGTGGTGACGATACGAAATTATTTAATGAAATACTCATTTCTAAATGAATAGTTGATCTATACAAACCGCTTCAAAGATTATATAGGGTTTTCCAATAAGAGGTTTTATTTTGATATTTAAAAAAGACGGGTATTTTTTAAGAGAAATCAATAAATGTTTAAATCATTGTATAGAGGAAAGTATGCCATTAACATTTGAAAACGATATCAGTTAAATGGCCACCACGGTTACGGTTGCAGTACCACATTCTTTTCATGAAATTTTCCATGACCAATTCGCACATTTGCGGCTGTATGTCCTCAATAACTTCACGAATTTTGTCTTGCTGAAAATAGTTGTTGTCCACATCAATATCTTCTAATTCCGCCTATAAAAAATCTACTAGCACTAGCCTCATTTTTGAAAAAATAAGGTTTAATCACAACGCCAGCCCAAAAACCGCACCAAACAGTGACACGTTGATGCAAAGACTTTTCAACAATCATTCTTCGATTTTCTGAGCCCCAAGTTCGACAATTCTGCTTATTAACGTAGCCTCCAAGGTGAAAATGGGTCTCATTACCAAATATGATTTTTTGATGAAATTCCGGATTATTTTGATGCAATTGAGGGAACCAATCAGCAAAGAAACGACGTTTATGGTGATCGACCGGCTTGAGTTCTTGTGTTAACTGAACGTTAAAAGCATTAAGACTTGAGTCTTTATGCAAAATTCGATATAATGTCGTTTGTGGAATGTCTAATTCTAAAGATCAACGAAAAATCGACAAACTTGGGTTTTCTTTAACACTACGGGCTACATCAGCAATATTCTCATGTGTTCTTGATGCACACGGTATTGATTTTTCACATTACAACCTTATCCCAACAGCTTACATTTTTTCACCATGTTTACTATTGCCAGCCGAGAAGGTGCTTTACGACGATCAAAAAGTGGTTTAGTTTTGAGAACGGTGAAATTTTTATCATTTTTGTAATGTATTTTAATTTCAATGCGTTGTTGAAGCGTGTATCGTTCCATTTTTAATAATGGCGTAGTTTTTACTTGTCAAATGTCAAAAAATATTAGCTTCAAAATTGACAGTTGCCCAAATAGCCTGCTATTCAAAATGAAACTTCTTATTGGAAAACCCATAATACTCATTTTCTAAATTGAATGATATGTTAAATATTTAAATAATTAGTATAGAGAGTGATTCAAATTGTATGCAAATAATATTAGAGGTTTATTTTCAAAACAATTATTTATATGAAAGTATGCTCAAAACATTTGCACCCACTTAATTCAAAGATTTTTTATTAATGTTATATTTAAAAAAAAAATGTTCTGGTAGTTCTGCAAAATACGACTTTACAGCGTTTTTGAAGTTGTTGTTTGATAAAAAGCGAGATATTCTCAAGTGGTTTTGAGTTTTGAAAAGAGATTATAGTCACGGGGGATGAGGTTTGGATGTATGGATGTTGAAATTTCTTAAAGTTGTATTCAAATTTGAGGTTCTATGTGCTATTGACTGTATCCTATCAAACGGGCAAAGTACCAGGTTTTCAAATTCTGTAAACAATCAGGCAGACAGGTAGTTGTTTGAAAATAAAAATATTTTGTTTTGGTATGTTAAGGTTCTTTTTCTTTTTCTCTTTAACAGTTTTAATTATTGTAGTCTCTTTTGGCATATATTCAATTAAGAGAATCTCCTCAACGTCTCAGAAAACTACGGTTTATCATTTGTCTGGTGGGGAGCGGCTATGAACCCATTAGATGAACTCTTTTTTTGTTGAAAGATTTTAAAGGTGTACCTAAGTCTTATCCTCAGTTACAATTCTATAGAACACATTTTTTTTGCGGTAGAGCAATTAAATTCTGAACTACTGAATAGCTTGAGAAGTAGCAATAACTAAAACTTTTATTGGATGGATTTCCTGCCTCATTTGAACTGCTTGCACTAATATTTGGTTATTTTTTTATACATTGCAGCAATTTTTTCATGAATATTTTGGCTACGGTCTTCTTTTAATAAAAAAATGTTTTGATGTTTTTCAATTTAATATGCATATTACTTATTTTTATCTATTTAAATTGATATAATAATGACATGTGTTAAGCGATGGGAACCAAACTTAGAGATGATATTATAAAAGGTCATAAAAACTTGGCGTAAGAACATTTTTGCTATAACATATTGTTTTCACAGTTAAGTAGAGAAAATTAAAAACTTTCGTTGTATATATCTATTTTTGCAAACGATAAATATTCAAATTGTTGCATTAACTCCTTGGTCTTTAAACTTAATATTTTTTTTTAATTCGGGGTTGCTTAGGATTACCGGTATTTAAGATAGCATGTATTGTTGTTAGATGATATTTTTATATACAGGGTGAGTCATATGTAGGTAAAAATAATTTAACTAAAATTTCTAGTTGTTAAAACAAAGCAATTAACCAAAATGAAGTGTAGTAAAGAAAAAAAATCTATTTGTTGCTAATGTATTAATTTTTGAGATCAAGTAGTCTAATTTTGAAAGTCAGTGGCTGTCATAAACAGCTAATATTTGTTTGAAACTCTCTGCTGTGGTTGAAATATTTTTTTCTTCCATTTAGCCCAAATATAAATAGCAGATATAGTTTTTGTGTATGGTTTTTGTAACAGAAGCGCTTTAGCAGCCGTTAGGGAATACCACCGCAAATTCCATAACAGAAAATTTCAAAAATATTCAATTTTTACTTTAGCCTTTTGAAGACTAGGCGAGGTTGGTCTTTTGCAATCTTTTGGGGGCTGCTGCACTACATTATATAAATGTAATGCGATTAGAAGAAATTGTAATTGAATCAAATTAGATTATCTCATTACAAATATTTGCCGAATATTTGTTCTGTTCGGACTTTTGCAAAATTTTGTTATGCGAACTTTGCTTAAGAAAAAATTGGCTTCTTAAAAGGATAAAAAACTACTTTAATTTTACTTTATCAGTTTTATGGATCAATGAAACAGTTTTTACTAGAGATGGAGTTACAAACTTTTAAAACTTACATCGTTATTTGTTAGAAAATCCTTACGTAACAAAGAGTGCGAGTTTTCAGCAACGATTTTCTGACAATGTTTGGGGAGGAATCTGCAATGGTTTTTGATTGAAACTGAAAATACTTGATAATTGCATAAATGCAAATAAAATAGTTGTTTGTACTTTTTTGAACACCAGCTGCATGATTGACTTAAAAACATTTCGTTAAACATTAGAGAATAGTGTTTTTGCAATAAGACGGAAGACTTCCTCACAATGGCAGAATAGTTATAGAATGCTTAAATAACTATTTAATGGTAGATGGATTGGCTGATTTAGTAAGGTGAGATGGCCGCTAAAAAATTTCTTAAATTTGCTTGATTTTTTAAAACAGTTGGTTCACTGTGAGAGAATCAATGCAAGGGAACAGTTGCAGTAAAGGGTGTTAAGAAATGATTGTAAATATTTAAAGAGGTACTAGTATAAACCAAAATAAACAAAAAAGTCTTACTAAACATGGGTCTGTAAAATAACGGTTTTGGAAATAGAAAGCTTATTATTTTTTTCCATCAAAAATAAAAAGCAAAGTTACATAAGATGCTTTTTTTATTTTTAATCAGGCACTATATTTTAGTCTGAAGATCATTTTTTCAAAAACATTATTGGCTTTTTGTTAGCATTTTTAATTATTTCGCAGTCTTGCTACTTACAGAAGTACTATAGACCAATGTTTTCAAATATCTTTAAAGAGAGAAATTTAGAGGGTTTAAATCAGGCGATCTTGCAGATTTTACCTAGATTTATTAAGGCATGTGGATTTTTGTTGGTTGAAACATGCGTATTGTGATTAACAACTTCATTTTGCATAATTGCGTAGATACGAGCGACAAAAAACAATGTGCATGATGATCAAATGCATTTATGGTTTGAACTTGTTGTACATAGTATGGATAAAGCAGCTGCTGGTAGAGGATTTTCTATACAAGGGGTACACTAGTTTTTGCCTTGGCTGATAAACGTACAAATATTTCTTCTGCTGCTTTAGATGTAGATACCGATCATGGTCTTTCAGATAAATAGTTTTGTTTTGCTGAATGATCCAGTATCACGCAATATTTGGTGATTTCTTTTAGATCTTCAACATAAAGAGAGCATTGGTTGGAATCTTATAAGCACAATCATGCATGTTGGCTAATTTTGCGTTAGAGTAAACAGCCATAGCAAACTGATAACTGCAGTCAAATATTTAATGTTTGTTTTACTATCATAGTTAACTATGATAAAAAACTGCTGATAAAAAGTTTTTAAAATATACAAAATGGAGATAGATAAAAACAACATGTTTATAAAGACTATTTTGCTAATTTTGGTTCATACTATTACTTTTTTTAAATATTTTAGAATATTTTTTTTAACCTGAATTAAAAAAATGTAATTTTGCGGTTTTGTAGTCGAAAAAAGTGCACTGAAGACTCACAAGATGAAGGAACAGAAGACCATATACATACAATTGTTTATTTTTAATGCTAAACAAGAATGAATAGATTAGATAATTTACAACGTCTATACTTGAAGAAAGTTGAAAAAATGCGTTATCATATTTACTAATTATGATAAAAACTTTTGCGTATTTGTTTTTTAACTAAAATTGTAGTTTTAATGTGCCCTGACTGATATTTATTTGTAAATTACAAGCTGATGTACTACAATTTTAAAGTGCAGGTCTTTTATGTTGCATAAAATTGTCCAATAAGTGTTGTATCTAAAAGCCGGTGGTTTTCTGTAACATTTGTGCAATCAATTTGAAAGTGTTTTTTTTTTTTCCTTAGTTGTATATTTTATACATGTATATGCTCTTTATCAAAATTATTACTAACAGACTGCAAATAAGCTAGATTTCTACCAACCTAACGAACAAGTTCACTTTAAAAAGGTCATTTATCGACTACCAGAAGAAGTTTGATTCCATAAAACGGCATGCAATTTGTAATGGCATGAACAATGCAAGAGTCGACTTGTGATACACTAACTTCTTGAGGTATATATATATATATATATATATATATATATATATATATATATATATATATATATATATTTATATACAAAAATGCCACACAGATAGATGAAAACATGATTACTGATAAAATCCACTGAGGTGTTATTTACGCTAGCATTGGAAAATACTTTTAAGCTTTAATGGGAAACAAAAGGTATTAACATTTTTAAGTAACCTACGGTTTGCAGACGACATGGCTCTGTTCAGTAACAATATCGAAGAACTGGAGGTGATGATCTCACAGCTAAGCGAAGCGTCAAAAAATGTAGGCTTAAAAATGAACATATTAATGTGTATTTGTACAAACTCAAGTTTATTTAAAAAAAGTAGAAAGTACCTGGGAGGCTGAAGAAAAAGACATAAAATGCTCGTGTTTTGTCGGTCACAACCTATAGCCTCGATACGAAGATCCTTACGGCACATAACAAATAGAAGTTAGGAGTCACTCAACATAAGTTTGAACAATAATATATTTTTTGACAATAGAAAAGTTATCATTAGAATTTAAGGTTTTAATACACTAACTGAATGTTGGTTCTTTAAGGTTCTGCGCTTTAGCCGGTTTAATATCATGCGGTTATAATACATATTTCTATGGACATTGTTTAAAAGAAATACACATTGCTATTTGAACAAATATATACTTGTATTACAAAATTTGCTACGAACTTTTGAAATTGATTATTTTCTAAGTTTTATGATCCGCAATATCCACAGATTGCACAAATTTTGTTTTTTGTATGGTTTTATTTGTTGAAATTCAATAATTTTATGTTGTTATGACATATTTGTTAATTTCTAAATACCATCTTTTAAAATGAGCAAAAATAAATTTTTAATTTATTACAAACCGTCGAATATATCAATAGGATTAAACAAGATTTAAATTTATTGTAAATAATTTATGTTAGGGTAGATAAATTGTTAATTTTAATTTTATTTTAGAAAGAAAGTTAATTTGATAAATTTTATTTTTAGCTGATGTACTGAAAATCTAAACTAACTGACTGAATAATTTCCTGCATATATATTAGTATACAAAAAGTGCAAAGTGTGTTAATTTTTATCTCATGTTTTGCTCCACGACGTGTTAAAATTAATGAAAAAACAGGTTTGATTACTTTGATTATATCTATACAAGCAAAATTTAATCTGCATATTCATTTAGTAGCGTATAACATGTTCCCGAGTTTCCATTACTATTATTAAATCTATTGTCACGATTAACACGGATATATACAACAAAATTTCAGTTAGCGCTTGGCAGCTCAGCGAAACTTCAATCATCGCCCGCCATTTATAATGACTGATTGTTACACATACTCTTAATTGACAGGTTTATTTTAACGCGCTTGCAAATCTTGTTCAATTTAGATCTTTATCTAATTGATATTAATATTATTAAACGCAAGTTGAGATTATGGGTGTAGATAATTGCACAGAAAACAATCAATGATGGCAGATAATCACAACGTGTTGTATGCTAGAACTTAATTAGCATAACTAATTATGTAGGCGGATTAAATGGGAAATGATTAATAATCGGATATTAGGATGGTGATCAGTCAATGTAAGCAAGGGGCGGTGCTGTCATGTCAGCACAAGTTCTTAATGGTGCCAGGTGGTCCCAATATGATGACCATTAGAAGGGTATGATAAATTCAATCATGCAGATTTGTTTTTAATTATCTGATAATGTAAAATGTGATATTTATAATATGTCATAAGTTTAAATATTAGATTATGGACGTTTTTGATTTTATCATTTAATAATAATAATGGGTTTTATATGTTTAAGTGGTAACTTAAATAAAACTTTGTACAAAGTATTTCTTTTTTAAAATCAGTTTTTGCACGGAGTAAAAATAAAATGTACCGTGTCATATATAAAAAAATGCAAAAAGAGAATTTTGAAAATAAATTTTAGAATTTTTGTTGAAATATTCAATTAATTTTGATACGAGAACTTCTAATTTGAGATCAGTGTATTCAACCTCCTACATTTCTTCTGTTTTACTTTACCACATAGCCTCAAAGTCTATAAGTACGCTGGAAAACAATTGCGGAGCACTGAAAACGCTCGTATTACACGGTGCGTTTTATATAATTGTTTATTACTAAACCTTAATTGTATCTTTGATATATTTCTCTTATGGAAATTAGAGTATTTACTATCTGAACCCGTTGTCTGTTGCACAATTAATATATTAGTCAGTTAATTGTAAAACTGCGTTGATGAATTAAATTAAACAACACGTATACGCTATTGCGATATTGATAATCATGGATTGTCACACTTTCAGTAAATATTTTATCTATCAAAGCAAAAATTTATTATTATAATTTAATCAGTTTTAATTTCTTTAAATTTGTAGTTTGTAATTTTGGCTTAGTTGTGTAATGGATGCAAGAGTAAACTATTAAAGTAGATGTAGATATATAAAATATAAATACTATACTATACTATACTTTTACTATCCTCTGTTGTTTACAGCATGCAAGCAGCCAGATAGTAGTTAACATTTATAATAAAACATAAAAATTGTGTGAAGGTTCACAAAAAATTTATTGTAATACTACAATTTGTATTTTATTAGAAATGTTATAGTGGAGTTCAAACAGGTATTAGCCTCAACCATTCAAGATAGTAGTCACTTTACTTAATTACTATACTGCATTGACGATCATTTTGATCTTGGACTTATCAGCAATCTTTCACTAAAAATTTTACATACATTTTAAAGAATGTCATTGTTTGGGCACGATAACTAGGATGCTGTTGATTCTTGCACTGTTTTAACAATAATTAACAGATTAACTTGTTTAATTTTTTTTAAATTTTTGTCCTATGTTTTTCTAAAGTAATCAGCCGGTACATTATGGTGATAATTAAAGCTTTTACATGGCAAAAGGTAATAACCTAATTAGCATCTTCCACTCAAATTTCAAACTTTTTTCACGTGGTGCATCTTCTTACTACTAACGAAGCAATAGCGACTGAGTTTATATGCCAACCATCAGTTATGAAGATAATACAGCACAAGAAGTATATAGCAGAGTAGAAAACAACTTAGAGGAAGAAGGCTTACGTTGCTGCAGTATTGTGATGGGAGCTCCAAATGCTAGTGTGGGTACAGATAGTGTAGGATAAGTGGTAGGCAAGTATGGACTTGGACAAAGAAATAAAAGAGAAGAAAAATTAATTAATTTCTGTAAACAAAAAAGATTGATAGTTACAAACACGTGGTTTACAAATCACAGCAGGAGTCTTTATACTTGGAAGGCTACTGGAGACGGATACAGGAGGCAAAAAGACTTTATCATGATTTTTAGGTGAATTGTAAGTAAACGGTAAAAAGTTAAAAAAAGTTTATTATTCTCTAAAAGTACATACTACGCTATTTTTTTTTGTTATATTTTAAAAATTATGTTGTTCAAAGCCACTTGGCGGGCGACACACTTGTTGAGGCGATCCACAAAGTTTATTGTCTGTCACTTTTGTTAGCATATCTTGAGGGATTTTGGCGATTGCGTTCTTCAAAGCTTCCAGGATTTGAGGTCAAGCTTTGTAAACTTTTTCATTAAAGTTACTCAAACAGATCCTACAGAAGATGCGTGAACGACGGGCAGTATAGGCCGTGTCTCCATCTTGCTGAAACCAAAAAGCTTCTGCATCATGATCCAATAGCGAGCAGAATTAACTGTCACAGTTCTTAAATATAAGGTTAAATAATGCTTATAGAAGATACAGCGCACCAAACTGTTAAACTGTGTTGTGAAATAGTTTTTGCTAAATATCCCGAAGGTTTTTAGTTGCCTAAACACACAAAAGTTTTGTTTGTTTACTGTACCAGAAAGATCTAAATGCGATTTGTCGGAAAATAGCGCCGGGGGTACAGTTGTTTGGATTGCATTGCAAGTTTCTTTACGTTTTACGCAGTCTTGTGAGCTTAATTCTTCGGCAAACATCATCTTATAGTGCTTAAGGTTTGTGTGTAAAATTTGCAGTATTGTTCTGGGCAAAAACCGAAGAGCTACGGCATGTTTTTGCGGAGAACGCGTCGGAGACTGTTCAATAGACGTCCTAACTGCCGCAATGTGTTCTTACACTCATAGAACTCGTTTTTTACAAAGTACATATTCTGTCTCTCTTACATTACTAATCTATTTCTTTTTCTTATCTATGACTGTAGGGTCAGAAACTCTGTTGTGACGAGCTAAACAAAACCCCATTTAAAAGGTTTTCTGCGTTGCTACCACATTTTCCCGTTTAAAAAAAAAGTCTCAATAACAAAGCCGATCTTCCGACCGCGGCATGATTACTACTGAAATTGGCGTTGTAGCCTCGACTTAACCGCATTTCTCTCACCCTGAATGAAGAGTGAAAAACACATAACACAGAAAAAGAAAAAAAAAAAATAGAAGTTTTAATACAAAACTTAGAAAAAAAAACCAATAAAACTAGACAGCAATGTTTTGATAATGAGTGTAAAAAGATTTAAAAAAATGGATAGTATAGGTAGGCATAATGGTGTATAACAGAGTTAACCAAATAACTTAGGACAAATATTTAAAACAAAACAGCATAGAAGTAGAATCTATTTGTCAATGATATAATTGAGTTTGCAGAGATTACTGAAGATACTAGTTAAAAAAACTTTCAGAAAGGTCTGGGAGAGGCGAAAGAAATGGACGTGGTACAAAAATTACAGAAAACTGAAGAGAAATAAAGGTACGCATAGGAATGTCAAATGCTTTTAGAAGGAAAAGCAAGATATTAAGTAGCAAGTTAGATAAATCTGCATAACTGGTACGATAGGAAAAATGTTAAAAAACGGATACAAGCATTGAATTGTGGCTTTGAAGGAGACTAATGGACTTTAAGTGATTAGACTTTAAACCGGAGAAACAAGCGCTAATAGGTAGAATCATAAAAAATAGAAAAGATTGGCGTGCATTTAGAAGAGATTGTTTATTAAAGAACATGATTAAAGGAATGATAAATGCAAATCCGAAAAGAGGAAATAAAATACAAAAGTTGCCTGATGTTTTAAGAAAAGAGAATGGTACCGTGAAATGAAGAATCGACGGAAGACCGAGAAAACAGGAGGAAAGGCACGTAGGACCTGCGAAAAGCACAGCATCAATGATGATGAATAACTCTATTAATTGCTGAATCAATTTGTAGTTTGAACAGCATTTTGAAATTCAGCAATACTTCTGGATTATCAATTACATTATCTTGTTCTAAACAAGTGGTTTGCATTTTTTATTGTCATTAACAAATAGCAATTTACTATACGTCAGATATTTTGTTAATAAAAACTATAAATACATGTATTCTGTTGCACTGTCATAGTCTACAATAATTAAGTAACATTTACTGTTACAGTTTAAATTTCCTTTAAAAAAAAATAGACTAAATAATGCCTATAGAGGACACAGCGCATCAAACTGTCAAACTGTGCTGTGAAATAGTCTTTAGTGATTTTCCCGATAGTTTTTAATTGCCTATACACACAAAAATTTTGTGTGCCATTATGGTGAAAATGCGTTTTGTCGCTAGTCTACACAATAGCGCAGGAGTACAGCTGATAGGATTGCATTGCAAGCTTCAAAAAGCAGCGGCATGTTTTCGCGGAGAACGCGTTGGAGACTGTTCAATAGACACCCTAACTGCCGCAATGTTTTTGGGTGTTTTTACACTCTTGGAACTCGTTTATTACGAAGTACATATCCTGTCTTTTTTACATTACTGATCTATTTCCGAATGGTTTTAGGGTCAGAAACTCTGTTGTGACGAGCTAAATAGAACCACATTCAAATGGTTTTCTGCGTCGCTATCACACATTCCCCATTAATAAAAAAAAGGTTTCAATAACAAAGCCGCGTTGGTCTTGCAAAATCTAAAACGAATAGAAAAATTTGTAAAATAAAATAGATAAGGATATAGGTAAACTATGTAAAAACAGATTGAAAAGTCGCACAAAGGCCAGTTGTTACACAAGATATGATAACTAAAATAGAAAAATAGAAGTTTTAATACGGAACTTAGAAAAGAAACTGATATAACCAGATAGCAATGATTTGATAATGAGTGTAAGAAGATAGACAAAATGAATAGGATGGGTAGGCACAATCTGGTATATAACAGAATAAAACAAATAATTTGGACAAATAATCAAAACAAAACAGCATAGAAATAGACTCTATTTGATTTGTTGATGACATGATTGAGCTTATAGAGAGCACAGAAGATCTGAAGATGCTAGTTAAAAATACTTCATAAAAGGTCTGGGAGAGGCGGAAGAAATGGACGTGGTACTGACACTACAGAAAACTAAAGAGAATTAAGGGTACGCATAGGAATGTCAAATGTTTTTAGAAGGAAAAACAAGATATTAAGTAGCAAGTTAGATAAAAAACGCATACAAGCATTTGAAATGTGGCTCTGATTATTAATTAAATTAGCAAGTTACTATACGTCAGATATTTTGTTAACAACTATGAATACAACACCTGATTTTACTTTAAATAGTTTAGAAAGCAAAGTAGTTATTTTAACATGTACTCTGTTGCACTTTCATAGTCTACAATAATTAAGTAACATTTCAATAAAAAAATATTTTGGTGTCTTGATTGATTAATAATGCTATTAGTACAAGTCATATGGTTACTCAACATTTAAGTCGGTTATTTGAATTATGTGATGAGTTTACAAATAAATCGTCCAAATAAATAATAAAATTATAATCTATGGTAGTTCTAAAGTTTGATTTTCTTTGGAAATATTTCTTATTTCGCAATTATTATTTATACTCTAAGTACCCTAAGTACATGTTGAATTTTTAAAAGGTGATTTCTTACTCAAACCTAAAATATATAATTAGATGTGCATTACTTACAAATTTTTTTATTATTTTTGTTTGTTTAAGTTTAAAATAAAATAAGATTCTTGAAATTTGTTGGCTTGAAAACTACTAAGTTTTATGCTAAAAGATTATGTTTTACATGCAAATTTTAATAAAAACTTAATTAGATGTTGCTAATCCATTTGCATTTAAACATCTACTAAATTGCATGTTTTAACGAGTTTATGACTACAATATAAAACCATCTTGTTCATCTTTAATTGGCTGTATAGAAAACGTTTGGTGTGTATTTGTATCTACTATATACAGAGTGACTGTTAATTTACCATTTTAGAAATAGTCATTTCTTAACTTTAAAAAAATTGTTTAACATAATAACTTTATCAAAACCATTTAAATTCTGCTATGTTAGTGCTATTTTCTAAAGACAAAATATAGACTGTTTTTTTAACACGTGTTGTAATTAAATTTGTCTTTGTTCATATTGGTCAATTTGAGATTGCTCAGAATTGATAAACATTATTATGTAAATTTCTCAGTTTTATTCAGATTAGGGTTTTTTAATTAATTTGGTTGCCACGTTACATCGTTGTTTAAGATCACTTCAAACTGTAGCATTGCAACCATTATACAAGTAAAGACAAATTGTGCATTGTTATATATACGTTTTTTTTAATAGTTTCAGGTATGTTTCTATAAAGTTTGGTATAAAATAACGAACCCTGATGATTGGAAGTTCTATTTATATTGTTTCAAATTAAAAAATGCAAAATTTTAAATTAAAGAAGCAAACAATAATCTATCTAGTACGAACAAAATTTTAAATAGTATTGAATCTTAACTAACATTGATTGATTTTAATAAGTGATTTAATAACACATTATAAAAATTATAATTATTATATTAAAATTATTTTGGAGTTCACTACCCTATATACTAAAATACGTTTTAATATATTTATATGTTGAACTAATCATTTTCAAATGTAGGAATGTAACTCCAATAAAAATATTTATAATACAAATGCGTGCGTTTGACATTTGATTGATTGGGGATTTATATTTTGTTAGCAGCTGGTGTATGATGAGAAACATTTGTATTCACCGGTAGTATATATTATTGATTATATATTTCTTGCTAACATAATTACATTAATATTATTTTGATACTAGAAAGCAATTAATTTATAAAATGATTGCTAAGCATTAAGTGGTTTATAATTGGAAGATTGTCATGTCAGGATTGTTATATATGAAAGATGATGTTATGCAATTGTTTACACTTATATTAATTTGATCGTTAATTAATAAATATTGTGAATTGCTGTTTTTTTAATGCAATTTTGTAAATGTCCTTAACATAATTAGTTATTTAATTTATATCAACTTTAAGCTATTCAGAAACTCTAATACTGTAATATATTGGAAACAAAACCGATAGCATACAGTTTTGGAGAAAAAGAATATGCACTTTTAACTTTTATATATTTTATAGTAATTTTATAACAAATGCCATTTGAAATATATTGGTTATCACAATTATATTGTAGCTCTACCCAGATTCCGTCTTTTATTTTTATAAAAATTAAATTAAAATACAGAATAATACTTGAATTATATTTACTTGGAGAAGTTTATGTGTTATTAATAGATGTTTTGCGATTTAAATAGTTACTAGACTTGATGTAATTTAGAATGGATTTAGTATTACATGTGTTTATTTTGCATATGTTTTGAAACTATGATAATTTCTTATTGTTATTTTGTTCACTCAAAAATTTAACAATAATTATGTTGTTTGATTAAGAATTAGAATTTAATCGACAATGGTCTTGCGTGATTACTAAAAGCACAGTCGGTGCCGATATGCAGTTTCCGGTATAATACACCCTAAATAGCTTATAACACCTCGGTGCTCAAGAATGAAAATATTATATAAATATACAATATTTTCAGCCTTGAATACTACCTTGGGTTCCAGCTATATAATACAAACAAAATTAGTCGGTAATAAAATAATACGCTGAGATCATTTAAGCTCATGTTGTAAAGACACTATATCTGTGGGTATTTTATATCTTCTTATTGTGCCTTTTCTTATCGAAAATTGGCAATTATCATTGCAATTTTGATCTTCGACGCTGCAGCATTAAATAGTCAAAACGATAATTGGCCGTACCACTCAGGTAAGTTCATCAACAATGAAGTTCTCCGACGCCTTACGGATTTTTTTCTTTGTATTTTTTCTTGTATAATAAGTTGTAAAATAGAGTATCATTCTCCACGCGTAATGTCCCAGATACTGTAGCTTTTGTTTTTTAATTGTGAGGATCAGTTTCTTTTCTATATGTATTCTTTGCATGACTTTTCTATTGGTTACTTGGTCTGTCCAGGGTATCTTTAGTATGCGGCATTAAATCCACATCTCAAACGCCTGTAGCTTTTTTGTATTTTTTTTTCAATGTTTAACTCTCAAATTTTTCTTCATTTTCATAAAAGTGGCTGATTATGGTGTTATTTATTAGTATGGGTGGGATATCCACTTATGCACATTAACGCTCAATTTCTCTAGCCTGGCTTAAGATTTAACTAGAGCTTAAGCTGTGAGTTTGTGTTGTTCTATGTATCAACTAGATCTTAAGCTGCGTCTTTAGATGCAAACTCAGCTTATTTTGTTATTTTTAATTTAGGTCAAACTGAGCTTAAATATAGGATACCGTTCTTGAAAGCTCAAACTTCAAAACGTAATCCTAATATTACTAGGGTGTAAGAGAATAAGCTGTTCTTGCTTAAGACGAAGCCTAAGGTTTAATAAATGCATAGTGCAACACAAACTCTACATAAGCTGAGGTTTATTCTGAGCAGAGCTTGATTAAGTTACATCTTAAATAACGTTGTAGAAACCGGGTAAAAGTATTAAAATACCGTTTAAATTTAAACTTTAGAAGCGTGTACACTACATACAACTTATTTTGGGACATAATATTATGGGTTATTAGCAAATATTTTCAGTCTGGTGAATCAAAAAAGCAGATAGAACCAAAGGTAATCACCCTACACACAAAGTACAAATTGTTCAAAAAATCAAGATAAAAAATAAAAGACAAATGCGTAAGTAAGTAGCAACACTTTTTCTTCTGTGTTAGTAAATTATTTTTTTAACTATTTTTATTGTTTTGTATTATAAGATTGTTTGTTTAATATTGTTATTGATCTTGATGATGTCAATTAAAATCCGTAATTTTGATAATATGTATTATTATTAATACATAGTATATTACAGAACGAGATTTATAAGACACACTATTATATATATATATATATATATATATATATATATATATATATATATATACGTAGTTTAAAAAATAAAGCCGAAGGCAGGTAATTAATTGATTTGTCAATACATAACCATAAAATAAATATGTCATATTTGAATCAATTTAATTGTTTTTTCTGTTACTAACCATTGAAAATAAAATGTTCCGTATCATACGCGATTTTTATTACGATACCTATTAAATAATAAAATTGTTCGTGGCAGTACTGAACAACGTGTCATGATGGACATGTAAACGTGAAATAGAAAAATATATTAAATTAAAACCTACATTTTTGATACAATAAGTTTTACGTTTTACTTTATTTTTCATACTCTGCTCATTTTATTGTTCCATACTCTTTCATTGTGTAGCATCAATCAATCAAAGTCCTTTTACAAATATTTCATCATACTGAAATATCAATTGGAGTTTCAAAATAGAAATAAAAAGAATATTAGACTCACATAATCACAAACATTATCATTGCGTAAATTGTGATTTGTATTTTGAGTTACATTTTATTGAACTCGTGAATCTAGTAATATAATTAACTAAAAATGTATTTAATTAGTCTGTGTATACAAAACTGATTTCAAATACTTTAAATTTTAAATAAATATTTCTTTATGTTATCTACAGTACTCATGATAACAAGGCCGAGTCATACAGTATGATATAAATAGACCACGAAAAGAATTGAATCGCTTCCTTCGTATATTTTATCGTTTAAATTTAAATGAATGAATACATGAAAGCGTCAACTGTGCCGGCATTATTAATAATAATGTGAAGAATGTGGCAATCATTTCATAAAGTATAAAGCAGACTGTGACATACTATTAAAACATTACATTATATTATGTTAAATTCTTATAAAATTAAGAAGCATAATATTATTTTAGTTGACTATGTCAATTTGTCTAATGACGATAAACAACTTGAAAGAAACAAAACTTATACATTTATATTTTCATATCCAATTAAATATGTATAAATAGAATAACTAAACAAAAAAATGTGTGTAAACCTAGCGTAAAACTGTCACTCAGAAATAGTATCTACAATTATTCTTAAAACGATGTCAGTTTTGTCAACCGGCATGCAGTCAGACGACGCTTTATTTTCTTAATTATATTATGTACCTTTTATATACACATTTAAATTTAATTTTCTTTGGAGATACGATAATTAATTAAAACATCTAGCGTATGCTAATGATTGATAATTAAATCTTAGCATAAAATCATTAGTAAGTATTAGCTAAATGTTTTAATTAATTATTCTATTTTTAAATTTAAATAGATATTAATAAGAAAAGATCAAAACTGACGACATTGCACACACGCTTAACTGCGTACTTGTCAAGTATTTACATTCACTTACGCCTGCAACACACGCAACTGCGTACCTACTTTTTTAGTATATTTGAAAAGAAATTTTAATAAAGTTTATTTTATTGAAATTAGCACACACACGTTCAAGTTTACTTACCTTATTCAATTTTAAGTATGAAATAGTATGATTAAATTTACTTACTAAAACTGTTTTTATGGTTAGTACGACATTTTATCATAATACTATTTTCTATATTCTATATTTATTTCGTCACAAAGAAAAAATAGGGAAATTAAGTTGGTCATTTATTCCGTAATTTGTTTAAATTAAATATTGAGACGAATAATTGCTGTGATTCTATTCTTATTATTTATATCATTATTTTGATTATATGCACAAAATCAAATAGGTATTGTATGGCACAATGATAATTTAATTCTTTAACTTTTTCTTTACGCTTTTTTTGAAAAAAATTATATTGTTTCTTAAGGTAACTTTAGCATTATTCTCTATTGACCATACTTTTCACAACACTTAAAATAGTCATCAGGAAATATCTATTTTGTTTATTTTCTAGTTTTTAAAAACTGTTTCACAACCCTACCAATAATGCAGTAATTACTTCTAATGAATTAGGGAATGCTCTTATTTAGTTAAAAAGTGATTCTGGTCTTAATGTACTTCAAACGAGTTGTTCGCTCGGCTGTAACAAAAGTAAAAACATAAACAAAAAGAAAACGGTAAATTCTATTTAAGAGAGAAATTAAAATGGATATAAAACTTTAAAGGATAATTAAACTGGCCGTTAAATAAGAGAAATAGTATAAAGATCAATTAAAACCCTACTTTTAATATGCGTGTGTTGTTTTTTATTATAATTTGTATTTATCTTTGTTGTTGTCTTATTTATATAAACGTTTTATAATGGAACATGTGTTTATGTTAGTGGGGAGTGTTGGCAAGTTTGCTACAATGTAGTTATCGTATGTTGTACATTTTATTTTCAAAGAAAGTACTGTTAATTTTGCCAATAAAGTGTATTTTATGCTATTTTTTTTCTATAACCTGCCACAAGTTGTTATATTATATGTCTTGTATGGTCAACAAAGAGTATATTTTGTTATGTTTTACATTTTTAGTGTTCAGTTTTAAATTATATTATTTTTTTATTTTGTTGGATGGTTAGTGCATTAAACTGTTCTAGTGTTGAGTGAAAAAAAAAATTAAGAAGAGTGCTCTTAAGCGCCTAATATATATTTGCGTACTCATGTTTGCCGCTTCTCTAAATATATCTGTACTGATCACACACAAGCGACCAAAGTTTCAATTGTTGCTGGTTTGTTAAAGCAATGCCTTAACGTAGCCCTATAGAAGTAATTGTTAACAGCTAAATTTTTAAATTAAACAGAACTAATGGGGGTTTTTCTTGTTACATTTATTAATTAATACATTGCATAATTTTGGATATCAACCTTGCCATTCTGCCCAAGCTGCCCTATCTAAAACAGTAAGAGTAAGAATAAGCTTTTTGCTCAGTAAGGGTATTCTAATCTATTTATCTAAAGACATGTCAGGTTTGCGCCGGAACCCTGGATACCGCAGTCCTTTGTTAAAACAATCCAGGTTTGAGCCGGAATTCCGGTTAATACCGCATTCTTTTGGGAGTTTGTCTCTGGTTACTAACTGTACACTCGTACGGCAGAGTCCAGAGTCCAAATTAAAAATAATTAATTTTACATATACAGTTATCATATTTACAGTACTTTTTTATTGGTTGAACTTGAAAAACTAGCTGGGATAACATTTCCTCATATGTTTTACAGATTTTACGTTTTTAAACAGAGCTTTTTTGATTCCGGGATTTCTGATATCAAAGATCGATCCCATGGAAGAATCTTTCTTAAATGGTCTTTTAAGTTTTGGTAATAGTTTTGTACTACTGCCACTTTTACTAACTATTTTCCTTCTGACCATTACCAAATTACCTTTTCTATAAGTTTTTGGTTTTAATCTGCTGGTAGCTAATGCACTCAGAATGGTAGCGTTGTAACGTTTAACGTACAAAAGTCCAAAAAACTTTGTTGGTTATTACTCGATTTGAAACATTGTATGTTATTATTAATGCCTTATACATCTAAGGACAGCAAAAGTGGTTGTATTCTTAACTGCATATAACAGAATAAATTTTGTAAAACCATCAATCATTGACAATACATATTTTTTGCCACTTGAACTTTGAGTAAATTGCCCAGATGGTCCATATGAACTGTATAGAACGGTATCTTAATTTTCTTTATTGGGTGGAGGTATCTTTTCTTTTTTTCCGGCTTTGCGTTTATGATAAAGGCACTGCAAGCATGAAGTGACATATTTATCAGTTTTTTTTTTATTTTAGAAAACCAATATGCTTCTTTAAGACGACCTAAAGTTTTTCTACAGCAAAATGACCGGTCTTGTTATGGTTTACTCGTAGTACGTGGTACTATCCATAACTCTTAATTGTCTTTTTTTTTTATAAACTCGATTATCTTCTTAAAGCGTAGTTATCGTGTATTTTTTAGGCATAATCATCTTTGGCCGGTTTTTCAAAAAAAAATTTGAATGCTTTTATTTTCTCATCCGTCATCTACGCGGCCAATACCCAGTGTATGTGAAACACGAAATGTTCAGGAATTTCATTGGCATTGGATATTGGGTTTCAACTAAGTGCATCTACATGCGCCGGTGTAGCCATTTTCAATGACAGACAGTCAGTTACTACTTTAAATTTCTGCCTAATAAATATACGCAAAAACGTTTTAGAGTTTCAAGAATTGCCAAATGTTCTGCTGTTTTCATCTGATTCTTTCTGTAGTAAAGTTTCAGCTATTCTTACCTGCAATGTATCTGTATGAACTTGCAACTCAGCTTCTGGATTAATAATTGCTAACATAGGTCTATCTTTTAATTTGTTTTTTAACATTAAAAAAGACTTTTCTTGTAGCTCTGTTCATTCCCATTTAAATTTTTTCGTTGCAATTTTGTGAATGGTTGTGCAATTTTTGCATGATTTAAAATAAAACGTCTAAAAAAACCGGCTAGACCTAAAAATTGTGTATGTTAGTCGGCTTTGGGAATTCTACTACTGCTTTAATTTTTTTTACCTAGACGTTCAGCTTGATTTTTTTTATTTCGAAACCTAAATATGTAACTGAATCTTGAAAAAAATGAAATTTTTTGGGGCTTAGCGTCAGATTATTGTCTCGTAAAGTATCAAAAATTATTTTCAAATTTGTTAACTCTTTTTCCACATTGTATCACGGGGTTAAAACATCATCCAAACACGCCATTGCTACTGTACTCGTTAAAGGACTTAAGATCATTCGTTAAAAGACACTGGGTCCGTTTGACAATCCAAAAAGCACCTTTTAAAACTTATATTGTCTGTCGCACATTACAAACACTGTCTTGTAAATAGACTCTTTCTTTATTGGAACTTGGTAATATCCAGAGAAAAGATTAAGTGTGGTATAATGTTTAAAACCTCTAAGTCTATCGATCTGGTCATCAGTAAGCGGCATTGGGTGAAGATTTTTTTATGAGAGACTTTAACTTTCTGAAATCTACGCACAACCTTCTATCTCCATTGGGATTGCTTACTATTAAAATAGGTGAAGCATAATCAGAAAACGAATTGCGGATTCCTCCAGCATCCTTTAACTCTTTTATCATCCTTTTAACTTTTTTTCGTTTAGTATACGCTATCTTGTAAGGGCGATAAGTGACCGGCTTATCACTAGTTAGTGTTAATAGCATGGTTGTATTTTTAGCACAGTTTATCTCTTCTAATGAAGCAGCAAAACAATCTCTATACTCATTAGTTAACGACATGAGTTGATTTTGTTGATTTATATCTAACATATTTCCTATTAAAATGTCTTTCTTGTCAAAAGGCAGCAGTGTTCTTTTAGAAACCGTTTTGACTAATTCTACTTTTAAACATGATTGCGCCTTATCTAAAATACTGTCAGTTTTTAAATCCTTAAATACGGCATTAGATTCAGGTGATTTGGCCAGTGGTATCCTCTTAGATTTATCTTAGGCTTTTGATAACATTGATTATGAGATATTATTAATAAATCTGCAGCATTATGGAATACAATACATAGCACATAAATAGATATTGCTATACTTAAGAGCATACCGACCGCTACCTTGATTTGTAGTATTTTAACAAAAACGGAACTTTCCCTTCATCGCTGCTTCTACAAATAATTTGATAATCGATTTATTTTTTTACCAGTACATTTAGAAAGGATTAAACTATGATATGTCAAAGTCAAATTATTGTATATTTTGCTGTACAACAAACATTGGAAATTAACAAATACTACTACTACTAAATAAACAAATACTACTACTACTTTTATTATTAGCTCGTCATTTGACAAGTTGACAATATAATTGAAAAAAATAATTCTGAGACAATAAACGGACTGAAGTAGTATGATCACTATTTTAAAACTGACTGTGTAACTCCAGGCAATGCACTTATGACCGAAGGGGACTATTTTGAGATACTAAAATCCGGTAAACATTCTTTTCCTAGTGCAGACGAGACTCTTAGGAAAAATTTT
The DNA here is from genome assembly GCA_963932245.1 of Tachinus rufipes. Taxonomy (NCBI): domain Eukaryota; kingdom Metazoa; phylum Arthropoda; class Insecta; order Coleoptera; family Staphylinidae; genus Tachinus; species Tachinus rufipes. The sequence goes on from OZ010744.1 coordinate 75,070,574, forward strand.
AAACGCATACTTAATAACATTCATACCTATATTATAATAATCTTTAATTTATGATTATTTCATTAATATGTACCCAATGAGTTTAAGAACGAAGTTGTGTAAATTGCCTCTCCACAATTCTCTATCCTTAACAAGAAGTTCTATAAGGATTTCCTATTTTCCGTCTTCTTTACATTATTTACTGCTACGACATATTAAATAAAAATTGTATTAGTAGTATATAATTCCTATAAATTTTAACTAAAAAAATACAAACTTTTTAATTTTTGGTAGTTACCCCTTATCATTGAATATTGGAAAACTTATCTAATATACACCTTAACAATGCAATAATAGCATCAACACCTTATTGTAAAGACTTGTGATTTTTGATAGCAAAACTTTTTCTGAACCTTATTTCCAAGTCATAAAAAAGTATAAACACATAAATAGCTACCTATACATTTATTCTTTAAACAACTTTATAGAACGCTTTCCAAATAACCCAATTAACAATATCCAAAACGAATTTCTGTACCAATTAATCCAAATCCAACCACTAAACAATTGGCATCAATAACTAAATTTAAAAAAAAATCTATCAAAGCCGCCAATTCTAAGATAATAACTAAGTTTTGTTATCAACATAATCATAATTTAACAGTCAAGTTTAAATTTCCATTGAGTTCTATGCATGAATCTTTTCAGTATCCAATAGGACAGAATACTCACCTAACTAAATAACATTATTCTCATATACTCTACTCTTTATATTGTTTTCATTACCATAACCATACACATTGGCAGAAAGACCTCGGTCGATAGTCCTATTCATATGCAAACCAACCGTTTCTCTATATATAAATATAAAATAAATATATTTACTACTACCGTTTAATTTGACAGGCGAGCAACAAAACCGTATGTTTAATAAAATTTATAAAATTTATAATGTTGATATTTTTAATTCAATTAAAAAAGTATTATAATAAATCTACTATATTTTATCGATGTTGTTTTGATATTTTAACATGTATCACGGTTTGTAGACTAGACACGGAGAAATGTACAGAATGCAGACAAACAAATATAAAAGTAAACTGATGAGATAAGAAAGTAATTACAAAATATACAATGCAATTTTCTGGCATAAATAAATAAATATGAACAGTAACAGCCAACTATACTATGTAACGTCAATATCCGCTCTCCGCTTCATCTAATCACCGAGACAACCGCTATAGTCTATAAGTAACTATTCCTCATTTCGTAGAATAGTTACTTATAGCATAAAATGTACGTCATCAAAATAAAATGGATTAATATTAATTTTACTAATATTGTAGACAGTAAAACAAATAATTATATAAGTATCGAATTAGTCCAAAGAAAATGCTTCTTAAAGAAAGCTACTCTTAATTGGATTGCTTCCAAAAAAAAAACAAACGAATTTATTAATCTTATAATTTAATTGCAGTGTCTAGACATATCTTACAATAACAATTATTGATAGCTCTGGATAATTTTGTACAAATGTCTGCAACACATAGTAAATAAGTTTCCGGATATAGCTGTAAAATATTTGTGATATTTTATTATATTTAATAATGTTGCTTGTAACTGTGACAAATTATAAGTTTTATGATTGTAAAAGTAAACTGAACTAATATAGTTTTCAATTCAATCAATTACTACTACAATATTACATTAAAAATACAATTGCTTATTTTAATTTTATCGATTAACTAAGCAAACTTTTTGTCTTAAAAGTTGAAATCTCATCAAATTGTAAATCGTGGATTATACTTTCGATAAACTGTAACTAGTTTTATCCATTATGGAGATCAAAAATTTTCATTGAAGTAGGATTAAATTTATTTTAATATAAACTAATAAACTTTTAAGAGTAACCTACTTCAATCCATTTCTGAGATCTCAGCAAATAAATATAACTTTATTGAATTCAAGTTCCAGTTAGATGTATTCTCACAACTTTACATAACTGTACAATTTATGATGCTCTATTTATACTCTCAATACAGATCTACTTTTAACTACATTGGAAAACTGGCATGTTTAACGATTAAACGTTCATGTATTATAAAATTGCCGTAACAATACAACGCGATTTATATACTAAACTTACAATGTCGACTGGTGAATCCATTGATAAAATGGAAACACGTAACTGTGTGGTGAATGTCGGGCATTTGGCTATTGTTCAATGTTCGCGCGCATTACACCTATATATCTACGTTAACAGATTAAATATATCAACAAACGATCCAATGCAAATAACGTAATGTATGTGCAATTGAATGCTAGTTTATGTTTAAATATTTAAAGTCTGGTGCGCGGAATTGCATGGATGCGTGACACTAATTACATATTCCGAAATAGATTGGATTTATTTAATTACATTACAATATTGTTGGATTAATCTGAATTCTAAAATTTATTAATTTTTTTTTTGTTGATATTACATAGCAACAATATTTAGTGAGTACTTCATTAATTAGATTTTGTGTTTTAATTTATTTCTTGTATTCTTGTTTGTTTCTTGCCAACTAAATACCAAACAATTGTTTCGGTTTTTACAAATCCTCATCAGTTCATCTTGATGTGAAAAGTGAATTCGAATAACTGACTTACGTGCTCTTAACACAAGTTAATAATTGGTGGTGCAAAGTAGCTCTAACATGTTGTTTCAGTATCACAACTGGCAACCAAATTGCAATATGTATAGTCTTTAAACTCGGTTATTTAATTACATAATCTAATAACTGAGGCAACATAATCTAAAATAGAGCTTGCAGCGGTTTATAGTTATTTTTACCGAACCTATAGGCTTATTAACAAAGAATAAATTAGAAAAAAATATTTTGATTTAATTTAGTGTATGATATAAAATTATCAGCTTAATAACAAATGTAGTAGGTACGTCTTTATGGCATAGACTGATAATTCAAGCGTATTTTTTTAGCGGATCACTCAAATGTTACTTTTGCGGTTTGATTACTAAAAAAATTATTTTAAATTAATTTACTTGCTGCATCAATGGTTGAACTTGTTAATTAAGGAAAAAACCCGTTATGATGAGACACATAAACTATACTGTTGCTACCGGTCTAATACTAAATTATTTACTAAATAACTATAAAAATATGAATATTTTTATTTTGTATTGCTCCATCAAAAGCAACAAACAACACACAAGGTCAATCGAGATTATTAAACTGTGTAATGTATTTTTTATCAAGAATTAATAAAAAACTTGTTTCTATTGTTTTAATAATTGGATGTTTTTGTTTGTTTCAGGTAAGCAGTTGCATTTATTATAATAAATAAGCAGCAATAAGTAAGTTTATTTTTAAAATGAATTTTTTATACGACAATGTTTGTACTCATATATATCTAGTACACACAAAGTATAGTTACAAATGATTACATAACTGAAAATAATGTTAGTTCTATATTTTAGTGATTGAGCTATCGATCGAAGTTTATCAGCCTGCGAATTTAAAATATTACAATAAAAAATGCTAAAAAAGTTATGGTTTATTGTGTTTTTGAGTGAAATTATGTTTTTAATTAATGGGTTTCAAGGAATTATGAGTTTATTTTGAGTTTTTGAATTATTTTGACGTACTGATAAAAGGAGTACACCTCATTTATTGTTTTTATATGTAAGAGATTGGAAATATATTATTTGGGGTGTAATTTTGGATTTGATAAATCGAGTTTGTGGACTAAAGCTGAGTTTAGAGTCAAAACTTACTCTTAAATATTTACATATTTGGAGAAGTTTTATGGTTTTCTTCAAGTATACGGATTTATCTGGATTTTATTTTAAGGAATTAAGAGTTTGGCTTTAGAATAATTTGCACAAGTTACAATAAACTATTTAAATTTTGTACCCGTTTTGTAATTTACAATTTGTTATGTTAAATACTGACGTGTTAGTTTTATATTTATAAACATGATTCTTACTTAAACAATGACGATGATGTCCATGCCAAAATGTTGATTGTGCTAGTAAAATATAGTTTTTTTTCTGTTTTTTTTTTCATGTTTAGAATTGCTTACTTAATATTTGTAATTTTTATCAGTTTAAAGAAGCATAATGAGTGGTTTGCAACTTGAACACAGAAAAAATGCAGTAGTTTAAAAAATATCTATGAGCAAATGGTATCAGTGTATAAAGAAGCCTGTCCTGTTTTTAAGTAAACTATTGGTGCAAGCAGTTCAAATAGGACAGGAAATCTATTAACGATAACCCAAAGTGTGGAAAACCTTTAGAAGCAGAAACTGACAAAAATATTAATAATGTTAATTTGTTGCTGATTCATCTCTGAATAAAAGTTTCACTCATTGCTAGAGAAATAAGAATACGTAACGTAGTGTTTTTTAAAACTTTTCAGGATGATTTGTGAATGAAAAAGTGTTGACACGATGACTTTCTAAGCTGCTTAGTTTCTAACAAAAATTGTACAGACAACAAACTTGCAAAGATAATTTGACTGCTTTATCTTAAGATAAACACTTCTGTTATAGAATTGTAACTGGGAATGAGAGTTGTCTACACCACTGTGATTTGTCTACAAAATAAAAATTTATACAATGTATTCATAAGGGCTCTCCACCACCCAACAATGCAAAAACGTAATTTCTTTACCAAAAAGTTATGACTACAGTATTTTGGATATACACAATTAAGAACTTAAAAAAGGTTATACACAAAAATGCACCCTTTAATTATGCTCAGAAAAAACGAATTGTTCAAACAGTAGTCAATGAAGGCGGCTTTAAGGAATTACAACATCAACTTTATTTTTGACTTTGTCTTTTGTGTACATTATCTTTTTTTTAAATTTGAAAACTACTTAAGAGGGCTTTTTAAAAAAACTAAAAAAAAATGAATTTCAAGGTATAGCGTTTCTTGAAGTTTGTTACAATAAGTTTGAATTTTATTTGTTCTGTAATTTCTTGTTTTTATAGCTAGGTAGATAACATAAAAACTCCCTTTTTATGAGTTAACGCTTTATAATATTATACAGCTGTTTTAACTGTATCTCTAAAAATTTTAATAGTTTTCTTATCTAATATGTCAAATAATTTAATTAAAAATTTGACCATTTTGAATTTAAAAATGGCCATTAAAAACAGCTGATTAAATAAAGCTAAATTAAAAATAAATTAGTTTTTTTATTTAGAAAATATAACGTGTTTCTATTATTATATTATTTTAAAAACAATATAGTTAGAAGGAATCGTTAAAACTTGCTTCTGAAAACAATATTATTTTTTCCTATTCTATATTATAGTGAAATTTTATTATAAGAATTATTAATCATAGTTATGTAATACATTAATTAATTGCTCATTAATAATTTTGTTAATAATACCATAATTGATATCAAATGATATTATATAACCCTTTAATAATGATATTATCCGCTTTCCTCTAGTAAACTAATAAAGGATTTATCATTTCATAATGAATTAATCTTATACAAAATGAGAGTGTATAATTATATGACGCATTGAGACAGTTTCTTGTCAAAATCTATTATTAGCTTAGCCTCTTTAGGTTTTTTAAATGACAAATTACACAAAAAAGGTTTGATAAATAATATATTTTATTAGATTATTTAATACTTTATGTAATGGAGATAATATACAATTTACTTACAATTTATTCTTATAGTCCCAAAATAAAAAGTACGACTTATAAAGTGAGTTTTATGTATCGGAAGCAGAACAAACTGCAAAGTAATTTCTATCTAATTTTCTTTTTATATCCAAAGTTTTTATACTTTTACAATTAGAAAAACTTTATATATAAATATTGGTTCTAATTTCTCATTAAATAAGTTAGTGTAAATATAAAAGTTTGCACATATAATATCACAGTCGACAATTGAATCAAGTATTCACAAAGAGGTAATACATGTAATTAACTAATTGGATTGGTTGAGTTTGATAAGACCTAACTTTGTTTCATCTGTCTGAAGATGATGATGATACAGTTGAGAAAACACACCGCTTCCACAAAACGATGTTAATTACTTTAATGTTATTTTTTGTGGAGATTGTTAAAGTATACAAAACGAGATATGGTATTTGAGTATGATATACTCTAATTGTTTGCTGTATGTTCTTACGTTATTTTTTGGTATTTTATTATGATATAATACTAACATAATATTTTCAAATAAGTCGTTTATGTGCCTGCTACAACATAAATCAATTTAATTAGATTTAGTAGTGTTTTTTATTGATCAATATCACTTTTAGTACTGCAATATAGAAAAAGGAACACAAAACTTAAAATTTTAAGCCGATGTTATTGTTACTTTCATAAAAGGACGCATACTGAAAGAATTACGTGAATATAAGTATTCTGTGTCTGCTTTTAAAGATTTTAATAAACTATAAGACTGTTTTGCTCAATATATAATAATAGTATAATTTATTAGTGAATTTATTTAGATTGTTTTTTCTAGTATTATGAAGCACTTAATCTAGTGTGCGCATACCAATAGATATGAATTTAGCAGTTGTATTTTTTTTTAATATCATAACTTTTCTAATTCTATGGAGATTTTACGTAAAGCAGATAACAAAAAACTAACATAGTTTTTTTTAAATTTGGTAATGTAGTTTACGACGTTTTTTTGTCAAAACTTTTAATTAAAATGTACAATAATAGTTTTATATGATTAGTTGAAATGAAAAAAAACAAAAACAAAAAACTTATTTATGCTATTAATTTGAATCCCATGTTAACATATTTTGTTAATTATTAAACATGTTTGTTTTCAGTTGAAATGTGCGCAAAAAGAAATAAAAAAGATAACATCTATCATTGTGTAATAATAGGTATATAAATGCAAAGAGTGGCCGAATGACTTCCTGAAGACAGAAATGACACCTATAGCAAAAAAAAGAATCAAAGAGTTGTGCAAGGAGTATAGAAAAATCAGCTTGGTAATGCAGACAGCGAAGATCTTGTTGAAGATAATAAATAAAAGTCTTCTAAGATTCACAAAGAAAAGAGCAATTTGGATTCAGAAAAGAGATAAAGACAAAGGGTGCGATTAGTATAGTGAGGACAATTGGGAACATGTATTTAGAGAAAGTTTAAGAGTGTGTTTTATAAACTTAGTAAAAGCATTTTACTGTGTTTGGTTGAAAAAACTGATAAACATTTTGAAAGTAATAGAAGAAGATTGAAAAGATTAAAGACTAATAGGTAATTTGTATATGAGACAATAAGTAGCAATAAGGTTAAATGACAAAAGGACCAAGTGGTTTCAAATTGAATAAAGAGTGAGCCGGACCTGTTGTTTTATCACCAACGTTGTTATATAAGTATGCAAAAGAGATGTTAGCAAAGTGCTGGAAAAAAGACAACAAAGTGAGCATAGGAAGCAAAAAAATAAAATCTTTTTGATTTGCTGATGGAATGATCGTGTTTGCAAAGATCGTATAGCAGTAGAGCAATTTGGATTTAGAAAAAGGATAAAATAGGTAATTTTTATATGAGACAACAAGTAGTAATGAGGTTAAATGACAAAAAGACCAAATGGTTTAAAATTGAAAAAAGAGTGAATTGGAGTTGTTTTATCACCTACGTTGTATAAATATGCCAAAAAATGTCCCTGAAACAGTAACAACAAAGTGAGCATAGGAGGCAAACAAATCAAATCTTTTTGATTTGCTGATGGTATGATTGTGTTTGCAAAGAAGAAAAACTGAAGGTGTTACTTAAAAAACTTGAAAAAATGAACTGAGTATAAACGCAATTGTTCGTGAAATTTAAAGCAAGTGGAAAAGCGTAATAAGTACTTTGGTATTAAAATTTTATAAAATTGGAAAAGCAAAAGAAAAAAAAAATTTTAGAAAAAAAAAAACAAGGTTTTGAATAGAAAGTTAGATATCAACCTGGGAAAAAGAATTCTATACGGATGTGAAACGATAAGGAAAAAAATGGACAATTTATGGCAGATGTGTCAAGAAAATCAAGAATAAAACTAACTTTGTAACACCATTAAACCTATAAATTACCTCATATGCCATTTGCTTTGGAAAATGCGCCAGCTATATTTCAACGAATGATAGATCGATTTAAGAATGGAATTTTAACCCTTTGAATGTTTGCTTATTTAGATGACTTAAGTCTGATATATTAATCACAATTTAATCTATTGTTTAACTTAGTTAAATCTCTGATTTTTTTTTATTTCTAACTTTTGATTTTAATTATGACATTTTATTCCGTATAATGTTTGCAGCAAAATGATAAACATATTTAAACTGCATTCTTAGTACGTTTTTAAGAATATTGTTAAATAAAACATGTAATGCACAACATTTTTAAGCAACAATAATATTATTACAATTTTATCAAATTATCCTTCTTTTTTCTGATTTAAAGCATGATACATAACCTAATTACAAATGCATTATGATATTTACAAACTCAGTTAAAAATACACAATTTAAGAAGAGCTTAAACCACCCTAATCTTAGCTTAAGTGCAAAATAAAAGACTGGCCCTTAGTGATATTATCAACTACGCTTAGGGATATTAAAAATTTGGCAACAATCTTTTAAAATTTAAAAGTTGACAATCTAAAAGCAAATAGAGAAAAATTGTTAATTAGTTGCAAAAGAGGTCAATTCCTTAGACACATAGTTTTGATAATAAACATCCGATTAAGTATGCGAATAGACTACTTCCAGTGCAGAATATTAGCGCAATGTGCGTTACAGTTTCAGTCTTATAATTTAAATTATGTCGCAGATGGATTTTGAAGACCTCCGAATACTTTAGAATCACAACCTTCTTGCAGTACTTGCAATATAATAATTGATCTTTCTACTATGAAGAGTGTTGATATTTGTACAGAATAGTTAAAAGATCCACATCTACCGGTCATTATCAAATGTTTTGAAAAGTCAATTGCCGACGAAAATAGATACTATTGAATATTCAAAAGTTCTATTATGATACAAAGAGTGCTCGATTGGTATGACCAAATAGATTTTGAAGAAGCCCAACTAGTAGTCCCATAACACGAGATAGTATTTATGCAGCAAGTAATGCTTACACATTGACCACTCTTTTACACTTTTCTATCATTCTGAAACTAATAACGTTTAGAGAAGATACCAAAACATAAAGTTAAAACTTGCTATTATGGTTGGCGACAATTACTCTACATGGCCCGAAAAGTTTCCAGCAATTTGATTCTTGTTACACTCAGTATAAACCAACTTACTGGTTATATGCCGGTTTACTTGACATTTAGAAGAGAGTTACTAAACTTAAATGACGTATCTAGGGATGTTACAGCAGTTATTCAATTGGAAAACTTTGTAGAAGAAATCAACTTTTATCTACTCAGACTTGCTAATACCTTGAAAGAATCTCAAGAATCTAAGATGTTGCTCAAGATGCTTGCATAAAGATTAGTGATAGCCGTCGTCGACCAGACACAACATATTGGACCGGTGACTATGCATTTATTTATTTATTATCATTTATTAGTGCAAATTTGGTCCAGAAGAAAAATAGATCTTATATTACCATAAAAAAACATAGATCAACATCGTATGAAATAGATTGCAAGGAGGAGCCAGAAAAGCCTTTGGGAGTATTACATTACTACGCTAACTATCTACAATTGTTCTACTACGTTGCACTTAACTGCTGCTGATTTCTGTTCATTCAGTCTAGAACCAAAGGGAAAGTTTGTGGCGTGCGAGGATTTATAGGGTAGTGCGAGCGCGTTTCTACGGCCAGAGCCAGTTGTAATGGATATCCTATAAGTGGCTAGAGCCAGTTTTAATGAATCGAGCAATATAAAAAGAGGGTCATCCTGAGCGCTGTCTATTATGGTCTAACCTTAACTCTTTCGCTAATTATAACGCTGCTGGCTTTAATTACGCGCATACGCTAACAATTAGCTTTGATTGTATATAAATAATAATTGTTGTGATGCTTTGTGGCTTACGTCATTGTTTATTGCAATTATAGGCATTATATTTTTACGCTGTGACAATTTTATGGCTTTATTGCGCTGCGTAATTGCTCATTGCTGAGATATAATTTCTCCCTAATACTAATCCTAAGCCATATTAATCAGACAGTTTGACAAATCTAAATTACAAACAGTTGCCACTTAATAAACAAATTATTGTTAATTGCTCTTTTATTGACGTTCAACAAAATCTTATCAAATAAATTATACAACGTTAGTTGTTCTTATTGCCACCGGGGCAAACAATTACACACATCGAATGTTGTTATAACTGTTTTTGTTTTGTTTCAACGGCCAATATTTTGGAACACATTTTATTCAAACAGAGCATATGAAGAAAGGGCAATTAGATCTAGTATTAACTAAAACTTTTTATTTGCATTTAGTAGGAGTATGGCACACCAATACTAAATTCTATTACGGAATCTATGATACTATTAATATATACAACAAAAAAAAAGAAATTTAATAATAGAACAGATATTTACTGCAACTTTATATTTAACTGTTCAAACAATGCAATTTTTTATTACCAACAATTAGACTGCTAACATTAAATCAGTAAAACTTATTCTCAGATTAATCAAGTTATTATTCACTCTGAATATCAAATTTTAAATTTGTAGCACTTGGTCAACAGAACTTTGTTGAGGAATTATGGTATCTAATAACAACATTGTAGTTCTACTGGGTTAACTTTTTTTTAATAAACGTACTATATGATAACATAACTTTTATGCAATCTATTCGTAAAGTTAGTAATTGGTTTAATAATTTTAAAACAATAATTTGTATTATTATCGAAAAAATTGCACTTTATAAATTTATATTTTTATATAGAAAAGGACGCTTAAAAGATTACAAAAGCGCTACCGTACTTGTATTTCTACCCTAGACATTAAGCGTCTCACATAATTTATAAAAAAAGCATAGCATAGAGCTTATTTTCTTTTAAATTTGTTGTTGTTTACAAAATCTAATTTACATACATTAAGATTATAATAATCAAATGTCAACTGCTTTAATGCTTTAATTGTGCTGGTGTGCACTGTATAGTGTAACAAATTTATTTTCAGGAACATAAAGTATAAACATGCACAATAAATCAAATTAAGTCAAAATGCTCATATTCATCTTTGACCTTTTCTGGGCCATAAACTTGTAACGAATTCCCTCAGTAAAATGAATTGGGGTAAAAACATTTTTCATTATAAATATTGTAGAATTTTCTGTAATAATAAATAATGGTCTCGTATGTAATGACTATTTCAATCTATAGAACTTTTGATTTATGTACAATATTATTTATATTAATATATAAATTAATAATATGAAACGTCTAGGAGTAAATAGATATTAAATAATAACATACTTTATAAGATAAACATGTGAATTTCCAAATCGATACCACGTCGTAGCATTGCGTCACATTGCGAGGGAAATAGCAAATTGTCTGACTATTAATTATGAAAGAATTCTTAAGTGACATCACGCCACATATATTATGTAACAATGGAGCGGTATCTCTTCCCAAGGTATCCACGTGTTTAGAGAATAATTAAGGGCACGATGCGCGTGCATAAAAACTGACATTAACGTCTAGAGGACACCCTCATTATCTCTACTTAAGATAACTTAATAAAAAAATTTGTAGGTATTGATCTATGTCGACCGCAGACTGCTGCTTATTTATTAATGCGGCTAATTTTAGTTACGATACGTGCGGCTATATTTATAGTCATTGTGATTTGTAATAATAAAATTGGAAATTAATTTCTTTTAATCTGCATTACATATGTCTGGTAGTTCAGTACATAATAAAAAAACGATATTATAAACAGATAAAACTAGTTTCCATTGAAAAATTAAATAAGCATAATACACTATTGGTGTATATTTTTATATATTTATACAAATCAAACTTTTGGCGCAGCAAGATATGACTTAATTACTGCGTTATTGACGATTAAAAATAACATATATCAATTATTTATATAAAAAAAAATATTATGACGGACAAAGTAAACATACTTATAATATCTAAAAAAAAAGTAATTATTATGATATTGTAAACGTATACAATAATTAAACAAAACCTTCTGTTTATTATAAACTATAGGAAAGTAAAATAAATAAATAAAAACAAAACCTGCCGTTTTTTCTTTATTATAACTATATATTTATGCTGAGTTCGAAAACAACTTATAACTACTTGAATGGTTTTTATCTAAAAAAGACATGGTTGAATTGATATGTGTATTTTTTATATTTTATATTCTTGAATCTATTCTGAATAGTCTTGAATGTAAAAATACATTTTGATTAAATATGATATTTGAAACCCAAATAATATACAGGGAATTCAAAATTTATATATGAATAAAACATGCTAAAATATATATATTTATTGAAGCATGTTTACTAAAATAAAAATAAAAACAGTTTTTTAAGTTTTTAAATTATTTTTTAATTAAGATATATTCTTAAATTGCATTTTTATAATGGTTGATTATGAAATTTATTTTAAAAGTTTTTTTTTTGTACATATTCTCATATAATATTCAACTTAGTTTTATACAATATTTATCTTTTTTTGTTCAACATGTTTTAAGCATTATTTTATTTATAAACTAGCTATTTTTGCTATTATTAATAGGAGAAAATACGCTATTATAAGAATTTACAGAATCAAACTCAGCAAGAAAACGCCTGAATATAATTGAATAAAATTTTCACACATTGTAGAAGAAAATTCAATCTTTGCTCTCAAACTTAAAAGAAAATTTTGCAATAAGTCGTTTTTCCGCAATTAATTTTTAAATAGTGGAGTTTTTATTAGTTTTTTACTTCTTAAATATAACTGCAAGTCTTTAACGTAAAAAATTAAGGATATTGTATGTAGTTTAACATATAAAATAAATGATGACTGAAATCTTATTGGTTGGATATTGAGTTGGTTGGCGTTTTGTTCCATGAGAACCAATTTTAATTTCAAAACGGCGCTGTACAAGTCAATATTTATAAAAAAAAGTTCACCTATATTCTTGTAGATGTGATAAGATTTCAGTATGTAATGTTATCTAATAATATTTTTCTATAACAATACCTTATCAGGACGCCGCGTCTAAGCCTGGCAATTTTCTAGCGTTAACAATATTCATTAATTAATAAAATTTGCGTTTGTATACTCTATCGACCTCAACCTTAACCAAGTTCTAGCAAGCCAAAAGTTCTTTCAAGTATGAGAGGTGAAATGAACCGAGATGATTAATGTTTGTAATTTGTTTGTTGATAATTTCTGCCGTAAATTCAGTACTCTCAGCATGAGAGGCAAACACATAAACAAGTATCCTATGCTGCCGCTCAATGTTTTCTATTTAAGCTGACTTTACAATCTTTTCTTATTTTACGGTTACCTACACGATTACTTATTATTGTCTATTTTATTTACTGAAACATTTAAGCAACTAAGTGTTTTTTTTTAATTTATGAACAGTTTATTGTTTAAAGCACTTTTGTCACTTTATCTTCAAGTTAGACTATAACCTAGGTCTGTCTAGTTACAAAGTTTACACCCAAATAGATATATAAAAAAAATTCTACATTACTGTTTTATGGTGATCTGTAACTAAGACCATTATTTTAAGATTAATTGGAGTTCTAAGAGTTTTTGGTACATTTATATGTATAGACACTTTTACACACAGCTCATGTACTTTAAGACCATTCCGACCTCTCCAGTGGTATTATAACGAAAACAGCAAACAAGGTAGCGATTGAGATGCTTTTAAAGTATTTATTTATCATCGTTTTTGTATTGAACTATTAGAATATATCTAGCAGATTACCCAGTAGGTTGTATCACCAGTCTTGTCCTAGTCTTGCATGTTTAAGAGCTGCTTGCTCCATCTTGCACTGTTTAAGTGGTATTTTATTTCTAAGTGAAGCTTATGTATTTTGTTTCACCATCTACTAAGTAAAAAAATAAGTTTTCAGAGGAACCTAGCGTAAGCCAAACTTTGGGTTTGGTTAAATATAACCTGAACTCGTTACATGTGTTCGAAGTATGTTTACACACTATTTAAGTTTAACGAATAATTAGATTTTTAGATGTGTTTAATGATAATCTTAATTTTTTTTAAATATTTAATCATGGATTTTCAATACAAATAATTGGGATGCAACTTTTTTTTGCCGTTTTTGTATAAAAATTAAAAGGTTTTCTACTTTCTCTACCAAATTAAGATTGTAGTAGAGTTTTCTTACAATATGTAGATGCACTAATTACTTAGTGGAATTTAAATTAACTTAACTTATTATAATTAATGTTACAAATGTAATTTTTGCAGAAGTAAGTGCGTTGCTCCTACAGACCAGCTGTTACTAACACTGCAATTTTATGTAATAGACAAGTGTAGGGCATTTTGCAAGCGAGCACATGTCTACAGCATCTTGCATTAAAAACAAATGAACTAATACTTGTTATTCAGAATCATTCTGCACTGCCTGCTGTCAAATAATAATGACAAAATAAAGCAAACTGCTATTTTGCTTATATCTATACTTTACGTGAGTGCATTTTAATATACGTACAAATTATATTTTTAAGTTTCACTTGAATATAAGTTATACTTGACTAAATTTTAATTTTAAGCGAAATGGTGCAACTGGTATTTAGAAAGTGAATGTTTGTGAGATAAAAATAGTTATTTATATTACGAGGACAAAAAGTGTTATATTTTGGATGAATGCGAAAAATACCGCATGAATCCAAAATGCCTTTTTAGTTTGTGTCGAATACTCAACTTTTTATGCAATAAAAGCATTGTAGAAATCGAAATATAATAAAATAAAATCAAAAAACTATAAAAATGTATTTTAAACATTTTACAAGGTGGCCAACTGTCCAACTGTCATAGTGACAAGGTTTGTACATAAGAAAACCTTTGGAAATTCAAGAGCTTTTTGTATATTTTAGCGATTTACTGCAAAAAAATGAAATAATCAACTTTTTGGTCAAATTATTCAATGCTAAAAGACGAATATTTATGTTATTATTAAGAATAAGTGACTTAAATTATATATTAAAAAATAAACTTATATTTAAAAACATTCCATCAGTTTAGATTAGAACCATTTGGAAATGCGTTTAAAATTGGCAATCTTTATACACAATGAATAGCAGCTATATATTTGATAACAAACAAATTTTATTTCAATTCTATTAAATTCATTTGTGGTCTGTAGTAGATTTGTTACACATTTTTAAAGAATAAGAATTTAACAGTATTTTGAAATACTAAAAATTAATAATACTTGATTTTACATCTATTCTAATTGCAGTATAGAAATATTTAAAAAAAATTTAAATAAAAACAATATTCTTAAAATCAAAACTGGCTGGTTAATGATAGAGTTCTGACATTATATCTTGTTTTATTCTTTGAAAAAACCTTCACTTTATACATGCATTCAATAGTAATCCAAAAATTTCTCATTTATTACCCTGGTTTCTTAAAGAGATATAGTCGCTTTGTTTTCAAAATCTAAATAATTAACCAAATACTCATTTGTTTTAGGAATTGCTTTTTCCACAACAGCTCTATGCCATTCACCTTCAAAGTGAGCGACACAAATTTCATTTTGATGAAGTATTTTAGAAATAGGTCTTCTTTCACATTGAAACGATTCACTACTCAATGTAACAAATTGATCTGTAATGGTTTGATCAGATGGTAAAAAACTTAATACACCTTTATCAAGTTGATCCATAAATACTGCTAATAATTCAACCGTGCCTCTTATTAGAATTTTTCCAAACTTCATATCACTTAAAGTTTTAAATACGGGTTTATCAGACCATCTTGAGAGTTCAGATCATTATGTATGTAAGACAATGTGAATTTAGTTTGTTTAATACAATTTTTTATATAATTTAAAGCTTTTTCAGAGAATCTATTTTCAAATCTTTTTTATTTCATAAAATCAACAGTTCCTTTAATATTGCAATAATTGTGAATATAAAAAAATGCCTTAACTGGAGCATTAGATGTAGTTCCATAATCTATATGTAATACACGAATTGTATCGTCATTATTAAATGCTTCTATTACGGTTCAGCTCATTGTCAAGCTTATGAAAGACTAGCTGATTGACAATTGGTTTCTTTGTTAGAGGCTCAATCTTTTGTGACATTGCTTGTTATAATAACTTTTTCAGAATCATTGCAGATCTTCTGGTTCTACAGAACAACACACTCTTATCTTTATTAATAATCATTACAAGATCATTAATATTTAAAGATTTTGTTGATAAACTTTTGTTGCTGGCATTTTTGTAACTATTATTTGCTCTAGCACAGATTGAACTTTAACTATTACCGCTGGAGTATCATAGACGATCTTTTCACAACTAGCTTCAAATACACTATTTGTCGATTTATCATATACAATTTGTATTTTAAAATTTTTATTTTTAGTTAAGGTTAAATTCATTCTCCTACTTCCAACTTTTGTATTGGTGCAGCATCACCTTTGCAAAGAGCAGAAAATTCAGGCAGTTTAAGATACTTTTCGGGTAGTTTGCGAACTTTTTTGCTTGTTATCAATATTTTAAAATACATTAATTAAAATGCATTTTTGAAAAAAAAAACATAATGGTTATTTAACAATGAAATGACATGAGCTTTTCAGATCTTTGAGGAATTCCTTAAAAATGCTTTGGATATTGATTATTTGATGCATAACTTTTGAATTATTATTTATAAACGTACTTTAAATAATTTGTTTTGCAGGTTGTTTTTTCCGTGAAAAACAACAGATGACGATGAAACCACATTTTTATTTAACTTATTATAGAACATATGCACCAAATTGAGCAAAAACCGTTTCTGTTTATGATATTGCTAAAGAAGATGCTCTGCGCAAGTTGTTGGTATTTATGAAATTGGCTCAATTCCGCAGAAAAAAAAATTGTTAAACTTTATAACTTTAAAGAAATTACTAAACATTGTTTTTGCAGAACGTTGGCAACGTTTCTGGTCAATGCAAAAGACGATTTGACGTCGTTAATACGTTATGGGAGATGGCGATTATTTAGTGTTGCCGAAGACTATGTAGATGATTCTATTCTTAATAAAGTGGAAGTAGCCAATACAATTTTGAACTAATGCCATCAACTTCTGCAACAGTAGAAAATATAATTTGCAATAAATTATCATCAAGTATTTTCAGTATAATGGAAAACAGCAGTACATTAAGCAGCAGTGATTTAACTGATTTGAAACACAATATTATATTTCAAAATTGCATTTATTGTGTTTTTAATATAAGGACTTCTAACAAATAATTGTTTTTTTTATTGATAATGTTTTGTTTTATATCTTACAATAAATGAAATGTATTTTTATGCTATTGGGATCCTGTTTACGTCTCTAAATTAAAACGAAAAATAGTTTCTTATGACAATAGCTTAAAAAATAGATTATGCACTTTTTTTGGAGGGGAATTCAGATTATTTGACAATAAAATATTATTTATTTTGATACACTGGGATTAAAAATAAAACGCATTGTTAATTGAAATAGGCAGAAAAGCTAGTAGGTATACTTGGAACAGATAATCTGGTTGTAAAAGTTGAGAAGAATTTAAATTGATTGTTTTTTTATCCAGATTTGATCTTTGGAAACCGATAAAAGTCACATGGTGTCCGGTCAGGCAAATACAGATTGTTAGTACAAACATTTGAACAAGTTTTTTTCTTTTTGTTTGTTTGTAAAAATATTAGACATTATTTTTGCACACTCTTTTTGGATGTGAAAATTGTTATGTAAAATTTACTTTTTAGATTCTGTGTCGTCATTTACAAAAATGTTAACCGACGGTTAGATCCGACTAGATTAGTGATTTTTTTAATATTTTTATTTATTTTTGACATGGAAATTATCTTCAACATCTTTTTGGCAATTTTAAAAACGTTTAAATCACTCTAATAGCCGCGCATGTGATATACATTTAATGTCCTGGATGACAATAATTTATACTAGCTTGGCCGTTAAATTTAAATGGCTATATCTTTTTTTCAAAGTTTCTACATTATTACATAATTAAACTAGCGTCATCTATAGTGTTTACATCATTTTATTTTTTTATTGTTTTATACACATTGATGTAAAATGGCATAGTTTAATTGGTACAGTCCGTATCACTACCAAGATGAGCTATATGAGTTTGTTTGCTTTAACTTTAACTGCAGCTTTGTCAAGTAGCCTAAATTTGGATACAGAATTTAGCCAGTACACCAAAGTGCAATTTTTGTTATAAACCCTTTTGGACGGTTTGAAAACCGTTCAATCTATGCACACAAACAAATTACTATGCATAAACGATTGCTTAAGTATGACAAATATTTGTTTGTGCGCACGGTTTGCAATCTGTCCAACTACTGTGTAGGAACAAACCTAATATTTTTACTAAACAGGTATTTCTAATATGTGTCATTAGCGATTGCACAAAAGTTTGGGATTATGTAACCATCTAATGTACGTTTGTGCCACTCTAGTAAAATTGTGAATTTGAATTCGGCGTGCGTAAATACAGTTGAAGTTGAACTGTCAAAACAAATTAAATAGTTTGGTGCACAATTTTAAATGGGCGGCATATTTAAAGTGATTTTATAATCCCAGACATTTATAAAGACAGTGTATGTAATTTATCTCCAAAATTACTAATTGTAACATTTCTATAATACACCATTATGTTTGAACAGCTTTGCATATTTTTAGAGTTTTTTATATGTGATTTTATTAACAGCTATTTGTAGAGGCAATTTTTTCACCTTACTGACAGTGGTCTTTATACTAGTGTTCAAGAATATTTAATGAACAACATCTGTTTTGAAGCAGTATACATTTATTTTTTGCAGTATATTTAAAGAACTAATATTGTTATTAAATTTGATTTATGCTATCAAAAATAATTCAAAATGTTTACTATAATACGATTCTAAATTATATATTAAATTTTGTGGTTTAAATAGTTTTGTAGTTTTATAGTTGATAGTTGGTTTTATTTTTAAATTCCAATTATATTATGTCGATCCATTAGCTAATGGTGTGATTGTCCAACAAGAAAAATGTTGAGCCGTAGTGTGAAATGTTTTATTTTGAATTGTAATCTGTTGTAATATGGATTGATGTCGACGTAAATTGGCTGGAGGTTCAAAAAAACTGTAATTTATAAACTTGTTTGGCGGATTGCCAATAGAGTCTTTATGTTTTGAGAATCGGCTTAATAGCATTTTCAATTTTGGTCACAGTGTTGTGAAATTTGCAGCTTAACTGTACTTAATTAACAATTTTAAGTGCTTACTGTACCACCTAATGAAATGGAATATGAAATTGTATATAATATAACCATGAACAGCAGATTATTACCCAAGTTACTAGTGGAGCATCACAAAATTACAAATAAATAAATAATAAATTTATGAAGATTTGAATTTGCCAAACTTCCAAAATTATTTTATTTTTAAATAAAATAAAAATGTAATACTTTTTTCTATACTGAAAGCCGCTACGGATTATGCGGCACCCTACTCACCCTACTCACCTTCCTCCTCCCGTATTACTTTATAAATCTTTCAATGCGTTTCAAATGGAATTTTTATGTCGCGCTCTGAATCAATTAAAAGCGGGTCGTGGATAGCGGAAAAAATGCACCATCGTCCCCCCCGACTAACCTTTCCATCCATCCGAGTCAATATAGCAAAATGTGGGTGAGCACCAAAAAGGTCGTCCCCATCAAAAATGTCATCAGGCATTTATATCCATAGCGCAAACTACTCAGAATAAATAAATATTCTCTCACTCTTCTGGTGTTGCGTATTTATTTTCATATGAATTTAAATTACCACTTGATGTTTGTCATTGCCTCGGCCAAATATAAACGATCGACTAATTCTAATTTGATATACACAAGGCGAGTATATGCGGAGTTTTATTAATAGTTTAATGACATAAATTACTATAAATATTTTCTGTGCCTTGTAGTGGGGCTGTGCTGCGTTTACATAAACACGCTTAATAAGACTGTTTATTATTGTTTTTTTATTAATTAAGGTTTCAATAGAGATATGAAATTGTGCGCGTTGCCTGTGTTTGTTGCTATTAATCGTTCGTCGCCTTCGACCGATTAAATATAAATCGTGACTGATGAAAGGTTAAAAAGTGCTGCAGAGACATCGAATTAAAATAAAACAGTGTACAAATATTTTACTCAAAGTAAGTTGTATACCTAATAGACGTATATAACGTGTTTTATATTTATGCGTAATATGTTATTTAACATTTACATTCAGTTAATTATCATAATAAATAACAAAATTGTACTTTGAATTATGTTGGTATGGTTTGTATCGAATATTGTAATATCGACTTTAATTTGAAAAAGTAAACATGGTCCATTTACATTGATAATAGATTGAGTTACTGTCTAGCTAGAACCTGAAAGCCACATCTAATGAATCGCATAAATGGACGAGATGGCACAGAACTACATTACACAATTTAAATGATATAAATCAATACTATTCGAACTACAAATTAACAATGCGGATTAATCCAGTTAGACACAGATGTTATTTACATTGTTTTAAAAAAATATTAATTTTTCTATTCAAAAAAATTGATTAATTTATTTTATTTTATCATTTTCTTCAAATTTAAAATGTTATTGACCTAGAAATATAATTGGCAGATAAGATTCAAGGCTATAAATTGTTGATGTAATTAGCAAATAAATATTATTGAAAATTGTTCAATTGTAATATTAAACTGTGTTACTAATTTCAATAAAATTTCAAAACTATTGTATACACTTTGAAATTGATAAATGTAAATTGTAAATGTTTCTACATACATATAATAGTAGATACTGAGATTTTAAATAATTCTAAAGTTGTCATTATAATATAATTAAATTGAATATTAATATTGTCTAATATTTTATACATAATAAGTCATACGATAAAGACTTCTAACACGATACTGATGGTAATATTACATTTAATATTAAATGATGCGCGCAGATTTTTGTTTTCTTCCTGTATATGTTTATTTGTCTAGATTTTAATTTATAAATTAATAATATCACATATTACACATAGCACCGTCGCAAATCTTGAGGCAGCAGATGCAGATATTTGTGGCAGACTTTATGGTGCTGTAAATTTTTAGGTGTCAGTTATTTTTACATTTGGGGCTGTGACAAAGTTTGGTTAATTTTACCATTTAGTATTTTTGATTAAATCTTTGATTTTTGTTTAGTGCATCTACATTTTCTGGCATTATCTTTTGTAACGGTATTATTAGTAGAATTTTTATTTTTTTTACAATTACATCTACCTTTAACTATTAATTTTTTTTACACTTTCCTAATCAATTACAATCAAGGTTTTTTTGATACAGAGTGCGGCATGGAAACTTGCTGATTTGAAAGGTCAATAAAAGAAAAAGTATTTCACATATCGATTTAATTCTTTTTCATCGTATTGTACACATCCTGAATTTTTGTTTCAAGTAGTTTTAAAAATGACATCCGACAAATGGCGCTTCTCATTAGCGATACACTGGTCCACTTGCTATTTGAAGTGTTGCTTCACTTTTTTGAGCATATCAACGGGAATGTTGACAATGGCTTTGCAAATGTTGTAGGCTTCTGGTGTTGCAGGGTCATTGGTTTGGCATTGTAATTAATAGATTTGAGATACTGTACGTCACCTCTCAAGGAGATTAGGCGCTTGTGGAAGTGTTTTCTCAAAAGTTCTATTGAAATTCTTGCTGTGTGTACTGTGGTTCCGTCCTGCTGGAACCGTGCCTTCTTATGAAGTTCACGGAGATGGGCACCACTGCATGTTTTGTTTGTTTACGCAGTCGGAAAGGTGGAAATGCCTCATCACTAAAAATCACGTAAGGCAAGTTAAGGAGCGTTTCACATGCAGTTTGGCGAGACACAAAATTGCGTTCACTGAGCTTTTGCACCACATCAAGTTTGTAAAAACGAAACTTGAGTTAGTTGTGAAAAATTTGTTTTACACTGCGATTAGAAATTTCCAGAGCACCTGCCTGTTTGCGCGCCAAATGCCGGGGAGAATGCCAAAACGACAGCTTCACCCTCTCAACGTTTTCTAAGGTTTTGGAAGTCCGTTGACCTCCCGGCTTTTTTTTTGCTACACTGCCACTTTTCCTGAATGCGTCTACCCACAAAACGATTGATTGCTAGCCAGGAAGGGGACCCGTGGGATAAATATTGAACCGAGTTTGGAAGGCACGTTGGGTGGCGACCACCGAACGGCTATTGGAAAAGTAGGCTTTTTATAGTTTTGGACTCATCTCTACGCCATGTATACATGTGGTTAAGTTTGTGTTTAAACTATGTATTTAATTTAAATAAACTCCTTTTAACGTACAAACCCACCAATTACTTGCTATTTTTGTTTACTTTACACCATACTTTTTTAGAACTTTTTTTGATTTAACTAAAAAATGGTAAAGCCGCAGGTGTATATGGAAAATGTTAAAACATGGGACTTATATATCACTTTTTGATAGACTGGTTGACTTATTCAATTTGTGCTACAGTGTCAAATGATTGGAAGGTAGCTGTGATTATTCCTTTGTACAAATGTAAAAGCAGCAAGACTGAATGTAAAAATTGTTGTGCTATTAGTTTGTTGAGTATACCAAGTGTTTGGAAGAGTATTGATTGAAACAATGCGTGAAATAACAACTGAAAAGATTTTGGAAGTGCAGTGGTTTTATGCTAGGTAGTTTTGACCAAATTTTTGCACTTCAACAATTGTTTAAGAAATGTAAGGCTGTGAGGAAGAAAGTGACCTGTGCGTTTGATAATTTAGAGAAAACATAAATTGAGTAAACAGTTGTATGTTATGGAACGTTTTAAAACAGTATGGGGCAAATAAATGTTTAGTAAATGCTATTATTGCTAAATAAGATAGTAGCAAAGCGTGCATTAGAGTGGATGGTACACTAAATAATTGGTTTAAAACAAAGTGTCAGGCAGGGATGCGTTATTGCCTTATGGTTGTTTAAGATATTTGCGTATGAAATGCCTGTGAAGACAGTAACGGTATGTTGACGATGTTGTTATAATATGTGAGAATGAAAATTACTTACAGAATGCACTAAAGCGATTGAATGTTACAGCAATTGAAATGGATCTCTGTATAAATGTAGGAAAAACCAAAGTTATGGTTTTTGATAAGGACGAAGTAGAGAGTGATTGTAGAATCGGATTAAACAGTAAACGTTTAGAGCAGGTATATGCTTTTGTGTTTCTGGAAAAAATGTAATAAGAATGGTAATTTAGATGGATAAGTTGAGAGAGAAGTAAATGCATCTCGAAAAGTAGTTAGAAGTATGTGTATTATCCAAGCAGGCAAAGAAACCAATTTATACAAGTGTGTTGACACCAACTTTGCTTTATAGCTCTGAAGCATGCGTATGTAAAAAAAAACACAAAAGCAAAATAAATGCGGTTGGAATGGAGTAGTGTGTGTTTGTGTAGAATTACTCGTATGAACAGAGTTAGAAATAGGTGAGTAATGAACGATTGTGGTATGAAAGTAACATTGATAGACCAGTTTGAAATTCTACGTTAATTTGACCATGTTGAGAGTATGAGTGAAGAGATAATAACAAAACTAATCTTTGATGGAAATGTATTTGGATCAAAATCCAAAGGGAGACCATGTAAAAGTTAGTAAAATTTTATAGATGAGCGTGCAAAAAAGAAAAATTAAAAGGGGTAAGAATAAGAGAGCATGCACTAGCAGGTGATTGGATACTGTTGAAGCAAAAAAAGTAGATAAGGACAGAAAAAACGTGGAAACAAATTGTTCAAAGTAAGATTTATAAAGCTATTGTACAGTGTTACTGTTTATACTTCAAAAAGAAATGGCGGACTAGGTATATACAGGGTGATTCTAAACCTATGTGCATAAACTCTAGGAATTATAGTTTACAATCAATATTATTGATAAATGATAAAAAATGTAGTAAAAGTTTTATAATAAGCGAAATAATGAAATATAAAGTTTCTGAAAAATTAAAATTTATTACTTGAAATCTGTGTGCCATGCCAAAATTAAAATAACAAAAATGCAAAATTATTAGAACACTTATTATCATAATAAATGCTAAAAATTATTTCCTCTATTTTCCAAATCTGCGCCCGCCGAAGCTATGTTGCGCTACATGCACGTTGAAGTCTCGGTGGTTGCCAAATTGTGTCAGCGGCAGCTAGTATGCGATGTCGCAACTCTTCAACACTGTGAATTTTGGTAGCGTATACCAGATGTTTTATATGCCCCCAAACATAAAAGTCTAGGGGGATTTAGGTCAAGTGAACTAGGACGCCAGGCAGTTGGACCTCCTCGACCAATCCACTTCTTTGGGAACACATTGTTCAAATGTTGTCGCACATCTATTGCAAAGTGTGGTGGAGCTCCGTCGTGAAGATACAACATGCGCTGTCTAACATTAATTGGAACTTCTTCCAGTAGTGCTGGTAGGGTCTTTTGTAAAAATTTAAATAAACAGCTCCCGTTACACGATTTGGCAACAAAAACGGTCTAATAAGATGGCCGTTTACAATTCCAGCCTATACATTTATTGAAAATCTGTGTTGAAAGTTTGTAATGTGTGGATTTTCAACTGCCCAATAATGCGTATTGTGAAAACTGTGCACACCGCTACGAGTAAAAATTGTCTCATCTGTCAATAAAATGTTAGTAGAAAAATTTGACGCAACAGCCATTTGCAAAATACTACCCTAAGAGGAAAATCTGTTGGTAACAGGACATTTACACGCTGCACATGGTACGGATACAGTAATTTATGCTTTAATATGCGCCATACAGTTGACTGCAATAACCCAGTTTGATCGGTAATTATCCGGGTACTGATGTCAGGACGTTCTTCAGCAATATCGATAATATCCTCCTCGAGATTAAAAATATGCCTTGATCTAGATCGTTTCCCATATTGTCCAGGTCTGGGCTGTAAGTAAACTGTTGTTTGTTATGAACTTCTACTATATTAAATTGTTATGTAATTATAATATTTTTAAATAAACAAGTTAAATCTAAAATATATTTCTTTTTGTTTCAGGTAAGACATATTTATTTTATGGGCAAATAAATATTCATAAATTTAGTATCAATTATGTGGTAAGAATAAGATCGATTGTCAATTAACATACAAAAATTTAAACTTGTGCCTTATTCTACAAGCTTGTGATATCAAATATTGCTTTTGATAACGTCACAATCGGTTTAGAAGTATTCGACAGTGATAACATCTAATAATATAAACTTTTGATATAAAACAACAATAAGCTTCATATAAATTGTTTTTAAAACATAAATATGAATTGTTTAATATAAATAATTGTTAATAACATATTATTGAAAATGACATTTGTACCTTATGGTAAACATATCTATAAAGTTCCGCAATATTGAAAAGTCTTGCGATATAAAGGTGTTGCTTTACTTAAGAGTAAATATAAGCAAGTATTAATTAAAAATTAAAAAAAAATATAGCCAATAACAGAGCTTGTTAACTAATAGCAAATATTTTCTATCACTGGCTACAATTTTCCGTCGAGAGTACTTGCTTATATTTACTCGCTCCACTTGAGTCTTCAGTCCAGTCTCCAAATTATAAAGGCCGTTGAGTGAAAGAATATTAGAATTTAGTAACTGGAAATGCTTTGAGGTAATTAAACATTAATCAAACTTCACATTAATGTATAAATTAATAAATATCAAAAGGCAACCAACCAACTGCCTTCTACAACTCACAATGTATTTTCTATGTATGAGTTTATCTTTGATCATCATTTATATTACAATGCCTCTTTACAATTATTATTATGCTACATATTAATAATTAGTCTCTTTCATCCGTATGACAAACATGCATACGATCCGTTAATACATATAAACAACAAATAGTGAAATGTTTGTAAGCCGTCGATGTTACGATACAATATTGTAATTACTGATTGGTAATAACGCACATCATACCTAATGACGAATCTAAATGTAATGAGATTGTCGTGATTACTAGCCGGTTTTGTGATGCTATCGGAAAACTCTCGTGTGCCCATTTCCGACCTTGATGGCCAGAGACAATAAATAACGGTTTATGGTGGAGCGCACAAACATTTATCTGATGAGTTGTTCTAGTTGCAGTTGCAGTTGTATGTGTTTTGATTTAATTTCCTATTAAAAGATTGAAGTATTGATTTTTACTAAAGAGATATTGATTATAATACAATAAATATGCATTTAGAATCAAATCGTATTATTTACTTCGTTACTTTAATAAATGTAATAGGCCCGGACAGAAATTTAATATTATATAATAATGACTTGAAGTATTCCCTTAGAGCAGAATACTCCAGAGGGTCTCTTGCTATATAACTATAGCTAAGCTTCTTTAATGGTTTGGTTTTAGCAGATTAGTAGGGTAAATATAATTACAATAGATTGTACAAAATATCAATATTATTGGAGTGGAGGAATTTTGGAATTTAATTCCAATAAGAATTAAGTTACTTATTGTGTTAACCTCTAATGTTCTGATATTACTGCAAAGTATATTAGAACTTTCTATATTATTAGATAATTATTTTGTTTTTGTACAATGATAAAATTAAAATATAAATTTTAATTTAAATTCTATGTTGAGTAATAGACAATTTACCATAAATCTGATCAAGTTAAAGATGAAAAAATAATATAAAATTTGCATTATTTCTACATGACGAAACAATTACTTTTCCTTAATTTAACGTTTGATATTTACTAAAGGCAATTGTTCACGAATCTTGAATAAATGCAATTAACCCTTTTGCATTACTGCAAAAACAGTAAAGGCGTATTATAATTTCTATCTGAATTTTAATGTACAACTTTGTGTGGCATAATGGATAGTCGAATTGGCAAAAATAAGCGCACACCAAGAGGAAATATAACTCGCCATTACAACTCCGCACTGTCGACGGATTTGCATCACATAAAATTAATTCATATATGCAATGCGTTATCCATTTACTACATCAAAGGGTTTAAATGTAGAGACCGAGCCGGGTTTCCTGAAATCGATTTTTAGTATCACATTAGCGATAGTTTTTCTTTTTTAATTTTTTAAAAAGTATGTAAATTTAACAGTTTTAAGTAAGTAATGGAAACAACTGGTATAGTTTCATATCACGATTTATTTTATGTGAGCGGATTTGATTCGATTTAGTAATCTTTCTTTAGTTACTTTATTACAACTAAAATAAAGAAATTACTGTCAAAACACATTATTGTTAGGAGGTGGACAAATTATATTTTAAAAATAGAAGCGGAAGGTTTTGAAACAAATCAAAACAGCTGGTGCTATAATGGATTAAAACGTTGCTGATAAAAGCGATTAGTGCTAGCTTAGATGTAGACTTTAAGTAGATATAAAATAAATTAGGTTAGTGGTGGATTATTGTTCATTACAACGCATTAAATATTATTAAGAGTTTTAGATTATGCTAATATTTTGGTTTTATAGTGTATACGATTTAGTTTTTAATAGCTTATACAGGGTTAGTCAATATTACTGGAACACCTAAATAATTCTTAAACTATAAAAAAAATCTAAAAAAGTTTCAAACAAAAAAATTGTAGTTTTAAACAAGCTGTCGTATAAACATAGTTTTAATTTACAGGGTGTTTATTTTGTTATGGAAATTTAGTAAACTTATTTTTTTCAAATAAACAACAACAAAAACAAAACATTACAATCATTTCAATGACAATTTGTCAATTGTTTCATAAAGTTATTGAGAGGTTGTTTATTATTGTCAAGCCGCTCAGTTTAAACATTTATTTTAAGGGGAGAGAATAGTTGCGCTATTATAAGGGTTCACAGAATCAAACTCGGCAAGGAAACGTTTAAACGTAATGGAATAAAATTTTCCCACATTGTAGAAGAAAGTCTAATCTGTGTCCTAAAATTTGTAGAAATCTGATGCAATAAGTTGTTTTTCCGCAATTAATTTTTAAAAAGTAGCGTTTTTAATTAGTTTTTAAATAATTTTTTACTGGTTAAATATAACTTCAAATCTTTAATTAAAACATGAAGACATAGATTATTGTATGTAGTTCAACAAATAAAACAAGTGAGGACTAAAATCTTATTGTTTGGATATTGAGTTGGTTGGCGTTTTGTCCCATAAGAACCAATTTTAATTTAAATACCGAGCTGTACGTGTAAATATTTTTTTTAGAGAGAAAGGTTTACAATTATTCTCGTAGATGTGATAGGATTTATAAAATTTCTATAATAATACTGCTACGGCAATTTTCTAGCGTTAATACTATTTTAATAAAAAAATTATTAAAAATATGCTTAGAACAAATCTTAGAATTAAAACATATACAGCCCTTAATGAATAATCAATAATATTTCACACATATCTAATTATTAAATAAAAAAGTTTATTATTTTCAAGTCCGCATGCTGCATAAAACGTGCCTCAATTGTTTACAATTCCTTAGCACAATAACTACATAAACAACTTGAATAGATGTTCTTGGATTATTGCCTTGTCGACAAAAAGAAAAACAATTTTTTGCGGACCCTGTAAATTAATCCATTTCTGGGCAATTATTACTCTTGGTTATAGACCACTTACAGATGCCGCTAACTGACAACAATAGTTTTGCTTGTGCAATTTTACTAGATAACAGATGGCAGCGCACTACATTAATTATCTCATTTTAGTTAATTTTTCCAGTCACTATGTTTAAATGAAAAATAAGAAAATAAATCAAAATTTGTTATTTTTTTTAAATATTTTGTAGAAAGTGGTTAGAAAAGTTTAATCAGAAATTGTTTACTATAATTTTTTATGAGTCTTTTCAAAGACAAAAAATGTTTTTTGTCTTTGAAAATTGTGCTCATAGAATTTTTTGTTGTTTTTTTACTGTCTACACTAATAGATGATGATAATGTTGACATTCTTGAAAAACTGTTCAATAAGATTTACGATATTGGGAAAATACCTAACGATTGGCTAAAATCAAAATTTATTGCAATACCGAAAAAGCCGAATGCTAGAAAATGCGAAGAGTACAGACTAATTAGTCTTATGAGTCATGTCTTAAAAATTCTTTTAAAAAAAATCCAACAACGTGTGTACAAAAAATGTGAAAGTGAGATCAGTGAAACCTAATTTGGTTTCCGTAACGGACTAGGAACACGAGAAGCATTATTTGCGCTGCAGATTCTTGTTCAAAAATGTTTAGACCATCAAAAAACAGTATATTTATGTTTTATCGACTATGAGAAGGCCTTTGATACGGTGCGCCATGATGAAGATCAATGCAAAAAAAAACGAAAACTATGGCAGTCAGCAAGCTCGAAAAGATAGTAAGAATTACTACTGGAACTGAGGTTATTGAGGAAGTCAAAACATTAAAGTATATAGACACTATGCTGAACGAAAAATGGAATCCAGCTCAAGAAATCAGATGTAAGATCGAACATGCTAGGAATTTTCAAAGTGGAAGAAATTGCTATGCAACCGAAACCTAAACCTAACAACACGATGCCGAGCAGAAAAATGCTATATTCACTCTGTACTATTATACGGTATGGAAACATGAACCCTTAAAGTAACGGAACTACGAAGGATTGAAGCGTTTGAGATGTGGGTCTATCGGAGAATGCTCAGAATTTCATGGGTTAAGAAGGTGCGGAACACAAAAGTCTTAGAGACCGAGATAGAGAATTACTGCAACTGATAAAACAACGGAAAACTGCCTATTTTGGACATATTATCCGCAACAGCAAATATAACTTGCTGAGACTCATCATAGAAGGCCGCATATCAGAAATTGGACGGGACTAAATGTGGGCCAACTGTTTTAGAAAGTTGCGGACAGAAATTTGTTTAAGGAAGTGGTCACGAAACTCCAGTAATAGAGATGCACTAAAAAAAGAAGAAGAAGCTAATATTGTCAAGATATTAAACAAAAATTTAAAAAAAGTTTTTGTTTTCTTATGGTTTATATTGTTGTGGTAATCACAATAGGTTTTATGTCATAAAAATCAAATTGTTAAGAGGAAACAAAAAACTGCCGAACTTTTAACAATATTAGGAAAATTTTATTTTACAAAAATACAACCTATTGTGATTTAAATTTGGCTTTTTTTGGTAACATAGGTCATATTGGTTTAGCAGTTATCGGTTACAAAGAACGCAATAAAGAAAGTTTACAGTTAGGTTAATACGTTTTATTTGGATATAAGAGAGTTATAAAAGTGTAAAATGATTTATTTGGCTACAAGAGTGATAATCTTTTTAGATTAATTGTTTCAATTCTTGATGGTGGCCAAATTTAGATGGTTTGATAGGGCAAGGTCCATTGTATAACTTAGGATGTTTAATGTTTAAAGCGCGCATCTGGCACCTTGGTAGTGTTTTCCAGTCATTTTCAAAATTAATTTTGTAGTTTATGATTCTATTCTGGTACTTATAACCGACCACATTGTTTACACAAGAATCTCCTACTTTTTTCCTGGTCTTACGATAGTATAATACAAGGTTTCAAATTTTAAAAAGTTATTGTGTTCCAGGTAGACTGTCATGTACGGCTTGGGATTCTACCGAGCCGTTTGACTTATAGTCAGATAGTCTGCTGGAACGTATACTTCCCATCTTTTGCCAAGTTTTGTTTTCTTTGGACGCGTGTATAGACTTTACTTCCATCTGGGTATGACCCACTTTTAAATACTTTTGTTCAGTTGTAACGTTAGATTTATTGCTCAATTCAAGAAATGCGTTTGCAAGTTTTACATTTTTATTCTGGTACTCGCATCCGTTGCTCTATATTATAATTTTTGTTAGTTTTTTTGGAATAAAACATAGTGGCTATTGATGCGAAAACATTAGATTCCAATCCTCTATTGGCCTCGTGTCAAACGTAACACACGATATTTTTTGGGCTTAGATTAAAGTACGTAAAGTTGAATTTTTGAGTTTGGTCTTAATAATTGGCAGATGCATCAACTGTATACCTTTGTACTTTTTGGCATTTTATAGCTAAAGTTCTATTTTTGTCTTTCTCCTTGCGTGCATCGTTTTTCTTTTTAATGTGTAGTTAGTATGCTTCTTTATTAATTAGGGTTTCAATTTTGTACATGATGCATTTGTTGCATTGATCCTTTTTGGGTGTGTATCTAGATTTAGTTTTTTAATTACTTTCTGAAAAGTTGTCTGAGATGCTAACCTTTTATTTTCAGCTTTGCATTTTTTTATGTAACATTGGTGCATTTCTCTGAAACTTACTCATGTTGGCATTAGGTAAAGTTTACTGCTTGATGGCTACGCAATCGAATATTGAGTCCTGTTTATATTTGCCAGATACCGCAGCCTCTTATTTTTCTGTATTTTTAAATTGTTTTTACTTACCTGTACTTTGCGTTTCTTTTTTATTTCATTGTTTTCTTGTAAGATACCAAGTTTTTTTCTGCGTTACTAAGCTCTTTTTCTACTCTACTAAGATCTCCGTCGGAGTTGATAGATCCCAGTTCAGTTTTGCCTGGTTTATAGACTTTACTAGATCCATTACTTTCAGTGCTGGACTCTGAATCCACGTATATTTCTGAAACTACTACATCAACTTTTTTTTGTTTCCACTTCTTGAATTGGGGCTTTAGCTAAAACTTCAACTTTTTGTC
The DNA here is from genome assembly GCA_963932245.1 of Tachinus rufipes. Classification (NCBI taxonomy): domain Eukaryota; kingdom Metazoa; phylum Arthropoda; class Insecta; order Coleoptera; family Staphylinidae; genus Tachinus; species Tachinus rufipes. The sequence goes on from OZ010744.1 coordinate 75,102,410, forward strand.
GAGAAGTTTCTGCTGGGACGTCTACTTCTCCATGTCAGGTTTTAGCTGAACTTGCCTTTTCTTGACATTAATTTTTATCAACATCAAGAGTAATACTGGCTACCTGCAACCCTGAAAAATAAATAACTAGATCAGTAGCTGATATCGTAAGGAATATTATTGTCGTTTTTTATTTACGAGTACTTTCAGCTCATTACGAGGGGTGAATCACTCTTCATTTTGTATACACTAAAGTTCCAAAAATACCAAAAAAAATCTAAAAAATGCAAAGACTTCTAGCAAATTAAAAAAACATTCCCAAAAAATTTAAAAAAATCCTAGTTTTTGTACACCAAAATTTCAAAGTGATTTAACCCATGATTTATAAGGAATTTAAGTTGCACGATACATACTGTAAACTTTTCCCCAAGGTACTTTCAATAATTCCATTATATAGTCGCTTCGGCTTTTACCAAACTGTATCCGTTTATTCTCTATTGAACCTAAACAAGATTAAAATGTTTTATGTCATATTTACTGCAGTACGTAGCAAACAAATTAAAAACAAAACGTTCTATGTCACATTCAAATAAAATTAATAAAATATTATTTTTGTAACCATCAAACCTCGCATAAAATAATAAAAAATAATGCAGGGAATAATACTGGCAGATAAAAATAAGAAATTTGTAAAAATATAAGTTTAAAATGTGTAAATTTGGGTAAATTTAAATTAAAATTAAGTTATGTATCTGTAGCATGAAATTGATCACAATTAACATTATTTTATTGAAAATCAACGTTAGGGAAAACTTATCAATGCTTATCTTTTTTTTTCCACAAATTAATAAAATGGCAGCAAAACAATCAAGACCAAACAAAAAACACACGAATAGAAATTATAGAACTTATTAGTGTAGCCAATTCTTGCAATGTAAAACATACGCTATATGACTTCTGATTGGCCAATCGACATAGAACCTTTTGCATACTATGCGACTTATTATTTTGATCACGATATTCAAAAAAACAGTTTTTTTATTTTTTTTTACATATAACATATTGTGGTTCCCAAGACGATATTGAAAAAAAAATTAAATATTAACCTTGTATAGCAAGTTTATACTTACAATGTAATTTTTTATTTTTTTTTTAGAAAAAACAAGATGACAATTTTTATGCTATATTAGAGCGCTTTCTGAAATTTTAGAGAACATTTTTTATAGCATTTTAAGTAATTGTTTTTAGCTTTTCAAAGCGATTGTACGTACTTTGAAACAATTGTTTTATGTGAAAAAAACTATTGATTAAAAACGTTAACGTGGTCAAGAAAAGAGCTGTTCAGACTCTTTTAGCGGCGAGCATGAAGAAAAGACGTGAAAAACATCAGTGTATGTTAGAATATGTTGATTGATACTAGTGTAAATTGCATCTTGACAAAGTGAATCTGAACCAAAAAAACCCAAAGAATATTTAAGGGATTGGTTTGTTTTTTATTAAAAAAAAATGCTTGTTTTGTAAAAAAAAATACCACATAATTTAAATTTCCGATTAGCAGTAATTTATTTAGTATCGTAAAAGTCAAAGTATTAGCAACACTTTGGTGGACCCGACAATAATATTGCTTTTTTTTTAAACACATTCAGTATTTGATCTTGATGCCGCATGAGTTTTTTGTACATCAAGAATGCAATTTGTATGTGCATGCATTACCTGTTAAGAGGACTTAGACAAGACGACGTAAAGGGAACAAAGTAGACGACGCCATGGAGGGACTTTTTTCCAACAGAGAATTTTGACTAATGTCATTTTTTATTGAATGAATTCATGGAATAAATAAAAAGTGAATTTGCTGTTGATGTCAGAATCGTAATAGCTATTTATGTAACCGCAACATCACGCGAGTTACACAAAATTGCATTTCCTAACATGTTTAATACAAGGATTTTTCTAATTTTGACAAAATTCGTTCTTTAGACTGACCAATAAATAGAGTAATAATTAACTGCTAATAATTTTATAAATTATATTTAAAATCAAGTCCTGTTTATTTGACATTTAAAGTTTTGCATTTTAAAGTCCAGTGACAATTTTATTGTAAGAAGCAAAATGGAAATTTCCGATTTAAATAATGTACCAAGCGATATTGAAGAAGTTGCACAAAGTGCACTAACGTCGGTACTTTCGGCAAAATCCAAAGCAAAGTATGACTTGACTTATAACAAATTTGAAGCGTGGTGCGAAAAGAGAAAACTGAAATATATTAATGCAAAAGTCTTATTGGCATATTTCAAGATGAAGAAAACTCTAAAAGCTTCCACACTGTGGACACTCTATTCAATGTTGAGAACGGAGCTGTTCCTAAAGAAAAATATTGACTTCAAGAAATATTTGAGATTAGTAGCATTTTTAAAGCGACAAGCGGACGGATATCAAGCTAAAAAGTTGAACATTTTGTCGAAAACAAATATTGCCAAGTTTTTAACAGAAGCAGACGATGAAGCATTTTTGATGACAAGGTTAAAGTGGAATCGCTCGGCTTTTTTACAAATATAGTTCTCATGTTTTACTTATTTTTTAAGGTCGTAATGATTGTTGGAATAGCTGGCGCATTTAGGAAGTCTGAATTGATATTTTTACGGGTTGAGAACGTTGTCTTATTTTCAAGTTTTACTTTCCAATACAAACACAAAAGTTACACGTCAATTTATAATCACAATTGGAGTTGAACGGATTAAATTTTGTTGAGATTGTAAGGAAATATATTAATTTGAGGCCATAAATTTGTAAACATAATTGATTTTTTGTTAAATATTCTAACGGAAAATGTGGTATTAACACTATTGGTAATCTACCGAAGAATATTGCCCAACATATTGGAATACTAAATCCAGTTTTATTTACCGGCCACTGCTTTAGAAGATTTTCGGTGACTTTGCTGGCGGACAGTGGCACCGATATTTTAAATATAAACCGGCATGGGGGCTGGAAAAGCAATACGGTGGCCGAAGGTTATGTAGAGACATCATTAGGAAATGAGAAGAAAATTGCTACTAACATCCTGGGCGAAATAAATTCCGTATCTAATATCATTGCAACTTCTTCAAATAAAACTTCGTTAGCGTCATCGTCTAGAGTATCTGGACTTAACTTTAATAAAGGCAATAATTGCGTAGTGATTATTTATAATTGAAAATTAATTATTTCTTTATTACAAAGAAACATCCGTTACTTCATGTCAACTAATTAATAAATGTTAAGTTTCTAAAATTTTTGTTTTTTTTCAACCAGTTATGTTTTATTTTTTTCATAAATAGTTACGGAATTTTTTTTTTGTAACTAGTCATGAAAAAATTAACGTTTTTAAACCTATGTTTGTATATTAAGAAAAGCGACACTTTACATGTCAAAATTAGATAAACAAAATTTATAAATCATTTACGGACATGACATTGTGCTTATCGATAAACATAGGCGCGATTGTGTGATTTGTTTTTGGTCTAGTCATAAGAAAAACGGAAGATTATGAGTCATTTGAGAAGTTGCACCAATTGTCTTCATTAATATTAGAAGTGCCGTTTTTACAAATAAAAATTATCCTCATCAGATGAATTCATGAAAAATGTCAAAGCTGTTGTATTGGAGACTATAAAAGGTTTTCATTCCGCAATTAGTAGAAAATCTAAACTTAGTAATATCAGCTATACTTATTTCTTTCCCCGCTACACATAAGTTAAGCTTATTTGTATGAAAAAAATTGATTCAAACAATCTTATAATTTTATCGACCATTTTGTGAACTGTACAAAAAAATAACAATTTTTGAGAAATTATGTAAACATCGAACTGAATTCAATATTTTGGGAAAAAAAAATTCTTAATTTGTGTTTGACGATGCAAATATCTTTGATTGTTACACTTGATCTGTTACTACATTGGAAAGCCCGCGACATTGTGGGAGTCGTCAATTAATATAAAAGTATAGGTGCATATTTTGCACACTGTACAATGGGACCGCAACTATTTATTTTCAAAACGTTGGTTTGCAAATTCTTTTAGTTTGATTATTTCTTACATTTATGATAGTTAAATCTTATAAATATATACGTCAAATGACTACCACTATCAACTTTAAATTACCAAGTTTAGATTGAGATAAAATTGAAAATACTAGTAATTAAGAATTATAGTTAAACTATACCTCTATGTTGAAAAAAGTTATTTATAATTTATGAATTATTTTGTTAATGCTATAATTAATAAAGTTATAAGTTTGATGTTTAAAGTTTGAATTTGTGGCCAGGTTTAGAATTTAAAGTAAAAATCACAAAAGTTTGTTTTTTCAGAAACATAATTAAATTTATCACAAAATTTGTTGCAATTAAGTTAATGTCAATTGAAAGTGTTACTTTGAAACAACGTTAGTTCTAAACTGTGTTGGATAAGATTGGCTTAATTTTTTTTTTTTTGGTATCCAGATTGTTTTATAACAAATATAGAAAACACGATTCAGCGGTTTTTAATCTTTTTGATTGTTGATCCTAAGTTGAAATATACTTAAAGCCCGCAACTTTATTTGTTTTATGTTAGTATAAAATAAAACAGGTAAGTAGGATATAAAATTTATGTTAACAAAATTTATATCTATAATGTGAAATTCAATATAAAGTCAGTTGTGTTTTAGTATGGAAATATTTTTATTTTTTTAATTTAATATGTCGATTATCATCAGCCAGGGTAGTCAATAATTAATGATGCTGTAATTATCATTAATTCTATAGTAAGAAGACTTATGCGATGTGTTAAGTTTATAGAAAGTGTACACAGCATGTAATGCTGAGAATCCAGTTTGTTTCTGTACTTATTTATTAAGAATATGAAGTCTTGCTTTATGTAGTTGGTAATGGCAGCAGGGTTTTTCAGACAGATTTGCTAAAATGTTTGCAACAGCTGCATATCTAAGATTTTAAGCCTTTTTCGAAAAATATGTTACTTATAAAATGTTAAAGTTAGCAAAATCTTACCTTGAAACATCAAAATATTGTTAAAAAGCAAACCAAATTAAAACTCGGATTTAAACTGTTGAAACGTCTTATTGAAAAGTAACACCAAAATCTGGCGATAAATTATTCCGGTAACAACAAAATATTTTTTCAAATTTTAAAAAATCCTGCTACAGAATATTAAAATATTGTTAAAAATAGAAAAAATTGGTCACAAACTGTTAAAAAGTGCAACATTCTATTTCTAAATAAAAAGTTAAATATAGCAATATTAAAAAAGTTTAATAGTGCAAAATTCTAACTACAAAAAATTAAAAATAGCAAAATAATGTCCGAAAGCCATACACAATTAACAATGAAAAAAGACATTTAAAAAATAGCAAAATCTATCTATGAAATATCAAAATATTGCAAAATCCGACAATAAAGTATAAAATCATTGTAAGAAAGCATCAAAATTTGATCATAAACTTTTAATTTTTATAAATTTAAAAATTTAATAATAGTAAAATTCGGTTAAATAATTTTTTAACAAAACATTTATAACAATTGAAAACTGCAATATTTTGTTTAAAAAAATGTCAAAACAACAATATCTGGTCTTGAAATTGAAAACAAACGTCACAAACCATTAATACTTCTATAATCTTGAAAATAGCATAATCTGGTTTTTAAAATATAATTTTTTTTGTTAGTATGAATTTAAATTTAGCATAAACTGTTGAAAAGTGCAAAATTTGACCTTGGAATTTTAAATAGTTAATATCATAAACTTTTAAAAATTGTAATTTTTTTAAAATCTTTAAAATTCTAAAATTTAGCTATACAATATAAAAATACAATATCATTTTGCATTTTGTACAATTTTTTTTAACATATCTGAATCATTTTCAACACTATATAGACATTTTGTGGAATATACTTTACCATTTAGTTTTTAAAGTTTTTCAAATATTCTAAAAAATAGGCATGGTTCCACAAACATATTTTTGTTATTAAAATCTTTCAAACACAAGTTCAATATTGAAATTGTTGCTAATTGATCTCTTGCAATTTTTTCTTGTTTATGTCTACTATAGTATGAGTTTGAATTTGCATTTTTGTGTTTAACTGATTTAAGTAACATAAAATATTAAACTAATATGCCAATTTTACTATACACTTATTGTCATTGAAGCAAACTTGTGTTTTTATCTGTCAAAAATACAGGGTCCATTATAAAAGTTGCGTATTTTTAATGAAAAATAATTTATTTGATCGTACTGGTACAAACGCTTAAAATTCTTCAAAATACTCTCCTCCTGTATCAATACACTTTTGAAGACGTGTCAGCTATGCCTGGAAGGCACCCTAAAACTGCTTGACAGAAATGTGTTTTAATAACCTTGTAACATGCTTTTGGATGTTTTCCACAGACTCCCAATGCTTTTTTTTCAGCTTTCTTTTTAGTCGGGAATACAAAAAAAAAGTTGCACGGAGCCAAGTCGGGACTGTAAAGCAGCTAGGGGACCGCCGAGGTGTTGCTTTGAGCCAGGAAGTTGGTAAGGATAACAGCCGTTTGACTGGGGGTATTGTCATAATGGAGCTTAACCGTGTCTTTGATGTAAGACATCACGCGCGCAATTCGGCGTTTCAATATTTTGAGCACCTTAAGGTAAAAGGTTGAATTGACAGTTTCTTTTTGCGGTACAAACTCAAAATGGACGATTCTGTGGACGTCAAAGACAATAATGAGCATCGTTTTGATGCAAAACTTGCTCAGTCACGTTTTATTGAGGGAATGATTTTGTGTCGTACTCAAACATCTAGGATTTGTCTCTGGTTACGACAGAGTTAAGAAAGTCCGGCTCATTTTAAATCAAATCCAAAAGTTCTTGAAAGCGCACAATCACGCCGTGTTACAAAGTTGAAAAACACACTTCACGCCGAGACAAGTTTTTCCGCTTGAGACAGTCGGAGAAAGTTGGCAACCGGCTGCGTTTGAAGGGCAGATCTTTGAACACCACATTTCCCGTCCTGTTTTACTGGGCTGGGATGGATAGTCGCGTCTTAATAAAACTTGCAAACTGTCAATAAATAGCACTGATAAGATAATACTAGTGAAGTAACATACCTATTGAATAAAATTATATCATCAAATACAATAAAAATGCGTTAGAAAATGAAACTATTCCGCGGCTACCTAAATACTTCCCGCGACAAAAATTTGAGTTTCGACTCAAGGTTACCGATATTGAAACTAGATTTTGCAAATATACTTTTGTTCTAGAATTATTTTTTCAGATAATATAATATAGTAGAAGTTTTAAGAGAAAACATTTTTCATCGAAATTTCTTGCAGTGTGCCAAAGTACAAATACGCGCAAGTACAAATACAAAGGCGCAGTTTTACTGATGGCTAGACACCGGATTATATGCAACTTAAAAACTTTAAAGTATACATGCAAATATGCAATAAATGCCCAAAATATGCATAAAAATAGCGAAAATATGCCAAAATATGCAACTACATGCAACATAATATAAACAAATATAGTTTAATCATTTTATCAAAAAAACAATTTATAAAATAAATATTATTTTTTTAAATTTTTTTATAACGTTATATAGGTAAAAAAAGTCAAAATATACAACTTTATATGTTGTTAAACAAAAAACGTACGGCTAAATGACTCTATTTCGAATGATTTTTTTGAGTACCATTAAGACAGGTACATGTATGTTTTAACTTTTAATATACTTGCAATAACAACCAACTTTAGTTTTTTAAAGAGTAACAACGTTTTTTATCTTTTTGTTAATCTTCATGATATTTTAAATAAAACCTAGTAAATTAAAAAAAAAAAACATTTTATTTTGTTTTTATTTAAAATTAATGTAATTGAATAGTTAGCTGTAAAAATAAATAGTAAGTAAGTAATTTAATTTTTGGGATATTTTTATGTTAATATGGATAATATAGTAACTTAAAAATATTTTAATATTTTTTCTAAAAATTTGTGAAATATGCATAAAAACCGAAGCAAGTTAACCAAAAAAGAACTCAAGACAGTTTTTTAGCAAAAATATCTAGTTTTTATTGAATAAAAGGAAAAACTAAAAAAGTAACAACCAGTGCACAGTAGGACTAAGAGACCGCAGTTCTAGAAGCATATATATAACTCTTTAACAATGGTGGTACAACTACAATTTAAAAGAAGCCGTTAAACAATTAATAATAATAATAATATCATTATTGCCCAATGGAAAAAAAATTACAGGGAAATTATACATAGTATTAAAATGAAATAATTAATGTTAATCATACTTTTAAGAAAAATAATTGTCAAAGAAAAAACATATTGAAAAAACAATAACAATTACTAATGTGATAAAATTATACATTTCAGTTGCTATTAAATATGTTACATTAGAACTTGTCTACAATTTGACGCATATGACTTAGTGGTGATTTTCCTAGTAATACAGTTTACAATGTTTACTTTACTACAAAAGCATGATTGTTTCTGGAAGAAATTTTTGGAATGCAGATTTTGACTGCATTTAATAATTCAGGACATTCAACAACATTATTGATTAATTTATACATAAATAATGCATTTGTAGTTTATTTTATATTATGTGTATATAAAGTGTGTACAAAAATTTTAAAACACAATAAATGTAATCTAATCTAATCTGAAAAATTCTAATCTTATAATTTTAAGATAACATAAATATGCACTAAAAATTATTCATGTACGTACCGGAAAACAAATTAAGCAAACAATGCATCAAGCATTTTATATTTACTGTGCTATAAAAGGATGATCTTCTTCATCTATCATAAAGCACGTACATTTTATATATTGAAGGATTTGGAGAATTACATGGATATATTTGATCTAAAAATTTAATAATATTTATTATGACTAACATCATTTTATAATTAATAACATAATTTATAACTATAATTATAATTATAGTTAATTAAAGATTTGAAATTCTGTGTTATAATGAAAAAATGTATAAGTTTTATTTTTTGGAATTAAAAAAAAATATATAAAAGGATATTATCTAATAAACAAAAATAATTAAAAATACGTTGCAACTCATTACAATGAAGAAATATTTAAACATTTAACAACTAATTTTTGATAAAAGAAAAGAACAAAGTATATTAAGATTAAGCCGGTCTGATAGAAAACCAAAATAATAAATAGATTTATCTTGCAAATATTTAAATTTTGAATTAATTTTATTACAATACTATAACAACTTTAACTAAGACAAATAAATACATTTATTGAGTAACAGCGAGATTTTTAGATGCCATTATACTTTGGGCATGGAGACGTTTAATGAGTCTTTTCATGGTATCTCGATAACATAGTAAACGTTTTTTGTTCTTAGGTCCGCGTTTTGTTGGATTCACTTGGGATGCAGCTGTTTGTAGTTTTAGTATTCTACCACTGCTGACCTAGAAAAATACATGTGATGTGTTAATTATAAAATTATAAACACATAAATTAAATAAAATTAGCGATAAAATTGAACTTTTCGGTACTGAGGCGGTAATCGGAGGCGACGTTGATACGTGACTGTTTAATTTAACGACCACTGTTCTGCTATTAAGGTAAGACGCTATTAATTTGATGAGTTTCGGTGCAAGATCAGCGATTTAACTTGAACAGTAGATTTTTGTGCCAGATTTTGTCAAATGCATTTTTGAAGTCCCGTGTTAAGAGTACGCACATAAATATTATATTATTATATAAGAATATTTCTTCACTCAACGCTTCTACATAAAACGTAAGAATTGTAATGAGAGTTCTTAAGAAATTTTTCTTTCTACTAAATACGTTCAAGTTTTATTTTGAGTTGTTCTAAATAAAATAGTGATACAGTTTAAATAAAGTGTTAAGCCCGTTTACTGTTGTATAATACATGGTGGATTTATTTTTAATTCTACATAAAGTACAAATTACATTTTATTAGAAGCCAAATGAATTGAAACCAAATTATTTGATATATAATGTCAATTACAGAATTACATTTAAAATAATTTTAATTCAAAAATAAACAATACATTTGTAATTAAATGTACCGATCAATAATTTAAATTAAAACGTAATACTGTTGACATACAAAACAATATAAAGCTGCATACAACAATGGCCAGGACGTAAAATAGGTTACGTTATGGAGTTAATTTACATGAGCTGTATTATATATGTATTAATAAATAAACAACGCAAACAAGCCCGAAAAGGATCTGTTCATGCAGACTGCGCTTTATTATTTATTTGCATAGCCTTTGGCCTTTAAACTGTTTTAATATCTCATTAATTTATAATTGCTATAATAATAATTAAATAAATATTATTAACATTTTGAAGTGATAAAGATAAAATTGTGTTTTATAGAATTTTACTAACATATCTAACGAGTAGTAGTGAAGATGTTTTATTTAAATGTTTATAAGAAAACACTTATGCATAAAAACATTATTTATAATCTAAAATAAAAATAAACAATATGTATAGTACATTATGAAATAAACAAGCTACAATTAAAAAAACAGAATAATTATAAAATTATACGATAATGATACTATTTATAATTTTTACATTAACTGTTCTATTGCATTTCTTTAATGAATTTTGAATGACGTATGAAGGGGTATGGTTTGGGTTAGGTTAGGTTAGGTATTTTGACCCGTTGAGTTAGTTGCAAATTTGTTGCATGATCAAATAAATCTATTCTAGTTAATTTAAAAACTTTGAGACTTACACCAAAAAGTTGCGGTATTTGGCAACATGAAGATTTTGGCTATAAATAAGGCATTTGAGCAATAACTATTTACAAAGTTTGACTCTTAAGAGCATACCGACCGCTACATTGATTTCTAGTATTTTAGTGAAAACAGCTACTTTGGCGTCATTGCTATTTCTACATATAATTTGATAATCAGTTATTTTTTTGGTATGTTCTTAAAAGGTAGTCTACATAAAGCAATATGAAGAACCGCAGAACGCAATACAATACAATTGAGACTTGCCGCACTAGTTGCCTTGTTTAGTCGCAGATTTTCCTTTGCAATATATATTTTAACGATTCATAATTAAATACATTACTTCAAAATCACTGTTGTAAAAGTTTTATGATGCTTGGATGATTGGGTACATATCATGTATACTTACGAGAAGTCGCTGGAACGGCCATACTTCTTTTTACTATACACATGTTTTTTTTTAATATAAATAAACAATTAATTGCACAATTATTTAAAAAAAAATTAAAAAAAATAATTTTGCAGTGTTTATTCTATTAGTTAACTAGTTACTACACCCCACTACTATAGTCGTCGAAGTAATAATAATAATATAATATTAAAGTAATTTAAATTTTAAATGGTAAACTGTTACAGAAAAGTCTATACACATTTACTTGTTTCAATCAAAATGTTTGAAGTGTTTTTATAATTACTTGCATATAAAAAAGCGTCTGATTTGAATTTGCCGCCGTTTTGTTTTTGTGAGTAGTACGGTGATTATTTGTTGTTTTGAAAGTATTTAAAAGTACAACGTTTAATAATTGTAAAAACGCACAACAAAAATGGGAAAAGTGCGTTAAGAAACTTGAGGCAAAATTTACGTTAATGGATGAGAAGGCCGTTGCCGTCCTGGTCGGTCTTTTGAAATCATAGCCGCAGTGTGGTTCAGAGTCTAGAATTGAAAAATTTTAAAAAGAGATCTGCCTTTGCAAGGTGCAATTGACGCAAGAACTCAAACCAGCGGATCATGCGCAGCGCTGTGGATTTGTTAAATGGGTGCTGGAGCACCAAATTATTGCGAAATTCTTGAAAAAAGTGTTCAAGTAATACTTTAACAAATAATGCATCCGTTGCGAGTAAATGTTGTGCGGTATTGCAAAATGTTAAATGAGTTTTTGTAAATTTTTTATAAATTGTCTAATATAGGCTAAAGAAAGTCAGTTAGCATTCTACGGTAGCGATCCGCATTAACTTGTTTTTAAAAAAGAAAAGCCGTCTTAAAAATTGCATCAAACAGGGATAAAGCAGTTTCTCAATTTTTGTTTTAGGGTTTTTTGGAACCCCAGATCCGGCAGTTTTGTCTATTGACAAACCTACTGAAATATAAATGGGTTTTGTTGCTAAAGATAATTTTTCTAAAAAAGTCAGTATTCCTTGCTAGCATTTCCAGCTAGATTGGTTCTGTTATTATAGACTAAAGAAAAAAAATCTGCAAAACTACTGACAAAATTGTTCCCATTATTAAAGGTTTGTTTGTTATAATACATTGTGGCCGGAAAACCATTAGTTTTTTTTTTGGTCTCATGAACAAATTTCCACAAATGTTTTGGATTAGTTTGAATTTCACTTTCAGTTTGTAAAATATATTGCTTGTATTGATGTGCTCTGAGATTTTTGCACGTAGTCAAAATAGATTGAAATTCATTATGGTCCGACAATAGTTTTGAAGATTTATAACGTTTGTGTACAGTTTTCTTGAGTTTAGTAAGTGATATCAACTCTTTGTTGAAACAAATAAGAAAATTGCTTTCACGCTACCGTTTTTTAAGGAACAGAACAATCAATAACATATTTGATTACAGAGTAAAATACATCAAGACACATATCAATATTACTATTATAAAATAGTGAAGTGGTGGGGTGTTTATCGAATTGCACCACTATTCTTACTTATCTTTTTGAGGCCGTCAGGAAATGCAAGTTGTTGTCATAAAAATAAACTTTTTTTGTTACATTTGATCAGCTTCTTTCCTGGAAAACTTGCAACATTGTGGAAGCCGTTATCCCAACATTATCTATTAATGTCGTTTATGGGAACAATTAGTATGATCATGTCGGGTTGTAGGATTTTATGAGCTTTTAAAGTTAATCTACGCAAAAAAAGTATGAACAAAATTCTAATTGGTAGTGAAAAAGTTTTCCGTACTTTGTCACGTCATATAAAAAACGTGCTTTAAACTCTACCTCTATGATATTGTGTAAAAGAGTTTATTATCTCAACAACAATCACTAGTAAAAAAGCAACAAAAAATAATTAGTCGAAATTTTTGTATTATGTCGGAAAACCAAGAAAGCTTATAGAAAATTTTGGTCGACAATTTAAAGTTATGGTTTTCTAAGCTCTCTTTGCACAATAAAAAAAAAATAGGACTTTTGAATTATTTACATTTTCAAATGTATAATGACTGGATTATTACAAATTTGCCTATTCACATTTCTTTAATATACTATACTTTGTTTATCACAATGGTTTTTTTTACTAATTAAAGGGTTTTTCAATAAGGGCGGTTAGATGTTGAAATGGAATAAAACAAGCTGTGTGTGAGGCATTAACAATTTTTTTTATTTATTTAAAAAGCACATGTATGCCATTAAGTGTGGAATATAACATCGTTTAAATACCCGCTTTGGCTTTTTATGGTGACACAGATCCGAGTGGTTCAATTTTCAATGACTTTTCCGCATAGATCCGGCTGAAATTGAGCAATGGCCTGTGTTATGTTCACCTATTGCATTGGTTAATTGTAGTTTATTTGCATTGACCTGCGACTTCAAGAAACCTTACAAAAATATGTCTAGAACTACATGTTGTCTAGGTCTATATGGTTCAATTTGGGCCATAAGAAATTGGTTATCATTGTTCTGTTGCGCCCGCCGTTGACTGTGTTAGAAAGTACAGACCTATGATGCCGGCTCAAAATCCACACCAAACGGTAACTTTTTGAGAATACATTATCACCTGGAGAACCTCGTGTGGGTTGGTGTTGTCCCATATACACCAATTTTGCTTGTAAATATAGCTATTCATTCAAAAATGCGCCTTGTCGCTGAAAATGATTTTTTCATCAAAATAGGGGTTCTTTTTCAAACGATTTGAAACCTAGTCAGCAAACACACAGCGTTGTCTATAGTCATAAACTTTGAGCTCTTGGGTCAATTGGATCTTGTATGGGTGTAGGCCTAAGTTTGCCAAATTGAAGTCTGCGAAAGTTCAAGTTTTTGTGCACGGAGAGGAATTAAATGCCTTGGGTTCTGCTGTACACTTTCACGGACGAAGTCGAATGTGAAGGGCCACCACGTCTATTGTAAAATGAGCACAATGCGTGCAACGTTTGCACTAACTAACACTCGTTTTGATAAATAAAGTTTTATTATTTGAACGTGTTGTTCAGTCGTGTAACTTGCCATGGTGATTGCATAAGTAGCTGAATAATAAACAAAAGCTTTGATAGATTACACAAAAACAAAATGGCCGCCACGGGCCGCTAAAATTTACCCGCGCCAACTGAGAAACCCTTTATTTACCAAATGCAGTAAAACAAAAATTGAACATACTATGTGGTAATCTATAATAATAATAAAATAAAACACTATCTAATTTTTTTACAACAAATACTTTATTGATATAAATATATATTACTGCAAAATAAATACATATATAAATACAAACAAAAGTTCACAGCTTGAGTTTCAAGTTTTGAACGCCATTGTCAAGTGAGAACAAACTAATGAAAAATACATTCCACAGAAAAATTCCTTTTGCTCATTCAGTAGATTAATTTGTTTTTGCTTTTTGTACAGTTGTGTAATAATTTCAGGGATAGTATGATTAGAATTTATTATATAATTTGAACTATTGCTGTTGCTTTTGTATAGAAGAATAATGAATGCATCTTTCTTCAACTTTATTAATCTATCAATAAGGGCCACATGAAACGTGTTTTAAAACTCCATAAAGAATGAGAAAATCTTTTAGAGCTGTATTAGATCTCTCTAATACCATCTCTATTCTAAATTGAGGTTTTTTAATTTTTTTTTGGCATCAATTTTACTAAAAGTAAACCAAAGTAAAAGCCTACCAAACAACGTTGATGATAACTGTATTATTCTAAATAGAGTTTAAAATAACAAACAAATTTTGAAAGCGTTTAATACACATCAGTAGTTAAATAAGTATGAAGAAATGCCAATTGAACTAAGAAAAAAATTTGAAGATGAATACAACAAGACGTAGTCAATAGTAAAAGTAGGTGAAAAGAGTTTTGCAAGATAAAACTGCATCCTAAACAAGGGATTTTTATATACATTTATAAACATAACAGTAGATTTTAAAGTAATAGTTGGAAAACAAGAAGGCAAAGTTAATTGGTGGACCGAAAGTATGCTTATGTTGTGATAGTATAATTAAAAGACAAAATAATCCAAAGATTAACAAATTTTTTTTTATAAAAGATGTTTAATCGTGAATAAATACAAAACCAAGATGTTTGTAATTAGACGGAAATGTGTTTGGTTGGAAAGACTTAAAACTAGTTTTTTAATGACTTGGTTAATTTTGTAAAATTAAAGATTGCGCAAGTGCAGAACTTGCAATAACCAAAACTGTAGCGCGCCATGATGACAATTAATCTAAGATATTATCAAAAAAGAATGAGATTAGTAGAAAACAAACAAACAGAAAGAAAATTTATACGTTTAAAATATTTGTTGAAATTAACTATTTGCGTTGTTATAATTTAACACATATATTCAGGGCTATTCTCAATGTGCATTGCTAGAATGGAAAGGTGTTCTTACATTTGTCAATTTCTTGTTCAATTTTAAGAACTTACTGACCTTGAAGCCCGTATCAGATTAAATTGTCACTTTACATTTGTCAATTTATTGACCAATTTATTGTCAGATTAAAATATCAGATTAAAACATAACCTACTTTGCTTTAATTTATTGATGAAGTTAGGTGTAGCCAACTGCAAAATATATATGATTCAGTCACAGTGCATCTACCACATAACCTGACGATCAGCTGTTTTATTATACAGTTGGCAGTATTGGAAATTGAACAATAAATTGCCAAGTGTAAAGTGAAACAAATCTACAATAAATTGTCGTAAAATTGACGGCAATTAATGAGATAAATAAGTCCTTAAAATTGAACAATAAATTGACAAATGTAAAAACACCTTAAGCAAGATATCTATTGCTAGCTAACAATATGAACTGTCATTTTAACAATTTTGCTTGCTAACAAAATGACCTGTCATTTTAACAAATCTTGATTACTATCAATATGAACTGTAACTTTAACAAAATTAATTTTTATATATCTTATTATTATTTTATCTAGAGATTTGCCACGATTCCTGATGTGATGACCGTTTATACTGTTAGCAAACAAGATTTGTTAACATGACAGTTGATATTGTTAGCTAGCAAGATTTGTTAAAATGACAGTTCATATTGTTAGCTAGCAATATATCTTTCTAGGTTGGGTACGCAATTGCAATATATTCAAATAGTACGTTAAAAACGAATTGCTAAAACGCACTGAATAAATCTGCACCTTTATTTTTTTATTCAAATAAAAATAAATATATGCATGTAAATGTTAATAAAAAGTAAACTAAACAAAGAATTTGTATCTCAAAATGATTTCCAACTATTTTACTTTCATGTTGGTTTTTTGCAGAGTTCACATTTTATAACATTCTCCACCTTTTTATTGTGTGCAGTTTTTTTAACTTTCTCTAGCTCGCAATTCGTTTGATCACTTCTGAAAACTATTCAAATCAATTGCACACGACTTTATAAATTGTGTCTATAAACATTTCATAGCACGAAATTGTTTTTTACAGGCAACTTTTATTGTTTCTCTCTATTTACAGAAGGCAATGAATACAATTTCTCAATTTGTTCTATCTCTTGAAATATATTCCGCTATATACAGTTCTAACATAAAAGGATTTATACATCAAGGGAGAGAACCAGACATTCTCAATTGACTTTAGCATGATAAAGTTCAGAAGCAAATGGAAGTTATTTTTTTTATTTATATGCAGTATTGATATAGAGTTTTTAGTGACCATAAGAGATACCATTCAAGTATGATGCCTGTAAAGTTATTTTATTTAGTAATGTAATTTTTTGTAAACACATTAGTATGATACGTATTACGTAATATATTTATACATATATTTTTTATTATTTGGAAAGACCGATATTTTAGGGCTTATGCTTATGCTACTACTATTAATATTACTGTTACTAAAATAATAAAATAAAATAAAATCGGGTGTGTGGCAGTGTCTCCACCTTACTTTCCGTATTCTGTCAATTAATTTATATTTTTAATAATCATTTATATTTTATAATGGTTAGTGATGAATATGATAATTTTTATAAAGCTTGTCATACAAATACAATCAAGTTAGGTGAAGATAGAATCAAATCTGTGACAGTTGATTTAAAGTTTTCTATAAAACTGATTGCATAATAAGTGCTTTATACTAATACTTGTATAATTATAATTTAATTTTTAATCTATATTTGTTCTATTTCTAAGTTAACATGTATGTGTTAAAAGGTTATATCATCCTTGTATAAATCTATCGTGCCTAAACAAAAAAATGAACAATAATGAGACTTATTTAATTTTTCATAAATTTATATTTGTTTTTATAGCCACAATTGTATTTTATATCTGAAACGTGCTAGCAAATGCTGTATTACGCACTATACAATTTCTACATATATGTCTGAAATTACTTATATCCAAACATTAAATCTTTATAGTAGTATTAAACAAATTTATTTTATATACTTATACATATACTTATACATACAGAGTCTTATAAAGAGAATAAGCACATTTAGGGCCGCTTTTACAATCCCCAGTTTAAACATAGTTAGGGTTTGGAGGAAGAGAAACCGGGGATAACTTATCCTATGTTCGGAGCAGTAGTTATACCTAGTATAACGCTCATAACCTTGTAAGCGCTGTACATATATTATATTTGTGAAAATGAATAAGGAAAAAAGTAAGATTTGTTGCTCAAATTTTTGTCTTTTTTTGTCACTATCTGATTTAAACACGTTTATGTTTGGTAAAGGAGACTATCTAAATTTACTTATAAATAACTTACGTCAATATTGACGTTTCAATAGGTTATCTAGAGATAAACTAACTTAGCATTGTAAAATGCATTGCGTGTTAAACTAGTAATAATAATAATAATAATAATAATAATAATAAATGTTTATTTATGTAGTATCACAAAAATATACGTACATTTGATAGTTGTTACAATGTAATGTATCACTTAAGCAAAGTGAACCTAAATACAAATAAATACATTAACAAAGACAAAGTTAACTCAACTATGTTATCAGAGGTTAAATATTCGTTATAATCGTAGACTGCAATTTTTATTAAAAATTCTCTTTCGATCTTTCATATTTAATATTAGACAAGTTTCTACATTTTTTGGCAATTTGTTAAAAAAAATTATGCAATAATAATTTGTACTATATTCAGATTTTCTTAGTGTAGTATACGGAAGATTGATGTAATTTTTATGTCTTGTATCGTGACAGTGAAATTCATTAGTAAAAAACTCAGATCTTTTAGCTTTGATATACTTTAAACATTCTAAGATATAAATGCAAGGTAATTTTAAAATATTAAGATATTTAAACTGTTCTTTACAGTAATCCTATATCCCAAACCACTAAGAATTCTAATTGCTCTTCTCTGCAAGCCAAATAGCTTATGTCTATTATGTCTATTATGCAATAACTAAAATGGCTTGCACATCATAATGCAAAATACGCAGTTCTAAAACATTTACTAGATACTGCATTTGACAAATTTTGCAACAAGTATGTATTTTTACTAAGTAGCATTCCCAAAAACTTAGTACTGCATACATTTTCTTTGCTTTTTCGTAAAAACAGCATTTTTACTGTTTTGTTAGCATTTAGACATAGTCGATTGCTATCTATCCATTCTGAAGCTAACTTGTATAATTGACAACTTTTTTCCAACACAGATTTAGAAGTCGGAGCACAATTTATTATTGTAGTATCTCAGCATATTAAATAACTTTTTCAGTATTTATACAATACGGAAAATCATTAATAAATATTAAAATAAAGGAGTGGTCCTAGAAGTGAACCTTGCGGTATACCAAATCTTACAGATTTTGCAGTAGATTTTATACCATTAAACGTTACAATTTGTTTTCTATTTTTTTTTAAATTAACAATTACCTTGCAGCGTTTCGGATACCAATTATACGCATACAATTTAGCTAATAGAAAGTTATGTGATACACAATCAAATGCCTTAGTGAGATCAAGAAATGTGATTACAGTGGTATTTTCTTCTTTAAAACTACTAAGTACATGTTCAACAAATGCTATAATTGCACTAGAAGTAGATTTATTTTTTCTAAATCCTAACTGGTTCTCTGAGTATATTTTGGATTTTTTTTCAAAGTGATCACTTATCTGAAACAGCCAGCATTTTCTCATATAGTTTAGAAATAATAAGTGATAAAAATATTGGTTTGTAGTTATCTACAATATCATTACTTTCACTTTTTAATATAGGAATCACATTTCCAAATTTGAGTGCTTCGGGAAATTATTTAATTTTAGCAGTTTGTAACAGGTATTATTAGTACATCTTTCAAATAATTAATTACAAACACATCTCTCGATTTACTGTTTTTACAGATACCAACAATATTACACATTTCAATGTAAGAAATTTCTTTCAATTTAAATAACCGTACGGTTTATATCTGATGATGAGATATTTTTTAAAACATTATGAGCTACAATTAATAAAATAATTGTTAAAATTGGTTTGATCAAAGATCTTCACTTTTCGTTTAGAATTTATTATTGACCACATAGCCTTATGATTATTGAATGCGTTATTAATAAAGGTATCATTTGCCTTTAGTTTTGCATTCCTAATTGCAGGTATAACTATCGAATAGTTTATCTGATGATTTTAAAAGCGGCTCTTAGAAGTAAAGTAAAAATGAGCATGAATATGGAAAAGGCTATTGACCAAAAGTTGTCTGCTTTAAATCTTTATATTTAGTTTTAGTTTTAACTACAATATTTTTTTGTTTGCTTTCTTTCACCAAAACCATCTGTTTTGACCTTAAAAGGAGGGCTGAAATGACCATTGGTAAAAAAAAGGCCAATACGGGCCAAATCGTCGATTTAGAAGGGCTGAACAGTCATTTGCAGTGTTTGATTGGCTGTAAATCACGATTTTACATGATTTTCATATCTAACTCTGGTGACAGATTATAATCAACTTTGAAATTTACTATATAGTATGTAAATTTGGCTGATGTAGATTAGACTCCTAAAAAACGTGCATTCTACTTATGCATTTTAATTTTATTATTATTTTTGTTATACTAGGTTATTTTTTTTAGTAGGATCATATTACCGTTAATTAACAAATCATGTTGCTTATGTACTATGTAAAAATAAAATATTTATTAAATTTATTATTTAATAGAACTTAGAAAAATTGGATTATTTTCGGTGAAACAGAAACTGTAAACCAATTACTTTTTAAAAGTATTTTTGTATTTAATTTTGCATATTATGCATTTTATTTTCTAAAATTTGTCATTAAAAACTTACAAGTCATTTTGTTCTTAAAATTACTTCCTATTGAATTTGATATATCTAACCAACGGTTTGTTTTACAAAATTAGAGTATAAGATTTTTTTAATTCAGAATAAAGTTTTATATCAAATGCAATATAATAGTATATATTAAACTGAAAATAATTTTTGTTTTAGAACAAATCTTAATAGTGTTGCATGGTATGTATCTCTAAAACACGTTTATATATACGCCCAGTACACACTACAGGCCACCAGAAGCCCGGTCTTAAAAAAACAATTTTGCTGTATATTTTGCAAATTTACTCTTTAATAATGGATATAATTATATCTGATATGCGAGTGGTAAGTTTATATAAAAATTTATTTTGTATACATTTGTCAGATTATGCAAGCCCTAAGAGACAACACAGATATTGCAAAGCCTAAGTGCATATGTTTATATTGTCCACAGTTTATTTGACGCCCAACGGTGTTGCCAATTTTTTCGCTAATAAATCGCATAAAATATTTGAAAATTAATCGGACAAATATTTTAATAAATGTGGTTGTTGAATATAAGTAATTTATCACATAATAGTTTTAAATAATATAATGTTAGTATTCTAATGCTATATATAAATCATTGTAAAAAAAATATTTATACAATACTTAATTGATGTTGTAACATACTAAGTAATTCCTAAATATTACATATTAGAATTTTAAAAAATAAATTTGTTAACGTATGTAAAGTTTTATGATTGGTTATTTTTTTATTTTTTATATTTTTTTCTCTTGGAGGTGGAAAATCCATTTATGGACGGAGTGTAGGACTCTTCCTTTTATTCTGAAGAGAGTGTACCTACTAAAAACCAACCCCCTCGATGTTCTACTCATGTTTAATGTTTTATTTCTTAGTGCCACTAAGCCAGATTAGATTGTCAGTGGCAATAATTGTGCCAGATTTTTATTTGTGGTTTAAACAGTTCTATTGAGTTTGTTCTTAAGATTTTATTTGGAATTTTACTGAACAACGATTGTATGGCTACTTTTTTTCTTTTTTTTCCATATTTATTGTTATGACTTTCTGCTATAAATTTTCCAGCTATATTTCTTTTTGTTTTTTTTTGCAATGGTTTACTTTAATCCATGTGTCTTTTTCTTTTATGTTGTTCATTATAATTCTGAGTTTAAAAAGTTGTTTAATAGTTAATAGCTCTTTGTATGGATCTTGATTTGAATAACTGCGTAGATTTTTTATTACTTGCTTTTGTGTTTTTTGGAGTCTTTTAATAATATCATCCTGTCACGGTTTAGATTTTCATTACACCTGAAAAATAAATACAATTATGCTAGTAGTCTAATGTGCAAGATTTTTAATACTTATCTTATATCCATCATAGGCAAGTGCTACTTCGTCAAGTAGTTTGGGTTGCCTGCGTTAATTATGATCCAGCCCTTCTGGTTAGGAACTAAAACACAGAATAATAAAATAATAAATGAAGGATTTAATAATGACTTATCTCTTATCACAGCTGTTAGGAGACTTGTCGTTAGTTGATTAATATTTGTTTATATTGTATATTAGTTATGTACAGTTAAATTACTGTTCACTTACCGGTGTAAAAGTTTGAATTGTAGTGCCACGGGTATATATATGTATATATATATATATATATATATATATATATATATATATGTTTATGTGTGGGCCACCAATTATATATTATACGAAAATTATATAATCATGAATGCTCCAATCTCCTACTGAAACTGTCTTGTTTAAATTTTTAATCAATCTTTGGTTTTCTGATTTTTTTTTTGTTTTTACCTAAAGTTTTATTGATTAATTTCTACGATTCTTTCATATTTGATTTTGCCGAGTTAAATAGTTTTGTATAGTGTTCTCTTTTAGATCGTTTAATCATGTTTGTAACTTTATTTCAAGCTTTGTTATAACGTTTTGAGCTTATCATTCTTTATACTGTTAGATTCTGTACAACGTTTTCATATTTGAAACTTTCTATCTCGTTCTTGCATTTCTTTCAAAACTTTTCCATTAATCCATATTTTTTGGTTTTCTTTGATGTCGTTTTTTATTTTTAGTGCATGATTTTTTGAAATTTGTATGTATCTGATTTAGTTAATTTAGTAGTTGGACTGGGTCATTTACTTTGTCTAACTGCTTTTTCTGAATTGATAAATAAACTTTGGTCTGTCTAGATAAGTGTTCATTTTTGATTCATTAACTACATGTTTTGTTTCCAGTTTAATAGTACCACTAATTAGATAATGGTCTGATATTTTTGTTGTCAAAACTGCTGTGGTCATATCTTCTTTTTGACTTTTGTAATACATGTGGTCTAGACATGATTTTACAAGATTGTTTTTTCTATATTCTTCTCTAGTATATTTATTTATTTTTCTTATAAAGCCATGTTCATACAACATTTTTTTATGATCTTCTGTATTTTTTGAATTTGTTAATATGTCTATATTTATGGCTCCAATGATTTTTTGTTTGTTTTGAGAAATATGTCAATTTCTTTAAGGAAAAGTTTTATGTGGTGGTCTATACAAAATTAGTGTAAAATAATATATTAATATCAATACTAATAATTTGTTAAGTAAAAAATATGGGTCCCTGGAGATGTTGTGACATTGCTTTACACAATAACTTCTTAGTTTAAACTACTATTTTATTAGCTCAGACTATAGCCCAATAATTTTAAATTTTTATGGAAGGAGTAAACAGAGGGTTAAGAGTTGGTCTATAAGACCAACTAGTCGTTTTTTCTCATACACTAGTACAGATCATCACCTAATAATCAAACAGTTGAATGTGTTGAATGCGTTATCTTTGACTTTACTAGACTCATCTCTCTAGCAATGGAAAAGTTTACAGGATTTGCCAAACATAAAATAGATTGGGTTTCAACAGACAACCAGAGAGCTCATCTAACTTTGAATAGCAAAATTTTATGATCCAATTGACTAAAACTGGCTGATAAGCCAAAAATCTAAACTAACTCAATGATGAGATACAGAAAAGTACAAAAATTATTGCAAAAAATCTGTTCTTGATTTTTTCAACAAAAATAATAATGTGTAAAAATATGCGTACACCGCTTCCATTTATTTATGAAAAAAAGCTTTGACTCCAATGTACGCCGTTCTACAACACAGACTTAGATTTGAACCACTTAAAAAGAATCCACAAAAAAGTATGATATTATCTGCTGCGTACTGATTCTGCTTCAATTTTTAAATTGGTCTAAAGTAAGAGATAAGTTTCTTTATTTCAAACCATTAGAACCAGGTCCGGAATGCATCCTAAACAAAGCTTAAGTGCATTTTCTTACAAGGCTGTAATGTTTTATACTAACATTACAAATGCAATGCTAAAAACATCCCATTTTTGTATTCATAGTTAAATTCTTGACATTTTTCACAAAATAACCTTGAACAAAATTAGGAATCACACGGAAGCTTAAAACTTATTGCCAAATCATCAACATGGTTTCAGATATGGGTTCCTTTCAACTAACTAGAGTTAAATCTAAACAATTTTTTGGAGAAAACTTAAAAAGAATCCTTCTATTTAAACCTCAGAAACTATTCTGCAACAACAAAAATTGGAGTTTTGTATTTTTATGCAAAAACTTTGAAACTTTAATAAGTAAGTCATTTTTTAGAATTTGTTAAATATATTTAAAGGTTTCCTTAATTTTAAAATGAGAAGACAAAAAAACAATAACAACAAATAAACACTGTACTTACACGGACGCCGACACAATCATTTATTGCAGCCGCTACAACCATTGCTACCTGCTATCAACAATCTGCTTGCCGCCACTCAGCCAATAGGGGCTGTACTTTCCTGGAAAAGGCTGTTAAGAAAACACCTCTGCTAGGAGCGCAAACAGATAATATGTCATCTTTTTTTGTGTTTAAAAAACCGTTTAACGTGCGCACACATAAACAAGATAAGCAGAATAAGGTCAACGATACGACTAAAATCTACTCAGATGGTTCAAAAACCAATAAAGGTTCTGAAGCGCAGTTGTTTTTGCAAAATCTAGATCTCATAATATTTTTACCATTAGGAACGCACACAACTATCTTTTAATCAGAAGTAGTACAACTTATGGGGTTATAAACAGTAAACCGCAAAATATCTGGCAACAATGTCTATTGCTATAAACAAGCCTAAAATCACATCAAAGCTAATTTTAAATGTCATCGTGTTATTACTTTAGTAGCCTGTGGAAATACATTCCAGCAAAGTAGGTTACATTGACGCGAACGGGCTAGCGGGTCAACCCTTATGACGTGTGGACCTAAACCATAGACCGCTTTAACACTTAAAAGTTTAAATATCCTACTAAAAATTAACTCACACAAAGCACTAGAAAAGCGTTGGAATGACACTCCCGGCTGCATACAGGCAAAAGAAGCAATAACTGCTTTATATGCTAAGACGCTTATTATTATTTGTGACTGTCCAGAAAAAACTTATTATATATATATACAAATTATGACAGGAATTTTGACAGAACACAGCCAATTAAGAAAACACATGCACACGATTGGTATTCTATTGATTGGAGATAATCCAACATGTAGAGAATGTGAATTGAATGACGAGACAATCGAGCACGTGCTATATTAGACTTAAAATTAGACTTCTTTAAAAAAAAAAAATTGTGCAATTTTTATGTGAGCACCCTCAGAAAGTGATCTTTATACAGAAAAAGTAAGCCATGCCAAGTTTCACCCTTTAAGATTCAAAAGAACACGTGTCGCACTATCTCTGAGTTTTTAAAATTAATATACTTAATAAGTATTTTAGCTTCCAGATTTGAGTCAGATGCATACTCTGGGTCTACAAGAAAGCAATTGAGTACTTGTTAATTAGGTTTTACATGAAACTTTACATCAATATACTCTGTTTAATATTGTTTGTTTTAAATTAACATATTTGTATTATATTTTAAATTTTGAAAAAAAAATTACATTTGTAAACAAAAATTATTAAAATTTGAGTCTATAATTTTTTTATTTATTTAGAAAACCTTTAAAATGACGTATTGTACGTATTTTTTTCATTTTGTCAAATTTGTAACAGTCTAATAATTTTTTTTTTTAAATAAGGTGTTTACATTTAAAACTTTAAAGGCAGTGCGAGACGTGTTCTTTTGATTCTTAATGGCTGAAATTTGACATGGGTTACTTTTTTTGCATAAATATCACTTTCTGAGGGTGCACTCAAAGAAATTCTTTAAAAAAAATTTTAAGAACCAGTCTGATGTACATGTTCGGCCCTCTCATACAATGTCCATGTTGGGAAGCTGCTGGTTTGACATGGCTAGTATAAGGGAGACCCCTCCAAGCGCTGTACTTGCATACATCAGTTAAATGTCAAGACAACGGAGTAAGGTCACTACTGGAGGAGGTACAAAAGGCTTAATGAGTCCTACATGCAGTGGACTTTGGTTTACCTTCCAACTTTCAAATCCAAATCTACCCTACCAATAAAAATACAAAAGCTCTAAATTAAAATAAAAAAGATGCAGTAAAACGAAATAAGACATACGTTCTCAACATTAACTCGACGGCAATAAAGCCTAAAATGTTCTATGGCTACTACTATAAAGACATAGAGATGTTCTAAAAAGTAAAACGTCACTTTTCCAAATTTTAGGTTGCAACCCTAGCTCATCGACATCAACTTTTAAAACCCATCTAAGAAGAAGCCTGTAACAATGTAACAACAATTTTTGGGATTCTAAAATAAACATTATAGACAACCTTTTGTGTAAAAATTTCTGTTTAATATTATATTCTTTTACAAACAAGTCTACTTGCAACACAACAAAGCTCAAATAAACTGTTTACTATATTGAATCTAATCATTGCAACCTGTTTGCATCTAGCATTATGTTGTCATTAATTGACAATTTGATGGCACATGACATAAAAAATAAAATATTTAAAAAAATATTAAAATACTGCTATAGCTAGAGTCTTACAACTTGTTTGAAGGGTATTGATAAGTTTAGAACGGAATGCAAGCATTAAATTTAACATAGTAAAATTACAGAAATAATAGCTAAAACGTAGTACATAACCATACAAAAAAAAATTAAAAAATAATATATTGTGTATTTACTTCTTCCCACATAAAATAATAAAACAAGTTACTATGTTTTTATCACAAATTTATTCTTACGTATACATTAGTAGTTTTGGCTTTACTTACAGTTATATAACTTATTGTATCTGTAGAAAGCTCTAGTAGAGCCAAAACTACTATTGTATTTGTAAGAATTAATTTGTGATGAAAAACATATTAACTTGTTTTGTTATTTCATAAACATGAATTATCACGTAGTAGAAGTCACAACCATCAATTATATTTTTCAAACATTTTATTGTAATAGACTGTTTTATAGAAAAGCACTAATGCTAATTTTAAGAGCTTCCTATAATTCATAAAACATGCTTGGTTCCTAACATCCGTAAAACATATGTACTGTTTATGCAGTTTAAAACGTAAGTATTCTATAGTTGCATATAATGAACTATAAGTGTATAACTTGCAATAGTAAACCAACATAGAAAGCCCAATAAATTTTTTTTTAAAAAGTTCGGGATAATTTTATTTTTCATATCTGTTCATTATTTGTAAAACTTTAGTGTGCTCGGTATCATCCGCACAACATACTGTTTTGGGCTTCATATTGATGGTTAATGCGTCTATTATTATATGTATAAATGTTGTATGATATTTAATACTATTGAAACATATTTGTTTAAATATTAAAATTTTTATTATAAAATTTTATATTTTAATAAATTTTAAACTAATAATACCTTTTCCATTAAATAAACACACTCAATAAAACACGCAGCTACAAATTTTGTTAAATATTAATACGTTTTTAATTTAAATTTAATAAATATTTTATAAATATTTCATTTATAATAAAATTTAATTTAAATTTGTTTTATAGTATAAACTGTCTATAGTTAATTTAATAAATGGCCTGCAATAAAGTTATGATGTTTATAGTATATTGTAAAATATATAGTAGGTTTTATATCCAGAAATCTTGAAATGTAGCTG
The DNA here is from genome assembly GCA_963932245.1 of Tachinus rufipes. Classification (NCBI taxonomy): domain Eukaryota; kingdom Metazoa; phylum Arthropoda; class Insecta; order Coleoptera; family Staphylinidae; genus Tachinus; species Tachinus rufipes. The sequence goes on from OZ010744.1 coordinate 75,129,974, forward strand.
TAATATTATATAATTTCCTACTTTAATTCAGTTTTGTAATGCACATTTTAATTCATTATAGCACCCACAATACCAAATTACGGTATTAATAAACGTGAAAAGGCGGAGGCAGCTTCCGGGCAATTAGGGACTGTTGTAAATAAAATTGGTCGTTATATTATCATGTCGTAATTGGGTTTGTTGTATGACAAAATTTTTCTACTTAGTATTAAAAGGATATGGATAGAATACAATTTTTAATTAGGGAAAAAACATTGTTTTGTTGCATAAATTCTGACGCGCATAGATACCCGGTAAAAATTCTGTGTGGTTATAATTGTTGACAAATTCAGAAATAACTTATGTTTGGTACAAAATTAATTACATATGATAAATGTATGTTTAAACAGATAAACTTAATGTTTACTGTGTATATTATGTGTTTTTTTATATTTATATCTTTCTAGCTTAATGAAGCGTTTAAGAAAATATTTTTGCGAATTTAATAACTATGTCATTAACATTAGTATTTAATTATGCAAATTATGCAGTTTTGTACTCACGTTTAAGTGTTGCCTTATTAAGACTTCGATGTTGTATAAATGCTACGAACTATTTATTATTATTCTATATAAACCATCGTCAAAACATTTTTACAGCAAACATTTTAAAATTACATATTAATTCATATAAAATTTATATTCGTACTATTTGTTCAGTCAGTTCAATAAAAGTTTTTCGTTTAATATTTTCCTTTTGATTACTGTATTCTCGTTATTTGTATTTATTGTTTGTTATAAAATATGAGCATTAGAATAACATAATAATTAAAATATTTGTACTATGCAAATTGCAAACTACAGATTTTCTACGACTTTAATTAGTCAGGTAAAGAGTAATAAAATTTGTTAATTTTTTAATTTTTGTTTCAGGTAAGATGTAGACCTTCACTCACTCAATAGCAGTACACTTAGATTAACTTTAAGTATTTTGAAACTTGGAAAGAGATACTAGACAGGTATATACTATAAAATTATTATACATTAGAAGTGACTTTATGCATACTAATAATTACCACACTTTTAGATTTCCTTATATTTAAATCTTGCACTCTTGCTATAGGGTTCAGGTTCACACATCTTAACGTTTGATCCTTTAAACGCTAATTTGTCTTAACGTTACCTATTGTGTTGAAGTGTTTTTTCACTCAGCACAACTTAATGCTATTTGCGCAAACTGCCAATGTGAGGGCTTTATGGCATTCTAGTATTAGCCTTGATGTAGTTATACTTTATTATAACTAAAATTGCTGCTCTGCTGTCCGTTAAGATTTGCACATTTCTACGAGATATTTCTTCGTTTACTATTTTTATCACTCCATGGGTTATCTCTGCCTGGAAGATAGTCGTTTGTGTTTCTTGGGACGTCTAGATCTTGTGAGTAAATTTACATTCGTGAGCCTTGAGTTAACTGCCAATTACATTTCATAGTAATGGTGATAGTATTCTATCCGGGGGGCAACCTCTGTCAACCACTTTTGTAACTATTGTTTTGCCTACAAGAACTGTTACGGCTTTTTTCTCTAGCATGTGTTTAATTCATCTACTGATTGTTGGATTGACACTATGTTTCGAGAGTGCTGTTTTAAGGGAAGGTGGTTTTGTGAAATGCACTTTTGATGTCTATAAATACTTTAAGGGTAGACATCTTGTCCTGTAACGATCTATCGATTTGATCTGCTACGCTGTGTTAAGCCGATTTTGTAGATATTTCCTGAGTGTATGCGTGTTGGTTTGAGTGTATTTGCATAGTAATAAGTATCGTTTTTAAGTGAATTTTGTCAGGGAATAATCATATTGTTCTGGTTTTGAAATAAATAAAACGTTTATGTTTCTCCATGTTATGGGGAAGTATCAGAAGGGAATTCGTGTCTTATAGATTTTTATTAAGTAGGTTAGAATAATATCCGGGTGTCTTGTATAGTGATAAGTTTTTTATTGTCTAGGTTATACGCGTATCTTGTACAAGGTGTTGTGCAGCGTCCCACTCATCTTTTGATGAAGATTGTAGCGTCAGACTATTTTTATGTTGGGGTATTGCAGCCTGGGAAAAGTACTTGGGTTGCTTTTGATAGAGCCAAACTACCGGAAGTGTATGTGCCGTTCGAGCGTTTTAGGCAAACGAGCTGTTGTTGTGGGTTTTTTGATCAGATTTTTTTAGCTTTGCGGCAGTGGAGGTGTTTTCAATATCTTCTTAAAAACTGTTCCATGTTTCCCTTTGTTGTTAACAAATTGACCGGGCAGTTCTTCTTCTTGGCTTTGTACGGGTGGGTAGATTTCTCTTCCGCTTCTATGCATTTTTCCAATCACTATAATGGGTGGTTTGAGGAACATGTAGTTTAATTGGCTATCATTATACTTAATTTTTTGAAGTTTCTTTTACTTATAGTTGAGACAAAGACCCGATTTTTTAGATCCTCTGTCTTGGTAGTGAAGAAGACCCTTCAGCTTTTTAGGTTGGGTTTCTAATTCTGCTTCTCTAGGTAACTTAAGGCTATCTCAAGGAAGGTGATCCGTTTGCACGAACTAAGCCAGAGTAGTTTTTTGCTACAGATTGTTTTTTCTAGACATCTTAAGAACGTGTTATCATCACAGATGATCTTTCCCGTGTATGACTACTTTCTAGGTATTCCCTTGGCGTCGGATAGAGAAAATTATACAGGTTTACAAGTTAGGGCAGCTTCGATTAACTTTGCTTGTGTCTTAGTGGTTTATTTAAGGGATAGGACAGATGGGGACAGCTACTTAGAGGTGTTTGAGTACAGTTTTTTTGTAGCTGATTTCTACTTTTTTTGTTAAAGAAGAGTTAGTTTTTAGGCTTCACCAACACTTCTTTGCCTTTTTATGTATAAGCAAAATTTTGTCTTTTGATCTTCCCGCTCCCGCTGCATTGCGGACGTTTTGAGTGGGGCCAAGGTAAACAAAAACGTACTTTCATTCTCTATACTAGTGAGATTATTATCTTTAGTTTTTTGGCTTTACTTTCCTTAAAGCTCGCAATAGTGGGGACGTCAAAAATTGATTGCTAGGGCTACTTAAGACGTACAGTCCTCAGAAGTGTGTTGTACACAAAAGAGAACTACATACAAACATCATTAAGTATGTAGCTTGTTGTGCACCCCGTTACTACCAATGGTTCACCATGTTGACCATCTGACTGGACGATTGATCAAAGTGGCCCAGTTATGACTATTTGTTTAAAAAAATAATCTGCGCTAAAGTAGAGCACTTCCAGGCTCTAGAGACGTTATCTGTAAGGTGACTTAGCTATTAGGTTTTAGATTTTTGGCATAACAGCCTACGAAGACTATTAATTTAGCTAGGTTTCTTTTATCCTCCATTACGGGTTTTCACGCACAGACCCGCAACGCAACTACTACGCTGCGGGGTGATTAATCTGAAACCTCGTTACCGGCCGTTTACCAACTTAGGGTTCCGATACGGGAAGGATTCCTTTCCAACCAGATCCACTACTTACGCTCTGACGGTTTATTGAAATAAGTAAGCTTCAAAACCAGGGTAAAGTTAAGATTGTCGACGGAGAAAAGGTGTAAAAAATACTACTTTTTTCTTATGAGGGATTGTTATGACATATTTATTTCTATGAATAATAAACAAATTTATTTAAAAAGTTATTAAATAATTTAAATTGCAATTTAAGAAATCTAGCATGAGACAAAACCGATTGTGTTATGTCTTAGGTTTTGGGATTAGCATTAGGATTTCAGGATTTCACGGTTTCATGAATAGTAAGTATTATAAGTTTTGAGAAACTAAATAATACACACGAAGAACAGGACAAAGTTGTAAGAGGGGAAATAGCTAGAGATGACCGATTTATACGTGTAAATTCATTGCGTATCAGACACGGAACTTCAAAGCAGTTAGGGTAAGAATACGTCGAAAGCTTTCAAATAATCAAGATTGTTGCTTATAATAAATAAAAGCTGAAAGCGAGCGCGAACTATACTTCATGTTTCACAGTTTGTGATCAGATGTAAATTAACCGCGGTCGCAAAGAACTTTGAGAACATCAACACCTTTTCCTTGAGCTGAAAAATGATAATCAGCAATTTTCTAGCTATTTTATAATATTTATTATATATTAAATAAAATGAAGAACACAATCTTAAACCATAATTTAATATAATTTATTTGATTTTATAAATAATGATAATATACATGTACAGTATTATTAATATCTATTGAAAACCATTCTGTATAAATTTAATTTTGAAAACAACGTTGGTTCAACTTTCATCTGGAAGCTTGTCATTCCAATATTTATCAACATAATTTTTTATTTTTTTTTTAGTAATGTTGTAGAACATCATTATATTATAATTGAAAATACAAATTTAGTTTGCTAAACAAGTTTGCCTTAAATAAAGAAATATATTAAAATATTTTAATTATTAATAAATAAAATGAACATAATTTTTGTTTGAATGAGTCTTTTGTCGCATACCGTCAATATTTTATACACCATTGAAAAAGATATCAATTGCATCAGTCATGATGCAATTCAATAAATAAAATTTAAATTAAAATTATTATTTGCGAGCACTCAGTGGATATAGAAAACAGACTGAACACACACTCTAGCTTAAAGTCGATTATCGCAGCTTGCTAGTCGCAACTTACAACTCGGTTTCTACATGTTCGTACCCTTACAAGCTACAATAAACTATACAATACTCGAAACGTGCGAGTTAGTAGCCAGACAATTAGGAATCTACTTCAAGATGTAGGAATACGCGCCGAGTACTCGCAAAAGGCCACGTACTTATTAGAACACATGCAGAATGGAATTACTATGACTGAGCAACCATGTACATAAGAGACGTTTAACGGTACAGCTAGTGCAATTTTAAAAGAACCACAAATTTTGGAGATTATTATTGAAAATTTGTTTATCAAATGAACTTATTTATGCACTACTCAGTAAAACCAAATTTTATTTTAACATATAAATTATCCTCTTTTATTTCTACACTATGAATTAGTTTTATTCAACACGAATTATTTCATAAAGCATACCATAAAATTATTATTTTATTCTAGTAATTGGCATAAATATTCATCATCAGCAATTGAAATGAAAATGAAAATGATATAAATTAAAATATTCATTCGTACTGTCAGAAACATTAAAATTTATACGGAACTCTATTCGCGAGCGTTCATACAATATAATATAGCCCGGGGATGACCGATGGTGGGCGCGGTGCGTAATAGCCATGGTATATTTATGAAAATCGAAATGAAACGGTGCATGTATTAAATTCTGTAGCCCCTTCATCAACTGAATTGACGGAGTTTTTGGTTATATCAGTTTATTTTCAATTTTCTCGATGGAATGGCATAAATAAAATTAAATACAGTTCAAATAAGCCAGAGGCAGCATGGATATTTACATATAATTATAAAATTTCGATGTCACTCTCTTTGCTCAGGATCTATTTATCCAAGGTATCTTAGCTCAACAGATTGTGTAATGCAAACACAATTTACTTTTTTTTTTCTTGTCTAGAAACGGGACGACCAATAATATTAAATTTATTATTGTTTGAATAGTAATTATATTTTATATTAAAGTACATATAATATGTAAACAATTATACTACATCAACTATATCAGACTGAATCAATAAAACTAACTCATTGACATATGAATAGATAAAATGTAATTATCAAAATCAATTATTGTCTTGGAAACTAATAATTATGATATTATGATAGATGTTTTAAGAACTGTTGTAATATAAAAATTACACAATTACACAATTATGTATTTGTATTTAACACTTCCTTTTAATTAATTATAGAATATTTTTATAATAAACTTGATTGTGATTGTTGGCACTATTTTATCTATACAATTATATTTTTTCAACAAAAAGGACTTTTTATAAAGAGTGATCTTTCTTCTTTTGTATTGTGCCAACAATCTCTGTACATTAAAAATACACGAATTTTTAGAACGTTTATGGCAATAGGCTATAGAAACAATAACAAGAAGTGGGATGATTTTTTTTTGTTGTATTCACTATTGTGAATATTTTAGTAACTTCTTTATAAAAGTGGTATACAAATGAAACATTAGATAAAACTAATACATTGTTTGTAATAATAAATATAGGATTTCAAATTTTTTAATGATTATTGACAATGAATATTAAATTTTTTTATATATTAATTTAATTATAAATACACAGTGAGTCGATTATAGTTACAAAAAGTGCAAAAACTTTTGTTTTTACAATGATGGGACTAAATAGAAAGAAAAAAAATACAAAAATACTATGCTTATCTATAATACTTTTTATAGTAGTACATACATTGAAGCCTTCAAGCTTAAAATTAATTATTGTTGTTATTCAGAGATGCATACATTGAGGTTATGTTGGGAAAGTAATAATATAATTTATATACTTGTATGCTTGAGTTCTTTATTATTTTCGACTAGTTTCGACTTTTTTTAGTCATCTTCAAGTACTAATCTAAAAAAAGTCGAAAATAATAAAGAACTCAAGTATACAAGTATATAAATTATATTATTACTTTCCCAACATTAAAATTAATTGATTATTTAGTTTTCTATTTAGGGGTTTAATTTTTTTAACTAAAAGAATGTTGTGATAAGTACGCACTCTTTGGGATAAGAATAGAAACTTTAGTGATTTATAATACACATCGGCAAACTTATCATTTTATGTTGGAATCTCAGTATAATTTTTGATAAAATCTCAGTATAATTTTTGATAAAATAGCAAACGTTAACTGAATCAAAGCTTGGATATGAATATAATTTTCAATAACTGACGTGTTAGTTTTATGTAGTTTATATTGTAAAAAAAGTTTTTTAAAAAAGCTATGTAAGCCTTTTAAACGTGTAGGAAATTAACAGATTCTACATAATTTGATATATTAATGCCAATAAACGTTATTAATCAAAGGTTTAATTTAAAACAACTAAAATACACTGAAATTTAAATTGGTAATTGATCTGAGTTATGTAGAGCCAACCAGCGCAGTTAAAGATTAATTCTACCGCATGAGTACCTAACAAACAGCGCCATGATAAAATACAACTACGCTTGCTTTACCCCGGGAAAATAGCTGCACCAACAGTTGCACTATAAATTAGACGTATGCATTTCAGCAATTAACTTTGTTTACAAGGCATCCAATTTAGTAACTTGTTTCTTAATTAATTGTTTTTGTATTATCATCTGATAGAATATGACACTAACCATATCATGTTAAGTGAATTTAATTATTTTTTAAATTAATATTCTATTTTATTTTAAATTAAAAAAAAAATTAAAAACATAAATCAAGATTATATAGTTTATATAGTTTTAACCTCGGTTCTAACTAAATTATAAACAAGGATTTATATACTCTTAAAGTTATGCCTGCATAATATAAATTTAGAATTGCTACACCACAGCACACAATAATATTAACGTTTCAGATTACCTTTATGTTGCTTTGTGGTCGAATTATTATTACATTTCACTAAAGGGGAAACATACTATTTTTGAAATCCCTTAAGTAGCCAACGTATATTATTTTAGGACATCGGGTAAGCTATATAAAGTAGATGTAGTTAAATAATTTGTGCTACATTATGCATGAGTTGCATCAAGAACACTAACTAGGTAATCATCATTAATTAATAATAGATATAATGTTACTTTTATACTATTTAGGTGAAATTTTATCTGATCTATTAATAAATATAATAACATGTGGATTGGTAGATTTTCTATTATAGATATTAATTTTTATGAATAATGTATTGCATAATTAATATTATATTTAACAAAATTTATACAATTGAAGCATGTAAATGGAAAAGGGTTTAAAGTGCTAAAAACTGAAAAATTCAGGAATTAAAACATTATTTTAAGTGCTTTTTTCGATTTTCTGTAGTGCATTTCAACACACGTCAACTGTGGGACGCTTGAATTTTAGTTTTGGAAACTATACATCAAATATTTTGACGTAAAATCTGTAGATAACATGACTTTTCTTGGAAACATTTAAGCAGTCGATACATGTTTAAATCTGAAGATTGATACTCGAGTTCTGACTTATTGCGGGAGTAGTGATTTTGATATGATTTGATGATAAGGTTTTTATCGTCTTTTGTAAATTTGAATTTATGCTTATTTGATTGGGCATTGAGTTCTCTCTTGTTTTTATAAATTAAACAACGCATTTTTTTTATCTTATAGTGTTTGTTTTTGCTGGTACATCAAACATCTGCTTAAACGTTTTTAACAAACTAACTTTGCTCACATAACCGATCGGTCGTTTTATAGAAAACACAGAACGCAAGCTAAACTTTACTTCCCCGCTAAGTTTTGCCTACGTTCAGCTTGCTGCGACTTTAACCTATTTGCTAACTTTAACTTCTTCTATGAGATAAACCAGTAACTGTAGGTACTTACTGTGATTTCTACATTATTGGCACCGGTTTTTTTAATCCTTTTTTCATTAAAAATCTTATTTTTGGAAGTTTTGCATTTTTCCGGTTCTAGTCGCAGCTCATTTAAATTTAAAACAGCAGGATAATATAAATTTTAAACTAGTTGTCCTCCTAAACATGTTTAATGGGATTACCATGAAAATTTACAGCCTACTCCATAACATTATTTAAATATTGTTAAGTCATCATCATCATACATTAAGAGAAAGTTATTTTTAACAAACGAGCATATGAAACAACAAAATATTAAAGAATCTTATCAACATATGTGATTGTTGTAATAAAGTTTCTTGGAACTATGTACAATTTTGTATGTGGTGTTAATAAAATTTTACAGCATTTGCGGACGGCATAGCAGTAGTAGGTAGTGACGTAGAAATAGAAGTACTAAACGAAAGACTAGATATGGTAATTGATATGATACAAATATGAATGAGAAGTAAGGGTTTAAAACTAGCAACACAAAAAACTGAGGCAGCATGGTTATCGACTAAGAGGAATAATAGAAGAACATGTAAGATACAGGTACCATAGAAAAAAAATCAAATACCTCGGAGTGACACTCAAAACAAAAGGGTGGAATGAACAGGTTAAGGAAGCGGTCATGGGAACAAAGGAAATGGAGTGAAAGCTTGGTAGACTTATGCCAAACAACAGAGGTCCAGGAGAAGAAAGCAGAAGGCTAATAGCAACGGCAGCAAGAATCAAATTGCTGTATACCGCAGAAACATGGGGAGAAGCCATGAAAACAAAAAAAAAACAGAAATAAAGTAATAGGAGCTACGAGAGCAAGCTTGCTAAGGATTAGTAAAGCTTACAGAACAGTGTCACAAGAGGCAGTAAAGGTAATTGCGGCAACTCCTCCCGCGGATATAAAAGTGGAGAAAAGAATAGAAATAAAAAGAATTGTAAAAGATGTAACAAGTAAAAAAGAAGCAATGATAAGAGCAAGAGACAAGCCTATGGACAGATGGCAGAAACAATGGAATAGAGGAGAAAAGGGGAAATGGACGAAACTAATCCCGGAGGTAAAAGAATGGGTAGAGAAAAAACCCGAGACGTGATATTATACAACACAAATACTGACTGGGCGTTTGTCTAGTAGAATGCGAGGCGTTTGAGGAAGGTAGAAAAAAACTAGAAAATATACTAAGAGCAAAGTGAATAAAACAACAATCATTAACAAATGCTTAAAAGATAAAAATAAATGGAGAGCGCTAAAAAACTTTTCAACAAGTGTACTAAACAAATAAAAATGAAGAGTTTGACAATAAAAGAATATAGAAAAACAAACAATGGAAACAAACACACAAACTAAAAGCCATAGAAGAGAAAAGAAAAAGACGAGACGAGCTAAATATAAACAAAAAAACAGAGAAAAAGATTTAAAAAAAAGAAATAAAAAAAGACATTATTAAAATCTTTAATTTATCTTTATCACTAGGTGTTCTTCTATCTATCCTAAAAACTGTTTTAATATCTCCAATTTAAAAAAAAAAATGACCTTTTAAATATTGAAAATTATAGACCCATATCTATCCTCAGTTTATTTTCTAAACTACTGGAAAAGCTAGTATATAATAAAATGTTAAAATTTCTTAACAAATTTAATATAATAACAACCAACCAACATGGCTTTAGAATTAATTACTCCGTTGAAACTGCCACTTTTAACTTATTAAAATTTATACATAATGAAAATTACGATGGAAATTATGTGGTAGCTCTTTTTTTTGACTTGTCAAAAGCGTTTGACACAGTTTGCCCGAAATTTATAATCAATAAACTACATGTTATGGGGATTAGATTCTAAATGGATTGAATCTTACTTAAAAAACCGCAAAATATCGGTTAAAATAAAAGGTATCCAATTATTAGAATATACATTAAATACGGGTGTGCCTCAGGGTTCCGCACTAGGGCCTCTTTTGTTTTTGCTATTTATAAACGACTTGCCTATGGCTATTCAGGATGCAACTGTAGTTATGTTTGCTGATGACACTACAATTGCAATATCAGCTTTAAATAAATTTGAACTTGCACGTAAATTGAACAAAGTTTTAAATGAGTTTCATCTATGGTGTCATAATAAAAAATTAATTATTAATGCTGATAAAACTATTATTATGCATTTTTATCAACGAAGACAATTGTCTAACAGTTTTAAAATTGTATTTGACAGCAAGCATTATTTATTATTTGTATCAACAAAATTTTTAGATGTCATTATTATTGAAATATTATCATGGAACGATCACATTGACTATGTTTGTCAAAAATTAAATAAAGCGTTCTTTGCAGTTTTACAATTAAAAAAGTCATTAAATTCTGATCTTTTATTAACTATTTATTATGCCTTGGCGTATTTGCATATAGCTTTTAATATTGTTGTAAGGGGTAGAGCGACTGATAATAATAGAATATTTATTCAACAAAAGAGGATAATACGATTAATTTTTAACATTAAAATTCCCAATACATGCAGAGATATTTTTAAGAAACATAAAATTTTAACAATGCCTTCCATTTATATTTTTACAGTCGTAACACATGTGAAAAAAAACATCAATACTTATAAAACTAATAGCGCAAATCATTCATATAATACAAGACATTGATTAAATGAGATTAAATCTCGGATTCATGAATCCGAGATTCATTTTGTTAATCGTTGATTGGCTCTAATTCAATTTACGGTGGACCCAAGATTATTTGAATCTAGGATTATATTGACGGTTGCATAGTTTTCAACTCGATCCGAGAAGCGAGAAATGCATTGGTCGATCGCGACTAATAATATCCGTGAATTGACTTAGAGCCAATCAATAATTAGCAAAATGAATCTCGGATTCACGAATCCGAGATTAAGGGTCGATTGTACCAACCAAGTTCATCTCGAGTTCATTGCTTGAACGAGTTCAGCGTTAAATTTACGTTGTACCAACTTGATGAACTCGTTCATCTCGAGGTTAAGTTGAACGGACGCCGTCGGGCAGTTAACTACAAATTTTGCAGTTAAACATAACCCCTATTTATTTGTTGACATTTACGAGAATTTATTTTATGTTTCATGACGCTTGATTATTATTTTAATTGACTTTTATGGCGAGATAATATGAAATTGAATTAACAAACTACATTTGCATTCAATTTGATCATGGTATTTTTTCGCCAATGATAATAAAATAGTTTTTTCAGATGCATGAAGTTTAGTGATCTTTAACATCTATAATACTGTATTAATTTACAAAGTTTTAAATTAATTAAATTATATATTATAATAATAGATTTACCATTCTATGTTTTTGTATAATAGGATTAAATAAATTCAGTAAATTATTTTATTATTTTAATTTATTACAACTAATTTTGATATATTTATATTTATTTAAAAAAAATATATTTTTTTGTATTTCCCGCATTTATAATTAATACAGCACAATTTTTTTAAACTTTAGAAAACTAAACATTTGTGCGCGACCTATAAATCTAGGAAATTCCCTAGATATAACTAGATTCTCTGCCATCAACTTGAGAAAAAAAAATAACCTAGTTTAGTTAACCGACGGATGGTACAATTCAAGTTGAACCAAGGTCAAAGTTGACTCTCCAGTTAGTTGAACTGGCAGTAAACTACATATGGTGCAACCGGGCCTTAATCTCTGACTATTAGTACGGGCATTAGTCAGCTAAGATTTCATCTAATAACAAATTATATAGTTAGAGTAAATAACACACGTATGGGGGAAAGAAGAGAAAGAGGAGGTAGATGCCAGTGCAGATAAGTAAAGGCAAAATGACAAAAGAAACAGAGAAAGATAGGGGCTATAGAGAGAGAGGGACCGAGGACAGAATGCGTGCCGCAGATGATGCGTGAAAATCCGCAAGGCTAAAACCAGTCTACCTCAAACTGGGGCCAAATGTTGGTTAGATTAGACAGGGACATTTTAACATTAGGATTTGCCCAGAGAAGAAAACCGGAAGGTATTACCATGCCTAAGTTATTCTTAAGACCCACATGTTGAGGGCCAACCTCACTACTTTCTAAAAAATAAATATGAAATTTTGGCTACAACTATAACTAAATATCTTTGGTAGTTTACCGCCCAGGTGGTAAAGTTGTTAGCGTACTTGACTGATACACTAGTGATCTTGAGTTAGAGTTCTCTATCTGGAGGGTCAGTTTTTCTGGGTAAGACAAAATGTGTTGGGTTGAGTAAGTCTCGTATACTGAACTGTATATTACTACTTTTTTTGGTTGCGGTACACAATCGCCTACAAAAATCTGGACTTGTAGCAGGTCTGCGACTGGTGAGTTTTTGTTTAACTGTGCGTTTGCTTGCGTTTACATCCCGGACGTAATGACGAAAATGTTTGAAGTACAGTTCTTGGTCATTTTGTCAAAACAATTGAATTTGCTACGATAACTTACTACATATTTATTACTTTTAGCGTTTTTGTTGCTTAAATGCAACGCATACTTAAAACCATGTTAAGAAATTTTGATAATTAATTGAAAATATTTTTTTGTTACATTTGAATCTTGTTAAATTTTAAAGCTTTTCATGTTATTGGAGCTGTAATTTACAAGATGCAAATAAAAAAAAAATCAGTACTATGAACTTAGAAGTCATAAAAGTAGAAAATTGGCACTTCCTGCAATTGTATACTATGCATTTTGGCCATAATGGACTGCATTTAATTTATCTATAACTTACGAACTATGCTAAAATAGGAACATAGTTATAGTGTAGCCATAGATATAATGTCTTTACGACAAGGGCTTGAATTATCTCAGCGGATTATTTCATTACCACTCGCCTTGTAGAAGCAATTATGTTTGTATTATTTACTGATATATAGCTTATAACACCTCGGTATTCAAAGGTGAATATTTTATAAACATACAATATTTTTACCCTTGAATACTATCTTGGGTTCCAGGTATACAATACAAAGATAATTGATTGGTAATGAAATAATACGCTGAGATAATGTAAGCTCATGTCTAAAGACACTATAGCTATGGGTATACTGTACCAAAAGATACTTGGGATTGTTCCACGAGTTTACTTTGTGTAAGTGATACTAATTAGAATGTGATTTGCAGAAAAAAGTTTTTTTTTTTTTAATCACTTTATTTTGCAATATTATATCAAATTTTTTTGGAATTTTTTTCTAATGACATTTGATAAGCTGGTAAATAAATTGGAGCGTTATTGCCTGTATTAATTTTGTGTTTAGCGTATTTTATTGATATCCTTATGCAAAGATTTTTTTAATATCTACTATTCTTTTCTTGTTTATAGCATATACTGAATGGTGTGACTAATTAAATTTTTGTTTGATAAAATAGTTGTTTCTATTGTTGTATTTTTGAAAAATTACATGCTACATCTCATATCTAGAATAATGTTGGTTGTTTCTAAGAATTTTAAATTTCTAGTTACATTGGGGAACACTTGTCTCTTTTTCTTTTGAGTTGCAGCAAGCATGGTATCAACTTTTTAAAACTGTGCTAGTAGAATGTTTTTTTGTATCAAGGTCTCCAGTTTCAAATTTTGCATAATTTGCTTGTAGTTTACTGCGTTTTGGTTTTTTGTTTAAATTTAATTTGACATCCAAATGATATGTTTTTTTTTTTGTATTTAAGTTTTGGCTACACTAGTTTAATCCAGAAGGTTTGTAAATGATTTAATTTCATGATTCTTTCAAATGTGAAACATATTGTTTAGTTGCACTGTTTTGGGAACATAAATACAAGGTTTTCCAATAAGAAGTCCCATTTTGATTATAAAAGAAACATTTATTTATTCTTAAGTAGTACACGTTTTTTTTAGAGGAGAAATTGCAAGACATTTTTGCAGAACTGAGACTCTATCTGACAAATAACAGCTTGATTATTGTTTTTGAGGGCTGTAATTGTTTGCGGGGCATTATCTATGTCTAAATATTTAGATATAGGCCAAAGAAAGTCAATTAATTGCTTTGAACGTCTTGGGATAGACAAACCTGGGTTTTCTGCGACACTGTTAGTGACATCGGTAACGTTTTTTGTTTACCTGACAGTACGAATTTAAACTGGCAATTTTACATTCATACCGACCAAAAACTTTCATTATTTTTATACGTTGTTGGAACATGTCTTTAATTTAAGAAAATGGTATATTTTCTTAAATTATATAGTTTTTAAATACAAATGTCAAGGATTTAAGGTTTCTGGCTATCTGTGTAATGTAATTGCATTAATAAATCAAATAAACTTTTTTTTAATATAGAACCACTGTGCAAATTGTGACCAACTATGGGTACCAAATACAGTTGCTGCAAATTTTCTTGATTTTATTGCATTTGTAAATTGGACAAGACAGAAGTATTTTTAAGTTGTTATCTTTATTCACAAATTTGTTTGCAACGACTTCTCATAAAGCTTTTTCTTATAACTGAGATTTTTTCTTTCATGTTCTGTTTAGAATTACTAGGTTTTAATATTAAAAAATCAAATTTATGAAAAAAATATCTTAAACTAAAAACATCCATAGACGCGTTTCGAGGTTTACTTCTCATCAGTATGGCTTTATTTATTTATACTTAATAATTGATTTGTAACTTACTTCGTCAACATCGTTCACCACCACAATTCAAAGTGAATATTTTAAAGGGTGTATTGACTATTTATACTAACTTACTTAATGACTTTATTTAATGGCTATGGTTAAAAGCATTCTGAGAATGAACAAATAAACTAATTATTTTGGGATATTTAGCTGATGGTAATGACATGAAAAAGAATTAAAAAGGAAATTTGAAAATTAACAGTAGAATAAATTTTTTGCATAAATTATAATTACTATTATACAATTTCGTGTATATCAGAACATATATTAAAAATATAATAATCTTTATATACACTGCGCGACAAAAGTCTGGGTTCACTAACAATTTTTCCGATTTTTCGTACAGAATTTTTTTTATCCAGCTAAAACAAAATGTTAATGCTTATTTATCAAAAAACAAGTTTAATAACGTAGTCGCCAAATGCATAGCCGTACAATTTTTAATATAGTGCATGTTTTCCTTCTAACGTGCCTTATTCAGATTTTTGAGATTTGGTTAACAATTAAGTAGGTGTTGTCAGGGATTTGTTTATCATGCTTCAAATGTTGCTGGCAAGTGTCAGTGTGTGCTGAAATTTAGTTTTGTGTTCAAAATGCCGATATCTCCAGTAAGATGTGCACGGATAATTGCCCACATTGAAGAAGGACATAGCCAGAGAGAAGCAGGCCGTAGGTATGGAGTTTCTCAAAACGGGGTCCGAAGGATTTGGCAGAGGTATGAGGAAGATGGTCTACTAACAGCCAGAGCACGGTCAGGAAGACCAAGAAAAACTAATGCTCAAGATGACCGATTTATGTTGTTACAATCTTTGAGAAATCGCACTGAAACTGCAACAATTACAGCTAATGAGCTTGCTGCAGTCAGAAATGTTCAAATATCGGCACGTACAGTTCAGCGACGACTTCGAGAAAATAATCTAAAGTCTTATCGGGCTGCCACTGGTCCAAAACTTACGGTTCGTCACAAACAAAACCGACTGAATTTTGCTAGAACTTATCAGAACTGGGGGGCTGCCGAGTGGCGACATGTCTTATGGACTGATGAATCCCGTTTTACGTTGGATGCTCCAGACGGTCGTACACGGATATGGAGGAGACCAGGAGAACGATACGCAGCATGTACCATGGCTCCTAGATCCAATTTTTTCGGAGGCTCTGTAATGGTATGGGGAGGGATTTCTGTCGAGGCTCGTACAGAACTACATATTTGTGATAGAGCAGCCCTTAACGCAGATAGGTACATTAGGGATATTGTAGAGGAACATGTTGTACCATACAGTCACTTTATTGGAGAAAACTTTCAATTAATGCAGGATAATGCTCGCCCACATGTGGCGAACATTACCCTCCAATATTTTAACGAAGTCGGAATTAGGTGTTTGGATTGGCCTGCTTGTTCACCAGATCTGAACCCTATTGAGCACGTGTGGGACCAACTGGGAAGAGCCATTCGAACTCGCCCTCATCGCCCTCGGACCTTAAGAGACCTTGCAGCATGTTTGGTTGAAGAGTGGGACAGACTGCCGCAAGAAAACATTGCAACGTTGATTAACAGCATGTCTAGACGTCTGGACTGTGTTATTAGGGCTCGTGGTGGAAACACCAGCTATTGAAAGTTTTGTTCGTACCCATAGTTTGTGTTTTTCACTTTTTTTTATAAACACTATATTTCTTTAGTATCCTAAAATGTAAGTAAATAAAGATTAATTATTAATTTATCACCAAAAATGGTTTTTCATTTTTGTTTTTTGATAAACAAACATTAACATTTTGGTTTATTTGAAAAAAAAAAAAATAGGACAAAAAATCGGAAAAATTGTTAGTGAACCCAGACTTTTGTCGCCGAGTGTATTTTATACTAGGTTTTTGTTAACATTTTATCAATTATAATTTGAATCAACTTTTAGGGAAGGTTTGGTTTGAGAATAATTCTATTGTTTCAATTGTTAAAAAAATACATTTACTTAAATGAATTATTATGAAAGATGTGTACTCTACTATGTAATTACTATTCGGATTCTGTGAAAAACGGTAGTTTTTAGTATGGTTTAAAACTATAATACTTATAGCGTATACAATTAATATGAATTATAGAAAATAAAATTTTCAAAAGAATTAATCGACTAAATATTTTTTAATACATGATATGATATTGTAGCAAAAATTTTTCAGTTTATTTCTATAGTAGTTGATGACTACATAGTGATTTTAACATTTTAATTAGTGTTTTAATTAATTAATTGAAATACATAAAGTCAATGCGCAACAATAATTAGAGGTGATTGCAATGTTTTACCACAAACGACAACAAATCAATTAAGATTTATAGGCTTAGTTCAAAGGTATATTACCTAACACGACTATTACTTAGATAATGTTTTTAGCAATTGACGTCCTACTTACAATACCGGCACATACAGTTTGTCCCCGGATTGACTTTTCAATAAGTGTAATAAATTTAAAAAAAAATGTATAGCTATAGTCTTTTGAAGGTTGGGTCTGCTTGATTTCAAAATACCTATATTTTTTGTTACATAAGATTGTCAAGGTAAATAAAATGATAAGAAGTAAGATGGGACTCACTAACTCTATAGGGATTTAGTACATTCATAGTAATTTTATAAAACATCATCATCATAACTAAATACTAATAAATACTCGAATTAATAATTTACTCAAACTCAATCTAATAATCAGCATTCACAGCGGCCAAAATACAATTGATGATATAAATACTCAAACAAGACAGTTGTTTGGTTGATTATTTAAATAATAAATTAATTTCAAAAATCGAAATTTTATTAAAGTGGGAAATTTATAACTTTGAGGCAAAATATTATTTTAAATATTTAATTGTGGTATTTAAAATATTTCATTCCAAATATTATTTCTTTGTAAATTATCGATTGAGATAAATTTTGTGCGAATTTATTATTGAAAACACGGTTTGGGTCACCTAACGTAATCACTAAAATAATAAATTAACGATTGGAATCCTCGCATCCGAACATAAATAATAAAATATTATCTGAGGTCAAATAACTCTTCCTTTATGAATATAACATTTTATACATAAAAGGCAGGAACAAATGTTTTTATTATACTTTTTTACATCAATAACTTGTCTATCAAAATATTAATTGTAACCAAAACAAATATTTACTTTTAACAATTTTTTCAATAAAAATTATTTGTTTGTATATGTACTATTATATTTGGTTATAGTTTAGATAACATTTAATTTATAACCTAGTCGAAACAATATTCGGTAAAATTTTTGATAAATGACTGTAGCAGAAGTGGATTTTGTAGCTAGATTTATTACCATGTTTAAACATCGAAATGCGGAAGAGCACGCGAAAAATATATCACGACGTTATGACTGGTAGAACAGATAAACATAGTTAAAAAAAAATAACAACCGGTCGAAATAAAATATGCACTCACTGATAAACAGGAAATATGTAATTAAATATTGCATGTCGTTTAATTAATATTAATGCAGCGATTGTTGAGTTATTGTATATATATTAATATATATTAGTACGTAATATTATTGATTAATTTTGACTGGTTTAACTATAATATAAAAAGCAGTTACTAAAATTAAGTTTGCACTTAGGTGTAGCTTTTTATGGAAATTACATTTCAAGGCATTTATTAACACGTTATAACTGTACAATATAATGTACATGTTTAAAACTCAATTTATCTCGCCAATAATCCAATTACACCACGCGAATGTTTGTATTTATATAAAGAAAAGTGATCCAAGTTTAAAGTTTGACAGATTAAGAAATTTGCAAACTCTTGTACCGTGAAATTGGCATTGTTGAACATTGTACGTAAAAAACACAGTTTTAATCTAAAGTTAGAAACCAGCTAATCAATACTCGTACGGATAATTTTATTTGGTTGCCTGCAACGTGAATTATATGGGAGTTATAATTTTAAAAGTTTTTTTAAAGTGTACTCACGCCTTTATCAAAGCTAGTAATATAAATGTAATATCTATCAGCTTCTCCGGTAGGTTACCAACGCCTTTGATGGCATCCAGTAAGTTAAATAACAAAAATTTATTGTTATTGTGTAGTATTTTGTCATTTTTACAATAGATCACAGCAAACTTATCGCTAGAGAATTGCCGGGTTTAGTCGTCGCGTCCTGTTGGGGTGCCGCTAGTAGTATTGATATGGAAATTTTTTAAATCTTTTCACATCTACAAGAATATTGGTGAACCTTTTTTTTCTAGAAAAACATTGACACGTACAGCGCCATTTTTAAATTAAAATTGGTTTTTATAGGACAAAACGCCAACCAACTCAATATCCAAACAATAAGATTTCAGTCACTTTTTTATATGTTGAATTACATACAATATTCTGTCTTTATTTTTAAAAATTAATTGCGGAGAAACGATTTATTGCATCATTTTTTTATTATTGAATGACAGATTGAATTTTTTTCTACAATGTGTAAATTTTTTTATTGTTTGATTCTGTAAACTTTTATAATAGCGCAACTATTTTCCCACTTTAAATTTCAATTAGAAACCAGTAGAATGAAACCTATTAATAATACTGCCTCTATTTAAAAAAAAAGAGAGAAAGGGAACTGCAATATGTATAGAGGAATGACAATCAGAAGCATACCTGAAAAGATTCTAGCAAACATTATAGAAAAAAGAATAAAAAACAAGATGGAAGATACAATAGAAGACACACAATGTGGATTCATAAAAGGGAAAAGCACCTAAGACCTCATCTTTATATTACGGCAAATAAGCAAACAACTTTTATATATGAAAAAAAATATCTATATCTGCTTCATTGACCCAGAGAATGCGTTTGACTGGGTAAGAAATAATACATATGGAAAATACTACGAAAACGAGGAATAGAAAGAAAAACTATTAAAAGCCATGTATAAAGAAAACAATAAAGAATTGAGAAAATTTGAAACAAAGATTGGGCTGAAAGAAGAATGTATTCTGAGTCTAATACTATTTAAAATAGTGCTAAACAAAATCAAAAAAAGCAAAAGAAATAGGAAGCAACGCATGTAGCAGATGATACGGCAATAGTGACGGAAAGAGGAAAAGACTTACAACACAATATCAACGTAATAGACAAAGGATTAAAAAAAATTAAGTTGAAGATTATTATAAAAAAATTTAAACAATAATAATATTAAGAGAAATTAAAACTCATAATATAACTATACACGGAAAAAAAATTGAAAAGTTAAAAAGCTTCAAATACTTAGGAACGATAATTGAAAATAAAAGAAAGATAGACAAAGAATTAAACAAGAGATTGGGAAAGACTGGGAAAATATTTAACATGATGAAAAATACATTTTTTGGAAGAAAAGAAATACCGAAGAACGTAAAAATAGATATAGTAAAAAAAGGTAATAAGCCCAATAATAATATACTTTAGCAAAACATAGACATAAGAATAAATGAAGTTCTTAAGGAAAATTGAAAATAAAACAAGAAGAAATAGAGTAACGAAACACACAGACAAAACCTACAGATAGAACGCATACATAAAAAATAATAGAGGGACGACTGAGATAGTTTGAGTGAAGGATAACCAAATTACAAAAAAGCATTTAAAACGAGAGTAAAAGCCATACACCAAATGGTAGAATGGTTTATAAATAAATAAATAAAAAGTTGTTATTTATAGAAGTTATATTTTATTTTAATTTATATTATTATTATAACATATATTTAATATTAGTTTTACTAAAAGTATGTTGTTTATTTATTTGATTTTAGGAAGCCACAAATTAAAACAAATATTGACAATATTAAATAAATAAATATCTATAAATAACTAATTTATTTGCCCTACCGCAAACTTCCAAATAAAAATAACATTTAAATTATTGAATATTTTGGCAATTAATAAATAAAAATTTTAGATAATTCATAGACTAATTTAGACAGTAACAAAATATAATAATGTTTTTTTTAGTACTGTGAGGGGTTTACTTTTAAAACTTCAATGGCAGTGCGACACTTGAAATTTAACATGGGTTACTTTTTTGCATAAAGATTACTTTTTGAAGATTTCCACAAAAAAAAATTCTACAAAAAAAAATTAAAACCAGTCTAATATGTAAATATATACGAGGGGCACTGCTAAAGTTTGCGGAATCAAGTACTGCCTACTATGCCAGCGTTCTGCGATTGTCATATTCGTAAAATTTGACGTTTTTCATCTATAGTTCAGTTGACAGTTCGATTTCAAACTGCTCGGTTTTGTTTCAGCAAAATTTAACAAAAGTAATAATTGTGTGAAAAATGGAAGATTCGAATTGTGACTTTCGAGTGATGATTTTTTTATGATTTTTAATACGGTTTAACACCGCAGCAATGTGTGAAAAAACTTAGTTTGTTATTTGGGGATGAAACACTATCAAAAGCTATGGTTTACAAATGGTTCACAAATATCAAGTGTGGAAAACCAACGTTTGATGATGATCTTAGCAAAGGTCGTCCATGCACCTCTGTTGTCGCAAAAAATATTGATGCTGTGCGTGAAATGATTTTGTCAGATCGGCATGTAACCTATAGTGAGATAGGGGCATTCTTATTTGCATTGCAGCAAAACAAATACATACGATTTTGCACGATCATTTGCATGTCAGGAAGCTTTACAGTTGTTGGATTCTACACATTTTGAAAGAAAAACAAAAACAGGCACGTGTCAAATGGTGCAAGGAAACGCTAAAGAAATTCGAAGAAAGTTGTTCAAATTTGGTATATAACATCGTAACAGGTGACGAATCGTGAATATATTTATATGAGTCTGAAACTAAACAGCAAATGACTGTATGGGTGTTTCAAAATAAACCTAAACCCACAAAAGTGGTGCGTTTACGAAGCTTTTCGAAAAGAATGATTGTTTGTTTTTTTGGAATAACGGGTCATGTTGCAACTGTTGTTGCATTTGAGGATTGAAGGACAGTTAATGCTGACTGGTATACTTCAATTTGTTTGCCGGAAGTTATCGTTGAAATCAGAAGGAACAACATAAACCAGCGAATTATTGTTCATCATGACAATGCAAGCTTTCACACAGCATGACGAACTGTAAAGATTTTGACCAGTAACAACATTCATTTATTGACTGATTGCCCATATTTGCCTGATTTATTGCTCAATAACTTCTTTCTAATGCGACATATCAAAAATAAAATGCGTGGCAGGCGTTTTTCATTGCCCGAAGAGGCCGTTGAAGCATTTAAATTACTTGTTTTGGAGGTACCTCGCTCAGAATGGCAAAAATGTTCTGAAGATTGGTTTCATTGGATGCTAAAGTGTATAGATTTTAAAGGAGAATAATTTGAACGTTCTACATCTCTGATGAACTGATTGTGAATATTTGTTAAAATTTAAAACAAGGCTTGTACTACGAGTTAAAATTTGTTTAAATAGCAAGATATTTTTTATTTTGTTTGAACAATGTCTCTAGAAGTGTCTATAGAAAATGCACAGATCTCCAACATTACGCAGTTGTTGTAAAGTATCTAAATCATTATTCATTTTTAGCTCGTTTTTGAATAGACTTTAGAAAAGATAGTGTAGTTTCAGATGCTTCCCTTCATACTTGGGAACAATATTAAATACAACGACAATTTTAAGTTTTATATACAAGGTGTGTAGGGAGGAAGAGACAAATGTTGTTATCCAATTTTCATTTGTTTTCAAGTTACAGCGTAGTTAAAAATATTTATCTAGTATGTCACAAAAGGTTTTCAGAGCGTTGGATTGGTTGCGGTGGTCCTATTAGTTGGTCTCCAATATCTCCAGACTTCTTAGCACTAAGTATTGTTTATGGGGCTGGTTTAAAGATGAAGTAGACACTGTAAAAGTGGACACTAGTTATGCAATATTTCAACGCATTAGAAATGTTGCAGCCAATTTTAAACAAAAACACTCAATGAGGAGAGCAACAGACGCAGTTAGTAGACGAAGCAGACATTTTTTAGAAGTAACTGACGATGATGAAAGGTTTGTTTGAACATTTATTATAAAAAGGTTATGATTACCAAAATGTTAATGTAGACATTTTATTTATTTTTAATTACTGTATAACTTAAAAACAAATAAAAATTGGATAACAACATTTGACTTTTTTTTACATTATTTTTAAGTGTATAATACACTTCTGGAGTTTGGTCCGTTCCTCCCGACCCACCCTGTATAATTGAACAATGATCACATTTTTTACATAAATTTGAAACTGTTTTTTATTATCTGAAATGGCAATACATTAATAGTTTATTTAGCTGATGCCCTTGATAATTATCATTAAGTTTTAGATTACGTCATTATTTATTTGATTGAAATCATAATTACTACATAAATACATTTATTTTAGTTTCATCTTTGTTTTTTCAATTTCAAAATGTGATATTTAGGAATAACTTATTATGTGATAACAGCATACAAATGCTTTTAATTTTTAACGTGTGAAACTACACTTGAACATATTACGTTAAAGTCAACTTAACTAAAAATATTACATATTATGTTGCTATTAATAACTTAAAATTTAAAAAGCTTAAAAATATTTTTTTGGTATTGATACTATTTACAAAAACTTTTTACAGACATATTTGTCAAGTATTTTTGTAATGTTTGAAAGAAGAAAGTTACAGTTAATTAAAATTTCACAATCAAAGTGTTTTATGTCAAGTTTTATTTTGAAATTGTATCTCAATGCATAAAACATTTATAAAAGACAGTTGTTACCCTAATTAATATGACACGCAATTTAATAAAATTACTCTTCAGCACATGTAGATATAAATTGAATTTATAACTATTGAAGTTTCACTGTCCCATACTCAAAACATTTTAATTACATGCAACAGTGTTATTGAATGAAACGATGCACGAATTGTGTAATAAATAGCAACAGGAAAATAACAATTCATTTAAAATAATTGGCCTTCTATAATCTTCACACATATTAGCATTTTCTGTAAATAATGCGTCTCATTTAGCGCATAATGCATATTAATTAAATATACCTATTTTGTTTACGATGCAAACAAAATATATTTATGATATTTAAAAATTAAGAATAAATTACTGTAGTGTTACTGAAGTTATTTAATTTGCAATCTAAGTAAGATTTAAATCAATACGCTTTCACCCCCTTGTGTATAATTTAATTGATGCAGTTTAATTTAGTAGTCTGCGGTAATTAAATTACAGCAGCTACGATCGACTGTATTCATGAAACTCGACCTTTTCGATATTAAGTTTATCTGAGTGTTGCAAGTACTGTATTTAGTATTAATTTATTTGCAGTAGAAAGGTTTCATTGTTTGTGGATGTTTTAAGACCTTGAATGGTTTGCGATTTGTACCTTTAGGTAAATACATATTAGCAGTACGTTGCTGACTGAATATATAGAGACATTTAGCATTGTGCGGTTAAACGCTTGGTTGGATGTGTCGACTTACTCCCTAATTCACTTGACACGTATTAAATTTCATAATTGGCTAATTCTTACGTTTACGGAGCGCTAACGTATAAATAGAAGTTAGGAAGATATTATGAGTATATACACGCAGATTCTAGTTTATTGGAATGATCTGTATTATAATAATATTAAACTACACACTTTTTCAGAAGCATTGGACTGATTGCTTTACGTGCCTAGGTAACAAATGAAGTTTAATCAATAATACTTATTTACCAAAACAACTATAAATAAATGTGTTAGTTGTTAATATGAAAATATACAATAACTTTGTATAAAAATTAAGATTTAAAATATCATTTTTAATAGGCCGAGATCTATTTCATTAAATTTGCAAAATTATGTCGTCTCAACATCTATTTTACACAAACATGTGTGGGTGTAATTCAAGCTTGAATCAAATTTTGTTTTTTTATTAGGGATCACTAATTGGAGTAAATATTATGATAGGTAATAAGTTCATAAAACGCTCTAGAAATGGACGTGACCAAATCATATAGTTTGAGAGGTTTATCGGCTATAGCATAAAAGCATTCCAAGACAGAACAACAATAAAAATAAAAGTACGTGTTTAGCAATTTAATTTTCGGATTGGTAAACTAAACTAGGCACAACTTTAGTTGTATGTCTTCTACGTTCTGATTCTGACAACTATTGTTACATAATCCAGAAAAAATCTGCTGATGTCAAACCTGTTGCAAAAACTGTATGATTAACCTCAACACTACTTTATAATTAGTGTAGAATAAACAGGTAAACTTTGTTGATTTATTTTCTTATAATATTTAACACATTTGCCGTTATATGGACTATAATTTGCCCCAGTTTCTCAAAGATTTGCAATCAAATCAGCGTTTTGAACAATCGATAAATTACACTATATTAAATAAACCTAACGTTTATCTTTAAAATTTAAATAGATGTACGTTTCTATTAAACTTTAAGTTAGTTTACAGCAAAGTTTAATATTATTTTAAAATGGTTTGCAGAAATATGATATTTATTATTACAAATGTACATAACTATTCAATCTATTCTGTAATCATAACTTTGTTAATACATTGGTAATAAATGTTAGTCACATTTTTTTTAATTCTATGTTAAGATTGTAAAAGAAAATAAAAAGTGGGAAACCCAGAAATGTACGTTGGTTTAAGAAATTTCTGGAACCGTATAGAATAATGCAAAAACGCATATATACTTCTGAATACAATCTAGATGATACAGTTTAGGCAGGGACGGCGCTACCTACTATGGCGGTCCTCCTCAAATTTAAAATATGTTGCCACCGTCTTTAAAAGTGTCAATAAACATAAATATTACCAAAAAAAAAAATTAAATTCATTTTACAATTAAAAAAAAAAAAAAAAAATTTAAAAGTTTTATTTTATGCGATTGTGTTGACCATTACGCAGTTATGTCATCATGTATTAGACCTATCGAAATTAGCCTATCAACAAAGTTGAAATTTATCCGAGGTGCTATATAAGGACGATTTTTTACCAGTCGCTGCAGTCATTTGCTAATAACCTTGAACTTTAATGCCTTTTTCCCCTCAATGACTGAAGACACTGATTTGGAGCACGTTGAACGAATGTACCAAGAAGTCAATGTTTTTTTAAAGGACATGACTACGACACACTGAAATAAAAAATTCGATTTGCTCCTGTCCTTAACAAAATTCTAAACCAAGCAGTCAAATTTTTTTTTAACAAATAGTTTTAATGGTTTCTACCACAATTGCTAATGTAATTTGTTGAACTGAACACTTTACATAAGCTTCAAATGGCTCAGACCGAAATTGTTGTCAAAACTTTAATTAAGGTTATATAAAAGGTAATCTTGAACATAATCCAAGTGTTGCGTAGTTACGCTGACTTTCGGATTCTACGAATGAAACACATATACTATTAATTATGGTAATTCGATGATATTATTATTAACAATATAAACTATACATTTAACAGAACATCTTACAAACTACAAAGTTGTGACTAAATAACAGTTGTTGAGCGGTTGACCGTTGAACTCTCACTGGTAGTGTAGTAAAATATATATATATATATATATATATATATATATATATATATATATATGTATATTATTCGTTATAAACATGCCGCCCCCGTTTAAAGAATCGATTATATTCTTTTAAGAATAAATAGGTAGTACTGCCACCTTTGAAACTGCCCGTTTGAATGACCCCTTTGCGGTTTTTACTGTCACAACGCGACTTACATTATTGTCAATACCCCTATGATGCTATCGCTGGGGAGGAGTGTTGTCTTCTTTAAGGACTACAAGGTTGCCTTCGGCTGAATGAGTTGTTGCGCCTATTCTCCATTTATATCGTTATTGAAGTTGACTGAGGTATTCGTAGTTCCATCGCTTCCAGAAATGTTGTACTAATTGCTGCGTTGATAAATAGGTGAAGTATTTTGATACTTGTTACGTAAGTCGGGTTGGGGAATTGATTGCATATGTGAACCAATGAGGAAATATACGGGAGTTAAAGGAATGAAATCGGACGGATTTGTAGTTAATTGGGTTAATGGCCTTGAATTTAGACATGCCCCTATCTGAACAAATATGGTATAAAATTGTTCATACATGAATAGTTCACATCTGATCATTTTTTTAAGAAATCCTTTGGCAGATTTGACAGTTGCTTCTCAGAGTCCACCAAAATTAGAAGCTCTTGGCGGAATAAATTTCCATTTTATGGATTTGGCTGCACAATATTGGAACATGGTTGTTTGATAATTTTCAGAAGTTATTAAGTTTTCTAATTTGTTCTTGGTACCGACAAAGTTTGTACCGTTAACGGAAAATATTTGAGCACATTTTCCCCTTCTGGACGCAAATCTCTTAAGTGCATTTATGAAACATGGTATGCTTAAATCGGTAGAGACTTCAGTATGGGTAGCCTTAGTTGCAAAACAGACAAAAATACAAAGGTCTGACTTAAGAATTAGTTTTTGTCCTCTTCCTGTGCTTTCTTGGATGTTGAACGGACCAGCATAATCTACACCGCAGATCGAGTATAGTCGTGCAGGATTGACTCTAGAAGCTGGAAGATCAGCCATGATGTTTTCAATAATTGGTGGCCTTGAGTTGAATCGAAAGCAGTGTATGCATGAACGACAAATTTTTCTAACTGCATTTTTACCAGATAGCGGCTAATATTTGAGTCTAATTGAAAACAATAAGAGAGACGGTCCAGCGCGTAGTAAGCGTTTGTGTTCTTGAATGATCAATAGATCTGTCAATCTGCTTTTTGAGTCAAACACAATAGGATGTTTGTAATCATATGTCGTTGTAGCTTTAGAAATTCGTCCGCCTACTATAATGAGTCTATGTTTAGATATGGATGTCATATTGTAAGTTTACTTGACGATTTGATTTGTTGGGATTGTGATAAGTTCTCAATCTTATTAGAAAATGCATTGTGCTGCATAATTTTTATTAATGAATTATGTGACAAGTTCATTTCTGAATGTTTTAAAACAGCAATAATCATATTATTAGGAGATTTGCAATTGTGTATAAATCTTTGATAATATGCAATGATGCGTTGCAGTTTAATAAATGATGAATATCGATCAAATATATTAAACTTATCCGTTGTTGTAGTAACAAACGCTTGTGTTGTAATCTTATTATCTGGAACGTCGATTAAGTTGATATTTATTGTGTTGTTTGGCCATTGTGATTTCAAAGTTGATAACCATTCGGGGCCATTCCACCAAAGTATTGTAGAAGTTAGATTGCAAGCACTTAAACCTCTCGAGATAATATCAGCTGGGTTTTTTATGGGTAGAGATATGTCGCCAATTCTTGGCATTTGTCAAATGCTGTATCTCTGATACGCGATTCGATACAAATGTTTTTAGCTGAGTTGGCGAAGTATTTATCCATGATGAACAGATGGTAGAATCGCACCGGTAGTAAATATTTGTTATGATTTGACTCAGAGAGTTAAATATCTTTTTCATTAATTGTGATAGCAGCAGAGCTCCACATAATTTTAATCGAGGCAAAGTTATTGTTTTTAACAGAGCCACTTTTGATTTGGCTGAAATTAATGCAGTTTGGAAACATGTAGGAGAGTGTTCGCACTTCCATTACATCACAGAATCCGTGCAGTTGATTGGTCCGGCTGGTGCCTAAAAATCTAGGTATTTTTATGTTGTTAGCATGAGCCAAGGTTTTATAAAAGTCACTCCACGCTGTTGCAAGTTCCATTGTAATGATGCATCTTAATCTAGACCAAGCTGCTACAATCGTTGCATAATAACCTTTGCTTTAATTGTTATGGGTCCAATAAGTCTGAGGGGATCATATATTTGTGCTATTGTTGAAAGAATGAGCCTCTTTGTTAATTTAAGTGGTGGTGGTTGAACATTTACTGAATAATGTAATAATTAGATGTTGATGCTGCTTCATACATTTCTTCATTGATGTCATTTAGGTTTGACCTCCATTTTTGCAATGGAAATCTTGCAGATGCTAGAGTGTCGGTAAGCTCATCCTTGAGTGTTTTCAATTAGTGAATGTGATCAGTCTTTCAATACATCATCCACATAAAAAATCTTGCAAAATAATATTGCATGTCCTTGGATATTTGTCCATATTGTTATTGTTATGTGCTAATTGATGAAGAGATCTAATGGCTAAATATGGTGCACATGCTTGCTTATACGTGACTGTGTTAAGTTGATAATGAGTTATGTGATCTGTTGTTTCACTCCTCCATACAATTTGTTGTAAGTCTCTGTCAACTGGATGAACTAGTATCTGCCTATACATTTTCTCAATGTCTGCAGTTATGACATATTTGTGGGATCTGAATTGTAACGCAATAGAATACAGGTCATCTTGGATAGTAGGTCCAGTTATTAAACTGTCGTTAAGTGCATTTCCAGTTGAAGTTGGAGCTAAGGCATCGAAAACAACTTTTATCTTAGTGTGAATCAATGGTAAGGTAGATATTGTGCATTCGATGTATGTATCATATTAGGTTTTAACCAACTCATATTTTGTAATTGTACATACTTATTTATGAATGATACGTAATTTGGTTTTAAATCTGATTGTCTATTTAGTTTTCTTTCAATGGAATGAAATCGTTTAATGGATTGATCTAAAGACTGGCCTAAAATAGGTGCGTCTTGTTTCAAAGGTAATTGGACAACAAATCTACCGTCGGCATTTTGTGCAGTGTGAGATATATAATGTTTTTCACATTGGCGTACTTCGTCCGTGTGAATTTTGATTTTCGAAAGTTCTTCTAATTTCCAAAAATTGTTTTTGATTGTTTTTTCTAATGTTTTGATAGATATGTTGCACCTGATTGGTTGCTTGTTATTATGTTGATATGGTAAACGTCCGGAAAGAACCCATCCCAGTTGAGTTTTCTGAAATATTGGTCCATTCTTACATGTTTGTATTTGACCTACACATAAGGTTTTGTAAAATATCTCTGCGCCAATAAGCATATTATTCCTTGAACTGACATTGAAAGTAGGATCAGCTAATGCACTGTTGTGTGGTATTTCAAAGGTAAACTTTGGAATTGAATAAGATGGCAAGTACGCCGTGATGTTTGGGAGAATAATGAACTTCAGATGTGAGGTAAAGTTGTTTTGTGTCAATTTAATAGCGGTTTGTACAATTTTGGATGCATGTGAAGTAATTCCGCTAATTTTTGCCAAAGGCACGTTAATTTTCTTCTACTTAAGGCCAAGCATCGTTACTGCATCTTCAGTAATGAAATTTGATTGGGAGTCTATCAGGACGCGAAGTTGGTGCATATTTTTTTTGGAATCTTTTATTAATATCATTACTGTGGGTAGTAAAATGTCATTACCGGTGTCCTTTAGAGAATGCAAAGTTGTAGATGGTAGCGACTCTTATAAATGTAATAAGGTATTATGATTCCTGTCGCACCTTCTACATTTCCCTGATAGACCTTGATTTGGTAGATGTTTTCCTCGTAGACAATTAGCACAATATCCGGCATCAATGATTATCTAAATACGTTTTTGTATAGGAGCATTCAGAAATTGTTTACATTTGTATATACTGTGATGTTTTTTACAAACTATACATGCCGAGTAATTTATTAGATATGTTTGTTTTGTTGTGAATTTTGTATTATGAATTGGATAAACCCTCTGTGATTTTATGGAATCCTCTTTATTTTGACTTGTTGCTTTCAAAATTGCACATCGGTATTCGGTTGTATCTCTCTTGCATGAAATTTGTCTGAGTTCACAAATTCCGTGGTGATTGAGATTGTGGCATAATAAACGTCTTCGAATTGAATCCGTTTAAGTAATATTTGCTCCAAATCATCGAGTTGCTCTACTTGAGATTAAATATGTTGATACTTATCAAATATAGATTCAGCCCTTGAAAAGCGATTCTTTATTTTTAAAAATTTTATTTTATTTTCTTTATGTTTATTGAAAAAATTAACAAAGCGAGTGAATTTTGTCTTTTTGATGCTGCGCAATTTTTTTAGTGTAGCAATGTTTATTTAAATAATATAAATGATGCTTATTTATAATAAATGTGAATGAATTAAATTGGAAAATGGAAAGGAAGCCGTACGTAACACTTACCCCTTGTATTTTAATGATTTGTATAAAATATGTTATTTATCTAACCATGCTGACTTAAACCTGGATGGTGTCTTCTATGTACACGTGTTTCTGCCATGTGTTGGAGCTAGTGCGTAGAGAAACCAGTGGTGAATATCCAGCGATGGTCCGGGCGTTGTTGATGGAGAGATGTAAGTCCAGTGGATCGGGTTGAGCGTCTCACTTTTATATTGAATTTATAAATTGATTTTAATGTTAATGCATGTTGTCGCACATTTAATCCGGTTTTGAAGGACCATTTGTTGCGTAGTTACGCTGATTTTGGATTTTACGAATGAAACACATATACTATTATTTATAGTAATTTGGTGATATTATTATTAACAATATAAACTCTACATTTAACCGAACATCTTACAAATTACATTAAAGTTGTGACTAAATAACAGTTGTTGAGCGGTCGACCGCTGAACTCTCACTGGTAATGTAGTAAAATAAATGTACAAAACAATATATACGGTCACAAAAAATGTTCGTCACAGCTGTGTCTTTTTTTTCTCGCATTTCTGCGCTCGTCAAATAGTTGGGTTTATACGTATTAAACACCAAGACAACACAAAATCTTCCATCTTTTCCTTGCTTCCTAACATGGGTTTTGACGAGACTACTCAGTAGTCTACCAAATAATTCTAGTGATTAATCACAATGTTGAAGGTTTTATATTGAGAGATACTATAAGGGTCTATTTTTACGTTCTTAAAGTTTTTGACTAGGTCTGGCACAAAGTTCTACTTGCTGAACCAAACTAAGATAAATACTCATATAGGAGATCACTATCATCAATTCTTAAAATGTATTACCTTACAACCACATTCCACAGTTTATAGGACGTTTTGACCACCTTTTTCTTAAAATACAATCTTGAAACGGAAGGTATATAAGCTTTATGGTCTTCATCTTTTAGATACAATCTGGGGGAAGTTTAGTCTGTAAGGACTCTCTTTCAGAAGGTGGATCAGACAAACTTTAGAAGATTTTTTTTTTAACTACAAAAAAAAGTCGAAAGAGCACTATTACTTAGATACACGCGCTTGGCAATATTGCACACACCGTCCTTGGAGTTGTAACTCAGGCGGCCACTTAAACGGATCTTGCGGCGTTTCTACGTCAATTAACTAAGAAACTTTAAGTTGCATCTAGAAGTCCTTGAAACAAGGAGCCACCACAACAGTTTCAAGGCGTCTCTACACTTGGAGGACATTTTCAGGGATCTGCCCAAGATCCGGTGGACAACAAAACACAAAAATCCAAGAAGTTTCCGTGCAACGCAGCTAGGATTTATTAGCCGAACTTGGTGTATCAACGGCATCATCAATACAATGTTGTTAACATTACTATCATTTGTTTGTTTAGATCTCATAACTAGCAATATATTTTCAACTGCGTTATTTTGTGATTTATTGTTACTTATAGATGCAAAAGAAAAATTAAATTTGGTGTGATTATTGGGATTGTGCATTTTTTTTTACAATATTGGATTTTATTTTGAATTAACCTTTCTACATAGATTTCTGCAACTGCAAAAGACTTTTATTTTTTGTGATGCTTTAATCTTAATACATGCACTTAAAAAATTTCAAAAAGTAGCGTATCTCCTCTTAAATGCGTGGCCGGTGTAAGATTAAGTTGATTTTAATTTCAAAAAATTGGCTATTTTGCTTTTTGAACATTTTACAAAAAAAAATTTAGCTGGTTTATTCAATTAATAATTATCACTTTTCCGTTGTGTTTGATATTTTTTACTCTCTGATTAGAAAGTTTATGTCTACGATAAACTCTAGCAATCCCAATTAGTATTACTACTTAAAAAATTTCTAATTTTTTCTTTTGTAAAACATTTTAATTTTTTTAAACATTATCCTGCATTTTTTTTCTTTTAAAAACCAATTATTGTTGCAAATTTGAAAATATCTAATCACTGATTTAAATTAATTATGTTCTTCAGCAGTGAAAATTTTGACCGATTTTAACGTTGCTGCTAAAACATATTTTCGGCTTTTGATACACTATATACAATTTTGGTATAATATACTTTTTTATCGGGCTGCGATGAATTTTAACGCCTTAGGGTTGCTGCAAATAATTTTCCCGTTGCTGCGCTATTGCAAATTATATTCCCGCCGTAGGGCCGCAATGCATCACTTTCCGATGCATAATAGCAACAACAATTAATACATTGATATTTTGTATGTTTCTAGAATTATATCTGTTTAATTTAAATCATTTCAAGCCCAGAATATTGATTATTTATTATAATCAATTCTAATTAATCACTAAAGTATGTTATTATTAAGTAAAATGTACATTAACATTAATAATCTAATAGAACTAAATGAACTTTATATAATAACAAAACTATTGATTAAAGCTTAGCGAGTTATAAAAAATATATAATTTATCATTGTGTATTTTTATAATTCAAATACCCTCTACACAATGAATTATAATATATCACTTTACTATACCAACCTTTTAAACAAAAGTTCATTAATCACCTAGAAAGTTTTATACTACCATTATACTTGGCAGCTTTTTTGTCAGTTAGAGATATATTTTAAAATGGTGAAAAAAAAACATGAATCTCTGAGTGAGACTTAATTCCAGGCTACTGCGTTGAGTTGAACGTTTTGTTATTATAAGGTCTGTTCCAACATACGATTTGGACAGTTTGCAAACCGTTCAAACTATGCACACAAACAAATTACTGTGTATAAAAGATTGTCTAATGATGACAAATATTTGATTGTGTGCACAGTTTAGACGGTTTGCAAACTGTCCAAATCGTATGTTGGAACAGACCTACTATGATGCGGTGAAAAAATACTATGCTTCTATACTTTTGCAAGACAAAATAAGCCTTTTATTTTACAATAATTAAATAAATGTATAAATATAAATGTTATAAGCAGAACGCTGTGTAAGTGTATGTTGTTAATATTTGTCTGCGTTTGGGTTTAATATTAACTAACATAATTAATATTCTATAAGTTGCTATGACAACATGAAATAAATACACTAGTCATTAATCAGGACCAAATGATATCGTCTGCGAATTGTAGGTGGCTCAAGTATCTTTTGTCAATGTTAATATCTTTGTCTCCAAATAAAGATTCTTGAAAATATTATTCAACAGATTTGTACGGTTTTGGTGATCATAACGTCTTTAATCTTAATTTTGATTGTAGCATTGTTGTAGATATTTTTCAATAGGGTGAAGCAATCTCCCTTGTTGAATAACAATATGAATTTTTGCTTTTTGACAAACAACTGGTATTTTTTTCTCCTTTAGATACTTGTTTAGTACTTTAACTGCTTCTAGCAGAGTTTTTCCAGCTAAGTTTATTATTTTTGGATGTGTTTGATTTTCATCTAGTGTTCGTCTGTTCTTTGTTTGATTTAGAAGTTTTTTATGTTTATATTCTGAGTTCATATTAATAATTGTCTGTTCATAGTTGATCCCAGCTGGGGTTGTTGACTTATTAAGTTTTTATAGAAGTTTCTTATTATTTGAGTTATTTTTGATTTATTTGTGACCACAAGACTTTGGTCGTATTTGATTCTGTTGATACTAGTTTTTTCACTTGTCAGCTTAGATAGCACAACTTGCAGAATATTGTTGCCTTCTATAGAGTCTTTTATTTTTTGTGTATTGTATGATTGTTTTTCCGAATTTATTTTGATATTTACTTATTAAACCTTAAGTAACTTGGCGAACCTCTGGACGTGTTTTTTGTCTTGTATTAGTTTTATAGTGTTTGCAATTAGTCATTTATTATTTTGGATTTTACGCCTTATACAAATCTATTTAGAATAGATTTTAATATTTTGCGTTAATTTATCTGATAACTGCTTAAATCTATCTTTTAGTAGTTCTAATTCTTTGATATGTTAAAAGTTTTAGCTAGTTTTTTTTGGTATTTGGATTTGTTTTGCTTTAAGTCTTCTAGGGTAGGCTTCTTCTTCTGAACAAGTTTTTTTTTTTATATTAGTGTTGATGACCAGCGTAGCTCTAACAAGTTTATAATCTTAGTTTTTGTTATTTTGTATGGATTATATCCACTTTTATGCACTGGTTTAAAAATGGTATTCATACAGTATAGGTCTTTGTTCTATAAATAGTGTAAAGTTGTGTAACCTCTAGTGTTTCTTACGTCTATGCTAAATTCTTCTATTCCGGTTATTGTTACATTGTTTTTTCTTTCAATTTTGGCATTAAAGTTGCTCATTGTAATGGAGTATTGGGTTTTCTTTAATATCTTGGCTATTGTTTTATTTTTGTACTTTTGCGTCATCTCATCATCATCATCAGCAGTACATGTGGTGTGCACACACTTGAATGACTATTTTTTTAGATATAACTTTTGTTTTTGTAACTTGATGTTTGATGTATTTTTTAATGAAAAATTTTACTTTACCTATATATGAGTTGGAATCAGAGTTTTTCTGATATAGGATATGTTTTAATTTTAATGTGGTAAATTTTTTGCTAAGGATTCTAGTTTTGCATAATTCTAAGTTGTTTTATTTTATATGTTGGGGGGCATTTTCCAGTTATTTAAGACGTTTCTTTTTTCCTGCGGTCCTGTTGTAGGTAGCTATATTGGGTTTCTTCTCATGTTGTCGTCTGGTTTTTTTTTTTGTTAACGTCGAATTATTGCTTCCGCCAGAATTCATGCTTTGTGCACAGATGTGAAATTTTGAATTTGCTGTTTTACTTACTTGAGGTACATTTATATTTACATACAATATTTTTGTTTGGTTCTATATGAGAGGTTGGCGATTTTGGGTTGAGTCGATCTTTTAGGAATCTGAGTTAGCTATTCTGGCTACTCCACATAGTTTGGCTTGTAGGTCAATGCAGTTCACCAAAATCTGCCAACATGGAACCACAAGTGAAAGTTGGATACCTTGCATGAACCAGTTATCATCAGGTATTTGTCTTTGACGCTCGATGGGACCACTGGCGATAAAAGTAACTACCTCTGCGACATAACCCCTACACTTTATAAACACTCTTACAATTTACCATTAAAATGTGAGGGAAGTACGACCATGTTGGTGGATTTTTTCTGTTTTTGCTTGACAAAAGATTTTTATGTTTTAGTTTTTAATGAAACCAGGTATCATCCTTCTATATTTTTTAACAAATTTTGATGACCAATGCATTTTTTATCGGATGGACATGACTGTAAGTACTAATTGTTGTTAAATAAACGTGTTTAAGAAGTTAAATTAAACACTCATTTGAAATTCTTGAAAGTTACATCAGGAGTACCAAAGGTTCCATATGGTTCCTATTTTGTTTTTAAATTTTAATAATGATATAAACTACATAAAACTCAATATTAAATGTGCTAGTTTATTGCACTTTGAAGAAGCAAATATCTTATCACTTTTAATTATATTCTAAATGGTACTGACTAGAAAAAGTTGAATCGGTTTAGGACCTTAGAGTTTTGCTTGATTGAAATTGTTGATTAATCTCTATATTCATTTGCAATCGATAAAGCTAATACGATACTTGGATTTCTTAAAAGATTTATTGTTGTATTTTGTAACATACGCACTCTTCTAACTATAAATTAGTAGAATTTTCAGGTAAAATCAAGTTGTGATATTTTTATCACTGGATAGATGTCGTTGCTTTTTGTAACTCATAAATTTGAAATTTGGATTTTTTACAGAGAAGTATAAATACTGCTGATCTGTGAAATTCAAATTAGAAAAATAACATGTTAAATCAAAGTTCAATTCTAAGGACACAAGCTATGAAAATGGTTATGAAATAGTTTTTTTATATTTTGTTTATTGTATTTGATAAAATGAAAATGCACACGTTGCCTAAAAACCAACACATTTTTAAGTTTTATAATTGATTTTTTTTAATTGTTAAACAAAATGTTTGTATTTGTATGTTACGATATGTCACGTTTTTTAAGTAATATCATTTGATTTTTTTTATAAACGTAAAATAGAAACACATAAACACACAAAAAAATAAATAACAATAAAAATGTGAAATTATATAGCACTTCTTTTTTACTTCTTTACTTCTTAAAACAAAAATAAAATTGTAATTATAATCTCCTTTATTCCAATCCTAACAATTCGTGATAATTATCTATTTAAAATTCGATGCTTCCATTTAATGGGGATTGAAGTGAGAGGTCCTTCGACGGTGCTACATCGAAATTGTCAAGGGTCCCTAAATACCAACGGCATTCATTTGTTTGCGCAAAGGACGAAAACAATGTCAATAAAATAAAGACGAGGGCCACCAGCCCGAAATCAATACAAATCTCGCAGCGGTTATTGTTAACTGGGGTAATCAACATAATTGTTCTGTAAATAACCTGGAAAATTATCATTGTTCAGTAAAGAATGAATGGAGGGGTTTAAATGATGATATATTATCTAAATACAGTCGGAGTTATATATTGTAAATCAAAATTTAATTTAAAATACAGTGAATTTGCTGAAATTTATTAAATCTTTTTATAAATATATTTGCTTGTATTTTTTAACAAACATTTGCAATGATATAAATGGGATTTAATGATAAAGCAAAAATATCAGTATAATGTTCAAATAAATTATTAATTATAATTTATAAAATTATTATGGATTGTAGTTACATAATATTACAAAACCATACGTAACGGAGAAAAACTGTTTATTAAATTGTTTGTTAGTATAACCGAATCTACAAAAATTTTGTTATATCATTTGTGGTTATGTGTTTTATTTTTATCACAGATAATAGCAATCTGTGATCATACTAGGATTAAGGACTATGATTTTGTTATTTTTAACAACCCTTGTCTAACTGTTTTAAGCTACATTGTACGTACCTACTTTAGAATTATAATGTTCATAAAACTTTTTACATAAAATTAAATCTAATACATTTTTTTTCTTTGTTTTAGGTAAGCAACATTTATTTCAATGGATTATATTTTTTTTACGATATAATATTTGATATTTACAGGTAAGAATAAGACTTTACATAAAATGAAGAGTTTTCATTCAGTTCATCATTATCTTGAACATAGAAAACCCCATTTTTTCTTTTTGATTCAATTTAGGGCAAACAAGAAAGATCCAGATTGTTTTAATCTAGTAGACTACAATTATTATTTTTATATACACTCAGATGCATTGGGTGTTTTTTTGCAAAAAACCTGGATATATATATTTTTTTTAATTTAGTTCTTTGCAATCAAAGGGACCATTAGGATGTAGAAAAAAACAATATATGGTACTTCAGTTTATTTAACGAACATTAATACGCAAAAACGATAATGTACGTATACACAAAAAAAAAATTTTGCAAAATAAATTTAACAGAATAATTAAAATTTCAGTTAAATAAGATTCCAATACTTTGTATTGCTTCCTCGAGCCCTAACTATTGCCTTCATAAAGCGGCCCATGCCACTAATGAGCTCACACATATCATTTTGTGGAATATTCTGCTATTCTTCCTGAAGTGCCACGCAAAGCTTGTTTATTGTGATTGGTGCAAGTGCACGTCCTCTAATTTGTCTGTCTAGCATGTCCCAAACATGTTTTATAAGATTTCCATCTACGGGATATGCAGGCCAGTTGAAATATCATTTTGTGGAATATTCTGCTATTCTTCCTGAAGTGCCACACAAAGCTTGTTTATTGTGATTGGTGCAACTGCACCTCCTCTAATACGTCTGTCCAGCATGTCCCAAACATGTTCTAAAAGATTTCCATCTAGCGTATATGCAGGCCAGTTGAATTTTCTTATTGCAACTGCAATTAAGTATTCTGTGACGCACCTCGCAGAAGAAGGTCTTGCGTTATCCTGCATCAGAATAAAGTCATTGCCGATAAATGGAGCAAATAGGACAATGATAATCAATTTGGTGTAGTCATCCATTGATATTCCTACCCATACCATCAAGGAACCTTCACCAGGCTAAGAAAGGGCTTAAAGGTGCATTCCGCAAATTGTTTTCCTGTTTGTCTTCATACTCGTTTTCTTCCATTCCATACAGTCCTCCATTGTGCCAGTGTCCAATTCAAATTGGTGACGTGGGAATAATTTTGGTCCAGCTGCTGGTCTACAAGATTTTAAGCCAGTTGCAACCTTTGACTAACTGTCCACACAGCTGTACCACAAACCTTACGTAGTCGGTTTCTGGTCTCCTCTCCACTGAAGTCACATGACGATTCCGTAGAGTAGTACAAACAATAAATCGTTCATAGATAGCAGTCGTTGTTTTTTCTTGCTAGGTCCAGGCCTCCGAGTATTTCTGCCAGTCTTACTAAACCGCTTAAGTGCTCTTTGGACGGTAAAAATATTGACATGAAAGAATCTGGACACATACCGCTGGCTTCTTCCAACTGCCACAAGAGCAACAGCTTTTGCACAATCTTAAGCACTTTATATTATATTTATAGAATTATAATCAACACACCAATCTGTTGAAGAATAACAAGTAATAGAAAACAATCAAGTCAACCCTGTAGCCACTTTGATCCTATGTTCATAATGTCGAATGAGAAATAGGTAGTAAATGACGCATATTTTTAAATTTTATTTTTGCTTATTAATGTTCATTAAATTAACTGATTGTTGTTGTTTATTTCTACATCTTGATTACAAAAAAATTACCCAATTACTCGGTTTTTTGCATCTGAGTGTATATTTGTTAACAAAAGCCATTGTGCCTACATCTACAAACAACGAGTCTTAAGTCTTAAAATTTGCAAATTTGAAAGTATTGGTTGTAGCATAGCATATTTCTTGAACTAATTGTAGCTGATAAAACTATTTTTTATATTGCTTTTAAATTAAAGCAACAAATTCTTTAGATGATTTTTTAGATAGGTTTTTTTTAAGTAACTACAAAAATCCTGTTATTTTGTTTGATTTCAATATATATAATTTGGAATAGTCAATTACCTTTTACAACACTGTCTGGCCAACAAAGTATGATTTTTGATGTACCTACCTGTTTTTATAGTGAACATTTTTTTGTTCTTCAATCTGTGTTTTTCAATTATTCCAGAGATTACAATAACTATTATTATGACTGCTTTAAGGAAATCCGACTATTCTCTAGTCACTTCTCTTATTAAAATTCGTTTCTCTTTTTATTTCTAACAAACTAAATAAGCAAAAAATAATACAGAAGAAGGTCTTGCGTTATCCTGCATCAGAATAAAGTCATTGCCGATAAATGGAGCAAATAGGACAATGATAATCAATTTGGTGTAGTCATCCATTGATATTCCTACCCATACCATCAAGGAACCTTCACCAGGCTAAGAAAGGGCTTAAAGGTGCATTCCGCAAATTGTTTTCCTGTTTGTCTTCATACTCGTTTTCTTCCATTCCATACAGTCCTCCATTGTGCCAGTGTCCAATTCAAATTGGTGACGTGGGAATAATTTTGGTCCAGCTGCTGGTCTACAAGATTTTAAGCCAGTTGCAACCTTTGACTAACTGTCCACACAGCTGTACCACAAACCTTACGTAGTCGGTTTCTGGTCTCCTCTCCACTGAAGTCACATGACGATTCCGTAGAGTAGTACAAACAATAAATCGTTCATAGATAGCAGTCGTTGTTTTTTCTTGCTAGGTCCAGGCCTCCGAGTATTTCTGCCAGTCTTACTAAACCGCTTAAGTGCTCTTTGGACGGTAAAAATATTGACATGAAAGAATCTGGACACATACCGCTGGCTTCTTCCAACTGCCACAAGAGCAACAGCTTTTGCACAATCTTAAGCACTTTATATTATATTTATAGAATTATAATCAACACACCAATCTGTTGAAGAATAACAAGTAATAGAAAACAATCAAGTCAACCCTGTAGCCACTTTGATCCTATGTTCATAATGTC
Source organism: Tachinus rufipes (assembly GCA_963932245.1). Lineage (NCBI taxonomy): Eukaryota > Metazoa > Arthropoda > Insecta > Coleoptera > Staphylinidae > Tachinus > Tachinus rufipes. The sequence goes on from OZ010744.1 coordinate 75,171,184, forward strand.
GAATGAGAAATAGGTAGTAAATGACGCATATTTTTAAATTTTATTTTTGCTTATTAATGTTCATTAAATTAACTGATTGTTGTTGTTTATTTCTACATCTTGATTACAAAAAAATTACCCAATTACTCGGTTTTTTGCATCTGAGTGTATATTTGTTAACAAAAGCCATTGTGCCTACATCTACAAACAACGAGTCTTAAGTCTTAAAATTTGCAAATTTGAAAGTATTGGTTGTAGCATAGCATATTTCTTGAACTAATTGTAGCTGATAAAACTATTTTTTATATTGCTTTTAAATTAAAGCAACAAATTCTTTAGATGATTTTTTAGATAGGTTTTTTTTAAGTAACTACAAAAATCCTGTTATTTTGTTTGATTTCAATATATATAATTTGGAATAGTCAATTACCTTTTACAACACTGTCTGGCCAACAAAGTATGATTTTTGATGTACCTACCTGTTTTTATAGTGAACATTTTTTTGTTCTTCAATCTGTGTTTTTCAATTATTCCAGAGATTACAATAACTATTATTATGACTGCTTTAAGGAAATCCGACTATTCTCTAGTCACTTCTCTTATTAAAATTCGTTTCTCTTTTTATTTCTAACAAACTAAATAAGCAAAAAATAATAAATATTTTTGTTCTACGATGGGCAAAATATTTTTTTAATTGTTTTGATTTTGATGCTTATTGTTTATATTTTAAAAATTCACATGATGCAGTAAAACACCTTAACAAAAGTATTTAAAAAAATATAAATAAATATGTTTTTTTTTTTCTCTATTATTAATCCAAAACAAAAATGTATTTAATTTAGACAAAAAAGATAAATAGTAAGAAATAAAAGATATTCAATTCATTAGTAATGATTTTGATTATAAAAAAATCTTGTAAACATTGTGAAAATCTAATTCAAACTTTTTTCAACTGCACTATTTACAAAGAGAATAGCTTTTAAATTAACAATTTCTCAACAATTATTTGTATTATGGTGTAAATTTATTTAGTTATGATATATTAAGTCATTTCTAAATATTATATTTTGGTATTTATTAAAAAAAAGTAAGGTTATGCATAAAAAATTATAACTAGACAATTCATTTTTTTAGAAAAACAAATTTAAAAAAAGAAAACATTAAAACATTTTTCTTCACTGACCACGTAGCGACGGCGTTATATCAGATTAAGCCCCTTTTGTTTACTGCATCGAGCCGCCGTTGGCTATCAATAGCTGTTGAATGCTGTGTTTGTTTTATATGAGTGGTTTATAGCGTTAACCGGCAAGATTTGTTAAACCATCATCGTTAAAATAAACACCCAAATGAGACAAAATATTAAATAGAGCTGATTATATACATTTTTGTAGATATTTAAATTTAAATATTTAAATTAAAATTTTGAAGACAGTTTTTTTTATGCAAACAATGTGATTTTGAAAGTTAACGGAAGGAAATTTAATATAATCCAGTTATCGTACTGTCTGTCTCGTGTTGTCGGAGATTTTTTCTAAAACAAACCCAAATAATTTATTGATATATTTAGTTTTAAACTACATTTCCAAATTCAAATTTATTTATGTTAATTTAATATAGGTACATAGACGTACAAACAATTATTTATTTTGAGAAATAGTACTAAAACGTTTTGCTAAAATTGTAATTAAAAATTTAGTTGGAGCTGATTTTAATAACTAAACTAAATACACGCAATTATTTTGTTTTTATAATAATAAATTAAATCTGTGAAATACATTGATTTTAACAATTTTACTTGTAGTCATATGCATAAGTTTTATAATATATAACAGAACGGTTTAAAATGAAAAGAATGCTGATATAAAGCCGTAAGTTAATACTGTGAAAACTTGCTCAAGATTTCAACAAATTTTCAATTAGGAAATAACTTAAGACCACAAAACTTTAACGAAATAAAATAATATGATAAAGTAAAAAAACATCCAAATTAATTCCTATGTTGATCAAGTCTTATATACTAATTATTTACAATAATATAATCCTCCTAACTTAATTAATTATGTCTTAATATAAAATCAAAACAAAAAATATAAACATAGATCATTTTAACAAATTTGTTTACTTGGTTATTAAAATTACATACTTACAGATGTTTGCATTGTACAAATATTGGTTACAAGGGGCTCCTGTCTTACAAAACAGTTATTTATAAGCGTCGCTTTTTGTATAATATTGCGAGAACTTTAAAGTCTTGGCAGATATCCTAAGATTTGTGCCAACCAGTATTTTCAAAAAGAAATAATTTAAAGTTATATGATTGCTACGTCAAAGTAATTAGACTAGGACATGAAATTATGTTACATATTTTTAGATGTAGAACATGATTTTATATTATTAAAACATTAAATAAATAAATTAATTATTATACTCATATCGGTTTTGCAAATCAAACGATAAAATATCTATAAGAAAGTACTTCATCAATGAATAATAATAATATATTGGTGTAGATTCATAGTTTTAATAAATTGATTTTAAATAGTTGTAGAAAATAATAAATTTGGATGCCAATTTTATTTATCGATAATCCGGTTGTAAAAATGTCTTTCATATTTCTTTATATTTGCTCTGTCAATTAATTCAATTGATATATGTTAGAATTTTTAAAAAATACTATGAGTAATTATTTGTTTAGACAACAATTTGTTTATATTTCTGTAATTAATATTCACGAAAATATTTTTAGGAAAAAGATGTGTAACATATAATGTCAATATTGTAAAATGGCGAAGTCAATATTAGTCAGTTTTGGATTGACAATGATCTAACAATTTGTTTTGAATAAATTTAGAAGATATATGTTACGCCTAGTTATGTTTTTTTTATAAAATGATGCAATAAACGCTTATCGAGCTATTTACCACGCCGTGCGTTCTCGTAGTATATTATTTGATTAATTACTAATTTACTTTGAAACGATTTGTTTCCAAATTGTCGTTTTGCTGACAGTTTATTTGATTGCATCACTTTACTGCGAGCTTCCAACAACATTTTTGTACCGGTACGCCTACCACAAGTTAAGAACGTGTGGTTTAGACAATAGTTTTACTAAAAGTAAGATTGATACTCTACTGTTTTTGATACATCAGAAAAATGACCATCTTTGTATATATTATTTGAAGATTATGTAGATACAATTACTGTAAATGAAATTTTGTCTATAGTTATAACTTATAAGACCTATAACATTGACAGGGAAAATGATTTTTTTTTATCGGTTATTTAGGACAACTTGCTAATAAAAATTTTGAGATTTTATGAATTAAGACTTTTGAAATATTATTAAAATGAAAACTTACATTCGTATGCCAGTAGAATTATTATTTGCTCCACTAAAACAAGTACTAACAAATTAAAATTGTGTTCTATCACGGGGCGAGTTTAGTGTTACTTGGACTTTATCTTTTACGTGGCCCCAAAGCATAAAATCTTAAAGTGTTAATTTACAAGATCTCGGTGGTCAATTGTGATTACCTCTTCGAGAAATAACACAGTCAGGAAACTTTTCTTGCAAAATTGCGATTGTTTTGTTGCTTGTGTGGCATGTAACGCCGTCTTGCAAAAAATAAACGTCGTCCACATTAATATCTTCCAATTCCGGCCAAAATCATAGCTCGGTAGCGTAACAGTTTAAACAACCTTATTTTCAAAAAGTAGGGTCCAATCACACCGCCAGCCCAAAAACCGCTCCAAACAGTGACATGTTGAGGATGCAAAAACTTTTAAACAATCATTCTTGGATTTTCTGAGCACCAAATGCGACAATTCTGCTTATTAACGTAGCCTCCGAGGTGAAAATGGGCTTCATTACTAAAGATGATTTTTCGATAAAATTTCCGATTATTATGATGCATTTGAAGAACTCAATCAGCGAAGATACGACGTTTATGGTGATTGACCGGCTTGAGTTTTTGTGTTAACTGAACTTTAAAAGCCTTAAGACTTAAGTTTTCATGCAAAATACGGTGTCGTTTGTGGAATGTCTAATTCCAAAGATCAACAAGGAATCGACAAATTTGGGTTTTTTTCAACACTACGGGCTACATCAGCAATATTCTCATGTGTTCACAAACTTGTCCTAACAGCTGAAATTTTTCCACCAGGTTTACTATTGCCGGTCAAGAAGGTGCTTTACGACGACCAAAAAGTGGTTTAGTTTTGCGAACTGTGACTGAAAAGTTTTCACCATTTTTGTAATGAATTTTAATCATTTCAATGCGTTGTTGAGGCGTGTGTCGTTACATTTTTAATAATGGCGCAGTTTTTACTAGTCAAATATCAAAAGATAATAGGTTCAATATTAACAGCTGCCCAAATAGCCTGCTATTCAAAATAAAACTTCTTATTGGAAAACCCTTTACATCCACTTTCAAAAAAGAATTAACGTGTGCAACGGAGGCGGAAGACTCGCGACTGTACACACAAACCAAGCGCAAGCAAGGAATACCACCAAAGAAAAAGACTAGACTTGCTACACTTGCAAACAAAATACCGATTGCAAATCGCACAGAGGTTATTACTATTGCAAGCAATATAATGGCAGGTTTACTAAATACACAAAATATAACTGCAACAATTAAAAAATTGACTCACATTTTATAAACCAAAAAAAACACAATTCAAAAAACCCAATGTCAAGAAATGAAATTGTAGATATTTGGAAAAAAATTAACATAGGACAACGGGATATTTTATTTACTAAAACTGGATTTATTGTAAAAACAAATACAAACAAACAGGAAATGATAATTATTTTAAATAATCTAAAATCAATAATATCATAAATGATTTTAAGGAATGATTACCGAGATCGGAACATGAAAAGAAAACCCCACAAGCTACATACTCATGCGTTATTGCCTGTATTGATCATGAATTCACTGAAAATAAAATTAGCGATCAATTAAACAACAACAATATTACTCACAGATATTGCAATATTATTTCAAGAGCAACTGGTCTATCTACCCGAATGATGCACATATTAACTGGATGCATATCATCATATGAAAAACTCATATAACATAGACATTTCTACAAACATAAACATTTTTCAACTTATGAAAGCCTAGAACTACCACCGCTTCCAATAATGTGCAATAAATGCAACTTATTTACTCATACGACTGAGAAAGTGCAATGGGCTACACAAACAAATGCACTTCACAACAACCCGAAAAATGTACAGCATGCGGAGAACTGGGACATATCGCTTGGAGCACTAAATGTAAAAAAAGACTTCTTTAGCCTATAGAAGGAATCCTAAAACATGAAAATAAAATCTACACATTTTTTAAATTTTTATTGTAGTTATTTACATATTTACAGTTTCTTTTTTAATATATAATATTCCAGCAGTGCCGCCATCTATCTGTTGGAGACTCAAGAGGCCTGGTATTGGAAATAAATTTCTTCTGTTTTTTTTTGTTTGTGTTTTAGTTTTGTGTTTGTTTTGTCATGGGTGTTGCTTTAATTTTGTTTTAAATTGTTGAGTGCTATTAAAGTTTTTTATTTATTTTATTAAGCATTTTATTGTATTCCTGGATTCTTTTAATACCAAACTTTGATTTTTTGTGGATGTTCTATTAAGTTCAATATTGAAGTCATTTTGTCTACTAGTGTTGTAGGTGTAAAATTATTTTCCACCTCAATCTACTGCTCCAATACAAAGTGGGCATACAGCAGCCATTGAGTTTTAATGGCTACCGTAAAATTCCTATACTCTAACATTAATTCTTTAAACCCTAAATCTCATCTTATATACAATTATGTTCTCAATCAAAATATTTTGTGTGCTATGTTTCTAGAAACTAAATCCAAACAAAAATTATGTTTTCAAAATTTTGCTACTATTTTAAATCAAAATTACAAAGATGGGCTACTGGTTTTGGCAAATGAACTTGTCCACTTGGGCAAAGCCAATCCTCATTAAATAAATAATTTATTAAATGATACGTTACATTTTACTATACCGTTTTATAATAAAAAGTTGATATTTTTTTGGTTTATCCCCACTCAAATATAGAAGATATTCGTATAAGCTTTTCTATGCGAGTATGCAATTATTGTAGGTAATTTTAAATCTAATGCAATAAAAAAAGAAACTTTTCTAAATAACTTTGACTTTCAAGCAATTTCTACAGCTCCTACTTTTATCATGCCTACCAATTCTAGCTCTACACCAGATCTGTTACTAGCCACAAATAATATAATTCTGCTTATAAATTCTATCCAACTCATACCTGATTTTTGTTCCGACCATTTAGCTGTTCAATTTCAACTAAACACTCAAATTTCTTCTATCTCTAATCTTATAAAATATATTTAGCAGTATGGCTTATGCGACATTAAAAAAGTTGACAAAGACATTAGAAAATATATAGCAACTAATCTTACTATTTCTTCAACCAAAATATCAAGTTTTTTGGGAAAACTAACCAATTTAATTAAGAACAACTTGCCCCTAAAAAAGAAAACTTATTTTTACTACCCATTTTCTTTATTCATCCTTAAACTTATAAAACAAAAAAGACAGATATATAAAAAATTTAAAGAAACAGAAAACCTAACTATCAAACGTAAATTTAACAAATTAAATAAAAACATTCATACACTAATATGCAACTACAAAGAAAGCAAATGGACACAGGTTTGTGACAAAATTAACAAACAAACGGGACGGAAATAAAAAAAACTAACTAAACATACCCTATCTTTAAAAATGCAGCTTATAACTAACCCAGACACTAACTACATGAACTTGATCAAGACATTTTAAAAAAATTTCTAAACATTTTACAAAATTTAGCTTTGGTAAAAATGATAACTACAACAAACAAAAACGGACTGAAGTAGATAACTGATATGACAATTATTTTAAAACCCTATACCAAATGCCTGAAAATGTATTAATAACTGAAGATGAATATTATTAATTCTAAAAGCTGGTAAAAATTGATCTCTTGGTGTAGACAATATTTCCCAAAAAATCCTAAAACGCCTACACAATAATATCTACATCTATATAATTAAAATCTTTAACTTCTGTCTATCCCATCAATATATTTCTACTGAATTCAAGTGTGGAATTGTAATTTGCATACCGAAAAATGACTCAAAATTGAATTATAGACTTATAACACTGTTGGCGCCGCCAAATTGTATTATTATTTAATACGTTTTATTATATCTAATTATTTTATATTTATGGTTATTGTGACATCCGTTTGTAATTATTTGTTTTATTTGTACAGATGTATTTATTTTTAAGCCTTTATACCTGATTAACCCTTAAATTCCCAGAAATATGAATTTTATTACTCGTTGTTAAAAACTAATCATTGCACCTTTTTTTTCCCTTGTACACTTTTACCCATTAATAAATTGTATATATATATTGTATTTTATGTAAAATAGAGTTAGTTATTATTGAACTTGCAATCGAGCAGCAATAAATACATAGAGTAAGAAGACAGCGTTTATTATAAAAACCTACCCAATCTACTTAGACCGCGTAAGGACGTAAATTCAATTATTTCCACGTGGCTAAACGAAACACTTTTTTCAGTTATATCTAAAATCTTTGAATTCTACATTAAGCAAAAATTGTTAAACCATGTACAACTCAATATACCTATCTATCAGTTTGGTTTTTCACAAACAAATCTACTATTTATCCTTTATGTATTCTTGCCTCTAACATCCAAACAACTTAGCTTGAAAGCGGACAGACGTCAGCCTTGTTTTTTGACATAAACAAGTGTTTTGACTCCTTCTGGTTAAAAGGTTTCTTGTACAAACTGTCATTACTGCAAGTTCTTCCTTACCTAATTTCCACAATAAAAAATTTAATTCAAAATAGACAACTACGTGCTAAAGTTAGAAACTGTTTTTTTCCCGTTTATTATTCTAAGCTGGTCGTTTTGCAAGGATCTCTATTGTCACCACTCTTGTATAATGTATATTGTGATATATTGGACGTGGGTCAACATTTTAATTCAATAATGTACATATTGCAATATGCTGACGGCACAGTGCTGATATCTCATGCAAAAACTCTGGAACTTTCTATTCAGCACTTACAGTCTCTAACCAAACATATTTGAACATGGTTTAATGCTTGGTTGCTTTATACCAATCCTAACAAAACTTAACTCTATACTCCATACCATCGTATATCAAGAAACTCATCTGAGCTATGTAACAATTTAATCATCTCCAACTGCAAACTCTCGGCGTGCTTCTTGATAATAAATTATCCTTTAAACCTCTCTTCCGTTCTATAAAAACCAAATGAGTAACGCGAGCAAAACATTTCCGTTGTCTCACCTATAGAAGCAAAGGAATAAATATAAAAAACAGCTGCACATATTTATAAATCTATATGCAGACCTCTTTTAGATTATGCTTCAATTATTTTTTTACAATGCTGCAAAGAGACTAAGTAATCTACACGTTACTGAACGAACAGCTATTATAAGTATCACTAAAATACGCTATCCTAATAATTCCTTTCATAACATCAACAATGAGTCTCTATATGAACTAACGCAAATTATATCAATTTTGGAACGTCACTCAGAACTGACTAAAAAACTGTGCAACATATCTGTTAATGTGAAAATAATAAATTTGCTATTTTACAAAATCAAGAAAAAATTGCTAAATTTAAATTTTTATCTAAATCATCCGACTAAATAACATTTCTTAATTTTTTTTTTTTGGTGTAATTCGATATTTTTTTTCATATTCATACTACTTAAAACCTATTAAATTAAATTTATCAATAAGCAACATTAAGTGCTTTAACAGTAATCTAACAAAAAATGAGATTTAATTTGCAACTACTTAGTGAACATTATATTTACTGCAAAACTAATAAATACAAATTTTTTAAGAACGATTATAAAATCATGTTTAATCTTTAAATTAAAAAAAAAATGAATTTTGAATTGACGAATTTTTGCGCTGTTTTGCAACCGTGGGCAAAACGTGGATCAATCACAACACACCAGATATCAAACAGCAGTCTCGGGGTGAAACGGCGCTAAAGAAGGCCAAGATGGTTTGTCTGCCAATAACATTCCGGGGACCGTTTTTTGAGATGCACTAGGTATAATCCACATTGCTACCTTTAAAAGAGTAAACCAATCAATGTCGAATATTATGCCAACTTTAAAGAAAAACGACCTCAATTGGTCAAGAAAAAAGTTTTTTTTTCATCAGGACAATGCAAGGGTGCACACATGTGCAGTTTTTATGGAAAAAATACATGAATAGGCTACGAATTGCTGCCTCATCCGCCCTATTTTCTGGATTTAGCCCCGAGTGATAATTTCTTGTTTTCAAACCTGAAAAAATGGGTCGGCGGAAAGAGATTTGACTCCAACAATGAAATCATTTTACAAGCAAATACTTAGTTTGATGACATATTTTATTTTTTGAAAGGGTTAAAAAATTGGAGTAACGTTGGACAAAGTGTATAGAGCTCAAATGAGACTAATTTGAAAAATAAAATGATGTTTTATCCAAAAACCTGTTTTATTTAAAAAGTCACGGACTTATTGAGCCGCCAAGTGCCAAGAGATAAAATCGGTTCAAGCAACAAAATGAACTTCTGAAATAAGCTTTTTATTATAAGATGTGATTTTCTACTACATGTTTTCAAATTGAATGACACTAACTAGAAGCTCATTCTATTTATTATATAATATTTTGGAAAAATCAAACTGGGATAATGTACAGCACAAAATTTACAAAACAAAAATGAGCACTGTCAGAAAATTATTAATTTTTATTACTTGAAAATTTCAATTATCTAAGTAACGTTTTCAAATGTTACTAAGATAATGAAACTAGCTGTGTAATAATAAATGAATTAATAAAAATAATTTCTTTCCACATATGAATTTAATAATTAAAAAAAAAAAAAATATATTTAAGTGGTTTTGGATAAATGTTCTTTAATTGTACACTAATACTTAATTAATTTAATGTATGTTGTTGTGTCACAAGTTTTGCCCTTCTTTGAAACTCATTTTTTTATTGAATAAAACGAATGTTTTAACACATGCAATTCAATAAATCAATTTTATGTTTCTATAAAAATAAAATGTTGAATCTTTATCTATTATGCGATACAAACTTCACAAAAAAAACATAACTAAAATATAAGTCAAGATTTTAATTTTTAATTGCGTCCTAGCTCTTAAATAGTAGTTTCGACCAACTTATTAATTTACACACTGTATATCTGTCGAAATATTTTAATATTTTTTAATTTTAGCATCGAGGTCAACATTATTAATTTATTAATGTTTTATATACGTATATAGCTTTAATCGTGTGAAAATCTGTAAATTTACAAACAATGTTTGAAAACAATTTTTATTTATTATATAATGCATATGATTGGAAATTAATTAGTTGTTTACATTCACTGTGTCCAGAAATTCATTAGCATTGCAGTGGCATTTATAGTTAAATCATATGATAATGGCGAGTGACAATCTACAGCCGCCGGCAATAAAAACCGTCTACGTGAATAATATCAATTTGATCACATGATGGATGCACTTAATTGGCAGTCATCTGGTGTCAAGTGTGGAATTGATCTAATTGAAACAAATGTTACTAAATATATTTAGAGTATCACTTTAATTAAAGTTGCATTGGTATTTTTCCATTTTCGAAAGGCAATTAAAACTAAAAATCCATTGATTGTGTATGCGGTCACCCTCATCCGGCAATAATTGTCACATTGTCACAACAAGCACACTCCCGTTTTGTGGCGGACGCCCCAATGGCACGACAAAACCGCGAAATTTTGTCCCAATTTGCCTTTGTTCGAGTTTCATCATGTGTTTCAGTATTAATATTTTCCTTATTATTAAAATACAAATACTTATTCCGTTTTAATTAGAGTGAACTGTAAACGTTTTATTCCAGAACTTTTGATAAAACTGGGAAACTTCCAGACAAACAAAACAATTATAACGCAATAATAAGCAGACATAATAAATACACTACATGAATTATCGTTAAATCTTCATGCTTCATGAATAGGTAATAATTGAAAGTTACTCGACTGAAAAATTATACATCTCATGTCTGTTTACAAAATTATGATAAATATTGAGAATGTTCAAAGAACATTTAAATAAACATAATCAATTTTTTGTTCAGTAAATGATTGTTTGGTGTTGACATTGACTAACAGAATTTGTTTTAAATTGTATATTTATGTTTACATAAACATGCTATTTAACATTAAATTTTGTATATAATAAATAAATACAGTGAAATGTTGCTTGCATTTGTATTTGATAATCATAAAAATAATTTTATTAATGCAACTTTATATAATTATTTACACTAAATAATGAATCACCTAATATGTATGACAGGATCATATTAATAGCAAGCAAATCATCATGAGTTAATAATACTAAAATTACTTGCTACACAGACATCATTACATAAACTTTACTAATGTCTAAAAAATAGAATATTCTAAAACTAACTATTTTTTATTATAATAATGTTAATTTCATAATTATAGCACAAAACTTAGCAATAAAAAATTATGTTTCATTTCTCAGATCATTTTTTTTTTAGTAATTACTAACGTTGCTCCTTGCACAATTAAATCACTACAAGTTACAAAACACATCTGAAATAATAATCAGCTTTAATTTTAATCTAGCTTTGCTTTGATGGGTAAAATATTCACTAATGATGCCTATTTACGATTCCCAGTATTGCGATCATAACTGCAACTGTGTATATGTGTTCTCGGCTAACTTAATTTATAAGTTACACATACTATATTAATTTAGTTTGTTGATGGTATTAGAATAAGAATTAGTTCTTGGTTGAGCTAATTTACCTCACAGTATTTGTTTTTGTTCTTTGTTGTTGTAATTGGCTTCCATAACGGTTGCTGTTCTTCTGTATGAAAAAGATTTAATATTTAAAGGCTACTTTTTCTTGGTGGCGAAGATTTAGAGTGATTTTTGTTGTTTGGTTTTGTTTTGTAGTTTTAACTTGTTTTCTATGTTCGATGAGCGAAAGTTGTGTGGGTTATGGTTGGTGGTTTGATTTGTATTTTTTTATATTCATTTACACTTTCCTGTTGCGTTGGTGATAATCTTTTTAATAGAATTTATTTTGCGTCATATGTTTCTCCTAGCTTGTAGGTAATAATAAAGTTTTATTTTTTATTTGAATAGGTTATCTGACAGTGGCTTAAAAGTCTAGTTTGTCACTGTGAAAGCGTTGTTTTGTTTTTAAGGAGATGCTAGCATACCAGTCTATTTTTTAGTGGTCTCCAACGGGAGCAGCTACAAACAACAGCTGAGGACTTTGTCATTTTTGGCGGTGACCAGGAGCATAGCGTACTCAAATTTTGAATTGTTCAAATTTGCATTTATACAACTAGCAAGTCAGTTTTTCAATAATAATGCTCCTCTATTAAATGTAAACAAGACAAGTTGTGTGTGAGATATTTACTGTTTTTTTTATTTAAAAAAATATTTTATGGCTTATTCATTTATGGCAAGTATTAAATATAACCTTGTTTAACTTTTATGTGACTGATAAATAAAACATCTTCTAATGACGGCATGAGTACCCGGGTACTCTGTCTTTTGTCATTGATGCATACAACAGCTCTGTAGAAACGGTTCTAGGACGTCGAATAACTACCAAATTAGCTATATTATACCTGTATGTACTGTTAATTTTGTATTAATTTCAATATAGTTGTAAAAATACATTTGTTCAGTTAATTACAATAGTTTTTATCTTATTTTATTTTAAATTAGCAAAAGTACCCAGGTACCCAAACCGTCACGTCCGTATGTAAAAAGTTTAGATGTTAATTTCTCAATAAGAAAGAAAAACTTATATAATAATAAAAATAATGTAATACGGTACATTAAGGATAATTAAGTGATGTCACTGATTCTCAAAATTCAAAAAACGCCAAAAATGTATATGTTTAAAGTTCAAAAAGGTACCCGGGTGTCCTGTCAGTTACATAAAATAAATAAAGCACATACTTACATAAAGGTGGCACTATACAGGTAAACATGCCCCTAAATTGCTCGTGCAGACTATCCATTGTGGCATGCGTTGTATGGCATGTAGCGCTGTTCTGTTAGAACCATATGAGAAGTTGTTTATCATCAATATGTAGTGCTTACAATGGACGGTTAAAGCCAGTTTTGTTTTGAAAGAAGTATGGTCTGATGATTTTGCTGAAACAAAATTTGCAAACAGTGATTTTTTGGTATGCATTTGTGCTAGTGTTTCTCGTATAGATTGGTATAGTTCTAAATTAGAAAATGTTGCTTTTTCATTTACTTATTTATCCAAAAATGGGCGACGTCGCTGAAGATGATTGCGTTTAGCAAAATTTAGTTACTTTTCAACTGCTTGAGGCTTAATGTATGCGCTACACAGCGTTGTTTATGGTGTTTACCTAAAATTACATTAAAATTTACGCATTGCGCAAAACGTTTTTTAACCAGAGAACTGTTTTTGATAATAAAATTTGATGGTTTGCACACGTTTTTTAATGCTATAACTTTCCATGTTGATTTGCCTAACACTATTGATCAATTTACAACAATTTTGGCAGATGTTGCTTTAGCAACATGATTGCTATATCCCTACAAATTTTATGCGTTCTATTGAAAGACCCTTTATTTCTGGAGCAAAATGCGACAAACGACAAGCTTTGATATATTTCCAATATTAGACATTTTATTGAAAATTTATATTTGTATTAAGTATTAGGTGGTGTTTCAGTATCAGACAGCGACAAATTAGTTTGTAAATATTTGTAGCAGTTTTGTTCTTTGGCTTTTATAGTTTAAGTGCCAAAAATATTGTGCACACGTTATACATTTTTTTATTTTTTAGATATTTTGATCATTAGTTATATAATGAATTGTGAGCTATAACTTTTTTAGCGTAGTAGGAATACTGATTGAAATAGCTTTGGCACCAGTTATCAAGTTCCTATAAACCGTACTCACAATACTGCTAGCTAGTTTTTTTTTGCTTGTAATGCTAGTTTACATTACGGATCGGTTTACAGGTTTGAGTAGATTTTGAACCAATGGAGAGAATAATAATCTATTCCGGATCAGAGAAGGATTTTAGTTAAAAACACCACGTTGAAATGAATTCTATTGTGCGCCACGCTTGCTCAACTGTTGTAGTTGAGATAATTTGAAATGATTTTTTTATTTAGTAATAGTTGCTGTTTTATTATATAAAGATTAACGTTAGAGCAAAAATGGCAAATTGTACAAATTTATTATGAAAACTGTAGTTCTGTTCGCAAAACCTATGCTGCGCTCATTTTACGATTTACATACTCATTTAATATGTGAGATAAAAAAAGGTACTAAAGAAAATATTGCCGTTGTTAAACAAAGTATTGAGAAAACAATCCATTTTATAAAAATATTAAATACAGATTTTGGTTTAAGATTTTGCGTAATTTGTTTTGCAAATAGAATTCAAATTAAATAAAATTGAACCGCATTTATTTAAAAATGAAACCAGCTAGCACGCTACTTCTAATGGTAAAGGCTATAGAGCTATTATAATCGATTGCCCAATTGATTGGCATGAATCTTTTTAACAAGATAGCGCTACCTGCTAAATAGCGCGTAAAAAATGGATTGATTGAGAAAAATGTTACTCTGTGAAGCTATTTATTATAATGCACTTGTTAATTGGCTACCAGGATCATATGTCTTGACGCTTTTAGATTAATTTCTATGAAAATATACGCGTGCATGCAAATAATCCAACGATAATAAACTTTTTAAAGGTTAAAATTGTGCGCGTTATTGGCAAAATTATGATTTTGAAAATGTGGTTGAAATTTGGGATGCGCTACATTGGAGGTTTTCTATTAATTAAAGCTGTTGATCAAATTGTATGTATTTTATTCTGATTTGGAATATACGCTAACAAAAACTTTTAAAACAAGCTACTGTTATGCCCAATTGTTTAATTTTTTTATAAAACTGACGCAACAAACGTTAAGCTACTAATTCACCACACCGTGCGTTTACGTAGCACGTAAATTAGTTATTTAGTGAATTACTTTTCCAAAAACTTGTTGCTCTAAACAGTTATTTCTTGCAAAATCTTTTGAACGCATCAGTTTACCGCGGAAAAGGCACCGAGACTTATTTTTCTTGTTCTGCTTTAAGTTGCTTTTGTCCTACTGGGTTGCGCTTGTTACTAATGTAATAAGCCTTGCATACAACCTCAACGCCCAACTAGCTTGTGTAAGTTTGACAACTTTTTGCAGATATGCTCTTTAACAGTCAGTGCACAACATGGTTTTTGTCTATAACGTATAAGACTTTACTGCCAGATACAATATATATATATATATATATATATATACCGCGAAAACGGCACTGAGACTTCTTTTGTTGTCCCGCTTTAAGTTGCTATTGTTCTTCAGGGCTGCGCTCGTTATTAATGTAATATAGCCTGCATACAACTTCAACGTCCAACTAGCCTCTGTAAACTTGACAACCTTTTGCAGTTATTGTGCAATCCGAACGCTTCAACTGCCATTTTACAACATGGTTTTGGCTATATACGTATAAGGCTTGTTTTACACGTATACGGTTTCCATTCGGTTCGGTTAGTTTTCGGTTGCAACGGAAAACGAATGAAACTTTTTCACTCGTACACGGTTAGTATCAGGTTTTGTGTTTTTTTCGTACACAAATTCAGTAGTATCCATTATGATGGAGAGAAATCAAGTTGTTGTCATGTTGTTTCTCTATAGAAGATAAAAAAACGAAAGAGAAATTCTTTGGGAGCACCCTCTCATCACTTTATATAAATTTATGAGGGAGTATTTGGTGCTATACTGTTTCTATTAGGTACCGAATATAAACTGAAAATGAACCGAAAACAAATCGAAAACAAACCGAACCGAATTGAAACCGTATACGTGTGAAACGAGTCTTAAGCTTTACTGCCAAATACAGTATTATCACATAACGCTAAGCCCTTAACTGTTAGTACGTGTGTTATTTCTTTAAATGGTCCAATATTATAAACTTATTAATTTTGGCTATGGCAACTGCACACGTGTACATTTGTGCATTGTCTTAAAAAAAAACTTTTTTGAAAAGTATAAAGTAGTAGTCGACATGGCCAAAATTAATAAATTAGGATTTTACATTTACCATATTCTCTAGACTTAGCGCTTGCGTTTGTTTCCTGTTTTCGAACTTGAAGAAATGTCTGTTCAGAAAGAGATTTGGCTATAATAAAAATATCATTGATGCAACAAATGTCTATTTTAAATGGTCGGAAATTAATTAAAAAGAGTCAAAAAATTGGAAAAAAGGTTGGATTAAAAACTGAAATAAAAGGTGACTATGTTGAAAAATAAATTGTCTTTGGCCAAAAAATAAATTCCATGTTTTATTGTATCAGATTTCAAAGGGTATATTTAAATAATCTATTTGAATGAGACTAATTAATTTGATTTTTTTTAATTCTTCAGAATGATATGTACTACCTATCATTACTAATAATAAATTGTTTAACGAGCCCTACTACTGAAAGAATAGTATATTAAACTAATCGGAGTTACTCCTAGACTAAACGCAAATTTTAAATCTATTTACAGCCGCTTTCTGGACATTTTTTATAGCAATTTTTGCGAAATTTGAAGAATTTGATACTTGCTTGGCTAATAAGTGATTTAACAGCGTTGTTAGCTAACATTGATAATAAAATTTGTTCAAAATGGGTCGGTTAAAATAATATTTGATTGTGATGCACCAATTTATTTATTTTCTAAATTAATTATATTTGTCAATGTCAATAATTCATTACTTATTTAAAACAAATTCATTTAATTGATGAAAATGCTGCATGATTTTTATTAGTAAATATAACACATATTTTTTTACTATGGAAAAATTACTGTGTATACAATATGTGGAAATTGTAATAGGCTTTAAGGAAAAACTCCTTTATTTTAAAACATATTGCATAAATAATTTTATAACTGTATCACTTTTATATTGTGTTTATATTGAATAAATGTTTATTATTTCAATATTTCTGAAACGTATTCTGCAGGTTTGCATGTTTCACAAAATATCATTTTACATAACTTGATTATTTTTATTCTGAAAAATCCAGCTATTATTATTCGGAAAGAAAATTAAAATCTTGTTTGCGTACATAGACGCTCTGTTTTAATATTGTAGCATTATTAAATCGTTATTCCATTTTAAATGTATCCAACCAGCCGAAAATACATTTTAATGATTTTTATGGAAACAAAACATTTTTCTGAATGAATAAGATTTATTTTATATTTACTAGGCACATTTTTATTAGAAAATAATACATTAAAAAAAATAATATTACATATATATAATATAATTTTAAATCTAAATAAGTATAAACTTAATATCTAGATAGTATAAATTGTATATTCTAACCACTAATACCAGATATAATTTCATACGCAAAATTATATGTTATTAATTTTCACACGCAACGTTATAAATTTAATACATTTGTCTACAAAAAAAGTAACATGACATGTAAATAAAAATAAATATTAACACACCATACAATATCATACAATATCATTTATATGCCCATGTTATTGAATAACCAATACAAGCAACTAACATGATTCTAGATAATTCCGAATGCGGCACGGATTAGCATAAAATTGTAAACACACGGTGCAGGAATATCAGTAACATGTACTGAATATATTAATACGAGAGTATTCAAAATGTAGTATAAATATCGCGTTTCAACTGTAATTTATACGAGTTATTATTATCGACATTGGCAATAAAACGACTATAATCAATTGGAAATTGATAATCGATAGTTATTATACAATTGAGATAGCTATTTTTATCTAACGATTAAAAGCAAGGTGAATCTTCTATTATTAGGTTTTATTTTTGGCATTTTTTTTTACTAACAATAACGTAAAAGAACAAATTATCTAAATTGTTAAATTGCTGTAAACTCTACTTTAATTGTAAGTCACTTATTTTATTACGTCTACAAAATGCCGTAGTTTCCCGTCTGTAATATAATACTGAGAGATGAAAGTTTTGAAACAGTTTCAAGTGCCGAGAAGAAAATACCGCCGCCGCAGGAATTAGGGTTTTCTGGATTTACTTTCAAAGCTGTTGAACAACGAACGAAAATCGACTCCTTTTGACAAAAATAGATTGTGGCACGAAAGGTTACGTGATGAACTTGCATTAAGTATATAATTGAAAATTTAATTGGTAAATTCGATTTTGTTGTACATTTAAGAATTGAAACTGATTAAAAATAAGAAAACGTTATAATGTTTGTGAATCATATAATTCAAGATATATTATATTAAACACTTGGAACTTCTTATTTATGTAGCCAATACTATGTGGTTTATAGTAGTGAAATGTTGTGAAACATGCTGTTATTTTGTTATGCACAATTGGTTGCAAATATTTTTGTTAAATTATCGCCAATTAGCAATTTTTATACAATAAACAATGTCATTTTGTGAGTTTATTAAGTAAAATTTAAATATTTCTTTGTAAATTTATTACAATTGTAAAACGTCTTAGAACAAAATTGTTAGTAACCCTAATCAAATTGTTTGCGTTAGAGCAACTGTCAAACAAAGACCAACAAAAAAATGGTTAAAACATTGCAACTGAACATGCTTTTAAAATCACACTATTTTTGTATTGTTTTTGGGTTATACAAATGGTTTTTTTGCAGGTTTATAAAAAGAGAAAGGTTTTTATTGATAAGCAAAACATGACATAAACTGTTTAAAAAAAATAGTTATCAGTAGATTAAATTAATGAATGAAACAACTTGGTTAGTTGAAGTTTACCTGATGGAAATGACAGATATTTTTGATATCTTAAATAGCTCAAGTGTAATTTACTTCTTTTTGTATAATTATATTTATGTTTTTTTAACATGTACAACTTATGCAAATATAAATGCCGAGGTGACTGTTAGGATTCCATGTTTATTTAAAAGTGCAGTGTGTCTATTTTTTTTTAAATCGGTATATTTTCATAATTTAGTTTCTAAGCAGTCGAGGTGTAGCCGTCGAGGTTGCTAACTACTTCAAAGGCGGGCAGTTTAAAAAAGATTTTATCATTGGCAAAGAAAATAGAGGTTGGCAAGTCATTTATATATAACAAGAAAAGTAATAAACTCAAAGTTGATTCTCGAGGTGCACCGTTGTTAATAGATTTTGTGTTGTTGTTTAGATTATTAAAGGTTGCTATTTGCCAGTTTAACAAATAACTTTTAATTAAATTTAACGGTAGTATTTTTATACTGTAGAAAAAAAAAGGTATATCAAGTAAAAGCAGACCATGTTCTAGCTAAAGTATGGGCTGCAAGACCATAGAAAAAGATGCAGACGACAAATATTAGAAAACATTTTTTTTGTGAAAAGTTAAGATTAGGTGGTAGAACAGTATTATACTAAACCTTGCTTTTCGATACAAACACATTTATTTTCTGTTTAATAGATATTTGTTCTACTAATATATGAATAGCGTCAGCTGTATTTAAATATTTTCAAAATTTAAATTGTTGCTTTGTCAATATATTTTGTTTTTGAGAAAGCTGACAAGATAGATATTGGTCTCTAGTTATTTGTAGTTTGTAATAGACATATGAAAATTATCAAAAACGTTGTTTCATATTCTTTTTTTTTAAATTAATACAAAAGTACGTGTACTCAATTTAGACGAAATAGGCAGCAAAAAGCATTTAACAAATTTATCAGTAATCGTTCCTTTCAAACTAATTGGGATTATAAAACAGCTAGTAAACATTTTGGTAACCTAATAAAATTTGAAAAAGATAGGGTTGCCAGAAAATCTTAATGAATTCTATAACTAGAGATTTCAAGCTGCCGTTTAGACAATGTATAACCTTTCTCAGTATCTCCGTCTTTGTCGCACCATGACGTTTCTCTATCATCTACAACGTATATCCGCTCGATCGCTAGTAGTGAGAGGGACAGGGTAGAGTGTTGTGCGACAAGAACAGAGATACTGAGATTGTAAGGCAAAACGCTGGCTTCAAATCTTATAAAAAAATTTGGAAAATTTAGTTAAATGGATCAGCTTTCCATAAATATCAAAAATGTCTATAATACAATAAATTTACTGCAAGGTAATTAATAAAATCTTAATTACTTCTTTTTTAAATTATCAAAACAAAGCAATTTGCAATCTAATTGTATTTATCTATATATTCTTATTGTTGTACTTACAATGCCAGCTAGTAGTAAAATATAGGGCTTAATTTATTTTAGTCAACTGGTAGTCAAAAGATATTTTCTTAAATAATAAAACATTATAAAATGTTTTATTATTTTATAAACATGAATTATCACGGAGTAGAGGTCACATCCATCAATTATATATTTTCTTAAATTATATTTAGAAATATAAGTATTTTACAGAAGTAACAACAACAAAAAATATTTCTGTTACTGCAAGAGTATGTTTTGCACATTTTATTGATTAGAAGTATCATTATGTTATATATTATATTATTATATAGTATAAACATTTGGACTATTCAAATTCATTCAAATAAATGTTGTTGGAATTCTATATAATCTATAAAATTACTCTCTGCAGTTTTCAAAACAATCCAAAATGCTATTTATTTGCTTCATATTTTCCGGAGATGAAAAAAAAAGTTAATAATAACAAAATATAATTAAAACGCACATTAAAAAAACATGTTTAAAACTGTTTAACACAATATTGTCTAAACATTTTTTTTGTTTTGTTTTGTATTAAGCTAGTTTTAAACAATTTGTTTGAATGTTTGAGTTGATAATTGAAATTTTTTTTTTTTGGGTTTTTTACGTCCAAGATTTTTTTTAATAGTTTTTTATCAATATTAAATTAATTATTCACACAAATAATTTCAAAAGAGTATATTTTTAATTAGAACAGGTACTTTTACCAATTAAATACAAAACAATTTAAATAATCCTGAGAATGTTTAATTTCCATTCCATATTAATAATGTTTCATTATAACTTATCTTTCAAAACTGCATCTGTTGTAAATTGTTTATAAACTATACAGTGGCAAAGTCAGTGTTTGGAATATTATCAATTTGCTCGGTAAATTAATGAAATTCTTTATTAAATTTAGCGGATGTTATAGTAGCCATTAATTGTATTAGATATGTGGAATGTTCCTTGATGTATTACTAGTATGCCTAATGGATGAATTATGTGAGCCTTTGGAGCGGCGTAAAATTACTGCAAACGTGATTTAGAACAACTTACAAATTGAAAAAGTTTTTTGTTGAGGGTTTAATGAGAGTATAATAAAAGTACGTACGTTACCTTAATTGTGCGGTCTGTATTGACTCTATACTTTCGTTAAAAATGTGACAATACAAAGGTGCAATAGAGGAATAATCAATTAATAAAATCAGAGACACCTTTCTAGAATATTATCTGTGAATTTATTTATTTTAACAAAATAAAAAACTATTTGCTGACACTATAATTTTTATGAATCAATTAAGAAAATAGTACATCTGTATTCTAATATGATTATGCTCCTATTATACAAATTGCAATACAGTGTGATTGTTTGTTACTATAAAAGAATGTTAATAGAGTTGCAAGCTTAACTATTGCTAAATATGTTTATTAAGAACATTTTCTTTTATATTGTTGTCTTTTATAAAACTTAAAACAGCAGTAAACAATAACGTTATTTTAGTACACCTTTACATAATATCTTGTAATCGTTTTATATAATTAATTCAGTTATTATACTAACTTTTAATAACAAGCATTACCATAAAGTATACACAATTTTCTGAAATAAAAATTTGAGTTCTGGACTGGTGAGCAATTCAATATTAATTTCATTTAATTCTAAATCTCATTTAGTTAATACATTTTTAAATTTAATTTAGGTAGCTTTATAACAACATCGGCCGGAAGCTGAGTCATCAATTTACATTTTTGTCGTTTTACTTCACCCCACGGCAACAGTAAATTATCCTTAAATCGCTAGTCTTTATTAGTTTTCTTCCATTAACTTTTTCTACTTACATAGAACGATCAAATCAAATGCAAAAATCATGAAATACGTCTGGAAGCGCAGAAAATTATTTAACTTTCAATGATAGAAAATTTAATCGATGAAATGAAGTGTCGTATTGAAGTGGCTTTTGCGGCAACGAATGTCAAGTTGAAATGGAAAAATTGTATTTATCATTGAGCGAAACGAACTCGACACAGGTTGGAAATATTGTTGGTATTTTTTTAATCTTCTATTTGTCGACTGAAATAAATACGATTTATATCATTGCGGCCAGGAAATGATGTATTTTCAATTTATTCTGACGTAAATTAACTTTCATATAAAGTCTATACTGAAATATCGTTTTACTTTAGTTTATTAGCATAACAGTATATTATTGAAAAATATGTCTTTATAACAAAAGTTTTATTTAATTTATTAGAAGCAAATATATTATTATTAACATTATTGTGATGCTTAATTGTTATTTTATATTATATTTCAGCCAATATCATAGCAATTTTCCCTATTATAAACTAATGTATGTGGAAAATTGACTAGCTTGATTCAATCACGGATAATAATGCAACAATGGTATTAGGTAGCATATTAATATTATTTGTTTTGATATTAATTTTTTCTTTAAGGTTTGGTAACTTTGTATCAATATGAATAAAAAATTATCTTTTACCAGTGTACTATATTTGAGGTTGACTTTTTTGTCACGCTTAAAGTAAATTATATTTTATATTGTTGTCAATGCTTAGTTTAGCTGGTTTGTACGTATTTATTATTTTTGATTTATAAGAAATTTGGTATATTGTTTGACACTGCGGCCACAAATATTCAAAATCAATGTATTAACATTGACATTGACCGCTTAAAGCTACTCTTCAATTTGATAGTTTCAGCGAGTCTGCTTTCATTTGTTGAAATTCAAAAGTATTTTTATGTTGTAGCATAATTAGTAATTCCTAAATGGGCAATTCCACGTCAAGTGAGCAGTCCATTCCACGCGACCCTCTCCGATTTAGCTCAAATTTTGTACACTTATTTGAGTACCCAAAATATGACTTTATGCCAAATTTCAGGTTTCTAGGTCACATAGTTTGTCTCGTAGAGCCAATTGAATTTTACGGCAATTTTTAAGTTTATCTTTTATCTTTATTTATCTTAATTGCATTTCAGCCAGAAAAAATTTTAGAATAGTCATAACCGATGGGAAATTTTTCAAGGAATCGAATGTAGCGGTCAGGTTTTTGTTATCTTGTCCCGCACGCGCAGAAAACGCAAAAAAACAGTTATTTTTTCAAAAATTTATTTCTCAAAAGTTGCCACCGTTTAAGACTTCAAATTTTAGGAAAAGGCAGCTAAAAGTATGTACTTTAAGATGCTTAAATAAAATTTTCCCACACTAGTGGTAGTTTTTGGTCTAGAGCCTCTTGAACGCACCAAACCATTTTTTAATCAAAATTTTTGATATTAGAATGGTTTTTAAATTTTTTTGAGGAATTTCTTTGTGTGCACCCTCAGAAAGTGATTTTTATACAAAAAAAAATATGCCATGAGAAACTTCAGACCTTAAAATTCAAAAGAACACGTGTCGCACTACCATTGAGTTTTTAAAATTAATATACTTAATAAGTATCATTAGCTTCCAGATTTGAGTCAGATGCATACTCTGGATCCCCAAAAAAGCAAATGAGTACTTGCTAATTAGGTTCCACATGAAACTTTACATCAATATACTCTGTATATATATTTTTTAAATTATAATATTTTTATTATATTTTAAATTTTTAAATTTTGAACATAAAATTAGACTCGTAAACTAAAATGATTAGAATTTAATAAGGCTTAGGCCTATACATTTTTTTTAATTTAAAAAACTTTTAAAATTACGTATTGTACATATTTTTTTATTTTGTCAAATTTCTAACATTCTATTAATGTTTTTTTAAGTAAGGTTAAAAAATGCTTGAAGTTTTTCTTTAATAGCACACAATCGGCAAGAGCTACATTAAAACATGTTATTAGGTGAAAAATGCGCAGAAATTCGAAATTAAAGGCCATTTAGGTCTTTTATTTCGAATTTCAATTTGTTTTAAATTTTAGACTTTTAAACATAATTTTTAACAAAAATAACAAAAAAAAATTTAAAAATCATTCTTTAATTTATGACATAAGTACGGTTAGAGATAGATCCAGATATGTTGTTCAAAAAAGATGGACAATTTAATTGCCTATAATTTTTATATTCTATTGTTTTTTTTATTTGGACTTTTAAGAGAGATATTTCGAATATTGTATAAAAAAAAAACAAAAAAATTTAGACGTGCAGCTTCTAGGGTGAACATGTTTGCCTATAAGTTTATGATTAAAAAGTGTCTCAAATAAACCCCCCTACCCACCCTAAAAGTTTGTTACCCCTATTCATTAACACTCTGTATATTAATCAATATGTGCTAAAATTTTGATTGAAAAATGGTTTTGTGCGTTCAAGAGACTCTTGAGCAAAAACCACCACTAGTGTGGGAAATTTTTATTTAAGCATCTTAAAGTACATACTTATGGCTGTCTTTGCCCAAAATTTGGAATCTTAATCGGTGGCAACTTTTGAGAAATGAATTTAAAAAAAAAACTGTTTTTTTGAGTTTTCTGCGCGTGCGGGACAAGATAACAAAAATCTGACCGCTGCATTCGATTTCTTGAAAAATTTTCCATCGGTTATGACTATTCTAAAATTTAAAAGTTGAACTTAAAAATTGCAGTAAAATTCAATTGGCTCTACGAAGCGAACTATGTGACCTACAGGTCTGAAATTTGACATAAACTCAAATAAGTGTACAAAATTTGAGCTAAATCGGAGAGGGTCGCGTGAAATGGACTGCTCACTTGACGTGGAATTGCCCAAATACCATATTTTGAAATTAAAAAAAAAACATTTTTACTGGATTACACATTGATTTATTATTAAAAAAAATTCTATGAGCATATATCCAAAATTCGTTTGTTGCTATGCTATTACGCTATCTTTGATCGACATTACAATTTGCAACAAAGGAGACAAACCGACGTTTGCAAGACAAAAAATCTCATATTGACATTATCATGCAACGTGGGAACTGGCAAAAATAGTGATTGAATAGAGCTTATACAAACATATACAATACAATCTAATGGAGAAAAGAAATACACAAGAGAAGGTACATGGTCAAAGAGATGATAAAGAGAGCCACGGAAATAGAAGAAGTAACAGAAAACAAAAACATGAGAGATGCAAAAGATACTCAGAAAAGCTGAGAAAAGCTGAGAAAAGCGGAGGATAAAGCAATTTACAGGTACAGAGAAAGGGGACAAAAAAATCGTAATGGTAGTGCAAAGAAATAGAAAAATGCAGAAAAAAAAACAAAACAAACAGAGAGGAAAATCAAAATACAAAGAAGAAGAGGAAAAAATACAAAAGAAAAGGCAATCAGGGATAACAAGAAGATATGCTAGAAAGAAATGATAAAATCTATAGATGGGGATCTTTTGGAAAAGCTGTACAAAATAGTAATAAACAAATTGTGATGAAGAACAAAGGGAGTCCACCTAAAAGAAGACGAAAGAGAAGAAGTTTTATTTGCGAAATTGTTTTTTAAAAGAAAAACAAAACAATTATTTCAACAGTGGAAGAGATAGAGGAGATTATCAAAGAATTAATCAACAACAAAACACTAGGTCCAAAAAAAATAACAACAGAGATTGTTAAAGCAGCTCTGGACGGGAACAAAGTAGAAGTAGCTTTAATAATCAACAATTGCCTGAAAAAAGGAACTTTCTCAGTATGTTGAAAAGAGGCTACCGTAGTTATGAAGAAAAAAGTAGAAAAAGCAACTTTATACAGGCCAATATGCTTAATCAACACATTAGCTAAAATAATGGAAAAGTATTGTACGGAAAATAGAACAAGAAATAGAAGAGAAAGGAGGATGGGAAAAGGAACAGAACAAATTTACCAAGGAAAGGACAACCTTAAGAGCTAAAAAAATAATTAAAAACAATAGCAAAAGAAGCAAACAGCGGATCACATAGGAAAAGACAACACTGTGTAATGATAGCGTTGGGTACAGAACGCGTTTAATAGCGTGTTTTGGGAAGCAATCATAATGGCGGCAAAGAAAAGAGAGCTGAACAAAAAAACTATTAAGATTATATGGAACTATTTACAGGGTTGAAACCTAGTGACCAAAAATAGAAAATTCAATCTTACCAGAGAGGTAGCTTAGGATTGCTCAGCACTAAAAACAAAACTGTGGAACCTTGTTTATAATGAGCTACTAAAAAAATAAACTTAAAACGTAATATTATACAACACAGATTCTGACCGGGCACTATATTTATATACTACAAAACTTGAAGATTTAGCTTTTGAGCTCTTCGAGACCGACTTTTAACTACAAGAGTAATTGGAGATGGCTGGAGAGGCTAAGGAATCTTTGTTTGATCAGTTTACCGGAGAATTAATTATTTGATTTCAAGTTTTACTTACCATGATGCAATGAGAGACTACAATGGGTTGATCAATGGAATTTTTAGCAATGAATCAAGTTTTTTTTGTATGCTTACGATGGTTGTGAGATAGTTAGACGTCGCCGAAGGAAACAAAAACGTTACAATTTGTTGTATAAGAAGCAATTGCAATCTTCTAGTGTTTAGAAACATTAAACGCAAATTGCTACATTAACACGGTTATAGAACCAACATTAATGTTTTATCCAAGAAGGTTGAAAACCATCTTTTTAACAGGATAATGCAAAGCCGCATACAGTTTACTATGGAATTTTTAAAACTAGTAAATGTTGATTTACTTTTATGGCTTTTTTGTTCTTCAGTCCTATCACCTATTGAAAACGGGGTAGAATACAATTGATAGAAGACTGTGTCATTTTCAGCCATTTGCGCTTACTTTACCTGATATTCGGATGCGTACTCAAGTAATCTCTCAGGCTGAGAGAAAAAATCTTATCATGATTTTTGTGGTCAATAAAGACGTGATCATTTTCTTTGTAGCATTAAAAAAAATGTATGTACTTAAACGATAATTACATAACATTTTCTTTTAATCTTTGATATCTATGAAAGCAGTTAGAATGTCAATATTTGTATTCTCTATAATTATAATTTGTTTTTTTATGTGCATAAAAAAATTTGGCTATTTTTCAATAAATAATCTTTGATTTTCTAGGAATTATTACTGTTTTAAAAGTAGCAAAATTCTATTTTATTTGTATAACTAAAGTTTTTTTATAATTAGCTTTGCAGCACAAAAAATAAAAACAAAACTAATAAATGTAAACTTTTGTTTTATAATTACAATATTAGCATTGTGGGTGAAAAAGTTTAATAAATCATTTTTTTAGTCAATTACAATACATACAGCATGTCTAAATACAGTAAGTATGTATAAATAGCAAATTTTGAATACATGCTGAATATATAGTCACGTCTAGTATAGTCAAACTTTTTAATTATTTTAAACTAATAAAATGATTTTTTTATTAATCGATGCCTAATTCTGTTATTTAACAGAAGTTTATGATTTTTTTAGCCGAAAATACTATATTATTACGTAAATAGTTAGTAATATATTGCTTAGTATAATAGTTACATATTTTATGTATCTACTGAGGCCAGAACCGGAAACGCAATCATTATCAATAATGGACGACCATTATTATTAGCATCCATCCGTTTTAGCTTGTATCAAAAATAATAAGTTAAAGATCAGTATTTAGAGTTTGTGCTGGCCAATATTTGGTAAAAATGTTATAACAATTACACTTTTATTTACAAATATTAATAAAAAATAAATAATTTAAAAGGCAAAATCGATAAGTTAAAAAACTAAATAAATAAATATAAAACAAAATACTTATACCAAAACCCAATCAGAAATCCATTCTTACCTAACCTAAGTTATGATAATGTGATTTCTATGTTAACATAGCCCAACGTATAACTGACGGCCAAAACTCAAAACATAACCAATTTTGAGCTGGGACAGTAAATTAATAGCATGTAAACATTCAATTAAATCAAAAAACACTTAATTTTTTTTTTAAATCAACGTCTACAAAATATTAATATTATATTAGAGGCACAAATGTTTATTTAATACAACAATGTGTTGATGTATTAATAGTTTTTCAATTTACTTGCTAGAGAAATGTATGCAATGGGCATTGTAGAATATTAAACGATGCCAAGGACAATAAAATATACATTTAGTAAAAAACCGGACTTCCTGAACCGCTTACTGACTTGTCAATTTAATTTAATCGAATAATAAGCACTCGACCTAGACAATAAATATCCATCAAAGGTCAGAACAGGTATATTAATATATGTATGATAATTCATCAACACTAGTGTCATGATAAATACGATTTCTATTTTTTTCAAATTTAATAAACGTTAAATTGATTTTAGCTGTATATGGATTTTTCAATTCATTTTACATGGATAATAACTTTTGGCTCCTGATCAAACAGGACCTAAGCAAGCGGAATTTTATTTTATTTTTTATATGCGGAGGACTACGATAAAACAATATCGTTGCGCGTTTTCATAGTCGCAAAAAAACGATTTTTTTATTGTCGACAGGTCGAGGTCGAAAGCAGGATAAAAAAAATAAATCACACATAATATCCTGGACGTATTGGAATTACCTTCGACGGAGATGGATATAGGCTATAGGTTTTGGATATTTTCACCCGCCACAAACAACATACGTTACTTTCTTTCACTTTGATTGGATATAGGTACGTTTAATGTTGTGAAATAGAATTTATAAGATGAAACAGTCTAAGAAATCCTTCAAAGTAAATTCGGAAAAAAAAAATATAATTTCGTTTAAAATTGAAAATAAATACTATGATGAGAACGAAAAAGTGATTTATCTTCAATTTGAAAGGGGAAAGAAAGCGTGGATGAAAGAAAGACGGGTCTCTTTTAAGTTATTTTATATTGTTTGATTTTTGTAATTTATTATTTAATTGCGTTTAAAAATTCAATTTCAATCAGTTCTCGATTGGTTGTGCAAATATTGATTGTTAAGTAAAATTAAATAAAAATTATGTTACGATTTTTTGCACATATTTTAAATTATAAATTAGCATGTAAAAATCAAATATATTAAATAAAAATTATGTTGATTTCACCTGACTATTTTATTCTCAAATGTGTTTGATAAAAAGTCAAGTCAAATTTATAACATAAACATTATTGAATAAAAGATGATTTATTAAACATATAATAATATTTTAATTTTAGTATATTATTATATATCTTTATTCAAAAGAAAAAAACGTACAAATTTTTACATATACATACATACAGATAGATAATATTATTAATAGATCAACTTTAATCTTTCTTTTAAAATCGACCGTAGTCTTTCAGCCCAAATTTTAGTATATTAAGTAACAATATTTAATACTTATATACTCTTAATAAAATAGCAAATTTGGCTAAGATATTTTCGAATAATAAATTCAATTCACAATTTACAAGCACAAATCTAACAACAACGGTTTGAGTTATAACATTCAAAATATGACTGTTTAGAAGTGATTTTTTTAATGGGACTGGAATATTCTAATTAAATTTCAATCATAAAGTTATTATCCCAAACTGAACACATTTGAATTTCATAATTCTATTTTGATCCTTGTCTCAAGAGCTTGGTTATTTTGCATTAAACAAATTAAACCCCATTAATAGTTCTATTTAGTTATAATTTGATTTTGTTAAAACCTCGTTGTTTCAAGGTAATTAAATAAGATTTTCTAAATTTACTAACTTTAAACTAAATAAAATTATACTAAACAATTCCATTTGTGCCAAGTTTTACTCGTGTTCCTTGTGTTAAAACAAACATGCAAACGAATGCTTCGGATTGTTAAATTTGCATGCAACTGCGAGTTGTTTGGAGAAAACAAATTCAACTTTTAATTTTACTACTATTGTGGAAACGAATTGCGGCAATATTTGAATATAATTTTCTATCATTTTAGAATTTTAGACTATATTTTAAATTAAGAAAATTTAATTTAAAATATGGATTAAATAAAATAAGATATTTTATTAAACATTTTTGTTATATTAAAAAATCTATCTTCTCTCTGGATTAAAATTAAAGGAGACGGTTTGGTTGATTAAGATTTTAATGAAGGGGTAAAATAATTAAGACAAGATAAGGAGATTCGAGGAAATACGGTGACGTTGTTGTGCCGTTGGTTTTGTGCCAAGTTATTACTTTTTTAAAAAGAAAATTGCTTCTGCCAAGTATGAAAATTAAAAATATAAATATAACAAACAAAATTCTGTTTAAATATTAAAATTTCTTTAAAGTTTAAAGACCCAGAAAATATATTAGAAACGTAAAATTGGTTAAGGATTTTGTTTTTTTTTTATTTTATTGAATGAATTTTATTCTAATTTTATTGCTTTAGCAAATCAATGTATTTTTAATAAATAAATATATAAATTTCGAATATTAAAAACATAATTCAAATGAGTAAAATTGGTTATTAGGTAACAAGCAAAATTGATTATTGATTAAAATTTAATGAACGAGTAAGAAATTAGTGAAGTGTTTAATAGTTTACTCAAACTTAATTATATTATCAAAGTGGTAACTGAAGTTCAAATAACATTGTTTCGTTTAAAGTCTCGCATAACTGGTTGCTTTAGTGGTTGTTATAATTTGAATAGTTTTTAATTGTTTTATAATTTAATATAAAATGATTGTTATCTATTAATTTTACAAATACACAAGTTTTCTAGAATATAACATCATTTATTTATTTATTTTAGTATAGTTTTATAAATTGTTTTTAATATAGAATGGTTTATATCATAAATGAATTAGAATGTTCATAGGCTTATATGCTAAAATCTAATCTAACTAAATATTTAATGTTACAAACATCCAGAAATAAAAAATATAAAACTAACGTTATCAAGTGAAAAATTATTTACAATTACAAATTAATTACAAAAGATTTTCATTACGCAATATGTTATAGTTTATTTTTAATAATTTTAATTTGTTTGATTCCTACAAGTTGCTCATTTCTTGCTTTTAGATGGTGTGTTTAGCTTGAAACAATAAAATATTGTCGTACCTGAACTTAGAAATACTTACTTATAAGTAAATTTGAATAACAGAAAACAAATCCTTGAATAACAGACATCTTCTAGAGCACCGGAAGAATCTTGATTTAAAATTGTTAGTTTGCAGTCCTGATTTTTTGTAATTCTGTTAAATTTAAAATACATAGAAAATCAATTAATATGTAAAATAATACTATGTTTAATCTTTCAAAATAAAACAAAAAATAAACGGAAAAGATTGCACAAGCAAACACATACAGATTTGGACAAAGAGTTGAACTATTTTTCTTAATAATTGATCTAAGAGAGGTGAACTTAACTAACCTAACCTAATACATTGAAACATAGTATCAAAAGACTACTCATTTGTGCAAGCCCAAGTATGCAAATTTGAAGATCCCTAATAATAGAACCACTGTAACCCCACCTATAACAAAGATTACGGGCAGTATATACAAGGTGCGGCAAGGAAAGTTGCTGATTTGAATTGGGCGCCAATGAGCGAAACGTAGTCAGAAAAGGGTAGGGATGGTCTCATTTGAAAGAGAATGTCTTGAAGATTTGTGGCCGTTTGGCGGTTGTCACCCAACGAGCCTTCCAAACTCGGCTCAATATTTATCATCCCACGTGTCCTGTTTTTGACCGGCAATCGAGCGTTTCGTGGTTGGACGTATTCAGGAAAAGAGGCAGTGTGACAACAAAGGGCCTGGAGATCAACGGTATTCCAGAACCCCAGAAAACGTCAAGGTGCTTTCTAATTGCAGTGTGAGACAAATTCTGCACAACAAACTCAAGAGCAAGTGAACGCGATTTTGTTTTTTGCCTAAACTGTATGTAAAGCGCTTTTTAACACACTGTTACTGTGAATGCAGCTCACTACAAAGAAATTATTTAGGCATTTTCTCCCCAAAAACTTGAAGAAATGGAACTTGGGGACGTATGGTTCTAGCAGGACGGAGCTACGGCACACATAAAGAGAATTTCAATAGAACTTTTGAGGGAACACTTTCACGCCAACATTCTTGTCGATATGCTCAAAAAAGTAGAGCAAAACTTCAAAAAGCGGGCGAATCAGTGTATCACTAATGAGGGCCGCTATTTGTCCGAAGTCATTTTTAAAACCACTTGAAACAAAAATTCAATATGTGTACAATACGATAAAAAAAATTAAATTAATATGTGAAATACTTTTTCTTTTATTGACCCTTCAAACCAGTAAGTTTCCCTGCCGCAACCTGTATCTACGTCTAAAAGGGTTTTGACCTATTAAAAGGGTTTTGATCTATTCACCTACTATCATTTGTTTAAAGCTATTTTTTACTATCAAAAACATTCTATAACAAATTTAAGATGTGGGATTACTATTGACAAACTTGCGTTTGAAATATGGATATTGGCAGACCACCTTTACCACGCCCGGAAAA
Source organism: Tachinus rufipes (assembly GCA_963932245.1). Lineage (NCBI taxonomy): Eukaryota > Metazoa > Arthropoda > Insecta > Coleoptera > Staphylinidae > Tachinus > Tachinus rufipes. The sequence continues at coordinate 75,203,936 of OZ010744.1, forward strand.
ACACTACTTGACCTACCACTACCAAGCCCCATTGAAGTCTATTACTATTATTGATTTTCAAAATTTCTTACAACTACGTGAGTTTTTGCAAACGCTTCAAATTGGTTACGACGTTTGTATGCGGCTAGAACAGCAGTAGAGTTAATAGTAGCAATCAACGACCGCAAAAATTACCATAACCGCAAAAATGACTGCAGTTGGAACTGTACACATTTTTAGAAATTCGCATTACAGGCACAATAATAGCCAACACTACCTGCATTTAAAAACTATATATGTCTAACAAAAGAAAGCGTTTTGAGAAATCACAGAAGTAGAGTATAGTGGTTTTTGTCAAATTGACAAAGGTCTTTTTAAAGACATTAAAATTGTTTATGAGGTTAAATAATTGCATGCCGATGAACATTACAGCATTTTACTTCGTTCCGGTGATCCAGATAACTTCGACATTGTGCTTACCAGTGAGGAGGTAAAAATTAAACTACAGTCTACTAATAATACGGCTTCAAGATCCGATGGAATAAGATACAGTAATTTTAAAAAAGTAAATTTAAACTGCAAAGTACTTTATTGCATATACAACAAAGTGAACAGTTTTGAGTTGATTTCAGATTCATGAAAGGAATTTACCACAATTTGTATTTACAATAAGGGGGATTATGGGATAGTGAACAATTATTGGCCTATCTACAAACTCTATACTTTGTGCTTGGCACATTGTATATTAGCGTGGTGCGAAACACACAACATAATTATAAACATTTTATTACAAAACGCAATTGATCACGCCAGTTCCTTATGCGCACAAAACGGATTTGCTAAACTGTGTGGGATTATCCGAGCAATTCTCCAGTCAGGTTAAAAATGTATACTAGAGTTTATTGACTAAAATCCGATCTAAAGATGACTTGAATTCTTCTATTTTAACAGCGGCGGGACTTAAGCATACCGACAGGTTTTCATACAGGCGCAGCACCCGAACGTACAATTGTAAGAATAGAAAGACAGTTAATGAACATTTATAACTTTTTGATGGCGCCGTGACAGACAATAGACGCGTACAACATTTTTGTAGCATTTTTCTTGGAGAAGTTAACGAGGATTATAAGAAGTTCTGGATGAATCCTCTCCAACGTGCCAGCTCTAAATTATTATACTTACCATCAGCGCGAGGTGGCACAAATTTATATGGACAGTAGAAGGTATTTATTCATAGTCAGATAAAAAAGTTGGATTAGTATCAAAAGGTGGCAATTCAACTGGGGGAAAAGGATATGAGATGATGGTGATGGCTCTTCAAGAGATCTCGAAAATGAAGTTGACCTTTGGGCTCTTGGAATCAGCAAGTGGTATACTGGGCTGATGCGGAAGCCAATGAGCAGCGATGTGATTTGGTGAGCCGCAATATATAAAGTTAAACTTTCTTTTAATGTGTTAGTTAAGTGACCTGTGCAATAAATCTATATTTTCTGTGATATTAGATTTAAACTCTTATTACTTGATGAACCATCATTTATATTGTATGTAACATCTTTACTTAGCACTTTTACCATATAACTGAAATATAAATTTTAAAATGTATGCAGTGTTATTTTTATTGATTTTATTCTGTTTGTATTTGTACAATTTTACTTATGCCGTATACACATGCATATACTTTTTATTTATATATGTTATTGTAAATTCTATTACTCTAATTGATTTTCTTAATTCATACTTACATGTTTTTTTTGTAACTATTATTATATTGAAATTATTTTTTGAATAAAGTTTTAAAATATGTTTTAGCTCAAACCTGATTATGAAAATTTGTTCAGATTTTTTCAGTGAGCCATTTCCGAGTAATAAGCACTCAAAATTTGAATCATCTAGGTTTTTGAATTTTTTCACATTTTTGATTGTTTGTAACTTCTCAGGATTGCATTTTTATAAAAATATTATAAACAATTCTTTTTTTCAAAATTATTCAAAGAATAAGTTTTTATAGCCAAAATTTTTTTCTTCGAATTTTGAAAGTTTTGCATTGCTTTAAAAGACAGTTTTTCTTAAAAAAATATGACGGGTATTTTCTTTTTTCTCAAATGTAGATAAAAACGTGCTTTCATATGTGCAAAAGATACCCTAAAAAAATCAGGAAGTGCTACGCTTCGAGATATCTTACAATGTATCCACAGAAATACTTAAAAATAGTAAAACATAAGCCTTGTTTTAATTTAATTTAATTTTAAATTTACATTTTTTGATTGTTTGTAACTTCACAGGATTGCATTTTTAAGAAAAATTATAACAAATTTTTTTCTTCAAAATTGTCTTAACGAATAAATTTTCTTAAGACAAAATCTTTTTTCTTTGAATTTTAAAAATGTTGCAAACAAATGATCAAAAAATGTAAAAAAAACTCAAAAACCTCATTTTTTTTTAATTTTGATTTTCAGTAGTTTGCGCAAGCACAAATTTTCATTTCGTACACTTTACTCATACATGGCCTTATATAAGTGCCCCAGTTTTGAAAGGTTTTACATACAACTACGGCGACTGTTGTGCAACTATGATAAGAAAAGTGTAAAGTGACACTGTTTTTAACAAGTTTTAGGCAGGGTACAATTACCTTCAATTAACTTGCATATATAAACATAAGGTAAAAGTGGATGGATAAGTGGAATCTTAGTATATCTTTGATCAGTAGGTAATCAACCAGGCGGAAAAAATACTGAGTGGCATAGCAAAGGCAGTCTTGCAAGGATTTTTCCCATTGTATTTCTTGCATCTTTCGTAAAGATATAACAGCATTAATCTAAAATCTAAATTAAAGATATAATATCTTGCAAAAAGGATAACTTACTGTAAGCCAAAAATGAAAATTTTAATTGATTATGTATTATCATATAACATTACAAAAGTGAAAATCAACACTGAATATAAGTAGCAAAAAGAAGTATAATTTATTGGAATTTAAAATATTCTTCATCTATGGATATGAGCAACTATTTTTTTTGCAAAGTTTTATAAAAATGGTAATACATACATCGATTTATGAAATAAATCATAAGTCTAACTTACAAATATAGTAATATATATCGTTTTTTTTTTCAGAATTTTACTAAACATTGCTTGAAACAACTAACTATTTGGTGAGTACTACATTTAATATTCAATAAATAGATTGATCTTGTATTGTAATGGTTAATTATATAAATATATACTAATGTTTTCAGTTAATTGATTGCATATGTACATGTTTTAATAGCTATCAATTTTCTGAGATTATATTGATATTAATTTCAGGTCTTTTAATTTTTAATTGAATCTAAGATAAATTAAATTATGTAAGTTTGAACGGATTTTCAACATGGACAGGTCTCTTTTAGATTGTAAAGACACAGTATCATTTTTAATTTTATTTAGGGGAGTTAATCTTTTGTTTGAAGTATAGTTTGAAAAACAATTTTCTTATTTTTAATTAGTTAATTAAAAAAAAACTAAACCAATATAAAGTATTTTTATGATTTTTTGTAACACATTTATACCAATTAAGTGCTCTTAATTATATTTTATAATACAATATACACTTATGCATTCTTGACACATTTATTTTCCAAGCTTGTTCTAGTACGCGCACGAATTAACTATTTCTAATTACATTTGCACACACTCCTCCATTCCGCGCTATTCTAATAACGATATCCCCTAATAATTGGATCGCGCGCCCCCGGAGGAAGGATGTCGCACGCTCCATTGTCGAGTATAAATTTTCCTTATCCTTATTAAGGATTTTATATAACATCGCAGCGCGCGTATATTAGAAAAACTTTCGCATGGAATTCTAGTTATCCTCCAGGAATTCAAGTGAAATGGGTCAAAGAGATTCTGTGGCGCCTAAAGCGACTCGTTTTTTTCACTCTTTCAACCTTTCTATACACACGTCAAGGGGGTAGATGGCGGTGGGGGAAATCATAACGTACCTTGTATGTGTCACTGCAAGCACACGGTAGAATAACGAGTCGACTTTTAAACATCTCGACGGTCGCGGAATTGAAAGTTTAATATTACTTTCTTTAATATATAAACAAACATGCTTCTATTTCAGTGTTTGAATAAAGGAACGTTAGCAATTGTTACGAACTAGTTATACGTTGGTAATGCATAGAATTCACATACTTTTGTAAACTGGATTAAAACTGAATAAAACATTGGATAAATGAAAGCACTATACAAAGCATGTTAATCCTTTTATGAAGAATAATCCTCATATCTACTTAGTTCACAGACCACATGCATTATGTATCACTTGTTTTATAAATATTTAATAACATAGGGCGAATAAAATCCTGCTTCAACGGGCTTTCAAAATGTATAGTGTCAAACAAACGCATGGTTAGAAAGCAAAATTATTTTTATTCATAATTTATATATTTTTATACTTAATCGGGGCTATTCTATATGCATATTGCCAGAATGTAAGCAAGATATATTGCTAACTAACAATATGAAATGTCATTTTAACAAATCTTGCTAGCTAACAATACAAACTGTCATGTTAACAAATCTTGTTTACTAACAATATAAATGGTCATCAGATCAGGAAGCGTGGCAAATCTCTAGATAAAATAATAATAATGTAATTAAAAATTAATTTTGTTGAAGTGACAGTTCATATTGTAAGTAATCATAATTTGTTAAAATGACAGGTCATTTTGTTAGCAAGCAAGATTTATTAAAATAACTGTTCATATTGTTAGTTAGCAATATATTTTTCTTACATTCTAGCAATGTACATAGAGAATAGCCCCGATTAAATGAATTCGGTTAAGTAGAATATCTTTTGATAATCAACTTTTTGGCGTTGCTATGTTTAAATTGCATATTTGTTTCTCCATTTCTTTTAGTACATTTTGTGAATTTAGTAAATAAAATATTATTTTTTTACAAGTAAATAATCAAATTCAGTTTATTTAAATTGTTTAGAGGCTTTGTTACAATTGTTTTTTAAAAACACTTTTGCCGTTTTTCTTTCGACCTCTATAATGTATTCAGGTCATATAGACTCCAGGTTTTATTATGCCTGAAATAGATTAAGTTTTTAAAATGTTAATTTTACGTATATTTAATTTGACTATTGATTATCACAAAATATTAAAATTATAAAATTACATTGTACGTATATAAATAAGCTCCCCTTCCGTCTTCTAAATGAGATCTAATTATTTACTGCTGTGTGGCCTCTTCTGATTTATTATTTTGTTTTACCTGCTTTGCCATGCAACCTACATGGTTTTTCTACTCTTTTCTTCTTTGGCATGTCTACAACATAACAATTTGTCTTAATTCTCGCAATTGTTTGAAGTAACTCAAAACAAATCTTGACTTTTATTGCAACAGGAGATTTGACTGTAGCAACTATTTAATTAGACATTAGTTGTTAGCCCAATAGTGCTATATTTTACCAGTTAAAATAATTTTTTTACAGTCTTTAAGATTTTGATTACCTTTTACATACTTAAAGGAAAGTTTTCAATAGTACAGGCGTCTCTTTTTTATTTCAATTAACCACAAAATTTAAGTTTATATTTTCTATTGTAGATAGTTTTCTTTATCTTAATAGCAATACATAAATGGTTTATTGGGTCTATTGGAAGATATATTTCAACACTTATTTTTGAGGATGTTCCTGACTTGCCTAGTTGTTTTCATTTTTGTATGCAATCGACGATTTTCCAACTGTTCTCCTAACTGATCTCTCTAATATTTAATGAGATAGTAGTACAAAACACAATTAGCAAAAAAGTTTTAATAAATGTTATTTTTTTTTATCATAGTTAGAGGAAGGTTTGTGAAATAAACATTAAGTATTTGACAGTTGTTGTCACTGCACTAGGTTTTGTTTACTATGGCTATTCACTCTTACGCAGAATTAGCCGACAATACATGTTTGCTTGTGCTTATGAAATTGCAAGCGCGACGTCTTTATGTTGAAGCTTATTCAAATTATCAGATTCCTTCACATTGTATGTTTGGAAAAATTTACCAAATATTGCGAGATATTGGTTCATTTAGGAAACAGTGTCATTTATCCGGAAGACCATTGTTGGTATCTACTCCTAGAGCAGGAAAAGAAATTCTAGCATGTATAGAGCATAGCGATTAGTGTTCTTCTTGCTTTACTTCATCCGTACTATGTACAACGAGTGGGGCCTTACATCTACTTAATCATCAAGTATGTTTGTTGCTGGTTTCTAAGCAATGATGTTAAAGCATCCCGGGTTTACATAGAATGGAGTTTGTAATTTTTACAATAAGTTTGTTTGGGCAATACACTGCTCAACATTTGAACTGGTACACTTATACAACATGCAGTAAAAGTAATAATTACAAATTTTAAAAATGCCATTAAGGCTTTTAAGTGTTAAAGAGATGAGCCAAGCGATGGGAATGCATATTACTGGTGCGTTCCTAAGAACTGTTGCTGCTTTTTTCAATGTGCTATTTATCGTTTACACAAACGATATTTATTTATCTGTAGTTCAAAATGACGCTGAAATAGCCAGATACGCTGATGATACTAATATTCTAGTAAAAGCAGAAAACTATCCATTGTTGTTGCTAAAAATCCACAAAGTTATGAAAGAATGCACACATTGGTTTACCAAAAATTGTCTTTTATTAAACAAAGATAAAACAAATCTGCTATTGTTTAAAACTTATAAAAGTCATTATAAGACACCTGTGAATATCAAAATAAATAATATAAACTACAAATTTACACCTAACGTAAAATTTCTTAGAATTTTTATTGATGAAATACTTAGCTGGAAAGAGCATGTTAAATATTTATCTCAAAGATTAAATAGTGTATGTTATACAATACGCGTTACATCAAATAGTTTAAACATGGAAACAAAAAAACAAACCTACCATGCAAATTTTTGTAGTAATCTAAGATTTGGACTGTTTTGGGGACTATGCGCAGATATTGAATCACTGTTTTTTATCCAAAATAAAACAGTCAGAGCATTACTGGGCATGAAATAGTCCTGTCGAGGAAAATTTTGAAATAATAATATATTAACACTAACAGGATTATATATTTTAGAATGTTGCTTATTTATATTTAAACACAAATCTTATTTTACCAGAAATGAATACGTACATCTCTATAACACAAGACATATAAATTATATGTATCCAAGATACCGCCTGACTTTGTCACAAATGGAATCGTTTTACTCCTGCATTCGATGTTTTAATGTCTTTCCAGATAATATAAAACAAGAAAAATTATATTTTACATTTAAACGTAAGGTACAAAATTTGCTTGTTCAAATTGAACCATACACCATTTTAGAATTTTTTTAATGTTTTTTAATTATATATTAGCTATTACTTGGACCATTTTCAACTTGTTTGCATTTTATTTTTATTTTATCTATTCATTTAATTGTAAACATTTTTGGAACCAAAATTAATATTATTATTATTATTAATGTGAGCCACAATGTGATCAGAAGAGTTTGAATGAGTTTTAATGACACTGGGACTGTCCAACATATGCACGGCGGAGGACGAAATTACAGTACAACAGTCAGGGAGGACCGGTTTGTTACGATTCAGTATCGAAGGAAGAGATTTTCTACTGCAAGAACACTCTAAGTTCATTTATTGAATGCAACAGGTACAAGTATCTACTCAAACAGTAAGCAGACGGCTTCATGGGGTAATTTTTAAGTCCAGATCTTTTAAAAAATGTCTATTGTTGACCAGAGCCCACAAAAGAAGAAGGCTTGAATGGGTACACCAACATGCAAATTGGACGAGATCAGAGTGCGTCTTCATAGCTCCGATGGAAGAGTGAAAGTTTGGAGAAGCAGAGGAGAACGCTATATTGAGAACAACGTGCCTTACCATCAAGCTTATGGAGGCGGTTCAATTACCGTTTGGGGAGGTATTTTTGCGACTTGTCGTACTGAATTGGTTATGCTTGGAAATGCTACAATGAATAGTGTCAGGTATCTTAATGAGGTATTAGAACCTGTAGTGTTGCTATTTGCCAATAAAATAGGCAATGGTTTTGTGTTTGTTGATGATAATCAATGTATATTTTGAAGCGAACAATATTATATTGGCTTGCAAACCCTCCAGATCTTAATCCCATAGAGAACAAATGAGATTACCTGAAAAGGTTGATAAGGTCACAAGGAGTGAATCCAAACAATCACTATCAGCTCCGAACTGCCGCTTTGGAAGAATGGCTAAATATTCCTCAGAATTACATTCAGGATCAGATTTCCATCATGCCAAGACGTTGCCAAAGGGTCATAAGAGCAACAGGAGGTCTCACGCATTATTATCTTTTAGTGTCATTTCTTTCCAGAGCAAGCTTTTTTGTAAAACTAAAATGAAAATTTTGTTATTTTTCTATTAAAACATTTGAAATTTGTTATTTAAGTTTTATTGTTTTAATTCTTTGCCCTACAAGTGTTTCCAGAACCATATACTATCAATTAAGCAAGAAGACGTTTCTCAAAAAGTAGTCATTTGTTTATTTATGTTTTTGTAAATGTACCAGTTTAAATGTTGAGCAGTGTATAAATATTTTGTTTGCTTGCTTCTACCGAAACAATTTGTTTTGGCTTTAAAGCGATGTGTACATGGTGTATAGTGTGTCATTGTCATAATAATTAGTTAATATTTTATCATTTAAATCAGTTTTAATTTGCACAAAGTTATTATAAGTGAAAAGAAATTTATGAGAAATTAGAAACTATCAAAGTGCCGTAGTGGATGTTGTGAATAAATCAATTATAAACAAGTTTATATCAAGAAAGTATTATAACCTATAATATTGTTTACATTATAGAAGTAGTATATAAAATCATTAAATAAAGTGGCAGATCAATTCATCACGACAACATTAGAACTAGTCGGCGCGGTGGCTCAGTCAGCAGAAGAGTCGCTTTATAACCCAATAATTGTGGGTTCAAATCTGAAATTTTACTTTTTTGTTTTTTTTTTCTATATTTATATTTTAACGATTTTAATAATATTTGCAATTTATAATGGCTATTGATTGCTGTTATTGTAAAAAAAATATCCATCCAAGTCAATATGCTAATTCTTTTAAGTGTATGCAATGTTCGGAATGGGTACATAAAGAATGCGTAACTAAAAATGCCAATGAACAACAACAGCTATTAAAGATTAAAAATAAGTTTGTATGTATAAATTGTTCAGCTAAGCAATCAGAAGATCCGAATAGCTCAATATCTGAGATGGAAAAACTATTTAAAACTTATTTTTCACCTTTCCAACAAGAAATAACCCAACGTTTGGATAATATTGCGGATTCATTAGTTGATATGAATAATAGAATTACTGTGTTGGAAAAAGATAATAAAAATTTGAGAGAAAAAATAATGACTTTACAGTCTAATACAGAAATTAATGAAGATTTGATTTACGAGGTAGAAGATCGTCAGAAAAGAAGGAATAATGTTATGATGTTTAATATTCCCGAATCAGTGCAAACATCAGTTCAGTTGCGAATAGATAATGATGCAAAAGAAATTAGCAATTTACTTCGCCCTTTGGGAGATATACCAAATCCCAAAAAAATTATAAGAGTTGGAAAGAAATCAACAAATCCTAGTCCAATGAAGGTCATTTATGAAGATGAAGAATCAGCTAGAAAAATAATTAATAATTGGAAAACAATAAATAATCCTGTTGTTAAAATAAAATCAGATAAAACACCTATGCAATTAAAAGAATTGAAAGCAGTATCTGATGAATTAGAACGTCGTAAGGCAAATGGAGAGAAAAATATCTACATAAAATATAAAAATGATAGACCTTTTATTTACGCCGATAAAGCAAATGCAAAAAACTGAATAAGTTAAAAATATATTTTCAGAATGCGGGGGGAATTAAGTCAAAACTAACCGATCTTTTTTTAAATGTTACGTTATCTGATTACGATGTTATAATTATTATTGAAACTTGGCTCATAGACGACATTTCAAATAACGAAATTCAATTAAAAGGTTACAACATTTACAGAAAGGATAGAAGTATAGAATCTAGTCAAAAATCTGGAGGGGGAGGAGTTTTGATTGCTATTAAAAATAATTTTAATGCATCAGAAATTAACAACATTTCAGGAGAAGTGGAACAATTATTTGTCAACGTACAGCTTGGAAACAAAACTTATATTGTAGGAGCGTTATATATTCCACCAAGAGATAGTACCAATAAATATCAATTGCATACGGAGACAGTAGAAAATATAGCTATAGGTTATCCAAATGCTACTTTAGTTGTTTGTGGTGATTACAATTTATCGAATGCTGCATGGGGGTATGATGATTTGGGAGTAACATTAAGGGAGAATTCTAGTTACTCGTCACAAATTGTATGTGAATCATTTGCATATTTAAATTTATACCAATGCAACACTATTCCAAATCCACGTGGAGTATTTCTGGACTTGGTATTTTCACATGATAAGAATCTATTAGTAAATAAAGCAGAGGAATTATTATTTCCAAATAGCACTACACATATAGCATATTGTTTACATTTAAGCAAACCTACACAAGATGCTGAACTGGGTTTTATGGAAATAGTTCCAGATTTTAAAAATGCCAACTACGAAGCTATTAATCAATATTTAGCAAATATTGACTGGCATGCAACTTTGATAAAAGATAATATAGAAGAAGTCTCTCAATAATTTTTTAATATTTTGTATAATGTAATTGATATATTTGTACCAGTCAAAAGATTATGGAAAAGCTCTTACCCAAAATGGTATACTAGTGAACTGATAAATCTTATAAAGCGGAAGAAAGAAGCTCATAAGTGTTATAAGAAATCAAGTAGATTGGATGATTTTAAAACGTTTCAAGATCTTAGGAAAAAATGCAAAAGTGTAAGTGTCAATCTTTACAAAACTTTCTGTCAAAATGTGAGTGATAATATCTGTGATAACCCAAAATCATTTTGGAACTTTGTGAACGAAAAACGTAAAACCGATGGGTATCCTAAAAATATGTCGTACTGTGATAAAACATGTGATAATGGTCAAGATTGTGTTAATTTGTTTTCTGATTTTTTTTCTACTTTTTATGTAAACAGCAATACAAATGTACCTGATTTTAATTTTAAATGTACTGTAAATCCATCTTCTTTTAGTTTAATTGTTGTCGATATTTTCAACTGTATTGTAAAATTGAATAACTCTGTGATATCAGGCCCAGATGGAATTCCGAGCATGTTTTTAAAATCTTGTATTTGTACGCTTTCTGAGCCAATATTTGTTCTTTTTAATTTGTCTATTAAGCAAGGAATTTTTCCTAAGTGCTGGAAACAATCATATATTAAACCAATTTACAAATCTGGAAACCGTAACGACATTACAAATTACAGAGGAGTTTGTAACCAATCAATTATTCCTAAGATGCTGGACTCTATCATTGCAAACCAATTAAAATGGATGTGCAAGCAAACAATTACTGATAAACAGCATGGTTTTCTTGAAGGCCGATCAACTTCAACTAACCTGCTTTCTTATCAGTCAAAAATTTTAGAATCGTTTGAAAATAAACTTCAAACAGATGCTGTATATACTGATTTTGCAAAAGCTTTTGATAGAGTTAACCATAATATTTTAATTGCTAAACTGCATCATTTGGGATTTAATAAATCCGTGATAGATTGGTTACAAAGTTTTCTTTCCGGAAGAACACAATGTATAAAAATAAAAAATTATCTTTCAAAACTACTTGATGTTGTTTCTGGTGTACCACAAGGAACTCACTGTGGTCCAATTTTATTTTTGTTGTTTGTAAATGATTTGTCAAACATATTTGTAAATTGTGATTGTTTAATGTATGCGGATGATTTGAAGATATTTCGGAGTATTACGACAGAAATCGATTGTAACTTGTTACAACAAAATCTAAATCGTCTAAACGATTGGTGCAATTTCAACGATTTAATGTTAAACACTGGGAAATGTTACTCAATTTCATTTCATAGAATTGGCTTAAGAGTACAATTTGAATACAAAATTGGCAATGTGCCAATCCAATTGGTAAACGAAATTAAGGATTTGGGAGTCATTTTAGACTCAAAATTAAACTTTAACAGTCACATTTCAGAAATTTGTTTAAAATCTAAAAAAATGTTAGGATTTGTTAATCGTATGTCGTTTGATCTCAATCCCAATTTGTATGTTGTATTGTATAGATCACTTGTTCGTTCAGTTTTAGAATACAACTCTACAGTTTGGTCACCGTATCAAGTAGGTAACATACATAGAATTGAATCAATTCAATCAAAGTTTCTAAGAACTCTCTGTTACAAACTGAGCTCAAATGAAACAGTTGTACAACGTGATCAAATTGCTGAAAGGTACAATATTGGTTCTCTAAAAGAACGACGTTCGGTTATTGATTTATGTTTTACTTATAAATTAATTCATGGAATTACATATTTTCCATTTCTATTAGGTAAAATAAATTTTAATTTTAACCAATTGAAATATACACGTCAATCCAATGTTTTTAAGTGTCATATACATAAAACAAATTATTCTTTTTATTGTCCATTATCTAGATGCATGAGACTTTGCAATAATCATCAAAATGAAAATAACTTTGATATTTTTAATCCAATTTTTAGTCAGTTTAAAAATAATTGTTGTACTATTAAGTTTTAATTTTAGCATGTATTTTATTTAGTGTATATTATATTATAGTTTTTATTTTTTTTAATTTTTTTATTTAAACTTTTCTATTGCCACATTATACATTGTACATATTTAAATTATATATTATATATTTTTGTACTTATAGGCGTATGCCGTAAATAAACATATTATTATTATTATTAAATAAAGGCTAAAGCCTACTTTTGGCCCTTGCTACATTGTTTATTATATTAATAATACATTATAAACAAAAACACTTAATTGTTTATTTGTTAATTAATTATTAAATTAAATATTATTAATTTAAAATTTTAGAAATTATTGTTATAAGTAGAATTGTTTGACCAATATTATCTCATATGTTTATGTATGTATTATGTATTGCTTTGTTTACTTACTAAATTAAATTGCTATATAAAATATATATTTTAGCAGCTTGAAAAGATTATAACTACTTACACATAATAATTAAATCTGATTAATGTTACATAAACAATGCTGTGTCCTAGATTAAACACACAATTCAATTATCGACGGATTGTCTATCAAATTATATAATAATAATTAGAGCAGTAACGATACAATCTATGTGGATAATTTGTAATTATCAAATAGGATTGTTATTTAATTAAATAATATGTTGATTAATTAGTTTGATTAATATGATTATCAATAATTAAAAACAAATTTAGATTTTACACTTTACTTAGTTAAAAATTGTAAAATAAAATGAACTAAAGTTTTAACTAAAATTAATTTAATTAAAACAATGTAATGATTATTTAAGTATAAAATTAAGCATATCTTGATTGTATTAAATTAAGCATTCAATTTTTTTATGATGTTTTTTTAAGATTTTAGTAAAATATTTTATTAGAATAGCCATTTTGAAACTATTTTATAAAATATGTAGATGAGTAGTTGACGGTTAGAAAATGAATTGGCAGAGAACCAATAGGTTTTCAGGACGTCAGGCAAAGTTCTATACAAAATGGTTTTTAGTTTATAACATGAAAATATACAGTTTTAAAAATAATTAGATACTTTGTTTAAAGTGACAATAGTTTTGATGTTTCTTTGTTCATTTTTTTTTTGATAATGATCATGTTTGTAGATATATTTTAAACGGCTATTCTGTTTCGGAATATGAAATTATTGTAAAGAGGGTTTTTTTTTTAAATAGTCTGGGTTTTGTGGTATCAATTTTATATAATAGATGTTAACCAAGCAACTAGTAAATGTTAGTATTTCATTGATTTTAGTTTAAGTATTTAGACTGTAATGTAGATAGCTGATAAAAAGTTTTTGTTTCTGCCTCTTATATAGTCCATTGTTAGTATTTAAAGCGTCAGTTTAAAAAAGTAAAAACTCTAATTATGGTCCTTTGAACTGTAAATGTTAGTATTTCTGCGTTTAGGGGTTTGAATGTGGAATAAATATTTGGTAGATTTTAAAGATGAATTAAGCTCTTAAACTGAATCTTTTGGGTAAGACTATTTTAGTAATAGGTGCACACCACTCTCAAAATATATCAACTCCAAACTTTTTTAAAATTTTTATCATGTTTACAGTAATTACACAAAAGCTAAAATTATTTTATTACAACATAATATCAAATGGCTAATTTACTCAACTTCTACTTTACGATCCTGCCAATAAGCTATACATTTACTAGGCTGCAATGTGAAATTTTGATAATTTGTCTATCATTATTCTAAGATAGAAAAGAAGTCCATGCAGAACCAATGTGTCTTTTTAGGGATGATCAAAATAAGAGAGTTTCACCTACTAAAAGTTCGTTCACATATATTTGACTTCTTTATAATTTTTTTTAATGGATTTTATGTTGCGAGATTAAATTTTACATTGATGGTACATCTTACCTATACCATCATTTTTTCTAGATTGAGCAAAATAAAATTCAATGACTAGAGATTGCTTGTTTTATTTCGAGCGACCCCGTTGACTACATATACGTTCAATTTGACCATATTTAAAGCACAATTTGCTTTATCTATTATTTTTATAAAATTGGTTTCTTTTTCGAGTATTGGATTTAACCATATTTTGATAGATGCTGGTTTTTTAGGTTACCTTGAATACTCTTATGATTTCAATCCAACTAATTACATAAAATGCCAAATTTGGTTTGATTTTGATTATCTTTTTATTACTAGGTGAACAATATTATATGTTATGTATATGTCTATCACCTAATCTACTTTATCTGTTTACTCAATTTAAATAATTTTTCTTTGCTGGCTTTGTCCTCAGCCACCATAAAATTTCTGTATGAAGGGTGCAAGATAGTAAAGTAAAGTACCGTTTTTGTAGATTAACCGGTAAGAAAGGTTATGTATACAGACGACTTGACTTATATGCCTATATTTTCATATTCTGACGGCTGTGGGTCTATTATTATAATTTCACGGCAAGAAATGCTTGTGAAGGCCGGCACAGAGATTGTTTGAAGTTTGCAATGTAGTTTTGTTGGCTCAATACCAAAGAATGACATTGTCGCGGAAAAATGTAACGGCGCTGAGATATAAGTATATTCTTATTTACACAACATCGAGCTTAGGCCAACTTTTCGATCAGTTTAAAAAAAAAACTGTTTACACTTTTCCACTTTCATTGCTGATCTAAAATTAACTAATGAATGACTTACTTTGCAACAAGTGTGCAATGTTGCAGATTTTTGGACTTTTTATAGATATTGTTCAAAATAAAAACATAACATATTTCTATCTACAGAAATTTTTGACTTATAGTACAAGGCTTGCTTGTAATTCTAACAATTATTTACTCACAGTTTAAAGGCCAAATTTGTTAAGCGAAATTTTTAATAAAATTATGAATATTAAATGGAATAAGCTTTTAAATTTATTATTTATTTATAATTATTATCCGGAATTATTTAATGTTATGTTTACAAATTGTTTGATTCTTACTAACCAAGTATGTTTGCATCATACACGGTTGGGTAAATGTATGGGGACACCTGATTATTGGCTGCATTTTTAATTTATGTAAAAAATGATTTTAATAAAAGTTTTTGTAGAAATTTTAATCTATATAGTGATGTATTTTAATTTTTAATACAATACAATAATACGTCATCAGTTTTTTAATAGAACACCCTGTATTTTCATTTATTTTTAGAAAGATAATTTTTTATCAATTACAATGATATAAAGTTTTATGGGTCCGCGACTTACGGTTTTAAGGAACCCTTAATAGTCATGAGTGTTCCTTATTATACTGCACCAAGTTTTAATAAGGAATAACAGTGAATAGTGTGTGTAAAACTGCTACAAAATAATAATAAAAATGAATGATGATTATGACTGTCTTTTGTAAAAATATATTAATTTTATACGTAAACAATACTTGCAAATGCAATTTTTATTCTTAGTTGAGCGTTTGTTTTTATAACTTTCTTTCCCGAACATAAGACTTTTTAAATAAATTGATAATTTAAAAAACATTTGACTATACATAGCACATATTTACATAATATATTATAATAATCATATGTCTGCATATTTTTATTTTATCTTCATATTTGTATAAAATTTAACATATTTAGTGCATATTTTGTCAAAATGTGTGCATATATATGCGCATATTTTTAGCCTTTTGAGTGCATATAATTCTCAGCTGCAGTTATAACTATTAAAATTTATTTTATTAATAATGCTTAGAATAGAAATTATATAGAATGTTGTTGGATGAATATTGGAGAATTTAGTACATTGTAATAGCTGCATAAGTAATTGTTATATTAATATTTTGTAAATATTTTAAACCGATTTTCTTTCTATCTTGTACAAAATTAGATTTCATCTAACTATATACTTAAGTTTTCTGCAAATTGCTGGTGCATCTTAAATTAATATCGCTTCGCTCATTATGTTGAGAATCTTTCATAACGAACGAAGCGCGTCATCGAAAGCAATTGAACAAGACCTCCTGCCACTACTCAATGGGACACGTTTCCAATGATAAAATAAATTAGTATGTAAGAATAACGTTTTCTATAAAAAATGGAATATACGCTTTCAATATAGATTTTCATACATGTTATTATCACCAATGGATATATTTCAAACTTTAATGCATATTTAATGAAATGAGATTTATATTAGATACATTCTTCGGGAAAATGGAACGTCATCTGCGTGATGTGATTTACTGCATATATGTATTCTTTTCATATATAATTTAAATGTTCTGTCGAAGTTTTATGAATTGAAAGTACGATGAATGCTGACAGTTGGATAAAATGAAAATGCAATTTTATTTAACAAATCTTTACAACGTTTCTACATTCCAATGTAATGTTTAGCTATACAAATTGTAACTGCTATAGTCTTAATATTTTGGTGATATCAAATTTTTAACATTAGTGTTAATTTTAACAAAGTTGTTGAAGTTATTTTCACTATACTATTGTCGTATGCTGTAAGAAAATATCTTTTAAAGTTTTTACAGTTTGCTTTATAAAATTAACAAATTTTCTGAAAAAATAAACTTAGTATATGTACTATAAAATCTTAATTTTGAGCTTAGTCAAGAAACAAAAATATGTTATAATTAAAGGTTAAAATTTTAACAGATGATGGGCACATAGTATTTAAATTAAATAATGAAAACAGGAAGTAGCTGCAACCGCTGTGTTAAATTTGTTAAATGATTCAAAAAAGATTTAAAAAACCGATTATTTTTATTACGGCAAAAAAAAGTTGAAGTATGACATACTAATATAAATTTTATATTTTTTAATAAAAATTGTGTGCCTGTAAAATTAACACGATAATAAAAAAAGTTAAAAAAATTTCTATTATATTACAATTATTTATTGTATTCTGCAAAAGTTTATAATTTAACAAGGAATGCATTGAAGGAGTTCTTATGATAATTTTTGTTTAAAATGACAATCTTTATAAACTTTTTATTTTAAACAGTGTGTTTCACTTGTATATACTTATCAAAAATGTGTCATGTATTTCAAGATAAAACTATCTCATATTTTGTCCCTCGTTGAAAACAAATCAAATTTATTTCGCGAGTTAAAATTTATTTGAAATATATGGTCATCGCCATCTGAAATCCAGTTTTATTTCCTCATCTTTAAAAATAAATAATGGAAGGAACATACAGAAAAAGGCAACTTGCTCTCAGATTATATGATGTCGTTGGCGCAGGGACATGCCCGGTCTGCAGGATAAAGTTATAAGCTCCACCCACTAAAGTCCTGCCAGGATCAAGCAGGATAGCTCAGATTTATAGCAGACGTTATCAGAAATAATGCGCTTTAAAAAAAGATCGAGACCACCCTCGCCCTGTTTCTCCCTGAAAATTGTTAAGATAATTAAGACGACGTGAAGGCAAGGATGAAGTGTTTCCTTTCTAGGGTTGTTAGAAAATTTATTTATTATGTTTGTATGTCTAGATAACTTTTTTAATATTTCCTTTTTTTGTTATGTTTTATATAATGTTTCTGAAGCCGGAAAAAGAGTACTTGAAAGACCCCAATGTTTTAACCTTGGCTGTCTGGAAGTTACAATATATCTAATAAAATGAGGGATATAAATTTGCGCTTAACGAGAATGATAAAAAAAGTAAAACAGTGAACTTCAAATTAGATTTATGCCTAATATCGTCCGAAAAAGTTTTTTTCTACCACTTGAGTATTTAGAGGTCGAGTGGTAGTTTTTTTATATGTAATTAATTTGTTAATTCATTTTTAAAACAATATTTATTTGATTATTGAAATATAAGAAGTTACATTATAGTCATAGTTCAAGTTAGTTAAGGTTTATTTTAAAATATTTACTATTATTACGTTAACTAATATAAATGTTTTTATTGCATTTTGTA
Source organism: Tachinus rufipes (assembly GCA_963932245.1). Classification (NCBI taxonomy): domain Eukaryota; kingdom Metazoa; phylum Arthropoda; class Insecta; order Coleoptera; family Staphylinidae; genus Tachinus; species Tachinus rufipes. The sequence goes on from OZ010744.1 coordinate 75,222,525, forward strand.
ACTAAAGATGCTTATATGATATTTTTGAAATCTGTTGGTAATATTTTATTAATATATAATTTTGTATTAGTTATGTGTTCTCTTTGTAAATATAATTATGAAATATTTTATATGATAAATACAATATAAAACAGTTTTTGACTAGTATCTAGAAGAAAAGGAAATTTTAGATGCACATTTGAAGCTAAGAATAATAATAACTTTTGTAACAATAAAAATTGAGATTTTTAGAATTAAAACTTATCATGTTAGTAATATTTAATCATTTTTATGAAAATAGCAAAATCCTGCTGGGCAATTCTACGATAGTTCGGACAAACGTTCCACATCAATATTTCCGATTTTGTTCAAATTTTGTACACATGTTTGGGGTACCAAAATACATACAGTGTAAATAGCGGGCATTTTATTTTTTTACAAATATTATGTCTCCTTTCAGTTTTTGTGCTGTAAATAAGCAAAACATAGTCAAAAATCATACTCAAAAAAGTGTATCTTAAAGAAATTTTTACGTAAAACACGATCCCACTCTTGGTTTTCCGAAATTTCTTGCAAAAAATATAAAAAATACCATTTTATTGAGAATTTTATATTTTTTATTATACTACACCTGGAGACATGAAATTTGAATATGGTACTTCTAAGACATAGTACTTTTGATTGCAAAAATTAAAAAAATTAGATTCGCTTGCCCTAGAGTGAAATATAACACATAATTGCTAAAAATTAGTTACTTTTAAAGATTATAAAATCTATTAAATAAAAAATATATTAAATAAAAAACAAGAAATAAAGAAATACAACACTAAAAGAAATACTAAGAAATATTAAAATGAAAAATAAGACAGGGAATAGATAACGTAGGACTAGAAGAAAAATGGAAAAAGTAGAAGTAAAAGATGAAAAATATAAATGGAAAATATATCTAAACACAAAAAAAAGATTATGAAGAATACGAAAAAAAAGTATAGATAGAAGACAAGAATCATGGATAAAGTTTAAAAAAAAGGTAACAAAAATGATATAAAAAATCAAAAACTATTTTTTGAGCATAAACAATGAAACAAAAGAATAATAATATGATGAATGTTAAAGATAATAAAGGTAACATAATAACAATAAAATAATAACACAACATTTTGAAGAGCTGACGGAACTGACAAAATTAGAAGCGAGGACACTAGAAGTATAAGAATATCAATTGAATGAACAGAAAGTAGAAGAGATAAAAAAGAAGAAATAAAAAAAAGTCATTTAAAAACTAAAAAATTGAAAAGCTTTTGGAATAGATATCATAACTCCCGAATTAAAAAATACACGGGTGACGAAGGAATACAACAACTAACTATTAATTGAAATAGTAAATAGCGGAAAAACACAGGAAGAGTGGAATACAAGAAATATTAACTATTCTATCTATATAATAAGAAAGATGACAAGCGAATATACCTCATATTCGCTTGTACTACAAATATAGTCAATGTGGTTTTAGGAAAAGAAGAAATTCACACAAATAAGTAAAAAACTAACACCAAAGAAAAAAGATATACACTATATACTATTATGCTATATAGATCTGGAAAAAGCATTTGACTAAATAAGAAGAAACGGTATATGGAAGATACTAAGAAGATGATAAAAATACAAAAAAACAATGTTGTTGTTAGAAAAAATGACGTAACTAGAGTTGATGTTATTTTGAAAAAACGGCAAAAATTTATCGTTGTTGTTGCTATTATTATCTTCAGCTCGTTTTATCTATATAGCTTTTATATTTTAAAAATAAATAATATAAATTAATAACAATACTATAAAAGAATAAACCAAATTTTTCGCAAAACAAAACAGGAATAATTCATTATTACAATATACAAAAACAACAAGAATATAGTTAACACAAGCATCAAAGAATAAACAGATTTTGAAGCAAAAATAATAGTAAAACACGAATGTATTATAAATCCGCTATTATTTTCAATAGCAGTTAACAAAGTAATTAAAAAAGCAAAACAACATATAAGGACTTTATAGAACTAGGGTGAAATGATGTTTACAGATAATATGGCTTTAGTAGCAGAGACAGAAAAATACCCACAACACAATATAGAAGTTTTAGTTATGGAACTAGCCAAAACAAATATGAAGATGAACATCATCAAAGTAATAAGTTTAATAATTATCAAGAAAACAAAAACGCATAAGTTAAATCTAAACATAAAAAAAGACAAAGAATAGGAAAAGACGGAGAAATGTTTAACATGATGAAAGAAACATTCTGGAAGAAAAAAGAAAGTACAAGTGAAAATAGTAAAAAAACATGATATGTTATCAATAAAATATAGTAGAAAACAGAAGAAGAAGAATGGAAAAAAATAGGTAGAGTAAGAAGTGTGACAAAATTTACAGATTGGATTTATAATAGAAAAGATAAACAAGGGACACATGAGTGGTTTGAACATGTATGCTGCATAAAAGACAATAAAAACTCAAAAAAATATTATGAAACATGGGCAACAAAGAAAACCAAAAGGAAAGACCAAGAAAAATAAAAGAGACAATATTAGAGAAGAAGCAGAGACTAATGAAATAACTTTTATTAAAATTAAACAACTAGCACAAGAGGAAGAAAATAAAAAAAAATTAAATAGGAGAATAATTTTCACACAACCGCCTTACATCGAATAGTAGATAGGCAGAATAGATCCAAGAATTACTTAAAGACCAAAAAACACTGTCAATTAATAAATAAGGAGACACAGGACCGGTCACTCTGAAAGAGGAAGTACTACACGCCATCAAACAAACCAAGGGGTGGGAAAGCAACATGACTAGATGAGATTCCTATCAAATTACTTAATTTTTAAGATAAAAAAGCGATTAATACATTATTACAACTCTTTAACACTAAATGCACCACTGGCTTTATACCCCGAGAATGGCTTTTTTTGACCATTATTAGCATATCAAAAAAAGGAAAATGCAAAAAAATGATTTGATATGTTTAAAATCTTACTAAAAATTATCCACAACAGAATCTATAAAAGACTAGGATAACACATAAGAGACAGTCAGTTTGGGTTTGGAATAAGAGAAGCTTTATACGAGATAAACGCTTGTTTTTTTATCTAGGTTTCACAATCTACATTATTTTTTATTTTTATTTTATTTTTTATTTTTTTAAATATTATCAAATTACATCACTTTTTTTGTTTTTATTTTGATACTTGCTATTTGTTCGACTATTCAAAGCAGAAAATAAACTTGCTATTTTTATTACAAAAAGTTTATTTACCGGCCGATTTAAAAGAAAAAAATGGGCAAGTTCTATTGTAAGTAGAATTATAACCTAAAAATAACATTACAAATTAAGAAGGTTATATTTTTTAAACAAATGCAATGACTTAACATTCTAGAACTAGGAATCTTTTCAGTTTGAATTGTTTTAAACACTGTGATATTTTCGAAACGATCATATATATTAGGTTAATTCATTTAATTAACGTTAGTCTATTTTTGCTGCCATGGCTAAGACTACCACATCTGGGAGTTTTGCCGCAAATTCAGAACTTCCAACTTAAATGATTGGGTTCTTTAACGTGCACGCAACATTGAGGTAGTACATGAGTCCCATGTAGGTCCTACTAAATTTTTGTCTCTTATCCGAAAGAAGACGTACTCATCATAACACATTTTTTTTAACCAGAAATATTGACCTCTCAGATAGAGGACTCAAACTCGAGATCCTCAGTATAGCATTTGAGTACATTAACTACTACATCACCTAGGCGGTTGATTTTATTTGAATTTTGCAAGAGAATATAGTTTTTTTTTATTTTTATTTGTGAAACCTAACTCTTAACAAGGGCTTTAAATGAATATAGGTTAGATGGATAACTTTTTTATATCAGCAAAAAAAATGGTAATATAAAATTAAATTTATCTGTATGCTTATTTTTGTGAGGCCGTTTTAAGTCTAGTTAGTAGTAGATAGTTGCTTATAATTAGCGTTCTAAGAATAGAACTAATCTTAAATTCAATACACTGACTACAGCTCCATAGTCTACTTCTGCATCACAGAGCTATAAATAAATAATATAATAAATTATATTAAAAAATAGCTACTCTATCGATGTATATACTTTACAACGCTAGATAGACATACATACCATCTAAACAAATATTTACTTGTAGTACAATGCTTGCTAAGAAATTTAAAAATGGACAGTTTACAGATGTAGGTCGTAAACTTTTTACCATTTGTAACCGAAATGAATATAAAGGGTAGGCCATCTAACTTTTGGAATTGGAATTGGCTATAAATAAAAAATTAGAACATTTCTTTGAGATCAGCATTTTGACTGATTATTTGGTTTCTAAAAACTTTGCTTTTGCGCACAGATCAATGGTTACGTTGGCTGTATGGCAAGTCTTGTTGAAATCAAATGTCATCCATTTCATACTCTTCAATTTTTGGAAACAAAAATTTGTTTAGTATGGCTCAGTAATGATTGTTTTAGACGATAACGACGGCTCCTTGCTTATTTTCGAAGAAAAATTGCTCAATAATGGCGCAGGACCAAAAACTACACCAAACGGTTACTTGTTGTGGATGCATAAGCTGTTCAATAATCATGTGTGGATTTTCTGATCCTCAAATGCGACAATTTTCCATATTGACATAGCCTTTGAGATGAAAATGAGCTTTATTGGAAAACACAATTTTTTGATCAAAATGCTCATCTTTGGCCAAACAATCTTTAGCCCATTGGGCAAATTGAAAACGCATCGGATGGTCATGAGGCTTCATTTCTTGGACTAATTGAACTTTGTAGGTTTTCAAATTGAGGTCTTTATGCAATATTCTCCTTAGAAAAGAGCGAGAAATGTTCAGTTCCTGAGAACAATGACGAGTTGGTGTTGATGCACGTTTGCGCACACTCTGAGCAACAGTATTATTTATTTTGGCTAAGCGCACTGGACAAGGACGTGAACGTATTGTTTTATCCACTAACGATCTAGTTTTGCAAACTTACTTTACTAATTGGTCTACAAACTGCGTCAAAATCACTTCTTTTCTATCAAATTTGTTTCGTAAATTTCTTACCGTTTGAGTAGAAGATTTACCACTTTGGAAGTAAGTTTTTATTATTTTCCAACTTTGTTCAAGTGTAAAGCGTAATTTCGTAAATGTCAAACATAAAACTAAATTTCTGTCAACTTCTAAATGTTATTGTACCTTTGAAAAACAAAATAAAGGGTAGTTCAAATTCCAAACGTTACATGGCACATCTTTTAGTTACCTTAAAAAAAACAGTTTTGTAGAAATGCTTTAATATATAATTTCCAAATAATAATATGCATGTAATTCATTTTTTAGTCGTACACTTTAGGACGTATCTTCGGTCTAAAGACATTAGGCAAAAACAACGTCATAATAAAACAAAAGTTGACCTTATCAAAATGAGCAAATACAACAATTTTGAATGAAATGCAATAAAACAGTTTTTTCTATCACTAAAACATAATTCTACGTTGCAAGTAAAGCTCTATTGCGACTTGTGCGGTTCAACACAACTGCTGCAAAATGCACGTTGTATTGGTGTTTTTTAGATATAACATGTGTGCAGCTTTGTCGTATTGTATCTCACTAAGTTTGTTTTGTTTAAAGTTATTGTTTGCTGACATATTAGCGTAAGAATCACTGACAGTCGGAAGGTCGACATCATAAATTGCTTTTAGCATATCCATTTTATTAACAAAGTTTATATTGGCGTTATGATCTCTTTCTCGATCTCTTTACGAATTTCTTTATTTTTTTAAATGCTGTTGTTTTGTTATTAGTGGAATTATGATAATTTCTCAAAACCAGCACTGTTTTATGGTTTTTTTCTTTTGAAATACAAGCTCATCTTTACTAATTTAAACTTAAACTTTTATTATTACTAACTTTTCCAGTTACGCTGTCCTCTTTTTAATTATATTTTGTTAGGTTTGTTGGTAATCCTTTACTACTTTTTCTTACATTAATGCAATTTTTTTGATGATTTTTTTGCAATGCAATATATTTGGAAAAGATATTAAAGTTCCTGGCAGTTCCTGAAACTTTTAGGGTATATTTTGCACATATAAAAGCACATTTTTGTATCTATATTTGGTAAAAAAAGAACCGTCATTTTTTTTTTAAGAAAATATTTCTTTTAAAGTTCTGCAAAATTTACAAAATCTTTAGAAGTTACAAACGATCAAAAAATGTAAACAAACTCAAAAACCACGATTTTTTCAAATTCTGATTGCTTATTACTCGGAAATGTCTCATTGAAAAAATCTAAAAAATTTACATAATCAGGAATTATGTAGAGGAAGGCATTTTCAATGGTTTGATCAAAAATAATTAATAGACTTGACTCATACATGGCCATATAAATATATATATACTTAATATAAAATAGATATGCATATGAATACGAAAAATTTAAATTAATTATACAAATTGATTTAATATTTATAGTCAATATTACAAATATTTCATGTTTTGAGTTTAATTAATATTATACAGATACTTTGTTATTAAATTACCCTGGAACTTGTTGCATTAATTGCAACTAACCCAAATAATAATTAAGGTTGATTTATATCCATCAATAACTATTAATCATTCTAATTCAAGCGTAAATTTAATCACATTTCAATAATATATCATATTGAATCTATATTCAGGCTTGAATAATAATTAAAACAATACATGAATAATAATGCTACACAAATATAAAATTACATACCAAAATGTTTGATCAAATTTTAATTGTCCAGAAATTATTTCTAAAGATTTAATATTGATTTACAAAAAAATATTTGAACTTGTTTAAAGATAATATAAACAATTATTTTTAAGAATATTATTTTTATTACACTTTATTTTTAAACATTACTATCAAAAGAATGAATGTTTATTTTATTTTATAGATTTGATTTATAACAAAATATGTATATTACATATAAACATTTTTTGTGTACAGATGTATTTATGTTTTCCATACAAGAGTACGCAAATCTGCAATAATACTGCGCTTATTTCTAACGTTAACATATTGGTTATGCAAGATGGTCATGATGTTTACATATCTATATTTATTTTATAAAAAAATCGTATCGACAATGTTCATTATAATTTCTACTTAGATATATTTTTCAGTAGTATAGTTATACAATATTTTTTATGCCTTGCTTTAAAACCACTTAATTGCCTTAATTTTTATGTTATTTTCCGTCAGAAACTAGTAAATGTATTGGTAAATATTATTTAATTTAGTTACAAATATTAAAATAACTTACTTATAACATTGCAAATAGATTGTTTGGTTGAATTAGTTGTTTTGTAGCTTTACAGAAGCGTAATAGTTTATAAAATAATGTAGTAAACCGTAAGTGATTCTATATATATATTTCAGAGAACTTTGCCACTTTAAGTTCATTCTTGCTTTAATATTTAATTAAATGCTCATGTATATTATGGAACGTATTTATTTGAGGGTTTTAAAATATGAGTAATTCAATTATCTAATTAATATTAGTTAATAATTTAATAAAAGTTTGAAGTTTTGTGGTAAAATTAAACTAATAAATTTAAAATGTTTGCGGTGAATTAACTTAGAAAATAATTATGAAAATTTTATGGCTGCAAACGAGGGGTTGCTTCTTCGTCTGTGGTTTGCGGTATCATGAAACTTTACAGAGACGCAAACTTTAAGAAAGTATTCTCGCCTCACGATCCGTTCTGAATATTTTTCCACTATGAAAGCCTTTAATATTAAAAGATTTCACGCTGAGACTAATAAATAGAACTTTTGCATAGAAGAAATATTTCAATAGAATATTTATTTTTGTTGAATTGAAATTGAATTTACATGTATTTTTTAGTAAGATTTATAACTAATATATTAACTATTACATCTTTGTTAAAGGCGTATATTATATGTAAAATATAGACATTTTGCGCTGTTTACCCTTGTTAGGCCACTAATATAATTTTCATTACTTAAAAGCTGTCAGGACTATTATGTTAAAATATAAGCTATAATATAATTATTAGATTAAAAATTATAGTATTGTAAAAGTTAATTGTGCGTTTGTGTTTCTGAATTATTAAAACATATTTGTATTTCCGAAATTTAAATTTAAATTAGAAATGGGATTACAATAGAAAGTACGCCACTAATTTACTCTCAAGTTTAGTCCTGCAAAAAGGATTACTTGTAATATCTAGAGGTAACATTTGTGTCAACATAATTATATACCTGGATTATAATTCATTAAATACGAGTGAAATTCCGGTCTCAGGTTCTGGTCCTGAATTTTAATTCGAATAACTAATAACCAAAACCCTTTCTAAACTAGTGTAATTTCCGGAGCAACATAAATCACCTGTGCAGGAGGTACATTTCGACAATAAAGGGAAATCGTGCACGCCCCAAAACTTTAAATCAAGCCCCATCTTAGATGCAAATCCATAGAATTATTAATGTACGTGTGATATCCTTCACATTATTGATAATATTTATTAATTTGTTTAGGCTTTCTAATTTTAATTATGATTACACAAAGCACATAATAACATTACACTCATTAAATCCCACTGCATGAATTTTATATGTTGATAAGATGGAGTAGTATTAAAGGATCTTGCCGGTTCGGTGGGAACATCCATCTGAATAAATTTGCATTGGTTAAGCTGTACTTTTTTCTTTTTTTGAATTTCTTTTCACAAAGAAAAAAATATAGCTAGTGTAAATAATGGAATAGAGAAAAAACTGTTTAACGTGAAAACGCACAGAGAAAAGTCTTCTAATGGAACAAACATTGCTCTCTTAAATAATAATGATTTAACATCAGATTCTATACAGAATGTTATATTTTTTTAATATTTTGCGTTTATAATGATCTCCTTAAAGAACGCTATTAAACGTATCGTAATGAGGCTAATAAAAAAACGGGTTTTTATTATTTATATGATACGGAACATTTGAACATAAAAATGTACAAATAACTCGGTTTATAAAATCTTTTTTATTGCATTTGTTCTTTAAAAAAAACCTTTTAACTTCATTTTTTAAACTTTTAAACTACAATTAAATACATACTATTAAATTTAAAAACTTTTAAAATAATTCTTTAATTTTACAGTAGGTTTTATAATTAATAGTTTTTTTTTATAATTACAATCTTAAATATAAAAATGATGTTGAGTTATATTAACTTAAGTTGTTTCTTCCTAATGATAATCTTAAATAAATAAAGTTAAATTTTAATAGTTGGTATTAGGTTAATATTTATTATAAAACTTTTGAAGTAAAATAAATAACAAAACATGTTAGTTATTAATTTCCCACGTGAACAATTAGATATGAAAAAAGTATTTTCTTGTTATGCTTTAAAATAGTTTATGAAAAAATTGAAAACAGAAATCTTGATAATTCAATGAATTCCCAGAGGGTGGTTTTAATACATCTTGCAACTCATCTGACCTCAATACACCATTTTTCTGGCTACATAGTATTACAAAGACTTAACAAATAGGTAATGGCTTATTTTAAAAAATTATTTACAGTAGCAATCTTTACAGGATTTTAATTTTATTGGCATTTAATAAAATTTTATCAGTAAAGTTTGTACATTTTTTAGTTTGAACTGAAAGCTAATTTCAAATTTGTTATGAAAAACACATAAGTTGATTTAAGATGTTTTTTTTTAAGTGGTAAATTTAGTTATTTATTAAAATATTATTAATTAAATATTTTTTATTATTAATTATCACAATTGATTTGTATGATCTAGGTCCAGAGTTCAAATTCTGAAAACAACCATCAGCAAACAGTATTTGTCCGTTACTTACAGGAAAACGATTGCAAAATACTCAAGATTTGCCATTAAAACTACATACCCTTAGAGGGAACAACGTGGCAGTACTTAATAATTAAAATTTGTAAGACTTCTAATAATTATATAGTTATTTAGACAAAATATTTTTTAATTTACATTTATACAATAAGATCTGTTATAGAACATTTACACACTAATGCTTTGCAGAAATACTAATACAGAAATTGGGTACTAAATATGTGATTCCATCTTAGATTTAGGAGATAATTGAAATGTTTGACTTTGTGTTTGTGGGAGCTTGTAAATTTTATAACGCAATAGTTTTGTATTTTATTTGGTCTCAAAGCTTTCCCGTTGTTTGTAATTTTAATGCATTTTTGATAAAATTTTTAGTTATTATAAAGTTTTTCATTATAGCAATTTCTGTGAATTTTAGTTGTATTCCTCCATGTATTTTGCAACTAAATTTGGGTATCTGCGTTTGTTGGTGATAAAATAAATTTTAATATTTTATTTAGTTGCTTAGAGAATATTCATTGGTTGTTGTTAAATATATTGTTTTATTTGTTTTTATAAAAGCTTTTATAAAAGCTATGAAAAGGGTTTTTAGTTATTTAACGAAGTAAATCAAAAATAAAGTCGGCGGTTTGAGTTAAAACTATCAATTCTAACTATAATTTTTCTATTGTCAAGAAAGCTATTGATAAGACTTACAGATTTGTGATCAAGACCTATACTATGAAGCTTGTTAATAAGATTTTAAATAAAATTACCATCAGATGGCGTATTAAGTTGAATTGAAAATTTGTCTAACGTTATTGGTAATAAGTATTTATGAATTGAACATTTTTAACAAATTATTGTATGTTTAACTACATTTTATGTATCTAATGTATTGTAAATAATCCATAGCTTCTATACGATAAAAACCCTTGCTTAATTTGAAGTATGTAACTTTATTGTTTTAAATTAAAACTTGCAGGAAGAACTTGTACTGAAAATTTATTTAATATAATTAAAACCAGAAAAATACCGTTTTTGTTGTATGCTTATTTAATTAAGCTGGTAATTATGTTTTTAATTAAAAATTTACAGGAGTTGTTTATTTCCAAGGAAAAAGTACGCAATTTTCTTAAGTTTTGATATGCATAAAAACATGTAATAATAATAATAAATATAACTTTATTACCCGTATAAACAATATCTACAAATATTAAAGAATTAATTGAAGAAATTAACGGTTAAAAGGTGGAGAAGTCAGTTATGCAATGAATGTATTCTACATAAACTGCTTTCCTGATCTTTATCCTGAACCTTGTATTATTTAACAATAAAAATATAATAAACTTAACTAAATTTATAAATAAAAAATCAAATATGAAATAAATAGTTAAACATTTATTTATAAAAACATATTAATAATATAAATTTTATATAAATGATTGTACATTGATAATTTGTGTGGGTATAGGTGGAGTGAGTTTATTGTATGTACATTATTTCTGAACCTGGATATACTGGATACCTAACTCGCGTTTATAAAGTGACGCAAATATATTACGACGGCCATTTTGTGTGTGACTTGATAATAAAAGGTGTTTTTAAAGGTATAGAACTTTGAACTAAAATGAATCTCATAAAAAACATAGTAAGGACATGGCATTGGCTTTATTGGAAAGATAATTTTATGCTATTTCTGTTTAAATATAATTTGGGGCATATGGGCGCCGCGGCTGGTTCAATAAAGTCCAATTTTTTACCACTTTATTGAGCAGCCGGTGCCGTATATCGTCAATAACGCGGCGAATGTTGGTTTCTAGCTGATCCAATGTCGTTGGTTTATTGGCGTACACTAGCAACTTCACATATCCCCACAGAAAGTAGTGCATAGCTGTGATATCACAAAACCGTGGAAGCCAATTCATGGGTCCGTTACGCCAGATTATGCGGTCAGGAAATGTTTTCTGCAAAAAATTGATTGTATCCAATGCTGTGTGGCATGTTGCGCCGTTTTGTTGGATCCAAAGCTTCTCCACATTAACGCCATTCAACTGGGGAACGAAAAAAGCAGTAATTGTGGATCGATAGCGCTCTTCACTGACTGTCACGTGTTAGCCGGCATTATTTTTAAAGAAAAATGGGTCAATGATTCTACCAGCCCATAAAGCATAAAAAACAGTGTGTTTTTGTGGATGTAACGGCGTTTTGATAATGGGTTCTGGGTTTTTCTTGCTCCAAATTCGAAAATTTAGTTTATTAACGTAGCCATTGAGCCAAAAATGAGCCTTATTGCTGACAATTTTTTTTGTAAAATTGAGGATCAATTACAATCTTGTTTTTGGATCATTTTCCGAACGTACGACGCATATAATAGTCACGCGGTTTTAGCTCTTGCACAAACTGTAATCTTGTAAGCTCGTAAACCGAAATCATTTCGCAAAATTTTCTATAAGGTGTATGAAAAACGCTCCAATTGCTGTGCATGATGACGAATCAACTCATTCTGGTTTTCCTCAACACTACGTTCTACAGCTGCAACAATTTCTTTAGTGCACACTGTACGACGTTTTTGTTGATGAAGCGATCCATGGTTTTCCAAATAATTTGCTCGGATAGACGATTATATCGACCGTAAAAATGACGTAGTGCACGGTAAGTTTTGCTAACTGAACCACGACTTTTGAAGTAAATTTGCATAATTTGCAAGCGTTGTTCTGGCGTACGTCTATTTATGTGAAATTGGCAAAACATACTGAGCAGAAATCAGCTTTCACCTATCAATATGACTGTCACTAGAAACAGTGTTGACAGGTTGAAAAACAAACTGTTAAAAAAAACACCCTTTACTAAACTTTTACAAAAAAAAATAAATTTTATCATTTTAGATTTTCAAACTTTTAAAACATGCATTGTATGCTATTAACATTGTAAAGTAACTATAAAAATGTTTTGGGCAACAATTGCTGAATTGGATCCCAAATTTATACTAAAAATTCGTTTATGATAAACAATTAATATATTCTAAACGGACTTACAAACTTAAACTAAAATTTAAGTCAACATTATTACACGTATTGTTGATGCTTTACTATTATAGACTTTGTATATGCAGAGGATTTTGCGCTACAAATAAACAAAATAATATTTAATTCCTAGAAAAACAGTTTTCTTTAATTTTTCACAGAATTTCAACATTGTTACCACATATGTAATGCATATAATGTATACAATGTTAAAACTTATTTTAGTTGCTAATTGCACTGGAGGGTTTAATTCAGTATGCTGCGCATGTAAAAATCACTTGGATGGCACGCACATAAAGTCTACAAATAAAAATCTAATCTAATAACCATGTAAATGGCTTACATTTTGTGTTGCTTTACAATTGTTGCCGATTTTTGTATTATTGAGTGCGCAAAAAAAGGTGTGAACGGAATTGACGTTACATTATATAACAAACCAAATTAAAAAATCATTACAGGATAAGACGTCTACCCTTGCAATATTCATAGATATCATTTAAAACAACCACCTTCCAAAAAATGAGTATGCAACTTAATACAAGAGAGTCTAAAAATAATAAAAATTTGTTACTCTTATTAGTAATCATCAAAAAACCAAACTAGTATTTTTTACTAAAAAGGTAAATTGGCAAACTACATCTTCTAAAACTATTAAACAATTCACTAACGTCAACCAAGGTAAAATACCTGGGTGTGGTCTTTTACTGTCTTCAAAAATTATACTATTGTTATACATAGCTGTCATAATACCTATGCTCACTTAAAGGACACTGCAATGAATGACATGTTTAAGTGAACGGTTGTTAAAGAAAACATTTTTGCTGAGAGTGCAAACAGACCATATTTTGTAATTAAGAGATCTTACTGTGTACTCACTGACGAACAACAAGAGCAATATTGGGACAAGAATAAACGGTGACTAAAAAACATTTTCAGGCTTTGAAGCGGAAGTCTACTCTCAAAACTTAATTATTTTGATACTTTTAACGCAAGTGCCACATACAAGATAACCGGTATAGTTCATGGGGCGTTGGAAATAGTAACCCGATAAATATCTTGTTAAGACGTGCAAATCATTATGGACAGCAGAGCAGTAACTCGAGCTGAAATCCAAAATCACATCAAATTAATAAAAGAATGTTATTATGTCTTTACGTTGGCATAAATAGAAACTGTGTTGGGTGAAAGGACACTCTAACCATGTAGACAACCTTCAAGATGTGTGTGTTTAAACCCTAGACCGAACTAGTACTAAAAAGCCTTAACACCCTACTAAAAGCAAATACATACAATGTTTTTATGCCCGTACTATAGTCAGAGATTAACGCCTGGTTTCTTCAGCATATCGCAAGCCTGCTTTAATGCAAAATTTCACCTTATTTGCGTCAAGCAGAGCTCAAATAAAAGATGCCGTTTTTGATTAATTAAATTAATTATTATTACTTGTCTTTGTGTACTGTAGTGCATAGTAATTTTAATTTTAATATTTAATAGTTTACAGTGTAATTGGTTTTAAAATATTCTAATTATTGTTTTCTGTAAAAATTATATTTATGTGACCCTAATGTAACAATTTTTGACAATTATATTTTATAATAAACTATAGATAAACTGATTAAGACAAGATGGTTTTTTTACCAATTAGAAAACAACATTGCAAATATTGGCGACATTGCCAAATCTATTTGGATCCTAGCAAAGACGCCCTTTCTTTATCAACCAAAGAAACCGACGGTTAGGTTACGGCTATGATCGGTTGCTGAATATTTTGGTTCATTTATGAAACGTCAGCGGTTATAAAAACCACAAAATTCAAAACTGAAATGTTACCATATTATAGGCTTAAACCTCATGAATTTATTTATTTCTATTAATTTAATTTAATTTGTGTTATTTTATTATTACCTCTCAACAGCTAACATTAAGGCTTTTTAAAAAGATTAATTATCTTTTAGTTCATAATGCACACAACGTTTCAACAGACACACAAAACACTATACGCGTAACATGTGCAGCTTTTGTTCAGTTTTATTTGCATTTCAAATTTACCGCCCTAAGTAACCACGACTAAATGAAATTCACCGACTTTTGCTCATGGTGAGTGCGGTCGCAAACTTTGTAACCTTTTTTAGGTAACCGCGTTCCGTATATTAACCTGTTTTAGGATAACAGGCATTTTGGTCACTTCGGTTGATAAACGGAACGCTCTATTGATTTGATCCTGGATTCATGAATCCTAGATTTATTTATTAGAGTTTTTGTCAAAGTTTGTGGAGTATATATATGGGTAATTCCATTACTTTTCGACCAATTTGAAAAAGTCGACCTCTTTGATTTTGCTCAAATTTTCAGGGATCAAAATATAGATGAAAAAAATGAGATTCCCAAAATTTTGGACCTTAGAATAATGCCTGTTCAAAATGACACACATTTGAAGGGCAGAAATTATACAATAAAACGTCTTTTTTAGCTTATTTTGTATCTCAATTTTTGGGCTTCTGGAAAAAGATAAAAAGGTCCACGATGTCTCAAATTATTTCTTATTACATGTACTTCAAAACCCATATTTTTATGTTTAATATCGTGGCAGTCATTTTGATATATTAAGCTTCAAACGTTATTCCAAAAAAACCCGTAAATTTAGCAGAATCGCAAATCTTTGCTATCTTTAAACCGTTCTAACTTTGTCAAATCTTTACAAAATTTAATCCACAAGGTCTAGATTTCTTTGTGTTTAATTTCTTTTTAAAGTGATCACACAAGACTTTTAGAATCAATACGTATACACCACTATTTTGATGCAGGAAATTGTACATATTTTTGCGATCTTCAAAACTTGTAATTTTTAGGTCCCAAAAAAGCGCTGTTACCCTATGTCGATTTTAGTCAAAATTTCAGTAAATACTCTTTGGAGCAAAAGAAAAAAGGGTATCTATATGAGAAATGGTATATCGGGCATTATCAAGAATTATTTAATATTCAAAAATTGTTAAAATTGGCAAACCGCACATTTTTGTATCTCAGTTTTTGGGCCTTTAGAAAAAGATAAGAAGGTCCACGATGTCCTTATTATATGTACTTTAATTAAAAATTTCATGATAATGCCCGATATACCATTTCTCATATGAATAATCTTTTTTCTTGTGTTCTAAAGAGTATTTACTTATATTTTGACTAAAATCGACATAGGGTGACAGCGCTTTTTCGGGACCTGAAAATTACAAGTTTTGAAAATCGCGAAAACAAGTGCAACTTCTTGCATCAAAATAATGGTGTATACGTATTGATTCTATAAGTATTGTGTAATCACTTCAAAAAGAGATTAAACACGAGGAAATCTAGACCTTGCAAATCAAATTTTGTTAAGATTTGACAAAGTTAGAACGGTTTAAAGAAAGCAAAGTTTTGCGATTTTGCTAAATTTACGGTTTTTTTTTTGGAATAATGTTTAAAGCCTAATATATCAAAATGACTGCCACGATATTAAACATAATAATATGGGTTTTAAAGTAAATGTAATAAGGAATAATTTGAGCTATCGTAGACCTTTTTATCATTTTCCAGAAGCCCAAAAATTGAGATACAAATTAAGCTAAAAATTACGTTTTATTGTAAAATTTCTGACCTTCAAATGTGTGTCATTTTGAACAGGCAATATTCTAAGGTCCAAAATTTTGGAAATCTCATTTTTTTCATCTATATTTTGATCCCTGAAAATTTGAGCAAAATCAAAATGGTCGACTTTTTCAAATTGGTCGAAAAGTAATGGAATTACCCATATACTAGTACATTTTTATTCTATAGACCTTGTTTGTGCCTGTAAAACAAACGTAATTGTTATTGATTATTTATCTATTTTAATCAATATTTGTTTAAATTCTATCCAAGATAGATTTTGGGTGGTCCTAAGATTATTTGAATTTAGGATTATATTGACCGTTGCTTAGTTTTCAACTCAATCCGAGAATTAAGCGAAGATGCATTGGCCGATTGCCACTAAAGTCGCCATCACGATATCGGTAAATTAGCTTAGAGCCAATTAGTACGGACATTAAAGTATGGTGATACAACAATCCGGGCGGTAGACAGGCAATGATTGCTTCAAACCTCAAAACTATAAATAATTTGCAAACTATTACTTGGGCAATTCCATTTTAAACGGACCAGAGCTGGGGGGGGGGGGGGGTGCATTGAGAAACTTGCTCATGTTTTTTTTTAAGTTTCTATAACTTATTAGTAGTCTTTTGATCGGTATATGAGGGTATGAAACCCATAAAAAAAATTCTACAATTTTCTAAAGTTTTTTTGTCGTTTTTTAACTTAATCGCATTTATGTTAAATACATGAGCAAGTTTCTCAATGCACGCCCCCCCCCCCCCCCCCCAGTCCGTTTGAAATGGAATTGCCCACTTCTTAACAAGTCACTCTGAACTAAGAAAACACATGCATATTATGAACATTGTGACAAGACGACCGAGCATGTACTTTGTACTTGCCCGGCACTCTCCTACGCAAGAAAGTATTTGTTAGGGTATTGCTGGTTGATATTGCCATCATAAAAAAAACCTTCTAAGCATACATGAACCACATGAAGCGCATAAGTTAACTTGGAAAAGGTTTTATCTTTTGACTCAATCTAGATTCAATGAAATTCTTAAATTATTAACATGAATAAACAAATTTATTTATATAAAATATAGATCGTAATTGAATAGAAAAGAATTATTAGTTAAGAAAATAAATTATTGAAGAAACTTTAGATTGGTATTGAAACTAATGGTTACAATCAATAATAGCTCATTTGTTTAAGCCTTCTGTAGTTTCTACATATTATTACTATACACAGCAAGTAGAATAGTAATTTTTCAAAAATGTTATCTAAATTTGTTTACAGAAAAATAGTATATGTCAGTTGGGGTATAGCGTGCATGTAGTATTTTGCCCAGTTGCTCCATTAAAGCAAAAATATACAGAAACGCAAAACTTAATTCGATTGCAGAAATGACATAATAGACTAATGAGATTTTAATAAATATAATTTTAGAGTAAGATAAATTATTAGAAACTAACAACAACAAATTTTTTTTTGTAAAATTAATTACAGAGTATTTATACATTCGCAAAATTATGTCATTATTAAATCAAAAAACATATTATATTCTTTAATTCTTCTTTTTATGTTAACCGACAACATTTGATTAAATCTAGAACTATTTAAAAAAAAATATTATCAAGTATGTACGCGAAGAAGTATATCAAACATAAATCAATATATGTGCAGCCAATATTGATTGATTAGGCAGTTGAGTATGTTATTTAATGACAAATACATGTTGAAACTGCTACACTTAAAACAACATGTAATAAAATCAGTGAAAATAATAGCTCAATTACTCTACTTATGTTCATGTTATTATTAAACATTACATAGGTGCTACTGTGGAAAAAGACAAAGCAATTGTTTATTTTTTTTAATCAAGAATAGGTTCAATGATTTAAAAAAAATATAAAGTAATAGTCAAAGCTGTATATAATTGGTTAATATTAATTAATAATATACATACTACTTATGTTGATTGTTTTAAACTTATTTTCTATTTTAAAATATGCTTGAATTGTTCTGAATATTGCATTTTGTATCAACCGTTTCTTTTAACTTATTAAAAAATGTATCTATAACCACATTTGTTCATGGTAAAATAATATTTCTTTTTAATATGCATCTGTCTGTTACAATATTAGACCTCACGTTGTCAAGTAATGTTTGTTAAGTAATGGTTTTTTGTTTTTGTTTTTTCTTTTTGTTCTGGAGTGCAGTAGTGGATGCCAGTTTTAAAATCAATGAATTGGCGCACAAAATTGCTTCAATAGGGTGTTGGAAATATACATTCAAACGTTTATTTTTTATTTCAAAGTGAATAAACTCGGCGCCCAACACGCAGATAGTTATGCACCAGATTTTTCACTTTATACATGACAAAGTAATCTCATCCTATCGGTGTTCAGTAATATTTATAAAACTTCTTTGATGTTATTGGTGGTGGTTGTAGTTATGGTCTATTGCAACTACTTTTAAATTCAATTGACATTTTATACGGTATGAGTGATGCTATAGCGCAAAGGCGTTTATAATATGATAATATAATAATAATAATATGCTTTTTTATTTAACTTAATGTAATTTCATGGTCGAATAACGTCATCATATAAAAAATACATACATAATACATTTTTTATTCTAATTAATATCGTTTTACTTAGTCATAATACTCATTAAGACTATATGGTTCAATATGTACTAATAATGAAAATCAGCCTCAGCCATTCAATAATGAAAAGGTTTCATTTTAAATAATTTAAAAAAGTTTATTTTTTAAATTCTGTTTGGTAGGTTGTTAAAAAGATTTATACATTTATATAACGGACTCATTTCAGTTATACTTATTCTATGTAATGGGTAGTTGTAAGTATTGTTTACAAATCTTGTGTTGTAGTTACTACTCATTTCATGTACTTTAATTTGATTTTTGTTTGTAGTTAGTTTATTAATTAATCATATTGCTTGATTTTGTAGTATAAATATTTTATTGATACCCTAGAACTTTATTCCAAATCTGAGATGACTGTATATATTAGTTTTTTAAACAGTTCTTGGGTCGTTACGCCAAGAAGTTTAATTTTTAACGTTGTTTTTGATTGAGTATCATTAAATAAATATTAAATGTTATATTACTATAGTAAGTAAATTTATTGTGAGGAATTGTAAAGAATACACAGTAAGTTTTCTCTTTGTTTAGTGTTAGTTTATTTTTTCTAAATCATGTTTTTAATTTAGTATATGGGCAATTTTATTTTCTATTTCTATATTTTATTAGTAGTCTTTTGATCGGTTCATGTTTTTTAATTTTTTAATTTTTTAATTTTTTGTAGTATCCGATTCTGGCGCCATTTTATGTCTGTACCCTGTCAATGAGCCTCAAAAGCCATAAAACCATGAGTTTCCTCTGAGTGGGTCTGTGCAAAAAAGGAGTATTTCTGATCGATTTTACTAGTAAACATTTTTTTTGCGTTAAAATTGCAATTTTAAACCAAAAATGCGATAAGATAAGTTATTAATTTTGGAATATACAGTCAGGAGGAACCGACCAAACTCCAGGAGTGTATTCTACACGTGAAAATAATGTAAAAAACTCAAATGTTGTTATCTGATTTTTATTTGTTTTCAAGTTACAGCGTAATTAAAAATAAACAAAATTTTATACATTATTGTTTTGGTTATCATAGCGTTCTTATAATAAATGTTCAAAAATACCGCCATTTACTTCTAAATATTTTGTGCTTCGTCTACGCCTGGGCGCCTGTAGCTCTCCTGATGGAGTCATGTCTTTGTTTAAGATCGGCTGCAGCATTTCTAATACGTAGAATGAGTCCATCCCGAGTCTCCACTTTTACTTTGTACACTTCATCTTTGAACCAACCCCATAAACAATAATCTAATGCTGTGAGGTCTGGAGATCTTGGAGGCCAACTAATAGGACCACCGCAACCAATCCAACTCCCTGGAAACCTTTTGTCCAAATGTTGCTTGACCTGACGAGCAAAATGTGCAGGAGCTTCATCGTGCTGGTAGTACATTTGCATTCTGATGTTTAAAGGAACATCCTCTAGTAGTCCGTATAATTTATTTTGTAAAAAAATCAAGTAGTTGGCTTTTGTGAGGTAATTCTCCAAAATGAAAGAGTCTATTAAATATACCATCGACCATACTACACCACACGTTTACCGAAAACTTGTGTTAAAAATTACTTTTGACTGTTGCGTGGGGGTTTTTGTCTGACCATACATGACAGTTGAGAGTATTATTAATGCCGTCAAGGGTGAATGTTGCTTTATCTGTAAAAAGTAGGCGCGATACAACACGAGGATTATTATTTATCCACCGTCAAAATTCCATACGTTTAGGATAATCTTCCGGTTGTAGGTGCCGTACTCTCTGTACATGCTATGGATGTAAGCCTTGCTTGTGGAGTATGTATTTTACTCTTGTTTTTAGAATACTCAATTGAATATTAATTCTTCGTGAGCTGGTTGTTGCATCTTTTGCTAATACAGAATGTCTTCTACCTCTTCTAAATCTTGTCGAGTAGCTCGTTCAAATGTTATTTTAACACTGGGAAGCTTTCCGGTCTCGCACAGTTTGTTGAAAACTCTGATAAATACATTTTTATTAGGATGTCTCTGATGTGGAAACCGTTGACAATATTTTTCAACAGCAACTGTAGCATTCTTATTACAAAAACCATAAACAAACACTATATTTGCATATTTTAAATTACCGTCACACTGACACATTATCAAAACAAAAAAAGCTATCAAATGTTTTAGAACGTCAAACATGGCGTACTAGATAAAAAAATTTAATTATGCTATAACTTAAAAACAAATAAAAATTGGATAACAACATTTTAGTTTTTTTACATTATATTTTTACGTGTAGAATATACTCCTGGAGTTTGGTCCATTTCTCCCGACTCAATCTGTATAATAAAACTAAAAGCGAAATGAATCTATATAAAATACATATTAAGACTAACAAATTAGTCAAAAAAGAGGTGTGAGTTAGAAAAAAATGTATTAGGCTAAATTTGAATTTCATTTTAGTATGATGGTTTCAAATAATGTGTGAGAGTTTCCTATCGATTGAATATTTGATTGCATATTTCTGAAAAACGGTTTTCTTCTAAAAAAATAAAGAGTTAATTTGTAGCTGAGACGATTTGACGAGTCAGTAATAGAACATTTGTTGTTTGCTTTGAATATTGCAGGTGTAAAAAGCAGAGAAAAACGGGTATTACTTCCAAGCCACTTTTAATGGACGTGTATATTGAATTAATTTTTATATCGTCAATCAGTAGTAATAAAATTATAAATGGAATGTTTTTTATTTGTAGCGTTGAACGCGGGGCAAGGTGAAAATCAATTATTTAAAAGACAAACAATCTGTGACTCTTTATTGTAAGTGGTGCAAAAACTATACTAGGAAGAGCAGTTTCATGTAAGAGACAAAGAGATAATGAATGTTGAAGATGGCAACATGTCTATTAGTCTAAAAATATGAGTATTGTGACTTTACAGCAAAACTATGAGTACAGTGTTTTTAAATAATATATATTGCTAAGCAGTTTATCAAAGCTCAGCAACTGGGAGATTGGTATGGTCATTTAAGTTGTTGTTGGACTGGTAATTTGATGATTTTGCAAAAAAAAATGTTTTAGAGTGTTTTAAGAAGAAACTTTTCACCGTCAAACAATAATAAATTAACCTGTGGTACATGCACTAATATTATTATTGAGCAATCACTTATGATGTCTATAAAAACATATGGTGGTGTGGCTAGAGGAAGGAGTACTTAATGGTTTAAGCAATAGGTGTATGACATGCATACCATGTTACTAAAGTCTTAGAATGGTTTTTGGTCACAATCTCTTTCCTCAGCTTTCCTACATTATGTTAGTTTGATTAAAATTATCAGTGATGACAAAATTAATTGTTACTAGGCTGGCTCGAGAAGTTGGCCTACTTTCTATGGCAAACATGATGAACTTGACATTTGACACTAAAATGCATGGTAAAAAAGTTGCCTTTGATTTCACTATTGATGATTTCGCAAATCAGTTATAACAAGCAGTTTGAAAAAAAATCAAGTATACAGTTCGAGTAAGCTCCAAACCATAGAACGGAATAGAATGCTCAAGATTAAAAATCAAATACTGCAACCAGCCAACGATGGCATTGATTACAAAGTTGTAATGTGATATTTATTGTCGATGGAGGATTCCTACTGCATTGTGTAATATATAAAGAAAGAGCACGTTTAATACTATGTTAGATAGTTACATAGCTTATATATGAAAGCGTTTTAGTTATAACGTTATCATTGTATGTGATGGTTATAATAATAATAATCATTTATTAGTATCATTTAAACTGCAAATACATATAGAATCTAAATATGAATAAATGAAACAGGTCATACAGATACAAAATGCA
The DNA here is from genome assembly GCA_963932245.1 of Tachinus rufipes. Taxonomy (NCBI): domain Eukaryota; kingdom Metazoa; phylum Arthropoda; class Insecta; order Coleoptera; family Staphylinidae; genus Tachinus; species Tachinus rufipes. Next base: position 75,245,474 of record OZ010744.1, read on the forward strand.
ATAGCACATATTTAAAACTTTTTTTCTAATTAAAATTACATTTAACATAAAAAATAGGACAAAACAAAAGTTAAAATATACAAAGAAAACTGCTACGCGTTCAAGTAATTTTGTACAACGTAGCAGTTTACGATTTTTTTTTTAATATTTTAAAATCTTTGATTAACTTCATCTCTATTGGGAGTTTATTAAATAATTTGCACCCCATATGGTTTAAAGATTTTTTATATAAGTCTATTTGGTTTTAGATATCTTGACGCGTACTGTAACTATGATGTACAAAATTGTTGAATTTCTCATAATACTTTTAACAAAACAGAGAACTTCAAAAATATATACGTTTGGCAGTGTAAGATTAAGATGCTTTTTGAATGCATTTCTGCTTTTGAGATTAGAAATGATTTTCACAACACGTTTTTGCATTCAAAGTACTCTATTGCTTTAAGAAGACGTATTATATATAATTTCATAATAGAATAAAATGATGCGTAGTATGTTGATATCAGAGACTCATAATTGCACTCATGAATAAGATTTCTAATTGCAAAACAAGTTTTTGCCAACTTACTACATACACAATATGAGCAAACCACTTGTTATTGTAGTCTAATGTGATTCTTAACACTTAAGTTGTGGCTGCTAGGTTAATACAGCCGATAAGAGTTTGATCAATAATAATTGAGTTGTGATTATGTAAACTTTGTCTATTTTTAAAAAGTCCGCACACTTTTTTTTATTATATACGCATAACTTATTTATGTTGCACCGTGAATTAAACTTATTGAACATTGTTTCTATTTAAGTTATGTATTTCCCGGCAATGACAATTTGAATGAATAATGAATAAAGTTGGGCTCAATAGAGCGCCATGGGGCAGCCAAGCTCTAGATTACCTGAAATTGACTGTGTACTATTATCAATTATCACTGCTTGCGACCTGCTAGTTAGAAGTGACTTAAACTATTTTATTGCCACGCATCTTACATTATAGCAGGGCACTTTAAGTAATAACATCTCATGGTTTACAAAATCAAAAGCCTTAGATAAGTCAACAATGAGCCCAAAAGGTAATTCTTGATTATATAATGCTAAGTGTATATGTGACATAAAATGAAATCAAGTTGTGTTTACGCTATGCCCTGCTAAAAAACCATGTTGATTTTTATTAAAAAGTTTATACTTAATGAAAAACGCTATTAATTTAGTATTTACAACGGATTCAAATAGTTTTGAAAAACTGGACAATAGATTAATTGGTCTGTAGTATTTAATACAGTTATGGTCTCTTTTTTTAAGTGGAATAACTACTGAATTTTTAAGTTTAGACGGAAATGTTTCAGTTTTTAACAACAGGTTACTGAGAAATGTTAATATTTCTGATATATACCTATGCTGAACATTGTTTAAGTAGTTTTGTGGAAATAGCATCATCTTCAGCGGCGTTTGAGTTATTTAATTTATATAAGATTTTTATTATATCAGTTTTTGTAACTGTTTTCATATATTTTAATATGTTTGTCGACTTTATGTAATTCCAAAAAACTATCGCCATAAGTACTAAAAAATGTGTTAAACGCGTTACACAAGTCTTTATCGTTCTCATATTCTTGATGTAAATTTGAAATTGGAATATTATTGCAAGATGTTTTATCTTTGATTAGTTTCTACATTGCTTTTATTTTATTATCTGAGTTTCGAATGTAGTTGTCATTAAATAACCGTTTTGCATTTGCAATGTATATTTTATAAATTTGCTCATTTTGGATAATAAAAAGTTTTAAGACTGAATATTTATTAGAAAATTCTTTTAAATTTTATACTTTTTGTCTCATTTCCATTATTTTGAGAGTGGTCCAGTTACGTTTGTATGTGAGGATGTTAAAGTTTTTTTGAGTTGAAACTCTGATTAAAATAACTCGTAAACTTTTTTAATAAAATATTAAAAGCGTCTTCTGCACAGGTACTATTAATTACCATCGTCTACACATTTTTTTTAGCAGTAAAAACAACAAGTTTGTGATTAATTTTTATGTTGTCTGAAAGATTTGAAATTGCCAATACCATCATGCAACAAGCAAAAAATAATGCTAATGTTCTTTTTATCAAAACAGTAATTCAACAGTCAAATTCGTATACTGATATTATTGTTGGCGAAGATGTGAAATCATTGTATTTTTTGAAGCCTGGTAAAGCAAAAGTAGAATCAAAAATGTTTTCTCTTTACAATTTAGCATTGTATTCAAAATGTCTGAGACTCATTTTATTTTTCTATATTTCTGCTCTATATTGTAAAACCACCAAAAAACGTCCTGTTTTTTTGTCGATAAATTTTGATATTTTAAATTTATTCAATTGATGAAATTTAATACAGATATACAATTTTTGTCTACGCTTCTTTCACTTCTATTAAGCAAACTATAAAGTTTAAGTATAGTTTGGAACTGACGAAATTGATCTTGAGAACTAAGGATAGGTATTACAAATAAATATCTTGGAACCAGTTACAACTCTGCTTTAAGCCGCTCCTGATGTATTACTCAATACAATATTCTGTAAAACCTGTATGACACTGTCTATAATTATGTCTTGAATTATATATATATATAATTATAGATCGACCATTTCCGTGTGTAAAACACATAAATTATCAAGGTCACAATTATATCTTGAAAAATTTAGAACATGTTCTATTTTCCCATCTATAATCGACGCGAACGTGATGTGCGCATATTATTTTGTATATTGTAATTTTTTTTCAATTTTACCACTGCAGCTCTACATATAGCAATTGCTACCACTTTTTTAATTTGTTCTGCTTCCATTTTTTATTATTTTCATTAATTGTACAGGGAGTTTATAAATGAATGAAATTATGTAATAACTTTAAATGTGCCGCTTTTTTAAAATTGTTCACTAAACTATTTGTTTTGACAGATCAACTTTGACAGCTGTCAAGCAAACATATGAAAACATATGTAGTATAGTGAACGATTTTAAAAAGGCGGCATATTTAAAGTGATTACATAATCCCATTCATTTATAAACTCCCTGTATAACTAACTGTAGCAATAATCAATTCAAAACAAATGACATAACCTGCAAAGTGTAGTTTTTTTTTATTTATTTATTTATGCTTTTTACGGCTATTTTACATCGCCACAGTAAGTCTACGACTTGTTTAACATTGAAACTTGATTTGACAGATCATAGATAAGGCGCAGGCGTGGTTTTATAATTATATAAAGAATTATTTACAGTGTCATACAGGATATAAATTTTATATATGGAGTTATGGCACAAATTCTAATAAAAATTATATATATAATTCAAGACATAATTATAGACAGTGTCAAACGGGTTTAACTGCAAGAAGGGCTGTGGCTCTAATTGTGGATGATGATTTGCACTGTTATATAGTTTATAGTTAATTTTATGCATAACTAGTTTTAAAAAAATATAGATAACGAAGAGATTAATTATGACCAATGATCCAAACTTTCTCAAACTCCAAAAATGAAGAAAATTTATAAAATTATCACTATAAATAAAAAATTGCTATTAATGTACCTTTTGAATATTAATTTATTATTTATCATTATTAATATCGGTCATTAATTACCGTTGTGAAGTAAGTACTTTTTGTTCTTGATTCTTTAAAACGCTATATCTTATACTCTTACAACAATATTGAGATATTTGAGACGTTTGATCTCGCGTAACTCAAGACGCGTCAAACAAATCGATGGACACATTATTGGGAGCCACCATACTAAGGTGCCTGTTTTGTTTTCCTGAACTATCACTGTTATAATATAATAAGAAAATAAAATCATACACCTTCATTCTTTACGAGTATCACATATAACATAAGACTTGTATATGCATATGAGCCGTTTATCTTAAGAGATCAGATCAGTAACTCCACTGATTTGGTTACAAAAAGCTTAATTATTCACGCTGATTTCATGACGCCAATCAGTTTAAAGTCATTGCAATAAAAGCAATTTGCAATAAATAATAAATTGAATCAGTGAAAGGGTTACATTTGCTGAGAATAATAACGAGTAAACAAAGTTGTTTTGTAAATCGTGGCGGAATTTATAAATTATTGTTATTTTCCATGCCAGTATTTACTTGATGCTTGGAGCATACAAACGTGGTATCCTATTCACAACCGTGCTGAGAAGATATATAGACGAATAGGTTTTGAAATAATTATTTTGTGAATTGCGTTATTGTTTACGGAATATGAAAGAGTTAAAATGGAAACAATAATAGTAAAACTTGTAAGTAGAAATTATTGTTTTATATTTGATTTAGAATGTAATTACAACAGCTAAATATTTTACTATCAGGAAAGATTAACATTTATCCAGTTTATTTTTGTTTTATTTTATTAATGGATATAAATATTTGACAAAAAACAACAACACAAATTTATTACTCCGCGCCGTGGTGAATCATATTTGTGTAAACAATTATAAAATTTTTATTTTAATGTTTCATTTGCTACATTAATAGTTATAATTTCAAACTTAATTATTAAATTTATTAACAGATCACTTTTACTACACAATATTTAAATTTACTTTATATTTAATAAAAACTAATATTATATAATGTATTTATAATTATCATTTTAATTTTACTACTTATTTCATTAAAGTAATTTATTATTGTTACGAGCTTTTTGCTTATTTAATTTAATTATTTATTTGGAACTGTTTGCAGACGTATTATATTCTCAAGATAAATCATTTTATTTCAAGGTGAATTTTGAGTTAATCATTTCTTAGTCATTGTAGTATTCGTAATCACTTGTTTATGTAATAAGTGCAATTGCTGATTCTTAGGAAAACATTATTAAATTTATGTAGATTCAAAGTATTAATATATTTTCATCCAATTATATAACTGTTGTTTTATGGTTAAAAATTGAAATAAAGTTCGTAAATCTAGTTAATAAATAACAGATCATTATTATAATGAAAATGTACTTGTTTGATATTCATTGATTAACATTGCCTAATTATAATAAAATAAAGTGCATATTAAAAATAAACACTACTTATCTGTATAGTCGATCCATTATGTTCTACCTAAACACATTAATAATTAATTATACATGTGTTAGTGGGTAATTATTTATTAAGCACCAGTTTATCGTACGTTAATATTTGTATTCAGAAGCGAACCACATCCGACCCGATCGATGGTTAAGATTTAACATCCCCAAATTCTAATTTGGAATTAATTACAACATTTATTTTTTATACGCATGAATTTAATTAAATACCCTAATATAAATTTCCTTGTTGCTATGGTTTGATCTTGTCTTTTATTATTATTAAATTTCTAAGTTGTAGTATTTTCAGTTTTGTAATTTATTACTTAGTTTTAATATCTGATTTCTGAATCTTTTAATAAATTATTTTATTGTTAGTATAATTTAATAAAATATATATATATATATATATATATATATATATATATATATATATATATATATATATAAAATGTACACAGGAGTTATAGTCTAAGGTAGAGCAGCAGAGACAACGTGAATCGATATCTGCTTGAGAGGCATTGAAGAAGTATTTATAGTGAATTGTGCTCTGTGGGGTATACTTTTGAATTAAAGTTGACTTTTTAAGTACGATTTTTGTCAAGTTTTGCTATCAATTAGAATTATGTTTTCAGGGCATCATTCAAAAATTACTTCCATTTCAATAGTGCCGTTTAGAAATTATTTTATAATTATGACATGAAATGAGTGCGCGTCTAAGAATGATCAAAAATGTTCAATGAAATGTCAAACGACCGCTATTGATTTTTGACCTAATTATCACACTCGGGTGCAAAAAAAAACGAGTACCCAAAATTTTTGAATAATGAGAATTTTAGACTAAATTAAAAATATTAATAAACCTAATTACTTCAATTGTTTTATTATTGCTATATTGGCTTGACAGTTGAATGCTAATTATGGTTTTTGAAGCTGAAGATAGTGTAGTTGTAGCTTTTATTCAGATTAGTCAAAGTCGTTCTACTATTTACAAAAACTTTAGCGGTGTATAGAGACTGGTAGAAATACTCGTTGGCCAAGATCTGGCAGAAAAAAAAACATTTTACAAGATAACCGTTTCATTGTGATGATTTTACCAAATTTTCATTTAACTACTGTAACAAACCTACCCGCGTACTGCGGCTAGTGCTGTTATACACATAGAGACTTATCAGCATAGTTATGTATGCAATCCACATGGTTGATCATTTGTTGCATGCGCACACTGCGCACACATTTTTAATATAACCAGTGTAACCAGTAACATGTTTTTCTGCCGATTTACGGGTATATAAATCCGCAGATTTAAAAGTACATTCAGAGTTTGCTCGATTGCAACGTCGTGATCTTATATGCTTAGTCGACTGGACAGTCTTAAGAGTAAAGAGTATTAAAAAATTGCTGGTAAAGGAATTAAATAGCCCGAATCTCTGTGGAAATATATATATTGTGTTTGAATTCTTGATTATAATTGAATTATGTTTTAGTTTATTATTTTATTGAATATATATATATACAGGGTGTAGATTAATTGGCGGATAAACGCCAGGTAACTTTATAGATGGTGCCAAAAGAAAACGAAAATCTTAATTCCAAAATGCTGAAAAACTCTTCGTTTGGCCTCACGAGGTCCTCAAAGTTTCAATTTTGTCAATACAAATATTGTTTTAATTGCGTACCAATTTGCTTTCTTTTTTAGTATAATAAAAATTACGAGGTTTATTGTAACTTAATGATAAAAAACATTGAAAAATGTGCAAATTACTTTTGAAGAATAAATCAAATTTAAATTAAAAATACGCTTGGCAACGTAGCAAAATTTTTAATAAAATTCAAATTATAAAGTAGGCAATGCAATAAATGTCAGGGGGTCAATTCTGATCTCCGGTGACTTTTAAATTCAAATAAATTTCAATTTAAATATTATGATATACTTTATTCTTTTGATAATCATTAATTTAAAATTGTGTGAGGTTGCACATTGACGACACATACCGCATTATTAAATTATGAATGGTGTTTTGATGCATTTGCGAAATATATTATGTTGCGTTCGTCTAGTATGCGGCGGTCTGCCTTATGTCTGTCTCGAATTAACAACTACGTTGCCATGTCAATCCCGTGACCACCCTTGACAAAAACCATCGGTGACTTTTGTCGTTTCACCATGCGGCTAAAATGCGTTTTCAAAATAAATGTGTGAATCCAGCAAATAGGTACTATAATTGTTATTGAATTATAGAACAATTTGTACATTGCAGCTGATACAACTATTATAAATTATTAGATTCTGTCATAAATAAAAATATTAATTATTTCAATGCACAATTAATTGTTTAAAAATATATTTAAAATAATTGACATGAATATAGCAACTCTGACAGATTTAACATTTAACGCCGGCGATGCTTGAGAGCGTCATAAATTCGATATCGATACGTGCTGTAAAGTGTTTAGAAGTAAACGGTGGCCAATTTGAACATTTGTAGTTTATAATAAAAAATAAAATTTGGTGTGTATATTAAATTGCCTCTATTTTATGTGTATTAAGTTGCCTACATTATATGTTTGAGTTTAGAAAGTTTGCAACGTTGCCAAGCGTAACAAAACTTTGAGGACCTCGTGAGGCCAAACGAAAAGTTTTTCAGCATTTTGGAATTAAGATTTTCGTTTTCTTTTGGCACGGTCTATAAAGTTACCTGGCGTTTATCCGCCAATTAATCTACACCCTGTATATATATATATATATTTATTATTAATGTCTATTTTTTGAATAAAAAAATATTTACCTCTTGGTAACCGCCAGAAAAGCACATTAGACTGTAATGGAGACAAACAATTATTTTTGTTTGGATACAAGCGTATGGCCAGTTCGGCGACGATTGGTAGAAGTTGGTATAAAAACTTTTAGACCAGCAGTTTTGCAAAACTGCTCTCATATCATCCCAATGCAAAGCTGGAATTTTCTGGTAAACATACATACTTTTCATCGTTGAGCCTAGATTTTGCCTACAATCACAAAATAGAAAACGAGTATTTTTAAGTCTTGTGCCAGTTATAGAGGTAGTTCAGTTATGCGCGGGTATATCTTAAGAGGTTTGCACAGAATTGGTATTTATTGAAGGAGGTTTTTTGTCGGCACTACCATATGTTGCAGAGGTTTAAAAAAAGTGGTGTTATTTGCATCATTTATCGGAGATGATTTTGTCTTGATGCAAGATAACGTGAAACTGTAAAACATGTTTGGGACGTGTTAAAATTTGCTCATGGAAGAATGGAAGAGTATTTTGCAGAATTTTATAATTGAGTTGATTTAGTGGTATGAATTGCCGTATGCAAGTAATTTTTAAAGCTAGAAAAGGTAATACGAGATATTGAAAAGTAACAAAAAAATGTTTTGTACAAACGGCTATCGACCGTAGTCTTTCAGCCACAATATTTAATATTAATGCCAACATTAGAAATTAATAAAAATTTTATAAAAAATTGTTAAAAATGCTCACTAGAACTTTGGGTAGCTCAGAGCAATTTGGATTGTAAAAAAGCTGCGTTGATGAATCTTGAAATTATACAATTTTCTTAATAATTACGTACGGTGGTTGTTATGTCAAAAAGGGTATTACCACTATACAGGGTGTCAATAATCTACGTGTGTTTTCTTGGTAACTTCGTTATTTTAAATGTTACAGAGTTGGTTAAATTAGCAAAGTTGGGCAGAATTTTTGTTTTTAAATATTAAAAAAAAAAAAAATCGGTTGTTTTTTTTAAACTTAAATGACTTTTTGTCTATTTACTCTAGAGCAAAAATAAAAAATGTAGATATTTTTGTGTACAATTTAAATAAATTAACAAAAAAGTCATGGCATTTTTGTTTTTTGAGATATAAACCAAACTTTTTTTGATTTCAAAAATGTATAGCTTGTTATATCTCATTTAATTAGTTTTTTTGAATTAAAACAAAAAGAAGAATAAATTGATAGAACAATTATTACGACATATTATAAGAGTGTCTTGGAATTAAAAACAAAATAAATCATCAAAATATTATTTATTTTTTTATTTATATTAATTGTTATAAAAATATGGGTTTATTTGTCGGATGAAGAAAATTATATGTTATTTTGTTACTATACAACCATAGTATTGTGATTTAACAAAAAAAAAACAAATTTGGAGTTTGAGAATAGTTTTTGTTTTTTTTTTATTAGAATTAATTAAAATTAATAATCAACATATTTTAATAAATTAATAACATATACAATAGCTTTATTAACAAACTAACTAAATAATAGTTAAAAATACTATAAATTAAATTAATTATTATTGTAATAATGCTTCAAAAGGACCACCGTTTTCTTGAATACATAGTTGACAAAGTTTTAATATATTATTTTGTACTTTTAATAAAGTATTATGTCTAATTTCTGTTAGAGCTCTTCTAATTTTAGTTTTCAGATCATCGATATTATGTGGCTTTTCTTTGTGTTTGTAAACGTTTTCTTAATAGTTCCACACAAACAATCAATACGTGTAAGGTCCGGAAATTTAGGAGGCCATACAATTAAACCTCTATTACCTATCCAATTAGGAAATCTTTCTGACAAATAAATTGATACGATGTGTGCATTGTGAGCAAGCGAGCCATTATGTTAAAAATACTTGAAATTTTGGATCAAGTTCAATGGAAGATCATTCAGTAATTTTTCTAATTCATTTTATAAAATGAAAGATAGCGTTTGGAATTCAGATTTTCTTCATAAAAATACGGACCTAATATTTTTGTTTCAAGAATGCCACACCAGACATTAATAGAGAATACATGTTGATCTCGTTTTTCAATCAATTGTTAAGTGTGGATTTTCTTTCGACCAGCAAATATGATTTTTTTTTGTTTAATAACCAATTATTTGTAAATTTTGCGTTGTCAGTAAATAGAATTGATTGAAAAAATAGTTGTATTTCTTCAATAAACCATGAAACATAATTTAATCTTCTTTCAAAATCTGTTGGATACAAAGCGATTCCAATATAATGATAATAAGGCCTAAAATTATTTTGTTTTAATATTTGTTTTGCTTGTTCTTTGAATACGTTACACTCTAGTTCAATCTCTCGTACATACGCGGTTGGTTTAAGAGTATTGTATGCCAAAACACGTATCTCTGAATCTTTATTAAAACTAATTTTGGCATCTTTTGGTTTACAAAATGATCTATATTCTTTTAATATTTTTTCAAGTTTTGCAAACAAGCTTTTACTTTGCTGTTTTTTTCTATGTATATTTGTAGGTACAATTCAGATGCTGCTTTTATATCACGATTACAATTGTAATAACAAAACAACAAACCATTTTTTTCTCTCGTCGAATAAGCCTAAAAACACAACAGTTTTAAATTCAAATGTTGTTTAAATAAATGCGTTCTCTTTGAATAGCTGTAAACAATTAAATTTGACAACTATATCAATAATTGAAAAATTATATTATTATTATTTTGTTTTTAATTAAAAAAATAAGCTTTTTATTGAACTCATAGCCATAGCCATTTAAAAAATGCAAGTTTGGTTTATATCTCAAAATCAAAAATGCCTTGTCTTTTTTGTTAATTTATTTGAATTCTACCCAAAAATATCTACAGAATATATTTTTTATTTTTGCTCTAGCGTAAATAGACAAAAAGTTACTTAACTTTGAAAAAAACAATCGTTTTTAGTTTTTTTAAAACATTTAAAAAAGTTAATAACCTATGACAAATTTAAAAATGGCATTACGTTTTTCTGAAAATTTTGCCCAACTTTGCTAATTTAACCAACTCTGTAACATTTAAAATAACAAAGTTACCCATAGAACACACGTAGATTATTAATGTATATGAGATAGTTCTGAGCTCAAATGGGTAATTAAGAGTTTTGTACCATTTTGAAAAATCTAAGAAATTGTAAAAAACTCTAAAATACGTATTATTGGATATTGAACTACTAATGTCTAGTTTGACCAAATAAATAATAATGAAAATAACTTAGTGATATTAAGAAGTTCAAAGGTAGTTGGATTTATGTTGCTGCCAAGACTTAACCTAACCTAGCCTAACTTTATATAAGAAAACTGAATAAAATAAGTAAAACAAATATATTTAAAAAACCGCAACTAGTTTTACAAATCAATTGTTAATAGATAATCGGACATTGAAAAATGTCCGAATATCAGTCAAAAGTTCAATTTATTAACGGTGAATACCTTATATATAACATTACATTCAGAACCGACTAAGAAAATTCAAATTGAATTCCGATCTTTTTTTTTTCAACAGTAAATTTTTATTTACTCTTCTAAATAATTTAACTGTAATTAATAGCACTAAAAAACTACAAATCAGATGCTCTAATATGCCCTGAGCTATCATACATTAACAGCTCTACTCATAAGTTAAAAATTAAATTAAATTAGTTAATCAAAGAATATACACATTTTTCTTCAAAATTTAGAGTAGTTAATTCGTTAGAACTTGCTAACAATGTAAAAAGTTTAAAAACTCAGTTTTAAGTTAGTCTTAAACTTATTTTTGAAATTAAAATAAATTTTAATTCAATAGAATGTTATTTAAACAAAACACAGGCCTAGCTATGGGCTCATCTCTAAGTCTCTTGTTAGCTAAAATATTTATGGTTTCCTTCAAAAAAAAGATTTTCAATTTAGACTTTGCTAAGAAACATATTTGTTTTTGGTATCGATATGTTGATGATATTTTAGCTTGCTTTAAAGGTACTTCACGCCAACTAAATTAGACATTTTCTAACTTACGTCAATAGTATTTATCTCAGTACTAAGTTTACAGTACAGACTAATACTCAAAATAAAATTAACTTTTTAGACTTAACGATATGTCACGATAAAACTCTTTCTTTTGATTTTTTTTTTAAAGCAAACTAAACAGACACAATCGTTCAGTTTAACCCTGTTCACCCTAATAGTTACAAAATTGCAGCCTATCATTCAAAGGCCTACAGAGCTTTTAGCCTACCATTAACACGAAACTCTTGGCAAAAGTAGCTTAATAAAACCATATCAATAGGTCATGGGTTAACAATAAACACAATTAGAAATATTATTACTAAGAAAGAGTATAGTCTCACTATACAATTAATTTATCTTAAGATAATAGTCACAGAACCCTTAAAATACATTTTAATAACATATTTTAGCAACATATCTGAAATAAAAGAAAATATTTTCAGTAAATTTAATTATAAAATAGCGTTTAAAAGTCAAAATAGGTTATCAAACGTTTTACTTAACGCTAAAGACCGCACAGATGCAGTTTTAACATCAGGAATGTATGAGTTAAGTTGTCCCTCTAGATTTAAAGAAAATTAATGCTCTTTCAGATTACGCTATCTGTACCATTTACAAATTGTATTTTAGAAAATAGCCACACATTCTAAGATATTGATAAACTTAAAATCATTCAATTCTAAAGGCATACGATTAATGGGTGTATTCCCTACGAATCAGTTAAAAAATAGCGGCCGTTATTTTTTTTAGCAACCGCTAAAATGCAATGCGTATCCGTACAGCAATTTCCGTTAAATTTTTAGCGACAAGAGTTAAAATCACCCGTTAATTTGATTATTTTTAGCGGATAAAAGTAGCTGCCGTTAATTTTTTAACGGAAGTTTATTATTTTATTAAGTTTACTTTTAATTAATAAATATTAGCAATTTCAAGAAAATATATGATTACGAGTGCATTACTGTATTTTATTAACCTAAAAACATAATATTTTCACATATTTTATTGAATTTACAAATACAACATAGAAACTCACTTGATATAAGTAATACTTATTTGATGCCAAATAATGCATTTTTATTACTGTGTGGAAATGGAGTCATTATTAACATCATCAGATCATTAATTCTAGCCTATAACACCTTATTATTTATAACATAATAGACCATAATCAGACTGTTCTAAATATGAATGCAAAAATTCTTAGCTTTTAACAAACGCAAATTACCGATATTACATGGAACAGCAAATAATGTAGTAAAAAGATTGTCTTTAAAGAACTCTTGTGTTGCTTAAACATTACTACTTAAAACACTTTTGTAAAAAAAAAATTATTTAAATTTACATTTGCGGTGTATTACATAACACAGTATTTTAATAATAAAAATTTTAACTTAAAGCATTCAAAAGTAATGTCAAGGATATAAATAGGCAAAATAGAAGTAAGGAACGTACGTAATGTTTATTATTTACTTTTAATAATAAATATATAAAAATATTTTTGACATTAAACGTCAGTTTTTGAGGTTAAAATTGATCAAAGACAAACGTTTTATTCTTATTTTTAACGGGGTCGCAAAATTTTCTTAAATTAACGGCTTGTTAAAAAAATGTGTTACAGAAATAGCAACAACGCTAAAATATTTAACGGGCTGCTAAAATCACATTTTTTTAGCGTTAGTTAAAATTAATCAAGTTGATAGAGAATAGGCCCATAAGTTTGTTAGTTTTTCAAATTACTAAATCATAAAAGAATCTTGCCGTAACTTTGTTTAATGATCAAACCGACTTGTTTAATTTTTTTTTAATTAAAATTTTGAAACTAAACAACGAATCTATATCTAAATCTTTTTTTTTTATTTGTCTTATACGGTTTACAATCTTACATAATCTTCTCTGGAACGACCATGTTGTTGACATAGCTTCAAAAATATCTAGAAAACTATGATTTATTAATAGATGTAAAAAGTTGTTTACTTATGTTTAAGTTTTGCATATTTATAAAACTTATAGTCGTTCTTGTATTGAATATTGTTCTCAAGTATAGGGAGAAGCATTGGAGAGTACATTAAATTTTCTAAACTCTATTAAAAACAAGCTCTTTGGATCATTGCCAATTCAAAATTGACTAATGAGATAGATACTTTACAACACAGGCATAATGTTGCAGATCTTTGCATTTTTTATAGATATTCTCTTTGACATAATTTGAACGAAATAAAAGACATATTGCCATTTAAACAAGTATTTACTCGAAGTACAAGGCTTGCTAGGGATTCTAACAAATATTCACTGACAATTCAGAGATGTTAAACCAAAACTTTTAAATGATTTTTTTAACTACTTTCTACTATTGACACATAGAATAAACTTCCTAATTTAGTATTACCCAAGACTTATAAGCTACAATGTTCAGTGACTACTTAAATCTAGACTTCAATGTGATAGTTTCAACGAGTGTGGTTCCACCCGTTGAAATTCAAAAGTATTTTTATGTTGTTGTGACATATTTAGTAAATCACAAATATTACATTTAAAAAAAAACACATCGGTAGTATACAATTTTTTTTTTTACAAAACTAATTCTTGGTTTTATCATTTGTATTTTATCAAGACGTACTAAATTATGCCACGCATAAATATGATCATTTCCATAATAACTGTATTTTGTATAATCAGTTTTTGATTTAGTAAACATATGTTTTATTTTATATATTTTCTTGGTTAATTATGTTGTAACATAACAAGCCGAGTAATTTTGTGGTATAGAAAACACTGCAATTTTTTTATTATTCATGGACATAAATTATCACATAGTAAATAAATGTCACCTACATTGCTTATGATATTTTAATAGAGCTATTCTCAACCGCATTACTGAACAAGTAAGGACACTTATACCGATTGAATCTGTAAATAGAACTGTTAAAATTTTTAACATAAGCTATTTAATAGAATCACTGAAATACTTACAATGTTGTAACTTATGAAAAATATCTAAACTGCTGCCAAATGTTTTTAAATATATTTGTATCTCTTATTATATATAATATAACACATATTTCAAATAAAAAAATTATTTTAATAGACATGTAGGAAATATAAAAAAATATTTTCACCACAAATGAAACATTTATGACATTAAATTTACTTCACTTGAAAACTTTTTATTTCCGGAATAACTTTTTAAAAGATTGTTTGACTCATGAATAAATGTTTTTATTTGTTTCATGAATTTTTTAAATGTGTTAAATAAAATAAAATCTTTATTTATTTCTGCAATAATAAATATTGCCTTAAATGTGCAAAGTTTTCCAACATTTGCCAACGCTATTTCCTATTTTGGTAGTTCATCTAGTTTTCTATGCTTAGATTTGTGCAATGGTTGATTATAGTCAATGGATTGTAGTTTAGTAACAATGTTTGTTAATTTAATTAATTGTGCAGTGATTGCAAGTTTGATAGAGAATTTAAAAAACAACTCAGTAATCAATTCTATTGGTTTTATTTTATACAAAATAAACATTGAAAATTTAAAATACCAGAATTAAATAAATTAAACATATCCAAGATTGAAATTTATAAATAATTATGTATTTCTGCATGCTTGATTTTATATAGCGCAGTGTAATTAATTAATAAACTACTGATTAAAAATCAAAATAATAAATCTTTGACCTTTTATATCTTCGAAACTACTATAATAATTAATATTTAATTTGATAATCTATATTTTGTAAAATGGTTAATCTGTAAATAAATAAATATCAGAAACCACAATAATTAATAATTTATTTAATTAAAGCATTCGAATAGACCATTAAAGTTTACTGCTCATAAATTTCCAATAACTATTTCCCATAAATGAAACTTGTTTAAAAATAAAATGGATTAACAATATCAACAAAAAAGTATTAAATCCCAACTACAGAGATATTAAAAATTAAAAATTAATAATAAATCATTCCATGGTTGAATTATGTAAGATTAGGAAACATATGATAAAGATTTATCATTATAGAATGCTAATGATATTGCAAGTGCTGGCTTATAAATTATAATAATACCAAAACAAATTTATTATTTGTGATTTTAGCTTGTTAATTTTTGTTTATAGATGAACAGATTATTTTTAGTATATAAATATTTTTTTTAGATTAACAAATTAAAATAATACTTATTCTAATTAAACGAGTTTTTATTAAAACACAAATCAATTTGTCATGTTCTCTCCATTATTTATGTGTCTAAACCTAAAGTGTTGTTATATAAAACTATGTACTAAGCTGCACGTCAGTAGAGGTGGCTCCATTATAACTTTTTAATTCGATTTTCTCAGTTTTTTTTCTTCTCTCTTTTCTCAGCTCAAGTTGTTATTTACCTTCAAATTTCTTCACCTCATCAAACTTTTAATTAAACGACGTCGTTGCTGGATTATAGCTCCCTTTTATTCGCCGTCCGGGTACCTTAATTATGAATAAATCATTAAACTAAAGAGAATTTACAGAATTAATTATTTTTAGAATAATCAATTTAATGGTTGATGTATGTATATCAAAATCTCAGAATGAAAATTTGGTTGTTTGTAATATTATTACTACTACTATGTCAAGTTTTGTTCATATGATGGTTATTACTAATATTTTGTCTGTATTCAAAAATATTTGAATAATGATGCTTAATGATGATGAGTTTATAGTTAACAATCTAACAACTATCATCTATTTGTAATAATGAGATACGGTTTTAGATCGGGCAGTATTTAACTTTTTTTATATAAGAAAATCAATAGTTTTTAATATAAGTCTTCATAGATTATTAAAAAAAATAACTTTATTATAACTACATTCAAGAGTGTAATTTATGTTATTTCATTCTCAAACATTGTAATAACTAAAAATGATTTATGTTGAATAATAAAAGGGTTATATTATATTATAAATTAGTATTCACAAACTATTCCGCAACATTTTCGTATATATCTAGTAAATCATATATTGAAAATAGAGTGAAGAATGTTTTTAATAGTTACATGATAAAATAGCTTAAATATTTGCAATAACTGTGGTTCGTATATATTTGCATTGTTTCACATTATTATATTATCTATGAATACTCGGGCGAGTTACTTATTTAAAATGAAATTCATTAAAACTAATCAATTTAAATTGCACAATCTATAGTAATTATAATACAATATATTTTAATTATATTTTATAAGTTATCTTTGATTTCTTAATTTATCAATTATCTTATTTATTTCAGTTTCGTCTAGTACTGCAGTACCTAAATCTTCATGAACACATAGGTAAGATTACTGTCAAAAGTTATTTAAATATTAAAAAAAACTATAATTATTTATTTATTCTAAAATATTAGAATTATTTAAAAAATGTTAATTAATATTTTTTTCCATTTTAATTAATCACTAAAAATTAAAATTAATTACAATAAAATACATTTAATAAAATAAGTATATCTAGCATGTACGTTAAGACTATTGTACCCAACAATTGCAAAATTATATAAAAACTAAATAGTAAAGTTTGGGTTCATGCACAGCAGTGTTACAATTAAAATAAAATGTACACAAGTTTTGTGTATTTACGAGGATAAGTTTTAGTTTTTTTGATAATAATTG
The DNA here is from genome assembly GCA_963932245.1 of Tachinus rufipes. Classification (NCBI taxonomy): domain Eukaryota; kingdom Metazoa; phylum Arthropoda; class Insecta; order Coleoptera; family Staphylinidae; genus Tachinus; species Tachinus rufipes. Next base: position 75,262,967 of record OZ010744.1, read on the forward strand.
TATATTTAATAATTACCTAACCATAAGATTATTCTAGTAAAATAACGTAACCTAACTTTACCTCAACGTTATTCTGGTAGAAAAACCAACATACTTTGTTATGGATTCATTTGAGAATGATTTCTTAACGACTACCCACTAAATTTATGATTATTTTTGTGTTGCTTATAGGTTACTCTGTGGTATTAATGCAACTTGACGCTATTTTCTCCGAAGTTTTTCTGACAGCTTTTACACATTGTAAGCACTTCATAAAATTAGCTGTGTTTATACTGTTTATAGCATGCACTATTTATTACTTGCATTAGTTATCATATAGCCATAGATTTACAAACGCTTTGGGGATGGCAGTTATATTTGTATTATATACCTGGAAGCTATTTAACACCTCGGTATTCAAAGATGAAAATATTATAATATACAAAAGTTTAATTATGCTAAACTATTTGCAGTAACAGTTTGCTTTTCTGCAGTTTGCTCTTAGGGTGTTAACTGCTCTTGGATAAGCTTGTCTTTTTGTGTTGACTCAAGCTGAATATGTTTGAAGTTTATGAAGTTTTTTTTTGTACTATTATAAGGACCACTTTTTTCTAGATACAAATATTTATCTCTTTTTTTACGATGTGTAATTTTGAAGCAACGTAATTTAAATATTCTACTATTTTTTTTAAATCTTTCTTAAATGTTTTTAATAATATAAAAAGATGATATCCAATATTAGTTTATTCCATTTCAGGATAAATAAAATATATTTGTATTTAATACAATGAAGTGAATCAACTTATGGGTCTGTTTAAATAATCTATTATATTTTGGTATAACAGTATACAAATTAAAAACTATTGAATTAGTAATAACTTAACTATTAAGTTAACATCAAATAAACTATTCATTAATATAATATAATCGATACATGGTTAATTAACGGGTAATTCGGTTATCAAAGCGCAATCCTTGATTATATAATTACAATTTGCAGATGAAACTATTAAACCAGATAGGATATCATATTTGATATACTTCTTTTACATGGAAATGAACCTTCGGAGGGGGATGCATGATGATGTAGGATATCGTATTAGGAAGGAATTTATATGTAAATGTATACTTCAAATAGATTCACATATTAAATTTCAACGGCTACCCACAATCCACAATCTAATTTTCCCCAATCTTAAATGTGCCCAAGTAGGGATATGTATCATCTCCGGAAAATGTTACCACTAAATAGGATAATCTTTATTTCCGCTTGATGAAATGTATATATAATAAAGTTTGAATAATATATATTTTTGTTTAATGAATTTTTTGCAGTTTAAGCTGTTGTCATATTATATAAATAAATAGTATTGCTCAAAAATAATACATACTTTGTATAATACATATATAAGTAATTATATAATATAAAGGCAGAAAAAAATAATGTGTTTGTAGCTGTTATTAATAACTTTTACAACAATATATACACTTTGTTAAACAGAGTGAAACTAGTTTATTAATTTAACTAAACGCAAGCAGTGGAAAAAGTATAGAAGCATAAAATGATAAAAGTAACGCTATTATCTATTAAATTTGTGATAAATAATTCAAAGAAATTGTAAAGTTTGCAGAAAAAAATATGGAATTGCTTTTCTTGTAAATTTAAGTTTTCACTTCAAATCAAGAATATTTTATGCGTTTTGTTGTGGGACTATTCAACCAGGAATTGAACTTGCAATTGCGGAGTCCTGTTTTGAATTTTGTCACCGGTTACTTTTATCACAAAAACAAGAATATTTAATTAAATGACGTCATTTATATAACAAAAGTTACTGGTGATCAAAAACTACTATTGTTTTTGTTAAACATTAAACTTATACAGGTTGTAGATTTGGATAGTCTTACATATTTAGACCCAACTGTAGTAGCAAAATAAATAAGTTAAAAACTGAGTAGGAAAATATTTAGTAGTGTTGAGTTACTCAAGCGTACTACAGCATACACGCTAGGATTTTTTAATTTACTTGATGATGTTTAGACGAATCACTACACAACTATATTGTTAATATTAAAAAAGTACTTGTGTTCTTAGTTTTTTTTTATACAAAAAACTGTTCCCGGTTTAAAGCAATTAGTATATTTTATATTTATTATTTATGTAACTAAAATTGCATTAAGTATAAAAGTGTAGGTAGACAAAATGCTAGGCTTTGTCAATAGTTACTGCGCTTTCATGAACAGGTTTGGTAGTAGAATGTGGTTTAGTTTTTGTGGAAAGTTTAAAAAGTATTGTTGTTTTACCAATATGCACCACTGGATTTATTTTTGTTTTGGTAAATAATCTGTTTTAGTATGCAATAGAACAAAAGTTTTTTGGTTTTTACAATTTGTGTTTTTTGATTAAAAAATTCTTCAGCAATGTTGTAGTAATGTCAATAATTTGTGTTCTTGCTAGTTAGTTTAGTTATAGCTGTCAACTATAAGAATAAAGAAAACAGTTATAAACCTTGACGCAGACAATATAATCAAGACGAGTTTTTGTATATTGCCGGCGTTTGAGCAACTGTAGATGTTAATCCAAAAAGTTGTAGTTTGAAAGTAAAAACTTCATATTTTTTCATAAAACAATTAATGCACAGATTTACTTCACTAAATGATTATTTTGAGTTATTTAATCTCCAAATATAGGGACATCAAATAAAACATTTAAGGACAGAATTGTCAGGAATGGTTCCGTGATAAACCACCGGGAGCGCTTCACTCGCACTGTAGTAAAATACCGCCTATGCCGCCGATCACCCAATAAAATCAAACTACCAATTGTGTAATAAAAACAGTACCGAACGTAATGGGCGGAGCAATCGGTGGGCTTATTGTTTACACCCAAAAGTATACTCATCTTCGGTGCTACTTTTAAAGCAAACAAATAATCATTTTGTGATAATTTTTGCGGCATAACTTTTTTTATATAAATATCATTAATATGAACTAAGTTTGAAATAAATTGAACAATTTTTACCACTAAACTTTTTTATTTATTAATATATTTTTACCAAAATAGCTTATTCAAATGTTGTTATTATACTCATAATAATGCCGAAAACGGAAATGAATTATCTTAATTAACTTCCGAGAAAAGCTGCACGATAGTTTTATGCGACAATTTTCCCACCTTAAAAATTCTTGGTAAACTTTAAAAATTATTATAAAAAAATCACAAATACTGCATTATATATGTTGCATTCTTTTGTTACAAAATGCAATTGCATGCAGAATTAAGTTGTTTTTATAACTTTTCACTTTAATGGGCCATCTTGTATATGTTTTTGTTATTGAATTTATTTGAGATGAAAGCTTTGAAACTCATTGTTTGTATGCATAAAAAATTACCTGATTTTATTTATAGACCTACTCAATCTCAAACAAACTAACCACAAAACTTTTATTAAATGCTAAGGCAAAAGAACAATAAAAAATAAATTACAATGTAAAAAGAAATTTTATAAAATAAATAAAGAAGAGACGCAATGTCCTCTAATGAGACAGTTGTAAAGCAAATAAATAAAGCCATACTGATGAGAGGTAAAATCTCGAAACGCGTCTATGTATGTTTTTAGTTTAGGATAATTTTTCATAAATTTAATTTTTTATTGTAAAAAGAAATGATTAAAATTTACTACAAAAATGGTGAGAACTTTTCAGTCACAGGTCGCAAAACTAAACCACTTTTTGGTCGTCGTAAAGCATCTTTACGGTCGGCAATAGTAAACTTGGTGGAAAAATTTGAGATGTTGGGACAAGTTTGTAATGTGAAGAATCGAAACCGTGTGCATCGCTCAAGAACACATGAGAATATTGCTGATGCAGCCCGTATTGTTAAAGAAAACCCAGGTTTGTCGATTTCTTGTCGATCTTTGGAATTAGACATTTCACAAACGACATTACACCGTATTTTGCATAAAGACTTAATTCTTAAAGCTTTTAAAGTTCAGTTAATACAAGAACTCAAGCCGGTCGATCACCATAAACGTCGTATCTTTGCTGATTGGGTCCTTCAAATGCATCAAAATGATTCGGAATTTCATCGAAAAATCATTTTCAGTTATGAGGCTCATTTTTACCTTGTAGGCTACGTTAATAAACAGAATTTTCTCATTTGTGGTTTAGAAAATCTTTGAATGATTGTTGAAAAGTCTTTGCATCCTCAACGTGTCACTGTTTGGTGCGGTTTTTGGGCTGGCGGTGTGATTGGACCCCAGAATTGGAAGATATTCATGTGGACGACGTTTATTTTCTGCAAGACGGCGCTACGTGCCACAGAAGCAACGAGACAATCGCAATTTTGCAAGAAAAGTTTCCTGATCGTGTTATTTCTTAAAAAGGTGATCACAATTGGCCATCGAGATCTTGTGATTTAACAACTTTAGACTTTTTTCTTTGAAGCCACGTGAAAGATAAGGTTTATGCCAATGCTCTACAATAAATTCAAAACCTTAAAGATGAAATTCGTAATGTTATCGAGGACATACAGTGGCAAATGTGCGAATTCGTCATGGAAAATTTGATGAAAAGAATGTAGTACTGCAACCGTAACCGTGGCGGCCATTTGACTGATATCGTTTTCAAATATTAATGGCATACCTTCCTCTTTACAATGAAATAAACATTTATTGATTTCTCTTAAAAAATACCCGTTTTTTTTTTATATTAAAATAAAACTTATTATTGGAAACCCTATAGTTAACAATTCTTTGGGTGGATGAAGTTTAGTAATAATTATTTTTTTTAGTTTTAACATTTTTATTACATTTTATTTGGTATTTAATTTTTAATTTTGTTTTTTAATTTTAGATTTTAATTTACATTATAATCTACTTAATTGACTTTCGAAATACATTGATTTAATATTTATTTTATATAATATAATTATATAATAATAATAGTTGATAAAAATATATAAAAAATAATGTATAAGCTTTCATATTTTTGTCGAAACCTAATCTGCTTCACTTAGTATTGGTTGATATTCGACTCTTATTTGTAAAGTTACATCTTACATGTAAAAACTAGAACTGAAAAACATAGCTTTCTGGAGCGTAAACAATTTAAAATAAAACAACTATCAATCTATTCAATCAAAAACAGTTTAAAAATAAATCATTTTTGCATAAATATTTCATCATACTTATTTTCACATATTTTTATGCAGATTATCTGTACATCAATTTCATTTCATTTTGAAACATCCTGTTTGTACTCAAATGTGAAATAAATATATTTACTACCCACTACTGTTGATGGCTATTACAAAAAATAGTTTATTAACACACACTGCAATTGCAAACTTTAATCAATTTCTTGCCAAGAATAATATTAGTTAATCATGTTGTTCTGTACTTGGTATTGTTATATACATTATATTGACATACGAACTGACATTGCGCAAATAATATAACAAGGAAGCGACAACGTCCCATGACAATGTATCATCATAACATAAATACGTCAATTATGTCTCAATCAGACGCTTTAGACAAAGTAATTACTGAAGCAAAAGACTCAATTCTTTATTAATTATTAATATTTGAAAGGAAATTTAAGTTTAATACTATGTACTAAACTTTAAAAAATAGTAATATATTCAAATTAAAAGTAATACATATGTTTTTATCTAATATAATTTTGTGTAATAAACATATTATTTTCTAATTCAACGTTACCTCGTGCATAAGAGTAAATATTTGAATCTACCTACGTCACAACTATCCGATCATATATTATATGTGGATTTGTATAGGGTTTACCGCCATATAATATTCAAGCTTTTAGTTATGAACGTATTCACATACATTATACTCATCTCACATCTATTCATCTATATTGCGAGATACTGTGACCTGCTTAGTTCAACTTGGACAAAGCGGACTGGACACAAACACGTCATGTACATTCAAAAATGTTATTATTAATTAAATTTGTTATATTTGTTAACTATATTTTATGTTATTATTGATTATTGCAGTAATAAAAAGCATATTTATTTAACTCTGTTATATGTTATTTCTATACACATTGGTAGATTATAAATAATTAAAATAGGTCACCCAAAAGGTTTTTGAATAAATCGACAAAAGTTATATAAAATTTATAAATATAGCATACTGAAATAATGAAAAAAGCTTTGATTTACAGAAAATACAAACTTAATGTTTGATATATGCGCTTAAATCAATTAACTACGTCAACAACATACATACATATTTTCAATTTTCAGTTCAGGAAACATTCAATAATTTGTTTTTCAGATAAATGGATAAATGGATACGTATACCGTTAAATAATAGAATATTAGAAAGACCGCCGCAATGCTAATATATTTGTACGTAATTGTGTATGCCGCTCCTATAGATTTACCTGTCATTCTAACACAACAGCTATCCACTATTCGCTATCTTTGAATCTCGGGAATCGGTTTTAGATTTGACTAATTACACTTCATCTAGGCTTAAAAAACAGTCAATATATTTAATTTTTGAGCGCAATTAAAATATACGCAATTTATTATTTAGAACTGGATGGCCGAGTAATCGAACAAGAACTAAGGCTCAAGTACCTGAGAGTTGATATGACCAGTTACGGTGATGCAGAGGGCGAAGTTAGGCAACAAGTAGCTAAAGCTAATAAGGTAGCAGGTTGTCTAAATGACTTAATATGGCGCAACAAACACCTCCAGCAGAAAACAAAATCACGCATCTACAAAACAGTCATTAGACCAATTATCAGAAACGACTGAAATGAAAATCATACGCAGAATTGCAGGAAAAACACATTGGGATAGAGAACGAAGCAACGACCTAAGAAGATCATGTGAGGTAGATAACGTAAATGATTGGGTGACACAACGCAAAAGACTATGGGATGAGCATATAAGCAGAATGGACGAGGACCGAACCGTGAAAATCGCAAGAGACAAGTCGCCAATAGGGAAGCGTAGCATAGGAAGACCGAAGAAGAGATGGAGTGACAATTTATGACCGTTGCGAAACCGATGAAGAACAGGCTAGTAGCCTAGAATGGAAGAAAGAAGAAGAAGAAGAAGCAATTTATTACACATTTTTCTTGACTTTCTCAGTTCAGCGTGTCTACGTTTGCAACAACGTTTTAAATTTAAATACAAAAGCAATATTAATATGCGCAGAAACTAATAAATATATGGTAAACTTTTTGCAGTTTGATCATAAAAATTTATGCTATTATGACTTACTCAACAATTTTGCGTTTTATTAAACAATAAAATAGTTTTAAGATATTTACAGACTTTAATATTATTGTTTGTTTTATATTATTAAAAAATTATGACGCAAAGCTATTAACATTGACATTAAAAAACAAACATATTAAAATTTTAGTATGCGGTTAGGAATATTAAATAATTCGATTGATTTATGTGCGTTTTTGTAAGACATTATAAATTTGTGTAAGATTTTATTGTTAACAATAAATAATAATGTAAGAATAATCTTATACAAACTACAAAAACTTTTATAAATTTATCGTAACGATAGATTATTTAAAAAAATGCTGTTTTTCCATTTTTCTGTTTGTTTTTTACAATAATGATTGTTTTTTTATTACTTAAACCATCTAGTTTATTTACATTACATTTAATTTTAACATTTTCATGGATTCTATGCATTCAATTTCAATTTTATTTGTTTTTTGCATAACAATGCCCAGATTAAATTTTTTAATTTTACTTATGTTTTCTGCGTTTTTTCTTAAGTACGCTCTTTTTTGGGCCCGTATGTTTGAATGTTTTTACATATATTCTTGAAATATTATTTTTTTCAGTTTTTTTTTGCTGTCAAGTCTTGTCCGCATGCAAACATTAATTGCTTTTTACTGGATCTGCCAGATGCACAACTATCCTAGTTTTATTAACATTTATACTTTTTTCTATTATAATTAATCAGTTTATTAGCTTTTTTATATTTGTTCTTAATTTGACACTAACGACTACATCGTTAGCATATGCGAGTAACTGTAAATTTATTCTGTGAATTATTATGTTTTATGCTTTTATTGCATTTTTTTTAATATTTTCTCCCGCCGCACCGATGTACTTATACATTTCAAACTTTTCAGAAATAATTTTTTTTTCACTCAATACATTGGTTTCAGACCTGAAAACAACAAAAAAATTTTTTTCTAGTTTCTAGTCTACCATGTATTATTTATAACAATAATAATTGTCGTTATTTTTGTAATTTTACAGGTTCTCTAAAGTGTTTCTCATTTTTTGACCATTTTGGCTTCTAATACATGACATAATCTACTTCTCATTATTTTCGATAACATCGCGGCATAACGCAAGCTCAATTCCGGCTACTTTGTGTCAAATTTCTTGTTTCAGCTCTGTGTGCTAAAGATTTTTGATATCAATATCTTCTAACTGGTTTTTAAAATCTCTCTTGGGTTTTGTAATTTTCTTTTTGCAACATCTATTCGGCAAACACACGACGTTTTAATTGATTTCTAAGTTTCAGTTTTTGTTTTGAGTACGTAAAGCTCAGTGGCTGCGATCAATGACAAATTGTTGTTTTTGGTTCTGCAATTACACTTTGACATTGGCAATATTCTGCACAGAGCAAACTCTGTATTGAGGTACGGCAAAATGGCGTTTGAAAAGTCGTTTTTGAAAAACGAAATACAACACAAAATACACTTTTTCTCGATCTTCTATTTTTATAATCGGTTTGGACAACTTTAATGCAACATCTGTTGTGTGTTTGGTTAGGACTAAGATTGATTATGTTGCATACAAAACAACGTTTAACATTCACATATAACTTGATGCTTTGAAAATATTTTATATGGATATGTTGTTTATTAAACGCAGTAAAAAAAAAAGAAGTTTGTAAACAGTAAGATCTTTCCAACAGCCAAATTTCTGATAAACTTAAACTAGTACAAAAACGAAATCCAAAAAAAAGCCGCAAGAGAAATTGCAAGAAACAAACATAAATAATATTACAGGAAGTGTAACGGGAGTATACAAATAAAGAAAATCTGTTGCAAAGACAGAATAAAAAAGAAATTAAATACTACTAGAGACAAATCAAATAATACAAGAAAAGCGGATTTAATTAATAAATAAAAAAAAATGTGGATAACGTTTTTTACACAAGAACTTTCAACACCACAAATTTGACAATTTTGCTTATTTACGTACTCGTTGAGTTGAAAATGTGCTTTATCTGAAAAAATGATTTTATTTGAGAAATCTGCGATAATCTGCTCCAGCAACCATTCCGGTAGTTTAATTTCTTGCGTCAATTAAACCTTATACGAGTGCAATTACAGAACTCTTTTCAAAATTTGTTGCAGGTAATGTTTATTTCTTGACTACGATCCTGAATGGATGTGCCTGCATTTTCGGCTACCTTTTCCTTCACTGCGACTATGTTTTTAAAAGACCGACCAGGACGGCAACGAACAGTAGTCTTCTCATTCATCAGCGTAGATTTTGTCTCTAATTTTTCAATTAAACTGTCACTTGTCAATTCATTTGGCGCATTATTGTAAAATAGGGAAAATATTTTTTTAGTGCGTTTTCACAATAATTAAACGTTGCTCGATTGAATACTTCTCCATAATTTCTAATTGCATAGTCTGTACTTGGCAGATGTCAACAAATAATTACCGTTTTTGTTGAGATACTCTTTATAACACCACAAATAAGAAAGTCAAAAAGATGATACGCACACTTATAAGAAATTATAAAACCAAACAAACCCTGAAAGCTATAGAAGCAAACAAAAAAAATTAGAGTACCAAAATCAAATTTCTCAAATAAGATAAAAGAAATTTTCATAGAAATATAAAAATCATCTATCCCCAACCTAGTAAGACGTTTAGAGTATATATTGAACGTAGGTTTAAATGACATTTCAGAAATAACAGCAGAAAAAAACCCAAAAGACCTCGGGGGAAGACCAAATAACATCAGAAATGCTGAAAAAGGAGGTGGCACGTTGCAAGCAGCCCTGCGAATACTGTTGAACAAATGTATGTACAAGAGGAAAACTAAACAGATGAAAGAACTTTGAAGAACTATTTTCCAATAAGCTTACTATTTTATTTATACAAGCTCTTGATGTAGATTATTATAAACAGATTTTTAACAAAACTGGATTTATATCAACTATAGAGAAAACAACAAAATTTAACATCCTAATAAACATAGCTTGTATAGATTACCACAAAGCGATTGACAGTGTAGAGCCTTCTTGGCGGCAATGGACGACGCAAATTCTACATAAAAATACATAAAGTAGGCTCAAAAATTAGCAAAGACAAAAATTATAGATGTCATGAAGCAAATAGCGGCCTTCAAATGTGGCGATGACACGTGGCTAGAAAAGATGCAGTACAATTAACGCGTAGAATTGCCATTTTGAAGATTCCGAGGAACCATAGGGAAAACAGGAAGACTTCAAATGTGATGGATCGATGACATCAGGACTACAGCAATGGATGAGAACAGCAAACAACATAAATAAATAAAAATAAAAAGAAGAAATAGATCATAAACCATGTTCACAACAATCATTTTATACTTCTTTCAAAAGTTGAACTTGGGTTTATTAGATTGTTTTGTATTGATTTTTGCTATAATTGTCAAAGAGTGAAAGGTTTTTATTAGCACCCTGTATAACATAAAGCATGTAAAAATAAAAGATAAATTCAATGCCAACTGTTTTATATTTATTCGTTTCAGTAAGTAGTAAATTAAAGAAAAAGCTTTATGAGATTCATTAAATTAAAATTTAGTTTGAGGTAATCATACATTTTAAATAGTTAATTCAGTTGTCAAAACATAATCTATAAAGCATATTTGAAATTAATTTCAATTGATTTAATTGTTTTTCATTGTTACTAACCTAAACAATGAAATTCAATTTTGTTTTATAGCGTTACCAAATAGCGTTTTATAATGACGTAATTATAAACGCAATATAGAAAAAAATTAATTTAAAATCTATATTACTATAGTACTATCATAATACAGACATTTTTCTTGCAATTACAATTTCATTAAACATAGTTATTAGTATACTTTCCCAAAGTATAAAAAATGAAATGTTTGCAGTTCGTGTTTTATATCCAAGGCCTAATATATGTCCTAGGAATGTGAGCAAGGAAGGTAAAGCGAAGGATTTAACGGAGCTTATTGACATGTGCAACTCTCGCTTTGGGTATTACTGCGGCTTCACTGCAGAAGAAACTGGTATTTTTTTATGAGAACACGGATTTATACGTTCCGATTACTTCCTGCATCTATAGGAAAGTAGGGAATGATTACATGTAATCTTTTAGTTTAAATAATTTTTTTATGATAAATAAGCTTTTGCATAAAATTCTATTTGAATTCTAAATAGAAATTATTAAAATACTGTTTTATAAATAGATATAAAAATAATAAAACACATTCTTAATATAGAATAAAGTAATACGTGTAATGTTTTACAGGGAAGTAGCTTGTTTTCAGATTTTCAATTCAGATTTTATTGCTAGGGGCAATAAAGTACAGGAAAACATTTATGCAGTGATTTGATACTTTTATGCATGAAACAGTTTTCTGATTTTGATTTAATAGACTGAAACTCCTGTTGACAGGTTTATGAATGCTTTTATTTTTTATTGGTAATCGGTTGTTATAAATGCATTTAAAACATTTCTCTCAATCAGCAATTCGTTGCGGTAAACATGATCTCATATTGAAAACAAGTTTGAATAATTTATTTTAGGAAATGAAATTTATGAATTTGGCATTAATCATGGAAATCGAGCTCCGTGACTAAATAAATTTAATAATTCGGTATAAATCATAAGTTAATGAATAAAATCAAAAATGTATTTTAATTAGTTTAATATTTCTATTTATTCAACTTACCAATATTATCCTAATTAAGTTAATTTTAAACTAAAAAGAAAAATACTTTTGTTGTTGTTATTATCATAAAACATTTTATAAAAATATATACAAAATTCAATAATTTAGTATTTACCCTATTTAATGAACTTCGTTGAGCATAAAAACGTGGCAAACAGCTCATGCAAATTATGTAAACGATGCAAGATTATTTGAATTATTAGCACGTGTGCATACACATCAGCCGCTGTATTTCGTGTTTTTATTTTCCGAGTTTAAATCTAATTTCATCGCCATCCGGGTTTAAAATGTTGATGAGGGGACTTTTTCAGCAGCATCGATCGAAAATAAACACGACTAAATGAATTGCTATTAATTAATTTATAATCTTTTAGAATATATGAATTCGAGTTATCATTAATATAATTATAATTATTACATAGTACTATCCACACGTAATTTATTTTAATTTTTTTTTTTTAGTTTTAATTAAGATGTAAACATTTTTTTGTTAATTAAATTAGTTTTTGTCATTACTTTTAATTATGATGCTTTTAAGATGCGTCATTTAGTGTTCATATAAATTAACTTTTTTTTAAATTTGTTTACTATTTAATGTAATTGTATACACTTTATACGGTTTGTACGTGCATAAGCATATTTTATTAGATAGATACCTAGTTGTGCTATCTGATAAAAACAATAGAAAAATATTGTGGATGAATTAAAACATGTAGTTTTTAGTTTTCTTTGATGTCTAAAAATATTTTAAAAATGATCATTTATATAAATTTGGTTGTAAGTCGTAAATAAAAACGCTATGCATTGTACTATAAATAGACACACATGTATAATAATTGTGTACATTATTTAAATTGATTTAACCTATTAATCTCATCTTGAAAAGTCCAGATGGCAACCTCAGGCTATGCTAGCTAAGTTGGTGTAGCAGTGGTGTCGGTATCTCAAGGGTGCTGTAAGATTTTTTAATAATAAAATTTTGCAATTGGCAATAATTAATTTTCTTTTAAATAAATTATTATATAATATTAAATAATTTTTTTTTCTTAAATTCCATTATAATTTTTAGTTTTTAGGTTGGATTTTTTGAGTATTTAATTTTATGGGTAAATTTTCAGTTTTTGTTTCTAATTTTGAATTGTTAAACTAAATCTTTTTATTGATAAATAGAATTTTTCATGTTTTGTATTAGGGTGTCACACTAAAAAGGTTGAGAACGATTGGTGTACATTATAAGAAGTCGAGGGTTTGATTGTCACTTAAAGCGTGTTTTTTGAATATTTCATACATTTTATGTTGACTAATAAAGGGTCTACATACACTCTGGAAACTCTGAGGAATAACGAGCGTAGATCTTTGATGCTTTCTAGAGCTAACTTTATTTATTATTTTTACAGGTCCAAAACATAGTATGCATTCTCGCTTTTTCAATTCTGCATTTGGTTTATACTAAATGATCCCAGAGTTTATTCCCGCATGTGCCTAGATATGTGTATTTGTCCACTTGGTCTATTGTTTTGTTGTTGAGAAGTATCGTCTGCAGTGATGGATTATCTGACAAGCATATATTTGGTCTTTTTAAGATTGAGATCAATTCCGTTCTTTTTGCTGACTAATTTGATCTTTTGCATCATTAGCTGAAGTCCTTGAGCTGTACTCTCCAATATAACAGAGTCGTCCGCATACCATAAGTTGTTAATTATCTCGCCGTTGATCGATATTCCTTCCTTCACTCCATCTAACGCCTCTTTAAATATTTCTTTCGAGTATATGTTAAACAAGGTTGGCAAAAGCACACAACCCTGCCTCACACTTTTGCAAATTTAGATATTTTCCATGCTTTGGTTTTCAACTCATACTGCTGCCAGTAGAGGTTTGCCTTATGTGGATGTTTTTGTCGTTGGCTCCGGTAGTCTTGAGTATCTTAAGCAATTCTTTGTGTTTTACTCGATCGAACGCTTTGCTGAAATCTATAAAACACAAGTGTACTTTGCAGTTAACGTCTCTGCATTTCTGGATTAATACATTAAGCGCAAATAGTGCCTCCTTGGTACCCAATGCATTCCTGATACCAAACTGCGTGTCTTCAATATGGTCTTTGCATTGTCGGTGTATACGGCGGCGTATAAAATTTGAAAAATATCTTAAGGGCATGGCTCATTATGCTTATAGTACGATATTTGTCGCACTGCTTTGATGTTGTTTTTTTTTGGAATAGTAATAAATGTGGATGGATTTGAGCCATTCTTCGGGAATTTTCCGGTATCATATACTGCATTATATAGTTGACTAAGCGTATTTATGGCATTTTTGTTAAAAAGCATATTTTAATTTAGTATGTACGAGGTAGTATAATAATTTCACTAGAGAATTATCAGTAAAAAATTTAGAAGTACGCATGATAAAACCAAACATCTTCATAGTAGATGTGGCAGTGCAACTAACATGAACATCAAAACAAATATTATTATCAAACCAAACACCTAGATCTAAAACTTTGGTTTTGCGTTTCAATGCAACGCCATTAATAAGATATTCCGAGTGTAATGGATAACGCCGGCGATAGAATGAAACTGTATGACGTTTGTTTACATATAAATGAAAGTTATTGGCACAACACCAGTTTACAAGTTTTTCAAGATTTTAATTAAGGACAGTTACATCATCATTGTTTTTTTTTATATTTAGAAACAGTTTTATATCATCCGCATAAGCTAAAAAAAGAGGATATTAAATCATCAATATATCACAAAGAGTAAGGAACCTAAATTAGAACCTTGTGGTACACTAGAACTAGAATAATACTTGCATGATTTAAAACAATTATATAAAACATAGTTGAACCTAATATCTAAGTATGTAAAAATAAGTTTAATAAGGTTATCTGTAAGTTCATAAGGTTCAAGTAAAACAAAATGGGTAATGGTGTCAAACACACTACTAAAATCTGTATATGCTCAAACTGATGTAGACCACGTAATCTAGTTAGTGACTGTAGAACGATCTGACAGAAAACCGTGTTGATGAGGAAAAGCATATTTACTGACATGGTTTAAAATTTTACTATGCAATATATGCTAAAATACTCTACAGAAATTTGGTAATAAAGCAATTGGCCGGTAGTTGTTTATTATTGTAGCGTCATTTTTTTTATGTACTGGACTAATTACAGCTGTCTTCTTAGCATCTGGAAATATACTGGTTTAAATAGATAAGTTAATTATGCATAGAAGTGGATGAACAAAAGTTTGTTTACAGTCTTGTACTAAAAAAGATAGCATACAATCATTCCTTGCCGTATTTATAAACTTATTTATGCCAGCAAATACATCAGATTCAGTAATAGATTGCAAATGCAGCAATTTGCAATTTGAAATTAATTTAGTACAAGTAGGATGAGTTGCGTCATATGTTTTTGAAAATAAAGTTGCAAAAGCGTTAACTATGTCTTGTGGAGACTCAAAGGTTTCATCACCACAGTATAATTTTCCTGGAATTTTAGTAGTTCCCTTTTTCATCCGAATAAAATCCCAAATCCTTTTTTTTAACTTTTGTTCAATGTCATACATGTGCTTTTTGTATGC
Source organism: Tachinus rufipes (assembly GCA_963932245.1). NCBI lineage: Eukaryota > Metazoa > Arthropoda > Insecta > Coleoptera > Staphylinidae > Tachinus > Tachinus rufipes. The sequence continues at coordinate 75,278,486 of OZ010744.1, forward strand.
ATCACTTATCTGACATTTAGTTAAAGCACGCAGCCTCTCAAATTTAACACGATAAAACGTTATCTTTGAAGATTTCCATTTCCGGTGATAGTAAAGCTTTTGTTTGATATTAAGTTTTATGTCTTGAAAGCATGGTGGATAATGATTAGTGTACAACGTATATTATAAGATACGTTAATATCAAATTAAAAACAAATAACCTTGTAAAAAGCTTTGACAGCGGCATTAACATCTGTATATGTTTCTAAGAAAACCCATTCAATTTCAAGCAAATTTTGGGTGGTAATCATCTTCAGGCACAAAAGGGTTAGCTTCCTTATACGTGTTGACATCATTTAATTCAAAGTTGCATAAAATTAAATCAAGTAGATTCCCATCTCAATAAGTTACATTATTTAATTGTTGCATTTGAAGTACCACACTTCAGACGCAACAATTAAATAAAATTTATCAGACAAGATGTTTTACGACAACCTGATATAAATGGCACATCACGAAAGCAAGGTGTGTTAAAATCCCTAACAATCAAAACAGGTTTGTTTGAAATATTAATTGCAAGAGCTTCAAAAAAAGACTCACGTGTGTCTATGGGGGTATCTTGGGGTAAGTAAACGGCTACAGAATAAAATAGAAATGAATTGAAATTACATTTCAAAACAACACAGTCAATTAAGTGGACTAACAAATTTAAATGTGTAGTATTTAACATTTTACTTAATAGATTTTTCTAGTATTTTGATAATAAGTATGTAGAAAGTTGTTTCTGTAGCATTCTAGTTTTCTGAATTTTCAGTTACATTTGTCGAAATTCCAGCAATGTGGCGAATTCTCAATCTTAATTGTCCAGCCGACGTACGACGTAAAAGATCTTGTTTTACTTCACGATAATACATGGTTTGCATAGGCGTATTATCACGAGAGTTGTTGATGTTTTTATATTTGTTTTATATTCTTCAGCGTTTTAATGTTCTTAAACAGATTATTTATATTAATACCACTAGAAAGACTCAGCTTTAAGGGACGTGAATTATTGATGCGGGTAGGATTATGTTTTCCCAATCTGATCGGTTGTAGCTCGCCATGCTTAACCTTAAGAACTTATAAAATGTCTCGTAATAATTCAGAATCGTTTTTTATTTGCTCATTTGGTTGAGTAGATTCTAATAATCCAAAAATAACAATAGTACGTTTGCGTCTATTACGTTTCATAATTTCTTGGATTAGTTTTTCAGTAACTGCTGATGTAATTCCAGCATCTCTGGAGTTAAGTTGACTTACTTCAGCATGAAGCTTAGTGTTTCTAGATTCTACGGCAACAATACGTGAGTTTATGATTTTAAGTTGGTTGATAAAAGGGTTTAGAACATCTAATTTAAATTCTCAACATTTTGGGATACAAATTTATTAACAAATTGTTCTACCTTAGGTATTGCAGGAGAATCAATATTATCGTAAGAATCATCAAGCGAAAGACATGTTTCACACATCTAAGTATCAGTGCTATTATCACTGCTGGCTTTATTTATGTAGTAATTGGCTCTAATCACATCTAAGTCGCATAATATGTGAAACCATTTATGATGTTTATGTACATTAAACATGTAAACTATTAAACGGTTTTGGTAATCTTTTGGCAGATTAACAAATCTTGTACAGATCTGCAACTTCTAATGTTTTTTTACGTTACTGCAAACAGTTTACCATTTTAAAGTCTTATTTAGCAGAATTGATACTTTCTGCTAAATTAGGATATTATTGTAAACTGTTTGACAATTTTAGTAACTTTTTAACTTTTTAAATAATTTTTTGAGAGATTTAGTAACACTGTTAACAGTTTAAAATAAAATTTAACAAATTATACTGTTTAACAAATTTTTGTATTGCTTCCAACTTATGGTATATTCATTACACATGGCTGTAAGTTGTTTGGCAGTTTTAGAAACTTTTTGAAATTTTTAGTAATTTGTTATGTTTGTCCAATCGGTCAAACAAATACATAATTTGTTTGACCGATTGGAATACAATATGTCAAATATCTAGCAGATTGTATTACATTGCTGTAAAGTGTTTGACAGTTTAAAATATTGTTTCAGAAATCTGGCAAATTTATGCTAATTTATTTTTAAAAACTATTTGATAGATGTAGTCATATTTTTAATAGTATAGTAACTTTTTGACAAATGTAATTACTCTTTATCAGTATTTTTTGCAGTTTAGAATACTTTTTGCAGGTCTGTTATATTTCTGCCAACATAAATTATTACTATAAATTGTTTGACACATAAAGTAACATGTGACAGATTTAGTAACACTTAAAAAACATTTTTACAGATTTTGTTGGCAAATAAGATTTTTACACATGTCTGTAAACTTCAAAATTGTATGGTTTTTTTCCAAAGCCATTTCTGTGTTTTTAATATTTTCTGGTTGCGCCCAAAAATCTTAGTTTTGTTACTATTTCAAATCTTTTGTCAAAATTGAAGATAATACTACTTAAAAAAAAGTATTGTCAACATTACACAGAAATGTATGTTTTGTTTATCATTTTTAATAAATTTGCTATACAAATAAAAATTTACTTAAATTAAAAATTTATACCTGTAAATTGGGATGGAACTTGCGCACACTATTTGCACTTACCAAGAAAACTGGAGCTTAATCAATGGGTTTTACCATCCCGAGATAGCAAAGACGAATTAAATAACAAAAAAAAGTTGTGCACAAAGTTTTCTGAGCGGAAGATATTCTATTGTACAACCTCCGGCAAGGAGTTATAATGTATAAAAAGATTGTTACTTATTTAAAAATCATATAAGATAAGTTAGGTTAGGTGTTTATTTTTGTTTTGGCATTTTTGTAGCTGGTTGGCAAAATTGTCTAAACTTTTTTGAAGCATGACATGCGAATTTTTTGCTTTATTATTTAAAAAAATACTTTAAGTACGTGGTTTGTACTTGTATACTTGAAATTTTAAGTAGCCCTATAGAAAATAGTTACAAAGCGACAGGTGCGGTAATTAAGAAAGCCACTTTACGTCCTCAGGTTTTTAAGAAAAATTTTGTTTAATTTTGGTTGTTGTTTCTGAAGTATGGCTGGTTAATTTTTTTTTTTAATTTTTGATTGGAATAAATTTTTCAACATAGCAAAGTAGTGTTAATAATTACTGTTTGTCAGTTTTTTCAAAAAAAAAAAAAATAAGTTTAATAATGCAAGATTGAGATACGCCATATAAAACAGATACTCTGTTGCAGTGCAGAGATTGTTGATGCAGTTTTAAGAGTTTTTTTATGTCTAGTATTACAAATTTCATTTCTTAACCATCTTAGATATTTAAAAGTGTACACTTGTGATCAATACCATACTGTCTATTTATTTTTAGACATTTGTAATCATATACGGATGAATTTGCAGGTTTTAGTGTAACATTTTGCAAACCAACTTTTCTGATATCCAAAGAGTTCAAGCGTGACGTACCGCTAATTAACAAGGGCTGTGTACTGTTTGTCGAACAATTGCATTGTTTGAAGTGAGATCCGTACAGTTTAAATATATTTTTCTGTATTTTACTGTTACTGTTTAAGTTTAAGAAATATTTAAAAACTCAATAATGGTATCTTGTTTTGAAATACGACATACAATTGATTTTGATGTTGCTGTGTAAACACTACAGAACAATCTTTTTCAATGGAAGTATTTTAAGCATAGTAAGCACTTTTTTACAGTTGTAGAAGCTTTGAGTCTGTTCATATGCAAACATATATATATATATATATATGTATATTTTTTTTTTTATATTGAAACCTAATTTTAAGAGGTCCTTGTTTATTTTTTTGTTGTATTTGTCTTCCTTTATTATTTCTTTTCGGTTATACTAATTGGATTGTTTTTATTATTTTAAATTTTAAATTTACATATTTTGATAGTAACTTCTTAGGATTGCATTTTTAGGGAAAAATTACAACAAATTTTGTTTTTAAATTGTCTAAAGAATAAGTTTTCATTGGCAAAACTCTTTTTCATTAAATTATGAAAGTTTTGCAAAACTTTAAGTAACAGTTTTTTTTTTAAGTTAATAGTTGTTTTAATTTTTTTTCAATAATGGATAAAAAAGTGCTTTACATATAAAAGCACGTTTTTATCAATATTTGAAAAAAAAATTAAACTGTCATTTAAAGTTCTGCAAAATACTCAAAATTTAAGGACAAAAATTGATTCTTTAATCAATTAAAAAAAAAAAGTTTATTACAGTTTTTTTCCTAAAATTGCAACCCTGAGAAGTTACAAACCATCAAAAAATGAAAAAAAATGCAAAAAATTGATTTGAAATTTTGATTGCTTATTAAACAAAATGAAAATTTTTTTTTTTTGTAGTAAAAGTTACACTAGGTAACTGTTTTTTTTTTAAGTATATTTCTACATGAAGAACGCTCAGATGTTTACTTCAGCACTTTATTGACGGTGTCATATACTGGGTTGGGTAAATGTATGGAAATATTTCAAAAACCGTAAATCGTAGATCCATAATACTTTATATCATTGTAATTGTTAGAATATTCTTTTTCTAAAAATAAAAGAAAATACAGGATGTTCTATTTAAATAAAAACTGATGATGTCATACCTCATGTACAGGGTTTGAATTAAAAATCAAAATACATCATTATATAGATTAAAATTTCTATAAAAACTTTTATAAAAGTAATTTTTTACATAATCCAAAAATATAGCTAATAATTGCGTGTTTCCATACATTTACCCAACCCTGTATATCAAAATGATCACAAATGTCTTTGAGATTTGAGGCCGTGTTTGTGGTTTACTTTCGTACGTAGGTATTGCCAAAGCAAAGTTACTGCATGCGTTGTTTAATTAAATGATAATTCTACTTTTTACATTTAGTTGGGTTCTTTTACTAACCCCATAGTGACTTTAGTAATCAAGCGATTGCAGTTAACTTTGAAGACTGTTTATTTGTCTATAACTACATTAGTATTTGCCTAGCCCCTCTAGTGGTGTGGTTCGGATTCCACGTTAAACTGTAGGTCCCGTATGTTTGTGTGGAACTATTATCGCGCACCACAAACATACGAGAGGGGCGCCGAACACTCATAGCGAGTATGGCACTATAAGAAGACATACGAAGCCATAATTTAAGCAGCATTTAAACAAAAAAGAGTATAGACAACTATTACAAAATATTTAATTAATATTTTATGTTAATCAAGTATGACAGAGAATTAATCTATTAAAAACATCTCATTGTAACTTTTATTTATTTTACAACTTCAAAGTACTGTAAAAGCGATGCACTAATAAATTCAACTAAAATCTAACTACCTTTTAAAAATATAGTAAATTACAAATTATTAGTATCAAACTAAACACTTTAGTGGCTCTTCTACTATTAATTTTATTTACCAATAACTATTGTCATTTTTAAAAACAAGGTACTTATAATTTGAAAAGATTTTCTGTTGCTTACTGTTAATTCAATCTGAACTGTATTCTGATTATACTATATTAACTTGCATTACCTGTATTCTTGCTAGAAAGCTAATATTGTTGATTAACTACAATTACAATTTTATACTTTAATTAAAATATAATGTAGTCTTTGAAAACGTTAATTATTACATCAAAATCACTTCACAGTTCCCTTTTTGGAATTGGAAGTCTAAATTACATTTTCTCACTGCGCATTTATCTTGCATGCATTAATTACTAAAAAATATATTTTAATAGGTATAGTATTAACTTAAACATAAATAAATAGCTTTTATAAAATAATATGAATTGATAAATTGAATAACTATTGTTTTAAACCTTTCAAAATATAACATACAAAGCAATCCATCCACTAGAGTTTCCATTACAATAAACACAAATAAGTAAAACTCATTCACATTTCAATTAAAAACATTTGGACAATGATATTACGTTTCTGTTCAGTTCTGTTTACAATAAATTAAAAGCAATTTTTTTTAGAGCTAACTATTACAATTATGTGTATATATACAAAACATTTTGTATTATATTACTAAATAAAAGTTTAATAATTAAACATAATATTACATATTTTTAAGTAAAATAATGTTTGCGTGTTTATCATTCAAAATATGGTATTTATTTTTTAATGCACAAAATGCGACAGTGTTGTGTAAGTGAATTTTGCTTATAATATAGTTTGGCATGTGTTGTCGTAAGTAGGTGGATTAGATAGATTCTATTCTTGATTATATTTATATTCACAAATTTATTCTTAAACACTTTTGGCTATTATTTGATGCTAAATTTGTTAAATATGTTCTATTTATATACTATTTAATAAAGATGTTGTTTGTTAGTTTTAGAATATATTTATGAGATGACGGAAAGAAGTTTATTTTAGTTAGGTATAACGTACAAAATTATACAGGTTTATTAAATTTTTTTTTTTATGTAGATTAAAATTATTAAATAGGTTGATATTTTGATTGATAGTATCGTAAACATTATGTTGGCTCAAAATGTTCTGCAAAACATTGCAGCTGGCTCAGTTACGCATCAATGTTTTTGACATATTTTGCTGTTTTACTATTGACAGGAGTTACTGAATGAAGACTTTAATCTAAAAAATCAGCATTTAGTTTGTTGCTTTGCAGGTCATAGTGTCAGGGTGTTGATAGTTTATTCTTTTACGATTATGTACGTACATCTATGAGTTAGGATGATATCTTTGGTTTATTATAGAAGATCAAGAAATATACCATCAAATCTTGGCGCTTTGTATGGAAAAAAGTTTTTAATTGAGCGGGCTATACGCACTTTCCAGTCTTCCTCTGAGGGGGTTAGGGTCACAGCGTTGGACCAGATTTGTGCTGGCGCGGTACAGCTTAGAAAGTGAGTTTTAAGACGTATCTCCGTTGTTTTTGTTAGACTGGCTTTGTATGAGCTGTCAATTTGTCTCATGCAACCCAGATGTTGTTAGAGGTCTTTGAATAAGATTTTTCCAACTTTGCAGCAGATGAGATATTTTCAACAATTCAAAAAAAAATTACAAGTTTCTTGTTGACGATGACGTATGCGTTTATTATTTGGGCATTTTTGGATCTATGTACAGCTTTCTTAAGCCGTTCAAGTTTCTTGCATCACCAAGGTATGTTGTTGGATTTTGTAGGCAGCCTAAGTGGAGAATCAATTGCTTCAGTTTCCATCGCTTCACATGTATCTCAGCAGATTTCCTTTGCTCATTGATGGTTTTACCCAAGGGAAAAGCCAGGCTGGTAACAAAATTTATTTGTTATAATCGAAATTGAGTGAGCATTAGATATATGATATTTTTGGAGGAGAACTTGTTTACATATTTTAGAAACACACTGTTTGCAGATTGTATTACGTATAAAAGAATGAAAAATATGATATAGGTAATTGAATTTTAATATAAATAGTTTGTAAATGTATGGCATTTAAATAGCTCAATTTATGTTGTTTTGATTGTATTACGTATAAAAGAATGAAAAATATGATATAGGTAATTGAATTTTAATATAAATAGTTTGTAAATGTATGGCATTTAAATAGCTCAATTTATGTTGTTTTGCATATAAGTATTATTAATAATAAATTAAAAATAATAGCAACTAACAATCTATTTCTTCGCAACTTTATTCAATTTAAGTAAATTGTTGCTTGAAAATGCGAAGCATACAATTTTAATAAAGCAGAACTGCTTGGTGCTCTGCATCAATTTCAAAGGTTAGTTATTTACAAAGTTAATATTTTTTCTGTCCGGTACATTTCTCATTTTCTTTGATGTATATTTACGATAATATTACAGACAATTTATTTCCTAGACTATTCTTTTTATATATTATTTGCATACTATATTCAATCAAAGGTAAAAAAATATTCATCAAATTCATATCAACAATATGTAACAGTATTTATCTAAATACGTTGCAAATAAATGACGTATTATTATAATATAAGCTATTGTCTAAGTCTAAAGTATAAATAAGCACCATATTATGTTAAAGTTTAATTCTACTACATGATTAATCTAATGTAACATATTACTTAATTATTATTAGAATAAATATTTGCAGAGTATTATGTCAACAGAAAATGTTTAAATACATTAACCAAGATAATTTAGAAATTAGAAATTTATTAACTTCTTTCAATTCTGTCACTTTTTAATTAATCTTATTTGCATTGAAATTATTTTTATTATTTATTTTTCAATGTCATTTAAAATGATATATTCCAATTTTATAATCTATATTTAGTTTATACAATATAAATATTTATACATACAGGTATTATTAATAATTTATACATCTAAACTATGTTCTATAATTTCTTATAATGAAGTTTTTTTAATAATTTTGCTCTTTATCTACCGTGGTGATTCGGAAGTCACCTTATAAGCCGTTGGTCCCATCAACCAAGTCGCAAGTGCGATGTAAAATAGCTGTAAAACGCGAAATAAAAAAGAAATGACCTGAAGAAACAAATAATCATTTGCAAATTGAATCCAACTCATTTGAATATTTTTGGTTGTTTCAGCAGTTTGGTTTTCTTTGCCCAACTTGATAAAATGGCCGAGATAAACGTACTATGTTACCGTGTCAAAGACATGGTTATCAATAGTTACAAGTGGTCGCTCACAGTTTAGGTCTTTTAATGTTACCTGTATGGATCCGTCTAGGGGTTGCCGTTGGGTCATTTATGTTGTAATTTGTTGAGGTTGCTGCTTATCAAAATGATGTTGTCAGCAAAACGTAGATGTTGTATATGTACTACGTCTATATTTACCTTTGGTTTCCTAAGATAGTTTTTTGAACACATGTTCTATGGCCAGTATGAACAATTTTGAAGAGGTTGTATTTCATTGAAAAACGCCTCTATACTAATTGCATTTATACCTAGAAATAATTAAAAGAAAAAATTGTATTAAGATTCAATAACAACTCGGTTGCTTAAAACGAAGAAATTGCACATACGCCGCAAACCTATAGAAAGTATAGAGATACAAGCTGTACCATTTTGGTATAAGGTTGGGTTGATGTTGCAACCACAATCTCATAAAAAAACACTTGCGACGTTGTCCACTATTGTTATATACATGCGCATAAACATAAGCAATCAAAACTCTTTACCATACCTACCAGGCATCAAAAAAGGATTGCATTGTAGTTTTTTTTTTTGTAAATGAGTGAAGATATCATTCTAGTTTATTTTGTAGAAATTTATGGATTAAAGGTCGTACTTTACTACATTCCCATATGACGAGAAGTGACTAGGTTAGATCTACCTTCAGTTTAAATTGTAGATTATTATAAGATAAAATGTATGATAATATAACTACTATTAATGGCTGAAAGACTACGGTCGATAGCCGTTTGTACAAAACATTTTTTTTTCAATACCTGTTCAAAATGTTGTAAATTACTTGTGCAATAAAAATGTTATATATATATATATATATATATAACTACTATCAATAATAATAAATGTTGCACCGTAATCAGAGGATAGAAAAAGAAAACACATGTTGGAGAAGAAGGCTACTGTCAGAGTGTAATCAAAAAGTTGTTACAAAAAACTGCTTGGTAGTGTCACCATTAGTTAGGACATCTTAATTAATAAATGATTTAACGACCGTGGGTCTACTCAGTTAAAAATTTACAAATTTAAAAGAATATTATGTAATTCGTAGTACCCTAAAAATACTGGAAAATTAAAGTAAAGAGTTTTATGATTAACTGTTAAAACTAACACTGATATTCTTTGAAAAAAAAATTGTAAATATGTGGGTTACTTTTTAGCGTTAGATAGAAAAAGGTGCATATGTTTCTCTTGCAACGTAGATTGTTGATAAGAGATGGGACTTCTTGAAAAATGGCTATACACAGCTGTTATAAGATTTTTAACTATGGCGCATTAGTTTGGTGGCCAAGAACTAATTGTCCGAAACAAATAGCATACTTAAATGTAACAGGTGACAACAACGCTAATTGCTACCAAAAAATTAGCAACGTTATCAATATTGTTTCTGAATGCAACTGGACTCTGATATATTGCAGGAAAGCCAAATAATGATTTTTTGAAAAAAGAAGAAGAACTCATCATGCTTTATTTTTTAGTATTTAGTGTAGAATTGCATGAATACAAGAGCAAATTGAAGACAATTATATCAAATTTATACTATGAAAACTAAATTGTTTAAGTAAAAGTATTTTTTTTTCAATTGATATAATAAGATATATTTTAACAACCCGTTGCTAAAGTGAATTAGACTTATTTTTACTACTAATTGGCATTATAAGTACAACATTAGGAAGAGTTACGGTAAGAATCTTTTACTAGATTAATTTGAACTTTGAAAGAGAGGTAGTGAAGATTTAGTATAATTTTATAGAAGTTTTGGTATTTACCAAAAATTTGCCATTTTCATTAGTTTTGGTCTTGTCGATTTTATTTTTTCAGTTTCCAACTCAATCTTTACGCTCTGTAGTGTTTCTAATGTGTAATAGTTGCAATCTCTGTCGTTATTTTTATTTTTTTATCTATCTTTGCTTTGGGCTATTCTACTGATACTTTTGCTAGTTTCTTGGGTAATTGACAAATTGACATACCTATTTTTCTGAGCCCGATTACTCTGCCGCGTTTGATATCGCTTAATTGTTGATAAACGCAATGCTAACACTCGGGGCATATTTTTATGTAAATTAAGAACTAATCAACCAATTTACACGATAATATATAATTATAAAATTACTCCACGGTTAATCTAAAAAAATAACAATAAAATATAACAATTATCTTGCTTTTTTGAAAGTCCTTTACATTGAAAATAAACAAATATATTTAAATTGCTGAATAAATATAGGGCCAGTCTTTCCACTTTCCGATAAAGTTTGCATTTACTATAAAGGAGATAAATTTATTTCTAAGATTATAGAGAGCATTAAGCCTTTCCGTCTTTCCAATGACATTTATCTGTTCTATAGTTATGGGGATAATTTATCAATAGTTTTTATGTTGGCAATGCTCATTACGCAATCTAAAAAGTGAGATGACGCAAATTCTTACGTACGTGGAAGCGAGAACGCACTAATACATTTTATAACGTATGTCAGAACTTGTATACATAACCTCATAACCCTACGTTAGTTATAGGCAAATGACATTTTATTGTATTTGATAAAATAGAAAAACGCCTTTACCAAATTCCAAAAGTTCTATCAATTACATTTTTTGTCCTGGTTTGTATTTCATTTAATAATTCTTGTGCTTCAGTAGTTAGATTACTTAGTGATTTCAATAAAAAAAAAACGCAGAGGATAGCCACTATCACCCAGACAAACGACCGCGCAGTGGCTGAAACGCTGCAATGCCGCGGAGTAATTTTGTTTAACTTGAACACGCGCCAAGCACGCATCTATTTATCTGAAACTAGCAGCAGCAGTAGCACGTGTTCAAAGACCCTGCCAAACAATCGAACACAACTCAAATCTTGCCGCAGCACTGCCGCGTTGCAGCACGCTCGTCTGTCTCCGCCATAAGTTTTACTATTTGATCTAAAATATTATTTACACTTTCCTTGGATAGTTGAAATCTTCTAATAAACACTCATTATTATCCTACAAATTTAGATTCTCTGCTCCGAGTCTTACAGAACATGGCTTAGTTCAAGATTAATAATATTAACTAAATTAATAAATTCTTTATTTAGTAAAAGTTCCAAATCTTCAGTTCCATGATGTTAAAGTTCATAAAAGTTTATACAATACTATAGGTTATCTTGTCAATAAATATTTATGGTCTGCTTCAACTGTCAAATAACTTATCGATCAGATAAACTAACTTATAAAGAAGATAAGAGTTATGGGTATATGGAAATACACTATTTCTACTTATCGAGGAGATAAATGTTATTGGCAACTTTATAGAGAAGTGGAAAGACCGGCCCTTAGTAAAATAGTTCGTTGGGCGGATATTATTGTAAAAGAAAAAAAATCGTTCGTAAATAATTTTAGATTTAGGAAAGATTATCGAAAAAGTTTGGAGATGCTACATTTGGGTAGCGATATAAACATCATTTTACAAAAATGGTTTTATTGAAAATGGATTTAATTTAGAAAATACGTTACTATATCATGTATAACCAATGACTTGATATAGCACGAACGATTATTTTCTTTTTTTATCACATGCCCAGCCAAAGATTATTTTAGTTTTGCTATATACTGAGTTGTGTCGATTATTCTTGTTTTGATTAGATTTGGATTCAATTATGTTTCTTAGTTTACCATATGCTGCCCGTGCCTGTTTTATCCTGCAGTTTATTTCCTTAATCTGGGCATATTGTGCAAAAGAAATAAGTTAATCTAGATATACCTACTTTTCTACTATCTTTAAGATCTTGTTTTCTATGTCAACATTCGGTATTTAGTTGAATTTTGTTGGTCTCTTATCATTTAAGATAGTTCTGGTATGTGTTCTAAAAGCGTTAATTTGACAGAATTTTTATTGATGATGCTTTATTCTTTATTTTATTTTATTGTATTTAAAATAACTTTTAACGTATTTGTAATTAGTTTTGGCAAATCTCCTTGTCTTATTCCTTGTTTAGACTTAATTGTATTTGTATTTTTAAAAACTTTTATTGTTTGATAGACTTTTCATTAATGATTTGTAACCTTTATAAATCTTGCATCTTTTAAGTGCATCGATTAAGACCCATTCTTTTGCAAATGCTTTTTTTAAAATTGATGAAAACCGTATAAAGTGGTTGGTTGTATTTATTTTGTATATGTTTTCTATTACTCGTCTTAACGTGTAAATGTAATCCATAGTTGAATAGCGTTTTCTAAATCCGGTATGTTTTATTGGTTGAAAGTTATCTAGATGATTTGATATTATATTACTTATAATCTTTGTAGTAAAATAAGTCAGTTTTTTTTTTGTTTTTTTAATTACATTTTTTGTAAATTACAATAACTGTTGCGTTTTTTAATGCAATTGGTGTTTTTACTGTGTTTAGGCATTTATTTAATCGTTATTTTGCTTTTTCTAATTAGTTCCATAACTTCCCGGTTTTTGTGAATTTAAGCGCTAGTTCTATTTCATGTCTCGTTAGTTTTAATCTTTGTTTGTTTGGGTTAATTGGTGGTTTAGGTTTTTTGGAAGATATATATCATAAAATCATTTGATGTATCTGGCCTTTGAACCAGTATTGTTCCATTCTCATCAATAAATTTCATTAACTTTTTTATTCTTGTAGCTAGTATTTCATTAAATACTTTTAGTCTTCTATTAGCTTTTATTGTTTTTAGACTAAGTTTTTTATTAAATTTTCCGTACTTTTATTTATAAGCATGTTTCTTTTTTTTTGTGTGTCTACTTTACATTTCATCAGCCCGTGATTGCTCTGGCTATTTATCTTATTCAGCACCGTTATAATATTATTGTGTTTTTTTTTACAATAATGAAGTCTATCTCGCTTTTGGTACTCCTTAAAAAACATATGTTTATCTTTGTATTACTTCTGCCTGGTCCATCCATCAGGGTATTCTTCACACTCTTTGTTCTGCCATTGCCAAACCCACTGCTTAGAGCTTGATTAGCAGTACTGCGGGACACTAAGGGCTTTTGTCTTCTTGCTGTAATCATGTTTTTTTTTTTTTTGGTGGGTTTTGAAGGTTATATTAACTTAATCTTCTGTTGTAACGATTACATTGTCATAGCTTGGTCTTCAGAGCCTCGTTAGTTCATTTGCAGCGAGCACCGCGTGCAAGTGAGGTTAACACTTGGGTTGGTCTTATTTTTTTTTTTTTTTCAGTTGCAAGAGTCGATATTTTAAGGCTTTTTTAGAGTTTTTATTTATAATTATTAATAATTCATAAATGGTTGTTTTTGTAAAAAAACAGTGATCTATACTATTGAAAATGATAAGACAAAGCTAATTGCCAAGATTTGTTAAAATAAACGCTGCACCTGCAAATAATTACAAGAAAATTGATGGTTGTAATTTCTACTACGTGATAATTCATGTTTATAAGATAATAAAACAATTTACTATGTTTTTATCACAATCATATTCTTACGAATACATTACTAATTTTGGCTCTACTAGAGCGTTTTACAGATTTTTATTGTGAAATATGTAGAATTTTTACGTCCTCTAGTTTTGGAAAATTATGTTGGTAATCTGGGACGTGATTGGCAAACGTTGAATTTATTTTATTATTTTGAAATGATCTTTTTATTTTTTTTGTACCGGGTAATGAAATTCCTGCCTGTTCGTTCTTTTTAGATAATTACTAAGTTTTTTAATCTGTTTTGTAATATAGTTCTTTTACCATTAGTTACCATTAGTACCGCATGTTCATTACTGTAATCTTTAAGGTAATCTTCATGTTAGGAGATTTCTGGCTTTACATGGTCAGAAAAACACCACTAAGCAATGACTTAGCAAACATAAACTACGTAGGTTAATTGTTTGAAGAGACAGTGAAGTGTTGTTACTACTGAGAAAGTACAATAGACAAAATAAGGTCTAAGCAAATAAAATTTGTTTTGCATTTTCAATCGTAATTACTTGTGTGGTAAATCAGCGGGAGACTATAAGGTCTAAAGTCGGCGTTATGTATTATAAAAATTATTATGCTAATTTTTTTTTACTTAAATTGGAACATAACCTTAATAAGTTTATCTGCATCAATTTTTTTAATTTTGTTTTACTGATAAAACTTTTGTTTTGATTTTGATCTTTCCTTTCAAAAATTTCTAATCAATCTTAATAACAATACAATACAACCAATAACTTGTTTTGCAAAGTTTCATTTACATAGGATTTTTTCGGCATGCTGATGTCGTGTTGTTTTGTAAACAAAAATATTTTTGTAACTATGTTGCTATAGTGTCAGTTTTGACTTGCAAATAATTTACAAGATATTTATCTTCTTTTTTATAAAACCACACGTTTTAAATCGATAACTTCACGAATTTTATCTTTAAGGTTTTGAATCGATTATAAAGCATTGGCATAAACCTTATCTTTTACGTGGCCCCAAAGAAAAAAGTCTCAAAGTGTTAAATCACAAGATCTAGGTGGCCAATTGTGATCACTTCTTTGAAAAATAACACGGTCAGGAAACTTTTCTTGCAAAATTGCGATTGTTTTGTTGCTTGTGTGGCACGTAGCGCCGTTTTGCTGAAAATCAACGTTTTCCACATCAATATATTTCAATTCCGGCCATAAAAAATAGTTAATCATAACTCGGTAGCGCCATCCATTCACCGTAACAGTTACACCAGCCTCATTTTTGAAAAAGTAGGGTCCAATCGGTGACACGTTGAGAATGCAAAGACTTTTCAACAATCATACTTGGCTTTTCTGAGCTCCAAATGCGACAAAAAATAATAGCTTCAAAATTGCCAGTTGCCCAAATAGCCTGCTATTCAAAATGAAACTTTTTATTGGAAAACCTTTTATAAAACTCTAACAAAACCAAAAATACGCTATGGATACACCAATATACGCAAACAATCTACCAAAAACTCAACAGCAAGCCATAAAAAAGATCACAAAATAAATGCATAAGAAACTGTTTTGGTGTTCTTCACACTACTCCAATCGGCACTCGGCGCTATTTTTAGCAAAGCAATTGATCTTCCAATAGGTTTACAAATTAAACAAAAAATATCTACTTATATAACAAAACCAAAAATAAACAAATATCTGAAAGATAACTTGGACAATTTTAGTAGAATATTTTGCAATCATACCTGCTGAAGAAACAAAAATAACAATAAATCTTGAAATATACAAAGTAATATTAATTCTAATAAATCCCATCAACCCTATTTATTATTCAAAAAACCATTATAAATTTTTACTAAAATTCCAAACATCACATCCAATTTAGCAGACCAAATACCGTTACATTCAGAAACAATCAAACACATAGAAGAAAAATATACACATCACCATAAATCGATGGACCTAAAAAACAAAACTACACAGCTTTAGATGCGATTTGGCCAAGAATTGAAAAAACTGCTGACTTTAAAATCCAAACAGAGACGTCAATATCAACGGTTGAACTAACCGCAATAATACTTAAATAGTAAATAAAACTCTCCTCAAAATATGTCATTCTAACCGACTCCATCTCATCACTCCAAACAAAAAAAACTTTTACGATAATCAAAAAACAAAACGTTTTAGCAGAAGAAATTTACAAAAACACTATGAAACTAAAACACCAAGGACACCAAATAATTTATCAATAGATCCTAAGCCATTGCAATGTTTTAGGAAACGACCAAGCAGACTATGTCGCTAATAACGTAGACCAACCCGTTACCAGAGTTTTAGCACTACAGAAAGATGTCAAAAACTACATACAAAGCCAGATTCTACAAGAATGGACGCAACACAACCTAAAGAAAATACAAAATAATACAGCCTACTCCAACATATATTCTATGTTTCTCAAACACTGACATACCAAGACAACTTAATAATAAGATACAGAACAGGATGTGGAGTGGCGGCAGACAAAAAATATTTATTTAACCAGGTGGAATCACTTAACTGTTTAACATGTGAAATGTGGAAACACTACATCATATCTTAACAGACTGCTCAATATACTCGACAAAAAGAAAACTTTTATAAAAGTCAACAAACAAACAGACAGTCAATGACGTATTATAATATACCCAAAAAACTTAAAAGCCCTTTCAAAATACCTAATCAATTATCAAACATATAAATAGACACAGACATATAGACACAGACATGGACATGGACTGACGGCAAACAAAAAATATTTATTTAACCAGGTGGAATCACCTAACTGTTTAACATGTAACATAGTGGAAACACTACGTCATATTTTAACAGACTGCTCAATATACTCGACAGAAAGAAAACTTTTATTAGAGACAACAAACAGACAGTCAATGACGTATTAAAAGATACCCAAAAATACTTAAAAGCACTTACAAAATACCTAATTACCAGACATATAAATAGACACAGACAGTTTTTGGCCGCATGTCTTATTGGATAAGACCAAAAAAAAATTTATTTTGTTTTGAATGTCTGTATTTTTTTCAAATTTTTATTTGTAATTAAAATAGTTAAAAAATACATAAAAATCTCACAATCTTATCCATTTAACTGTTATATATTTAATTTTAATTGCATTGCTTTATTTATTCAGAACGCAATTTTGGTTATGATTATACAGATATCCGTCCTGGAAATTTGAAACTTTTGAATACATCTGATTGGCATGAACAACGATACACCCATGAGTCGGATTGAGTAAATATTGGGATATACAGAATTTGCAATTCACAGCCGACCACTATTTGCAAATCCTAATTATCCTTTTATCTTTGCTAATAAACCTAATAATCGCTTAAATATTTGCTTCAGAACCGGGGGTTTTGCACAACAAACAATATTAGTTCAACGTCTGAGAGAAGAGAAATGATTAAACATGTGTCAATAAACCAAAGATTTTAACATATTTTTTATGTAGCATTTAGTTAATTAGGTTTTCTAATTTATTGATTTATCTTCTTTGTTTGTATGCTGAAATAATATTTTAGCAATTATAAAATATTAATTGGAAAACTATTTTATCACAAAACTGATGCTGCTGCGTCTGCGATTTTTTGTATTTCGATTTAATTATTCATCGGGGTGTTGCATGTTTATGGAAGCTGTACGTATGTAAAATGTCGGAATGAATAATGCAGAGGGTGCCGCATGAATTTGAAATATTGAACGCACCAACACCGAATGTAGTGGCTCCGGGAATAGGTATTAAATTTCATTAATTATGATGTTCACCCCTAAAATGACTAATTCTGAAATAGTTGTTTGCTGAAATGCACAGAAAATTAAAATTGTATCAATTTAAAATTAATTGTGAAATATTTAATTTAATATAATTTGTGCAATTAAAATGTGCAGCAATATAATATAGGAATTGCAATTAATAATAATTGGTACAGGTTTTTATTAATTTCTTTATTATTTCCGGAAAAATATTTATGTTCAATTATATTTTCAATTCGATATATGAATTTATTTTATTTATAGCCATAAAAATAATAAAAAAATGTACTAAACAAAATTGTTGACTGGCGGTATAATGGTTAACTTTTAACGAATGTTTTAAAGCAGTGTTCTGCATACAAGTTTTTCAATGTATTCAGATATTTTTTTGTTATTTAGAAGGCTCTATTGCTTGATTGGAATGCATTATATTATAACTTTCTACAGCCATTATATGAGGGGTATAGATTCAAAACCGGCATTCTCTAGGTTAGCAAATTTTTCAGGAGACACAAATTTTTAATAACTCTTGTACTAAACAAGATAAATGTATGATTTTTATTACACTGACTGAAGTGCACCGACTTTATATATTTTAGAATGCATAAAAACCTTAGGATCTTATATATTTTTATCTAACATTCTCTAAAAGTTTTTGAAATTGAAACTGATTTATGGAATTATAATCAGATAAAAAATTTAATTTCTAAAATATTAATAGTAATTTTTCTAAAATATTAATAGTAGTTATGTTCAAAGTTGTGATGTATAATGAATCAGATTTGTCTGTCATTTTAGGTTTAGGTCGAACAATTGCAATATTAAGTATCAGAAAGTGGTACAAATTTTTAGATAATTTTTTAAATGGTGAGTTTTTTGCTGCATTGTGTAGGTTTTTGAAATATAAAAGTAATGAGAATCATATTCAAAATAATAAAAAAAAAAAATGTTGCTATGTTTACATTAATATTATGATAGTAGTAGGAAGTGAAGTTTTAACAACAGAAGGAATAATTAAATGATTCGAATTTCTTAATGGCCGTATAATTTTATAGAAGATGAGTATTATGTATTTAATTGTTTTTACAAAATAACTTTAGCTTTTCTGATGATTGCCTCAAAGAAGCATGTAAAAACTTTTGAAAGGGCAGGAAAAAAATTTAGAGTTTTATTTGGGGAGCCATATATGCATATTACAAAAATGGTCTTATCGGGAAGATTTAGCTTAAGAAATATGCTTATATAACCAATTTGAATTTTGTAAATTGTCAGTCTAGAATATGTTTGTTGTTTCTGAATGTAAGCGCAAACACTGTTTAGGTTAGTATATGAATGTTTGAGATAATAATAATCTTCTAGTTTAAAGCGATTTAGATTTTTATTATATTTATTTTCAAAAAAAAGGGTTTTTATGTTTAATATGATGATTAACAGAATTTAAATTAGTTTTTAGAATACCAATGTTACTATATTGCTAGTAAGTAGATTAATTAGTATTATTTTGAGTACGAGAGGTTACCACTCCTCAAAAACTAAATATTGCTAAATCCAACCGCCTGCGGCTATTTAAAAAAAGTTTTTTTAGATATTCAAATAACAAATCTGTGTATGAATATCTAAATAATACAAAAAACATTCTTCTGATTTTGCACTTTCAGTTATTAAAAAGTTTCCAAATGTCATATTTGTGCTTCTTTGTTTTTGAAACGGATCATTAATATTTTGCTTTATTAACTATTTATAACTATAAAATACTTTTTAAATTAACTTTAATTTTTTGTAGAATTTAATAATTAATTTACCTACTACAAATAAGAAAATTACATTTATTTCTGCTTACAATCTGCAAAAAATACCATTTTTATTATTAAATGATGAATGCGAGAGCAACTTCAACAATTTACAATCCTTTTTTGTCGGTGCAGACATATTAGGCATGCCCCCGTGGATTTGCATGAAACTAAATTTTCCACGGCTACGAGCAAAAGAAATATAAATCTCACCGCCCGACAATACACAATAAAATACTCTGCCCATAATGCTTTATGATATACAGTAAGTAGATAAAAGTGGACTGGCAAAAAGAAACTCTTAAATATGTTTTTTTAATAAATCTACATTAATTTAAGATATGTAATAATAAAAAAGATTTCATCACTCACGGACGAAATTACAAACAATAAAATTTGTACTGGGAATAATTCGATTCGGGCATATTTATAGTGATCCGCTTTTAAAATCAAATTACAATTGATTGTTGGCTGGTATCGTTTTACTTGGCAGCAAGATTGCAGAGTAGTATTTATTAAATTTTACACTTTTATTTTATAGTAGAGAAAATAATTAAATTTACAATTAATTATTGTACTAAATTTTTCATATCGATCTATACTATGAAGTAAAAATCATAGTTAACAACTAATCTATTTTAAATGTTGAAAGATTCATAAATGATAAATATTATTATATAATTTTTTTTAATAGCATACAATTGTTGCACAGAAATAATTAAATCGTTGAACCTTTTTTTATTACCAAAAGTTTGAGTTCGAGCAAAAGATTTTGTTGTCAAAGAACTTGTGGGACATCCATCTAATCAATTTTCAATTTTTGTCAAGTTTGCTAATACAGTAAACAATCCTGAACTGGTCATTGTTTCTTCAGTTTTAGTTAGCATCTAAGTGGTTTAAATATTTTGTGTAAGGAACCGACTTCTTTCAGATTTGTTTTAAAGCTAGTATCATTGCAAATAGGGCTAAAAAGGGATTGAACTATTTTCCTGAAAATAATACACAATAACTAGATGAAGGCTCAGCAATACGCAGATGGGTTTAAGGAGGGACAAGAAAACCTGAGAGGAATTATTTAGAATAAACGTACTAAAGCTAAAATGTCTAGACATGAACTATAAAATGTATATCTGTTACACCGTTTTCTAAAAAGTCTTTGATAGAATCCAACACTTAAAGTTGTTAGAAAAATATTGACAGCAGAGATCTAAGAATAATCTCTAATTTCTACTGGCATGAAACAGCAAAAATTAAAGTAGGAAAAGATCTGAGTGAAGAGGTTATAACTCAACCTCGGGGAAACAAGGGTGCGCACTGTTAGCTCTGTTATTTAATGTGTACAGTGAAAGTATCTTTGACATCCTTTTGTTGTCAGAGAAAACAAAAGGTATCATTATAAACAGCAAACCGATCAACAGCATACGTTTGGTAGACGATACTAACATTATAACAGACAGCACAGTCATAGCCACCACAGAAAACTAAATTAGAACAGATTTCTTATACACATTAACAACAATACTGTAGAATGTTATCATCTTACAAATATTTAGGAACGTGGGAAATTACGAAACACACAAAAGAGAATAAACAAAAATAGCTAGCTGCGTCTTCACAAAAATGAAAAAAATCTTCTGTAACCTTAATATGAAACTTGAGCTTAGAACTAGAGTAGTGTAGCGCTACATATTTTTATATATTGAATAGAGGCCTAGACAACGAAGGCAGAAAATTCAACAACCTAACAGCATTTAAAATGTGGTGCTACTTAGAATCCTATAGACTGACAGGGTCTCGAACAAAACAGTAATGAACTGGATGGGTAAAACCAGAGAAGTTACTACCACAATAAAGAAAATAAAACTAGAATATCTTGGTTACATCCTGAGGGAGACAGATATAACATCTTTCCACTAATAATCTAAAAAAAATAGAGGAAAAAGATCGATTGGAAAAAGATCGATTGGAAAAAGAAAAATACTGTGGCTTTGCAGCAGCAGTCTACAAGATCTGCATAATAATTATGGTTTCCAATATATGATAGAAACGGAACTTAAAGAACAAGATTAAGAAAACAAAAAAGTTATATAAAATATAGTAAATTTTTATTATAGGATCACGACTTTAGAAATTTATGAAATTTAAGACTGATTTTTGAAAAACGTCTTGGTTGCAGCTTACATAAAAAAAATATTAAATTTTGGTTAGATATTGCGATTTATTATGGGAAATATAAACAATTTTTCCGTAATAACATGTTATATATTTTTTGTTGAGACAGTTTTTTAAATATGCTTTAACTATTTGGACTATTTAGTCTTCTTAACAACAATATTTAATTGAAACACTATTCGAGTTAGTTTGAAGGAGAACAGAAAATAGAAGAAAAAACAGACACAAACCAATCTAGCAAACAAAAGAAAAGAATATGGGAAAAGATAAAAAAATTAAAAAATGAAAGAAAAGAAAAGCGCCAAGTATGGACAGAATGAAACGTGGTTATATATGAAGTATAAAAAGGATAAGGGTTTTCGAGTCAATAGAGAGACGGTTTTGTATGCTTGATACACAAGAGTGGAAGCAAAAATTAAGTTAATAACTACAGGCTAATAACACTACTAGGTACGCATACAAGATGTACGTCATGACAATACAAGAAAAGTTAAATGAAGAACGAACTGGGTATGAATAAGATAATCACAGATGGGCAAACCGGCTTTAGAAAGAGAAGAGGTACCATGGATAACGTAAATATTCTACACCATATGGTTGAATAAGAAATAGCAAAAAAAATGTAAAAAAGTATATGCGTTATTTCTGGACCTAAAGGCGGCATATCATAATG
This sequence comes from Tachinus rufipes, assembly GCA_963932245.1. Taxonomy (NCBI): domain Eukaryota; kingdom Metazoa; phylum Arthropoda; class Insecta; order Coleoptera; family Staphylinidae; genus Tachinus; species Tachinus rufipes. The sequence goes on from OZ010744.1 coordinate 75,300,967, forward strand.
TGCATAAAAAAACTGTCGAAACTGTTGAAACAGTAAGAAGAATGGAAGAAGTGTATTAAGAGAACAACGGTGTAAGTTAACGGAAAAACGAGTGAAAGGTTTTGGACATTGTAAGGATTGCTTATTGAGTCTTACTTTATTTGCGACTTACATAGCAGATATAGAAGAGAAACTAAGGTTGGCTCAAGCAGGACGGATGGTAGTAAGTAGAAAGAAAGTGTAGTTGCTAGCGTAAACCGACTTGCATTTATTACGACGGCTTTGCTGGCACATACGCCGAATTTTTCCATGACCATTGGCTTGTTGATTTGATTCAAATAAATAATTGAGCTGTTCACGGGCTGTATGACGTGTGGCACCGTTTTGTTGAAACACCATAAAACTATAAACTATCAGCAGTCAAATATATTTTTGTCCCACAATCCAATTTAATAATATCAACTTTTAAATAAAATCGTAAACATTTTCAAGGTGCCTAATACTTATTTGTAAAATAATTTGCCGTGGTTATCAGTTTATAATAACTAATAAGAACTTTATTTGAAGGTGGATATTACGGCTCTAAATCTATTTGAAGCTTGTGTATTTATGTTAAAAGCCGCTTTAAGAAAATCCTTGTGAAGTTTTACGTATTATTTTGTTTTGTTTTACATTCTATTGTTCTTTTGTATAAACTGATACACCTATTAAATAATAAATATTTTATTTAAAAGTTATATTTTATAAAATAAATATAAATTGAATATTAATTATTATGCTGTTTTATTTATTTTATAAAATATAATTTTAAAATAGTATATCAAAAACATGGAAAAATCAGAAATAAAAAACTACATTAAATTTTAAGTTAATTTGTTCTAATGTTGCAAGTATATTATGATTGTTACACAATTTATATATTTGTAAATAATAGTTCTGCTTGAGAACAATAAATCACAGCATAAAGTAATTACATGGAACGAAAGATATTCTAACATAAGTAAGACATGTGAAATAATAATAAACGAGGGTTATTAGTCAAAATTTATTTACTGCGAACGACGTACCGTACTATATTCCGCACGCTAACCCAATTCCGATATTAAATACGTCTCCTCATTATAAATAAAGCACACTCGCAATTTCAAAAATATGCTATTTGTATGTGCCTCTTCACAAACGGATTGGATTTATTCCAGAAATTTATTTCAGCGATTGCTTTTTTCTTGTCGTAGGTGCTACGCTAAATTTATCCTACATAACACATAAAGTGTGCGAAAGGAAAAAAATCAATTCGCGTAAAGTATCCTGAAGAGATAATCTACTTAAGTTAAAAGCACGCATTCAAGTTTAACGTTGTTTATGAATTCGGCAGGGGCAAATACATTTCAAACCATAAAAGCAGTCACAAGCTGCATTTCGAAAATAAGTTAGGGTAGTTAAGCGTAGTAATATCTTGGTTCACCGGACCGCTAGTTACCTGTTCGGAGTTTTATGATCCTCCTGTACGTGGTTTCTATGAAAGCAGAACAAGTTAAGAGATTAAAAGAGGGTTGTAAAAATCGACCGATATTGTTACGTGAGTTCAAACACATTTTATGTAGGATGTGCAATCGCTAGAAATCGCGTATGAAATCGTATTTTAATTTTTAATATAGATTAATATTTGCTATAACTTTCTGAATAAAGGAATACTTTGACTGGACAATAATTTAATGTAGTATAAATAAATATATTTTATTATATTTTGATATATTTAATTGAGTTAAAAATGATCTATAAATAGTAATTTACTAAATTATTCAATGATATTAATATATTTATTTTATTTTCAGATGGACTGGGGATTCATCAAGCAACTATATGCACGATGTTTGTACAAACAAACAACAAAGAAAACCTTTTGTAGAATGTTCTGAATAAAGGGCGTCGTCCTACGTTATGGATAACGAAATCATCAGCGTCAACAGCACGCACGACTACGTCATCACGAACGCGACGAATCCAACGGAGGAGCCAGAATGGTCCGAGGTTCTGTTTCTCTTCATTCGAGCGACAATAATGGGCTGCATTATAATAGCATCCATATTTGGAAATCTTCTGGTCATAGTATCCGTCATGCGTCACAGAAAACTGCGTGTAATTACGAACTACTTTGTTGTATCGTTGGCCTTTGCCGATATGCTGGTAGCTATGTTTGCAATGACGTTTAATATGAGCGTGCAGATTTTTGACCGGTGGTTGTTTGGATATTTCATGTGCGATGTGTGGAATTCCCTAGACGTGTATTTTTCAACTGCTTCAATTTTGCATCTATGCTGCATCAGTGTGGATCGATATTACGCCATCGTAAGGCCATTAAAGTACCCAATAAGTATGACCAAAAAAGTGGTAGCTATAATGATTTTAAATACATGGGTTAGTCCGGCCGTCATAAGTTTTGTTCCAATTTTTATGGGTTGGTATACTACTGATGAGAATCAGGATTTTAGAAGTTTACATCCTGATGTTTGTGAATTTAGAGTTAACAAATTATATGCAGTATTCAGCAGCAGTATATCCTTTTGGATACCATGCACTATTATGATATTTACTTATTTTGCTATTTTCCGCGAGGCTAATCGTCAAGAAAAAGAGATGTTTAATAGGCATGGGGCTGCTTTACTGTTACATCAGAATAATACAAATGGAGATATGCTTTCAAATTCCGGCGGCTCTTCGAAGACTTTAATGCACGAAATTAATCAAGACTTACATCATACTCCAACCAAAGAAAGAAATATTATTAAAATGAAGCGGGAGCACAAAGCTGCTCGTACATTGGGTATTATAATGGGCACTTTTATTTTATGCTGGTTACCATTCTTCCTTTGGTATATAAGTACAACGCTATGCAGCACGTGCTACTGTCCTGATATTGTGGTTACAATTGTATTTTGGATTGGATACTTCAATTCAACATTGAATCCCATTATCTATGCTTATTTTAATAGAGAATTCAGGGAAGCTTTCAAGAATACGTTGCAGTGCGCGTTTTGTAGTCTTTGTAGGAGGCCTCCTTCTGATTTAGACTCTTACGATGTGAGACGGCCGTCCATACGTTACGATGACCGCACCAGGAGCATCTATTCGGAAACTTATATGAAGCACATCGACAGGAGGAGGAGTTCCGAATTTGGTTCGAGCCTATGAGTAGACTTAACTAGTAGTAGACTTACCACCACTAGTTTCTAAACGGATGTAAGTCTATTACTAGTTTGAGATAAAAAAAACTATTAAGTGACGCTCTATACAGATGGTGCTATTTTATAAAAGAAAATAAATGAGTGGACGATTTTATTTAAATAAATGTGATTCTGTGTGTGATAAAAATATAAGAGATACTCCTTCTCCTACAATTGTATATAAATATAGTGTGACGAAACCAAAAAAATCTATTATAGTTTTTTAGTAATTTAATTTTTAACCGTGTTATGTGTGATATATATTTTGTAATTTTGTTACTAATTTATTTCTTAACGTAGATAATTTAGCTGCTGTGTATCTCCTAGCGAATTAAAAATTGTAGATAAATAAACAAATAAACATCAACAAAAAAAAATAAAGTACATCATTAGGAAGTTTTTAATGTTTCGATGTTTAAAAGTCCGTGTACTTAAATGTAAACTGAAGATGTTTCTACTATATTTTCGATTGAGAGAAAATATAATTGTAAAAAAAATGTAGCGAAATACAATCATCAATTAAGGAAAGTAAATTTAATTAAACGTGCAATTAATTAAATAAAAACATTATAAGATGAGTAAAATGTAATGTAACAAAACACGAACAATTTGTAGATAAATCTTTATATTGTAATTAGTGACAAAGATGACCAATATGTTAGGGATCATGCATAATTTATTACAGGACGTATAAAACATCGAAGAAATGTTTAATTTTATTATTTTTATTTTGTTAGAAACTGCAGATATGTATATATGTATTATTTATTTATTAATAAAAATCTTTAGTTTTTTATTAAATTTTTTATTAAATTCAATTTTGTTTTTATTTTGTTTTATTTTTATTATAAAATATTAATCATGATTGTATAATTAATGGATGGAATGAACGACATAATTCCTGCATAGAAAGACAGTTCTAATTTTAGAATGTCCTACGTCAATCTAGTTAATATTTTGGCCTAGATTTTTTCTGCTCATTAAATAACTTGACGATATAGAGAATTAAATTCTTTACTTAATGAAATTCTGTGCAAACATTCTTCATATATTTTGAAGCATCTGACATAAAACATTTCTATTATGAGCGGATAATATGTATAAATATCACTCATACGATATATCAGCTGTTAATTCAAACTGCAGACAACTTATACCTTGTAAGTATTCAGCATAAAGATATTTAATTAAACATATTTTATGAATAAATAATTAATTATATTTTAATCGGCCTAATTTGGCATTCCTGCAGTTTCAAACAAACTAATCAACAAAGCAACTAATACGCACATCCTAAAATACAAAAAATACCTTTCCTTTTGTTTTATTCCTAATAAACCAAATTCAATGTAGTCTTCCCAGAAGAATTTATAAATATAATAAATTAATAATACTCTCGGTGTTCATTTGATATTAAAACAAACAAAATAGTTGGGACATACATATATTAAAAATACATACTTTAGCTTAACATATTAAAAAATCGATGTATAAATGTTTCCATGTAATAAAAATAAAAATGAGAAAGATGTACATTTAACACTTATAAATTATTTTGTCAGTATCCTTAAATTTACTCAATCTAAACGGTTTAAGCCAATTTGTGATTAAAAATACCGTTTTGTTTACAACTCTTAAAATCTGTTTATCTTTGCATAAGCATACACAAAGAGTTTCGAATCGCATTAAGCCGTTATTAATAACTACCAACTTAATAAAGCAAGCAATAAATGTGCCAAAGAGTAAAATAATATTGTGAATTTAAGGAGACTTATTTAATGTTTTTTTATTGAGGTTTATTTTAGGCCGAGAATAAAATTGTACCAGTATAATGCCCAAGAGAATTATCCATGACTATGAGCATGTATGAACGCCTCGGGGTATTAATTTTTATTGAAATTTTTGTATATATTATACATGTTTGTAACATTTGTAAATTATGTATTCAAAGATGGCTTTATTTTGTATATTATGTTGTATGATAATTGCTTTTTCTTTTTTTCATAAAGAAATAAGAGGACAGAATTAATAATAAATAACAATAAAAAATATTGACTTTCATTATTTTTTATGACATATTGATTTAGTAATTATATAATCACCCAGATACGAGTTTTCACCAAGACTTGTTTTATTATATAATTGATTTGTGTCAAGGTAAGTGAATATTAATAATGAAAAATATAATAAATTAATTATATACAGTTGCACAGTAGTAGTGCTTGAATTTGATATGACTAAAATATATTTCATAGCAAGTTTAAGCTTTTATTGATTATAATATTCTTGTCTTCAAATCTAGGCTACCAACGGCGATATTTACAGTAGAATCTCAATCTGAAACTGAATGCGTACTTAAATAAGTCCACGTTCAGATAACATTAGTTTTTAATTACCATCTCCTGGCTAACCTGTCATAGTCACGCATCCAATATAATGTAAACAAAAAATCTTAGTTATCTTGCAAAATTTATACATAACAATTCAACTATTCAATCTAATATAAAATTTGTTTCCAGAAAGTTGCGTCGGGTTGTCAATTTTGTTTTGAATATATAATCTGTGCAGAATGTGTATTCACTAAAATTACATCAAATTTATTTAACTCTTTTTCATTTTTTTAACTACAAGTTATTTCTTTCTCTAAGTTCAAAAATGAGAGTCAAACGCATCCAACTAGAGTCAATTATTTACTTTATTATGCAACCGTTTGGGTATTGCTTTTTGATCACACGGTATATTAATAAATAGCTAGCTTGAAATTATTAAATTTTAACACATTTGTTCACACAAATGCATTGACATTACATTTATCTCCTTTATTGTGCATTTTACAGTTATTTTTTTAGATCCGTTCATTATTTTCTTTGCTGTATAAAGACTACACATTTGAGCAATACTGAAGATGGGAGCGTACTAAAGCTTTGTAAAGTATAATTAGAGTACGGGGGTCATAAAAAGACTTACGCTTGATAAATCTTAAAAACTGATAAGTTTTAGTTACAACAGTATTGACATGTAGTGTAAATGATCAATCAAAGGTATGGATCAAAGGTTATGCCTAAATCACGAATAGTATTAACTCTCGAAAATATTTCATTTATGAGAGTGTATGTCATTACTTAGCACTTATTTAAATTAAGTAGTAAGTTATTAAAAAGACTCCCTAGAAAAAAAATGCATCATACAGTATCATCTAAAAACTAAATATTTATAAAGTTTGTTTATCTTGTGGTCAACGGTATCAAAAGTTTTTGAAATGTTAAAGTAAACTGTAGCCACCTAAAATATGTCCTTGAGCGCTATAGTTTAAGATTCATACAACAAAAGGTTGGAAGATGTTGATTTACAGTTTGAAAACCATGTTGACGGAGAGCAGTTTCTAAATGCAGAATGGTGAATTGACGGAAAACTTATTTAAAAAAAATTAGAATGACTTATAAAATAGATATACGTCTATAGTTTCTATCATATTTAGCACCAGACTTATGGGTCGGAATGATAAAAGCTTGTTTCCAGCAAGTAGAAAAAGTACTCATGACCAGAGATAAGTTGAATACAAGCCATAAAAAAGAACAATTGCACATTTGTTGAAAAAATAAGCAGTTAATCTATTAATCAGGCCCTAGACAATTATCGGGCTTTAATATTGATAGTTTGTTGAGATCCTAAGATATTTTTAAAACAAGATGCAATTTATTAATGTGGATATAAATATATGGTAAGGAAACAAACCCAAAAAAGTCTGCACAAAACATGTACAATGTTATCAGCTTACTACTTGTAAAAGTATATAGTATCTGATTACAGCTACATTTAGATTTGGCGTACCCCAAAAAAGTTTTAGAATTTATTAATTTCTTAATGTGATTAAAATATTACGTATTAGCTAAATGCTTCAACTTATCACGTATAAGACTAAGTTTGTGATAGTCAATTGTTGATCAAGACAGCACGTATAATAATAATAATAATAATAATAATATATTTATTTTCCTAAACAGGTTACAACCTAATTACAAGGGAAAAAAAAAATTAGAAATGAAAAACATTTCCATTAGTACAAATTAATTCAAATTCAATAGCAACTTAAAAGTAAAAACAGTAAAAATACAACAAAATAACAATAAAATAGTCAATATAAAAAAATAATAATTCTGATCTATAAAACATTTAGAAACAAATTACAAATTAAAGTAAGCAGAATTTTAATTCTTTTAAAAATTTGCTTCTGTCATTGCCAAATATGTCTACACCATATTGCACTTCATGATACGTTCTTATCATTGAAAGTAATGGAGAATTTAATTGTAAGTTTGTGCGTAGAGTAGCATATTGAAAAGATTGTTTGCTGCGGCAAGCTAACCTGGGAACTGCAAAATCAATCATTTGTAAAAACTGTCCATTGTCTACCTGATTATGAATGATCTTATGCAACTCATTAATAAATAAAAATCTGTGCTTATTGTAGATCGATATCATAGCAAATTCTTCCAATAATTGCTCATAAGAGACATCTCTATCCGGATATACTTTTTTCTAAAATATAAGTATTTCAGAAATCTTTTCTGCACTTTTTCCAGAGCATTAATGTGACGTGCGTAGGTAGGTGACCAAACACAGGCACAATAGTTTAGTTTGCTCAAGATAAAAGCCTGAAATAGTTTTATGGCGGCAGTGACATTAATAATAAACCCAAGTAATTTATAACATTCGTTGCGTGTGCTTTGTGTAACTTTTTTTGTAAACACAAAATGTTTCAACTTTCTTGCAAACCATATAGGAAATTCAAAAGTTTTTTACATATTTATTTTGGGCAGATAAAGGTCAAACATGTCAAATTTAATGAACAAAAACAATGACTTTATTTAAGGAAACGTAATCAGCATCTTCAAAATTATACTGTATCACGTCATCTTTGCCAAACATTATCTGGTAAATCATGTAAAGAATGAAGTTTTAAAACTAGATTTAAAACAGGATGTTAAAGATTGCATGGTACACTAGAAAACAACAATTCCATAAAATTCAAGTTTGAAGAAAATATCGAAGGCGCAAACATGTATGTTTAGTATGTAGATTAATTGATAAGAATTAATGTACCCAAACGTGTTAGTAACTAAAGTAATTTTAGGACAAGTGAACTCCTTTCTTACAATAAATTCATCATTAATCCACAACGTTTGTAGCAAACTGTGATCGCCAATAATAAAACACTGTTACATTTACTAATTAATTTTACACTTTCACAGTGACGTTGGTAAATAGAGTAGTTTGAACTAAGTAAAATAATACCAAAGACTATTTTAATACTGCAGATATTAACACAGATACACAATTCTTTATAGACAGAGCAATTACTAAATATTTTATATAAATGGTACTTATTGGACACGGCAATAAAAAGTATGGTAAACAAAAATGATTAAAAAGTTAATAAAGAAATAAATATGAAATAGTCTAAAAAGTAAATAGAAGTAAGAAGTTTAAAAAAAGTTAGAAAAAGTAGAAGGTCTGTTAAAAAAACATATAGAAATAGAAAAGTGAAAAACGATCAGTTAAAAAAGTGAAATCTAACTACAAAAAGAAGAACACAAACAGCAAAAAAAAACAATCAAGCCATTGTATTTTGATTGAAATATGAAAAAAATATTTAAAAATAGTTTAGTAGATAAAGAAAAACTAACCAATAAAAGCAAAACACAGAACATAATCGATAAAGATGCAAGACTTGATAGATATTTAGATGAAGCAAATGAGCAACATATAAAATTAAAGATAAATTATATTCCATGTTAAATCCAATTTGGTGTATTAATACAAGAATCTTAAAGATTTTTAAGATTGATGCAATTGCTGCAGTATTTAAAAAAAAACAGTTTTGAGTGTTGTTATAAAATAACACTAATAAGCCCAACTTACAAAAAGTTAAAACAATTTATGAGAAAAAAGTTAGAGGCCAATGTAGAAAAATGAATATTGTTTAGAAATAGAGGAAGGGATGAAAAAAATATGTATTAAATTTGCATTGAATAATAGAGTAATAAGAGAAGCAAAAGAGTTTAAATACTTTTTAAACATATTTGCAAAAATGGGTAATAAAAGAATTATATTGTATGAGACAGAAGTATAAAGAGCAAAAAAAAGTATAAAATTGAAGACGTTCTGATAAACTTAAAAAAAAAGTGAATGGGGTAGAAAGGAGCACTCGAATCTACATTGTTCTACAGGAATGAAATAAGATCAAAGTGGCGTGATGAATTTCAAAACGTGTAGTAAAATATAAAGAAGATTAGGGACGTGGATAATTGTAATAAGATTCAATAGATTTAAGCGAATGTAACTGAACATAATATTAATAATTATATATTTTAATTAATAATAATTAAGTTGCATTGCATTAAAAAGTTAAATATTGCCGATAATACATACCTATTATAAGTTGCAATTTTAACGTAACACATGTTACTAGTATTAATCATTATATTAGAAATAGATAATACGCAACACAAACTTGTTTTTTTTTTGTACCGAATACAGCATAAAATCTAACACAACTCTATGCTTAATTCTAAAAGAATATATTATGACCATAGAAATTACAAAATTGTTTTAATTGTAAAAAGCCATAAATTGTAATCCTTGATATAATTATTAACTGTTTTATGTTTTTTATGCATATTCAATTGCTATATAATTTATAATATAAAAATGAAATATAAAATTATTTGTTCACTTTTTAATTATTAGGACTTTCAATTCATACATTGTTCGACTTTTAACTTAAGAGTTGGAAAGAAAAATTGACTTTTCAAATGCAAATCTTAGTAAAAGTTTTAAAGTATTAACGGTAATTTTTTATTGCACTTTTTTTATTGCTTTGTGCGTTTCTTGAATAATTTTAGCCGTTATTCATATTTTAATTTTGTTATTTAACTTACTAAACGCAATTATTTATTGTGTGCAAGAATTTTCATTGATAACTTTGTTAAGAGCATATCAACTTATAGATGTGGTATCAACTAATTATTAAGTGAGTTGGAAAATATAGAACATTTGGTTTATATAGCAAATTATTATTAATTATAACTTTTTCTAGAGTAGCAACAAAGCTACAAAGCATAAATAATAATAAAATAATTTAGTTTGTGTGTACAGCTATATTTCATGTGTTGTGTATTAAAATAAACAATATTTTTGTTATAAATTATATAGTAGACTCTCTAGTTATTCAAATTTCTAATAAAGTTTTAAGTACATGTCTATCTATTAGATATAAAATATGTATGCCACTACAAGAAGGCGCAGTGAATTATTATATCATCATAAAATATAGTGTTCACAATTCCAAGTTCATTGTTTGTCTACTTGCTAAAAGTAGTCTCGTATAAATTTAGTATAGAGTTTATAAGTTTTCTATGTCTTCCTGCAGTCGGACTAAATTCCTACTAGTAGACCTAATAGAAGCGTCTGTCTACATTTGCACATAGAAACTTATTTGTCTGTTACATAAAAGAAATCTATATTTGTCAAAATAAAAGTGCCAAATTTAGTTTTTAAATCACATTATTTATTTAAAAAGTGATTATATTTTTAATTTGTTAAAGTACATAAATTTTCATTATATGTGTTACAAAATATTGCATCATTGTGAATCCATTGTGCAATAACACATTGAATCTCCGCATTAAGCTCAAGAAATGTTTGTAATTTATTGACATACACATGCGACTTTTCTTGAACTAAATAACGTATTATAAATAACGTTGTATTTATATTTATTATATTTCTTAGTTTAATAGTAATAGTGATAGTACTTTATTATTGTTAAATAAAATAAAATAATATAAAAAAAATACAGTTACATGTTACATAACGGAGGTGAAAAAGTATCTTATGTAAAAATGTAAATCAAATAAATTTTACGACTTCAAAATAGTGCAATCCGTGACAATAAATACATTACACAAAAAATAATAAACATTGCACTTTAGAATAATACATGACACGACAAAAAAGTATATTACACGACAGAATTAAATAATTTGCAACACGAATATTTGTGTATCGGCAAAATTAACCGAATGAATAAACTGAATCTGCGTAGCGCATAAGTTGCTCACTTAAATGTTACTTTTGACGTCTAATAATAAATATTGTTTTGATTAATCAATTTTTGCATACTTAAGAATAAGTGAGTTGGGTATAATTATACGCTGGTATGCAGTGATGTTAGTTTTTATTGCGACATGTTTCGGCAATTTTAATTGTCATTTTCTAGTTTTGTAACGTTAATATACAGAAAATAATAAACATAAGATGAATACAATTGTCAAATGGTACAAATTGTAAGTTACAAGTTAAAAAATTAAAAAGAAAAATTATGAAAATAATTGAGAACAGTATGACTTACATTAATATATTTATTTGTAGACACTTGTGCGTTTGCAGCGTAACATGTGTGTAGAAGGTTAGGCGGAATGTTATTGTAGCTAATGCTTGAAAAGTTATTGATATTTACGTGGGATTGCGTTAGTAGTTTTGTTCGGGTGTAAGTTTTAATTTATATTTATGATTAATCAGTTTTTAAGATAGTGTTGAAAATTATTGTTAAGTTGGTCACTTAGACAAATTATATTTAGATTATTTTTTATTTTGTTTATTTTTAAAGATTCCAGAATGGACATTTTTAGTCCTTTTAGACAGTTATGTAAAAGTTTTAAATTTTGTTTAATGTTGATTTTGTGGTTATTAAAATAGAAATGTTTAGAGAAATTTGAGATTTTATTCTTGTGAAGGTTTACTGTATGTTTGAGCGTTTGCCCGGTTTGGCCTATGTAAGTTGCTGGGCAGTTGTTGCAGCTGATTTTGAAAACTACTGATTTTTCAAGTATGTATGTTTTTTGTTTATTATTACAAATAGCGTTCTTCAGAGTGTTTTATAATGTGGCTTTTATGTCATATTTATGAAGAAGTTTTCTAAGCATTTCACTTGTGTGGTTATGATATGTGAGTTTACAGTATTGAATGTTGTTATGATCGTTGGCTAAGATAAGTGATAAATCATTAAGTTGTAATCTATGTGAGTGTTTATTAATGATTTTATTAATAGAAGATGTTGGGAAATTATTTATTAGGGTTAATTGTTTAATAGATGTAAAATTTAAGATGGTTGATGATTTTAGTTATGGCAAGATCCAGAGAGTTTAATTTATTGTTTATCTTTAACTTTAGTGTAAAATCAATATTAAGATGTATTTGATTAATGTATTGGTGTAAATAATTTATATCGTTTTGAGTACCTCTAAATATGCAAAAAAATGTCGTCAACATAACGTCGTCAGAATATTATTTGGTCGAGTTGTGGGTTAGTGGGGATAAGAATTATATTTTTGATTTTATTTTAAAATATATTATCTAAAATAGTAGAGCAAGATGCAATGGTAAGCCATTTGTCATTTTATATATTTTGATATTGTATATGCAAGTTGTTTTGTTAATGATAAAATTGGCTATTTTTATAATGTCAATTACTGAATTGAGATCGGTATTTTCAGTTGTGAGGATTAGTTGTAGAGTTTTATATTCTTGCCATGCATTATTCTTTTCTGTCATAGAAAGTATTCAAATGTTGTAAAATATATTTTAGTGTAGTTTAATAAGCCTTTTCTTTTGAAAAATAAGTTTTTTTTTATTTGTTTGTTTATTTGGTCAAGTCAATAAATCTAATTCTTAAGTTAATAGATGAATACACAAAAAATTGTATATACTATATAATATTTACAGTTATTTATAATTAATAAATAATATTTTGTAGCTTATTTTCAACCAAATTACTTTTATGCACATAAAAATTTATTTGTAACATAATCTTGATGTAATATAATAACGTAATCAAAATTATATAAGCACTGAATAAAAAAAAATTGCATTTTTTTAACTGGTTGGAAAAGTGAATATTTACGTTCCTAACTTTTTTGAGATAATATATAATTGCTATATGTAGCTAAAATAAATGTGCTTAAGTTATTAGCATTAGTTATTTTTTTTAATTATTAATAAAATGGATTAAAAAATCTTTAGAATTGTATGCCGTTTTGTCTTATCTACAAAAAAATGTTAACGCTATTACTGTACGTTAGTGAGAACATTATAATCAGAATTTTAAAATTAAAATACACATAATTATTTGCGTTAGGCGACTTTCCGCCCGTTAACAACTATCTAAAAACTAGTACATCACCTACAACCAGGCGACGCAGCACAACAACTTTCAACAATTTTCTCAATAGCTTCTTGAACGACATTAACAAGATCCTAACTTCTTTAGTTCAATACTGTAGAGCGATGAATCTATGTTTACAAGAAATATAAGCATATCTAGTCATTAGGAAGTCCGTACGAAATTACCAACAAAGATTTTCAATTAACACATAGTGTTTCTAGTTTTCAATGAGAAACTACTGCAAATTCAAATTTTACCACCTTGTTTAAATGCTGGTTTCTACGCAAAATTTTTTTAAAATCAGATGGACAAATTGCTGGATAACAATGTCTCTTTGGTGGCTCATCTATAATTTTAATAATAGGTGGATTAGTAGAAGAGATCCAGTAAACTGGCATGCAAGATCTCTTGATTTAAATAAATTGGAGTTTTATACATGAAATTGGTGAATTGGTTTTTAAATTTATAATTTTAGTATCTAGTGTTTGCATTAGTTGTCTGTCAAGTCATAATTGCAACTAATGGCATCTGAATGCAACTGGGTTTTTGCAAAAATTTAAATTAAACTATTGTCAATGAGGTGATTACCATGCTATGTTTTTATCAACAAAATAAATAGCTATTGTTTTCTGTTCTTATCTGGCTGAGGTATAATGTTAAATTCAATAATCTTTTTATTGTTTATTGTATGTTTGTTTTTAGTTGACCTAAGAATTTAGGAGCAAGCGCATGCAATTTTACTTCTTTTTGTATTCATATTTATAAGACTTTTTCTTTTTTTTCAAAGTTATTTAACTTGGATATATAATTTGTAATAATTTAATATAAAATTGCTCCAAGTAATTTGTGTGTGCAAACGTTGGATTTGATTAAATATTGATTTGGCTTGTCTTTTCTCTGTTTCTTTTGCAGAAGCTAAAAAACATGTTATAGTTTTTATATGTTTTCAGTACTTTTGTTTACTAAATGCATTTGAATTATCTAATTAATAAAATGGCTTTTGCGTTTAAAAGTGTAACATTTTAAAACTACAAGACTGTTAATGTATATCCGTGGAAACGATTATAACTGGTACCAAGAGTTTCTTTTTTCTATCAAATTATTTAATACTATTTGGTATTTGGCAATTTGTCTTTTTACACCAACTAGGTATATAATGTAAATTAATTTTATAATTATATTGGTCAATCTACAGTTTTGTGCAAAGTTTTCCATACTTAAAATTACCCAAGCTGCTACTTGGTTTTTATTAAACGCTTATCAGTTTCTATGATTGCAAAATAAGTTTTGTTGCTACTTCATGAAAAAAAAAAATTTAACTAATTTATTATGTTTTTGCATTATTTTGCAGTTTATTGGTCATGTACAAAATTCGTGTTTTTATCTTATCTACATAAATACGTTGCTAGTTGAGATGCCCAATTTATGTTTTTTGTTTTGGTCTTAGCATTGCTACAGCTTGATAAAAAGTTGCTAGTGCTTAAACTATAGTTGTATATAGATGTTTTAATCTGAGATTGTATAAATTATTATAAAAACAACGATCAATTTGTAATAAAAAATCTACAAAACTATATTAATTAGCTTGATATTAAGTCGGTAATGTCTTGTATCCTGATGCTACAAGATTTTCTGTTTATCTGCCACTTTCACTTCCATATTCCAAAAAAAATTGTTGTTGTCACATTGCTGTAGGCTCATAGCAGATGACTATATCTGATACTTATTATTCTAACTAATCAATAATTTAGATATTTTTTATATTGACAATATTGTAGTATCTTATTGTAAATGTATTTAAAATGCTTTTAAAATGTTTAATACCGTTTGAATTTGAAGATCTAAAAGATGTGTGGTCTGTTTATTCTAGTCTAAGAAAGAAACGTGTGTTTTTGCTTTGATGCTTTTTTGTCCAGTTTAAACCAAACGGTTTATATTAATTTGTGCTACATTGGTTAGTTAAATCTTGCAGCAGTAATATTTATTATTACAACAATATGTAAATTAAGAACAATAGCGTCTCAAAATATGGTCGTTCAAGAATTTTTAACACAATCGGTTCTTTATTTATCAAAAGATAATCAAAGTAATAGAAAAAAAATAATTTAAATAATTTTATTAAGTTAAGTTATTATTGAAGCCCATTTCAATTTGTTCAAAATTATTATGTTATTAATTTTGATTTCAGATTCATAACTAAATCATTTGGATACATAAGCTTAAGTTGCGCTGTTTATGCACTTTGTTAAATTGTGTTTATTTTAATATAAACAGATTACCTGATTTGATAAATGATTTAATTTAAATATACATACATACGTATAACGATTCTGCACAGCAGTTTGATGATTCTTTTGTGTATTTTGGTTATTATTCCTTTAGTAGTTCTTTTAATTTTAAAATGTAATATTTAAAAACTACTTAATATGTCACAACAACATAAAAATACTTTTGAATTTCAACAAGTGAAACCACACTACCTAAAACTATCATATTGCAAACTATATTTAAACAGTCTGTAAACATTGACCTTGAATATTTGTGGCTTATAAATCTTGGGAAATACTGAATTAAGAAGTTTATTTCAAGTGTCAATAGTACGGTTAAAAAAATCTTTTTTAAAAGTTTTAGACATACATCTCTGAACTATCAGTGAATATTTGTTATCTCAAAAGCAGTTTTGTGGCTTTCTTTTTGGAAATCTGGTTCTTATTAAGGTTCTTTTTTATTTCTTAATCTTTTGGTATCTAAATCTTCTAGATTGGTTATGCAGTCAATTACCAATTTGAATTTATTACTGATGAGCGTATTGCCTAAAGAGCCGCTTAGCTATCTTAATAATTATTGATCTTTAGCACATCATTTAATGGCAACTATTTCTGCTTAACCAACTAAAGCATGTTGCCTAGGGTTAACGTAATCATCGTCCCCCGCCTCCTGGTTTTATATATTTTGCCTCTGGTACATTGTAATCTTTATACCAATTTTGCCTTTAATTGTGCCCGTTTTATACATCAATT
Organism: Tachinus rufipes; assembly: GCA_963932245.1. Classification (NCBI taxonomy): domain Eukaryota; kingdom Metazoa; phylum Arthropoda; class Insecta; order Coleoptera; family Staphylinidae; genus Tachinus; species Tachinus rufipes. The sequence goes on from OZ010744.1 coordinate 75,317,415, forward strand.
AATTTTTGTATGCAAACTTTTATGAAGACTGATCTTATTGTAAGTATATTTTTCTTAAGTGCACATTCATCAAACACAAAAATAAATTTAAAATGCATGAGTATACGCATTTGTATAATACAAGACATTGCAATTACAAATAACCAGTATATAGACTAACGTCATCTCATACTAGTACAATATACTCATGTATACAATGTTTTAATATGCTTCCAAATAGTATAAAAAATATTGAACAATTTAATTGCTTTAAAAAAACAGTTACTAAATTTTTAATAAACTTGGAACTGTATAATTGGAACGAATTTTCTAATCATACCGAACCGTAAAATCAATTTTATGTATTATTTGTACTATATTACACTATGTACTTTATGTAATTATTTTCTTGGACGCATTTCATTTTCTGTTTACTAATATAATTTATTTATTTTTGTATCAAATTATGAATTAAACATTATTATTATTAATATTATTATTATTCTTGGTCTGTTAGCCACAAGATTTACATTGTACTTGTTTATATGTAGATAGTACGCTGCTTGTTTTGTCTCCACCATTACAACTAAGTGCAGAAGTAGTAGCAAAAACAGTGTTTTTGTGGCTGCTGTGGGAGTTGTTTTTATTGCTTCCGTTATCAGTAAACATGCCAAACTGTTGTTACCTACATTAGTTGCAGTAATTTTAAGGGTAGTTTTTTACTTTATACAATTGCTTCGTATATCATGATAAGTCTGATGACCACAAAATATAGCCATTTAGTTATAGTGGTTGTTAGAACATGGGGAGTTTGACCAATCATCAAAATGATTGTAAAAAGTACCCAGATGACTTTTGTAATCTCATTATTCAAATTTCAAGTATAAAAGGTTAGTTTAGTATCAAGCGTAAATCCATGGTTTTTTACTTTTTTTGTAATTGAGAATAAGACTACATCATGTTAGATACACTTTTTTTTTAATTTTTAGCTTACTAAGGTAGAAAGATTGTTTGCGTATATTGTATTTAGTAACTGCAATGCGTGTCTGTGACAAATCACCATAATAGTGATAACACACTACCAGCAACTTTTGTTGGTAATTACCAATGTCTTGAAATAATTATTTTAACATTTCAAAATCTACTGTATGTTGCATAGTGCCACAAATTACAAGACATACATTTAAATACCTGTCAGTTCTGTGTTGAAATATTCTTACTTCAAAAATAATTTGAAGTTATGTACGCATACGTACTGGTTGATTTGAACTTATTTAACGCATTTTCTATCAATTATATTACCAACTTTATACAAATCATGGAATAGTTATTTAATCACGTTAGTGAAACATAAAATTACTTTTTGATGAATAAATTTTATTCGAGGAATAGTTATTTGACAATTTATTAGACGTTTGTGAAACCAAGTATTAGTGTTTAAATAATGTACAAGCAGTAACAATTTAAACGAATTTAAACAAAACAGCACGCGCTTTGACATATTTGTCTTCATTTACTTGCAGTTTCATTTATCTTTTAAAATCAATAGATAAACATGTATAGGAGCATAGTTTTAAATTTAATTTTTGCTTAGGATTTTTATATTAAATTTAAGTTTAAATCTTAAGTAAATTGAGTTTGTGCAAATGTCTTATATTATGTTTCCCTTTTCCAATGCAAGTTACATAAAAGATGAGATTAGACCTGCTTTTCTTAATATTCTCTATATATCGCATCACAAAGCAATTTCGATTTGTTGAATTGATATTTCTTTTGTAAATAAATTGAATGTTTTATTTGTTGTCTTGTATGGTATAAAAACACTAATATACAAATCTAGTAAGTATTAACTATTATTCTGATATGGTAAGTGATAAAAAGTGATAATAGAATTATTCTAATAGTCTAATAATACGTTAACTAAAAAACAAAGAGGTAGTGCTTTTTAAACAAATTTACACTCGTAAAATAAATCGTTTTCTTTTATGGGCAATTTCGTGTCCATGTCCTTTTATAAGCACACATTTTTAGATAAAATTAATGTGCTTTCCTTTTTTATCTCCGACGGCGATCCGAACGAAGCCATTTATTTCATATAGAAAATGTGCGTGATGCCAGGATCACTTCCTTAGTAGATATCAATCATTGCCGGGATTGCAAATGCAGGACACGAATTGAGTTAACTTGGCACAATGAAAGGACGGTGATGTTTAGTCGCGAGACAAATCACCATAATAATAAATGAAGTTGAGTTACGAGCAGCATTTTTATAAAGATAATTTACTAGTAATGTAAGTGAGACTTAATTTACATTACGTTAAGGCTAATTTACATAATGCATGCAAAAAAACTCAAGAAAGTAGCAGAATTATATTAATTACATAAAAAATAATTTAAAAAAATCAAATGTGATTAAAACAAAGTTACTATTAAGTTAAATAGTCTCCAATACTTAGAATACACAAAAAATAATTATTCGTATTTCTATACGTTACTGCAAACAAATGACTACTTTAGTTTATTAATACGTTATTCAAATATCAACTCATAATTTGATCAAACGTCATTTCCAACATGAAAAGTTAGAATTGACACGTTTGATAGTGAGTTTGCAAAAAAATTAAATACTTTTATAATATATGCAAATTTCAAAAATATTGATTTTTAGAAATATGGAAAAATAATGGCTTTACTAAAATATGGTATCAAAGAATAAAATAAAACAAAAGCTTGGAAAATAAAGCTATTTAAGTTGACAACCAAAATATTAGTAAAAATTTTAGTCTTGTAACATGTAACTTGTGAAATTGTATATATTTTATAATAATATTATATATATTTTTTTTAATTAAAAATTATTTGTAGTGTTTCAATTTTTAGTAATATTTTTGATTTAATTACGTGATTGATTTTGTATTAGTTGTATAATAATATGACAGTTATTGTGCATTTAATTTACAAGTGTAAATTTGTTAATAAATAAACTATTACATAAAATGAAGAAAAGAAAATTATTTTAGTATTATACCTTCCTTACCTTGAGGTGGTTTGCTTGACACACCTTGCGCTGCGGTCCTATTAAACCTGTTGTACAAAAATGGTTTACGTTGCTGTTTGTAAGCTTTGCATTTGTTCAGCAAATGTATCGGAGTCCCATGTTCTTCCACACACCCGCGGCATAGAGCGACCGTTCCTATTCACATTCTATACAAGTGTTTGTTAAGCCAACAGTGTCCGGTTATCAGTCCTGTGAGTTTTTTTTTTATATTACCATTGTTTTGGTATCATACGATGGTCCTGCTAGAAATATTTTTGAATGTGTCAATCCCTTTCAGATTTTTCACAGGTTGTTGTGCTCCTCCTCAACTTTGCTGCAGATTATTGTTTATCCGGTTTTGTATAGAATCCCAATAGCGGGTTCTGCTCCAGTAAATGGCCCTTTGCTTTTTGTTGGGCAAATTGATTTGCCCTGAGATTTCCTTTTATCTCCTGGTCTTTGAGTATCCATACCAAAAAACTTTGCAAGTTGTGGCTACTGTTTGCAGACTATTTATGCATGTCATAACCAATTTGGATTTTATTACTAGCGATTACAGGGCCTGCAATGCCGCTTGACTGTTTTACATGATGGTTACTGATCTGTCAAGTTCTAGTCTTTTCTTGATGAAGTCTCTAGCGCACCACTTGATGGCAGCCACCTCTGCTGGAAACGTCAAAGCATGTTTACCCAGAGGTAGCAAAGTTTGTTTTTCTTGATGTTTGTCCTCTTAAATTCTAGCCAGGGTTTTTGGTTTTTGGTCTCATCTGTGTACCAGATAGTTCTTTTGAGCGTTCCCAAGTATTTGTTTTTTATCCATTTGTTTTGGTGTGATATTATTTTTTTTTTTGTTGATGCAGTGGCTCTTCATAAAGTCCGACCTTATTCTTAGAATATTTTTTTTCAAGCAACACCTTTGTTATATTAAGTCTGTGGGTCCCGAGGTTTACATTGTGTTCGTTTATTTGCAGTCTGTATGCTGCTTGTCTTGCTTCCGTCATTACCATCAAGTGAAGTTGCGGTAATGATAGTAATACTTTCATAGCTGCTGTGGACGTATTTCTCCCGTTATCAGCACACATGCTAGTTTCTGAACTTTGTCTAGTTTTTTGGCTGTGCACTTTTTCTTTTCTCCTCATACAAGCGTTGTATGTAATAATGGGTTTTACTACCACCATGTATAACTATTTGGTCATACTAAACGTTAATCTTCATGTACGTCCAAAAAAAATCATTTTGGTAGCAAAAAACCCAAATGGCTTTTGTTGATATATTTGTCAGATGTGAATTAAAGTTTAACTTAAGAGTCAAGCTTTAGTCTAAAATATTTTACCTCATGTTGTTGAGTATCTGTAGTAATTTGTCTATGACTAAACACCACAGTAGGGCAACTTTGGCTTCTACAATTTTTCCATGTTATTATTGGTGTGATAGCTCAATGGTAGAGCACTTGCATATCATGCGAGCAGTCCGGGATTCGATCCCCGAAATATGACTGAAATGATAACTTGCTTTTTATCCACCAGCGTGGTTCGGAAGTCACGTTTTAAGCTGTTGGTCCCATCAAACCACTTTAAACAAGTCGTAGACTTACTGTGGCGATGTAAAATAGCCGTAAAAAGCATAAATAAATAAAAAAATTATAGTCCGGCTTTTAAACATGGAGTTGTCCCATTGTTGAAAAAAGGGTTTATTCTTTGGTTTTCTATTGCCTTTGCAATGGATTTGAAAGTGGTATTGTCAAATGCCTCTTCAATATCCAGAAAAACAGATAGTGTTTTTGCATTTGCTGACTAGTTGGTGTATAACTAGTTTGCATGATTTACCCGTTTGATAAGCATACTGATGCTGGTGCAGTGGGGGCCTTTAGCACCCCGTGTTGTATGTGCATATCAACCATTTTTTCTAATCGTTTTTGCATAAAGAATAATCTCACTACGCAAAGCATTGCAAAACGTTGGCGCGTTACTTTTGTTTATCATAATGAGTTTAGATTCTACTATCAATTCTAAGAGTTTTTCACCTGTTATGTTTATGTTATTCATCTCCCAGGCTACGTAGTGAGCGTTAGCATTGCGTTCTAGGATCAGCGGTACGTCATCCCCGCTGCTTGTTAGCTGCAGTATTTTTGCAGGTTGTGGTGTTTCTTGCTGATCGTAAAGAAGGTATCCAGATTTAAGAATAATCTTTTTTCTGGTTTTCTTTTCTATTATCATCACTTTGGCTGTTACTAGATTTCTGAAACATAGGTCCCATAATGGCATTAAATTAAGTACAGCTTTGCTGAGATGCAAGTACAAGGCTTGCGTAGGGGATGTGCTGCTAAAAGCCTTATTCCCGGTACGCTTAACCCTTTTATCTCTCCCTTATAGATCTAAGGTTCTTAAATCAGGGCGATGTCAATATTGTGTTTGACAATATACACAATGATAGCCGCCGAAGCTGCTCTACAGTGATGCTGATTAATTTGCACAATGTTTAACATTGTACTTACCGTAGGTGTTCCTCGACGATCAGCGGTTTATTTTGATCCACGGCTTCCTCTTTTTTAGATTTGCTGTCCGCCTTCTTTGAAGGGGCCAGAACACAAAAAAAATTTTTGGAAAAACCTATGAAGAGTTTGTCTCCAATGTTTGCCTTCTTTTTCCAAGCGCCCCTATCCATAAGTAAAATGTGTTAGGTTTTTTGGAATCGGGTTTGGAATTGACTACTTGCCAAGTTTTGGTGTTAATGGTATTTTGCATCGATAACCTTATTAAGAGAGTAGCCGGTTCCAACTGTAGTTTTGGTACTCATGTCATAACCCTCCTTAATTCAGGTAAATCTTTCAGATCCATAATCTAAAGTTTTTTACTCTTCATTAATTTTTTGTTGGCTGATGTAGTGAGGAGTCATTGCTTAGTTGGCTAGTCCATGCATATAATTTTCAGAAATCTCCTCTTAAAAAAACATTCTTGAAAACAAGGTGATGCTTGCTCATTTTCTATTCTGTCTATTCTGCCCAGAAAAGTTGATTTTACCAACTTTGCTTCTTCAGAATTGAGGTAACTCTCTGGAAACCTTTTTGGGATGATTGCTAGTGCAAAGCCTTTCAGGATATTTTTAAAAGTCTTCTTTAAGATCCTTTCTTTGTCCTTGTTTTTTTTTTTTACCGGTCTCTTTTGCGATTCCGGCGTGCTGCTACTGGAAAGGTTTTGCTTTTGCGTCCCTAATGGTTCCGGGGTATTTGGCGCAGGTAGTTGATTTTACTAATTTTGCTTCCTGAGAGTTGAAGTAACACTCTGAAAACCCTTTTGGGATGATTGCTAGTGCAATGCCCTTCAGGGTGTCCCTAAAATTCTTCTTTGAAATTCTTTCTTTGTCTTTGTTTTTTTACGCATGCGGGAATTGCAAAAGAGACTGGTTCTTTTGCAATTTCGGCTTTGCGATTTTGACCCTGCTTAAGCTGGCCGAGCTGGATTTTCCAAAAAGTCCCCAATTGTTTTTATATTTTTCTTATTAACCACCTCTTTGTCTCCTGTCATTAGTTTGGGGATTGTTTTTTTTTCTTTGACATATTCATGTTTTTGTTGTCATTTTGTGTCCATTCATTTTTAACCTACTGGCAGGCATTTGGAAGTGTCGTAATTGTAGTTCCAGTCCAGTCTGTTTTTGTTTTACGCCGGGTATTTTATTTCTCCCGGTTCCCTATAATTTTTCAATAAAATTTAGGATTTTTTTCAAACTTTTGCAAGACCCAATTGGACAAATTTTGGCGCTTCAAATAATCAAAAGATTTTTGAATTAATTTAACTTGTAAGGGTGTAAGCAAATTTCCAATTCCTGCAAACAGCATAGAATTGACTGATTTGGCTCATTTTAAACTAAAGCACATACGTCTGGAATATTTTTAGTACTTTGCTTTAATGGCACAAAAGCATTCAATAGTAAATATTGTGTTGATTCAAATTTATCCAATAATGCATGCTTGGCCTGTCTGGTAGGACAATTGTTACAACCAAAAATTGGAGTAAGCGCTCTTAAAGTTGCAACAACAGACTCACAGAATTTCGGTGGCAATTTTTAATAATTTTCAAACGTTTGTTTGTAAATGATAAAATGTAAGCTGATGTTTTGACATTTACAGATAAAAAAAAGTTAAAAGTTGCGTTCCGTATTTAAACACAAAATTGTTATGTCCCTATTGAAAAGCCCGATATATATATATATATATATTTACAATGCAACATGCAAAGTCACTTTTATACTTTTCTAATTATTGAACATATAGATAGAAAATCAAATTTGTAGCAGAAAGCTAACTGTACCTTTCTTATACACTCTTAAACAAAAAAGTTACAACAGGTTTTAATTTGTGTAGGCTGGCCGATAGAACAAATAACACACGCCCATTAATTTATTTCCATGGCCAACGTTGCTTGTTAAGCAAACTGTTATGATTGTAAATACCTAACCTTTTACATAATACAATTCTTTATCTTCATTGTAATTTTATTTTACCCTATTCTAAATGAAATGCCATCACACAAATTTAAATATACCAATCATTCAATTAATTTATTAGACAAGCAAGCAATTTTTTTTTTAATTTAAATCTTCTTTATACTATTAACAAATCAAGTTGCATTTAATATAATGTAATATTTTACATTAAATGCGATATAATTATATTAGTTAGTATAAAACAAGGCATTTAAAGACAGAAATATATTAACTTCTTCACTCAACCTTTATCAATAAAAGGGGAAACGTAAAACTATAAATAGATTTTATGTGTATTTTTTTGTAGTAGACCGTTTCTTTTCGATATTACAGCATCCTTTTAACTTATTTTCGCTGTAATGATATTTGTATAGGCTACTATTATTTTATTTTACATTATTTTATTTTAAATTATGATGGATGGATTTATTTCTTATTATATCGCAATAAATGTAGTACAATTAAAAACACTTTTATGCTAGGTATCAATCTACGTATATAAGCGTGAAGAAATTATTATTGTTTTTTTTTTCCACTTGTTAAATGATTATTTAATTTGAAAATGCAATTGTCTAAGTATACAAATAAAAAATTTGTTTTTTAAGTAACAGTTAAATTTTTTATTTTATAATTTTTACGCTGCGTATAATATGGTTTCAATAAATACAACAATTCAATATTAATTAAATTATTATTTAATACAAGATAACTTGCTTAGAATTAAATTAAATGAATTAATACTAAAACTTAAAACATATTAACCGCATTAAGCAGTAATGGTCCGACGGCGGATATTACTTATTTTATTTTATCTCAAAAAACACATAATATTGTTAATTATTTGTTCCGTTTGTGTGAAACAAGTAAACAAGTTAACAACTAAACAACAAACTAACTAAACAAGTTAACAAATAAACAAGTAAACCAGTATACAACAAAACAACTAAACATGTAAACAACAAAACAACTAAACATGTAAACAACTAAACAAGTAAATAACTAAACAAATAAACAAGTAAACAAATAAACAACTAAACAGAACAACACGTAAACAAGTAATCAAGTAAACAACTACACAAGTAAACAACAAAATAAGTAAAAAAGTAAACAAGTAATCAAGTAAACAAGTAAACAAGTAAACAAGTAAACAAGTAAACAAGAAAACAAATAAACAAATAAACAAGTAAACAAGTATACAAATGAACAACTAAACAAGTAAACAAGTAAAAAGTAAACAAATAAACAAGTAAACAAGTAAACAAGTAAACAAGTAATCAAGTAAACAAATAAACAAGTAAACCAGTAAACAAGTAAACAAGTAAACAAAGAAACAAGTAAACCAGTAAACAATTGAACAAGCTTCATCTATAACTCTCTCTTGTTATTTATTTTATTTTTATTCACTTATTAATTGTAAATAAATAAACAATTTATTAAGTTATCAAGTTATCAAGTTAACAAGCAAACACGTTAACAAGTAAATAAGTAAACAAATAACTAAACAAGTGAAGAATTAAATAAATAAACTAGTAAACATGTAAACAAGTAAACAACTATACAACTAAACAACTAAACAACTAAACAACTAAACAACTCAACAACTAAACAACTAAACAACTTAACAACTAAACAACTAAACAACTAAACAACTAAACAACTAAACAACTAAACAACAAACTAACAAAACAAGTAAACAAGTTTACAAGTAAACAACTAAACAACAAACTAACAAAAAAAGTAAACAAGTTAACAAGTAAACAAGTAATACTCAAACAAGTAAACAAGCAAAGAAGTAAACAAGTAATTACGTAAACAAATAAACAACTAAATAAGTAAACCAGTAAACAAGTAAACAAAAAAACAAGTAAACAAGTAAACAATTTATTCTGTAATCTTTTATTTTTATTTATTGTATTTATTGTTTTTTTTTTACTTATTAAGTATAAACCTTTTTTTGCGATAATAATAGTTTAATTAATTTGCAATTGCAATTTTTTAAGTATTTAACTAAACATTTTTTCTATAATGTAACATTTAATATTATCTAAATTTTATAGTATTTATCCGTCGGCAGTTGAATTTCTTATTTTATATTATTGCACTGCATAAAATAAGCTATCAATAGATACAAAGATTTAGTATTCAAATAATCTGACTGATCACTATTACAAGATAACTTGTTTTAAATTAAATTGAATGCATTAAGATTAAAACTTAAAATATGTTAACTGGATTAAGGTGTAATGGTCCGACGGCGGATAAATTACTTATTTTATATTATCTCAACATACACATAATATAGTTATTTATTTGTTTCGTTATACAGTTGTTTGTGTAAAACAAGTAAACAAGTAAACAAGTAAACAAATAAACAAGTAAACAAGTAAACAACAAACTAACTAAACAAATAAACAAGTAAACAACTAAATATGTTAACCAGTAACCAAGTAAACAAGTAAACAAGTAAACAAGTAAACAAGTAAACAAGTAAACAAGTAAACAAGTAAACAAGTAAACAAGTAAACAAGTAAACAAGTAAACAAGTAAACAAGTAAACAAGTAAACAAGTAAACAAGTAAACAAGTAAACAAGTAAACAAGTAAACAAGTAAACAAGTAAACAAGTAAACAAGTAAACAAGTAATCAAGTAAATAAATAAACAAATAAACAAATAAACAAGTTAACAAGTAAACAAATAAACAAATAAACAAATAAAGAAGTTAACAAGTTACCAAGTTAACAAGTTAACAAATAAACAAGTATACCAGTATACAACAAAACAACTAAACATGTAAACAACAAAACAACTTAATATGTAAACAACTAAACAAGTAAATAACTAAACAAACAAACAAGTAAACAAATAAACAACTAAACAATTAAACAGAACAACAAGTAAACAAGTAAACAACTACACAAGTAAACAACTAAATAAATAAAAAAGTAAAAAAGTAAAAAGTAAACAAGTAAACCAGTAAACAAGTAAACAAGTAAACAAGTAAACAAGTAAACAAGTAAACAAGTAAACAAGTAAACAAGTAAACAAGTAAACAAGTAAACAAGTAAACAAGTAAACAAGTAAACAAGTAAACAAGTAAACAAGTAAACAAGTAAACAAGTAAACAAATAAACAAGTAAACAAGTAAACAAGTAAACAAATAAATAAGTAAACAAGTAAACAAGTAAACAAGTAAACAAGTAAACAAGTAAACAAATAAATAAGTAAACAAGTATACAAGTATACAAGTAAACAGGTAAACAGGTAAACAAGTAAACAAATAAACAAGTAAAGAAGTAACCAACTAAACAAATACGCATGTAAACAAGTAAATAACTAAACGTCTAAATAAGTAAGCCGCCAGATCATTACTATTTAATTCAGTTAGTTTTAGTTGCATGCATTCAATTTAACTTGTCAAACAATGTGGAAGTAAAAGTTTACTTATTGTATATTTTGTAATCTGCATACTTAGAAATTTTTGTTAAATAAATTTCAATTAAATAGAACAATTTTGCGTATTAAATTACAAAAACTATTTTTTCATATAATATTTATTATTAAAAACTGCAAAATAAATTTGTTAATTAGGTTACAGTATAATTAAAAAGTTTATATTGATTATTGAAAACTATTGTGATTGATGTAGTGCTGTATGATATTAACGCGCAATAAAACAATAAGTAAAAGAAGTAATAAATAATATAATGATACTATATTACATCGCCGTGAATTTGTGTTTATCTCAAAGTCATGCCAGTTCAATAGCCTGCTTAAGCAGCAGATGTTTCAAACAATATAATGATAACAATATCTCTATTATGCCACTTGCCGTCGCTAGGTATTAAAATAAAATTAGGGATTATTCCAATAAAAATAAATAGTACTGCGTGTTTTGTATAATTAATCAGCATATTGCAGCACAGAATAAAAATTTAATCAAAACTAATTAATGCAAATTGAATTAATATAAATCGTTGCAATAACAAAAGAAAATAGTAGGCGGTCACAAATTTCTATCATTGCTAAACAAGCAACCCACCAAAGAGCTGGTCACGCCTATAGAAAATCACATATATTTTGGCGCCTTCACCATAGTTTCATATGTTGCGTTGCGTATATTGAACATACGAGACCACGACTTCGTATGTTCTTTGTGATCTTGCATGTTGCGTTGCGTATCTAAAATGGTCTTGCATGTTGCATTGTATATATATATATATATATATATATATATATATATATATATATATATATATATATATATATATATATATATATATATATATGTATATATATATATGTATGTATAAAATATAAAAATATAATATTACAATCAAAAATGAATAAATAAAATTGAAATATTTTAAAATGTACTAAATTGAAAAAAAAAAATATTTATACAATGTATATTTTATTGTAACACTAGTGTAAATAGTGCAAACTGTGATTTGTACAGATCTGTGTGTAAATTACATGATTAAATTATACAATAATAATGTTTACAATACAACACTATTATAGTGATATTTTTTTAATTAAAACTCAATTCAACCTTGTTTAGATAAATATGTAACCAGTGGCAGAATGAATTAATATGAACATATGACAACGCTTGACTTTTTTCCAAACATTGTACGTTCTTAGTTAATCTATCTTAAATAGATTATGATCGAACAAAATTAATGTATATAGAATATAAAAATATGCTATCATATTGATATTTTGTTACAAACATTGAATTTTTTTAGCAAATTAACTTAGACTAAAATTTTTGTAATTAGTGATAGAATATAAAAATATGGCAGTGTACTAATATTTTGTTACAAACATTGTACGTTTTTGTTTAAGTTAATTTAATTAAAATTTGATAGAATAACATTTATTTGATCGTTGGTAAAATATGAAAATATTCTAGAGCATTAATATTTTATTACAAACATTAATATATATGATTAAGTTAACTCAATCAAACATGTTTGAATAAAAATTTTATGATCGATGTTAGGAAATGAAAATATGCTAGCGTACTAATATTTTCCTACAAACATTGTAAGTTTTTGGTTAAATTAATTTAGTTAAAGCAAAATTTGTTTAGTTGGTGATAAATTATGAAAACATAACATCGTATTAAAGTTTTGTTACTAATATTGTAGGGTTTTGTTTTAGCCATGAGTATGTGTGCTTACTACTATTCACAAGCTTTATTTGAAAATGCTCTTACTATAAAGGCAGTTTCTAGTGTAAACGTCATTGTATAATTTAAACATATAATTTATACAGTTTACAATTATGTACAATGCAAGCTGTTTACAGTCACAATAAAGTTCACACTGATACAATATACAAGCACTCTTCAATACACAATCTGCAATAAATGTATATTATGCTACTTATAATATTCAGTGACAACAATAAAATTACAATAAATTTTTCACTAGTATTTTCTGTTTTAATAATATTAGTGTACGCCTACAACTTTAAAAGTATAATTAACATTATACAACAAAAATGAAAAATTAATAATTGCTTGTAGCATGTAATTTTGATTTTATTGTGCAACAAGCTTCTGGAAACATATTGTTTGTATGCTCGTAAATCCTTATCATCAGTAATTTTGAGGAACATTGAATATTATAAGTATATAAACTTTGAATCGTATTTAAGTACTTTGTATGTCCCCGGCGCCTTCGCCATAATTTTTAAAGTGCAACTTTCTCAAACTACATTTAATTAAATGTTCTTTTAATGAACATTATGCGACTAATAAACTAAGCATTTTAGCAATTAGTTATTGTAATTGTAGCTTGTTTTGAAAGTTTGTGCCGTACTATAGAAATGGTCCCAGTTAAAGTTACAGATGCTGTTATAATTACACGCCACGTCTGCTGAAGTAGAGTAATTAAATTTAGCACAACCGCGAAAGCAATTTGTGGATGAATGCGTATGGGAAAAGACGTTTTTTTATAAATTGCTTGGCGCAATCGATGTCGAATAAATTACGAAAGTTAGCAATTTTGGAGGCGCGCCAGTTATTTATATTTTTATAGAAAATTAATAAAATACGACGAAGATTTACGGGATTAAGAAAGATTCGACTTTACACGCTTGAGTTATATTCACGATAAATGGGCCACAGGTTCTCTATAACTTCCACAATTTTGTTATCTGCACAAAACACACCAGTAAAAAAAATGCGAGTGGACTCTTTTATAAAAAAAAAATTATTGAATGACCAAGGTTTCTTTAATTCATACTAGTTAAATAAACAAAAATTAATACTAAAACGTACCCGACTTTCTTTAACTCAATAATTATAATCATATAATCACAAAAAAGTGACATTTTTAGTTTTAGTAGTAGTAAACAAATTTATTTTATATACACACATAATATTTTTTTTTTTAAGAAAATAAACATATAAAAGTAAGATAGAAATGAGTATGAATATGAATATGAAAAAGGCTATCGACCAAAGTCTTTCTGCCCTTTTAGTTTTATTAAATACAAAAAATATATATTATTAAAAGACTTATTTGTCATCTATGTTTATAAATTGACATATATACTTAACAAAAAGACAGAATTTCTTTTATGTCTAAAAAAATACATCGGTTTCAAAAAAATAAAAGAAGTGTTATACATCCATTAGATAATAGCTTAAAAAAGCTCATTCTTAATGAATCCGTAAATAATATAATTATTGAGACTAGACCAGAGCCATCTATTAGAAATATAAACATAAATATAAATATAAATAAATGTAAAGAATGGTCGACAAAAACAATTCCCAAAAAAAACATCACGCATAAAATTTCTTCGCGCGATAATAAAAATACGAATAGTATATCTACCAAAAACAATATATCTAACTAAGAAAAAAAGAGATTAAAATACTAGAACGAGATGTCTGATTAAGACAAGCTTATCAGCGATACCAAACAAATCATGGTATTTAATTAGCCGAGTTAAAAATGCGACGAATAAAAAAATGATAAAACACCTAAAAAGGATATTAGATCACTCAAATTTTAACTGCGACACTGTTCCTACTCGACTAGCCACTTCATCAAATTTTAAAATAGGAATGCAAGAAGAAGACACATACAATCAATAAATAATCCGACAAATTTTCCCAAAAAAATTGCCATTGATCGTTATATTTTTTGGAGAAAATGGTCATTTCAAAAAACATCATAATGAAACATCAAATTTCTTGTTCATCAATCTACAGAGTGCTCACAACAAAACAAATAAATTAGAAGCATTTTTTATTGAATCCGAAAAAGATACAAATATGCTCTGCATTAGCAAACACTGGTTTAAACGAGATAAAGCTGAAATATATAGCATCAACGATATGAATACAGCATCCTACTTTGCGCGTGAAATATTTATAAGAAGATAATTAATAAATTCAAATATAAAATATGATTCAAATTAATACTATGTCAATAGAAAAGACATGTGAATTATCTGGTGTTTTTTTATCAGATTTTAATTTAATAGTTATTTGTCTGTATCGTTCGCCAAAAGGTAATTTTAATTTATTTTTAAATGTTTTAAATGATGTTTTAAATAAAACATAAATTTCCTCAATAGCAAATTGTGATTTTAATGTGTACATCCACAGCAATAACTCTAGAGTGCGATTAGTATGCGATTTACTAGAATCATATGGCTTATATCCATTGATATCATTGAAAACAAGGTTAGAAAATTGTCTGGACAATATCTTTATCAATCTACTTAAGGAAATGTTAAGGGTGAGTTTGGATTCTCTAATCATATAGGAACATTCTTAAATGTTAAGATTCTTAAGTCAAATAATAAATTACAAACATATACTTATACTCCAATAACACAACAAGGTATTAATATGTTTTATCACTAGAAAACACCATCTGGAACTTTATTGATGATTTAGATTTATCTGCAGAAAATAAATTTACTCAATTTAATGGTTTTTTAAAAGTTCAGATCTCAGTACAATCATAAAGCAATAACCTATTGGTTTAACAATGATTTAAGATATATGAGGGAAACGCTTCATTTGCTAAAGAAGCATCACATAAAAGTATGAATCTGAAAGCATCATATTTTTATTTTAAGCGCTCTTGCAAACAAGCTTTACAACTAGCCAAAGTCAATGCTAATGCTAATTTTATTAAATTATCTACAAATAAACAAAAGACTATGTAGTCACTCATTAATAATAATTAAAACACAAACTGATAAAACTTGTGATTTAAATTGTGGTGTTTTTAATAACTAATTTAATAATTATAGCAGAAAATCTAATCAAACACTTGCAACCCGCTAACTGTGATCCAATTAATTTTATGCATAAGAATGCTACTTTTAACAGTGGTTACTTTCAATTTAGTAAAATTTCTCCAAATGAACAGTTCTAACAGTAAACTTGCTGAAAAGTATTAAAGATATGATCATATATCCATTTATTAAACTTATAAATAGATGTATCTTGAAATGTACATTTCCATCTTGTATAAAATTTGCACAAATTATACCTGTATATAAGAAAAGGGATGAAAATGATCCGGGAAATTACAGACCAATCTCGTTGCTTCCGATAATATCTAAGGTATTGGAAAAGATATTGCTCAACCAAATAATGGCATTTCTCGATGCAAATAATATATTAAATCCCAACCAGATTGGATTTTGTAAGGGGTATTCAACCACAGCTGCAATTTTTGTTTTAATTGAGGATGTTTTAGCAGCGTATGAACGCAGTGAACAAACCAGGTCACCATAGTGCTGTATGCCAACGACACTACGTTTGCAAACAAACCAAGTAGTTTGGAAGAGGCTATTGGCCAAAACAATGTAACACTTGACTTGTCTCAAATTGGTTTTCATCAAATTCTCTATGTTTAAATGCTGAAAAAACAGTCAATATAGTTTTTTCACTAAGTAATAAAATATCAGAATGTCCACAACATTTCTTGGAGTTCATATCGGCTCCAAACTTAGATAAGACATTCACGGCGAAGAGTTGTCTAAAAAAATAATTAAAAATCTTTACTTACTACGCCATCTAACACATGTTTTACCAAAGTTTGCATTGAGATCGGCATATTTTTCACTGTGTTCAGCTAACCTAAGTTATAGCTTGCTAATTTGGAGACTGTCTCCGATATCTCAGAGATAATTTGGACTACAAAGACAAGCTGTACAAGTAATAGATTATGTAGGTTACTAGGAAGACTGTAAAACATCTTTTAAGTTATTTAAAATTTTAACTCTACCGTGTATGTATATTTTAGAATGCCTGCTTTTTATATATGTGACAACATAGATAATTATCTTACTCACAAGAAATACCATTCCTATAACATTAGAACGAAGAATGACATTGATCCACACAAAACAAGGTTTTGTAGATTACAAAATGGAGTCAATTTCTAGAGAATAAAGTTTTTTAATATTATACCAAACAATTTAAAAAATCTTCCACGTACTAAATTTAAAAGCACAATTAAAACCTATTTAATATCAATGGTCTTTTACACTGTTGAGGAATTTATGGATCATAAATTTACTAATTTTATTTAATATTTTAATGTGTATTTTCACTTTTATTATTTTAATACTGTATTTTTTTATCTTTTTCATTTTGACTTGTGTAATACAGATGATAATAGCACAAATAAATTATTATTATTATTATTATTATTATCCCTGACCGGTATTTATTGTTTTTTAAAACAAAATTTTTTGTAACTTCAAATTTTTAATCACGACAATAAATTATATTCTACATATTTTTGAGAAAGTTAATAAACATACACAACAAAATTGTCCCAAGAAAGCCGATTTAAAAAATGATAAACTAGAAACTTCCAAAAAATAATAGAAAAATAATTTACCAAATAACGCTGACCTAAGTGGTGCAGCGGTTGAGGTACCTACAAACAACAATAAAACCTTAAATAACTTTATTTTTTGCACTAAATCTAATATAAAAAAAACATCTAACACAATAAACCTGTACAACAAAATTTCAAAACTTTACAGCTAACCAAAATTACACAAACATAACATTTTATTCTACTAATTTTTTTTACAACAGTATCTCCATCATAAATTAAATAAACATCTCATTACAAAAAAACAAATAACCTAAACACTTTATAAATAAAAAATTGTCAACAAAACTTTATTTTGTCAAAGTCGACTTAAATTTTTTTTAAATGTTACTAACCTATATAAAATCTAATTATCATTTGACTAAACTATCAAATAAACAACAACACTAAAAGCCAATATTACAATATAACTTCAAGTTTACTAACTGCAAGTTAAATTTAAATTGCTAGTTAGAGAAAACGCTTATTACAATCGTTTAGTTACATGGCTGTGGTTTGGTGGTTGGTATTAAATTTTGATAAATTTGCTATATCTTATGTCAGTTATGCCAACAAATTATTTAAAATCTGAGACGTTAAAATTTTAATTCATAAATTAAAAAAAAAAATATTAACTATATTAAATATCAAACAACAACAAAACTGCAATTTAATAAATATGGTTATGTTTAAAGATGTCCCACTTTTATATCTTAAAACATCTATTCAATTTTACAATAACAAAAAAAGTAATAAATGTTCTTCTAGTAATTGTAGACTAGCCAGTGGGGTTATAATAGTATATATCTATATGGTTTTTAACGATGTTTAAATTTCTTTTTGTTTCACTTAACAAAATAATTTGTTTTTGTCAAAATAAATGGTTTTTCAATAAGAAATTTCATTTTAAATAGCAGGTTATTTGGACAGCTGTCAATTTTTAAGCTATTAAGCACTTTTTAGTCGTCGTAAAGCAACTTCTCGGCAGGCAATAGTAAACCTGGTGGAAAAATTTGAGCTGTTGGGACTAGTTTGTGATGTAAAAAATCGAATCCGTGTGCATCACTCAAGAACATATAAGAATATTGCTGATGTAGCCCATAGTGTTGAAGAAAATCCAGGTTTGTCGATTCTTTGTCGATCTTTGGAATTAGACATTCCACAAACAACGTTACACCGTATTTTGCATAAAGACTTAAGTCTTAAGGCTTTTAAAGTTCAGTTAACACAAAAACTCAAGCCGATCGATCACCATAAACGTCGTTTTGTCGCTAATTGGGTCCTTCAAATGCATCAAAATTATCCAAAATTTCATCTAAAATTCATCTTTAGTGATGAGGTCCATTTTTACTTCGGAGGCTACGTTAATAAGCAGAATTGTCGCATTTGAGGCTCAGAAAATCCAAAAATGATTGTTGAAAAGTCTTTGCATTTTCAACGTGTCACTGTTTGTTGCGGTTTTAGGGTTGGCAGTGGGATTGGATCTTACTTTTTAAAAAATGAAGCTGGTGCAAGTGTTACGGTGAATAGATGGCGCTACCGAGCTATGATTAATAATTTTTTTTAGCCGGAATTGGAAGATATTGATGTGGACGACGTAACAAAACAATTGCTAGAAAAGTTTCCTAACCGAGTTATTTCTCAAAGAGGTGATCACAATTGGCTACCGACATCTTGTGATTTAACACTTTAGGACTTTTTTTATTGGGCCACGTTAAAAATAAGGTCTATGCCAATGTTCCACAATTAATTCAAGACCTTAAAGAAAATGTGCAAATTGGTAATGGAAATTTTTATGAAAAGAATGTGGTACTGCAACCATAACCGTAGCAGCCATTTGACTAGTATTGTTCTCAAATGTTAATGGCATACTTTCCTCTTTACAATAAAATAAAAATTTATTAATTTCTCTTACCCTTTTTTTATATCAAAATGAAATCTTTTATTGGAAAACCTTATACTTTACTTTTAATTTTTAGCAATTGTAAATAATCTTTATTATCTGTTAATTTTCAATGCTGATGTTTTACAGTTACTTCTTATAAACAATTGTATGTTGCCAGTAACACTAATTAATTAATTTGGCTTATACTGTTGAGTATATGCACCGACACTTTCACATCTCTGAAGTTCATTGTTAATATAATACACCCATCTCTTAAGCAACATCTGTCATAGGCGCATGGAAATACTTTTTTTTTCTCTGGGTTGATCCTGCTGTTAATTTGTTTTTGTTATTGTCACTAATGTGGTACTAGTTTAAAGTGGGCTACTTTCGGACTAGCAAAATTTACACAGTTTGCTGCGAAAACACATGTTGTTTCTGGCCCATTTCTCCTTAAACCCTCTTTTGTTATCTTACTTCCTACACTGACATCAATTTCTCCTTTCTTCTATTTTGCGTTATTTAGCCTAGATATTTGCTTTGTTTTTAAGTACCTTTTTAGTTTTTTTTTTATATCTTTATTAACTTTTTTCTTGTCGTATTCTTTTTCTTTCATAAATATTTTGTATAGCTCTATTAAATGTATCCCTTTTGGTAGTTCTAAATTTGCTAGTTTAATTTCTAGTGAGATTCTAGAATCTTCATTTAGAGTTAGTTCTTTATGTTCCCTGGTTGCCAGATATACTTTGACCATTTCAAAAGTTGCATTGTCTGTTAACCTTGAGATAACGTATTTACCGTATAGAAATTGCTTAGACAACTCATTTAGTTTGCTTTCCATAAGCAGTTTTTTTTTCTTTTCTTTATTTCTTCAATTTTGGTTGGTACTAATGTTTCAATTTTTTTTTTTCTTTTGTCTATCTTTTTATTGTTCATTACTTGGTAGGCATAGTTGCCTTTGCTTTCCATATTTTTGGTTTCTCGTTTCTTTTTTTTGTTCTTTGTAGATTTTGATCTGTGTGTTTCCTTTCATTTTAGTTTATCCAAACCTCAAAGCGTTAAATTCTTCTATATTTTTCTGCAGTACTGTCTTTGCATAGTTTCTTAGTGTTCTCCATTTGTTTTTGTCACTACTGCACATATTAATGATTGTAGATTTGTTGATTTTGTTTTCCTATATTTTTTCTTTTTTTCCTCCCACGTTTCGCACTCTACTAGCATATGTTCTGCGTCGTCATACGTGTTTTTCTTTTCTTTCTCCATCTTATTTATTTTTTGTAAATACTTACCAAAAGCTCCATGTCCGGTAAGTAATTGCGTTATATAGTAACACGTCGCTGCTTTATTCTCTACCCATTTTCTTTTTTATTTCTAGTATTATGGTATTAGTTGCCTTGTCTATTCTCTCTTATCTTCTTCTTTCTACTGTCTCTGCCATCGTATTTTCTCTTGCCCGTATCTTTGCTTTTTGTTTACTAGTTCCTTCATTTACCAATTTTTTTTATAATCTTTCTTCTACCATTAAATCTGCGGGTAATGTTGCTGTAATTACTTCTAGTGCTTTCTGTCACACCGTCTTGTAGGCTCTGCTCTATTCATCACATACTCTAGTTTATAACCTAACTTACCAACCGTTACATATCATTCTTATATATCCATCACAAATGTTTATACATGCGTAATGTAAATTTTATTTTATTTTGTTTTATTGTCTTGTTCTTTTCATTTTTATATTTAATATAATACCGTCGATTTAAATAATATTAGAAAAAGGGGAATATGAGCGTACTCGTATAGGTGCGGTGTACTCCTATAGATGTATCTATCCTCACAGACTAGCTATTGACTACCCCCTATCTTTGAGTCTCGAAAAAGATAGCATTCTCTATCAGTGTAAAATTCAGATAGGTACACATTTCCGAGAGTTGCTATTTAGTTTTTTTGTCATTAAATAAACTTGATAAATTTTACCACAAAGAATGGCCGGAAAGAGCGACAGTAAAGAAAAATATACATATTTATTGATCAGTAACTATTTATTTTTGTTATAAATGTTCAAAACTTAACTAATAAAAAGGATATAATTAAAGTGATCTTAAATATCCGAGCACTAGTTAAGTAGTACTAATGGTATAAAATACGTTCATTGAAAGGCTATATATTTTTTTAAATGCTACATTTACGGAGGTAAAAGATATGATAATATTTGTCTAATTTGTGTTTTAACATTCTATGTTTTTACAAATTATTGATAGAATTTAACTTGAGTCAGTATACATACAGGCTTACATTGTTCTAATTTATTGTTCCACGTGATGTTTAGAAAAAGTGTTTTTCAAATATAATCATGAGAAAATCGAAAATAGTATAATACATGAGGATTTCAATGTTGATGCGATAAAACGTAACAATATATACATCTTTATTTTATGTCTTTGATTGTTATCAACTGATTTTTCTCGTTTAATGAGCATACTCAAATATTTACGACTAAGAACAAACCTACACTGCAAAAACGGTCATATATTGAGCAGTTAAATTGATTATGTAATAACAGATTTAAGTAAGGATGCAAAATATTACATTTTTAATATTGGAAGTTCTTGAATGCAAGATTAATAAAAACATTATAACTAACAATGAACTAAATTTTTAAAACGTTATTAAATCAAAAGGATTTGAATTTAATAGATAACTAATATAAATCATATTTACAATTTTATACTCATATGCAGTAGAAATAATATACCAAAAGATAAAGAAATTAAACTTACTAATAAATCATTCTAGATTCAGTTACGTAAAACTTTTAAACTAAATAAAACATTAATTGAGTTTATGAAATAAAAAATTAACTTCAATAATAAATTTAAGAAATTTAAGAAAACATAAAACTTACAAATACATAAAATAATAAATAAATCTTATGACAAAAAAAACATATATATTTATAATAGAAAAACTAATATCTGCAAAAAAAATTAATTTAATATTAATGCATGCCAAAACTATCATAACAGGTCGGGTACTCTTCCAATTCGGTGATGCGAATTGGCCCCTAGATTGTATGATATAACACCATTCATTTTTTTTAATGGGGTTATTTGAAGTCTATGTCAACAAGCCCACAACCACTCGTGCATTATAAGAGGAAATTAAACGCTGCATTAACGAAGTTCAGCCACATTTATGCAAAATGGTCATGGAAAATTTTGACAAAATAAATACCAGCTTTTGTGTGATTTTTCTTGGCGTTATAGCATTTATTTCTAAATTTATCAGTTGTTTTCAGTTCTATTTAATTCTAAATGTGCAAAACAGTTACCATAATAGTTTTATGAAAACAGTGTAAACAAATTCTTAAAAGTTTACTTGTTCCAACAATGTTCTAAAGCCGTTATGCCAGACTAATAGGTCAATTTGTTGAAGGCATTAAAATAGCCATTTACAGCGCACCGATTATTGTTTACAAATAACCCATCAAATCATTTTTTAAGAATTGGAAACAGATGAAAGTCGCACGGGGTGTTAGGTGGCAAAAAAATTTGAACTGGTAAATTTTAACCATCGCAATGAATGAATTTTTGCAATAAATTAGTATAATACTCCTCATTGGTGGTTTTACCTTTCTAAAAATAATCAATAATAACTTTTTAACGTGCATTCTAAAAAACAGTCGTCATAACCTTGTTAGCCAATGCAACTGTCTTTGCTTTCTTTGGAACAGGTTTTTTGCGGTTTATAGTTTAGACTGTTATTTAGTCTCAGGAGTGTAGTGATGAACTTAAGTCTCATCTACATTAATAAATCAAAGCAAAAATTTGAATAGATTGAGTTTATGCCAAACAATTGGTTGAAATGTTCCATCAACATTGTTTTTAGTCGGGTGTCTGCAAACGCTGCGCCCATCTTGCGCAAAGCTTTTTCATAGTTAAATGTTTGTGTATAATATTACGTGTACGTTCCGTTGAAATGCTTACAGTCTCTGATATCTCCTTCATCTTTATTCTGCGTTATGTCAAAACAATTTTGCGGATTTTTTAATCATTTATATTGCGTAAACCTCAATAAGCCGTTCACTGCATGGTTTATTACTAATGCTTGTCTGGCCCTTTTTTAAAGTCAGCAACTCATCGCTTAACCGTTGTATTTGATGAAGAAGAGTCATCTAATGTTGAATTAAGCTCATTTTTAATATCGGTTGCGGTTAAGCCTTTCAAATCTTATTGAACTATCACTTGATACGTTTATTTTGATAGATTGTAGTTATTCCAAAAAAGTCCATATTGTTTTAAAATTTGTAAATTAACTTGATATGTGTGTCATACATAACATGTTGTAGTATTTGTTTGTTTTATGTATATAGTTTCAAATTGTGTACATACGTTTGCAAGTATTTTTTTAAAACTTTTTTTCAGCGTAGTCTACTAAAATCATTTGCTGAATATATAATAATAATAATCTCAAGTCAAAAAAAAAAACAACACAAAAGAATAAAATGTTTAAAATAAATAAATATAAACTACCACAACTTGTAATATTAGGCTAAAAACCAATTTGTAATTGAGTTTGGTGCCAGAACCTAAACATAAACTTTCTAATATCACTAAAAAAAATTGTGTCGCAGTTTTGTTTATTTGTCTTATGCAACAGTCTCATATTGTCTACATACGTTTCCAGTTATTAGCTACGTATAAAATAATAATCTCAAGTCAAACACCTAAAAACATAAACTTAAACTATTATCACAAATTGTAAAAAAACACAGTGCGTACTTTAAACTACTCAACAACACGGACTCAATAACAAAAAATAAATAAATTAACATAAAAACCAGTAAAAAACTACACAAAATTTGGTTACACTTTTTTTAGAAGTCCAAATTAAAATATTGCAAACCAACCTCAAATACAAGCTTCTGCGGTCGGAAGCACAAACGGTAGGTTTAAATTAGTATTTTTTACTTTACTTTGTTGTTGTGGCTTCTCTACTGCTTGTAGTTGTTGACGTTATTCTTTGCTCCGCTACAATAACTACAAACAAACAACAAAGTAATATCTTTTTTCCAAAACATTTCAAATTCTATAACAAATTGTAGATTTTCAACAACCGCTTTATACAGCAGAAAAAATGCTACATAATCCAATAAGGCACGTAGTCTAGTCCAGGTTTGGAAAAAATACCAGTGTTTTTAATAAACAATTCCAACTTCTTAAAAAAAACAAAACTTAAATTAATAATCTATTTAAACTCAATCAAACCATTACTTTTCTCATTACTATGCCATTCCAAGTGATTAGCGTAATTGCCGACAAGTAATTCTTTTTTTCTTTTTAAAAACTGTCTTATGTTAATAAGTTGGAGCTTTTTTTAAATAATTAAAAACGTTCATTTTCTCAACTACATAAATTTTGTCGTTTGGTAAACACAACGACAAACCGGCAATCTGAGCATTAGCTTTAAATTATTATTATAATTCTGCTACTTAAGCGACACAATCAATAAAAACCTTTGTGGCGGTCTTGACATTCTCATCTTTTTATTCTGAATAAACTAGACTGGCACACACAAAAATACATGTGCTTTACAAAAATCATTTTGAGTTCACAATTGCTGCGTTTGCAATCGATACAGTTTTGCTGTATTATCATTTTCATTATTTTTATTATGTGTCTCACTCTGGGTGAAAAGCTGCTGTTGCTGCCGCTGCTGCTGCTGCTGCTGCTGCTGCTGCTGCTGCTGCTGCTGCTGCTGCTGCTGCTGCTGCTGCTGCTGCTGCTGCTGCTGCTGCTGCTGCTGCTGCTGCTGCTGCTGCTGCTGCTGCTGCTGCTGCTGCTGCTGCTGCTGCTGCTGCTGCTGCTGCTGCTGCTGCTGCTGCTGCTGCTGCTGCTGCTGCTGCTGCTGCTTCCGCCGGAAAGGCTCAAACCACTAGAAAGTAGTACCCACGAGTATTTTTTATTATTATCATAAATATTAATAATATTATTATTGTTAAAACAATTTAAAAAAAGTATAAAACTTTTAAATTTCATAGTTTAAGTTAATGTATACATATAAATTAACTAATAATACAAATTTATATTAAATCTTTGCCATTTGTTAATAGCACAAAAAAAAATTACTTTTAAGTTTTTAAATAAACCACCAAAGTGGTCATGAGCTTGCAAAAGCAATATAAAGTGGTACAGGATAAAATAAAATTAACCTTAGTTAATAATACTTACAAATGGTATTAAAATAAAATATATTTTTTGTTTAATTACCTGCATACATTTTATTTATTAATTTGTATCTTATTCTCTACGTTTATAATTAAAAATATTTGATTTTATAAACAGATTTTGTAAATGCTACAAATTGAATGATTTTAATTAATGCGTTTAATTGGTTGTTGATCTAAATTAATTTGTAAATTAGGCTGCTTTAAACAAAACCCTCTTTTAATCAATCTTGTACAGCACTGTAAACTGCCAAACATCAGACACAATTAGTCTTCATAATCACCGAGCACGGACAAGTAAACACCTGATTTATGGCATTTAATTCAGCAAAAATTTATAAGCTATACGAGGTACCGTTTCGTTTCTCGGGCTTATTTTAATCGGAGGCCATTATTTCCTCTGGAAACTGAGACACTCTCTGAGCCGGATCAAATTTCATGAATAAATTAGGCGTCCGCCTACCGGAGGGCATATTTTTTGCAAAGAACTGTCGGAAATTGTCGAGGATTGTTATTTAGTTTAGGGGGAAAATTGTAAGAATAATGACATTTTTTTTTTGTCTCTATTGCGGAAGAGAATATTCTGTCAAATTTGGATAATGAGAATTTCCTATTCAAATTGCACTAATTTGGAATTATTGCTGATTTTTATTTTCTTGTATTTGTCACATATTATTTTATGAAATACGTTTGTTGCATTTTAATAAATGCACTTGCAATATTTAATTTAATTGGTATAAAAAAATCTCAGTAAATTTTACAAAACATCACAAGGAATTCTAATTAGTGCACTAGTTATTAATGTATATGTATTTTAATAGCTTTCACTCACTTTTTTTTATTACATTGTTTTTGCTAAACAAATCTTGTAATTAGTAAGCTGTAATAAACATTAAAGATTAATTAATGGTTGATTGATAATTAAATATTTAGATACAAATATTATATATATATATTTTTTCTGGGTGTACCAATTTTATAAATAACCATAAATACTATAAATAATGTAGTACAGCCATAAAAATAGTGTCTTTACGACATGAATTTAACTTATTTCAGAAGACTATTTCAATACGAATCGCTTCGAGGAGAGGAGGCAGTTATGTTTGTATTATGTAGGTTACAATATTATATAAACATACAATATTTTTACTTTTGAATACTATCTCGGGTTTCAGGTATATAGTATAATAATAATAGTAATATAGTGTTATCAATTCATAGATATAGCGTTTTTACAATGTGGGCTTGAGCTTAAATATTTTAGCGGATTATTTCATTACTAAACAATTATGTTTAATGGTGAAAATATTGAATTATTATATAATATTTTTATCATTGAATACCGAGGTGTTATAAACTATTTAAGGTATATAATACACTTATAATTGCCTCCGATGATAATAAAATAATTCGCATTTAATCCCATGTTGTAAAAAACTATATCTATGGGTATACTATAACACAAACATAATTGGTTGATAATACAGTTTTTATTGTTTTGGTAATTTTTTTATTAATGCAAATTTATCCGCCGTTTTTGTACGTTATTCTGTTTGAATTTAGCTTTCAATTAATTTTTGTCATAATATAGTTTAATTGTGTATCAAAAACCATGCACACAACAGTTATAATGTAACTGCTGTACTGCTATACCATTTTGAGAAAAGATAAATAGCTCTAAGCCATTTTACAATCTCAACAAACTTATAGTCAAAGGAACAATTTGCAAAAAGGAATGCTGATAGTGGTTTGTTTGCAACAAATCAGAAAAAGGTCAACCTTTGAATTTTGATTACCAGGTTTTTCTGGCGGCTTTAAACATTGCTTGAGATCTTTAACACCTATCAGTCTACAATAGTTTGTCATCTTAAAAACTTGACAAGGTGTAAAAACACTCACCAGTTGCATGTTCTTTAAGTCGCCAACTTCGTATTTTTCACGGATAAAATAAAAACGTTTTGTACGTTTATAAAATTCGGAATTCTTTATAAGTTTAATAGCACCCTAATTGTCTACGTAAAGTCAAATCCTACTAAAACCAAAATACGTCAAACCCATATGATTTCCTTAGTGCAATCACCGGCTGCAATATATTCAGCTTCCGTTGTTGATATAGCCACAGTTTGTTGACGTTGAGATGTCTAAGCCACAGGCCCACTATTAAATGTCAGCACATGCCCGCTTGTAGCTTTACGCGTATTGGGGTCACTAGCGTAGTCGCTGTCGGAGTACGCTTTTAATGTTGCGGATGCTTGATCACTACCGTATGTAATCTTATAACTGGCAGTATCTTTAATGTATTGGATTATTTTATTGACGGTTCTCCAATGTTCTTGCAGTAGTTTTTCTAAATATCGACTAACTACAGCCACTGCGTACATAATGTCAGGTCGAGTTACACATACTGCAAACATAAACGATCCAATTGTTTTACGGTATAGCACAGTGTGTCCAATAGGTTTACCACCAGCAATAATCAGATGTTCATTCGTATCCGCAGAAACCGACACTGACTTTCCAACTTGCATTCTAAATTTTTTACCAACACGCATCAAATAATTACTTTTAGTAATTATTATTTGTTTCTTTGTACGGTTGCGGTATATTTGGATGCCAACAAAAAATGCATATTACCGACAACAATTTCAAATCGTTTTTCAGTTTAGACATAACTATCTGAACCGCAGTTTTGCTGGGTGACAGGAACAATCCATTATCAACGTAGAGCAGCAATACAATCAAATGGCCTTTTACCTTTCCTGTATACAAACATGGATTAACGTTACCATTTTTAAACTTAAACTGTTTTAAAACATTGTTAAAACACTGATTTCATTAACGTGATTTTTTAAAAAGTACTATACGTCCGAACTTGTGTGCAATTTCTTCTGGTAAACGCATGTAAATTTCTTTCTTTAGTCAACTACTTGTGCACTAATTGGCACTACATTAACTTTAATTAATGTTTTGTTTTTATTTTGAGTCTATTTCTTCTTTAACGGCGTCTTTTCAATAGGATGATTTAAGATCGCTATAGGCTTTAGTCAGTGACATCGGTTCATCAATCTTAACTGAATTTACTTCATATTTAGTAAGTCTTCTAATGTACTCCAATCACGCAGTTCATAAAACACTTCGGGTCTTTTGTTTGATGAGGCTCTCTCATCAATTTCAGTTTTGGTTTCTGGAATTTCTTCAATCACCAAGTCTGGTTCACTTATGTCAATTGCTGGCCAATTTCTCATTTGTTCTTTTGTCGTAGTCTCTTAGTTAAACGTTACATGCCAACTCATTGTGTTTTTTTTTAACCGGATCTATTAGATAATTTGGATTATTTGAGTCATAACCTACCATAATATGTTTGATTTCCTTCATTTGCCATTTCTTTTGCAGTTGTTTTGGAACATGTTCATATGCCACCGATGCAAATGTGCTTTGCACTGAGGTGCCCGACTAAACCATAATTCATACGCAGACTTTTTTCTAGACAGTGTTGATGGCATTTTATTAACCAAGTACGTAGCCGCCAATACAGCCTTAGCCCACACCTCTTCTTCCAAATCTGCTGCATATAACATCCAATACGCCATTGTGCTGTGGAGTATTTATGCCCTGGTCTGTCATAAACTTCTGCATCCGTTTATTAACGTACTCACGACCGTTATCATTTCTCAACAACTTAACTTTATGTCCAGTTTGTGTCTCTATTAATTTAATAACACTTCATCTTTTGATTTTATAAAGTAGACAAAGGTCATATTTCTGCGGTCACAGACAAAAGTAACAAAATATCAATGCATTCTTAAAGTCTACCTGTTTTCACACATTTCCGACTTTTGCTAACGTACTTACAAAACCGTGACCAACTGTTTCTAGTTTATGTTTTTCCGCCAATTTTAGTGTTTTATTGCATTTTTTCAGTTCAATAAACCATTTTTTATCATTAAACATGTGGCAACTTGCACCGCTGTCGCACAACACTTTGTCATCGCAATCACCGACTATTGCTGTCTGGGCCGCACAATATCACATATTTCCTGAGCTGTCGCTGCCACTGTTGTTATGTTAATTTTGTTTCAGACAATTACGCTTGAAATGCCCGTGTTCACCACATTTGTAACACGTTGCTTTTTTTTTGGTTTTGCAACTTCTGGTTTTGTAGGTACAAATTTGCGTTGCTTAAGCAATGCAGGTTTTGTTTTCTTGACAAACATTGCTTTGGCGGTCATATCTAGATTCAAATAAGCCTTTCCATTGACAATAAGCTTCTTTAATTCCTCTGGCGTCCTTCTGTTGTCACTAAACAAAATGCCACATGCACCGTTGAATTCACTCCTGGTAAATTATTCAATATATTTACCATCATATCTTTAGGCAGTTTAACATCACCTTTCCGTTTACATTTTGCTACCAATGCTTCTATGTGAGCAAAGTGAATAGGCGTTGGCCCGCCCAAGTAACAATACGCATGGTATTCTCTGTTAGCTTCTATTTTGCTATTTCCATCGGTTCTTTTATACACTGAAAGTAACTTTGTCTACATGTCATTTGCAGTTTCACATGCCGCCACAAATGGTTGTCGGTTGTTGTCAAACGCCAACAATGTTGTTCTTCTATCGTCCTTGCTCATGCCTCAATTTGAGTATCGTTGTTCCTAGTGTTCTCCGGCCAAAAAACTTCGCCTTATTTATGCATTATGCATATTTTAACAAGCTATTTACCATGAAATACTGCACTATGCATTGTTTCTACAGTGACCAATTTGAGCCCTGCAGCTTTTTGAAATGTGGCATGTCAATTTTGTCCAACATTTTAATAAGTTTATTTTTCTTTATTTTCACTTAAACCTTCGATAAAAAAACAGTTATTATTATTATTATTATATAATCAATTGCAGAGTATATATATATAATACAAAACTGTTGTTAGTTTTAATTAACTTGACATATAACAATATCAACTACTGAACAACTGACAATCATACACACTCAAAATATTAGCACCAACAATTACAAGTTAAACAGCGCAAAACACAAAACTTGCTTCATCACAACATATCTAGTTTGGGATCAGAACTCTCTGTTGTTAACAATAACAAAAACAAAAAAGAAAGAAAATTGCCTAGAAAAAGTCAAAGTGTGTTCTTGGCTTTCTATCAATATTTAATGCAACTGCAATGTTATTTGTGTATTGCAAACGCAGCAAGTGTAAGCTAAACATAATCCTAGTAAATCATATCAATTTAAAAAAAAATCATCTTTGGAGCTTTACATGCACTAGAAATGATGTTATGTGGGGTTTTTAAGCCAAAAGTAAAGTTGCTACTTTTCTGGAAAAAAAATTTACTGTACACAGAAATAACCCTCAGAACTAAACTCCACGCAATTGCGATCCGATTTTTAACGCCCACAGTGCATTTTGAAGTTTCTTAAAGAAAGACAAGTCATCATTGTCAAACAAGTTCAACAATCATTCCCCGCGCGGACTAGCAACGTTTTCAAACCACGTTGGTCTTATCAGAGTCAAATGGTAAGGATATTGAGACCGCCGTAAAGATTTTTACTAAGTGTGTCATCCGAGCAGCAAAAGTATTTATACCAAAGTTGTCGGTCAGCTGGCCGGTTTTCTAGTGGATCAACAACATTTGTGTAACTTAAAAAACGGCTCAAAAATTTATGATCACTTAAAAAAAAGCGCGCCGCAAAATTCTTAAAAGCTAGCAACAATAATAAAAAAGTGCGTGTGGCCAATTAAAAATTGTCAAGTTATAGAAAAAAGTGAAACCGGTATCGGGAAAAAAAATTCTTTTGTGGATTTCATCTTAATCGTCGATCGGCGCAGTCAAAGAAACGGCAAAAGACGTATTGGCAACTCAATTTGCATTTACTAAAAACTCTCAAATTTATAGTAAACAAATTTTGTGTTAAGAAGAACAATTAGAACTCCGCTAGGTTTTTTTTTTTCGTACTAATTTTCCTACAACTTTTTATTTTTCTTAAAAGAATTAAAAACGGCTATCAATGACATGAAGACTTCTTCCTCACCGGGACCAGACGACGTATCTTATTGGGTTATTAAATTTCTTTTCTCCAGCACCATAGAACAATTGTTGGAAATCTATAACCCAATATAAAAAAACGGTGTATTTCTGGAATGTTTGAGAAAAGCTATTATTTTGACTTTACTAACTCCGGATAAAGATTTAAACACCAAACAACGTTACAAACCAATTTTGCTTACTTGTTATTTTAATAGAATGGTAGAGAAATCAGTACCGTTGTTTATTTAATCTACTTAGAAAAATCTATCCAAGATGCTTTCTTGGCAAAAAAAAACACCTCACATAAATGACTATACGTCAACAGTTTGGTGACGTACATAACCATACCCGCTATAACAAGGAAACAGAAACAAAAAAGTTTTTGTTTTTCTACAACTAAAACTTTGTGCGTGCATTTTTGCCGCCTCAACAAAGTTTTCAAAATTTTAGGAAGAAAATTTTGGCTGTAGAAAAAAATTTATTACAGTTTTTTCCTAAAAATGCAACCCTGAAAAGTTACAAACAATCAAAAAATGTAAAAAAATGCAATAAAATCAATTTTTTCAAATTTTGATTGCTTATTACTCAAAAATGGTTTATTGAAAAAATGTAAAAAACTTCACTATATACAAGGTGTCCGGAAAATACGTGTACAACGTTTGACGACAGACTCCTGACGTCAAAATAGGTCGATCTAAGCCGACTTAGTTATATCCAAAATTGTCTCGTTTAGCCGGTAGAGAACGTCAAAAATTTGTAAATATTAAAAAAAAATTACCTGTAACAATAATTTTTTAAGTGACCTTGTTGCTATGGCGTTTAATAATTTGACAATTATTGACAAATTGTCACCAGTCTATAAAATTTACTCAAGTATACGATCAACATTCTTGAATTACAAGTTCATTTTACCATTAAAAATGGAAAATTATACAAACTCTCAGAAAGTTGACATGCTCCTGGTATACGGGTTTTGTCAAGGAAATGGGCGTCAGAGTGTAAGGGTTTACATGGAGAGGTTTCCTAAACGTCGAATACCAAACCACCAAACATTTGCCAATATTGAGCGTCATCTTTGGGAAACGGGCAGTTCTGAGAAAAAGTTTGAAGGCAGGGGTCGTATGCGAACAACTCGAACTGTGGAAACAGAAGAGATGATTCTGGAAAGAGTTGAAGAAGAACCAAGTACCAGTACCCGTCTCTTAGAACGTGAGTTAAATGTTCCTAAAGCGATTGTCAATGAGGTTTTAAGAGAACAGTTGTTACATCCTTACCACATACAAAAAGTCCAGGAACTTTTACCGACTGATCCCCCCATGCGGCTTACATTTTGTCAATTTATTAGAAACAAAAGAATCCTTGTTCCAAATTTTTGTAGAAAAATTATGTTTACTGACGAGGCATGCTTTACAAGATCTGGGGTAACCAATCTGCACAACGAACATATTTATTCCGATGAAAATCCACATGCCATTAAAGTTGCACATCATCAGCATCAATTTAAAATTAATATTTGGGCAGGTATTATTGATCACTACCTTATTGGTCCCATTGTTATTCCAGACAGGTTAGATGGAAATATTTATTTAAATTTTTTGCAAGACACATTACCAATTCTTCTGGAAAATTTGCCCCTTTTACTTCGGAGGGAAATGTGGTATATGCATGATGGTGCCCCGCCCCATTTTTCCGTTGCCGTTCGGCAATACTTACATCATCAATATCCCAACCGATGGATTGGAAGAGGCAATGATGCACCAGTAAAATGGCCACCACGTTCTCCTGAGTTAAATATGTGTGACTTCTTTTTGTGGGGCGCTATTAAAACAGAAGTTTACAAGACTCCGGTAAACACACGCGATGATTTATTGCAGCGGATTTTAAATGCAGGCAACCATTTTAATAATCCCGAGACATTAGATAGGGTCCAATATCATTTTTTAAAGAGTGTTAATAAGTGTATTCAGCAAGATGGCGGTCATTTTACACATTTGCTTAAGTAATGTTTTTGTTTTACTTAGTTTCTTACAATAGATACTTTCAACTTTGTTATACTTTTGTTTTTTTTGACGCCCTCTACCGGCTAAACGAGACAATTTTGGATATAACTAAGTCGGCTTAGATCGACCTATTTTGACGTCAGGAGTCTGTCGTCAAACGTTGTACACGTATTTTCCGGACACCCTGTATAATAACTATCAACAAACGCAAACACTGTCATGTCAAACATCTTTAACAACTAAAATGATTGCCACTGGCTGAAATAATCAATGCATGCGTTAAGTCAACGTTAGCCACTGTTGCCAACGTTTGCGTTTTTTATGCGCTTCATAATTGAAGATCTTGATGTCAGATAGTGATAAACCACATTTTGCTAAATATAAAAATTTAGCAAAATGTGGTTTATCACTATCTGACATTAAACCCTTCAATTGTATTTCTTATATAAGAACTAAAAATAAATAATTGTATCTATTAGTACTGGTCTGTCTTATGTAATGATAAGCTACATTTAAATCATAAGTTTAACAAAGTGTGTTTTATTATTATCTGACAATGCCCTTCAGTTGTAATGTTTAAGTGAGAATATATTGTCTTTTTGGCTGAAGTCAGTCAAAAAATTAACCAAGATATCTTATAAACAGCGACTGACACTGACGTGCAAATATAACAATTAAGTTCTAATCATCTTTCAATAATAAAATGAATGAAGCAATAGCTAACAGATAAGTTCATTAGGCCGCCTAAGAATAAACATAATGTTGTTCTAGCATACTAGATAAAACTTTAGAAATCTATATCAAAAATGCATATTTGGTTAAACAACATTAGTAAAATTAATTTTTTTAAAAAGGTTTTTGTGTCGTTTTTTTTTTAATTTTGATAATTCAAATATGTCAGGCCAAAATTGTATGACTTTTTGTCGCATTGCAACTTAATTAACAACTCTTGCAAGCACAAAAAAAAACAAAAAATCTAAAACTATGTTTGCAAACTTATTATTTACTGTATCTAGAATACTATACATATATTATAACACTGCAATAAATTAAATCAAGATTCATTTGACATCAAAACACTGCACAAGTTAATGACTATTTTTACACTGAACAATCAGTGTTCATTTTACATAAGTTTGTTTTACAACATAATTAGATTTTATAATTATTATCTTCAGCAACTCTACAATAATCGTAATTATGCGCTGTTGGTTATATACAGTTTTTTAATAGCTGATATGTTACTATTTTTTTTTGTAAATATTTATAACTACTTAATAATTTACACCCATTATTTAAACAAAATCATTTATTATAGAATAGAATAGAATAGATTTATTCACTTAGGCCAATACAAATACAAATTAATATATAACATAGATGTGAACGTCAAATAAAAGTACATAAAACAGTTGTAATGAAATCATACCAAATCGTGAATACGCACAATACAAATTAAAATTGTTTTAAAAGTGCGTCACTTAAAATTTCATTGTTATTATAATATGCTTTAACAAATAACATATTTTTTACTTTTTTCTTAAAGCTATTCATGTTTACGTTTACATTCAGAACTCAATTTATTCCAAATTTGTATACCTTTACAAAAATAGGTGTAATATAAATTTAATTTAATGCCGTAATTGTACTAAAGCCTAATTCACGATTCTCCTAAAAGGAGCCATCGCGTTACCACATTTCAAAATCATTTACGGCTAATGCTGAGTTGACTACAAGATATACTACAAAAAATCTCAATCATCTGTGTTCCTATTCTTTTTTAATATTAAGTTAATTTAAACACAGTAGCTGTTATTTATTTGAGAAAGTTTTATATTTAGTGATTATTTAGGTAAAAACAATATGTTATATTTATTTACGTACGTTGTAAAAATTATTAAAACAATTTTATTTGTAATAAAAAACCTTTTATAAAGTTTTAAATATAAAAACAAATTTTGTTTGAAATGTTTCCAATTTTTTTTGCAATATTTTATTAATTTTGTTAAATATTGCCAGCAAAAATGTTGTTTTTTTAATAAAAATGCATGTTGATTATATTTAGCCAAAGCACTTGACATTTTTACTCATAGATAATTATGTTTATTGTTAGAACGTCCGCTGCAGCACACACGAGCAAGACGGATGATCTACAGTTTTAGGAGTAATTTATTTCAGGCTGTGAACGACACCGTTTAATAAGTTTATAGGCAATGTATCATCTTGACAAATTGCCGTCTATATAACGTGGCATCAGTTAATAAACCATTTGTAATTATTGTCCCTCATTATAATAACCGTGCTTGATATTTATTTATTATACACAATGAACTCAATTCGTTTATACAAAGATATTTATAAACATGAGCAATTTGTTTGTTTGTTGTAATTACACAGGCCGTGTTAATAACATACGAATATACCAATTTGTCCGTTAATGTAAATAGTGAACTCAAAATTAATAATCATAGTAGCAATGTTGATATTTATCAATGCATCAATTAATTGAACATAATTAAACTCAGGGAATTTGTAATTATAAATATGAAAATAGATATACGCAACGTTGTTGCATTGTAGCCATTAATGAGATATTAGATATATTTGCTAAATTAGTATTATTTCTTGTGTGATATAACTAAATCTTTATAATAAATATTTTTAAATACTTTTAAACAAAATAGATATTTTAAATTCAATAAATAACAATATCTAATTTGTTACATGATACATAATATATCTAAATTTTTTAAATTTTAATGAAAATAAACAATAAAATATAAGAGTTATAGTAAAATTTATTTATTTAATAACAAAGTATATGTATATAGAATTTAGATTATTAATGTCGGTTCTGCCTTGACGTAAAACATTTCTAAAAATAATCTTTATATTTTATTGTTCATGTTCATTAAAATTTTAAAAAATTAAATATATTATGTATATCAATTAATTAATCAATTTAGACATTTTTATATTGAATTTAAAATATTTTATTTTAAGTAGAAAGTATTCTATCTTTTTACTAATAAAATTTTATATTAATTTTATTATTTTAGATTTTATTTTCTTACTATCACTAATAAAAAAATGTATCTTTGAAATACACAGGGTGTTAGGTAAACATGCGGCAAAAATTTAAGAGCTTATTCCGTGGTCTATTCTAAGAATATTTTATACACGGCGAACAAAATTTAGTTACAACATTTTATTATCAAAAAGTACATGTAAAGTTGCTGAATCTACAATGAATGTTTGAAATGACTTGCTTCTGCCTGGATAGAAGCATTCAATCTTCTCATCATTGAGTGCCAAACTCTTTCAAATTGATTTACATCTAGCAATTATCCAACTTTGCAAGTTGTCCAAATTCTCCACTGGAGTAGCGTAAACTAATGACTTCCGATAGCCACATAAGAAATAATCCAGGGGTTTTAAGTCTGGGGATCAAGCAAGCCATGTGTGTGGCTCAGCTCGACTAATCCAGCAATCTCCGTATATTGCTGTTAAATAATTTCGAGCAACCAAACTGAAATGTGGTGGTGCATAATTGTGCATAAACCACATTGCAATTCTTGTTGCCAATGGTACAGCATTCAGAAACTGAGGTTGCATGTTTTCTAAAAAATTGCAATACACCTAGCCGGTAAATCTTCTTAGTAAATATACTGGTCCAATTAGACAGTCGCCCACAATTCCCACCCAAACATTGAAGGAGAACTGATGTCGAAAACAATCTTAACATACCTGTTGCAAATTTTTATCTGCCGACACATCGTTGTTATGAAAATTTCTTATTGCATTTTTTGTAAATCTGGTTTCATTGACAAAAATAATATGTGCTAGAAATTGAGAGATTAGAACTAATGTTTGCAAAAGCCATTGACATAACGCAATACGTAAAAGAAAATTAGCAGGTAATAGTGCATGAACACGCAAAATGCGGTATGGATACAACAAATTGCCCTTAAGGGGGGAGAATAGTTGAGCTATTATAAAGGTTCACAGCATTCAACTCAGCAAGAAAACGCCTGAATATAATTGAATAAAATTTTTACACATTGTAGAAGAAAGTCCATTCTGTGTCCTCAAATTTGTAGAAATTACTTTCCAATAAATTTTTAAAAAGTGACGTTTTTAATCAGTTTTTTATTAATTTTTTACTCGTTAAATGTAACTTCAAATCTTTAACCAAAAACATGAAGACTTAGAATATTGTATGTAGTTCAACATATAAAAAAAATGATTACTAAAATTTTATCGTTTGGATATTGAGTTGGTTGGCGTTTTGTCTTATAAGAAACAATTTTAATTTAAAAACGGCGCTGTACGTGTCAATATTTTTATAGAGAGAAAGGTTTACCGATATTCTCGTAGATGTGATAGGATTTAATATTTTTCTATAACAAAACTACTAGTTGAACCACAACAAGACTGGGCGACTAAACCCGGCAATTCTCTAGCGTTAAAAAAAATTCAAACTGTCCAATGACTTACATTTAAAATATTGGCAATTTTTTGCATAAAAGTACTTAGATCTTCTTCCATTTCGTTTCAATGTGCCTGTTTCACAAAAACGTTGATACATGTTTTCAAAAATTTTTTGGTTAAGGATATTACGGCCAGGAAACCGTTCAATGTACTATCGTCTAGCTTGTAATGAAGCCCATACATAAAATGCATATCAATCATCTTGCCGTTTGTATAGTGTTTCATGGTAGAAGAATTCATTAACTATTAAAGACACGTCATACAACTAAACGTTACTCAATCTAAACAACTGCAACCTATACATGTTATGATCAATGACGAGACGTATTCAAATAAAATCCACTTGTACATTAGTAGATAAAATAGCCGTTCTAAGTTATCGTTAACAATTTTTTGTACTTGATAAACTCATTAATTTTTTGTACTTGATATACTCATTGGCGTAAAATCAAATATAGTGATCGCAAATTTTGTTCACCTTGTATCTTTAAAACAAAGAGGTTTTTCAGAAATTATCATAAGACAAAATATTCTTAAAATATGCCAAGAAATAGCCCCTTAAATTTTTGCCGCATGTTTACCTTCACTCTGTATATAATTTAATTTTTATTTAATGTTTAATTTTATTCAAAGCTGATTTTACTAAAAAATAATTAAATAAAAGTACTTCCTAAAACGCAATAAATATAGATAATAAATAAAATAAATTCCGCGCAATAAATGTAGTTTTCTGTTTTGCAAAACCGGTTTATAGTCCTCTGTAAACTATATTAAAACACCACATAAGCTGCGTAACACTGTGACTTATCGTGAATAAAAGCAATAACTTTGTCTGAATCGGTAGCACTTTAAGCCATAATATTCAAGGTGTTTCAAAACATGTGTCGGAATATAACAGGAGGGACTTCTTGGCTAATTATAAGGAAAGAAAGTTCTTATTAACATAGTTCTGCAAACAAACCGATTTGGAGATACAGGGTGTAAAAAAAATATTTATTTTTATTTTTTGACAATATCTCAGGAACAGAAAGAAAAAGTAGCAACATGATCACAAAACCTTTATTTTACAAAACTAAGCAATAACATAAAAAACAAAAAAAAACCACAAAAATTGTTAAAAATTACCTCTTCCTACGGTAACACAGGTTTCCAACCTACGTCTTAGTGACTGACGTACCCGTTCGAAAATGCCTGAAATGCTTTGTATCGTATTACAGGATGTAATAATGCAATTTCTTAGTTCTTTATCAGAATTAACTGATGTAGTGTAAACTAAATTTTTTAAGTGACCCCACCAAAAAAAATCCACAACTTTTAGATCTGGAAACCAAGAAGACCAAGCCTGTGGGCCTTCTTAACCTATCCAACGGTCCCTATACTGTTCATTTAAGAATTGACGCGCAACTAAACTAAAATGTGCCTAAACGGCAAAAAATATAGACCTATTAAATGGTCTTCTACAACAATTGCCTAAACATTAACGGAAAATGATTGCTGATGATGGCCTTCCATTATAGCATGTGGATGTCTGTCGGCTCATATATGATTATTATAGAAGTTTATAATCGCGTCGCGAGAAAAATTTGCGATCGATTTCTTGAAAAACATCTTCTTCATTTTGCGGAGGTAGCAGGCAATGTCTCCCATTTCCTGCAGTTCTTTTATGTACACTTCCAGTTTGATGTAGACGTTTGTGAATACAAATTAATGTTCTTTCATTTGGTACATGTCGGTTTGAAAACCTTTCTTGATAAATTTGACGAGCTTTTGCTGCATTTCCATCGGCAACGCCATAAACAAAATGCATATCGCACATCTTGCTATCACTGTAATTATTCATTTTGCTATCACCACGCAAGCAAAATACTAAGAATGGGCAAATTAATTTGGTAATAAAAATAATAAGTTCCCACGATATTAACTTCTTTTGAAAAAAGGTTATTTAACAACTAAAAAATTGAATAAGCGCTTAAAAAAAGCTAATATTAATGCTATTACATGCATTACATATGCTTTTAGTATGCTAATTTTTAGTCTTTTTTGCATTGATGCATGAGTTTTAAGTTGTTATGGTTGTTGAAGCTGTGTTTATGTATGTGTAGATATTTAGATAAAGTGGATTTGATTTTTTTTAAGTTGTGTTTTTTAATTTGGTGTTTTACTGCTCTGTTTTCCTAATGTAAGTGGCGTCTATTTTATATATTCCGGATTTCATTAAGATATCTGTTTTTTTGTTTATTATTGCATAGTATGTTTTTAATTGTATTGGTGATGGAGAAAGATTATTTGATGTTAATTGATGTAATGGGGAAGTGGTTTGTTATGGCTAGTTGTTTGATGATGTTTCGTTCATGTTGTAGATTAGAAGGAGACACAACACCTCCCGCGGATATGATGGTGGAGAAAAAAATAGAAATAAAAAAATTTGTAAAAGAAGGAACGAGTAAAAAAAAAGTAAAGATAAGAGCAAGACTATGGAAAAATGGCAAAGAAAATGGGATACAGGAGAAATGGAGAAATAGACAAGAGAACTAATCCCAGAGATAAAAGAATGGGTAGAGAAAAAACCCGAGACGTGCTATTATACAACACAAATACTGACCAGGCACGGAGCATTTGGAAAATTCTGTGCAAAAAATTAAAAAAATAAAGGAAGAAGAAAGGTGTACATTTTGTCAGGAAAAAACACACAATAACGCAGAACATACTCTAGTAGAATGCGAGGCGTGGGAGAAAAAATGCTAGGATATATACTAAGAAGCAAAGTGGATGAAACAACAATCATTAACAAATGCTTTAAAGATGAAAACAAATGGAGGGCGCTAACAAACTTCGCAACAAGTGTACTAAAAAAAAATTAAAGACTTTGACAATAGAAGTATATAAAAAACAAATAATGAAAACAAACACTATAACTGTAAGCCATAGAAGAGAAAGGAAAGAGATGAGAGAAGCTAAATAGAAACAAAAAAAACAGAAAAAAATATTTAAAATAAAAATAAGAAAGGACATGAAAATTATGCATACCAAGAAATAGAAGAAAAAGAAGAACAATTACAGAGACTACAATACCAAACAAAATTGCAGAGATAAAGAGAAGGAGAAAAAAAATATTGAAGAAAAGCAGAATAACAGAAATAACAAAGCAAATACCAAATGGTAGATATGCTATTTCGAGGCTGACTAAGAACGCAACCTTTCAGATAGTATAGAATATACCTGGCAACAAGAGGACATGAAGAAGTAATTCTTAAAAACATCTGAGAACAAATTATATAATTAGAGTAAATAACACACGAATGGGAGAAAAAAGAGAATGCAGAGGTAGATGCCAGTGCAGATTAAAAAAAGCAAAATGACAAAAGAAACAGACGAAGGTAGGAGCTATAAACGGCAAAAACCAGCCTACCTCAAACTAGCGCCAAATGTAGGTTAGTTTAGACAGGGACATTATAACAAGAGGATTTACGCAGAAAAGAAAACCGAAAGGTATTACCATGCGTAAGTTATTCTTAAGAGCCACTTGTTAAGAACCAACACCTCACTACGTCCTAAAAAAAACAAAATATATATATAGTTTAGGAAGTTGGGAATTTATGGGTATTAGAGTATTGTAGGTAGGATTATATTTGGTGATAGTTAGTTTGGTTAATATTATAATATTTTTAATACGAAGCATGCCTTGGTTGAGAGTGTTGTTGTAGGTTGTTGTAACTTTGGTAAAGTGGTTA
This sequence comes from Tachinus rufipes, assembly GCA_963932245.1. NCBI lineage: Eukaryota > Metazoa > Arthropoda > Insecta > Coleoptera > Staphylinidae > Tachinus > Tachinus rufipes. The sequence continues at coordinate 75,359,153 of OZ010744.1, forward strand.
CCGTCTATATATTCTAGTACTTTGTTGTTATATTGTTCTTTGTTTATAAGTACAAAACCAGCTCCTTTATCAGCAATCATGGCTGTGATAACTGTTTTTAAAGTGTCTGTATACATAATTATAAAAAAACACATCACTTAATTTAAGCAAATTTTCATGCGATATAAATAGCATACAATACCTTTGTATCTTTTATTGACTGTTTACTACAAAGGATATATTCGGCAAAGCTATCAGTAGAACCAATATTATCAAAGAAACGTGTTTATATATTTAATACCTGACAATTATAATAACTTTTTAAAGGTAATATATTTGTGCATGTTTGTAGATGTATGATTTTTTAAAAGTATGTTTACTGTAATGTCCTTGACATTGCTACTAATAATTTATTGTATTTGTAATTACAGTTGTTAATTAAAGTCGTTTTGCCTTTAGCTCTGATGAAGGTAACGACGTTGCCGTTGTTTAGTTTTACAAATCAATTGTTAACTGACAAAGCGTATAACTGCTTGACATACATATAAATTCTTAAATCAATATTTAAGATCTTTCAAATAATTAACTAATCCTAAACATTTTTAAGCGTCTAACCATCTATTTTACACTTTACGCTAAATATAGTTGAATTTCTGATTTACCGCTTACATCAGATTTTAGCCAAATTTGCGTGCGCTTTCATCTCACTGTGTGCATAACTATATGCTATAAATTCACTTAAAATAATTGTTTTAATTTGATAAATGCCGTAGTGCAAAAAAAATATTCACAAAAATTGAATATATTGCTCAATACATTTGTATGGATAAACATTGTTATTATATTAAACGTTTAATAAAATATTTGATTTTAATCAAAACTCAATTTTTATTTGACTAGACAATACTATTAAAATATCAAATTTGAGGTTTTGATTACTTTAAACCGACAAAATTAGAGGCTTATATTTTTAAGTCCGTATTTATAATGTTGGTGCAACGCGCTAAGCTGCACTTAGCAATTTAATTCGGGCTTAATTTTTAAGATGTGTCAGTGAGATCGGCTATAAAACCATGGCAGCAATTCCAGTAGTAGCAACACCTTTTAGATCGTTTTGCAACTGTTAATTTATTTAATTATTCATTCATTCTTTTGAAAATGAATAAGTTCATCATATATGTCAAAAAGTACGATAGATTATCAATAAAAATAAAAACAAATAATTGCCTAATCTTACATATTCCAAAGTATTTGTAAAATTGTTTGCAAACAATTATTATATAATACTTTTTATTAATGTAAAATCAGCATAAAAAGTATTAAAAATTTCAATGAAATTATAAATACATATATTAAATTAATCTCTCAAACTTTTGTACTTGCGTTAAAATAAATGATACAAAATTAAGATATTACCATTATAAATAATTAAATTCTAGTTTAAATCCTGCAATCTGAGTTTGAAAACTGGAAATGTTTGTTGCTTCGCTTTAATAAATTGCCACTCAAAATGTATTCAAGCAATCTACCCCTGCCTGTACACACCTAGTTTGCCCTAAGTAAATTTAAACTGTGCCCTGTGCGAAAAGCATTCGCGCCATTTCCACAGCACCCCCTCAGGAATATATACGCAAGGCCCCGGCGCGTTATTTATATAGTTTGAAAGGAAACTGCCCCGGAGGTGAATTACTGCAAAAAGTATTTTTATTTCATATTTTATTTTCATCTTACATAACATTTTGTTGCGTTTTCACGAAGAAAATAAGTGTATATAATATAAAAACCACGTGGTAAATATATAAACACGTTTCTTTGATGGTATTGGTTCTACTGATAGCTTTGCCGAATATATCCTTTGTAGTAAACAGTCAATAGAAGATACAAAGGTATTGTATGCTATTTATATCGCATGGAAATTTGCATAAATTAAGTGATGTGTTTCTTAATGATCATTTTAATCTATTATAATTAAATATCAATTCAGAAATATGATATTTTACCAACCAAGTTAATAATATTTGATTTAAAAATAAAATACATGCAAATACTTTTTATTGTTAGATAGCTTTCATTTTAATTCTAACTTAATGTATGTATGTATAATTATATTGACAAAAAATTTCTTATTATTAAACAAAAAATAAACATTTAGCAATTTAAATCAGTTTATTTGTGCAGATACAATTTGTCGTTTAATCAATAATTGTCTCTAGCAGAACAAATAATAAATGAAATGCTAGCTCTATTTCTTTATCAAAATGTTTCTGTACAATACAGATTATCCAACTTTGTTTTTAATTCAATAAAATAATTTTTTTATAGTTTCTATTCTGTAGCTCTATTCAAAAACTACAATCAACATTGTACCAAAGCATTACATTACACAAGAACAAGACATTATTTTTTTGACTTCTAACCCAAATTAAAAAAAAAAACAGAGTTTTAATGTATTATTAATTATTAATCATTTAATATTAAAACAGCCACAATTAATTTGGTAAAATATTCCACTATCTATAAACCAGTTTAATTAAGCACGCCAACCATATGATATGTTGCAAATGATTAACTTGGGGTTAATTTAACTTGCAAAATGAAGTAATTATGATCAATGATACATATAACATATATAGGCTGAAACTGCTACTTAAACAATGTTGTAATAAATTAAACCAAACATCTACAGATTTTAATAATTTAGAAACGTTCATAATAAATAACCATATTGCAAGTGAATTCTGCAATTGTGAGAATAATAAAACACTACTTTGCGTTACTTTTTGTTGTAATCAGTTTTCAACTGAAAAAAGTGTACAAAAAAGAACGCATAGCGTAGAGCTACTTTTTATTAAAAAAATATCCAAATGCCAGTACTTGCTGCAGTGGCTCATAATCCACATTAAAAAATAGATATTTGAGGTCTCTTAGACTCAGGTGCTTCTCAATCTATTGCAGGGTAGGTTGGATTTTTATTTTCAGAAGTTTAGTTATTAGTTGGCAAAAAAGAAACTGTGCAGGTAGCAAATTGTCAATATTGTAAAGTTATATGTAGCATTCCGTTTTCGTTAAAAAAAATTACTAAATGTGTAGAAGTGTGGATAATTACAGAGCTTACTAGCATTTTAATATTAGGGTCAGATTTTTGGCGTGCAATGGGAGTGGTACTCAATTTACAAAATGATAGATAGTATTTTTTTAGCAAAGTTCTATAAACTAATTCGTGTAATTTTTTATTAGAAAACCTTTGCAAGAGTATTGGTGATTAAGTACTTGGGCACACGTCACTTGTAGAACATCAAATTATTACAACGTCACAACTATTAAGAAAAGATACTGCTTTTAATTGCCAAAATTTTTTAACATTATTTATAAAAAACTAAAGATATGTTAAAAACTGATATCATTAAGATTTCGACCAGTCCATGTAATAGCCCTGTAGTAATTGTCCCTAAAAAAAGATAGATTTTGCGTAGACTATAAAGATTTAAACGTTGTAACAAAGAAAGATGCATACCCCCTCCCGTATATCTTAGTAATTTTAGATAGACTGCAAGACGCAAGATCCTTTATTTTGTTGTTTGATAAAATCGGCATACTAGCAGATTGGGATGGAAAAAGAGTCTAAAGAATGGATTGTTTTATTGACAGAGTCCTTGGTGATAATTTGAAGCCACAATACTTTGTAGATCTAAATGACGTCATTTTAATTTCTCCAACTTTTGTGTATTACATAGATTTTTTAAATAAAATTCAAAAACTTTCATCAACTAGCTTAGTGATAAGTATAGACAAGTGCCAATTTTATCGTACAAGTCTTTGTTTATATTGGATACGTTGTTGCCAAGGCAAGCTTAAATATTTTGTAAAAGTTAAAATATTTGTCTGAGTAAAAATAAAACATTTAACTGTAGTGACTAAACAGCCCTTGGCAATTTGTTCCAGTCATTAAGAAAATCTAATTACAAAAAGATTATTTAGCTGATCCATGGTTAGAAAAGTTTAATTCAATACCCACTAAAATTTCTAAGTTTTAGAATAGAAGACAAAAATGTCTGTTTTTTTAAATGTTATACATATTTAAAAATTACAGCCAGACACGAATAGTGTGGCCCTTATAATAGGCAACTTAATATACATAAAAATTATAATAAATGTGATTAAACTTATGCCTTTGCCCGTTTTAGCATTCAACCCCAGAACAACGTCGCCCATGGAATGTTTAAAATGTTAGAGCTAATAAAAAATACTAAAACGGGCAAAGGCATTAGCTTAACCACATTTAACATAATTTTTGTGTATATAAAGTTGCCTATTATAGAGGCCATACTATTCGTATCTGGCTGTACTTAATATCTCACAACAAATAAAAATACCATTTAATTTTAACAAGTTGAACCACACTTGTTAAAACTATCATATTAAAAACTAGATTTAAGCAGTCTGTAAACATTGACCTTGAATATTTGTGGCTTATAAGTTTCAAGAAATATTAAATTTAAGAGTTTATTTCATGTAACAATAATACGGTTAAAAAAATTGTTAAAAAAGTTTTACACATGTATGAAAATTGCATTTTTCTACTCCCTTCTATATATTGTCACTTTTATTCACGCCTAACTGAATAGATATGTATCATATATTTACTCTAGTGTGGATATGATATGCCGTACCAACCATAAAAACAAAAAATACAAATCACAATGTTTATTTGATTACGTCGCTGAATACAACTGGTTATTTATTTGTAAAATATCAAAAATAGATTAAGAACGTCTTATTTATTAACTGTTATTATACAATAAAGCGTAAAAACATTTTTAATTAAATATTCTAACAGCATAATTTATCCAAAATGATAGGTAGTTCTGAATTTGATAATTATGCGAATCGTCAGATGTCAAACATAACCTGAATTTATTTCAATATAAAATAATGTTAAATGATTAATTAAAAAGTTTTAAAATAATTTTTAGCTTTTTATCAGTCGTAGAAAAAGTAAGCTGTACAACTCGAGTGGAATGCCCATATTGCACTTAGACGTTTGAAGCACTCCGCCTGCAGCGTCGTGCACCAAATTCGTCTTCGTGCGATATGGGCATACTATCCACTCTTGTTATACAAAATACTATACCATTATTGAGTAACAAAAATAATAATTGGCAATTTGTTGTGCCAAACAGAAAACGATTACAAACTTCACATACAAATTAATCGGCAGTTTCAGCTTGTCATCCAAAAATTCAAACATTTTTTCCAGAGTTGCCAACAAATAAATTTGGCCCAAACTAAAGCAAGACGTAACAAATAAAAAAAAAATATGTTGAATTTGTGCAAAACAAAAAGTTGAACTAAAAATCCGCCGCTGGACTGATTGTTTTCCTTTTTAAGCTATTGGTATAAATTTGATGAGGCTTTGACCTAAAAGCAGAAGTTGGCGTTTAAGTATTGTTCCGAGAATATCCGCTCAACTTTCACAACAGAAGAAAGAACTTAACCAAATTATCTTAATGCATTTTTCTTAGTTTATTAGTTAATTATTTTGTTATTTTGCCACCTATTTTGGGTATATTTGAATTGACATTTTGTTAAATAAATATTGTAATATCTGCATTTTGCATAGTGTGTTTTGATGGACAGTGCTTTTGATGATAAAAACATTAACTTGACCAAAGATTAGAAAAGCGCCAAGAATATTGTGATTAATCTGTTATTGGTGTCACACAAATACCTGTCAGGATAAACAACATACATAGGGAAATAGTGATTTACGGTGAACTGAGTGGCTATTCTCTTCGCGTGGAACAGCAAGAGTTAAAAAGGTTCCTTCAATACGACTTGCCACATCAAATATTTTTGCGTAAGGCAAATTGCACATCATTTGTACCTATGTAAATAACATGTGTTTTTAGAACTGCAAGTTCTTGAGTACATTAATTGTGACAACAAAATTTAGTTCAGATCAAAAAAACTTATGTATCTAATATCATGTCAAAATTATCTTTAATGCTGCTTATCACCCGCAGAATAATCCTACAAAACGCGTCAATTACGTCGTCAAAAGAATATCATTATATGTAAAAAAAAAATACTGGAAGGGGGATATTGTATTACCTAATATTGCTTGCTATGGCTGTAAATATAAGTATTCAGGTAATTGTTACAAGCAAACTAATGACGTTGTATTAAATTTGAAAAACGTCAATTAAATAAAAATATTAATAATAATAAAATATGTGCAGATAAAAAATCTAATCATGCAACAGGAACTAAAGTTTTCAAAAAAAACTACAACAGACAATTTGAAAATGAATAGTTATCAAACACTGAAGTCAGTCAAAAAGACGCCAAATAAAAAAACTTGTGACAATCTTAAAAGTTGTTCAAAGCTTGATAACATAATGTCGAGCGCAGCACAAGCAATTGTTTTTGACAGAAATTATCATCCAAATTTGTGGTTGAGCAAACCAAATGCTAAATTTCAACACGTGACCACCGATGTGAATAAACTGATTAAATACTTGATAAGAAAAATTATGTTGTAATAATGGCGGCTGCCGATGATGCTGCAAGCGGTTACAGTATTTCTAAAAATTATTTGAATAATATGTTAAAGTTTACCGATGACATAAATAAAATTTTGCATGATATTGTGCAAGCGAATCGTTCACATCAAAATATAGCTTTACTAGATATCAATAAATTAATAATAATAATACTTTATTGACGGTATAATCTTACCATTTACATCTACATCAAATATACATAAACAATGATGTTTTACAATACAAAAATAAAGAATACAAATATACCATTCATAAAAGCGCACATATTAGACATTAGTCAGCATGACTTAGCTGACTTCTGAACGTAGATTTAGAGACACAAAATACATTAATATCAGTTGGTAAATTATTTGCAAATCTACACATTCTACCGAGTGGATTGTTGAAACCATAATTAGTAGAATGAGTAGACTCGCGAAATAAAGAAGAATGTCTGCTATGTCTATTATTAGGTGCTACATGGAATGGAAGAGTACCAAGTAGCTCCGGACAATCAATCTCAGACATAATTAAATTACGCAAGAACGACAAATCAGCTCTTTTGCGGCGAATCTTCAATGGTGGTAGATTGTACAATAAAGCAATGTAGCAGTAATCATAATTTACAGATAATATGCCGGATTTATAAGACAATAAACGACAAAACTTGTTTTAAATTTGTTCAATACTACGGTTATGAATTTCATAAACAGGACTCCAATTTGACGGAGCATACTCTAAATGCGAACGCACCAAAGCACAATATAAAAGTTTAAGTGTACTGGCTGATAAATCCGGGGACATTCTATATACAAATCCTAACATTTTTATGGCACGATTGCACATGATGTTTATATGATCAACAAATGTAAGTTTATGATCAAAAATAACGCCTAAATCTTTTATTTGTGTGACTTTGTTTAACACTTTAGTGTCAATTATATAGTTAAAAGAAATTTTACTTAAAGTTCTATGGAAACTTATTGAAAAACATTTATCAGCATTAAAAAATAATTTATTAATATATATATTAATTAATGAAGAAAAGTGATATTGTTAGTAAGAAGTAACAATTAACAACATCTAAAATAAACAAAATTGCAAACAAAGTATCTATTTTAATTAATAATAAATATAACAGAGACTTTGATATCGTACAATCTAAATTTATTAATAATAATAATTTAATTGTAATACAAACTTTAAGCAAAGAATTAAATTTGTCGACGTTATTAAATAAAAAATCTATACAAAATAAAGAAATAAATGTTATTCAAAATAATAAACTTACAATGCAGTTGAATGTAGTGAATAACATTGTGGAAAAACAGCAGGAGCTAAAAATTAGTGTTCTTAAAAAAAACGCTGTAATAAAAAATGATGATACTGCCGACAAAAACCATTTCAATTCTCTTAACTTAGAAAATGAAGTTTTTAATGCAGCTGATATTGTAGAAGATCAGATAGAATTGGAAGAATGTTCGTATGCTGACCAAAATATAACAACGGATCGTGGGAATGATTTTTTAGAAACAATTACAATTTAAATAAAATTTTATATTTAAATTGCCAAAGTTTCTTAGCAAACAAAGATGAAATTATAAAATTAACAGTTTGCAAATATCTTTGGTATTGTGTTTGTCTGAAAGTAGAATAACAGATGAAATTTATGAGCATAAATTGGATATTTTTAATTATAATCTTTTTAACTGTAACTCTTCAAGTAGACATACCGGAGGAGTACTGATATATGTCAGAAATGATTTAGTTGTAAGCAAATCATAGAATTATGTAGTTGAAAAAAACGTATGGTTATTAAGTATATATGTAACTCTGTTAGGTAAGAAATTTATATTATCATGTTTATATCATTTGCCTAATGCGGATCATTTAACTTTTTTAGAAAGCCTTGATGATTATTTAGAAGGTGTGCTAAATGAAAAACATGATTTAATCTTATTAAGAGACTTTAATATAAATTTGTTAAACAAAATAAATAATTATTAAAAAAAAATTGTTAATATTATTAGATGTGCAGGAACGAGACAACTGATAGCCACTCCAACGCGTGTAACAAATAATTCATCTACCTTAATTGATCTTGTAATTACCAATTCTGATAATATAGCAGCGCATGTACAAGGTGACTCAAAGGAGATTTCAGTTTTTAACACGTTATAATAACAGTATAAAAAGTGTTGGAATAATTTTAATATTAAATTAAGAAAGTACAGAGATGCGGATTTTATTTTTTAAACACAATGTTGTCCAAATGTCGACTATCCTTGTCATAGCACTCCTCCAATACTGCTCTTAAATGTTTAAATACCCGCCGACACATTTTAATAGGAATATTGTTAATGGCCTCTCGAATGTTATTTTTTTAACAGCTCCGTAGTGGCTGGAGGACACTCTTTAAATATCCCCACAAAAAGTTGTCAATGGGCGTAAGATCTTGGGTAGATAAAAAACAACATTCGAGAGGCCATTAACAATATTCCTATTGAAATGTGTCGGCGGCGGGTATTTAAACATTTAAGAGCAGTATTGGAGGAGTGCTATGAGAAGGATGGTCGACATTTGGACAACATTATGTTTAAAAAATGAAATCCGCATCTCTGTACTTTCTTAATTTAATATTAAAATTATTCCAACACTTTTTATACTGTTATTATAACGTGTTAAAAACTGAAATCTCCTCTGAGTCAAGCAGTATATGACAATATAAAAATTACAAATCATGAGATAATAGAAATTTTAATTTTAGAAAGGACACAAACAAAACAAAAAATGCATAAACAAACGTCTCAAGGACTAAAATAAAAAAATTCACTTAGAAATTATTAAAAATAAATTAATGTCGTGTGATTTGCAATTAGAAAAAAACAAGCATTAATCAATTTTATTTGGATCTTAACACTAATGTTTTTGAAACAATAAACGACATTTGTCCAACAAAAATAGATAGTTTAAATAATATTGATATACCCTGGATTAACAATAAAGTAAAAACTTCACAACTTGACAAAAAGAGAGCTTTTTTTAACACATGCTGTCCCCGGCCCATTTTACCCTATACCTTATTTTTTTGCCCTACTTCCTACACTGGCATTCTCCTTTCTTTTTTTCCCATTCTTGTGTTATTCAGTCTAGATATTTGCATTGTCTTTAGGTATTTTTTTAGTTTTTCTATATCTTCATTAACTTCTTCCTTGTTGTATCCTCTTTCTTTCATAAATATTTTGTGCAGCTGCATTAAGTGCATCTTTTTTGGTAGTCCTACATTTGCCAGTTTAACTTCTAGTGAGATTCTTGAATTTCCATTTGAAATTATTTCTTCGGGCCCCTGGTTTCCAGATATACTCTGACTATCTCAAAAGTTGCATTTTCTGTCAAGATGGCGAATCTTTCGTTTGAAAATTGTTTAGTCAATTTTGTCACTTATTTTCCTTGAGCAGTTCTTTCCTTTTTTCCTTATTTTTGCAATTTCTGTTGGTACTAAAGTTTTAATATATGTTCTTCTATTGTCTATCTGTTCATCTTCTATTGGTTGGCAGGCATAGTTGTTTTGACCTTTTTTGTTTCTTTCCTCTTTATTTCTTTTTCCATATTCTTTTGCTTCCATTTAGCTTCTCGCTTCTCTTTCCTTTGTTTACTGTGGCTTTTAATTTCTGTGTTTTCTTCCATTTTGGTATACCTAAATCTCAAAGCTTCAAACAACTCTATCATTTTCTTCAGTGCTGTCGTTGCATAGTTTTTTAGTGCTCTCCATTTGTTTTCGTCACTCATAATTTAATGATTGTAGAATTCTTTACTTTGTTTTCTAATATTTTTTCTAGTGTTTTCCTATCTTTCTCCCACGCTTCGCACTCTACTAGCGTATGTTCTGCGTCGTCATGCGTGTCTTCTAGACAAAATATACATTTTTCTTCATTCTTCATTTTATTTATTTTTTTAAAGTACTTTCCAAAAGCTCCATGTTTGGTAAGTAGTTGTGTTGTATAGTAACACGTCTTCGGTTTTTTCTCTACCCATTCTTTTATTTCTGGTATTAGTTTCCTTGGGCCACTCTCCCTTTTCTTCTTCTTTCTACCGTCTTTGCCAGCTTTCCATCATATTCTCTTGCTTGTTTCTTTGCTTCTTGTTTGTAGTTCTTTCATTTACTATTTTCTTTATACATAATCTTTGTGTCGCCGCAATTCTTTTTAGTGTCTCCTGTGACACCGTCTTGTAGGCCCTGCAAATCCTTGTTTCTGCAGCATACAATAGTTTACTTCTAGCCGCAGCTGCTATTAGCTTTCTTGCCCGTTCTCCTGGTCTTCCCTTGTTTGGCATAAGCCTACTAAGCATTCCTTTTATTTTTTTTGTTTCTCTAACCGCTTCCTTAACCTGTTTATTTCATCCCTTTGCTTCAAGTATTACTCCAAGGTATTTTTTTTTCTATGGTTATTATTTGTTTGTCGATAGCCTTGCCGCCTCGGTTTTCTGTGAAACCAGATCTAGCCCTTTATTTCTCATCTATCTCTTGATCATCTCTATCGCTAACTCTAACCTTTCATTTAGTACTTCTATGTCTATATTCCTACCTACCAGAGCTACGTCATCCGCAAATGCCGTTATTGTCACTCCTTCCGGCAACCGCACCCTGAGTAGCTAATTATAAACTAAATTTCATAATTTAAGACCTAGTGCAGAACCCTGTGGTACTTATCTAATCAGCTTAAATTTTCCATTTTTGGTTTGTATATTTCTCTCTTAAAGGTAGTTCCATATTACCTTGGTAGTTTTATTTGTTAGTTCTCTTTTTTGCCGCTTCTATAATTGCTTCTTATAGTATGCTGTTAAACGCATTTTGTATATCTAACGCTATTATGACACAGTGTTGTCTTTTCTGTATGGTCTACTGTTTGCTTCTTTTGTTATAGCTTTTACCTTTTCAATAACTCCTAAGGTTGTTCTTTCCTTTGTAAATCTATATTGTTCCTGTTTTCATTCTCCATTTTCTTTTATTTCATGTTCAATTCTCCTCACGATAACTTTTTCCATCATGTGTTGATCAGGCATTTCGATCTATACGTCGTTGTTTTACCTGTTTCTTTTTTTTTCAATTAGTACTAGGTTTGCATATTTCTGCTTCTGTTTTGTCAACTATTCCTGCTGGTTCTTCTACCATCCTCCAGTGAAAAACAATTTTTCAATAATTACTACTTTATTTTCTTCTTTCTTTAAGCACACTGTTTTTATTCCTCCAAATTTATTCATTACTATTTTGTATGGTTTGCCGCAGGAATTCCTGTATGGATTCAAACATTTCTTTCCAGCAGCTTTTCTTACTGTCTTTGATCGCTTCCTTTAAAGTCTTTCTGTCACCTTTCAGTTCTTTTTCAGTTTCATCAGAATCTTCTCCTCTTCTTCTTTGTTTTTTGACTTTTTTGCTGTTTGTATTGCTTCCTTCTTGCTTTCCTTGCCTTCTTCGCACTACAAGTATGGTCCTCTTCTTCCTCCTTCACTGTATTTGGGAATTGATTTTTCCGCTGCCTTCCTCAATTTTTCCGAGCACATTTTGCATCTTTCCACTAAGTTCTCGTTTTCAGTCACTTTCTCTGCTTCCATAGCTCTAATTATCCTTTCTCTGTCCATCCTTCTTATGTTCCATTTTCGTCTTTTTTGTCTTCCTTTTTCCCTTTTCCGTTTGTGCTGTATTGTATGTACTTATGTAAACTCAATAATTCTTCTTCTGTCACTGTCCAGCTCCTTACTACTCCAACCGTTTCCCATGTTGCTATGGTAATGTCAATGTACAATTTGGATCTTCCTCTTACAAACGTTGGTTTATCTCTTTGATTGCATATTGTATGATTTACGACTGCTATCATTTCCTCAAGAATTTGGCCTCTCTTGTCGTACTTAGTCTCTCTCCATCTTGGCGATTTTGCGTTGAAATCGCCTCCTATCAGAATTTGTTTGCTCTTTTGTTTCGTTAGGCTGTGTTTTAGTTCTTCTATCCATTCCTGATAATATTTCATATTGCAGTTTGGATTGATGTAACAACTAAACAACTAAACACTATCAGACCTTCTGTATCAGCCCACGCTATTCCCTCCTTGGGTGTTCTCCACCTTTCTACATTATTTCTACACTTACCCTTTGCTAGGATAGCTGCGTCTGAATTCTTATCTTTTATCCACTCCCCACTTAGTTTGTTTTTATTTGGTTCACTCACTTTTACTATGTCAATTATTTTTTTTACCGCTGTAGCCATCAATAGGTCTTGCGCCTCTTTTCCTCTGCCTATATTTGAGAAACAGAGCTTATAAACAGTTTAAAAACTCTAATCATGTTGATGATTGGAATTAATATAAAATTAAAAAAAAAATTGCAGTTAAAATTTTAAGAACTAAAAAAATGTTATATTGTGAAAACAATATAGACTTTTACAAACACAAACCTAAACAAATGTTTAAAACTTTAAAGTTATTTTTGAAAAAAAATCAAAATAATACTTGCAATGAAGTTTTCTTTAAAACCAGCACTAATACAAGTAATGCTGAACTATTTAATAAATATTTTATTAATAGTATTAACGAGTTAGTTGAGATAGTAAGTAAGCGGAACCGTTTAGAACCCTTAGTACCAAAAGAACTAAACAGTAACTTAAGTACATTTGAAACGTTAGATATATATAAACTTAAAAAAATTGTGTTTAAAACTAAAAATAAATCTTATTCTAATCCAATTGACATAAAGTTTATAAAAAAAATGTTTCATATTACAGGATATCCAATAATAGAAATTATATATATATATATATATATATATATATATTTATGGTCTTTATTTGTACATTATTTACATAGAAAAAAATAAAATTAAAAATTTATCATTAAAAACTGAAACGTTTTTAAAGACTGCAAAGAAGCACAGTAATTCCTATTCAAAAAGTTGCTGGTACAAATAAACCTGAGAAGTACAGGGCCATCAATATGTTGCCAGTTATTGGTAAACTACTATAAGTTTCAGTATACAACCAAATAGTTCAATACATTGAAGATAATAAAATTTTGTTTAAAAGACAATCATGGTTTTGACGAAATTACAGTTGTGAATCAGCTATTCAACTTGTAGTGATTGATTGGCTAGCTGCATTAGATAATGATTATTATATTGTTTCCGTTTTCATTGATTTCAGGCGGGCATTTGAAACTATAAATAGACACTTGTTACAAAAACTAAAATTGTATTGTATTACAAGTAATGTACTTCTTTGGTTTACCAACTATCTGACTGACAGTGACAGTGACACGGTGTTCCTGAAGGAACCGTACTGGGGCCTTTATTATTTATAATTTATGTCAATAATATTTGTAACTATTTAAACAAATGTCAAGTAAAGTTATTTGCAGATGACACGTTAATTTAAATGATCTAATATCGGAAATAAATTTAGTTTTCAACAATTTAGTACCGTGGTTGAAATATAAATAATTATTTTTAAACACGTTTAAAACAAAAGCGATAGTTATTTCCAACAAAAAACAAATAAGTTGTGAACAAAACATTAAAATGAATGATGTAGCTATAGAATGGGTTCAAGAAATCAAGTATTTAGGCATAATACTTGACAATAGATTAACATTTTAATAGCATTATAATGCATTAGTTAAAAAAAATTAATAAAAAAGTAGGGCTACTAAGACGAATTTCAAAATGTTTATCGTTAATAAGTTTAATAACGGTCTATAATTCCACATTTAGACCATTATATAAAAAATAAGGCAATGAGAATTATTTTAAAATGTGATAGGTATACACCGATTAAACTTATGTTGAGTGTATTGGAGTGGATGTCTATTGATGAACTCATAGATTTAATATTAAAAAAGGAAAAGCGCCGTCATATTTTGTTCTATAGAAAAATCAAAAATTTCATGGTTATCCAACAAGTTATTTAGAAATAGTTGCATGAACTTATCGTCTACAAGACAATACTGGTCAAGACAAATAGAACTGGCACGTAAAAAACATCAAACCTTATGAGGGCAAATTTAAATTAGATTAGTGTAATTCTATCTTATCTATGAGTGTGTTGTAAATTTTATTTTGCTTTATTATTCCTATTTTGTTCAGGATGCATTTGTGTTGTTATTGTTTTGTAAATAAGTGTCTTAGGTGCAACCCAGCAGAATTTTATAAAATTTAAAAATTGTTTCAATTATGACAATTTATTTATAATAATTTATAATAAAAAGAAAAAATACAAATAAATTATAAATTATTTGTATTAAAATTATTATTTGAATATGTATGTAGATATAATAGAATATATTTTTTTAATAATTTTAAAATTTTTTCGTTTAATGGGAAATTGCCAAAAATTATTATCTATTTAATTTTGTAATGTTTTTAAATTTTTCTTTTAGTAATAGCTATAAGTAAACATACTGTCAACCAATGACATCATAATCGATCTGAAAAAATAAATAAATTAGCATATAAAAGTAATTTTTAATATTAAAATAAAACATAACCTTTTTAATAACTAATTGTCTAAAATATAGCCAGAATGAGGACATAATTAAAATAAACCGCATTTTCTATTCATCACCTAAAATAAAAGTTAACAATTGCAATTCCAATGTGATCAAATGAAGTTCACATATTGCACATAACGCAATTTTGTAGTTTCAGGTCAAATTTGCAGTACAGTAAATTCGTTTCACGCCAATCAATGTTTGAATATACTCACCCCCACAACAAGCGCCTATTTTTAAAACAATTAATGAATGCGTGTGCAATTATTGTGAAAAAAGCTATTTGATTTTAGAATAAAGCATAATTGGTTCATAGTTTCATCCTTCATCTTAACGACCCACTGACACCACAGAGCGCTACTTAAACTCGAAACAAATTGCACAACTTATTCACAATAGCCCTCTCTATCTCGGGCTGTCACAGTGTATGTATAACCTTGACATAGCTCAGTTTGGAAACCTTGTGTAAACCACTACTGCACTGGAAGGGCGAGTTGAGGGTGACGCATAACAGTCGGATTACTCCTTTCTCCACAAATAACTCCGATGGAATTGAACATTGTTGACGTCTACTCTCAGTTCCGGCTCGATATGCATACACACTTAGGTACAACTGTTGCGGGCGGTCTTCAATGCAATATGTTTGATATTCACCCTCTCTGTTGTATGCATATCTTGTCATGGCTTTGCAGTGTATTCCACAAGTCATTTATTTTATATTTGTATCGGATGAAGCAAATTCTATTTTTGATTTAAAAGATTTATATATTTGCGTTACATTTTTTAGTAGATCTGTAACACGTTGAGTGCCACCATATATTCGAAAAAAACAGGACCCAGTGGCCGATACTTTTAAGACATATTTTATTTAAAAATTAATTAAACTTTAAATCGATAACAGAATTAGTATTGTAAGTGATGACTATAATACATTTATATAAGTAATCCGTCTTAAAAAACAATATCTACTGTTTATACAAATACGTTATAATCAATCAATCATACTTCTTCTTGCAAAACAATAATTAAAATGTATAAAAAGTAAACGTTATTAGTTCAATTTTGCGGGGAAGTAAATGTACTAATTCTATTACATAACAACCTAATGTATAATTAATAATAATTATATTTTAAATATTGTTTAAAAATATAATCATATTCACCGAAGATTAAATCATTACTTACTATTAAAATATTAAAAATGTATCATGTGTGAGCAAATTAATTTAATATTTATAAATTGTATTTAAACAAGAAATCAATTTAATAGATTTCTAATAATTTATTTTCAAAGCTTTGGTGTTAGTTATTTAAACTTTCTCGTTAATAATTAACTGTAAATAATTTAATTGGATGAATTAAGATTAAATCTCTGCAATCAATGAACCACAGCGAACCATCTATCCTTTAGTAATCGCAAGAGCGGTGCGCGTGCTACAGCTTTACCGATATTACAGGTGCGCACCATATCCAGGCCAAGATTTAAAAGGTCCTTAGTAAATTTACTGTAGCTAGAAGTGAGATAGGTATATCCTTTTTAGAGAGTGTTTGAGCGTGGTCCGTTGGAGCCAATCAATTTTACATGATTGTTTTGGTTAATGGGCAGTAACTTATTGTAACTATGAAAGTTTACTATGCACTTAACATTTATTTTCAATGAGTATATGCGATTCTATGTGCAATTTTCCGCGCGTTAACCAAGCTGTTTCCTTATAGTTAGTGTCAAATTACAGCTGGTTATAATAAAATATAATAAAATTGTTTTAGTTCTTCCATTTGCATATTTAAATCGAATTGTCTCTTACCATGGATATAAATGTGTGGAATAGCTTTTCATAAGAGGTAGCAATTTATTTTATAGATCCAATTACTATAAAAATATATAATATAATTCAAGAGTGAGAATAAAAAACTAATTAGCAAATGCAAACTAGCTTGAAACAAATTGAGTAATATTTAACAATACATACATTATAATAAGTAAAGAATGACAAAAAAACAATTCAAAAACAATAGGTTCAACAAATTGTCAACAAAACATTTTAGTTAAAAATTTAAAATTACTTTTTGGCTTTTACAACTCAAAATTTGACTAAATGTAGCTTGTTAATTTTTTTTATCAATTTAGCTCTTACGCCCTTAATGATTTAATATGTCTGTAATAAAAGAGTAAAAAATTCTGTTAGAAAAAAATTAACCATGCAAAAGAAACAATAAAGACTTTTCAAATGATAAGATAAAAAAGGAGTAGGTTAAAAAAAATTGAAAACTTAGTAAATAAAATTAAAATAAATAACACCTGAAAAGAACATGCTAGCAACAAAAGTTGTTAACACGGTATATGATGATATTATCACTTTCTTAATTGATCAGCATTACAATACAAAGTATAAAGGATGTTAAAAAATCTTGTAAAATATTTGATACACACCAAAATTAGCAAAAAAAGTCTTAATAAACAAAGGTTTGCAAAGTAACAGTTTAATGTTATTTTTTTACAATTTTTTTATTTTTCAAAAACTTGAACAAATGATTTGTGAAATAAATATTAAGTATAGGGTTTTGAAATAAGAGGTTTCATTTTGATATTAAAAAAAAAAGGGTATTTTTTAAGAAAAATCAATAAATGTTTATTTCATTGTAAAGAGGAAGGTATGCCATTAACATTTGAAAACGATATTAGTCACATGGCCGCCACGGTTACGGTTGCAGTACCACATTCTTTTCATAAAATTTTTCATGACCAATTTGCACATTTGCGGCTGTATGACCTCGATAACTTCACAAATTCTATCTTTAAAGTATTGAATTGATTGTGGAGCATTGGCATAGACCTTATCTTTTACGTGGCTCGAAAAAAAAAAGTCCAAACGTGTTAAATCACAAGATTTCGGTGGCTAATTGTGATTACCTCTTCAAGAAATAACACGGTCAGAAAACTTTTCTTGGAAAATTGCAATTGTGTTGTTGCTTGTGTGGCACGTAGCGCCGTCTTGGTGAAAATAAACGTCGTCCACATCAATATCTTCAAAATCCGGCCATAAAAAATCATTAATCGTAGCTCGGTAGCGCCATCCATTTACCGTAACAGTTGCACCAGCGTTATTTTCAAAAAAGTAGGGTCCAATCACACAGCCAGCTCAAAAACCGCACAAAACAGTGACACGTTGAAGATGCAAAGACTTTTCAACAATCATTCTTGGATTTTCTGAGCCCCAAATGCAACAATTCTGCTTATTAACAAAGCCCCCGAGGTGAAAATGAGCTTCATCACTAAAGATGATTTTTCGATGAAATTCAGGATCATTTTGATGCGTTTGAATGAACCAATCAGCAAAGATACGACGTTTATGGTGATCGACCGGCTTGAGTTTTTGCGTTAACTAAACTTTAAAAGCCTTAAGACTTAAGTTTTTATGCAAAATACGGTCTAATGTCGTTTGTGGAATATCTAATTCCACAGATCGACAAACCAGGGTTTTCTTTAACACTACGGGCTACATCAGCAGTCTTTTCATGTGTTCTTGAGCGATGCACACGGTTTTGATTCTTTACATCACAAACTTGTCCCAACAGCTCAAATTGTTTTACCAAGTTTGCTATTGCCGGCCGAAAAAGTGCTTTACGACAACCAAAAAGTGCTTTAGTTTTGCAAACTTCACCATTTTTGTAGTAAATTTTAATAATTTCTATGCGTTGTTGAAGCGTGTATAGTTAATTTCTTCACATCGTATGTTTGAAATTACTCACCAAAGATTGCGTGTTTCTAGTTTATTCACCAAACACAGCTATTTATCCAAAAGACTAAAATCAGAATCTATTTCTTAAGCAAGAAAAAAAAATGTAGCAAGTAAAATCCAGAAACAAGTGTGCTAAGAATATCATTGTTTGGAGAATCCTCTACAAACAACTATACTGTATTGCAGTTGTTGTACATAGTTCGAATCTATGTACAACAAATGCAGATCTTAAATCCACTTGAACATCAAACACGTATGGCTTTTTGTCGCTAATTTCTACGCAATGATGCTGAATTAACAATTAAAAAAAATTATCATCATTTTAATGGGAAGGGTGTACTTAATAGATTGACAGCAAATGATCAATATTTTGCTTCAATTTTGTAAAGAATGCTCCTTTTTTTATTAATAAGTTTGTAACGACACTAAAACTTGACTTGACAAGATTTCTCGCAATTTCCCACAGCCCAGGATATTTTTCGAGTACTTCTACCTACAACTAAAATGTTTAATAGTTTTTTTTTTTTTTTTAATTTTACCTTCAGCTTTTCATTGGTAGTAAGCTCGAGTAGCTCTTCTTGTAATACCATATTTGCCACTTCCGTTTCATCAAATAGATTTATGATCCATGGTGGTATTTCCATTGTCAGAATATCTTTAAATGTATTTTTAAAGTTATCATGCAGGCCATTTAAATGTTGAACGTATGTTTGAATATCTATCATTTTTTGATTAATTATATTTTGATTTCTGTAAATTAGAGAGAAAATACTTTTAAAGAATATTTTGACATTAAAATTCCGCGATTTTAATGATTTATTTATTACTTTGATGAGTGATTATGAGTGGTACATAAAGACACGTGCAATTTATGAAAATATTTTTTGTCATTTAGCATTAGCATCTACGAGAGCATTGAAATATGTACAAACTTGCAGGTCACTCATCCTCAACTTTCCTTTAGTAAATCACCACATAAATGTCGAGTAAATTAATAATTTTATAATAGAAAGTACTAAAAGTTTAATCTTTTTCAACTTTTTGTACTTAATACACGCAAACATATAACAAATTTAATATTATTACAATATAAAATAATAGTATGTATAACAATTAGGCAAGTACTTACTTCACTTACAACTTGTAAACCCCCATTTATTTTCAAGCCAATATAGACCCCCGTCGAGTTTCCCGTGGACCCCTGGGGGTGCACCTGGACCACTTTGGGAATCACTGCTATAAACCAATGACAACAAAATGTAGTTCTAACATGATGGTGCTCTTGCTCATTTTTTAAATCCTATTAGAAAGCATTTACATTAATTTTGTTCACTTAGATTGGTATAAAGGGGTTGACCTGTTTTATGGCCTAATTTAAACTTTTTAATTTTTTTTTTTTTAATATTTAAAAACATTAGTCTATGGTACTTCTGTAAATAGCCTCGAAGAGTTGAAGCTTCAACTAATTAATCAAAAATGCCGACAAACCCGAGCCAATGAAGAGTTTTTAAAAAAAATTTGAATATCCTTCAGACTAAAATGTTGTGCCTGCTTGGAAATGAAAAAAAAAAGTACTTCAACATTTTATGTAACTTTGTTTTTAGTTTTTGCTAAAACAAAAAAAAAACTCAGGTTTATTAAGACATTTTTGTTTATTTTGGTTCATACTACTACTTCTTTAAATATTTTACAATATTTTTTTAAAGCACTATATATTTGAGTATACAACCAAATTGTGTAAAATATATCTGTATTTAAAAAAAAGAGATAAACATCTGTAAAAAAACTATAAACCTATTGCAGTACTCTTTATTATAGCCAAGATATCAACACAATTCCTTTATTACTCATTTCAGTAAAGTGTTTGTTGTGTAACTAGTAAAATGTGGTCCATTTAGTGGTCTCGCTTTAAAAATTAAAAAAAAATAAAGAATAATCAATATTTTTATTTGAAAGAGCAAACATTCCCATTATTTACGGATCACGGTTTTATTTATGTGGCTACCTCGGCTGGCTTTACAGTAGCGCATCTTGTTAACCCAATTTTTCAAAACTTTGGTGACGGTTTCTGGCTCTATCTCACGAATGGCTTGCTCGATATTTGCCTTAAGAGCCTGAATCGTTAATAAATTGTTCGCATAACATCGGTCCTTCAGGCACCGCACAACAAAAGTCTAACGACGTCAAATCGCAGCTTCGAGGTGGACAATTGACATCGCCGAGACAGCTGATAACATGATTACCAAACTTGGCGCGCAAAAGATTGATTGTGGTATGGCGCGTCATTCTGCTAAAACCAAAGATGTTCATGTCTTCAATTTTTGGCCACAAAAAATCGTTTATTATGTCTCACCGTTGACCCAAATAGCGTTTTCAGAAGTATTTTTAAAGAAAAATATGCCAATGATGACACCGCTCCATAATCCACAACAAACTCTCACTCTTTTAAGATGCTTTGGCTTCTCGACAATCACGTGCGGTTTTTCCAATTGCCAGATGCAACAGTTTTGCTTGTTAACATAGCCGCCGGGAAAAAAAATATGCATTGTCAGAAAAAATGATTTTTTGAGCAAAATTGTTGTCCATTTCGAGCTGCTCTAAGGCCTAAACTTAAAAACGATAACAAACCGGATGATCGTGTGCTTTCAATTGCTGAGTCAATTGAAACTTATAAGCAAATAATGCAAGGTTTTTGTGCAAAACTTGCATCAGGCTGATGCGTAAAATGTTAAGTAGTTGAGATCGATAGCGAGTCGATGTTCCAGGATTGAGTTCGGCTATGGCAGGCAGCCACATTCTCGTCAGTGCGCACTGTACGACGGCGGAGACCGTGTGTGTTAGCCACTAGCATGCCAGTCTCACAAACTTTTTGCACAAGCTTGCGTACAGCACGCGCGGTTGTGGCTTCATATCGGCCAAAACTTCTTTTCAATAAACGCACTGTTTGAACTACACAACATTGACTTTGAAAATAAGTTTGCAATATTTCCTAACGCTGTTCAAGCATAAAGCTTTCGTTTCGCGGAGTAATGATACTGATTTTCTGTTAAGACTTCCTACAAGAAAGACTTGTCACTGTCAAAATAACAAATGATTAAAAACATACTACTAGATGGACCACCCTTTATTGCTAAAAATAGTATATTATATTGTTTACTACATTTACAGTAGTATTTTATCTAACTAATAATATTTGTGTAGTTGACCACAGTGCCGTAACTAGTTCCTGATGCGCCCGGTGCAAAAGTGTTTTTTTCGCCCTTCTCCCTGTGTTCACAAGGGAACTTCAAGTAAACCGTTACGTTTTTCTTAATTTGTTTGCAAGCAAATTTTTAATTTTTCCTTTTAACGTTTCCAAACTCTAAAGTTATAAAATTAAGATGGTTTCTGCGCCCCCCAAACCAAGCTGCGCCCGGTGCGAGGGCACCGACGGCACCGCCCTAGTTACGGCACTTGAGCACTATGTGAATAAAAACAATACACATAACACTTTCTAAATAAAAATTTTGTTTACTGTGTAGATTTATTATTCAAACACTTTGAGATTTTTAGTTCAAGTTTGCAGTTATATTGTAGTAGGTAAAGTACATATATATAAATACTTTTAAATGTAATTACGTTTTTTTTTATATAATTATAATATAATTAATAAAATATATTTAAATATACAATTAAGTTTTTTAATTAAATTGCTCATTTGATATATTTGCGTGGTAATAAAACATAAATTTATTTTTCAAGAAAACATATTATAATGCAATTGTTAAAAACAATGTTGAAGCATAATGACTTAAATTTAATAATAATTTAGTATTAATTGTACGAGGGGATTTTTCTATGTATCTACCTAGCTGTAAAAACAATATGCTAAAACTTTCTGGAAAAAATGGAATTATTAACAACGCACAAGCGTCATAAATTTGTTATCAAAAAAGGCAATAACCCTAGACCAGGGGTGGCCAACCCGCGGCCCGCCTTGAACATTTTTCTGGCTCGCGAGATTGATCAGACTTTTACAAAATATACACTCAAATGAAAAACAACATATGGTATTTATTGGTTTATTTAATGAACATAAATAAGCAAAAACACAAAAGAAAATGCATTTCTGCAAAATAAATTTAACAAAGATTAATAATAAACATTTCAGTTGAATAAGATTTTAATACTTCGTATTGCCTCCTCGAGCCCTAACTATTGCCTGCATACGGCGGCCCATGCTACTAATAAGTTCTTGAGTATCATTTTTTAGAATATTCTGCCATTCTTCTTGAAGTGCCACATGAACTTGTTTATTGTGGTTGGTGCAACTGCACGTCTTCTAACACGTCTGCCCAGCATGTCCCAAACATGTTATATAGGATTTTCATCTGCTGTACATGCAGGCCATTTAAATTTTCTTTTTTCAACTGCAACCAAGTATTCTGTGACACAACTCACATAATGAGGTCTCGCGTTATTCTAAATCATAATAAAGCCATCGCCAATAAATGGAGCAAATGGGACTACTTAATTTTCCAAAACCTTTTCTATACACCGCTGTGCAGTCAGCGATCTTCTATTAATGATAATCAATTTAGTGCAGGCATCCATTGATATTCCTGCTCATATTATTAGGAAATTCTACCATGGCTAAGCCGCTGTTTAAAGGTACACTCCAAAAATCTTTTTTTCCGTTTGTCTCCATACTCGTTTTCTTCCATCTGGCAAATGTAGGCAGAATCTAGACTCGTCAGTAAACAGTACTGTTCTCTATTGTGCCAATGTCTAATTTCAAATGTTTGCAGAAAATTGGAGTCTGGCTACTCGGTGACGTAGGAGTAATTTTGGTCCAGCTGCTGGTCAACACTCACAGCTGTACCACAAACCTTACGGAACTGGTTTCTGATCTTCTCTGAAGTCACATGACGATTCCGTAGAGTAGTACGAACGATAAATCGGTTATCGATAGCAGTTGTATTTAGTTTCCTGCCAGATCCCGGCTTCCAAATATTTCTGCCGGTCTCCCTAAACCGCTCAAGTGCTCTTTGGACGGTAACAAAATTGACAAAAAGGAATCTTGACACATACCGCTGGCTTCTTCTATCTGCCCTAAAAGAAACAGTTTATGCACAACTTTCAGCACTTAAAACCATAATTAACACACTAATCTACCCTGAGAATGACAGTTAATCAAAAACAAACAAGTCAACCCAGTAGCCAACTTGATCCTCTGTGCATAATGTCAAATGAGCAATAGGTAGTAAAGAACGCATACTTTTAAATTTTATTTTTGCTTGTTAATGTTCTTTAAATAAACTGATAAGTACATTTTTTTCTACATTCTGATGGTCTCTTTGATTGTAAAAGACTAAAAGTTTGATTAAAAAAATACCTGGGTTTTTTGCAAAAAAAATTACCCAATAACCCGTTTTTTTTTGTATCTGAGTGTATTTAATTTATAATGCCTAAAGTAGTATTAAAAAAATACATTATTTATGCATCATATATTTAAAAATTAATTGTAGAACTGCGTCTAGTATCATTATTATAATATTATCTATGTTTACAGTAAGAATAATAGTAAACACAATATTAATAATTTATTATTTTCAGTTTTTTACTCCAAAAAAATGTTTATAGTGAGTCTAAATCTAATATGTATATGGATATAATTTGATATGCGGCCCGCGGAGTTTTCAAACAGATTTTAAAATTGCACATTTTAAACATTTGCTCCAATATAAACTAAAATCTACCACGCTTTCAAATGTAACTACTTTTATTACAAGAATTAAAAAAAATAACATTTTCTATCTTATTAATCTT
Source organism: Tachinus rufipes (assembly GCA_963932245.1). Taxonomy (NCBI): domain Eukaryota; kingdom Metazoa; phylum Arthropoda; class Insecta; order Coleoptera; family Staphylinidae; genus Tachinus; species Tachinus rufipes. The sequence goes on from OZ010744.1 coordinate 75,383,753, forward strand.
ATTATTAAACTTATTACACATGTTCACAAAAACTTTGTGTCATAAAATTGAATAATATTTCAGATTACTTAACACCCTGTAGATAGATATAGACTTTATTTAATTATAAGCAATATTACAAACAAAATACTTAATACATATTGTGTTTATCAACATTGTGGAGTTCAATTTAGAGCTAAATCTTTATGATGTGATTCTTAAAAAATATTGTTTAATAAACATTTATAATTGTATAACAAACTTTTTAATATATTTATATAATGAAATAATGGCAATTAATGCGTACATTTAGTATTAAATTGCACTAGCTGAAGCCAAAGTTCGTTTTATTGTTTATATTTATATAAACCATATTGAGTGATAATATTGTGAGCGCATAGTTTCTGTTACGTATTAAGGATTTTATTTGATGCTACATAGTCTTCCCAAACTATAATTCTAAATTGAAGTAGCAATCAAAATTTGCGTAATAAATAACTTTAATAAATAAATAAAACATTTGTTTGTATCGCCGTCTAATAATGACCTTAAAAAAAGTTAAAATATGTTACAGTTTTTTAAATATATTCGTGATATAGTACACATATTAAATGTGTTTTATTTCTCTTAAAATAAACTATCACATAGTAACAGCCACCACCATTCAATTTTTAAATTAAAAAAAGTATAAAACCATGTTAGCTTTATTGTTTACTTTTAGACATTCAACATGTGCTTAACTATTGATCCTAGTTCAATCCAAAACATATTACATTGCTTCTAATTCGAATTACATTATTGTCAACTACAAGTTTGTGGAATAGGAATACTGATCTCAATTTGTTCAGAAAACTATGTAGTTGGTTATCTCTACATTAATTTATTTGTTCTAAACCAATTAAAAAGTTTATGAAAAATATTTTAGAAATTGCAAATTTTATATATAATGTTATCTAATATTAAAATAGCTGTAAGCATTAACACGAAGTGTAAGACAAAATATAATTTAATAATAATTTTATATTATAAATATCAATTGCAAATATTAACCACAATCTTGTGATTACATAATACATACATATTACATAATATAGCTAAATACTTATATTTAGACAAGGCTGATTACCATTTGTAAGTACACAAAGGCCTACTATGCTTTACGTCCGCAATAAAGGATTACATTTACCGCATTATCTGTTTGGCTCTGTTCCAAACACCTTTATGCATCATTAATACCGAAATCACGCAAGCTCTGCAAAGGTTTTTTTGTTACATTTTTCATGATATTTACCAGAATTAATATTTTACTTTCTAAATTTGTTATGACCGCATTTAAAATAATGTGTGGGTTGGAAAATGTAATCCGCTGCGGTATTTTTGTTGTAACATGTCGAATATGAAAAAAAACTGTTAATAGATATACCCATTAGCAGCATTGGAGTTAGATGTAAGTTAATGATATGACTTTATATCTCTCTATGTCTAACCCTATGCGATAACAAAGTATATAGGTCAAAAAATTTGTCATAACGTGCATGGAATATATTTCATCGTTTTCAGTGCGCTGCATTTAAATTCAGATTCGATGCGTATTTTCATGAATAGAAAATCGCAGCATATGCCAACTATGACATAATTAAAAGATTTAAAATTTATCATATGCAAATCGATCAATATTAAATGAGAATTTTTTACGTTATAATGCTAAATATCAATTTTTTATTACTAGCTCTGTTGAAGTGAAAATATTTAAACAAAAATGTAGATTTTATTAAATTAACATTGTTTATTAAATAGTATTGCAAATAAATTAAATATAATTTACATTTTTTATTCATTTCAACAATTTAATAGCTTTAATTATTTAATATGATTTTTAAATTACTAAGTATTTATTTTTACAAGTTTTTATCACATCCACAGCAATTATTTACTTTTAGTGTGAAATCTACTAAATTAGTACTGGAAGTAGTTGAAAAATTAAGCAATTTTTTTAATATTTTATTGAACAGAGTAAAGGTTTTAAAATTACTAGAATATTACATTTTTTTTTAATTTATTTATTTAACGTTGGTCTATTACTGATGCAAGGTTAGTCAAAGATTAAAACTACCACATCTGGGAATTTTGTTGCCAAAAATTTAAAATTTTTAACTTTAATTATTAATTTTTTAAATGTAGATGCCTACTAAAGTTTCTCTTTTTATTCGAAAAACGGCGTACTCATTACAACACATTTTTTAGCTAGAAAAACTGCTACTCAAAATAGAGGATTCAAACCCTAGACCATGCTGCTAGTAATACATGGCTATATGGTTAAACTGGCTTGGATAAAATTATTGATTATTTTGTTATTTACAAGCAATTTGTTTCTATATTTTAATGTAAAATATGAATAATTTAAAATATGAATTTATAACATCATAATAAACACAACACAGGATGAACTCAATTCAAAATTTATATATGTAAATCGATAGTAAATGTTATTTGCAATGCTTTTATTAGTTACAAATGGTAATTTTTGTAATGGCACTTTAAAATATATTTTTGTTTTAATTTTCTTTTATTAATTTGTTTAAATAGATATAATATAAAACAACATAAGTGAAATTAATTTGTTATTTAAATTTGATAATAACATATTTTAATCATAATTTATCTTTAGTGACAGAAATTTAACAATAAATTATAAAGCAAACAATTAAATTCTCGCTGTCATGTTAAAACAGAAGTGTTATATAATTAGGGCACATATAATTTATAGTCACTTTTCCTGTACGGTTCTCTATCTCTACTGGATCCGGTGGGGTCAGGGTTGATGAAAAGCTCCCCTAACAGCAGCGTCACGATAAGAATTATTTTTCGGGATAATTCGAAATGAGCACGGCATTTGGCGATTAAGCCCAGGACGGATGCGAAAACGCGTCTCGAGAAATTGATAACGTGATAAAAAGTGCGCGAGTGATATAAAAATATATCGTCTTGAATAATGAGCCGAGACAAATGGAGCATGCGGCATTTCATTATTATGTTGCGACGATTTTAATCTAGTAAAATGGTAGTGTAGTAATCTGATTTATGGATTCAAATTATGTAATAATGCTTTTCACAGTTTCAGTTTATAGATTTTTAATAATTAAAATGTTATTTGACAAAAAATATCTTATGTGCATGCAATGGAGAATTAAATAGAGTAAAATCTATTCAAAAACGGTATTATAAATGTAAAAAAATCTATAGCTGGATACAGTTACGCAACAAACTATCGCAGAATAAAATTTTAGTGCGTTACGGTTTTATGTGTATTTCAACATCGAAGCGTAACATGTGCGAGTAATATGAATAAACGGCACAGTTTCCATAAAGATTAAAATAACTCAAGATGCATCACTGAATAAAATGTCAAATGTTTTATCACGGACTGTATTACATACAAAATGATAATTGTCTTGCATAATAAAACCAATCTTGTTTTACTCTTGTAATAAATAACTGCTAAAGTAATATTATTACAATTAAATAATAATAATGTAGTAGTATAAGTTTTTTACAATAACCAAGACCAATCTTATCAACAAAACTGGCGCAGTCGGTAGTATTTAGAGGCTGTTAAAAACTTTATAGCAAATTTATTTATTTGTCAGTTTTAAACAATTTATTGTAGAATTTTTAAATAATAAAAATAAAAATTTAGTTAGTTTAGAATGCAAAATTTGTAATAATTTATCAGAACACAAAAAGTTTAATTTTTTTTTATAATATGGTATTTATTTTAAAAGTTTTCTTAAACAACAAGCTAATAAAATAAATTAATAAGTTATTCAAACTAATCTAACAATCACAGCGGTCAAGAATCACGAATAGACAATTGTTTTGGTTTTACAAACCTATTCAGTATGCCTTGTATGACTACGGCATCACATGATATCAAAAGACTTTGAATAAATATTTCTGTGCTTACTTAACAAGCTAATATACAATAAGGTTTTCTTTTTTACCCCTAAAAAGTTATCAGTATGTATAAGCACAACACACACAAAATTGGTAAATTTGTAATCAAGATTTATATAATTGAGCTTGTTAATAATATTAGAATGACATGCCATATCGAATGCTTTAAAAATGTCTAGAACTACTGCAAAATGTTTTTCATTTTCCTCTAACGTAGAATTTCATTTGTTATTAATAAATGTCAGAAAATCTAATGTCGAACGTTTTAATCAACATAACGTTATCTTAGATACTTAATCTAAGATCATTTGTTTTAAACATTTTTTCAAAACATTTTAAAATTTTAGAAAAATTTAATTGTAATGTAATTAATTTAGAATTTAAAAAATCAAACTTGTCTCTTTTTTTCAAAATTCATAATAGAAGTTAAGTCATTTGCAAATGTTTGAATTATTTTTTTTTCAGTATTTTTATAATCTTAAATCATTTAATCAGAAAGGTTACTAGACCAACAATCAATAAAAATCTTTAAAAAATTAAGTTATCCACAAAAGCCGCAAACCAGCATTATCGCCAAAAAGACCAAAAATAATCAAAACCAGAAAGAAGAGAAAAAAAGAAAAAAGAAAGGTGCAATTCAAACAGACCGGATCAGCGACCAACGACGGATACCAAGAAAAAGCTGCAGGCCAACACCATACAAAATAGAAAGCCCAAGATAACACAGAAAGCGCAACAAAAGCAGCCGTGAGCATAAGACCACTAAGGTGGATGTGCTACCTTTTAAAAGACAAGATTGGCAAAACTTCAACCAATACATTAGATAAAAGAACTTATCTCAATCACAAAACTGATGTAAATAGAAAAATTTGCTAAAAAAAATCAGACCACCTTGGCAAACTTAAAAAATCAACCAGTTCTTTAGACGCCAAGTCTACAAAACAGAGGAAATACTAATTCCAAACCCAGACGTCAAAGTAGCAACTTTCTACTAAAAAGGCACCGTCACGATAAAAGTTTGGACAGCTACTACTTGCCGTGCCGCAACTCACAACGGGTTTGAACCGCCGCCCTTACTGAAACCTTTGTTAGAAAGAGACTGGCGGAGAACGACAACAACGTCATTTCAAAAAAAATTTGCACTTATTCTAAAACCTTCAAGCTAAACAACGCTCCAAAAATTATTACTTTTTTTGGTTGCTGCTGGAGTTGATTTTTATAGATCGATTCCAAGCACATATAACAAAATACTAATATGCAAGGTGTTAATTTGTTATTAATCACATATTTTTTGTTCACAGGTAACGACTTCCACCTACGGATTTAACCCACAAAGCCGGAAACAATTGCACCTGCCTGAGTATTAAAAGCGGACAAATTGCTCTATTAATAGAAACTGCTGACATCTTCTCAATTCTAATGTTTTTTTTAATATAATTTTTAACAATCATAAATTTTATAATGTTTAAAAAAGTACTAAAAACCTGTCACTATGATAGGTATGATAAAAGAGCTAGATGAGAAATAAGGGTGAGATTTTGTTCCTCAGAAAACTGAGGCGGCATGGCTATTGACAAAAAGAATTAATAAAAACAATGGAAAAATACAGGTAGGAAAACAAACAATAACCTTAGAAAAAAAAATTAAATACCTCACTTGAAGGAAAGGGATAAAACGAACAGGATAAGAAAGCGGTAAGTAGAACAAAAAAAAAAGAAAGAAATTCTTAGTAAGCTTATGCCAAACAAGGGAAAACCAGAAGAATGGGCAAGGAAGCTAATAGCAACAGCGGCCAGAAGTAAATTATTGTATGCCGCAGAAACATGAAAAAACGCCTTGAAGACAAAAAAATCAGAAAAAAAATTAAAAGAGCCACAAGAGCAAACTCGTTAAAGATCTGCAGGGTCTACAGGACGGTGTCACTGAAAGCACTTGAAGTAATTGCGGCAACACTGCTCGCAAATTTGATAGTAGAAAAAAAGATTAGATAAATAAAAGAACTAGTAAACAAGAAGCAAAGAGAAGGGCAAGAGAAAATAAGATGAAAACATGGCAAAACCAGTGGAAAGAAAGAGAAAAAACAGAATAGACAAGAGAACTAATAACAAAAATTAAAAAATAAGTACAAAATAAACCAACAAAGTGTTATGACTAGTAACACAACTACTCACCGGACATAGAACTTTTGGTAAGTATTTACAAAAAAAAAATAAGATAAAGAATGAAAAATAAAGAATGAAGAATGAAGAAACATGTATATTTTGTCAAGAAGACTCGCAGGACGACGCAGAACATACGCTAGTAATGTGCAAAGCGTAGGAGGAAGATAAGAAAAAATTAAAAAAGATATTAGAAAACAAAATCAACAAATCCACAATCATTAATATATGCCTGAGTGACAAAAACAAATAGAAAGCACAGAAAAACTATAAAACAACAGTACTGAGGATAAAGATAGAGGAGTTTAAAGCTTTAAGATTTAGAAAAACCAAAATTTAAAAAAAACACACAAAGCAGAAGACACAGAAAACAAAAAAAAATGAAAAGCGTAAAGCTAAATAGAAATAAAAAAAACAAAGAAGGCCAAGACAATTAGAATAGTAAAAGGATAGACAAGAAAAACCATTAGTATTAACCGAAACTGCAGAGATAAGGAGGAAAAGAAAAAACTACTCAAAGTAAGCAAAGTGAATAAATTCACTAAGCAATTTTCATACGACAGATACGCCATCTTGTTGTTAACAAACAATAAAACTTTTGAAATAGTCAGAGTATATCTAGCAACCAAGGGACACAAAGAACTAATTCCAAACAAAGATTCTAGAATCTCATTAGAACTAAATAAATAACAAAGATAAGATAAACATTTACAAACAATTAAAAACTATAGCAAAAATCACTAGATAATTTCAACAGTGTCTAAGGTGTAAATGGTTCTAAACACTACTGGATTTTACAATACACAAACATTAAATAAAATAACAGTTATATCCATATACCCAGTCTGCTCCGTCAAACAAATTTGAGCAGACGATTGACTTCAACGATCTGATTGCTAAAGACAATCGACAAATTGAGTGATAATTCAATAGTAGCTTTATTTTCCAAAAACTGCCAACAATCCACTAAGATATGACAAACGGTTAGTAAAACATTACAGGTATCACAAACTGGCGGCACTTCAGATGCCAATAAATGCCTGTGAGCCAAAAGTTGCGTGAGGATCACCTCTTTTCTACGCTTTGGCCTGCATGACAAACTCCACGGTGTAATGACGCTTTTAGTACATCGTAGCTTATTGTCTTAAATAGCAAACCACTCAGTTTGCCACAGTGGCGGTTTTAGAAGAGGATAATTGGGTAATTACCCCTCCTAAAAATGTTTTGCTTATCAATTTTTATTGTTAAAAATTACTGATATTCCATATTCTAAGCAAATAACATAACCGGTAAATTTTTCCAACGCTTTAAAACGTTAGAAAGGTCTTTTTCTCTGTTGTTTGTTTGTTGTACTTACAAAATAAAATATATATTTATCTTTTTTTTTTAATTACCCCCTCCCCCCTAGACTAGTTAGCTGGAAACGCCCTTGGTTTGCCAGCTAAATAACAGCTTTTTTTTGTAAGAAACTACAAATATCCCAAACACAAGCTTTATCTGTACTATATTTGGCACTAGTTATTGTCAACTTGGCAAAAGCATCAGTTTTTTTATTCTCACTGATACTTATGTGACTGGGAATCCAGAAGTAAACAGTGACATTTATTTCAGACACCTGAATCAAAACTGAATGAATTTGCCTCAGCAAGTAATGATCAATATATTGATCGTCTATAGCGTTCAATGCACTCAACGAGTCTGTACATACAACATAAAATGCACCCGCATTAGTTGGAAGTGCCTGATAAATAGCATATAGTTTTGCAACCGTATCCTGATGTATAAATCGTCCAGACTATTACTATGCACGACAGAAACCGTCGGATGCAATCGTAACTTTTAATTTTGCGGCGTACTTAACAGTCAAGATCTTACGCCAAAGACGTTGGTTTAGCCGCCTCGCACAAGACACTAACAATAGAACTAGTGCGAAAAGCGCCAGTTGCTAAACAAATTCCTGTATGGTAAACAAGATCAACAAAACGTAATGTGGTTGGTGCTGTAGAGGTATAGATTATGGAACCATAATCTAGTTTTAAACGCACCAAAGCGCAATGCAAAAGTAGCATTGTTTTCCGATTTGCTCCTCATGATTTTCCACTCAAAGACCTGATCAAGTTTAGTGCCAAAATACATCTTGATCTCAAGTTTATTAAATGGTGACGCCAAGTTAAAGCAGGGTCAAATGTAACACCAAAAAATTAAATATTTTTCTGAGAAATAGGTTCTCCTTCAAGATATAATAAAGGGTCTCTGTGTGGAGTCTACAAAAATAAATAAGCACCGTTTTGCTTGTAGAAAAAGTAAATTCATTGCTATTAACCCAGTTCAAAACGTGGTTGATAGTTATTTGAAGTTGACGTTCCAATGTTGGCATGTTTCTCGAAGCGCAATAGATAGCTACGTCATCAACATATATACATCCGCTAACCAGATGCTTGATGAACTGACTTATGCCGTTAATAACTATCATAAATCGCGTCACGCTTAAAATAAATTTTTGCAAAATACCATTATGTTGCTGACGTATGCCCAAGATGCTATCACCTACACGTACCTTAAATAAACGAGAAGTTAAAAAGTTTTGTATAAACATTGCCATGTTTACGCAAATACTTTACAAATGAAGCTTTCGTAGAACATTGTACTTCCACGTCATGTCATATGTTTTTGCAATATCAAAGAATACAGCAACAAGATGTTGATTCTGCACAAAAGCATTTATAATTGCAGTATCCAGCCAAAGAAGGTGATCAGTCGTAGAACAATGACGCTTTGAACCACATTGTATATCAGCAATTAGACCTCTTTAGTCTAATAACCAAGTAAGACGTTATTGATCATTCTCTCTAATAACTTGCATAAGCAGCTAATCTACCAAAAAGGATACATTGAATGCAGTTACACAAAATATTTATGAAAGAAAGAGGATACGACAAAGAAAAAATTAATAAAGATATAAAAAAAACAAGGCCAAAACCAGCCCACCTTAAACTAGTACCACATTAGTGACAATGACAAGGACAAATTAACAGCAAGGCAAAAAAAAAGCAAAAGGTTCTGCCTTGCGCTAGTCATTCTCAAGAGCCACTTTTTAAGACCTCACTACGTCCTAAAAAGAAGTGTTCAATAGTTATCATAAGATACAAACTAGAATCATAAAAATTAAGTGTTATAATTAATAAAGTGGTAAATCTGTCTAGCAAAGTAAACTTATAACATAAATTTGATAACAATTGTTTATTATGCGCCAAAAAATCAAGATCAAAAAAGTTTGTTAGATTTAAAGTTTTTTTAGATTTTTGGCGTATCAGCCTAATAAGACTATTAACGTGTTAGATTAAAAAAAAAAAAAAAAAAAAATCATAATGTATTTTTTAAATTAATAGACAACTTGTGATTTAACTTGGAACTTATTTTTATTAATTTTAGTTTATATTTACTGTTAACAACTAATAAAGTCATTTTTTTTTTAAGTTTAGTAAGTGTTGTGTTTATAAACTTTATTTGTTGTGGTTGGTGCTTGTACGTTTTACTAAAAAATGTCGAGTGAAGTTGATACAACTATTATTGAGCTTAAGAATTTATTCTAAAAACCTAAGTTTTCGATTGTTGATTTTCTTAAATTTTCCGGGCGCTTATGTTTATTTGTTTTGCAAAGCATGCAAAAAATTAAATAATATTATTTTGCCAAAAAATACGTAAAAGCAGTTTGCTGAGTTTGTAATTAATAATAGCATACTTCAAATAGTAATGACCAAGCACGAGTTTTACACATAACATTGTTTTAAAGCAAATTTAAAAGTTAACTATCAAACATAACAACTGAGGTAGTGTACAGTTTACTTATTACAAGTTTTTTTCTAATTGTTGTTATTTGTGTTGTAGACTGCTAAGTATTTATTACTAATTAATTAAACGCTAACTAATGCTAAAGTTAATATTTAGTAGCTTATGCTAGCTAACTGAAATCATGTAGCTAGTATTATTACAGGTATCTTAACAAGTTTGGATAACGTGAGTCCGCTTAACTTCCTGAAATCAATTATTGTCAACACTTTTACATGTGGTTTAGTTGTTTTTTTTTTCAGTTTTAATAATTAAAAGTTTAGTACTTACGCTTGTGTTACTACTATACAGCTGTCTTTGAATATGTACCTATATATAGTTTTTAACAATTTCCAGTTTTTAACTTAAAGTTTAAAAAATCTTCACTTGAGAGATGTCAGTTGTTTAGTGCTTCTTAACCAAAATTACCACATTACAATGCTTCTAGTAAAAATTCAAAAAATTATCTTTTATACTTTATCACCAATCAAACATGTCTAGAACATAATGGGTCAGCGGCCTCTGGACAATTTAGACAACAAATTGCATGAAACAAGATACCTTAGGAAGACATCCAATCATCTTATGTTAAGCATAATACAAAAAGTAAACTCTTGCATTGATACACGTAGAGACGTCACTCATTGTTGACTTATTTTGTGTTAATTGCATTTTTTGTATTATTTATATTTTCTTTAGATAAGACTTTAATTAATTCATACTTAAAGAATTATTACATCAAATTTTCAAAATCATAGCACAATGTTAATTATTTGTCCATTATGTTGATGTTGTGTGGTATTTCAGCTACCTGCGTTGCTTTTACATTGCAAGTCAGAGAAAACGGTTCACCATTTACGTAATTATCCACCTTTTTAAATAATAAATTAAATTTAATTTATTTACAAATCAATAAAAAAATAACGAAACATGTTGTATAAAATAATATACTAATTAATAAATAATAAAAAATATATGAAATAATATGAATATAATAATAAATTTTTAAATGATGCTTACTATTGCTGCAATAAATCTATTCTATATTGATTCAGTAATTCTTTTAGCATATTGTCCGACGTTTTCATAAGATACAAGCAGCAACTAAGCAAAAATTGGAGATTTTTTTAATTTATTGAGAAAATACACTTATTTATGGTTTACATTATAACAAATTGAACTGAAAAAACAAGAAATGATAAATACCAGTTGTATATACGGCGTATGGCAACCTCTATTCCGGATGACACTCCTCATTTGATTTGGCATAAAAATTAGCACGTCCTGTGTGCTTGTTTGAAAAAAATTGTTCCATTCCTCAATAAAGGCTAATAGGAGCTCTTCTAATGTTGCGTAGACGCCTTTTGAGCTGGTCCCAAATGTGCTCAATAGGATTAAGATCCGTGCTTTAAACAGGCTAGTCTTTTTTTGAAAAACCAACTTTTTTAAGGTACTGTAATACAATTTTTGACGTGCGTGGTTGTGCATTATCCTGCATAAACAAAAAACCATTGCCAACAAATTCAGTTTAAGGCATCATATGCTCTTCTAGGATCTCTGCTAGGTATTGTCGTGCTGTTAATGCGCCTCTGTCAAACGGAACAAGATCCGTCTGTAAGATAAAAAACAGTTGCAAGAAACTTTGCACAGTCAAACAACTGTTAGTTTTCTTGCCAAATCCCGTTGACTTACTCCAACTTCCAGCAATGTCACAATCTGCACAGTTCTTTGATATTTTGCATCCATTATTACGGACTACTCTGTATTCTACAAAAGCCTGTGTAGTATTAGAGCATAAAACTTGTAAACATATTGATTTCAACATAAGAGTGTTTTACAATTTTATGACAGTTTTTTTTTTGTGAATTTGTTTCTACTGTTTACATGGCCACCTGTCTTTGCAGTATACATACTAACTTGATTTATTTAATTAAAAACAAAAAATATTTAAAAGGGGGATAATTACGTAAAAATTTTGGGTGGCACGTTTTCTCTGAGGCGCAGTGTATTTTCCAATGAGTTATTTTCAGAATTTTCATTTTATTTTTCTATAGTTTTCTTTAGCACAATTGTAAATAACATTGAACTCAAAACTTATCGTTGCTTTAGTTCAATATTTTTCTATTCCTTGCTTTTGTTTTTTTAACTTATGTTCAATAAAGCAAATATAAATATTACTTTTTTTATTTAAAAAATTCTTGCATGTTTGCCTAATAAAAATGAGGTCTGGGTGCTTCTCCTTTTTCTGAATTTGTATTGCGTGTCTTCTATCAAATCTAAGCTTGCCGCGTGCAAAGAATCTAACTCAAGTCTACCCCTTGGAGGTTATGTCTTTTGTCTTAGTTTTGTTTCGTGTTCTTTATCTTTTGTTTATTTAGTTTCTAATTAATCTTTTTTCTCCTTTATATGTATCTATTATTTGTGTATATATTGCTCGTTTCAGCCAAATACTTTGAGTTTTATTTACATACGTTTTTTACTTTGCAGGTCAGGACTCAATTAACAACGCTTTACAAATATATAGCTTAAAATCTTATTCTTCAATAATGAACATAGATAAATGCCATTTTAAATTATTCAAAATTATTTAAAATACTTACTCTACCAATTACAGTACAAAATTTGTTCAACAGCTTTCAACTTGTTTTCAAATCTAAAATCTTCTTTTTCATTGAGATATTCACTTCACTGCATTTTACTGTAATCAAGGGTTTTTAACTACTCTGCAGTGGCATATGGCTACCACTGCATCACCACCTGGTTAAATAACACCAAGCAAAACGACTTAGGGCGCATGTCTATAGTTCAATTAAAACATTAAAATTTGATATGTCAGTCCAATATGGCAATTTATATCATATGCAAGCCGTTTGTAATTTTACGATCCAAAAGCTTTACTTAAATACTAAAATATCGAACGTAAACCCGTCATCCAAAATCAATACGAAACGTACAGACTCCTTTAAACGTTACACACCATTGACTTGAAATAAGATAGTTCCGCCTGTGTAAACTGCTCGGCAACTACATCAATTGCTAGGAAAACCAATATGAGGCTTTCAACATTGTTATAAATCTATAAAAAACAATTTTGATAAATATATAAATGTCTTAAGAAAAATTATAATGTATATCTATTATGAACAGCTCAATCCGCCGAAGACAATCGTTAGAAATTTTTGTATACAATTTAAATCTCATTTTCAATATTTCACAAATTTTAACAAATTTACACATTTATGAAACAAAAGCATGAATTATTTCATGTTAAATTGTTTAAAATATTGCTTTTGTGTTTTGTTATTTTATTTGCAAATATTTACAAATATTTTATTTTTTATTACAACAATGAATGGGTATAATACAGACAACGGAGATTATTTTCATTCCATATATATATATATATATTATATTCAACATGAAAAATTTCTTACAAAACAGATATTTAATACAAATATACTCATCAATATTATGTTATAATCAGCATGCTCATGAATTGACTAATTTATAAGTATATATGTTTTGCTTTAGATATTTATCTGATGTTACGTTTATAGTGTCTAACAATTACCTAAAGTTTAAACTTGAACTAAGTTAAAATAAACCAAATTTCTTTCTCATGTAACATCATAATATAATTTTAAGAATTTCTTAGTTTTTCTTCTTGAATCTATCTTGCGGTATATTTATTTGAGTGAAAATAACATTAAACGTGGATAGATTCTCCAAGAAGGCTATAAATCAAACCAGAATCTCTCCGCTATCAGCTTCCAACTGTCACTTGGGCAAATCAATCTTGAATACAATACCACCCTATTGAACATTTTCTAATGGAAAATAACGTCCAAACAATATGGAATGAATTCGGTCTCAATTTTAAATTAAATTATTTGTCATATTGTGGATACACATTCAACCTTCATTTATTAATAGCAAAAGTAAACATTGAAATGCTATTTTTGGAAGTATAATTAATATAATAAATAGAATAAATAATCAAAATAAATATTTAACTTTGTCAAACAATCTTTGAACATAAACTGATAAAGGTAACAACGCTGTACTTTGATTGAGTTTGATTGATATTATCTCCAAACAAATTATTAAACAATTTATATTATAAAGATATGAGAAACTAAAGTTGTAGTTCAATGCAATATTACTGTAATATTGCAATTTTAAAATTAAAGTTTAGTAAAATATGTAAACAAATCGCATAGACTACACATACAGAAAATTTATAAGGTTACATCTTAATCTAGATTAAGAGTTGGTAAACATGTTGTTTTACTCGAAATAGAAATAAAATTGTAACATACAAAAATGTAAGAATACTGAATAAGAATAAACACTTCATTTTCTTAAATTAAATTAGTGTTTATCAGCCCATAAAAAGTTCTAACTGCCCGCGCCTCGCGCCTTTTATTGCCAGTAAGTTAATCTATAACACAGATGAAGAGTCTGTAATACAGATAATCCTTATGTGAACAACGGCATTTTTGGCGCATTTTATTTAAATCAAATGACTAAAACAAATTTGTCAATTAAAATAATTAAAAAAATATATTTTATGTAAATTTCTTCTCCAGCCAGTGTGAGACATAATAGTTAATAGAGAAAAGCAGCAATCCAATATTTCAAACTTTTTGTATTTTAAAGTATTGTACAAACTTGCAAAATATATTTTTAATAATTTAAAATGTTTTTTCAGTTTTAAATTATTATATTATTTATTAAAATAAAGCAAAACTAAATAGCTTGTTGATGACATAAATCTATCATTCTAATTTTAGCAAACTGGCGTCGAGCAAAGAACCACCAGAAACTGTATTCTGCAACACGATTAATGTAATTGATTTATAAAACTCTACCAACAATCTTTTTTCATACTACGCCCCATATAATAACATAAATTTTAAGTTATCTAGTTATCTGCATTTTTAAACACCAATATACAGGGTGTTAAGTAAACATGCAACAAACATTCAAGAAGTTATTTCTTGGTCTATTCTAAGAATATTTTGTTCTATAATGATTTCTGAAAAACCCCTTCGTTTCATACAAAAATTGCGATAACCATACTTGATATTTGTTAAAATCATTAAAGTAAATAAAAGTATGGCGTACGCCAATGAGTATATCAAGTACAAAAAATTAATAAGTTTATCAAGTACAAAAAATTATTAACGATAACTTGGAACGGCGGAGATTTGCTGATGGCAATTCATTACAAGCAAGACGATTGTAAATTGAACAGTTTCCTGGCCGTAATATCAACGACCAAAAAACCGTCGCAAACATTCATCGACGTCTTAGTGAAACAGGCACATTGAAACGAAATGGAGGGCCAGAAAGATCAATGACAGTAAGAACGGTACAATTGAAACAGAATGTGCTGGACATAATAGAGGAAAATCCAAGTAATTCTACGCAAAAAATTGCCAATACTGGAATGTAAGTTATTGAACAGTTTGAAAAATTCTTAAGAGCAATTTGTTGTATCCATACCACATTCAGCGTGTTTAAACACTACTACCTGCTGAATTTCCTTCACGTATTGCGTTATGTCAATGGTTTTTGTAAACATTAGTTTTAATTCTTTAATTAATTCCTGACACATATTCGTTTCACCAATAAAGCCAGTTTTTCAAGAAATGCAATAACCACCACATTTCAGTTTGGTTGCTCCATTATTTAACAGCAACATACCAAGGTGTTAAATAGCTTCTAAGTATAAAATACAAACAAAATTTATCTACCCGAAACCAATTGGCAACAAAATAATCTGCTAAAATAGTTTAAGCTAAAGACACTATATCTATAATAAATATAAGAAATTAAAAAAAAAAATGCACACAATTTAATTCAATAAAAAACAGTCAAAAAACAGTAAAAATATACCAAATTCATTAGTTTTATTAGTTAGGTTTTACATCAAAGTTGTCACACAATTTTAGCAATTAATAGTGTGTACTACTTTCACAAACTTTAATGACTTGCGTTGCGCTAAACGTTAAATGCACTTGGTGATCTCTAATGTTTACCGGTATGAGTTGTTAATGTCAAAAATGTCACAATAAAAAAAATCCAAATTTTTTTGATAGGATTTAAGTCTAGGCTTTAAGCTGGCCATTGCAAACAAGTAATGTTAACCTTATAAAAATATTGTCTAAATAACAGTGCAATCGCGCATTATTCTGGATCAAATTAAAATTCACGCCTACAAATAGAGCAAATGATACAATGCAATCAGTTAAACACTCGTTAATATACCTAACATGGTACCATTTTCAATAAGAGTTTAGTTTTTGCGTACAGCAGAACACCAGTCCACACTATTGTACCGCATCCCCTAATAGCTAACCATAGTGATATACAACACTTTAAAAATAGTTTACCCGGTTTTTTCCACATATTCGTAAATAATGCGGAGCTCCATTGTTCCAATGTACAATCTCTATGTTTACTGGCAAATTGTAATTGATCAACATGTTGAGCTTCAACCAAAAGTGGACAAACAACCAGTATCTTTAACACCAATCCGCACTCCTTGAACCTTGGAAATAAAGAAATATGCAGTGGGTAGCACACATATTGGTTTGGTGTGTGTCACTTATTCGTATACGACCCACCTTTAAAGCTATATTTTTCTAGTAACTCTGACTATCAACTTTAGACGTCCCTAATTTGCAGGTTCCGTGGCAGGTGAAATCCAAAAAATAAATGTTTAGTCAATCAACTATAAAGAACAATAATTTCAAAACCAATTTATCAAGCAACTATTTGGATACCATGAAAACCTTAAACTCCGCAAGTACATCTACAGACACAACAACGTCTAAAACTATTCCGTCTTTGAACAAAAAACAACAGAGCTGAAGCAAAAAGAAAAGCGCGTTTAGCTGCTGAAAAACATTCCGGCATAGCAGACATTTCATGTGCTGGGTTGCAACTGCTAACCCAAAACAGAGTACAAAATATTTGAAAAAAAGAATTTGTCCTCACCTGAAGAAAAAGAAAACCCAACAAATAAAAAAAAAATAAAAAACCCAGCTACAAGGTTGTTTCATTGCACCTTTACATGACGATTATCATTCTGGCTTATTTTCTAGGTGAAACCACTAATAAGCAAGCTAACTTAATAAAAAATGGTCTTAGCCGGAAAGCAAATAAAACATTATCCACACCAGGCAAAACACCTCCCACCTTCAGTACGCTCAAATTCCTGTTCCTAAAACCATAAAAGAATTAATTGTGGCTATATTACTAAATTATTAAAAAAATTACCAAAATGTCATCTTTTATTGAAGAAGTTGTAAGTCAATCTTGGAGGAACAACATATTTTGTAATTTGTTGTTCATTTTAAATCATTATTTAAAATTTTGCATTGTTTTTGTTATAAAATAAACAAAGAAGTACTATTTGTTTAATTGCTTTGACATTAAGCTGTATGCTTTATAAATGAATCTAATTATTTAAAATAATAAATGTATATCAAAATTAACTTTAGATAAGTTAATTTTGATATACGTGGATCAAATTTGTTTTGATAAAAGTTAGCAATAAATCAAATTTTATGCCAGTATGCATACAGCAGCAGAAAAAATAACTACCAGACCTACAATATCACACATTTATAATAAATATTGTATTTTAATAAAATCTGATTCACTAAAAATTCTATATATGTTTGTTATTCTTAAATAACTATCCGTCTGTGCAAATTATTTAAAAAAATAATTTAAAGAATTTTTTATTAAGAGTGATAGCATTTTAATTTTAAATAATATAACAACGTTTTGACATATCAATTTAGTTTTTGATTAAAGCTTGCGCAATGCAGTTATGTTCGGAATAAGATTTTGTTTAAATGTCCACCGCGGCTTTGTCTACTATGACGCACTTAAATTATGTTATTATTCACCTGATTTAATGTT
Source organism: Tachinus rufipes (assembly GCA_963932245.1). NCBI lineage: Eukaryota > Metazoa > Arthropoda > Insecta > Coleoptera > Staphylinidae > Tachinus > Tachinus rufipes. Next base: position 75,401,611 of record OZ010744.1, read on the forward strand.
GGCTTCTAAATGATCCAAAGTTTGTGGATTGTCGGCATAAACTACTTGTTCTATGACGTGGCCCTAAAAAAATTATCCATGGATATCAAGTCATATGACCAATTCACAAATTTTTGTTGTAAGATAATTTAATTATTAAACTCTTCAGCAAATCAAGGGTGGCATTTGCTGTATGGCATGTAGCGCTTTTTCAATATCAATGTTCTCAAGTTCTGGGCACTAAAATTTGCCTAACATAGCTCTATAGCGGTTGCCATTAACGGTTACCCGTTAAAAAAAAAATAAGATGCAAGAATAAGTCTTTGCCTATAACCCATAGATTTTCAATTATTTAAAACCAACATTTAGACAAGATAATAAATAACTGAAGACAAAGCCGAAATGGACATTTGAACAATATCTTGTTCTGAACATAGTTGCATTGTTCAAGTTTCACAATAAAGCAAAAATTAAATTGATGTCAAACCGTTGTTGTTTTATTTAAAATGCTATAACTGTTTATAAAACACCCTTTACAATTAAAAAAAATATCTAATGCTACCGTCTAAAGAAATTTGAGATGGTACACTTTACGCGTATATAAAATTTGACACAACAAGCAATAAAGAAAAAACAAAAAAAAAACATTAAAATTAAATCCTAATATCTTGTGAAATTGAAACCTATTCAGCTTAGAACTACATAAATTTAATTAATAAACTTCTTTAACGTTTTCAAACACAATATGATGTGCATTAATTGTATGTTTGTATATGTATCATATTTGTTTTAAAATCAATATTACTGTTATTATTTCTTAAATATTTATTAAGGTAATCAGTCTTTGTATAAAATTGAAATTAAATTATTTCAAAGATTAAAACATTATTTCTTCTTCAGTGGTGTAAATAAAAACTAAAAATAATAAAATACTCACAATCAAATAAAATAAAATATTTCAAGTTGTACATTTTGAGTTTTTAATTCGGAATTAAGTGAGTCACTCAATATTGATAGAGAATAATATTTTCTTTACGATTTAATAAAGTAGACGACAACACTTTTTGTAGCAAATAGCGCATATGTTGTGGAAGGTAATGTCACAGTTACTACACATTATGCCGAACAGTAAAACACTTTTATGTTTATTTTGACTGGTCATACATACTATTAAATAAATATAAGAAATGAGGTTTGATGCAGAATTCACACCGGCCGATCTGGTAACTGATTAGAAACAAACAATAAAATAATTTAGAGTTACATAGAATAAATAAAATATAATAATTATACTTTCATGTATTTTTTTAATTATGGAATAATTTGATAGACTATTATTTCAAACATATATAAACAGTGTTTTTTAGCATTGTTTGTACAGGGTCATTATAAAAGTTTGGGATTATGTAACCATCTAATGTACGTTTGTGCTACTCTTGTAAAATAGTGAATGTAAGTTCGGTTTGCGTAAATAAAGTTTTCTATTTTCAAGATTCAATAATAAAATATATAATTGACAGTAAAAAAAAATAATAGTTTGGTGCTACCAAATTATTGAATTTAAAAGGCAAATAAAACAATAAAAGATAATCAAAGCAAATGTTAAAAATAGGCACATAATCTTTAAACATTTGAATTGTCATCGAGACATCGTGCAGCCAAAAACTCCAACATTTTTATTAAATTCAAGCAAAAAGAAAAAAAGAAAATAACAAAACAGAAAAACATACTCATAACAAATGTTGAAAACATTCACCATTAGCCAATAAACACATTTTCACGCGTCTTCTTTTGTTGTTAAAAATGTTCACTAACATTTCAGGCGTTATGGTTTGGGATGCGTTTAAAATTGCTGCCCTCAATTCTTCTAATGTATGCTGCCTTTGTTGAAATACATTGTCTTTCAGGTAACCAAAAATTGAGTAGTCCAGCGGGCTTAGATCTGAAAAACGTAAAGGCCATAACCATTTACTAATTAATTTTTCATCATAAACTTCCCAAAGATAGTTGGATGTTGTTTTAGCTGTGTGAGCTCTCGGAGAAGCGTTTTGCTGGAAATATCCATGTTGCAATTCTAGTCATCTAACTGGTTTATAAAAGGTTCGATTAATTGTTGCCAATATTGCTCACCATTTATTGTATCGTTGAAGAATACAGAATCAAATATTCTTTGGCAAAATACAGCCATCCAAACTCCAGCTTTCTGAGGATATAGCTTGAATTAAAACATTTTTTTTGTGTGCCAACACCTATAGTTTTGAGAATTAACACAACTCAAGAGATAAAACCAAGTTTACTAAAAATGTCAAGTCAAGTGTGCGGTCACCATTTAAATTGTCCAAAAACCACCAACAATAATTCATGCAACTTGAGGATCGACTGGCAATAATTCTTGCAATACAGAAACTTATAAGGATGCAAGTTTAATCTCTTTTTCATGATCTTATAAGCAGTGTTTTTAAAAATTTCAGCTTGCAAAGCTAATAGTCAGACTAATTTTTGTAAGCTTATTTCTAGACGTTGGCGCACATCTTCAACAACCTCTTGTGATACAAATTGTCTGCTTGACAATTTGTCTTTGTGCACACTACCAGTTTCCTTGAATTGCTAGACTATTCTTACGATACGTTTTGACAACATCAAATATTTAAATTCATTATCCGGAAATTGCTGTCGAAACTCTCAAACACAATCCGGAATAGAATTGAGCCATTCCCCATTATCAAACCGCCCATTCCTAAAGTAGAATTCAATAATAAACATTTTCTCTTCATCTGTATACATCCTTATAACCTGTCAAAAGAAAGTAAATAGTTTAGTGCACAATTAAAAAAAACGGCATATTTAAAGTGATTACATAATCCCAGACATTTATAAAGACGCTGTAATAGTTACTGCACTACATTCATTAATACTTGTGTACAGGTAAAGTGTCTCAGATTGTGTTGACGTTATCCACTTATAGGTAAAGTAGGTTTTTTTTTTAACTTGATGACACAGTTTAGACTTTCTTCTATAATGCGTAAAAAAATTATTTAATTATATTCAGGCGATTTATTCTGTAAACTCTTATAAAAGCGGAAATATTTTTTATTCCTAATTTACTTAGTGTGTGGCCACAACGGAGATCCGACCATCGAACAGCGCTCCTACCATTGAACAGCTCTCTGAACATCGAACAGCGCTCCGAGCATAGAACACTAAAATGTGTTCTAAGCTCGGATTCTCGCACACCACTCGAGCCTCGTATTTATATAAACTGAAACTTTTTTATCGGAGTGAGAGTAAAATTATTTAGTAATTAAAAAATATAATGTAATAATTTTACTCTCACGCCGCTAAAAAAGTTTCAGTTCAATATAAATACAAGACTCAAGCGGGTGCAAGAGTCCGAGCTTAGAACACATTTTAGTGTTCTATGCTCGGGAGCGCTATTCGAAGGCCAGAGCGCTGTTCAATGGTCGGAGCGCTGTTCGATGGTCGGATCTCCGTTGTGGCCACACACTAAGTAAATTAGGAATAAAAAATAGTTACGCTTTTATAAGAGTTTACAGAATAAAACGCCTGAATATAATTAAATAAATTTTTTACACATTATAAAAGAAAGTCCAAACTGTGTCCTCAAGTTAAAAAAAAAATATCCAATAAGTTGTTTCTCCGCAATTAATTTTTAAAAAGTAAAGTTTTTATTTAATGCTTCATTAATTTTTTACTCGTTAAATATACCTGCAAATCTTTAACCCAAGGCATGAAGACATAAAATATTGTATGTAGTTCAACATATAAAAAAAATAATTAATAAAATCTTATGGTTTGCATATTGAGTTGGTTGGCGTTTTGTCCTATTTAAACCAATTTTAATTTAAAAACGACGCTGTACAAGTCAATATTTTTTTAGAGGAAACGGTTTACCAATATTCTTGTAGATGTGATAGGATTTTAGTTTGTAATGTTTGCTAAAAATAATTTTTTATAACAATACTACTAGTGAACGGGGCCACTCAACCCAGCAAATTCTCTAGCGTTAAGTTAAAGACGTATTCACCAAAACTCAAACTCTTAAGTAGTAGCAAATGTTGCAAGCGTCCTATGTGGCTGCCCGTTGTTGAGTTGCAAAAGAACACCATTACTTATATATTTTAATAACAGTAACCTATATAAGCACAATCCTTCATCCTAAAAAGAAGCAGCATAACCATTTCTGCCAAAAGCAGTGTTCGCATTTTTTTAAATTATAAAACAATAATAATTTATTCAAATTCAATCTAACAAAACATTCTTTCATCTACTCCCTACTACTTGTCCTATCATATTATTTCCCTTTTGAGCTAAATGTTTATTTGCTCATTTTTACTATTGATTACATTAAACAGTGCCTTATATATTAAAACTTGTATAGGTCTATGTCCCTCTCATTTTTAATCTTCCTTTGTATTTTTCTTCTGCTTGCACTTAAACTCATTTTGCAACAACTACACTACTACACTACTAGGCTACATAGTGCTTCCATACGACATCACTTTCTCTCTGCCCACTACAGTTCTGCCTGCCTACGTTATTTTCAGCTTTTTTTACGTCTTCAATATATACGGCAATCAAATTGAAGATGAGTGAGTTTATCTTACGTCCTTTTTGCTCAGTTGTTAGTAGAATTAATTGCAACAGCTAGACTGCAAAAAAATTAATTTTTTTTTTCTTTAAGTTAGTAATTATTATGTTTTGATCATTTTGAAGAAGTGGTGTTAGATACATTGGTGGCAAACGCACCAAAATATGTGTCAACTACTAAGACAAAAGTTGTTATAATATCAATAGAAAAAGAAAAAATACTAAAATATAGCGGACTCGTAAGTAGATTTTAGAAAAAAGCAAAGTAACAAATAAACTTATTGTCTGTATCAAGGCTTCAAGAATTCATTTAAAATGTCGGAAGATATTTTTTAATATTTATTAGCATGTATCAGCCGTATTATTTAGAGATACAATATTAATATAAAAGAGAATTGCCTTTGTAATTTACCTACAAAAAATTTGTTTAAAAGTTTAATATTTAAAGTTTTCAAACCGTAAATAAATAAATTTATTTAACATCTGGTTTAAAAAAAATTAGTATTAGTATTAATAATAAATATTTAAAAAGTTCCTAAATCTTTAGAACGTAAATGTCGGAAAAAGTACATCCAGATTTTCTACTCTTTGCATGATTTTAACAGTTTCCAGTAATAATCAAACCAAATGAAATCCGTTTTAAAGCATCTAAACAAACATCACAATTTTATTATTCCATTGAGGATTCCATAATACCTGTTTATTTTGGTATAGATCTAAAATATTTTTGGCATTGAAGTCGTTTAATTAGAAAATATGCCTGGCCATAATTTTGCACCACTAATTATTAACTAACTTATGTTAAAAGAACGTAAATCAAATTAATTATTAGAATTTGTCCATCACTATTAAACAATGCCGTACCACGGAGACACACTAGTGAGGATTTGTGAACAATTGTCTGAAGTTTAGTTAATCGTTTTTTTTGGTTAGATATTATAAACATGAACATTTCAAAACTTGGCCTCGTTTTGTTATATTATTTTCTTGATATGTTAATTGCACTTATTATTGAATACGTGTCGTAATATACTATTACAATATTACATTTCATAAACTTTGTACTTTTATGTAACAACATTTTATATTAATTATAATTAAACATATTTTAATTAAATGCATTGTTAGTTAAATAAGCTAAAATAAATTAAATAAGTAAAATTTTTTATCTTAGTAGCTTATTAGCAAATCTTACAAGAAAGTCATTAATAATGCATAAAGATTTTTTTTTTGTAAGATACTTTATGTTATCTTTATCGGATATAGTTCAGAGATAACATGTTACGCCATCACTTTTCCAGTATCAAAATTGCTGGATTTTTATTAAAACCTAATAATATTATAGACATCTAGTATTGTAATTCTTTCCTATGGATATAGATGGTGCTGATACTAAATCATATAAGCATTGTCAATACATTTGATATACAATTTGTAATTTATAAGATCAATCTATGTTCACACACAATAAAACAACTTTATAATATAATTATACAGTATGCACAAGATGTCCGGAAAAAATCAATAATTTATAAATACTGATAGAACAATAATAATTTAATTTTATATAATGGTGAATGCGCCGGGTACTTTAAGCAACATTAATTGTAAACTGTTATACTAATAGTTGCATTAATAATAATTTTAAAAAGATATTTATTAATTAATTAAACATCATAATATCAACAAAGTTGGTTTGTTTGTTAAACAACTTCTCAAAAATTAATTAATAATAAAAACATAAAACTATTTCTATAGATAACATGTTAAGCTAGCGGAATAATATTATTACAATGTATTGCAAAGTTACGCAGCAATAAGAAGAAATTATTTAAAAAATACCAACAAAAAAAATAATAAATGCACTAAAAAAAATGAAAAAAAATAAAAAAATTGTTTTTGAAAAGTTAAAACTATTCATTTTAGCTTTATATATATATATATAATCTATAACCTCTTAATAACGTTAGGTGTCGAGGTGTCGGACACACCGAGCCACAGAGAAGACATGTGTATGTTTGAAAGCCTATATGAGGTAACGGACCCATATTGGGAAGAACTCTACGCTCGGCATTACTTTGGGGTCAAGCATCCAAGTTGTGGCCAGAGCGGCCGTTGCTTAACTTTTGTTAGCGCTGGTATTTGTACATGCCCTCTCTGCCGTACTGCCGACCATTTTAGCTTTATAATTTTATTAAATAATATAACAAAAAGTCAAATCAAATATTTTTTATTAATTTAATTAATTTTTGCCTTCATTATTATCAAATAAATCTGTTCATAAAATGTTGTGCAAAAAATAAACAATTAAGGGACGGTCTTTCCACTTCTCAATAAAGTTCGCAATTACTATAGAGGAGATAAATTTATTCCTAAGATTATAAAGAGCATTAAGCTTTCCAATGACATTTATCTGTTCAATAGTTATGGGGATGATTTAGCAATAGTTTTTATGTTGGCAATGCTCATTACGCAATCTAAAGAGTGAGATATCGCAAATTCTTACGTGCGTGGAAGCGAGAACGCACTAATACATTTTATAACGTATGTCGGAATTCGTATACATAACCCCATAACCCTACATTAGTCAAATGACATCTTATTTGATAAAATAGAAAAATGCCTTTTCCAAATTCCAAAAGTTCTTTCAATTACATTCTTTGTCCTGATTTGTGCTTTATTAAATAATCCTTGTGCTTTACTCTTTAGTAGTTATATTATTTAGTGGTGTCAATAAATAAAAACGCGGAGGATAGCCACTATCATCCAACAATATTAAATTTTCCATTTGACCTGTTTCAAAACGCATCATAATAACTGAATTATTAAAAATGCAACTGTCATGAGTTGTACCAAAACCATCGCATAATAAAATTTATTTTACCTCTTTGTACGGTACATAATGGCGCAGACAAAGGACCGCGCAGCGGCTACAACGCGGCATTGCTGGAATGCCGCGGGGTAATTTTGTTTACCCCGAACACGCGCCAAGCACGCATCTATACATCTGAAACTGTTTGAGATACGTTGCCGCAGCACGTGTTTAAAGACCCTGCCAAAAGATCGAACACAACTCAAATACAGCCGCTTCTCGCTCGTCTGTCTCCGCCATTTACTATTTGATCTAAAATATTATTTACACTTTCTTTCAATAGTCTAATAAACACTCATTATTATCCCACAAATTAATATTGTCTGCTCCGGGTCTTACAGAATATGGCTTAAGTTCAAGATTAACTAAATCAATAAATTTATGATCTAGTAAAAGTTTCAAATCTTTAATTTCATGATGCAGTAAAGTTTATAAAAGTTCATACAATACTATAGGTTATCTTGTCAATAAATATTTATGGTCTGCTTCAACTGTCAAATAACTTATCGATCAGATAAACTAACTTCTTGAGAAGATAAGAGTTATAGGTATATGGAAATACACCATTTCTACTTATCGAGGAGATAAATGTTATTGGCAACTTTATAGAGAAATGGAAAGACCGGCCCTAAAACTGATACAATTAATAAATCGTATTATATAATAATTATTATAATAAACTATTTTTAGCATATTTTTTAGAAATATGATATTTGTAAGGAAATTTATATATGAAAAGCTTTTTTCAAACAAGTCCATTAAAAAACAATACAGTAAATTTAAAACATGTGTAACCTTTGTGTGTTATCGATAATGACCCCAAAATTACAACAAAATCATTTAACAGATAAAATGACTTAAATTTTTTTTCAAATATGGGCGGTTTGAAAAAAAGCTTCTCATACTACGCTGTGATGTCAAAATATTTTTTTGATGTATTATAGCAACATTTTTTTAGCATCTTGATCATCTTCTAGCTATTAGGTATATATATGGGTAATTCCATTACTTTTCGACCAAACTTAAAAAAGCAGTTTTTTAAAATGTTTCTACGCTGAAAGCCTAAAAATTGAGGTCATGGTCTCTTAAAGAGTTGATAATTTGAGAAATATGTTTTTTGGTACCTACTATCACATATTTAATTTTGGGCAAGTTTGGAGATACTCAAAAAAGTAATGAAATTACTCATATGATGGTAATATTAGGATAATATAAAACGGTTGGTTTCGAATATGATACAATTAACATGTAGTGCAATTATACCTTATGGGTTTACTGATTTAAATGCATAAACACCGGTTTTAAAGAAAGTGGAGCTATATGCCATACTATCACAAATGTTACAGATTCGGATTTTTGTATTAGAAAAAAAAAACATATCATGTGATTGGTTTGCAAATCCATAATAATGAATAACAAGAAAAGAATGTCAAAAATAACGTACAATATGGTAATTAGACCATTATTCATATTTCAGCCATTAATTCATTTTATTCATTTTTAAATAATCAAAATTGTAAGGACATTATATACACTACACAAAATCTACTAACGCGCAATATTAATATTAATTAAATTTATAATTATCATGTTTAAGATAATTAGGTATGCAGGGGTGCGTTCCAATTTAGAGAGTGTAGTTTGGGCGAACGTCCTGACGTAAGACGTCAGAAGTACGTCTTTTCTCTTTTATGACTTTATAAAACTAAATTTATAGTAACTATTAAAATAAATTTATTGTAATAATTTATAATTTTATTTAATATAAAAAACTTAGTTCTTATAATAATATTACTTCATGACACACTAAAGAAACATATTTTAAATCTTCCGCGCCTAGTAGTCTTTACCCATCTCTGAGAGACTGGTAAACTTTTTTTACCCGGGCGTCTTTCTCCTGTATTTACGAACGACTTGGACGAACTTCCTCGGACGAACGTCCTGCATTTATGAACGAGCTGTGGTAAAAAAATAACGCCCGGACGCGTTTCTCCTCTAAATTGGAACGCACCCCAGATTACATGAAATATAATTGGACATGTGGCGCCACCTTACAGGACACCAATCAACCTAGGTAATGTAATTAATTCACTTAAGTAGGCGTTCGCACATAGTCAGTAGCGTAGACAAAATATTTAAATAACAAAAAAAAATATTTTAATGTAATAACTATTGAGATTACTTTTTAAGTTGTTAGCGTCACTGTGGTTGGAATGATAACTATTGCTTGTGCCGGTGTTTCCATTTATAAGTGGGATTATTTTTTAAGCTTTTAGAGACATAGTGGTTGAATTGTGAACTAATGCATGTTGCAACACGTGCTTATATCATAATATAATTGATATGTTTGTTAGCATATATGCTGTACAATTTAAAATGCCGAATTTAACACTTTCAAATAAAATTGAGGTACCAAATTAAGTTTTGTTTGTGTTAATTTTGCATAATTGGACCAGCCGCTTAATCGTACCAAAACAAGCCGGTCCCGATGTGGCCCAATTAAGCGAAATCGACTGAATTTAAAAACAATTTCCAGATTAAATTAAACGTAAACAAAACATGACATTCAAATTGATGTGTATGCAAACATATGTAAACATAGCAAAGTGTCAACAACGGCTGGTTAACAAATCTGCAATGAAGGAAAACTAAACTACAGGGAAATCAAATTTTGGTCAAAGTTTTCCGACAAGATCCCTAATTTATAAAAAAATAGTCTAAAAAACTATTTTGAATACGTTCAATATTATGTATGTGTATTTCGTAGGATGGACACCATACTGATGGAACATACTCTAAATGCAAGCGCACTAAAGCACAATAAAGTATTTTGAGTGTATTTCATTCTATAAACAAATTCCAACATTTTTGTGACGCAATTACACATATAGTGTATATGATCGATGAATGTGAGTTTCTGGTCAAAAATTGCACTTAAATCCTTTATCTGATTTACTTGTTTAAGTGCTACCATGTCAATAGTATAATCGTAGGTTATATACCTATGATTTCGGACAAAACTTATCAAAAAACATTTTTGTACATTAAATAATAAACTATTATTGACACACCAGTTATTAATAGTCATTTTGTAAAAGACGACAATCCTCAAGAAATTATATGTTTTTATAAATTTTAAGATAGTCAGCAAATAAAAGAAATAAAAATAAATAAATAGAACATGAAAAGTCATTGATAAAAAAAACAGGAAAAGTATTGGCTCACAATGTGACCCTTGGGCACACCTGATGAGAAAGCAATGATATGTGACAGAAAGTTATTAATTTTTACACATTGTGTACATTTTTCCAAATAGCTTGTTAACCATAGTGTCATAAAAGGTCTGTTCCAACATACGATTTGGACGGTTTGAAAACCGTTCAAACTGTGCACACAAACAAATATTTGTCAACCTTAGGCAATCTTTTATACACAGTAATTTGTTTGTGTGCATAGTTTGAACGGTTTGCAAACTGTCCAAATCGTATGTTGGAACAGACCTAAAAACTAAGTGAATAAAATTTTGCTATCAAAACACTATGGCTTATACAGTCAAATACCTTTAAAAATCAGTGTAAATTTGCAACTTTAATTGAAAAGCGTTTATCAAGTCGTTTTCATAGCAGAACAGATTTGTCAGTGTGGACCGCCTCACACAAAAACCATGTTGCTCTTCTACTAAAGTATTTTTAGACATCTATTGTATTTAACTAATAATAATTTTATCAAATAGTTTAGGTATGGCAGATTGGATACAAATACTTCTATAATTTTTAATGTCTTCCTTGAGTCCAGTTTTATGCAGTGGCGTAATGTAGCTTTGTTTCGACACAAGAAGAAACGTCCCTTCGTGTAAAAACACATTAAAAAGAAAACACAATAGCTTTGAAATTAAATAAATGCAATTTTTTAATGGTAATGAAGGTATTCCATCGGGTCTAGTAGCAAAGTTACCTGTAGGTGTGTTCCATTTGGGCGCTTCATGCACCCGCTGCGTTAGAGAGTTTTAAATTTTTGCAGGCAAAAGCTTCTTACACTTGACAAACAAACCAGAAAATATACGTCATTTGTAAGATGTACTCTACCTAGAAAACACATTAAAAATGTAAGACTCGTTTGACAATCAAACTCAAAAATTACTGAATTAGTGCCACCAAGCGCGACTATTTTGACAAATAGAAAACTGCTTGTGAGACTTTCAATCCCATTAAAAACATCCAATAAATTTATTAAAAGTTTTATATAGGGTACTTGTTTGTCGTGTTTATACATAGGTACAACATGAGTATGCAAAACATAAACAGAACAAAATCAGCAAACAAATTAACACAATCGTTTCCATTGTTACTTGTTGTTGTAAGAAAACCAATTGATTTTCTAAACCTCCAAAAATGTTTTGGATTAGCTTGAATGTCATTCTCAGTACGTAAAATGTATTCACTGTAAAGACGTTCACTTAGATATTTAGAGAAATTGCAAAGTGATTGGAATTCTGTATAATCTGATAATAGTCCAGAAGACTTATATCGCTTATGTACAGTTTTTTTTTTAGATTGATAAGGAGATTAATTCTTTGCTAAACCAAATTAGAAATTTATTTTTTCGCCATATTTTTTTAAGAACAACACAATCAACAGCGTAATGCAACGCAGAATAAAATAAATCCACACACGCTTCAACATCACATTTTAAAAATAGTATAGACCAATCAATCTCAAACATAAATAATTAATTGAGCCAAAGTTTGCAAATTTATAATCATAAATAACATTATTACATACTAAATGATCGCAGCAAGTATCACATAAGCATTATAATGTTGACAAATATTTAATAAAACATTAGTGACATCTATCACAGATATATCACGGTCATTTGTTAAACACAAGTCTAAAAATACACCTCCACGGTGAAAAGATACATTGTATACAATTTAAAAAATCAAATGAGTTTGCAACTAAATGCGTAGGGTGATTGTTATTGCAAATCACTCGGATACCTAAGTCATCATTTATCCAAGTAGCAGAAGGTAAGTAAGAAATCGTAAGCTGCAGCCGCAACAGAATAACAATAATCTGCATATTTATCTACAGGCAATTGAGATGGAATATAGACCACACTGAGAATGTAAGATAACAACATAACAGACAGAAATAAGTGATCAACAGTAACATAAACAGGTTGTAATAATGTACATTTTAGTCCTGTTCGAGCCGCAATTAACACACCGCCTCCTCCTAGTTTTGAGCTAGTTATTGTAGACCGACCACTCTTAAATAAATTATAGCCAGATAGTTTTAGTTTCAAATCACAAATATCTGATAAGAGTTAAGTTTCCGCTACCACTATAAAGTCATAGTTGGACACAGAAACGGCTAACAATAGTTGTTTTAGTTTGGTTTTCATTCCCCCGACGTTCTTGTAATAGCAGGTAAAGCCGGCGTCATTTATAAGTTTAAGTCTAAACTGTGCAGGGTTCCGAGTGCAAAAATCCACGGCTGGTTCAGATGGTAAGTGCACGGCCGTAAGTCATTAATTTTTTACGGCAATATTATTAATTCGTGTCGTTGTAGTAACATTTCACAGATTAATTACTGGAAGTAATACATAAACATGCCCAAAAATGCTTTCTAAGCAATATGTAGCTTTTCAAAATGTATGTATGTCTAATTTAAGAAAGTATAATGTTGGAACTCATGAAAATAATAATTTATTTAAGTTGTGCTCGTATGACACTATCCATAATTTTCTATTAAATTATACAGGGTGTTCAAAAATTAAAGTAAAATATTTAAGAGGGTAGTAGGCAGTACAAGCCACAACAAACAAAAAAGTCTTAATAAACATGGGTTGTCATAGCAACGGTTTTGAACATATGGAACATTATTTATTTTTATTATTCTTTTTCCCTTCATTTTTTATTAAAAAAAAAAGTAAAATATTTAAGGGAGTAGTAGTAGTACAAACGACAACAAACAAAAAAGTCTTAATAAACATGAGTTGTGATAGCAACGGTTTTGGAGATATAGAACATTATTTATTTTTATATATTTTTACTTAACCCTTATTTTTTAGATAATTACCACGTTTTTTAATCTGTTTTGTAATATAATCCTTTTATCTTTAGTACCGCATGCTTATTTTGTTCCACCCCATAACTTTGTAGTTTAGAAGATATTTATATATTATTATGTTGTAGTTCATTCTTTAACTCATATAACTTATTTCATTTGTAGAAGGCTCTAGTAGAGCCGAAATAGTAATGTATTCGTAAGAATAAACTTATAATAAAAAACTTAATTGTAAATTGTTTCATTATTTCATAAACATAAATTATCACGTAGTGGAGATCACAACCATTAATTATAATATAATGTGACTTTGTTAGCATTTTACCTTGTTTAAAAACTATAAGTTATATTTGTAGTAAAAAAATCAATCAACCTATTTTGTTAGAGAAGTCAAGCGTAATTATTAGTGCAAATAAACCTAGTAAAAATAAATCATACAGCACAGTATATTTAGCCATTTACAACTTCCATCTCTGGTATTATTAAATATTCTTTTACTTGATCTGTAAAAAAATATTAAAAATATTTCGTATATATATAAAATTACATTAGTGTAGTAATGAAAATAAGATTGCCAGATTGTATCACCAAGCATAAGTGTAAGAAATGATGCAAAGTAGGTCTTTTGACGTAATTGTTTGATTACGTCAAAAGACCACCCATAGTCAGTTTTGAACTCTGTTAGCACAGCACAGTATCCAACAAGTAGGCTATTAAACATATAACCATAAAGTCTTTTCAATTGTTTTTGAAATCTTCAAGAAATTAATCTAGTGCTGCAACTAGATAGTGTCTCTTACCTTCGGTCTTTTCTACTCAAACCAATCGGAGTCAGTCAGTGATCAACTCCGGACGATAGCTTCTCGTTTACTTTTGGCGCTGATTCTGATGTTATTTCTACCGGAGTCTTTCAACAACAACGATGGTAGATTTTTAGTAGTATTCTTTACACGGCTACTACTCGGTGCAACTAGATTACAGTAGTTAGTTTATTGTGCTTTTTACGGCTATTTTACATTGCCCCAGTAAATCTACAACTTGTTTTAAGGGGTAGATGAAACCAACAACTTATTAGGTGACTTCCAAATCACCCCGGTAGATTAAAAACAAGTTCTTAATTATACATGTCAGGGATCAAACCGCAAACTGCTCGCATGATATGAAAGCGTTCTACTATTGAGCTATCACACCTTTTTAAGTTATATTTGCTAAACAAACATTTGTTCAATATAACACTTGCAAATATATATACACTCCATATTGTCTTGTACAAATGAGCATACATCTTGTTGAGACTATTTTAAAAAAACTCATATACATCACTATTCCACAAGAAACAAAACTTCACTGCTATTGTTGTGGCATCAGCATGTATAATAAAAACTTCCAGAAAGTATTTCTCTAAAATCTAACGCTACTAACTTAAAACTTTTACTATTCATAGTTTTTACTGATTTAATATACAATTTCTACATAATTTTAATTTTTATATCTATTTTTAAATGCAATTTCAATGATTCTATTTATTTGTAAGGTGTTTTATTTTATTAATAAGCAATGAGGTTTTTCAAATATTTCATAAAGCCTTTACAGTGAATGCTTATTATTGCAGTGAAACTATAAATGAGGAAGCCACATGCTACTACTCTCTTCAGTTATGTCTAAATCAATTTGCAATTTGTGATTTACAAAAGTTTTATTAAGAGTTCTTGCATCAGGAGAAGCTTTATTAATTTAATTCAGAGGCGACTAAAAAGAGTACAACCTGTCTTTTATTTATTGTTTATTCCACTGCAATAATAAATCTTTACTATAAAAGCATTTTGATTTTGAGTGAACACCATTGTACGTATAATTTAATCATTCAATTCACAATTCTGTAGAATTACAAATTATTATTATGTTAAATACAGAGTATTAATATTTTCAATAATGATTAACCCTATAAATACATACATTTGCTATTTATCATAATGGATATGTTTCCAATTAAAAAATATAAATATTTTAATTATTTATTTATTCATAAATTAATCTTATAACCATTAAAATTGTTGTTCTTTTCTTATAAAGTTTTTTAATAATTCATCATCGTGGTTTATGTACTTTGTATTTTAATTACCACAAAAAATAATATTGTGTTACGCTTATGGTAATTTTATATATTTGCACTAAGTGCATATTTAGTTGCCTACATCGTAAACCTCGTTTATACTGTATCGATACTTTACAGGTATTATTGGCCCTTTTGGATTTAATAAATTATTTTTATTATAGAACCGTTGATTGATAAATATAGATGGCACCGGCACAAAAAATTATAAACGTTATACTTAAATTCTGTTTACAATCGCAATGATAATATAGTGAATAATAGATATCTATAAATAAAATATTTATAATTCCAAAATAAATTTCTCATAAAGTTCGGCATTAGCCTAGTAGAAAAGACTTCGAATACACACAGAAAGTACAAAAGTTCAATTTCTAATAATCTTAGAAGGGTTTTTTGACTAAACTCAGTCTAACAAATTCGATTTCTGAAGAATTCCATGTAATAAAATGGTTTTTTGAACGATTTTTGGTCAATTTCGTGTGATAAGACTTACAAACCCAAAAGTTTTGTGATAAGTCAATTTTACTTTTACATAGACATAATTTGAAAAGGAAATAATGGACCTTCTGTCTAAATAAAATTTTAAAAAATTCGTAGTCGAATTCTCAATAAACTTATAAAATGAAGTCATCATATTCCTTAGATCCTCTAAGTCCAGTAAAATCCACAATTTTATTTTTCCTTCGCATTTGCTAAAATTTCCTTCAGTATTTTGTTTATATTATGCACACTTCAAATAATTATAAAACTGAAAGACATTTTTATATTTAATAAATCATTATATAAATTTTATACATAATAAAAATAGAAAGTTACAAAAGTCATCATTTCGTCTTCCTTTTTCTCCTAGGTTTTTTCGGGTCGTCATCATTAGAAAGTTTTGTATCATTCCATTCCTTCTTTAATTCTTGCAACATATTTGGTGTTAATAAACCTTGAGCTAATAAACGTTCTGTTAATCTGCCTTTACCAATATGAGAAGATTTAGAATCTAAAAATAATATATTATTCCAAATATTTACCATATTTTACTATTTCAATTACCTCTTAAATAATTATGTTTGTTCCTATGAAGTGAAAATTGATCTTCATCAGGGGCAGCTACTTCACCAGAAGATATTCCGGTCTCTGAATTTCGTAAAAGACGTGTGATTTGAACAACACCTTGCTGTATAACAGCATCTAATTCTTTTTGTATATCCCTAACTAATTGAGGTTCAGCAAAGAGATCCATAAAGCGATAACTATGAAATTATAAATTAATATTACAATTATTATTACCATTAATGCTATAATTATACATACCTAAGCCATAAGTATAAATCTAAAACATCAAACACTGCTTCCAAATGTACTAAATCTATAATTGTCTTTGGTGTCTGTAAAGGCCATCCAATATTTCGGCATAACCAATCAAATGTAATTGGTTCATTCTTGCTGTATTGTCTTGCAAACTACAAAAACAGTTATGTTACAGTTAACAGATGTGTAAATTATACAAAAAATACACTTAGCATGTTGTGTTATTTATTTTATGTTTTAAGGACACTAAGTAAATAGTGAACAAAAAATTATTAGTCCAAATAATAAACAAAAATATTAGTAATGCTAAAATTGGTTGTCTCCGTTTTGAGCACACCCTTGCTACCACCACAGTACGTGGTAAATTTTCATCGTTGCTCCAACCCTCTCGGTTTTTTTGCCGCATCGGTTTCCTTCCGTAACCCCTAAGTTACTCATTTTGCACATTTCCCTAATGAAGTTTAGATCCATGTCAACCATTCGAGACTGACCGGCAATATTTAATAATCAGAGACGGAACCAGAAATGTTCTACTAAAATGGCGGATTGGCAATAGCTCAAACAGTTTTTATCGCATGAGGGTGGGAGACCCACCAAAATGTTTCTTTTGATAAGTTTGTTCATATATTATACCCCGTAAAATCAACGTTTTTTTTTTTCAAAGAGTTCAAATTAGCGCTATTATGATTTTGCAAAACCTACAAATAAGTAGCCAAAGTCGTAAAATAGCAATTCTTCAAAAAAAAAAAATGTATGGCAAGTGTACTCGTCTTACTCACTACTTACTTCAACATAGAAAATCAAGCATAGTGCCATTCCAAAAATAGAAGGGTGCAAATACAAAATATTGGTCTCAACATTTTTAAATTTTAATCAACAATCTAAAGACAATTAATTTTTTGTCTTAAATTTGGAATCGTGTTTTCGTCAGTTTGAATTAGATCCGTCTCACAGATTTACTTCCGTAACGAGTTTCGTTTGATCGGGCGTCGCCTTCTCCGTTTTCTTTGCAATTTTGTCGAACTTAAAGCTCAAAACGATTCTCATTGGTTTTCTCAAATCCGAATGACGTCATTCATGTACGCCCTTCAGGTCACGCTGATAGCCGTGTTTCTGAGATATCGGCCCTTGCCGCTGCATGTTAAATTTATTAATTAAAATATTAAAGTTCTTATTTATAGAAAAACGTGATGATAGACATATATGCAATAACGCGCCAAAGAATATATTAAAAAACCAAACCAACCTGTTTACGTTACGCGCAATTAAAAATAGATCATGACCAAGATTTTACAAACCTTTATGGTTTCATCTATAACAGGTATTACTCACAGTCTTAGATCTATACATCTTATCTGAACTATGTATTGACTTACCTTAAGAAACATTGTACAAACAAATGGCATTTTCTTATTGATGGGTGCACAGCAGAAAACATATCGAGCTCTTAGTGGTAAAGGAACATGTTGAATCATGTCTGCTAAAAATTTAAAATCCTCAATATTACACATGAAGTATAATGAGTCATCGACTGTTGATAAATTAACAAATATGTCCTGAAATACAAAAATATTTAATTTAATGAATACAAAACTAATAATAAGATAAATACCATTAGATTGCTTAAAGTTGAATTTGGTAAATGATAAGCATAAAGTTCAATTTGATCTGCTGTAGGATGTAATCCGGCTTGAGTTATTGGTTCGGTTGAAGAAGCAAGTAATGTTTTTAATGTGTTTAGATCTTCCGGTTTGAATGTTGTTACATAACCTTGTTCCCATTGAGTCCCGTATCTATAATAAAAAAATAAATAGAAATAATTCAACAAAAAACTTTGTAATTATGATTAATTTGTGTATTTACTTTATTATTTGATTCTGCAGATGTTACCAAGTTATAAAATTAATTAAGTATTTGTGGTAAAAAACTTAGTTTGTGTTTTATTTGATTATTACTTTGGATTACCACATAGTGAAGGTCTCAACCATCCTTTATATTAAAATTAATCCTTTTTACAAGTAGCCCAAGTATGCATTGAATCCAAAAGCATAAACATTGAGACATGGTACAACCATTATAAAGATAAATATACACGGTTGGGCATATGTATGGAAACACCCGATTTTTGGTTTATGTAAAAAATGACATTAATAAAAGTTTTTGTAGCGCTGGCAATTTGCAGCAAATACGTGCGAATTGTCAGTAAAAAAAAATCAATTAGTGCAGTTTCTGAAGCCTACAGACCACGAAATTAGATAAAATTATTGTGAGACCATGATGAATATTTTTTGGGATGAAGGAGGCTTGGACAACATTTTATTCAGTAATGAGGTTCACTTCCACCTGGAGGGGTACGTAAACAAGCAAAACTGTCGGTATTGGGCCCCCGAGAACCCAAAAGAAAAGCACCAAAAACAATTGCATTCCAAGAAGGTAACAGTTTGGTGTGCCATGTCGTCTTCTGGAATAATCGGGCCCTACTTTTTTGAGGATGCCAGTAGCCGCTCTGTTACTGTGACAAGCCAACGGTACACTGCAATGCTCCACCAATTTTTGACTTCAGCTCTTCAAAACGTTCCTGGTTAAGACCCAAACTGGACCTGGTTTCGACAGGATGGAGCGACGGCACACACTGCAGCAGCATCATTGAACACTGTACGTGAATTGTT
The DNA here is from genome assembly GCA_963932245.1 of Tachinus rufipes. Classification (NCBI taxonomy): domain Eukaryota; kingdom Metazoa; phylum Arthropoda; class Insecta; order Coleoptera; family Staphylinidae; genus Tachinus; species Tachinus rufipes. The sequence goes on from OZ010744.1 coordinate 75,421,228, forward strand.
TCCAGGAACTGTTATTTCGAGATTTGGGGATATCTCTTGGCCGCCAAGATCACCAGATCTTACGCCCCTTGACAACTTTTTGTGGGGATATTTAAAGAGTGTCGTCTACACCGATCCTCCAGCCACTACGGAGCAGTTAAAAAACAACATTCGAGAGACCATTAACAATATTCCTATTGAAATGTGTCGGCGGGTATTTAAACATTTAAGAGCAGTATTTGAGGAGTGCTATGAGAAGGATGGTCGACATTTGGACAACATTGTGTTTAAAAAATGAAATCCGCATCTCTGAACTTTCTTAATTTAATATTAAAATTATTCCAACACTTTTTATACTGTTATTATAACGTGTTAAAAACTGAAATCTCCTCTCACCTTGTATAAAATATAGTTAAAAAAAAAAAAAATAGTAGAATAAAATTAAAAGATTACTGAGGCATATAAAAATAAACTAGACATGACTGTGTAAACAAAGATTAACAAATAAAAAGAGTTGATAAAGTTCTACATAGAGTGATGACAACAAGAAAAGTGCAGTATAAACAAAAAAGAACTGGCGCTTGGTTTGATTTAACAATGTTAGTAGAATTCAGAAGAAAAAATTAAGCAATAATCTGACAAAATAGAAAATGGGAGTAGAAAAGGTTAGAAAAAGCAGAAAGTCTCTTAAGAAACATATAAGATAAGAAAAGAGAAGTGAAGAAAATATGAGCGTAAAATCTATATTCAAAGAAAAAGATATTTGGAACTACATTAAGAAGTCACAGTATTTTGCTTATAAAATGAAAAGAATACTATAAATATTTGTAAGAACAAATAGAAAATATAGTTTCGTAGATAAAAAAAAACAAACCAAAATCAAATAATAAAGATTGCTTTTTAAAAAAAGAATGTCTAAATAAATAATTGAGTGTTTAAAGGGAGCAAGACTATCTACTAAGTATGTCATTATTTAATATACAGGGTGATCCATAGTTAAACCGCCAAACGTTTTCAAGTTAAAATAAAACTGTTTTGTTTATAAATTTATTTTCAAAAACGTACCCCTCCCCCAAGCTAAAAGTAAAAATAAATAAAAAACTTTTTAATACTCTTGTCAGTTATTATAATATAATTAAAATAATTAAAATAATTTTCACATTTTTTTTCTTTTCACTTTAGCTCAGAGGTACTGCAAAAAATCTTATTTTAACTTGTAAAATCAGCCTTGGATCACCCTGTATATATATACTGCTGATCTAGAAAAGGTGCTGCAAGATGGACAAGCAGGTAGAATAGCGTTAAGAAACCAAAAGATTTGATCATTAGCGTACATTGATAATGTAGATCAACGGTTTTTAACCTTTTTGGCTGACAACCCACACTATTAATATACTTAAAACCGACGACCATACCAGTTGTATTTTATAGTATAAAATTCTCCGCAAAATATTCAGAAAGCCCCCTCACGGTTTTAGAAAAAAGCATACACAATTTTGTCATTTCTTTTTAGTCAAATCATAAACTATTGTAAGAAAATCCAGATGTAAAACATCAAAATTTTGTCAAAATGCACCAAATTCTGCCAAAGACTGTTAAGAAGGGAGAATAGTTGCGCTATTATAAAGGTTCACAGAATCAAACTCAGCAAGAAAACGCCAGAATATAATTGCATAAAATTTTCACACATTGTAAAAGAAATTCCAATCTGTGTCCTCAAACTTGTAGAAATTTGATGTGATAAGTCGTTTCTCCGTAATTAATTTTTAAAAAGTTAACGTCACTTTTTAAAAATTAATTAGTTTTTTATCAATTTTTACTCGTGAAATATAACTTCAAATTTTTAACCAAAAACATGAAGACATAGAATATTGTATGTAGTTCAACATATAAAAAGAGTGATGACTAAAATCTTATCATTTGGATAGTGAGTTGGTTGTCGTTTTGTCTCATAAGAACCAATTTTAATTTAAAAACGTCAATATTCTTCTAGAAAGAAAAGTTCACCAACATTCGCGTAGATGTAATAAGATTTTATATTTTCCATAACAATAATACTAGTGGCACCCCAACAGAACGGGGCAACTAAACCTGGCAATTCTATAGCGTTAATTGTAAAAAATTATTCACAAAATGTAAAAACCAGCAAAACTATAAAATATTAAATATTAATTTGTAAAAACAAAATCTGGTCATGAACTGTTAAAAAGTTTAATATTCTATTTATAAAATGTTAAGAATTGTAAAGCTCGGTCATAAAATATTGCCAGAAAGCACCAAAATCAAGCCATCAACTGGTAAAAATGCAAAAAAAAAATTCATAAAATGTCAAAAATAGTAAAAGCCGGTCATAAAATAACAAAATATTATGAAAATGTACTAAAGTCCTGTTAAAAAACGTCAAATTTAACTCATAAAATGTAAAAATTAACAAAATCCAGTCATAATGTATTAAAATTATGTCAGAAAGAACCAAAATCCGATCAAAAACAGTTAAAACATGCAAAATTCTATTAATAAAAATGTCAAAAATAGAAAAATCCGGTCTTTGAAACATGAAAATATTGTCAAAAAGCACCAAAATAATTAAAATTTAGTCAACTGTTAAAAAATGTTTTTATGAAATGCGAAATCCGGCCATAAAATATTAAAATATTGTTAGAAATAACAAAATTTGGTTATTTATAAAAAGTCAAAAATAGCAATATTCGGTTATAAATTAATATAATATTGTCATACACAACCAAAATCCGGTCAAAAATAGTTGAAAGTTGAAAAATGCAAGTCTGTTTATAAAAAGCAAAAATAGCAAAAGTCGCCCTTAATACATCAAAACACTGTAAAAAAATTAAACAGACAAAATCCAGTCATAATCTGCAAATAAAACACAATTTAAAAAAAAAAAGCATCAAAATTTGTTCGTAACCTGTTTTTAAAAAGAACAAAAAACCGACCAAAAACAATTGAAAACTGCAAAATTCTGCAAATTTTTTCATAAAATCTTAAAAATATAAAAATCTAGCTATAAAATATGAAAAATATTGTCAAAAAAGACCAAAATCCGGCCATAAACTGCCAGACATTGCTTACAAATAGCCAATGTAATTAATTTGCAATAGTTGTTGCGAGTAATAGAAGAGAAGAAGTAAAAAAGTTCAAATAAATGCAAAAGATGAGTCTGAAAAAGAGCATATAAATTATATTAATGTGGACATTGTTAAAAAGAACATAAGAGATTCTTTTAAAGTAGCATCTTAGCAACATAGCATACACAAAAATTATGTTAAATATGGTTAAACTTATGCCTTTGCCCATTTTAGCATCTTTCAATCCAAGAACAAGGTCGCCCATGAAATGTTTAAATGTAAGCGCAAATGAAAAATGCTTAAACAGGCAAAGGCATTAGTTTAACCACATTTAACATAATTTTTGTGTATACTAAGTTGCCTATTATAGTATACCAGACTATTCGTGTCTGGCTGTAGTTACATGAGATGTGTGGATTAAAAGCATTATGTTGCATGGGTAAAAAGTATTAGGAGAAAAAGAAAGTATACATTCAAATAAGTTAATAATAAAAAACGTTGCGATTAGGATATGACCACACCCAGCTACACCGTAATGTAATGCAATTCGATAAAAATTACATAGTAGAGTGCAAAACATATAGTAAGATTTGGAGACAAAATACAGTAAAGCTCCGCTAATCCGAATCGCTTTGATCCGGATGCCCTTGAAGTTCGAACAAAATTGAAAAATGTAAGTTTTACATTATGTATTTTACATTATGACCGACCACGGTTTTCCGTACCTAGCACGCCTACCAACAAAAAAAACAGGAAAATCCAAGAATTTTTAGTTTATTTCAACACGGAAACACAAAACATTAACTCTAGTCAAAAAACAAAAAATAATACAAAAGTTCCGCAATAGAGGTTAAGCAAGGTTTTTTTCTTATAAGGTTTAATTTTATCTTGAAAATTTGTTCTAATGTCATTATAATAAAAGCTTTATTATATAATGTGGCTTTTGCTTAATTATTTTATTATTGTTTCAGTAATGCGGATTGTTTAATAATCGGATCAAGCCATGTTTTAATTGAACCGGATTAGCGGAAAAAAAAAAGTAGTAAAAACAAGGAAAAAAGAATGTTAAAAAATAAGTAGAAATCCAATAAAAACAAAGACAAATTGATGGCAGCAAACATAACAGTGTGTTCAAGTATTTAACCAACTGTCATAATAATTGCAAAATATCGGTAGCAATGAAGAATAAAAAAACAGAATAACAGGGAATAAACTGAATGAAAGACTAACAAAACAATGTAAGAAATAAAAGAACATTGAATGAATTCTGGTTGAAAAATATAAGCAGTGCACAAAGTTGTAAGTTGTGAGGTTCTATAATGTTTTAAGCATTATTTCAAAATTATAATTTTATAATATGTATAATTATTTTTGAATTAATTATTTTTACTGGGTCATGGAATTATTATATATAGAATTTAGTTTATGCCAATAAAAGTTATCTATATATAATTTTTTCTCATTATTTTGACCCAAACATTAATTTTCTAGAAGATGCAATTTTGAATCATCCTCTATCTAAAATTAGTGATTTTGTTTATAACATAAACACTAAATTAAATTTATAATACTTCAAATTATACACCAATTGTTTAAAGTTTTATAACAATTTTTATTAAATTCATTTATTTAACATTAATATTGATTGTTGATCAAATCAAAATAATTATAGACTTTTTTATCAAACATGAGTTCAAACTCACCTTCCAGCTCTACCAGCAATTTGCAATGCTTGTGAAACTGATATGGTATCCATTTCCTTCTCTCCCTTTTCATTAACAGTTGGTTTAATCAACGAGTAAAAGATAATCCTACGAATACTCCTAAAATAATAAAAATTAAAAACAATTAGCAACAGATTGTTAGCTTACAAACAAATTTAATCCCATTCCTATTGCATCAGTAGCCACTAATATTTTGCAACTGTTATTAACATCATTAAATTTAGCAGCTTGGGCCAATTTAGTATTAGGAGGAAGACCACCATATATCACAGCAACTTCTTTACCGGAAGCTTCAATACCTCTGGAGACTGAATATATGTCATTTTTGCTAAAGCATACAATGCAGTCACCAGCTTCAACTTTATTCAAACTACCTAAAATATTATGGTTAGATATTTAAAAAACTCAATAAAAATTCATCCTAAATGACACAAATGTAATAAAATTTAACATACCTAATGCTTCATCTTGTACTTTCAAGTCAGTTAATCTTTTATATTTCCTAACTTCAACATCTTCTCCAGTTGTTAAACAAAGTTGTTGTATTAAATCAATAGCTCCAGGTTCTCCACATAAATGAATCTCATCAGCCACTATACCTAGCAACGCTCTAGTCCAAGCCCAACCTCTGCTTAAATCTTTTATCATTTGTATTTCATCAATTACTGCCACTTCATCTAAATAATTATATGCCTTATTATATATTCTCTATTAATTCAATGAATTATATTACTTACAAGGTATGTTAATTGAAGTCATTTCAACAGTACATGAAACATGTGAAGAAGCATTCCCTGATGGATCAGCATAATTCCTTTCTTCTCCAGTAACCAAATCACAGGGTGTTCCCTAAATTAAATCAAATTTATTAAGAAATCACAACAATAATTGATTACACACACCCTTGCATTGCTTTTATTAAAAACCTCACTGGCTAACAATTTTAATGGCCCACAATAAACACCAGATTTGGCAGTAAGAAATCTTTCCAAAGCATGATACGTCTTGCCGCTGTTAGTAGGTCCTGCATGAAACACAATTTTTCTAGTAAGAGCTCGTGCCTCTGGGTACCAATTAGCTGGCAATCGTAAATCAGATATTTTTCTCAAATCATCCATACATTCTAGATGTGGAAACATTTGTTTAGCATGTCGAAGGAAGTATGGATAAATATCAGTTGCGTTTCCAGCACCTTGCAATATATCACTGATGACTACATGTAAATCTACAGGTAACGTTTGAGCATCCAAGCAATATCTTCGAAAACTTACGTATGCTTGATGTTGAAGATAATCTAAAATAATTTAATTTATTTGAATCATATTAAAATTAAAACTGCAATTTATCAGTGGTAATACAAATTATTATTTATATTTTCACTTAATATTAAAATCAATTAAACAAATTAATTGTTTAATTCAAATCTAATGTATGACAGATAAACGTAGAAACAGAAAAAACTTTTTTTTTTAATGTTTAAAGTTTGCTGACAAGTCCTCGGGCAGACTCAGAACACTGTTCTTTAACCGTGCAAATAAATCACACAAACCGAATAATGTATATATAAGATTGCCTAAATAGAAACATTATTTTATTTTAAACTTTCAGTTAAAACAGACCGACCTATTATGTTTTATAGATTAGTAATGGTGAACAAGTGAATGATAAATCGGTTTAATAGGTTAGAATTGACATAAAACTAAAAATATTAGTCAAGCAGAATCTGTTAAGAATTTATTAAACTGCAATACAGAGTAAAATAGAATCTACTTATAATTATTTAAAAAATTAAAAATGTGCAACCATCCAAAACACGCTTTAGTTACGTGTCACAGATAATTTTATGCATTATATTAATACAACAAGCAAATATGTCTTACTGCTACTAAAATAAATGTTTTGTACTTACTATCCAATCCATAACTGACTAATAGCTGTTTAATTTCACGATTCTGATAAAATTTATTTAATACTTTAAGTAAATCAGCCTTATTTAATGTGCCTGTTAATTCAGCTCCTACATTAATATCATCTGCAGTTGCTTGTACAGGAACAGGTATAAACAAGGAAGATATACCATTGGAATCATTTTTCTTGCCTCGGTTTTGTAAATAGTTAGTGATGCATGCAGCATTTTTATTTAATAATTTTCCGTGACCAATATGTAAATTTTGCGCTGCACTATATAATACACGTCTTGTATTTTGAAACATATTTTTTGGATTAAATATAAATTAATAAAATAATCAAAATATTGTTAGGTTATGAATAACATGACGTCCGGCGAGGCCAAAAACGTATTACTAGAGCGACAAAATTAGAAGCGAAAATTATTTGTAAATATAGCTAGCTTCAGTTCTATTTTCAGGGTAAAATATTTATTGCGATGCGTTTGCGTTTAGCACGTGGATTTAATTATGAAATAAATAAATTTATTCAAACTGCACTAGGTTATATTTTTGTAACAAGTTTTTAATTTATAAAAGGACTTCAATCTACCGTTAACAAACATTATCGGTTTTCCATTTGACAAAGTAGTCGCACTTGATGGCACTAATTCAGTATTTTTTTAATTTATTTGTCAAACGCGTCTTACATTTTCTATGTGTTTCTCAAGGTAAAGAATGTCCCATAAACGTTAAGTATTTTCTTATGCGTTGGTCAAGTGTAAAACGCACCGAGTACATAAAGCACTCAAATGAAAAACATCTAACAGATCTAGTGAATTTACATTAATAAAATTTGTAAAGTATTCTTTTTTTTTATGAAAAGATTTATTTTTATAGAACAATTGCCACTGTTCGATTTCACTGTGTTTATGCCAAAATGCAAAGTTTGTATGGCTTAATTTTATGGTATTAAACTGCCCTATATAATCTAATTCTGCAAAACTATTAATCTTTTTATTCTTTAAAATACTAACATGGTTTGGAATCCAGGCTATAATTAGTTTATAGCTTTGCTTCTGCAATGCCGATATTTTGAGTCCAAATTGCCTCCACTGCACTTTTAGATTTTGAACAGATTACAACTTATTCAAGTGCTCTTTGTTCTATTTTTAGTAACCCTACGCAATTCTGCTGAGAAAATAGACGTTTTTTTAGGTAGTTTGTCCCATTCTTTGTCTTGAAGGTATGAGATTCAAACCCCGTATGCCATTGATCTTTCTAAATCTATTGGAACTGAAATATTTTGTAGAATTTTAGCCATTTGTTTATCAACATTTCCTTTTACTGAATAACATGTCGACGTTTGGTACATCTTAGTCTTTTTTACCTGATTTTTGTACTGTACTACCTGCTCCAGAGCCAGTACCAAAGATTAAGTATCTCTGCTAAAACAGAAAGGTTTATCCTTAAGTGTATTTGTTATATGTTTAATTTTATTAATTCCTTTTGTCTCCATGGCCAATATTTTACAAAGCTGTATTTTAAAACAACATTTTCTTACAAAGCTGTAGAGAAGCTAAGGCAGCTTCTGTTTCCAGAACATAAGTTAGAGTTGATCACATTGCACCAATAATGCTTTTAATTGTTGCATATTGTATTCTGTTAAGTTTGGCAATGTTTTGTTTACTGCAAAATGACGGAATAAAAGAAATGTATTATAACCTAGACTTAATAAATGCCTTATAGAATATTGCCATGATTACTGCATCGCTTCTTCAAGCTGTTTTTCTAATGACTCTGAACATATTTAGCCTGCATATTTTTACCATACTGTTTACTTGCCTATTCCAATTCATTTTAGAGTCTATCCAAATACCCAGATATCTGTATAAATTTACTACTTCTAATCTACTGTAGGTAAGGTAGATGTTTGGCAAATATTGAGTCTCATAGCAGCGTTTATTTGGACTGATGCTTGGAGCGAGTCTACATGGCTTGTGTACTACCATGTTGTTTGCTTAAGAGAACTGCTCTACATTGGTCAAAAAGTATGTATTAATACTGGCCATATAAATGTTAAAAAGAAGTGGGCTTAATGTATCCATTTACAATTTTTATTTTAAAAACTATGCATCTAAACAGATTGTACAACACTCTGATTATGTGAGCTTCTTTGTTCAAAAAATGTCAGCTAAAATGTCTATGTCATACGCCGCTTCTAAATCCACAAACGTTGCATTTAGTTTTTTTTTTTGGCTAATGTGATGTATATGCCAGAGCACAGAATAGCTAGGTTGTCTATAACACTCCGCCCTTCCTAAAGCCAAAAAAAAGTTGTCCGGTATTACATTAGTTTTTTTTGCTCATTCTTCAATACTGTTTTTTATCATATTCTCTAGAGTTTTTCTAACCACTGAGGTTAGAAAGATTGGCTTGTACGCATTTGAATTAGATGCTGCCAAATCAACCGCCTTTCTTATGGCCACTAATTTTATTAGTCTCCAAAGATCTGGAACTTTTTCAAGATTAGTAAATTACAGAAAAAAGATAGATTTTGCTTTCTGTTCAAGTTCAGCTAACATAATATATGCTATATTATCTTCACCAGAATAATTGGTTGTTTTAAGACTCATTTCTAATTTATACTTGGAAAATCTTGATTGGAGATCTTGTGTCGGTATTATTTTGTTAGAAAGGTGTGCTGTGTCTAGAGCAATCTTTTGGATAAAAAACTCTTTCCAATTTTTTGGGTAACTGGAATTGTTTCTAGGTTGGAAAATTCATCTGTTGAACCTCTTAAGTTTTGTCAAGACGTGGTTTTGGACTTCCTGTTCAACAATTCACATTTTGTTTTTTTTTAACTTTTTTTAGTTAATGACACTTGTTTCTTTAAAAAATCTTCAAAAACCTCTTTTTTGCCACCAAGCCATTGCACTTGTCATCTTACCATGGGCATAGATTCCTAGAAAAGCTTGTAATTTTGAATTTAGAATCTGTTTTGCCAAATCCCTTATAATTTTTGTAAACTCCTCAATATTAACATTGTTCTGCTTCCTACTTAGTGCTTAGTCTACTTTATTTCTATACATATCCCACTTTACTCTCCTAAGATTCAATCTGTCAAGTCGTAGTAAAACTCTGTTTACATCCCTATCTAAGTTAAGTTCAGTCCGTATAGGAAAGTTATCATTTTTTATATTGTCATCCAGAGTAGTTGTTCTCAAGTTAATGGCAATATTAGGTGATGCTATAATTAAGTCAATAATGCTTGACCCGGTGTTTCATCATTTCTAATATGGAACGAGTAGTCTCATCTTGGGCTATGACCGTTAAAGTCTCCAATAACTATAAACGGAGTTTGACACAAAGAAAATAATTCCCTCTTGTCCGCGTTCATATGTGTATCGAAAAGCACCAATTGAACTTTAAATGGGTGATTAAAGTTTGAAATGTCTGTGGTAAAAAATGATCATTTTTCACTAGCAGAGAGCACCCTCCATTTTTGTCCTCTCTTCCAACCTGCACATTATGATAACCTAGTACATTGTTGATACAATCAACTGGTTTCGGACACTAGGTTTTAGACAAGGCTGTTACATCCATGATATCATCATAGCAATATTTAACAAGGTCTTCTTTGTTACTATTATAAGATCTAACATTCTATGACAGAATCTTTAAACCTTGGCGATTCTGGAGAGTCATAATTAAAAATATAGTCTATATTTTTTGTAGAATGTTCACTGGCGTTCAGGTCAACAAAGTAGTTTACAATTTTGTTAATAAAACCTTTCTGGGTTTCAGTATTAATTTTTAGTCACTTCTCTATGAGAGATATTACATTTTCCTGTTTAGATTTAACAAAATTTTCTATTCTGGCCATGTAAGCCAAAGTGTCCGTTGCTCTAATTAGTTTTGTGTTTTAAAACTGTTTTTAACTTTTTGAGTAGTGACTGAATCTCTCAACTTCTTTTGTTTTCTTGGCAATAATTTTTCTTTATAGACATATGAATGTTTCTGAACTATAGGTGGACTCTTTATGCTGGTTCTAAATCCTAAAGTGATTGGTCCGTGATAGTCTACTACAATTTTTGAAAAAAAGTGGTTCACTAACTGTTTGTCCCGCAGTTATTTGTTGCAATGCTTCATAATAAAAGCAATTGTGTAGACTCATAACCTCTTTTTTTGAGAAATTTAGTACATTTTTATCCTCAAACTTGCAATTCAGTTCAATTGCTTCATAGTCCCTACTACAATGTATACAGACTGAATTCTCTTTAATTAAAGCTAAAGCGTGCTTTGTGTCGTCACTTATGTGCTTATGTGCTTATTGCAGATAAATTAAACATTGTACGACCCATTGGATATATTTTTCCACTATCCTTTAATTATGATAAAAATTCACTCTTTCTGGTAAGACTTTTCTCCTAACTATTATTATACTGGTTCCGGTTGGAATCACTGTTGATACATTGTTTACATCTTTTTTCTCCCAATGCGTTTGACATTCAATATTTGGTTAACATTGCTACATTTAAGTTGTTAAAGTAGCTTTTCTTCTAAAATATCAAAGTCAATATCTTTAACAATCTTCTTACAGGATGCATCAGATTAAAAGCGTTTAATTTATACTTAACCAAAAATTGTGAAAACAGAAAACTATTTGCATATTTTGCTTTGTTAAACTTTATGGTAGCTGTATTGTACCCACTTTTTTTAACAGATAAAACTAGTTCTTCCTTTTCACCTTGTAACTTTCTGCCTAATAAAATAGAGGTTAAAACAACTGAAAATTCTTTGATCGGTTCTACATGTTATGTAAGGATCTTTGTATGTATTTCAAACTGAAATTGTCCATCCTATTATTTTTATTTAATAAGTATAAATGTCTGTTTAGTTTGATTACTCATTGTACATAAATCTCCATCTGTTTCCACAATAAATTGGTCAGTTGCAAACTCTGCAGAGATTAATTTTGATATGACAGCATCCAATTCATTAACAGAAAGAGATATTAATTCAACTACATTCATCTCCATTGTATTATTAATTGCATTAGAGCCACAATGTGGTTTTTCCAAATTGCCATGCAATTTTCCGAAATTACCATGCCATATCATAGTTTAATCTTTTCTAAATGTACTGGTAAAAAATAAATCGATTATCAAATTATTTGTAGAAGCAGCAATGAAGGGGAAGTTGCCGTTTTTTCTTAAAATACTACAAATCAAGGTAGCGGTCGGTATGCTCTTAAGCGTATTTAAATCGTCTTGGTTAGGGGCACCAGACGTACCAAAAGTAAACTAATCCAATTTGAGTGGAAAACATTGGTGGCACGCTGTCAACTTGCCGTACCGTGCTTTAAGCTTGATTTACACAGGATAGTAAATTGCGATAGCACTTCTAAGAGTAACGTGCGCAAGCGTTTACATATAAGCAAATTTTAAATGCAATTTCTCTTGGCAAGTGCTCTAGATAGTAAATTGCAATAACTCTTCTGAGGTTAACTTGCGCGTTTACATATAAGCAAATTTTAAAGGCAATTTCTTTTGGCAATTGCCAATTGCATAGGCGTATACACGGTATAGTCTACTCTATTACAAAAAATGTCTTGTCGTAGAAAGAAGGTTGAAGCCGCTGCTGTTGTTATTTTAATTTTACAAAAACAACAAAAAGTTTTTAAAAAATGTAGGTTAAAAAATGAATAACCAGAAGGCATACGCATGGTGCTTACGCAATGTTATTAGATGAGTTAAAGAATAAAAATCTAAACACATTTAAAAACTTTTTCGTATGTCGGAGACCAATTTTAACTTTTTACTGCAATTATTTTTGGAAAAAACACAAATATGCATGAATCTATCAAATCAAGAAAAAAATTGCTTAATTTTATTTGTGATTCAAAGGCTAATTTTAATTTTTGTTTTTGAGAATATTTCCTATTATAAATTATCACGTAATAACAGTCAACTCCATCAACTATATAATAATAATTACGTATAAGTAATAAAAACGTAGTATTATAATATATGTAAAATAGACTCTCAATGCTAGTTTGTATTTTTAACAAGAATATTATCAACATCTATTTATGTATCTTGCAATTCAATCAGTTTTGGATCGAAATGAGATCATAAAAAGGAGCCAACAAAAAATAAAGTTGGCACGTTTGAATTAAATAAATCAGTTGCAAACAACACGTCACTATTTACTTGTACACAACTTTCAACAAAATCAAAATAATTTTTAACTTTGGGAGAGAACTCTCGGACACTGTTTACATTGCGCAAATCATTTGCAAGTACTCTCAGATATAAGCTTGCTATAGTTTTACTTGCCCGTGTAAATTGCGCTTAAAGCATAGTTGGGCTGATTTGTATTCTTGCGTCTTTTTCTAATTGTCGTTTCTCACTTTAACAAATAAACTTAGCGGTAGTATAAATATATATTTTAAAATTAATTTTTAATCATTAGAATGTTTCTTAAAGTCAAGTCAATTGAATTTAAAAATAATTACTAAAATTGCTGATGCTATTCTAAAATATTTCAAATATTACAATTAAAGTATTTAGTTAGCTAAGCTTTATGCTTTAGGTTTTTATCATGCTGTGGTTTCATGGATATCTAGTTTTTTTGGAAAATCGTACTGAATGTGTAAAAATTAATAAGTTTTTTCACAGCCAATTCTTGTATCTTTAGGTGTTCCCCAAGGATCACACTGCAGTCCAATTCTGTTCCTGCTTTTTATTAATGATATTTCTCAGTATAATCTAAAACTTCACAGTAAATTATCATCTGTTAATGATTGTCATCTGTTACAACGAGATTTAGATTTCGTAAATGCTTGGTGTTATAATAATTATCTTTTTTTTAATCTTAACAAATGTTTTTCAATTAGTTTTAATAAAACACTGAATAAAATACATTACGGTTATGATATTAATAATAAACCAATGGATAATGCTACCCGATCCCCGTCCGATGACAAATCGGATCCTCCAGCTTCTTCCTCTGCAAAAGGGAAGAAGGTTGGCAAACCTATTTTGTCAAATACTGGTGCCAGTGATGAGAAGGCGGGACCTGTCCTTCGGTTCATCCTGGTCACTAGAGAAAAGAGCAACTTTGATAAAGTAAGCCTCTTCTTAATAAGTAAGTGTTTATACAGACTGATCGGTGATACTAAATCTATTAAGAAGGTCAGAGATGGCAGAAACGGTTTCAGCCGCTCAGTCATCGAAATTGCTAAAATGTAACCGTATCTCAGATATGAACGTGACAGTCTCAGCTCACAAAACATTGAATTTCTGTAAGGGGATTGTCTACTGCAGAAACTATTTAAATTGCACGTTGGAGGAAATTGTCGAGAACATGAGTGGTCAGGGGGTTATCGAAACGCGTCGCATTTCTAGCATGCGCGACGGAAAACGCGAAGAAACCCCTAATCATATATTGACGTTCAACCGCCCTCAACTTCCTACCAACGTAAAAGAGGCTTTTTATAGCTTTCCAGTTAAGGCATATATTCCGGCACCAATGCGTTGCTTTAAATGTCAGAGGTTTGGACACACTGCTGCTCGTTGCTCCAAAGAGCAGATTTGCGCGCGTGGAAAACCTCTGCATGAAGGTAGCGAATGTCAACAGCCAATTACGTGTATCAATTGCAAAGGAGAACACTCCGCAAGATCACGTAATTGTCTAAAATATAAAAAAAAAAATCGCTATCTAAGAAATCATGACTAAGAACAAATTATCCTATTTTGAAGCACGTAAATTGGTATCAATCTTAACACCAATAGCCGGAATATCATACGCCAAAGCGACGACTGGATTTAAAAGCTCAGTAGACGAGCTAATAAGCAAACTTTGACGGTCTCTTATTGCTGCACTAAGCGGACACATTCAGTTTCCTGCTGCAAACAAACCACCAATACCGGCCATCAAAACCAACAGGCCCCCGCCAATTCTTCCGGGGCAACAACGGTTGAGGAGAAATGTAGTCTCCTTAACCAAAAACGTGGCGGAAGCACCCCCCACACATTCTCAGGTTGGTCTTAAAACCAATCTGACCAAACTTGTTTTGGCAGATATGCCAAAACAAATAGATAAAGATCAGTCGGATCCGGGTAAACAGAAGCGGAATGGCCCTTTTTCCAGCAACGGTGACAACAAATCCAGTTCGGCATCAGAACTTTCTGTTATCGACAGTGACAGTAACAGAAGCAGAAGAAAAAGGAAACCTGGCTGGAAAAAGGGCAGATCACGCTCCCAGCTGTAGGCCTTCGATTGTATGTTTTTTAATTAAGTGTTGTTTTGTATCGGCACTGCAGTCATTTACAACTGCGGTGTCATTTGTGCACTTGTATTGTTTTTTTTTTCATTTTAAGGTTCTGGCATTAAAGAATTTTTTATCTTTAATGTCATCTGTGATATTAGTTTTAAGTTTTATTTATTGTATGGTTTTGGCATCTGAGTCTGTTACAACTCCGATGTCATCTGTGATATTAGTTTTAAGTTTTATTTATTTTATGGTTCTGGCATCGGAGTCTTTTAGAACTTCGGTTATCTGTGATATTAGTTTTAAGATTTTATTGTTTACCTTGTCTACGTCCAAACATCAAAGTCTCTTTACACTTTTGGTGTTTTATTTGTTTTGTGTTAACTTATTTTAATATCTGTCCGTCTATTACGTGTTATTTATTTCTTAATTTATTTTATTTAATTAATAACTGTTTAAAACTATGGAGACGATAGTACAGTGGAACTGCAACGGTTGCAAACGCACCTATTGTGAGCTGAAAATGATCCTGGTAAAGCACATGCCTTTTTGCGTGTGTTTACAAGAAACGCACTTCAAGCCCCAAGAAAATTTCAATCTTCGGAGCTTTACGTGCACAAAAAGTGACGTTCTGCCGGGTGCCCGAGCCAAAGGTGGAGTTGCTATTTTTCTGAGGAAAAATTTATCATTTACGAAAATAACTCTCAGAACTAGACTCCAGGCAATTGCAATCCGGTTTACCATCCCAATAAAATCCACAATAAGCAACCTGCATCTTTCGGAGTTCGACTGGACTCTGGAAGATATACAAAAACTTACTTTGCAGCTTCCACAGCTCTATCTCCTGGTGGGCGATTTTAACGCCCACAATCCGCTATGGGGTTCCCTGAGGAAAGACACGCGAGGTCGTTTGATAGAGGATTTTCTCGATCAAAGCAACGCTGTCCTCTTCAACACGGGTTCCGCCACACACTTTGGAGGTAGGGGTACTAACTTTTTGGCAGTTGATTTGTCTCTATCGTCCCCACGTTTAGCCACACGTTTATCGTGGCATGTATTAGAGGACTTTCACGGCAGCGATCATTTTTCCATCGCAATTAAAACCATTGTCAAACGGGTCAGACAGTCCGTCCCCCGTAGATGGTGTCTCGACCGCGCAGACTGGCAAGGTTTTCAAGCCAGTCTGGTCCCACCAGAGTCAAATGGTGAGGATGTCGAGACCGCCGTGAAGGCTTTCACTAATTGTATTGTCCGAGCAGCAGATGTGTTTGTCCCAATGTCTAGCGGTCAGCTGTTCCTTGGTGGAACGACGATATCCGAGTAGCTGTGGAAAAGATAAAGAAAGCTTTTAATTGTTTTAAAAGAACTCCGACGCAGGAAAACATGATCGCTTTCAAGAAAAAGCGAGCCGTTGCGCGCCGCAAAATTCTTGAAAGAAAGCAACGATCATGGGAAAGCTACGTATCGACGATCACGCCGACCACTTTGGTCGGCAAAGTGTGGAAAAAAGTGGGAGCTGTGTCGGGAAAGAATTTTTTTTCTGTGGTTCACATCCTAATCGTCGACGGACGCAAAGTCACCAAAGCGGCCAACATTGCAGACGCATTAGCAACTCAATTTGCGTCTGCCAGTAGCTCTCAAAATTATAGTGAGCAATTCCTGCGTCAATAAGATCAATTAGAAACTTAGCTCAATTTTTCTTCCCCGGATTCTTTGCCCTACAACTCCTTATTTTCCTTAAAAGAGTTGGACACGGCAATTAACGGTATGGGTACCTCCTCCGCACCGGGACCAGACGACGTGCCTTATCAGGTTATCCGGCAGCTTCCCTCCCGCATGACAGAGCGGTTGCTGGAAATCTACAACCTGATATGGGAAAGCGGCGTCTACCCGGAATGTTGGAGAGAGGCCATTATCCTGCCGTTGTTAAAGCCGGGCAAAGATCCAAACAACGTCAACAGCTACAGACCAATTTCACTTACCTGCTGTCTCAGTAAACTTTTAGAAAAAATGATCAACAACCGTCTGGTGTGGATGCTGGAAAGTCTTTTAGCTAAATACCAGGCAGGTTTTAGACGCCTTCCTAGCAAGAAAACACCTCGTAGCGGTGTTTTTTCGACCTGGAGAAGGCGTATGACATGACTTGGCAATATGGAATTTTGCAGAAGCTGCACGCATAAGGATTCAGGGGCCGTATGTCTCTGTTTCTTGAATTTTTCATGCGCAATCGCAAATTTAAAGTAAGGGTGGGAACCACTAACTCGAAGACATTATGTCTAGAAAACGGTGTTCCCCAAGGGTCAACAATCAGCGTCAGCCTTTTTGCGATTGCGGTTAATGATATTGCGGCTTTGGTGGTTGCACCTGTACAAAAATGCCTGTACGTCAACAACTTGGTGATCTACATGGCGGGAGATACCATCCCTGCCATAACACGTCAACTCCAGATCACCATGGACATAGTGGACAGAGAGGCAGAGACGAGAGGTTTTTGCTTCTCTACGACGAAAACCTAGTGCGTGCATTTTTGCCGCCTCAAAAGACCTCACCGGGACCCCGCGCTTGTCTTGCGGGGTTCCAGAATCACGTGCGTCGAAACAATCCGTTTCTTAGGGCTCGTGCTCGATAGGACCTTATCCTTTTGGGCACATATTGATGAATTGGTTACAAAGTTCAAAAAAACCTTGAACGTGATCAAGTGCTTGGCCAACATCAACTGGGGTGCGCGGAGAGAGGTACTGTTGCGGCTGTACAAGGCTCTGGTTTTATCCAGGGTCGACTACGCCAGAAAATTCCGGTTGAAAGCCCTAGACGCAGTCCACAACGCAGGCATTAGATACGCCACGGGAGCATTTCGGACGAGTCCTGCACCGAGTTTTTGCTGCGAGTCGGGTGTACCTCCTCTAGCCGCTCGTCGTAGTCGCTTTGTACTCACGTACGCCGCGGCGATGCGAGCAAAAAGGGGTCACAACAACCGACTCATATTTACCGCCAACGAAACGCAGCAACGCAAATATAGACTCAGGCCTACCGTCAGTAGGGCGGTGTGCGTCCGAGCGCAGGAGCTAGAGGAGAGTCTTAATGTTAATTATCCAATGGTATTCGAGGTCGGTTCTAGAGAGATTCTACCCTGGCTGATGCCGAGGGTTATAGCTCGTGTTGATCTGACCTCCCAGAGCAAACGAGAAACTTGTCCCGACGTCTTGAGGAGCAAGTTTCTTGAAAATGTCGCCGAATATCCAGACTCTCCGCGGTTGTATACGGACGGTTCGAAAACGGATCGGGGAGTGGGAAGTGCCTTCCTTTTAGATGGTACGGCCCATTCATGGTCTCTCCCTAAAGAAGCCTCCGTATACTCCGCAGAATTATATGCATTACATAAAGCCCTGCTAAACTGTGATACGTCATCTCACAATTCGTTCCTCCTTTGTTCCGACTTGTTGAGTGCCATCCTAAGTATACAGTACTTGGTCAATCCGCTGGTCCAGCTTGTACAAATTTCAATATTCCGCCTGGCCGGGTTTGGACACAGAACTACATTTGTCTGGACACCGAGTCATGTGAGTATCGACGGCAACGAGTTGGCCGATAAAGCCGCCCGTCAGGCGGCTGACGCGGATCTTACGGACAACATTCCCGTAAGACCCGATGATCTCAAAGGATACGTCATATCAAAGGTCATCGAGGATTGGCAAAGAGTATGGAACGGCTTCGAGAGCAAATTAAAAGAAATCAAGTTCTCCGTGACGGCATGGAAGTCGCCGGTAAATCTCAACAGGAGAGAAGAGGTCGCCCTATGTTGCTTGCGCATAGGTCATACCAACTTGACCTCTTTGTATCTTCTGACCGGCGACAAACAACCAGCATGCCAAACATGTCACGACCCTCTAACGGTGAAGCACATTTTGGAGGAATGCCGAGCTTACCTTCCCCACCGTAATCGGCTCGAGCTCCCTAACAACGTGGCGTCTATTTTATCAAATAGAGAGGAGTCCATGGGAAGGTGCGTCCAGTTTTTGAAAGACGCAGGACTCCTGAAACAGGTGTAACCAAGTTTTTGTGTTGTCTTATAATGATTTTGGTGTTAATTTATTAATTTATTTTTATTGATCAGTTTGTGTTGTTGAGTTGTTTAAAGCATCAAAGTCTTTTACAACTTCGGTGCAATCTGTGATATTAGGTTTAATTAGTTTTTAGGGTCTGGCATCAAAGCATTTTACAGCTTCAATGTCATCTGTAATATTAAGTTAGGTTGTGATATTAGATTAAGTTGTGATATTAGATTTAGTTACTTTAGTTTTTAGGGTCTGGCATCGAAGCCTTTTACAGCTTCGGTGTCATTTGTGATATTAGGTTAGGTTAATGGATAGGTACTGGCATCAAAGTCTTTTACAACTTTGTTGTCATTTGTGATAGTTGGTTTTGTGATATTAGATTTAAATTTAGTTTTTAATTTTAGCAACAGTGATATTAGATTTAGTATTTATCTATTTATTTATGTATTTAACCATTTTAATGTGTTGTTTTGTCTTTCTCAGGTCTATAACCTAAGGTTATTATTATTTAAACATAATAAATAGCTAATGACCTTAGTAGTCGACGCTAAAATACAACAAAAAAAAAATAATAAACCGTTGAAAGTTTCTCAAATAAAAGACTTGGGCGTAATCTTTGATCACAAACACATTTGTCAAGCATATTAACTATATGTGTAACCGGGCTATGAAAATGCTGGGTTTTGTTTACTGAATGTCAGCAGATTTATCCTCAAGTACGCTCAAATTACTTTATTGTTCTTTGATGCGCTCTCATTTAGAATATGCTCCGTCAGTCTGGTGCCCGTCTTGCAAAATTCATATTCAAAGTATTGAACAAATTTAAAATAAGTTTGCTAGATTATTATCTTATAAATCGGGGATTTTATCGGTTGATTTTGATCGCAATTACATTATATCTTTGTACAATTTGCTACCACTAAATCATCGTTGCAAAAAGGTTGATCTTTCGTTTTTGCGTAGACTAGTGATGTCTGAAGTAGACTGTCCTGGCCTTCTTGCATCTCTACCAATCAGTATTCTTATTAGCGATCGACGTACCAGGCAGATGCTATTGTTTAGAGAATTTACACATTTTACAAATTACGGGTGCAACAATCCACTTGTTAGGATGTGTAAACTGGCAAATTGTTTGCCAAATAATTTAAATTGGTTTTGTACCAAATTGCAGTTTAAGTCGCAATTAAATTGTATTGATTGAATTGTGTACCTAAATTGTATTTTAGATTAATCTTGTTTTTATGTATTTTTTGTATTTTTTGTATTTTATGTATATTATTTTAGTTTATGTAATATGTTTATTTATATATCATATTGTAGATGTAAATGGTTTAACTTTTACCGTAAATAAAAAATTATTATTATTAATTAAAAATTAACAATTTTTATTTGACGTTTGATTAAAAAATGTAAACAATCAAATTTTATGGTAAAACTTGGATCCGTCTAAATAAACCATTTGCAATTCCTCGGTTTAGTTCTTTTCACAATTTACGAAAAGATGTTTATGGAGGAGTTTCTTTTTTCTTTAGCCAAAATGTCTTTTTTAAATCTAAAATCCCTACTTTTAATGTTTCACCGTGTTTTCAATTTGTCCAGTCTTCTATGTCTAACCTTACTATTTTGTCAGGTTACTGTCCCAAAGAAAAAGGCTTCTGCTCCGTAAAAAGAGAGATAGTTTTAAAGTTTTTTGCAGTTCTCTTAACAGAACCTCCACTCCGTCCTACGTATAGTCAACAATTAAAATGTTTTCTAGAATTCCTTGACCTGTTACTCCAATCAAAGATGAGACATGGGTTTTAGATTTTATATCTAATTTAGCCCCTCCATACGTGCAACACCAGTCGTTTGTCACTTCACTAGATGTTGCCAAGCAAACTCAACCTTGTCCTTGCTTGCAGAAAAGATTCAGCCATGAGAAATGACAACATCTCTTATTCCATGTTACAAGAATTTACTTTGCACACAAAATCACATCTTGTTGAAATATTCAATACCTTCTTGGAACATGGAACAATTCTTGACAGTTGGAAAACTATCAAGATTGTACCCATCCCAAAGGGTAAACCCTCGCTGAACATGGAACCGAGTTTTAGACCCATTGCCATTTCTTCCTGTGTTCGGAATTTTTTTAAAAATATTATTAAAAGTCGATTGGAAAGATGGTGTGAAATCAACTTCTTATTTGCAGGCTCTATTACAGGCTTTAGGAAAGGCCACAGTATCTATGAGAACGTCACCATCATATATTGTGATATTATCTCTATGTGCATAGCCTACTTAAAGTCTGTATTAGTTAATCTTGCCTCCTTTGTTCATCAACATCATCATAAAGCTGGTGGCTGAGAAACGGTTGTACTTGGCAAAAATTTCCGTTGAAATAGGGCTTGTTACTTCATTTATTGCATTCCTACAGGGCAGCCCCCTCTGCTATTCAACATGTACATACATGACCTTGTACACTCCTCTATTCTTTCGGTGAAAATTATATCTTACGCAGATAATTTTGCTAATTAGTCTTCAGACTTCTTTCCAGACAGTGTTGTTACTGGGGAGGAAACCCGGAAATCCGTCTTATTTTTTACAAAGCATTTGTTAGATCTCGTCTTGACTTTTTGTCCCACTATCTATCGTTCTGCAGTAAATCCAACTTGAAAATTTTGGACAGAATTCAAAACAGGGCAATAAGAATCTGTATGGGAACTATAAATTCTACTCCTATTAACGTTATGGAAGTAGAAGCCGGTATTATGCCACTGCAAATGAGAAGAAAGCTTCTTTCCAAGAGATATGTTGCCAAACTTGGCATGGGTGGAGGCATGGCATATGATGTTTTGTCAGAAACATGCAACATTTTTGACAAACATTCCTTTTGGCCAGCAAAAGGTTGTCCTTTTATAGTTTTGGCATTTAATAAAATCTATCAATATGACCGCGTGATTAATAAGAGCTCTTTTTCTAAATTATTTGTTTCTCCTAGCCAATCCATGTCTATACAAGTTAGATACGATTCCTTCCCTCATAAATCCTTGACTCCATCCGTGATTAATATCGTGTTTGAAGATTTCTCATCTCAACGCTGGCCTAACTACATTCAAATTTTTACTGACGGCTTGGTTCAACTCAACCCACAATCAGCCGTGTTTGAAGTTTGGATTCGGTCCTTGAAGATGGAAGAAACAGGACAATTTTCTAATTTTTCATCTGTTTTTACCGCGGAACTATATGCCATTTATAGGGCTCTGTTTTTGATCTCGGTTATTAATAATTGAGCAAAAACTGTAATATTTTCTGACTCCCAGAGTTCCCTTAATGCTATTTGGTCTTATGCATCTAGCATCAAAAGCAACATTTGGATCTTGCATATTAAGAACATAATCTTTGAATTGCGAAGTAAAGGTCTTGTCACTCAATTTTGTTGGGTGCCAAGCCATGAAGGCATACTGGGCAACAAAAAAGCAGATTATGTGGCGGGACTGGGTCATGGGAGGCGGTGTATTGATATCACTATCAATTACACCGATCTCTATGCCAGTTTTCTGCAAGATAGTTTAAATTCTTGGCAACAACACTTTAATATCATTAGCCAAAGCAAAGGAACTACCTACTTCAACCAGATTAATCACGTGGTAAACCAAAAGCCATGGTTTAAGAAATTTCCTTTTTACTCTAAGATAGATGTTTGACTTCTGAGTCGACTTAGATCTGGACATTTGCAATCCCCCTGGTATATATTTAAAATAAATATTGTGGACAACCCACTCTGCGTTTGTGGTGAAGTAGGTACTATCGATCATCTATTTTTTGAATGCCCTCGATTCACTATGGCTCATTCTATCTTATCTAATTGGATATCCGTTTGCCGACAAATATGGCTCTACTCGTTTCTTCTAAATACGCCAAAGTGTATAGTTGTCTACTTCAGTACATTAAACACAATTATATAGTTCTGTAATATTCTACGTTTATCCTTGTCACTCATCTTAAAACTCAATAACTATTAACTCATCCCGACCGAGGCTCCCCCCTGTGTTGTAACAGAGTCGCCGGAGCTCCAACTCGAGAAGAGTACTCATCCTATGTTTTTCCTTTCCTTGAGTGATTTTTGAAATTTGAATGTTATGAATCTTTTATAGATAATTTGTAGTTGTTTATATCAGTTTTATTTAATAATAATTAAATTGCACTGCAATTCATTGGTTACGTTCCTTAAATACCCATTAATTTATTGAACATAAGTTTGAACATAATTAACCTAATATTATTTGAGTACGCTATTATAACAACTGTAACCCTTAAATTATACTGAAAGAATAAGACAGTTATGTTCTTGGTAGTTTTATTTCTGTTCTAGAAAATGTGTGCAACATTTTTACTTATTTTTATCCAAATCTATTAAAATTGCTAGTTTTAGTTGTTATTTGTGTTAATTAAATGTATTTTGTCCAGACTTGCCCCTGTTATGTTTTTTGTTTTGAATTTTGATGTGAAACTTGAGAAAAACATAATCGCTTTTTGAACACATTTTGCGCGTAAATCTCAGAGTAAAATCCACTTAGCTCTAGACTTGGGTAGACAAGAGCGCGCTCTCGGTGCAACGCTCCGAACGCTGTGGGATGTTACACTAATAGCGACACTCTGACTTTTCAAAAGACAAAGAGTGCGCTCTATACCAACGCTCCGGTTTTTCGAACGCACCCTAGGGTACCAAAATTCCCACTGAAATACGCTTTTTGTAGATCTTGTCAGTGTAACGCGTAAAAAAACTAATAGGTGTGTTCTATTTGAGCGCTTCGTGCACCCGGTGCGTTAGAGAATTTTAAAATTTTGCGGGCAAGTGCGTCTCTCGGCTTGACAAACAAACCAGAAAATATTCGGCATTTGTAGCACGTACTCTACTACAAAAACACATAAAAAATGTAAGACTCGTTTAAAAATCAAATTCAAAAATTTCTGAATTAGTGCCACCAAGTGCGACTATTTTGACAAATGGAAAACAGCTATTAAGTAGTTGCATTGGTGTTGAAGTTATGATTTGTAACGCATATCTTGTATCTTGACATTTAATATAACCTCAGCTCTATTCTATATGCATATTGCTATAGTCTGTCCGCGTTAAGACTGCAGTTGCAGTTGTTATAGCAACTGGGAAACAATTGTCTGATTGGCTTAGAGACCATCCCAATTTACAATAGACTATTTTTAATTCAAATCCATCATATTAAATTTGATTGCAGTTGAATTTATTTTGTACCTATTTGTAAAATATCGTTTTTTACGCTAATGTAAGTACAACTAATTTTATTTTATCTATTATTAAGTTTACGTATTTGTAAATAAATAAATGTATTTAAATTTAAAATACAAATTATTGACTTTGACGTAAAGTATAACCTAAAAAACTTGGAAACGTCATCTCAATGGCTTTCAAATGTGAATTGAAATGTAAATTGAACAATATGTTTAATATTTTTTGTAACTTCTTAAATGTTAACCATTAATTTAATAATAATAGTATGTCTTTATTTCTTGTTTAAATACAAAAAAAATCAGCTTGTAGCTGTTCTTCCACTTAACTTTTTAATATTACAAAAAAGTGTTAAAATTATTCTTTATACTTTGCAGTATACTTCCATCTTAATGATCTGGCTTAGAGTGTTTTTGTTTTCTTTCTTCCCCATTGAGTCTGCATATTATTTTTTCCATACTATAAAATTTAATCTTTATGTGATTGTCAAAACTGACAAAAAATTTAGTTTTGTTATATAAAATTTAAATAAAAAACTGACTAAATTCTATGATAAATGATATCTACAATAATTCAATATTAAAAGTAGGTTTTTGATTTGTTGATTTTGTAACAGCTTTAACTATCATGGCTGATCAAGAAACGGCAAAAATGGCGTTGGAAGAAGATAACAACAACATAAATACTCAGAAAACTACAAAAAATGTACCAGGAAAACTGATACATAGTGGCCAAAAGCTTATAGCTTATAATGTTTATTTAAAACATAAAAATGAGGGCAAAAATAAATCAAACAGTATTAAAATTACTTCATCAGAAACTGGCATTTCACAAAGAAGTATATAGTATATTGTTGCCGAGATGAAAAATACTGGAGGCCGACTTCGCTACAAAAACAGCAAACACGCAAAAGTATGCTGCAAAAACTAGAAGAATTTCAAAAATGTACAATTAGTCAACTGGTACATTCTTTTTTTTTTGAAAAATAAACCTCCTACTATTCGAAAAATATTACAATTAGTTCACGAAAACGAAACATTACCATCAATGGGAAAAACCACGCTGTGAAATATATTTAAAAAAATTGGATTCAAATTTGAAACCAGATGCAGGTATCCATTACTTATTGAACGGACAGAAATAACTCTTTGGCGTCGTCGTTATTTAAACAAAATAAATAAATTTCGAAAAGAAGGACGTACGATCTATTATTTAGACGAAACATGGGTCAATGCCGGTCATAGCCATTCTAAAATTTGGAAAGACAACTTAGTTTTATCAGCCAGGCAAGCATTCAATGAGGTCTTTCAGTTGGTTTAAAAAATCCATTAGGCAATGGCGGAAGATTTATAATAAGACATATAGGTAATGAGGCTAGA
This sequence comes from Tachinus rufipes, assembly GCA_963932245.1. NCBI lineage: Eukaryota > Metazoa > Arthropoda > Insecta > Coleoptera > Staphylinidae > Tachinus > Tachinus rufipes. The sequence goes on from OZ010744.1 coordinate 75,446,863, forward strand.
TTTGTCGAGAGCGGTTTATTGCTGTTTTATTCTAAGAAAACAGCTGGTTACCACGAAGAAATGAATTCGTTTACATTTCAAAAGTGGATGCAAAGTATTTTACCATTGCTGAAGCCAAACTCGGTAATTGTAATGAATAATGCCTCTTATCACTCCGTAAAACTAGAAAAAACACCTTCCAGTACATGGCGAAAACACGAAATTATAAGTTGGTTGCAGTCAAAAGATATAAATTTTGAAGAAAAAGCATTAAAAGTAGAGCTTCTTTCCATAGCCAAAAATTATCTCAAAAATAATCCTGTACCTTATGCCATTGATTTTATGGTAGAACAAACAGGTAGAGAAGTTTTGAGATTACCACCTTACCACTGTCTATTAAACCCAATTGAATTGGTTTGGGCTCAAGTAAAAAGTTACGTAGCTGACGATAATACTACTTTTAAAATGGCTGATGTTAAAAACCTATTTGAAAAGGGGCTAAAAGAAGTAACACCAGAAAAATGGACCAATTGTATACGGCATGTTATTGAAGAAGAGCAGCGAATGTATCGTTTGGATAATAATATTGAAAACATACAACTAAATTTCACAGTTAACACCGGCTCTTTTGAAGATTCCTTTGAAGAATTTTTATCAGAAGAAAACAAAACCTAAATTATTGTTACTATTTTTTTTTTATTTTAAAATAAGTTATTTAGGAATTACTTAATATGTCACAACAACATAAAAATAACTTTAAATTTCAACGAGAGGAACCACACTCGCTGAAACTATCACACTGAAGACTAGATTCTCTCTTAACAAAAATTGATATTACATTAAATAAAGCTAAATTATAAAAGTTATAATTTAATTCAAAATGAATAATTAAAAAAAATATAAATATGCTTAATACTTTAAGTATTGATATTATCATAAATAAATTTAAACAAATAATTTTTAAGTGTATAAAAGCAGAATTGGTGTATTTTTTAGAATTATACACGTAAGTATAAAATTTTCTTTTTAATTCAGACAGATATTTATTCAGTTTGTTATGCTGAGCCATATGCTCGATAGTAAAAAAGAATCAAAATTAATCTTATTTGATTAATGTACAAATAAAATAAAACAATATAAAATATTTATACCAAATCTATGTTAATTTCGCAAGTCTGGCAACTTTGTTTTTTAACTGCTTTACTTATTGACGCAAAGTGGCTTTTTATTTAATTTTAGGTTAAAGTAAATAAAGAGCTGTGTGATACTGACTTAATAAACCACTCCCATTACTGCAGTCTTAACGCGAACAGACTATAGCTAACAATATTGTTATCGAGCAAGGTTGCTTAGCAATTTAGTAAAAAAACGTAATAAATACACAACATTGCTTAGCAACCTTCCTCAATAACGATATTGTTAGCTAGCAATATGCATACAGAATAAGGTTAATTGTAAACATAAACAAAAAATAACATGAAATAAAAACAACAATAATATAAATAGTTGAGATTAGGGTATTTTAACAAAAAAATTATATACTTTAATGTGCTGATTTTACTTTTTTTATATTAAGACCGGTTTCGGCTGTTAGGCCATCATCAGTTTTTTTCATTCACAGGTGTTGTTGTGTGTTGCGGGTGGTGTGAATTTGTTGTGGTTACTGTAACTGATGATGGCCTAACAGCTAAAACCGGTTTTAATATAAAAAAAGTAAAATCAGCACAATAAAGTATATATTTTTTTTATTAAAATACCCTAACCTTAATTATTTTAAACTGTGCAATAATCAGAAACAAATACTATAATATAAATAGTGTTAAGGCACATACAATAGTTATTATTTTAGCCACAGTAGCGCTAATAGCTTAAAAAGTTTGTGACACTTTGCTATGTTCACGTCATGTCAAGCCTGCACAGTGCTCATACAAATCATTAAAATTTAAATGACGCATATATTGTTTACATGACATTTAACATTCTAATGTAAACAAAAAATATAGAACACTTGATTAAATGACGTTGCAGCACATATAGTAATTGTCATTTCTGCCACAGTAGCAATAACAACTTAAAAAGTAATCCCATTTGTTATTATTATAATTAACTTTAACAAATTTATTTTACATATAAAGTAGGTTTTAACAGATAACTTTATTTTATAGTTACAACAAAAATTGCTATATTTTAACGTATGCATATTTTTTAAATAAATGTACCAAACTTTATTTTATAGAATTTTTTGGAAGTTTAATAAATTGCAATTCAGTAATATTATTAAAATATCTGTAAATTGAAAATTTTACAAATTTAAGGTTATGTCAACCACCGTATATTAACATAGGGAAATTGTGTGTCCAAATCCATGGGTAGGCAACTTGCCGTTATGCCGTATAAATTTGTATGTTTTACCGTTGATTGAAAGAGTATATATATACTCTTTCAATCAACGGTTTTACTCTGTCGCACTAGTCACTACGCCATATATAATGAGCAATATTAACAAGCGAAATAATGGTTAAATACTGGGTTGCATTTGGATGTAAATCTTTGAAACAAATAGGAAATGAAATTTAAGTTTATTAGCATTTGCAATTAAAATATGTTATGCTTTTTAATATAAAAATTATATTAAATGCAAGTAAACAATATTGTTGGGTAATAATATGCTAGTTTTGTGTTTTAATTTTATTCAAAATAATTATTACTTTCCCCTTAAATATCTTATATATAAAATATATGCAAAAGTTCACAACAAACATTTTGTATTGTGATTAATTGTTGTTTCTGATCATTCTATTAATATTTATATCATTGTAGTTGTAATAGTTTTATAAAGTAAATCTTTATGTTTAATACATTTAGACTCAATGTAGCTTATTATTAATACTGTACTTTCGAGTTTATGCACTTTTTTTAAATTATTTGTAATAAAATATAATAAAATTAATACTTTTTTAAAAATTACTAACTCTAATTTTTTAACCGTGTAAAATATCTATTACTGTTTCTATTAAGTAACTTAAGAGTTAATAAATAAATTTCTTTTGTAAGATGTATCAGATACAAGTAAAAACTGACATACGAATGCGTAACTTTAAAGCACGCATTATTCACGGTTTGGTTAACAAATTATTATGTGAGTACTATATTATGTATATTTGTCAATATATTTTATATTTTAAACAAATGTACAAGTTAGTTTTACTTTTTTATTATTATTCTTGAATATATTGAGTGTCTGTAATAAGAAAGTTTGTTTTATTTTTTTATAAATCTTATTAAAGTCATTAATAATTGAAATTATTTTATTTTTTTTTATGAGAAAGATTAGTAATAGTTGGTAGTATAATTTGATATATAAAATAGTAAAATACAGTTTGTAATTATTGTTTTAAATCAATTTTTCTAAAATTCTGTCTCTCTTGCCTCGTATGCGACTGTGAGATAAAATGAGATGCTAAATCGGCACAACGGCGGGTTGCATATTTCGATATGTTTCCTCACTTTAAGGGGCTTGGTTGCCAATCCAGTATATAGTATAACATCCTTAGGCAAGGCTAATCACCGACGCCGACTACACATCTGAAAACTTTACCGCAAGTTTATGAATTCCAATCAAGTTATTGGGTACTTTAACGTGCATTTGTAAAGAAAAACTAAAACATGTTCTTAAACTTTTAATAATTATTTGTGCATTTTACTTTTTAAAGTTTTATCTATTTTTATATTTATATATTTTAAGACACCGGTTACATATATTTAACGGCTAATTACATCAACATTCTGTAAAAATTGACCAATTTTAATTTATAAACGTCAATTATACTTTATAATTAAATTTAATTGTTACGCCTATGGTGTGCTTAGAATTTTTTTGGTTGCCTACATCGTTGTTTTGATGTTTTGTGTTTTGGTTTTTATATCATTTATATGTGATATGTGATTGATATGTGATATGTGGTTTTAAGTTTTGATAAATAACAAGTTCATAATATGAAAAAATCGAGAAGTAGGAAACAAAATTCTTCACACTTCAATAATGCATATAAATTTAACCGCAACATGAAAAGAAAGAAAGTATGCATTAAAAGTGTTGAAGAAAACCAAAATTCCAATAGCATTTCTAAAAGTGAATATTGTTTACAATATACATGCAAAACTGAAAATTTCAAAAAAAATGAACCAAAAACAAATATTTATACTAATCGGAAAAACTCTTTGATCGAGACCAACAAAGTATATAATCATTTTATAAATAAGTCGAACAGTATCAAAAACCAAAATGAGAGTAAAGTAAAAATAGATTTAACGATTAATAACCAGGATAAAGCTGAATGTGATATTGATTTTGACTATTTAATTAACAAAAAAATGAAGAATACATCTAAAAATCCAGATGAGACAAATTTTATAATAAATAAACGAGGATTTGAAGAGCCGACAGGCTATACAAAATCATTAGAAAGTTCTGACACCGAAAGTGAATCTGATAAGGTTTTTATTATTAAATAATAGGTTTTTTTATTAGTTTGATGATAAAATTTTAGGAATCTGATGATGAAATATGGCCTGGTGATTATAAATTAACTACTCAAGAAATTGAGGTAGTATAACATTTATTAATTTAATATGTTTTTTTAATAACTTCAATATTATAGATGCTGAATAATTTGCAAGTCCAACTAGATTTTAATATACCTGAGATGCATTATTATGGAAGCAGATCTGGTATAAAAGATAAACACCGCAAGAAAACTAAACAGAAAGGTCACCCTTGTAAACTTGGAAATTTTTATAAAGTTGAAGATGATATTATAAAGAAAAATTTTAAAGAATTTTGTCAGGTGCTTAATTTTTTTACAGTGTCTATAAACTGATATAAAATAGTAATCTAGAAAAAATCTACAATTTTATAGTAACACGTTTAGGTGTTTTGCTATGAGAAACTGTATATAGCAGCAAAATTTTGACAATTTATTTTGTTATAGTTTATCATATTTGACATACTGTGAACTAAACTACTAACAGCATCTACACCACATCAATTGTATTTCACAGCAAAACGTTTTTTAATAAATATGTTTTTTAGTTGCATGATATACCGGAGAATCCACTACCTTTTATACACATGAATAGATATGTATTTCGATCAAAAAAACATTTTCATCGCATGGGAAAGCAATTTTCTCAGTTTCTTGCTAAAGGTTTATCTAACAGATATATATCATATGTTTTTAAACGTTTCCGTAATATTTATGGAGAATACAAAGTGGGAAGGTACTGATTTAATTTAAAATTTGATTTTTTATATTATTATAATAACATTTAGAAAATATATACATTTTTTAGTAGTATGTCTTAATACTTTTAGATATTCAAATTATGAAGATAGATTAATTACGGAATATTTTAAGAAGAATGGTGAACAACAAAATGTTCAAAGTAATATACGACAACATTTAAACCGTTCTATAGAATCTATAACTAATCGTTATAAAAATGTATTAAAAACTCGAGAAGATGGATATGAAATTAAATTAGGTAAGTATTTTTACAGGGTTTTAAAAACTAAATTATAAAATGCAATGTTTCAAGATGTTTCTTAACTATAGTGAGGTGGCTTGTTGCGACAGACCACTACATTCTAGTGAGCATATAGTAATGGAGGTGAAACTATTGTTTATTATTTGATAATTACATTTTATTATTAGAAAAACAATACAAAAATGAAAACGTAGTAATTTTATAGAAAAATATAAAAAAATTTAAACAGTGTTTAATTTAAAAGTATCAATTTTAATCATTTTTATTTTATATGCAATTATTAAAAGTATTTGAGTAATTTCTTTTTTCTAAATTTTGTTACTATAATTTTATGTAAATACAGATACAGTTAAGTTATCAGATACCATAACCAACTTATCACATCATTTTTGTAACAATATATGTTACTAGAGTAATGAAGTTAAATAAAAACCACTGGAAAAATAGTAGTACCTCACAAAAACTCGCCTATTATTAATCATTGGAGTGTTTAATGCTAAATATATATTTCATTTACAAAGTAAACATTATCAATAGATACTGTACTACTGATAATGTTTACTTTGTAAATGAAATTTATATTTACCATTAAATAAATCTTGTGAAGGAAGGGCGATTGTTTTAATTTATTTTATAATAAAACCTTCACGTAAACTCAAAATACTATTATTGGAGTGTTAATTATTTAAATTTGTAGACAGTACGACTTTATGTCATGACAGTGTTGCTAGTTGTCAATCATCAATTTTTTTGTTAAAATTTTAAACTGATATTTATACATCTCATCAATTCTACTATAGGGGATTTTTTGCAAGATACTATAGCTTACAATAGTACTCCGCCATACTATGAGTTAGCTAGCTTCTGATCTCTATTCACACTTAGAATATGCTTCCAAATTTATAATTTTTTTAAATTATAATATATTTACATATTTACATTATTTTTTTGATTTACTTTTTTCTCCCCATTTGCTTTTCTTTCACTTATAATTTGTTGTTGTTAAATTCAGGAGTGACGGCTCCGTTGTGAGTGAGCTTCTCACACTAAGAAAATAAATATTACTGGTTAGTGCCACATATACAATTACGTACATGTGCGAGAGACAGTGATTACATTAATAACAAGGAAAGGAAAAACATAGGATGAGTACTCTTCTCGAGTCGGGGTTCTGGCGACTCTGTCACAACACAGGGGGGAGCCTCAGTCGGGATGAGTTAATAGTTATTTAATTTTTAGGATGAGTGACAAGGATAAACGTAGAATATTACAGAACTATCTTAGTGTGTTTTATGTACTGCAGTAGACAACAGTATACTTTGACGTTTTTAGAGGAAATGAGTAATGCCGTGCTTGTCGGTAAGTGGATGTCCATTGAGATAAGGTTTTGTCATAGAATAGATTTGGTGAATTGAGAGCATTTAAAAAATAAATGATCGGTAGTACCTACTTCACCACAGACGCAGAGTGGGTTATCCACAATATTGATTTTAAATAGATGCCAAGGGGATTGCAAATGTCCAGAGCTAAGTCGACTTAAAAGATATACATCTATTTTAGAGTGATTGGAAATTTCTTAAACCAGGGCTTTTGGTGTACTACTTGATTTATCTGATTGAAGTAGGTAGTTCTTTTGCTTTGGCTGATGATATTGAATTGTTGTTGCCAAGAATTTAAGCTGTCCTGCAGAAAACTGGCATAGAGGTCGGTGTAATTGATAGTGATATCATTACACTGCCTCCCATGTCCCAGTCCTGCCACATACTCGTTTGCCTTTGTGGCTTGGCACCCAACAAAATTGAGTTACTAGACCTTTGCTTCGTAATTCAAAGATAATGTTTTTAATGTGCGAGATCCAAATGTTGCTTTTGATGCTAGATGCATAGGAAGATATAGCATCAAGGGAACTTTGGGAGTCAGAAAATATTATAGTTTTAGCCCAGTTATTAGCCGAGATCAAGAACAGAGCCCTATAAATGGCATATAGTTCAGTGGTAAAAACAGATTCAATGACGCAATCCATACTCCAAACGCGGCTGATAGTGTGTTAATTGAACCGAACCGTCAGTAAAAATTTTGATCTAATTAGGCCAGCGTTGAGATGAAAATTCCTCAAACACTACATTGATTGCGGACGGAGATAAGGATTTATGAAGAAAGGAATCTTATCTATCTTGTATGGATAGAGATTGGCTAGGAGATACAAATAATTTGGAAAAGGAGCTCTTATTAATCACGCGGTCATATTGAGAGATTTCATTAAAAGCCAAAATTATGAGAGGACAACTTTTTGCTGGCCAAAAGGGATGGTTGCCAAAAATCTTACATGTTTGTGACAAGACATCAAATGTCATGCTCTCACCCATGCCAAAAAGTTTGGCAACATATCTCTTGGTAAGTAGATTTCTTCTTATTCGCAGTGGCATAATAACCGGCTTCTACTTTCATGATGTTAATAGGAGTGGAATTCATAGCTCCCTTACAGATTCTTATTGCCCTGTTTTGAATTCTGTCAAAAAAATTTAAGTTAGATTTATGCAAAAAGATAGAAGGTGGAAGGCAAAGTCAAGGCGAGATCTAACAAAGGCTTTGTAAAAAATAAGAAGGATTTTTGGGTTTCCTCTCCAGTAAGTGCCTGCAACTTTTCTCAAAATGTTAATGCCTTGAGCACAAGATTTTTGAAGTCTATTGACGTGGTTACTCCAAGACAATTTGTTGTCAAAAGCGACACCAAGAAATTTATAGAAGGGTACTCGGACAATAGGAATGTTATTAACACTAGGACAATCATTATTAGGTATGACATTACGTGACCGGCTTGACGCTTAATGAAAAACATTGACCTGCATTTGTCAAGAGAGAGTTCTAAGTTTCTGCTAACAAAATCATCTGCATAAGAGATAATTTTTACCTAGGGAATAGAGGAGTGTACTAGGTCTTGTGTGTACATGTTGAAAAGCAGGGGACTGAGAGGACTACCTTGAGGGAACCCGATGAAAGAAGTAAGAAGCCCTTCTTCTGCGGATGTTTCTGCCAAGTATAACCGTTTTTCAGACACCAGTTCGATGATAATGTTGATGAACAAAGGGGGCAGCTTCAAATTAATTAGAACAGATTTTAAGTAGGCTATGCACCCATTATCATAAGCTCCTTTTATATTTAGAAAAGTAACACATAGACATTTTTTTTTGGGCCAAAGCAGAGATAACATCACAGTATAGAGTCGTGACGTTCTCATAAATACTGTGGCCTTTTCTGAAACCTGTGATAGAACCTGTAAATATAGAGTTCATCTCACATCATCTTTTCAATCTCACTTTGATGATATTTTCAAAGGTTTTACGAACACAGGAAGAAATGGCAATTGGTCTAAAACTAGATTCCATGTCCGGAGAAGGTTTCCCTTTTGGCATGGGTACAATCTTGATAGTTTTTCAACTATCAGGAATTGTTCCATATTTAAGGAAGGAATTAAATATGTCCACCAGGTGAGCTTTAGTGAGCAAAGGAGCTTCTTGCAACATAAAATAGGAGATGTTGTCATTTCCCATAGCTGAATCTTTTCTGTGAGCAAGGGCAAAGTTGAGTTCCCTCATTTGTATAGATGCAGTCAGGGTATGAGGAGGGGAATTAGCAACATCTAGCAAGGTGAGCACCGAATGGTGTCGAACGTATGGAGGGGCTAGTTTTGACAGGAATTCTGAAACCCAAGTCTCATCTTTGGTGGGAGTGACTGGTCTGGGGATTCTTGAGAATTTTTTAATCGTTGACTATGGTCAACGGTGGTAAAACGGTGAAGAGGTTCGGCTAAGAGAACTGCAAATATTTTTAAAGCTTTCTCTCTTTTTGCGGAGCAAAAGCCTTTTTGCTTGGGCCATAGCATTTCTAGCCGCGTCAAGATGCACTAGTTTCCCTGTACGGCAGAAAATAGTAATGAAGCGATTTCTTTTGTTGACCGCTTCAGAACATTCCTTATCCCACCATGGATAAGGGGCTCTTTTGGCTTTATGAGGTCGGGAACTTTGGAGAGGAAGATTTGGCAGCATCAACAAACCAGGTACAAGTTGATGGTAATTTGGATACGGGATGTCTTTATGTTTGGCAGAGATTATATCTCTATTTGACACCCAATCTATTTTTTTTTACATATTTGTTTACAATGAGTGTACGAAGCATACTGAGACTTAATGAGGTGGATTTCGGTAATGATAGGGAAGTGAACACTTTCATAGGTGTCTTGCAATGTTACCGAATGACATTTTAAAGTAATATCAGGTGAGGCTATGACTAGGTCGATTACGTTCATGTGGATGTTCGTAGGCGACCCATCATTTAGAGTAATGAGACCCAAGGAATCTATCGCAGCTTCTAATTCCAATCCATTGCGGTTATGATAATGGTGACCCTAGAGAGGATGGTGGGCGTTAATAAAAGGGGATGATGACGAGAATATTTGTTTTTAAAGATTCCTATTCAACGACCGATTAGGGGGACAGTAACATGACAAAATGGTGAGGTTAGACATAGAGGACTGAACAAAATTGGAAACAAGGTGAGACATTAAACGTAGGAATTTTGGATTTAACATAGATATCACGGCTGAAGAACGAGGATACTCCTCCATAGCCATCATCTCTTATGTTGTGGAAAGAGCTGAACCGAGAAATTGCAAAGTGTTTATTTGGACGAACCCAAGTTTCACAAAGCGCAACTGCATTAATCTTTAATTCATGCATCATGCGTAACAATTCCGGTTTTTTGTTATATCCAGATTGGATATTCCAACTAACCAGACGTATCGGCGCATGAGTCATTGTTTGATTGTGATACTAAGTTGTTCAGGGACGTGATAAGATTTGTTTGGGGTTTGAAAGGAAAACTGTTCAAGAGCTTTAATTAAAATTTCTACCAAGTTGTAAATGAACTATGCATCGGTAGAAGGTCTTGCATCTAAGGAAGGGTACGCTAGAGGGTTATATGTCGAGGGACCTGGCAGGGACTGAAGAGATAAAAGTTTTTTTGGGAACGGAGTTTCTCTGGGGACTTACCATATGATCTTTTCCGCTTGGGAAAGTTCTCCCTAGATGGATTGTAGTTAGAAATAATTGGGTCTCTGACTGAACGATTATGATACGCAATCTGATTGAAGGGTTGGGAGAAGCTGAGGAAAAAAGTTAACGGGAAATTTGCCGGGGGATTTTGGTTGTGGGAAGGGATTGGGGAAAATCTCTATCTATTTGCGTGGTGGGGTTATTAAAATTATAAGGATTCAGTTGTGAAGCTTTATGGAAGGAGTAGCCATAAAATGCCATAGCTTGCTCGATTTTGGACTGCCGAGCGTATTCGGGGCAAATTCGATTGGCCAATGATGACTTAAACTCATTGGAGTAGTGCGGGCCTTTGCAGAAATTACAACATGGAGCATCAGGTTTGCTACAAATTTCTATTTTGTGTTGATCAGAACACGAGGGACATTTAATACTGCTTTAACACACCTTGGAAGTGTGGCCATACCGCACACAGTTAAAACATACACGCTAATAGGAAGGTAATTGAGGTTGAAGATAAAATTTTTGGGAAGAACATGCCCTCTAATGGTGATCAATATTGTGCTTGAGGGCTCAAATTTAAACCCGTTTTCATCTGGATTTTGTACTTTTTTGTTAAACCTTTCAACCTTTAACACGTCAACATTAAGAGAGTTACTTGTTTTTAATCTCGGCAACGTTAAACTCGCAGTCGACTCCCTGTATCAAACCCTTACATGATATGTGGTGGGACGGAATATAAGACTTCAAATCATGGCTAATACAAAAGTTGCCACTCAACAATTCATTAGCATCTACCATTCTCGAAAAAAAACAGCTACTCTGTTTTTGCCTTTAGCCTCAACCTTAGTAGCACCAACCACCTTAGCTTTTTGAATTTTACTTCCAATTGCTAGCGGGAAAATATTTTGGTTGTCGATCGGTTCTATATAGACTTGGTAAGAACTAATGTCAGAAGTAATGAATCTTTCCACCAACGGAGTAATAATTCTTATCTCGGGTGTTATGTAGGTAAGATATTGGCTGAATTATCGTGTGCTAAAACCATCCTCATCACCCCCAACGGGGGCGGTGGGGTCTCCCATGCGGGTGGCTTGTCTGAGCCAGGCTCAGCCAAGCTCACCTTGAATAAAATCACTTAATAAATAAATGTCACTCGCCCTGAGTTAGAGGATTTTTTTTAAAGGGAATAAGGATGGATGTCACGATGTGGCTTACTCTGTAATAAATAATCAGCGAACAACACGACTAGTTCGGTTCGAGGTTCGAAGCCAAATGTAACTGATAATTTACAAATGTTTAATGTTAATGTTGACAGAATGTTTAAATTTTGTCTTCAATGTGATAGTTTCAACGAGTGTGGTTTTACAAAAAATGAACAACAGACGCCTCGAGAAAGCGGACGCCGAAAATTGCGAGTCAGTCCGATCTTTCGTTTGCCTCCTGCGAAGTTCTTTGTCTCCTTTCAGGACGGATGACCTTGGATTTTGTATTTTTCGAAAATTTGAAGGAATGCCCGGATATTACCTTCTTTTCTTCTGACTAATAACTTCCTAACATTTTCTGAGAGAAGTAACTTCCAATCTTTTAATGACTTAAGCGGATGAATGTGCACTTCAGTTCAGTAAACTACTCGAAGGTAATTATAAATTGGAGTGTTCTCTTCTTTGAATACAAAATTTAATACTTGCCGAAAGGAAAAACTTCTAATCCCTTGATAACAAATACTTGAGCTCCAGTTCAAACACCTTGATGCTAATTATGAGTTGGAGTGTCTTACTCACTCACCCAAGTGTTAGTTTAAATTATCTGTCTGCACTTATGTTCTGAAATGGCCCACCCACCCTCTCGCATGTTCGAATGTTACAAATTTGGCAAGTTAAGTATGTTACAATTCAGGCAGATCGTGGTGAAACCGTATGTGACATTAGAAACATTCGGCAACATAGCAATTCTTTCGATAAAAATTTCTGAGTGGCTATAGCATCTGTAACATTGAAAATACCACCCACTTAAGTGTTTTTCATTCAATTTCTTGATAAGTAACACATGGGCGGGCGGGCGGGATGGAGTATCTCACATCCACCCAAGGTTTGTCATCAAGTGATTGAATATCACCATCACCTCTTTTGATATATTTTTACAATACTCCAGTTCAAACTATCTGTCGCACTCAAGTTTTAGGTTGAACTACTCACCAAACTGTCCGTACTTATTTTTTAGTTCAGACCGTAAGGAGCCATAATGATTAATGAAAATAAAATATAAGATACAACAAAAACATCTTATACTAAATTTCATTGCTCTGCATTCAAATTAAAAAAAATAAATGAAAAGTTATGTAACTACACAGTCTTTCAGTCACATACTATAATCAACTTACCACAAAACTTGCTATAATTATTTTTGCAACAACATATGTTAGAATCTTGCGAAAAATTCTCTAATGGATCCACACGTATTTCTTATATTCAAATATCGTCTTTGACATAACAATAAATTAATGTCACTTGTAATGTGAGGATGAAGAAAACTAAAAACTTGAGAATTGTGGTCAATATTTTAAGGATTTGAATACGTTTAAAATATAGTAATAAAACTGCTAATATGGTTGGTACAAAATTACGCAATTAATTTGATTTAGGTCATATACCATTTTTTTTACACTTGTATGAAGCCTTCAAGGCTTATTATTTTAATATAAAAAATACTTTTTTACATTGTAAATCAGCTCTATCTAGATAAATAAAGACTTTAAAAAAAGAACTACTGAAACCATCTGTTTTGACTCTAAAATTCGGGCCGAACCGACGATTTAAAGCCCCTTGAGCCTAAAAAACTTTCGCGGTATTCAAATCTTACAGTAGTGGCAGATTATAATAAACTTTGAAATTTCTTGAAACAATGTTTTTATTTGGGACAGGCGAACAAATATTGAGTGTAACTTGTCTCACTCGCTTCGCTCCTCCCGGGTGTAGATTAATTGGCGGACAAACGCTAGGTAACTTTGTAGACCGTGCTAAAAGAAAACAAAAATCTTAATTCCAAAATGCTGAGAAACTTTTTGTTTGGCCTCACGAGGTCCTCAAAGTTTCAATTTTGTCAATACAAATACTGTTTTAATTGCGTATTTTATGTAACAACTTGCTTTTATTTTTAGTATAATAAAAGTTACAAAGTTTATTAAAAATTAATAATAAAAAAAAAACATTGAAAAATGTGCAAATTACTTTCCAATAATAAATCAAATTTAAATTAAAAATACTCTTGGCAACGTGGCAAAATTTTTAATTCAAATTATAACGTAGGCGATGCAATGAATGTCCGTTAATATTTCTATTTTATTATGACTTTTACTTTGAATGAATATGCAAGTTATGCCGAATAAGAAATTTTGCTACGTTGCCAAGCGTAACAAAACTTTGAGGATCTTGTGAGGTCAAACGAAGTGTTTCTCAGCATACTGGAATTAAAATTTTCGTTTTTTTTTTTGGGAAAGTTACCTGGCGTTTGTCCGCCAATTAATCTACACCCTACTATTAATTTATTTATTTCAGGTAATGATTTCAATGAATTGAAATTTATTAAGGAAGTCATGAAAGAAGCAAATGTTGCAGATGTTAATGATCTGAAAGAAAAATATAATTACAAACTTGAATTTTTTAAACCTATTGCAGAAAAATTACATATAATACCTGTATCACTTAAGGGGGTTTGGTATAACGTGATCTGTCCTAAATTGTTTCTAAAAGAACGAAATATTAGTAGGATTTATCAAAAAGTCCTTGAAATGTGAGTTAACATAATAATAAGACTAAATTTAGTTTACTAAAAAAGATATTCAGACATCACTAAAATATTAATGCATTACTCTTGCTTCTTTTTTTTCTTATTGTAGTTTTTTTTACAAATTGTAAGTAATTCTTTTATCTATAGAGTTTTCCAACAAGAGGTTTCATTTTCACATTAAAGAAAAACGGGTATTTTTTAAGAGAAATCATAACATAACATTTGAAAACGATATCAGTCAAATGGCCGCCACGGCTACGGTTGCAGTACCACATTCTTTTCATCAAATTTTCTATGACCAATTTGCACATTTGCGGCTGTATGTCCTCGATAACTTCACAAATTCCATCTTTAAGGTCTTGAATCGATTGTGGAGCATTGGCATAGACCTTATCTTTCACGTGGCCTCAAAGAAAAGTCTAAAGGTGTTAAATCACAGGATCTCGGTGGCCAATTGTGATCACCTCTTCGAGAAATAACACGGTCAGGAAACTTTTCTTGCAAAATTGCGATTGTTTCGTTGCTTGTGTGGGACGTAGTGTCGTCTTGCTGAAAATAAACGTCGTCCACATCAATATCTTCTAATTCCGGCCATAAAAAATTATTAGTCATAGCTCAGTAGCGCCATCCATTCACCGTAACACTAACCTCATTTTCGAAAAAAGTAGGGTCCAATCACACCGCCAGCCCAAAAACCACTCCAAACAGTGACACGTTGAGGATGCAAAGACTTTTCAATAATCATTCTTGGATTTTCTGAGCCCCCAATGCGACAATTCTGCTTATTAACGTAGCCCCTGAGGTGTAAATGGGCCTCATCACTGAGAATGATTATTCGATGAAATTCCGGATCGTTTTGATGCATTTGAAGGACCCAATCAGCGAAGATACGACATTTATGGTGATCGACCGGCTTGAGTTCTTGTGTTAACTGAACTTTAAAAGCCTTAAGACTTAAGACTTTATGCAAAATACGGTGAAATGTCGTTTGTGGAATGTCTAATTCCAAAGATCGACGAGGAATCGACAAACCTGAGTTTTCTTCAACACTACGGGCTACATCAGCAATATTCTCATGTGTTCTTGATCGATGCACACGGTTTCTATTCTTCACATCACAAACTTGTCCCAACAGCTCAAATTTTTCACCAGGTTTACTATTGCCGGCCGAGAAGGTGCTTTACGACGACCAAAAAGTGCTTTAGTTTTGCGAACTGTGACTGAAATTTTTTTACCATTTTTGAATTTTAATAATTTCAATGCGTTGTTGAAGCGTGTATCGTTCCATTTTTAATAATGGCGTAGTTTTTACTAGTCAAATGTCAAAAGATAATAGCTTCAAAATTGACAGCTGGCCAAATAGCCTGCTATTCAAAATGAAACTTCTTATTGGAAAACTCTTTATATAGTGGTTGAATTTTTGGGGTGATCAGAAATCTGAAAACAAAATTGAGGACATTTTTTCAGATAGAATATGTCTTAATGGGGGAGAATAGTTGCCTGAATATAATTAAATATTTTTTTTACACATAGATGCGATTTACTTATAAATTAATAAATTTTAAAATAATTTTAATGAAACTCAGTTTTTTGGTAAAAATAACTGATTTTCCAAAGAAAAAATTATATTCTGTGTTTCTCTGCATAAATGTAAAATTTAAATTATCTACATTCAGCTAAATGTGTAGTACTATACATTACAATTTTAGGTTGATAAATGATAAAATTGATGATTATCGATCCGTTAACTATATGAAATATGCGAAAGAGATAGAGGGTACTAATTCGTATTTTATAGCATACGTCGTAAAAAAACTTAAGATGCGTGCACAACGGATACACTGGATCCATAACATCTTAGGTAAGATGAGTTATTAAAGTTTTGGTTCAATGAAGCTTTATTTTGTAACATTAAATTATGTCTAATTGGCTTGCGTAAATATGACAAGCTTTGTTTGTGTGTATAGCTTGATAAAATATCATTGTTTTTATTTCAAATGATCTCTTTTGATTGCAGTAATATCACTTCTGACTTCAATATATTATGTATCTCAAAAGTTGTGGTGTTAAAAAAACAGTTAATAATTAATTTGATAAGTATCACTTTTTGAATAGTACATATAAGATTAGTATGTGACCAAGGGGCAGTAGTTTGGTTTGACAGAATCATTTTTAGCTGCCTGTAGAATTATAGTCGCTAGCAATTCTTATGCAAATACATATTGAAGAAGTCCGTTGATACTAAAACATATTTGGCTGTTTATTCCTATTACTTACTAAAGTAAACAAAAAATTTATAATTTGTTGATGGAATAGCTTTACAAACACTTTGAGGGAGACTTATTTATTGATTAAACGTTTTTTTATTTCATATTTTTTCTTATTCTTACAATCACATCACATATTTTGTGCAGCTATTCAAAACTATATAAAATATAAATTTGATTATCATTCTATAATTTCAGATAAGTTGAAATATATGCAAAGATGGATAGTGCGAAGAACTTACCACCATATACCTTCTATTGATTTATCAAATTTACATAAAGATGACAAAATACATAATGAGTCTACGTTATATTGATTAATTAATTACAGGTTAACTTGTTTTAATAAATAGTACAAACAAAATTTCTTCAAATTTAATATATATACAGGGTGTCCTAAATTAACTAGTCATAAAATGAATGCCAGAAACTACAAGCAAATTGAAGTTTTTTGATTTTTTTTAATTAACTGCATTAATTTTTAAAATTTTGTAACAATTTATTGTTTACATTAGTTTATTTCTTTTTTACACAAACTGTTAAAGTTTGAATAAAAAAAGTTTTCAGGAAGATAGTTTTTTAAGATTTTTTAGATGTTTAACCTTCTGGAACTTTTTAATTTTTAGGTAAATCTATTTTTTTGTTATTTTTTTTTTGTGGAAAATTTAATTTGAAAATATTTCTGTCTCTTGATAAATTTTAATCAGATTATTTCTTAAAAATAATAAAAAATGTAAAAACATCATTAGACGTGGACGTCAAATTAAATTTCAAAACGTCAGTTAATTAAAAAAAATCAAACAAATCTGTAAACTCTGAATTGATTAAATATAATATACTACTTTAATAGGTCAATATTACTTAATTTGCTTGTAGTTTCTAGCATTCATTTTATGACTAGTTAATTTGGGACATACTGTATATATTGGTTCATCTAAGTTATTAGAGCAATTTTATATCCTTATAAACTTCTGTAATGATAATTTCAGCCAGGTTTACAATGAGTAAAGGTAGGTAATTTTATTGTTTCTATACAGTTACACATTTGTTTATTATTAGATTAGAAGTTTTCTTGTGCATTTTCGTTTTTATTCAATAAGCAGAATTTTTTTCTCATTTATACAGTATTTTAATTTTAATCCTGGTAGCTCTAGTATGTGATTGCTCTTAATTTATAGTTATTTAATATTAGTGTCATCTTTAGTATGGTAGACAATAGTTGCTTTCTTATTACGTTCTGACAGACTCTGGTGCACGCCAATCACGTCATGGCAAGATACACTGCGTTCCCATTACATTTTATAATGTGGGGTAACTTGCACAACGTCGTTCTTCCTCTTCTCGCCACAACTTTTCAAGCGGGGCGAGTTGCACTTGCTTAATTGATTGGCTGATTTAAAAATTACATCTGACAGTTATAAATTCAGAAGTTAATAACTTAAAATATATATCAGGAACAGTCAACGGAAAAAATTACAAATCAAAATAGATAAAAGAACAGAAGAAATTAAAAATTAAAGACTAAGAAACAATTCAAATAGCAAATCACATAAATGTAAGTGATTACTAAATATTTAAAAAAAATCTTACACGTGACATGTACAAACGCTACAGAAACATGTCTCCATAAGCGGTTTTCTATTTGACAGAATAGTTGCACTAATTCAGTAATTTTTAAATTTATTTGTTAAACGCGTCTTACATTTTGTATGTGTTTTTCAAGGTAGAGTGCATAAAGCAATCAACTGGAATACATCTATAAAGCTGCAAGAACTGTGTAACTTGCACTGGCGCGCGCTGCAGTAAGACCCTGTCCTGGGTTAGTTATAGTGATGTAAAGTTACCGGTAATTTAAAAATTGGTAAAATTACCGGTAACGTTAGGCTAATATTACCGGTAACAATCGGTTATTATTACATATGACTCACAGCACTACCAACCTTGACAGTACACAACAATGCAGATATAAAACATTTGCTCCTGTAAAACGCTGCGCTTACTAATTGGTCTAACTGTTAAATTCAATTTAACAGTTTTTTGAAATGTTTATTTGCAGGACAATGTATATATGAAACAAACACAGTTAGGCAATGTATACAAGGTTTGTAAGCTGAATTGAACAATTTACAGCTTAAAGCAAGCTTCTGTTAGACTTAAGCTATAAGCAGTTAAATTCAGAACTCACATAAACTGGAATAACAAGTTGATGACTATAATTACGTTATATGTAGATAATTTCTTTGTATTCTCAAACAATTCTAAAAGTATAACTTTGTTGAAAAGGTAGTTAATATTTAAAACTAAATAAGTAGAGACTACAAGAAGGTAACATTTAGTTGGACCAACAAGATTATACAAATCAGGTGTTTAAAAGATTCAACTGTAAAAGTGTTTGCGCATTAGAATGTAAGCTGAAATTGATTAGGATACTAATATGTATGACAAAGTTTGCTTTATCAAAGACTTGTCGGTAGTTTTATGTCCAGATATTGCATTTGCAGTATGTTACCTACGTCAATTCAATAATGGTTATACACAATGCCATTGGCAGCAAGCCAAACAACAATTCAAAGATTGCACATTTTTCTAGAATAGTGCATATTCATGAAGGATCCATGATTTATATAAAAAATGACAATCTACATTTTGAAACAGAGATTAAATTTGCTGAGGAAATACCTTCTGAGTTTCATTTCAAGTGTTGTGCTATCAGATAAGAAGTAAATAAATTTAAATGTGTTATCATTAAAGTGTATCATGCTCCGCCACCCAATGGGAACTATGATATTTTCTTTAAAATCAGATATTGGAACATTGTTCAAAAATATCTGCCAATTTGTTTTTATGTGGAGACTTTAACATTGACTACTTAACAAGCTTTTTGCATAAAGACCTTTTTATGATATCTTAACTTGTTTCAATTTAAACTGTACTTCAAATGAGCCGACAAAAATATTTACAGACAGAGGTAAAACATCTATCACAAAAATTGATTATATAGTGACTAACGTAGATAATAGATCTCGGCATTCAAAAATTGTCCAAGCTAACTTAGGCAATCATCTAACTATGATTTATACCGTAAAATGTATGTATACCGATAAGTAAACCTAATTATAATAGAAGTAATAATTATAGAAAAATCAATAATAATAACTTAGATGAATTGTTTTTATTTTTAAGTAATGCTAACTTTGACAAAATTTTAAACTGCAACCATGATGACAGTGATGTCGATTTAATTTATAATAGAGGTCCGTAATAGCTATTTCTATATTGTTTTTAGTTCTAGTATTATAGTTGTACGTTCTAAATAAACTGTCAAATTCTTTTAACTAATAATACACATTGATAAATATACTGCGAAGGCAATGTTAAAATATTATTATTTTTAAAATGTTCTTTTACATCTATTCTGTAACGTAATCCTATATCATAAACATATATCGTAGAGCTTTTTGTTGCAGGCCAAATAATTTACTAGCATGTGGAGAATGGCCCCATGAAAGAATTCCATAGACTAATTTTGCATTAAATAGTCCATGATAAGCTTGTAATGCAACATTTAAAGGAACAACTGGAGCTAAGTCTTTGATTAAAAAAATAACTTTTGACAATTGATTTGCAGTAGTGGTTATATGGGTTTGCCACGTTAATTTTTGATCTAACTGTATACCTAAAATTGGTATGGCAAGCAGATTTGAATTTAGTTTTGATTGTGACAAAATCATATTTTCTGTCTTTTCCTGGTTTAAACTGAGTTTGTTTGCTAAGAACCATTGTCCTATTTCTGACATTGTGACTCTCATAGCATTTTCAAGATCCTCCACTTTACAATGTGTGTTGATAATGCTGGTATCATCAGCATATAAAATAATAGAGTTTTTGGTGCACTAATGAATATTATTGACATAAATCACAAATAGAAGTGGGCCTAATATTGAACTTTGAGGAATCCCGTGACAGACTCGTTGCAAGCTGGATGAATTGTTATTATGACATACCATTTGTGATCTATTTTTTAAGTATGATTTAATAAGTGCTGCATTTTCTTTACAAAAGCCATAATAAATTAGTTTCTCTATAAGAATGCTATGAAAGACACAATCAAAAGTTTTGTTAAGATCGCAACAGGTCAGCCCAAGATAGTTTCGTTCATCAAATGATTTAGATATGTATGACACTATTTCATTTATTGCTATGCCGGTGTTTAAACCAGATCTAAAACTATACTGATGATCATAAAAAAGATGATTTTGTTCAAAATAACTACTTATCTGTTTTGTAAGTAGAGATTCGTATATTTTTCTTAAAATTAGTAACAGCGAAATTGGTCTGTAATTAGAACATAATGTTTTGTCACCGTTTTTTATATATCGGTAAAACTTTGGCTAATTTTAAAGCATCCGGAAACTTATTTAGGTTTATTGACTCGTTTATTAAATTTGTTAAAGGAATTATGATAACGTTTAATATAGATTTGATTAATATTAAATTAATATCATAATAGTCTTTGCTATTTAGACTTTTATAGTCAGATACTATCTCTGACTTGGTTTATAGTAACTTCTTTAAATGCAAATTGTGTGGTGATATTTTTTTGTAAAAATGAATCATATGAAATATTAGTTTTGTCCAAGTTGTTAAGGATTTTGTCAGCAATATTTGAAAAATATTCGTTAAATTGGTTTGCATCTAACCCTGTTTCCTTGTTTTCACTGGTGTTGTGTTTTGTTTTAATAATATTCCACATAGATTTAACAGAATTATTGCTATTTTGCAGATATTTTTCATTCGCTTCTTTTTTTGCAGTTTTGATTTCTTTCCTATACATGTTCCTATAATTTAATAACATTTCCTTATTTGCAGTTGTAGGTGTACGGTTATAGTTACTGTAGAACAAAGATAATTGTTACTTTAACCTTCTCAATTTATTATTATACCAAATAATACTAAGTAAATGAAAGAATCATAGATGAATGCAAAATGTTGTGCATTACATGATTTTTTTTATTAATGTTTATGTTTTCGTTTTTTATAAATGAGAAATCAGATTTTTTAATAAGGTTATAAAACCTATTTTGTCCAATTTGTGTTATAGGCCTAAAATTGTGTACTACACGTGTTTCTATTATTTGTTTCTTAATTTTTAAATCTATTGATACTGCTTTATGATCCGCTAGATGTGGATCTATCACAAAGGATTTAAAATTATCTTTAAAATTGATTACAATATTGTCTATGCAATTGTTTTTGCGTGTATTTTTGGATATAGTTACCGACAATCCATAAATATTAATAATTTTGTTGAATCTTAAAAAAATTGTATCATTACTATTAAAATAAATATTAAAATCACCTAAAATTACAACTTTAAAATTAATTAAATTTATTCTGGACAGAACATTGTTAAAAATCTCTAAAAACATATTAAAATCTGATTTAGCTCCCTTATAAATTGTTACTATAATGACATTTAAATCAGGTAATTGTACTGATGCAATTTTATTTTTAAGTTTTTTCACAAGAGAATTTAACTATTTCACTTTTATTTATAAATTTAATATATTTTTTTTTAAATATCATTGCACTTTCATGCTTGTCAGTAGAGCGGGAGTAATGTGATGCAAGTACATAGTTACTCAAAGTTAAATGTTCATCAACTTCATTTTCAAGTAGCCAATGCTCAGTAAAACATAATATCCCAGTAAACACAGTTACGTTTAAGATACGTTTATTTTTAGTTATACACCTAAGTGTAATATTTGTTTATTTGTTAAGTATATTATACGGAAAAATGTCCGGCGACTAAACGGATATATCTCGTATATTTAGTGCGTAATATACGTACCGGTTATATGTATTTTAAACGTGTAATTTACACGTATTATCAACGTAAAAAATGCGTTAATATATAATAAAAATATTTGTATATTCTTTAATTATAGTAGACGTGTATTATAGGTTAAACTTTATCCGGCGAGAAGACATGTGTATGTTTGGATGCCTATACGAGGTAACGGACTCACATTGGGAAGAATTGGGTTACCCATCTGTTAACAAAGCGTATAACGAGTAAGTGAGTATATATTGAAGTAAGAACATATGATAGTACATCAGGTAATACATAGAGGGCCATTACAGTTCTCTGTAATGTACGTATAGATTGCTTTAACACTTCTTCCCAATTTATGGGTACATATAGTACATATTATAAACATTACAATAATGGTTAACACTTAAATATTACATGAAACAATACTTAATAAATCTCTAAGTTTTACAAACTTTTCATGGGATAAACCCTTTGTTAATATATCGGCCTTTTGCCTTTGCGTAGCAATATATATAACATCAATTTCCTTCTTTTGATACAAATTCTTAATAAAATTGTATTTAATATCAACGTGCTTCAAACGTTGATGTTCTTGCCTTTTTAGTGAAGCGATACATGACTGATTATCTTCAAACATTTTAATTGGTTGATTACAAGTGATATTTAGTTCACAAAGTAACTGTTTCATCCACATGACTTCAGTTGTAGCTGTTGCCAATGACACATATTCAGCCTCAGTTGAGGACAACGCTACTGTTTTCTGTTTTCTGATAGTCCAATGGACAATGTTTCCATATACTTCAATCATGAAACCAGATGTTGACTTTCTGTCTTTGGAGCTTCCTGCCCAATCGGCATCTGCATAGCACGTTATTATATCTGCCTTTTGCCTGTTATAAACCAAACCAAGATCCAATGTTCCCTTAATATATCTTAGTATACGTTTTAACCCATTCCAATGAGCTTCATTTGGATTAGATTGGAACTGACTGTAATAGCTAACTGCTATTCCAATATCTGGTCGAGTAGTGAGCATTACATACATTAAACATCCTATTAGTTCCCTGAATGGTTTTTCAATAACATTTTGTGGATCATCACTTTCCGGTGGTTTGCTTTCAATAGGCGTTCTAGCAATGTTGCAGTCTTCCATTCTGAATCTGATTAATAGTTTCTTTAAATAACTTTCCTGACTTAGATACATTTTATCATTAGTCCTTATAATTTTAATCCCTAAAAATACATTCAAATTCCCTTGATTTGTTACTGCAAATTGCATTTTCAACGCTTCAACTAATTTTTCAATCTCATCTTTTTTATTGCTTGTAATTATTATGTCGTCTACATACAAAAGTAAATACATACAAGTGCCTTTCTGATTTTTATAAAAAAGACAATAATCATTCTTTGATTGTTCTAGACCATATTGCTTTACAAACTTATTAAAGGTTGCATTCCACTCTTTAGGTGATTGCTTCAACCCGTATAAAGTTTTATTTAATTTATAGACATTGTTCTTTTCATGTGTCGTACATTTTGGAGGTTCAATATAAATATTTTCTTTCAACTCTCCATGCAAAAACGCATTTTTGACATCCAATTGTCTAGCCATCAAATGTTTGTTACAAATTATAGATAGCATAGTTCTTATGGTAGTCAAGCGCGCTACAGGAGCATACGTCTCCTCATAATCCATACCGTGAATTTGTGCAAAGCCTTTCACAACAAGTCGGGCTTTGTATTTGCATATGTCTCCAAATTCATTTCGTTTAATTCTAAACACCCACCTTGTTTTCAGAGCTTTACTTCCTTCTGGTAATTTTGTAAGCGTCCAAGTGTTGTTAATTTCTAATGCTGTAAGTTCCTCATTAACAGCATTTTTCCAGTCCAGTTCGTCCTCTCGACCATCCATGTCATCAATGTCACGTGGTAGATTTTCTACGTAGGCTTCAGCATGGAGTGCGAGACAGGAGGTATAGTCCTTCATCCAGACTGGTGGCTTTGTTTTACGTTTTTCGGTCGGTGGTGTGGAATTGGTTACATCTTCTTCCGAATCGGTGTCATCCTTATCATCATCGGAAACGCTTTCCAGATTTTCATCGGATACATTTTCGTTGTTGGTATGTATGAGGATTGTTTCGGAGTCGTTCTCGTCACGAGTTATTTTTTCGTTACTCCGATCATTTTCATTAAGAGTTTCTTTACTGTGCACGAACTTGTTCTCTTGGAACACCACATCATGTCCAACAATGATGCGTTTCTTTTCATCGTCCCACAGACGATATCCATTTCGTGAATATTCTACTAAATATACGTTCTTTGATTTTTTATCAAATTTCTTCCTGAACATTTTTGGAACATGTAGGAAACCAATACATCCAAAAATTCTAAACTTTGACAGATCTGGTTTAACATTGAACCACATTTGTGCAGGCGTCTTGTCTTCTAAACAGTCAGTAGGTCTTCTATTGATTGCGTAACATGCGGTGTAGATACTTTCGGACCACATTACTTTCCTCAATTTGGATCCCAGCAGCATTGTCCTTGCGGTGTCAACCAAGGTACGATTCATACGCTCCGCTACTCCATTTTGTTCGGGAGTGTATGGCACTGTTGTTTCCAGCAGGATGCCTTTCTGCTTACAGTAGTTGACCATTTCATTAGAGCAATACTCTTTGCCTCCATCGCATCGGAAACGCGATAGCCTTACGTTGAAGTGTGCGGTAGCCATTGCGATGTATTCTCTAAAACACGAAAAAACCTCAGACTTTTTCTCAAGTAAATACACAACATTGAAATGAGTAAATTCGTCAATAAAGGTTAATACGTATCTTTTGTTATTCCATGATGTTGGGTTGATCGGTCCGCATACGTCGCTGTGCACTATCTCGAGTTGGCGTTTCGATGATGGTCTCGATCTGTTGTGTGGTAACTTGGTCTGCTTCCCTTCGTAACATGTTGTACAGTCGAATTTGCCGTCGACCTTCAGTCCACTGAGTCCATGCCCCATCTCTTCTCGCACCATTTTTTGCAACGCACTTCCGGATACATGTCCCAAACGTTGATGCCATAACAATGACGATTCGTTGGATTTCTTCACAATATTTACTTCCGCGCGACACATTTCAAATTCGACAATGTACAGTTTGTTTACCTTCTTTCCAGTTATAATGACACTATTGTTATGGATGATTTTAACTTGACCATTTGCAAAAACAATTTCAAATCCAGACTTTTCCAACTTTTGAACTGAGAGAAGATTAAAGTTCAAGTCTCTCAAATAAAGCACTTTCTGAATATTACACAATGTTGATTTTCCATTGACAGTTGAATTTCCCTTTATTTTTCCGACTTTTGTTGCAAGCATTGAGATTTCCTGCTTTGCCACATGCATTTTGATTGGTTCAGTCAACGTTTCCACTTCACTATAATACTTGTCATTATTAACCATGTGTTCAGTAGCACCTGAGTCGAGAATGAACACGAGTTTGTTGTCATCATTTTCACTGACGTTATTAGCCGTTGCCAAAAAAGAAACACCAGCACTATATTCTTTATTTTGGCTCTTTTTATAAACTTCCTTTTTGATTCTGCAGTCAGCTTTTCTATGCCCACGTTTACCGCAGTTATTACAGCGATACTTAAACGGTACTCCAGTTGCGAAAGCAACTGACTGTTCACCTTGTTTTAGTGGTTTTTCATCACTTTTATTGTGTTTCAGTTTGGTTTCTTCATCAAGCAACTTATTCTTGACGAACTCCATTGTCAACTTGTCTTGCGACATAGTTTCTATCGCAGTGATTATGACATCATACGCTGCCGGCAATGTAAGAAATAAGTGACAAATTTTGTCTTCTGCAGGCATCTGAGCACCTGCTTCAGTCAGTTGGCGTATTAAGTTGTCGAATTTAAGAAAGTGCTCTTCCAAACTTGAACTTTTTAATTTGAGTGTTAGCAATTCCTTCCTTATGATAATTTGACTTGCAATACCCTTCCTTTCAAACACCGCTTTCAACGACTTCCAAGTATCGCTCGGCGTTTTCTTATCTCTTACATACTCTAAGTGACTATCGGCAATACTTTGAATGATCAGCGACTTACACTTCCTATCCTTCTCGTGTCGTTTATTCTTTTGATCAATAAGTGCAGATTTTTGCGCTTCTGTAGCACCTTCTTCAGGCTTGTAGTCATCTTCCTTTATTGGTTCAAGGCATTCTGAAAAGCCATATTCCTCCAATAACACATCGATTCGGAATTTCCAATTATCGAAATTCTTTCCGTTAAATACGGGTATTCGATAACGTTCTTCTTCTGAGCGATGCATGGTCTAACCTCAAAGACGACCGGTTACACGTGATTTTACACAAATTGACCAAAAACAACACGTTCTTATTTAACACACTTGTGGATTATTTGAATAGCATTAATTCGTTAATTTTCCCGCAATGATTACACAGATTAAATCAGATTTCTTTTCGCGATCGAAGGCCCATAACCTGTTAACAAAGCGTATAACGAGTAAGTGAGTATATATTGAAGTAAGAACATATGATAGTACATCAGGTAATACATAGAGGGCCATTACAGTTCTCTGTAATGTACGTATAGATTGCTTTAACACCATCCAAGTCGTGACCGGAGCGAACGTTGCTTAACTTTTGTTAACGCTGGTATTCGTACATGCCCACTCTGCCGTACTGCCTACTCACTTGTATATATAATAATGTAAAATATGTATATCATTCTAACATAAAATACAAAGTATTACATATAAATAAATAA
The DNA here is from genome assembly GCA_963932245.1 of Tachinus rufipes. NCBI lineage: Eukaryota > Metazoa > Arthropoda > Insecta > Coleoptera > Staphylinidae > Tachinus > Tachinus rufipes. Next base: position 75,474,111 of record OZ010744.1, read on the forward strand.
AACATTATATTATTTAACATAGGTATTTAAGAAAATAACAATTAAATTGAAAATCCATTTTGCTTTTTCAACCAGTCTTTTGGTGAATCTGAAAAATATACTGTGTATATTTCCACAGCTTCATATGAGACACATATGGTAATCTTTATTTCAAATAACTTGAATAGTTTGCTATTTGTATTTATAATACTATATATAACAACAGCAATCAATAATATTAAATTTAAATTTTAAAATAATAAATCGATAAATTGATATTAATGTTACTGTAATGGTTATAATTGCATTGTACAAGAAAAAATGGTGCACCTGACAAGTTATTTGAAACAAAGATGTCATTGCTTATTTTGAGACTTACCACAAATTAGGTATTTGATCTTAGTACTCCTAAACCTACGCTTCCAGTTCAATTAAACAACACTTCAACACTGTTGTGTAACAACAAACAACTTAAAACTGTATCGGATATTACAACTATTAACATTATGGTTGATAAAAAATAAATAAAATGATGAATCATGCATCTCAACATACACTTTGCAAACTATATTCACGAGTTCGGGTAGCCTCGGACGTACAAACATTGAAGACAAAATTGCTCGGCAAACTAAACCCAGAAATAATAAACGTTAAATATACGTAGATATATTCTGCAGGTTATTTATACGAGTATTCTAATGGTTAATATACGTATATTAATCAACAGTGGAAATAAAAGAAAAAATTAACGTATAATATACAAATATACATATCTTACGTGTACAAGAAATGTATATTATACGAATACACATATACCATATACGCTTTTTACACCATATATACGTGTAATAAACTTTTATTATCTAAACCTGTGTTTACTGGGATATTGTAATAGTCGCCTATATCATTTAAGTACATTTCGATTTCATTGCATTTATTCCTTATACTTTGTATATTGATATGAAATATGTTTAAATTGTCAAAATTATCTATAATATTGACGATCCTTGTATTGTTCTTATTATATTGTGGTTTTTTTTATGTGGCCCTTGAAAAAATATAACGGCTAATTTTAATTCACTCCGGCCAGTTCTCTGGATTCGTCAGTACACTGTTTTCTTTAAAATCCGCACTAATTTTATAACTCAAATACGATGATTTAGTTTTAAGACCATACCGACCGCTACCTTGATTTGTAGTATTTGAACAAAAAACGGCAACTTCCCCTTCATCGCTGCTTCTACAAATAATTTGATAATCGATTTATTTTTTTACCAGTACATTTAGAAAGGATTAAACTATGATATGTCGAAGTCTTTTTTGTGAAAATATATTTGCAAATAGCATCAAAATGCATTCAAAAATACAGAAAAACGCATTTATTTCTATATTTGATGGGTTTTTTCGGCTATTTCCTAACTATTATTTGACTACAGGTCCTCTCATATTTTTATTGTTTATTAATGACCTAGTAAATTACATCTTACCAATCACTAATATTATAATATATGCTGATGATACATCATTTTTAATATCTGCTGATAGTTTGGATCAACTTCGTATTAATGTTGAAAATCCAGCTGCTCAGTTTCATCAATGGTGTGAAAAATCATGTTAATGGTAAACATCAGCAAAACAGTTTGTATATATTTTCGTAACTCAAATAGCAACATTGGATTAACATTTGCAATGAACAATCTAAATATCTCATCGGAAAATAAAACTTAGTTTTTAGGTTTAGTAGTGGACAATCTTTTAAATTCTACCACCTGGAACATGTATGTAAAAAAATTAACTCAGGTTACTATGCAATATCTCAGTAGAAATCATCAGTAGACTTAACGGGTTTTCTTAATGCATATATTCATTTATATATAGTCACCTAGCATATAACGTCGTTCCTTGGGGAGCAGCATCTAACTGGCAAAGAGTTTTTATTGAACAAAAATGAATTATTTGTCTTATTTTTAATATAAACCATCGAGATTCATGTCGACCATTTTTTTTATTACATATAACATTTTAAGTCCGCCATCGATATACATTTATAGAACACTGTTAATGTTCAAGCGAAATATCTCAACATTCTCAAAAAAATCCGATTTTCACAAGTATCATACACGCCATGCTAGTCACTGCTAATAGTACTTCATAACTCTTCTAAATTTGATCGCCATATTACATGGGAGTCCTACTGTACAACAAACTACCAATTCAGGCACAACATATGAATCTCAAGGACTTTAAGACTTTTATAAAATCTTTTTTACTAAAAAAATGTTTTTACTCTGTTCAGGACTATTTTAATAATTAATAATATATATTCTTGTGTTTACTTTTAGCTGTTTTTATCTTGTGATATTTTTTGTAACTTTTGTATTATGTATTTTGTAAATTTTAAACTTTATGTATCTATGACATGTATATTTTTAAAATGGCCTAATACCAAATAAATTATTATTATTATTATTACAAGGTACAAAAACTTTAGATTTAACATTCAAAAAGTGAAAAACGGATTTAGAGCGTTTTGTAGATGCTGATTGGGGAAGCAACAAAGACATCCTGTTTTATACAAGATGTGTTTAAATTCTATGGTTTTGCAATTTTATGAGAGAGCAAGAAGCAAAAAACTGTAGCCCTTCTAAGCATGGAAGCCTTCAAAAAAGTTATTTATTTAAGAACTTTGTTGCAAGAATTGACAGGTACAGTTTACTATATTACTTTGTATAGTAATAGTCAAAGTGCTCAAAAGCTGGCAGGTATACACCATTTTGTTTGCGAAGTTATTACTAATAATTATGTGGAAGTTTAAAAGTACTTTTCTACCAACCAGTTGCTGACGTATTGACTAAGAATTTGAATATCAGAAAACAATGTTCAATTTAGTAATTTAAGTTTAACATTATTGTAACTTTTTTGATATAGTTAGAACATTAAAAAAATATATCATGTATGTAGTGCCGTCTAGCTATAGTTAGTACTATATAATACTTTATGTAAGCTTCTTACAATGAAAAGAGTTTTGTCTGAACAGTATACTCAACACAGAAGAACGTGTTAGAAAAAAATACACACTTTTTTATAACACGTTCTTGTACAACTTATTGAGAATGTCTAAATATACCCAGTGAGCTTAAACTTGATTTATCATTTTTGGTTGAAAACATGAGTTTGTTTTGTCTGATGAAAATAGACTTGCTGCTTCTATCGGGTGTTCTAAAAAATTAAAATTTTCTGCTCTATGTAACACTATCAAAATGTATCATACTACGCACATTAATAAAGGGTGCATACTCTGAAACGTTAGTGTATGTGTCTCATACTCGCTAGGAATTTACATAATTACATCATTTATTAAATTTAAATATTAAATTTGTTCCGGTTATCTGATTCAAATAAAACTCATTAAAACGCTATTGCCTGTCCGTGTAAAAGTATACCTATACTACAACATTTCTTACACACACACACACAGTTTAGTCACAGTAGCTCTTAATATGGGACATAAAATCTATAATAGATAGTGTGATTTTATATAAATTGTCTCTCTGACCAGTGAGATACTAGACACGGACGTATGGTGCATACCATGAAACATAATGTATGTGTCTCACACTGGGTGAAAAGCAATTTTTATAAAATATATCATTTATTAAATTTAAATGATTAATTTAATTCAATTAAAACGCTCCAAAAATGCCGTATCTTGTTTATATATGCAGTTAGTTAACTATTTAACTGTACTACACGCCCCCGTATACACCTAACAGTTTAATATTCCTCGTAATAAGGGGCATTGCGTTACTACTTTTAATAAATTTTTATACCTAACATGTATAATTAATTGTTGTTAATTGTTAAATTATAATGTTATTTAAATTGTCTCTTTGACCAGTAAGATGCTAGGCACACTGATGAAGGATGCATAACCTGAAACACTCGTGTGTGTGTCTATGGGTGGATAGGCAATTTACGTAGAGTACATAATTTATTAAGTTTAATTTTTTTGTTAAAGTAATCAATTGTACGACTTAAATTTTTCTATCTGTCTTCTAGTCAACCTAATGTGTACACCTATTATAGTACTAGCACTTTTAAGCACAAATTAGGAAGGTAAACAAGCTTTACAATCTTTTTACAAAATCTACAAAATTAATATTTTATTTGTCGAATTAAAACCTTTTCTAGATACTTAATAAATTTATATACCAGTACTAAGCGTTAATTAAACCGAGAATTTTAAATAAAAATATTGATGTAGTTTAGAATAGCTGTAAAATATTAAGCAAAAAAATATTATTTTATAAATAAATCTTACCTCTCAGGATGTCTTCAAAGAAGTAATATTTTGGGTAATGATGTTGCAAAAAATAATAATAATTGTGATAGATGTCAATAATTTATATAGTAGTCATTTTTATAATATACAAAGATTAAAATGTTATTATAATACATTTATTTTACAGAAATTGTGCACATTTATTAATTTAATAAAAAAAAGTAAATAAATATATCTTTTTTAAATATTATTAACATGCCTGATTTATAAATTATATATTTTTGTACTTAACATGTATATGTTTATATACAAATAAAATTCCTTTATACATTTATTGAATTTGGATCCAAATAAATGTTGCAAAATTTAATCTAGTTTGTAATAATGTCAAGAGGGACCTAAGCTATTCTAAAGCCCATTTATTGGTAACATAGACATTGATGTGATTATTTCTTCCTATCTCTGATAAAACTATTGAGTATTTTCTCATATTACAAACATATATTCTAAAAGAGTAAGAAATCTAGTATGGCCTACTAGATTCGATTGTTGGGAGTTATTGTACGCGAGTTGGAATAGCCTTTCATCTCATCTACTTGTAAACTATTTATTTACAATGCACGAGCAATTTACCCTGTTAATTGCTACATTATAATTATAGCAACTACCTGCTTAATAGTTCTAATATTAAGGAATGTCTATATAATAATTTTTAAAATAAAATAAGTAGTTGCTGACATTTTTCTATATACAATATTAATGGCTTTACTTGTAATTATTAATAATAGAGACTATACATAATTAATTAGACATGTAAGAATTCTATCTATATATCTACAGCTAATTGAAATAAATTGACTAGATATTTACAAAAATAAATTAACATAATCAGTCAAAATAATTAGAAGGAGTATAATGTGCAACTTATTTGTGCTGGAAAGCGAGATCGGCCCTTCTGCTTTTTGAAAAGTGTTTAAATGTCAGCCTCCAGAACGCTATCCGAAAGTCAGGACTATAAAACGCGTAAATAAATGGATTGATGGCTGAATTGATCCAGCCTAGCCAGGTTAAATAGCCCATGGCTACTTTATTAGTTTCACTGATTGGCAGGAATGGCGTGAGAAGGTAATAGATGAAGAAGGGTAGCCAGCAGGCAATAAATCCACCAACTACTATGCTTAATGTTTGGGCCGTCTTGGTTTCTCTGCGGAACGAGGAGACTCTGGCTGCCGGTTCATAGTTTAGTATGGAAACGTCCAGATGCATCGTTTCCTGTTTGGGTCTTGTAGATAAGGTAGTTGTTGCGTATAATGATGACGTTCTTTGTGGTGTTGTATGGTCGCCGGTGAAGGAATAATTCATGTTTGAGCGAAGAGAGCGTGAATGGTTGCTGTTTTTACGAATTTCCGGTGTCGGTGGTGTTACTATGTGATTGGTCTGATTTATTGCATCCGTTGTTGCGGCACTGAAACATATTTTAATATTTGGTTAAAACATTTTTAATAAATTTAAAAATTATCGGCACTGTTAAATAGTTCAAATTTAATATAATTTATTCATGCAATTTCAATTCAGTTAATTAAGTTGTTTGTAGTGTAATTGAAAAAAATCTCAAATATGCAAATTGCTATTGTAATTCAATAGATTAAAACTACAATTGACAAATATTTATATTGTATTTGAACACACAAGTTTGCTGCATCTGCCATTAATTTAGCAATATTCAGAATCCTTTGATGTTATAGTTTCAATGATAAACATATCAAATAATCTAAATTAACATATCTTGTTGTTTTGGTATGCTTAGAATAGTTCTCACGTCTTAGTTCTGCATTAACATACTAACGTAAGGTACGTCTGGTGCAAATTGATTATAAATTATTGCCTTGTAAAAGAAACTGTTTCACAGTTGCGTTTGAGTCGGATTTTCTAGGTTTACGTTTATTGGTTTATTATTTTTTTTCCAATGTATGCTATTTACTGATTTCTGATGCGGACTATTTTGTTGTGGTAGTCGAAGAAGGCCTGCTACAGCTTTTATCTCTGAGTCAAAGTGGTAGAGTTGTTTTCCGAGTATGCTTAGCAGATAAAGCTGAAGGCTCACTTTGTTGATGGGTTGAAACTGTTTGTAAACTATCATCCTCATCTGCCAGTGGCTATGATTCGGAACTGACGGATGAGGAACGACGAGGCAAGAAAAACCAACTAGGTTTTCTAGCAATGGCTGAATATCTTGGAAACGTGACTCTTGCAAAGGTTGCTAAAGAACTGCAATGTGAATGATGTGAAATGTTTAAGCAACTAAATTTTATAGAGAGAATACTGACTAAGAATTTTGCAGGTTTATGGGCAATGATGATGTCCTCGACAAAAAGGGGTGTAATTTGATTCCTCTCCTTTCCTCCCCCACTCTTAAAGGTTATTTTTATTTCCGTATTTAATAATTGGTAAACTATTCTTAATTAGGTGTTACTATTGGAGGATTAGAGTAGTTAGAAAACTACTCTAATCCTCCAATTTTACTAATGTTTCCGTGATTTTTTTATTGATTGGTAGAAAGCAGTTTATTAAGATTTCTTTGTGTGACGCGGTTATCCACATTGTACGCGAGCTATTTTTTCTTCAAGATCCGTTAGGCTGGCTATAGATACTCAGTTGTTATATTAAAGTGGCGCTTGCGCAATAGTGTTTAGAAATCTATGTGTCAGTACTTTCTAACCGGGTTGGCTATTACATAACGTAGTTTTTATGTGAGCGCGTTTTTGTCATGGCCACCACAATTGAAACTCCAGCCGCATGTAAAATTCGATTTTCACCAAGCTGAAGGCAAAATTGCAACTGAAATTTATCAAAGATTGTGTGTTGTGATGCAAGATTTTTCCGGGAAGAAAGCCCGTAACAGATTTGTCAAAAAAGTAAACAAAGTGAAACCCTTAAACCATTACAAAGAGCAATAGAAAACGAAAAAAAAAGCATGTTGTCATCAGGCATTGTTCTTTTTTATAATAAAGAATGATCTTATGCAGCTAAGACAACAAATAAACTGCTCAAGAATTTTGGATGGGAGTTGTTCAACCATCCGCCCTACAACCCGGACTTAGCAACAAGCAACTTCCATTTGTTTACTAAGATGAAAAAATGGTTGGAAAAACAGTGTTTCAAGAGTAACGCTGAAAACCCATGTACAACATTGGCGGACAATCCAAGCGGCAACGTGATATGAGGAGAGTATAGAAGCTGTTGCCCCGTTTTAACAAATGCCTCAATGTGGGTAGCAACTACGTTGAAAAATAGCTCACTTGTATGTATGAGTAACTTTTGTGAATAATAAAACTTTTCTTGTTTTATCTGATTTGTTTTAGCCAGCTTAATGAAATAGCCCTCGTAGAAAATACTTGCTGTCACAGGCTTGACGGGTGCTTCAAGGTTTAGGTTGTAGTTCAAAATAAAAATTTGAGATTGTAGCTACTTTTGATTTTTTGCTTTGAATGTTGTGGTAAAAAATTGTAAATATGCGTTTGCTATAATTAAGTTCATTATAAAATTTAACAAAAAAATTGCTATCCAGCTCTTCAATAATTCAATTCTGACCAAACGCGCCAAGAATACCAAGCCTTGTAAGTTTTCGTCATGTAATCTAAAAGCACCGTGCTAGTTGGGCTTTATAGACTAAACATTTTTATAGACATCATGCTTCATGACAGATGGATTACATCTTTATCATTTACATCAAACAACGCTCTTTAAAAGTGGCAGCAAGGTGCTTACGGAGCTGTTTTTTAAACACTGCAGTGATAAACGTACCATAATCACCTAACATAATTATTGTGGCACGTCACGCACCAAACCGTATAGTATCTACTTCTGTGGGTGTTTAGCCTTAGGTTTCTTTCTTAGGCAGCGGGTAAGTAGCTATTGGGCAAACATTTCAGGTATTTTTCCATAATAAGATATTTATTGTTGTTCATAGACATAATTCCAATAATCCCATCTAAATGTTTTTTATTTAATTTCACACCTAATTTGTGCACGTGGTGGTGAATAAACTGAATGATGCTGCTAAACTATTTCTAAACATCCTGTTGGTCATTTCTTTTGTACAAGAATATTAAGCGCTAGTTATTACCAAATGCAAAACTAAACTAAATCCTAAATAAAATAAATTGATGTATTGTCTATTACACACACTATGTGAAGTACTAATTCCAAAAAGGGGTAATTATTTTGTAAATCGTGCTATAATACCAACATGCCACTACCATAAAAACTTTGCTTGCAGATAACTCCATGCAGATAACATTATTTTATGGCACTTATCCCCTTTTTGCAGTTAGCGAATAATATATTTTCTACTAAAAGGTAAAAATAAAAGATAAATATAAATTAAAAATTACCATGCATTGAAATGGCCAGAGATATACCTGGTGCATCGAATATGCTCTTCGCAATCCGATGAACCTCTGTCAATATCTGATTCTTCTTTGGTATTTATAACCAATTTTTGGCTTTTCTAAAAAGAAATAAAAATGTATTATTTTCTTACCTTTTTAATTAATTATTTAACTTTACATACCCTGGTTCTTCCTTCAATGTTTGATAATTGGTCATGGCGTTGAGCAACGACGCATGAAATGCGTACGTATACGTAAAGCATCACAACCATTGGAATGAAAAATGAGCCCATGGCAGAGAATATCACATAGCCAGTGTTTTTATTATAGCGGCATTCAAAATCTTCGTGCCTTCCACTCTCATACCTATAAATTCAAATAAATATATTAATATTATTTATATTAAAGAAATCATATATCATAAAAATAGTATGTTTATAAATGACAAAATACATAAAATATGTGTTAAACAATGAAAGAATCATAAAATATAAATATGTATATGTATGTGGTTATTAAATATTTTTTTAATAAAGCTTCATAAGCTGAATTTCTCAACAACAGAAATCATCATAAACTCGGGTGTACTTTAACACTACTGCAAATCTATGTTTGATTTATAATAACAAACTTTTAAACAAATATGTGCAAAGTAAATCATTCATTCAAGAAAGAATTTTTCCAAATCCAAGAAAGGTAGTTACGTGTGTACCGGAACACAATTGGACCAGGGCACTTTGTTATAATTATATTGGACAAAAGTTTTTGAAAAAAGTAGACAATTTAAAGAACAGGCAGCACTTAGGTTTCTCGACAATAACCAAAATCAATCAATCCCCAAGTCTTGTTGATGAGGCAATAGATAAAGATTAATTGCCCGTTGGCCATGAAATTTAAAGGTTAAATTCAATAATATATTTATTATTTCGTGCAGATCTATCGACATCATTGTAGGGCAACCTTTTTTTGATTTTGATTCTGTGATTCTGAAAATAGGAACCCGAGAAAAACTAACTGGGATTTATATAACAAACTACTAGTAAGACAATTTGGGGTTTGTCTAAAGGTAACAAGAAAGTTACATGAATAATTGCAGACTCGATTGTTAACTTTATATATAAAAACCAAAAAAGCTAAGAAATTCAAAGAATGAGAGAAACTGGAAGAGAGACATGACACGAAATTTTGGAAAGAGATAGAGATATATAAAAACACACACCGTAGGAAAGTGGTGTACAAAAATATGATTCAGTAAACACACAAAAAACGACAATCTATTTTACATAAAAATAAAACACAAAAGACCTAAAAAACTCTTGATGACAAAAAAAGTAAAGTTTTTTTTTTCGGTTACAAGAACCGATGATATTTTAGGGCTTACGCCTGTGTTACTACCTTACAAGCTGCCTTTGAATATGTACCTGAAAACAAATGTAGGGTTTTCTATTAAGATGTGTCATTTTAAAGTTTGCGCCGTTTTTGTAGTTGTAAAGATATGAATATTATTTTTTTACAGTAGAAAAGTAAAAACTATCCCATTTACAAAAATGATACGATATACGCTTCAACAAAGAATAGAAATAGTGAAAATTTACTACAGATATGGTGAAAATTTAGAACGGGCTACATGTCACAAAATTGGAGAAACAATAGCACTATTGCCTCAGCCTCGAACGTGTTATTTCGAGAAAACATTAATTGGCCGCCTAGGTTTTGTGATTTATCACCGCTAGACTTTTTTCTGTGGGGCTACGATAAAGACAAAGTTTACGCCAATAATCCCCAACAATTGAAGAGCTCAAAGATAATACTCGGAGTGTTATTCCCGAAATAGCAAAATAGAGCAACCAATGTGCAATGTGTTTTTTTTTATAAAATAAAAATTACATTTTCTAATGGAAAACCCTATATGTAGATATTGACAAGGTTTAGTATCTGGTCCACCCACACTGTCAAATTCAATAAAATTAAAGTTAAATGAACATTAATCATGTATTAGACTAATGTACGTAATTAATAAATGTCAAAACTTCTTAAAAAAATCTGTTGGAGCTAGGGCTCGAACCTACAACATATTATGCGCTGAGACTCGAGCGCTTTATCCAACCAACCAAAACAATGGTTATATGTAAAATCTCAAAAATACGACTATTAAATTAAAAAAAAAAAATGAGTGTTGGCATGGCATGTTTGCTAATAACAAAGGCAATAAGATCATGATGAAGTCAAATTTTATAAGAGAATATTGCATTAAAAAAACTTGTGTCAATCTAGTACACAGATAGAGACAAAAGCATTACACCATCCTTGAGCAAACATCCTCAGCTTTTTCAAGCAGATGTGACTGCTAAGCATTGATAACAAATATTAGAACACGCTAAATTTGGATACCAAAAAATAAAGTGTAGAACAACAAGGCAAACCCAGTTTACTAAAATAAGTAGAACAAAAAAACCTAAACCTGCTTTTAGTATCCTGAACAAAACCGGAAAAGAAATAATCTGAATCAAATTACAAAAATCTTACGGGATTGATAACTGGAAACTGTGATTTGAATAAGCATATGCATACAACGGGAAAAAACTTTATTACATCTGCTGAGTGAATGTAAGACATACAATATGATGATCAACTTCTTAGCAATATCTCTTGGACTTAATTGAAGAAACAAAACTGCTAAAGAAGTGTCTAACGTACCCATATGGTAACGTATTTTGGTTGCTAATTTTAGAATATAATATGTCAACGGGATTGCAAAATCATATAAAATTTTAATTGATAGTTGTTCAATAAAGTGTAACTAGTATAATTTTTGATATTATGTTGTGATGATAGCTACAAAACTTTTTGGAAAGCTATAGCTTCAATACACAAAGTAGATAATTTAATAGAATAAAATATAAACTTTCCAATTATTTGTACGTCTATATTTATTTACTAGCAAAAAAAAAATTTCAAAAATATGTTGCAAACATTTTTTTTTCAATTTTAAAATATGATATTTTAGAATTACTTAATATATCACAACAACTTAAAAATGCCTTTGAGTTTTGATGAGTAAAACCAGATTTGCTAAAACTATCATATATTGAATACAAGATTTAAGCAGTCTGTGAACATTGACCTCGAGTATTTGCGGATTATAAAAATCAAAATAAATTATAAGTTTCGGAATTAATAAATTTGCAAAACTAATAAATATTTTTTTCAAAATTATGAGTTTATTAGAAAGATTGGACATTTTCATTTAAGAATAAAACACAACATCATTCAAATGAATGCCACGGCTGGCTCGACAATAACCCATCCGATTAACCCAATTTTTTATTTCATTTTTGATTGTTTTTGCTGTGGATGGTTAGCGTAACACTTATCTTTAAGGTCTCCCCTAAAAATCCATCGGGGTCAAATCGCAGCAAGTGGTTTTGTTAAAACCAAATGTCATCCATTTCATACTCTTCAATTTTTGGAAACTAAAATTTGTTTAGCATGATTCAGTAACGTTTGCTATTGACGGTAACGGCAGCTCCTTGCTTATTTTTAAAGAAAAATGACTTAATAACGCCGCCGGATCAAAAACCACACCAAACGGTACCTCGTTGTAGATGCATAGGCAATAGTCATGTGTGGATTTTCTGATCCCCAAATGCGGCAGTTTTATTTTTGACATATCCTCGGAGATAAAAATGAGCTTAATCAAAAAACAAGATTTTTCGATAAAAATGCTCATCTTCGGCCAAACGATCTTTAGCCCATTGGGCAAACTGAAAACGCATCGAATAGTCATGAAACGTCATTTCTTGGACTAGTCGAACTTTGTAAGCCTTGAAACAGAGGTCTTTATGCAAAATTCTCCTCAGAGAAGTGCGAGAAATGTTCAATTCTTGAGAACGATGATTTGAGTAGAAGACTCAACACTTTGCAAGTAAGTTTTCATTATTTTCAACTTTGTTCAAGTGTCCCATTTTTATTTTTATATAATTGTAGTTTTTAGAAAGTATAAAGTATAAATAGTGCTATTAACTGTAAAATTATAAACAAAACTTTTGGTTACTGGTAAAAATAATTTTAAAAAACAAAACCTTGAGAACAACAGTAATTATTCTAACCTTTGGAATAGTTAAAAAACATATCACGCAAAAAATAGGTGAGCTAAAAAGTTAAGTAATAGTGTTGTAGAAGATGAAAGAGTTAACTATTCGGTATTATGTATATTAAAATCTCAAGAGGAGACAGAAAGTCATTGGTCGATAGCCTTTTTCATATTTGTACTCATTTTTACTTTACTTTTAAATATGTATATGAAATTAATTTGTTTACTACTACTCTCAAGAGGAAGAAGATAAATGTTACTACATTTAATATAATCTTGAACCCATTACCCAAACATTTGTTTTTTTTTAGATTTTTGTCTTTCTGTACTATGCACAATCTCTAAAATTTATGAACAAATCACATAGAATATGGAATTTTACAAACAACTAGTATATTGAATAGAATACACCATAAGTTGTAAAAAATAAACCATTAAAATCACTACCAGTCATGAAAAAAAAACATGTACATCAAGTAGTAGATAATAATAACATGTGTGCTAGATTATTCTTTAACATGTCAAGTGGTATTAATGGTTAATTAATAACAAATTATAAAGATATGAAAAGTCAGAGAAAAAAACAAAAATAATTGTCCACTTCTTGTTACCAAAACTATTAATAAAAAAAATGTAGTTATTTTTTATTCTAAATCATTTAAAAAATAATTCAAATACTAATTGAAATAGTTTTGGTACATTTATAGTAGGCATAAATGTAATTTATTGTTAGTATGCTTACAATGACAAGCAATTTTAATTTTTAAGTAGTAATAATTAATTTATAATTTTTAAAAATTGATGTTTTGGAAACAAAAGAAAGTACATTACTTATACTTCTATAATAATATTTGACCATAAATCTAATAAATATGTTAATTAGTATTAATGTTAACACGGCGAAACTTGAATGTAAGGCAGTAGTAGTATATAGTAAGTTTTTCAAGAATAATTTTATGTTTTTATGATATTATAAAGTAGTATATTCAATATTGCTGTTATTTGATAAAATTTGTTTATATTTATTATATGATAAATTATTTAGACATCACTAATTGCTTTTGTTAATAACCGGTTTATTATTGAAATTAGATAGATTACATTTTTGAATTATTTATTATGTATGTATTCTGATTTATTAATACAAATATATATAGAAAAGCAGAAACAATTAAAAATATCCTGTATATGTTTGTTTTATTTCCGTTTTTAACAAAATATATAAGTAACATTTTAATACACAGGAAAAAAATATACATACTTGACTTAAGAAAATGTAAGATTGAGCATGTGTGGGACAGACCAAGAGAGTGCTAACAAATTACCTTGAACACTACTTGTCAAAAATACACACCAAGAACACGTAGCCCAATTTTTATCAACATTTTAGATGTGAATGTGAATAATTAAAATTTCAACAAAAAATTATGATAAAGTTTTTGATTAATTTACCTTGTTATATAAAATTAAATAAAAATTGTTTATTTTGATAGATTGTTTAGTTTGTTGTTATTTCCTCATTTAAATTAAAATATGACACGAGTTTGTTTTTTCAACAAATAAACGATTTCAAACTCGATAGAGTAATCGGGCTCAGAGGTTAGTCAGAAACAACGGTGGAGATTCTTCAAATTGTTGCAATTTTCAACAACAAGAACAAATGGAAAACTAACTAACTAAGGAATCTCAGATTTAATCATTTGCTTTAAAGTAGTACCGCTCATTCCTTTGTTTTCTTTACTTTTCACTATAAAAAGTGCCGTCTGAAATGGTGCAATCAGACGCTACAATGGGTCGATCAATTGAAGCAAGTTATTATTAGAGACAAATTGAAATTTTGTTTGTATATATGATAGTTAGACGTTGCCGAGGAGAACAAAAAATTTTACAGTTGGCTGTAGAACGACATACAGCTATTACACGCGGGGTGATAGTATGGCAATTGCGTATAGAAGTAAATCTCTAATGTTTATTCCAGCAACATTAAACGCAAATATCTACGTTAACTTGGTTCTAGAAGCAACATGAATGCCCTATTTGAGAAAGTTGAAAATCTATTTTCCAAAAGGATAAAAGGTGCATACAGCTAGGGTTACAATAAAATTCTTGGAACTAACTAATGCTGATTTACTTCTATGGACGTTCTGCAGACCTATTACCTATTGAACACGTGTGAGATACAATCAGTTGTCTGGGCCATCTTCAGCCACCCCCGCTCACTTTATCTGATATTTGGATAAGTAATTAAAAAGCTTTGGATTTAATTTCTAAAGCTAAAATTGACAATTTTATTTCTAAGATGCCTAGTCGAGTTGCTGAGTGCTCCAAAAATTGTGAAGGGAAAACTCATTATTGTAATAAAAGAACAACTTTAATTAATCATTTCTAAGACCCATCTGACACGAGACAGATTAATATTAATGCAACGCGGCTTAGTAGGTTTTTAATGCAAGAAAATAGAACATGTTCTAATTTCTTGGCAAACCAAGATGCGCCCATAATTGTATATTAAATGTAATATTAAAACCAGTCTTGTGTCAGACGGCTCTTAATGTAAATAACTTACATATCTGAAATTTTCATAAAAATAGAGCTTCTTGGTGTTGTTTTACTTTTGGCAGTCAGTATATAAATGAAAATATATTTTTTTTGTAATAACAACTTTAATCAAAAAAGTTTTTTCTTTTTCTTTCTACTCCAATTTATATTTAATAAATTATTGTGTGTTTTGCTAATTTGAAATGTTTCGTTTTTTATTACAATCACCAATACAATTTCTTAAAAAACATTCGAATAAATTTTATTTCTTTCTTGTTACACTTATTCGTTAAGAAAGTTGGTTCACCGTAAGAAGCATATTGGAAACAAGATTTAGATTTATTTTATAAATCTGTACTTAAGAAAGCATTGTTTATCCGACACCATGTATAAATAAGTAGGGGTGGATTACTATTATTTTAATTAACTAAAATGAGAAATTAATGATATGATTTAAATGTCTAAAAAATAAAGCATGTACAAAATGTTAAATATTAAGTATGTGTTTTAGTTCAAGCCCATATTTAATTATAAATATATAATATATAAATACTCTGCAACATGTCAAATATAGGTTTATGAACAATTAGTTTCCAAATGAACGCCCAATTAAGTCATTCTAAATTACGTATTAATGTCCAATATTATGACTTTTTCAATCAACGATTATAAAATTATATTAAGTTTTTGTAATTAAAACTCAATATTATATTTAATTAAAATAAGATGTTAATCCTTATTATTTTAGAATTGCAATATCATAAGAGGTGACTGTTGCTGATCCCAATTCAATATTTGCAAATCATAATAGGGGATCCTGTCACACCTGATTGTTTACTAACACGTAGCTATAAATATCTTTGCGTGCGATTATCCCAGCCATTCTTCGTATTATTCAATAGGATTTCTCGCGATCAAACATTGGCTCCCCGTTATTAAATGGAATGCGATCTGTCGTGATATAACATGTCTTAGCGTATCATATGAAATTAAATCTAGATTAAATTCGGACTAAATCAAATTTACCATCCAAACATAGGAGGGCACGTAATGAGGGCCGAGCTTATCCACACAGCAAGTATCATGGAGAAAGCCAGCCGTTTGGATCGACGCTTCCTGGAGTAGCTCAAGGGCTGAGTGACTGCTAAGTACCGGTCAACGCTGATTGCGCACAGGCTGAGGATCGAGGCCGTGCAGAGGAGGATGTCCAGCGAAACCCATATATCGCATAAAATCCATCCTAGTTTCCATACACCTGAAAGAAGAATTATATTTAGTTATACCAAATCATATAGAATGACTATTTTTGATTTTACAAAAGGATATATTTTTACAGCACTGTTTATGTGCTGTTCCTGGCAGACATTACTAATTAGTTGGCATTCCTATAACTAACAGTTAATTATTATTGTAAACAATTTTATTAATGTATATTTGCACATTAAATTTATATGAAAGAGTATTAAACATTAATGAGTACTTTGAGCAGAAAACTAATAAATATTTAAAATAGCCTTGAATCATTTACTACTTAAATTGGATATTCAAGAGTCAGCTAGTGATTTATATAGTTTCTAACATAATGAAGTTGCAGTAACGGCATATTTAAAAACATGAATTAATTTAGATAATGGTTAACTGAAAACTACAAATATTATTACACGATAAAAGTAGCAACATTGATGATAATAAAACTTTTAACCAGTGGCGTAGCTTCAAACTCTGGGCCCCCCCGCAAGAATTTTCTTGGGGCCCCTATCGTGTTTGTATTATACTTACAAAATAAAATTTTTACGCCTTAGACTCGTTTCACACGTATGGGGTTCCATTCGGTTCGGTTCGTTTTTGGTTTGATTTCGTTTTTTTTTTTTTTTTTTTTTATTAGGTACCTAATAGATACAATATAGCACCAAATACTCCCCCATAAAGCAATGAGAGGGTGCTCCCAATGAATTATAGTATTCTTCTTTCGTTTTTTTTTTCTTCTGTAGAAAAACAACGTGGCAACAATTTGATTTTTTTTTATTATGATTACTACTAAGCCTACGTACAAAAAAAAAACACAAAACCCAATATGGACCGTGTATGTGTGAAAAAGTTTCATTTGTTTTTGGTTGCAACCAAACGTATACATTTTTTTACTTGACTTGATTGATGTGTTGATAAATTTTTAATCTTTAATCCAAATATTGGATTAATAAAATAAAATGAGATCTTTATAATCTAATAAGTAAATAAAACAACTACTATGTTTTTACCACTAATTTATTATGGTAAAAACATAGTAGTTGTTTTATTTACTTATTAAATATGAAGTACCACATAGTAACCGTCGCAACCATCTTGATGATCTTTATAATCTACATTCGTATTTTATTAATTAAATATATTAACGACCGGTTTTGACTATGTAGTCATCTTCAGGTTTTTGCATTGAAAACTAAACGTTGAGTGAAGTTAAGAGTTGTTGTTGCACTTGAAATTGATAAATTGAGGGAATATCTTCCTCATCGACAAATAATCAAAAACCAAATTCTCAATGATGTCTTAATCCTTTTGATGAGGAGGCTAGAATAATTATTGGAGTTTTTTACTAGAATCGTGTCTATTGTTGAAAATGTAGGTACTCTAATGATTGGATTAATTATAAGTTGGCACAATTAACGTTTATTTTAAATATACTAAATAACATTATTCTCGACAAGAAAAAATACACCAAACACGAGAATGCGAGAGAGCGATAGTATGAATATTGAAGAACAACACAAATGCAAAACTAATGTTATTCTAGGCTATAACATCACTTGCACTGTCACTATTTCATATGTACGGTAACTGCTCATTAAAGAATTGATCGCATGTGCCTGTAGCAACCGAGTTCTTTATTGGCTGAAGTATGCAAACAAACCAACGCAACTTACGTGTAAAAACAGAAGCACTAAAAGCAGCCAAATAAACAACGACAACGGCGACGATCAGCCCGGCTGAAATACCTTTACAGTAAATTAAACATTTTTTTTTTATTTTTTAACATTTTGTATTATTACTTTTATTAAATATTAATTAATTTGGTTATTTAATTTTTGAGGCTTAGGGGCCCCAAAACCTGTCGGCCCCCCCCCGCACCGCGGGGCCTGCGGGGCCTTAGCTACGCCGCTGCTTTTAACTCATTCCTTAATATTACATATTTTAAATAAAATGAGTTGCAATATTACGTAGTATGTTTCTCTATCTGTCTCGACATTCGACATTTGCTAGTACGAGTATTTCAGGCTATGTATATAGCATCTCAGCAGTTTAATTGCAATTAATATTTATATTGTTAATGTGGTGAAACTCGTTTATATATTTTATAGTTATAAATTAATATTATTTACTTGGTTTTATTTTTTATTATTCTCAATCGATTTCAATATATTATTATCATTTTCAAGCGAGTATTTTTTTATATAATTATAATCATAATCTTTGACATGGCAGTTAACGGAAATCGATTGAGAATAATAAAAAATCATTTACTGTGAAACTAAATAAATAATATTATTTATAACTATAAGTATGAAAAACATAGAATACATATAAGTAACAACATTGCACACAAAAATAGAAGTTACCGTTAAATACCGAAATAATATTAATCGGCGTAAATTTTAAAATTCTACCATATCTTTCCACACCCACATCCTTTCCCGTAGGATAATATAATCAAAATAGCAGTCGATTGAATAAAAACCCAAATTTTTACCAGCAAATAAATAATACGAGCCCTAACAACTATATATTAGGACAAACAAATTCATGTATTTGACATTCAAATTTTTTATTTTTTTAATTAAATATTATGTAATAAGTTAATTGTCAACATATCAAAAATTAGGACCCATCAGCAAAACAAAATTATTATTATATCTTCTCTAATTAACAAGAAAAATGTTCATTTTGTGTGGCAGCTAAATAATGGGACAGCATTTTTTATTTCAAAATAAAATAACATTGCTCTTATATTTTTTTCCGTTTGATTTCGGCTTGGCATTGACTAAAAATCTGCACGTTTCAAGAGCAAATCCATTCCTAATTTGTTCTATGTTGGCTCTAAATTAGGTAATGTCTGTTGTAGGTATTTCTTTAGTGTTTCTTTTATGCCATACTCTTTCAATTAACATTAACATTAAGGTTAGGACTGCAGGAAGGCTAAGAAAAAATATTTACGTCATTACATTTACACCAAACCACGCTTTTGAGGTTTTGACTTATGATAACTTTGCGATATTTAGTAGCAGACTGTTTGTTAATATTTTACTGTATTCACAAATAATCCTGAAGCTGTCACGCAGACCCAAATAAATCACTCTTTTAAAAAACTTTACTGTACGTTTAGGCAATCCTTGTGAAAATCCCCAAATCATGCATTTGCGATAACCACCAAAACATATTTTGGTTTAACACTTTAAAATTACTCTAGACCAGCAAAATAATCAGATGTTGCCTATGTGTATGTCTTTTAGATTTAGTCTAAGTTCTTGATTCCTGTTTCGAGAATTTTCAGCAATAATCCAGAAAACAGATAAAAAAAACAAAGTTTGTGTTGTTGCTATGTAAAAAAAAATAGATAAGTCAATTATCATTTAACATTGTATAAAAACGTTTAATATAAATTAAAACATTATTCTTGTTCTTTCAATAACTCAACAGCAGAGTCGCACACGTACTTTCCAAAATAACAATAGTGAATATTAATATGGAATTATTATCTTTTGGTAAAAAACGAGTAACTGTAATTATTTATTCTTTTCGCTTAGAAAAACAAAAGTTACAAAAAGTCATCTTCATTATAACTCGCCCTAAAATTTGGTACTTAAACAAACCGGGTATCAATGAATCTCAACAAAGGTTAACAGATTAATTTTCGTTAGTAACTTAATCACAACAAATATTCAAGCATGGCTAAACTAATGGCATTAAAAAAACGGTCTTTTACAGAGACTGTTAGGCAATTAAAGAGAATGTCAATGTAATTGAATTAACATGTCGGTTAGAAAACTTAGAAAAAATCTAGCATTAATATGACAAAGCTCAAGAAAAGATTGAATGTATTGAAACGCTTAAAGGTGATCAGGAGTACAACAAACTAGAACTAACTCAGTCTACTTCAAAGCAAAGACCACGCTGAAACAATTCATCATTAATTGTATATCATAGCCATTTATCACCATCGTTTAAAGTAACTAGTCAAGCGATTTACAACTGTCGGTAAAATGGTCATGATTTATCATCCTAAACTCCATGCGCTAACTTAAAGATTGAGTAAGTTTCAATAAGTCTCTAGAAACGATTTAGGAGCCATCTAAGGATACGTAGTTGATGTATCTATCTACATCAAAATTGGATATAAGCACTAAAGACAAGTAAGAAGAATTTTGATTATTTCAAAATGTAACTGCCAAACTAAAAAACTTCATAAACTTTTTACATGATTGTTGTCAAGTCTTAGAATCCAGACATGACACAAAATACGCACCACAACGCAAGCCTCAACAAGAGCATGCATATTGAACAATGCCACACCAAAATGCATTAAATGCAAAAGTTCTCACAAAATATATAACTGTAAAGAATATTTTTATCTTTTTCCTCAACAAAAATTGGAAGAAGAAAAACGATTTTAGCTCCGCATCAACTGTTTATTACAAAACCATTATTCCAGGAACTGCAAGTCCAGCAGCTTTATACATAACTCCATGCTTCACGTAGAAAGTCAAACGTAGTTATATCAAAGCGGTACAAATCACAAACAATCAACACTTGGTGTACAACACAATTCGAGATGCACTGCATCTATGTTATCTAGCAAACAGTTATTATCAAAATTAATAATATAAAATTTTATTGGATAATGATTTGCAATCAAATTTTGTAACGCAAGCAGTTGCTAATAAACTATGTTTAAAGAAAACCAAAATAAATTTAGTATTAAACGGAATAGAAAAATCCGTAACGACCATCAAACACCAATTAAGTAGCAATACAAACTAATTCATTAAGTAAAACCTATCAACAAAAATTAGAGTGTCTGTTTATTCCAAACATCACTCAAAAGCAACCAAGCATAAAGTTAGATTAGACAAACTTTGACATACCAAAAAACCTCAAGTTAGCTTATTCAAATTTTTACAAGTCGGGAAGTATTGATATGCTCCTAAGTGCTGTAATTTTCTGGAACTTACTTTTGATTGATCAAATCATATTAAACCAAAACTCAAATAAGCTTATTTTACAAAAAAAAAAAAAGATTGAAGTGACAGGCAAATTATTCAATGCATCTAATTTAGCACTCGCCACATTGAAAAATCAACAGCAACAATTTCGGAAATTAGAACAACAATTACATCTTTTGACGCTTACAGTTGAATAGTTGGCTTGTAAAGATTACTTAAAAAATCAAACCAGCTAGAAAAAGATAGATAAAATTGCAAGACTGCCATTTAACTCTGCAATAAGCACTTCAAAAAAGTCTTTAAGCATGGCGAGCAAAAGATTTCAAACTTTAGATGAAAGAATATTTAAGGTTTCTCACAGAGTCCACAAAATTAAGCTACATGGTAAAAAAAGTAGACAACAAGCAAGGTTTCTATCTGCCACATCAGACGACAGTACAGCAACAATATTACGCTTAGTATTCCATAGGTCAGCAAAAACATCCACAATGACACTCTTTTAATCGGTTCTACAATCCAAAACCATTTAAAAAATGTACAGACAAGTTCTGGTACACGAGAAAGACCAACAGTATCAGAAATTTTTCTAGCAATTTCATGAGTCTGAAGCAGTGTTTGCTTACAAACTAAACACGGTAAAATACGGAACAGCATCCGCTGTTGCAACAAAATGTTTAAATCAATTTACCACAGAAGAAGATCACAAATTTAACAGATGCTGATAGATTTGAACATGTAAAAACACATCAACATCAGGAACTAGTATTATAGAAGCTGGTAGATTTCATTTAAAGAAGTAGAGACCAAATTGCAATAATTTATTAAAAGGATTCAAAACTAATTGACAAAGAATCTACAGCGTAATGACTGCCGTAGAATTGCAAAGACAATCTCTTTACATTTAAAACAACTCCCGCAATTTCAATGAGAAGATTACACAACACATCATATTGTCTAAACTAGAAGAGTGTTTGACCCCCTTGGACTATTGGGATCAATTGCAATTGTGGTATTTGTACATACATAGGAACTCATCGTTGGTCAATGGAATACTTGACCCTACTATTATTGCTGGTAAAAAATGGAAGGATTCAATAGACATCAACGCCTTCGCAGCTTTCTTGTCTCATTTTGTTTCATTTTTATCAATTATTTTATACTGCCCTGATATTTAGTTGCCATACAAAATAAATAGGTTTTTTGTTAATTAGAAACAATAGAATAGAATAATGATTTTGTTTTTGTGTTTTTGATTGGAGCTAATTGTTGTTAATTAATACATAAAATCAAATTAAAGAAAAAAATTATAAAAAATAAATAAACTGTCCTGTCCTAATACATAATTGATGGGATATGGGATGTAAATAAAAAAATGTATTGAAACTTAATCAAGTATGCAAAAATTAGCACAAAATAAATAAATAAATTATAATTTGAGAGTACAGTCAATAAAAGATTTAACAACAACTCTTTAGATTAATAAACTAAATTCAACTGTCTGCTTAATATCATAAAAAGATATAGGATACTAGAATGAATGTGGCTGAAATATCAATGCATGATAAAACTACGTGAGGAATGGTCTTCGTATGGACTCCGCGAGTAAAATGTAAAAAATATATAAAAATAATTTTTCCTTGATCATATCATAATGTAATAAATTTATTTGTTAATAATTATAAAACTTATTAATCACAGAATTACATATGTCGCATATTAAAATTAATGCATAAAAGAAATTAATATTTTATAGAAACTGCACAACCAATTAAATTGGAATAAATAAAAGCATAACATTTATCATACAAATTAAAACAATATTATTAAATGTTGAAGTAATATATTAGAGGTAGTTTTTGTTAGCATTGCTTATAATCATGTATTGTCTGAGAACCACACATAGATTAAGTGGGTCTTTAAGGTGTGAAAAAGTCCATTGACAAGAGGTCATTGAGATACTTCATAATTGTCTTATTCACTCATAGGCTGAGAAGAGTCTTGGAGTTGTGTAAAACAAAGTACATTGGCATAGAGGTACTTGACAGTTGTAGCATGTCAGGTACGCTGCCAGAGTTAGGATTGTACTAGATTGTAAAAGAATGTTATTTATACACTAGCATAAGGCCTTGGAGTTGTATGTTAACATCGTATTTGCATTGGGGTCTTATACGTAACAGTTGTTGAGGGCATGCTTGTGCACTGGCAGTTGAAGCCTTGGAGGTTGCACAATAACTACAAAAGATTGTCAAGCTTAGACAGGCCAGTTGGGTCATGAAGTTGTATGCAGGGCACATTACATTAGTAAGGAGCAGTTAATTAATATACGTCGTTTAAGCACGGAGTGTTGGTTGGGAAGATTAGCGTGCATCGCGTTAGTTATATAAAAATATAATTTATATAATTATGTTTTACAAGTATTAATATATTTATATTATAATATATATTAAGTTAATCCCCTGGTGGATACACCATTGATTGATAAATGTACTAAAAGACTGGAATAATATACTGTTGCATAACTTTTCCTAAAAAAACTTATTTTTATTTTATAATTTATAGTAATTTTAATAATATTACCTTTAAAATTAAATTTATTTGTATAATGAATATTACAACTCGTACTACACAATTGAACCGTTTGAATCAATGTCAATCCAAAACTGATAAACGACCAAAACCTATATACATATATAGATTGTAACCCCAAGAAATCAAATTAAAAAAGATTTAAATATAGATCCAAACTTTAAAACAGAAACAAAAGATTTTTTAAGTTAAAATTTAGCAAGTTACCCCAGTCAGATATTGTTTCAATATTTTTGATTATAAATGCTACAAATTTTTATCATCTGCAATCTGCAAAACGATTAATACTTTTTGTTATTTGAAAAAGGTCATGATGGATATCAAAAATAAGAGTCGACAAATAAATAAAAACTTAAACACTAAATTTTCTGTTGTCAAAAAGCTATTGCTAAGACTTATAAACATTTGATCAAAGCTTATACAATAGTTCTTATTAATAAAATTAGAACGCTATACCTTATAAAATGTTTTAAAAATATCTACAGTTACTGCTACATTTTCTCCATGTTTGTCTAAAGTAGTACTTCATCTGAGACTAACATATGTCAAAAGATTGTTTATCGTCTTCGGGTCACATATTAAACAAAATAATATCACTGTGAATAGAGTTTAAAATATTCAACAATACGCATATTATTTTTTTGCATTTAAATATTGCAATAAAAGTAAATCGCAAACGCAGTAATTTAGTCGGCAAATTGGCAAATTATCATCACGCGCAAGCATTCATTCAAAACGTAAGATTACGTAATGAATAATAATCATATATTAATATCGCTTATTGTGAATTTAAAAAACCAAGAATTTATGTTACTCCGCACAAGATTTTAGGAAAGCGTAATTAATTTTTAATCGCGATTTAATTTATAATAAATATAATATTTGTAGACATTTTCTTCTTTTTGTGTTTTATTGTCAAACAATGATCCGGTCAAAAATGCTCATATCCAGTAAATTTGTTAATGTTTGCTGATGATGTATTGGCAGTAAAGTAAATTCCAAAATAGCAAAAAAAGTGCACCGGGCAGTGCAAGATTGGAGACAGACTTTCATACCTAAATTGCATTAACAGTAAAAAAATTGAAACTTGAGTCAGAATCAAAACTTAATAAATTTTGAAGACAATCAGTACAACAGTGGTCAACTTTATTTTAAAGGTTTGGAAAACAGTTCTTATAAGTCAGAGTAATTAAACTCTTCCGGATGACATTTAGCTTATGTTGCGGATGCAAATTCATCTAAGAAAAGTTGCAATATGGTTGATATTTGGAATTGGAAAAAAAAGTAATAATAATAATAAAGTATAGCATTTTGCTAAACAGTGCTTTGATTAAAAGTTAAAATGTTATAAGTGCGGTAAGTAAAATTATATTATTTAAAATAACCCATCTTGTTTGATACAGGGAAACCAAAAACAAAGCAGTTAGAAAATTGGTTTACATAAATGTCTGATTTTTTCTTTCAATCAGAATTTAAATTGTTTTGATCATTTCTAATGAGTTTATTTATAACACTTTAGAAACAAGTTGGGTAAATTATGAGAAGCAGCATAAATCATAGCTTGATAGCCAAATAGGGTAATTGAAGATAAGTAAGTGAACTATTTAGTGCTGTGCATAATTTCCTAACAAAATAATTTCAGCTCTTCTATAACTTTTTAAAAATTCAAACAAAAAAAAAATAATCAAAAAGTTGGAGCTACTTTATTAAAAAAACATATTATGCCTATTACAAAAATTGTCTAATTGGAAAAATTTTGTTTAAAAAATATGCTATCATAACCTTTTTTCAAGTTGCAAATCTAGAATATGCTTGTTGTTTGTAGATGTAGGCACAAACAACGTGTTAGTCTGTAAAAAAATGTTTAAGATGATAATCAAAGTCTAAGAGATAACGCAGATCTTTATTGGTTTTGGTCCAAAAAAGAAAATGTGGAAAAAAATATGGATCTATTTTTAAAAAGCCCATAATCCTGCCTTAAAATGCCAGATCCAACCTCACAAGTTTTTTTATTAGTTTTTATCATAATTATAATAACAACCGTAGCGTGGTTTTGCAAATGGCATTTATTTATAACTGTGGTATGCATATAGTCTAAAGACTATTATTATCATTATATAAATAAAACCCAAGACAAAATTTAGTAAAACTAATTTTAATGCTTTTTCATAACATTGTAGACTTTTTTGTCAATAAATTTATTTCCAAAAAATGCACACTCTCCAAAATAAAGTAAACAAAAAATTAAAAAAATGCGTCTTGTTTCATTACATTTATTATAAAACAGTTAAGTTCTAAAAAATTACAAAAACTGCTCCAAATAACTAATATAAGACTCAGCAGTGCACTGCACTCTGCTGGTGTGGCTGCTTAAACAGTCCCAGAGGGTAGCTTTGTATCTAACAAGTATCGCATACCTGTAAATCTTTTTTTTGTACCTCATACAAAAAAGGTAAAAAAATCATCCATCCTTCATCTGTTTAATATTAATTAAAAAATATTTTACAACTAATAAAGAAAATAAATGCTCCAGCCATTTAAGCGTGAATGCAAAAAAATTAACCAATGCACAATCCCATCCAGCCGTAGCATAAAAATTAATATTGATAATGGCTATCTCTAACGGTATAAGATATTAAGTGCTCTCAAATGTAAGTGTTATGCTTATTAAAAAATACCAGTGCCTGTAAAAGTTGCTTCGTCAATATTTGGTTTGTTCTTTTTTCATTCTAAAAAGATGCAAATATTCGTTCTCATCAATGAAAACGATCTTATTTTGACGTTAAAAAGTATTGAAACACGCTGGTCTCACAATTTCATTATTGGGAACCTACGGGCTTAGTCAACTACTGTAGCGCGCACATTGCAATTACACTACTCGTAAGTAAACAAAACAACCGCGTGTTTAGCTGCAGTAAAAATGACTTTGTTTAAAATTAAAAATATACACATAAAATGCACTACAACTTCAGTTAATCAATTTACTAAAAGAAATGTCAAAACACGCATTTCATGCAAAATCGTAGTCAACAAGAAGACGCATTTTTTCATATTTTTTACTCTAGCATAGAGCAAGTGCATTTTTGGAAATAATTTTAGACTAAAAAATCAGCTTTGAATGTTAGGTAGTTTACGCTTTCTTATAAAAAATAAAAACAAAATGAATTAGTTTAGACTAATTAATTGCATTAGCAACTATAAAAAAAATCTATTTAAAGTCAAAACCTTAAGATACTAAATAATTTTAAGTTAAATAACAAATGTATAGTCTTTCTAAATTGTAATTGTTTTCTTGTAGCGATTTAAATAATTCTGGATCTGATGAAAAAGCAAAGAATGTCCAATACCAAGTATAAAATATTTCATAAAAAAAGTAAATAAATTTGATCAATTCTGCGAAGACAAATGATCGGAATGTATAAGAACAGTTTAAGATTTCGTAAAACTTAATTTGAAAAGATTGGCAAAAAAATAAACGTAAAAGCTCGTCATAGTGAGAGTCACAAACACAAAAACAAAACACATTTTGCAAAACACCAAAGAAATCAACCTCACAAGAATGAGCAATTTTATCAAACTGAATACCTTAAAGTGGAAGAACTCTGGCAATAAGTTATTCTATAAATAAGTGGGAAAAGTAATAAAGAATTTCTTAAGCAGCAAGTATTTGTTTAGAAAAAAACTTTATGTTTGATTTATTCCACTATAAGTTAGTTTATAAGACATTAGCTATGCTGCTGTATAAAGGCTATATAAAACGGCAATATTTAAGTTGAGACCTAACTAGTGAGTTATTTAGGGCCAATAATGCTCTAATATTATATGGGTGTTAAACTTCAACAAAATAAAAAATACTGTATAAAACTGCCTATAAAACTTATATATATTATAAAATTATATATATTATATAAAACTAGTTAAATAAAAAGAACAGCATTCCGACTGCAAGCAGCCAACCAGATTACATCTTGCAAGAAATAAATAAGAACAAAACCGCCTCCACAGCGGCCATAATATCAATGATAGCAAGGTAGACCATTCTCAAAAGGCTTGCCAAAAATTCAGTCAAGCCCGACACCGCCTCCAAAAATAAAAAAGTGATTCATATCCATCAGGACAACCACGTTAAGTTCTACCTCAAAACCTCGTTCTTAGAAAAAAGATTCGCCCCTTGTAAGAAATAAGATAAAGTTGAAGTAGCAAAAGGACATAAGTGAGTTAGCTTCAGCTATTTATTTTTAATATGCTATTAGCCGGTTCACCACGTCAGATGCTTTTAGCGCTACCAAAGCCAAAAAATCCTCAATCCGGCCGGCCACTGAGGACCAGGCAACTACTTTTAATTCGTCAACTAGCTCCTTAGGCCCTCCAACAAACCACTATCCACTTACAACGACCACCCCTACTGTACAATGGCATAAATCCGTACAAAAATTTGAACGTAATCACCAATATTGCTGCAAACGTGGTCGATGGTATTCAATTGCCACAAAGTGCAAAAAGTTAAGAAATCATGTCTCTCACTAAATTGCAACCTAGTTTGCAGGAAAGCGTGACAATAACGGCATTTGCGGACGACGTAGCACTAGTAGGTAGAGACGTAGAAATAAAAGTACTAAAAGAAAGACTAGAGCTGGCAATAGATATGATACAGTTATGGATGAAAATAAAGGATTAAAATTAACAACACAGAAAACAGAAGTGGCATGGCTATCGACTAATAGGACTAATAGAGAAACAGGTAAGATACAGGTAGGAAATCAAGTAATAACTATAGAAAAAAAAATACCTTGGACAGACACTTAAAGCAAAGGAATGGAATGAACCTGTTAAGGAAGCGGTCATGAGAACAAATAAAATGGAGAGAACGCTTGGTACTCATACCAAACAACAGAGGTCCAGAAGAAAAACCTAAAATAGCAACAGCAGCAAGAAACAAACTGTTATACGCCACAGAAACATGGGGAAAATCCATGAAGACAAAACAAATAGGAATGAAATAAGAGGAGCTACAAGAACCAACCCACGGATATAATGGTGGACGAAAGGATAGAATTAAAAAAAAAACTAGTAAAAGAAGGAACCAGTAAAAAGGAAGCAAAGGCAGAGGCAATGGAATAGAGAAGAAAAAGAGAATGAACGAGAGAACTAATCCCGGAGATAATAGAGTAGGTAGAGAACAAACCCGAGACGTGCTATTATACAACACAAATACTGACCAGGACATAGAGGCTTTAGAAAGTTCTTGCAAAAAAATAAAAAAATTAAAGAAGTTGAAAGATGTATATTCTGTCAGGAAGAAACACGCGATAATGCAGAACACACTCTAGTAGAATGCAAAGAATAGGAAAAAGATAGAAAAGAATTAAAAAAAAAATACTGTAAAGCAAAGTGGTTAAAACAACAATATTTAAAAAAATGCATAAGAGATAAAAATAAATGAAGGGCGCTAAAAAACTTTGCAACAAGAATACTAAAAAAAGAAGGAGAAAGAAGAGTTTGACAATGAAAGAATATAAAAAAAACAATGGAAACAAACACACAAAATAAAAACCATTGAAGAGAAACAAGAGAAGAAAAAGGAAAACAAAAACAAAAAAATGGAAAAAAGATTAAAAAAAAATATATATTAAAGGACAGGACAATTATGCATGCATGCACCAAAACATAGAAGAAAATAGAAAAACATTTACAGAGACTACAATACCAAACAAAACTGCAAAAATAAGGGAAAAAGAAATGTTGAAGAAACGCAGATTAACAGAAATAATAAGGCAAGGTTGACGGATAACGCAACTTTTAAGATGGTCAGAATATACCTGGTTACAATAGGACACAAAGAAGTAACCCCAAGTAAAAATACAAGGATATAACTAGAGGTAAAACTAACAAATCTAGGACTGCCAAAAAAATACAACTAATAGAACTGCATAAACTATTCATGAAAAAGAATACAATAAAGAAGAAGTGAACAAAGACCTAAAAAAATTAAGAACGTATCTGAAAACAAACCAAATTACTAAAATAAATAACAAACGGAATGGAAAAAAAGAGAATGCAGAGCTAAATGTCAGAGCAGATAAAAAAGATACAAAAAGGCAAAAAAGAAGTTGCAACCCCAAATCCGATGATATTGTTGCCAGCATTATATATGCCATATATATATATATATATATATATATATATATATATTATGCTCATTGCGTCTCCCAAACACTTTAAATAAACTACGCCAGCAGTTTCAGATAGCCTCAGAAAAACTGCCTCAAGATGCATCAAAAATAAAAATATGATTTGTTGTCCCAAGACAATCAAATAAATAAATTGCACAAAAACCTCGGTTTTGCTAACATTAACGCAATTAAAAGCTTATAGACGATAAAAATCTAAATATTGTTACTGACCTGCTAAACAACATCTCATACAAAATAGGCTTATCAGAAGTTATTTCACAAACACTAAAAACTATTGCTTTGCGCGATAAATCAATCAGTTTTCACTGTGTACATTTGCAAGCTTGGCCAAAGTCAGCTTCAACAGTAAAATTATTTTTTTTATTAATAACATGTACCAAATACAAATTGCAAATATCGTCAAATAGACAACTTAGCTACAAAACATAACATACATATCAAACTTATTCAATTTGTCTTCTTAGAGTTTCAACTGCATCTTTAAGGTGATCTGTGGTTTCAACCTTGCATACAATTCTTTGGAACTTGAAATAGTTTTGAGATTTTTTAAAACCTAGAATTTTTAACGGATACAAACATTTTTTACAAATGTAATAAGTTCACAGTCAAATTTTATAAATTGGCTGATCATTTAATAATAAAAAATGAATATTTTTATTTGTTTTTACAATATTAAATAAAATGTATTCATAGCTAGTCTATTTCCACAAATATCATAATATTGTTTTTGCAAGGTAAAAACAATTATTATTATTTAAAAATAAAACAATTATCATTAACGCCCAAACATTAATAATCCAGCTGTCTTACATGTCAATTTGTAACATTTGATAAAAGTCTACAGTACAATAATAATTCAACAGCAAATATAATTAAAATGAATGTATGTACATAAATGAATATGTTAAAAGTATATCAAGAAATAAATTAGTGCTGTGAATCACAGAATTTATTCTTGTCACATAAAAACATTTAATTATAATTGAATGGAAAATCATTTCCAATAATAAATAAAAAGTAAGTTTCTGGCTGGGATGTACAAATGTAGAAAATGCCTTACTATTAATGTGATTACATTTGCAAATTGTTAATAAATGTTTTTCATTTCCATAAAATTAAAATATGTTTTAATTAAAAAATAATTATAACGCCACAATAATTATTTTCAACCTAAAACACACGACCTTGTTAAAAATTAATTATAACTTTAGTTTGTATTTAATTCAGCATATGGAAAATTCTTAACTTTTAATGGGGACATTTAGAGATAACATTTAATATGTGCGCTCTTAAACGTAAGAAATATCAATTAAATAAATTTTAATGAAACAACAACATATTGAATGAATTGTAAAAACATTTTTGCTTACGCATAAGTCTGTACGCAACTGCTGGCGGCATGACGAATATTCCTACTAGCCAATCAGCTACGGCCAAGGACATCACGAAGCAGTTTGTAACTGTTCGTAATCTTCTGGTAGTTAACACCGCCAATATGACGAGTGTATTTCCTATCACTGTCACAACAATAACAACGCTGAGCAATCCGACCAAAGCGAGGTCCTGTAAATGTAGATTGGTACCATTCTGTAAGGGCAAGGAAGAGTTGTTCTCAGTTGTAACGTTCACTTCTGACATTCCTGTTCATAACTGCAACAAAATAAAATATGCATGTTAAAAATATATTTGATTAAAAAAAGAAAAATGTTTCATCAAATCATCAACCATTTTTTCAAAGTTACTTCATGGCGGACGTGTTATAATTGAAAGACGAACATATATTTTAAGACTTAAATCTTATTATGCATCGGTAATAATTAAATTAAAGTAAACAATTAATATTATTAGTTACAATTATTAGTCCAGTGATGCAAAATACTTCGTTTTAATGCATTAATTGATAAAGCGGTTTTGCATTTAAAAATAACAACAAATAAGTGATACAACAATGTTTTCTGGAATTGTCGGCAATATAAATAACTAGTTATGTTTTTGTGACTGTTATTATTATTTTTTAATTATTTCTTAAGGTAATCATTTTTTTTATAATAAAAATTTAAGTATTAACATTATCTACTTCTTCAGGGCATTTTAAATTTAATTATTAAATTTGAAATATTTAATTTAATTTAATTTTTTATTTATTAACACCACTGAAAAAAAAATAATGTTTTAATCTGATAAAACTGATTACCCTAAAAAATATATAAAAAATAACTAAATAGATACAAATAATCAAAATCTTAATATACAGGGTGTTAGGTAAACATGCTGCAAAGATTCAAGGGATTACTCCTTGGCCTATTCTAAGAATATTTTGTCCTATGATGAAATCTTTTGTTTCGAAGATATAGGGTGAACAAAATTTGCGACAACTATATTCAATATTTATTGAAATTATTAATGTAAATAAAAGTATAGCGTACGCTAATGAGTATATCAAGTACAAAAAATTAATAAGTTTATCAAATACAAAAAATTGTTAACGATAACTTGGAACGGCTGTTTTATCTACGAATGTACAAGTGGATTTCATTTGAATACGTCTCGTCATTGATCATCACATGTAGCGGTGGCAGTTGTTTGAGATTGAGTAACGTTTGGCTGATTGACGTGTCTTTAATAGTTAGTGAATTCTTCTACCATGAATCACTATACAAACGCCGAGATGACTGACATGTATTTCATGTATGGATTTGCTGATGGCAATTCATTACAAGTTAGACGATTGTACATTAAAAAGTTTCCTGGCCTTATATATCCCCGACCAAAAAAATCTTCAAAAACATTCATCAACGTCTTCTTGAAACAGACACATTAAAACAAAATGGAAGGCCAAAAAGATGATTGACAGTAAGAACGGTACAACTGGTAAAGAGTGTGCTGGACATTATAGAGAAACATCCAAGTAGTTCTATGCAAAAAATTGCCAATACTTTAAATGTAAGTCATTGGACAGATTGAAAAATTCTTAAGTGCAATTTGTTGTATCCATATCACATTCAGCGTGTTTAAGCACTACTACCTGCTGATTTTCCTTCACTTATTGTTTTATGTCAATGACTTTTGCAAACATTAATTCTAATCCTTCAATTTCTGACACATATTCTTTTGACCGATGAAACCAGTTTCTCAAAAAATGCAATAAGGAATTTTTATAACAACCATGTGCGGGCAGATAAAAATCCGCGTTTTCAACATCAGTTCTCCTTAAATGTTTGGGTTGGAATTGTGGGCGACTGTCTAATTAGACCAGTATATATATATATATATATATATATACCGGGTGTCTCAGACCACCCGTACCAGCCTTTTATTTCGACAACGCTTGGTCGAATGTGACTGGGACAAGAAAATTTATTACCAAAGTGAACCCAAGGAATCCACTGATGAGTTTATTTTTTACCGGAATAATCCGGAAGTATCAGAAACCGGAAGTAACTTTTAAATGGCAACATAGGTCGAGTATAGTATTAATTGATAGGTCTTAAAAAAAAACAACTTTTATTAAAATGTTTTTTTATTATTTTGCATATTTACAAAAATAAACAAAAAAAACTAAATTGAAAATTAGTTATCCATTCAACACTCAATTTCCTCAAGTTGGCTTTGCTTTTTTGTTAAAAGAAACAACTTTTATTAAAAGGTTTTTTTAATATTTTGCATATTTACAATAATTAAAAAATACTAATCGTTTAACAGTATTTCATTCAACAATTCAAATAAAAGTGTAAAAATAAAAAATATGATAATTAAAACAACTATTCAATTATTTATGGTATGTTTAAATTGCCTTCCTTCTTGATCAATGCATCTTTGTAGCCGATTTCAAACGTCGTTGACGGCCCGTAGTATCTCATCTTCACTAAGTGAACGGCAGACATTCCGTATCCTCTCCTTCATATTATACTTCGTGGTTGGAAGTTGTTTATAGACTAGGTCTTTGATACGTCCCCACATGAAGAAGTCAAGAGGCGTTATGTCAGGAGAACAAGGTGGCCATGGAAATGGTCCTAGCCTTTCAATCCATCGACCAGGGAAAAAGCGATCAACGGTTTGACGAGAAACTCTTGCGTAATGAGCTGGACAACCATCTTGTTGCAAATACATTGTTAAACGTGTCGCATATGGAACGTCATCTAGAAGGTCAATAAGATTATTTTCTAAAAAAATCAGCGTATTTAGCTCCGTTTAATAAACCATCAAAAAAATGCGGAGTAATTATTTGGTTTCCTAAAATACCACACCAAACATTAGAGGCCACACGTGTTGATTATCAATTTCTCTTAACCAATGAGGGTTTTTATTACTCCAGTAGTGAGTATTATGTAAATTAACAACTCCGTTGCTTTTGAATGTCGACTCATCTGTCCATAAAATTTTGTGAAGAAAATTCACAAAAATTCAACCTATCTTGAAAATCTCGCTCTTCAAGTTTCTGGTGTAGATAGATATGGTATGGATGGAATTTGTTTGTTTTTAAAACTCTTCAAGCAGTGGAGCGACTTATTCCAGCATCCATTTCAATTCTTCTAGTCGAGATGTTCGGGTCCAGAGTAATTGCTGCAAGAATATCTGGTGCTCTTTCATCTTGTACACGTTTTCTGATACTTGGACCTTTGTGGCCGGGCTGTAGCTTACCAGTTGTCTTAACTCGTTCTGCAAGGCACCAAAAAACATTTTTTGACTGATTGGCTTGTTGATGGCATTGCTCAGCATAAATTCGCTCAGCAGTACGATAGTTTTGGCCGCATTCACCTAATATCATCAGCATATCAAAACCTTTGAGGTTTGTAAAAACCATGTTGACACATTCAATACTTTGACAATAATAATTTATTTTACTTCAACTATTCACAAACGTCAATTATTTTGACTTAACAAAAAAGCAAAGCCAACTTGAGAAAATTGAGTGTTGAATGGATAACTAATTTAGATTTTTTTTGTTTATTTTTGTAAATATGCAAAATATTTAAAAAAACATTTTTATAAAAGTTGTTTCTTTTAAAAAAACCTATCAATTAATACCGTACTCGACCTATGTTGTCATTTGAAGTTTTAAAGTTATTTCCGTTTCCGGGTACTTCCGGATTATTCCGGTAAAAAATAAATTTATCAGTGGATTCCTTGGGCTTACTTTTGTAATAATTTTTTTTGTCCCAGTCACATTTGATTAAGCGTTGTCGAAATAAAAGGCTGGTACGGGTGGTCTGAGACACCCGGTATATAGATGTATTGCAACTTTTTGGAACACATGTTACCTCAGTATCTGGATAATGTACCATTAGCAACAAGAGTTGCAATGCGGTTTATGCACGGTAGTGCACCACCACGTTTGGTTGCTTTTGATTATTTAACAGCAACATACAAAGATTGCTGGATTGGTCGAGGTGGGCCACACGCATAGCCTGCTCGATCCGCAGACTTAAACCCCCTACATTATTTCTTATGGGGCTATCTAAAGTCATTTGTTTACGCTTCTCTAGTCAAGAATTTTGACGACGGATAATTGCTGGGTGTAACTCTATAAGAAACAACCCTGGTCTGTTTGAAAGAGTTTGGCACTCAATGACTAGAAGATTGAAAGCTTGTATCCAAGCTGAAGGAAGTCATATTAAACATATATTGTAGATTTAGCAACTTTACATGTAGTTTTTGATATTAAAATGTTGTAACTGTTGCAAATTTTGTTCACCCTGTAATTTCAAAACAAAGAAATTTTTCAGAAATCATATTAGAACAAAATATTCTTAGAATTGGCCAAGGAATAACCACTTGAATTTTGTTTACCTAACACCATGTATATAATGATTATACTTTCAAGTTAACCCAAATTAGTATAACAATATATATAATGTAAAAATGGGTTATGTTAGAAGAATTAAATTTTTTAAAATGTCCATGTATGAGTCAAGTGTACGAAATAATTTTTTTTTGTTCAAATCACTGAAAATGTCAAAAAACATTTCCTGAATTTTGAATATTTCCTAGAACTTTAAAAACAAATTTTCGTAAAAAAAGATTTTCTCAAATATGAAAAAAAAATACCTTAAAAATATCAGGAAATGCCGTGCATTACGCTCCGAGATATCTTACAATGAACCCACAGAAATACCTAAAAATAGCAAAAAAGGCTTAAATTTTGGCATTGTCAAGTCTTCTGTTATTTCTAAATGATAAATTTAGGATTACTTGTAGATTTTACACGTTCAAAATGTATTTAATAAAAATATGAATGAAAAATTCTTCTATGATAAAATAAAAACAAAGCAAGATCTTTAGTTAAATTACAATAGCAAACAAATTTAAAAATAATTTGCGGAGTAAAGTGCTATTCGATCTCAAAGCCCCGAAATCTTAAAAATAGTGTTAGATTTTTATTGACAAAAATACTCCTATTTTTTAGTAGTGCACACCGAAGTCATTTTGTGCATTTAATAAATGTAACGTTTTTTTTAATTGCATTAACACTTAATATCTTCTTACTTTTTTATGTTAACAAGCTCTGTCAGTACCTACGCGGTAATTGTTTTATTTTGTAAACAGCACTTTGGTCACAAATTTGACGCTACCGCTTTTACCATTTTCTTTTGTCTCTATTAGTTTATTAAGCTTGTTTTTTAGTTGAAAGCTTTGAATTTTTTAATGTAGTCACATTAGCGGTGCGTCTTGTAATGTCGCGTACTTTGTAGCAGTGCCATTCATCCATTCTTTTTTTTTTATTCGACACAGGTAAAACTCAAAACAACCTTGTTCAGTGTCTACATGACTGAACAAATAAATGAACTATCTATAAGCTCTTTTCGCTGACTGACGTCTGATATTAATCGCTTTTCTCAAACACTCGTTAAGTTATTGTAACTTTTCCTTATATGGCCACAGTTTTTTTGAAATCTTCCGTCATTCACTCTATATATAATTCTCACTAATAGCCTAGCGGAAGTCCACAAAACAATGTG
Source organism: Tachinus rufipes (assembly GCA_963932245.1). Classification (NCBI taxonomy): domain Eukaryota; kingdom Metazoa; phylum Arthropoda; class Insecta; order Coleoptera; family Staphylinidae; genus Tachinus; species Tachinus rufipes. The sequence goes on from OZ010744.1 coordinate 75,511,348, forward strand.
TTATCTCTCTACAGTAGTGTCTTGCTATCGATGATTTATATAATACGTTTATAAGTTCCCAAAATTATAAAACCTAATCTTTATAAAATTATTTTAATTACTTTTTTTTTGACTGTTATTATAACTTTATTTTAAAATTAACACAACTAAAAGTATTTTTTTCTCTGTTTATTTACGTATTATCTTTGTTTTTTAATTGCCCTCATTCATTCCATCCCTCTTCCGTCCCCGTCAATATCTCATTTTTTCCCATCTGTTCTTCCCTAATTTCGTTACACTCTTTCAACATATGTTCCATAGTTTCTTTAGTCTCTCCGCACATTCTGCAAATTTTCAAATCCTCTTTCGTCCAAAATCTTGTCATTCGCTCTTCATTACCACACGTGAATCTTGCAATCATCTTTTTATTATCTTTACTATATCTATCGCTTTCTGGGTACATTGGCAGTTCGCTTTCTATAATATGTTCTTGCCTTTGTATATCTCTATCTCTTTCCATAAATTTGTACTATGTCTCCCTTCCAAATTCTCTCATTCTTTCAATTTCTTGGCTAGCATACCCATTTCTATTGTAATAATTTTCTCTAATCTCTCCTTGCTTTCCTTTTTTTGCTCTCATTTTCTCTTTTATGCATTCTTGTAAGATTTTACATTTGTGTCTTTGTCTTCTTTCTTCATACTTCATTGCTTTTTTACCTGCTTCTATTCTCAACTTGCTAGAGTTGCTCTATTTAAACCTAGCACCAATCTCCAATATTTTACATGTATTGCTTCTAATTTTTCTTGTTTCTTAAATTCCCATATGTCTGATCCATACAATATCATACTCCTAACTAAACTATCAAACATAAGTCTGTTTATTTTCATACATTTAAATTTTCTTTCACTTATTCCCCAAACTTGTCCCACTACTTTATTTGCTTTTTGAGCCATTTCTTTAATGTGCTTGCTCTCAGTGTTGTTCGTGCAAAAAACATATCCCAAATATTAAAAAAAAATTACTTCCGTAATACCTTGCCCATTCCATTTCCAGTCCTCTACTTTTTCCCACCCCTTTGTTTGATCTATTAAATTTAAATTTTTTTTTCTAAAATATTTTTCTGAACTTTAAATAATTTCTTTCATTTCCTAGAATTACCATGTCGTCTGCATATGCTAGCGACCACAACTTTTCTCTACCGAGTACTACCCCTCCTGTTTGAGCTAACCTCTTTTTTTTAACATTTGCTATGTAGGTTGCAAACAAAGTGGGACTTAATAGACATCCCTGTCTCCTCCTTTTGTTGTCCAAAATCTGTCACTCATTTTTCCGTTAACCCACACCCTCCTTGCTGTCTCTATATACACTTCTTCCATTCTTCCTACCAGGTGCTTGCAAATTTATTTCTCTTTTATACACTTCCACAGTTTCTCTCTATCCACACTATCAAATGCCGTCTTTAGATCCTGGAATAGCGCATATACTTTTCTCTTTTTCTCAGCTATTTCTTTTTCCACAATATGGTGTAAAATATATGCGTTATCCATGGTTCTTCTTTCCTTCCTAAAGCCAGCCTGACCGTCTGGAGTTATCTTATTCATACCCAGTTCTTCATTCAACTTTTCTTCTAATATCATTGTAGTTCTTTACTAGTTTTTAGGTTCCACTTTCGTGTATAGGGCATATAAGATCTTCTCTCCATTGACTTGGAAACCCTTCTTTCTTTCATACTCTATTTATTAACTCACTCAATCTCTCAATCAGCTCTTCCGTACCATACAACCACGCTTCATTCTGTATCCCATCCATACCTGGCGCATTTCTTTTCTTTAATTTTTTTATTTTCTCCCATATTGCTTCTTTTGAAATTTCTTCCGCTTGTAGGCTTGTCAAGTTTTTTTTTTTTTTCTTTTTTCCTCCAAACAATCTCGAAAAATGTTCCTTCCACGCTTCCATTAGTATTGCCCCAACATCTCCCTGTTTTTTCTTAGTTCTTTGTTTATGTATTTCCATGCTTCTGCTTCTGTCTTTATTTTTTTAATTTCTATTTCTTTTTTTTTTATAAATTCACTTTTAGTTTTTTTACACTAATTTTTGTATGCCTTCTGTTCTTTTAGATATTCTTCTTTTGTCTTTTGTTGTTTCTCCAGTGTCTTAACATCTTCCTGGCTTATAGTTTTTTCTTAGTACATATGCTGTTTCACCATTTGTTCTTTTTCATTTTTTCTTCTTTTCTTTTACATGTTTTTTTACTATCGCTTTTCTGATTGTTTCCTCTAATTCCCTCATTATCTTTTCAACATTTCTATCGTTTTTTCTAATTTTTCTCAGATTTTTTTGTACATTATTATACTTTCTTTCGTCCATATTATCCTTTCTTCACTTTTGTTTTTATTTTCCTGTCTCCTCACAGTTTTTCCATTTAAGCCGAATTCTAATGGCTGGTGGTCTGATTCAACTCCTATTCCTACTTTAAAATTGCCTATCTCTTCCCACGCACCCTCATTTACAATTACGTAGTCAATTACTGATTGTCCATTTGTCCCTATATAAGTAAATTCTCCCTCTTCATCTCCTGTGATGTTTTATTTAAAATGTCCCAACTCTTCTCTTCTATCTATTTGCGGAGTAGAGTACTTTCTAATCTCAAAGCCCCAAAATCTTAAAAACAGTGTCAGATTTTTATTGACAAAAAATACTCTAATTTTTTAAATTTAATTGTTGTATTTTGTAAACAGCTTGTTTTTTAGTTGAAACCTTTGCATTTTTTATTCTGGCCAAATTAGCATCTTGTATTGTCTCTTACTTTGAGGCAATGCCATCCATCCATTCTTTTCTTTTTTAATTTGACATAGTTAAGACCCAAAACACCCTTGTTTGGTGTGTACATAGGTGAGCCAATAAATATACTAACTGTAAGCTCTTTTCACTTACTGACGTCTGGTATTAATTGCTTTTGCACGTGTCAAACTCTCGTTTATGTAGTCCTTTGTTGTAGCTCTTTCTAATTTGCTCACAGTTTTTTGCAGTTTTCTATCATTATTATTCGCACTAATAGCCACAAAACAATATGCAATTTCTTTACAGTAGTGCCTTGCCACCGACGGTTTACTGCAGCTACTGAATAATATGAGCGTTTTTACCTTAGACATCAATGGTTTTATCATCAAATAAGCGGGAAGTTTGAAACTGTATTTAACGCAATGTCAAATGCACTAAAGACTATAGAAAAGTGATATAAAATCACAAAATACTAAAAACATCTATGGAACCACACTCACAATAACAAAAAAAAAATGAACTACCTGGGATGTTAATAACTAGATATTGATGACTACAAAAACCAACTGACTGCTTCTTGTAACCAAATCGATGGTCGGAGAAACATCCAATATGACCGAATGTACACTTGTATAAAAAAAAGTATCTGATATACAAGTAGGTCAAAAGATTGACACCAAAGCATACAAAAGTCTTGTGACGTCGATTACCTTATTGCTAAAAAATCAAGCGTTAGTTTTTGAAGCGGAAATAGCTGCCACTAAACGGTGCACTGGAAACATAATCAAATTGGGATAAAATTTCAACTTAGATCAAACTCATAATGTCTGCCCGCAATAAAATCCAAACTGATGATGAACTGCATAACCAGCCAGGAGGCATTTGCTACAAATAACAGAGTATGTCTGATATAAATACCAAAGAAACAGCTTGCCAGAAAAGGAACTACAGAAACGTTCATTAAACTTTAAACTGCTTTTGGAATAAAATACCAAAAAACAAATAATCCGTAGTAAATTTGAAATAAAATAAAGAAAGTTAAATGTTAAAAAATGAAGCACACGAAGTTATTCTTAACAGAACCATCACACACTATCCAAACCATAGTATTGCAAATAAATTAAACAAAACTGCAAAACCTAACAAGACTTATAATTGAATGCTAACCTAAACATTACGTTGCAAATATCTCAAGTACAAAAAACGTGCAAAAGTGCAATACACAACGTAATAGTTTTTTTTTAAAACACCGACTACCCTCAAAATAAATAATTTTTAAAATATCATTTTGGTAGTAGTCCACATTAAAATACTACGTCAATCAAACCCATGTTTGGACAGGTGCTATTGGTGCATCCTTAAAGATATAGTAAATAGTAAATATGAGTTTATAAAAGCTAAAACATTGTACGCAAATTAAATATTACACTATTACTAAAATAATATGTTATGTTATGTATGGTAGATAGATGTTATGGTATTTTCGTTTAATATTGTTTGACATTTCATCATTGAAAGAACTAACCCGGCACAGCGTCTACAAATTTTTCAGCTGCATTACGAAAATCAGCGCTCTATGAAGAAAATTTTTTGTACGCTTAGAGCAACTTATGGTTTACATTTAAAACTCAATATTCATTATTAGATAATACCCGACCAAATCAACCACACGTAGTGAAAAAAATATGGCGGCGATGGCCGAAAGTGTACGCAATGTCCGTGATGAATCGATTTGCGCTATTCTCAATAGTTTGGCTTGTTGTATGGAACAACTTTACGTAAGGATCTTGGATACAAAATTTAACCTATGCAAAAATTGAAGCCAGCCGACCTTTCGAATTGTCACCATATCAGACTTTGGGCTCTTGAAAAGCTTTAAGAAGATCTATTGTTTTCGAACAAAATTTTTTTCAACGATGAGGCCTATTTCTGGCTTAATGGCTGCGTCAATTGACAAAATTGCCGTATTTGAGCTGAAGAGCAACCAGAAAAGATTCAAGAGCTGCCATTACATTCAAACAAAACAACGGTTTGGTGTGGTTTATGAGCTGGTTCAACATTTTTTTTTTAAATTAAGGCCAGCCGGAACTTAACTGTGAATAGCGCTCGCGTAATGACAACAGACTATTTGCTACTTAAAATTAGAACCGGTAATCTTGACAACATTTGGTTCTAACAATACGCGCCAACTTGCTACATAGCCCGTAAAATCATAGCTTTATTGCGAGAACAATTCGGTAAACAATTAATTTTACGCCTCGGACCGGTAAATTGGCCTCCTAGATCATGTAATATTGCACTTCTAGACTTTTTCTTTTGGGACTACGTTTAATTCAAAGTCTACACAAATAAGCCGACTACGATTGGAGAATTGGAGACCAACATTACTTTCGTCGTTTGCCAAACACCACTCAAAATGTTTGAATGCGTTATTGAAAATTGAAACTCCTGAACGGATCACGTTAGCCGTAGTTACAACCTACATTTGAAAAAATATATTTAAAAAATAAATGTACAAAATGCTTTATTTGTAAAAACTTGGCAATATGTCCTAAAAATTTATTTTAGTATAAATTGTTGTAACTATCTATGATACTTGATTTATATTTGAAGTTCACAACTCAAAAATTATGTTTTTATAAACCGCATTTTGCAATCGTTACTAAAATAATTACTTGTGATTGTTTATATATTTTATATTCTTTAACTGTAAATAATACTGTCGCAAGATAACGTTAATTTAGTTAATCAAACGTGATATCAATAATATAGCACCAACAAATATATATAGAATTTAAAACCATTTTAACGGAGTTACTTAAGAACTCTCGCATAACAAATGTTCATGAGTGATAACAAGTACCTATAAGAACTGTATACAAATAAATAACAACAGGCTCTGTTACAAACAAAAAAATTTCTCCATTTTATTTTAATAATGTAAACATACTAAATTCTTTAATTATATTAATGTCACTGTAAATGTATTCCCGAAAAATACCTTTTATCTTTTAATCGTCGCTAACCTAATCTGAAACAGAAAAGTGTGGGTAATACTACTTGTAAATAATATATACCATAATGTGACTTAAATTAAAAAAAAAAACATTTTTAGTTAATTTTTAACAGACTAAATTACAACCGCAATTAAATATTTATTTATAAAACAACATTAGGTAGAAGATTAATGTTGCTTATGTTCATAGACTCGAAGTAATTTGCAAACTGGAGTAAATATATCAATTATTATCTCGGTTTATTAAAGTTTATAATAGTTTCCGTTACTTCTAGCAAGCACATTAAGGTCGGCCGAGTTAAACCCTAAATTAGTGGAGACCCAGACCCGACTCAAGACTTCTGTCTGCCTATGTATAATGCAACTTTCTAAGACCTATAGACCCCAGCAAATTGCTCTAAGATCACATAATCATATGATTAAGTGGTTAATGTGAGAATGCAGATTGTTGTGTGAATTTTAGTTTAATCTATTGAGGTTAATTTATTGCACGTATAAAATACTTAATTGATATAATTATAATTAAAGTTATCTGAAGTTGTTTGGCATTATTATATATACAATATAATAAAGAATAACAAAAACAAAACATTATTAATGTTCAAAATGTATTAAACTAAATGTCAATCAACTTAAGATTTTTTTAACTTTAAACTGGGTAAGCCAACTGGAATTTAGATTAATTAACTTTTGTGGGTAATGCAACAATTAATTATTAATTAATTAATTAAGTTTTGCTATGTACAAAGTGAAATTGTAAATTGATGATTTGATGGAATGGTGGTTATTGATTTTTAAACAAAATAAGGCAAAACTTATTGATCATGCATAAATAAAATAAAATAAAAACTACATTTGATACAAAAATATACTCATTATAGATGACAAAAAAATTAATTCTGTAAAATATTCGGAATAATATATAAATGACATGTTATAGATATCGTGTATTATCAAATAGTTTCAAAAATTATCTTAGTGTTAGTTTATTCATCCGTAAGTCATTTGTAAAAAATTTAGGTGTATTCATCCTAGTTTATGATATTAATTACCGAACGCTTCTAAAACTTAAATAAGGGTAATAGGTATATCCACGATAGTTCGGACAATCGTCCCCACATTGATATCTCCGGTTTTGCTCAATTTTTGAACACATAATTCGGATACCAATATATAACGATTCCTAAAATTTTAGATCTCTAGGTGCAATACAGAGTAATTGTCGACCATTTTATTTTTTTGTGCTGCAAATAAGAAAAAAATAGTCAATGAATATGATTATTATAAAAGGTATATTTTACAGGAAATTTTTTGTAAAACACGATCCAGCCCTTAGTTTTCCAAAATTTTCCGCAAAAAATTACCATTTGATTAAAAAATTGATATCTTTGATTCCGCTACAACTGGAGACTTAAAATTTGAATATGATACTCCTAAAACATAATACTTTTGATCCCAAAAGTTAAAAAAAAACTGGATTTGCTTGCCATAGGGTAAAATATAGCAGTTAATTGCTAAACATGAGTTACTTTTAAAAGATTTTCGTCGGATTTTCCGTAATTTTACAATTTTTTTGGCTTTTTTCAGAATTTAAAAAACGGACATGATTGCGTTTTACAAAAATATTTCTTTTGGTTACATTAATTCAATTTTTTTTTACCTTTTTTGCAAAATTATGAAAAACAAAAAAATATACAGGATTAGTCAAAATTACCACCTAAATAATTCTATAACCGTTAAAAATTTCAAAAAAAGATTTTTAATATACAAGGTGTTTATTTTATTGTGGAAATTTAAACCTTTTTTTTTAAATAGAATACCCTGTATATTTTAACATTTTTTTATTCTAAGATGAATTCTAAGTATTTTTTGTAAATTTTTTTTTTTATAAAATCCACCATTTTTGAGTTATAGGCAAACTCCTAAGCTTCAAATAATAAATATTTTCCCAAAAACGGAGATATCAATGTGCGGACGATTGTCCAAACTATCTATAGGGTATCTATATATAATTTTGTGAACAAGAAAGAACTAGATATTAGTAATACGGTTTTATCACTGCTTGTTGTTTGTGGTTACATTTAAGTCAATTGAAACTGCTGCGGTTATGTTCTTCTCGTTATTTTCTTACTAGCAGACCAACGTGTAATTTATCTGTCTGTGAATTTAATTTGATAAAATGTTGTCGCTACTAAAAGATGAATAGACGTTTACTCATGGCAAACTTATTACTTTTATTAGTAACGCTATTAAATAATAGTTTTTTTATTGAATCTGAAAAACTTTATATGAAATTTGAAACAAAATTTTCTTCTTAATATTTGATTTTGTGCTGCTGAATATTTTCTATTAATGTTTTTCAATTGATTAACTTAAATCTATAAGATTTTACAATAAAAAATTCCATTTTAAAATTTCGGCATTTTTGATCTGTGAATAGCAAGCTTTATATCCTTGGCAATTGTCATTAAAAACTTTATGATATAAAAAAAATGATACAATACACGCTTCAACAACGTATAAAAATAATAAAAATGCATTATAAACACAATAAAAATGTTGCCGAGATAGTTTGCAGAACTTGTAGTGTTTTTGGTCGGTATGAATCAGCTTCCCGGAAAGCCATTGTAAAAGTAAACGCAAAATTTGAGCAAAATAGTCAAATTACTGATGTAGAATTACTAAATTAAACTCGTACTGTTAGGTCAGCCCAAATCATTGCCGCTGTCGCTAACAAGGTCGCAAAAAATCTTTTGTTTATATCAAGACGTTCACAGCAATTAAAGATTAAGGAAGTTCAGCCTTTATTGCATACTGCATAAAAATCTTAGCTGCATGCTTATAAAGTGCCGCTGTCGCAGGAATTGAAAGCGGCTGATCAACGCCAAACTTTTGGGTACTAGAAATGCAGGAATCCTGACTTAAAATAAATCATCATTAGCAGCAAAGCTCATTTCCATCTCAGTGAGTTTGTCAATTAACAGAACTGCCGCATCTCGGGTTTAGAGAACGCTAGAACAATAATCAAGAAACCTATTTATCTCTTTTACTGTATAATATATTCTTTATTTGCAGCAGAATAGCGCTACGAGACACACAAGCCGTAAAACAATTGCAGTGCTTCACAAGAAATATCCTAGGAGAATTACTTCGCAAAACTAGGATATATATTTGTCCAGATCGAGCAAGTTATCTCCGCTAGACTAATGCCGCAAACAATTTCAGCCCTCAAACAAATATTTGAGCTGTTATTTGCTAGACAGAACCTTAAATGTGCAAAAAAAATTTTCAATACGAGCATTTGCTGGATATCATTTTTCACAAGTAATCGCAAAACTTTAAATTTAAATTTAAAAAATAGTACTATTAAAAAACAAATAAATGTTATTTTTATAACTAAAATAGGACTTTGCTGCAAGCACTCTGTTGAACTAATAACAAAAACAAAGTGGGTCAGTTAAGAATTAGTTTTTTCTACTATGATATTACCATAACTTTTGTGAACCAACGTAAAACTAAAACAATTTATATAATATTTTATTGTTTACACGCCATGTAGGTGTTCTTTTAAACCCGGTAGAACTTGTAACAGAGGTAGCTGTCAAACTTAAACAACGCTTCTAAATTTATATGGAGTACATTTAAATTTGCGTCGCGCAAGTGTCTTAAGAAAAAGTTTGCGTACGGGTTGGGTAAGAAAATCAACTACAGCGTTTGTTACACAGCAATACCTCAATCTTAAAGTATTAATTTTGCGGCTTCGTGGCTTAAGAAATTTGATTTCATATATAGATTTTAATCAAAAAGTTTGATTCTTCTGACTTATGTTAGTCACAAATAAAATTCTACTTTAGACAAACAAGGAAAACATCTTGCAGTAGCTTTAGACATTTCCAAAGCGTTTGATAGGATATAGCATCCTAATCTTGACAACAAACTTTATTGTATTGATCTTGATAAAAAAACTGTAAATCACATCAATAGTTTTCTTGACAATAGAAAAATGATAATTAGAATTGATGGTTTTAACTCTGACCTCAAAATTATAAATGCCAGTGTTCCTCAAGGTTCTGCTTTATTGCCAACTTTATTTTTGATTTACTTTATAAAACTTCTTCAAATAACTAAAAGTTTTATTCATAGTCTTGCAGATAATAGCACTTTTCATACTTTATACTTTCCAAAGACCATATCGATAAACATGGCAAAGCGTCTTAAAATTTCTAGGTTAAAATTGTATTGAATATTGTTCCCAAAATGGGAAAAAGCATCAAAAACTACATTATCTTTCCTAAAATTTATTCAAAAACAAGCTCAAATAGCTCATTGCCAATACAAAATTGATTAATACTTTGATACTTTACAACACAGGCGTAATATTGCAGATCTTTGCATTTTCTATAGATATTTCTATGAACATTGTTCAAACAAAATACTAGACATATTTCCATCTAAACAAAAATTTACTTGTAGTACAAGGCTTTGTAAAAATTGTAACAAATATATTCAGGGACAGTTCAGAGATGTAAGACTGAAACTTTTAAAAAGATTTTTTAATCGTACTACCAACACATAAAATAAACTTTCAAATTCAGTATTTGCCGAGACTTATTAGTCACAAATATTTAAGGTTAATGTTCACAGACTGCTTAAACCTAGTCTTTAGTGTGATAGTTTCACTCGTTGAAATTCAAAGGTTTTTTATGTTGTTGTGGCATATTATGTAAATTTAAAAAAATGTATAAAATAACAATTAATGTTTTTTATTTATTTTTTAAATATTGTTAATTTTTTATTTTCAGATTTATGTTTTTAACTATTATGAATGAATCGTTACAATATAAATTACCCTGATATTAATAAATTATTTTATTATCCAAGCCTATCACTATTCACTAAATGATGAAAAAATACCAACTCGTTAATAAAATGTTCTTACTGAAAAGAATATTGCTACTGCAAATAGAAGTGTAAAAAGATATCCAAATTAATCAATTATAAGATACAGCTTAAGAATTAAAACTACTAAATCATCCTATGCATTGTTCTTTTAGATCTAGAGCGGTTAGAAACTGACCCATACTGTTATTGCAAAATTGTCTTAAGCACATTTTTTGAATAAACGGGTATGTTAATAAACAAAATTGCCATATATAGTGTAAAGCTAATCTAAAAGAAAGCTACCATGCTTTATTGCTTCCGTTTGATATGGTTTACTAGCTAGTAAGATCATCAAATTATATACAAATAACAGTATAATACAAAAATCTACTTATAGAAATAAAAATTTGGCAATAAGTTAATTTTGAGAATAAGATCTGTAAATTTGTTTCCTAAATAATGTTACTTAACATCCATTAATTATGTCTTGTGGGGCTACCTACGTAAATTTATTGGTTAACGCTAATAAATTTATGACTTTAAAGTTATTATTGTCAAATTATTTGTAACACACAAACAGCACAAAGAACAGCCTCAAATCACTTTTAAATGTTATTGTCATTTATTCATTTTTTTCTTATAATAATACGTTTATTTCTTGCCTTATGGCCTTGAAAATTACATTTACAAATACATTTATAACTTACCAAAAATTATAAAACCTAATCCTAAAATATTTTCTTCTCTGTTTGTCTACTTCTTTTCTTCGTTTTTTAACTGCCCTTATCCATTCTATTCTTCTTCCGTCCCCTTTCAATATATTATTTTTTCCCATCTGTTCTTTTTTTATTTCGTTACACTCTTTCAGCATATGTTCCATAGTTATTTTAGTCTCTAAGCACATTCTGCACATTTTCAAATCCTCTTCCATCCAAAATCTTGTCACTCGCTCTTCATTACCACATCTGAATCTTGCAATCATCTTTTTATTATTTTTACTATATCTATCGCTCTCTGGGTACATCGGCAGTTAAATTTCTTTCATTTTTTTCTTTAAACTTAAAAAAAAAATCTTTTAAGATTTTCTGCTGCAATATGTAAATTTTGTGTGTATTCGGTTTTCTGATAATATTACTTCATATTACGTAAAGTGATAAATATTACTAAAACTGTGCGTTTGGTGCGTCATATCATTTAAAATGATTCATTTTTGTAAAATTGTACGTGGGGCCTTGTCATATCATCTACCAAATAAAAGTAATCAAACTACCAAATTCATTTGATCACAAGTGAAAACAAGCAACATTTTTTTTTTATAAAAGCCAATAAATGTTGTAAAGTATATATAAGTTTATCAACCAAAGCGACCAAAATACCGGTTATCTTAAAATTGGTTAATATACGGAAAACGGTTACCTAAAATTGGTAACAAATAATTGTGACCGCACAACCATGAATGAATGTCGGTTTATTTCCACAAATCAAGGTAAATTTAAATTTATAAATGTTAATAAATATTTACATATCTATTTATATATTAACATAGTAAATAAAGATAATCAACTTTTGTCAATACAATATCACTATTGCAATCAAATATAATAGTATAATTAATAAACAAGTAATTCAAATAAATTACATAAACTTGATATATTCTTCCAGATATTAATCATCTTTCATCAGAGTTTTTTAAATTATTTTTATTTTTGGTAAAAATAAAAGTGGTTTTGTAAACAAATTATTTATAGTGCGTTTCATATATCAACAAGTCACCGGCGGTTAGGTTACTCCTATGATCGGTTGCTGAAAATCTTGGTTGATTTACGAAAATTTATAAAAACGTCAAAATTCAAAAAAGTGAAATGTTAAACATATGGATCTAATAGATTTATTTATCATCATCTAAGGTTTAATCTTTTAATTAGCGTTAGTTATATTTAATTATTAATTTGCTTATAAAAAGTTGAATTGTTTTGGAATCCAGAATTAAAAAGTACACACAACGTTACAATCACTAGAACACCGCGTTCCGTATACTAACCTGTTTCAGGATAGCCGGGCAATGTTTTTTATTATAGGTTATGTGTCATGTGTATGAAATTGACGTTTTAATAATTTTTAGCAACCGATTATAGCTGTAACCTAACCACCGGTTATTCTGGTTGATTTACGGAATGCACTAAAAAAAGATTTAAAATCAATAAGAAATATATTTTTTATAGAATCAGATAATTGGAAAAGAATAATTGGTCTATAATTTTTTAATAATAATTTTATGTAACCATACCAGTTTAGCGACAATACTTGTTACTAGAGCAATGACAATGTATCAAAAATGGTGTTACCCCCACTATTTTTACCACAACATACCACTGGCTAAACAGTAGTATCTCGCAAAAAATTGCTAATTATAATTAAAGTAATTTAGTAAAACTTTCATCAAATTTAAATATAACCTAAATCGTATCTGTCAATGGCATATTATAAGAAGTAACTTACATTTCAAACCAAAAAAAAAACCGAAAACAAACCAAAAACAAATCAAAAACAAACCAAAAACAAACCAAACCGAATGGAACTGTATACGGGTAAAACGAGCCTAAGCCTAATAATCAAAGCCTTTGTAGGCATATTTTCTTCACTGACAAAAAGCCACGTTTAACAAAAACGACATTAATAACACGCAACTAGATTTCAGTAAAAGTATAGTGCGGTATTATTGAAAAGCATATTATTAATCATCATTGGTCCTACGTGCCTCATCTTTAGGTTTCTCGGTCCTTTCCTTTAATTCACGGTACTTTTCTCGTTTCTTTAGAACATCGGTCAATTTGCATCTTCTTTTTTTTCTTTTTAAGTTTGCATTTCCCATTCCTTTGATCACGTCCTTCATTAAAAATTCTTTTATAAATGCTTGCCATATCCATATTTTCTTTCTTTTTATGATTCTACCTACTAGCGTTTTGTCTGTCCTTGCTCTTCTTCAATCTGAATTTAGCTTGACCTCTTAATACAGATCAATCTCCTCCAGAACCACATTTCAAATGTTTCTAAGCGTTTTTCTATTGTTTAAGTTTTACATTTGTATAAAAACACACTTATTACAAAACATTTTATATAATTTTTTGCAGGTTTATTACTAACTTGCTACTCAAAATCTTGCTTTTTCTTCTAAAAGCTTATTTTTCTATTTCTGAGCGTACCCTTATTAATAGCTCGTTCTTAAAACTTTCTGTAATTTTAGTACCAAAGTACTTGTTTCCCATTGCTCCAATTTATCTTTGTTGGCGTGCAAGTGCATTTCTTCCGCTTCTCTATTTTTCATAACCTTTCTCTTGTTTTTGCATACAATGTCATTAGCAGCAAATCAAATTCTTCTTTGTCTTTCCAGCACTCCGTTACTATCTTCTTGGCATACATATTGAACATATATATTGAACAACGTTAGTGATAAACAATAACTTTATCTCACTCTTTTTCTAATTTCAAAACATTTGGTATTTTTGCTATTTAAACTAGTTTTTTTTTTGCTGATATGTCAAAAATATAAACCTTAACTTCATTGCTACTTGTTGTATTATATACAAATTACCTATCAGTCTTCTATTGAAGCAATATATTCCTTTTACTTACAAAATGTCCATCAGTTTCTTCCACTGAACACAGTCAAATGCTTTAATTAAGTCTATAAAACACACACTTAAACGTTTGTTTTTCTCTAACTACTTTTCTCAAATTGTCCTCACTATACCAATTGCATTTCTTGTTTCCATCTCTTTTCTCAATTCAAATTGCTTTTCCGCTATAGTTTTTTATTCATTACTTTCAACAAGATCTTTGCTGCGTGCACTACCAACATCTCATTACAGAAACATTCCAAGTCATTTTGAAAAATGGTTACAATACAACAACTTCTTTTCACTTATAAGATATTATCTCATGTTTATTGAAATTTAAAACCACCTTAGTTACAATTAAATATACAAAATATGTTTATTGAACAAATTTTTGAATAAAATTGCATTTACTAATAAAGTGATTTTTGTTAAAAATCAATAAAAGTTGGAATTCTAGACAGTCTCAACAGTAAAAATATTAAATGTTGTAGTCTGTATAGTAGATAAAAATCTTAGATCTCACAGATGTTTGTTTCTTAAAAAATAAGTGAATTGTTAAATAAGTAAAGGCAAGGATCATAGTTTGTTAACCAGGTAGATCAAAAAATCTATCAAAACTTTTAAAAATAATAGAAATTTGGTGTTGGAAAGCAAAATTTAATTTAATAATTATGCTTTTATAACCAATAACTTAAAATTTTTGTAAGTTGTCAGTCTAAGATGCTTTTTGATGTTGGCACAAATACTTGGTCAGCAAATAAATGTTAGAGATGATAATCGGAAACTACTTGAATAAAACAATTTCATTCATTATTTTTTACCTTTGTTTCAGTCAGGAGAATATTAAGTTTTCTATGTTCCAGTTGATGAACATAATTCTTTTTTAGACTGCAAATATCTCAAAATTATTTTTGTAACTAAATTGACTACTGCCTGCTGATACTCTTTAGATTAAATAAATTAGTTTTTATAAATGCTTAATAAATTAATGCAGAACAAACCATAATATAATATTGCGTTTTATATCTACCCCAGGTTGAGATTAGTAAATATTGTTAATACGTGATTAAAAAATAAATTTTATTAAAAAAACAATGTATTCCTTGCGGCATCAAATGAATAGAAATAAGTTATTTAAAACTCCGGACATAAAAATTCAGGTACAATGTAATTAAATTCAAAGTACAAATCCCTGCATCAAGTAAACTGCCTTATAATAATCTAGAACAGTTGACTTTTCAACTTTAAAACCTGTTATTCTTAATATAATTATTCAACAATGAGTAAATTTTTAATATTCTGATTTATAAATAGATACAGCAATCAATAACTTTCAATTTAATTCTAATGTATACATTTTGTTAAATAAATAAATATGTAGCCATTCAGACCGCAAGGGTGTTTAGTTAAATATACCAACAATTTCATTTTCAGACATTAAAATTAATCATGAGCTGACCTATTTATTAGGGGCTGTGTAATTTTTCGAATAGTATCAAAGGTATTTGTTAGGTATTTATTTAAAATACTTAATTAAATAGTTTATTTCATTTAACAACCAAATTTATTAATAATATTAAATATTTTTATTAGTAAAAAAGGTAATTAAGTTTCTATTTGATTTCATACTGTATTGTTTGTTCAAATTATTTTACTTCATCGATCGCAGTAATAAAGCTTATAACTTTATTTTAATTTTTAAAATTTACAATTAGTTAATAATTTGTTAAATTCTGATATTTGTACGGAAATAATTTAGTTAAAAATAAGTTACAGAATATTATTAAATATTCATAAATGTAAAACAGAATAAAATAAATACAAATTTCTTCATTTAAACAAATTACATTAATTTTAACATGTGACAGATAAATAATAAATTAAATTAATTTATTTAGATATAACTTCACAAAAAATAATTCAAAAAACAGATTGCTAATTAGAGCTAATTAAACCTTTTATCCCATGATTTTTTTAACTACTCATGTTCTACATCCGGGCGTTTCAAGAACTTCCCTAATGGTATTTTTTTTATAATCATTTTTTTGTATGTAGCGTTCACATCGGTTAATATTTGATCATATTGCAATACAAAATAATTGCTTCTCACGCATTAACGGTTTACAAACCAGAACACTCGTCAAAGTTTTTTGTAAAAAAACTAATCAAACTGAAAAAACTTTTAATTTTGTTCCTATCTAGTTTTGTTATTGCAACAATTTAGTTAACAGGCTTCGGTGTTTTTCGCTCCAAACTAAGTTTGATTTTTTACAGTATTGGTAGTCCTGTTAAGATTAAAACTTGAATAAAATTGTTACATCAAATTGAGAATATGAAATGATAATCTATCTAATAGTGAAAGTTTTATAAATACCTGGACCAGTGAACAATAAGAAAAATCACTTGTTTAATTTAATTCTTTGTATTTCAACAGTATTTCAGTTATTTAAAATGAAATTTTGCAACCTTATATTATCTGTTAGCAAGTTTAACTCTTATTTAGTAGAAATTGTCAAGTCATTTATATTTTTAATTTACAAAAAGTACACGATTGGTTCTTGAAATTTATTAACAAAATACATTTTGTCACAAAAAATGTTGTGTTAATATTTATAATTATTATAAGTATTAATACAACATTTAGCAACAAAAATAATAATTATTGTTTTATTGTGCGTTTTACAGCTATTTTATCACCCCAGTTTTACAAAAAGACACCATTTCATATTTTTTTATTAATTATAATTTATGTTTACTGCTTACAGTAATAATTTATTTATGAAATCATTATTGTTAATGTAGATTTGTATAGTCCAGTTATGATGATCATTTAAAGATGCAAATAAATTATTTTTTTATAATGTGCAGGACGATGTTAGAAACGTTTAACCTCAAGTTGTCAAGCTATTTCCTTATCATGAAATTTTAATGTGACGTTTTCTGCAAAGATTAACTTTAATTAGCAGCTTTTAAATCCTTTAAACTTTACAATAACAATTCCTAAATCATATGTTAAAAGTTTAGCAGGATAGTAGCTGATCAAAAGTATTAAAAGTTTTTTTTTTATCTCAAGTACCTATCAGCTGCTACTTTCTTTATAAAACTATTCCATTCCAAAATTCCGGCAGAGCAGCTCCATAACCGTCGCTTAAAAGTTGACAAAGAGCAACATTGGATACGTTTATGGAAGAAATAAATTATTATTGCATAAGCTATCAATGTACATTTTCTCTTCAAACTCTCCAATGTATTACGTTTATCTTTTGTCGATGATTGCAAAAAAAAACTTTCAAAGTCTCAGAAACAAAAGCTTCAACATATTCATAAATTTATCCAGTAGGAGTTATATATATATTTCCATTCATCATTATTTTAGAAGCAAATTGCGCAATTGGGTTTTTGTTAATTGATAATAATTAGGTCATGTCCGAAATTTTATTGTATTTTTTACAGTTTTGATATCTCTTTTTATTGGTTCCATCAAATCATTTATAGAAAATTGACGCTTGTCAAAATTCTCCGTTAAAAAGAGTAAACTTCCTCCATAGGGTTGTCTAAAAAAATCATTTACACTTGCCCTTTTTCTGAAGTTCTAAGAAGCGCTCTATTTTAAATCTTAACGCTAGAGAATTGCTGGATTTAGAGGCCGCGTCCTGATGGAGTGTTGTTAGTAGTATTGTTATAGAAAAATATTATTAGCAAACATTACATACTGAAATCCTAACACATCTACAAGAATATTGGTGAACCTTTATTTTGAAATAATAATACGTACGTTTTTAAGTTAAAGTTGGTGCTTATGGGACAAAACGCCAACCAACTCAATATTCAAACGATAAGATTTTAGTCAGCACTTATTTTATATGTTGAACTACATACAATATTCTATGCCTTTATTTTTTAAGTTAAAAATTTGCAATTATATTTAATGAGTAAGAAATTAATGAAGAACTAAATAAAAACTCTACTTTTAAAAAATTAATTGCCTAAAAACCTAAATTTAAAAGCACATATTGGATTTTTTTCTACAATGTGTAAAAATTTTACTCAATTATAATCAGGTGTTTTCTTGCTGAGTTTGATTCTGTAAAATCTTATTATAATAGCGCAACTATTCTTTCTCTTTAACACACTTGTAACGCTGCGGTCAACTTTACAACGCGCTATACGCATGCTCTATAAGTTAATATAATTAAAAACTTGTTTCATTTTTTAATTTTTTTACGTCCGACTTCTTGACAAAAATTGATAGTACACAAAAATCATAATCTAAATTGTAGAACGTAAAAATGATAAGAACAAATTCTTCTTCCAAATATATATCATCAACAAAAAATTTTTGAAGCCTTACATATAAATGCACAAGATTAGTTTGTTAACATTCAAGAAATCAACAAGTTTATTTTCTACAGGTTTTTCATCGATAGCTAAATATATAGCACGGTGTTATCAATTTGACCGTAAAGTTTACCCTTCAATGTGAGAGTCAATGGATACAATTGATCTGGCATTAATGGTTTTATGATTATTTTCTCTCGCATTTTCAATAAAACCAATGCAACTGGATTACCGCTGTTCACATACAAGGTTTTAAAAAAAATGTAAAATATTTAAAGGGGTAGTAGTACGAACCACATCAAACAAAAAAGTCTTAATAAACATGGGTTGTCATAGCAACGGTTTCGGTGATATGGAACATTATTTATTTTTATTATTCTTTTTTCCTTCATTTTTTATTTTGCAAAAAAAGTAAAATATTTAAGAGGGTATTAAGACGAAGCACAACAAACAAAAAAGTTTTAATAAACATGGGTTATCATGACAACGGTTTCGAAGATATGGAACACTATTTAATTTTATTATCCTTTTTCCCTCCATTTTTTATTTTGCAAAAACGTGCATTTTCTTATTATAGTTAACTGATGTTTAGTGAAATAAACATTCAGTATTTGACATTTGTTTTTAGTGCACAAGTTTTCATTGTTATGGCTGATTACTCTACTGCAGAACTAGCCGACAAGAATTTTATGTATGATCGTGCTATGGAATTGCCACCAAAGCGCTACGTCTTTATGTAGAAGCTTAACCAAATTGCCAGATTCCTTCACATCGTAGGTTTGAAAGAATTTACAAGAGATTGAGAAATACCGGTTCACTTCAAAAACAGTGCTATCTTTCCGGCAGACCAAGGTCGGTATCTACTCCTAGAGCAGAACAAAAATTATAGCACGGATAGAGCATAATCCAAGGACAAGTGTGCGGAGAATATCAGCCGAGGTAGGAATTGGAGCTACTCTTGTTTGAAAAACCCTCCACAAGCAGCTGCTTTATCCATACCATGTACAACTAGTACAGGCTTTAAATAACTGATCATCAGTTTTATGGCCAGCAAGATCGCCTGATATAAACCCTTTTGATTTTTTTCTTTGGGGTTGTTTGAAATCATTAGTGTATGCTACTCCTGTAAATTGCCTCAAGGAGCTGCAGTTAAAAGTTAATCCGAGCCAATAAGAGGGTTTTAGAAAGAGTACAAATGTCCTTCAGACAAAGATGTCGTGCTTGTTTGGAAATGGAAAGAAGGCTCTTTGAACATCTTCTATAACTTTGTTCTTTGTAAAATATATTAAAATAAATAATGATACATATCTCCAAAACCGTTGCTATGACAACCCATGTGTAATAAATCTTTTTTGCTTATTGTGGTTCGTACTACCACTTTCGTAAATATTTGACATTCTTTTTTAAACACCCTGTATACTTGTGCTTCTATTAAACAACCCTTTGAGATTTTAAACAAGTACGCACAAGTAAAATAATACGTATAAATGTTTTCTCACACAAATATCAATCGGTTTTGTGTTATTGCCATAATTTTTGAGAAGCTCCTAACAGATCCAGCTTAGTATATAACGATGGCTGGAATATAAACTAAGTAAAAAAAGTAATCTAAACTGCAACAATCAATGTAAATTCTAAATCATCGCAAAGTATGGTAAGTACATTTGCGTTAGGCTTTTTTTTGCAAGCTTCAAATGTGTTTTGTATCTATAAATGATGTCTATTTGACTGATGTCTTGACTTTTATGTAAATTTTTTTTAGAAATTTATAAACTGGTAATAATAATTTCATTACAAAGCAATTTTACAGATTATTAACCTAACAAATATTTGTATAAATTTATAATCATTTTGTACCTCACAGAGGAAGAACAAAAGCTAATCAAACGCAAAGCTCTTTTTCCTTCATCAATTGTAGTCAGTGGGTCCGGTCAGGAAGAAAGCTTACTTGTATTGGACAACAAACAGCTAAGCGAGCTGAGGCAAAGTTTCAAACTAATTACGATCACCCCAATACCTAATAGTTGCGCTGCGCTTATGTGGAATAACAACTTACATTTTTGTAAAGTGCGTAGAAGCTCATAAGTGAGTCTCTAAAGCTTGGCAACATTCTACTTAGGTCTAGAATTCTTCTTAAACAAGGCGCAAAACTAACCTACCTCAATGAATTAGGTGCGTCGTACAGTCAGATAGCCGATAGAGCAAGTTTTTGTTTGGTATGCGTCACTCGTTCGCATACAACCCACATGTAAGGCTTTTTTTTCTGATAACCCTCGTGATCAATTGTATACGTCTTCAATTTACGAGTTCCATGGCTGATATGGAGCCAAAGAAATAAAATTTAATCTTTTAACTATGAAGAACACTTAATATGCAACTGTTAAAAAAAAAACTCAATGCATCTTCATGTGGTGGGTACCAGCATGGCTATCCTTTGAATAAAACCACCATTGAGCAAATCACTTTGATAAATGATGCTCTTACTCTTATGATAATTACTTTATCCACTCTAAGCAAAACACCTCCCAGTTTTAGAAGACATCTTTAAGATCATCTGTAATAATGACGCCTCACTCTGGTGGCTACAAAAAGTGATTCCCGGTCTACAACCTTTATGGCTGGAATTGTAACTAGACGTTGTCACTAAGTCGACTTTTTAGACTGACAAAAGCTACTTTGTGGCTTTTGGAAAAACCGGATAATTGCTTATGAGTCGCCTGGGAAAGCAAAAACAATAGTACAAAGTCAAAGACTAGTGCATTTAAATAGTAAGCTTTAAGTTTAACAAACCCATTATTAAATTAACATAAAAATGTACCGCGGCAGCAATGACAACAGAAGTGATTGATTCACTCGGATAAAACCAAGGTGGAAATACACCACAATTTCAAAGCCGACCAATGACGCGACACATTTAAGTTATCCAATGT
The DNA here is from genome assembly GCA_963932245.1 of Tachinus rufipes. NCBI lineage: Eukaryota > Metazoa > Arthropoda > Insecta > Coleoptera > Staphylinidae > Tachinus > Tachinus rufipes. Next base: position 75,532,891 of record OZ010744.1, read on the forward strand.
AACTTAAAACACTGTCGAGCGGCCGTAGCAACACTATGCCGCAAACTAAAGTTGATGCAGGCAGCAGGACGTAATAGTCCTAATCCAAAACCGACAACTCTGCAAATACTAAGTAGAAATAAGTTTTCGAACCCAACTAACGGTAAGCTGAGGATGTGTATGTACATACTCAACACATAACAGCGTTTCTTATGCCACAGCAGTGAGAGACGTTAAGATTAGCTTAGTAGACAAATCGCGTCGGCATACCTGGCACACAACATACCACCTCCAAAAACATAGCTAAAGGATTTGGTGCACTATTAAACGCATAGAAATGTTGACCTCATATTTAGATGATGGCGTCTCATATTGTCTGAGAAAGCAAAAAACACAAATGATAGAAGTAAGAAACTTTACAATACTAAAACAAAGCTTGACGCTTGTTACGTCCAACAACTAGATTGTAATAGATATCACACAGACAACCCTTAACATTTCAAACAACACCATACCTTATTGATGCAGGAATTTGACCGACTTAAAGAGATTGCACAAAGCAAAAAATACACCTTAATATGATATTCAAAAAACCTCAACAGCAAGAAAGTTTTCTAAGACAAATCGACGGCTCATACACTGCCAATCTATCGGATGCAAAGAAGTTACTTCTAAAAACCCGTTTCCCAGACTGTACCGCCCTGGCACAAGTCTGATCCCACGCTGTCGGGGATTTTGGCAGAAGAAAATTGAGAAACTGCTTGCCACTTTGTTGAAGAAATGCGTACAACATGGGCAATTAAAAAAATCTTTTTATACTATGCACTAAGATTAGATAGAGTCTTTCTTGCCCTTCTGGTCTAGCTAAAATATATAAAACATGCATTGCTTTTCAATACACGCCTATAGCATAAAAATAAGTCAAAGTGGTATTCATACCAAAACCAGGGCGTATTGATTACACTATTACAAAATCCTATCGACCAATCAGCGTCACGTCTTTTCTCCTAAAGACATTAAAACAATTGTGCACAAGCACAATTCGGAAAACGGCTCTTATCTCTAAGCCGATACATCTAAACCAACATGCATACACCCCAGAAAGATCCACCAAATTAATTACACATGTTGAAACAGACCCAATAAAAAAAATTCTGAGAGACAAAATGTCCAACTGAGGCAAATTTATAGGTATTAAAAGTGTAAACCCCACACATGTTGGATAAAAGAGCTTTGACAGTTACCGTAGAAGATTTGTATACATTGTTAAGCGGTAAACTCAAAGGCAACTTAATGCAAAAAGCCCTAAAAATGATCAAAAATGAATGCACAACACTTTGAACTTTTTGGACCTCAATATATCTTTACCTCTTAAAACGCACACAACTATCTTCCAAGTAGAAGTAGTTGGTATAACGTATGGGGTTATAGAAATAGTGAACCGTAAAATATCTGGAAAAATGTCCAAATTTTGAATATCACCGTGCTCTTACTTTAACAGCTTTAGAAATAATATTGAGCTGCTTTTAAGCATTCCAACAAAGTAACATTGAGGCTGACGTACAGGCGCGTAAAAAGTCAACTCATACCTTGTAGACCTAAACCCTGGGCCGCTTTACCACTCAAAAGCAGTTTATGAAGCTGTCATTTAATCACTGTTAACAATTTATTTAGAATGCAAGATGTAATGCTCAGAATGGTAAATATGGGTTGTTGCTGTCAACTGAAATAAACTAAGAAATAGCTACGTTAATTTGCATGACCTAGAAGAAAATATTCAGCACAAAGTTACAACAATTAAAAAGTCTTGAGTCTATAAACCAATGATCAACAATAATGTTTAACACTATTTTTTTACCAAAAGACAATTTTTCTAATTAGCAAAAGATTCAGCATTTATTCCTGAAGCACTGGAACAATTGCCAAAAAATCTACACTTAAAGCATCAATAACCTACTAAAAATCAACACACACAGAGCACAGAATCTAGAATAATTACTTTGTAGTATTTGAGTTATGAGAAAGCGTTTGACTCCATCGAATTATGGGCCATATTTACAGCTATGGACAATGCAAGAATAGACTCACGTTACACTAACTTGATAAAATCAATATACGAAAACGCTACGTTACAAGTGACTATAGACGAAGATTTGGCTACTAATAAGATCCAAATAGAAAAAGGGGTTAGGCAAGGCGATACAATATCCCCAAAATTATTCACTCTGGCCTTAGAAGACGTTTTTAAAAACCTAAAATGGGAAAACAAAGGTGTCAACATCGACGGCAAACACCTACACCATCTTCGCTTTGCAGACGATATAATCCTTATGAGCAGCGATATCGATGAACTACAAAATATGTTAAAAGAGCTTAATACAGAGTCAAAAAAGTAGGTCTAAAGATGAACTTAGGAAAAACCAAGATCATGAGCCCACTCGATACAGCAGTCAATATTGAGGAACAGATTATAGAAGGAGTGGAGGAATATATATATATCTGGGCCATAAGATAAAACTGGGCAAGGATAACCAAACGGCTGAAATTAGTAGACGAGTACAACACAGCTGGGCTGCATTCGGAAAGTTGGGTTATATACTAAAAAACAGAGACATCCCACACAGCTTAAAAAGAGAAGTATACAACAAATGCATCCTCCCAGTGACAACGTACGGAGTAGAAACAATGTGCCTCACAGTCCAAAGTGCAAACAAGCTTCGAACAACGCAACGAGCAATGGAGCGTGCATTGCTTGGCATAAGCTTAAGAGACAAAATCCGCAACGAAGAAATCCGAAGAAGAACGGGAATAACATTAAACGAATAGCGGAACTTAAGTGGAGCTGGGCAGGACACGTTGCCAGAGATGATACAAGTAAGTGGACAAAAACAATAGCCATGTGGAGACCAAGAGCAACCAAACGCAGTATCGGGAGACCACAGAAGAGGTGGCTAGATGATATCAGGGAGGTGGCAGAAAGAAAGTGGTATCAGATAGCCCAGAGCAGAAGTGAGTGGAAAACTATGAAGGAGGCCTACGTCCAGAAGTGGACATTTGAAGGCTGAGAAGAAGAAGAAGAAGAAGAAGTATTTGAGCTTATACAAGATTTAATAATATATTCTTACAATAAGAATAATTTTATTAAAATTGTTTGTGGCCATTCATTGTAGCTTGTGCGCTAGAGAAAAATCTACTGTTAATTTTAATATGGTTTGATAGCTTTATAATAAAGTTGTATAAATATTTTTTAATTTTAATTTTAATTTAGTTGTAAAGGCTTACTACACAAACTGGCTTTAAATATGTATCTAAAAAGACAAATATATACTATCGCACCCCTTAATTGAGAGAATAGAGGCGCTGTAGATACTAACAAGGCCTAGTATCTGGTCCAGCCACACTCTCATATTAAATGTAATAATTGCAATAAATTGTTAAACATCTTACTTAAACAATGATCATCTGTTTAAATTAATTGGTTGTTTATTTTTTGGCAATTGGTTATAAAATGTTAAAACGCTTGCATATTATGCGAGCAATCCGGGGTTCAATCCTTGGTATAACTAATTAAAAACTTGCTATTTATCCAACAGGATGGTTCCCATCAAACCTCTTTAAACAAGTCGTAGACACTGTGGCAATGTAAAAAGCCGTAAAAAGCACAATAAATGAAATTTTTAATAGTTTAAAATTTTTAGAATAAGAAACTATGTTTGCTATTTAATTCTTACCAAAACTACTACATTATTTTTGGATTTAATATTGTAGATACATCTCATGTGTTCTAATCGTATTCTAGTACGAAGTTCAATTAAAGCAATAAATGAAACATAACCTATCATTAAATTTTAGTATTGTAATTTCATACTCTACTGCTATACGATAATGAGTTTTAGTAAGGTATAGAACTACGCACTTTGAACACTGTTACCTAATTCGTCAAATTAATGTGAGCGGATATAATTTAAATTTGTTTTACTAGATTTATAAATACATAAATCAACTTTGTTTCTTCGAAGTGCCGCTTCCAGTCATATATACTTTATAGGTTTATATTGCAAATTTAATATTATATTTAACCACATAAATACAGTCGAGAATTAAATTATAGCAGATGTGCCTGTATCATTTGCAAACATATAAATTCGCGCTGCGCTATCTTTTTCTTTTTACAAATTTTGTAACGATTCTCATTCGTATCCAGATTATATTTTCCCTCAAGTGCACTTGCTTACTTTTTTATCAAAAATATATTATATGATGCATGGAAGTTGATGGATGTGTATATTTAGATTTCATTTTTGTGACTTCCTTTTACATGCTTGAGCTGCAGGTTTTGAAATGATAATCTCCAGCCCTCGGGGAAATCTCAGACATTCGATTTAGTGTATAGAGATGATAAATCTACACGCAACAAAAAATAGCAATAGTGATATACGCAAGTTATTATGCGTGTCACGACTGTTTATAAAGGATTTCTACTACTCTAATTGAATGATTGAAAAATGTTTCGATTTAGTTTTGAGAATTCAATAACGGCTGAGAGTGAGTGAGTTAGTAAAACAAATTATTAAGGGAAAACGGGAGCAACAGATGTAATTTAAACTTACGTCCGTTTGGTGATTGATGATGGGCTACCGTTACAGCTAAAAATAATGAGAATTAGCTCCGGTATGTTTCATAAAAATAATGTTTCAAATTGGGAATGAAATTAAATATTTTATTGGATTGTGTTTGTTTTAATTATTAGAAATTGATTGGAGACTCAATTGAGTTGGCAAATTGAGTTAAAAAATATATTGCAAAATAATATTAAACATGTTTGGTTACGTGCCAATTCTTTATAGCTCAAAGTACATCTTTATTCCAGATTGTGCAGTTTTTAACCGTAATGGGTATTTTACTGGATGATTTATGATGGAAAAATTTGATTAATAACTCTATTAAATAATTAAGTTTTTATTTACATTTTAACTTAACCCACTGCTGTTTCATAAATAATTTTAAATATTGCTATTTAGGTTAAACTTCACAAAACCTTTTTATGCAGGTATATAGAGCAGCTGTAGCTTATTTCATTATTATGTAAATTTATATACTTATTTAGATAAGAATGAAAAAATATTAGAAATTTTTAATATTAAACCTGTGAAAGGTATTAATATTTAAATAATTTAAAACAAATTTATATAATATTATTTTAAACATGTATTACTGCAAACATTGTTATTTTTTCTTTGTTAAATTTAAAGCATTGTATTCGTATATTTTATTTAGGTAGCTGACAGAGCTAAATTTGCTTTTGTAGTAGCTACGGCTAATTTAGTTTTATGATCTCACCTTTAAACCCCTCATTCCGGAAACTCTTTTTAGCCCATTATAAAGACTTACTGTTTTATTTTATTGCTTCTTTTTTCTTTTAGATAATGAGATTACTTGTTTATAACGCAAATCACCATGACACGCTTGTCGGATCTAATACGACGTTATCAATAAAAGCAAATTCGCAAATATTGAAATTTAAAAAATATAATCAATTTAATTCTTGGAAAGACAACTAATACAATTATAAGAACTTTGTATTAGTCTGTAATTTTTTATTGCTGATTATTATAATAAACTATAAACTGTTTAAAACTGCGACAAACTATAATGTAGACAACTGTATCGAAAAGTTTTGAGAACGCTATTATTTAGATTTTATGTCAATTTATATGCAATTCACTAATAATTAATAATACAAACTAAATAAAGATATGACAGACAAGAACAAAGACAATCAATTTTTTTCATTTTTTATAAATCAATAAATTTATTACAAGGTAGAACTAAATCTTCAGTATAGTTGTCACCCGCGTCGGTCCCAGAGGTGGTAGAGGGGCGGCGTCGGCGATCCGAGGGGAGTTTGGAAGCCCCTCGGCGACAGTGGGTGCCCGTAAGGGGAGCTGTTTGTATTTGTTTTGGTGTGGTCTCCCGGTGCAATAACACCTGGCGGGTATGTGCCAGGCCTCCGGGGTACAATGCCACGTCTCATCCACGCCTGGGTGAAGTAAGGCCGGGAGCGTTGTAGTTTAGACTGGCGATTGGCGAATATTAAAAATGTCACCGGCGGCGCATTCCATGATGACGTCAGCGCTCACGGTTGGCGAGAATATGTTGTTGGATATCTTCGCCCTGCATACGTGTTGTATGTGTGGGTGTTGTTTGTTGGTTGTTTTTGTTGTGGGTGGTGGTTTTCCACGGGCAGTCTTCTGGTGTTTGGAGTTGCCGGATGCAACGATGGTGTTTGCTGGGATCTGGCGCTTACTGGTGTAGAGTTCCAGCTATTTGCGCATCCCGCATTAGATTATATAAAGATGGTGACGAGTGTATCACCACTTCTTCCAATGTGACTCCCTGTTGGGAGTATGCCCCAGGGTTCAGGTTAGAATCGGCGGCGAGTGGTGCAAGGCCGTCGGTTTTTTGATGGTTCGGAAAAATGAAGTAGGCTCCTGGCTAGTACGTCGTCCAATTTATTATCGAGTCGTCGTAGGCAGAGGTCGAGTAGCAGATTGTCATGGTGCCGTAGAGTTTTTGGTGTCTTCCCGGTGCTGTCGTCGATGTTAAAGTCAACCAGTGGGAATTTTCCGGGATCATCGCGTAGTCTTCTAGTTGATTGTCTTGGTTGGCTGCTTGCATGTTGAATGGTTCTCCAATTCGTAACAATGTGGCGGCTAAGACTCAACTGACTTGTCTCCAAAATTGTTGTCCTTTTATACTTTCTCTGGCGTGGGGGATACGTGGTCGATTCCGATTGGTTGAATGCCCTGCCTCTTGCCGGCATCAAAATTGGCCAGGCTTTATACTTGTGTTAGTCCCGCCTACTGGGCTTGTCTTTTGTTCGAAGTCATGTCATGTGGTGACAATTCACCATCTTTCCTTTTAGACGCCAGCCACATCGTGCACTTGGTTTTTCTCGAGGCTTCTATTGGAAACTCTACACTTAGAGTTTCTTTGGGGGTAGTGCTTTCGCAGATCGTTTGCATGCGCTTTGGTCGGGGGCAATAATAGAAATCTTCGATCCAGTAGCAGTTTTCTCCTGCTTTGATGATCAGCGTCTTCGGTCCCATCTATTTGTGGCTAAACCTGTGAGCTTTTCCCCGTACCATGATTTTGTCACCAGGTTGATAACTCTGTAGTGCGTCTGTGCGTCGGTAGGTGGCTTGTGTATATTTTGCCTGCTGGAATCTGCGGTTCAAGTATTCAGGCGCTGTTTCGATGGGCGTTCCAACCTCTTCGTTTGTGGATGTTCTGTCCGAGCAGCATATAGCTTTGTCCGGTGGCTGCATTGGTCCTCCTGTTTATTGTGGCAGACTGCCAGAGATATTAATTGGTCCCAAACGCGTCTAGGATATTCTCCGGTGAGCGTTCGGATGTTTTTTTTTAGTTCAGCATGTCGGCGTTTAACCGGGTTTGCCTGGGCTGGGTGTGGAAGGTGGCTGTGGTGTGGTGTGCACATTTCCACCGCTGTGTCGCATCCGCAAAATGCTTGCTAGCAAATTATTTGACAGGATCGTCTTGAGGTACTCAAGTTTGTGGAATAATTTTTCTTATAAGAGACTGCGGGGGCGGCAACAGCTTCTACCCACCTGGTGCACACATCCATCATAGTTAGTACCACTTTGTTTCTCCAGGGTATCACGTTAAAAATGCCGATGTAATTGATTGCCACCTTTTCCCACGGTTTCTCCGCTTAGTGGGGTTTTAGGGCGGTCATTGTGTGCCGTTTGCCGGTTTTTGTGCGTGCACAGGTCAAGCATCCTCGCACAGAAGTGCGTATGTCCTTCCTTATTCCCGGCCGGTGATATTGGCAAAGGAGAGTCGTGGCTGTCTCGTCTCGTTTTGGAGGAATGGAAGTGTTTGAGTAATTCCTTCTGAGCGGTTGGTGGAGCGACCAACTAGTCCCATCCCACTCCTAAGCGGTAGAGTTTGCCGTTCTGACCCAGTTTGTATCTCAAATCCAATTCTAGGTATTTTTTATGATCGTTTGCGTCTGCGGGCGTTTGCGTTGGGCGCGCATGACCATTTCCGCTACTGTCTCGGTGGCGGCGTTTGCATAATTGACCATATAACGTCTGTATAGACGCTTTTTCTATAAAATTTGAGTTTTTGGGTGTTAGCCGTCTGTCTACCTCTTCTATGTCATTTCCAACTTTTTTATCGTCCGGTTGTCTGGACGCCCTGTCCAGATATGTGAATATTGTGAACGTTCAAAACAGACACACACTCCGTTCAAAACAGAGCAAACAAGAGCAACTAGACCAATAGAAATAATACACTTAGACGTGTGTGGCCCAATAAATCCTATAACGTGGGATAAAAACAAATATTTCATTACTTTCCTTGATGACTTCACTCATCACCGCATGGTATTTCTGTTAGAAAATCGTAATCAAGTCAAAAATGCAATAAAAGAATACGTAAACATGGTCAAAGTAAAGTGAAATCTAAAAGTGCACAAATTCAGATGTGACAATAGTGGAAAATACATCTCCAAAGAAATCAAAGCATGGTCCAAACAAAAAGAAATGACTCTGGCTTATACAGTTCCACATACTCCTCATCTTAATAGTAAAGCAAAACGGTTGAACAGAACCTTGATGGAAAAAGCCAAATCATTTAATTTTGAATGGAAACTAACACAAAGAAATGTGTAGAAAAGCCGCAAGAACAGCAGCCAATCTAACAAATAGAACAAATAGAATCATCAATCATCAACTATTGATACATAAAAAAATAGACAAGTAAGATACCCGATCTTTACAGAGTTTGTGTATATGGAAGTGACGCCTTCGCCAAAGTGATAGGTACATTAAAAAAACTGAATAACCAAAGTAAAAAAATAGTAATAATTGGATATAGTTTAAATGGATATCGACTGTGGTATGGACAAAAAAACAATAACAACCCATAGAGATGTAATTTTTAATGAGAACATTTGAGAAAAATTAACAACTGTAATAGAAGAGTCCAAAAACAAATAAAAACTAAAGAAGAAATTCCACCACAGACAAAAAAAATGAAAAATAAGCAGAAGAAAAAATAGAAACAAAAAAGATGAACAAAAAAAATCAAAAAGCAATAACATACCACGAAAGTCAACAAAAAAAAAATACCAAAAAAAAAACGACAATTTTTCTCTTTTAACTTTTGAAGAGGCAGTCAAAGGTACCGAAAAGAATGAATGGATTATAGCTATTAAAAAGGAAAAAAAGAATTACTTTGAGAAAACAAAGTTTGGATACATGTTGACAAAAATGAAGCAGAAGGCAAGAAAAAACTCAACAACAGATGGATTTTAAAAGTACAAAATAATAGAAGATACATACAAGGCAAGACTGGTAGTTAGAGGATACAAACAGAATGATGAAATTATCTACAACAAAATATTCAGTATGTCTATAAAATGACAACATTGAAATAATATTGGCTACATATGTGGATAATGGAATCATAATTAAAAGTGATGAAAACAAAATTGACAAACTACTTATAAATCTGACACAAGAATTCAAAGTAACAGTGTATACTGAACTTAAAACTTCCATAAGAATTGAAAAATGCACAGATGGACTCCAAATAAAACAGAATAAATTTGCAAAAAAATGTGCTACAAAAGTTTTGAATGACCAAAGCCAAAACATTAACAAGCCTAATAGAAGCAAAACGTTCCAAACAAGAAGTAGAAAAACAATAATGTGCATCTTTATAGAAAAGCAATAAGAAGCCTCCTATATCTCTCCACTAAAACCTGATCAGTTCTTGCAGTCGTTTACAGTGTCTACTTAAATACTAATATTTCTACTTGATTATATAAAATACTATAAATAATGTGTTTTATTTAATCCCAATCAACACTATTAACACTGCTATGAACTATAGTAATAGCCTATATCAACAACCAAAGAGAGAATGTACTATGCACTTTGTCCGGCACTTTCCTACGCAAGATAGTCCATGTTAAGAGATTGATAGTTTGACAAACGCAGTATAAATAGTTCCACCCGCAGACTCAATCAGAAATAATTTATCGAATACAAATAGCATAGCGCAAACTAAAAAGGTTAAACTTGAATTTGTTAATAGTGGTTTCATAGTATTGTAAATAATGTTTGTGGCAAAATTTTAGATGATCAGGCCTCAGAATTTATTTATACTTATTATGTCCACTAAACAACCGTAATTGGGAACCAAAGTACTAAACTAATATTTTATTTACAAATAAGTTTAAATAATAATGATAAGGTATCTAGATTTTTCTGTTCGAATAAATTCAATTTTTTTATATAAATGTGTGTAGTCCAAGAGCCTTTTCCCAATTGATTGTTTTATTCATGCTTACCACCTTTCAGCATTCTTGTTACTTGCGCATTTTTTGTGGTGTAGTCATTAGAAGTGCTCTCTAAAAAACAAACTTTAAAAGTTTTCTAATATATCCTACTACCTGTAAGTCTCATACATACACTGTTATTAAAAATAAAGTAAATAAAATACTTAATTTTTATTTCATGTTTATAAAAATAAAAATAGTCTTTCCAGTAATTGCTGTATCTCTAAAATAAGAACAAGTTGTGTTGGTGACATAATCCGATATAAACTAAGCAAAGAAGGTAGTTTGTTGGGTGATGCAGATTGTCTCAAACGCTAGCGGAATTTAACTGGTCCAGATGGTCACAAACAAAGCTATCACATTTACAAGAGTTGTTTGCAAAATCCTTTCAAATTAACAATGTAAATATTGCTATTTCGGCGATTGTGCACTTTTTGTAAATAATTCTACAAATTATATTGTACAACAATGTTTATATAATAAAACTAATAAATATACAAGTAAATTAGAATAATTAACTAAATATTCCAATATAAATGATTAAACAATTTTACAAAATGTTAGTTTTCTAAACGATAATCTTTAACTTTGTAATCAAACATTAAAACAATGCAATAAGACAATTTATAAAACTTGAAAGTAGATTCAAAATAATATGTTTAATTTCTATTTAGTCAATAAGTTGTATGCAACTTTACTAATAAAAAATCAATCAATTATGTATCAACAAGTAAACTTGTTATTCATATTTTGTGCAAAAGTTAATGATTTACGTAATGACTTTCTCGATACTTTATTTTGTAATTTGTAAAACAAATTAATACAGTATATTTTTAGAACGTTTTACGTATTTACACACGTTCTATCATTTTTTGTAATCTTTCAACAGATTCATCAACTTACAATTGCGTCCATTATAAGTGCGTGCTCCGAACACCATCCCGAAAACTTTTCTTGTTGCTTATCAACGTGTTAATAGATTATTAACTCATCTCAGGACCCAATAAAACTTGGTTAACGGCTGGAGCTCTATTTATATTCCCCATACAAAAAAAAATCCAGACTAGAACTTTTTCAATTTAAAGCTTATACCTTCTAGAGCATTAATATTGTTCGGTTTGATTTATATTTTTTTCTATTAGTGCCCATCTCCTTTGAATTATGGATGTAATTTCAAACAGGCAATAATAAAAAACAGAGCATATAAAACCAACTATAGATATTGATTGTGATTTTTTATCAATACTTCTAATAGCAATAAGTCATATTAAATGTGAAATATTATAATCTTAAAGAAAAAAAATACTGTCCGAAAATTTGTTGTAGTTGAGATATATTTACAATTCTCACTGTCCGATTTTTTTTTTACATTAAACAAAAAAGTGCATTTTAATTAATAAATAACTTACTTATTTTATTTCTAATACATATAAATATTCACATTTTTATTAATATCATTGTTTGCTCATTTTTTTTTTATATTTGATATTGCAAATACATAGTGGCTATAATACTATTGTTACAAATTTGAATTTGAATGTTTTTTAAATATTTTTTTTGATTTCTTTCATTAAATGTGTGTAAATATATTAACTAAACTTTACAACCTAATGATATAAAACTTAAGTTTTAAATTCTATATTAGCTTAATGTTCGTTTTAACGTAGTGAATTTGATCGCTTTAATGTAATACTCTGTTACTCCGAGAATTGCTGACAATTCATTAAATAATATATAATGGACAGTTAGCTGGATGCAATCACACACTCTTGAAACTCTTTAGATGCTAATGAACGATTATATTTCCATCGGCCTACAATAGTTTAATTGCACCAACTTCCAACATTTTTCACATCACAATAGTTTAATTAATTAAATAAATATTATAATTTAAATTTTAAATAAAATATATAAAAAATAATAATTTAAGATTGTTCTAACATTAAATTTCAGAAAGTTATAAACCACATTTGAACAATTTTTTTTTTTCATATTTGTCAAAGGCTTTCAGTTTATGTTGTCTGTTGCTTTGAAGTTTTTCTGTAGCAAGCGACAGTGTGGGTGAGATTATATAACTTATAAAAATGACAAGACGTACGTTAGATATCAGGATTATTCGTACATCCAATGTATAAGATTGCAACCATATATTGAAATTGTAGATTCATACTTTAATATTAAATATGTGATTAATCTTACTTTGTAATTAATAAACTTTTTTTGATTTTTTATTGTAATGGCACAGACAAATTAGTTTATAAATTTTATTAAAATGTTATATAAATCATTTTTATTTGTTACTGTTAGTAATGTAAAGTAATATGATAAAAAGTACAATAAAGCACAGGTTTGATTAAATATGAGTGTTGTAGTAAATACTTTTTATAAAATTTACTTTCAAAATATAATCATATATTATTATAAAATAGTATAAGCATGAGCATTTAGCCAAAGACGCCTTGTTGCAATAATGCACAATAGAGTATAGAGTATAGAGTAGTATATTTCCAAAACAAATGTGTACATTCATGGGTGAGTCATAATAAGGTAAAAATAATGATAAAAATAGTGCAATTTGCAAAAAACTTAAGGTAAATATTAGTAAGTATAACTTAATCTAAATTAGTTTTAAAGATTTTTTATATCACTTTACAAGAATAATTAAACATATATATATATATATATAAAAAAAAAAATAACTTAATTAGTAAAAAACAAGTTAAAATTTGGTGTATATAACATAAAAAATAAAATATAGACATATACACAATTACAGACATAAAAATTAATTAGCCTAGATATAAAATAGTGTTTATTTACAAATTATCACAGAAATACTCATACTCTTGAATAGTGTAAAAACAATGTTGGATCAAAAGTTGTTTTGTTCTCTTTAAAAATAATTTTATAGGCAAGTCTTTAATGTGAATAGGTAGCTAATTGTATAAATGTATGCATTGTACTATACACGAATTTTGGTAGTACGCGTGGTTATGTTTTGGCACTTTTAGTAATTTGTTTCGTATGTTGTAGCTATGCTGTGGTTGATGTATATTAAAAAGATTAATATTGTTCTTTATAAACTTTAATGATTCGTATAAATAAAGACTCACTATAGGCATAATTTTTAAGTTTTTAAATAGTTCACGGCAGCTTGTGTTTGGTTTTTTGTTACATATGGCTCTTATTAATCGTTTTTGTACTACAAATACTTTGTGGATGTTGATTTCTGTGGTGTTTCCCCAAAACATGATACCATAAGATAGTTGAGACTGACAATATGAAATATATACAGTTCGGGCGGCTTCTTGATGTACGTCATCTCTTGATGCATATATAAGGTACGCATATTTTGCTATTTTTGAGCACAATAATTGTATGTGGTTATCCCATTTTAAATTATTTTGAATTATTACTCCAAGAAACTTCACTTGTTCTGCTTCAGTTATTTTTTCACCATTTATGTTGACATCAGTTAAACTCAGTTGAGACCGAAAGTTGATGATATTAGTTTTTGATGCATTTAATGTAAGGTTATTCATATCTAGCCATGCACACACTTCATTTATTGTATTGTTTGCTACTACGTTAAGATGGTTTAAGCATTGGTTTTTTAAGCTAATTGTAGTATCATCTGCAAACATTGTTATATGTGCATTTATTGATAATGGCATATCATTAATAAAAAGTAGAAACAATAATGGGCCTAAGATACTGCCTTGAGGAACCCCTACGGTTGAGTGAGCAATATTTGACATATAACACTTTTGGTCAATGTGCATAGTTGTTATGTGCTTTCTTTCTGACATGTATGATGCTAGAAGTCGATAGCAATTTCCCCTAATTCCATAACTATTTAATTTATTAAGCATTAATTCGTGAGGTACACAGTCAAATGCCTTTGACAAATCTAAAAAAATTGAATAGACATTTATGTTTTTGTCTAAATGGTTATATATATAATTTAAAAAGTTGTATATAGCATGAGTAGTTGTAAAGCCTTTTCTAAAACCGTACTGTTCATTGCACAATAAATTGTTTTGTCCAATAAAATCTGTTATTCTATTGTGAATTACTCTTTCATAGATTTTTGAAAACACAGGTAATATTGAAATTGGCCTATAATTGCTCATTTCATGTGGATCTCCTTTTTTAAAAATTGGAATAATTCTTCCAGTTTTTAGTTTTGTTGGAAATACACCCTCAACTAGTGACATATTAATAGCACGTGTTAATGGATTAACAATATATGTTACTGTGTGTTTGATCAGTACTACTGTTAAGTCATCAATATCTTTTGTGGTGGTTGATTTCATGTTTGCTATTATTGTTTTAATTTCTGATTCTGATGCAGCTTTGAGAAAGATCGATCCCATTACAATGCTATCTAAATTATAATTTAGGGAGTTAGTACTACTAGCTACGTTTCCAATTGTACAGAAATGGTTATTCATCACATCAACTATACTTTGGGGATTGTCTATTTTTGAGTTATTTGAATCAATTACATATTTTAAAGATTTATTAGCTTTGCTGTTGTTTTGTGTTTTTTCTTTAAGTATATTCCAGAGTTCTTTTGTTTTATTATTTGCATTTTGAATACGGTTTGAGTTGTAGTTTTTAATTTCGTTTTGCAATAAGATTCTATATTGTGTTTTTGTTGACTTATATATGCTGTTTACTTCTTTACTATTAGTTTGTAAGTATAGCTGATAAAAGAATTCCATTTCATTTTTAAGATTTTTTAAAGTATCTGTGTACCATTGATTTTTAGGTTTAAAATTATTTTTTACTTTGGTTTTTATTGGACAACATTTGTTAAAAGCTGTTGTAAAAATATTGTGGAATTCGTTAAAATACGTTTCACAGTCAAAGCAATGCTCATCTAAAACATTCCAATTTACTTTACTTAATACATCGTTTAACTGAGACAACGTGTTAGTATTAATTAATCTTGTTTTTATTGTTTGTTTAACTTTTTCAAAGCTGCATCCAAATTTTATTACTTGTCCAGTATGGTCTGATACGTGTGTGTCAATTACGTTGGCATTTATGTAATTGATATTTGTAATAAAATTATCTAGACATGTTTGGCTTGTATTTGTTACACGAGTGTGAGTTTTAATGCTAATTTGTAAATTATAACAATTTATTAAATCTGTAAAAACTGAAGTTTTATGATCATTTGTTAATAGATCTATATTAAAATCACCACCAATAATAATATCAGATTTTTCAACTACTATTATTTTATGTAGGATACTTTCAAATATATTTATAAAGTCGGAAAAAAATGCCATCAGGAGGGCGGTAGACACACAAAATAACAACTTTATGGTTCGGTTTAAGAAAAAAATCAGCACCAGCTATTTCTATATTCATTTCACTCGAAAAATTATTTAAGTCAGGTCTACTTTGAACGTTAAGATTACCTTTAGCTAATATTGCTGCACCTCCGCGCTCATGATAGACTCTTTTAAAACTGGATATATGGTTGTAATTGCTCATATGGGGAAACACTTCACTATCAGTGACCCAATGTTCTGTGACTAAAAAATAGTTAACATTTAATTCATTTAATATGACTTCTATCAAATTTATTTTATTTTTAATTGAACGTATAATGGTTATAAACAAATGCACACGTACTAATAAACTGCTTATTTCTGTTGACTAAGACAGAAAGATTCGGTTGTTTATTTTTATGAAATAGTGACGGGGTGTAGATTTATTTTTTGTAGAGTTTAAAACTTTTAGAAAAAAAATCCTTCACCTAACTTCGAAAACACATTTTTTTTAATTACAAAAAATGAATAATTTTGGACTATCCCGGTAAGGCATATAGATACTGTCACGGCCATAAAACTAAATTATATTTCTCTCAGATTTACACATCTGCATTTTTACTTAGGGAAAATAGGGAAAAGGTAGTATTTTTTTTACAACCTATCTATCCATGAGGCTTGCGTGTTCCAACCGGCGTTTCTTGTCGGAAACAAAGTCTACAATCACTTTTCAGCGCAGTAGTCTCGTTGCAAGTCTGTAGAAGAAGTAATTGCGTTGCGGGTCTGTGGAAAGACCAGTTGAGGGTCTTTGGAAGAACTACCTTTGTGTTTGTGCTGTAAAACAAGATGAAAAAAAAAAACTGGTAGCTGTGTCACTCTAGATGTGCGTGTTTAAGTCCTAGCAACACTATACTTTGGCTAAGGTTTCTTTTAAACGGGTAATCAAAATTAAACCACCTTGTTCAATCGTATGCGTCGTTCAGTCAGATGGCCAATCAAGTAAGCTTTTGATAGCGGCGGGGTGCGCAACAAAACGCATACTTAACGATTTGTGTATGTAGTACCCGTTCGTGTATAATCCACTTTCGGGTACAATGCTTCTATGGTACCCTGACAATTAATTCTTCCCACTGCTGCAGGCTCCATGAAGAGTAGGAAACCAGATAAGTAAAAATGATTTTCACAAACATGGGAGATAAAATCTCTAAAATACAAACATCTAAAAAAAAAATAATAACCCTACACAAAAAAAAACCAATTAAGCCAAAAGCCTCCTAAGGACAGAAAAAGTTTAAAACCTCTGCGCAAAAGAACTCGTTCTGCGCATCAACTTCCAAGTCCATACCTAAGAAACCTAAGAAAAGAACAAACAAGTCTGGGTTAAACCTAAAAACTACCCCTCCTTTACCATAAAAGAATCAGCTACAAAGAGGCTGTACTCAAACACCTCCAAGTAGCTGTCACCAATTTGTACCATCCCTTAGGCATAACCATTAAGGCACGGGCAGAGTAAATCAAAGTTGCACTAACTGGAAAGCCGTATAAAACAATGTTCATTTGCAAAAAAACATTTCCTACCTTTAGATGGTATTCACACACAAAAGGAATCTTTAAGATTACCTTTGACAATGACACATTCTTAAGGTAACTAAAGAAAACAATCTCCAGCATAAAACCACTGTTGGCAGAGTCAAAACTTACCGTCGTGCAGTCGGATTACCTACCCAGGCAGACCACTTTCTGGCATCCGGGATTTTCCATTAAGACAGTCTTGAGTCGCATAGAAAGACCAAACCAGAAATTAAATGTAATAAGCTAGAGTGTCTTCTATACCACCTGAAAGAAAAACTCCTTGTCCTATGTAGTGAAGAAAGACATTGAAGTTAAGTAAGTAAGACAACCGTGTAAGCTACATGTTCCTCAAACCACTTATTAAGTAGCCACCAATATGCAAAAAAAAAACATAAAGACTAAAAAGGAAGTTAATCCACCCGTACATTGATGTTATTCAATGTAACTTGCATCATTCTCAAGCAGCCATAGCAATACTATGCTGCATTCAAGAAGTGATACAAGATACAGTTGCCATAGTCCAGAAACTATGGATAGTAAAATCTAAAGTTTGTGGACTTGGTACATTTAAACGGAATGTTTTTGCAAACCCTACAAACAGCAAGCATATAACAACTTTTCTTATGCTCCAGCTTTCCACCAGCGACGTTAAATATCATTTATAACAATTCTGCTACGTGACAAGTTTAAAGGCAGACTACGCAGCCTAATTCAAGAGAATTGCTAGATTGACATGGCCAATATAAGGACAACTCTTTCAAGTCCTAGCATACAACAACCACATAAGTTGTTTATGTTTACCACTAAAAAAATACAATAAACTTAAAAAAACCTAAGTGCAGTAACAATAGTTTGACCCTCCCACTCAAATCTAAAACCAAAAAATCAGAAAACAAAACCCTATTTTAAATTATATTACCTAAAAACCCCCAAGATTGCCATATTTTTTTTTTCTACAAATTTTTAATTGCATTTTGTCAGAACATTTTTTTACTAAAATTACTAAAAACAGTAAATTCAATTCTATCTCATTTATAAATACATATATAATGCTTTTGTATATTGAATACATTTTATGTTTACAAGTAGTTTTATTATATCATTCAACAAAATAAAAGTTTTATATTATAAACATTGCCTATAATTTTTCATCCGTTTTCAAAATTGTGCCAGACGTAAATAGGGTATCATGACCAAACTGAAAATTCGCTTTCAAATCCTCTAACAAAGATGATAATCTGTTGAGGAAGATTGCTAATGCTTTTCGAAATAAGCGTACACCGTTTTCTTTCATTCGTGACAAAAAAGCCTTAAATACAATTTAGAATTCAAAACCAAAGCATTTACTGCCTTAACTTGAATCACGTAAAAAGAGTCTACAAAGAAGTAAGACAGTATCTATAGCACACTGACACCGCTTCAATTCTTAAATCGGTTTGACCGTCTAGAATAACTCATCTCAAACCTAAATTGGTACATGGTCCAGATTGCATTGCAAACAAAGCTTTGAGAACATTTTCTTACATGTTCTTCACACACATTACAAATGCAATGCTAACAACGTTGCATTTTCTGTTTTTATAGAAATGGTCTGATTTTTTTCACAAAGGTTCTAAACAATAGACATTTTCGACAAAATTGCCGCCCAATTATTCTTCTGTCAATTCTTAAGTAGAGTAAAAGAAACTGTAATTTTGGATAAAATCTTATTTTCAAATTATCAGCACGGTTTTAAATATAGGCCCTCTAGAACCCATCAACTTACCAAAGTTACTGATCAAATTAAAACTAGTTTCCTTACAATACAAACTACTGTGTCATAATTTTCAATGTTAAAAAGGTCTTTGATAAAGTCTGGCACTAAAGTCTAGTCTTGAAGTTAAGCCTTTCAAGATCAATCTGAGATTGATAAAAGTGATTGCGTTCTAAAAGGCAGAACACTGACCGTAAAGCTCTATGAGCATGTGAACATTTCTGGCAGGGTTCCGCAAAGTTTAGTATTATCTTCAATGCTCTTTAACAAATATGCTGACAATAAAGGACTTTTGTACACTTTAAGGCATCTACAAGTCTTCACGCTAAAACTGCAAACTGCTTTTAAAACAATTGAAAATAATAGAGTTAGATAGAAGCATAATTTTCATATTCCACATATCGGCTGAATAAGGCCAAGATGGCGGGCAATCTTTTAACTCAGGTGCTGCGCTGCGACAGCATTATCAGTACTAGAAACAAGTTGCAACTATTCAAAACTATTATTTGCCCAATACTAACATGTGAAAGTTCAACTTGGAGTAGGGCAGCTTCTTCCTATCTTAACAGGATAAAGTCATTTCAAAGTAAAAAGATTTTCAAAGCGCTTTACAACGTTTGTCAAACCCAACTGAGAAACGACACGGGATTTGATCTCATCAGTTAATCGGTAGACGCTTGCATTCATTTGGAAAGTGAATTTTCATCAAAGTATTAAACCTTTTAAAGAATCAAGATTTTCATTATTGATGTGGCACAACATATACAGGTTCCAGCAGATAACCACCAATCCTAGCAGATGCTCTACTAAATGTGATTTTTTGATTATGTGTTTCAAGGTTCTAATCTGGATGGTTAGCATAACACTTATCCTTAAGGTTTCCCCACAAAAAAAATCCAACGAGGTAAAATCACAGCTCCTAGACGGCCAATTGACATCAGCATTTTGGCTCATTATTCGATTTCCAAAAACAGTGCGCAAAATATTGATGGTTACGTAGGTTGTATGGCAAGTGGCGCCGTTCATTTCATACTTTTCAATTTTTAGAAACAAAAATTCGTTTAGTATAGCACAGTAACGTTTGGTATTGACGGTAACGGCGGCTCTTTGTTCATTTTTATGGTCAATAATGCTGCCGGGCCAAAAACCACACCAAACGGTTACTAGTTGTGAATCCATAGGCTCTTCAATAATCATATGTGGATTTTCTGATCCGCAAATGCAACAATTTTGCCTATTGACATAGCCTCCAAAATTAAAATGAGCTTCATCGGAAAACACAATTTTTTGATAAAATGCTCATTTTTGGCCAAATAATCTTTAGCCCATAGGGCAAACTTAAAACGCATTGGATGGTCATGAGGCTTCATTTCTTGGACTAATTGAACTTTGTAGGCCATCAAACCAAGGTCTTTATGAAAAACTCTCCTCAGAGAAGTGCGAGAAATGTTTAGTTCCTGAAAACAATGACGAGTTGATGTCTATGCATGTTCACGCACACTCTGCGCCATAGCATTATTTTTTTCCTACTAAGAGTACTGGACAAGAACGTGAACGAGTTGTTTTATCCACTAACAATCCAGTTTTATCCAAATTAGTCTATAAACTGCGTTGAAGGCCTTTCTTTTCTATCAAATTTGTTTTGTAAATTTCTTACCGTTTGAGTAGAAGACTCACCACTTTGGAAGTAAGTTTTCATTATTATGTGTAAAGCGTCCCATTTTGTAAATGTCAAACATAAAACTAAATTTCTGTTAACTCATAAATTTTATTATACAGGGAGTTTTTAAATGAATGGGATTATGTAATCACTTTAAATATGCCGGCTTTTTTAAATTGTCCACTATACTACATATGTTTTCATATGTTTGCTTGATAGCTGTCAAAAATGATCTGTCAAAACAAATAGTATAGTGGACAATTTAAGAAATTATATAACCAATCACAAAGTAACCACTCAATTATTGGATTTTTAAAATAATTACTGTAATCTTTTTTGGTAAGTACGCAAATTGACCTCTATTTACCTACAAAAAATGTAGTCGACTTTAACGATAGATAATTGAACCTGAGAACGCTCAGGTTCAATTATCTACTAGTCAGTAAGTTATTTGTAAATTTACTCAATGCTGGTAACCGGCAAATTTTAAATTAAAATCATCAAAATCTTTTTTTTTCTACAACTTTTGTATTTTAATTACCTTAAACATTTTGTGCGACTAGTTAGTAAATTAAATTAAAATTGATTGTGTTCTGTAACCGATAAAGCAAGAAAATTTCTGTTTTTTGATCGTAGGAAGCATTTTATTTATGTAGTTCATATGTTTTGATTATGTGATTCTGAATTAAATATTTTTGCAGTCTTCAACTATCCACAATTTTATGACAAATGCTTTTTTTTATTACTTTAAATTTGGAACCAACAAAAAAAATTAATTTTATGAAATTATAAGGGGAAAGTCTAAGCATTGTTTTTTTTAATTAATTTGTTTGGATAACAGTTAATTAATATTTTATCTTTTTTGCCGTTTAATCCCGCAAGGATTAATAAAAATAATAAAAATAATAATGTTATTAATTCTTCTAGTGCACTAAGTTGAAAATTATAATTGATACAATACTTCTATGTAAATTAACAAATGTAACATTTAACTAATTTAACTAAAATTTGATAAATAATTTCTACATTTATTTATTGACTTTACGTTAGTCGTGTATAAATTTTACAATACTAACTTGCTACAATGGTTTTTCTAACCTAGGATGTTTAAAACGCTTGCTCGCGTTGTTTACATTATTCTTAATAATATTAGTATTTATTATAGCTTTGTTGTATTTAATTATTTTCTTTATGACGTTTTTTTGTTAACCAAACAAATAGTTTTTTTAAATGGTTTAAAGCTGAAATTTTGATTGATTTTGATTTTGTTAATATGTAAGCAGTCTTCAAATACAATTTGTTATTCACATTAAGCGTTCTTATTGTAATGTGCAGTAATATAGATAAAGTTATTTGCTGAATTTGAATACTACTTCCCAATGTTGCATTTTCTTAAATATTCATAGCATATTGTTGTATATTATTTTATTGCTATATTCCATTCCAGGTCTTCAGTTAAGATTATTTCAAGATATATTATCTGATTTATTTGATTGATTATTGCCAATACATCTGTCGCAGTTAATTTAATCTGTGGTTTATTTGTGTTTGGACAAAATAATGTAATGTGTCTTATTTCATTAACTGTTAGTTATTGTCGTCCATCCATGTTTGTAGGTTCAACATGTTTTTATATATGTTATTTTCTATTTCATCTTTTCAGCATACATGAATATTTTTTCCTTAAAAAGAAATTCATTTAAATTATTCATGTAGATTAAAAACAGGATTGGAGCAAGTACTCCACTCTGCGGGATCATATATTATGCAATTTTCTTTTCACTTATTTTCTTTTGAATCCTTGTGATTTGTTTTCTGTCGCTTAGTAAATAGTGTCACAGTCATGATTGTTATTCTTAATATTGCTATTATGTAAGTTGTTCCTGAGATTTTTTGATAAGCATATTGTGTTGGCAATATTATATTATTTATTTCTACGTTTTGTAAATGTAAGAATTTTTCCGTGGCAACGTGCCTGTAGCTTTCAGCTTTTAATAATGTGTTGCTTTTTTAAATAAATACACATGTAATAGTTTATTTTAATTTATTTATAATATTATTTACGAAAGTGGCTATAATCATAGCTATTTCTTCTTTTAATGATTAATAGTAATATACTATTAACTATAAGTTTGCTATTAAATAATTTGAAATCTTTATATTTTTTAATAATAGTAAAGAAAAGTTCTTTAAGATCTTACGTATTTAATCATAAAAGTTAAAACCTGGATAAAATAACAGTTTTTAAGTACCAATTTTATTATATAAAAAGTTGTTTTTAGTAAATGAATATAAATAGCAGTAAAATAAATAAACAAACTATCAGACAAGCTTCTTGCTAAACAGTCCAACATTGAAAGTAAAATAAACCTTCTTTAGTAAAAAATTTAATTAATTACCATTGTAAGTTTCTAAATAAATCTAGAAGTTAATCGGTATTGAATGTAGTTGCAGAAAAAAAACACCACTTATTATAGGACAATTCTAAACGATTTAAAATTTTATTATTAAATAAAAATTTAATATATTATAAATTTTACTTTTAAATAGCTACTGCTAGTTTTAGTGTTTTACGGTCTATAAACATCAATGTCTCTCATTTAAAACTAAGAATATATTTAAATAAAAGCGATTTGATCAATTTAAACATTTACATTTTTAGTAGGTGTTTCCGTCATCAAAAAGCAAATAACATTAGTGAGTTGTGTTGTGAATGGTACTAAAATAAGGAACTTAAACCCCAATATGTGGCAATAAAAAGCTATGTTTGGTATTTATCTTCCAAAAGACAGGTCTTAAAATTTCAGTATGTGTTAAATAAGGTTTTGGGGTATTATTCATGGATATACGTTTTTATTTCATGTCTACTAAAAGGAAAATATATTCTTATTGCAATTTTATTATCATTACAAAATAAATGATCTCCTTTGATATTTACGCCCACCCAAATTTATAATTTTATCGTTTGCTGATATTTTATAATTTTTAGTAATAATACACAAAGAAAAATGTAATATAAGGTGATATATACTTAAAAAATCGTAACATAATAAATGTTAATATTCAAAAGCAATTACTAAAAGCTTTGTTTAGCGACATAATGAACAATAAGATTAATTAATGGAATTGTTTTAAAACAAACTTGTTATTTAATTATGATAATTTTATTATAAAATTATTTTTAGACCTTTGATCAAGTTTTTAATAAAATTACTTTAATCTGTGGCTGTTTGTTATGCAATTAATATTGTAACATATTTGATTGACATTAATGACTTCTTAGATATTAAAATGTTAGAACTATGCTAAAAATTAAACATCAAATTGTATTGTATAATAACTTTAAATAATTGGATATCCGCACTTTCTGTGTAGTAGGATATTAGTTATCTAATTACTCATTATGGTTTTATAATAAAAAAAACTAGCAAATACATTAAGTATTATACAGTAAAATCAATTACCGACGAGTAAAAAATTAAACAAAAAATTAAAAAGACAATTAAAATAACTGATGAACATCATATGTTTATTAAAGAATATTTTACAGTTTAACAATCTGATGATAAAATAAAAAGATTAAAAAACAAAACGACATTTTTTAGTAATGAAAAATTTTCACATTTATTAGAAATAATTAGTACATCTTGACATACAATAAATTAAATTTTGAAAACTATGTCACTTCCAAAAGAAATTATTTATATTTATCACTTTTATATTGTTTTAGAGTTTATTTTTGTTTACATTATTTATCGCCTTAGATTTCAGCTTTTTCTTGTGCAGAGTGCAAAAACGTGCACATTTTTACCAACAATGGTATAACCATTTGAAAGAAAATAAATCATCGAAATGTATAAGAATGGTTCAAGATTCTCCGCAAAATTGGCAGTTTTGTTAGCAGGAAAAAAGCTTAACATTAAAGTAGTAGACGTCCCAAAGTGGCACAAGAACTTTCGACTCTAAAAAAAAGTCCATAAACAATTGCAATAAATTGAGTACAAACAATTGGTCATAGTCTCTATGAACACCATTTATATGTAAGTGTGCTCTTTTCGATTGCGTTCTTAACATCTTTATTTTTGTTTTTCCTTTAACAGTTCAGCACAAGGCCAACAAGATAGGATCGTATAAGACAGATAAGACTGGGTTCATGAATAACCAGAAATAGTCTTCAGTAATAAATCCAGATTGTGTTTATGGTACTCTGACATATGTTTAAGAGTTGGCTAGATGTTAAAAACAAAATTTATAATTTGTTCAACATCGTCACAAGGAATCAATTCTTGGTGTAATATTTCGCTTGGCAAACGGACGCAAAGGTCCCCTTTATTAATTATTTCGGGCCTATTTATATAGTACTAGATCTCTAAGCGTTTTAAAAGTAAATTAAATAATGGAGGGCATGCCGTTTATTACTAAATTTCATATAAACTATACATTGCGCAGACAACCATTTAAATCTACTCGCAAGAGTATTGATCAATTGTGTCCAAACCTAAGATCAAAATTGTATTACTCTATAAAAACAAACCTGTCTATGTTTATAAAAATTTTACAGTGCATTTTTAAACTATGGTTTGAAAATTTATAAATTTGACATTTTTCAAATTTTTAATATTTATTTGTTGTACAACACACGACAAACGCATTAATTTTATTATTGTATAAAGTCTTTGTGCGCAAGAAATTAAAATTTATTGAAAGTGGTAACGCAATGCTCCTTATTAGAAAAAAACGTTTGTGTGTAAAGGAGCGCTGTAGTCTAGTAAAATCCTACACGGACAGGCAAAGCCAATCAGATGACCGAAACAATTTTATCATTTAAAATTAATGAATGAAGTAATTTATATAAATTGCTTTGCAAATTGTACACAAATTTTAAGAAAATCAATAATTTAATAAAATAGTTTCTTAAAAGAAAGTTTATTACAATTAAATATACACTACACTAATTTATTTGTTGACAGGATTTGTTTAAACTTAAATCATTATATTTTTTTATTGACGACATAACAAACTATTTACAACTGCATTAAACAACTATATAAAAAATAACGACAAACAAATGTTTAAGCATTTGTTTACAAAATAGTATTAATGTTAAAAATGATGATTCATAACAACATTAAAAAAACTTTAATAAGCAAAAACATAAAATAACAGAACACTGTTCACAAACTCATCATTCATTACATAATTTTGTGTAAGTTCCCTAAATAGTACCATTTGATTAGTATGACTACTATTTAAGAAAACAAAAAGCTAATGTTTTTAGTAGAATTTTACAATTAATCTTTTACATTAGGGTGCGTTTATGCTGCACATCGCCGGCGCTGCTCGCCAAGATTGGCGCTGCCCTCTGCTCGCACATCGACATTCAGCAGCATAAATGCACATCGCCGCGCTGCTCGCACCACGCCGTTATTTAATTACTGTCGACCTTTATTTTACTAATCAAATATAACTGTAATAAAATTATTAATATAAGTCATATTATTGAGTTAAAATTATTTATTGAACTAAGCAGTATAAAAAAATATCTTAATTAACAAAAAAAATTGTAAATTTCTGGCGCCTTTGGACCTTCCGTCGACGAAAAACAAACCAAATAATTAATAGAACACGCTTGTAAATGCTCCAGTTGCACCATCATGTAGTACATTTGTGCATAGAACAGTTAAAAAAAAATTATCTTTACCAAACGAATCGTAATAGTTTGTAAACTTCTAGCTTTTGCGAAGGTATGATCTCAAAACAAACAAACAGAATTCTTACACAACAGTTCGCAAGAAAACATTTCTTTAAATAAATTGAATAGAAGAACAACATAATTTAAAGTGACTAGTAATTTTATATAAAATTAATTTAAATTGCAAGTCAAAGTTTTATTTAATTTAAAATTGTGATAATCGATCGGTATTTGTTTTAATAAAATATTACTATAACGAAATTATTAATATAAGTCAAAATATTAAATTAAAATAATTAATTACTATGCCACTTCAGTAAAAATACAAACATTTCTTTAACAATTTCCTGCTTAATGCGGATTTATTTTAATTAAATTCTTCATAAAATTATTGTAAACGCAACAAAGTTTTGATAAATTAACACAATACATGCAAATAAAACTTCATTCTTTTAAATTGCATGTAACCGCAACACGGTTTGAAGTAACTAACTAATTAAATAAGTTCGATAATATAAATTACATTATGTTAACGTCTCACAAAACTGGCACTAAACGGACCAATCACAGCGTTAGTTTGAAGATGTACGGCGATGGTCCGATTATAAAAAACAAACTATTTTGTTCACATCGCAGTGGCGAGGAATGTGGCGAGCACCGCGGCGATGTGCGAGGTACAGCATAAATGCTCTCATAAGATTATATAGGTTTGTTTCATCATCGCCACAAAATCCCAGCGCCAATCTTGGCGAGCAGCGCCGGCGATGTGCAGCATAAACGCACCCTTAGTTTACAGACAAAAGAATCTGCTACTCTAAGAAATTATTTTGAATAAGTTTGATGATATAGAACTATTTCATAAAACGGACATCATACTGATGAAACATATTTTAAATGTAAGCTGATTAGAGGACAATAAAGTATATTTAATAAAATTATATTCTGAAAATAAATTCCAACATTTTTTTAACACAATTACACAACTAGTAAATTGTAAGTTTCCGATAAAAAGATACTCCCAATTTTTTTATCTGATTTACTTGCTAAGTGCTACTTTGCCAGAGGCATAATTGTATGTAATATGCCTATTGTTTCTAATAAGATAGACCAGTTATGAACAAGGTTAGGTCGTTCTGTACAATATATTAATTATTAAAAAATATGTTTTAAAATTGTCATCAAAATAATAATTAGTTCTAGCTCACAATAAGAGCACCCTCAAACTGACAGCAATAAACTGCAATAAAAAGTTATTAATTTTTACACAAAATTTCCAAATATATTGTAAGCCAACAAACCACAGTACCATAAAAATCAAGTATACTAATTGTAATAAAAAAAAGGTATTTTGTTATCTTTTAGAATTAATTATCTTTTCTTCAGATTTTTCGCAAGTAGTTTACTTTGTCTAATAATATTTGATACAGCTAGTGCAGTTTTTAGTCATCCAGATCAAATATTGTCCCACAATTACAAGTAATACCAGATTGCGCAATACTTTTGCACTTTTACAAAAGCCTGTTCTGACAAAGTGACAGATTATAAATAAAAAATCCAAATGTCACATTATTACCAGAAATAATCAATAAAATATCACCTCGCTGCTACCGATTTGAAATGCACAACAAATAAAGTGCATATCGTTACCAATACAAATATAGGGGTTCGTTCCTGCCTTTCAGGACTGCACTAGTAGGTGCGGATAACTATTGCACTTAGTTAATTTAAATAAAAATTGATTGCTAGTAATAAAGGTTGTATTATGTGTTATTACATTTTGCTTATTTAATACAGGGGCGTCTCTAGGTGCATTTTATTTAATATTAATAAAAAAAATAAGGTACGCCACTGTTTAAATCTGATACTTTGATAGAAAAATAAAAATAAATTTTTTTGTCCGTCGACTTGTACCTTGCTAAGATTTAGAAATAAAAAATAGCGTTTGCTTTGCAATGCGTTAGTAAGCGTAAAATTGTGAAAAAGTATCACATAGTTTTGTTTTTTAAAATTGACAATTTCTTTCTAAAAATTAATTGCACAAATATTAAAATAAACAATGTGCATTGCAAGTTAATCACAATTTTCTGCAAAATAAGTTGCCAATACTATTGGAAGACGTCTTGCTTCAATTAAGACGCCAAATGTATTTAATGCACAATGAGGCTTCACCACGTTTTAGATTAGTTGCAAGTTAATATTTAGATAAAGTTTTTCCATATCAATGAATTGGTCGAAGAAGCACACAACCTTGGCCTCCACAGTCTCTTGATCTAAGTTTAACAGATTTTTTTTATGGAGCCATTTGAAACAACTAGTTTATATGACCCTAATAAAAAATTTAAACAAATTAAAGAATCGCATTGTCAAATCGTGTGAAACAATTTAGTACGCCACTAGTATTTTTGAACGTGTTTGGCATTTAATGCGTCGTAGCATGTATTGACGTTAGAGGTGGTCACTTTTAACAACTTTTGTATTTTTATTTCTTTGCTGACTTGATTAATTTCACTAGTTTAATTTACTTTTATTTATTCTAATAAATTATTGTATTGGCTCACTAATGTGCATCAATACCCAAAATAAAATAAATGCATAGCAAATGTTATTTTGTTTTTCTTGAAAACGTAAAGGTGTGAGGTATGTAGTAACTAAACGTTTGTACACTGGCGCGCAAAATATAGTGATCACTTTACGACTTATTTTTAGATTTTTTGCTTTAATTTTGTTTGCAAATTGTAAACCAAAATAGGTGTTTAATAATTTATTTCTTGACAAATGTTATCTATCTGTCAGTTATAATCACCGTGTTACAGACATTTATGAAACAGCATCAATTTTGCTCTAATTGAAAACCTACATTTTGTTGTGGTTTTTTTACTTGGTGTTGATTTTTCTCTGCAAAACTTGTCATTCACAGGGTGTACTGTACTTAACAAATCATAATGCCTTTAAGCCTTATTGTTGTGGAAAAAATTATAGCGTCGATTAAAGGTTAGAATCCGGGCAAAAAAAATCACCACAAACAGAGATGACTATTTTTTGGTGTACAACTCCATGAAGAGATGTAAATGTTAGTGAATAGACCGTTAGAAAAAGGCTTCGAGTTGCTAGATTATCTTGTAGAAAGATGGCTACAGGTTCACCTTTACAACGCCGACTTTGTCTTGCAAGATTGGCTTTTGCCTAAAATCTCCGGGCATAGAATAATGAGGACTAGAACAGGGTATTGTTTTCAGATAAGTTGCGTTTTTGCCTCAATGGATTAGACAAAAGTCGGAAAGTGTAGAAAAGACGCAAAGAAAAATACGCTTCAGTTCGTATTGATGAGCGACTGTCTGGGATGAGTTGGGACGACGTATCCGAAAAAATACACAAACTCCAATGCTCCAAGAACTGCTCAGGAGCTAAGACAGTTGCAATTGCAAGAATGAAATAATATCGACTAAAATGTGATTCTTAATTTAATTCAAAGTGTTCCTCGTCAACTTCAAGCAGTCATTAATGCAAGGGGGGGTAATACTCGTTATTAGTGATAAGTTTTTTTTTCATATTTTTTGTTTCATATTAGTCCTAGAAACAAAAAATCGAACTTTGTCTGAACTGTAAACTTGTGATGTTTAAAAAAATATGCAACAAAAATAATAAATATGCATTACGATTCAACATTAAATTTTTAATTTAGTCAGCAAAATACAGTACAATTGTTGACAATTTGCTAACATAAGGTTAAAACAAAAAAATCCAAACTAAGTCATCATTTTAAAGTGACCTCTATTTTTTGCTCGCCTGTGTAGTATTTTATTGTTTATTTTTAACCAAAAAAAAATAATTTTTTTGCATTATTAAATAGTTATCATATATAAACTAAATTAAGTAAATTGAACAAAAAAAAAATAAAATTAAGAAACAAATTAATAATTTAAAACCACTAAGTTAATGGTAAAATAGTAATAAATGTTGCCATCAATAGGCAAAAACAATTTTTGTAGGTTAGTTAGTTGTTACAAATGTAAATAAATATAATATTTAACCATGTATAATGAGCTAATAGCTTAATAAACTACTGATATAGTTACCAGATTATTAGACTTAAAACATATCAAACACCAAGTCATACTAACTCAAAACTAATAAGAAACATAAAGGAAATATTCTGACATTTTCTTACCACATAATCAATAGTAAATTTGATGTAAAAGATGTTCTTTTGCCCGCAAAATAAATGTTGCTTACCTGAAACAAAAATATAATACATATTTATTATAGCAGCATTATAGAATAATTAATAAAATTTATTTATTTTCAAAAATATTTTAAATTTGCATTATATTAAATATTTTTGTAAAACTATGCGAATATCATTAATTATTATTTATACTCAAATTGTGAAATATTTTATTTTATTTGTTAAGAAGATTTGGCCATTACACCAAAATAGTGTTTGTTTAGAAATTTTGAAATTAATATGAGTTTATGAATATTAAAATTTCAAATAAAAATCATTATTTATAACTGAGTTATGGGAATTAATTTCTAGTTATTTTTTATGCTAAAACTAAATAGTATGTTTGCGCACGTCAATTTTTTGCTTATACCGTATAATTACCGTATAATTATAACGTTATCGTTTGTTACGCTATTTATAAAATTAGCAAAGCAAATAAAAAAAAAACGCTAAATGTATTGTCTACTGTGTGTATTAGACATATTGAATATAGCCATAAACCGCAAACGTAAAATGTTCTATCTTTGTGTTTGTATAAATTGCAATTGATACCGCATTGCCAAACATTGAAAGACTTTTTAATCAATTCATATTAAAAATAAGATATTAATATGCAAGAAATTTGATTGTCCCTATGTTAAGGTTATATTTTTAGTTTGGTTACTTGTAAGTTTTTATCGTAACGTTATATTACACATGCGCAAACACTTTTAAAATTATTTCCCTTACACTATTTATAACGTTGTAATTAATAACGTAAAATTGTATTGCGCAAACTTACTAGTATGTTTAACTTTAATTATATTAAAAAAGTTATTCTTTTATATTCACACAATTACATACATACATTTAATAATTTAGTTCTAATTTTTTTTTATTGTGCTTTTTACGGCTATTTTACATCGCCACAATAAGTCTACGACTTGTTTAAAAAGATTTAAAAAAAAAGCAATTCTGGTAATCCATAATGGATTACTACATAGTAAAAGTCTCATCCATCATTTATATTAGAAAACAATAAATAAACTTGCAACATGCTAAAATCTGGGAGTTAAAATATACAAAAATCCATATGAATCCTCCTGAACAAATGTCCGTAAGACGGCAAAATTCCTAAAACATAGCAAAAAGCGTAACTAATTATTATACACAAGAAATGAGACACAAAACTACCGTCCACTGTAACATAGCAAACAAACTGGCGTTTTCTAAAGGTTACGGCACAGCAAATCATCTGCAAACAATCTAGAATTAAAAAAAAGTAAGTAATATAACATTCCGCTACACACGGCCTTTATCAACTACCAGAAAACGTGCAAGAGTCGATTCAAGATGTTCCAACCTCCAGAAGTATATACAAAAATGCCACACTACAAGTAAAGACAGTTAAAAACATAATCATAAGCGAAATACTAATCCACCGATGTGTTCGACAAGGCAACATTATATCAAGTTGTTTGCGTTAGCATTGAAATACACCTTTAAAAAACTCCAATGAATCAACATCAACAGCTAATTTTTAAGTAACCTGCGATTTGCAGACAAAGTATCAAAAAACTAGAGATGATGATCTCACAACTAAGCAAAAAATGAGCAGCGAAAACGTAGCAGTAACCATTCATAATCTTTCAAAAATTAGACCGTCAACATCAACCAACGCCCCCAAACAAGCTGGACTGCATTTGACAAATAAAAAATTCGGAGGTACTTTGGAGCAAAAAAACAAAAAGAGATACAACGCTTAAGTTCTGTCAATTACAACCTATGACTTCAAAACATTGACCCTCACGGCACATAGTAAAAAAAAGTTAAAAATCATGCAGCTATCAATGCTCAACATAAGTTTAATGGTTTGTATAAGGAACACAGAGATATGCGTATGCAAACTCAAATAGAACTGGGTAGGGCATATCTGCCGGCAAGACTTAACAAGAAAGTCAAGACAAGTGGTAGAATGGCGTCCAACAAAAACCAAGAAAATTGTAGAACAACCAATGAGAAGAAGATGTGAAGGACGTTGCCGGAAAGAATTAGCGCCGAACCGCCCAAGACCAAAAAATATGGAAAAACGATGGCTGAGAAAGAAAAAAAAGAAGAATATTTTTACATTATATAAAATGCAAAACAAATTTATTTTATAATTATATAAAACACAAAACTAGTCTAATAATTATAAAAAAAGAGGTAAACCTCGAAACGCGTCTATGGATGTTTTTAGTTTAGAATATTTTTTCATAAATTTAATTTTTTAAAGTCTAATAATGAATAGGTAGTTTATATTTGACTTCATATATTTACGTCTTGAAACAGAGACACAATCAGTGTAGAAGGGGCAAATGTATTGTTAAAAAACATTGTCAAATCGTTCTATTAATGTAAAAATTATCAATTATTATCTGAAGAAACGTTGGCAGCATTTCAAAAAAATGTAAGAAATGTGCGTTTTCAGAAACTCAATAACGTTTAGTTTCAGTATTTAACCCTTACGTTAATATTTGACCAATCAAACACACTAGTATGACTTAAGATGCTACATACTGTGTTTGTTGTTATATATTATTTATATCATAATTTAACATTTATTTATTTGGGCCTAATCAGAAACTGGTAAACTTTTTACTTTAACTTAAAAACAATTCATGATAAAGAATAAACTAACATATGCTAAACTCCATTCAAATTCTCTATAGCGTATCTTCCACAATATGTCTACATTGAAACATGCCAAACTATCTCTCAAAATATTATACCTACATTTTTCAAAATCATTTGATTTAATTAAATCTTTTAGTTTTTCAATAAACTTATAAAACAAAGAAATATAAAAGTAATATTAAGGTTTTAACAATAACGGTTAATATACATAAATTCAACTCCAATGCAAAATCCCTCAAAACTACAGTTCAATACCACAAAAAGTTGGTCAAACAAATGTTCTATTTCTTAATAGGTATAAGCAAATTATTTAATTTTGCTTGTTTAGATTTAACTTACAAATTTTTAATCCTTAACTCCTTAATTGTTTAACACATCTGCCTTTCACTAATATTTCATCCTGCAAAAGGTCTTTTACATATATTTCTATTCTTTTGTATAACATTTATGTATCATACAACAAAGATAGGATTGCTGGTAACTAGGAACTCAAGTAGTTTTGCAAGTACTCGTATAATCAGCGTATTAAATACTAGACAAACTCTTTTGTAAAATAATTAAATGAAATATGCAGACTTGTTTATGACAAATCAATATTGCAAAAAACCTTTTTTTTTGCAATTAGAGTGAATTTGAAAAATCTTTACTGAAATGTTACAAATAATAGCACTAAAATTTTATTATCGTATTTACATTTTAGTTGTAATTTTATTTTATTTTTCTCCCCACTTTTTTATTATATTTTTCTTCTTAATTTGATTGTTAGTGTTGTTTTATTTTTATTTTAATTACACTAAACATATCTATCAGTAAAAATATGTTTATATGCACAATTTTACCAAGTTTGTTTTTAACAATCATTAGGAAGTAGTTAAACATCATAAATGAAATTTCCGTTGACTTATTTACAAAATCTATTAATATATTCATTGCAAAACTAGAAGCATATGCACATACTGTCTTGTTTATGCGGCTTTGCTGCAGAAAAGTGCGTGTTTCAGATGGGAAACTGGTTTCTTAATTGCACGGATATAGCTTATATGATCTAATTGGTTTAGAAAATTAATTTATTGAGGAAGTCGGTATATAAAAAGGTGTTGAATTTGATCTATATGTAATTGCGCGTGCAAATTGTTATTAATTGAAATGTAATTTTATTGTTTCTAATTATATAAATGTTGCCAATCAAATATTAATTATTAATTTGTTTTCAATACTTCTAGCCTTGTAGGACATCATAATTGTAGTTTGTGTGAATTATTTCTGTTTTTAGAAATAAGTAAACAATTATTGGTTATTTTTACGGTATATTAGTACACTGATAAATGTATGCATATTTTAATTTATTGCAAGTAATTGCAACTAATTTATTTTAAGTTATAAATTTTATAGGCTTGCCTCTAATAAGTTAATATAAAACAACACAAAAATATGTTTGACTTTCTCACTTAATTCTAATCCGTGCCGAGTGTTAACATATCAAGTAAAGGATTGTTTTTATAAAAATAAAACATAAAATTATCCATCGTTATTTAATTTATTAGAGCTCGCTCCTAGAAAGTTTACAGAATGAATAAAGACAACATACACAATATTTCTGATGCCAATATAAAATAACGCTGTTAACAAAAACATTAAATAGTAAGAGCCTAATGTAGAAGTCCTGGGGTACACTCACAGTAAAGTTTGACGATTGAGATGTGTAGAAAATGGTTCTAACATACTGCTTACGCGCAGATAAATAAAATTTAATCCAATATAGTAAATTACCACGTAGTCCAATATTATACAATTTATGAATTAAAATTGTGTGGTTTACTTTATTTAAAACTTAAGAGAAATGAGTATAAATAGTATCTATCGTTTAATTTTTCTTTAAGGCAAATAACTTAAACCATAAACTAGTAAATTAGTAGTTGAAGATAGACCATATCTTAGTTATTAGATACCTACCTAAAGGTTTTTAAAAATACTGATAATATAGACAAGCAGAGTAGTCTTGAAAGCTGTGCACAATGTATAGCAATAAAAGAAGTACTATCATCATCACAAAACATTTTTGAATTGTTTTTGGTGCTTAAAACACCGTCAGCTATGTTAAATCAATATTAATGAATTGAAAACACTAATAACGCAATTAAAAAATACAAATACTGTAAAAACTGACAATAAATCTGTCATTTTATAGTATAATAGTCCAGTCATTATATTTAAAAAATAAGCAAACTAATGTAAATGAATCAATAGTCAACTTTTTTTGGATATGTGTGACTAATAAAAAAACTTAACCTTAAATTGTCCATGATTTCCTATGAGCATTTTTTGCTATCTTAATAAAAGCTCAATTTAAGTTATAAGATATATTTGTTGTAAACATATAGAACATACTAAATGTTAAAAAAATATTTTGATTGTCAAACTTGTAGAAGGTGCTAAATACCTAGTAATTTTTTAATAAAAAAAAAATACTATAATGATAGGTTCTAGCGACCGTAGCGTCATCTATAATAGTAGTGCTCTTTAAAATTTTAGAAAGGGGGTAGCATAAAAAACCCTTGTCTGTTGCAAAACATTTCATTGTAGCATTCAAGGCTGTTTCAAACATGAAAAATTAATTGTACGTATTTTGAAACAAACAAATGGTTTGTTAACTTAATGGCAGAGCTCTTGCATATCATGCGGCCAGTCCGGGGTTCAATTCCCGATATAACTAATTAAGATATTAATTTTTATCCACCGGAAAATGGTTTGGAAGTCACCTAATATGACTTACTGTGGAAATTTAAAATAACCGTAAAAAGCACAATAAATAAAAAATCTTTTATAACAATGGGCAATAGTCAATGTACTAATAAATTAAAATATGGGTGTATCAAAAAATACTCAAAGTATCATGGGTAGACAAAGTTAAGTTGATGTTGAAACCCTTAAAAAATAGATAAACAACAAAAGATCTTAAGAACTACCAAAAACAAAAACTTAAATACCTGGGCCACGTTATGAGAGGTCAGAAATACCAACTGTTGCAGCAGTTCAAAGAAAAAAAAGTACAAAGAATAGTTCCGGTGCACATCGTTTTAATTATACAAAAAAGCTGTTTCAAAAATAAAAGCAGCAATAAAATTGTCAAACTTTGCAGCAAAGAAAGCTAAAAAAAACTGTTTAGACTTTTTTAACCACAAGTAAAAAGAAAAAACTGTCAATTTAGTGACAGTGCGTACTACAAAAAATATGATTTTAAAAAGCTATCGTCGTCTCCATCCCCACAAAGTATGTATTTAATCTCAAAATGCAATTTGCGTGTGCACTACCTGCTAAGAGAACTTAGAAAAAACAAACTCACTAGAAATAAAGTAGACGGCACCATGAAAGAAAATTGCTCTTTTTTAATAAACAGTTCTGATGAGTGTAAATTTTCTATAAATGATTTAATAGAACAAACAAAAAGGAAATTTGTTCTTGATATCAGAATCGTAAACAAAATTTTAAGACATGACATCACTAAACTAAGGCACAATTGCGTAATTTGCTTTCAAATTACTGATTAAAGAATCTTTCAAAAAAATAGTTGAAAAAAAAAACTTTTAATAAGATAGATAAGAAGATGGCTGAGAAAGCTAAAAAAACTTTGTTGCCAATTTGAGATTAAGCTTTTCTAAACTTCCTGTGTCAATATTATCAAAATTTAGACATTTGAATCGACTGGACTATATACATTTTAAGAAATTGTGGCATTTATTAATTATTATTAATAGACATTGGTGTAATACATGATTTGTGTCCATGTAACCATAATTACATTTAATATGTGAGTGTAGACAGACACTAGACCTCGTCAGTCTCAATAACGCCTCCGTTCCTTCAATTAACGGGTTCGGTAGTATATGTTTTGTAAAATATTTTTCAGGTACATTGTCAAAACAAACTGTGAGATGGTAACACAAGTATAAGACTTAAAATATAGAAAAACAAACAAAAATGCTTGAAAAAAAAATCATATTATTACAAATATATTTTTTTTAGAAATCATCTAATTGTATTTTCTTTAAGAAAGATACTTTTAGCATAATAATATTTAAAAAGTGTAAAAGATATAATTTTATATTTTACTGCTATAATTAAAGTGTACTTTTCAACACACGGTATATGACCTCAATGTATTGTGTACCGACATAACTCTAAGGTCATTAAATGTATAACAATATAAAGATGATATTGATTATTATTATAAAGTATACAAAACGACATGACACAGTTAACACTACTTAAAAAAATAAGTTTACAAAGTCATTTAAATCACTTTAACATGAATATAGGTAAGATCACGAAATTATTTCGTGATATTACATAGTAAACATGTTTTAATTTTTTATATTATTTGCTGATTTTCTTATTATTTTAATTGCATAACTATTTAATAATTTATTGTACAAACAAGTTGTAGAAGTAATAGTGTGTTAAATTGAAAGGCAATAAAATTAACTTTATGTCTTGGTTAATTAATTACCTTTTTTAATAATTTTTTTATTAACTATACATTTTTTATAATTCTAATATTTGTCATTGTAAACAATGATTTAAAAAAATAAAACATTACACAACTAAATTTTGGGGATTGATAAATAAAGGTGTTAACTAATAAAATTTAAAAATTGCTTTTTATGAAATAAAGTAGACGTTTTGTTTTAAAGGATGCCTGGTCCAATCTAATTAGGTTGAATTGGTTTGTTTTGTAATAAAAAATAAATATCAAATAACCAAATAATATTTATCAAAAATATAGTCCAGATAAAAATGTGTATTTAACACCTTTATATACAAAGAAATGGTTACATATACAATGTATATTATACACATTTATTTATTTAAAATATTTTAAAAATATTTTTAATAAATGTATTAAAAACTCATATATTTCTAACTGGAGACAAAAAATAAAACTTTAGTTACATTTTTTAATTTCAAACAAAAAATCTTGCTTCGTTTTCGAGATTCTCAAAAAATACAAATTATTTAGAAAAATTGTTATTTAGCAAAATTTAAGTAAAAAAACATTTGTAACAATGCTAACAAAAAAAACGTTCTAACGTTAGCATGTTTTTCGTGTCACAATAGATACATAGATACATCATTAACATACATACATACACCAGATGTTTTGATAAACTAACTTATGCCGTTAATAGAGTCACTCTTAAAATGGATCCTTGAGGAATACTATTTTGTGCTTTATTTATTTTATCTTTGTCATACTCGACTGACATATGGGGTCTATTAGTTTTAATATTTCGAATCAAATGCTCAAAATAAATATCAGCCAGAATACTTAATATATCAAGAAGTTTGGTAATAACTTGATTACTTGGTTATGGTTTGGCCAAAAAAATTTCAGACTTTTCTCCACGCATTCCCGACAGGGTTCTCGAGTTGATAAATGCAATGTATTCTGACCATGATTCTCTTTTAGATTTTCTGCAAGTTCTTCACGCAACAGAATTGTACTTCAAATAAGAAAATAAATTTTCTTCAGTTAGAGAGTCATTGAATCTACAAAAAACAGCGTTAGTAGCTTGTATACAATCAAAATTCAGTTAGATTTATTGTGTTTAAAATTCTTTGTAACAAAAATGTGAAAATACCCGGATGACAAAGTTCCTTGAACTGTCCATTGTAATAAAACCAAATGTAGCCTGTACCCCTTATCACTTGTGTAGCAAGTTAGTCGAATTCTGTCTGTTGACTATTACAGAGCATATTTTATAAGTTAAATATAAAGTGTTAAATTGAAATAAAGTGTTTTATTACAAACCTAATAATATAATCTAATAAATTCTACCAAGGAGGTCTTAACCCCTTTTAGAATAGTTTGTTTAGAGTTTTATAATCTACTATAATAAACTCCCAACTAAATTGCTTAATCTCTACATCCACACGCTACATCACAGCATCAATTTGTTGCCAAAGTTAATCGACTGATATAAATTTTATAAATGTAAATAAAAATTTCCGTTAACACAAGGAATACTACTGGGCTCAAATCTGTAGACAATGTAAACCTTTCATCAATCTCCACATTAATAATTTCACCTTATAGTTAAAAACAACAAGCTAATTGATTAAAAATGGGTTAGATTTAAGCTCACACTTTAATAAAAACTAGGACCAAAGTAGTGTAATATACCCCTGTCTGCTTTTCGATTCAGCACTAGTTCTTCTGTAAATAATGTCAAAAGTTAACTCACCTATAAACTTGTCCCAGACAAATTGTTTTTTTTTTAACAAGGTTATCTCTACGCATATAGGCTTCCTTTTATGACCAGGACCAGTAAAATTATAAAAAAAAAACTGTTTTTTTTCAAATGTTAACACTAATTGGCACGTATAAAACAAGTTAAAAGACCCAAGTGAGTTGTCCTTATACAAACTATTGATGAATCGTTACCGTACAAGTTTCAAGAAAAAAAAAATACACTGAAGTTTTTTACACATAGACCAAGTTAAAAATAGCTGCAAAAATTCTTATTTACACACTAACATTTTAAATCGTAGGGCAGTGTGTTAACTGTATTTGGCATTAAAACATATAATCGAACATAGTGCTCACTGGCATTTGAGACCTTGAAGTTGAACAACAACTGCAAAAGATTAATAATTTTACTTTGGCTAGCCAATACTTAAAGTTGTATGCAAAACATGTTAAAATAGTACTGAGCAATTGTATACACATTTCCAAAAGTATATGGAGAATTCTGTTAATTAAGTGACTATAAGCGGAGTTTTTATAAATAATTTAATGCTGTCGACTAAAGCAGCATCCGACAATGGTTAGAAATTTTTTTCAGATAACGGTCATTATAGTGTATTAGTATTAGTAAATCTTAGTTTATCTTATACAATTAAAAACAAAAGTAAAACAAATTAGCACAATTTTAGTGTATGATCGGTATGATGAATAGATGAATAAGCGTTTGTTGCATCAGATGTTGTAAAAT
The DNA here is from genome assembly GCA_963932245.1 of Tachinus rufipes. Lineage (NCBI taxonomy): Eukaryota > Metazoa > Arthropoda > Insecta > Coleoptera > Staphylinidae > Tachinus > Tachinus rufipes. The sequence continues at coordinate 75,573,073 of OZ010744.1, forward strand.
GTAACGATAGATGTCTTAAATATTTATTGAATTTCATAACTTGAACTGTCACTGCAATAAAAAAATACCTAAAAAGTTACAAAAATTGTTGTTAGTACTGTATTTATTATGCTAACTTTTGTTGTTTAAAATATAAATAATTTGAGAAACATAATTAATAGCAATACAAAACTATTATTATTTAAATTAATATCGGTAATAACTTCCTTAAAGTAACCACATTCATTTACTGCATTCCTTCTAGACTAATTATGCAAAATTATAACTAGCAGTGCATTTATGCACTTTCTACAACCCAAATAATTTTAAATAAATTACTATATTTAATCTTATTTATGCATGTTTGATACTTTGAACACATTGAAAGTAGATTTTATTTCATAGATAGAAGTTGATATAATAAAAAAATAAAAATAAACATTATTTATTATTTAACATAGCAATATATATTATAATCATTATAATGTAACTTAATTAATTATTCAAACGTGACGCGAGAAAAAAAAGTTGATAGATAAATGTAATTGGTTAATTCATCGTTTATTGAAATTACCAATAAATCATTATAGTCGCACTGTTTTAATTGGTGTAATTATTTTACACATTTTCACATACAATTCTGCGAACTTTAAATGTATGAATAAAATTTTGAAAAATAATATCAAATGATGCGTTGTCTTTTAATAAATATAACTTATTTTAAATAATTTGATTAATATTTTAAAATTTATTTAAAATTTATTTTTGTTAATGTTATAAATAATAATAAATACAGTTTAGTTGATTAGTTGAAATAAAGTACCGTTTGTATGTCAATTTGTTTCTTATTATATTACATGGGTGAAAAATGTTCACGCGTTGTGACATTTGTAATTAAAAAAATCTTCTATTATAATGTATGAATTGTAAGTTGTATATTCATTTCTAAAAATGGCATCAAATAAATAATAATAATTATTATATTGCAACCAATTACTTATGTCATATACATATTTGTGAAATAGAAGTTTATTTGCGGTTTCATACATGCTTGCACTTCTATAAAATAGATATTATTAATATCCGTGTGAAACTATCTATAATTCTCTATTGAATTCTATATATAATTTTGAATAAGACTTTAAAAGTTTGTAAAATGTACAATGATCATCATTGTAGATTGCTACTTTAAGAACATTTTCACTAGTTTTTCTTTATAATTATTGCATAAAATGTGAGAAATAGTATATTTATAACATAATCCAACTATTTTGTTGAAACTGCTAATGCGTACATTTACATGTTCTTAAAATTTAAATCTAAAATAAAATTGAAATTGAAAAATTATTAAATTTGTACATTTTACAGACTTGTAAAGTTTCATCCAAAATTATATATCTGTACTGTAACAACCCCTTTGTTGTTAATTTGAATTTGTTTGAATTTGCTGTCAAACTTGGTTTGGTGAGAACCATCCCAACCAACGGTTTTCCCGCGGGGATGCTTGCAGCAATTCTGTCTGTTAAGCGGGTGACTTGAAATAACAGTATAGTGAAACACATGTGTGGGATATAAATTAATAAATAGTTTAATGGTTAAAAGGAAGTTTTCTTTATTTAACCCTGTTCAATAAATAAAGTGGCGTCCATAAGAAAAACCAACCAGATTCTATCACCAGACGAGCCATTGAGAACCCCCCTGAAGAAGCTAGCCGCTGCACGTGGCTAAGTAATCCCGGCGCGTCACAGAATTGACGTACCAACGTGGGGCCGTTTTATTCTGGAAACGGATTACTAACAACTGGGACTAGTATAGGAAGATCCAACAAGATGGGAAAGAAATAATCTTTAAAACAAGTGTGGGATACCAGCAGAAACACGTGGAAAATAATTCCAGCAGCAAATGGTAGCAGCCGTAGGAGCAGTACCAGCAGCAGTACGAGTTATTAACAACGCGGAGTATCACGTGATAAATGGATAACAGGTATCGAACAATTTGAAATATCAAAATCTTCCAAAACGAGATAAGAATATAAAAAATTATTCCTCAGAAATAAATTTAAAAAAATTGTTTTTTGTTTTTTTAAGTAATGTTTAGGCAGATAATAATTGAGTATTAATTAAACTAGAATTATAATGTGCAACAAAGCAATTAAATTACTATATAAATTATCACCTCCTATTCTAATTAATTAGATATTATAAATTGGCTTTGCGATTAATTAAGTGTTTTAATTAAATTAATAATTAAGACTAGCTTAAAATAATAGTAAGTTTAGTTATAGTTTAATAAAGGACACACATTGTTTTTTGTTCTTTGTTAAAGGAATGCGTTTTTGTCCTTTTTTCAGATTTATTTATTTATTTCAAGTATTAGAATTAACATATAAACAATGTTTTTTGTTTTGTTGGGGAATTTATTAATTTGTTTCGACAAAATAGCGATATAATAAATTTAAAATATTATAGGTGTTAATGATTTATATAAGTCAATTTAAATTTGATAATTTGTTAATTGAAGAAAAAAAATCTCTTTTGGTAGGCAGATAATATTATATAAACTTTCATACATAATTTGATTTATTTATACATTGCAAAAATGGACGTTAATCGATTAACAAAAGGCAAACTCTCATATGAACTTAAAGCCAGGGGTGAACGTAAATTAGGTTATTTAACATTAAATCACCTTAGGAATAAACTCGCACTATACTTCAAACAAGAAACTTACCAATTGTATGACGCAATTACTACTGATTCTGATTGGAATAAAGAGCTTAGCGTATGTAAACATAAGTTAAATTTATTAGGGGACTTAGTAGATAGTTTTAACAAGGATAGAGACTCTGACACAGCTAAAACTGTGGAAACCAAATTAATTCACCTTAATGGTCGCCTCGCTAGATGTCCAACACCTTTAGAAGCCTGCGAAGAGACGGTAGCAAATTTTTGACGCAGGTTAGTGGAGTTAGAAGAAGAGTCTGAACTCCCTACAGCAAATTCAAGTTTGAACGAACCAAACCCCAAATAAATGATATGTCAAACGCGTTTCTTATCCCCTAAAGACTGGCAATTAAAATTTTCAGGGCAACCTAACAAAAGCCTTAATGCATTCCTTGAAAGCATTGAAGAATTACGCGCAATGTCCCACGTTAACGAAGATGAAATGCTTATCGCCGTTCCGCAGATGTTAACGGGTCGGGCTCTGATTTAGTATCGAGCGTATAAGCACCACTGGCATGATTGGAAGAGTTTTGTAAAAGCCCTCCGCAAAGAGTATCTTTTAGTAGATTTTGAATACAAACTCAAACAGCAAATTAATTATAGACGTCAACTAGTTAGTGAGTCCGTAGGCGAGTACTTTGCATCAATGATGATTTTATACGCACGCCTACCCACTCCTATCTCAGACAACAAGAAACTTTATGTAATTCGGCAAAATTTGCATCCTTACTTCTTAGACAGAATAAGTTTTGCTGCAATTAATTTTGTTGAACATCTTCGTGAAACATGTAAGAGGATAGAGTCTACTAAATCAATCATTGACAAGGGTAGTGGGTGCTCCGGTTGTGGGACATCGAGTGTCATAAAAAGAGATTGTCAATATTGCAGTAAGCGCAAGGGAAACGACTACGCGAGGTCTTGAAACGCCCTCTAAAACCTCGTGAAATAATACAGTGCAATTTGTCAATACATGTTTTTGCGATTTTTGCCAAATTAGCCCCTTTGTAAATATTAGTATATTTAACCAAAGATTTAAAGCCTTGTTAGATAGCGGTTGTTCGCAGAGCTGCGTTAGTAAATTAGTATTTAGTCAATTAAATAAATTGGGTTTAAAATCTAAATGTTTGTTAGTCCGTAGTGTTAGGACAGCAGACGGTAGTATGGTGTCAGTAACAGGTACCGTCGGCTTGCTCTTAGTATGCAAAAAAAATTGTATATAATAAACAACTTAGTAATAGATAAATTAGCATCGGATATAATTTTAGAAATAGATTTTTGGAAAATGACAGGAATAATACCAGATATTAATAAGAATGTAATTTTATTGAACAAACGGGATATTCAAACATGTTCCATAGAGCAAGCTTCAATACTAACCAGCACGGAGAAGACCAAGAATGAACGGCACACGGAATCATCAGAAGATGGGAGATAGGCTGGGGTGAACTAAGTTGGTGAAGCATCATATTGACGTAGATGACGCGGTTCTCCTTAAACAGCGGTACTACCCGGTATCGCCTAGTATGTTGCGCTTCATAACGTTAGAAGTAGATAAAATGTTAGATGCTGGTGTAATTGAGAATAGCAAGTCGCCTTGTTCGTCGCCAATTGTGATGATCAAGAAAAGGTGCGGCAAATATCGATTTTGTATCGATTACCGACGTGTCAATGATGTTACAAAACGCAATGCATACGCGTTATCATATGTTTTCGCTATTTTAGATCGACTACGATCTGCAAAATATCTATCATCTTTGGACATAAAAAGCGCCTACTGGCACGTTTCTTTAACCAAAAAATCAAAAGAAATTACCGTCTTCCCCGTACCCGGCAGAGGGTTATTCCATTTTAAACGTTTACCATTTGGGTTGCACAACAGTCTGAGTACTTTCCATCGACTCATGGATACAGTACTTGGCCCCAAACTATTCAAGTATCTCGACAATATTGTTCTTAAATCAGAAGACTTTGAAACTCATTTAAAAGTTTTAAATAAAGTCTTGTCACGACTACATCGAGTTGGATTAACGTTGAATCGCAATAAGTAGCAGTTTGCAAGGCCGGAATTAAAATATTTGGGTTACGTTATTAACAAAAGTTTGCTCCATATTAATCCTAAAAAGGTGTCGGCTATACTAAACTTTCCAGTACCCCACTGTCGTGTCCATAGGTTTCTCGGGTTAGCCGGTTGGTACCGTCGTTTATCTCCAATTTTACAACTAAAGCCGCCAACTTGTCTATTGCTGAAAAAGACTGCACGATGGCAATGGAAGGAACCGCAAGTAAAAGCTTTTTGTAACTTACAGCAACGTTTAGTTGAAGCTCCGGTATTGTCGGTCCCCGATTGGGAAAGAACCTTTTATCTGAACTGTGATAGTAGCAAGGCTGGCCTATGATGCATACTCACCCAACGTTATGATTAAGGTGAAAAGATGATTGCCTATGCGAGCAGAGCAACTACGAGGTTTGAGCAAAATTTTGGGTTTTCCTGCGGAGACGCTTGCAGAAATTCTGTCTGTTAAGCGGGTGACTTAGTAGAGAGCGCTTCGGCGGATTGAAATAACAGTATAGTGAACCACATGTGTGGGATATAAATTAATAAATAGTTTAATGGTTAAAAGTGAGTTTTCTTTATTTAACGCTGTTCAATAAATAAAGTGGCGTCCATAAAAAAATCCAACTAGATTCCATCACCAGACGGGGGCCATTGAGAACCTCCCTGATAAATCTAGCCGCTGCACGTTGTTAAGTAATTCCGGCGCGTCACTGTACCTTAGAAGTAAAAAAGTGTATCTCTATTGTTTGTTAAATACAAATACAAAACTTAATTTAGTAATATAGAATTAAAAAGTGTCGATTTAAATAAGAGTTCGAGAAGAAAACTTCTATCCCACCAGTTATTTAAAAAACTTTTAAAGAAATAACAGCAAAAAACATCTCTTCAATTTGTTAGAGTGGATAGCAATGAGAAAACAAGAAGATCAGATTCGGAATAAAATTTAATTATTTTCTTTAGTAGGTAAGTTTTTTTAGTTTTTTAATAATAAAAGTGGATTTTGTTCTGGGAAAAAAACAATTTTTTCTTAAAAAAAGATGGCGGGTGTTTTTTTTTGTTAAATATATATAAAACCGAACTTCTATATGTGCGAAAGGTTTAAAATAGCAAAAATGGTTTAAATTTCAAGTATTTTTGTGTTTACATTGCAAGATACCTCGGAGCGTAGTGCACGGCACTTCCTGATTTTTTCATATTTAAAAAAAAAAATACTAGTTATTTTTTTTTAAACTGTTTTTAAATGATCAAAGAAATTTTAAAACTTAAAGAAAAAAAATTGGGTGGCAAATTTTTGGTACAATTATAAAGAAAAAAGTTTTTAACAACTTTTTCTTAAAAATTCAACCCTAAAAAGTTACAAACGATCAAAAAATGTAAAAAAACGCAATAAAAACGATTTTTTCAAATTTTGATTGCTTATTACTCGGAAGTGGCTAACTGAAAAAAATCTGAAAAAATTCACATGATCAGGATTTAAAAAAAAAGTATTTTCAAAAGTTTGAGCAAAATAAATTTTCATTCCGTACACTTGACTCATACATGGCCATATATTTATAAAGTCGTGACAAATTTATTTATTGTGTAGAAACAATTTTGTTTAACATTAAATCAGTGATGACATTTTCAAATTTATTGTATTTACCGTATAATAAAGTCTCTAAAATTTGTTTTAGTATCGCGTTTTATGACAATATACATCAGCATCACGCCTAAAATTAGTTTTAGTTTGATGAATGAATAACAGAGTTTTGTAGATGTAAAGTAAGCACACTGTCAATATTTTATGTCAAAAAACGTTGATAAAAAAAATCTTTATAGTTGAGATTAAACATTAATCTTATTACACGCTTTTAAACTTTCTGTATTTGTTGTTGTTAGATTGAATTAAAAAAATCATTTCACACAATTATACCGTAAAAAGGGGTGAAGAATTTAATATTTAATTCTTTACCCCTTTTTACGTATTTGTTCTATTTTCTATTATTAAACCAAAACAAAAGTACTTGTACTCAATTCAGACAAACAGGCAATTAATAATCTAATTTAATCTAAAAGAAAAAAACAAATATTTTTGCAAACCAATCTTATTTTATTATTTTAAATTTTCTTAATGTTGTACCTACAATGCCGTCTAGTAGTAAAATGACGGTTTAATTCATTTTAGGCAACGAATGTCAAAAGATCTTCAATCTTCTTAAATTAAATACCAAAAAGGCATTAGGTATAGTTGAAATTTTACCTTTTATTCTTAAAACATCCGCAAATAAATTAAAATCTATAAAAAAAAATACAAATGTTCAACCTATGCCTAAAAAAGAAGAGGAGTCTAAGTTTTCAAATGATAGACAATTGCATTATTAGCCTAATTGGAGAAAAAAAAATTAAAAAATATATTAATTTCCACATTGTCAAGTCAATCTCAGATATTTAATATGAATTATGTTACACACAAATGGAATTTTTATTTAAACAAATATGTAAAAACATATTTCAAAACAATATTTAAACAGAGTACTGCCAACATTATCAATTTTAACTCTAAAAAAATACTTTTTAATGTTTTAAAATAAAAATCATCACTACCAAATACTAAACTAAACAACAAATCCGTATATAAATCTTCTTTAATTAGCCTTCTAAGAGTTATAATTTTGTAAAATCTTGTTTGTGAAAAAACCATATTGTTAAAATAGCTTTAAAAGTATCTAGAAAACTAGGATTTTTTAATACATGTAAATAGTTTTTATTTCTGTTGAGTTTTTTTTCAGATTTTGTTATTGTATTATCAACATATAGAATAAACTTTTAAATTTAGTATTTCCCGAGACTTATAAGCCGCAATTACACTGCTGAGCATAAAATTTGGGGCAATTTGTAATTTGATTTTTTTATTTTTAGTATTTTTTGTTTTGTAGAGCAGCAAGTGGGGAGAAAAAACAAATAATATAAATTGTAAATATGTAAATATTTTATAATAAAAACTAAATTAAAAAAAAAAAAAAAAAAGAAAAGTTTATTGAAAGTAATAAAAATCGATCTCAATCTCAAAATGACCAAGTATATGCTTGTCAGTAAAGATAATCCATCACAGCGGACAATACTTCTACAACAAAACCATACACTTAGTGGACAAATACACATATCTAGATACATGCGTGAATAAACTTTGGGATCATTTAGTAGAAATCAAATGCAGGATAGAAAAAGCGAGAACGACATTTATACAACCAAAAAAAGTTTTCAACAACCCAGACTTGAGCATGCAAATTAAGATCAAAATGTTGCGCTTCTACGTTTTCTCACTAATGTACGTTGTCGAATCCTGGACCCTATCAAAGAATACAAAAAAAAACTAGAAGCCTTCGAGCTATGGATAAATCGTCGTATTCTGAAAATCTCATGGAAATATCACATTAGTAATAAAAAAGTTCTGCAGAGAATGAGCAAGGAACAGAAAGTATTAAAAGCTCTGAAGATTAGAAAATTGAAATATCTCGGACAAATAATGAGGCATAGTGATAGATACAGAAGACTCCAACTGATTCTGGAAGGTAAGGTAATGGCCAAATTTTATAGCTTACAAATCTACGCCAGTGGTTTGACATGACATCGCTGCAACTTTTTCGCAGTGCAGTGGACATGGAGAAGATCGTAATGATAATCGCTAATATCCAGAGCGGATAAAGCACGCCAAGAAGAAGAAGAATAAAAATAAACTATTTCAATTTGATATGCTAAGTAATAAAAATGAACAAGTTTACTTTCATATGCTTTTGTTAAAACAAAAGAAAGTTTCAGTAGCAAGTATTCTCTCTTCTGGCAATGATACCAGCTTGCAAACAACAAGGCATGTTCTGTATCAGATTTTAGATCTGCCAAAGATTGTCTCATTCCTGCACAAGTATGTCGCGAAGCTCTCTAGAATTTCTGAGAGCCGGCACATGTCTGAGTAAACGTTTTCCCATTTCATCCTACACATGCTCAATTAGATTTAAATCTAAACTGCGAGCAAGCCAAACAAATCGCGTGATTTGACATTTGTCAAGATACTCAGTAGCTCTAGTTCGAAAAGATAATCCAGCACTATAAAATTGCCTCTTAACTGTCCACTCACTTAAGTTTACATTTCTCACTTCTTGCAGATGATTTCGAAGGGAAACTGCCGTGGCCGTTTGGTTTCTCAAACCACTAGAAACAAAAAAGCGGTCAGGTCTTTGAGTAAGAAAACCAGTCTCTTGGTACCGGTACTCGTTGCACACTTGCACACTCACATCAACATTTCGTGCCGTTCGCGGCCGTCTTCTAAAGCAGCCACAATTCGTGTCGAAACAACAGGATTTATGCTCATTGCAAAACACTATTAATGACAACAATACACAAACAATGTGCAACAGATCACAGAAACAAAAACTATGCTTCTTTCTTTCAACAAAAGCATATGAAAGTAAACTTGATCATTTTCATTACTTAGCACATCAAATTAAAATTGTTCGTTTTCATTACTGTCAATAAACTTTGAACAACAAAAACTTTTTTTTATTCAAGCAATTAGTTAATAAACTGTTACAACCAAAAAAACGTAAAAAAAGTTTTAAAAAAGTTCAAGTTAAATTTAGTCTTTAATGTATTAGTTTCAGTGTGGTTTTACTCGTTAAAATTCATAAGTATTTTTGTAATAATAATAATAATAATAATATTTATTCGTGCTAAATTAAATACATATTGCACATGTTTAAATTGATACAATTTACAAATAATTTAAAAACTTAATACTAAGAAATTCGTCTACAGAAAAATATTTGTTACATGACTTATGATATTGATAGATTTGCATGTTTGTAGTAAAATTCCAAAGAAATAGTTTATAAAGTACTTAGTATTAAATTATGATACCATAATTAAACGCTTTTTTTATCGTACAACCTGTTTGTAACAGATTATGTTGTTCTTCTTTCAAATATAAACCTTGTATTACCAAAACCAAAATTAGTAAAATAAACGTAATTGTTTTTTAACAATAAAAATAAGACACTGATATTAATTCTATTTACGTAAAGTAACCTGATCTTTCTAATCTTTTAAGCTAATTAAAAATTGTAGTAGAAATACCAAAAGATATTTGATCTAAACAAATAAAAATATAGCAAAAAGTGTAAAAACAAAACAACAATTTAACCTATCCAGTTCCGAGTTATATCAAATTTAGAAATCTTGCACTTTGCTTAAATAAAATGCAATTGACAAATAAAGTAATCTTTTCAAATCAAATCAAAAACAATTTATTGTATTATTTAGGAAAAGTCTATTTATTCCGTATAATTTGAACGTACCGGGAATACTCATTGAGTCAATAAGCCAAAACATTTCAAGTATTCAAAATTAACATTAAATCCCATATTGCAAACATTTGACAGAAAACAAAAAAACTGTTCACCGTTTCAAAAAATAGCTTAAACAGCCGTTTTAGGTACCACAAGTATACACTATCAAAACTGATAATTAAAAAAAATGATGCGCTTTAGATATTGACGAGGCATCGTCTCTAATCTACCCACACTCCTACTTTAAATCTGATTATGGTTACATGGAACTTAAGCATGTATTATTCTAATGTGTTGGATTCATTGATAGTGTCATAATTTCCTAAAACTACAAATAATAAACATATTTCTATTCTATATCCAAACAAAAATATGTTACATATTGTTACTATTTTTCATTCATTATTCACATTTCGATGATACAGCTTTTTCATATATTATTTTAATTTCGTTTTTAATTCTAGCTAAAATTTTGGATTGAGTTATTGATTTTGTAATTTTGTTTGTTGTATTTTTGGCAATATATTGTTTGTTGTCAAAAATATATTGTATTTTAAGCCAAAACCAATTTTTTAAATGTAGATCAGGTCTGCATTTAAATACAATATTATGTAATATTTCAAAACAAAAAATAAATATATTAAAAAAAAAAAATGTTTATACTAGTCTGCAATTATCATACAAAACGTTCTTTAACTAGATGTACATAATGTTAGATGTAAATTAGTTTATAAATTGTATATGTCGTGATGTGATGTTATTAGTATTTAATTAATATTACACCATATTACATATACTAGTCTCTATAACCACAGCAAAATATTTAAATAATATTTAATTAATATGCAATTAGCATAAATGAATCACTATAAGACATATTTGCACCTGTAATAATGCAAATTTATTAATTGATTTATATATTTATATTTAATACTGTAATTAATTGAGCAATTAAAAAACACTATTATGACGTCCACAAAGCAGTTTTGAAATTAAAGTAGGTACTTAGAATTTTGTTTTATGTAAAAACATTAGATATTTACAGTTACAAGAAACATATAAAATAATATTCAGTGATGCAAAGTGATTGTAACATCATCTGCTTGTGTCAACCAAAGAATCTAATACTATCGATAAACTTTAGCATAATAACTGACAACCAAATTGCAACACCCAAAAAGGTAGGCAAATATAGTGTTAAAAGTACAGAAATCAATTATTCGAATCAAAGCATGCCGTACCATCGAAATACACCAAAATGAAGATTATTGAAAACCGAAACAATTCTCTATCTGGTTGGCCGCTTTGAATAATTGATTAAAAATTTTTTAAATTAAATTATATACAATTTTCAAACAGTTAATGTCAACAACAATGATTTTGCAAAATTATACTAATATGATGTGAGACCCTTTCAAAAATCACCAAAAACTAACGCCACAAACAGACAACTTTAATGAAAGATAACTCAACTTATTGTAATAATTAAATTATTAATTTCAGGTACAAAATTAAAAGCAACTGTAAGGTAGTAACACACAAGCGTAAACCATAAAATATAGGTGCTTGTACAAAAAAAAATGACAAAACTCCTCGAATACCAATAAATGCATATCCATCAACAGTGATCGATGTGCTGTCGCGTGAGAATAACCTATTCCCTACGCTTTCGCCTGCATTACAAACTCCAGAGTGTATTTTTTTACATTGCAGCCTGCTGCCTGATATAGTTTAAACACGACATCGGCCAGATAGACAACTTTATTGGTTGTATTAAACAAAAATTGTTCTCTTAATCACAGCTTTAACGGTGAAATTTTATAATAAACGGTTATTGGATTTGTGAATTTTTATGCTCATATTAATCAAATCTTAGATAAAAACAGATACGCCTTAAACAAAATAGGTAAAAAAATAGTGTCGACGTATCTTTAATCTTAAAGCAAACAGTAACTGTTTATTATGTAACGTAAAAAAACCTAAAAAAAAAATAATCAAATTATAAAAATGAACCATTTAAACCATTTTTTACCACCACAAGTTCACACAACACTACTAGAACGTATTTATGGACAACAATACTTTCATATAAGGGCTGTTCCAGCCTACGATTTGGACAGTTTGCAAACCGTTCAAACTGTGCACACAAACAAATAAATTTGTCATCCTTAGGCAATCTTTAATACACATTAATTTGTTTGTGTGCATAGTGTGAGCGGTTTGCAAACTGTTGAAACCGTAGGTTGGAACAGACCTAGTTGATGGAGTTGACGGTTACTACGAGATAATTCATAACAGAATATTAAATAAAACAATTATTATGTTTTAAAATCACAACTTAATTAATTTCAATGCGACAGCAGATTCGGCTGAACCTCAGCTTTCGTCAAACAATATAATGAATACAGCAACAAAGAAATGTACATTTGATATATAAAATTCAAATAAAAAATGTTATGAAAAAAGAAAAAAAAAACTATTTTATAGTATCAAAACGTTTTCAAATTCAATTTTTATAAAAAAAATTATATATTGCAATACAACTACAATATGAACATTGTGACATTATATAGAAATCCAACAAATAACTTAATAGTTTTTTTTAATTGTATGTCTGAAGATGACTTTAATATTAACTTTCTTATACCTAGAGCAACAAAAAAGTTATTAAATTTGCTAAATAAATTTAATATAATTCTTAAAATAAATGGTGCTACTCATTTGAACAACCGCATTAGATAATATTTGTGTAAATCAACTGTGTTGATAAGATGGCAATTATTAGATTATCTTATCACCATGTTCAGCAATTGAATTTATATAAAGAAATTAAACCAAAAATTAAAATAATATTAAAATAGGCAACTATGTAATTCCAAAAACTTAATAAAAAAATTAAAATCATAAAAAATAAAAAATAACCCTGGTAAAACCTTTCAATACTTGCATAATATAATATATTAATAAAATAATAGTAATTAGACTGGGGCAAAAAATTGTGTGTAACAAAAAAAGATATTCAACAACAATAAATGAAGCTACTAATAGTTGTTATAAAAATATAAAATAATCTACAAAACAAGTGTAAACAACGTAAAACAGACACACAATTCCAGAATATTAAATAAATCACAAAACATTCTACAAACTGTTTGAGTAATTTAGAATAATACAATATTTTAACAAGTGATTTAATAAGATAGATAAAAAAATTGTTGATTGTACAGGGAGTTTATAAATGAATGGGATTATGTAATCACTTTAAATATGCCGCCTCTTTAAAACTGTTTACTATACTACATATGTTTTCATATGTTTGCTTGACAGCTGTCAAAGTTGATCTGTCAAAACAAATAGTATAGTAAACAATTTAAAAAAAGCGGCACATTTAAAGTGATTACATAATCCCATTCATTTATAAACTCCCTGTATTAGTGTTCTGCTTTTCAAAATTCTTACGTGCCTCTTCTCAGTTTTTTCGGTCTTCCGTCCTTTTCTTGTATCCTCCCGTTCTTTTTTTTTATATTTGCAATTACCCATTCCTTCAATCCTTCAATAAACAATTTCTTTTCAATGTGTTGTACCTATTAGCGCTTTTTCCTCTCTAGTGTGTGTAACTACCAGTCTTTGCTTTTAGCTTTTACTTTTTCTTTGCTCACACTAAAATGCTACTTTTTTAACACAATATTGTAGCAACCTCAGCCTTCTTTCTCTAATATGCTTGTTTACTCTGCTATATACTTTTTCAACTGTTCGTTCGCATATAAACTCACAACCGTATATCACTTTGTTGTCATACTTGTACTTACGAGCCTTCTCACTTTATTTTGCCCTATTTATATTTTAGTTCTTCTCTTCTTTTCCTTATCCTTCCTACCTTGTTTCACTGACTCCGCTAATATCTCCCGTTTATTTCACATTTTAAGTCTTCTAGCTTTTCTTTTTTTAGTACAGTTTTGACGTTTTAACTATTTTACCTCCGGAATTTAGTTTAATTTTAGAATAATTTATGTTTTTGATTTTTTCTCCGTTTTTCCAAAGCACTGCATTTAGAATACTATAAAGTTTTTAAGTTTCCTTTAGTCTTCACTCTATACCGTTGATCCCAAAAGAATTCATCCGCTGTTAGCGGCACTTTCTTACCCCAAAAAGGAAAAGAAGCTCGTTCGCTCTTCAAAGAGACCGTTAGAACTTGGTAGAAAAGCGACTACTTAGTGCTTCGTTAATATGTTGCATGAAGTAAAGGAGAAGTTGACATGAGAGTGCGAGATGCTGGATTTGAGTCGCATCATACTTCTTACATCCCAAAAAAAATTATAGAATTTATTTTGAACCGGTGACAGATATCAATGTACATAACGCAATACAACCGTTAAAATCATCAGGCTATAGTAAAATTAACTCAAGTATTTTAAAATCAAGTTCTATGTCAATTTCAAAACCATAAGCAATTACTCATTAACAATTCCTTTAGTCAAAGTACTCAAAAATAAAATAAAGAACAACTAAAACAACTATAAACCACTGTATATTTGCATAGTACATACACAATTATTGATAAAATAGTAAAAAAAAAATTAAAAATAGGCAATTTGCATTTCAAACGGAAAATTTACAGCAAATTCAATTAAGATGTTTTTAAACAGTTTGTAGACAAGTTTAGATAAAAAAAAACAAAATCTTGATATCATCCTTAATCTTATCATAGCTTTTAAGGTAGTATTTATAGACAAATTTCAGTCTCAAGGCGGTCTCACAAAAAGTACAGATTAACTTAATTTTGTATTGGCATCTTTTTAACCCCCATATTTTCCATTTAAAATTGACACGGTGGTAAAAAACTATGGTAAAGTAAATTTGCTGCCATTCTTGCAAAAACATAATTTGCAAAGGATGATTATATTTACAAAACAAAGCGATGATCTTTTAGAATTGAATTGTTCTATATGCTGTGAGAATTTCAAGATAGTTTTATGTACTTTCCAAGATAATACATTTTTTTTTCACATACATATATTGTTTTTTTCTGTTTTTAGCTGAAAAATATGAGTATGAATACCACTGTTCCTCTAGTATATCATGATGTATTAAACTTCTTATTAAGCCCCAAAAAAATTACAAAAAAAATCGATAAATTAAACTACGGTAAAAGCAATATATATTTTTTTGTGGGGACTCAAAATGAAATTGAAATGTCTTACTAAAATTCTGACAGACAAAGAAGAAGGTGAAACATTTTACTACTATTACTTATTAAAAACACACATTTTGATTATTGCTCTACCCTATTGGTGATGTTTGTGATAAACATAATACTATAAAAAAAATTCAAACTAAGGTAAAGCATTAAAAACATTTTTTTGCCGTTATAAAAAGAAATTCTTGCAAAGAGCAGAGTGAGGGATAGGGAGATTAAAATTTAATCTGGTCATATAAAGACTTGAAGAATTAGATTTTCTAAATAAGACAAACTGTTTCTAAAATATTTTTGCCGTTATAAAAAAAAAAACTTTTGCAAAAAGTAGATTTAGAGATAGGAAGATTAAAATTTGATCAGGTCATATAAAGTCTTAAAAGATTAGATTTTCTTAATAAGGCAAATTGTTTCTAAAAAAAAAGTAAGAAAGTATGGGTAGCAGCTAACAGATATGAATATAAACACAAATTTAAAATTTGTTTTAAAGTGAAAATAGTAATTTGGAATTTATGTATTAGAAGTGTCATGTTATATGAAGCAAAACTTTGGAGTGTGAAAGAAGAGCAATTGATAGAAAAGATACTACTGACATTTTTAAAACATTAAGAGTAGAGTCTTTAACACCTGACTATATAGTTTTGTAAAAAAATGCAAAACTGCATAAGTTGAAAAAAAAAAAAGTTTTTTTTAAGGAGCAGTAAAAGTTTAGCTTTAAAAGAAATATTAAAGTGAGTTGGAAAAGAAAAAATAGAAAAGTCCCACGCACAAATTTTAGTAATAAAAAAAATGGTATAAAAGTAGTAGAATCTCAGTGAAAAAAGTAACAGAGAGAAGAGAAATACGTAAAAGTGTAGACAAAAAGTTAGTAAACAGACTAGAAGAAATACAGCTGCAAGATAAAAAAGGTAAATTGATGGTAGCAGATACAATTTCAAATGTAAATGAGTTTAATAATATAGTAAACTACCAACCTACTTGCAGAAAAATCAATTAGAGAATACATTTTTAAAAACGAAGTAGAAACTTGGAATCATGGGTGGATAAGTATAATGAACTAAAGTAGAATAATAATGAGATACTGCAGTCAAAAAAAGAATGTTTAAATAGGAACAGAAAAAGATAAAAATATTTAAAAAGATTAAATTTTTATTTTTATTTTTTTTCAAGTTTTTTACTTAGTCTAAAGTATAATGTTATTGATTTATTATTTGATTATTATTACTATTGATGTATTAATGATTGGCATGCCAGTAAAAGTTTTTATTATTATTTCCTTCATTTTAAAAGCTTAACTGTTAGAAAATCCAACAAACAGGAAGAGAAGAATGTGGTTCATGCATAACAAAGTGCACTTTAGCATAATGTGGCAGTTGGATTGGTTGCACAATCATAACCATCAATATTTGAATTTGATTTTGTTTCCTTTGTAAGTACTTAAAGCTTTTGTTTATAAAACATCATCAACACAAAAGCAACATAGCTCATGTAACCAAATAATTATTTAACGCATTAGGCAATCAATAATAAGACAACCAAATTATGCATTAAAGTTAATAGTGGATAGTTCAATTAATTATATACTTGAAATAATTTCTTACAATTCATTAATGAGTATATCATACTTTTTTTACTAATTTGTAAATAATTTTTTTCAACCTGATAATAATTTGCGTATTTTAGTTATTAAAGAAAAACATGATTTTCTTTGATATAAAAAACTTTGTTAGGACTAATGCGAATTTTCTGTTAAATTTAATAATAAAAACCTTGAAGTTTAGTGATACACTAACCTGACTTCCTGCCTAAGCAATAGGGCAATGCAATTTGATATCACTAATATTTAATCTATGTGTTAATTATGTCATATCATATAATCAGTTATTGATAAATATGTAAATAATAATCATGTTAAATTATCTTTTATTAATTAAAATTTTCAATGTCTACACTAATAATAAACAATTAATATGTAAAAAAGTCCTAATAAACTATTGTTTATTTCATCGTACTTTTATTTAGGTCTCATTATAATTAATAGAATATTTATCAAAAATTAGGTATATTTTATATTTTCTATATTTATTTTATAAAATCGTTTTATTTTATTCATATTATTTAAATTAATGATTTTATTTAAATATTTATCTTATTTATTTACCATACATACATGTTTCGATAAATAATTATCATTTTCAATGTATTAATGTATATAATATTTCAAACTGATTAGTTATTAATATTTAAATAAATGTTTTTTCCCGCTACCCTGATATCCGTTTTTTAAATATTTTCCCGCTAACTTGAATTTTTATATTGTCATTATTAAAATATTAATAACTAATCAGTTTAAAATATTATATACTTTAATACATTGAAAATGATAATTATTTATCGAAACATGTATGTATGGTAAATAAATAAAATTAATATTTAAATAAAATCATTAATTTAAATAATATGAATAAAAATTAGGTATACTAAATTTTAATAACTAAAATTTCCAATACCATATTTCATGAACATATCTATATATAACATTTTTATAGATTATGTAAAAACAATAAATGACTAATAATGTTTTAGATATAAATTAACTAGTACATATTATGATACTTAAACAATTATTTATACAATAGCATACATTACTAATGAATTTCTTGTAGAAAACTGGTTTCTCGACTGTAGCACGTCATTAATAACCTTCCCCTCAGTTAATAAATTAAACCAAGATGACATGGATGAAAATTCTAATATTAATGAAATCTAAATGTACGAAAATTGGTATTAAGTATCAATAATAAATGTACTAATGTCAATAAAAGAATTATTATCGATATCTCATATCTGTTATTATCGGATATTTTTTTTTCAATATTATGAACCATAATCAAAATAACTTACTTATTCCATGGTAGATAAGAATCGCAATTGCCACTTCACATTTTAATCCATCTCGCTTGTTCAATATCACTACTTATCTACCGTAAATACACAGTACGGTTGAAAACCACATAGATTAAATAAACACTTGAACGTATTATTAATGTTTAAAACTCACAGTATTTATAATATATTATAAAATAAACAAATTATTCTAAAATCACTTATCCATTATATCTATTTTTGTTTCCAATTTAGTAAATGTAATATTATATTCTTTTGTTAAAACTATATTTAGTGAATTAGTTCATTATTATTAAATTATTCAATACACTCCGCAAACATTTCATATACACATCGATGCGTACTAAACCGAGTGGTACCAGTAACTGCTGCTACTAGCACATGCGACAGCCGTTATCTCAAATGATGCCGCAAATTGTTCGTGACACCTATCAGGATTAATAAGCACTCTGATGCCCTGGCAACTTCATTCATTAATTCGTCCAGTATTAATTTCAATACGATTGACCATAATATGGTAATTGGGCATCAGAATTAAAGTGATCGATGAGTTAGTTAAATGTTGTTAATAATATATCGTAATCTCTGCTGATTAAGTATAACGCCAAATAAGATTAGGATCGGAACAAATAACTGTCTTAATTTACAGCTAGTTGCAATTATTAGAAGAATTATTAAGGTTATTTTAAAATTGATTTTTTTTCATTTGGTTTGAATAAACAGACATATATCATTACATGTTATTGTCTAAAAATAGCTAACATGTTTATTCAATAGAAATACGGTATAAATTTCTATAAATATTATTTTAATAGCTACAAAGATTTCATTATATAGGAATCATTGCTTTCAAATATTACAGTAGCCCATTATGAATATTTCATACATCTCATTTATCTTAAGTTTAATAGGTCTAACTATTTAATATTTCATATGTTTGTTACAAATTATTATTTTCTTTTATAACATATTATACATAATAAGTAATATGACTTGCAACTATTGTTTTCTTGCCAAATTTATTGGCTTTAGTTCAAATGTTATTAATTTTTGAAACATTTACATTATTTTTAATAGCATGTTTAAATAATAACTACACACTTTTTGTTATTTGAGACTGGCTTTCAAAGTACATATATTTACTTACATACTTTACTTATTAATAAATAAATACAGCTAAGTATAAAACAAGGTAAGTGAAATGTAATTTCTGAAGCTTGAAACTCAACATTTCTGTAATATAAAATTAGCTTCAATTTCGATCTTGTAGTATTTTTTTATGAATAATAAAGATTAATATTATGATCATTATATATTTGTCACAATCTTTTTTGCTACTATAAAAACAAAGGTAAGACACAAGTAAATAAGCAACCTTATTAAATTTAAAAACATTATTAAGTTTATACTCTAGCAACTTTATCCCACCCAGCTTAAACAAGCCAAAAGCTCTTCGGCAAATAAGAAAAAATGAAGCATGTTGAGTAATGTATTTAAAGTTTTGAACCCTTCAATAAACGCGTTAAATTTTAAAACAATCTTGTGGACCGGGTGGCAAAATACGAATTAAATTTAATTATAAAAAAAAAAGTTTTTTTCTTAATGTTAATTATGTTATGTTTGATTACATAAAGTTTTGTTTATTTTGTTTTATTTTATTTTTACTGTGTTAGTTACGCTAGAAGAAAAATAAAAAAAAAACATTTTATACAATAGTAAAATAACAATTTTTTTTATTTTTAAATCAATTAACACTAAATAATTAACAATAATATTTATATAAAGTTATGGAATATAACTTTAAAAAAATAATATATCACAAAAATTAACATTCTAAAAATTATTAAAAAACACGGCTACTAGTCTTGTGGTCTTGTGCACCGTGTTGCTACATTGTGATCACACGGTTAATATTTGCATACTGAAAAAATAATATGTTATGTATTGTTATTTAAGCAACATATACTTAACACGACGCATACGGTGCGTCGGCGCACTTTGCGTCATATGCAGCCGATGCACCGTATGCGTTTATGGTTCAAACAAAAAAATATTGTCAAGGATTACTTAAATACTATCAGGGCCGTCGGAATAAGTACGGCTGCCTGTGTGCAGAACATAAATATGCTGCTTTTTATAGCATATAAAGTAAAGCTCATAGGTGTTGCTAAGATGATTGAAAGTATTCAGAGCGTACAATTTCATCATTGCTTTATCTTACAATTGAATATACTATTTAACTACCCGTCCATTTCACATGAAAAAACTAAAAACTCTAAAAAAGCTTATAGACAAACATTTAAGTTCAAAGATGTAATCACCAGCATATATACAAAGTTTTAATTATGTTGGCAAATATGTGTTACGGTAACAAATCAAGACACTTGATGCCCAGTCCACACTTATTGGAAAAATGTGTAGAATCTATATTAACAAAAGTTAAGTTCCGTAAAAACAGCTAAAACAGTAATTAACCGTCTTTCATGAGTTTTCTGTAACTTCTTTTGCACAAAATCTCACTTATTACTTTTTGGTCCAAAGTTGCCAGTGTATTTTTTTGCAAAAATTACATTTTTTATCACTTTTTGGTTTTAAAAAAATTATAAAAAGTATTTTGTCAGAAACAGCATTTTTTAACACTTTTCAGTCTAAAATTATTTTTTGTTTAATTTTAAGCTGAAACAGTATTTTTATGAGTTTTTTGTAACTTTTTTTGCACAAAATCACATTTTTAGATTACTTTTTGTTTGAAAATGCAGTTTAAATTAAGTTTTTATTTAGAAACAGCATTTTTTGAACACGTTTTAATAAAAATATTGCTTTTTTGTTTAATTTTTAGTTCAAAAGCAAGTCTTCTTTATAAGTTTTTAGTAACTGTTTTTGCACAAAATCATAATTATTATCACTTATCGGTCTAAAAGTTATTATTTTCTTTTCTAAGAAGAAAGTTTTACTTAACAACAGCATTTTTTGAAAGCTTTTTAGCGTTGTCTCATTTTAAGTTGAAAACAGTTTTTTTATAAGTTTTCTATAACTTTTTTGCACAAAAACACATTTTTTTAGTACTTGATGATCTAAAACGCATTTGTTATTAAGTTTTTAGTCAAAAACAGCATGTTCTGAATATTTTAATTCAAAATTGTTATTTTTTTTTTATTAATTTATGGTTTAAAACAGTATTTTTTTATGAGTTTTTTTCTACAAAATTACATTTTTAATTATGTTTTGGTCTAGGAGGCATTTTTTATTATGTTTTTTTGTCAAAAGCAACGTTTTCTACACACTTTTTTGTACCCCTTTTTGTATAAAATTACATTTTTTAATAATTTTTTGGTCTAGGAAGCATTTTTTAATAAATTTTTACTCAAAAACAACGTTTTCTAAAAATTTAATCCAATATTGCTTTTTTTGTATAATTTTTATTTAAAAACAGTGTATTCTGTTATTTTTTGTTAAGATTTTTTAAACTTTCTTGCACAAAATCACATTTTTTTATTAATTTTTGGTCTAAAAACCATGTTTTATAAGATTTTTAGTCAAAAATGTCATTTTTTGGAAATCTTTTAAAATTGTTTATTTCTGTTTTTTTTAAGTGTCTAACGTTTCTACACTGCAATCTTTTTTTTCTATTGTGCACCTTTGATTGTTACTCTTCTAGAAGATGCATTACCATTGTTATCAAAAACAAGTTTAGGTCTATTAAGTATTTCTTTGGTTTTTTATTTGTTTCTTTTAAGGTTAACTTTTTTATTCTTGTTTGCAATTAAGAACTAAGACCTGTTATCTGCTTTCTAGCCTTTCATTGAAGCTGACGTCAAGCTTTCCATCCATCTTTTAGGTAGTCGGCGTAGAGGTTTTTTACTTTTGGATCTTTGATCTTTACCTTATTTAGCAATTCTGTTGCAGTTCATTCTATCCACATAATCCTCTATTACTATCTTTGTGATTTGACTAATCTAGGTTTTTTTCAGTATCTAGTTTTTTCTAATTTTATCGTAGTTTAATGTTTTTATTGTTCTAAAACGTTTTATTTCCGTGTTCCTCATTAGTCATTTAATTTTAAATGTTTTTGCATTGGTTTTAGCGGCGTAGGTTAGGATCGGCTGCACACAAATTTTATATTTACCATTACATATCATGTTTTAATAATTAAGTTATTCTGAAGTTTTAAGGTCAAGATAAATCATAAAACATTATTTTTTAGTGTATACATTCTAACTTTGATCTGTTACCTTCTATACTTTTAATCTTTTAGAATACAAATTACCAAATGTGCTCCTAATGTTTGACTACAAAACATTAAACAAGAAACTAACAACAAAGTCTATACACCATTAAGCCAGAGAAGTATCTACGACAAAACAAGTCTATAATGGCAGAAATAATATTTTGATAAAGCGACTATCTCTTCCACAAAAACAATAACTTGGTCACAGATACATATTTACAATTTTTGTATAAATAATCTTAACTCAATAATCAATTCAAATACATTTTTGGCCGCTTTGTTCATTTGGCCGCCGTGTACACCGCACACACCGCACAATATGTTGCTATGGCCCCGAATACTATTGAGTGTTTACATTTTGTACCAGAGTAAAAATGATTTAAAAGAATAATGTGTTTAGCTCCTGGAGCAACCTTGAAAATGGGTTACCAGCGAGAGTATTAAGCGGCGCGGCACGGTAAAACTATTTTTAAAAGATATTGATAAATTTTAAGTTGACCATTCTGTGAGATAGTAATGCGTCCACTAGAAGGTTAAATTTATAAAAACAGGGTGATTTATACCAGAAGGCAAAAAATAAAAATGTGTTTAAGATTGGATTGTAGATAAAAAATACAATTTTTTTTTCCAATCGGTTTTTGTTTTTTGAGATATTAAAGTTTAACACATCTATTTTCAAATCATTCTTGTCGATTGCACAATTTTATTTCATAAATATTTAATTTAGTATGCACATCCTGATTGGGCTGTATATAGCAATTCATGATATATTACCTGTGGAGATTACCTATATACACTGAATTGGCAAGGGATGCACATCCTCGCCTGGACATATATTGAATTGAATAAATTTGTATAGACGTCGAATACGATGCTATTGTAACCTTAATATATGCTACTTGTCGTATAACTTCAATTCAACATAATATAGTTTATAAAACAATAAAAAAACACAATTAAATCAAACATGTTTATTAATTTTATATTATATGTGTTCTTTATTTCATTTTTAATGTGTTTATATTTATAGCAAAAATAATAACTAGTATAAAAAGAAAAAAAAAATGCAGTAAATTAATAAATGCAAAACTACTAATTACATTTACATTGACGGCAAATGTAAGTTTAGTGTTTTTATGTTTTTTTAAGATTGTGTGTGTGTGTATTTAGACTCCCAAATCAGTCAAAAACATATTAAATATAACTTTATCCTTACACACAAACATGTGTTTTTATCAGTTTGTAGTACATACAAAAGTCGCAAATATATAAGATCTATAAATCTATTTATATACAGTTTCATCTAAAATTTACAATACCTTTTTAGCCAGTACAAAAAACTACTAACATTGTCCAAACATATTGCGACAACGCTGAAGCAATCTGTAACCAATTCCTAAATAATCCTATATATTTAATTCTTAAAAACTTGTTTAGCATCAGCTGCTTATCCAAAAATATTTTTTTATTGCTATAGATTTAAAAAAAGTAAAAAGTTTGATTTATTTAATTTTTAATAAATAGTTTGAGTCGTTTTTAGAAAACAGTAGACTATATTTTCAACAAGTAAGTAAAAAAAAGTCCAATGATAATTAAATCTGCTTGACAAACAACGGATACGGACTACATAAACTTTTAACTACAACAAATAACAAACTTGTACTAAAAATAGCATTGCAGTATTAAAGCTATATGTGAGAAATTAAAGGAAGCTAAAAAATTTAAAGCAAAATGATAAAATATTATGTGTTGTACGGCAACGGTTCACAAAACGTTTTTAACTTATCAGTAAGATTAATATAATCCAGCCATTTTAATATTTTTTTCAAATAGATATAAGACTGCAATGACACATGACAAGGAAAGTTACAAGAAAAAAGAAATGTGCAGACAAAAATGTGGAAAACAAACAATAAATAAAAATCACCTTAGCAGTTCTTAGAGAGTTCTGTATCTATGAAACATAGAAAATTGGATAAAAAGAAAACTTTTGGAAATTAAACAGATCAAGAAATAAAAACACCAGAAAACCAAAGAACCAAAAAAAAATGACAAAAAAACAGAAAAAAAGATAAATAACTAATAGATCACAAAACTGATAAGCTCTAAAAATATATAAAGATTGAATGGCTTGAGGCGTACATTGTGAGCAAACTCACAAACAAAAAAAATTAAAAAAAGTTAAAACAAGATCTTACTTTGATTGGATAAAAAATGAAGGTTTCACAAAAATAAGATGAGACACAACTATGTAAATATATAAAGTAGGCAAACAAGTTTCGGAAAGTAAACAAATATTTCTAAAAGATGCCAAAATTGAATCAATGCACAAGAATCTAAAAAAAGTGCAAAATGCATCTTCTAATTTAAGAAAAATATCAACAAATTCAAAATAATAGAATTTGTTAGACAAAATTAAGATAGAGTAAGTAAACAAGAAGATAAGCAAAATAAATCAGAGCAGACGTGGCTAACTAAAAAAAAAAAAGTTGAATACAATAATTATAACTCCAAAAACCAAAGCCAAGAAGACATATTCAAAAATCATAAAAGATAAAGATTATCGATGTGTCTAAATGGGTAATAAAAGTAAAAATATTACTCAAACAAAAAATGGTAAAGTAAAACTAAACGAGATTAGTAAAGAAAAGCATACAGAAAAGAATCAAACTATTGGAAACTATAAAAAATAGCAGAAAAGTAAAAGAAAAAAAGTGTTTAATCAAAATTTCTGAAAAACTAAACAAACAAACGTTAAAGCATGAAGTTGTAACACTACCCATATTACCCATTGCTTAAAAAAAGCAAGTTGAGTGAGAATTTTTCATCCCAAAAAGATGCTTTAACTGTTTAAGTTTTAAGCATAATGCCTAGTAAACACAGTTACGTTTAAGATACGTTTATTTTTGATATTACATTCAAGTGTAATATTTGTTTATTTGTTAAGTATATTATACAAAAAAATGTCAGGCAATTAAACAGATATATCTCGTATATTTAGTGTGTAATATACGTACCCGTTAAATGTACGTAAATACGTATATTCAACGTAAAAAATGCGTTAAAATATAATCAAAATATTTGTATATTTTTCAATTAAAATACACGTGTATTATAGGTTAAACTTTATCCGGCGAGAAGACATGTACGCGTTCGGGTAGCCTCAAACGTACGAACATCAAAAACAGAATTGGTCGGCAAATCAAACCCAAAAATAATAAACGCGTTAAATATACGTAGGTATATTATGCTGGTTATTTATACAAGTATTCTAATAGTTAATATACGTATTTTAATCAACGGTAACAATAAGAAAATATTAACGTATAATATACAAATATATATAATATTAATCTATATATTAATATATATATATATATCTTACGTGTACAAGAAATGTATATTTTACAAACACACATAGATCATATACGCTTTTTACACGTGTAATAAGCTTGTATTATCTAAACTTGTGTTTACTGGGTGCAAGAATAGTAAAAATTAAAAAAAAAAAAACGAATGCTACATATGGGGCATAACAGGACACACAGCTAAAAATTGTACAAACAAGGTGCATTGTTATCAATGTGATAAAGATGGTCAATATGTCCAAAATACAGAAAAACAAAAAAGAAAATAAGAAAATTGAAGGTGCATTTAAACTGAAATGTTAAAAATGCTACCAAATAACGTAGGAAGGAGCAGGCATTTATAAATCTATTTTATAAAAATACAATGCATAAAAATGTAGATGTTGGTATAATGTCGGAACCAAACAAGAAAATGGTAGAATGTGAACCTTGAGTAGCAGACAAAGAAAAAGATGCGGCTATTGTAGAATTCAGCATCAGCTCAAAGTATATAAACGTGGAAAGACACATAAAAGTTTTGCGTGAGTAACATTAGAAAACATTGTGATATACTCATTCTATTGATCTTAAACTGATAGTGGTAAACAATGAAAAATGTTTAATTTTTGTAAAGGAAAAAAAAACGCAATAATAGATAAAACTGAAAATAAAAAAAATAAAAAAAATAAAATTTAAGCTTATACTAAAACATACACTTTAAAAAAGCAAGGTCCAAGCAAAAAAAAAAATCGCTCAAAAATAGTAAAACATAAACAAAAAAGGTTTAGAGAGGCATAAATAAGATGTTTAAATAGATTAATAATAAAGTCGTTGCCAAAATAAAAAAAAAACGTTGAGCAAAAAAAAAACGTTGAGCAAAAAAAATAGTAATAGAAATTTTAGCAACAGACGTAATAAGAGAATGGTTGAAATTTTATAAAACAGCCTCAACCGTAGTTGTTCTAATGTTAGGAATAGTTAAAAAACATATCCAATAATCTAAAGAAATGATCACAAACAGCTGAGTTGCTAAAAAAATTGTAACCGTTTAGTATTATGCACATTAAAATATTTTAACAAATTTATTTTAGTTTTTTTATGATTACTTTAAAAAGACTTCAAAAAAGTAATAAAAAAAGTTTGGAGTTGTCTGATTTGGAGAACAATATATGCTTCTTACAAAAATAGGTTTATTAAGAAAATTGAGTTTGAAAAATATGCTATTTTTAACCAATACCCTAATTTTTTTACGTTGTCAGTATAGAATATGCTTGTTGTTTGTAAATGTAGACATAAACAATCGAAATATACTAAATTAAAGTAATCTAGATCTTATTGTCTACTTTGGTTTTAGTCAAAATAAGGATATGGGGTTTTCTATGTTTGAGATGCCAATAAATAAAATTAAAATTTTAATATTAGAAAAAATAACGTTTAAACTACAAACTAATTTAATGTTTGTTTGATTAAATTGTCATATTATTTATGTACAAAAATAATGCTGTGTTGTTGTATATTTAAGACCTCAAAAATCTGTCTTGACTTCTGCTAAGCTACAGAAAATACCTTTAACGTTTGTCAAAAATTGTGGAAAATTGAGTGTCAAAATATAGTTAAGAGTTGGAATTACTGTTTTGCCTACCAGAACAACGACGCACGTTTATTGTCTATTGACTACTTATACTTTTGACAATTTCTTGGGAAAGCTGGTTTGCTTTAAAGCTATCTTCTATGCCTTGACTTTTTGGTGTCTAAATTAGACGTACTCTGCTGTTTTAATGTTTTTAGACTGATTATGCAGTTTATCACCAGTAAATTTTAATAGTGCACTATTTAATAATAGAAATTTATGCTTAAAATGTTAGCTCATGGACAACGTAACTGACATCTCTTGGTTTTTACTTTTATATATTTCGGCTTCGGTGTCATTGTGATCTTTGGTCCTATTTGTGTACGAGATAGCTTTTTTGATATTGGTTAAGTGTTTTTTGTTTATCTATTTTTTTAAGACGGTATTATTACATAAAATGATTTCTGTATGTTGATAAGTCTAATCACTATTGTGTATAACCATCTGGTTATATATTTTATGTTTGTCCAAATACTGCTTTAGTTGCAAAAAGCACTCTATTGGTTTTTGTAGTCACAATTTTTAGATAAGTATAAAAAGTTAGTTTGGTATTTAAAGTAAGCCTTAAGTATTTAATTTTTATCATCATGCGGAGTGTGTCTCTATACATTTTTAGGTTTTTTTTGTGTGCAAAAGTGTTGATTGCTGATATAGTTGAGTTTACTAATAGTTTTTCCTTCTTGAACTACCTCTTAATTGTGTTTAGTGCATTTTGCATCCAAACTTTTGCTTACCAAGATAATGAGGTTATAAGGACTAAAACTGGACAGACTGATAACTATCATGCCAAATATTTTGGGATTTCATACAAGACCGGTAAATAAATAATTCTCAGCAAAGTTGAATCAAATCACACCAACCTGTAGAAGGTCTGTAAAGAATTGCCACATTCAAGAATATTCCTAACAGAATCATTGTATAATATTAAAACAGTGGTAACACAAATAAATTGCATCAGACTGCAAAGGCTCACAAGAATAATAACCGGACACTGCGGACTCAACAAGCACTTGCATATAATAAGAATTAAAAAAAATCTTCTATGCCAATGTATAGAAAAAAGCAAGACTTCAATACACTTACTGATTAAATGCAAAACTTTCAAACAAAAACGCACACTTATCTTTGGCAATCACAACCTAACCGCAAATATGTCAAAATCAATCCATTGACTAAAGATATTGGACTTTATTAAAGAGACAAAGCTGTTAAAGAAGTAGAACTGCAGGATGTACAACTGGCCCAATAGGACTGCAGTGCAAGAGGCGAAAGGCAAACCACCTAAAGATAAGGAAGGAAAAGATTAGTTTTTTAGTTTTTTAGTCTTTTAAAGATTTTTCCTTTTCCTACGCAAAAAAATGGTTATAGGTATAGCCAAGAAGGATAAAAAAGTTTTTTATTTATTATTTGCAGTAGACTGTTCATGACAAGGTACTACAGTAGAGAGTATTTGCCAGCAACTTTAGCTTCTACAGTCTTATCATATACTTGTTATAGTTTGTTTTTTAGCATAGAGTGTACATAATATTGAACGAGAAGTGCTATTTCTCTGTTTTTTATTGTTGTGCAATGAATGCAAAATCAGTATTGTCAAAACTTTTTTAATGTCCAAAAAGGCATTTAAAGCAATTTTTTGCAGAACAGTTTTTCACATATGCTTACTAACTGATGTACAGCCACGGTTTTGGTATGCATGTTGGTATTAATGCAAAGATAAAGCTTTTACAACTCTGTTCTGTATGTATTGGTTAATTATATTTTTAATAGTAGCATAAAAGATGTCACACTAATTGTTTTGTAGGATTTAGCCAAGGCATATGGAAATTGCTCTGTTTGGTATAAAAACTACCTTAACTACTTTCCAGCAGTTTGGTATATGTAAAAAAGCTAAGCTGGCTTTAAAAAACTTACATAGAGCAGCTGACGGAATATATTTTATCTTTTTACAGTAAAGGCTATTCTCACATAATAGAATAGATTCCGTAAGTTTCTAGTTTGAAAGATTTAAACTTACCAATTTTTGTTTTTCATATCAAGGTTTTTTTGGTTAGAGATTTTTGTCATCATAGAGCCTAAAAAGTGTGTCTGCAGTAGCTTTATAATATATAACCTTCTTTTTTGTTTAAAAAGTTTTTATGTTCCAACTGCAATATTTGCTCAAAGTCTTCTTAAAGCAAAAACGTGTAGGTTTGCTTTGAACGCTTTCAAAATATTTCTTCTAGGAATATCATTTTGCTTTTCTATAACTTTGTTAAATGTTGTGAAGATGATTTTGTATGAGGATAAGTCACCATTTTTTTTAGTATTGTTTAACAGTTTTTTTTTTGTTAGGTTTTCTATAACTGGTTGTGTATACTGTTTTGTGTATAAACTCTTTTTAAATTTATTGGTAGTGAAAAATAGTTGTAGCTTCATTATGTTGCTTCAACCAAAGAATCATTGATAAAACTTCAGTATTACAACTGGTAACCAAATTGCAACGTCTAAAGAAGTAAACAGTCAAATATAGTTTAATAAAAAACAAAGTTTCAAAGTTTATCTATAAATTCCACTTCAGAACGGTTTCATATTGATCAGCTCACTGTTTTTGTGAGGTATGTTTTACCAAATGAACGTTTTCTAACTTTTCTAGAGATGGGTATCTACAAAGAGGAAGGTATGGCTAAGATGGTACACAACTATCTTACAAATGAGTGCAAAATAGATTAGTGTCAAGGCTAGTCATATGATAATGCTGCCAATACGTCTAGCAAATACAAGATTATGCAAGAAATAACATGTTAGGTATATTTTATGTGCTTGTCATTCCCTGTATCTGGTTGGTAGAGTAGCAGTTGACTGTTGTTTAGATGCAGTAAACTTTTTTAGAATTGTTCAAGAAATATATAATTTTTTGTTTTCATCTACAGATAGATGAGCAGAAATGTTGTCATTTGCTCATCATCAATTCGGTCACCTGAGGCTATTGCGCATGCATACTCAACTAATAGATTAGAACAGGGTACTAGCTTAATTGTAATCGTCTTCATGCAGTATTCTCCTGAGCCAACATACCACAAATGCAACCTATGCTTATTCCAAACATGTCGAACGAGTTTGGAATAGTGCCAAACACGCTAGTATTCCAAATAATATCGCAACTTTTGCCTTTTAAATAATAATATTGACTAAACATATTATTTAATAAGTTTATAACTTTTTTATAATTTAAAAGTATAGTAGACAAATTATAGTATAAAATTTGAACAAAAACCCTTTTTTACCGTATGAATTGCTGCACTTTTCAAGGCTTGTGCGTAGTGTTCATATTTGAAGAAATTGAAATTAGACAAATTTTGTGTTTGTTGTACAATATACAGTTTATTGTAAACATGCAAAAATAGTTATATCCAATTTATCATAAACTATGATTGAAATAGATAAACCGTAGAATATTTAATTATATGCAAATAAATTATTATTTTATTCGGAATTATAATTAAATAATATATCTTAAATTTATATTTTACTTAAAATGATGTAACAATTTTGATAATTTTTGATAACATTTTTGCTGAGTAATTATTCTAAATATTATATTTGCATAGGTTTGTATATCTCTGATATAATTTTTTATGAATTTTGCAAACCAAATACTCTGATAGATATTGGATCCGTATGGAAATTGGCCAATACCCAATTTCGTTTTTCACCTAAAATCAATTTATAGAATATATACACGATGAATATGACCGCACTTGAAATAACCCTATGAAATCACACATCCTCCGTCGGTCATTAACATTTCCTGTCTGAACTATATTTAAATATTATAACTATCACACAATACGATTTCAATTTAAACAATTAAACACAGCAAATTCTAATAAAATCACTAGATTAAAATTTAAAAAAATATATAATTATTTAAACTAATTGTCTCTGCTTGGCTTGTGATTGTTGGATTGAGTTTGAATACATTATTAATTTCTTTCATAATTATAATATTTTTTTTAATAATTTGTTTGCGATTAAATTTTCTATTTCCTTCCTTTTGCATGGCGTATCATAAACAGCAGCAACTACCGCATCCTATTAGTCGTTATTTACTTTACAATTTGTAATAAACATCTTGCATATAGGTGCGAGATGCGGCTAAATTATTAAACCGCAAATATTATTCAGAGGCATGCACCGCGTGGCAGTTCCCTAATGGCTGCTATTTATTTCCCAATTTAATTTATTATTATTCTACACCGCTTGCACACATCAACCAGATTCTCACTCCCGCCATCACAATTATCTATCGTATTACACTGCATGACCTTCAGCTTAATTAAATGTGCACTGCACATTATTCAGTTACATTAAAATCAATTAAAATCTTATTAAATAAACTCCTTTTTTACATGATGCAGCAGTAAAAATCAAAAAAATATTAATTTTAAACTGCAGTAACAACAGGAATGTATATTAAATTTATAGTCGCACATTAATTATCAATATTTACAATGTGTTTAAAATTTCATAATAGTCGACTTTAAACGAGAAGTTTCCAACACAGCTTTAGTCGACATTTTTAGTCCAAAACAGATTTAGTCCCTTTTATGTGATATGGGTTTGATGTAAAAGGTCGCATTTGTTTTTCTGTGCTCTATTTGATAAATATTTTTTGTATCGGCCTTTTTTCTGTTTGTGTGTATACCATTAGATCTTTGTCGTTTTACGTTATATTATATATAGGCGGACTTTTTTGAGGAAACAACTAAAACAGGATTAAATTATTAGAAAAAATGGAATGTTTTAGCTTAATATATCATGTTTTAATTTAATTAAAAATATTCTGTAGTAATATGAAAAATACGTTGTTTTGTTAACTTTTGAATTTTAATAAGTAAAACTATATTCGCTGAAGCTATTACATTGTGGACTAGTCAGTTGACGTTTATTTTAATAAGTTGCATATTATAATTCCTAGAAAATATATTTAAATTATAACTTTTGCATATTAACTTTTCCCACATGATGTTCTGCATTGTCAACATTGACTGCATATGCTCATAATTGAAGCATCATTGTTGTTCTTTTACTATTCTTTTGTTTTTAATTTTTTTTTTTGCTAGTTTGTTTTATGTTTATTAATGTATTTGCTTATTTTGTCAGTTAAGTTTACAACATATATGTATATCATATGTACAGGGAGTTTATAAATGAATGGGATTATGTAATCACTTTAAATGTGCCGCTTTTGTTAAATTGTTCACCAAACTATTTGTTTTGACAGTTCAACTTTGACAGTTGTCAAGCAAACATATGTAATATAGTGGACGATTTTAAAAAGGCGGCATATTTAAAGTGATTACATAATCCCATTCATTTATAAACTTCCTGTATAATACATACAGTATTAACTCATACACTCTACCTTGTGGTAAGCCATATTCTGCTTCCTTCGATGTACCAAGTGTGTCGTTTATTTTTATTTGTGGTGTTCTGCTTTAAATGTTTGTTTAGTAGTTTTATAGCCGGTCTATTTATCTGTTTGGTAAGATATTGATTACTTACGTGTTCAATAAATTTATAGGTCTCTTATAAGAAATTTAGGTGTATTCATCTAAGTTGTCACGTAATTACTGAACAATATTTTTATACGAATAATACAGTTGTAGCATTACTGCTTATTGTTATTTATTTGTGGCTGTATTCATGTCAATCAAAATCGCTTAAGGTTATGTGCTTCTAGTTGTGTGCTTCTAGTTATGTTCTTACTAGCGAGATAAAGTAATCTGTAATTTATCTGGATTATAAATTTGATTTGATCAAATGTTGTCTTTACTGACACATAAATAGATGTTACTCTTAGCAATCTTATTAGTAACTCAAATAAATACTTTATTAAAAAAATAATGTATTGGCTTTTAGCTTTATATTTCTTATTCTTATCATTTCTATTTTCTTAAACTGAATTTACAATTGTATCAAATGTTTTTTTGCGTATCAACAAATACTGATATTACAGTGCAATATGCATTCTGATCAGCAAGATAAAGTACTTGAAGCATTATTAGTAGTAGTTAGGGGTAAGTTGACTTACTCTCTAACGAGTCTAACGCGTTGCCATGCACATCTAAATAACGTATTACGAAATGATAGTAATAATAGTAAAAGTAATAATTAAAGCTGGGAATTATATGCACTTAAAAAGTTAAAAATATGCGCATATATATACGCGCAATTTTGCCTAAATATGCACACAATTTTCCAAAATGTGCACTAAATATGCTAAATTTGGTAAAAATATGCACAAAATATAAAAATATGCAAACATTAATTTTTTGCAATTGTTCAAAACATTTTTTTTTTTTAAACCAATATAACTTTACAAAAAGCAATTTCACTTAAAAATAATTTAAAATTATACAAATACGCACAAAATATGCAAATACCCACCAAATATGCAAATATGCACTAAATACGCACCAAATATGCACCAATTTGCAGATGTTATTAAAATATGCACATAAACTCATAAATAATGCAAAATATGCAAAAAATTATTGTTTTTTTCTAATTCGTGTAGATACAAAATTATTTAATTGGCATATAAGTATTATAAAATATGCAAATGCATAAAATCCCAGCTTTAGTAATAATATTTTCTTTAGTTTTTTAATTTAAATCTGCTAGTTTATTACTTGCACGTCATCACCTGTAATACAAAGCTTCTGTCTTCACTTTTTTCTTCTTCACATACGCTGGTCACACAAACTAGCTCTTAGTTTTTTTCAATTTTAATTTTACCCAAAAATCTATATTCTGAGGTCCTTAATACTCTTTTGCTGTGGGGTTTGCATAGCGATACAGGTTCTATACCGATCTTTACAGTATTTTTTGTTGCAGCTAATGTATTTTGTTGTCCGTACTGTTGACGGTCTTTAAGGTACGGAATTCTTAGTTGTTAGGTCTGCGTTGCCACAAGCTACTTGTTTTATACACACTAGTTACATAAACCAGCTTATGTTTACGTTCACCTATCTGGGTTTGCCTACGCGTTTTTTTGGTCTTTGTTTTTTATCTATTTTGCTAATGGTTTTTAAAATCCACAATAGAACTACTTATTCTTTTAATTCACAATGAGATATTTTTTTATCAAGGTATTTTTATGCAAGTTTACTTTAGTTTAACTGTGTCTTTCAAGTTTCCGTAGAGCCACTAGTTATTTTGCCACTGTTTTTGTTTTTCTTTGCTATTTGCTGTTTTTACGTTGGTTGTTCATTATGTTTTTTCTTGCAAGTTTCAACTAGATAAAAACTTTATTTTTTAGATTGTTGCAGCAAACTAGTTCTTTGTTTTAAGCTTTTGTATGGTTTTGTTAGTTATGATATAAAATTAATTAAATGATTGGTGAACCGCTATGTGGTATGTCTTAAAGTTTGCTGTGTTGAAATGTAGTTGGCACTATAAGGCAGTCAAGTTTTTTTTTGCGTTGACAAACGTATAAACTAGTTGTGTTTTCACTTTTAATGACGTGCATCAAGCAAAAGTGCTGATACACACTTAACTTCGCCGTAAATGTTAAATATTTTTCGTAAATAAAAACTAATTGATTAATTATCAATTACTAATTGATATGCAAGGTAATAAGCTTGTATGTTTGTTTTTATATCTTAAAAAATAGCTGCGGCAAAGTTTTTATTTAAGAAAGTTGATTTAAACCTCTGATAACATGCTAACATCATATTAAAAAAATGTTAAAAAAACACAAATTTTTAGATTTACTCCTAACCCGTCCAAAATTGAAAAGCAAAAAAATATAATACTAGATTTAAAAGTTTAGTTTGTCAAAATTCTGTCAAAGTACTTGGCATGCAAGTAAACAAGAAATAAATTTGGTTATCACATTGCCATTATGTTAATAATAAACTAATGAAAACGTGTTACATTAAAATAAATTAATATTGAACCCAAGAATACTAAAAACTATTTATAATTTTGAATCTCATCTCAGATATGACTTTATTTTTTACAGTAGCAATTCGCACATTATTACCGTATTCTATGATCAATGTGTGCTCATAAATTTAACGACAGTTGTAGAAGTGTGTTTAGAGAACGTAACATATTGGGAGTTACTGAGCCGTACGTGTACTGTACATATTAAAAAAAAAACAAATCTCACTATAGTACGAGAAATGCAAACTTTACATACAACTACCAATCTATCAACAAGCAAATAAAACAGAATCATAATATGCAAAAATGAAATGTTACAGCCACTTACCTAACCATCACAAGGAGTTTATACTGTTTTGTTATATGATTGGTAGTGCGCTCAGCAAAGAATTTGTTAATAGTAACAAAATAAAGATTTGTAAGAATTATAAAAAAAATAAAGCAGAAGACCAATGTGGATTCAGAAAAGAAAAAATATGCAATTGGTATAGTGAAGACAATTAGAAAAAGATACATAAAAATGACAAAAGGTTAAGTGTTTGTCTTATAGACTGATAGAAATTTTGAAAATTAAAAAAGCAGATTAAAACAATAGAAGACTGATAAGTAATTTTTATATGCTAAAACTTTTTTTTTTCTACGGAATAGAGCATAGAAGCATAGAAGCATAGAAGAAAAGAGAATAAATTTTATTTTTGTATTTTGCCAATGGTAGAATTTTGTTTGCTAGAGATACTAAATAAAAAAATTAAAATAAATGGAATCAATGTATGTAAACTGATTATAACAGGAAACTGAACAAAAGCTACAAAATTATAGAAGCAAAAGAATTGTACATGTACGTAAACAAAAATAAATTAAAACAAATGGTTGGGTATAAGTATTTTGGTACTAAAATTACAAAACATTGAAAAAGTGAGAAAAACAATAGTACGCATAAAAACGGCGAAAACAGCTTTTAGAAAGAAAAACAATATTTTGAGTATTAGATACTAGAAAGGATTGTAAAATGTTTTGTATCAAGTGTATTCCTATACGGATGTAATAAATATGAAACAAAAATAAAGTTGCACAAAAGCATTTAAAATGTGAATTTGAAAAAGATTAATAGACATTAAGTGGTCAGACAAAATCTGGAATAAAGAAATGTTGAAAAAAGCAAAGTAAGAAAAAGCGTTAGTTAGTACAATCACAAAAAAAAATGAGTAGAACATGCATTAAGAAGAGATTGTTTATTGAAAAATGTGTTTGAAAAAACGGCAAATGCAAATACAAAAAAAAATATAAAAAAAGTACAGAAAAATAAAGAAAAAGAAAATGCAGAACACCAATAATGATAATAAAAACTAAATATAATGGCCATCACTAATAATTTTTTTAATAATGATTATACTTTGTTTAAAATAGGAATTTTAATTAATCTAAGTGAAACAACTATAAATTCTGATTTCTACCTAAACGGTGTTTTCATAAACTAGTTTCTATTGTAAATTGACAGAAGCTCATTACAACTGACACTACCTAAAAGTAAATAAAGTTCTATCATAAAGTAAATATTTTAAATTAAAAATTGCAATCTATTAGTAATGCCGTGGATAGAATTGAGTCTTTCACGGAGTATTTAAAAACAAAACAAAAACAATTAAATAATGATTAAATCAAAAATTTTAATGTTGTGTTTTGTTCATGTGGAATAGAGCGCAAGCATAATGGTGTAACAATATACTGTGGAAATAGTATTATTAAATAGAGAAAAAATAAATATCAATAATATGTCAGTAAAATATGTATTTAAATGTGCAAGTATATTGGAAAATTTAAATTAATTGTAGTGGTTATATACAAGATTAGTCAAAATTACCGGAACACTTAAATAATTCTCCAACTGTAAAAAACTTCTAAAAAAGTTTTAAACAAGCCATCGTTTAAATATATTTTTTATATACAAGGTGTTTATTTTATTATTGAAAATTTATTCGTTTTTTTTTTAAGCAGAACGTTTGTATATTTTTACAGTTTTTGATTATAAAATTAATTCGATGTATGGTAAACCATAAAACAAGTAAACACTGTCAAAATTCATAGTTATAGCTTTTTATAGTTAGTGGGCAGAATAAGTACAGTAGTTGAACAAGTAAAAAATATTTATTAGTAGACAATTTACAAACTACCTATTTTATCTACATATTTATGTGATTTTTGTACATATTGAAAAGTTGATTTATTTCTTCTTTATCATTGAAGTTTTATTACTGTTTGTTGTGTAGAAATAATTAGAACATTTATCACAGCGTACTAGTTCAATTAATTTAATTCATCAGTAGCATGTATTTTTTGTTTATTTTGTACTTTTTTTACTTTGCTTTGTTTTTCTTTACTGCTTTGTTTATTTTCTTTGCGCTTATTTTTTTATCATCTTTATCTATTTAGCACAATTTTGTTCAAACATTTGTTGATATTTTTTGCTGCAATTGCAAATAGAAGCTTTTTCATTTTTTTTTTGTTGTGGAAAAGCTGGTCTGGTAAAGTAGTTACATAATAATGTTGATTGAATTACTATTATTGCAGTAGTTAGTGTTTTCTTTAATGCACGGATTTGGGCATGCTTCTAACCCCTCATCAAAATTTATAGAATTAGAACCAATAACTATATTGCTAATAACATTTAAGTTCCTCTTATTTAATGGGTTTTCATTTTAACTACTGGATAGTTCTGAAAGTTGCTGTGACACTTTAGTATTTCCAGGTGCAGGTACAATAATCTAAGTTATCTTTGCAGACATATTTTGTGTATTTATTTAAATTTAAAAATGTTATACAAATCAAAAATATTATTGATTATTTTAATAGGAAAAACTTTATCAAAGCTTTTAAACATTTTTACCTTTTTAGGTCCAACAATGTCCAGACATGTGTAGTATTTTATTGTTACTTTATCTTCTATTAAAACATTTTCTTTGCTATTATAAATTTTTCCTAAACATTTTGAATAATCATTGTGGTTTACAAGCTTTAAATTTATTTAACATAGTTTCAGGTTTAAGATTGTTTTAAAGTACTTTTTCTAAAAGTGGAGCAAATGAAAGTTTGTTTAACACTTTCCCAGAGTGATTAGCTTGCCATTCCATAACAGCCTGACGCTAAGCGATTTTAACTGGTCTGATCACTGCAACATCGGCTGCTTGCAAAATTCTTGTTGTATTAGGGTATAATGCAATAACTTTAATCTGTAGGTTTTTGCATAAAATACTCAATATAAAGGTTAAATGAGACTTATGGCCATCGATATAAAGTAGGAAGTGTAATATTATTTTGTAATAGATATGGATAAAATACATTTGCTATATATTAGAAAAAACGTTTCCGCAGTCAACTAACTATTATCACTGCGTCCAATACCCACAGTCTATGCTATAAACATTTTTAGCATTTTTTGCATTTTTTGCAGCTAACACATTTCTTGTTGATGGACATATCTGAAATTTAATTTTATCACCATTGAAAATTCTAGTTGGGTTCTTGAAAATTGTGTCTAATTTTTTTTCAATAATTTAATTATTTATTTCAGAAAACTATTTTCTGATGTCATTTTCAAAAACACAAGAACTTGATGACGTGACTGATTTACTTGTTTTTTTGACAACTCCTGGGTGTCGTTTTATAAAAACCTAACAATAAATTTTAATATGGTAGATAGGTTTAAAAATTAATATTGCACTTACATCCTACTTTTCCTCAACAATTTCTTGGTCGATTGTTTGTAAATGAAATTTTCAGAGGATTGGAAACATTTGCACACTGTTTTTTATATCATCCGCTTTTCTTAGAAACCTTTTTCTAGCTAGGTCACATATCTATCTAAAAGCATTTGATATTACATAAAAGTTTATTAATATAAAAAAAAAAACAAACCTGACTATTGTATCTGTAATATATAGAAAGAATATATATTTTATAGTTGGGTAAAAACGTATTTCTTTAGATTTTTATATGTTTAGTTTTTATATGGTTTTATTTGTATATATATTGTAAAATGTATGAAGAGATTAAGTTTTTTTTCCATCTTCAATAAACGATATTAAATATATATGTGTAGTATTAATCCCTTGATTAACCCTTACATTAGAGTGTGTATTACCGTTAATACATCACAGTGGCGACGAGGATTGTTTTAATTGAAAACATAAAGTAAACTTTTATTAAATTTGCGAATTAAACATTATATTCGCGACCACGTGTAAAATGGCTGAACAAATAGGACAATTACGTGAGTTTAATTTAAGAACTAGTGAGTGGAGCGTATTTAAACCTCGCTTAGAAAATTATTATGTGGCAAATAATATTGAGGATGCTACAAAAAAACGAGCGATCTTCTTAAATATGTTAAATGAAGAAGCTTACAAACTCATATACAGTTTATGTTTGCCGAACGTTCCTGAAGCAATAGAATTTGCGGAACTAATTAATATATTTAATGTGCATTTTAAATGTGAACAATCTGTATTTGCAGCACGTTTCAAATTTTACAATTGTAAAATGGAACATGCAGAAAATGCTCCAGCATGGGCTGCAAGAGTAAGAAGCGCGGCAGTGCATTGTAAATTTAATGCCAACGAAATTGACAACAGACTTTGAGATCAATTTATCGTAGGATTCAGCAAGGGAAATACTCAAGACAGGCTGTTTGAAGAAAATGAAAAATTAACATTTGCAAAAGCAGTGGAAATTGCAAGAACCAAAATGACGGCACATCAAGTTTCCGTCGAAGTGAAGCAGGAACCCAACCAGGAGATGTATTGGATGCGCAAGTCCGGAAGTTCGACTAATTTTTCAAAATCATCTAGACAAACGTCATCAAGTGGAAGGCCCAGCAATGGATCAACGTACCAGCTACAAAAAGTGAAGTGTAGTGTTTGTGGTCGGGAAAACCATTCCAGCGGCGACATTGCGACTACATGTTATCAAAAGAAACACCCTGGTGGTAAGCTAAATAAAAAATCATTTAATAAAAATGTTAATTTTATTACCGAAAATGAAAATAATGATGAATATTTATTTTCTTTAAATGATCATAAAATAGATAATATAGATAATCCAATAACGGCAAAAGTTAAAATTGAGAATTTTTTATTAACATTCCAAATTGATACGGGATCTAGTGTATCCGTCCTTCCCGATAATATTTATGTTCAATATTTTTCTCATATTACATTAAATAAAAATGATAAAATATTTTATTTCTACAACGGACAAAAAGTTCAAGCCGTTGGATTTATTTATGCAGATATTATTTATAATAATATTTCACAAAATGTAAAATTTTATGTTATCGAAAATGGATCAGTTCCTTTGCTTGGTCGAAATTTTTTAAATTTATTTAATTTAGGTATAGCAGAATTAAATTTTGTAAATAGCATTGATGCGATAACACAAAAATATAATAAATTATTCACAAATGAATTGGGTACATTTAACAAGAGTACAATTAAATTAAATATTGCTGACAATGCCATTCCCAAATATTTTCGTCCGCGACCGCTACCGTTTGCAGTTAAAAATAAAGTAGAAAAAGAATTAATTAGATTGCAGGAATTGGATATAATTTCACCAATCGAATATAGTAAATGGGGAACACCTATTGTACCCATACTAAAATCAAATGGTGATATTCGAATTTGTGGTGATTTCAAAATTACTTTAAATCCTTATTTAAAAATAGATAAATATCCAATACCGCGCATTGAAGATTTACTAACAAAATTGCATGGAGGAGTTATTTTTTCTACTATTGATTTGCAAAGAGCTTATCAACAAGTAGTATTAGATGATGTTTCAAAAAAATTAACAACCATATCGACTCATAAAGGATTATTTCTTTATAATCGACTACCTTTTGGAATATCAACCGCTCCGGGTATTTTTCAAAGAATGATTGAAACACTCTTACAAGATATTGAAAGATGTGTTGTGTTTTTAGATGATATTCTTATTGCGGGTCGGAATGTTGAAGAACATAATCAATGTTTGGATAAATTATTATCAAGATTACAAGAGTCGGGTTTAAAATTAACACCGGATAAGTGTAATTTTTTTCAATCTCAAGTTAAATATTTAGGTTATACAATTGATGCACAAGGATTGCATACATGTGATGACAAAGTTGAAGCAATTAATAAATGTCAAATTCCACAAAACATAACTCAGTTAAAATCATTTTTAGGTATGATCAATTACTATGGTAGATTTTTAGACAAATTAGCTACAATTTTATCACCATTATATAACCTTTTAAAAAAAGATACGGTTTGGCAATAGACAAAGGAATGCGACGTAGCATTTAATAAAGCAAAGGAGATATTAAAAAATGCTCCAGTTTTGGCACATTATGACCTAAATTTAGAATTGCGTCTGACAACAGATGCTAGTCAATATGGAATTAGCGCAATTTTATCTCACGTTATGCAAGATAACAGTGAGACAATTATTGCGTGTAGTTCCAGAACATTGAGTACCGCCGAGTGCAAATATGCTCAAATAGAAAAAGAAGCATTAAGTATAGTATTTGGAGTAAAAAAGTTTGCTCAATATTTATCTGGTAAACCATTTACATTATTGACGGATCATAAGCCATTGGTGACCATTTTTGGACCAAGTAAAGGCATACCGCAGTATGCAGCAAATCGTTTGCGCCGATGGGCAATTTTTTTAAGTGGTTTTGACTACAAAATATGGTATGTAAAATCAAGTGATAATCCGGCTGATTGTTTTTCAAGGTTGCCCTTAGGTAAAATAGAAAACGTACAAGATACCGATCAATTAAATTTTTTAAATCATTTTAGTGATATGAAATTTATCAATTTTAATGAAATAGATAAAGAGGCCAAAAATGATAGGCTAATTCGCATGGTCCGGAAATTTTGTTTAAATGGTTGGCCAGACATAATAATTAATAATGATATAAAAGAATATGGAAAATATAAGATGGAATTATGTGTAATTAAAAATTCAATTATGTGGAATAACCGCATTCTAATTCCTAAAAGTTTGAGGGAAAGAGTTTTGAACAAATTACACAAATCCCATCAAGGTATTGTTAAGATGAAGAGTCTAGCACGCTCATATTTTTGGTGGCCAAAATTAGGGCAAGACATCGAAAATGTGTGCAATCTATGTGAAAATTGTAAAGTGCACCAACCAAGTCCAGAAAAGACAGCACTAAATGTTTGGGAATGGCCAATGTCACCGTTTGAACGGGTACATATTGATTATATGGGACCGTTTCTGAATAGTTATTTTTTTGTGTTAGTAGACGCACACTCAAAATGGATTGAAGTATTTAAAACAAAATCTATTACGTCTGCTACTACGATTGACATATTAAGGTCAATTTTTTCAAGATTTGGAATATGTAAAACGCTAGTACCAGACAATGCAACTGCATTTGTGAGTACTGAATTTTAATTATTTTTAACCAAGCAAGGAATAGAACATATTACATCACCCACTTATAACCCATCCTCAAATGGGGCTGCCGAAAATTCAGTAAAAACTTTTAAATTAGCCTTGAAGAAATCATTGAGCTCTAATGTAAAAACAGATGTAAATTTAGTTCTTAATAATTTCTTATTTCATTATCGAATAACACCACATTCAACAACGAAAGTTTCTCTAGCTTCCTTAATGTTTGGTAGAGAATTAAGAACTAGGTTTACATTGTTTAAGCCTTATGATAAACAAGAAAATGTAGAACGTTTAAAAAATATTAATGATAATGTTATCAATGAACAGAGTCGTATGAGAAGAAATTTCAAAGGCAATAGAAATGTCAAATTTGAAGTAGGGGAGAATGTATTTGTTAGAAATATAAGAAATGCATCGTGGGTGAAAGGTAAAATCATTAAAAGAATAGGCACATGTTTATATTTAATTGAAATTGATGGTAATATAATATGGAAGAAACATGTAAACCAAATCTTAAAATCAATTATTAATTTTGATGCTATTCCTATACTTGAAGAAAGTAAGGGAAGTAAACGTAAATGTGAAAATGGGATTTCACCAAGACCAAAACGAATTAGGAAGAAACCAATTCGATTTATGTATAATAGTTTTGGTTCAAATTAATTTTAGTAGTAATGTTTATAATAAGTGTGGAGGTGTAATAGAAAGAATATATATTTTATAGTTGGGTAAAAACGTATTTCTTTAGATTTTTATATGTTTAGTTTTTATATGGTTTTATTTGTATATATATTGTAAAATGTATGAAGAGATTCAGTTTTTTTTTCATCTTCAATAAACGATATTAAATATATATGTGTAGTATTAATCCCTTGATTAACCCTTACATTAGAGTGTGTATTACCGTTAATACATCACAGTATCTTTTTTGTCAGAAATAGGAATAGAAGAAAGACCCATTGTAGCGTTGTGGCCAGAATTTTTAATTTCAAATTCTATAGTTAATTTAAATATACTATATTTTTTTCAGGCAGCTCTATAAGAACTGCCATTTTGTACTTCAGATATAGTCAAAGCAAGATTAGCTTAATTATAGTTTTTTCTTATATAAAGCATTTTGTTTATAAAATCCTAATTATTGCTCAATAATACAGTTATTGGACATTATCTAATATAGTTATTAGACACTGTCCAATAAAAAGAAATTAAAATATAAATTAATAAGTTTTTTTAACTTAAAAACTCTTTAAACTCAATTATTGGATGACTGTCCAA
Organism: Tachinus rufipes; assembly: GCA_963932245.1. NCBI lineage: Eukaryota > Metazoa > Arthropoda > Insecta > Coleoptera > Staphylinidae > Tachinus > Tachinus rufipes. The sequence goes on from OZ010744.1 coordinate 75,617,126, forward strand.
TTAGTTCTTCCATGTCTGACAAAATGTCACCTTATCACTGTCTATATTTAGCACTAACGTTGATTTATATATATCATTTATTTTGTTTTTATGTTAGATTTTAGTGCAATTAAGTTATTTCTGTAAATATGTTAGTTTTTATTTTATTTTATATTGGCAAAATAAAGTATTAAATTTGTTGTAATGAGTTTCTTTACTAAAGTTACTTTCAATTTTATGTGAACCCAAATAAAAAAGATCTTTAATTTTGTTTTTACATACTTTGGAAATATGACGTAAATTATTTTTTTACTACTAGGTTAATGCATAAGTTATTATCAAAAAATTGTTTAATTGCACTACATTGCAGTTTTTAAAGTATAAAGTTTTAGGGGTAATTGACTATCTTTTTATTAGAGTTAACTGAAATGTTACATTATTTAAAGCTGTTTAAACTGATTGTGCCAATGATGTTCTAAAAACGTTTTTGATAAAAACAGATATGTAGTTCAACTTCTAATAGTCTACCTACATAAAAGGAAAACTTGAGAATTGGGTAATGTAATAAATTTAATCAGTCTTTGTTTAATGTTTGAATTTTATGGACAAAGTTAAAAAAATAAATATTTGAGTAACATACGTTTTGATTAACAAAAATTGGCGTATTACAATTTGATATTTGTTGCTTGCCTGCTTGTTATTGTTTCTTACTTGTGACAAGTAATTTAATACTACTATTACATCAACATAAAAACAGAACAAAATAGCTAAGTTCTAGCAAACAAGCAACTCTTTATCCATAGGTACTACCTACCAATTAAAGTAAGGCAATGCAGTGTGTCTGATGGAAACAAAAACGCCGATGTCTGCGTCTGCTGCAAATGCTTTTTTCCGTGGTGCTTACGACAATTTTGTATAAAAATAACAATTTTTTAATTTAATTTTTTTTATCAGACAAAATTTTTTTCTCGCTATAGGACCGCAATGCATCTCTTTTCGACATACGAGCGGAAAAACGAGTTTTTAGAGTGGGCAGGCAATAAAAATATTACAAACAAAATAAATATTATGTTGTATAATTAATTTACAGATACATATTCATAGGCAGCTGTAAGGTAGTAAAACAAGCGTAAGATCTAAATATTCGAAACTTGATAAAAAAATATGTTGACAAATTATAAAACTATTATGATTGAATAAATTTGTAAATTTTTTAAATTATAAGATTACACATAATAATCAAAAATTTATAAATGTTGCACATGATTATCGTATAAAATTTAATTCAACTCATAAGCCAACAAATAAGGTTTTGTATATTTCATGTGTCTGGGGAACATTTGTATTGCATTCGTGCATTCAAAAATAATACTACAACTAAACCATCTGTTGAAGTTACGTGAGGAATTAGATTTGCATTGTAGTTAAGTCAGTGTGCAGACAATGGTTCTATTTGCTAAAGTAAGTGAGTGAAATAATAAACTAATAACAGTTGTGAGATTAAATAAGCATGTGAGTATAATAAACTAATTAATTAATTAATTCAAAATAATAAGATTCGTTTAATATAACTACAATTATAAAAAATACATGATTTACTAAATAATATCATAATTACTGTGATTTTTTTTATTGTATGATTTTTTACTAGAAAAGTGTTATAAAAATAAAATATATATTAATGTTCCAAATACGATAAAATAAGAAATTTATTATTAAACATTTTTAAATAATTATGTAATTGGTTTATTTTGTTATCTCTGTATTTTCATAACAAGATTGTTTTCTTGGCTGGGCGTTTATAACAAAATAGTTATTATGGCAACATTAAGTGTTATTTTAATAGCATATTTTATAGATGTACATAATATTTATTACAATATTCAAACATTAATAAATGTAACAGCAATAGCTCTTTAAGCTATTTAAAACTGCTTATTTTAGTGTTGAGTTATTAATTTTCTTTTGTAAAACATACTCAAAGAAACTTTCTTAAACACATTTTACCATCTCATAATGTCTAGACCAAACTAAAAATATGCATATGTATTTACAATTTGGTATATATTTGTATGCGCTTTATTTATATGTTTTGGTTCTCAATAAATTCGACAAGACGTTATCGTGATTTGTAAAAACATCGGTCGCAAAACTTTTATGAATAAATGTTTTTTTTGCGATGAATAACCATAGTGTGTTAGTTTTAGTTTTAGGTAGAAGAAATTCAATATATATAAATAAAATAAATGTTCAGCAAATAAATAAAAAGTAATATACGATGTTAGTCGTCGATTCTTAAAATTACTTCTATTCTTTATAGCTTATATTGAAGCATTATTTTTTTTCAATACAAAATTACTTTATATACAATAATTCTATACGTGTTCTCTTATTTTATTTCCGTATTTAAACTTAGTGCTTCATAATTTTTTTTTAAATGTCCAACCGGTCTTTTTGGGAATTATAATAGAAAAATAATAGAATCGTGGCGATTCTATTATTTTTCTATGAAATACTTCCCTCCTGCGAGTTATGCTCGACAAATGATATTTGTCACCTTGGCCCTTGTTTATGTAATCAATTAATCTCATGAGTATTTTTTTAATCCAAAATATACCTTTTAAAACGTAAGTCAATTGTGTCTGCCACACATACGCTAACTTTGCGCACAAACTTGTCAAAATCATCCTACACACGGTCAAGTTAACATGAGTTTTAAACTTGTATTGTTATCTTCTATCGTCGATATTCAATTACGATTTAAATATATTCTGCACTAACCGAATATTAAACTATATACTTTAATATACAATAGAATTGTAGTAAATAGTACATTTTATGCAAACAAACATAAAATAGACTAACTAAAAATTTAATTTTTTTTTTGTAATATTTTGCTGATATTATTTCTGTTTATTATTCTTTGAATATTTATCAAATATTTGTATAAGTTTTTTAGAAACAAATTGTATTATTAAAATGTTTGTTTATTTTCTAAGTAATTTTTATATCTAGAAAAATTTATAATACATGTCTAAAAACGTATATTATAAACAAATATAATAAAAAATACACGCACAGTGTACCTTAACAAATACGTGTGCTAGTGTTGCTGTAGAGCCTGATCATCCCTAGGATCTAGTACATACCTTAAGTAGTCTAACAAATAAATAATTAATACCGTTCTAGTTAAACCCTTCTAATCATATTTTTTGTTTGCATCATAATGTAATTTGAATATTGTAGTGTTGAGTTAATCAAATACGTAAACCATAAGGTTAATATAATTATTATTTAAATTAATTTTAATAAAAAAGAAAAAGAATTTGTAGTTCAATATTCTTTATTAAAAACAACAAACAAAAAGTAATAAAATAAAATAAAGTTTTTGTTCGGAAAAAAATAGTCTGCGTATGCTCTTTCACGTTACTTCAAGAAGAATTTTTCTCTTTGCTATGGTACTTTGAAAGCAAATGTTTGGTGCATCCGCATTAAATATAAATAGTTTTCCAACTGTTTAATATATTTGATGATATAATTTTAATCGATAAGTTTGTTACTTTACTAGTATTGTCTTATCACTACTATTTAATGAGAGTTTGCAAGTTTAATATTGAACTTGTTTTTGGAAGATTTTAAAGTTAACAATATTTTTGTAGAGATCATCTATGTTTTAAAATATTTAAAAAACTATGTAAACAAAATAGAAAAATATATTCTACAAATTGTCAATATTGAAAAATATAGTTGAAATAGAAACTCATTTGAAGTAAATGTAATAGGTGTTCAAAATGATTCAGATGGATTACAAAAAAAATTGTCCAAACTGCAAGATGATGTAGTATTAAAAAAATTACCAGATCAAGTTTTACAAACAGTGCTGTAGCTATCTACAAGCAAGGGTTTGCCATGTGAAACGGCTTACGCATACAGTGCCTTATGCGCCTTCGACGTTTATTTTAACACCAAGGGGGCTTTATTTTGCGTTTTTGAAATTCTATAAATGAACTTGGCATTTTTTGACAGGTTACGGCCTGAATTTGGTTTTTAATTTGATTGACTTTTATTTACTAATTAAAGGAAAAGGTTTTTAATAGAAATAGATTAAATAGACAGTTGATTTAAATATTGATTTATTTAATTATTTGGTCAGTAATGATAAGTTGTGAAAAAATAACTATCACATAGCAGACGTTTTGCAAGCTGAGCTTTATTCTTCAGTGCTAAAAAGTGTTAATTATAAAAACAAAAGATTCAACAGTTTATGTCGGATTTTGGTGTTTTATAACAAAAAATTAAGTTTTGCTATTTATAAAATTTATGTTAAAATACTCCAATTTTAAAAGTTTATAGCCGGGTTTTGCAATTTGATATTTTATGAACAGAATTTTGCAGTTTTTAATAGTTTTTGGCTAAAATTGTGTTCTTTTTCTAAAAAATTTAATTCAAATTTAGCCAATTCTACTATTTTTGACTTTTTATAATTAAAAATTTGCACTTTTAACAGTTCATAATCAAATTTTAATGCTTTCTTAAAATAGTTTTATATTTTATGGCCGGATTTTGCTATTTTTGATATTTTATAAACAGAATTTTGCATCTTTTTATTGCCGGATTTAACCATTGCTAAATTTGGGGTTTTATATATACTAGGTGGCGTAAAAGTTGTCACTCTATGTTGTTTGATTGTAGTTTTTTTAATAAATGAAAAACTTTAGTTTTGCTTTTGGATTGTGTTTATTTGATGCCTAATTTTTTTTTTCATTAAGTAAAAAAAATGATATTGGCAAATTGGCCGCCGCCAGAATTGATGACCTTACGGGTTTGATTTATGGCATTTTCCACCACTTTTGCCAGAACTTCCGGCGATAGGTTTCCGCATTCCTAACGGATATTTTTTTTTGAGGACTTTAAGAGTCTGAGGCTTGTTGACATAGACTTGTGATTTCAAAAAATCACACATAAAGAAATCTAGAACCGTTAAATTGGGAGATCTTGCCGGCCAATGCAAACTACCATAACGAGAAATTAGGCGACCCGGAAATGCAGCTTTCAGAATGATATGATGATTTTTGATAAAAAGGGGCCGCCCAGACCCCTAGCATCTCGGTGTGACCCACACTTGTTGGTGTCGGACGATAGAGAAATCTACGTTTAAATTCACGCTGCGCTAACACCACCGACGAATTATTCTTATTGACGTGTATTTTGTATCTGTTTACTTTACAAATGTCAAAGCAGAACTAACATTTACCGCCATTTGTAAAAATTATAGCATCTTTTGATAGGGATTTGACTTTTGCACCACCTAGTATATTTTAACAATTTATGGCCTAATTTTAGTGCTTTATAACAACATTTTGATGTTTAAAGACCGGATTTTGCTATTTTTCTTGGCTAAGTTTTGATTTTATCTAAAAATTATTTAATGTTTTACCGGATTTAGGTATTTTTGATTCTATATAAATGGTTATTTGCATTTTTAACAGCTTAAAGCTAGCAACACACTTTGGTTTTCAACTTAATAAACCGCTACGAAATTTAGCATTCAGAATCCAAGCTTGCTTTATACCGCTACACCTTTTAGAAACACGGAGTTTACTATAGATAAGCATTTATCGCATAAAAATTGACAAATATAGTGCTAATGGGCTTTCATGTAACAATATTGTTTAATAACAAAAAAACAATTTCAGTCATTTTTAATTATGAAAACCGGATGGTATGTCGTTTATCATTAAAATACATGCGTTGGGAAGCTCCTACCTAAGAACATATTCGGAATTTACCCGTACGAAATAAATGGAATATGCTCCGTTTTCAGACGGAATTAATTTTGAATAAATGTGACGCAATAAATTTAAATACGTGTGTTTAGTTTTTAATTCCATGCCGGAATTCCAGATTCGGAAAACCAAAAGGTGTGTCACCAATTTAAAACAAAGCTACTTCTTGACAATATTTTGATGTTTTAAGACTAGATTCTTAATATTTCATGAATAAAATTTTTCAATTTTTAACAGTTTTGGCTGGATTTAGGTACTTTTAGAACAATAAGATTTTTGATTTTTATTAATAGAATTTTGCACGTTTCAGTTGTTTTCGTTTCTTTGTTTCTTTTAACATTTTATAGCCAGAGTTTAGTACATTTTTACAATATTTTTATATTTTAAGATTTTGCTTTTTTTAATAATTTATAAAAGTAAAAACCTTTTTAAGAAGTTTATTAATTTAAAACATTAGTCTAATACATGATTAGTGTTCATATAACTATAATTACAATAATACTAATTGTTTAAATCACTCATCTTCTACAACACTATCCCTATAACAAGTTATTTTTGCTGTTTCTCATAACATTACTCAACTTATTCAACAACCCACATATTTTTTTGCGTGATAGACTTTTTTGTGAATCAATACTATTAGATTTGTATCTTTCAACTATTCCAGAGATTACAAAAATTACTGACAACTTGAGGCTGTTTTAGAAAATTTTAACCATTCACTTTAGTTGTTCAATTTTCTCTTTCTATTACTATCGAACCTAAACCGCATTTCATCTATCATTATTTTAAAATGGACATAGAAAGAAGTTTTTTTTAATTATTTTGATTTTGATACACATTGTTTAATTTCTAAGAATCCACTTATTGCGGCAGAAATTTTTACAAAAACTTTTTAAATGTCAAAAAATTTGTTTACTTTTTTGTTATTAAACCAAAACAAAATTATTTGTTTTTTTTTTAGGCAAAACAGGCAGTTAATAAAAAGCAAAAAGCAATTAAGAAACAAGTCAGTAATTGATTTTTGTTTTGAACAGACTAAACAGGATTATAAGAATGCTCGAAAACATTGTGACAATTTAATACATTCTGAAAAAGATAAGATTGAAACAAAATTAATAAATTTTTTTAGCTTTTTATAAACAACAAACATTTCTTTAAAACCATAAATTCTTTGCAAGGTAGTACAAAATCTTTAATACTTTCTTCTCAAAATGATAAAAACAATCTAGTTACTAACCTAAAAGAAAAAGCAGATACCAATTTGCATCTAAATCTACTTTTATAAACCCTCCTGTTGCTGTGTTAACAGTCCCGGTTAGCGGTAAAATAATGGGTCGAATTTATTTTAGGCAACGGGTTGTCAAAGAATATCTTTTTAAATTAAATACCAAAGAGAATTCAAGTATAGATAAATTTCCACCTATTATTCTTAAAACATTTGAAAATGAATTAGCTTTTGTTCTGATTAAAATATTTGCCTTATCATACAAAAAAAAATCATTTCCAAATTGTTGGAAATTTGCAAATGTTTAGCCTATAAATAAAAAGAAAGACAAGTCTAATTCTTCAAATTATAGACCAATTGCATTATTGTCCAATCTATTAAAACCTTTTAAAAAATATATTAATTTTTACATTGTCAGGTTTTTAACAAATAACTTCATCCCAGTTACTCAATATGGATTTTGATTAAAACTTTTGACAACTAATTTTCTGACTTATGTTAGTCACAAATAGAATTCTACTTTAGACAAACATAAAAAAAATCTTGCAGTAACTCTAGAAATTTTTAAAGTTTTTGAGAAACTTAGGGAATAGAGTAATCTTATCAACAAGTTCTATTGTATAGATTATGATCATAAGTCTGTTAATCTTATCAATAATTTTCTTGACAATAGAATAATTAAAATTGATTTTTTTGCTTTAATCTAGTTTTTGATGTAATAGCTTCAACGAGTGTGGTTTCACCCGTTGAAATTTAAAAGTATTTTCATGTTGTTGTGACATATTAAGTAATTCTTAAATATTACATTTTAAAATTACAAAAAAAAAAACAATTTTTAGGCATGATAGTAAATATTTTTTATAAATTTCAGGTACATACTCAAAGCAAGTGCCTCAAGCGTAAGCCATAAAAAATCCTTCTTTGCACAAAAAAAAAAACTTTAATTTATGTTTAAAATAATTTTTAAATTATTTATTAACAAAAATTCTACAATTATAAACTTGCACTTGTACTTTAAAACGTAGTCTATAAAATGATTGTAATGTTTACTTTATAAAGTATGACGTTGGGGTTGCATTAGAGTTCCAAAATTTTCGAAAAAATTGTGTGTTAAAAAAAAACCTGTTTTTTCCTATAAAAATTGAAAAAAACGGAAATGCTTAACTAAACTAATAAACTAATAAACTAATCGTTTTCTGTAAACTAGAAAAAAAAAATAGTATTTCAAATAATATTTATAAATGCTTTTGACTAAAAAATGGATGTAATAAACAAGAGAGAATGAGACGCACGCGGCTATGCAAAGTCACCGGTCACTCTTTTTTTTAACAGATATTAAATGTTTTGATTTTATTACTTTAAAATAAAATATTAAGTGATTTATAAAAAATATTAAGTTTTCGGTTTACTTTTTATGTTTCCTGTTTTGTTATAAATTTTTTCCGTTTATTCCAATTTTTTCAATTTTTCCAATGCTCGAGAAAAAACAGAAAAAATTGTAGATTGCTTACATTAAATTTGCTATTTACACGTTAATGGTTTATTAATGAAAAAGATTTATGAAGTATACAGTCTATCAAGCGCCAAAAATTATTAGCTATAGCAGACACATTTTGGCATGAGTTACACTATATTTGATTGCCTTCCAAATAAAAACAGTGTTTCAGCCAATTTTAAAGTTTATTATAATATGTCACTACTTTCAAGTTTTAGGGTATATCATGTAAAATTGTAATTTATTGCGATTCAAATCAAATATTATTTTTTTTTAGCTTTTTGATTGCTGTTTTGACCTGTATTTTAAGGCCAAAACAAATGGTTTTAGTAAAAGCAGCCAAAAAGTTTCATTAAAGCATTTAAATTAACAAAATTTTGTTGTTATTTTGTTATTTTGTTCATCATAACAAATTAATAACTACATTGTTCTTAAATTTTTTTGATCAAATTGTAGATAAATGATTAAGTTTTTTAAATTTGGTCTCGGGTTGTAATTATGTTAACCGATGCATAAGTTATTTTAGCGCCCGTATACATTTAATTCTCGATACTGGCCAGAAGTATAAAAGCTTCTTAACTCCATGTGCCAATCATGTAACATAATTTAAATTTTTATAAAAAAACCTTTAAATTTATTGTTGATTTTACCGTATATGCTTCTGACATCAACAGCTTTTTTTCACTTAAGCAGATAAAATTAAATGTTTCTTTTGCAATTTTTAAATGTAGGTATAGTGCAAATTTTATTGCTATTATAAAATTTGAAATTATAAATTGGGATAGTTTAACATACTTTAATAAAATATTAATTATGCAGAAACGGGTTTTAAATTTTTTATTAAACTTAATTTAAGGTGTGTCTGTTAACGGTAACTGCAATTTATATTATGAAATGTCTTCTCGTTAGGTAGGTTTAGTATTTTGATGGAAAAATGCTTTTGCATAATTATACAACCCGCAATTACCAACAGTTTAATTACCCAAATTATAAATTTATAATTACTGAAAATGAATTCATTATTCATGTATAAAATTTTACAACAAATTACCACTGTTTATGAAACAATACTTTATTTTTGCATCTTACATAAAATGCATATTTAAAATTTTAAAAGAGATTGAATCGTATACTGTTTTAAAGTTTATGAATTACATTATTGATAATTGCTTGGTATATTGTTTACGTACCTTTTATTAGTTAAATTATTTGTGTTAAAAAGGCATTTGAACTGTCAAAATGGACGATTTATACATTTACTGGTAAAAAAATTAATTGATTATAAAATTTTATGTAAAAACAGCAATAAAGCCAAAGATGCCGTTTTTGTTAAAATATTACAAATCAAGGTAACAATCGGTATGGTTTTAAGAATAATTCTAGATGCAATACAACGACATTGTCAAACTGAGGAATACACAAAAAAGTCAAGATCAAACAAATCTTGCACCACAAACTGGCAAAAAACCATTTTGTAGTGTTATCTACACTACGTTATTGTGATTAACTATCAACAACTGTGTCTTGCAAAGTAGAAGATGTTTATGGTACTGCAATTTTTGCACAAGTCGTTTGCCAAAGATTAAATAATTACGGATTGGTGTTAAGGAAACCTGTTGCTACATTTTTTTTGCTTCTATAGTGTTAAGCAACTTTCCAATAATGGCATTTGGGAAAAACGGTCTAATAGTGTGGGCTGGTGTATTGCAGTAGCGCACTTTGTATAGATGGTTGAGCAATTTTTGGATTTGGAACATTTGTTGTTTGCAATTGGAAGCTCTAAAGTTCTTTAGAGCGGCGTGTTAGGTACCAACAATCCGTACCGGTAACAATTTAGAATTTAGAAAACAGAAAAATTTTATGCTAACAAAAATTTACTTTGTTGTCTGTATTTTGAGTAAAACAGTGTTGTATCGTTTTAATAGTTTAGCTTGTAACCCGATTTTTTTTTTAATTGGTCAATACGTTTGTTAGTTTTAGTTTTATATTATGTTGTGTATAGTTTATTGTGTTTGCCTGTAAATCTTTTAGTTTTAATTTATAACTAATTTTGTAAACTATTACTGCACTTCTTTCTTTGCCAATGTTATTATAATCATATTATAAAAAAAATCTTGTTACGTTATATTATAATTTATAGACCGTAAATTTAAAGTATTTGTGCAAGTTTAAGTTTGTAGAATTTTTATTAATTACAATTTAAGCAACTGTTTTAAAGGTAGATTGTAGTATTAAATCTGCTTTTGTGTTTATATGTATGTTATTAAATATATTTATTGGTAGTATTCTTGACATTGTCTTTATTCTTTTATAATTTTTATCTTTACAGTTTGCACAATTAAATGTTTTTAGCTTTTAATGACAACAGTTTTAAACTAATTATTAACATAAAAAAAATGATTAAATTTCAATAATATTCTAATATAAAAAATTTATTTAACAAATATTGCTAGAGATAAATGCTTTGAAAATAAATGTTGTTTACATAAAATTAATAACATTATTTTTTAATAGGATTGAATAAATAATTACAAAAATTACTTATTATAATTAATAAAATGTTATTAACCTTGGCAAGGTTATTGTATTTTTATTATTAATTATAAATGAGATTCCATATTTAGTAACAATGTTTATCGACAAACAGTCTGTTGGTTTCATATCAGTATAGACTAATTATCTACAGTTTCCCACATGAGGGACATATGCAATCTGTTATCACAAACAAGCATCAACACATGATATGTAAACAAATTATCAATAGATATGCCAACATGGATTAAAACCAGCGTAAAAAAAAGAATAGCAATAATACAAAATTAATATAATACAATTTTAAAACTTATTTTATTATAATGATGCTAAAATTGATTGAAAATGTTTAATATAAATACTTTATTTCTTGCAATTAATATTGATGAATTGTGTAATAAAATATAGAAATAAATTAATTAAGCATGTATTGCCGCAAGTTCATTTTCAGCCTCAATAAATCAATTAACAATGCTATTTCAAATGTTCGAATATACATATGAATTAATTGAATTGCATTTTTAATTACAAAGCTTTATATTGCATTGCGTTGGTGGAAATATGCAAATTTATAAAACACGCCATATATTGATAGTCATAAGACAATTTATTTTATTATTAATACTCACGGTTTATACAACATACAATAAAATTTAAAGAATTGTATATTAGATTAGAATAATTAATTAGTATTAAACTAGTAAGTTTTTTGTGCACTTTTGTTGATTATGAACATTAATCAGTAAATTTGATGTTTTACTCAAAGCTTCAGTTGTGATTATAAAGTTAGGTACCGGCAAATAAAAGTGTTTTATTTTACTTGATAAAAATTGCAATAAAATAATGTAAGTAATAATTCATTTTGAAATCAATTAAGTATTTAATTAACATGAAACATGTTTTTATATACTTATTATTAATACACAACTATAAAAATAATTCATAAATACGCCTACATACAAAATTTTTCTAATATATTATTGTGTAAATTAATATACATCCGCAAACATTGGTTTTTCAAGCACTAGTATTGTAATTTTTTTCTAAAATTATATTAGTCAGTATTTTAAAAGCACAGTTTTTATCTTGATAATTTAATCAAAAAATGTGTCATAGTAAATTTTTGTAAAATACTATGTTTATTATTAAGCCAGAAAATACCATAGCGGATTTATTTAGAGTTTTACTTGTATACCATAACATAAACCAATAAGATTAGTCTGTATTTAATTTTGTCGCTGTTTACACGTTTTAATTTACATAATTGTAATAAAATAAATTGAATAATTAGATGACAAAAACAGCTTTTTGCACAACATTTTAGTTACAATAAGTAGCACCAAATGACAATTTTGTTTTAATCTACAGTCATCTTAAATAGTAACATGCCAATCGTAATGATGCAATCATATCAGATACTCTATAGCTGAGAGTTATATAATAATTCCTCTGTCAGAAAATGTATTGTAGTACATCAATACATCTTAAAATGTATAGTTTATCCTGATAACACAATTAGTATTCGCTTTTAACAATTTGAATCTTGAATTTTAACAAACGCAATATTTACGTTTGGTTAAACATTTTTCTAATTATTACGGGCTATTACATTGGCATTATATAATTTTTTTTAAATTTGCTTTGTACAAAGCAACGATGACTTTTGCTGTTGAAATGAATGTTGGTATTATTAATTGTTGTGATTTTAAAGAAGAACTTTTGAAAGCTGTACGTGTTTAAAAAAAATTACAATTAAAGTTTTGACTGGTATTTTGGCTTTTGATAAACGATAAAAAAAGATAAAAATGTCGAAAAAAAAACTGTTAATGATGTGGACAATTCTAGTTAGTCTTCAAGTTAAGCAATAATAACGTTTGATTTTTTATTCTATTTGATACTACTGGTTGTTAATCATAAATTAGAACAAACCACCCACCCGTCAAAATTTAGGTAGATTTATCATTCTTTTTTCTGATTTAGAGACTCCTGACGCTTGCAACAAGAAGAAACTTTTAATCTTTTAATAAAAAAATACTTGGGCGGGTGAGTGAGCACTCCACTTCAAACTACTTAATAGTATATTATATTCTGCTGTGACCTGCTCAATCAAGTATTTGTCGTCTAAAGATTAGAATTATCATTTCTTTCTGTAACGCTTTCAAAGAAAATAAAAATAAAAAACTTAAATCTTTTTGATAACAAAAATTTGGGTGGGAGGGTAGCACTCTAATTCAAAATACTTGATAGTAATTATAGTCTATAGTCATCTAATTAAAAGTTGGTCTTCACAAAATTGTTTTTACCATTTCTTTCTTTAACACAAGGATTTGTAACGTTTGTCATGGTTTGGAGTATATTAGATATCACCTTCTATTCTTTGACTAAAAGACTTCTTACACTTGCCAAGAAAAGAAATTTTTATTTTTTTTGAAAACAAATTCTCTAAAAATTAGATGAATATTTCAATTTAATCTAAATTCTAAATTATAATTTAGGATGACCTACCTACTTGTTGCAAGTATCGGTAACCAAAAAATTGGATATTACTTTTTTCTTAGACAAAAAAAACATTTAACGCTTGCAAAAAAGATACATTTTTTTCTTCTAACATAGAGATTTCTACGCATGCAAAAAATCTTTCAATTTTTTGTTATGAAATCTTGGGGTGGGTCTACACTCCCGTTTAAACTACTTTATAATAATAATAATATTTAATAATCTTGAGAAAATTTCTTAAAGTGTTGGTCATTTCAAACGCTTGCAAAGAAAAGAGTAAACAAAACGTCCAGAGCATGATTGCAACCAAATAATTCAAACTAGAGTTCCTAACCACTCAGGTAAGTGTCAGTCATTAAACTATTGAATATGACTTTTTCTTTTTGTGACATAGTGATTACTGTTAGTTTGGAGGTTGAATTGGTTATTCAAACAATAAGTTGATTTATGTTATGTATATTGCATTGTTAAAAAAAAAACGTTTTATATAAAATAAAATTGTATATTTGAAGAAACTTTATGAAAATATGATTTTAACCTTTATGTGATTGGGAAATAAAACATCTTCTAATGACGGCATGGGTACTTGAGTACTCCGTAGCAAAAACACGTTATGCACATGCCGTTTGTTGCTTCTGATAAAAAGGATTATGTTTTGGAACAAGAAAATAGTCAATCTGAACAATTTGATGTAAAAAAGAATTCAAATATTAAAATAGAAAGTTTCAATTCAGTTGAAAGCGCGTTAAAGATGAAACGCTTAAACAAAGTGCAACTTTAGTTGGTGAAAATGGATTAACTGGCATGATTCTCTAATAATACCAGTTTAATTAATAAAGCAAAATATTTTGTGTTTAGTAAAAAAACATTTTTATGCTCCATATGAAGAACAAATCCGTTGTTTTTTGTCATTGATGCATACAACAGCTTTGTAGAAATGGTTTAAGGATGTCAAATAATAGCAATCATTAGAAATCTAGCTTGCAATGTTTCTAGGAGTAGGAGTTACAAAATGTTATATTTGTTAACAAATTAACACGAAAAGCATGTGATTCTTGTGCAAAGCATGTTTGCAATGAGCAGTTAGAATAATTACAATAGTTTTTATCTTATTTTATTTTAAATTACCAAAAGTACCCAGGTACCCAAGCCGTCACGTCCGTATGTAAAAAGTTTAGGCGTTAATTTCTCAGTAAGAAATAAAACTTAATAATAAAAATAACGTAATACGGTACATTAAGGATAGTTATAAGATGTCACTAAATCTCAAAACTTACAAATTTTAAACGGCAAAAATGTATATGTTTAAAATTCAAATAGGTACCCGGGTACCCTGTCACTCACATAAAGGTTAAACAACTGAGTCTAATTTATTGTTAAATAAAAAAAAACAATTTGAAGGTTAAATTAATTATTTAGACAATACTAATAAGTAGATTTAAATGTAGAATTGTCTTTCTAATATGTACTATATATAAAAAAAATTTGGTTTATATAAAAATATTTGTGCTATATTATGTAATCTAAAAAATTGACATTCTGAAAGTTATATTGATTATTAAGACAAATATAAAAATGTTATTTGAAGACGTTTTATATAAATATAAAAAATGGTTTATTAAAAGAAATTTTGAGAAAATCAGATTTTAAACTTACGCAGTATCTTTATTATATAAATAAAACAATATTGAGATTGTAGAAGTTTAGATTCTCAATTATTTAAAACATCATATACAAAGTCTTTGAGCTAAAAATTAGTTTATATTGTTGTACCTTATGCGGGGTTTTGACCCCCTCCCTGATCTAAATACAATATGACCATTAGAATATTTAATCAATTAAACTCAATTTGGAGTAAAATAATTGTTAAAACTTTGGTTAGTTTACACAATCTAGACAATTTCACAAATTTTAAAATAATCATCTTTATTGTAATATTAAAAAAAAGCAAGTTCATCGGAATGATGGTCTATTTAACCTTAGTATCAACAACTTGAAACATAAAAATGTAAAGTAATAAATGAAATATTCTTAGAATTTTTGAAGGTTTTTTTATTTTTCAGTTAGTTTATTGTATTTCTTGTTACTCATTATTCGTTATAGCTCATTATTTGAATAAAATATTTTACTTCGAAACAAAGTGATATTGTCTTTATATTAAAAACAAGTTTTAATATAAAATTGTTTAGCTCTTTAAAACTTAAACTTCTGTTTTTCAATTAAATTTACTGATTCATAATTAATTAATTGTTGTGAATTTCAATGTCATCCCGGCGCATTCACCATTTCTTTATTAAATGGGTTAGAATTACAAAACAGAATTCGTTCAACAGTAACTGTCCTTGCAGCATGGGAAGTGGTGCATTGCATTTTACACTCCGGTAATTTTGTACGAATTGCAAAGATAAAAGAGCTTTGCACTTTTTGTACGTATTCTTTTTTGTAAATATCCATACCAAGATATTAGTTTTCACGATGGCATATTGCCGATTCTCTATGCAATATGAAAGCATTCTGCATGCAAGTAAATGCTTTTTTACAACGGCCAGTATTTAATAAAATGTTTCAGATGAGAGGGTTATTCCCATTTAAAGGTAAAGAATATGTTTTAAAAGTAGAATGGAAAATTTAATTAACAAATGTTTATGTTATATTATTGATTTCTAAAATTTAATGTAGAATAGAATACATTCAAATTAAACTACTTAACAAATTAAAAGCATTATATTGTAGTTAAAAAAATATAATAGGATTATGTTTTAAATCTTAAATAAAAAATTTAATTAAAAAATGTTTATATTATATTATTGATTATTAAAATAAAATGTAGAATTAAATACA
Source organism: Tachinus rufipes (assembly GCA_963932245.1). NCBI lineage: Eukaryota > Metazoa > Arthropoda > Insecta > Coleoptera > Staphylinidae > Tachinus > Tachinus rufipes. Next base: position 75,633,483 of record OZ010744.1, read on the forward strand.
TTCTAAATAGAGCACTCAACAAATTAAAGGCTATATGAATATTAAATATTATATAATTATTAGTGCAGTTATATTTATTTTAATTTTAATTATTTATTTATTTACGTTATTTTGTCATAAACTAAATAAGTTTAAAATAATAATAAACAGTAAATATAGTTTTAAAGTTTGTATGTGAAAAGTTTATTATTAATTTTAAAACATCAATAACTATTTTTAGCTTTAATTTAAATATAAGTACAACTTCAAAATTTAAATAAATAATTTATTAAGTTTAAAAATATTTTTTATTAAACCTGTAAAAAAAAAAACATTAAAAAACAAATAAACAATTATATCAATAGTAGCAATTATTTAAGTTAGCGTCTGATTAAAATTAAAAAAAAAATATTTTCCATATGGTCAAGAGTAAAGAATATAACTTTAAAAAATGAAATAAGATCAAATGATCTAACTATTTAATTTCAAATATAACACTCTCATAATCTTTTTTTATTATTCCAAATTAATACATATTTAAGACAAATACAGACATAATACTTTAGTCAATATGCGCTTACGATTACAAACTTAAAAAAATATATATTGGCACTTATAAACAAAATAAGCAAATGTTATTGTAAATATATTAAAACTGAATAAGTACTTAAAAAATAAATAAACTAAATAAAAAACTACATATATCTTCTTCTTGTTATGTAGATTTTTATCAAAGATTGATAGCAATTGTATGATAAACTATTTTGCGCTAGATAATTTAGTATTGCAGTTTTGGGTTTTCAAAGCCGTTTTTCTTTTAAATTTTTAAGTTATATTTTAACAAAATTTACACATAAATTATACAATACAAGTAAATAAATTAAAACGAGTCAATATAATTGATTATCAAAAGTAAAGTTATTGAATAGTGCTTTGGCAGATATTAAAAAACTCTTTCATGCTGTATGGTTCACTGTTAAGTACAAACTGGTATAGTTTGCGCTTAAAAGGTTTAAAGCAAGTGATGTTTTTGATAGATTCGGGTAACTGATTAAATAGCTTAATTGTTGTATGTATAGTTTTTTTTCAGTAACATTTAGTCTGTGTTTGGGATAGAAATAAATATTTGATATAATTTAGTGGTTATGTTTTTTTAAGTTGTCATTAAATTAATTTATTTTTTTATAAAACAAATTGTTTGGTATATTGTGGGATTTAAACACTGTTCTGCAGTAGTTATGAGGCTGCATACTAAACATAATTTGAATTACTCTTTTCTGTTGTACAAACAGTTTGTTTGTGTACATACTACTACCTCAAACAATAATGCCAAAAGACATAATGGATTGTAAACATGAATAGTAGACTGTTTTAAGATCTTGTTGATTAATTTGTTTTTTTTAGGATTCTCAAACCATATATGATTGATTGTTGTTTTGATATTGTATAGTTAATGTGTTCACCCCAGTTTAGAGTTTAGTCTAATATATATTATACCAAGACACATTTGATTTGGCAGTTTTTTTGTATTGTTTTTTATGGGCCTATTCTGGACATATTTTAACATATATGTTAACTAACATTGCTGTAAAAATTACAATTTATCCAATCAGGTACCGAGTTTTTTAAACATTATCTAGCAACGTTCTAAATGTTAATTAAAATTACTGTAAAAAATGTTTAGAATACGGCCATTAGTAAAATATAATCTGATGTTATCATTTTTGATTGATTAGTTTTAAAAATAGTGCAGTTAGTTTTTTCAAAATTTAGGATTAATTTGTTTGTTTTTAATCATTGCTCTATTTTTTCCAACTAAAAGTTTTTCTCGGATATTATCTTGTGCATATTGCAACCATTAATTAGTAAAGTAGGATTGTCGGCATAGTTCATACAAACATGATCACTATGGTTTAGCGTGTCTGGTATTGTTAATGTAAATAACAAATAATAGCGGCCCAAGTATACTACCCTGTGGCACTTTTATTTCTACTTTTTGAAAGCATGAAATAAATTTTTCCAAAACTGTATTTACTTAAATACGTTGGTTGCGATTTGTTAAGTAAGATATTTTTAAGAAACCGTAGGCTGCTTTTAACTAACTTTAAGTTTGATAAAAAGTAGATAATTTTATTATAAATAATTTTTTCAGAAACTTTGGTAAAAGTATTTAAGATGCTAATTAGTCTATAATTGGCTAAAGTATTTGTGTCGCCCTTTTTATAAATTGGTATTATTTTTGCATCTTTGAGTTGTTGGGGAAAAATTCTACAATTTACAGTTTACAGTTAGTATGGCACAGTTTGTTAGTTCCATGAAGTGATCAATCCGTGTTGCACTAGTACTCAACGATTGAACATTTGCAAAGGTTATTTAGCCAAAGTTGTTTTTTTACCTTTAATTTTACCTTTTTCTATTAGTTGTAGTAAGGCGTAGTACGTCTCTTAAATATTTTTTTTTAATAGTTCTTAATAATCTTAGTTTTTGTTCTGTCTCCTCAGTTCGAAGTTTTTTACTTTTTAACTCATGACATCATTAAAATGTTAATCCAGATTTCAAAAGTTATTTATTGTTAATTCTTTTAGAGTTTACCTCTGCTTTTCATAAAGTAATGTAAATAACTTGTAGCATAAGGTAGTTTTTTTTTTAATTTATCTTATTTCCAGTTTTTTTACTTATTAAGTTTGCTTTGTCCAACATTTATGGTAGGTTTTTATGTTGTTTGAGACAACCAACGCGTTATTTGCATAACGATGATTTTTGATTAGTGTTTAGTTAACTTTGTTATCTATGTTGCACGTCTCAAAAATATGTTCAAAATATAAGTTGAACAATAAGAACAACAGGACACTGTTTTTTTTTTTAACTTTGTTATATATTTTAAAGTTTTGTCTTGTTTTACTTTGAAGTTTTATTCTTGCCGTTTCTTCCCCGTATAAATTTCTACTTGTATGCCTTTGCCGTCAAATTAAAAAAAAAAACTGTAGTAACTTTATTGGTTTACCTTGTTTAATATTGTTAAATGTTTTTTTATAACAAAATTTGCATTGCAAAGATTTTTAGATTTCATAAGCGCGTCTAAAGCCAAACAAGACCTTATCTACATTTTGTTCTAATTTTTTTCTTAAACTTAGAAATATTTGTATATTATTGTTTTTTTTTGGAAATTGTTATAAACTTAGATTTAAGCCAATTTATTTGATTTTGTATATGTGTGTTAGTTGTGCACATTTCTTTTATATTTTGTGTTTATTTTTTTTGTATCTATGCTGTTACCGTTACTTATGTTTCTTTCTTTTATTATTTTTATAATTTTGTCAATCATCCATTTTTTTTTATTATGTATCCAGTTGCTTTTTTTGTTATGCTTTTTATAGTGTCTTTAACATTAGCTTAACTTTGCTTAATACTGTTAGTAACTTGGCTGTTGTTCTATCTGCACGTTTAGATTTTAGCTTGGAATTCTTTAATTTGCCTGTGTCGTTGATTTCGACACATAGAATAAAGTCCCATATACTATTTTTATTGTGCCGTCTCTTATTAGAAGTTGGCAATCATTATTGCAGTTTTGATTTTTGACGGTGCATCTTTAAATTGTTAGATGAATGTTTGTCCGTACCACTCTTCAATCATGAAAGTTTGCAAAACCCAAAAGATTTTCTTCCTTGTAATTTACCTTGCATAATAAGTTGTAAAATCAAGTATTCTCTCTACGCGTAATGTATCCCTGATACTCTAGCTTTTGTTTTTTAATCGTAAGGATCAGTTCCTTTTTTTATGCATTCTTTGCATAACTTTTTTATTTGTTATAAGGTCTGTTCATGGTATTTTTAGTATGCAGTTATAAATCCAAATATCAAACGCCTCTATCTTTTTTGTGCTATTTTTCTTTAACGTTCATGCTTTTATCAAGCACAATAGCGTTAAAAAAATAGCAACGCATCATACAAACTCTTAAGGTTTAGCTAAGGTTTCTGTTTATAAAAAAAGTTTTTTTTATTTTGACTAAAGTTGCTCTAGGACCTAGGTGTTTCTATACGTCTGTTAAGTTTTGTGATTTGGTCACTGTTATTTTCTATTTGTGACTAAGTATTGATAGTTTTGTACTTTTTCAATTATTGTGTTGTTTATTAGTATGAATATTATTGTTATTGCTTTTTGTGACAATCATAATTTTAGTATTTTTCAAATCCATTTTGAGCCCATAAGATTGTCTAACTGTGTTTATGTCTTGCAGCATTTTCTAAAGATTGTGAATAGTTGTTGCTATTATCAGAGTCTTTATTTCTTCTTCTTTGAATAATCATTCGAAATACGTATTATATAAGACCACGTCCGACCAATGTCCCACCACGTTTTCTTTGTTAATTTTCTTTTGACTAAAGTGTACAAATAAAGAAAAAAACGCATCGAGCTACTATTTATAGGGAAAATAATCAAATAACAGTACTGGCTGCAGTACCTCATAATAGTCTACATATAAATATCTAAATTTTGTACACTAATCAGCAATTTATTGTATGAATTTTTGGAAAATTTTATAGTTTTATAAGTTTAATCTTTAACATGTGTTTTTGCAAGGAATTAACTGACAATGTTTCTTCTAAAAAAATATTTTCATTTAAGATTAGAATGGTACCACTACTTACTTAACCTCCAAGAAGATAGGGAAAATAAATGTTTTTTTTTTTTTTTAATAATAAATAGGTTTTTATTTTTTAATCTAATGATTAATTTTTAAAAACTGCTTAACATATATTATGAGAAGGCTGATTTTGTTGATTGGAATTAAATGAAACACCGTAGTTATAGTATTTTATATAATATCAGTAGTTTAAGTGGACATACTTGATAGTTATAAATGCAACGACGTGTTTTTTACATGTTTTTACACCGATTACATTTGTTTCTAACATTAATAATATATAATAATAATAATATTTGTTGACATTATTTAACAGATTTTAAGATAAGAAGATGTTTTTTTTTATATTAGTTTTTTGTCTGTGACAGTTTTTTGTACTATGCGTAATTATTGTGTTATTATGATTTGTCATGTTAAATGGGACACCTGGTACATATAATTATATACAGGGAGTTTATAAATGAATGGGATTATGTAATCACTTTAAATGTGCCGCTTTTTTTAAATTGTTCACTAAACTATTTGTTTTGACAGATCAACTTTGACAGCTGTCAAGCAAACAAATGAAAACATATGTAGTATAGTGGACGATTTTAAAAAAGCGGCATATTTAAAGTGATTACATAATCCCATTCATTTATAAACTCCCTGTATAACATTATATGAAAAAAAGCATTACACATATTATCTAAAATGACTGCATACTGCTGCATTATTTTAAGCTATAAATAAATCATTTAACACAGAATGGCATTATGATCTTTATAAACTAAGTAGAGTTCCTTAACCGTTTTTTGCTTTTACTCAAATGTTCATATTATTTCACCGAATCACAAAGTATTTTATCACCACTTCTTTATAATATACTATATATATTTATCCGCAGATCACCAATTACATAGAATTTGCTGATCAAACAAATTAAATTCTCAACATAGAAAACTTTTTAGTGCAGTAAAAAGTTTTAAAATTTAATTAACAAAACATAAAATTAGTTTTTAAAATGGCAAATATTACTAAAATATTTATTTATCATACACATAAACCAATAAAATTGTTTTGTAGTATACAGAACACAAATAAAACTGAAATTATCAGCATTTGACATGTAAAATACCTCTTGTAAACAATGCAGGATGTTAATAAAAATTGAAATAAATAAACCCTATTTTTAAACAATTGATTTATATACGTGTTTTAAAAGTAAAACAAAGTTAAATATATCTTCTTCAATAATTTAATACTCATATAATTTAAGTATATTAACATAAGAGATAATCCTATAATAAACGTAATTTAATCCTACAGTTATGTAGAATACAAATATAAATTGTCTAGTCTAGACTCATTTATTATTGAGTTTATATGAGATATCTAATAAATATGTAATCTTATATCAAAAGCAATTTAATGTTACAATTAAGTATGAAAGATGACTTAATTGTCTTTGATACATTAATAAATATGTATTATATTATACTATTAAAAATTAGTATAAAAATCATTCTACAAACTAATTTATTGCGTAATAATGAAGACAAATTGTATGTATTTATATTTTCCTTATATTTTAAAACGTATTTAGAAATTATTTATTATTATAATTTGAAAGGAAAATATAGGTTTCTGGAACAAACATCAATTTTATAAATTGTCAGTGAACTGTAAGTTTCAAGGTATTTTTTTCCTTTATTTAAGTAACAATACCAAATCATTTATTATAAAACTATGTAATGTCAATAATAAATAATGTTGCCGTTAAGTAATATGAAATCGATTTAAAAATAAATAAAATGCAATTTTACTTTGCTATTTTATTAAAAAAAGAAAAAACTAAATTTGCTTGATTTGATGAAAATAAATAATATTGTAAATGGAGTTCAAGTAAATTTAATTAAATATAATATATATTGTTATGACCGCCTTAAAACACACGATCCAAAAAGTTACAACTCATTCAGTTTTTATTTTTATTATATTTGTTATTGTTTTTTACTAGTATTTCAAAAGTAAAAACACAACATTTTATTTCTAATGTAACAGTGATTTTTGTTAGTATTCTTTATAATAATTTGTACTATAATAATACGTTTATTTCTTGCCTTTCGGCCTTGAAAATTACATTTACAAATACATTTACAACTTCCCAAAATAATAAAACTTAATCCTTATAAAATTAACACAATTAAAAATATTTTCTTCTCTGTTCGTCTATTTCTTTTCTTCGTTTTTTAACTGCCCTCATCCATTCTACCCCTCTTCCGTCCCGTTTCAATATCTCATTTTTTCCCATCTGTTCTTCTCTCATTTCGTTACACTCTTTCAACATAAGTTCTATAGTTTCCTAATTTGTACTATGTATGATGTTATTTATGTACAGGTAATCTCTGAAAACCTTATGGTTATTGAGATACTTTACAACTGACTGATGTTATTCAAACATAGGCCAAAAAGAGTATGCAAAACAAAATACATTGGCATTAGAGTCATTGACGTACTTGACTATTGTAGCATGCCAGGTACGCTGAGAAAGTTAAGGTTGTACAAGTCTGTAAAAAATTGTTATTTATACACTGGCATGAGGCTTTAGGTCGTATACCATTTGCTGCGTACGCACGCATACTTTCTGTACAGCTATTAAAATGAGCGATAAGTGCAATTTATGCAATAGAAAAATTGTGAACGGGTTACCATGTAGTAAATGTGGTATAATCATACATAAAAATTGTGGAGAATTTGAAGAAGGTGCTTCAGACATTAAGTATTTTACTTGTAAAAATTGTGCACGTGAAGAAACCAATATGGACGACTCAGGCGAAACTGTTATTGAGATTTGTGACGACGTTAATCAACTACAAGTATTGAAAAGTTTAAATGAGCGACTTCTTGCTGAAAATGACTTATTAAAATGTATTTTAAAAGAAAAGGATGAAAAGGAGGCTTTACTTTATTTTAAAATAAAAACTCTTGAAGATAAGAAACAAATGCCAGTTAAACAAGTGGTGCCCATAGAAATTAGTGATGCAAAAGACGTAACTAGAAAAACAAAAATTACTAATGACATCAGTATAAGTGCGGATAACTACGTGAATAATAGCGTTAATACTAAAAACAAGGATAAACAAAATCCAACTAAGTTAATAAAGACAGCTGGCAAAAACCAATCTATAAAACCAGTAATAGGAATCAACAAAACACATAATTTTAAATCAGTACCTAAAAGAGCACATCTTTATGTATCTAGATTACACCCGGACACGAAATCTGAGGATGTTATAAAGCATTTAAAAGCAAATGCTTCCAATGTGCAATATGAATGTGAATGCATAACAAAAAATGATTATTCTTGTTCATTTAGAATTTCTTTCCCACTAAGTGAACTTGATAAAATTCACCAAGAAAATGTATGGCCGGAAGGAGCAAGTGTAAAAAGATTTTACTTTAAGCAAAATTTTCAAAAACCAGCCTCTATAATTACAAATCAGTAAATAATTTATTTAAAATTATTCATTTAAATGTACAAAGTCTCACGAATAAAATTGATATACTCGAAGTAATCTCAAATAAATATCAAACTGATGTCATTTGTTTATCTGAGCACTGGTTTGATACGAATGGTATAGAATACGTGTATTGTGAAGGTTATAACAAAATTGCTAGTTTCTCAAGAGAAGACCATATTCACGGAGGTGTTGTGATACTTGTAAGACAATACTTGTCTAATGTGTGTGCTAACATTCCATATTTTGATAAATTATCGGTGGAATTAAATTTTGAGTGCGTAGGTGTATCCATAAATAATAATGTGTGCATTGTCGTAATTTATCGTTCTACACAGGGTGAGTTTGATGTTTTTATTGAACTACTAGAAAAGGTTTTTAAATATACTTATGGAAAATACAAAAATGTAATAATATGTGGGGATTTTAATGTTGATGCAATGAAACGCAGCAATATATGTAAATCCTTATTTCATCTGTTTGATTGCTATCAATTGATTTCTCTTGTAAATGAGCCAACTCGAATATTTACTAATAAGAACGGACATACATCGCGCAGTCAAATTGATTATGTGGTAACAAATATAAGTAAGAATGTAAAATGTGATATTGTTGACATTGGAATATCGGACCATATGGCTCAAGTATTTGAATGGAAAATTAATGAAAACTTTTTTAAAGAAAACATCACAACTAATGATGAAATAAATATTAATATTAATAAATCATGTAGAATTTTAAATGACAGTAATATTAAAGAGTTTAAGACGTTATTTAATAAAGAAAATTTGAATTTATTAGATAACCATCTCACTAATATAAATCATATTTACGATTTGTTCTTCAGCCATGTGCAGTATTGCTACAACATTGCTGTGCCATATAAAACTAGAAATACAATTTCAAAATCCAAAACAATTAAATTTACTAATGAAATATATTCTGAAATCAGTAATTTAAAATTCTTAAACTGGCTGCGAAAGTCTGTAAATGATACGGCGGTTGATACTTTATATAAGGAATCAAAAAATAACTATAATATTAAATTAAAAAAATATAAAATTTGTTACAATAATAAAATAATAGATAATTCTAACAACAAAAACAAAACTCTATGGGGTATTGTTAATAGAAAAACTAATAACAGTAAAAAAGAAACTTCTATTAAAATAATGCAAGATAATTTTATTATAACTGATAAACAGAAAATAGCAAACTTATTTGGTGATTATTTTGCAAATGGTCCTAAAAATTTTTCAAATGGATTTAGTACAAGTACAGACATTACGTATAGTCAAATAACATCAAATAGCATGTTTTTTACTCCAGTGTCTAATGCAGAAGTATCTATAATTATATCGAAATTAAAAAATAAAAGATCATTAGGTGTTGACAATATTCCCACTGAACTAATAAAAAAATGTACAGTTGACACAAATATGTCTTGCTACTTAGCAATATTGATAAATAAATCCGTGGAGCTTGGACAGTTTCCAAATCAATTGAAAAAATCAAAAAGCATCCCAGTTTAAAAAAAAAATGATAACCAACAATTAGAAAATTATAGACCTATCTCTATTCTTAGCCCTTTCTCTAAAATAATAGAAAAGGCTATTTCTAATAGATTAGTTTCTTACTTAAATCATTTTAATTTATTAAGCACATGTCAGCATGGTTTTAGGGAAGGGTTTTCAACGGAGACAGCAACAAATGATATGATTCAATACATAAATAACTGTTTGGATAAAAAAATGTATGTGTTAGGAGTGTTCTTTGATCTTTCAAGAGCATTTGACACTCTCAATCATTATATACTTAAAAATAAATTAAATAATCTAGGAATTAGAGGTAATGTAAACTCATTACTACTCTCATATGTCAAAGATAGACAATTAACAGTATATCTTGATGGAGAATGCTCAGAAGATTATAATCTTGAGTTGGGAACACCTCAAGGCAGTGTGCTGGGACCACGAATGTTTCTGCTTTATATAAACGATTTACCGTCGTATATTTCTTATGGTAAGATATATTTGTATGCGGATGACACAACAATTATTCTTGCTGATCTCAACTGCAACGAATTGCAATATAAAACAAATGTAATTATTAAAGAATTTACGAGTTGGTGCGAGAGAAATCATTTGATTGTAAATCACAATAAAACAACGTTAATGGAATTTACTGGTATGTACAGATCACCTCAACAGTATATAATATCTTTAAACGAAAGCTTGCTAGAGTTCAATAATACAGTCAAATTTCTGGGTACTTTCCTTGACAGTAAACTATGCTGGAACGAACAGATAAATTACGTATGTGCAAGATTAGGTCGGTCTTACTATGCTATATTGTCACTTACGTCATCATTAAATGAATATTGCATTGTAAATATATATTATGCGCTGGTGTACTCTGTTTTAAATTATAATATATTATCTTGGGGACAGGCAGTTGACATTGGTCGAGTGCTAATCGCTCAAAAACGAATTATCCGACTAATGTATGGTCTCAAAAAGTTTGATTCTTGCAGAGAAGTGTTTGTCAAAAATAAATTGATGACTGTCATATCAATTTATTTGTATAAATTGTTTATATTTGTGTTTATTTCTTACAATGCAATAGAAAAAAATAGCAATGTACATGGTTATGAGACACGTGGAGCTAATGATCTTCGTTTAGATAGATTTAATTATTTTAATTATAAAAAATGTCCTAGATATGCTGGCATTTATTATTTTAATATGTTACCAAAGCAAGTAAAATCGTTAACTAAACTGTCAGTTTTTAAAAGTAAAATTAAACAAATTTTATTAAGTAAGTCTTTTTATAGTCTACAAGAATTTGAAGAGTATATTACAAATGAGTATTCCAATTAGTAACTGTCTTTTTATTTATTATTTTTTAATGTTTTTATTATTTATTGTTTTTATATTTATTGTATAGTGTATAGAGAGTATTTTAAACATTTATATTGTATTTTTAAATTGTAATTTCATTTTTTATTTTGTATTGACATGTGTATATGTTTCCGGACATCTTAAAACACGAATAAATATTCTATTCTATTCTATTCTATTCTATAATAACAAAGTATTTGGCATTAAGGTTATATAAGTAACAGCTCTTGAAGGCATGCTTTGTGCACTGGGATTTGAGGATTTGAGCTTTTAAAGCTGCATAATAACTGCAAAAGATTGTGAAGCTTACACTGATCAGTTAGGTTTTAAAGTTGTACAAAAGGCACATTACACTACTTAGAAGCAGATATAAATATACTGGTATTCGAGTATACGTCAAAGATGTGTTAATTAAATAATAGGTAATATAGTATACTATGTATTGATGTAATCATAGAGATTCTAGCATGACTATTAAGTTGGTCTTATGTTAACAAAAAACTAAATTGTTATTTGCACATGTATTAATAATTATGTGCAGGTTTAATTTATAAAAAAGTAAGCCGGTTCAATAGCGGGCTGTAGCAATAGCGCGCTAATGCAATATGAACTGGCACGAACTGAGCGAAGTAGAGCAAAAGTTTTAGTAACTTTTGCGCTGCAAAGTAATGCGGTCTGATAAATTAACACAACAAGTTGTTTTAATTAATAATTAACGTAATGGCACCGTGAGGTTTAGCTTTGTTGCGTTAGTTATATAAAAATAAATTTACATAACTGAGCGGTTCTAGATATTATAGCTCTTATAGCTCTATGCTTGGTTTATGTAGTTTGAGCTGCCCATATAATTTAGGTAACTGTGGGTTTATTGAAATTAAATTATTAGTATTGTAGTGATTTTTATTGTGTTTTTAGTACATTTGATTAGTTTGTTGAGTGTTGTATTGTGTCGGTATTATTTTCTGTAAAGTTAATTGGTTTTAATTGTGACTGAGATGGTTTTTTAAATTTTGTTTTAATCTTTGTATTCTTCTCAGTTGTTAATTTGTGTTAACGTTTTTTTTTATTGTTACGTTCTTTTTCCTTAAGAATTTTGATGGCTTAGTCTTTTCTGTTTTTTTTTTTGCTGGGTTTCCATATATTTCAGTCAATTTGTATTGTTTGGAAGTGTTAACTATTAATGTTTGATTTAGTTGATATTTGCAGCTTTTATTTAAAAGGTTGATTTTATTTAGAATTATTTTAATGTTTCCAAAGTTTTTAATTTGTTATAAAAGATGTTTGCTGAATGTATTTTTTTAACATTACAATCAAGAACTCTTACATAGAGCGCTTAACCAAATTCAGATACTTAGAGTATAGTTGCAAGATAACATGGGATTCGGACAAAAAATAAAATGTATAGAAGTAGCACAAAACGCTTTCAAAAGTACAAGCAAAAATTGTCAAAAAACACATTTGCCTAAGATCTTAAAGTACAATTTAAACATTGCTACATATGATAAATACTGCTGTACTGAATGGAAACGTGAACGACAAAAGTTTTCAATATGAATAAATTAAAGGCGTTTAACTTTTTGCTGAATATTGAAAAATTCAAGGATAGACAAAATTGCAAACAAAGATATATTAGCATCAAATAAAATAAGCAATCGCAAACATTTATTAGTACACAACCAAAAAGAAAAAGAGAGTTAATGACAAATTCCTCGTAAACTTGTAGGCAAATGCTCGTCTTGATTCTTATGTCATGTTTAACTTACTCTGGCGTCTAAAAAAATTCACGTTTTTGTACTCGCGGAATTCTTTATCACACTAACAATTAGATCAAATAAAAAAAGGCTGCAAATTAAACTACAAGATGATATGAACGAGATATTTCTGCCTTTTAAAGTTTAATCAATTTATTGTCAACATACCAACTATTTTTAATAAATTCAGCATCAGCTACTTCAAGGTCATTCTTTTTTTTAAAGCAGATGATTTAAAACATTAAAAAAAAATGTAATTTTTGAATCATTAAATAATGTATATTACATTTTTATCATTCTTTTTAAAAACACGAAAACGGAACCGCTAGAGAAATAAATTGCAATTAATCGGTAACTTTCTAAGACACTACCGTTTGGTGGTTTATTGTAACTAATTGCATCTTAAAATATAGATTTTTATATAAAATACTAAGCCTATACGCTCAGCTTCTAAAAATATAATAATAATTTATTATCATTACTTGAGTCAATGTTAAATTCCATCTGTTCGACTAGCAAATATTTAAAATAAAAACGTTGAATTGTATTTTTTGCATATAAACGTAATATAAATAAACAGTTGGAATTGAAACAGCATATCTATTAACCAATAAACAAATACTACAATGAAATTAATTGATATTCCATTCATTTTATCGTAGCAAACAGCTCCATATGGCGCAATATATAATTAAATGTTATGCAAGGATATATCCCAAAAACGAAGACAGACGGTCGGTATGCAAACACATGCTGGGATAATTAAATCCCTTTGTTAGACTATATATCACTTGCCGGGTATTAGAGTCGATTTTTATACATAAGCTTTCCCGAGGGTTATCAAACTTCAGGTTATAAATCATTGGCCTAATGCGCTACCACCTTTCATCACCTAACGTCCGCCTCATTGTTGTTCGCCCAGGATGATTAGCGTTTAATCACCACTTAACTGACTACTCCTGCAAAAGCTTACAAGTTTTAGAAATCAAGATGAAAAGGACTTACCTACTTAGATATATAGAAGGTAGTTGCGTGACCTTAATATTTGATAATTATTTGCGAGTTTCTGTGTAATGTTTTTTATTCTGCTTACAAATAAAAAATTATTCAGTTTTCTGTTAACATCTCCTAAATATATTAACCAAAGCTTCTATATAATTAATTATAATAGAAATATCAATAAATACAATAAAATTATTTTTAGAAAATTTGAATAAAGAAAGATTTATAAGACAATAAATATTAACCAGAATGATAGTCCATTTATAAGTAAAACATTATTTATATGTTCCATGCACGTTTCAAATTGAAATGGTTGATTATCATCTTAATAGTCTTATTCATATTCCACTTTCTCTAGTACGCACCGAAGGACGAAGAAATAATTTCAGTCTCGACTTATCATTTGGTAATGGATCCATAACTCACGTTATGAATATATTTCAGATAAAATAGTCACATATTTGCAATTGTTTGAATGGCATATCAATTAGATGAATTTAAAGTATTGAAATGAGTACATTTATTAAATTTAAACATTAGTAAAAATAAATTTATACTTATATTTTTACTTTTTTAAATTTATTAAACTATTATAATTATGTATATTAAAATGGATTCTATATTTTTGCACAACATGTACTACCTTGAGTTATAACTACACATGTAAAATAATACTGCTGTCCTACGGCTAATGTTAAAATAAATTAATAATTGTTTTGTTTCTACATCTATATGTAGATAATATCTTAGCTTGCTTTAAAAGCACTTCACAGTAATTAGACTTTTTTTAACTTACATCAATAGTATTGATCTTAGTATTAAGTTTTCAGTAATGACCAAAACTCAAAATAAAATTAACTTTTTAGACTTAACGATATGTTACAATAATAATAATCTTTCATTTAATATTTTCAAACAAACAGTCACAAATTTTCAGCCTACCATTTTATGTTTGTAGAGCCTTTAGCCTTAATCATCACATACTCAGCAAAAGGAGTTTAATAAAATTATATCAATAAGTCATAATAATGATTTTTTAAGAAAAACGATAAAAAATATTTTTATGCACTTAATTTATCTTATGATAAAAGTCAAAAAACCCATAAAATACATTTTAATAATTTATTTTGGTAACATATCCGAGAAAATAGAAAACACTCTCAGTAAATTTTACTATAAAGTAGTGTTTAAAAGTTAAAATAGTTTATTAAACATTTTATTCAACGCTTAATACCGTACAGATATAATTTTAACATCAGGAGTGTTGTCCCACATGTAATGCACAATATACATATAAAGCAAACGGGAAATTTTAAAACTAAATTTAAAGAACATTGCCGCTTCTTCAACTACGCAATTTAGATAGTTTTGCAATTCATATTTCAGAAATTAGTCATTCATTCCCAGATAACAATAAACTTAAAAACAGAAAATTAAATTTGTAAGAAGCGTTTGAAATTACTAAATAAAAAATAATTTTTCCGTAAACTTGATTAACATTCAAACCGACTTGTATAAATCTTTTTAGTTGAAATAATTTAATACACATTTTTTTTTAGCGGAATGTTCTGTATAATAATCTTTAAGTAAAAACCGTCATTTCTTTTTGTATTATTGTATGTAATTTAAATTATTTTTCATAATAATTTTAATGTAGTTTTCCATATCTCTGAAAACTTTATGCTTTCCTGTCGTATATATGTATTGTAATTTTTTTTTAATTTTCATACTCATTTGTATGACCGTCCAATGATGGCCTTGTAAATATTGAAACTAGTTACAATTTTGAAATATATTTGTGGTAGAATACATAAAAAACTAATTTTATTTATTTTATATTGAACTATCTATTAAAAAAAAATCTTTTCGATTACACTAATTCAATTTTTTTTAATTTTTTTTTTTGCAAAATTTAATTCCAATCACAGTTTCAACAATAAATTTGCAGCTTTTCACTCCCTAATACACAAAGCACTATCACTTCCACTTTCATCTACACATCTACAACAATACTATTGTACAAATACTATCTCAAAGCTTCACTATCTAACTCTAGTACTATTAAAAATGGCATCTGCAATCAAAAACATAGATCAGACAAACTGATTAAATCAGGAATACATCAAATCAATTGTCAAGATTGCACAGCTTTATATATAGGACAAACTGGTAGACCACTTAAATACAGACACAAAAAACACACACACAAAAATCACAACTTTCTTTTTTCTAAACATCTACAAATATACAAACACACTTTCAATATCAAAAACAAAAATAATATAAAGCTCTTACACTAATGTAAAAAAGACTTAAAAATGACAACTTTAGAATCATATGAAATAGACGAATTAAAAAACAATAAAAACTACTGATGCCTGAACAAACAAATGTAATATTTTAGAACCGGTCTTAAATAAATAAAAAATAATAAATCAGCACAATAATGTATATACAAATTTATTAAAACAACCTAACTTTAAATATTCATAAATTGTGCAATAATCAGATAAATAAACACTATTATTTTTGTTTGAAATTGCACTGTAAAATTTTGCTTTTTTCGATCAAACGTATAGATTGTGAAATATTATTTTTTAAAGTAGGTAATTTAATCAAAAATGTTCTATTAAACAGTTTTTGTTAAAATTTTCAAAGAACGTGTTTCATATATACCTAAAACACGCCTAAAAAATTGGTTCTTAGAAATAATATTGAGTCTAAAAAAAATGAATTATTTCTATAATTAAAATAGTCAATAAATAATTATTTTTTATATATAAAAATTAGTTTTTAATTATAAAAAAAAACAATTTTTAAAGTTTTAATAAATTTTGGTACCAGAGCCCATTGTCAGATGTCATTGTTGTCAAAGGTAAATTAATTATTTTTTTATAAATAAAATATTAAGTAAATAAATCAATTTGTATATATAACATACGCAATTAGATTTAAAAAAAATATATTTTTTTGTATTATTACATTTTTCATAAAATTTTAGAAGTGTTTTATGTATAGATAAAAACAACTACATACAAAAATGAGCATTTTTAATCAAAATACTAATCTTTGAAAAGTGATATCACACAATCTACTACGTTTGATTAGAAAAAAACTTAACAATATTTTAGAAAGCAATTTAAATCAAAAAAGTTAAGCCAAATTAAACTTAGTTTTGTTGAAATTTGACATTGTTACGGTCTTTTTAAATAAAAAACTGAAGCAATTCAAAACAAAAAATTTAATTAGACCAAATTTTCTTGAAATTTCAGGTTGTCGCGCCATTTTAATGTGAGGCTGTTTTTCGGATTTTAGACTATTTTTTTAACGGCTTAGGCTTTAAAAATTTACGATTGTTAAATTAAAAAATAATAAGTTGAAGTACAAAAGATCTGAGTTAAGGAAAAAAAATGTAAAAAATTACCTAAACTATGTGATTTTTGATGGTTTTTTTACTCCCAAAAATTGAAAGTATGACTTAAAATTAAAGCTAAAAATTTGGAAAACATGTTTTTCCGGTACCTACTAACACATATTTAATATTCTCACCTACAATCACTCCCTGATAGACTTGTTCATAATTTTATTTTTTAGTAAAATTCCAAGCCAGTGCATTCTATTTCCCATTTTTTATTGTTCTTTATTAGTTGGAACTATGTTTTTAAAAACTCATTGTTTTTAGTCTATATGTGGCTACTAGCAGTATACAAGACTCATAACTTTTATTCCTGAAGATGTACTTGAGTTTTTTGAAGGCCACTCATGTAAGTCCTAACTGTCAACCTAATTTTGCAAATTGTTTGCTTAACTTGATTGTTTGGCTTAGGTACGTATATTGGTTGACACATTCTATGGTCGTGCTATCTAACAAGATGTAAGGATCCACTGGGCTTATTATTTTTGCTTTATAGATATTCATAGGCATTTGCTATAGTTCTATAACGATTTTTGCATATATAATATATAATTTAAGCTAATAGAATTCAATTTAATTGTTAATAGTTAGCTTTAAGTTAAGAGTAACCATTACTATAACATTACTGAGTAGCTCCCAACAGACTTACAACCAACTACATATTTATTATCAGAACGTGCGTGGTTTGTTAACAAAAACAAATGAATTTTATAATAATGTTGCAGCTAGTTATTATGATATATATATGGTTAGTGAAAGTTCGCTAAGGGATGGTGTTGATGATAGGGAGGTATTTCCAGATACGTTTAGTGTTTTTAGGTGCGATAGAATTGGTCGGAAAGGTGGTGGTGTTGTGATAGCAATTCGGGATGGTTTTACATGTTCAGCTGAGGACATATCTTTAAATATTAATTGTGAAATTGTAATTGTCAAATCTGTTATTAAAGGAATAACTATTTATTTTGTATGTCTCTATATTCCACCATCTGAATCAATAGACGCATACGTAACTCTTTTCAATGAATTAGATTCTATTATTAACCAATATAAGTTTGTTGTTATCTGCGGAGATTTTAATATTCCTAATTATGTAAATTCAATTGATGGTGGCGCAGAAGATCGAAAAACGTCCGAGTTAAACAATTTTATGATTTTAAACAATTTAAGTCAACATAATAGAACACTAAATGTTAACAATCGTCTACTGGACCTAATTTTAATATTAAAAAAAATTGACTGTATTTTTGGTGATGATTTACCTATCATTAAAGTTGATAATCACCACCCGCCTCTTGTATTCTTGCTGGAACTAATTACTGATTTAAATCATACCATACATAACAATCCGAAAGTAGAAAAATATATTTTTAGAAAAGCTAATTTTAATTTATTATATAGATTGATTGAGGAGTGTGATTGGTCTGATGTAATACGCAGTAATAACGTTAACACCTCTTGCGATAAATTTTATTTGTTAATTGACCAAATTTTTAAACATTGTGTGCCCAGAAACAAATGCAGTAAATCTCATAGTCGCTACCCATGTTGGTTTAGTCAGGAAGTCATTCGGTTAATTAGAACAAAAGAACACTATAGACGATTATTTAAAAGATCCATACTTACATTCTACAATGCTCGTGTTGTTAGTTTACGCAAAGAAATTCGCACAAAAACTATCAGAGATCACAGATCATTCATAAATAATGCAGAACGATCAATTTATAATGATCCTAAACAGATCTGGTCTTACATTAGTTCAAAAAAAGGCAGTTATCGTATTCCTGGTTCTATGAATTATGAGGGTGATACACTAGACTCAGCTTCTGATATTGTCAACTGTTTTTCTAAGTATTTACTCCAAGAACAACATGTCATTAAACTCTGATAATACAATCTTTAGTTTAAATAGTATATTTTTTATTAACAGTATTACAGATACTGATATATTATTAGCTACAAAAAATATTAAAAGCAATTTTACGTCCGGTTCGGACAACATTCCAGCATTCTTAGTATGCGATTGTATACATGCACTTTTAAAACCGCTAATACATATTTATAACCTTATGTTAACAGAAGCATCTTTTCCTAAAATCTGGAAAGTAGCGAGAATTACGCCCATTTTTAAATCAGAAAATAAACAAGATATCATAAATTATCGCCCTATATCAATACTAAATAACTTTGCTAAGATTTTTGAATCCATTTTAGCTAACAAAATTTACTACAATGTTGAGTCTAAGATATCTACAAAACAGCACGGTTTTATGAAAAAACGTTCTACCTCGACAAATCTTCTAAACTTTACAGAATATATATCTCAGCAACTTGATCGGCGTCTTCAGGTTGATGTAATATATACCGATTTTCGTAAAGCGTTTGACTCAATAGACCATGATATACTTATTTCAAAGTTACATTGCTGGGGCTTTAGTAGTAGCTTAGTTAGCCTAGTACATAGTTACTTATCAGACAGATCTCAATACGTTGAGTACAATGGTTACCGGTCTGAAGCATTTTGCCCTTCTAGTGGAGTGCCTCAGGGGTCAAACCTAGGACCTCTATTATTTTTGTTATTTGTGAATGATATAGTAACCAACATCTCTTCTCAAGTTCTTATATACGCAGATAATGTTAAAATATTTAGATCCATTAATACTACAAATGATTGTTTGGCTCTACATAAAGATTTGAGGCAAATTCAACAATGGAGCAAAATTAACTGTCTTAAACTTAATATTAGTAAATGTAAATGTATGTCTTTTCATCGTAAGCAACAACCTATTCTTTATGATTATGTTTTAGATAGCGTTAGTTTAGAGCGAGTAGCTGTTATTAAAGATCTAGGTGTGTTATTCGATCAAACATTGTCGTTTGTACCGCATTGCGATTATGTGCGTAAAGATGCAATTAAAATGTTAGGTTTTATTCGAAGAACATGTGAGCCTTTTAGTAAGACTGCTGTAATCCAAAGATTGTACGAATCATATGTTAGATCAAAGTTAGAATACGGTGCAGTGGTTTGGTTTCCATCGTATGCTGTTCACATACATAAACTTGAAAGGGTTCAAAAATATTTTATGAGATATCTGTATTATAAAACCAATGGTTGTTATCCAGATGAATCTGTAACGTATAATGACATGTTATCAATGTTTAATGCAAAATCTCTAACAACAAGGCGAAATGTCATTATACTTAAACATTTGCATCAGATAGTAAACAACAAAATTGATGATCCTAATTTGTTGACATTAATTAATATCTACGTCCCCCGAATTACAAGTAGAACCGCAGTAACATTTTTTGTTAACCGTTGCAACACCACTCATCACTATAATTCGCCGATTAATTCAATGTGTAGACTTTATGCTAGTGTTCAATATTGCATTGATATATTTAATTGTAGCCAGTCTGTATTTGTAAAGACAATTTCAGAATTACTGTAACTTGTTATTTTTTTTTTCTTATTATTTTATTGTTATATTGTTATAATGTTAGTTTTCCAAATTTGACTAATTTTTTTTCTTTTTATTTGTATAGATTGCGCACTATATGTATGTTATATATCTCTTAATTTGTCATTTATTATTTAATCTTTAATATATTATTATACATTTTCCCTGTTATTAGTATGTATGTACTGTTGGGAAATAAACTTATTATTATTATTATTATTAAACTAGAATAATATTAAATTTGTAAAAAAAAATATGTGTATAAATTAATAAGAATTTTAATTTGTTTACTTACAAAATGTTGTTGTCTAATTGTTTCAGTAAAACTCACCTAAAAAAAATATAATATTAGTAAACTTAATTTATTTAAAAAAATATACCATTTGTTATTAATAAAAGTGAAATAGAATTATAACCCCAGAAGAAAAAATCTAGCGGGGTCAAACTGCATGACCTTAGTGGCCAATTCACATCACTCCTGCAAAAAATAACCTTACTCGAAAAACCGTTCATAAAGAATGTCAATTGTGACGTCCGCTGTGTGTGCCACGTTCCGTGGCGCCATCCTGCTGGAACCACATGTCGTCTAGGTCCATATGGTTCAATTTGGGCCATAAGAAATTGGTTATCATCGTTCTGTAGCGCTTGCCGTTGACGGTGACAGCCTCACCAACGTCATTTAAAAAAGAAACCAATAACACCGCTGGCCCTATACTATCTAAGCTCAAATTCTGTAAATTAATACAGATAATTAGACATTTTCAAGTCAAACAGATGTGTGTGTGTGTGTGTGTGTGTGATATAAAGATTTGTTACGTTTTAATGAACAAAAAATAGTTAAATTTAATGAATAATTTTATAAACGTTATTGCTAATGAGTGTTTATGAATACAAAAATTTGATTAAACGTTCCTTTATATTTTTAACGAATCATTATATGTTTAATGACGTTTTATGAATACGGGCGTTATTTTGATAATAAAGTTTTATCATTTGGACGTGCTGTTCAATCGTGTAACTTGCCATGGTGATTTGGCATAAGTAACTAAATAATAAACAAAAGATTTGATAGATGCTACCAAAACAAAATGGCCGCCACGGGCCGCCAAAATCTACCCGCGCCAACTAAAAAATCATTGAGTTATAGTTATTAAAATTGAAATTGAGTGCCATGGCAAAAATTTGAAAGCAATGACAATATTTAAAAATTAGCAGATTTTTGTATAAAACATTTGTAAACAATCCACTTTTGCAAAAGTTATTAAAATATTGGGATTATTTTTTAAGTTGTTAGCGCACTATTGTGGCCGAAATAATGACTATTTTATGTGCAACAACGTTATTCATATGCTAGTGTTTTGTATTTTACGTAATTTTTTGGTTATATAAAAGTCATGTAACAAATGCATGCGTTTTTTGAATGTCAACAACATTGTTTAGTATAAACACTATATAAACGTGGCTTATAGTGCGTTCCGTTTATCAATGACCAAAATCCCAGTTATGCTAAAATAGGTTAATATACAAAACGCGGTTACCAAAAATTAGTTACAAATAGTTGCAACCGTCGGTTAAAGTGCAAAACTTCTTCATATTTTAAGTATAAATAAAAGAGTTTCATGTTCTATCTTTATTAATTATTATGAATCAGATAATTAAAATAAACTAAAATATTTGAAGGTCTGTACACGTATGATTACAACCCCGGTTTGAGTAAGATAAAACAATTTTTGACAAAAATGCAAATACGACGTTATAATAGTTAGCTAATATTGACATATCTATTCATATATATTAACATAACAAATAAAAATAATTAACACTTGTCAATACAATATTACTATTGCAATCAATCATATTATTAACACAAGCAATTAAAATAAATTACATAAACTTAATTTATGAAAACAAAAATTTAGTAAAATAATTTTTAGATTATTTGTTTTATATTTATAGGTAATAAGCAACATACTTTTATTAATTTTATGCGTTCCATAAATTAAGCAAGATTTTCTTCAATCGCTTATAGCTGTAACCTAACCATCGGTTTTTTTCTGAAAACTGGAAAATGTTTTTAATTTTTTGCAAGATAGCATATTCCTTAACTGCGATTGCCAATAATCTATAAAAAAAGAAAATATTAAAAAAATATATCAAATTTATTTCCAAAAAGTTCAATATAAATTTAGCAACAATTTTGACAACAGTATTATCTACGTACAAAATTAACAGAAAACCTTTTTTGCAACTAAATATTGATTAAGAAAAAGTACAATTTTATCTAGTGGATAAACAAATTGAAATAAGAAATCAGTAATTTATAATAATAACAAAAAAAAAAATTAACAAGCCGTACACCAGGAGACCAGTTGGAAGACCACCAAAGAGATGGAAAGACAACCTACAGTCAACAACAACAGAGTCTAGATAAGAAAATAGACAAACAGAAGAAATTCTAGTCGCGCAAAGAAGAAAAAAGAAAAGTAATTTATAATTCTAAGACAAAACAAAAATGTCTATGCTAGAATATAGTAGAATTGAATAAAATAAAATAATTGTACACATTTTAATGTATTAAAAAATATATTATGATATTTTTTCAAAATTGAATTATGTACTATGTATTTCTACATCTTTTGGTGGTTTTATAATAAATATTATTATTATAATAAGAACATGTTTTTGCATGTGTTAGAACGCTTTTTAAAGCTTTTTCTCTTCTTAAATTACTATCCGGCTCTAACGGTATAGATAAAATTTAAAGTTTTTGACATTTCATTTGTTTGCTATTGTCTTACAATTATTTATTAAGTTGATCATCTACAAAAAGTTAAAACGTTTGATTTAATCTGTTGCATTACAAATGTTGTGTCATAGTATGCATCTTACCTAAAAATAAATAAATAATTATTTGTTGTTTTGTAATTATTAATTGATAGCTAACTGCAAACGATACGTATGCCAAATAATTTTTTTGTTAGTTTTGCACACCAAATTTTTTTTTTACAAATTTTCAGAATTTTTTTAATTTGAAGCTAATTTTTATAAGAAGTTGGATTTAAAAAAAAAAGCAATAAATGTTTAACAGAAAATGAAATTTTATTTATTATTGGAAATAATATAAAGTTTATTTTGTATAAAAAACAAACAAAATCCATTAAACCAATCAAAAAATTGATTCTTGTTTAAAAATAAATATTTTCTATAGCATCATTAAAAGACCAATTATTATTTAAAATTTAAATTGGTAAGTTGTATAAGTATTAAATGTTACTTGATTAGACAAATATGACCAGTATGACTTAACACTTAGTTAGATCTTAAACTGCGTTATTAAGCTTCAACTAGTTATTTATTACTACTTGTCTTTGTATACATATTAATTTTAGGTGTTAGTTTAGTAGTCAAGATTACAAATATATATAATATCCTTATAAATATTATTTATGTTTTTCTAAAAAAAAATGTGCAGGATTTGGTAATAATCACTTAATTGGATTATTAATATTGCTAACTAGATTAAACGGTCATTAATATTTGGAATGTTTTCATGATTGTTTCAATGATTTTTCTTGCCTTTGGCGGTCTGATAACAAATGTATTTTTTATACAAAAAAATGGCAATATATTTTTGTGTACAAATTGTCTTTACGGTTTCCAGATTTAAATATTTAAAAGTTTTTCTGTAAAAAATAAATTATTTAAACAAATATTCTTGTTAGTTTTTTTGTTGCTTTTTAAAACCGGATTATCAAGCTCAAACCAAAATAAAGTTCAAGGTCGTAACTTGACTAATCTAGTTTAAGAAATAAATTTAGTGATCTTATATAAAAGTTACAATACCTATTTATTTTGTGTTTAATAGATCATTTTTGGGTTTTGTCGTTGTAATTTAGTTTTTAACTAACGTATTATTGTTGAATCTTGCTATGACAAATTTATTTATATTGTATTAAGTATCTGAAATAAATGTTTATTTGGTTTAGGTTATTGTCACATATGTATCAGTGGCAATAAAAAAGATGACTTGATTGTATAGTTGTTGATAACGCCAGGTAAAATTTTAATATTCTAACAATTAAAACTAACTAATCATAATCATTGCACATTTTTTGTTTTTCACAATTACAATTGTTTAAAAATCTAATTGCTGAATTAGTTAATTTATTAAAAACTCTCTGTCTTAATAGGAGAAAACTGCAAATCTCAGTGAAAGCATTCCATTATACATTTAAAATATGAACATTATAATTGCATGCAGTTAATCATGTTGTACAGCTTGGTATTTATTTTACATGTACGTACTAGAAAAAATACACACAAAAATAAGAGCCTTATTTTTCCATAAACCATTGCAAATCGTGTGTGCTGAAAAAGCGGATCTCAATTCATCTGTCCTACCGCAGGAATAAAAATCCCCGTTACTTGAAGAGCGTGCCATTAAAAAGAAAGTTGATAGGAACATCTTTATCTTTCCAATTCCCGGCTCCAGCACCAACCAATGTTTTATCTTGAAGTCCTAATAGATTTATTATTGCTAAAGGTGATTCACTAAAAATTCAGGCTAGAATATAAACTGTTAAACAAATGAACGTATCATCTTTCTTGATAGTATAACTTGATTTTTGTTTCTGTACTAACTTTGCTGCCGATGCTCGTGCTTTAGTTTTTAAAATTTACGCTAGAAGAATAATATAATAGCTTCCTGGCACATTGTTTCCTAATTCAAGTAAAAATTGCTTCCTGTATAAGAGTTTTATTTTTATGTAAACTTAAAACTTAAACTGTTTTCAATACTGATTGCAGTTTATTATTTGTATTAAAATGATCATAGTTTAATCCGTTCTAAATGTACTGGTAAAAAAATAAATCAATTATCAAATTATTTGTAGAAGCAGCAATGAAGCCAAAGTTGCCGTTTATGTTAAAATACTACAAATCAAGGTAGCTTTCGGTATGCTCTTAACTGCAAATTGCAATTCTCTTTACTATACAGTTTAATTAGTTTTATAATGTAGAACTATTATAATCTTTGTAAATATAAAAAAAAAATGTACTTTTGTTAAAATAAAATACATAAATCGTTGCAGTTTGGAACTTTTTAGAATACTTCTACTGTCTGGTCCCAAGTTCCCAAGAGGACCATTGCAACAAAGCGCCCTAGTACATTTATTCAACCGGACAAGGCAATGAATGTGTAAAATATTTTTTATAAAAAGCTGTAACAAACTCAATTCAGGAACTTATGTAGAAATCATTTTCAAATATAACAAATGTCCTCCGAATATTACATAGAATTTTTGTGTATTTAGCTGTTAGGAAATCGTTCAAAGTCATTTGATTCTCGATTTACTTGTGATTTATTCTTGTTATAATGTATATTTAGAATAGAAAAATAAATTGTCAGCTTATTAGAATAATAAATAGGAACATTGAGTAATTGATTTTAAGTTTTTTTTTTAAATTTTATTTTAATTAAGTATAATGTTTTGTATTATTTTACAAAGGTAGATTATTTTTTTAAATTTAAATTATAAACTTGTTAGTTTCAAATAAATAGATTTTTTTTACAATTTGTATGTTTTATTCATACATCTTTGGAGTAAATCAAATAAAGTATAAATAAAAAATTATATGACAATATGATTAATGACAAATATAAATTAAATAATGTTTGTAAAAAAAAATAACTAAACAATTTTTTGGGAAAAATATTAATACGATATTAAATAATTCAAATAATAATAAATCACAATTAATGAATTACATCTTTTAATGCCAATAGATATTCTTCTTTTTATTTCGGTGCAAACAATAGTTTATAAATTTATTAGATTGTTTCTAACCATTATTTGTAATTTTTTTTTTTTTTTTTTAATTTATTGTTAAGTGAAGCTGGGAATAGTCCAACACGCACATAATTTTCTAATAAAAAAATGACATAATATGAGTTTATTAAGTTTTTAATCAGTTATACCATTTTATTTTTTGCAATATTACCTTCATTACTTAAAAGTATTGCATTTTTAAACTGTTATATCGGTAAAAAAATACTGGAAATCTGGCAGAATTTGTGCTAGCAGTATATGTTAAAAATCACACAACATGTGTTAATCAAAAGTCTGTGTTGTTTTCTAAATGCATGTAAATTTTGTACTATGCTTATTGTGACAGTTAATGACACCGCCTCTGGTAAAAGTACCTATGTTGGACTACTAATTGAAACAAATAATGTTGTTCAAAAAGCTATTGCAAAACTACTATTTTTGCAACATTTTTTTGTTTACAATCTTCTAAACAAAGTTTTGAGAAACTTGCACACAAGTTGCAATTCTTCTGGAACTAATATCTGGTTTGTCAAACACTGCATAAATTATTTTATTTTTTTTTATAGCGTTGTATTCAAAATTTATACCACCAGTTTAATTATTTGAAAATATTTTTTTGGTATTTCCAAAATGTTTTACATTGATGTTGCAAAAACCAAAAACAAAAATAATGCAAATAACTAGTAAATATGTTTTAGCTGCCATGTAAAATTATGTTTTCAATAACAGTAAAAACTTTTAACCAGTTTTCAAATACCGTGATATCAAACCAATTTAAATCAAAGTTTCTACTTAATAACCACAACCACAACGACTTAACTCAGGAACAAACTAATTGCCTTTCTGTTATTACTATTTAGCAAAACCACTGGAAAAAAATTAAATCATAATGTTTAAAGACTCTAGTTAAATTTTTACTTGCAAAGTTACTCCTGATTCTAAAAAATGTTAGATTAAACTCAACAACAAACAAATTCAAATTTCAATTTGTTTACTTTTTACAACAAAAAAATAAAAAATGAAGGAATAGATTGATAAATTGTTTGGTGTGTCAAAAATATAAAAATAAATTATATCAACTAAATAAAATATTGTAAAATAACTTAAAACAATGTATGTAATCAAAAATTCTTTGCTATTACATCAACTAGATTAGTTTTAATTTAATTATATTTTTTTATTTAGATTTTTGTTATTTTTAGTTATATATACTTTTAAATAACCCCGAAAAGTAATAAAACACAGTTGTTTTACCATAAGGGATGAACCAGTCATTCAAAGCCAAAATTTTAGCGTTTGAAGCCAAAATGCTGGCTTTGAGTAGACAGTTTTTGTAAAATAGTGTTTTTGCTAACTCTCGTGTTCTGAGCTCAAAATACCTTATTTCCACCTATTTTAAACGTAGGGAAACTAACTTTTTAGGATTACTGATTTTGCGTAATCAAATTACCTGTTCCGAGACTACCCTAGTTTATCTTTTATAAAACTTTTTTCCTAATCTACCTACTATACTACCTACCTAAAATGTATTATATCATAATCACTTGTTCTGGAACGTACACAATTTAGGGAATTGGTTATAATTGCATATTTTTTAAACTTAATCTTTTCGATCAAACTATTTTAATATAATATTGACAAAGATTTTAAAGTAATCATAAAAAAACTGTAATAATTTAGGAAATTTTAATGTACATAATACTGAATGGTTAAGTCATTCATCTTTTACAACAGTATTTGGACAACAAGCTATAATTTTTGCTGCTTATCATAAACTTACTCAACTTATTCATTATTTAGCAACTTACACATTTTTCTTGTGATAGACTTGTTAGTAAACTAAGATTATTAAATTTGTATCTTTCTACTACTCCAGAGATTACAACAACAACTGTTAAGGCTGCATTTGAAAATTTTAGTCATTTTCTAGTTACTTCTGTTGTTAAAACTTGTATCTTCTTATTACTACCAAACCTAAACCACCGCGCCTTATCTGTCATTATACTAAAATAAACATAGTAAAAATGAAACAGTTTTTAATAATTTTAAGTTTAATTTTTATTGTTTATATTCTGAGAATCTACACATTGCAGCAGAAAATCTTAGAACCAAAAATGAATTTTTCAGTTTTTGACCAACAAAAGTATTTGTACTCAATTCAGACAAAACGGGTAATTAATAAAAAGCTAACAGCATTTATCAAATACTGTTATAAAAAAGCTGGTTAAAACAAATCTAATTTTTAAACATTCCATAACTAACAAAAAAATTTATAAAACATTAAACTCATTGCATTGTAGTTCAAAACCATATTTGCTAGAGTTAGATAGTAGAGTTACTATCTATATATCTAAATCTTCCTATTGCTGTACTTACAATGCCGGCTAGTGGTAAAGTAATGTCTAATTTATTTTAGACAACGGGTTGTCAATATCTTTTTAAATTAAATACCAGAAAAATATCACATGTAGAAGAAATTTGACTTATTATTCCTAAAACATTTGCAAATCAATAAACTTTTATTTTGATTAAAATATATTTGCTTTATCATACAAATTATTTCCAAATTGTTAAAATGAAAATGTTCAGTATATACCTTATAAAAAAAGACAAATCTGATTCTTCTTATCTGTCAATTGTTTTTTTTTTAATATTTTAATTTTTACTTTGTCAAGTTTCCAAGAAAATAACTTTATATCAGATATTTAATATAGATTTTAATTAAAACGTTTAACAACAGATTTTTTGACTTATGTCACAAATGAAATTTTATTTAAGACAATCATGAAGAAAATCTTGCAGTAGTTCTAAACATTTCTAAAATATTTAATAAGTTATGGCATCTTGATCTTGTTAACAAGCTTTTTTGTATAGGTCTTGATAACAAATCTATAGGTTTTATCAATAGTTTTCTTAACAATTTTGTTTAAGATTTTTTTTTAATTTATAAAAATTCTCTCTGTTAATACTTTTGCAGCACTTTTTATATTTTTTAAAGACCATTTTCACAAATATGATCAAACGTTTTAAATTTAAGTTAGATTCTATAGCACCTATAAACAAAGACTTCAAAACAATATTTAAATAAGGTACGTTTAACATGGTCAATTTTAACCATAAAAAAATCATTTTTTTACTGTTTTAAAATCAAAATTTTAGTACCAAATTTGTCTTCTTGGTGTTAAAATTTCACATAATGTTCTCTAAATTTATCATATTGTTGATATAGGTTTGAAAGTATCTACAAGCCTAAGAATTTCTAATAGATGTATAGTAAACAGTTTTTTACTATTGCTCAACTTTTGCATATATATATATATATATAGATGTAAAACAACTTATACTCCTCCAAAATATATACACGCTGATAGTACTGGCCTCCAGAACGGAGGCAGGTACGAAAAACTGGAGGCAAATACGTTTTGGTGTGTATATCAATTTATTTCAACATAATACTTTACTAGAAGTCATTCTACAAAATTTTGTTCGGTGACCTTTTCGACTCATATACATATACAGTTATACATTGTAGTACATTAAAGTCAACACTACGTGGCGCTATGCTTTTATACTGATATACATATTTTGTTGCGGGCCAGTAGAATAAGCCTCCTCATAAGTTAACGTTCTAATACGCCTCTTACAATTGGCAACATAGCAAATACAATTTATAAAAATAATTATATACTTTTAATATATCTAAACGGTTCACGTTGTTTATTAGTTTTGTATAGAAAATATGTAAAAATAAAACAGAAAATATTACTCAACTTTACGTCCAATGAAACAAATAAATAACATTTTTTATAATATATTATAAACATTTTTAAAATTATTCTATCGAGGTATTGTGCTATGTAGAATAGATTTTAAAAATATTATAAAATCGCAGATATAATACTATTTAATATTTCTTTAATAATAAATTTTATTTTTAAATATATTTTTTTAAATAAATTAAATAACAATAATATTGTTTATATTAGTTTTAAAATTTATAAAAAATTCTAATTTTAGTCTTGTTTAGTAAACTTGACATCATTTGCATGTTAAATTAAAATTAATTCTTTTCAGTTTAACGCTAGAGAATTGCCAGGTTTAGTCGCACTGTCCTGTGGGGGTGCTACTAGTAGTATTATTATGGAAAAATATTAAATCCTATCACATCTACAAAAATATCGGCAAAATTTTTTCTCTAGAAAAATATTGACACTTACATCTCCGTTTTTAAATTAAAATTGGTTCTTATGGGACAAAACCCAACCAACTCAATATTCAAACGATAAGATTTTAATCATCACTCTTTTATATGTTGAACTACAGACAATATTCTATGTTTTCATGTTTTTGTTTAAAGATTTGAAGTTATAATTAACGAGTAAAAAATTAATAAAGAACTAATTAAAAACGCCACTTTTAAAAAATGATTTGCGGAGAAACAACTTATTGCATCAAATTTTTACAAATTTAATGACACATAGTGGACTTTCTTCTACAATGTGTGAAAATTTTATTCAATTATATTCATGCGTTTTCTTGCTGAGTTTGATTCTGTGAAGCCTTATAATAACACAACTATTCTCCCCCCCCCCCCCTTAATTAAAGTTATCATTAGTTTTTTATCAATTTGATTAAATTGTTAGATCATTAATTACGGAGATAAATATAACTATTCCATATTTACATAATTAAAATTTTGGTACAAATGAGGTTTTTTATGTTATCTAACTAGCTATAACAATAATATACTATTGCAAAAAAAAATTTATAGTGTCATCTTCAAGTTTAGTTTCAACTGATTAATATTTGAACACAAAAAACGCAGTAATTTTTTTTTACAAAAGGCTGTAAAGTTATTTTTAATATAAACCTAATAGCGTGCGGTTGATGATCTACATTAAGGTTCTAACTAATTTAATTAGGTAACTCATTGATTGCTAGTAGTGACATGTTAAAAAAGGTTGACAGCGTACGTGTTGGTATGATATTCAAACCAAGATAAGTAATTGCTACTAGCGTTCTTGGAGTCTTGTAGCATATTAGAGATGTTTAGATTTTTGTAGAGAGATTTATTGGTGATAAATATTGAACTGTTTGTAATTGATATATCTTCAACTTCAGAATGTTAGAAACTAACTATCTCATAGTTAAGAACAGTTGGCCCATACAAGTTTTAAAGTTTATTTTAAGGTACTTTGCATTGGTAAATTGTAATAATTGTTTGCCGGAGAGTGACGGTGACATGCTGAAATTTACTTTGATTGGCCTTAATTTTCAAGGTTTTAAGCTATTTTTGGATATTTAAAAAAAAAGTCTGAAGTTTCTCAGAGACAAAACTTGGAATTTTACTAACTGTTAGAATGACAAACGTAACTCTTGAAGGTTTTCTGTAAAAAGTAGATATAGCACCGGTCCAAGAATACCTTCCTGTGGTACCGCTGATTTGATGAGGTGTAAGTTAATTACTTTATCTTGATGTTTAACCATAAAAATGTTTTGGTTAGGTATCATTATAATACATAAAATGTGTAATGGGCAATTGCGTTTTCAATTTGCTTAAAAATCTCCTGTGTAAGACTTTTATCAAAGGCTTGGGTGTTGTCCAGAAAAGCAACCAAACAATATTTCTTTTTTTTTAAGTTTTGTTAATTTGCTTTATTACCCAGTAAACCTACTCTGTAGTTGTGTGTTTAATTAAAAAACCAATTTGGTGATTTGGAATTAGAGAAAATGCTTTTAATTTCAGTCTTTTCAGAAACATATTTTCAAAGATACATTTTAAATAAACTTATTATGCAACAGAAAAATTTTTCTTTCACAGGTTTATCAGAATGTTTTGTGCCATTTTTCATTGAGATTGAAAATGTTCAGATCTAAGTAGTATAGCATTGAAAATATGTGTGAGTGCTTTTTGCACATTTTTTGGAAACTAATTCTAATTGCTGTAACTTTTTTCATAGAAATATGGAGATCATAGCCATGTTTTAATCACTTGTTTGACTCACATGGTATGATGGCGTTAATAAACAATGTCATTGATAAAGGTATTCCAAAACTGATGACTGCTTTTTGTCTGCTTGTAGTAGTGGTAGGTTTTTTAGAAAATTTTTAATTTTTTGTTTTTTCTCTAAGAGTAGGCTTTTAGCGGGTTGTTGTATTTAGTTTTGTTTTGTGGATTTCTAGTAGACTTCCATATTCTTCTATTTATTAGTAGTGCTTTTTTAAATCATTTCGTAGCTTGTTTGTAGTGTTTGTGGGTTCCAAAACTGCTTAATGCTTAAATGTTGTTTTAAGCAAGACATTTTAGGTATATTTCTTTTTCTATTATGTTTTAAAACTGGTTCCAGTTATTTTATTGGTTAAAATATCTGTTTTTGTTTATGGTGTATGTGTGAGCTTAAGTAGATTAGGACAAGGAAATAGTCTGAAAAGATATTATTTTTTTACTTGCAGATTATTTAAGGGATAACTTTTGTATACAAAAAAATGGAAGACATTTGTTTTTTATGTCACATGGCCAGTGTGTAGTTGCTTTGGGCTGGCTAAGTTCTAGGTCTCAGCTCTGAAAATTATGTTTGCTGCACTTTCTTATAGACTCTGATCATGAATGCAGTAATTTTTGGTACGTTGAAGGCAGTTGAAGGCAGTTAGCACATTGAGGCATGACTTTTGTTTTATTAACTGATTTTAATATGAATTTGTAGTGTTAAAGGTATTGCAATTCATAGATGATTAACTTGTTGTTACTTTCTGGTTTGAATGATAGAAAGAACGTTTTTTAACATTACATAAAAACTGCGTTCTTGGTTTAAATAAAAGGTGTGAACAGCTGCTTGATATTTTAACACATCTTTTGTCGACAATTTGGTTATTATTTATTTTTAGATTAAATTTTTGTTAATTATCCTGATTGTTGTTTAGCATATTAATAAATTATTTAATGTTTGCTACTGCTGGGATGTATATTGGTGGAGGTTTTATGTAATTAAGTAGTTCTTTTGGTGGTGTACTCTTGTTTTTGAGTTTATTACATGTTTGTAATAATCTATTAATAGCCGTTGTTTAACATTCCACGGTTTGGTTTCTGAAGTGTTTTTACGTTTAAACGTATATTAATTAATAAATAATAACAAAATAAATTAAATAGATTAAAATAAAATAAATATCAGTTTAATTGAGGCAGGGATCCATTCATGAACCGGTAACAAACAGTACAGTGTAGTATTTATTATTAGTGGTTAATTGTTTTGCAACATGTTTTTTTAATAATGAGAGTTAAAATACCACAGCTGTAAGTCACCGCTTAAAAAACGCTATAATGTAGAAACAATTAATCACCGGTAGCATACTATAGTTGTTGTAATGTATAATATGTATACACCACATACAAAATTAAAATCAAAACATCTTCAAATAACTGTTCGTACCTACATTCAAAATTTTTTGAAAATAACTATTTATTGTAGACTGTGTTACGGTTTCAATATTTATATAATCTTATACACACAAAAAAACAACTAAACTAAACCACTTCCTGAATAAAACAAATAAATGCCTATTAATAATAGAAATTTACAAAATACGATATATTGATAGTGGCAACATTGGCAGAGGCGTATTCGACATTTTCACATATATATTTTATACAACTGGAGCCTAAAACGATGCTTTGGCATTTGGAGTTCTATTGCTATTATTAATATACCAATTTTTTTGTATATAATTAATGTTATATTTCTTTACCCCTCTTTGTGCGTCCTAATGAAGAATATTTTAAATAACTAAATTCAAAAAAATACACAGTTAAAACTATTAGATTTAGGGTGGAGGCTAGGTCGCCTTATGTGTGTACGGAGGCGAGTAAGATAGCTATGCATATATATATATATATATATATATATATATATGGGTAATTCCATTACTTTTCGACCTTTTTGAAAAAGTCGACCTCTTGGATTTTGCTCAAATTTTCAGGGATCATAATATAGATAAAAAAAATGAGTTTCCTAAAATTTTAGACCTTAGAATATTGTCTGTTCAAAATGACACACATTTGAAGGTTGAAAATTTCACAAAAAAACGTCTTTTTTTGCTTATTTTGTATCTCAATTTTTGAACCTCTGAAAAAAGATAAAAAGGTCCACGATGGCTTAAATTATTCCTTATTGCATGTACTTTAAAACACATATTTGTATATTGAATTTTGAAACAGTTATTTTGATATATCAAGCTTCTAACATTATTTCAAAAAAACACGGAAATTTAGCAAAATCGTAAAATTATGCTTTCTTTAAACCGTTCTAACTTTGTCAAATCTTAACAAAATTTGATCCTCGAGGTCTAGATTTGGTCGTGTTTAATCTTTGTTTAAAGTGATCACACGAGACTTATAGAATCATTACGTATACACCACTATTTTGATGTTGGAAGTTGCACATGTTTTCGCAATCTTCAAAATTTGTAATTTTCAAGTCCCAAAAAAGCTCTGTCACCCTATGTCGATTTTAGTCAAAATTTCAGTAAATTCTCTTTAGACCATAAGAAAAAAGGTCATCATTATGAGAAATGGTATATTTGGA
This sequence comes from Tachinus rufipes, assembly GCA_963932245.1. NCBI lineage: Eukaryota > Metazoa > Arthropoda > Insecta > Coleoptera > Staphylinidae > Tachinus > Tachinus rufipes. The sequence continues at coordinate 75,668,540 of OZ010744.1, forward strand.
TTTATCAAGAGGTTTTTGGTGGTCAAAAAATGTCAAAATCGGCGTTTTCATAAAAAAAACTTTATGATTTCAATCAAAGACTCAGTTGTAAAAATGTCTCTATTTGTGTAAATATATTACTTTTTATATCCATAAATTTAACAAGTATATCTGTATAAATTTGAAAAAATACTATAAAAAAAAAAATCTCATTGGATACGTTTGGAATTTTAGGTAAACTTCATAGCAACTGAATAGAAAAAATAATATATTTTTCAAGTATACAAATTTTCGTATATATTACTTTACATATTTATGTATAAAGGTTGATTTTTATTAAAAAAATTAATATTATTATGGTAATTTGTATTTTCTGTCTAAATATTGAATACATAAAATTAATTGAGTTTTCGTTTTTTTTGCATCTTAAAAGTAAATTCTTTTCTTTCTGCCTCAAATGAAGTGCGCTTCACTACCATTCTATTTTCGTCGACAGGTATAAAGCAATGAAATTTTCTCGTCCCTTCTAATATATTCACGTTGTTAAATCTATCTTCCAAAAATCTTCGTCGTTTTTGAACTTCTGTATTAGAAATCCATAAAACCCTATTACAAAGTTTTTATTTTTATTTAATTCCACATAACAATATTTAATGTATTTACTTAATACTGGTCTTATCTTTGATAAAAATTCAAACATCTCTAGTGGCGTCGTAATTTGTTCATCTGGAGGAGCTCTTAGACAATGACGCATACAAGTCCGCTTACAACAACCACCAATGCCATCACAAGGGCTCTTTCCATGGCTTGTTGCAAAAAAATTATAGGAAAGAACTTTATATTTAAAGTCAGATTCGTGCATACAAATATTTTTTAGATGATTCCTAAAATTTTAAAAGATCAATAAAATTTTATTAATAATAATTGCGTAAAATATACGTAAAAAACAATAAGCAATTTTCTCACTTGTTTTTATATTGATTTGGAGCTCCGTCGGAAAAGTAAATAACTTTTTTTATATGTGGAATGGTTTCCTTTAGAATCTCCGTTATTTTCTCCATAAAAAGATGTACTGAGTACGCAAAATGATCTTTTGTATCACTAATAATACAAAAGCTTTTACTTTGCAATTCGTCAGAATTTAATACTCTATAATAAATAACAATTGTATATAATGTGGCTTGGGAATTATTGTAATAGAATCCTTGCACTGAATTCTGAATTATAAATGAATAATTTTCTGCAAAGTCCATAAGGATTATACAAGTATCTAGTTCCAAATTTTCTTTGCAATGACACAAATATTTTTTCTGAGAATCTGCAATATATTGGTGAATTGTTAAAGCCCATAGATCACTAAAAAGGTTTTCCTTAAATTCTGCAATCGGCTTTGTGATGGTTTCCAATGACGCTCTACTACCTTGATTCACCCAATATTTATACGAGATATTGTCTTTTGTATAAAATGTATTTGCGGTAACTTCTCTGATTTTATATATACCTGGACACTCATTGCAATCATGTAGCATACATTTTATGCTATTTGCATTGCAGACTGCAGCTTCTAATAAATCTTTATATCTCAATTTGTTATCCCAAGCAGTCAGTTTTAATTTAACATTTTCGTGAACTTGGCAGACACATATGGTGTGACTGCCAGGGTCTCCTGCAACAAAACATTCGACCGGCTTCAAAGACACAAAAAAAGAAAATTTTGGCAAAATAGTTAATTTATCGCGATACTCAAGATAAAAATTTTGAAACAAATCATGTAAAGTATAAAGGAGCAATTTTTTTTGTAAGGTGATCTTGTTTCCTTGAGAATCCTTTACATTTACAAAATCTTTTTTCCCAGGAAAAGTGTAGCAATTTGCTTGATCAGTATAATACTTTTGAATGCATTTTACTGTTTCTTCTGGAATTTTTGAGTATTTTTTTCTTTGTTGATTTTCTCTGGAAAAAAAATTGTTCAAAATTATAAATTATTCATATCAACAATAGTTGATAGAATATCTAGATGATTAATGGACCAAAAAATATAGAAACTAAGTTTCATTTGATTTAATTTTGATCATTTCAATTCAATGAACCAATATTTATATGTAAAATTGACATTGTCACTACAATACTGAATATAAAAAATAATGGCTTACCAATATCTCGATCTAATTTGTTTAATTTCTTATACAAATAGTGCGATATTTTAAAGTGATTTGTAATTTTCTGATAATTCCAATCGTGAGGCAATAATGAAATAATTTCCAACTTTTTTGAAAATTTTGTCTCTATTTGATATTGCTTTTGTAAATTAGCTAACATTTTATTGAAAGCATCACTATCGGAAATTAACTTTTTGTAATTATTGTTTGATTCTGGTAAGGATATGTTTAAACCATTAGATAGTTTATCGTTGAATGCTTTAAGTACCTTCTCAGCTAAATCTACAGCAGTTGACTTTTTATCACTAATTTGAGAACAATTAATTGGTTCAATATTTAATGACTCCAAAATATTTATAAATTCTGCTTGATTTTGGCTTAAGCTAATAAATAAAGAACCGTCTAAGCTTTGATTTAATAAATTAGAGCCATAACTACTTTGAGATAAAAAGTTATTTTCTTCTTCATTTTGATCTATATTTTTCTCTTGCAGTTGAATACGATTAGATCTACGGGAAGCTACTTCTGCTATTTCACTAGTAGTATATGTACTATTTTCAAATTGATCAGTCTAAGTAAAGAAAAAATTATATTTATACGTTATTATAACATTCTCATTTGAGCACGTCAATTTCTAATAGGATTTTTATCATTTAATTGCTGGATGTTTAGATAAATGACAACTCTTACAATTATACAACAATCAGTTAATTCCAACAAAAAATATAAATTTATATACAACAAGAAAACAGTGATCACTAAATTTTAATTTTCTATTTTTTGATTTAAGAAATTGAACTCAGATGATAACAATATACATCAAAACTATCAGTTTAATAATTATCAAAATAAATGTTACCTTTATGGAGTTTTTCTCAGTCTCAATTTTGGCTTTGAGTGATTTAACGCAATTGCAACACAATTTTTCGCCTGGTACTAAATTCACTTTAGCATATTTTATCGCATCCTTATAAAAATCAATATCAATAATACTTAATTTTGAATCTCTTTTTTTTTGTGTTGTTGATATGGATCGGAACAAAAACGAATTTTAAAAGAGAAATGATCTAAATATTTATTTTTGTGGTGTAAACAAATTGTCCCTGCAACTATTTTCTTATATCCTTTCAATCTCAAACTCAATATCAATTTTTCATCCACCTTCAAGTCTTGAAGATTCAATAATCCAAAATTTCTCGTAAAAGTACGTTTATTGCATTCCGATTTTGTAAGCGCACCAACACTACACGTTTCCATTTTCTTAAAAAAAAGATTGAAAAATCAAATGTTAGAACTATTAATACAAAGTTGTTTTCTATATTTTGAAAATGAAAAACAATGTTAATGGTTATTTTTTTGATATCATAATGATGAAGTTTTCCAAAACAATAGCGGAGTACAGTGTCATACACGAATACAATTTTATATATATCCAACTATAGATATATATACACAGAAATATTTGAAAACATCATTTTATTGTATAGTTTCAAGAGTTTATGCGCAGATTGCAAATTCACGTAGGTAAACAATAATGGCAGCGCATGTGCTCAGCTGATAATAATAAAAAATATTAGAGAAAACTTAAGAATTGACCATCCACAACAATAAACAAAATTAAAGCAACATATAATTTTGTAAGGTATTTTGTGCGTTCTGTATATCACAACCATAATCACCGGCGGTTAGGTTACGGCTATGATCGGTTGCTGAGTTATTATTATTATTATTATTATTATTATTAGTATTATTATTATTATTAATATTATTATTATTTTCATTATTGTTATTATTATTATATCTTTGTCATTAGCGTTAATTATATTTAATTATTAATTTGTTTTATTTTATTAACACCTCTCAGCAGCTAACAAATGATTCTATTTGTTATAAATGTCTGTAATAAGCATATGTTTATTAATTAGCTGTCTGTAAGTTTAAAAAAAATACATTTAGCTACAAAATATGTTATTTTGTTGATAGTTTATTAGAAGTTGAATAATAAATTAATTACCTTGGAATCCATAACTAAAAAGTGCACACAACGTTACAATCAATAATAAACACACAAGACTCTAGAGTCTAGAGTAACAACATGTGAACCATTTGTTTACTTTTGTTTGCATTTCAAACTTACCGTCATGAGTAACCATGATTTATTAAAATTTATCACTGTTATTTTACTGTAAGGATGGTCGTAACCGCTTGTCAACAATTTCAGTTTACCGCGTTCCATATATCAACCTGTTTGAAATTTTACAAAAATTGAAATAATACTGACGAGTTTTGTGATTTTTTCTCATAAAGTATATCAATATTATAATAAAAGTAAATGAACATTATACATATATACGAGACTTTGTGTACTTGATTAATGAATATATTATTTTTTCTATTCAGTTGCTATTAAGTTTACCTAAAATTCCAAACGTATCCAATGAAAAATTTTTTTTATAGTATTTTTTCAAATTTATACAGATATACATGCTAAACATGATTTATGGATATAAAAAGTAATATATTTACACAAATAGAGACATTTTTACAACTGAGTCTTTGATTGAAATCATAAAGTTTTTTTTATGAAAACGCCGATTTTGACATTTTTTGACCACCAAAAACCTCTTGATAAATCCAAATATACCATTTCTCATAATGATAACCTTTTTTCTTATGGTCTAAAGAGAATTTACTGAAATTTTGACTAAAATCGACATAGGGTGACAGAGCTTTTTTGGGACTTGAAAATTACAAATTTTGAAGATTGCGAAAACATGTGCAACTTCCAGCATCAAAATAGTGGTGTATACGTAATGATTCTATAAGTCTCGTGTGATCACTTTAAACAAAGATTAAACACGACCAAATCTAGACCTCGAGGATCAAATTTTGTTAAGATTTGACAAAGTTAGAACGGTTTAAAGAAAGCATAATTTTACGATTTTGCTAAATTTCCGTGTTTTTTTGAAATAATGTTAGAAGCTTGATATATCAAAATAACTGTTTCAAAATTGAATATACAAATATGTGTTTTAAAGTACATGTAATAAGGAATAATTTAAGCCATCGTGGACCTATTTATCTTTTTTCAGAGGTTCAAAAATTGAGATACAAAATAAGCAAAAAAGACGTTTTTTTTGTGAAATTTTCAACCTTCAAATGTGTGTCATTTTGAACAGACAATATTCTAAGGTCTAAAATTTTAGGAAACTCATTTTTTTTATCTATATTATGATCCCTGAAAATTTGAGCAAAATCCAAGAGGTCGACTTTTTCAAAAAGGTCGAAAAGTAATGGAATTACCCATATATATATATATATATAAAACCTATATGTATTTTTGTATTAAATATTGTTTCCAAGTATGGGAGAAGCATTCAAAACTACACTATCTTTTCTAAACTTGATTCAAAAACTAGCTATTCGGATCATTGCCAATCTCAAGTTAACTATTATCTTAGATACTTTACAACACAGGCGTAATGTTGCAAATCTATTCAGTTTTTATAAATATTTCTTATGAAATTTTTTAAACAAAGTACAAAACGTATTTCCATCTAAACAAATAGTTATTTGTACTACATGGCTTGATAAGAATTTCAATAAGTATTTACTGACAGTTCAGAAATGTAGAAGCAAAACTTTTAAGGGGAGAGAATAGTTGCGCTATTATAAAATCAAATAATAAATTTTTACACATTATAAAAAAATCTAATCTGTGCTCTTAAACTTAAAAAAAAAAATAATGCAAAAAGTCGATTCTTCACAATTAATTTTTAAAAAGGAAAGTTTTTATTTAGTGTTTTATTAATTTGTTACTCTCTAAATGTAACTGCAAATCTTTAACCCAAAAAATTTAGCCAAAGAATATTGTATGTTGTTCAACATATAAAATAAGTAATGACTAAAATCTTATTGTTTGGCGTTTTGTCTCATAAAAACCAATGTTATTTTAAAACCAGCGTTGTACTTAATATTTTTTTAGAGGAAAAGGTTGACCGATATTCTCGTAGATGTAATAGAGTTTTAGTATGTAATGTTTGCTAATAATATTTTACTTCAACAATACTACATGACTAAACCTGGCAATTCTTTAGCCTCATGAAATATTTTTAACCGTGTTATTGACACATTTAATAAACTTTAAAATTTAGTATTTTCCGAGATTTTTAAGTCGCAAATATTCAAGGTCTGTGTTTACACACTGCTTAAATTTAAGTCTTCAATGTGTGGCTTGTTGAAATTCAAATGTATTTTTATGTTATAACTAATTAAGTATTTTGTATATAAATAAAAAAAAAATTTCTAATAAAATAATGTTTTTCTAATTCATTTAGCATATAATGTTGTTTTGTTTTAATTTATTATTGTATTTGTTTAGATACAATTATCTATTTTTTACATTCTAAACTGTTAAAATGACTCTCAAAATTATTATTTTTCGGTACATAAATTTTTCCTTTTTTTATCTATACAAGTTTTATTCTTTGTTGTAGTTGTCTGGTTTCAAAAATAAATTGCTTTTGTAATGTGTTAATTAAAATAATATTATTATGTTTTTTATACATTGAAGTAAATTGTTAATATTCGGACCGTCAAAATTATTATTTTTCTGTATATAAATTTTCCTTCTTTTATCTACACATATTTTATTCTTTGTTGTAGTTGTCTGGCTTCAAAAAATGAATTGCTTTTGTAATGTGTTAATTGTAATTAATTTAAAAAAAAGATTTCTTTCCTGTTCTTTTGCCTTTAGGGATTATTTTTTTTTGCATTGAAGCTCTTGATCTTAATCTTAATATTTAATTAGTTTTCTAAAGCTCAAAAAAATATCTTGTTATTATATTTATTACTTTTATGACTAAATGCTTTTTATTACTGTTATTTTTAGTTGTTTAATTAAAACCTTTTACCAATTTAGTGGTTTGTTATAGTTGTCAGTTTTAATTTGCAATAAATTTTACATAAATTGCATAAACTGATATTTGCAAGTTTTTCTATGTATTCTTATTATCTTATTGTATTATTTACATTAACAAAAACCGTGAGAAATCAGATCAACATAATAAATATCAATTTTTAAATAATAATTTAATACTTTATTTAAACAATAAACATTTAAATTTTTGTATATGTGTTTAAAGAGTAAAATAAAACTGAAACAATTTTATTGCGAGTATTTCTTTATTGCACAGAACACAGAAAACAGACAAATATCTAACAAAACACTTTAAAATTTACAGTAATATTAAGGATTTCAGTATTTTCATTATTTATAATTAATAAAAGTATTGAAACCAATAAAAAAGATTTGAAACCTTTTCTAAAGTTCAAACTAAATATATTGCGGCAAATATATAAAAAATACGAGCAACTTACAACGGAATTGCATTAAAAACATATTTTTATCAACAAAAAAATTGATTTTTGTTTGTTTATGTTTATAACAAAAGTATTAAGTTGCTAGTTTTTTAATTTCATTTTTAGTTTATTTATTTTTGTTTCTGGTTGGTATCATTTGTAAAGTTATTGTATAAAATAAAACCTTATATTAAATTTACTTGTTTTGTTTTTTGTTATGTAAATGTTGCTTTTTCTTAGTATTTATTTATTACTATAGTTAATAAATTTTTTTATTGTTGTAAAGTTACTGTTTAAAACAAGACGTTGGTGAAACTATGAATTGTCATCTGCTAAAATTATAAATGTTTTCAACTTTTAAAATTAATAATAAAAGTATTTTATAAAAATTGTTTTTTTATTCAGTGTGAAACACATACATTAGTAATTTGTATCCTATCATCAATGTGCTTACCATCTAACTGTTCAAAAAGACAATTTACATAAAATTACAATAACTATTATACATTTTATGTACATATATGTTTTTAACTCATTAAAGAATGTAATTAGAACCTTGTATATACTATGTCAGTTGTTTAAAATGACCTATTATGATAAACTATATTATTTGGGCTCACTGGTGAGACACCCTGTATTTATGTTAAGCTATATTACCTTCTAGCGACATTGTCTAGTTAGTCTCTAAAAAAATAAAAGAATAGATAAAAAATCAGATCAAGAGATCACACAAAAACTCATCTACAATAAAAGAAATAATAAAACTTCTGCATTAAATTCTCGTTTAGATGAAATGTTGTTTCGTTACCGTAAAAGTTTGATGTGTATTGATTCAGTTCGGTTTGCATTGTTACGCAATTGCAATAGTATCTAAAGTCATTATTTATATTATACATAATATATTTTATAATGGATTTTTTATGTACGTATTTTTCAAATAGCTACTTATTGTGGGTATACTTATAAATAGAGAAAATGTGACATTTGATAAAGCATTCTTGAGCAATTCACGGAAGGCATTATCTTTGAAGTAACTTTTTGTAAGGTTACTGTATTCAAGTGAGTTAGTAAGTTGGAAAGTTTCAGGCTATTCTGAATTTATAATATTATATTTTAGATAAATTGTCAGTGTATTATTTTTAATCCGTTGTCTTATATTACGTTTTATGTATGATTTGTTTTTCTACTCATTATTTAAAAATGTCAAAACTAATTTAAAAATGTTTCTAAAAACAAACAAAAAAGTATTACGGTAATTGTTTTTAAGAATTTATGCATTGATTACAATAGGGAATACGGTTTACCTTTAGAAGTTCTCAATTTCAGCTTTCATTAATTCTGCCGTAGAACTATCGACAGTCTTTAAGTCCTTTCAGCAAAGGTATTATTCCGTCTCAATAGTTTATCCAATTACGTTATAGTATGTGCATCTATTCGAGTGTAAAAATTCATTTGATCTTACTTCAAACGGATTTTTTTTAATTAACAATATTTTAATATTTAAACAAACTATTTATTAATATTACCATTTCATAATTAATTCTTACTTATAAACCTTATTTGTGTAATACATAAAAAAAATAATCATAGTTTGAGATAATATTAATAGTGGCGTTATTTAATATCTGCTTTTGGAGTGACTTTGCTTATTACAGCTTTGTGTTAGCAAGAAACTTTATGATATTACAATTAGCTCTATGCTACAAACATGAACACGGTGTAAACATAGCATTAAACGATATTATGTAATTCTAACTTAAACAAGTAAAGTACAACAATATGTATTACAAAATCATTAAATGTTAATCCGTAATTAAATAATATACATAGTTGTTTATATTTTCAGTTAAGTGATAAAAAATGCGTTGCCTGATCTATTAAAAATTCTAATTGTTATCAATATATATTTGTTTTTTTAATATATATAGATATCAGACAAAAAAATATACAATTAATTTAACTTAATTATTTTTTATCAGATTTGAAAACAAAACTAATTTAATTAAATTTCACTTTTACTTTATATATTATTAAAATGATTGAAATTGAATGCTTTGGATAAGAATCAAACTGGCAATTTCTGATACACTTAAGTTACCAGAGCAAGTAGTTGATATCTGAGTACAATAAAACAATATCACTGAGACATCACCAATGTGTCTGTAATTATGTAAGCATTATTATAGTAAACCTTTACTCTCTTTGATACAATAAAGCTCTAAGCAAAAATGCACTACAATCATTAAATTTCTGTTGATGATAGAAAGAAATTATACAGAATCGGTTGAAAAAATTTTAGTTTCTACGCTGAAAAAAACTTGTAACCTTGCCTAAAAAAATAAACAAACAAAAAAAAAAACTGGGCAGAAAAAATTACTTAGTAAATAAAGCACATTAAAATGGGGAACTGACATGTTTAAACTATTTATGTCAGCAAGTTAATGAGATTTATCTATTATGTGCACTTTTACGCAGACCAATATTTATACCGATTAGAAAAAATTTGTAAATCGACTATGCATCATCAGCTAGTCAACAAGTGCAGAAAGATTATACACTACAGTAGATACTTGAAAACAATTAAAAAACTATCTGGTACACAAAGAAGACAAACACAAAAGAAAGCAAACTTTGCTACTTTTGAGCAAATAATCTTATACTATTTAGGCAAAGATGGCTGCCATCGAGTGGTGCATCAAAGTCATGATCGGAAAAAAACAAAACCTGATCTGCATATACAGCCTACAGATAACAAGACCAGGGGATAAAAATAAACTTTATGGCAAATCAGCTTGCTAAACAAGAAACAAAAAAAAACATATTAGACCACAACTTATTTTTGAGATCCTTACAAGACCAAAAAAAAAAAAAATTCTCAACAATTGAGTCGTGTTAGGTTGAAAAAACTCACATGACTGATAACCAAACACTGTAATTTCAACAAACATTTGCACAGATGAAAAAAAAAATTATGCCGCAAGGGTAGGAATAAAGATGAAATTCCGATATACTTGTTAATTGAATGCAATGTTTACAAACAGAAACGCACAGCATCTTTGGCAAACACAACTTAACCAAAGATGTGATAAAGAGAACCCATTGGCGAAAGATACTAGACATCAAAGAAACGGAGCTGCTAAAGAAGTAAAACATTAAAACTCACCTAATAAGCCTTTCTTCTAGAACAAAAACTGTAAAATGCACACAATAAAAAAGAAGATCCAATAAGACTACCAAGCAAGCCACCTCAAGGTAACAAAAGAAAAAGGTGAGGGTTTAGTTAATAAAAACCTAACATTATGAGCTGTCCAGTGTATTTTAAAGGTTTTTTTTACGCAATAAAACCCTTTTTAGATTAAAAAAACATTTGATAATAATACCTTTGCATTTATTAACACAACAATTAAAAACAAATGCATATGACCTCTTGTTAAAATTTAATTAAATTCCATGCTCAAAAATCAAACTGTAACAAAAAATTACATTATACAGTAAGATTGTAGCATCTAAAGTTACTGGCAGGTACCCACAAAGCCATGTGTTTACCTCTACTATCATATTTTGTTATGTAGATTGAGCATGTTTATTTATAACGGGAGCAATAAAAACTTGCACAGCACCTATAAATACACTGCATTTAGTTATAGAAGCAAGACAAACAACGTACTAACTACAAATAAATAAAAGTTTATATATTGGCTTACAAACCGGGAATAACAAATGTGTTACCAGAAGAATAAACACTAAACATAAAATCAGATTTTATGTAAGTATATTGCGTATAGAAATTGTACAATATGATCATTTTGTTGCGAGACAAATGAACACATAGAAAATATGTGGGTGTAACTAAAACAACAATTTGACATATAACAGATGTTAAATTTAGGAATGGCACCAAAGACAAAATATACATAGGCTTGGACCAAGAGACGTCAACCACGTTGTATCTGGGTAAAAATGCCTGAATTTTTTAAACAAAAAAACAAATGTCATTAAAAATTGCGTTAGAAACATGATTAAATCAACAGATCAATAACCATAATGTTAAACAGCCAAACTACTCTACAAGCAATACACTTGCCAACAATAAATTCTAAATTAATGATAGACTGCATAACGGAAGCATTAGCCACAAACAACAAAATAAGTCTGATATGTAAGAAGAAAGATTAGTTTATTAAATGTATCCTTAAAATAATCCAGTTTTCTTTTTCTTCTTTAAGTGCCTATCCTCTATGGATGTTGGCAATTACATTGGTCCACTTTAATCTGTTTTCTGCTGTTCTAAATAATGCCGTAGATGTCATTTTGCAATGCGCCGTAGTACCGTTTTGTTTGTCACGTGATAAACCTATGAAATCCTGAACATGCACCAATAACACCATATCTCAAAGGCGTTGATGCGTTTGCAGTAGGCTTCGGTGAGGGTCCATGCTTTTGCACCGTATAGTAGAACTAATAATACATAGCATCTAAGAACCCTAAGTCGGGTATGTCTGCTGAGCAACATGTTACATAGTATATCCTTCATCTTGTTGAATGCGTTTCTTGCCTTCTTGATTTAGCATCTTATTTCCCAAGAGTAATCCCATTTTTTATTAAGGGTACATTCTAAGTATGTAATTGTTTTAACCATTGGTAACTTTGTATTGTTGGCAGTAAACCAAAGAATATTTATGCAGTTTTTGCTGATGATTAGGATTTGCGTTTTCTTGCAGTTCAACTTCATTCCGTATTGTTTGCTCACGTTTGTTATGCAGTCTATCAGTCTCTAAAGTTCTTTGGAAGTATCAGCGATTAGAACAGTGTCGTCCACTTATCTGAGGTTGTTTATTGTTTTGCCGTTTATTACTAGACCTTTCTTTACGTTGTCTAATGCTTCTTTGTATACCTGTTTTAAATATGCGTTAACAGCACTGGTGATAGTACACAACCCTGACCTCTTCACTCTAAATTACTCGGATATTTGGTTTTCTACCCAAACCATGGTTTTTTGCTGTAGGTACAGATTGGATATTATGTCTATGTCTCTGTTGTCGATTTTGCTTTTACGTAGAATTGCAATAAGTTTGCTATGTTGAACTTTATCAAATGTTTTCTCAAAATTAGTAAAGCATGCATATACATCTGCGTTGACGTCGCGTGCTCTTTAGATGAGGATTTGTATGATGAATATTGCCTCTCTAGTTCTTAGTTTTTTTCTAAAGTCAAATTGTGTATGACTGATGTTGTCGTCTAGTTTTTTATATATGCAAATTTGGATGATATTGAGGAATACTTTTAGAACGTGACTCATTAAACTGATTATTTAGTGTTTTGAGCATTTTGTTGCGTTTGCTTTTTTTGGGAGTGGAATAAATGTAGATATTAGCCATCTTTTGGTCTTTGACCTTCTGTGTAGATTTTGTTGAGAAGCGTAATCACCAATTTTACTTGTTTTGGCTCTAGTAGTTTGAGCATTTTTCCGTGTATCTGATCTGACTTCAGAGCCTTGTTGTTTTTTAATCGGTTGATTGCTGCTTTAACTTCTTGTTAAGTAATAAATGGCCTTTTGTTACCCGGTGTTATGGTCATATTGTTTACAACTATGTCTCCAAAAAACTCTTTTATATATTGTTTCCATCTTGTTAGTATTTTGTCAGTTTTTGTGATAATGTTATTGTCTGAATTTAAGATTACGACCCCCTCCCTTTTGTTGCTTGCTTCTTATTGCTTCTTTTATTTTCTTATGGAGATTGAAGCTGTCGTGTTTTGCTTGTAGTATTTTGATTTTGGCACATTTCTCTTGTAACCATTGTTCTTTAGCTTTTTTAATAGTCTTAAGTACTTTTTTGTGCAGTTTTTTATACATTTCTTAGTTATTGTTTCTATATTGCCTTTTTTCTTCCATAAGATTTATTTTGTTACCTGTCATCCATTTTTGTCTTTGTTCGGTCTTTTCTGGTTTCAGTTTGTCTTCTGCGACCGTAACTATCGCTATTTTTATTTGATTCTACAGTTTTTCTGTTTGTACTTCAGGGTTGCTATTTTCAAATAAGATGTTTAGTTTACTATTTATCCTGTGAGTTTTCTGTCGAACATTATTTTAGTTAAGTTTTGGTGTATTAACTTTTTTTGGGCGTTTCTTTTTGATTATTTTTTTCAGTCGTGTTTTGGTGCGAGTTAGCAGAAGGTTATGATCTGATAGAATGTTGGCGCCTGGGTATGTTTTGACTGAGAGGATTGGATTGCAATATCTTCTGTTTACCATTTCATAGTCAATTTGATTCCTTACTATTCCCTGTTGGTTATTGACTAAAGATCTCCAAATGTAGAACTTTTTGGGATATAGTTTAAAGTAAGTGTTTATTATTGCAAATTCCATTTCTTGTCAAAATTCTATTAGGCGATCACTTCTATCATTTCGCGCGCCCATTTGAAATCTGCCCGCCACATCTTCTACTTTTGGCGTTCATGTCCTCTATAATTATGTTTACTTTTTACCTTTTTGTGTGTTTTTTAGGGCAGTTTTTAGTTTATAGAATTCTTTGATCTCTTGTTCTGTGCTTTCAGTTGTTGGTGCATATAGTTGTATTATGTTTAAATCGAATGGTTTTGCCTTTATTTTTATTAATGCTACTCTGTTTGAGATAGGGATAAATCCTTTAACAGCATCGTTGTCTTTCTTGTTAAGTATTATTGCAACATTGTTCTTGTTTCTACAGGTGGTATTTTTGGAGAATTATATGTAGTGTCTATTTACACAGTTCTCTTTATTTGATCATTTTGTTTTGCTGCATCCTACTTTATCAATCTTAAGTCGCTTTATCTCATTTATTATGTTTGCTGCTTTTTTGGCTTGTTGCATGCTTTGCACATTCCAAGTGCCAATTTTTTTTTTTTAGTTATTTCTAGGACATCCCAACTTAAGGGGTGCCCGGAACTGAGTGCCTTTGTTTGATTTTGTGTTTCAATTGTGATATTTTAGAAAATATTTGTAAGTCAGATAGTTTCCAGTTGCTTTCCTAACTGTATGTATAAAACAAAAAAACTGTTATTATTTTATAGATCAGTAATCAAAAAATCTGTAGTAAACTTGACACAAAATGCACCAACTTGTTGAAAAACTGTGGATCCTCTATGCCACGAGTGTAGAAAACAAAAACCGTTACACCTGCTATGCAACGTAGTTTTTTTTTTCTGCAAATACAAGCTAACCAAAGAAGAGTTTAAAGCAGTTTATTGGCAAAAGTTTCTAAACTTTATTGAAGAAACAAAACTACTAGAGAAGTAATAACCAAAGTTGCACAAGAAAACTGAAAGATGTGCAGTGCACAGTTAGCAAAAATTTCTAAAGTAAAAACTTTAAAGGAGGTTGTGAAAAATGTCGTTTTGCATAACTAACAAATAATGATACATATTTCCAACAAATATAATCGTTGTTGCACAAGCTTTGGTGATGTCATTTATATAAGTGAAATAGGCATTTGTAAGTTGTACACTATACATTTTCTGCAATAAATTAAAAAAAATTAACAATTTTATAATGGTTCTATAGTTTTACCATTATAAACGTTGCTTATAAGCATTGAAGAGTAGTGCAATTCATACAAGTGGAAAATTTAAATCTAGTGCAAGTTGTACATTATGTTTTTTACAATTAACGTACTTAAAAAAAAATTAACTGTGCATTATCTAACATGTATACTTTTTCGTAGCATTAACAATAGCATAAATAGTGTATAATATTATTAAAAAAATAATGATTTAAAAAATAAAAATAAAATAATTACTGTCGTTAAATGCTGACTTTAAAAACTTTAGATTTAATCATTTAAATAATTTTATTTCTTACTAACTTGACTGAACTTTTAATCTCACAGAACAAAAAAGTTTTGATTATCAATATTATTTACAGCTATATATTTTATTATCAGTTTTATTATTAATCATAACAATTAAAAAATAAATTATATAAGATTATAATTTTCTTTCAAAACTGAATTAATTTTCTTAAGAAATTTTAATCTAATTCCCAAACAATTAAGCATAATCGTAGAACAATTAAAACGACAAGCAATTCCTACTCGTTATTCAGCGCAATGTAAAAGAGTTTTTTTTTACCCAGCAAGTTCCTCTTGTAAAATGATATTAGTCTGAATGTATATTCCGTTTCAATTAACAGTAAATAAGAAAGTTTTGTTTAATTCCTATCTGCCTCTAGAGGAGATTATTAATTCAGGGAATCTCGTACTTGTTCGTGTAGCTGATAAGTCTGCCATTATCCTTCAGCAAGTTTCCTTTTCCATCGGTATTCGTCAGGAATACAAAGATTGTTTTTTGTAGATCCAACGCTATTTCTAATAGAATCAAATTAGTTTCTCCAGTTTTATATATTTCATATTTATTGACTTAAAAGTTAAACTGTGAATAATAAACTACACACAAATGAGTTGCAGTATTAAAGTATTATTGCCTATTCTAAAGTGAATTAAGAATGTGTGTGTGTTCTATTTCACATGACTTTTTAGACATTGCAAATGTTTTACATGCAGTAACGATTTATTCCACACGACAAAATATCTCGTTTACATTTTATGCACTTTTACATAAAATTACCATTTGCACATTTATACCTTAAATTTCTTTGTCGTATGATTGTACAAGCTGAAATAATATTCGCAATTGAGCTTCTTAATACGTTTACACAGCTATTCACATTCATTCAAATTAAAGCTCATTTGCATAATTAAATACTGATATGATCTCCTTCTACCTTTCGTGTGGTTCCTTTATAGTTAATAAACTCAAATTATTAAAGTTCTGAACATATTTGTAATGCAGCCTAGTAAAACAAGTCATTGTAGCGAAAAGTTACAAGTAAAAACTTCAAAGGTTAATTAAATAGGTACGCATAAGAATGCAAATATTATTTTCTGTGCTTTATTGCTAAAAGACTAACAAAATTCAATTTGCAACAGAACTTTTCTATGTAAATAAATCTTCAACAAAGATATTGGATATGTTCCGAATGTGAGAGACATCAAGAAATTTCTTATGCATAATGTAGCATCTTTCAAGTTACATTTCCGAGTGCTTTAGCGGCATCAAGGGACCTATCCCATGTATTATATTATTTATATTGTAAAAAAAATTATTAATTAATTTTTAAATATTTAAACATTTAAAACCTCAAAAAAAAAACTTAATTGTATAAATAAAACTAGATCTATTTAAATTGATTTTTTATTTACGTGTGAATACAGTCATAATAATAAATTAGTTTTAGTTGAAAGAGGTGGGAACAGTGTAGTGTGTGTGCGAAAGATTTAGTTTAGCTGCGGAAAGTGTTGTGTTGAATTGAAGAACTAAATAAAAATTAGAAAAAAAAAAACAAATAAAATAGGAAAAGGAAAAAAAGATTTTATATAAAAAATATCAACACTAGAAAAAGCAGAGAAGGGCAAACTGGAAGAAGAAGATAAAACTGATAGTGCTGTGTCAAAACTGGCAGAGAATCTGAAGGTTAATTTAAATGTGAAAAAAGTATTTAGACTGAGTACAAAGATGGAAAAAAAGCAAAAGAAAAAAACAATGGTTAAATACCAAAAAGCGTGTCCACAGAAAATGGTAAGTTTCCAGTAAAAAAAAAACATTTTAGAAGAGGTTGAAGGTAGTTCAAAGTAGCAAAAAAAAACACTGGTCAAATTCCAAAAAGGGCCTTGACAGCAAATAATGGTTTTGAATAAAAAAAAAACATTTTGAAGAGATCAAAAGAGGTCTAAAAACCAATAAAAAAATGTAATATGCGGAATCAACAATGGGAATTCTATTCTAAAACGTCGCAGGACTAACCAATAAAGAAAAAGGTATTTGAGATTACATTAGAAAGTTTGACGTAATTAAAATGGTAAAAACCTAGCTGGACAAAGAAAAGTAGATAAAAATGAAAGAAAATAAGCCACACTAGTACAGATAGGTTTGTCAACCAGCACTCAACAAAAAAGGGTAGGGCAAAGGATGGAATAATTACAAAAATACGTAAAAAACTAACCCAAAAAAATTATGAAAAAGTAAATAAAAACGGGTTATTACAACAAAACTTTAAAATGATTACATTGTATACTAAAAGAATAAAAAATATTTAAAAATCATTAGAAATAACATTACAAAAAACAGACAAACAGAGATTGATAATAGAAGAAGATTTCAATGCAAGAATTAGATCAAAAAGAAAAAAAAAATTAGACATTATATCAAAAAAAATAATTAAAAACTCGTGAAGAAAATAAAAAAAAGGAAAAATAATGTTAAAATTATAAAAGATAACAGGTGGGACGTGTTAAATAGAAATATAGCAGGAGATTAACAAACGTGGCAAGAAATAAAAAAACTTAAAGTTTCATATCGCACGAAGATGAATTTGGAGCACGACGCTGCAGGCGGAATGCTCCAAACGTCTAAGTGCAATATGGGCATTCCACTCGAGTTGTACACTTTTCTACGAATAATAAAAATCTAAAAATCATTTAAAATCTTTCCAATTAATCATTTAACATTATTTTATATTAAAGTAAATTCAGGTTATGTTTGACATCTGACGTTTTGCATAATTATCTAATTCAGAACTATCTATAATTTTGGTTAAATTATGCTGTTAAAATATTTAATTAAAAATTTTGACATTTTTCAAATAAAAAAACCATTTGTAACTAATCATAGACTATATTGTAATAAAAACGGTAACAAAAATACTTTGTGCTAAAATAATAAAAGAGTTAAAAGTGCTTTACAAAAATTAAAAAAAAAATCAGAAGGATTTGGGTCAGGAATTGGATAAAGAGAATTTATTGTTTTATAAGTTTTTTTTGTTTAAAAAGTTGCATGCAAGTTGCTGCTTGTGGCGTAAGGAAAGGCAAAAAACAATTAAAAACAAAATTTTTGTAGTAACTCGGATGCGAGGTACTGACTTTGAGATAAAAGTGCTTTACAAAAATAGAAAAAAAAAACAAAACGATTTGGGTCATGAATTGGTTAATTTATTGTATTATATTTTTTGTTTGTTTAACAAGTTGCATGCAATTTGTTGCTTGTAGCGTGGTAAAGAAAAGCAAGAGGCGAGTAAAAACAAAAATGTTGTACTAACTTAGATGCAAAGTACTGACTGGCATGTAACAGGAACTTTTATGATGCAGTCACACAGTGTACACAGTAACAAACTGTTGACCGCCAGCAGCGGACAAGTCAACACCGAGCAAACGTCTCAACTCAAGCCCGATTGAAACAAGTCTGCAGTCCGGAACACGCAACAGCAATAAATGCAATTCTAATTCCACAAGCACAAATCAACGACGGATGATTGACGCGTTTAACTACAAGTCAAATTATCCAACTAATTAATTTAACTAAATTATTTAATTAGATTTGGTTAATTAAGTAATTTAATTTTTTTCTAGAATAGTTCCGTCAGCAGCGAGCGATCCAGCAAAGAAGATGACCGACAGCAAGGTACTTGCTTACCTCTATGTTGAGTTCCAGAAGATGCAGCGGCAGCTGGCCAGCCAAACTGCCAACTACAGAAGTCTGAAGAAAACCATTATCAGAATGGTCGAGGACGACTCCGAACGGATTGACTGAGTACCGGCGACATCAAGCAAACCAAGCTTGACCTTACCGAAACCCCTTTTGTCTTACGCATAAACATATCCAAGAAAATAAGGACCAGTACCGCCACCTGCAACGCGGACACCATAGCGCTGGTCAACAGACATGACAACCAGCCCGACAAATCATTAACTTCCCCGGCACCGACCTCTCCCACCGAGGTCATAAAGATGAAACCTCTACTTGCTGCAGTCAAACCTCTGACTACCTTGTTCAAAAAGCCAGCCAAGTAAAATGTTAATTTCAGCTCAAATCTTCTGCACATGCAGCGGAACCGGCGCCTAGCGCCTCACTACTTTTAGCTAAAAATTAGCCGTTACTTCGATTATTGCAAACAAGTAACAACGGTTTTGCCAAGCTGGTTACACAGTGCAAACTAGCATCCAAGTTGACCTAGTCAGTTACTGCAGTGCAGCTACTTGCACCGTATGACCGCACCATACAAGTTACTGTTCCTCGTTATTATTGTATGATTGGGCCACACGGTGCTAGTAGCTGCACTGCAGTAACTGACTAAACCATTACGGATGCTAGCTTGCACTGTCTAACTAGGCTTTAACTGACTAAGTCAGCTCGGATGCTAGCTCGCACTGTGTAACCTGACATTTAAGGTAAAGAAAACAACAGCATGGATAAGAAGAACATATTTGCATGAAGCAAAAGAGTTCTAACGTTAGTGGAACAGAGGAAACAGCAAGATCAAAAAACATCATAAAGTAGTAAAACAAAAAACTAACAGAAGAGATAATTGTCACAATAGAAGAAGAAATATAAAAGAATTAAAAAAAAGGACGAAGAAAATAAAAAATAATACGCAACCAATAAAAAAAAAATAAAAGATAGAAAATAAAACATCTAAACTTAAAAAAATTTGCAAAATTTAAACAAACAAAAAAAGATAAATAAAAAGAGCAAAAAGCATTTGTAGAAGATATGATTAATCTCAAAGTAATGGAAATTACAGAAACATCAAAGAAAAGAAAATATATGAAAAAAACATATTAGTATTAGATGTTTTGGTCAAGTGTGGATAAAAAATAGATTGCAAAAGTCCTACACACTATCTAATAATAGCTCCAAACATCATAAAAAAAAATAAGTCAACAAAAGAATCATAATAAAAAAACTAAATTTAATAAAAATTAAATAGAGTATTATATAAAGAGGTCAGAAATAACAATGAAACAGAATAATCAAACTGACCATCAAAATTAATTTAATAATTACAAATACAAAAATTAAGCACAAATAGCTTATAAATATACAAGAGTACAACCAAGCAGAAACAAAAACAAAAATAATAATAAGCTACTTCCTTGTAAGTAGAATCAAATAACAAATTTAAAGTAAAAAAAAAACTGAGAAAAAAAATAACCTGCTAAAAATAAACATAAAAATATGAAAAAAAAAAACAAAAATAAATTAATGTAAAATAAAAACATATAAACTCAAAAACATAAAACAACAAAACTCACCTAAAAATATTAAAAATAAAAAATAAAAAAGAAGTAGATAGGGTAGGAGTAAAAGAAGAATAAAAAAGTTTAAAAATAATCATTTAAAAGCAAGCACAGAAAACCGCGGGCAATTCAACTAAAATAGTAAATAAGAAATAAAATAAAAATAAACATAAATGAAATAGATATCTAAACACAAAAAATAAAAAAAATTTATATAAAAAATACAATGAAAAAAGAAAAAAAGTAAAAATAAAAATTTAAAAAAACCTAAAAAAAAAATAAAAAAAAAGATAAACTAAAATGATAAAATAAAATATTATGAATATAAAATTAAAAAAGAAAACATAATTACAGAAAAAGATAAAATAATAGAAAGATGAAAACAACAATTTTAAAAGCTGACTAAATTGAAAAAAATAAATGAATAGACACCAGAAGTAAAAAAAAAGTAAATTAGATAAACAAAAACTAGAAGAGATACATGAATAAGAAATAAGAAAAGCCGATAAACATATGCACACTGCATTTTAACTACTCATAAGGAAGACTAGAAGGTAAATAACTATATTTAACCCATCTGATTAAGTACCCTATTGTCGACTGTAATTTTAATTAAATTATGTAAATATGTATAAGAAATTAACATAAAAAAGCAATTGTTATTATTATTATTTAAATAACAAAACAACAGATAAAGAATTTTAAACTGGAGTACTGGAAAATAGTAGTAACAAAAGTTATGTTTGTAGATACTAGCTATATTAGCAGACAGAAAACATACAACACAATATAAAAATTTTAATTAAAAACTATCCAAAATAAATATGAAGATAAACATCACTAAAACAAAAAGTATGATAATAAATTTATAAAACAAAACTTAACAGAAAATAAATACAATAAGTAGAGCAGTTTAAGTATTTAAGGTTAATAATAGAAAACAACAGAAATATACACAAAGAAGGAAATTATGAAAAATGTTTAACATGATAAAAGAAACACTCTAAAAAAAGTGAATACACAAAATAGTGGAAAAAACTTTAAATAACACAATAACAGTAAAACATAGACTATAGCAGAAAAACAGAAGGCAAGAATAAATTAAAAATTATTAGATTTATAGTAAAAAAGATGACAAAATACAAAAAAAATTATGAAACACATGCAACAAAAAAAACTAAAAAAAAGATCAAGAAAAACATAAAAGAACTACTCGGTAAAAATTTGAGGTATTATAATAAATAATAATAGTCCAAAAGTTGCGTAAAAGAAATGCAAAATTTTTTGGAAGTTTGATATTTCAAGATTGATTTCCATTTTAATCATGAAAAACTAACCTAGAGTCAGCAAGTCTGCTGTTGGGACACATGGCGCTGAGACGCTTGGAAAGATGTAAAATTAAATAGCACCTTCAAATTGTTTTAGGAAAACTCAAAACTCGTATATCATTAGTTAATCTAATCAAAAACACAAATCTAATAATCAGACATCAAAATGACTGGACCCATAAAGTCAGCGCTACACTATACATGTCAAAAAAAAAGTTTGCGCAAATGTTTTCTCAAGGCTCAAATATTGCCAAAACATTAATTTAAAGTATAAAAATCAGTCAGCAATTGCTAAATTATTTAATTGAAGAGTTCAGACAAAGTGGTATACAAATTCCAGCTTTTTGTGACAGGAACTAGAAGCAGCAGCTGCGTGCAATGAGTCATTAAAAACTGAGTCAAAGCCAGAGTTGTCAATCATACGTCCCTTTCACCTAAAATAACAAACATGCTTTTTGCAATACTTGTGAAAAAGATTATCATATCAGTGAAGAACATGGAGTAAATCATTTAAAATAACATGATTGATTTTGATTTCAATTATTGTTATAAATTTGAGGTATTAGAAGAAGTTGTAATTAAAAGAATTGATGACATTTTTTCATGCTCAGCTCATCAAAGAAGCCGATACAAAAATCATTCACTATGTATGTCACATAGATTATGAAGTTAATGTATCAATTAGATGTTCAGACACTGACTTTGTCGATCTGATTGGCAACATAATGAAATTGAAAAATATTTTGAAAACTTGAATCAAAGAAATATCAATGTTACTCAGCTATATAAAAAATGGGAGAATCTTTTTGTGCTGCTCTTTCTGCATTTCATGCATTTACGGGTTGTGATTTTAACTCAACAGAAAGAAATCAAACCACCATACAATTTATTGAAGTCGTCAAGCATAATTCAGAAAGCATACATGAATTTGAACTAAATGAATGATGTTATTTATTAGCAAATCTCCAAAGAAATTAAGAAATTTGTTTTCCTTTTATATGGTTTGAAAAATATTTATAATGTTAATGAAACCCGTTTTATTTTGTTCAATAAAGCATACACATTTATAGACACTAACAACGTTTTTAAAATTAATACCAAAAATGTTGATAGATCTAATTTGCCGCAATGTAAGACGGAATTAAAAAAGCAATTTACAACGCGCTGCATTTCAAACATTTAAAGTCGTGCATATAAAAAAATACCAACTAAAATGATTCTAATAAAAAATAGTTGGCAAAATATCAATCCCCGATATGCCCAATAATTAGCAATGTATTAACACAACCAGATACAACTACAGGTAATTTATGCCTGCTGATTTGCAAATGTGATTCAATACTTTACACATTAACATAACGTATTGTTACGTTAAATTTTTTTTATACAGATGCTGAATCTTCTTTAATTGATAATACCAAAAAAGATGATTTAATTGAAGACATATTGAGCACGCCTTAAATTGCTACCTTTGTTTCTAGCGACTGCTGACTGAGCGAGTTCTAACAAAACTGTGAGTGGTAGTTGTGTGATTTTCATACTTTAAATTAATATTTTATCAATATTTGAGCTTTGAGAAAACATTTGAACTAGCATTATTATTTTGACATGTATAGTATAGCGCTGACTACACACGTCCCGTTATTTTGCTGTCTGACTGTTAGATTCGTGTTTTAGATTAAATTCACTAATGATATACAAATTTTGAGCTTTCCAAAAACAATTTGGAAGTGCTAATTAATTTTAACTGTTTTGGTTTTTATTATTGAAATTGAACTCAATCTCAAAAAATCAAGCTTCCAAAAACTCTTGCTTTTTTTAACGCAAGCTTTCCAACTATAACCTAAAGTTTAATTTGCACATAAATGTATCAGCAAAACATATAGTAACCTCATAGTATTATACGCGTCATGTGACTGTCTTAATCAGCAAAGTAAGATTATGCTATGAGATTCTCTGGTATTATCTTCTTGTTTTACTCTCAAGCTGCAAAGTTTTACTATTTTGGTATAGATAAACAGATTTGTAATTTTTTATAAAACTCAATTTTTTTTAAGGTGCAACGGTTGACATATTAGTGTTTATGCTTATGTTACTATTTCACAGCTGACTGTAAATTAATAACATACTTTATACTACCAAACCCAATAATTGAGAGAATGAAAACAGCGCTATTCTTTCAAAATATTGTCAAGGCTTAGTATCTTGTTCACACAATTATGATTACATAAATAGTCATGTATTAGACCAAATCCTAAATTAACAAATGCCACAATTTTTTTTCGTATGTTGTTTGATGACCACAGTTGAACTTAAATATCAAATAAAAACAAGCTTATTAGTGTTGGCATGTCTTATTATTTTGACGTGTGCTCAAGGTCAACGCTTATTGAAACTAACTGAAAAAAAAATAATTTTTTTAGTTATTAAAATTTATACATTGAATTTTACTGTACTATTTTTATTGTAAGTTTTTTAACTGCAGCAGTTTTTCTTATTACACTATTTAATTGCATTACAAACAATAACAACTTCAAAAACAAAACATTATTCAATATTCTAAAATATAATGGTCTTGGCCTACAACAAGGTTATAACATTTGAAGCTATAACAGAGGATCTACTATTATAGGCAACGCAAAAGCAATATTTAAGACTAATGTAAAATTATTGCATATTGCAAAAAAAACACTAACTATAAAATAATGCTTATCAATTTAAAATAGGCAAAAAACAAAGAAATTTGTAATTAATGCTTTTACTCATATTTACCCTACTACTATTAAGAAAAATTAAGAAAAAAAACTCTCTTATATTGTGCCGTACTTGTATTATAGTTCTAAATTACTCAGCCACGGATAAATTAATATGTGTTGGCAGTGTATCTCAATTGAAGTAATTTATGTAATTGTGTAATGTAAATGTTAAAAATCTAATAGACATAAAAATTGAATAGTGGTGGCCGTTACACGTGATAGTTCATTATAGAAAATAAATATATTTGTGATATAGTACATAGTAAATGTGTTTTATTTATTTTCTGTTTAATAGACATAATGTTATAATTATAATTAGTTGTAATCTTACCACACAATCAATACTAAAGTTGTTCTCCGCAAAGAACGATTTGGCAATAAAATAAAGTTGCTTACCTAAAATAATAGAAAAAATATAGTAAATTTGTGTATGAAGTTGTTATTTTTTTTTTTTTAATATTAAATTAAATTAAATTAAATTTTGTCATATATATATTTATTTATAATTCTTAATGAATAAGTATTGTCCACAAGTTCTTTGTTGGCGATTTTTAGCTAATATTTCCGATAAATATAAAAAGATAAAAATAATAAAGGAAGTTGAAGAAGATCAAATTAACTTACCTGAGGAAAGTTTTACTTATAAACCTCATTCACGTATAAGCAGTTGCAGAGAAATATAATGCCAATTAATACAATAACTAAATAGTATATAAACTGTAATTGGTAAAAAAATAGAATATGTATATATTTATTTTATTAATAAATAATATTTTAACTTTTTTAGTGTATTTTTTGTATTTCTTAAAGTTTGTTTTATTTTATAGTTTTTGCAGATCTATGACCAAGTAGTTTTTAGCTACCAAACCCGCAAGTTTTACTTAAATAAATGCTTGCAATTTTTAATATAGTTTAGTACTGGTTAGACAAATTCTATTAGTATCCAACAACACCGGTCAATAGAATACAGGTCAAAGCTTTATGTGTTCCCCAACCGCAAGATCGAAACGTTTACGCAAAGTAATTTTTGTACATAATGATGAAAACTACATGAAAAGTAACTTAAATTTGTTTAAGTTATAATTAGTCTAAAATAATTTTTGAGAGATTAATTAAGTTATGTTAATAAGTAATTACTATTTTTCACAATAATACTAATGCTATCAAAGGCATTACACATGCAAATGTACTCAATGATTAAACCAAATTGCATGTGTCCAAATGATGGACGGAATGCTTAATTTGTCAGGAATCTCGTAACGATTTTGCATTCAGAGTGCACCTTCCTCTATTGCATACAAAACCATCCGTGCAAGATTTATTTCAACTCACTAACAAAAGCAATTCCCTTAAATAAACTCTATTTAAGATAAGATAATATTTAAGGCTATGTAAATTCAGATACAATTATATCAAATGAATAATACATAAAATTTGGCTTTGCGTGATGCGCATAAATAATAACTTCCCAAAAACCATTGTTGGTTTAATTTATTAAATTACAAGTGACAGTGCATGAAATATAAGCGTGCAACGTTTTGCAACAAGATAGAATTTTGAATTAAGAGCACTGAATGTTTTTAATTTTTGAGTTTTGTGAGCTTTTCGTTGGTTATGTATTAATCGATTTGTTCTTTTTAAGTAGTTGTAAAATAACATTTGATATATTGCAGTTGCATTTTCTTTCTGGATGCTTAAATTTAGAACTTGTGTTTTAAAGCACGTTATCAATTTATTTATTGTCAATACTTTTGTATGAAAAAATACATTACCAAAAATTATTATTAAAATTATATTTTTGCTTAAACAATAATAAGAAAAGTTATTCAAAACAACGCAGCAATTTATAATATTGTAAATAAAATTAAGATATATTATATTTGATACAGTAAGTAATAAATTTACATTTATCAATAGTTGATGACTAAACAAAATACAATTTTAGTTTTTTTGAATTTATTGATTGTGTAAAACCATCTTTCAATTTGTTTACTTGTTTTAATTATTGTTGTTTATTAAAAATATAAATAAAACGGTTAATATATTATTATTACCTATAGTGCTTTTGCAGCTACTTTACATTTCCCAAGAGTGTTACGACTTGCCCGAAAGGGGCTGATAGACCCAACGGCTTATTAGGTAACTTCTGAATTAGTCCGGTAAATAAAGAACAAGTTATTATTTAGTAATATTTTAAAGATCAAACTCTAGACAACTAGCTTACTAGGTTGACACTTTATCAGTGAACTATATCAAAGTAGCACCATTCGAATGCATAACAAAATACTAAAAATTATTAAAACTATCTTAGTTTTAAAAAATTTTAGTAGAAAAGATGTACATTTAATTACAGTCTAATTTCTTTTTTTTAAACCAATTGATCAGACATTTCCTCTAATCAAAACACAATTTTGTTCTAAGACTAAAAAATTAGATTCAATGCAGACAAATGTAGAAAGCAAAAGGTAACTATTAGATTAAAAATCTTATCTTTATCTTTAGTACAAAAATTATAATAACAATGTTTAAAACAAATTTTTTTGAAGTAGTAAGTTTTTAATCGGATTTCAAGGAAGAAAACTATAAAAATGAGCACATGAAAAGTGCAAACTAAAAAAGATACATAATGATATACATGAAATTCAAAAGTTAAAATATAAAACAAAATAGCCAAATTATGGTCAGATACCAATAGAGAAAAATATAGTGTAAATTTCTGAAAATAAAAATACTCATTACATACACAATGTTGCAATTGTTTTAATATTATAGAATCCGTCATCAACTTTGTTCTTATTTTAGATTGAGCAATGTTTTGACAACTATAAACCAACTTCTAGGAAAGAAAAAAAAACATAATACAATCAGATGCTTCTACCGCAGAAAACACAAAAGAAACTTGAACAATTTTACAAACAAATCAAACAAACAATAGAATCACAAAAGTCAAAAGATATCAAAATAATACTTTTCAACGCATTGATATGCAAAGAGAAATGTTGCAAATATACAGTTAAATATAGGCTAGAAACAAGATATAAAAGATGCGTCCGACTATTATAGTTTTGCCAAGAAAAAGAATTGATTATATATAACAAACACTTTCTACAAGCTCTCAAATTATAGCTTATAAACATAAAGGTCTCCACAAAACAATGACCAAAATACAAAAAAAAAAACAAATAGACTATGTTTTAATAAACGCAAGATAGAAATTACATCAAATTAGTTAAAGCTTACTACGGCGCTCATGTGCTTCAGACCACAATCCGCTAATAACGCACAATAAACAAAACAAAACAAAATTAAATAAACGTTGAAATACTATAAAACCAAGAAGTACAAAATGAGTTACAAACAAAAATATAAAAATAATTAAAAACAATGAAAGAAAGAGTATCAAAACTGCAAAATTATAAACAAAAAATGGTGTAGCACTAATAGAATTAGCAACACACATCTTAAAAAAAAACTTTAAAAGAAATAAAAAATGGATAACTAACAAAATTCTTTGTTTTTATGGATAAAAAAAAATAAACAACAATAGAAATAAACTCAACAAATTTCCATAAAAAGCCGTTAAAACTTTTTTAGAAGCCAAAAAATTTTTTTTTTAACATTGCCAATACTGTTACTAAAATTACGCTTTAAATAACAACTTTTTTAAAAACAGGGCTTAGCTGGCTTTGGTTGATAACACCTTGTTAGGAATCCTGTCGGTTCAAAACAAAAAATGAACAACTGTTTCAAAAACAGACAAAGACACAGGTCTCAATGGTATAGAAACACATAGAATAAACTTTTAAATTCAGTATTGCCCAAGACTCATAAGCCGCAAGTATTTAAAGTCAATGTTCACAGACTGCTTAAATGAGTTGTGACTGTAACTTTGACCCATCAGTACTAAAAAAGAAAATGAAAAAATAAAATTAAAAAAAAAATCGATGAAGCAACTGGTACTATAGTATTAAAAAATAATTGGAAAATGGCTAAACTTAACATTTATTTCTATCTTAAAAAACACACTAATGCTTAGTTCACACAGGACAGTAAATTTTAACTAAATTATAAGTTACTTGCCCGCGTGTAAGCAGTCCGATAAGTGGTAAGTTGCAGAGCTTTCCAGGCAAGTAAAAATTCAGTAGCTGGAATAGAAAATATTCTATTTTTGCGAGCAAGTAGGCGCGCGCACACACCCTTTACCGGAGCCAAGCACTTGTCACTTGACCCGTATTAGCGTGTGGACAAGCACAGTTCAGTAAAGACAGTTTAGTTCACAAGTTCAGGTGGACCGAAAACTCAACCATTTATTTTGTAAGCGAATATGTAAAGCATGAATGCTTATAGAACATTAAAAATATTTCTTATCAAAATAAACATGCCCGCAGTGCAATTATTATTAAAATTAAAACAATTCTTCAGACATTTGCAAGCAATTTAAATATTCTAATTTATCCTTGCCGGCTAGTTCTTTGAATAACATTTCACTTGCACCAAAAATATTTTGTCGGCCAATTCATTTTTGCTCCCAAAGTTGTTTAGGTTTCTTGACCTCTTCAGATATTTCATCCTTTATTTCCTCCACAATTGCATTTAAAATATCACGGAGCAAATCTTTCAACAATTCCACAGAGGCGTCCATCTTGTTTCATCTGTAAACTGAACTTGCCACTTGATACGTATCAGCTGCGTGTGAACGCAACTTTACACAAAAGCAGTAACTAATAATTTAATTACCACTTACCAACTGTCTCCGTGTGAAATAGCTTTGCTTAGTTCACACGAGGACAGTCAAGTAAATTTTAACTAAATTATAAGTTACTTGCCGCCGTGTAAACAGTCCGATAAGTGGTAAGTGGTAAGTTGCGGGGCATTCCAGGCAAGTAAAAATTTAGTAGCTAGAATAGAAAATATTCTATTTTTGCGAGCAAGTAAGCGCGCGCACACTTCCTCTACCGGAGCCAAGCACTTGTCACTTAACCCGTATCAGCGTGTGGACAAGCACAGTTTAGTAAAGACAGTATGGTTCACAAGTTCAACAAGTTTTGACGTGTTCTTTGAATAACATTTCACTTGCACCAAAAATATTACGTCTGCCAATCCATTTTCGCTCCCAAAGTCGTTTAGGTTTCTAGACTCTTCAAATATTTCATCCTTTATTTCCTCTCGAATTGCATTTAAAATATTGCGGAGCACATCTTTCAACAATTCCACAGACGTGTCTATCTTATTTCATCTGTAAACTGAACTTGCCACTTGATACGTGCCAGCTGCGTGTGGACGCAACTTTACATAAAAGCAGTAACTAATAATTTAGTTACCACTTACCAACTCTCTCCGTGTGAACTAAGCAGATGACTAGAATAATAAGTTTAACAAGTCATTTATTAAAAACTTTTCTCAATATCATTTATAGTTGCATCTACGTTTGATGCAACAATTATTATGTTTTTATATCACATTTTCTTTTGTCACACTGTGACTGCAGTTTTGGATGAACCTCGGCCTTCTTTAGACAATACATGAATATACACAGTTTGTCTTATAAGTGCATTTCCAACGTTGTTGCAATGTCAACTGTAGTATGTACACCTGTTTTATAAATCATTCAACAGAGTTTGACACAGTCTAACATACAAAACTTTTGAAAATTTTGTTATTTTTTTGATACAGTAAAAACTTTTAAACACTAAATAAAATATGTGCTATTAAAAAATATGACCTCAAAATAAATGTGACAAAGATCAAAGTAACTGTTATTAGCAAAAACCCTAACTTTTTTTCCAGTAATACTACTGTTAATTAACAAAGAAATAAAAAAAAACTCACAATAAAATTGCTTAATAGAGATGCAGAAGACAGAAAACAAAGTAGTTGTTACTAAAATTAGATCCGTCTAAAAAAGCCATCACTTAAAGATTAAAACCAAAATAACAAAATAAAACTTGTAAACGGTTACGCTTTCTCTGTGTTACTGTACGGAGTAAACATTAACAAAGAAGGCGTTTAAAGATTGAATTTACAGACGATTGCTCAAAATTCTATAAAAAGATTGTGTTTCCAATAAAATTGTTTTAACAAAAATCTTTGAAGTTTTGTCAGTTTCTCTATGAGTGAGTCCCGTAAAATTTTGGAAACTCTTGCCGGCTTGACGAATGGAACCAAAAAAAATAATCTACCTGGCGTAAAACAAAAACTGACCGGACTAAAAATGCGATGACGACACACGCTAAACGCCTGCCAGAAAGTTGAAAATAAAAAGACGCGAGACAGATAAATAATATGAAAACGTCAAAAATAGACAACATATAGAATAGATACCAAAGGACAGTCAAAGAAACTATTTGGTACACAGATGCGTCTAAAGACCAAATGAGTACTAGCCAAAAGCAAACATTGCTACCTTTGGGTAAATATGCCTTGTGTTTTGACTAATAACTATTATGTCAAACAGTCAAGTGGCATTGCAAGCCCAGAAATTGCTAGTAATAAAATCCAAATTGGTTATGGCCTGCATATACAGTCTGGAAGCAGTGTCCACAGTGCCTAGTATAGATACTAAAAGACTAGGGAACAAAAGGAAACTTCATAGCAAATCAGCTTGCCAAACAGGGAGCAGAGGAGACATTGACTGGACTTGAACCCGTTTTTGGGATCTCTACGAGACCGAAAAAGAAATAATCTGCAGCAAACTTGAGGCAGAACACAGCAACCAGTAAAAAAAGCTATAAGAGATTAAAACATTCAAAAATATTTTTAAAAAGACTATTGTATGATATTATAACAGTAGTACCACAAATGAGTTGCATTAGACTGCAAAGGCTCACAAGACTGTTAACTGGACACTGTGAACTAAACAAGCACTTGCATGAAATAGGAATAGAGAAAGACTTTTTATGCTTAGGATGTATGAAAAAAGAGATTCTAATAAACTTACTGAATGAATGCAAAGCTATCAAACAGCAAATTAAGATAGAAAAATATTATAAGTCATTAAAACAAGGAAGCTGGAATATCTAGAACCCTCAAAGTTCATTAAGTCACAACAGGCAAGGTGCCGTCTGTGAGACTAATTTGATTATAAACTTTCTGCCACCTTATTTTCAATTTTCTAGCACAATAGCGTAATTAAATAATTAACTTGTGTTTGTTTGCATGTCTACCAGACTCCTCACCGTTTACGTTTGTTTTTTGAGTAAATCATCAGTATGCGCCATACACACAGCCTAAACTATAGCAACAATATTTTTAAGAAAACTGTTATGAAATGGTTTAATGAAAATAAACATAATATAAGTAATAAAGATGGTGTTTTAAAAAGTTAATTTGTTTTATGTAAACATGATAGTGACAGTGTATTAGTGCAAAAAATGGATAAATATTGATAGGAGCTGCTGTGATAATTGTTTCAAGTATTTTTTAGTTTTTTTGCCATAAATTATTTACCTGTTTAGTATTTTTAGATTCAATTTAAAAAAAAATAGTCAAATCTAGTAACTATATTTTTTTTATAAACTTTGTTTGATTTTTTGACACATTGATTTTGTTAGTAATTACTCTACAAGATCCTATGCTTTTTTACCTCCGTATGTATTAAATTAACCATTTGTAGTAAACGACATATATCTTTGGTTGATGTCATTTGTTACAAACGACTTTTTCATACCTGCGAAACTAGTTAATAGCAACATTAAATAATGTAATATACATGTTGGTAAATAAAACTCTGTAATTACTCTTAACTCTCAATTAATGGGTTTGATAGTATATATTATGTAATTAATTTACAAGTACATATTAAAAAGGGAGCTGTGAGGAAGCAACACAAGCAAAAACTCATAAATATCGGCCCTTGTACCTTAAAAAAATAATAAAATTTATTTATAATATTGATTTTTAATGTGATTGATAATGCAGAAATTATCATTTTCAGATAAAACGCCAGAACATAAAAGTCATTATAGTACATATTTGCTTTTATTTATTATTGCAATTTATAACCTTATAATGTACTTTTAATTTAAATAAACAACCAGAAGCGTTATTATATAAAAGAATATGTTTTATAACAAACAAATAAAAGATTTTTTTATTATAATAAACATGTTTATGATTTTATACAACGCCTATAAAAGTTTTAAAATTATTTGTATAAAAGACCCATTGTTTTATAAAAAAAATATTTATTTAAATTGTTATGCTTATTTCAAATTATGCAGAATCCCATATAATGCAAATGTACGTATATTTTAAAATGAAATCAGTTTTGTCAAAGCTAACTTAAAAAGTTTTGTCATTCATATTTGCTTTATTAGATGGGCAAAGCATTACTTTTAAAGCAGAAGGGATCCCGATCCCGGGATTCAATGGCAACTTTATTTTAAGAAGACGATAAAAGTAGAAAAAGGTTTCTTTCAGTACTTTCAAAAATGTAGTTACCATATTATAATGACAAAAAGGAATTTAAATATTACTACATAATTGATTGCATTCTTTTAGCAAACAAAAAAATAATTATGTTAATGAGATTCACGTACAAAGAAATGTACATATGTAAACATTATTGATTTTGAAGTACATACATAATATTAAAAAATAATGCCTAGCAAACAAACTAATACGATACATATTTTATATTTGACCCAGATCAACATTAATCAACTCTAATATTAATTTTGTAAACTTTATATTTAGTTACATCAATACATCAATATTGATAACTGATTTTCTGTATAAATATTTATATATCTCAATATTACGAAATGCTTTTGCATTGCTGATTAAATACAGTAAATTTTATTTTAATTAAAAATCGTTATAATAAATGGTACATTTTGAAATACGTATTTAAACTCTTTGATATTAAATGTCGCGAAGCCAGAATTGACTCGGGATATATCATTGTAACTATGGAAAGTTTGCAACTCTTATTGTGTATCTTGTTAAGTAGTTTCCCAGCATTTGAGAAGTTGGTTCTCATTTTGTGGTAGGTATATTATCATAGAATATTTAAATTTCTTTATACATATTATTATTATTATTAGCAATAAGAAATATTTTCCTTTGCTAGGATAAAATAAATGTTTTCATTTAAGTTAGGTAATATATTTTACATGTAGTATGTACAAAGTTCTCTTGAAGTTTAAATGAAATTTTTATAAAATTGTACATACATTTACAGCTTAAAAGTCAAATATTATGTATTATCGCAGTTTTCAAACTATATAATAGAAAATATATTTTGTCTTGCGATGGGACAAATAATTTTATTACAAAATACAATTTTGTATACAACAAAAATTAATAATTTACATATATTATGTTTTCTGTACATACGTATTTTTCAAATAAATATGTAAATTTATAAAAAAATTGTACACAGTATGCGATCTTTATTTATTTAATTTTATCTTAATAAACTGTTACGGACATAATTATTTACATTTACATTAATATAATATTTTAAAATTTTAAATCTTATAAATATTAGTTTTTTATTAAATTTGTGAATTATTTTAGTTTATTGGCAAATTTATTTATTTCAGTGCAATTATGTTTTCATAACAACAATAAGCAAAAGCTTATTTGATTTTGTGATGTAGTACATAAGACTTAGTTAGCAATCCTAGTATTTTTCTTGTGATGGATTTTAGCTATTTCAGAGATTATAACAACTACTGTTTGAAAAATTTAGATTCACTTATTAATTCTGTTGCAAAAACTTGTTTTCATAATATTACTAAACCGCCTTATCTATCATTGTTTTAAAATACATATTATGTTATTTCTGAACTATCAACGATTATTTGTTAGAATTTTTAGCAAATCTATTAAAACCAGTAAAGATTTGTTTAGATAGAAATATGTTTTGTATTTTAATTTGATAATGTCCATGGCAACATCTGTACAAAATGTAAAAATCTGCAACGTTACGCTGATGTTGTAAAGTATCTAAGTCATTAGTTACTTTTGAATAAGCAATAAATTAAACAACTTGTTTGTGAATATAAATTAAAATGAATAGTGTAGTTTAAGATGCTTCTAAGCTGCGCGTCAGAGAAAACAAGGCATCCAAAAAATTTACGTAATTATCCACCTTTTTAAATATTTCTTTCTTTCCGGTACGGTTGTTAAAAGGAAAACAACAACCATAACTGATCGCTTTGTTATTAAAGAACAGCATCGTTTGACCACTGTTTGACAAAGGTTAAGATATTGTCGTTTATCAGCTTGCAGTCTAGCTACAGAATCCTTGCTTACTGCAGATCACAAAAACTTGATGAGTGCAAATATGGTCAAAATAAAGTATACAGAAGAGCTGGCAAATGTTATGCTGTTTGTACTCGGTCACCTTGAGTTGTTTGGGGGGGGGGGGGGGGGTAACTCAGTAATGTTTTAAGCAAATTTTTTTTAGGCATTTACGGTTCTTGTTTTGATTGATAGAGGCGCATTAACAGCACAACGATACATCGCAAAAATCCTAAAGAAGCATGTGATGCCTTATGCTAGATTTGTTGGCACTGATTTTCTGTTAATGCAAGATACTGCACAACCACACACAGCAAAGATTGTAACACAGTATTTTAAAAAAGTAGGTATTCCAAAAATGAATTGGCCGGCTCTAAGCCCAAATTTTAATTCTATTGAGCATATTTAAAACTAACTTAAAAAGCGTGTAATACGTGCATAAAAAAATTTTGATTAGCCATTATTGAGGAATGGATATTTTCCTCAAGCAGACATACATATTCTTCACACTACAAACACAAATAATTTAATAGCACTCAACGTGCAACTACATATTGCCTCAATAGGTAATTTGAAAAGCCACCCTTCAATTATTCTCAGGCAAAAAGAAAAGTATACACAAATACTAGAGTAGCTAAAAACCAAAAAAAATTAACTATTTTTTGACAACAAACACAAGAAAACGCCTACAACTCTCCACAGCTACAGATTATTGATCAATTACTAATATCTTAAATAAAATAACGTTTGTAAAAGGAAGATTCAAATCATACATTGACATTACCATAGCAACATGGGAAACTGCTAGTAAGTAAGGAGCTGAACGGTGACAGAAAAACAATAAAAGGAAAAAAAAAGACTAAACAGAAGAAAAATGGAACATAAGAAAGATGGACAAAGAAAAGATAAAGAACGTTATGAAAGCAGAAAAACTGACTGAAAACAAAAACATGGAAGAAAGATGCAAATGGTAGAAAGAATCAATTCTTAAGTACAAAGAAGAAAAAAGAAGAAGACGTACTGGTGGTGCAGAAAGGTCAAGAAAAGCAAAAAGAAAACAATATGAACTACAAAAAAAGTCAAAAAACAAAAAAGAAGAGGAGTAAACTCTGATAAAACTAAAGAAGAACTAAAGAATGACAGAAACGCTTTTAAGGAAGCAATCAAAGACAGTAAGAAAAAATGCTGAAAAGAAATATTAGAATTCATCAACAAGGACCACTGGGGCAAACCATACAAAATAGTAATAAATAAATTAGGTAGAAAGAAGACAATGTGCTTAAAGAAAAAGAAAATAAAGTTGTATTATTGAAAAATTGTTTTCCACTAAAAGAATAGTAGAAAAACCAGCAGGAATAGCTGACAAAACAGAAACAGTCCCTGCAACAGTGATAATAAAAAACAGATTATAAAAAAAACCACCTAATAATAAGGCACTAGGTCTAGACGAGATAACAACGGAGATAGTGAAGACAGCGCTAGAAGGAAATGAAATAGAAATAACACAAATAATAAACAGATGTCTAAAAAAAAGAATTTTTTGGGTTTATTAAAAGGATGCAAACCTAATACTAATTGAAAAAAAAAGAAAACAGGCAAAACAACGACATATAGACCGATATGCCTAAACAATACATTATTAAAATTTATGAAAAAAATTATTGTGAAGAGAATTAAACAGAAAATAAAAGAAAACGGAAGATGAAAACGGGTAATATAGATTTACAAAAGGAAAAACGACTCTAGGAACCATTTAAAAGTTAAAAACCATACAACAGAAAGCCAAGGCGGCATAGCTATCGACAAAGAAGACAAAAAAGAAAGAACAAGAAAAAAATACAGGTAAGTGAACCAATAAAAATCATTAAAAAAAAATAATCACCTCGGAGTTACACTTGAAGCAAAGAGAATGAACAGGTTAAGGAAGCGGTAAGAAAAGCAAAAATATAAAAAAATGCTTAATAAGCTTATGCCAAACAAAGATGGATAAGGAGAAGAGGCAAAAAAGCTAATAGCAACTGCGGCTTTGTAAACAAACAAGAAACAGAAAAGAAGTAAGAGGAGTTATGAGATCGAGTTTGTTAAAGATCTGCAGGGCTTACAGGACAGTATTGCAGGAGGTACTAAAAGTAATTGCTGCAACACTACCCTCAGATTTGATGGTGGACAGAAAATATGATAGAAATATGGCAGAGACAGTGGAAAGAAAAAGAAATAGAAAAATGAACAAGGGAGAAAAAAACCAAAGACGTGTTACTATACAATACATCTACTTAACAAACATAGAGTCTTTGGAAAATACTTACAAAAAATAAAAAAAATAAAGAAAGAAAAAAAAATGTATATTTTTTCAAGAAAAACATACGCTAGTAGAGTGCGAATAGTGGAAGGAAGATAAGAAAACGATAGACAAGGTATTGAAAAACAAAGTAGACAAATCTACAATTATTAAAATATGCCTAAAGGACGAAAACAAATGGAAAGCGCTAAGAAACTATGCAACGACAATACTGAAGAAAAAGATAAAAGAGTTTGAAGTTATAAGATTTAGGTAAATCAAAATGAAAAAAAAAAACGCACAAATTAAAAGCCACAAAAGACAAAAGAAAAAAGAGTAAGAAGCTAAACAAAAGCAAAAAATATGCAAAATGGTAATAAAGAAGAAAGTTACAAGGAAGGTCAAAATAACTATACCTGCCAAGGAATAGAAGATGAACAGTGACACAAAAAAAGAACATATACTAAAACAATAGTACTAACAAAAATTGCAGAAATAAGAAGAAAAAGGAATAGGCTGCTCAAGGAAAATAAATTGACGGAATTGACTAAGCAATTCTAAACACAAAATACGCCATTTCAAGGTTAAAAAAAATACAACTTTGAAATGATTTTACTAGAGGTTAAACTAAGTAAGGTAAGATCACCAAAAGGAATGCACTTAATGGAGCTGCACAACATATTTTAGAAAGAAAAAAATAAGACAAGAAAGAAGTTAATAAAGATATAGAAAAATTAAGAAAATACCTAAAAACAATGCAAATATCTAGGCTAAGTAAGCAAAAAAATGGGAAAAAAAAGAGTTAGATGCCAGTGTAAGAAGTAGGGCAGAAAATTAAAGTATAGGGAGAGATTGGCAAAGGACAGCATGTGTTGCCGCAGCAGACTGCGTAAATTCCGCAAGGTTGAAACCAGCCCATCTCAAACTAATACCACATTAGAGACAATGACTAGGACAAATTAACCGCAGGATCAAAACGTTGTTAGCAATTGTCAACATTGCGCCGTACAGTCGTTATATACAGATCAGATGCAATCCGAATATTTTTTCTATAATTTTAGTAAAAAATGTTTTTTTAAAATTTTATAAACAATTTGCTTTAAATCAAATCCAGTCATTGGCGGTTTAGAAGAGTTTGACCCAAATCTATTTTTGAAATACAAAAACTCAATTAACATGACTGTTGATCACACTGCGCACAATTAAATTTGGTTTTAAAATCGGTGGCTTAACCGCACTCACTACTCACCTACACCGGTTACACCCAACAAAGAAGATATGAAGTCAATAAGCGCGCAGTGCTAAGCTGTTTTTGATAACTGAGAAAAAGTTGTACAGAAATAAAATACTGTTTAGATCTGTTAAGAAATCCTAGATTTTTATATATTTTTATAAGTAAACCCATGTCAAAATTGCAATTCTTTGACGACAAATTGAAGAAGATTTGGATATAAACTTGTTGGTAATTTTAATATTCAGTATTGATGATTTTGAAATAGTAAAACATTTAAATATTGTTTTACAATTTTTGTTTATAGACTTTACGGATTCTAACCTAAAAATTTTAAGACTTTTTATCATATTTGTTGCTATGGTTTTTGGAAAGTATATAGTACTTGACTAGACTATTGATTATTTAAAGTTAACACTATTGATTTAAATATATTATAATTTTTTTTATGTCAAGAAATTTGTATTAAAAATAAAACTTACAGATTTGTAATCAAGACATATACAATAGAACTTGTTAATACAATTAGAATGTCATATCGTAGAGTGACCGCACAATTTTCTTTATGTTTGTATAAAGTAGATGTTTTTTTCTACAA
Source organism: Tachinus rufipes (assembly GCA_963932245.1). NCBI lineage: Eukaryota > Metazoa > Arthropoda > Insecta > Coleoptera > Staphylinidae > Tachinus > Tachinus rufipes. Next base: position 75,707,584 of record OZ010744.1, read on the forward strand.
ATTTGTCAAACTAGAAATTAATATATTTATCATAAAAAATAATGCAATTGATCTATAATTTAAAAAATTAGACTTGTGTTCCTTTCTAAATGTATTTGTCAAAATGGGAGCTTGCTTGGTAAAATATGTTTTGTCTATACCTGATGCCTATTTGGTGTTTAATTTAAAAATATATCTTTTGACTTCCTGGTGCCTAAAGTAAGTTGTATTTATTATTTAACAACTAACCAGCATTGTTGGTACAACAGTAGACTAAATTGTTTTAATTATTTGGAATAGGAGACATTAAAGATATTAAAGTATTATATTTATAATTTTGACAGTAATTCTATTTGCATTGATTTTTGAAGTTGATTTTAATTAATTTTAATATATTGTAAATAGAAGTAGAATAGATTTAAAGTCGTTAGGTAATGTGATATTTTGAACTTACTCATTACGTGACAAAATGCGTAGGTTGTTGACATCCAGGCAATGATGAGACATATGCTGTTAGTATTGAAACTGCTTTCTTTGTGGAAAATTTATTTGCTAGATACTACGGCTTGTTTAATGCAGTAACAATTTTATAAATAAATTTGTCTACAAAGAATTATTAAATGTTATGTTAAAAAAACACGTTTATTAGATTAGAACTCTGTGAGAACTGACGGTTTTTTAACAATGTCAAACTAAATAGGTTAAATTTGCATATATCTAACAAAGTTTATTAACAAATTTGTTTATTGAAAATAATGTCTATAATTATATCTTTAACTTTATACAGGGTGATTCTTAACTTATGTGCATAAACTTGAAGAGTTATAGTTTACAATCAATACTACTGATAAATGTTAAAAAAATGTAGTAAAAGTTTTATAATTAGCAAGATAATAAATTATAATTTATTACTTGAAAAAAAATCGAACTTTATAAATCATTATCGCGCTTAATATAAAACTTTCACTAAGTTTTTTTAACATTTATCAATAATATTGATTGTAAACTATAATTCCTCGAGTTTATGCGCATAGGTTAAGAATCATCCTGTATGTAGTTATAAACAAAATTAAAAAAAGCATATTACTCTTTTTTTAATTTTATTCATCACTAATAATTATCAACGTTACAGTAGATTAAAAAAAAAAAACTTGTTTTAGTTTTTATTTTTTAAGTTACTGCATAAAATCAACTCAACTCAACTTTTTTTATAATTTTGTTAAAACTCTACGCATTAAAATACATGTTTTTAATTTTTTAATCTACAATAAAATTGATGATTATTTCAAATTTCAAACGGGCATTAGTAACATCGTTATAGCCTTGCCAAAAGCAAACTGCTTTTTTAGTGGCAACTGAACGTTGCGGCTAACTACTTTTGGATTATTGTTTGCTGGCAAGCACTTATCGTTTTATTCATCATATTTTTAGGTACGATTGTTTGCTAACAAAGCAACTTAGCAGTCATCAATGATTTAGCACACAAGTTATATATATTTAAAAAAAATTGATATGTTTGATATAAAGTGGATGTAACTCATAAAAACAACACAACAGTAAAAAAACTAGTAAATACTTTTAATAAATTGTCTAACGCAGTATTTTAAATAATATAATAAACAACAATGTTTGTGTAATAATAATAATAATAATAATAATAATAATAATAATAGCATATTTATTTGATAATGCAATAAGGTATACAGAGATACATATATACAAAACTATATAGCAAATAATAGTCACAATACAAATAAAAACAAACAATAAATATCAATATTTATATCAAAAATAACAAAATTATTTTCAAAAAACTCATCTAACAAATAATAAGCTTTCTGCTGCAAATGTTTTTAAGACGATATTTGAATATAAAAGTAGTATTAGCTGCTTTTACATAAGTTATTACTTATATTTTGTTTGTAGCTCTGCTTATTGTGCTGAGGTAAAGTTAAATGTTGCCAGTTTCGTGTATTATACATATGATAATGACCGTTATTTTTAAAATTATTTAAATTTTTAAAGACAAAGTTTGATACTTCATAAATGTATACATAAAATAAGTTAGAATTTTTAAAGCAACAAAAGAAATTTTACAAGATTTTTTTGGTTTAAGTCCAGCAATAATTTGCAAAGCTCTTTTTTGTATTCAAAATAACCTTTCGGTAAATTCCTTCTTACAGCAACCCCAGTAAATTATACTGTAACTCATAACAGAATAAAAGTTTGCAAAATATAATGTTTTAACAACATATCTACTGCAATCTTTAGATGCCATTTTCAAAGCAACAACTATTAAACTTAATTTTTTGCACACGTACTCTATTTGTGCACTCCATTTTAGTGAAGTGTCAATATTGATTCCAAGTAACCGCACTGTATCACTTATTTAAACATCTATATTCTCAATCTTAATTGATGTAACATTGCTCGTTTGTGGGTGTTTAAAAAGTACAACTGCGGTTTTACTGTCATTTAAGATAAGTTTATTTGAAATAAACCAGTTTTTACTTATAAAAAAGCTAAATTAGCTGCATTTATCAAAGAAGTTATAGAAGTTTCCTGTAGTATTATAGTGGTGTCATCAGCATACCCGACCAATAAACCTGACCTTACTTCTTGAAAAAGTTTGTTAACAAATAATACGTACAAAGATAGACCTAAAATAGAGCCTTGTGGCACACCTGTAATCACATGAGTTATATTTGAATTATGATTATTCCATTTAACAAATTAGCGTCGATTTAATAGATAAGACTTTAACCAATTATAGGCCTTTCCTCTAATTCCATAAGTATTGCTAGACAGTGTAGATGTTTATCTGAACTTTCCGTTATAAATTCTAAAGTTTGATTTAATGCCGTGTTTGTGTTTTTATTTTTTTGAAAACCATGCTGGTTTTTTTAAATTAAATTATGCCTTGAAATAAATGAAGTTAATCTATTATTAAAAAAATGTTCAAAGATTTTTGAAAAAACTGGTATGATTCTAATAAGACAGAAATACATTTTTTTTTAATAATAGAAGTCAGGTCGTTAGCGTCTTTGCAAAAACTTGATTTAATATAATTGACAATTTCGAGGATTTCAGTTTTATCAATGGGATTTAGAAAAATAGTATTTAAGTTGTTAGAAATGTTGTGTCAATTGCAGTATTAATAGTTGGTATTTCTAAAAATAACTTGTTAAAAGCTTCAGCAGCGTCTATATCTAATATTGTTTCATTATTAACTATTATAGCAGAAGATGGACGTTTAGATTTTTTATTTATTAAGCTCCATATTACTATTGATTTATTGCTAAACCTATTTATATAATTGTCATTATATTGTCGCTTAGCTAAATTGCACTAATTATCGTATATTTGCTTTTGAGTTTTGTATTCATTTTTAAAATTTGAAAGATATCCGATCATACTTTGCAAGAAAGATAGGTTTTGTCTTGCTTCCAGTAATTCTGCTTTGAACCACGGTCGTTTTTTCTTATGTTTTGTAGCTGACACTTTAATATAAGGACAATTTAAATAAAAATGATACATATTTCTACCAAAAAAGATTTGAAATGATTTGTGCACGTTTTTGTTTTTGTAAACAGTTAACCATTGCATTGCTCATCATGTAATCCATTATATAAATTATTTACAGTATTCTCATTTATATTACGTTTATAGATTGGATTAGTTTTAATACTACTAAAATTATTTATATAATGTATTTTGCATGTTACATACTGAGAAAAATGATCTGCTATAGCTGAACAAGAACAACCTGCTGACAATATTTCAATATCACCCAAAATTAAAAAATTATTAATACATGTTTCAGTGCCGTTATAATAAACTCTGGTTTTCATGAGTTGATATTTGAATGTTATACGCGTACAGAATATCACACCAACGAGAAGTATCTTTGTTTTCTGACATCAAGATCAATATTAAAATTACCTCCCATTATCGTACGCTTATTCTGCTCTATTATCAAAATTAACATTGTTTCAAATGTGGAAAAAAAAGTCAATATTACCAGTAGGTGGTTTATATATTGTTATAAGAAAGATCTTATTAAAACTACAGACACAACATTCAAATTTTTCTTCTATTGATGAATCATTCATGTATGATATTATTTTTACATCTTCCTTTATTGTCGATTGTTTAAAAAAGATTGCTGAACCACCACGTGATATTTTTTCTCTACAAAACATTGTACATAAATTATAATTACTTAGCTTAATATTTATTAAATTGTCTATGTACTGCCAATGTTCAGAAATCATCAATATGTCCGGATCTTCATCTCCAAGGAAAACATAAAGTTGAGCAAGTTTATTAGAAATGAATATTTTGATGTGTGATATAGCTTTTTGTTCACTTTTAGCCACTTTTTTTTTGCATTAATTGCTAGTACAATATTTTCTGCCATTTTTTATCTATTTTTCGTACGTATGTTGGACATTCTCTATTTAATGTGTGATTGTTTGTGTCTAATTGAAGATTAAATTTAGTATTAGCATTTTTACAGTTGATACATTTCGTAATAATAACGTTAGAATCACAATCTATAATTTTATGTTTTTCAAGACATTTTGAGCAGTTTTTTTTCTGCTGTGCATTCATCCGATGTATGATTAAAACTCAAACAATTAAAACATCTAAGTACATAAATATGTTCGTAAACCATTAACCTATCCCACCCAATGATGGCATTATATTTAGTATACAAGGTTACACTTTTTTTGGATTTTGTTTCATGAATATTTACACAAGCTATTTCATAATTTTGTATGTAATTATTTTGGGCTTTAAGATTTTCAATTAATTGATCTTTATTTAAATTTTCCTTAACTCCACAAATTTCAATTTTTGGTTTTCTTAGAGTTGCTAATTTAATTTCGTAAACGTCTCCCAATTTTCCTTCAACGGCTTTCTCTATCGTTTGCATTTTCATAATTTATTGCAACTGTTCCACTTTTGTTGCTAATAACACCACTTATTTTTAAATTAGTAGGATCCACATTTTTCCTTAATTCTTCTCTTGTTTTTTTAACATCTTGTGGTGTCTTTGGTTTAATAATAATTGGCGGTTCTTTTCTGACAGTTGACGCATAAGTTGGTGACACATCACTTAATTGAGGAATACTATTATTTAGTAAATTAGCTTTTAAATTAAGTTTTTTTTCTTGTTTACTTAATTGTTCTTTATTATTTTGGACTGTAATTAAAATGCTATCAACTTTTTTTTTGTATTTCTACAATTGAATTAATGCATTCATCACACATAAATAAAAATTCTTTTTTGTAGTAATTATATTAAAATCATGTTCAGTAATACCGTTGAATGATAACTCTAACTTAGAGTTATCATTCAATGGTAATACCGACGGTTTTTATATGAAATTTTTTATCACATATTCCATTGCAATGGCAAGGTACCTTATTTTTAATGGGCCTTGCACATTTATCACAATCCCTTGACATGTTCTATAGCATGTTTTATTTTTTTTTATAAAATAAAAATATTTTATTTTAACACTTTTTGCGTTTGCGTACGAAAAGGTCGCTGAACTGTATTATTTCAATGTCTTTGTCACTTATTTTACATTTATTGTATCTTATTAAATCAATGTTCAAATTTATTCAAACTTTGGCATTAATTAGCGAAGCACATGCACTATTAATATTCCAAACTACATATAATTTGGTTTTATATAAACCATGTTTTCTTAATGGGAGCAACAGAAATAATTAATAAAGATAATAAAGTACAACGTAATATTAACGCTATAACAGCTTGAGTAAAAGAATTAAAAAATTTAAAGTAATTTTAAAAATAATTAAAGAAAAAACTATTAAATGGCATTAACTATTGAAAATATATTAAACCTATCTGGTCGAGTAAGGTTTTTATAAACTATTTAAATCATTTATTAAATTAAAGAGTTTTATGTTTATGTAGTTGATGAAAGCTTACACGGTTGCTAACAGTGTAAAATAATCCGCCCAGGAAAACTCGGCTGTTTATTTTTGATTGATAATTCCTGCGCCTGCAACTAATGAGTTTTTCTGGACGTAGAGCTATTATGAATTCACTGCGCCGGAAAATGCTTATAAATAAAAGTACAAGATAATTGAAATTATCACAAGTATATTGGAGAGATATTTAAATATGATATCTTTTATTACAAAATAACATTTATTTAGAACAACCGTTGTTTTTTTAATTGTCGCTAGAGCATTAATATATTAACTCTACATCCATAACCGTTGTGACTACTTTATAAGTCCGTATTAATATAATTTTTTTTTTTTATAAATTATATTTCTTTAATAAATAAATAACTTTTTTACAACAAAAAATTTATGTAAACTTGTTATCTTTTAAGCTTTCTCAGTAGCTTGCTTGAATATTGCAAATTTACTCACTTGCTATCAGCTTAGTTATTATTTATTAGAACATAAATTTATTTATATATGCAGCTTTTGCTCTTATGTTAAAATTTAGTGTTTTGCCATTGACAAAAATTACCTGAACGTTTAAATATAAAATGAAAGACGGTAGTAAAAGTAAATAAAAACCGAATGTTTCTTCATAGTACATTGTTGTACATTTTCTGTTCTCAGGAGAGATTTTAAAAGAGAATAGATTACCCTGGTTGCTTTTTCGATTTCTTCAAACAAAAATAAATACATAAATAAAGTTTAAAACTACACAATATATTTCTGATTGTGCTCACAATTCGGTTGTAAAATATCCAAATCATTAAATTTGAATAAATTAAATTATATTGTATGTTGTTTTACAAACTGTAATAACAATGTTTAACATATACATACATGGCTCAAGACAACGGTATTAATATAATATTATGTAAAATCAAATGCTAATTAAGTCAGAAAATCAAAACATATTTTAAAACGTTACAATCTGATGGAAAGTTTTATTACATTAAAAGAATTATTTTTTAAAAATAAGATTTAATAAAAAATAAAATCTAATAAAATAATCTTATTGTATAATTAGTTATTTATTGATGACCTGCATAAAATACTGGTAAATGCACACGGTTCAGAGTTTGAGTCAATAAAATAAGCTAGATGTTTCAGCCTCATAGGTACTACACATTTATAAAAGAAAATAACAAAAAGCGGATGAGTTTTTAAGAGATACTAAGAAAACTGTCTAGTTTTGTAACACTACAATAGAGCTTGGTCGTCAACATTTGATATCCATCGTTTTGTTATTCTAACTTAAACTGCCTCATTGGAAACAAGCAAACTACATTGACTTTGCTAATTATTTTTTTTATCTATTTTAGTTCAAAACTACAATGTGAATTTCTTACCGTGAAGTTATTTTAAAAAACAGTGGTAAAATAACTTAATATACTAGATTTAAAATGTAACATTTTAAAATTGAAACGTCACTATCTATGTAAACCAAATTATATTAATCTAATTGGTATTCAAAGTGAGCCAGTGGAAGGATTATATAGCCTACCACACACCCGCTGGGAATGTTAATTAATAAAGCAAAATATTAAATATCATTTTAAACAATTGTAACATCCTTATTTTTAAATTAATTTAAAAAAGTAATTTACTTTGTAACCAGCATATTGTGTACATATTATCATCGACTATGTTATTCTACTGTATACATAAAAAAATATCATCATAACTTGTGTTCGTAATTCTCCCTACAATTGTTTGCATACTATATAAATGTAAACATATGAAAATGTTTGCAGTATGTTAAATAAACCTGCTGATAAAAATATATCAACAAAAATATAATATTAAATTCTGAGATATATATTAGTAAATTATTTTTAAAATAAAATTTGTATGCTGATCAATTGGCTGGATATATTAACGGAAGTTTGACCGGATATGAAAGGACCACGAGTTCAAACAACATCCTAGCGCGGCTTGTAGCATATATCGGTAATATACGAAGTGATTGCCGGCTTTAATGCATTTGTGTCTACTGAACTGTTATAAATCGCACTGATTCAGACGCAGGAAGTAATAATTCAATTGGAAAAGCAATGAACATATTTTTATACTTGAAGCGTTCCAAAATAACGAGATGGATTTTCAAATACACGCGATGCCTTTTTTATATTTGAATTCTTTCTTTGAAGGATTAAAAATATGTATTTAATTATACAGACTGCAAAGTGGGTTTATTTGAATATTAAAAGGAAACGAAAAGCTTTGAAACTTAATTCATTTAATTGTGAAATGTGGAATTTGTAAAAAAAGTATAACAACACATTGTATGTCCTAAAAAAGATTAACAATAACATATTTTTTCTAATAAGAATAAAAATATGTATATATTTTTTTAAGTAATTACATAAAAAGTTTCTACAAAAATTGTTTAGTGTTCTATGGTAACTTATAAATATTTTTATAAGTTTAATTAAATGACCCCGAGATGATTGAAGATTAAGTCAATATTCTATTAACGGAGGCAGACATTAATTAATTTGAACGCAGCGGAAACGTTTACTAGGGTATAGCTGATGAGTTGCTTATCACTTACGAATGTTATACCTTTGGAAATTGCATATGGCGAACAACATATAAACTATTTACTAAAATGATATTAATTGTTAATGTGATAAATTATTGTTATAAATGAATTAAATTAAATAATGTAATTAAAAAGTTTTTTAAACATGTTCATTGTTTTTTGAACATATTAATTTCTGTAATGTATCTCATATGATTGTGACTGAAACTATTGAAAAGCAAAGTGGATAAAACAACAATTATCAAAAAATGCCTAATAAATGAAAAATAAAAATAAATGAAGGGCGCTAAGAAATTTTTTAACAGAAGTACTAAGAAAGAAAATTGAGTTTGACAACGGAAAAATATAAAAAAAATAATGGAAGCAAACACACAAAATAAAAGCCACAGATAAAAAAGAAAAGAGACGTGAAATGCAAATTAAAAACAAAAACACAAAAAAAAAAAAAAAAAAAAAACGCAGACTAAATTAAGGGCTATAGGTGCAGAGGGGTCAAGGACAACATATGCGTATGCCGCAAATGCTGTGTGAAAAACCTTGAGACAGTATAGTCTGTTTCAGGCACTAGCAAAAAAGAAAATCCGCAATTACTTAATGAGGATTAAGAACAAAGCTGAACGTAAATAAATGCAGGTATATTCAGTGATTAGGCAAAGACGCATGGGTTGAAATTTTTTACTAAATATTTATTTTCAACACCTGCGTTCTTGCCTAACCACTGAATATACTTTTTTTTGAGTAGATACATTTTATTAATTATTCTTTTTTGTTTTAACAATTTCTTCTAAATGTTCATAACACAAAAAAAAACATTTGATGTTTTAAGAAGTCTGGATAAAATATAACAAAGATCATTTAATTTATTAAAAACCAACTACAAAGTGTTCTAAAAAATATATAAACAACATACATAGCAAAATAAGTCATTTTAAATCTGAATTAAAACAAAACGAAATTTGTCTTAAAATATAGATATTGATTAGATTTTTTAATTTTGATTACACGCTTTCAATAAACGCATTAAGCTCAAAAAACCACTTTATTTTGTCCAAAACTTTTGTTTCACTATTTTCTCGTTAGTTTATAATAATAATATTTAATTCACTTTTACAAGTTCTAACTTCTTTGATAAAATTGATCTAAGAACTGCAAAACTCAACTGAAAATTTTACAATAGAATGCGCATACTCTAAGTTTATGATATGACCGTTTTTGATCATTAATCTATTTAATTTATTTGTTTGTTTTTTACAACAATTTCATAATCACATTTAGGCAATAAATATTGATTATAAATATTAAACTTTATCTAAAATATTTTTACAACTTATAATAAACGTAAACGTGGCAAGTCATTAAATAACATCATTTCTACTTGAATTTCAGCTAATTTTAATACTCAAAGTGAAGTAAACGTTTCTTTGTATTTAATTGATATAATTTCATTTTGTATATGACATAAATTCAAAAATTCATATTCAGTATCAATCCTTTTTAAACTGCAATAGATAATATCTCTTTTATCAATAGCATATCTGTTTGTATCAAAAGTCTGCTTACAAGAAATTTTTTTATTAATTTCAGTAAAAAAGTCTTTTTGTGTATTGGTTTTGGCTGAATCTAATATATTTTTAGCGTAGAATCAAATAAAAAGATGTAATAAATCTTTAAACTACCGAAACAATTCTGATAATTTTTTTTGTGTGAAAAGATGAGTTTATGAATTAGTAAAATCCTTTTTTATGTACACTTTTTTGGATAGTCATTTCTCATCTCAAGTAATATGAATAACATAACATACTCAATAATTTAACATTTTTTGTACGTGGCCAAAATACCTTAATCTACTAATTTAATAACATATGGAATAGATTTGTAATATAATAGTTTATTGGCACAATTTTGTAAAAAAATTGTTTTTCTTAGCTACGTTAAAAAAGTTTTTTTATTACTTAAAATAAAATAAAATAAAATTATGGTGTAAAAATAAATTTAAAAAAATATTTATTTTTAAATATGATTTTAAAAACGACAAATCTACCATTTTATCATTTTTTAGTTTTGTTATGCCTTTTATAGCAGAGTACAAATTAAATGAGTTGTGTTAGGTACAAAAAGAATATATAATACTGTTTAGATTAAAATTTATTTCAAAACTAGAAAATCTATCAACAATTATTTTTACAATTAAAACACTAAAATTATTTAAAAAACTTTAATTAAATTATGCAAATACCATTTTTGTTTGTTATTCTTAAAAACTTTTTTAAACCCTCTAATATAACATTATGCGGACAATTTAATAATATGAATTGTTAGCTCTTAACTTCATTAGAAACTTTTTCTATTATTTTAGTTTAACTACAAAATGTTTTGATTATTTTTTTATAAACGTTTCTATTTACTCTTGACCCTTTAGATAAATCTGGTTGCAATTCCTTCTAAACTTAAATGTAAAATTTTTGAAAATTTATTTTTATTTCAAATTATTTTGGCCTTATCATATCTACTGAGTTTACATCTCGGGTCTTAAAATCTTAAATATTTTAAAATGTTTAAGTTAAATTAAATTATTAAAATAAATATCGTAATTTTTTTATTGATTTTTAGTTCAATAAATCGATCTTGTAAAAAATATTGCGGCTTATATTCTGGGAATTTCCTAAAACTTATTTTTCCAATTTTAATCCATACAATTTGCTCCAATCAGTCTATTTTAGAAGCAGCAAAATCTACTCCAACAAATGCCATATTATTTGAAGCAGGTCTCAACTTTCTACTTAACCGTTACCTAAAAATTCCTAAATCAAATAGTAATAGATTTAACACCCTTTCTTGTTTTATTTAATTTATTTTCCGTGTCTTTTAAGATATCTATTTTTGAAATATATATTGCAAAAACTGTCTTAAAAAGTATTTAAAAACTTTACCTTTGGTCGGTTAAGTTTATTTAAAATATTTACTTAGCTTAAGTATCCATTTACAGTGCAAAGATTTGGGCAGCTTATATCATTCTTAAGGTAATAAATATTGTAATTTAAAAAATACAACAAATGTTTTATTTGTCTATTTAATAATTATATATTTTAATTTATCTATTTCGTGTGAATTAGTTTTAGATAAGAAATTATTTTAATGTTTTTTATTTCAAATTTACACATCAAATGTATGTGCAAAACGTTTTATAATTGAAACATTTAACAAAAATGGGTTAGGTTTATTTTGACTATACATTGTACGCTCACCTAAACATTTTTATTGTTTAATAATTCAGTTTTAATTATTATTTTTTTCTCTAATAACAAATTATAATTTACAATCCTATACATTTTGCCAAATAGAACTGCGTTTCTTAAACTATGAGTTACAAACTAAAAAAGCTTTATTATTTTATCATTTATTTTATTGATCGTTTATATAACGCTGCAGTTATTAGAATTAAGTTAAAATTAATTTGTTTTCTGTTTAATTAGACATACTAAAAAATAGCAAAAACGTTTTTATTCATATTTGAGAAAAAAGAAAACACTTGCCATTGAAAAAAAAACTGTTTTTTTTCCAGAACTTTAAAAAACAAATTTTCTTAAAAAAAGATGACGGGTATTTTTTTTTTCTCAAATATGGATAAAAACGTGCTTTTATATGTGCAAAAAAGCATAAAAAACTGTTTTTTATTATATACATTTAAAAAAAAAAGTTTCTTACAATTTTTTTTCTAAAAATGCAACCCTAAAAAGTTACAAACGATCAAACAATGTAAAAAACGCAAAAAAGTCAATTTTGATTTTTATCAAATTTTGATTGTTTATTACTCAAAAATGACCAAAAAATATTAAACAAACTCACATAATTAAGATTCATGTAAAGAAAAGCATTTTCAGTGGTTTGAACAAAACAAATTTTATTCCGTACACTTGACTTGTACATGGTGATATGTCTGTATTTATAACAATTTACATTGAAATTAATTAATCAATATAATTTTGCACCTTCTGTATACTTTATGTTTTACTGTCGTATATTTGCTTTGTATCACCGTCCGATGGTACTCTTATAAAGGTTGAAACTAGATACTGTTTTTAATTATATTTGTACTATAGTACATAGAAGATTTGTTATATTTAATTCTTCTCATTTTTTTGAACACGTAATTTTTTGTTGGAATTTTAGCGGTTTACATTATTAATATCTTAAGTAAATTTCTTTCTTATCAAACATGGTTGTTCAAATACAATAATACAAAGCAATTGAGTTGTTAGATTTAAATGAGCTTTATATAATGTAATAAAAAATGTCTGTATGCCATAAACGGAGACAGAGACGGATAACTGGCAACATGTTATGTTTTGGATTGAATTAAATGTTTGCAGTAGACATGACAGTAGATAGGATTCTTTTTTTTTTATATATTAAAGATTTTTATTAACTAAATTTATATTATAATATATTTACATATTTACAACATTTTTTTTCTCCCCACTTTCTGTTTGGTCTTGTTATTATATAGTATTCTTTTATTTAATTTTAATTTCATTATAAGTTTTTGTTTTTTTTTAAATATTTTTAGGTAGTTGATTGTATGTGATTAGTTCGTTGCTTAGTTTTGTTTTTTTATTTGCTTTTTTTGTCTTTGTTGTGTGTACATGTATATTACTTCTTCTCCTTGTGTTATGTCTGTAAATTTCTTTGTATAATATTATTTGTAGACTTGTTTTAATTTCTTTATTTTTAATTTTATATATTAGTTTGCATTTTTTAATTTTTAATTTTTTTTTAATGTTTGTTTTGTTGATTATTTTCTATACTTCTTCTGTTGGTGTTAGCTTTGGTAGTTTATGTATTATTTTAAATATTTTGTTTTGCTGACATTGTATTTTTTGTATTTTTGTTTTTGTTGTCTCACCTCATATATTTATTAGAAGTTAATTTTTGCTAAATATAATGAGTAGTATATACTTATTGCAGTTTCTTTTAGTATGCATTTCTTGTTTTTATAGACAGCTCCTATTGTTGCTGCACTTTCTTTTAATATTTTGTTTATTTATGTATTGTTAGTTTCTCTGTTATTATTACTCCCAAGTATTTTGTCTGTTTTGTTCTTGTAATTGGTATGTTATTTATTTCAATTTTTATGTCAATATCTTTTTTATTTTTTTGTCTTATTACCATATACGTTGTTTTTTCTCCATTTATTGTTGTATTGTATAGTCTTCATTTATGTTTTTTTCTATTGCTTCTTTGTTTTTTTCCGTGATATATAATACATGTGTTGTCAGCATATGTATATATTTCTCCAGTCAATTTTATCTCATATATATCATTTATGAATAATATATACAATATTGGCGTTAGTACTCCATCTTGTGGTAGCCCATATTCTGCTATTGTCAATGTACTAAGTATGTCGTTTATTCTTGTTCTTTGTGTTCTGTTTTTAATATATGGTTTTAGTTGTTTTAAGGTTGTGTTTTTTATTCTAAGAATTTCCATTTTTTTGATCAAATGTCTTTGTCGATGGTGTCAAAAGCTTTTTTCATGTCTATAGATATTAGTATTACATACTGTTTTTTATTCAGTTTTCCTGCTATGTGTTGTATTACGTCAGTTGTTTTGCCCATTGTGTTTGAATTTTTTGAAATGCGTATTGTTTTTTGTTGTTTATGTGTGTCAGTAATCTGTTATATGTTGCATTTTCTGTTATTTTGCTTAACACTGATATAAGCGATAGCGGTCTATAATTTTCTGATTTTGATTTTTCTTCTTTTTTGTGTATTGGTTTTATAATTTGTTTTTTAAGTATTTGTGGATATTCACCTGTTTGTATCATTTTATTTATTTTTTTTTTAGTATTGGTGCTATTTCTTTTTTTATAGCTCTTATTGCGTTATGGGTTATTTGATCTTCTCTTGGGGCGCTTCTTATTTTTAGTTGGTTGATTATATTTTCTATCTCTTCTTCTGTTGTTTTGTCGAACGTAGCTTCTTCTTCTATTCTTACAGTTGTTATTGTTTCTCTGCCATCATTCTTTTTAATTTTGTTTGCCAAGTTTTTTTCCACTGTTGAAAAGTAGTTCAGTTCGTTTGCTATGTCAATTTTATTTGTTTTTTTTTTGTGTGTTTTGTTATAATTTCTGTTGTTTTTTGTTTTGTTTTTTTTTTTTGTTTTGTTTAGCTTACTATTAATTTCCGACCATTGTTTAGTTTGATTTCAATTTGCGTTTTTTTATTTGTTTTTGTAGTAATTTTCTTTTTTTTCTTTCTTATTCTACCTAAATGTGGTATTTATAATTAGGCATTTTCAAGCTAGTTATCTCTTGCAGTAAAATCTAATATATCTATTGGGTTTAAGAAATGACTTAGACATGTCAATTAGCTTTCTTTTATAGTTGCAACAACGTTTCTCATAAATAATTTAGTAAACCAGTATCTACAGTAGTATTATTTTAATAAAACAAACACAAATTTGTCACAAATATGTTTACAAAACAAAATAAATCAGATTTTATTCAAAATTATGTACTCGTATAGTCCAAGTTTTAAGACATGACAGTAAATTAAATAAAAACTTTTATACTAAAAAATGAAAGAAATCTAAATAAATATACAACAAATGAACCATGAACATACGTATAGTTTACATGAATGTCTTTAAGTATGTATTTAGTAGAGCTGAATAGAACGAACAATTACTAATCTATAATACCGTTTTATGTAAAGTAACTTACACTTCATACATATAAATAGTTCTGTGTTGTCATCAGTCAAACGAATGTGCTGAAATCTACAAGCCGGAATAAACGAGAAGAAACTTCCCCGTCGAAATGACAAAGTGCCTACGTGTGCTGAGTTTATATGCAAATTTATTGAATTTTAACTAACAAGATTCCGGGGATGTGGTCGGAAAAGAATACAAAGATTGTATCAAAAGAATCAGAATAAATGAATAGCAATCTACAAAAAAGTGAAAAGAACTTAAATAGTTTCAAATATAATAAATGATTATAAGTTTTTTATAAAATAATATCAAATTCAAACAGATTTGCGGAAATTAATGACGCCGTGAATATGACAGAGGCATGTCTAATCTTTAATCAATTCATCTTAATAGCGTGTTATTATGCGAAATTAAATCTAAGATTCCTTATAACTCAATTAGGGCGTGATTTGCATGAAATGAGTATTAGTTTTGGAGCAAAGTAGCGAGAGCATTAATTTAGCATTTAAAGCGATCTTGGCCTATCTAGGTTTTATCTTTATAAAGCAGATATTAAACATTTAAATTTTATTTACAATTAATTATTTAGTGTTAACAAAAATATATATTATAATATAAAATTGTACTACGGTTGTTTGTTACATAGTTAGATAAAAATAGTAAAATTCAACGTAACATTTCATTTTAACTACATTGTCTACTGTTTTTATAAGCTTGCAGCAATGAGTAAACAGCACTATCCACAACGCATCAACAATTTTATTGTGCTTGTATATTATACCGAGCTCCCAAATGGATATGCAGCGTGCTTCGCAGGTCTTCGCTTTTGTGAACTTAATTAAATATCTGCGTGGTATGTAATCATAATTCAGAGTGCATTCTATGTATGATAGGTAAATAGTGATGGTTTTATAGGTACGGCTTATCCCATGAGCTCTTTATGAAGTGTGTTTGCCATACTATTACATACCAGAAACCTAATATCGTTAAAGAGAGCACAGATATTACATAATATTGTTAAACCCTCATCATGCTGAAAATGGTCAAATTTGTTGGAATAATATTATTCAATTATAACATGTAATTAATTAAAAGCTGAAGTTTTGTATATTCTACATACTGTTTTATAATGTAACATGTTATGAATACTAACCAATGTAGGATCACCACAGGTTGAATGTTAGATTTCATGATTATTTAATTTAATTAAATAATACAATATATTGTGTTTGTATTTAACAGTATGGTTTGTTCTTTAACTTTAACA
Source organism: Tachinus rufipes (assembly GCA_963932245.1). Lineage (NCBI taxonomy): Eukaryota > Metazoa > Arthropoda > Insecta > Coleoptera > Staphylinidae > Tachinus > Tachinus rufipes. The sequence goes on from OZ010744.1 coordinate 75,724,080, forward strand.
AATATTATAAACAATATTAACTATACATATAGTTGTATAATATATAATTCAACATTTAAACATTCTAATTCTATTTTATGCAACCTGATGTAAATCAAATCTGGGTTCCCATTATAAATATTATACATGCAAAACTGTGGAATTAGCATAACTACATACTCTTTGGGTGGCTTGTCCAAAGTTGCTAACGGGCTTTTGTTGTTTGGATTCCTGCCGAGGTTTCAACTCGCACGGAGCACAAAAAATGTGTAAACGAGAGCGGTTAAAGTGTGATGTTTGTTGAAATTCTATCTCAGCATATTCCGTTCTCAAAGCAATTTTACTTTATATAAGCGTGTAATATTTCAAGAGAAATAGTACATATATTTGAAAATGAATACATAAAAAATATATTAATTTCCATAAAATATCTTTTGCCGGTAATAAATTTTAAGAGAAAATATATTTTTACGGATGTTACAATGCAAATTGTATACGCATAAAAGTTGAATAATAAACTGTTTTTAATTTGCAAAAAATGTTAGAAGGACTATTGTTACTAACAGATTTATCATTTTTATCTTTTATAAAAACAAATTCACATGTACCGTATCCTACAGTAATAAATTAAAATAAATATAAAATATTTATAATTTTATATTTTAAACAAAATTGCGAACACTTTTCAATTGAGTACTTTAACCATTGCTAAATTGCTCATTCGTTCGTAAAGTACTCTTAATCCTAAATCTTAAAATAACAAAGAGCAGATCCACATAAATCTTCTGTTTACAAATAATTACCTAATTACAATGCAATTTTTATAACAAACATTTATGTAATTTTGTGTTTTTACAAAATATTTCTTTTCTAAAACTCTTTTAAAAAAGAGTACATCGGCCCTTAAGGGTGTCATGCAGTCTCAAGAGAACTTATTGTAGAGAGAGCACGATCTGATCGACAGAAAGAGAACAGCGATGGGAGGTTACTGTTTTTGATTCCTAGTTAAAAGGAAAAGACAAATACTCACAACCCAAATTGATAATATAATCCGAAAAAAGGTAAAACAGCCGACAAGCAGGAGAAAATATTATTTATATTTAAAATTACAAGCGACTTGAAATTTTTAAAACTCTTTGATAAGCTTTTGGTAAAATACATTATTTTATTTTAATTAATCATATATCACTACATATTAACTAATTAAAATGTCTAGTTTTATTATGTATAATATGATAATAACATTCACAAAAATGAAATATTTATTGTTAATATTTTCTCAGGAGTTTCTAGTAAATAAATGATTCAAATATATAATTATTAATATGTAATTCATTAATAAAACCAAATTTAATTTTATATTTAATTATTTATAACTAAATTGAACGTCTAGTAAATATTAACAATTGTGGTGAAAAATTAAAAATGCTACACATCTTTTCACTGAAGTCTGTATATGACACTTATCCACGTCCCAAAAGACAAATAATAACTAATTAATATTTTAGTCAATTCATTGGCAACATACAACAATTTCTAATATTCATATTTTACAAAAATTCATTAAAAAAAAAAAACGTTCAACATTCCTTGATAATTCTGGTTCTGCCTGCACATAAATCTTATTTTGCAGAATTCAGTTTGGGGTCGACCAGCTCCGTCAACAAATAATTTTCATAAAATTCATTTAGCTTTGATAGCATGTTCATCCAAAAAGTTGCATCACGGTCAATCTGAAACATATGATAATATTTTATGTGACATTTGCATCTATAGATTTTGTATCAATCGTATGTACATTTTCATATACAAAACCTAGCGGTGACCAAATATAAAAATAGCAATAATTTTGTTTTGCTGAAGTTGTCCTTGTACTTAGTAATAATATTTATGCGTTATTTAAGATGAAGCGCATTGTTTTCATCTACCAAAAAGACAATTTTTTTGTCTTGTATGCAATCCACAGGATGCATTTTCCTTGATATCAAAGGACATTTAATTTCCAGTAAATTATCTCTATCAATTAATCCATTTGGACTTGCTCCCAAATAACTGTTGTCTTTATCCACAAAAAAAACACATGTTTTAACTTTGCAATTAAGAGCATTCTCAAATTCTTTTAATGCTATTGCTTCATTCTTTTGTTTATACTTTCTATGTTTGTTGCCTGTAAAAGTGAAGTATAATATAGACTTTACTTTATTTTTACGAGATGTGTTTGCTCTCATTCTGCTTCGCCAAACCAGGAAGCAGTTAAACGTTGAGAACGTTCATAATATTAAGTACTTCCTTGTTCTCTAGTTTTTTTTTTGTTAAAAAAAACAATAACAATGACAAAGTGTGTGATCTGTTCTGACGAAATATTGAGAGAATCTTCTATTACAAAGTGCATAACCTGTAACAATGTGTGCCATAGAGGTTGCTTAAGCAGTAAGAAAAATAAAAACTAGACAATTCTGACTGATGGAAGTTTTAATTGCTGTGGAGCTACTTCTAATATTACTAACCTCAATAAGGATAAAAATAATTACGAAATAAGGTATTTAAAATTACTCTTATTAAGCAAAGATGATATTATTGAAGGGCAAAAAGACTTAATCATCTCTTTAATAAGGCAAATTGACTTAATTAATAGACTAATTACAGTAAACACAAATAATAATATTCCGACATCTATAGTAAAAGACTCGAATTATACGATAGAAAATCATAGTTTAACCGTTAAAGAACAGATGGGGACAAATGTACCACAAAGTCAATTGATTGAAAATCAAAAAAGTAACGAATGTGAAGGTAGATAAGCCAGCTAACAAAAATACTCAAATAGGTAAAGAAATATGCCCGAAAAAAAAATCCGCAAGCGACATTGAAAATGGATATACACTCGTGACATATAAACAGAAGAAAAAAAAAACAATAACAACAATAAAGCCGTACAAGGACTAGCTGCAAATAGCACAATTTTAAGCGGCGCTAATAAATTAGCACATTTCCACGTCTTTCGCTTAAAAACCGAACACGACGAAAGAAGAATTATGCACCTACGTAAAATCAAAAAATATAGAAAATCCACTATGTGAAAAATTAACTGCAAGACGTCCTAATGAATATGCTTCATTTAAGTTGTCAGTTCCTATAGAACATCGAGACCTGGTTATTGAAGTAAGAAAACAACAATCAACCACCTTAAATCTATTGGCAATTAACACTCAATCCATTAAAAATAAATTGATTTGGTTTGAAGCTTTTATAAGACACGAAAATATTGAATGCGATGCATTCTGCATGAGTGAACACCGGCTTAATAAATCAGAAGCTGAAATGTTTAAGGTATGTAATTTGGAAGCAGTGTCTTATTATGTGCGTTCTAATTATAAACGTGGTGGGGCTATTATTCTAGCACAACCCCATTTCATATGTTCTAAACTAGATCAAATTAACGCACTATCTGTTGAAAAAGTATGCGAGATTTCAGCTACATTTGTAAGAAATTTTAATTTAATTTTAATATGTTTGTACCGTGTCCCTCTCACTGATTTTAATGTTTTTATTGAAATTTTAAATAACTTATTAATTAGAACACATGCGTTGAATGCGCACATTATAATTAGTAGCGATTTCAATGTAAGATTTCTTACAAATGATAGCAAAGCAACTGAAGTATGTGATATTATGCAGAGATTTTGGCTGGTCTCTACTGTTATTTTTCCAACAAGAAAACTAAATAGTATAGACAATGTTTTTAGCAATATTAGCATTCTATTGACATCACAAGTAGACACGGGATTGTCGGATCATTTTGCTATCGGTATACAGGTAAAATTGCAAACAAATACACCTGAGATTGTTCAAACTAAAATTACTCGACCGATAACAGCAAAAGGTAAATTTTATTTTTATAACAAACTTCGTGAAGTCAATTGGGATTTTACCAAGGCAGCTAATATTGAAATAAATGAAAAATATAATATATTTATGGACAACTTTTTAATTGCTTTTCATGAATCATTTCCAAGCAGATGCAACCAAGGAAAACCATCAAAAAAAGAAATCATTTGCTACAATGATAAATTACGTCAAATGCGTGATTTGTTAAATTTAATACGCGACGATCATAAAATGACAGAAAACCCGAATACGAAACAGTATTACAATGTAGTCAAATTTCAATAAAATTCGGCTTTAAAAAAAGCTAAAATGAAAGCATATAGTGACTACGTTTCGGATTGTGGCAATAAGCCGAAAGCTTTGTGGAATCTAGTCAACTCGAATCGTCCTTCAAACTGTGATAAAAAACGTGATAATATAAAATGTGATGTTAAACCTAATCATTGCTCTAGTAGTACAGATATATAAGCAATTGTATTTGTTTTCAACTTTTTTGTTGTTATGTTTGGTTTATTGTAATGTATTGTTACTTTTGTTATAAATTAAACATTCTATGTATGTCTTTTTAGATTGCACAATACATTGTATTTACTATGGAATCTATCTGTTCTTTAGAAATATGTCTTTTATACTTTCTTATAGTAACATATACAAGTAAAATATTTAAAAAAAAATTGTTATGAAGTAAATGCTTGTAAAATATGCTATATAAGATTTAAAAACTTGGTATATACAATAGTTTTATTATATATTTTTTTAATTTATTAAAAGCTTTATAAGAAGTTCTAAATCTGCTTAAAACCTTTCAAGTTTGTCTATAGTTTATAAAATATTGTTAAAAAAGTCGTTTAGACTGTTTTGGAAAAATTCAAAACTCTTAAAACTGGTCAAAATTTGCTAAATTTTTTTTAAATTTGCGGGAAGTTTTATAAGGTTTTAAAATTATTTCAAGACTTTTAATATTGCGTTAAAGCCATATTTAAATTTATTAATTTAGAAGAATGTTTTGTTATTAATTTTTGTTCAGATATGTCAAAAGGTTGTTTGGTTAAATCCAAAATTCTCAAAATTTGTCCAAAGCTGTTAATATTACAGTTTACTTAAAAAAAATCTAATAAATTATTTTTATGTATATATATATTTGATATAAACTATAATGCTCTTAATATATATTGCAGTACAAGTATGCTCTAACAATTCCACAAATTTATATTTTAATTTTATTGTGATCTAAATATTTGAATTATTTTTCTTATTTTATTGTTTTTTTATCAATTATTTATGCTTTAACTTTAATTTGTATTTGTCGTTTTTTAAAATGTTTGATGAATTGTAATTATAGCATGGTTTTCATTTGCTGACTAATTAATGATTCAGTGCTAATTTTGGTGATTTATTTTGACTTTTAAATTGTGCCGTTTTATGCAGAACGTGTTAGAATTGCACGGAACTATTTTAAAAATATGTTTTTTAGTTTAATATAAACAAAAGAAATTATACAAATCTATGGCTCAAATTAATTTATTACAAAGATATAAAAAAAGTTAAATATAATTACTTAATAATTAAACATTTAAAGTAGTTTTGTTGAATGCAGCTTTTAAACACATCCTTTTCTGGCATCAAAATGGTCATTGATACTTTTTTTTCTTTAGCTTTATTTAAATGCAAATAGACATATAATAAATCATAGACTTCTTCTAGCTTTACATAAAAAAAACTTATAACGTTAGGTCAGGAGATTGTAGTGTACTATTTAATTAGTCCATTTTGTCATGCATAAACCAAATCTCCTATATATTAGCAATTGTAATGTTTTTAAGAGCTCCATATATGCTATTTGCAAATAAGGTATTTTTGAAAGCCTTGTTGGTAAATAAAAGATGCCCATAAGATTGTCACCAAAAAACCACATCCGAAATTTAATAAAAAAATATGTCGGTAATGCGTAATAACAGTTGTATGATTGATGATTTTCAAAAATAGTTTTCAAAATTAGTAATATAATTTGTTACAAAACAAAATTCAACTTAGAAAGATAGGGTTTTTTGTGTATTGTTGAATTAACCATTAGCACAAATTTATGTGCTTGTTATAATCTACTAGTAAAAATCTTAAGCAAGCGTTACTTGAAATAGATACAATTGTTGTTTGTATAAAACATTAAAGCAAACTGACAATTTCCTGGTGCTACAAAATAACAGAATAAAATTGAGTTTCCTTTATTTAACGTTTCCTGTTTGTCAAAATCTGTTCCAACCAGCATTTATCCTTTTAGCAATTTTTTTTTGTTACTTTTAAAGACCAGCAGCGTTTTTTTTGTAGTTAATCATAAATTAAAAGCATGTCTGTTTGTTTTGCAAAAGTAAACAAATTTGTGGTGTCACTTGTAACAATATTTAATCACACAAAATCAAGCATAAACTAGTAAAAGTTAATTAATTATTTATACAAACAGTGTTTAAAGCTAATTTATGTTTAATCAGTTGTTCAACAAATAAACAGTTGTTATCTACGGCTATTATTAATATTTGACTATTAAATATTTTCTTTATATCTTAGTAATAAATTAACTTGAGACATAAATATATATATATATATATATATATATATATATATATATATTTAATAAATTCAAGGCCTAACCAAAAAAATATGCATTTATGAAAAAAAAAAAAAAATTTATTTAATATAATCCTCCTTAACTTCAATTAAAGTTTTACATCGTTTAAGTAGTAATTCTATCTCAACCTAACCTAACCTAACCTAACCTAACCTATCCTAACCTTTTTGTTTTTTTTTTTTTGGTGAGAGATGCTTTATGCACTGGCCCTAATTCAATGCATTGGAGTGTAGGACTGGATATTGCTACCTTACCCAGTAAAACCATCTCTCGTATTTTGGAGTTACCAGCGGGTAACTGCCTTTTGGTTTTGCTTTCCTGGCAGCTACTACTTTTCTATTTTAATTTTTGCAAACTTACGGAAAGGCTTCCGTTCTTTTGTCCTGTTCTTTTTGCCTTAAAATGTTTTTGATGCCCATTTGGACAAACCTCTATTTGGGCTCGCTTTTCAGCATGTGCCCTACAATATTATCTGCTGTGACCTTTTCTGCAACTAGTACAGCCGTCCAGCTGCTCCTTTCTTCTAGCCATCTGGCGCATGCTAGGATTGTATGTTTAAGCGTGTCTTCCGTCCCATTTTGGTTTAAGTTTTTGCTTAAACCTGCTAAGGTAATTTCAGAAACATTCATAGCCGCTGAGAAACTGAGTCAAGTGGTAGTCCACGTCACGTGTTTTCTGTTTACCCATGGGGTTATTTCAGGAATGAGTTCATTCTTCAGTCAACCTTTCTTCTTGCCACTGCGCAATTGTTGCTTTTTGAGTTTTCTTTTTCTGCTTGTTGTTTTGGACCTCAAGGTTCTTTTCTATGGTCAGTAAATGCAGTGGTATTGTGCTTGCAATTGCAAGCACCGCCTTAGTAAAGATTGTTCTGTAGGCGCACGTTACTCTGATTGCGACATTTTGTTGTGTCCGCAAGAGAATGTCCTTGTACGCCCACTAAATAATAATAATAATATATATTTAATCATTTAAGCCAACTACATGTGGATATAATAAGTCAAACAATAACAATACATACATATAACAAAAATAGATACATATTACAAAACGACATACAAAATAAAATAAAATAGCCCCGTACAGAACAATAGACGCTACATATTACTTTTTTTTACTCTTTTTGGGTTTTGCCACGTTCAGCATAAGTCTCTCAAGTTTAACAGTGACACGGCCTGCCTTTTTAGCGGCTAAAGCTATGTGTAGGCTCATATTGCAGTTGTGAGCAAAAGTGACCCCAAGATATCTCAGGCTGCTCTGGCTTGTAATTTGTATGTTGTCAACCATAAAAATGAATTCTTTTAGCTGTTTTCTGTACGCAAAAATGACCGACTCCGTCATCTGTGCAGCAAGCTGTGGCTTTCTTTTACCTATCCACCCGACTATCCTGTTTGCTGCACAATCGGAATCATTGACCATATCTTTGACATTCATTCCTGCAACGATTATACCCACGTCGTCCGCGTAACCGGTAAGAAAAACATTTTTTGGCATTTTCAGCTGCAGTATGCCGTTGTAGCTTACATTCCATAAGGTCGAACCTTTTACTGAGCCTTGCGGAACTTCCGCCGGGACCTCAATCTCTCCGATAATAATGCGTCGGTTTTTAAAATAGCTTCTATTTGTTTTAATTAAGTAATTTGACACTCCTATGTTTTGCAGCTCGTACATGATGTCAGACTATCGCACGGTGTTGGAAGCATTCTTGACGTCAAACGTGACCAGTACAACGTTTATCCCCTTTGCCCTGTATTTTTTTGTCAACGCTTGTACCTTCCTGGCCGCGTCAACCGTAGACCTACTTTTTCTAAATCTAAGTTGCAAGTTTGACAGGCCCAAATTTATTTTACAGTTTATTTTGGAGCCGTCTATTCAAGATTTGTTTAAATAGTTTGTCCATCGAGTTCAGGATGCACAGAGGCTTGTAGACTTTTTTTTCTCCGGGCTTGGCTGGCTTTTCGATGAAAGTAAGCTTAGCGGTTTTGCACTCTTCTGGAAAGGTGCCTTTGCTGACAAGCTATTTTTGAAGTCTACCAATACACAGGTCTCCGGCGGTTGTTTCTTCTTTTTCTGATGAGTGTAGTGTTGCATGCATTTGTAATAGCCTTTATTAGTTTGGGCACTGAGTATTTATATCCTTTTCGCTTTGTTGGCCAGTTTTTATCCTTTGTTAACGGTGTTGTAGAAGCTGAGGTTTTCCTCCCCACTTACCTCCCACTGGCATACGTGTTTTGCTGTGATGTTTGAGCAAAACGTCACATCAATGTACGACTTGCTACCGGGTCTCTCGGACGTCGATTTGTTTGCTCTATTCAAGATTACCAAGTCGTGTTCTTCCACCCATTTAGCTAGTATGCTTCTTTTTTGGTCTTTAGTCTGGGAGCACCAACTGTATGATTTTGCGTTGAAATTGCCCCTATCAGCAACCGCTTCGAGTGTTGCTTTAGGTCGCCGCTCAAGTTAGATTAGTTAGCTAAAGTCTTTAGGAGTTGTTGTGGATCTGAAGTAGCACGAGTAGAGTACGAATTCTTTGGACTCCACCCACACGTATCCTTCCCCGCATCCCGTCTTGGTCACCTTAGTGGTTGCGTTTAGAACGTAGCAGCGTCCATGCCCTTGTCGGCAATCCATCGTGGGCTGGCTTTGGCTAGACTTCGGTTTGGTCCGGAGATCAGGGCAAAGGTGGTATTTTCCTCCTTGCACTTTCCAGTTAACATTTTCGAGGTTTTCTTGCCCCTGGCAAGGTTGACTTGTGCTATTTTGTGCACTGTCATTTTAAGGTTGCTAGCTTACTTTTTCTCTCTTTCTTCTGCGCTGTTACAATTTTAGAGGTAGCTCCTAAGGCCTAAGGTTTAGGCATTACCTCATTTTGTGTCCAGGTTCACCGCACTTATAGCAAGCGTTCTCTTCCGCACTGCACTCTTTTGCCATGTGCCAACCTTGTTGCATTTGTAACACCTGCGGACATTTTTTAGCTCTCTAACGCGCGATCTATCCCAGCCTTTGCCAAGATGTTTAATGACCGTTTTTTCATGTACGTTTAAAAACGCGTTATTTACACCGTTTTTGTTCGTCTTGTCGGCCAGTCTGAGGCTTTCTCCTTCTATATGCGTTTTGGGTTTTCCGAGCGCTGTGCTCAGGGCTTCTTGTATTTTTTTAATATCAACCGCTTCATCGATGTTCATAATCATGAAGGTTTTGGTTTTTGACCTGACGTTCACTTCGGCCATGTTGCCTATGTTGGTCTGGTTTACCTGGATTTTAATCGTATTGCTGCCCACCCTGTATATTTTTGTCACAGTGACTCCCTTTGTGTCCACTTTATTTTTCATGTGCTTTATAATGTCGGCATGTGTCGCACCTTCCTTTAGTTACAATAGTGAAAATAATTTCATCCGTGTTTCCGTCTCTCTGGGCTCTTGTTGCGTTGGTGTCACCAGTTTTTGGGTGGTTTGGTTTGTTGCCTTTCTTGAACAGCTTTATCTGAATTCCAAGCTTTCTGCCTAAGTGTTTTAGTACGTTCCTCAAGTGCCACTAGTCATGTTTGCGGCTAGTGATGCACGCACGATCTGTCTTACCATTCTTCAAAGCCATTTTTGCAATGTTGTGAAGCACTTCACTGAGCCCGGCGTTTTTGCCTGGGGTGTTATCTTTTGATTTTGCAATAGAGAGGAGAATGAGTGTTTTATTCATCTCCGGCTGGTCATTTTTATCTGTGTAAATTCCGTTGGTAGTCACACAACATACCACTTTGCCAAGCTTAATGTCACTATCTGCCACGCCAGTTTCAAGCTTGGGGTTTCTGGCCAGGATCTTGTTTACAGCCTTGTCCTCAATACTATCCTCTTTTTTGATAACAACTGCTAGGTTTTCCTCCGCTTCCAGTATGTCCTCTTTTTTTAGCTAGGTTACATCTGCTATAGACTTCTTCCGGCCATTTTAGCTTGCTGAATGCAGCAAACTCTTCTACATCCAGGTCCTTGGACAGCTTGCCATTTATCTTTGCAACTGGGTTTGCTTTCTCCTCCTCCTTTTCGCTGGTGGTTTGTGTGCTACCTTCAGCAGTGGTAGTTTGGGTCGTTACTCCCTCTTCCGCTCACTTTTTTGCCCTGTTTGTTATTGCCGCCATAAGCTCATTGGTAAAGCCAATAGCCGGTAGTAACCTTCCGACCATTCCGACGAGCCTCGCAACACACTCTTTAATGCCCTTCTGTGTGTTGGGGCATTTGGCACAGAGTCCTTTAGCTTGTCCGTTTCTGCAGTAATTTTTGACACTAGATTTTTGGCCTTTGCGTACTCTTTACCAACTCTTGTGAGAAAGTCATTAATTTCTTTTGCTTCTTTCAGGCAAGCCTCAAGGCTGCCTAGTTGTTTCCGTTTAGTAGATTTAGAATATTTTTAAAAACAGATGCGTCAAATACTACCCGTAATTTGGTGGTTTGGCTAAACCACCAAATTACGAGTAGTATTTGACGCATCTGTTTTTAAAAATATTCTAAGAGTTGGTTTAGCAATTTGAAATGATTTGTTTAATACTCTATGTCAATTTACAATGCATAACTATGTAATATCAACAGATATACAAAAAGTGTATTGTCAAACAAAAGTTTGGAAAGATGCTGCAAGAATTATTATTAAAGATTTCTCCGTGAATGTCATGTTCATTGGAACTAAAAATATAAATAAGGCCGGACTAGTACTACATACATGGGCCTCCAACACCAAAAAAAGTGCTGGTGACTGTCTCCTAGACAAATCAACGGTTCTCACTTTGGAAAAGTTGGATATGGTAAAAACGTTGAAAATCTAACAAAACACCAAAAAAAAAAAAAAAACCTTTAAGTACAAATGTGCAACAGAAGGCTATTGTAGCTAGAATATCCTAAATATTTGACTCATTTGGATCACCAAGTAAGTGCCAAAAGACTTTTTTGTATTTGTAATCTAATTTTATATGATAGGTTTAAAAAGTTGTTGTGTCCCATCATACTTTGTAAAAAAATTATTTTAATTATTAATTCAAATATAACTCAACTTAAAATTATAAAGTAGAAATTTTAGATTTTATCTATAAAAAAATATAATACTTTTTAACACAATTTAAAAAAAAATTTGAAATGATTGGTTTAAAAAAATTTTAATTGTTAAAATATAGTTTCCAAAGCGTTTTTGTGCTGAAAACACATTATTCTGAGCGATTTTTTACAGTTTTTTTAGTATTTTTATGGTATTCAATCATTAGAAGTACGATAGTTAGATATATAGAATTAGTTCTGTAGCAAATAATTTAGGAACAGATGTTAGCAAACCTTTTTCCTAATTTAATATTAAACATACAACAAAATTAACAACAAAAATACACATAAAATACCCGTATAGCTGTCAATTATTTTACTTTTATAGTTGTTACTATAAGTAAACAAATGTTACCTTTGATTGTGCTTATTTGTGGATGTGGTGATTATTGTAATAATATTCAAGCAGTTAAGAATTTTTATGATCTGAAGAGTTGTTACAAACTAATCAAATTTATGCAAACATAAAATGATCGATATAGAATTAAACTTTTCTGTATTTGCTCTTCATAACTTTTTTATTAAATAAAATTTTATAATATTTATTTTTTTCTACATCCAATTAAAAAACGAATCATTTTATTATGACTTTAATATTTAAAATAGAAAATGTATTTAATCAAAATTAACAGAAACAACAATAAGCGTTTTTTTAAAAGCAGTAGTACTTACTCTGCATAATATTATAAATTTATTGACTTGAGCAATGTGGTTGAAATGTAACATCTCTCTTACCTAAAACAAACAAAAAATAACAGTAATTAGAACATTAAAAAATAAATATAAATCTAAAGCTATATATTTATATCAAGTACACTTGTATTTATATTTAAAGGAGAAATTAGTTATTAAACTTGAGAAAAATGTTTTAATGAAATGCGTTTTTTTAACGGGTGTATCAGAACACTGTAGAGATTTAAAAGTTTGCAAAACAATCAAGGTGCTTTTTCTCAGCCAGCTTTTTCTACATCGTCCTTCCGTTTATCAAGTTTGCGTCGCCACGGAGAGAAATAGAGTTATATTTTGCTTGTCTTATTGTCGTTGAAATGTTTCTTGTCGCTTCTCCATACTTTTTTTTATATTTCTTGTGCTGAGTGACGGAAAATTTCCGTATCGTAACTTGTGTATTAAAGAACAAAGTATTTTTTTTGTTAATACACCTACCCTAACACGTTTATTGCTTTCTGCTTCTTTTTCTGAGTTTTATTATGGACTTTTACAAGATATTTTCTTTCTTGAGCGCAGCATACTTCAATTAGTGCGACTAATTATTTTCTCTTTTTAACAATTTTTTTAAATGTCAGCTTTTTCCCGGAAAGAAAATTGAGGCTATTAGCACTTGATAAATTGCAACCTATATAAAAAGCTACTGTTCAAGTTTTGTTAAAAATATTTATTAATTACTTTATTTGCAGTACATGAAGCAGCATTTTGATTATAAATAATAAACATCAAAGTTTCAAGTATATTTTATGTACATAATTGCTGTACTAGAAACATTTCAAACTATTAAAACAGCTTTATTTATATCGTAAAATAATAAATATTACTCAATTTGTTAGTTATTAAATATTATACATCATATTTATTTAACAAAGAATTACATACAAAACAAAATATATAAAACTAATAGTTACAAAAAGAAAAATAATACAGCAGCACTCTTGTTAAACTGGCTATCGACTTTAGTCTTACAGCCAAAAAAATATAATTTAAATTATTCAAATACATAAAAAAAACTATTAATATAATGTAGCATATACCATTCTACATTATATTAATAATAATGGTATATGATATTGCCAATTGTCAGTCAGTCAAGTTAGTCAGTCGTTGTCATTAATGAGTGTTTGCATTTGTTGGAATAGTGTCATGGCAGGTTTCTTAAATTTAAAACTAATTATTGGGTTTCTTGCATTAATTAGACTGTTTATAGTTTTTAGATTGTACGGGTTATTTGCAAATTTTGTCTGAAGTTTATAAAATTGCTCGAAGAGTGGGATAAGGTTTGTTTTCCTATATAAGAGCTCGTTTAAAAGATTGTGAAGAGGCTTGTTGGAATGTTGAATTTTGGTAATAGACCGGAAAAGTATACCGTATAAATTATTAAGTGAGGAATTGTTGAAATTTAGGAAAATTATGGATGCGTCAAGGATGGGACGACATATAGTTTTGTATATGGCGCGTAGCACATTTGATATTAATTCTATCGTTTCTATAAGTAAGAGAACGGAAGTGTTTAGCCCGAGACTTAATTTTTGATTTAATTGAGCTAGTATAGAACTTAATGCTCAACTTAGTATCAAAACTTACGCTTAGGTATTTACATAATTGGAAAGTGACTACGGGTTCTTGGTTTATTTGGATAAAGGGTAAATTTTTGAAGACTTTGTGTTAAGAAATAATTATTTATTATTAGGTATAGCAAAAAACATCAAGAAGCTTAATTTTTATAAAAAATTAGATAATATTAAAACATATTATAGAAAATGAATTGCCAATGTACTTAGTGAGCGAAAGATATAGTAAAGATGACAAAAAGATGATTGCAAGATTCAGATGTGGTAATGAAGAGCAAGTGACAAGATTTTGGATGGAAGAGGATTTGAAAATGTGCAGAATGTGCGGAGAGACTAAGGAAACTATAGAACATATGTTGAAAGAGTGTAACGAAATGAGAGAAGAACAGATGGAAAAAAATGAGATATTGAAAGCGGACGGAAGAGGGGTAGAATGGATGAGGGCAGTTAAAAAACGAAGAAAAGAAATAGACGAACAGAGAAGAAAATATTCTTAATTGTGTTAATTTTATAAGGATTAAGTTTTATTATTTTGGGAAGTTGTAAATGTATTTGTAAATGTAATTTTCAAGGCCGAAAGGCAAGAAATAAACGTATTATTATTATTAAAAATTATGGTTAAAATGTTATTAAAAAAAACATGAAAAGTTATTCTTTGGTGTTCTTTTAACTTTTGGCGGGTAGATACTGATGCTAAGTATCTGGTCTAATCTAACTTGAATCCTATATTAAATCTAAGTTAATAAATATCTCAATTTTTATGCACTACCAAAACTGGAGCTTAAACCTGTGACAAACTATGCACCAAAAAAAAAGATAAAATAAATAGTAAAAGTAGAAATATTGTGATTTAAAATTATGCGTTACGGACCAACATTTTTAGAAAAATACCAGGTTGATAAGAAATTGTATTTAAATATTTATTTGTTTTAATATTTTTTTAATTTTTTTAAAGTTTTTAACTTCTACTCTAACTAACTTGATAAAACTGATTTGGAAAACGTTTGTGTTGCACTAATTTGAATATTTATTACAAAATCATAGATAGACAAATCATATTTTATTGAGTGTTTTAATTTGTTGTTGCTTTTAAAATTTAAGTAAACGCCACATAACTGTTATTAATAAAAAATGATTCTTTCATTCAAACCTGAAAAACTTTGTTTGTACAAAAGCAAAAGCACTTGAAGAATTCTATGATTTTTTAGAACAGTTTTGCTTTTAGATCATTTGTTAAATAAAAAAATTGTATCCACTAACACGATCTTAAAAAATAGAATAGCGGTGACGTAAAAAAAAGCTAAAACGTTATGTGGGTTATTGTAAACAAACGGTTCAAAACAATCAGGTAATAAATGTAGTTTAATGGTTTGATTAAAAAAACAATTCTAGTAGCATCTTACAAATTTTTACAAAAAGTAACCAAACTAAATGTTAAAATGTCTAAACAAGGTAACCTAACTTAACATCATTAAGTATACAATAACTTTATGAGAAATGTAGACTTCATTGATCAGAGAATTAATTACTAGATGATGTCTGCTAAAACAAAAATTTGAAGTGTTAAAACAATTTAATAATTGATTGCTTTGGAAATAACTAACTAATAGATTTTGTATTACAGAGACCAAAAAAAGTTGGGCAACTCCACAAATTTTAAGGTAGTTTTTTTAAGATCTATTGTAAATATAAATTCATTATAAATCATCAAACTCAAGGCTACGACTCACTAGAAGAAATCAATCTGATAGTTATCTATTGCAAAAGTTAACACTAACTTTTTTAAGACGTTGCATGATGCATGATAAATAAAGTCTTGACTAAAATAATTTGATTCAAAAACCGTTAAATAAAAAAAAATAAAAAGATAATTTACCCTTTTCAATACTCAGAAAATTATTGAATAAATTTTCAAGTATTTTGATCTTAACAAAAAAAATAAAAGGAACAAGTAGATAAATCTTGAGTTTTTTGTTATTGGCAGAGAAGAATTTATAACAAAATTTATTTTTTATAAATCTAACTAGTTTTAACTAACAATACTAGATAGAATTTACAATAAAAAAACCTTACTAATGTTAACATTAAAATATCTTCAAATATCACAACTACTTACTATGTTACTATATCATTTTACGTTTTTGTACACTGTACAACTGTCTTTAAATATGTACTTTTAAAATAATTACACAATATTACTACAAAGCCGTTATTTTAGGAAATGCAATAGCTTTAGATACTAAAGAGAGTAATATCTGATTCACCTACACTTTTATATTAAATTTATTTAAAGTAAGAAACAAAACAAAAATCGAAGTTAAAAACTTAAATATACGCATTTATAAATAAACAACGCAGCTTACCACATTTATTACATTCTAAGGCTTATTAGCAAACATTTGCTACACATTTTTGTACACGGACACAACAACTGCAACACTACTCAAAACATTTTTTTTAATAATAAAATCACTAGTAGATTATATAAAATTTTAATAAATAATATCAACTATAAAATCAAGACCAACAAGGTTAATTGTAATTATCAACCCAAATGAAATAAATTGAAGAAGCAACCAAAACACAAAAACTACGACTCTTCAAAACCAACCTTCAAAACCTTCAAAATATATTCTAAACAAAACAAGCAACTACAAAGCAAATTCTGCACATTACTTTGCAATAGACACAACAATCAAAAATTGTTAGAATACAAGCAGTAAGCAACGTAAAAAGTTTTAGTATCGTTTGCAACCAATTCCATCGTCACTTAAAAAAAAAATTAAAAAGTTGCTGTTCTGTGCTTTAAAACAAGAAGACCAACCACTGTTCTAAAAAAATGAAGAGCAGTATAAGACACCGCAACACACTTACAACAGCGTAAAACAGCAACAAGATATTTTACAACGTATATTATATACTACCCGCCAAATAAAAACAATAAAATCTTGTAGCCTAATTTTTATCAAGTTTTTAGATAATGGTTTTTTATTTTAATTTATTTTTAAATGATCTGTGCAGTGACGTTACAAATCTATCGTGCAAATCAGTTACTTAGTTTTTAAACCAAAATTTGTTCTAAGTAAAATAATCGGGTTTAGAATAAAAAGTATATGATATTGCCCATCAAATTGAGAAATATGTTAGTACAACAGCTCAATGTTGAAGTAGATGAATCAAGGATCGGAAACAACGGCGTATTTTTTGTCGACCTTGATGATCTGAAAGCACTACAAAACATAAAGATTGAGTTTTTACGCTTGTTGCATTCCTGAACTGATTTTTAACAACAAAAGAAATTGGAAAAATTTATAAAAGCTTAACTAGCAAAGAAATCTCCGTTTAATCAGTTTATCAGATATATTAGTTATTTAGTCTCAAGTTGTATAGCCTTTTGCATTATTTTTTCTTAACTTTTGCTGCCTAGAATGGTTCAATAAGAGACCACAATGGGTTGATCAATAAAAGCAAGCTAGTTTTAGCAACAATTGAAATCACTTACACGCGGGATGGTGGTATGCAGAATCATCGCCTATAGAAATAATTATTTTTAGCGTTTATTTTAGAAACATTATATGCAAATTGCTGCATTAACATGGTTCTAAAACCAACATTAATACCCAATCTGAAGGTTAAAAACCTCTAATTTTTAACAAAATAATGCAAAGCCGCATACAGTTAGGGTTAAATTTCTAGAACTAACTTATGTTGATCTATTTCTACAGCTTTTTTGTTTTTTAGACCTACCACCTATTAAACACGTGTAGAATACTATCAGTAAAAAGCTGGGCTACCCCCGCTCACTTTACTTGATACTCAAATGCGTATAAGCTTAAAATTTAACTCCTCAGACTAAGATTAAAAATTTAATTTCTAACATAGCTTGTCAAGTTGCTGAGTGCTCCAGAAATAATAAAAGGGCCGCTTATTATTGAAATAAATAGAAAACTTAAATTCTTAGTTTATATAATTTACATATCATCTGAAATTTTTATAAAGCTACAGGTTCTTGGTATTCTTTTACTTTTACCATTGTACAATATAAAAATATACAGTATATATATATAAGTTATAACATATGTTAGCAGATATCTTGAATAATCAAATACTAAAAATGTCGTAGATATAATATAAAAACTTTAATATTTTCAGTATTTTTTAGGATATTCATTTTGATAAAGACTTGTCAGTAATTTAAATAAATACACAAAATGTTATTTCTGATTTTGTTTAAAAAATATGAAATGATGTGTTCTTTAAAATTCAACACTAATTTTATCTTTTTTTTTTAACTTTAACACAACTTAATTTTTAATTATTACATCTAATGCTTAGACAAACTTTTTAATATTTTAGTTTAGAAATTTACATAAAAAAAAAAAAATGTTAAGCACATTTGCAAAGTTCTCAAATGCAATTAAGCATATTTGTATTAATTTTTGTTAAAAAAATTAGTTTTATTATCTATATACTATTTTCTAAAAATCACATTATTTAATCTGTTCTCTATTCAACCTAAAAGTCTTTACAGTTACAAGATTTATTATTTTTTGAACACATATATAAAGGGCCGAAATATTGATAATTTGTAACGTAGCGGAAACAAATTCATACCAGAAAAGCCGCTTATATATAATAGAATAGCCGCTCAAATTCATTCGATTGCAAGCATTTTCTGCGTTAACGTGCGTTTCCTGTGAGTTTCCAATTGATTGACTTTATCTGGTATTATTTGTAAAAATATATATTTTTTATTGTATTTGTATCATATTTTATATATTTTCAGACATAATAATAACAAACAATATTGAAACATTTTATTTAAATAGTTTTATATATAAATTGCTGTAAAAAAAAAAATATTTACATAAAAATTTATTGTATTCCAGCTTAAACAAACATTTTTATTTGATTTTGTTCTAATACGCTTTCTTTTAGTAATATTTTGATCATTTTAAATTATCAACTAAAATGGTTTATACATATACATGATTGTTAATAAAATTCACAGCATAATATAAAAGATTAAAAAAATTAGTCAAGTCAAACCATCTATTTTTATATACTAAAAAAGGTAATTAAAAAAAATATACAGGTTTAATATAATATATAACTTCACCTAGTTAGTTTTTTTAATTTCACGTTTTGCTAGCTGCACACAAATTACGATAGAATAACATATCTACTATATTAATAGACCCACCCAGAGAGAAAAAAATGGAAGTATCAAATTATTATAATCAACGCCAAGAATAAACCTCAGTTTAATTATGAAACTCTTTATGATATAATGAATCGGTTATATTTCATAAAATTGATGTTATTGATATAGATGACGCAACTTCTAAACCTTACACAAATAAAATTATAATATGGTAGTACACAAAAGTCACAAGGCAAAACATACATTTCTAAATTATTATGTATTAATTAAATCATAATAAATTAATTATATAAAGAAATTTTAATCAACAGAAGGTAATAACGCGCGTAGCTGAACATACAAAATAATTAACTCAGTTCATATAAAAAAGCACTCATTAAAACAAACTTCAATGTAACAAAATCTCTCTTTTATCTCTACTTTGAATTAACAATGTCACTATTGTTTTAATAATGAGTTGTTGGTTCTATAATAATAATTGTTTTTGCTAATTATATTATACCCTTTTTATAGAAGAAAATTTAATTACTTTTAGGCCTGTAATATCCAACTCCTAATAAAGCACCTAATAAACTATTAGCTGAATAACCTAACTTTTTTCAAACTTTAATTTGATTTATTTTTGTTACACCTTTGAGCGGCTAATAAATTATATGCCTAATGTTTTTATTTGTTATAAATATATATATTAAGCGTATATTTAATTGGCTGTTCATAGGTTTTAATAAAATAAATAAAATTAAAAGTTAGGTTATTCAGCTAATAGTTTATTAGGTGGTTTATTAGGAGTTGGATATTACAGCCCTTAATTTAAAATAGATTATAATTATTAAAAAGTTAGCTTAAAATTAACTACTAATGTAAAGGTGTGAGCTACAACTACTTTGCACCACCAATTATTAATAAATTATGTAATTTATATAAATTGCATCTCTATTCTGTTTGAGTTTTAGGGTTTGCATCCATCATCACTTTCTACTAATAAAAGGAATTACATTACTATCTCTCACACATTTCTATACATAAAATACCTAATAGTTATTATGATTTTATGCAAATTATTTTTCTGACCAGTGATATGCTAAGCATACTGATGATGAGTGCATACACTAATGTATGTGTCTCACACTGGGTAAAAAGTAATTTACATAAAATGCATTATTAAATAGATTTAAATAATTACAATATTATTTATTGCATAAAAACATACAATAAAATTAAAGTTAATTTAGTATGATTAAACTACTATAACTCAAATTTTTGCAATTTGTGTAAAAAATTGTTGTACTAATTGCATATATATTTTGTTTACACATGTTTGATAGTTTATTGTGTCCGCCATTAAATTTATGTTTTCAACAAAACAGAAGATAAATAAAACGGTTTACAACGCAAACCTTGTGGTATACCAGATAGATAATTAATAATTAGTTATTGATTTGGCAAACTATTCAACCAATTAAGAAACTACTACATTTAAAAACATAAACACGTCTTCTAAAAATAAAAATTCGGCATTATCATATTAAATCCGGCCTATTAAGTTTTATTGCAAAATTGTTAACCAACTTTCAAATTACAAATTTAATTTTAAGAATTGTAAACTTAATTTTTAGAAATGTTAATCTGTAAATTTAACATTCAAAACTGGTAAATTAGCTTACAATATTTGGCTTTAATAAAAAAGTAAAAAAACGTTAATTTACAACCTACATAAAGAAATTTGTATTTTTAAAACCGTAAATCCGATCTTTAAAATGATAAAATTTACTACCAAATTATTAATACTGCATTTAAAACTAAAAATAAAAATCAAAGTGTTAACATTTCATAATTAAGCTGTTAATTTGGTTTTTAAATTATAATGCAGATTTTAAAATTGTAAATTCAACATTTAAAAATAAAAATCTTCTACTAACTTGTAAATTTCTATTGCTAAGCTAATAATATATATTATATAATCTATAATCTTTTGGTTATATCTCTTGCTTATATAAGATTACAGACTCATATTAGAAATAACGCTTTTGCATCACTTTGTTGCTCACCCCACCCAAGCCTAGGCCGCTGCGGCCGTTGTTTAATTTTTGTTGGCGGAGTTAATCATATATGTTTTCTATGCCGTACTGCCAAACTGATAATTTGGTTTTCAAATTATAAATCCATTTTAAACAAATGTAAATCAAAAACTTGGTAACCAACGTGTTAAACTTTATTACCAAACTGTGAATTTGGTTTTCAAATTATTGATTTGGTTTTTTAATTGTAAATGTTTTTAAAAATATAATTGCAATTTAAAATAATTAAAATTTGGCTTTCAATGTATTTAGTTTACTGTTAAACTATTTATTCGGCCTCTAAGTTATAAATCCAGCATTAAAAACTGTAAATTTGGTTTTTAAAAGTGTAAATCCGTCAATTAAAAGTTTAATTTATTGTCAAAACGTTAATACGGTTTTTAAAACTAACAATTTGATCTTCAAATTGCTAAACTTTACTGTCAAACTTGCCCATTAAATTATAAATTCAGTTTTTAAATTTGTAAATCCGGTTTTTAAAAATGTCAATCCGGTCTTTAAAATTTTAAATTTAACTGTCAAATTTTTAATCCGGCAAAAAATTACAATTTTGACTTTGTTTATCTTACTTTTAAATTATAAATTTAGCATTTCTTCTTCTATTTTTTTTTCTTAATGTAAGATTAGTCCTGTTAATTTCCAACTATTGTGACTCCTGTAACAAGGGGCTTTTTTAGGTTTAGTATTGATGTTGCGGCTATCTTGGCTAGTCTGTTATCAGCCATTCTTAGTACGTGCTAGTTCCATTCTTTACAAACATAGGAAAGGGAAGAGAGGCACACGGTATACTGGTAGCAACAGCAGAGAGAAAGAAAAACCAAATAAAAACTAAATGGTAAGTGGATAAGAGACAATAAAACAGATGCTGCTATTTTAGCTACCGAAAAATGTAGGGACAAAGTGGAAAGATGGGAACACCAAAAGAAGGAATAGTGTGGACTGATGTAGAAAGTATGATAGTATACAGCTGTTATATCAGTCTAAACTGCGAATGGAATATTATCGGGAGTGGATAGAAATATTAGAAAACAGTTTAAGAAAACAGAAAAGCAAAAAAATCATAGTAGCAGGAGATTTCAATGCAAAATCACTGAGATGGGGAGAATACAAGAAGGATTTAAGAGAAAAAATCTTAGAGGAGATGATAGCTGCGTTAAACCATTTGCAACAAAGGAGATAAACTTACCTTTGTAAAAGGAAGCTTAAAATCACATATTGAAATTACCAAAGCAACATGGGAAAGGGAATGAATGAAACGTGACAAAAGAGGAATCACTCAGTTTACACAAACATATACAACATAATACAAAGAAGAAAAAAAAAAAACAGGAGTACACGAGAAAAAGTAGATGGAACGTAAGAAGAATGGACAAAGAAAAGATAAAGAGAGCTATGGAAACAGAAGAAGTTACAGAAAACAAAAACATAAAAAAAAGATGCGAAAGATACTCAGAAAAGCTGAGAAAAGCGGCAAATGAAGCAATTCCAAGGTACAGAGAAGGAGGGCAAAAAAGGACCATACTGGTGGTGCAAGGAAACAAAAGAATGCAGAAAAAAACAATACAAACAGGAAGGAAAGTAAAAAAACAAAGAAAAAATCAAGAAAATACAGAGGAAACGAAAAAGGAACTAAAAAATGACAGAAAAATCTTAAAAAAGGTAATTAGGGATAACAGAAGAAGATGCTGGAAAGAAATGATGGAATCTATAGAAGCTGATCCTTAAGGAAAACCGTACAAAATAGTGATGAACAAACTGGGACAAAGAGCAAAATGAGTCTACCTAAAAAAAGAAGAAGGAAAAAAATTATAAGAGAGAAGAGGTAGAAAAACCAGAAAATGAAGAAGAAGAAGAAACAGTCATGGCAACAGTGGAAGAGATAAAGGAAATCATAAAATAATTGTTTAACAACAAAGCTCCAGGTCCGGACAAAATAACAACAGAGATTGTTAAATAGTATTTGTTTCTGATTATTGCACAGTTTAAAATAATTGAGGTTAGAGTATTTTAATAAAAATTTTATACTTTTTTGTGCTGATTTTATTTTTATATATTAAGACCGGTTTTGGCGGTTAGGCCATCATCAGTTTTTTCTTTTCTTTTCACAGGTGTTGTTGTCAACAACAAGCTAGTTTGTTGTATTCAAAACTTTTTTTTAATATTTATTTTATAAATATTGCGTCGATTGTAGATCTGTTTTTACGGAAGCTTTGTTGTTCTTGGACCATTCTTATTTGTTCTACAATTTTATAGGCAATGATTTTGGTAAGTAGTTTTATGGTTGTGTTGAGTAAGCAAATTCCGCGGTAGTTGTTGGGGTCCTCTTGGTTCTTTTTTTGAACAGGGAAATAGTAATACTGAATTTCTACTGTTTAGGAACTGTGACAGAGTATAATACTTTCTGGAATAAAGATGTTAGTTCTTTTACTAGTTTTTTTTCTTCATGCTTTATCATCTTATTCGTTATGCCATTTGCTCCGGCAATTTCTTGTTTTTTTAATTTTGAAATAGCTTTTTTTACCTTATCTTCCTTTACCTTTACTATGTTGTTTTTTTTTTCCTCCGTGTCCTCCGGTTCTTGGACATTTTGTATGTTTATATAAATTTTTTAAGTAATTTATTCATGTTGCTTTGGGTATGGACTTTCCTTGAATTAATTTGTTAATTGGTTTGTTCCTGTTTCTGATCATGTTTCATACTTTTTTCTGTTCTCCATATAAGTCGTATTTCATGTATCTTAAGAATTATTTTCAAAAACTGCATTTTATTCTTGTTACTTCGGCGTTGATTCTATTTCTTATTGTGCTATATTTGCGGTAGTGTTGTGGTGTTTTATTACTTCTATATAGCAAATAGGTTTTCTGTTTTTCTGATGTTAGTGCTTTCACCTCTTCAGTGAACTATGGTTTTTTTTGGAGTGTGTTGCAATAGTGTTGACTTTTCTGTGTTTGGTGGCTTCCCTTGCGGCCTCATACATATTTGATGATATTTTCTACCATGTTCTTTGCGTATTATCGGCCGGTGTTATGTGAGCAATTTTAATTTTTTTGGCCAGTCCTTTGCAATACAGGTGTTTTGTGGTTTCATCCGTAAAGGCCTCTACGTTGAGTTTCTTCTGAAACTCTGGTGGTGTTTTCTTTGCTTGCGTGATGTTTATGCAAAATTTATTTAGCACCAGGTTGTAGTTGCTACTTATGTTTGCTGAGTATTTGCGATGGATGTATGTTCCTATTGGTGATGATATTGTTGATTGTTGGCTAGTGAGCTTTAGTGTTTGACAAAGTTATTTTATGCTAGCTTTTGTGTGCGTAGAATGTGTTATTTATTCGTGGCTCGTTGTAGATACATAGATCGACCAATGATTCTTCATTTTTATTTATGAAGTCTTTATTAAATCTTTGCTTAATTTTGTCTTTAACTTTTAAATCTTCAAATCTAGTTTGTAAAAGTGTTAATTGTCTTTAAAAATAATAATCTGGGTAATCTACTGCTAAACTGTTAATTTAGTTAATAGTTGTCTTTGAAAGATGAGTTTTTTGGGGTATTAAAAATTGATGCGCCATAGGGAAATCTATGGTTGCATATAAATAGTCTTTCTTGTTTGTCATTGCGTGCACGTTTGTTCTAATTGGTTGAAAACATTGTTAATATTAATTAGGATTACCGTCACCTATTTCAGTTGTGCGCCGACATTGAGTCGGTTTTAGAAAAAAGCATACACAGTTATGTCATTTTTATCTTGTTCAAATCTTCAAAATTATTTTTTTTCTATTATACAAAATTCAGTCATAAAATATTAAAATATAAAATAAACAAAATCACAAAATCCGGGTAAAAATGGTTGAAAATATATGTACATTCACATTTCAGACTAAGTATTTTTGACAGTTTTCTTTTATAGATTATATTTTGGCAGCTGTAATATTTAGTAATTTTAGACATATATATTAGGTTAAACAATATTATGTTTGACAGATAACATCTTAGATTAGGTATTTTTGACAGCTGATATTTAAGATTTAGTAATTTTTCAAATACTAGATTTAAAAAATATTTTTAACAAGCGTCACGCATATTAAAGTGTCTGGCGTTTTATATAGCGTTTTGGCTGTGTCACTCTTTGTTCACGGGGATGCTCTCGGTGCATATTTTTGTGTTCGGCTGACTACGTTCTTTTTCAGAACGCCATATTGTAGGAAAGACGGATATGCAAAGGGAAAGAGCATTAACCTCTTACGTCAAATTTCAGAGCGATCCAGAGCAACTTTAAACGTCACAGCCAAAAACGCCATTAGTTTAAACGTTGGAGATTAACTTTTTAAATAATACCGTGATAGATGCGGGCGTCTAACCAAAAAGTAAAACTTTTCAAACCCAACACGCCAACTGATTTAGTATAAAACGGTTGAAGTATTAAGGGTAAAAAGGTTAAAAACATTTTATACTCTTTTTTTACTTTTAAACATCTGGTCACTCTGATCAATGATATGTTAATAGTTCATTGCAATAAACATGAGTAATATGATATGTTAATAATTTTAAATATTAGATACTCTACTATAAGTTTAAAAATAAAAAGTTTAATTTTCAATTGTCAAAGATCACGAATAAGCCATGTCACTTTTTATTTATTCATTGCCGGTGAGAAACAATGAACGCAATTTTACTTCTTGCGCCGAGCAAAAACTAATACAATAAAACCTTAGCAAACTGTCGTCAACACAAGGAATAACTGTTATATCGCAGTTTAGTGCAAACAATTTTTTTTTACTTGGCGAAAATAGAATAAATTGATTTGTCATATCTGGCAACAAGTTTATTATATTCATGTTTTTAAAATATTATAATATTAACTAAATGTACTATTTTTTATTGCTAGTGTTTCAAAAACATTTAAACAAAACGAGATTTTAATTGTAAACCCATCAAATTCTCGTCACGTATTTATCAAACCGAAATTTACATTACAACTGTGCCACATTCGGACGACACATTTCAGTTTATTGGGCAAATTTTAATCAAGTGATTACGTCGCGCTAAATGGACAGCAAGAGTTTTTTTTTTTTTGTAGCACTCCACTGAATTTAATGAAATTATCATACGTTCACGCTTGTGCAAGACATCTAACGACGCATTAAACTTATGCCTTCAATTTACAATTTAAAAAAATCAATAATGTTTTGTTTTGTTCGACCATAACAATTTCTTTTTATTGAATTTAGCGTTTGCATCATTGTATTTTTTTTTTTATTTTTATAAATTAATAATTGGAAGGATTATATTATATGTAAAGAATGTTCAGATAAAATTTAAAAAAAAAAAAAAAATTAAAGAGCTAAGCAATTGCAATTGATGTAATTTTATGTATACAAATATGTGAGAGGTGTTAAACGTTTTTTGTTGTAAAAATTTAGAAGGTTGCCTTACATCTATTATATTTAATAGTTAATTAACCTTTGTAATATCGAATCCAAACATGCCATATGATATTATGTAAGGCAATTTGGCTTTTATAAGTAATTTATATTTTTTGTAATCCTAATAATATTTAATTGTGCAGTAATATTTGATTGCGCAACGCCTAAATTTTACCGCCTAAACAAATCGTCTCTGACAAATGTTGAAACATTGCAAATTCTTTCTTGTTATTTAATTAAATAATAATAACAATAAAAAGAACTAAAATCATCTGTGGTATTAAGTTATATTGTTATATTAGGTTAAGTTGTGATATTAGGTTTAGTTACTTTGGTTTTTATTGTCCGGCATTGAAGCCTTTTACAGATTCAGTGTCATCTGTGATACAAAGTTAAGTTAATGGATTGGTACTGGCATCAAAGTCTTTTACAACTTTGTTGTCATTTGTGGTAGTAGGTTTTGTGATATTAGTTTTAAATTTAGTTTTTAATTTTAGCAACTGTGATATTAGATTTAGTATTTATTTATTTATTTATTTATTTAACTATTTTAATGTGTTGTTTTGTCTTCCTCAGGTCTATAACTTAAGGTTATTATTATTAAAACAAAATAAATAGGTAATGACCTTAGTAGTCGACAATAAAATACAACAAAAAATTTTTTTTAGTTGCATATATAAAAACTAAATAAACTAGTTTGTACGAACAAAATATTGCTTAGGTACATATTATTTTGAAAATTAAAATAAGGACTTTACAGTCGCAAGAAGAAAATAGAAATAAAAATACCCGTTTCTAGTCAGCATAATACAAACAATAGGCTTTGTTAATAATAAAATACAAATTGGTGACTGCATAACTAGACTAGAAATATTCAAATCAATTTTTATCATACGGTTAATTGAAAAAAAAAAATCAATTTAAATTTATTTTTGATTCAAAGTTAGTTTCTAACTTCTAAATGTCGATTTTCAATAAACAAAATAGATCAAAACATATATTACTCTTTGTTATTATTTTTTTGTTAAATTAAATTATTATTATTGAAGATTGTAGTCACATAATTAGCAAATTTAGAGGAGATTTAAACTATTCACAGGGTGGACTGTAATACTGCGTACAAACTTGCAACAATCTGCCGTATCGCAACACCGTCGCGTAACATCGTTGCGTACCATCACTCCGCAACACAACTGCGTACCGCAACATTGTCGCGTAACATTTTCTTTGATCAGAAAACCGACAAGCGATGGGACGTTGCTGCTAGGTGATATTGCGCAAAGATGTTACGCGTCGGTGTTGCGGTATGGCAGATTGTTGCAAGTGTGTACGCAGTATAAAATTTTTCTTTTTTTAATAACGTGGTGAAGTTATTGAGGGAGTTTTGTTTATTTATGCAGCGGTCTCTTAGGCGCTCTGCACGTACAGTTGCCTTTGTCATACTAAGACGCTCTTTTCTTTTTGTCAAATTCTGTACGACAAATTTCATTTGCACCACTATAAAATGGTTGTGGTACAACAACTGACAAAACGTGATTATGTTCTTTGAGAAACATTAAGTGATTGGACACCTTCCAGACAAGCTTTCTTTGTACTTAAAAAAAAAAAAAGATTTTCTAACTAATTTGCATCAAAATTCTGCCAAGCAATGGAAGATGAACAAAAAGACAAAAGAAAAACATATACTGAAACCCTAGTACCAATAAAAAATGCAGAAATAAGAAGGAAAAAAGAAAACTGCTCAAAGAAAATAAATTGACAAAATTGACTAAACAATTTCCAAACAAAAGATACGCCATCTAGAGATTGACAGAAAATGCAACTTTTGAAATGGTCAGAGTATATCTGGCAACTAAGGGACACGAAGAACTAATCTCAAATAGAGATTCAAGAATCTCACTAGAAATTGAACTGGCAAATATAAGACTACCTAAAGGGATGCATTTAATGGAGCTGCACAAAATATTTATGAAAGAAAGAGGATACAAAAAGAAAGAAGGTAATAATTATATAGAAAAACTAAAAAGATACCTAAGGACAATGCAAATATCTAGGCTGAATAACACAAGAATGGGAAAAAAAGAGGAGAATGCCAGTGTAGAAAGTAGGACAGAAAAATAAGGTATAGGGAGAGGTGGGCCGGGGACAGCATGTATTGCCGCAGCAGACTACGTGAATTCCGCAAGGCTAAAACCAGCTCACCTCAAACAAATACCACATTAGAGACAATGACTAAGACAAATTAACAGCAGGACTTACGCGGAGAAGAAAACCAAAAGGTATTGCCATGCGTTAGTTATTCCCAAGAGCCATTTGTTGAGGCCAACACCTCACTATGTTCTTAACAAAAACAAGAAAAGAAAGCTGCGATTTATAAACGATAAATACAATTTTAAAGTCAAAGTTAAACGCCAAAAAAACTTAAAAAAAAATCGTAATTTTTTATTTAAAATTTTGATAGAATACCACATTGCTTGTACTTTGCAAACTCTTTCCATTAACCCCCCATCTAAGTGATATTTTTTTCTGATTTAATGACATTTGTCAGTCATTTTTACATGTTCATTAGTCAATTTGTAATACTTTGATATTTATGCGTACTTGAAGATAGATCAGATGACATTTTATACACAAACCCTAACATTTGTATAGCATTTTTATAGCATGTAGCTGATATGCTTAACAAACGTATATTTAAAATTAAAAATTATATCAAGTCTATAATTTGTGTCACTTGTTCTACCACTTTGTTATTGTTAATATAATTCTACAATATTTTGTTTAACGTTTTATTAAAACTGATTACAAAACATTTACTTACATTAAACAAAAAGTAATTAATAAGATACCAAGCATTTACAGAGTCTAAATTTTGTTGAATTGCAACGGATTTTCGGCAACTATTCGATATTTGGCCTATTCGATATTTGGCCTATTCGGCAACATATTTATTATTTGGCAGAAAACCAAATAGCAATATTCGGCCAAATACCAAATAATTTAAAATTTAGTATTTTTTATTCAAAAATAATACGCAATTATTTTTTTATTTTAAATTTTTAATCATTTTATAAAAAAAATACAAAAAAAAACAAAAATATAAAAATATCGAACAATTGATTAAGCATTACGGTGCATTCAAAAAAATTCAGTTGTTTCATTTTAAGTTTACTCGTACCTTGATCTGCAGTTTTTTTTCTTTATGTTTTTAGAGTAGTGTGCTCTACATATATGTCGTCATGTTTCCCGAGTTTCACTTCATCTCCCTCACTGAAACATGAGCTCCACTTTTCGACTTGCTGGAAGTTAGCCGTCCAAAAGTAAACGTTTCAATTCATATAGTAAAATTAACTATTTATTTACATCACTACCTAATAAATAATATAATATAGTTATCAAATATGTACATTTTTATTGTATAGTTTATGTTTATTTTTATTATCTAGTGAGCCAAATATTATTTGCCAAGTATTTGGAAGAAAACTTTGATATCGGCCAAATATTTGGTATTTGGCCGACGGCCGATTACACTATTTGTTGCAACAATTTTGTTGTAAAAAATTACAATCATCAATAGATTAAATTTTTCTAATATATTTTAAATCAACTGCAAATAATAGAAATGATGATAAACTATGTGATAAACTAATGCAGTCAGAAAGGTCATTAATAAAAAGCAGAAATAGAAATGGTCCGCAGTAAACAAAGCTTAGAAATCAGAATACTGTGGTTTTTAATATTTGCTTTTAAAATGTAGAGCTCTTCATTCATAAACGTAGATCGATTCTTATCCACTAAAATACATTTGCACTTCCAATATATTTGGCCGGTTATAATTTGATCAAATTAAGGGAAAGCAAATTGAATGTTACTTCAGTAGTTAATAATATTTAAACTCAAACAATAGAATTAGATAAACTTGAGAATTATTGACAAAAAAAAAGTGCAAATTATTTGTAATGTCGTTACCATCAATACAGGTTTTGTCACTATAATACAATGTAGCTGGAAAAACATTAGTTTTTATAGATTTGTTGACAAAAGTCCAAATATGTTTTGAATTAGACCAAATGTTATTTTTGGTACGTGAAATGTACTGTTTGGAAAAACGTGAATTAAAAAAGTCTAAACAGAATCAAACTCATTGTAATCAGACAGAAGTTTTAAAAATTCAAAAATTGGCACGTTTAAAATCATTAAAAACGTAGTTACAATTTAAAATATTACAAAAAGTGTTACATTTGACATCTATAATATAAACATTATGATATTGACTTATATCTAACAAATCATCTATAGAATTTATTACGGTAATTTTATAACGAATAATAAAATGTAAATCTACACATTGAATGCAGTTTAACACGAGTTATGGCCTATCTCACCGACACTCCTCAAATCAATACTTACGTAAAGTTTTGCTTACAGCTAACTGTTACTTAAATTTTATATGCGTCTCACCAGTCATTTAAAACGGATACTTACGCTAAGTATAGTAGAGATTCTGAATATCGAGCGTCACATCAGATATTGGCCAATATACATTATATTGACTCTAAGTTTGCACAACTTAATATTAATATAACCATAAAATTAAATGTGTTTGTTGACATTTGAGGTTGTTTATCGGTTTCTGAAAATAACAGAAACTGAAACATCGATTTTAAATGTGAAAACATCTGCTGATAAAATGAAACATAAATTAGAAATAAAAAATCTAATAACTGAAAAATCAAAATAAATTAGTTAGTTTAAATTTTTGGCGTATCAGCCTAAGAAGACTATTAACGGAAAAATCAAAATAAAAGAACGCAAAGAAAATGAATTTGTTTATTTATACCAAACAAACAAACTTTATTTTTATTAAAATTGCGTTTTTATATTGTAATAAATAAAAATGAAA
The DNA here is from genome assembly GCA_963932245.1 of Tachinus rufipes. NCBI lineage: Eukaryota > Metazoa > Arthropoda > Insecta > Coleoptera > Staphylinidae > Tachinus > Tachinus rufipes. Next base: position 75,755,504 of record OZ010744.1, read on the forward strand.
CTTGTTATTATAGTCTTGGAATAACATTATTAATTATATTCATAATAATAATATCAAATAAAATATCATTCTGTGCAATTATTATATTTCCCATCATATATTGATATTCTTTTACTTGACACTTGCTATAAAAATCACAAATTTGGGGTTAAACACACGGTAAGCCCTTGATATTGGCGACTTATATTTAATATTAGTTAAGGGTTAAGATTGCGTTTAAATGGACGGTGCAACGCGCAAACCAGAGCTTAGCTATTTAACTAGTGGTTAACTTTTAAGTAGTGTCGGTGAGATCGGCCATTAGCAACTAAGTGAGCAGGGCAATTTTTGTTACAAGTAATTTCAATTTTAAATTGTAGTAAATTTGTAATTTTTTATTATGCAAGTTTACTATTAAAAAAAAACATTGGCAAAAAACTCGACAAAGGAACTAACAAGGAGGTATATAAACTGTACTTATTATATATGACACAAACTTAAAGTTAACAATTACTAACACATGTTCAACACTTAAATATTGTGGATTTAGTCATATACATTTTAGATGAATTTTAATCACAATTAATGGGCCACTTTCATCTAGTTTAGGGATAGTTAAACCAAATCGATCACATCTAAATAAGCTATATTCAGTTTCAGTTTTAAATCAGTAGTGTCTTCAGAAAACTATGGCTAATAAATGTTTGTTTAGTTTTTATGCCGTCCAAGACAGGTTTAGATTTGGAAAAGTTATATTTGTTCTACGCTTAAGTTTAGACAGATAAATGTATGATGGGGGAACGTAAGCTTGCAGCTGATCGTTGGCTGGACCTCAGCAAAAAATGTAGTTTTTTTAATAACAAAAGTTAGATTTAAACAATAATGCACTATAAGAAGTTAATAATTAGCTGATTTAACTACTCGCACTTATTGAATAAACTTAAGAGGTTTCTATACTCCCGGCCAGTATAAGGAATTACATGTATACGGGCTCCAAGATCATTAATGCACTAGTTAACATAATTACATTCCGAGATTTAGAAAACTTAAACATTTATCTACAATTGGATCGGGATGTTTAAAAAAAATGTTATTATTAATTTGTTATGCTAGATAAAGCTTACATTCATTTTAAATTTTATTAAAACTATCATAACAAATTAATAACAACATTATTCTTAAAACCCCTCAATCCAATCGTATAAAAATGTTTAAGTATTCTAAATTCGGTCTCGGATTGTAATTATGTTGTAATTCCTTGTACTGGCCGGAGTATAGAGTTTTCTAATAATACTAATAAAACAATAGCATGAAAATAATAACACAGACAGAGTGACGTAACCCAAATAGTCTATTATTTATAACATTTTCAAATTTGTTTTTATAAAACCTTAAATAATAATAAGTAGCAAAATATGAACTATTAAATTAATAAAATAATCAAGTTTTTTGTTTATGCTGTAGGTTTATTAAAGGTTGCCATAAGTTTGTTTATTGTAAAACCAACACAGTTAACAGTTTATATTTTTAAACTTTTGATTATTATATTATACTCTGTATTTGCATAATTATTATATCATACATTATTAATATTTTTGAAAATTGTATATTGTGTCTATTATATGTTACATTTTACGTTGTCTATTATTCTTTTTTCTTATATATCTATTTTATTTTAGTTGGTATTTACTCCCAGCTTTGCACCGGGTTTTTATTATTTACTTAAATACATCCTTTGTACCCTTCTATTATTTACACTGGGTAAAGTTTCCTAGAGTCTAAACGAACTTGATGCTCATGTAATACTACTGCTATACATAAATTTATATAAAATATGTATTCAAAATTGCATAGACAATAAAATATATTTTACATGATGTTAAAATATACTCTTCAAACATGACAATAATTAAGTTTGTTAAATTAAGTTTGAAAATTAAGACCTATGTTTTATTTATATATTAATTTTTAATATAAATGAATATAAATCTTCTTAATTGCTGTTAGAAACTTTAGCCGGAATTGTTTAAATCGTTTGGTATTTTTATAACTTTGCCTGGCTTTAATATTTTGTGGTAATTATAAATAGGTTTAAAATTCAAGATTATTATAGTTATCCAGATTTTTTTTGCATTGCGTTACATATTTCTCTATTAGTAATGTTATAAAATAGTACAAAAAAACCGCAACATATTTTTACTTGAATTTATTTGTCAGTTTTAACCTAGTTGTTATTGACACTAGGTCCTTTTACCAATAATCTTAGAGATTTTTACCTCACTTCACATTTTCTCACTTCAAAGTGCTGTTCTATTTGACATATTATATGTGAGAATTTGTTTCTCTCTGTACCGATAAAACAGTATTTACCTTGAGAGAAAGTGGTATATTAAGAGCCCTCTATACCCCCGGCCGGTATAGGGAATTACATGTATACGGGCGCCAAGATAACTAATGCATCGGTTAACATAATTACAATATGAGACCGGATTTAGAAAACTTAAATATTTATTCACAATTGGATGGAAGGGATTTAAGAATAATGTTGTTATTATTTTGTTATGAAGAATAAAGCTTACATACTTTTTTAATTTTATTAAAACTTAAAAGATAAAAAAAGTGCAATTAATTATCAAATTAATTATTTAAATAAAACGAATGCAACAAAACAATTTGACTGCCAGATGCGATCAGATTATCAATCAATTACTAACTTATTAATTTACTTAAATTAATTAATTAAAAAATTAAATCAATTATATTTCAGCATAAAAACCAAAAAAAGCTTGAAAGCCACCGTCGACGTAATGTACGCCGAAGTCAAAACAAACAGCATGCCACTTAAGAAGCAGGAAATAAAGATTGACAACTTAGATAAGTTTATCATTATCCTGATTAACAAAGAGTAGTAGAAGATTGACATCCACAAAAAAAAGTTTAAACTGACCAAGCTGGATCAAAAGGAAAAGAGTAAAACCGCATCCGCAGCAGTCTTGAAGATTGTAATCTTAAAGTTGCCTACTCAGCCACTCACGCTACCAGAAGTTTAGGACTTGATCCATTCTAAAAAAAACACTGCAGATTCCAGCGTCTTCCCCAGCAGTTCTTTTTGTTACCGGCTCGGAAGTTTGTTGAGGATAATCCTTGACCGTTACAAGTTTAGAAGTTAATCAAGATTGGTTTGCTACTATTTGCAGTTTAATTGAAATTAAATAATACTAAATAGCGCTTTGGATGTACCAGGAAGTTGTATCTGTGGTGAAGCCTAGATATGGTACGTCTTAGGAACACTATGTGCTATGTGTAATGACGTGCAATTGTACATTGTGATTTGTTGGGACATGTCTCAATTTGTTTGTGGCCTGACTTTCGGTTCGAGATTCGTCTACAATACGGTTGGTTTTATTGTGTATGTGTTGTTATACACAATAAAACCAACCGTATTTTAAGAGTTGTTGGCAGTGTTCAGAGATATAATCATCGACTGTGGTTCATAAATTTTGTATCTATCTATTATTGCATTTGGATTTTTGATGATGTTTGGGAAAAAATAGAAAACTTTTTCCTACGTTTTGAAAATGTTGATCAGTTGAACGTAAAACAACTGATCAACATTTTCAAAACGTAAAAATCAAATGTCTTTTATAAGTTGTGCAATTGCATGGTCTGCTTTAAGTACAAATATAAGTTGGGTGACATTGTACAATAGTACTGTTTTTAAAACAATAAAATCTGCACTAAAACAATAGATTTAGGGCATGTAGAATAGACCGCGTTCAGAAAATCACACACTGCAAGTTACAAAGACTGCCCATCTTATCTCAAACTAAAAGCTAGCTTTACCAAAAGCTCAATTTAATGCACCTATTTGTAAGATTCCAGTTTTTAGACTACGTGTACACTTGACTTTTAAGTAAGCAACGGCAAATCAAATGCAACACTCAGACCTTTGAGTCAAAAACCAGCAAACTGATTCTAAGGAAATCTTTATTACATCTTCTAGTTTAAAAGGCTATAGATTAATTGCGCGACAGTTTGTATCTTGACATAGACAAAGTACAAATTTTCCTAGGTACATTCTTAAAATTTCTTAATAAGACATATTTTAGTTTTTTTTTTAACAAGAAGGTTATTGCATTAAAAAATGCAACATTTTTGAAATTCAATTTCCCAAAGAGAAAAGTTTAGTTAGTAGGCGCTTGTAAAAGTTAATACAAGTCTGTAGAGATTTTTTTTTCAATCTACAAATTAACAATTGCAACAAAAAAATTAACTATTTTTTTATTACCATTTATTTAGTACCAAATATGAAGCTAAACAACAAATCCATATCTAAATCTTCTTCAATTTGTCTTCTTGGGGTTACAATCTCACATAATCTTCTTTAAGATGTCTATGTTGTTGACATAGCTTCCAAAGTATCTAGAATACACCAATGTGAAGACACCAACAAACCCTACCAACAAAACTAGGTTGACTAAAAATGCATTTGCTTGGATATTAATGATAAAAAAAAATTAAATAAATACACTATTTGATAGTTCTTGAAATTTCTGATCCTAAAATGCTATCAACTTTTAATAGATACATGACAAGTAAAAATTATTTTGTTTGCATTTTTCTGTAATGTGTCATTTATAAATTTGTTAGTACTAAGAATAAGACGCTATTTAATACATTTCCTTACGTACGGTATTATTAGCCTATTACGCTTAACGTTTATTACAAAATTAATATGTATTACGTAGGCAATATTAGTTGATAAATTGTGAGTTTTTTACTGTGATTTGGTAGTTGTAAGTTTAGCACCAGTATAACAACGAGGACAATGGGTACTTTCTTACCGGCCTAGTATCAGTTAACAATGCTCTTGACAACGTTTTGTAGGTTTACAAAAAAAAAAACATTAAATCAAGACACCTAAACTAGCAAGACTATAATTGTGCTAACTATTACGTGTTGTACAAAGTAAAAAGTTTGATCTTTCTAAAAAGTTAAAAATAAAGCGTAATTTTTGTAAACTCAGAGATAGAATATTTTAGTCATAAACGTTTTGCGGCTGATTTATTGTTGTATTTAATTACAAAAAAAAAAAACAATGATAGATAACCTATTGATATTTAATTTATTATTTAAGCATCAACAAGCATCTAAGCATCTACAACTTAAATATTTATTATATTTTAGTTGTAGAAAAACTGCAAACATCAAACTAAAAATTTAAAGAATAAAACAAAATGTTGACGTCTATCATAAAACAGCAAAAACTAAAAAAAAACTGCTCAGTGCAATATTGTGCTAAAACTTAGTTTTGGTTGTAATGGCATAAGGTAGCATTTACCTGGAATCTTGCACCAACATTGCTTGTTAATGGTTAATATAAAAATAATGACTGCAGACAGGTATATTATAAAATTATTTGATCTAAATCTAGTAGTTTTTGCTCCATTTATGCTTGTCCAAAAATAGTTTAAATCTACACCATAAATTGGTTTGCATGAAATCCTTATCTAACATGTTTGGGACATTTTAGAAAGATAAGTTTAAGCTCAAATTGTTGCTACTCAAACATAGAAGTATTAAGTGCAGCTTCATTACGTGAATGGAAAATAGTATTCAACATCGTATTAAATAAATGCCAAAAATGGAAGCTGTAATTTGAACTTGGAAACAAACTATTATTTTTTTTTGTAGTTTGTTGTTAATTTTTAATTTTATATTTTAATTATTATTAAAAATTATTCATTTTTTTATTATTAAATAACCAAATTAGTACTACATGTTTAATTAAATTAATATTGTTTTTTATATTTTATAGATTAATCACTTTCAAAATAATAAATTGTTATCAAAATTAAACTTGTGCAAGTTTGCTAAACGTTATTAAATTTATTTAAATAAACAGATCAAATATTTTACCAGTAACTAATAAATAATAATAAAAAATCTAAATTTATATTTTTAAATGTATTTATAAAAAAAATGTTTAATTTAAGTTTAGTACCGTACTACATACTGTGTGCTTATAGAACCTGCTTCACCCGCTCCTCCTTGCCAAGTACTCATACGTTGTTAATTAAAACAAAATTTTGAATAATAAAAAAAACAATAAAATAATACAAGTTATTACCACTTTTCTGATAACAAATTACAGTAATTTAATTGATATAAAGCATTACAACTTGTAAATTAATTTGTTCATAATGCTTTTTCGGGCGGGCCTAGTGTTTGCAAAAAAATCGTTTGTCACTCTTGGTTAATAATTTATTAGGTTGCGTGTATCAAACTGTAATTAATTTTAAAAAAATACTGCAAAACATACCGTTGACCTTCAAGTTGTCAGATTGTCTAGCTCTACAAACATAAATTAATATTGAAAATAAAATAACGGATTGAGTTGGTGCACGTCACTTTTTTAGATATAAATTTAAATTTTATATAAAGCAAAGTTGACCAGTGGTTACATTACAGCAGTAATAGGTTGTTAAAACATAGATAACCTATAATAAAAAATATTGTGATTATTGATATCTGGATTTATAATTAAAAAAAAAATAACTTAGAAACTATTTTACTAATTTTTTTTTATAAATCAAGTTTATGTAATTTATTTTAATTGCTTGTTTATTAATTATACTATTATATTTTATTGCAATAATGATATTGTATTGACAAAAGCTAAACAGTTTTATTTGCTATGTTAATATGTAAATAGATAATGTAAATATTTGCTAACAATCATAAACTGAAATTTGCAGTCATAGGTAACCTCGCTTTGTGGAAATGAACCGACATTCATGGTTGTGCGGTCGCTACTATTTGTAACCAATTTCAGGTGACCGCGTTATGTATATTAACCTATTTCAGGATAACCGGGAATCTGGTTGATATACGAAACGCACTAATAATTATATTGTTAAATAATAAATTTACTAAAATACGCAACCCGTAAAATACTATACTATAATAATTACAGAATAACTACTACTACAGTTTCATTATTACCAGTAATTTGTATACGTAATTTATATATCCGCCATAGTATTGCGTATTATAGTATATTTATCAATACAGTGCGGCCATTTTAGCTTATACGCAACTTTATATACATAAAAATATAGTTTGATCTTGCATTCTTTTACTGCGCTTTTATTTCTCATATTACATAAACCAAACTAAAAAAATTTAAATTAGCAAAGGAATAATATTAAAAATAACAAATTCATAAAGAAAAACATTACAAATAAACTTGTTCAAAGTGATGTTTTTTATGTTTATGATTTAACAAACTTTTGTCGCATTTACAGAATTTATAAAATTAATATAAGTAGTTTGATATAATAATTATGTCATATTACATAAAATGATCTAAAAAATGTTTTTTATGCTAATTGCAAATTAAATATGATTGAAATCTTTTACATAATAAAAAGAAATTAGAAATTATCCTGGATGCCATAAAATACAACATTAAAAATTATAATTGCAGTAAAAGTTTTGGTGGTTACTGAAACAAATAAAAGTTTTGCGAATAACCATTTTTATAGCTAATTAAAACCTTCAAATATGATTTGAACAAAAGCCACAAAACAAAAATGTTAATTAACGATCTAATTTGAGTTCCAATTTGATTTTCATTTTTAAATTTCAGATTTTATTTATAAACGCGTAATGAACATATAACGAAAATAGCACCCTCAATCTAATTTTGTTATAAAGCTGTGGGTGTTTAATTAAAGTTAAATATATTATCCAATAATGAAAATTAAAGCGCAATAGAATGTTAAAGATAGTTTTACTAAATCATAAACAAATTAATTAGTTTTGTTAGAAGTTTAATAATAAACGTCCAAAAAAAATATTTTTAAGCATCAAGACAAGTCAAAAGCTACAAATAAATAAAATTTAGTACAACCGTTTTCTAAAAAATTCTGTAAAAATCATAATATTGTATTGTAACGATCTCTTTTCTCAGGGCGCCAGAATACGAGGTTCTCAAATAAATTAAATTAATTAGTTTTCAGTAATTAATTGTATTGCTTAAACAATTTTCCCATTGACAAAATGATAACATAATAAATCTAAAGTAAAATAAAAAAGATTGTAACATGTGACGGTAAAAAAAATAACATGGAATTTAATAAAAATAAAAACAATAGAAGTAAGAAATAAATACATATTCATTACGCATATAATATAATAAAGTAATATTAAATACATTTTCAAACTTACCTAAAAAGCACCAGGTGGATAATTGTTAATCATGACTGGGCATGATTAACAATTATCCACCTTATAACCATTAAGGCTGCTCTTAAATTTATAGATGTTAACCCGGTCACCGATACAATTGGAAAGAATGAATAATTCCGCGACTCGCCAAAAACCCGCAAGGTCGCATTAATAAATTGCAATACCGATTCATTTAAAATTTACCGCCACAGTATATATGTAAATGTATTTAATTAAAAAAAGCATATGTGCAGCATCTAATAAAACTGACTTCTGAGTAGCAGATAAAGTCTCAATTGAAATAATGCAAATATTCCAACAACACAGCATGGTATTAACATGTTTTATCACTTGTTAAAAAACACTATCTGGAAGTTTATTGATGATTTAGACTTATCTGCAAAAAATAATTTTAGTCAATTTAAAATGTTTTAAAAGTTCAATTTGAAGCATCATTTTCTAATAAACTTGGCAGATCTCAGAAAATTATAAACTAAAAATTCATTGGTTTAACAATAATAAATATAAGGGAAACAATTCATTTGCTTAATAAAAGAAGCATCACATAAATGAATAAATTTGAAAGCATTATGTGGTTATTTTAAACTCTCTTATAAACAAGCTTTACAACTAGTCAAAGTCAATGCTAATGCTGATACCTTACCTACAAATAAACAAAAAACTATGTGGTCACTCATTAATAATAATAAAAAAGCAAACTGTGATAAAACTTGAGATTTAAACTGTGATATTTTTAATAACTATTTTAATTATATAGCAGAAAATCTAGTCAAAAACTTGCAACCAGATGACTGTGACCAAATTAATTTTATGCACAAAAATGCTTATATTGACAATGCTTATTTTCATTTTAGTAAAAAAAAGATATAATCTTATATCCCCTTACTAAACCTATAAACAGGTTTATTTTAGAAAGTACATTTTTATCGTGTATAAAAATTGACCAAGTTGTACCTGAAATAAGAAAAGAGATATAATTTGGAAAATTACAGACCAATCTCGTTGCTTTTAATACTATCTAAAGTACTATAGCTGTTCAACTTCAAATTGAGACTAATCAACTTAAAATTGAGACTAATCAAATTTAAATTGGGAATAATCAATTCCAAATTGAGGCTAATCAACTTCAAATTGAGAATAATAACAATTCACTAAAACGAACTATACAAATTGAACAAAGAATAATTTATTAATAAATTGAGATTATATTGAGTAGCCTGTGTTTTAATAACAAAAGTAACAATAAACATATGTTTATTTTAACATTTATATTTTTTTTGTTGTTCCTTTCAATGTGCCATATATTAAAAACAGATGCAGATAATTTAAAAAAAACAAATTTGTGCATTATATAATAATAATGAAGATTGGAGAGCACTTGCAAAAACATCGGAGGTGGGCAAAGGCAACAGCATTTCGATGGGTAAAAACTCAAACAGAAATTGAGAAAAAACGAGGTAAAAAACTAAAATATGTGCTGAACATCGTTTTATTATGAAACAATGCGTTGAAGAGAATCCAAGAATAACTTTGAAGCAAATCACTGAAAAATTCCAAAACAATCATGAAATTACTGATTCTAAGGAATGTATGAGAAAACCCTTGGATGGGCTAATGTTTACACTGAAGGATATATAAAAAGATGCCGAGAGAACTAATTGTAAAAAAAATAAAACAAGAAGATATGAATATGTTCGACAACTTTTAATGTACTAAGCTGATAATATTCCAACTGTTTACATAGATGAAACAAATTTTACCTTATTTATTTCACGAACAAAATGTAGATCTAAGAAAGACACACGTTGCACCCAAATTGCTGCAGGCAGTAGAAAATCAAATATTTATGCAATTGGGTGTATTGAAAAAGAGGATTATTTAAGAAACCACAAGTAAAAGAGTTTATACGTCTATGTCTTTAAAATTCTCAAAATTTATACCATTCGGCAGTAGTAATGGTAATGGAAAATGCTTCTTATCATTTCACAATTAAGGAAGTATTTCAGGAAAATGACTATTTACTTCACCGTTTATTTCTTTTTCCATACATTCCAATGTTGAATCCAATTGAACTTGCTTGGTCCAACCTTAAATCGGGTGTTAAACAAGATTTGACTATTTAGATGCCACATATTCTGGCTGGTAAGAATAGGACAAATATTACACAAACTGGGTATCGCATGCAATCTCTAAATATTAAAATAAGATTACTATCAATAATTGTACCAAATTTATAGCTTATATACAAAGATTTGTACTCGATGTGTTAAATATGGTAAACCTAACTTTTTAATTTATTAGCATTTGTATTAGTTGTGTAAGAAATAATTAAATTGTAATTACATTTGTATTTGTAATTGTCATCATTAGCTGTGTAAGTTAATTTAATAATACATTATTCTTTGTTCAATTTGTATTGTTCATATTGATTAAATGTTATTATTTTCAATTTGAAATTTATTATTTTTAATTTGAAGTTGATTAGTCTCAATTTAAAGTTGATTAGTCTCAATTTGAAATTGATTGATTTCAATTTAAAATTGATTAGTCTCAATTTGAAGTTAAAAAAATATAAAAAAAGTATTGCATTTCTTGATGCAAATAATATATTTAATCCTAACCAGTATGGATTTTGAAAGGGGTTTAACTGAGAATGTACTAGCAGCGTATAAACGCGGTAAATATACTGCCGCCACGTTTATTGATTTTATCAAAGCTTTTAACTTTGTTCAACAAAAAATTATATTATTATAATTTTTATCTAGTAGTTTGTTGCATGGTTTCTTGCTATCTTGGTAAAAGACAACAATGTGCTGCGGTTAATAGATTCACCTCCAAACTTCTACAAACACCAAACAAACCAAAATAGTTTATAAAAAGCTATTGCCTAAAACAATGTAACACATGGCAATGTCTCAAATTAATTTTTATTAAACTTTCTATTTGTGAATGCTAAAAAATGTCAAAATATAATTACAAAAACGAGCTGTACGAGTCATAGCTAATACCAGGGTATCAGGAAAACTGCAAGTTTTTTAAATTATTCAAAATTTTAACTCTTCCGAGTATGTATATTTTAGATTGCTTTTTATAAATGACAGCATATCATTATTTTACTCACAAGAATTATCATTCTTATAATACCAGAACAAAGAATGCCATTTATGATATCATAATAGGTAGTATAATTATTTTCTGTGTAGTTGTTTTTTTTTTTTAATCTTTTTAATTATGTTTATACTTGATGGTTATGCTACGTCAATAATATATGTCGTTTTTGATTGTTTATCTGTCTATATAATATCTGCTCTATTATAAATAGTATGTTTATTGGTTTGAATACTCTAGGATTTTATTATTGTTATTTTCTTTAACAAGCTTTGGAATGTAGCTACAATAAGAAATGTCATGTTTTTAATCTTTTAACATATTTTAATAAATTATTACTGCAACTTTGTTATGTCTTTCTGTATTCTTGGTTGGTGTTAATTTTTTACAATCGGTTATTATTGTGTTATAGTTTGTTTTTTTTTTGCATTTTTACATTTATTGGTAACAATTTTATGTTTGTCATAGTTTCTTAATTTTTTATAACTTTATCTTGTATAGCTATTATAGACCCTTCTGTTTAAAGAGATAATTCTCTATTAGTAAGCCATAATTAATATCCTTATGTCAATCCATTCTTTGTGTAGTTGGTAGTAGTGCTTTCCGTAATTTTATTTGTGACCGTTCAGTTTTTTTAGTCTTAGTTGTATAATGTAAATATATGTTATTGATTAGATTTAGTGGCGATAGTTGTTTGTCAGATTATTTTACTTTTGAATAATGTGCATTTAATTTTTTTTTAATAAAATCTTAGATCTATTGTCTGTTTGTTGTAAAGCTATGTAATTATGCTAATACCTTTTCCATCATTAGATCTTGGCAGCGTCATTTTTTGCATATATTATTTTGGATAATGAGCTTTATATTTGGTAAAAGTTGTTCTTATTTATTTCTTTAAATTTTCTAATTCAGTATTATTTCACTTAATGACGCCAACAGAATCAATAAGTACTAGGATAGCATATGCATTAATAGTTTTAGTAAGATTTTTGGAGTTAAATTTGATACTAGTAAATAAGTTTAATCTGTTTAAAAAAAATTGTTTTTTTTATTTTATCCATCATAACAAATTAATAACAACATTAAGTTTTTTAAATTTGGTTTTGGATTGTAATTAACCGATTAGTTATCTTGGCGTCCGTATACATGTAATTCTCTGTACTGGCCGGGAGTATAAAGTCCTCTTAAGCTTCCCAAGAAATACTGCTTTTAATATTGGTTTAGATTTATATTTTAAAATCACAGTTTTTACACCATCAAATCCAACACTGTTTGTATTTTTTAATTGCGCTATCACTGTTTTTACTTCATTAATATCGACTGCCTGTAAAACCATAGTAAAAGCTATTAATACTCCTGTTGAACATTCTAGTGATGTATTTGCTCTTATGGCATCATATAGTGTATTCATAGAAACGCTAGTAAAATGATTTGCAAACACAATTACAATATCAAATTTTTTATTTAAAGTTTGCCCATCTTTCAATAGTACTATTTGCTCTGTTTTTTTAGTTTTGCCAAGTTCATTGTTTACAATACTCCAGATTTTCTTAGAGCGTTTTTGTTAAGTTTTATTGTTTATTTTATTTGAAAAATAATTTATTTTGGTGTTCTTGGTATTAGATTTATATTCTTTTAGACGATGTTTGTACATATGTCGCAAGTATTTGTTTTCCGAATGCTTATAATTATAGGTATAGGTATAGGTATAGGTAACACATTTGCCTTAAAATGTCCCCATTTTCTATAATTTCTGAAGTAATCTACCTTTTCATTTGATTACATTGCTTTCTAGTTTTGACTATTTTTATTTCACATGCATTATTAGTTAAATTCTGCAGTACGTTTACAAGTAAGTTACATGTACCATTAGCCTCAGTTGAATTGAACACAATATTTCAGTTCTGTTTACTTATTTAAACATGTAGATTTTACGTAAGATTATTTATATATCTTATTACTGTATACTCTGGTATATGTTTATTAATTATTGTTTCTGTTTTTATATTATAAGAAAATATTTGACCTAAATGATCTGCCATGCCAAAATCTTTTTGAGCAATATCACAATTGTTGTCTTCTAAGTTTGTAGCTACATATTCAATAGTAGATTTTGTTGTGACTAGATGTTTATTGGTAAAAAAATTGAGTAAAATTTTGTACTTTATTATTTAATTTAAAAGACTTGAAAATGTCTATAAGAATTGCACATTCTTGTGGGGTTGCCTATTCTATCAATATTCATATCTCCACAAACTATTAATATATTGTATTTTATTAATATAATATTTAAAACTAAAAAAAATGTTTTAATAAAATATTGAAAAATCACCTTCAGGTGACCTATAAATTGTAATTACTGCAACGTAATTAGTTCCTATTTTATATTCAACTCCACATATTTCAAAATTAAATTCTTTGAAATGTGCTATTATGTTTTTAATTTCAATAAAAGTAATTGTATTTTTAACGTATATAAGAACACCACCATGTATACTAGTAGATCTGTTAAATGCCGAACCTATTTTATAATTTGGTATTTCATGTGTACATATTGACTCATTTGTAGACCAATGTTCTGATACACCTATGAACTTGGGAATTTTTGTTGCAGCAATTACCTGAAGCTGATTAATTTTATTTATTAGCAATCTTACATTTATATGTACTAGTTTATATTTTTTTAGTTTTATTATTGTTAATTATACATTCATAATTGTTCGTTTTGTGCATTTTTACGTAATCACATTTATTTGTTATTGAATTAAATTATTTTTTTTGTGTTTCGGTAAAAAATTAAAACGACTAACTCTGATATTAACTTCCTATGACTCTGGCATTTCTAATGTCTGTAATCACAAAAAATACGCTCCTACTCTAAATGAAGCAAACGTTTAGTTTGGATGACTAGTTTTTTAATAAGTAAGAATTTTATTATTAATATTATTACATATATACATTTAACTAAAAATTAATTATAAAACTATCTCTAGCAACAAATTAAAATTAAGATAAAATGAATATGTATTTTTAATTTATAAAATAAAATGAAAAATGGTTTCGTCCCTCTCTCATCGTCCTGAGGTTTGTGGGTATTCATTCTCGTCTCAGGTTATCGGTATTGAGGGCTTGTTTGAGTTGTTTTCTTTATTTATTTAATTTATATTTTGTTATGTAGTATTTAAGACCTTTTATAAATGTTGGCAGATTATTGTATTGCTTTGCAGTTTCTGTTGTTAGTGTCTGTCTGCATTTAACAGTTGTATATTTTGTAGTCCTTATGTGCAATTTTCTTCTTGTTTGGTAGTTGTGTATTTCTTTGTTTGACTGTATTTTTATATTGGTTTTTATCATTTTGTGATTTATTTTATATAGCAATAGTATATTGTTTAAGTCTATCATCTTATTTATATTTAATTCTTCCTTGTATAGTTCAGTTGAAGGTGATTTTCTGTCCAGTGTGTATAAAATTTTGATGAATTTATTTTGTTGTCTTTGTAGTTTGTTTATGTTTTTTTTGGTTGTGTTTCCCCAGATATGGTTTAGGTACTTGTTATGTGATGCAAATATTGCATGATAAACTGATTTTTTTGAGTTTTTTGGTAGGTAATTTCGTATTTTTGTTACAGCCGCTATTGTTGAAGAATTTTTTTTCACAAGTTTGTTTATGTGAGCATCCCATTTCAAGTTTTCTTGAATAGTCAGACCCAGGTAATTCACTTCTTTTATTTGTCTTATAGTTTTGCCATTTATTGATATTGTTATAGGGGTTTCCTGTTGTTAAAAATCATGTATTCTGTTTTTGTCTCGTTGATAGTAAGCAAGTTGTTGTAAAACCATGTTTCTAAGGTTTTAACGTCTTCTTTAATGATCTTTTCTAATTCTATATTTTCTTTTCCCAAATATATAATGCATGTGTCATCAGCATACATATAGAGTGTTTCATGTAATCTAAGTTCTAAAATATCATTCGTGTATAGTATATATAGTTTCGGTGGCAATATTCCTCCTTGTGGTATGCCGTAATCAGCCTGTTGTGGTTTGCTTTCTTTAGAGTTTACTTTTGTTTTTTGTGGTCTGTTTTAAAGGTATGTGTCTATTAGATTTAGTTCTTTACCCTTTATTCCAATTGCTTCCAGTTTTTTAAGTATATGGTATCAAATGCCTTTTTCATGTCAATGTACATCGCTACTACAGTTTCTTTTTGGTCCACTTTATGCTTTATATGGTCTATGAGATCATATGCAGCTGTTTGTGTTCCAGAATTTTGTTGAAACGCATACTGTTGTTTAAATATTATGTTGTTATTGTTTATGTGTTCAGTTAGTCTAGTATTTTATTTAGTGTTGATAGTAGTGATATAGGTCGATAATTTTCTGGTTTTGTTTTATCTTCCTTTTTATGTATAGGCACTATTGTTGTTTGTTTTATGTAGCATGGGTAGATACCTGTTTTGATAACTTTATTTATTATGTTCACCAATATTGGTGTCAGAATGGTTTTGTTTTGTTTTATTATGTTGTTTGTAATTTTATCAAAACCTGGTGTTTTGTTGTCTTTCAATTTTATGATTATTTTATTTATTTCTTCTTGCGATGTGCAATTAAAGTGTATGTTGTTTATTTTTCTTTTTATTGTTGTAGTTTTTGATTCTTCATTTGTTCTTGAGAGTTGTTTTTCTGCTACTTTTTTTCCAATATTTGTAAAATATTCATTTATTTCATTTGCTATTTCCATTGGTATTTTAGTTGTTGTTCCATTTTCTTTTAATATTTGTTCAATGTTTATTTGTTTAAAAATCTTTTTGTTAAGCTGTTTGTTTATTAATTCCCATAGTTTTGTGGGGTATCTCTATGATTGATTGAAACTTGTTTTTATAATACAGTATTTTAGTATTCTTTATGTTGTATAACGTTTTCTTTTTTTGTTGCAGTATTTGTTTTTTATTGTTTCATTGTTTGGGTTTCTAAGGTGTTTTTTGTAAAGTTTGTTTCTTTTTTTAATGTTGTCTAAGACTTCTGTATTGATCCATGGGCTTTGTTCTGTTCTTTTAAACCTCTTTGTAGTTTGGTTACTTTCTATAATTTGTTGTAGTTTTTTTGACAGGTTTTCAAAGCTATCTATTTATTATGTGTTCATGTTGTTAATTTTTTTAGTTATTTTGTTGTGATCTGTGAAAATATGTTCAAAATACTCATATTTTTGTTTATTAGTTTTTTGCTTTGTTTTTATTTTGGTTATTAATTTGCAGTGATCAAATATATTTGATGGAATTATTGTTAGATCTTCTACTTCTTGTTTATTATTTGTTATAACATGGTCTAGTATAGAGTTTTTTCCATTTGGGTTAGGGTTTTTTCTTGTGTAGTATTGTATTGATGTTTTGTTTACTATTTTGTAACCATGTTCTAATAATATGATTTTATATTCTCGTGTCTCGTTATCGTTTTCTGCAATATTGACGTTTAAATTGCCTATTTTTATTTGTGGTTTCTTCCTGTTGATGATATTGTTTTTTAGTGTCGTTTTAAGATCTCTGAAGTTTATTCGTGGAAGTTTGTAGATTAAGGTAATTGCTGTATTTTCATCTTTTAGTTGTATTGTTAATATTTGTATATCTTTTATTGTTTTATTTGTTATTAATTTATATTCCGTATCTTTTTTAATATACAGCGCAATTCCAGCTCCTATGGTGCTTCTTGAATTATATTCTGCATTGTAGTTATCTAGTCTATAAAAGTCTTGGTTATATGGTTTTAGCCAGGTTTCTGTTATTGCAATTATAGTGGGTTTATTATATATTGTAGGAATGAGTTCTATTTCTTTATATTTGTTTTTTATACTTCTGGCATTATGTAAATATATTGAATACATTTTGAATTGTTTTATATGTTTTATATGTTTTTTTTTTTTTTAATTTAGGTTTTCTATTTTAGCTTTTCTCTGTCAGAAACGTTTTTAATTTTAATTTTTGTGCTTGTATCGGTTTTTCTTATGTATATGTTCCCATCTCTGGTCCATAAATATTTGTATTGAGACTCTTTTTTTTTGTTCTCTTGCTTGATAACTTTACACATTAAAAATCTTTTCTGTTATACTTTTTGTTTAAGAATTGTTTAAGTTGCAACTCATCAACATCATGCGATATTCCTGCAACGTGTAGCTACGTAGTTTTTTTAGCAACACCAACAGATATTGTTCTAGTTTCTGATAAGAGTGCCGTACATTTGAAGGTTAAGTGGAAAACCAGTGCTATAACTGAACTTTGCCAGTTTCTATATGTAACATATCAGAAATAAAGACAAGATTATTATTATTATTATTATTATTACTTACTATTTTATAATTGCGTGTTTTCTTGTAAGATACTACTTTAAAGATATCGTCTTTGTTTGTTATTATTGGTTTATTTGTTTTAATATGTATTTTTGATTTGATTTTCTTTTACTGGTTCTTTTGCATCCATTTGAATTTTTGTAAATTTTTTGATTTTGTTTTCTTCACATATTTTATTTTGTTGTTAGTATTATTTTTTTGAGTTGCTTTTGTTTTGATTGATAATTTTTATAGTAAGATTTATCGTTGTATATAATATTTTGATTTAATTGATCTAACTTATCAGTACGACGATTCTATATAGCTGAATGTGCATTTAAAGTTTAATTTTGCTCAAAATATTGTAAAATTACTAACTATTGTTGAAGACTTGACAACATGGTACACAAAGCCACATTAACAATTTTTTTTCATTTAATACACAAATCTTGTTGTTGTTTAGTTCAGAGCGGGATCCAAGAAACACTTGATTACATAAACCACGGCATTTTATTAAAATTTCAGTAGAAACTATATTTTTCTTACAAGTTTTGCAGACACAATTATCACTGTCCGCCTTTATGACAGAACTATAGTGGGCTTAAGCTATTGTCTTAAGTATTGCCACGCTTTATAGTTACAAGCTTTTTAGTCGTTTTTTTGTTGCTATGTGTAAGGAGGTTTCTAATAGTGTCATCAATTTTATATAATTTTAGGTTTTTAAGAAGCCATGCAAAAAAATAGAATTAAGTGTTTTTTGTAGTCTATTCACTCTATTGATAGGTTACGGCACTTAACATTTGCTTGGCTAGTAATAACTGAGTCTAGTATTAAAACTTTTTTGCATCTTATACTTTTTTGTTTGCAGCCGTTTTGTTTATTAGTAAATATTCTATATTTTTTAATATGTTTGGTTATTTTTAAAGTTATGATAATTGTAAGAATTGTTTTACATTACAAGAAGGCAGGTTGTTAATAAATAATTTTTAGAGTCAATTAAGTTTTTTGTTTTTTAAGTAACATGTATAATAAATTTTTAGTCATAAAAGTAGGTATTGTCAACGGATTTTCAATAAGCTGGTAAGAATCTTTTACTAAAAGTTTGTTTTGTCCAGCACTTTTTCAATCATCTATTTTGTTGTAGCTTGTTGGATGTTTTCTGCACTAATATTTCCAAATTTTATGTTTTGTATGTGCTCTGTTTTATATTCTTCTTCTTAAATCTAGTAAGTTTGTCGTTATATGTTTGTGACCTACCGTAAATGCTGGTCTAATAATTAACTATATAATCTCGTTTGGGTTTTTGGTAGACTTATTAGTGTTGTCTTCAAGTATTCTGTAGAATAGTTTTTTGTTATTACATTTTATTTTTATCTGTTGTTTTTTTATAGTTGCGTCTAATCCAGCTTGTTTTTAAATTTTTTGTTGGTAGTCATACTTATTAGGTTTGATCTCATTCTAAAAAGCTTAATTGGGTAATTTTTTTTTTAGTTTTTTTGACACTGAGTATTTTTTATAGAAGCTTACAAAATTTTATTTTCTTGACTTAGTTTTTTTTTATTTTATGATTTAATTCTTTTTTTTCAGAAAGGTAACGTAATATTATTACAATTGTGTTAATTTTTAAGAACTGTATAGTTTTGGCTGCACAGAATACTAAGTGGTGGGTAATATTTATATTTGTATTATGTATAATTTGATTTTTTAATATCTTATTTACTGTTGCTATTATTGATCTAATCCATTGTATTGTTTATTTTGTTAAATGTTTAAATTATGTTGATTTGAAATTTTTAGTTGGTTTAAGTATTATTAAAGAAATTATTGTTGTTGGCATATTTTTAGAAATGTGTTTACTTGTGTTAGGAACATTCTTGTGGACTATATGTGCATATAGAAATTTAGAGTATGTGAGGGTGCTGCTGTTTATTATTTACATAACCCTATCAAAAAGTTCCTGTGCTGTAATATAATGTTGTAGATAATGTTTTTTTAATTTTTTTTTAATCATAATTGGTAGCCAATTTTATCAGTTTCTTTACTTGTAATCACAAAGTATGCCTGCATTATTATTAAATTTAGTTTTATAGTTCAGCGCGTACGCCTATTAATTTGTTGTCATTTTGGCTAATCCCATCTTCTTGAGTTTACAAAGATTTCTTTTGCATAGTGCCACTTGCTTTGCCATTTACCTGGTTTTAGTCAGTATCAGTTTTGGGCTCCAAATCTAATACCACCTGTAGACTATTTGCTTTTTTTTATTACTAACAAATAGTATTTTCGGTCCTACAAGAAGTAAGCCCATATCACCACACACTACTGCCGACTATACTAATTGAAAAGCCGTTAAGCAAGGCAATTTTTATATAACTATTGTAAGTTGTTAGTTAAATAACAACAAAATATTTTCATTAAAATAGAATAAGATAGATATGAACGGTAGCAGTAGACTGAAATATTGTTGTAAATGCTCAACAAGCTCGGGTACGTCTTAGAACTCGTAGTTTTTACTAAAGGTTGCTAATCGGCTATAAGTTTTTATTTATTTATTTATTTATTTTTTATAATGTTTTTAGATTTTTCATAATTATACGGGTAAATACCATAGTCTAGTATGTTTAAGCTTGCTTTATTGACTTAAAAATGAACAAACAACTATATAATAATAACTGTTTTCTACATGTTTGTGATAATGTGTTCATTTAAACCTATTTATTATTTATTAGTTTTTTTTAAACTGTAATTAATTAATCAACAATAAAAAAACACTCTGTATTTTGAAAAACGGTTTACTTTAGAACATAATTACGTACAGGAAGTTCATGTTGTGGAACACTGTATAATATCTCATGATTAAAATAATATAGTTAATTATTTTACCTTACATTATACATAGTATAATGCAAAGAAAGCTAGAAATTAGGATACATCTGGCTTATTTTTATTATCGTCTGAGATGGGAGTTTTAATAAAATTTAACTGGAATATTCATAGCGCGAATGCTCTAGGTTACTTGCGCAGGCAATTTCATTCCAATACACTAGGTTTACCTTTAAGAACTACCTTTAATGATAAAAGATACTAAACAAAATTGTAAAAATATTAATAATATGATAAAATAAACTTTACTTGACCAGAAATGTTTTTAAATAATAAGTGTATTATTATTAATAATTGAATGTACATTTTACCTGTACACATCTCAATAATAAAAGATTATTAAGAATTACGTTTATATATGAATTAAAATTTTGCTAAAATTAATGAGAAGCGTAATAAAACGTTAATCAATTTTTTTTTTTTTGTAATAATCTAATTATTAATACAATAACTTAGTTTACAAGCATTCCGCTTTTAACTTTAATCCTTTATAAAGTCATATAACTAAAAGCATTAAATAGCGTTGCTACATGCGGTATGATTATTTGTTAGTAAACAAATTTTCAACAACTTGATATTTGTATATATTTTGTTGATTTAGGATCACGATCTTTCCTAAGCCAAAACTGCACCTATTAAAATAGAAGCCCTAAGTATTAATGAGCGGATCATTAAGGATTAAGCACGGAAACAGATTAAATTTTCCAACCACGAAATGTTCAAACATTTTCTAATTAGAAATGTTTCTCAAGTTCACAGATTGGCAATTGCTGTTCGATCCATAAAAGTTTTTAATTACATCAACACTATCATTAGCTTGCATAGTGGAGAGTTCTTTTACTATGTAAATAAAATCGTGCAATCATCAGAGAAGATTATTAACTGAGGAATTGAATAGAAGCTCAGATGAAAAGAGTTGATTTTGAATTAAAACACCTTCGTAATCTCACCGTCAGCGTTGAAATTAATTTTATTAAAGCAGTGTATGGGCTTTAGTGTCGCACTTTTAATGTGCTAGTTACTTTTATAAATGTCGTCTTGAGTAATTTATATATCTATTTTATTATTTTATTAAAAAAAAAAAAAACATTTAAGTATACTACATTCTTTTTTTAATTTAAAGTTAGTTAGTTTTATAGTTATAATTATACGCTAAGTCAAATTAATATAGAGAATATTTCTATAATAATAACAGGAAATAATTTTATATACATAAACAAGACAAAACAAGTGTGTTGTAGCACTATTTTGATTTACATATAAATAATATACATTTTTATAACTAAAATTTTTGCTAATCAAAAGGTAATTAAATATGATATTCCATAAATACAACATATATAACTTTATTAAATTACTGAAATATTGTATAATAATATAAAATCAATATTTTAAATTGTGTTATTAAAAATTGGAAAACCTATTTAATAAATATACACATATATAGTATAATTTGAGTGTTTTATTTCTATTAATTTGTATAAAATTATAAAAGGTCCATATAAAAATGTACCACAGGCAGGTAGTGTCCCGTTTATCAGCATCTTGAACATAGAAAACTTCATATCTACTTTTTGACTAAAAATCAAATTAAACAATAAAGATTTAGATTGTTTTAATAGCAACAAGCATATTTTAGATTAACAACGTACAAAATAAGAATATAATAACATATTTCTCAAACTCAATCTTCCCAATAAGACTGTTTTTGTTTACACCGTTTTTTTAAATAAAACAAGCATTTTCAAAGTAATAATAGAAGAACTGAATTTATTTTGTTAGGAGATTTTAGTGTACGTAGTACTGAATGGTCTTCTCATAATCTTACTCAACTTATTTAGCAACCCACATATTGTTCTTGTAATTGACTTCTTGGTAAA
Organism: Tachinus rufipes; assembly: GCA_963932245.1. Lineage (NCBI taxonomy): Eukaryota > Metazoa > Arthropoda > Insecta > Coleoptera > Staphylinidae > Tachinus > Tachinus rufipes. Next base: position 75,777,919 of record OZ010744.1, read on the forward strand.
CCAAGATTATTAAATCTGTATTTTTGAACTATTTCAGAGATTACAACAACTACTGTTGAAGCTGCATTAAGAAATAAAGACCGTTCACTTATTATTTCTGTTATTAAAACTATCTGATACTACCAAACCTAAACCGCGCTTCATCTATTATTATTCTAAAATAAACATAGTAAAAATAAAACAAAACTTAAATAATTTTGTTTTAATGTTCATTGCTTACCTACAGTTGTAAGCGGATTTCAAAATACTAGAGAAAAACTAACATATTAATATCAAACATCAGAACTTTTTTTAAACTACTTTTAGAATAGTGTTTGTCTTTTATTTTTTTAATATAATATTATATATATATATATAAATCCTATAATTGAAAAAAAAATTTCACACCACTCTTTTAATATATTTTTCGTTCATGTTCTATTTGTATTAGTATGTTTATTTTTTGTTGTTGTATTTTTTCTTTGTATCGCACAGCTTTTATAATTGCAGTTGTAGCCATTTCGTCTCTCTGTCCTTCTTGCATAACAATGTATTTGGGCGTGTTTCTATCTATTCCTAATGTCCATCTAATAAATTTATGGTGCAGCTTTTCTATTAGATCTTTTTTTTTTCAATTTCATATTTCAGCTTTATGGGTTAAAATACTTCTTAGCATTTTAACTTGGTAATGTCCGCCCAGTTTTCTTTTGCCAATGCTCCAAAGTTTTCGCATCGTTAGTTCAGCTTTTCTTGTTATTGCTTCTATATAAATTTTGTAGGTGATATTATAGTCAAAATTATAACCCAAATATTAGAGTTTTTTAACTACTTCAATTTTTTTAACGCCCTAATAAAATTCTTTTTGTTTTCTTCCGTGTCCTTTTTGGAATACCATAATTTTTGTTTTTTCTGTGTTTAGCTTTAGTTCTCTATAATATTGAAAACGCCAGAGCAACTAATTTAAATGTTAATAGCTTGAAGCTAAAAAATATATTCTGCAAAATAATTTTAATAAATTAAAAGCAAAATACAAAACTAGACACAATTTGCAACTTTAACAATGCAAAAATTATTATTGCTAAAAACAATAAAAATAATATTGATAATAATCACCCAATTGCAGTTTTTTATACTTTTACTAACGTTTTTGTTGAGATGTTTTGCGGTTAGAATTTTTTTTTTTTGTAGTTGTCTTATATTAAAAAAATATAGTGTATAAGAGTTATTTAGTTAATAAAATAATAAAAGACTTTATCTAAGGCGTGCAAATTATAGCCCCAGTTTTTTTTTTTTAATAGTATATCATAAATTTGAAATTCTGAATGCATAGCTGTCAAGAAGTCAGTCAATATAATGCAGACATCAACAATTAAAAAAAGACAGACTTGATAAGAATTTTTTTTAAACAAACATAAAAGCTACAAACACCAAAGCCAAATTGTTAAAAAGTTTAGCAAAAATAAAACTTGTGCTAAATATATGACTTATTGCAAAAATAACTACGGTTGTAATATTTAGTCATTTTGTCTAAAACTATCCACAAATCAACTCAAACTGTGATAACACTTAAGAACCAAATTGAAAGAGCAAGAAATACAAATCAATATTTTATTACTATTAGACATTGATTGTTAAAATGTGAGTACAATAATAAAGACTTCTGGTATTAGAAATGTTTTCAACAAATCTCATATAACTTTTTGAAGGGAATGTTCAACTTTATTAATCTTTAGAAGTGCTCATCTAGTTGCAAACAAACCTAATGTAAATGGTTTGACTACATTTGGATCTGTAAACTTTCAATTAACGGGACTTGGATTGATTAACATTGATAAATGTTTTATAGGCACTAAAACTAATTTTTAACTCTTTTCTGTGACAAATATGTACAGTTTTTTGATGCGCAAGTGTAAATTATTAAGACTTTTGATTAAAAAAAAAAATAAAAAAATGCTTACCAAAACGGAAATGTTTGAAATAATGTTTTGTCAAGTTAAATTAAACAGAAACCAGTTTTAATAAAAATTGAAGTCTAACAAATCTTTAGTTTAGACCAAAATAAAATTGAACAAATTGAGAAACTTTGGGTGTAAATGTTATTTACTTATCTCTGATGCTATCGTATTTGTCGGATAAATCTGCGCAATGTCATATTAACGAAAATCTAAACGTCAATCTAAAAAAAATCTTTTGCACGGAAAAAACCAAAAAACAAACAAAAATTTACATTTAAATTATTAGTCAAAACTTTGCAGAACTCAAATCTGCTTGATCGTCAAATCTTTACTTGTTTTGTCCGTTTTTCAGATAGTAATAGATTATCTTTAAAAAAAAAAATTGAGCAATGTTCTTGTTTTCAAAACACCGAAAGACAAAAAATGGTATGTAAACATGGTAAAAAAATTCCAAAAAATACGGAAATAATAGTAAATAATGGAAAGTACACATACAGTGACAACTGCAAATATCTTGGTATATTTTTTGACAGTAAACTTAACTGACGTACAAAGGTAGACTATGTATGTAATAAATTAATCATATTAAGCTATACTTTTATTAAAATCATGTTGCAATAAAAAAAGCATTTTGAGTGTTTATTATGCATTGGTTTAGTCGTATATGTCAAACAATGTACTCATCTGGAGTAAAGCAATAACTCATAAACGGGTTTTTAAACTAAAGAAGAAAATCATACAACTAATTTATAGACTACTATATAGAGAGTCATGTAAACCTATTTTTAAAAAGACACATATATTATTTTTTCTATGTATATATATTTACAAAATTCTTTGTTACATACACTTAAACCAACACAGGTTTTATTTTCTAAATTATACCCATAATTATCACACACTGAATGGAAATAAACTATTCGTTAAATATCACACAACGGCACTTTTTGAGCAATGTTATTTGTTTGCTAAAAATAAACGTTGTTCACATCAATATCTTCCAATTTCGGCCATAACAAACTATTAATTATAGCTCCGTAGCGCCATCTATTTACCGCAACAGTTGCACCAGCCTCATTTTCGATAAAGTAGGGTCCAATCAAGATGTACAGATTTTCAACAATCATTTATGGATTTTTGAAGCCCTAAATGCGACAATTCTGTTTATTAACGTAGCATGCAAGGTAAAAATAGGCCTAATCACTGAAGATGATTTTTTGACAAAATTTCGGATCATTTTGATGCATTTGAAGGACCCAATCAGCAAAGATACGACGTTTATGGTGATTGATCGGCTTGAGTTTTTGTGTTAACTGAACTTTAAAAGTCTTAAAACTTATGGCTTTATGCAAAATACGGTGTAATGTCGTTTGTGAATAATCTAATTCCAAAGATCAACGAGGAATCGACAAACCTGAGTTTTCTTCAACACTACGGGCTACATCAGCAATATTCTCATGTGATCTTGAGCGATGCACACGGTTTTGATTCTTCACATCACAAACTTGTCCCAACAGCTCACATTTTTTCACCAGGTTTACTGTTGCCGGCCGAAAAGGTGCTATACGACGACTAAAAATAAATATTGCTTTAGTTTTGTGAACTGTGACTGAACAATTTTCACCATTTTTGTAGTAAATTTTAATAATTTTAATGCGTTGTTGAAGCGTGTATTGTTCTATTTTTAATAATGTCGTAGTTTTTACTTGTCAAATGTCAAAAGATTATAGCTTCAAAATTGACAGCTTTCCAAATAGCCTGCTATTCAAAATGAAACTTGAAAATAAAATAACTATTTAAAAACCTATCTTGTAGCAAAAGGATTTGAATATTAAGAGAATATTGACTATACCAATTCTTTTAATCTTGCAGCACGTCATGCGTCAGTGTGACTAATAATTAGCATTGCAATATTTAAATCTTAAAAAGTGACAAATTTTGATGTCAGGACTGTTTTTTGTATAGAAATCTTAAAAAAAAACCTTTATGTATCAGCCTAAAAATTTCTATAATGGCTTAAAGCAAATGCGCAAATTGAGAAAGAGCTTCTATGGTTTAAAACAAACGTTGAAAAATTGATATGACAAGAGTTTGAATTTCTTAAAAACACTTACATTTCTTAACACAGATTATCTATGCATAAAAAAATCCGAGAAAAATCACTTTTAACTCATTTTTAGCAATTATGTGTTATATTTTACCCTAGGGCAAGCAAATCTAGTTTTTTTTTTTATTTTTGCGATCAAAAGTGAAGTTTCAGGAGTATCATGTTCAAAAATCAAGTCTTTAGGTGTAGCGGAATCAAAGATAAAATTTTCAATAAAATAATATTTTTCTTATTTTTTGCAAAAAAATTCAAAAATTCAAAGGCAGAATAATGTTTTACAAAAAAATTCCTATAAGATTCACCTTTTAGAATATGATTTTTGACTATTTTTTGTTTAATTACAGCCCAAAAACTGAAAAGAAACAAAATATTCCTAAAAAATTTAAATGGCCGCCATTTACACTGTATTGCACCTAGAGATCTATTTTAGGAATTGTCGTAATTTAGTACCCTAAACATGTGTACAAAATTTGAGCAAAAACGGAGATGTCAATGTGAGGACGTTTGTCCGAACTGTCGTGGAATTACCCAAGCATGATTATAGTTTTTTTGTGGATGACGAACTGATTGTTGGTAAAAGCTATTGCTTTGAATTATCTAACAATTCAAATCGACATTAAGCTAGAAGAAGTATTTTAAGTACACCAAAAAGATAATTTAACGTTTTAATTTTGATAGCCGTTAGACAAATCTATTTTGTATCGTAAAACAATTGCAAGTTCATTGTATTTGGCAACAGTTTTTTGTTAAGACATTAGTTTTACAGTTAACTACTTAAGTTGTTTCTGTAGTCTTTTGCTATTTGAATAAAACAACAAAATTAAGAATTTTCTTTGATGGAGTAGATCAACTTTATGTCTATACCGGCTTGGATTATGGAAGGGACAAGCAATCAAAACTATTTTATTAGCAAAATACTAATTGTTTGCAAAAAACTCATTAAGAAGCAACGGTTGGTAGGCAATTTATCTATTAGCAGAGTATTGAGCCGCTGTATCTTTAATTAATAACATCAGTTGTTAAGAAACCAACTACTTTTTAAGTAAACAATTTGCAATTTTTATGTTGAAGAACACTCATGATGGCAAAACTATCAAAATTAAAAAAACATTGAAATCTCGAAAAAGTTGATAATAGGTCTGTTCCAACCTACGGTTTGGACAGTTTGCAAACCGTCCAAACTGTGCATACAAACAAATATTTGTCATCTTTAGGCAATCTTTTATACACAGTAATTTTTTGTGTGCATAGTTCCTGACGGTCCCAAACCGCGTTTGGTGTCGGTTGGAACAAACCTATTACCGTCAACCTGAGACATGTCAGAACTCTTAGCTTGCTAGTATTTTGACAAAACTTTTTAAGTTGACAGGTTTTTGTAAAAACAAAAAAAAATAATTAAGAAGGAGTGTTAAGATATAATTATTTTTTGCAGTTAGAATATCTTATTTGTGTTTACACATTGTTTTATTTCTAAATTTTTTGTAGTTGTTTTATATATATATATAAAAAAAAACAAATATACAATGTAGATGCAAAACTGTGCTTGATAAGCCTTTTTTACATTTTTAAGATTGTTTTACCGAATATTTGAATTTGTGATATGCTATAGATTTTTTTGCACATTTTTGGTTCAATATCACGAATTACAGCTTAATTGTTGGTTCTTAGTTTTTGAGTTGTTTTGAGACAATTAACCTTAAATGTATTTCTAGAAACCAGTTTGAGATTGCACAACGTTGTGTGTTTTAATTTTTGCGTAAGCTGCATTTTAAACGAGTGTAGACCTATTAAAGCGTGTTTTTTTATTACTCTGTATAATTCTATTTCAAATAATCCATTATCTTTTACTTTCACTTCCTACACTTCAATCTTATTTTCCACAAACGAACCACAACAAATATAATTTGACAGACGCAATGATTCGTTCGCAAGTGGAGAAATGTCGTAGATTTTATAAAACATGAGGAGAAACACACGCGGGACCAATGCGGATGCGTACACATTAATAAGAAAAATGTCAAATGTGTAACTCGGTGGCAGTGCAGTTATTATATTCCCTATTCACGGCCAGATATTATTCCGGGACATTATTAATAACTATGCACTGAAAAGAATTTATTTTTTCTTTTCATGCAGATGTACAACTGTTACTAAAGAGACGTTATTACAACACTTCAATGATTTATCATCACTATTACTAAATAAATAATAATAACTCGAAATCATAAATAATGATTCGCAAGATCAGATCCGTTGTACTATTCTGTCGAATTTATGTTATATCGTGCATTGTGGTTTATGATAAACTGTAACACACATTATTTTATATTACAGATGGATCCTATATTGACATGGCTGTCCTAACTATTAAACTAAATGGAATGTAGCCGACAACATTTTAAGGCTCATAAATATTTAGTATTTATCGATATCCCCCTTTTGAAGAGTCAGCGGAAGTTTGTTGAGAATATACATACATATTAGCACTGTTATTTAAAAAAAACATGTTTAATATATATTATAAAAACTGTTGCTGCAATGTTTTTATTTTCAAGGATCTGAAAGAGCGTTCATTACATATTTTAAAAATAGTACTAAAATGTTGGAATTGCAATCGGAAAGCTTAATTTAAATACAAACGTTTTTATAGTAGTGACTTCTTATTTATAACAATACTAGAAAATATTAAAATTAACAGAAAAAAGTAATAACTTGATAGAATAAGAATGTGGTAAACTGCAATAGTAACTGCAAATTGGAATTGGTCTATATTCCTAGTGCACAATTTTAGCTGCAGCATTGTATCGTTCTACGTACTGAATTGGTGCTAATATTCTGCATTCGTTTATAATATGCTTTATTGTTTCTTGATCTGTATTACATTTTCTGCATTTATCAGATTTATTAACTGGGTCTTTAATTATTATTATTAAAATATTCAATTGAATTTGAATCAATAATTATTTTGACAAATTTACATGATTTTCACAAACTAGCTTTACACCTTGCCTGTCATATTAAATCTGTTTATAGGAAAACCTACTATTTTTTTAAATAATAATTTGAAACATTTTTTTAAATTAAAATTAAAACAAATATTATTTAAATGTTTCAAGTTTTTATTAGTTAATAAAGAAACTCGACTATAAATCATTTTAATGTTGTAAGTTTGTTAAAGTTAATTTACTTAAAAGAAGGGAACAAATTTAAAATTAATATAATAATGGGTAGGGACTTAAAATATGTTGGATTGTTGAATTGCTTATATTCCTTTAATATTAACGAAAATTCCCGGAAAGAAAGAAGTGGTCTACCAAGTGAATAGCCCGAACGCTTTTAAAATTTAAATGTTCATGAAGGATGTTATACGGGTATATTGCTGGAGGTAAATATTAAAGCTTTATTTAATTGCTTCAGTTTTATTATTTTAAATTATGTTTTGTTAAATTATTTTTTAATATACGTTTATTGTGTTGGTTAAGAAAGTTTATTATATTAAATTATATAACATATTCAGCAATAAAATATAGTAATGCATTAAAATGAACTGAGTTAAGTTAGTTGTACAATGCTACTTGTTTTTTGTAAACAACAGGTAGATTATACAAACATTACTAAATAACTGGCACATAAACTTATCACTCTTCTATTGTTACATTTCATAACAATTGATATAGATGCTGGTACAACAAGGTATTATCTATATAAATTCACAATCTTGCTGCCATACACCGGTGTTTTCAGTTCTTAGAGTAAAGCATAATTAATTAAATTAATTAATTAAATATTAATTAAATATTTATCAACAATCTTTGATAAAATGTAGTAAGCTATATAGGGTTCCATTTTAATATATGCAGTCTAACAATTTTTTTACCAACGTGGTTTACATGGTGGTATCTACATTTCATACTACATATATGTAAAATATGTGTGAATAAATAGACTACGTAATACTATGAAAATTAATTATTTAGCCTGCTGCAATGATAGACCCACTGAAAAGAGTTTTAAGAACTCAAAGCACACCAGTCCTTGTGTTACACATATGGTAAGGTTTGATGGAATAAACAAATTATTATTATTATTATTACATATATTTTATAGATAATAAATAGATGCTAGGAATTTAAAAATGAACGGGTGATTTTTGCATGGAACTAATTAATTGCTTTGCTTAGAAAATCTTTAGCATATTGATGGTTAAAGTAGAAATTAGTTCTGTTGCCAATATTATTATTAGTAAAATTTTAACTTCATTTTGCTTCTATAATTTTTTTATTTTGTACGGTAGTTTTGAATATTTGTTTTTCTTTTTGTTTAAGTTGTTTTGTAGAAGGGAGGGAGTGCGTCAAAAAACTTGCTTTAGTATTTTTTCTCCGTTTCTATAACTTATTAGTAGCTTATTTAATAGTTCATAAGAATTAAAACTTTATAAAAAATCTACGGTTTTTTTAGTATTTTGTCGTATTTTAACAAAAAAAAAATTGCATTTTTTGTTGAGAAATCGCAACAATTCTTTTTTTTTGCTTATATCACTGGGAATAAAAAATCTTGGTTTAGCAAGAAATCTATCACAAAGAAAACATATGAGTTGCTAAATAAATTGTTCGGATAATGTTGTAGAAGATAAATGACTTAACTTTTTAGTATACACTACAATAAAAAAATTTAACAACATTATTTTAACTTTTCTATGACTATCTTGAAGATGTTTCTCAAAACTTGTTTTAGTAATTGTTGTTGCTTTGTTTGACAAACGGTATACGCTTTTATGAAAAATCTTTTTTAAAAAGATTTAGTTTAAGAAATATGCTATTATAACTAATTTTCTAAATTTTGTACGTAAAATATGCTTGTTGTTTATATAGTTGTTTGTCAGCAAATAAATGTTTAAGATGATAATAGTAGTAGTAGTAGTAGTAGCAGTAGTAGTAGTAGAAGTAGTAGTAGTAGTTGTCCCTTGGGAGAAGCTAAACTCCCGAAGGACGCGTCCCCAAGGTGGCGGATAGGGGCATGCCTCCCAGCAATAGGTGGTAGGGGTAAAATAGCCCCCGCGGACCAAATAGAGCAAGGAGGAGAAAACCTCCACAAATAAAAAACACGACACAGACCCGGCAACGCACACTGACATGAAACAGGTAGCAGAACTACCTACTATGCTTATGATAGAAAAGTCAGCGAATGAAAATAAAATACTCCAGGGAGGTACTGCAAACGGGAAATCTTCTACTGCTACGAAAAAACATAACGACTTTAGCAACAAAAACGGACACGGAAACTGCGGGAGAATCAAACTTCAACCCATTCCAAAGAAGGAGCTCGTTAGCGAGATCACCAGCTAGATCAGACCAGTTCAGGGATAGATCCTACTCGTCCGGAACCCAAGACACAAGGTCGGAGATGGTTAAACAACACTCAAAAAAACAAAGAGAAGAAACTCCACCTAAACCCCGAGAAGAAAGTGGAGACAAAAATGCTGATTTAACACATTTTCAAAGGAAATGCAAGATATGGGCACCCAAGCAGATGTAGAAGTTCTACAAACAAAAAAGGAAATAGAACAAAGAAGAACATATGATATGATAAAACGCGAGATCAATCTGCAAAGCGGATGGAAAAGCCTGTCAAAAATTATAGATGACGAGTGGCCGGAAAACTTCTTCGGGGTAACTAAAACAGGTAGGAACACCGTGGTTGTCGTGAGTCCGGAAGTTACCGTAGAAGGTAAGGCAATAACAGAGATCGGCAGGAAATATCCCGGTATTGAGACACTGATAGTGGAGGGACTCAAAGAAGGGCGCATAGAGTACACAAAAACAAGTATGGAGGTAATTGCAAGCAAAGGAAAAAAAGTTCAAATTTCAAACACTCTATATGTTATCCCAATTAAGATAGAAACCAAGGGTTTAGTTGATATCGAAACATTGTTTAGTGTACTACAAAATTTAAAAAATGAGATAGCCGTGCACAAGTCCAAAGTTATTAAATTTGAAACCGGAAAATTGGATATGAACTACCTAAGAAAATGCTTGGAATACATATTCCAAAAGACAGATAATAACTATAGTGCAAAAAAAAGGAAAAAGAAAAAAACCCAAGGTCCACGTCAAACAAAAAAAAGTATATTCCCAAAAAAAACAAGCTCACGGAAAAGTTTATCATCAAGGTAGCGGATGGAAAATCCTACGCAAATACTCTCCGAGATATAAAAAAAACGTAGATATACAAACTATGAATGTTTGGGTTAAAACGATAAAAATAACACAAAAAGGGGATTTGATGCTAGAAATAGAAGGAGATAAGGAAAAGGCAAAATCCATAAAAGAAACGATAAAAAACAAAACACAAAATATGGATGTGATGATAAAAAACATCAGCGTTACACTTCACATACTAGACTTAGATGGAGACACAACAGATGATGAAATAAAAAATGCAATCAGCAAAAATCTGAGTAATGCTAGTGACGAACACATTCAGTTGGTTGCTTTGATTTAGAAACCAAATGGTATCCAAATAGCCACGGTCACTTTACAAAAAGGTTATGCGTTAGAGCTTACTAGTAAGCAGAAGATCAAGATAGAATGAGCTTCCTGTAGGATAAAAAAGAGAGTAGACTTACAGAAATGCTTCAGATGTCTGGATTTCGGCCACCGGAAAGATGAATGCCAAGGCGAAGACAACTCCCAGAATTGCCTAAACTGCAGTGAAGTTGGGCATAATAGAAGAAATTGCGAAAAGACGGCACAATGCACAGCGTGTAAAACCAGCGGCCACATAGCGGACCAATTCAGTTGCCTAAATTTCTGGAAACTTATCCGAGAAAAAGAAAAGAAAATGAACAAGGCGTCGGAGGCTAAGGTTAGACGTATTAACAACAAAAATGTCTTTTAAAATACTGCAAATAAACATAGGTAGGGGGAGGATAGCGCAAGATCTTGCATATGCTTCTGCTATGCAAATGCAGGTGTATATACTACTGATATGCAAACCAAACAAAAAAATGGTTGAAAGGGAAAGTTGGACAAGAGACAGGAGGATGTCACTTTTTTAAATAAGAATGTAGGTGTACGCGACATAGTCAGAAGAGATGGTTACGAGTGTGTCATGACGAGTGTTTTTAATTTGATAGAGTGCTGTTAGAACTATATAAGAAGGAGGCTGACGAAATCATGAAAGTAGTCAGAGATGCAAAGCGCGAAACTATTCTGGCCGGAGACATTAATGCAAAATCACCGGCGTGGGGTGCCCCCATTTCAGACGTAAAAGAACATTTCTGGATAGACCATTTCTCCTCGTGCGACATGGTTGTCATTAACCATGGGAACAAACCTACCTTTGTCAGAGGCATGAGTGCAACACATATCGACGTGACGGTAACAACTAAGAAAATCGCTAAAAGTATAAAGAATTGGGATGTTCTGGACATTGACAGCCACACGGAGCACAGATTCATATGCTTTGAAATACAACACGAGCATTTTAAAAACAACAAAAAGCACATATCATTAGTGACCGCCATAGATTGGAGTAATTTTAGAGCATCCATGAAAATAAGAATAAGCAGGGAAAAAGGGAAAACAATGTATGCAAAGATAAAAGAAACCTATAAGGATAGCATAGTCAGAAACACGAACAGCTCAATAAAAACGTTGCCGTATTGGTGGAGTTTGGACATAGCAGAAAAACGGGACAAAAAGACGATAAAAAAAAAATATCCAGACTGTTGCAGAAACGAATTCCGAACAACGGTGGAATTGCCGACCTAAGTAGGAAACTCAAAAAAAAAAAACAGAAATAAATTAAGAATAACGATCTGGGCTTTTAAAAGAATGTTATGGAGGAAACTATGTGATAAGCTGAAAACTGATATCTGAGAGAGCGGCTTCAAAATTGTTATGAGCAACTTAAAATACAGACTACCATGTGAGCTAGACCCAGAAACAAAGAGGCAAATTGTACTAGATCTGTTCCCAAGAGCGGAAGACAACTGGATAGAGGAGCCGTGTGAAAAGCAGGTTAAATTTTTTAATATGGAGAAACTACTCGAAGCAACACAAAAAATGAAGGGCAAAAAAGCGCCTGGTCTAGATGAAATACCCATAGAGGTAATAAAAGAGGTAGTAAAACGGTGGCCGGACGGTGTTTAAAAAGATCTAAACACAATACTATCTTAGCAGAAATTCTCAACGGAGTGGAAATGAGCTAAATTAATTCTATTGCAAAAAGGTGTAAACAGCATTGAAAAGTTATCGTTCAGACCGATAAGCCTGCTAAATTCCGCAAGCAAACTGTATGAGATCCTGCTAAGGGAAAGATTTCTTCAGGAAATTGAGAAAACAGAAGGACTGCACAAAAATCAGTTTGGTTTTCGGAAAAGCAGATCGACTATCTAAACCATCGAAAAGATCTATAAAGTCGCAAATAGGGACAAGGCGGATTGGTGCGTGTTTGTGCTTCTGGACGTTAAAAATGCCTTTAATATAGCTAGACATAGCTTAATAATAAACAAACTAAGGCGCAGAAATATATCACCTTATCTGATAAATATCCTGTCTGCGTACCTACAGGATAAAAAATTAGTGTACAATAAAACCGAAAAGATGGACATATGTGCCGGTGTTCCACAAGGATCGGTCCTCAAACCAACCTTATGGAACGTGCTGTACGATCCAATTCTGCAAGTACAAATGATAGGGAATGCTACAACAATCGCTTTTGCAGACGATCTTGCGCTGCTGGTGACCGCAGATAACAAAGATGACCTAGAAACCTGCACAAATGAGTGCCTGCACAGAATAAACCGCTTGATGAATGCCAATAAGCTATCTCTGGCACCAACAAATACGGAAGCACTAATGTTGAAGGAAAAATAGGTAAAAAAGACATAGTTTTTAAAGTATGTGATACCGAGGTCAAACCGTCAAAATTGGTTAGATATTTAGGAGTATATCTAGATAGCCGGGGTATGTTTGACATTTACGTCAAGGAAATTACCAAGAAGGCAGAACAGCAAATTGCAATCCTGATGAGACTGTTGCCAAATACAGGAGGACCAACTAGTTCAAAGCGGGAAATTATAGGCACAGTAGTGCATAATACTATACTGTACGGAGCACCGATTTGGAGTAGTGTGCTGGAAAAGAAAAAGTACAAAAACATGCTATGCGCTGTACAAAAGAAAGTGTTGTTGCGTGTGGCCTCCGCGTACAGAACAGCATCGACGGTGGCTCTAGATGTGATTACAGGAATACCTCCTATAGAACTATTAGTATCAGAAAGATCAAAAATACATCAGTGCTTCGAATCTGACAAAAAAGAAACAAAAACAAGGATGAGAGAGTGTTTGTTAAACGAGTGGCAGGAAAACTGGTCTGCAAATACGGAGAAAGGACAATGGACCAAGAGGCTCATACTAAACTTGAAAGAATGGATGAAATGCAAGCATAGAAATCTGGACTACTGGCTTACTCAAGTGTTGACTAGTCACGGATCATTTAGGACGTATACAAAACGAATGCGCATCACTGCTGCGGATACCTGCACCTATTGTAGTAAAGTGGATAGTCCTGAGCATGTTATCTTTGCCTGTCAAAGTTGGGTGGAAACACGGAAAATTGCGAGTGAACAACTAGGTAGCAACATAACACCAGGTACAGAAAATTATGGATTTAACGGAAAATTAAAAAGTCGCGCACCATATGATTATCATCATTATGAAAGAAAAAAAATTCGAAGAACAACAACGTTTACAAGAGCTAAGGAATGAACAAAACTAGGAAAACTTAAAAAGAGCTTGTTTTGCTCCTGTCGACATACCGAAAACGGTGAACCGGGAATAAAACAGTAAGAAGCAAAAAAATGAGGTTTTTTAGTGGGTAAACATTTTAAATAGTGGAGTCCCACACTCCCATGCGTTCCAATAAATTTCTCCTAAAAAAAAAGTAGTAGTAGTAGTAGAAGTAGTAGTAGTAGTAATAATAATATTAATAATAATATATTGATGCTTCTATACAGAGGTATTTACACAAGTCATATACAGTAATTAAAAAATACAATACATATATATTACATAAAATCGTTTACAAAAAAATCATTTCAATCATAGAATGATTTTTTTATGAGAAACTGTATTTAATTTATCTTTAAATTGAATAATGTTGAGCATTTTTAGGTAATTTGGTAGTTTGTTATAAAATATTACACCATAGTAGCGTGTACTGGTTTTGTTTTTCTCCAATCTATTAAAACAGCTTTTGACATCATTATTGCATCTTGTATTATAAGAGTGGATATCATTATTTAATACATGCAAGTCTTTTGTTTTATGCATAAATAGTAAACAATAAAATAAATATACAGGGTAGAGTTAAAATGTTAAGTTCTTGAAAAAAAGAATTACAATCTGCTCTATAGTCTGTCCCTGCAACAATTCTAACTGCTTGTTTTTGTAAAAAAAATTATCTGTGTCTTATACTAGCGTGACCCCACACTAAGATACCGTACATTAATAATGAGTTGCACGTTCCATAGTAAAAGGTTTTTAAAATTTTTCTAGAAGCACAATTGGCAAGACTTCTCAACAAAAAAATGTTTTTTGCTAGTTTATTTGCTACATACTATCCATGGTATTGCCATAAAAGTCCCCTATCAACATAAATTCTAAGAAACTTGTTTGATAGTGTATCAGTTGAATTTGCAAGTCGACGAGAAAATTCTATTTTTGCGGTTTATTCAACGTTAATGTGAAGCATATTATTATTGAACCAGCTCTTTGCAGTTTGTAAGTTGTAAGTTTGTAAACCAGTACACGCTACTATGGTGTAATATTTTATAACAAACTACCAAATACCTAAAAATGCTCAACTTTACTCAATTTAAAGATAAATTAAAACAGTTTTTCATAAAAAAAGCATTCTATGATTGGAAATGATTTTTGTAATGACATTTACCTCATAGAATGACTTTGCTTGAGTGTAAATAGTAGTGTCATCTGCAAACTGTACAGTTTTACCCATCTTAATAAAACTAGCAAAATTATTAACATTTATAAGGAATAGCAGTGGTCCAAGAACAGACCCTTTCAGTTAAACTTAATATTGCAGTAGTAGTTGATTTGCTTACTCTAAGTCCATGCTGACAACGATCAAAAATATTGTTTGCTTCCATGTGATCAGAAAGTTGAGTTTATAAAAGTTTTTCAAATGTTTTTGAAAATATTGGCAACAATGATATGGGCCTATAGTTGCAAACATAATTTTTATTTCCTTTTTTGAAAATAGGTACATGTTGGGCTATTTTTAATAATTTAGGAAATACACCCGCATTTATACAATTGTTAAAAATGCTTGCCAAAGGTTTAATGATTAGCCATTTGATGTTTTTAATTACATCAACCGTTAATCCATAGTGATCACTTGATTTGCTATTTTTTAAACTATTGATTGCGTCTCTTACTTCTACACTTGTTACATTTTTTAAATTAAAATACAGTATTAAAGCTGATGGAGTAGACTCAAGAATTATAGAAATGGGATCTACATTATTCGATACATCTAACGTTTGTATAATATTTTCTGCCACATTTACAAAATACTCATTAAAATCATTTACATTTATATCACAGTCATTATCACAATTATTATCACATTTTTTACTTAGGGATTTTATCAATTTCCACATAGCTCGAATGTTGTTACATAATGTATTTATTATTTGCTTTAACTTTTGCAAATTTAAGTGCTTGATTGTACTCTTTCTTTAAAATGTTGTATTCGGTTTTTAACCTAATATGACCATTTATCTTGTCATCAATATACAACAGATGTAAGTTATTTCTCATATTTTTAAGGTTGTTTGTGTAACAGTTAACATTAATTGGTTTACGACTTATACATTGTTTGGTTGGGAAGCAAACATTTGCCTCATCCACAATAATTTGATGGAATTGATTAAATTTAGTTTCTAGACTTAATTCGGTTTTAATAAATCCCCAGGTTTCAGTTTGTAAAATGTGATACATTTGTATCTGTTCAGCATTTTTTATGGGACGGTACATTTTTTTCTCTATATTGTTTGTATAAGTATATGGACAATTAAGTGAGATTTGAACGCCTATGTGGTCCGATATCTCAGTATCTATTGGAGATGTTATTACTTTTGTAATATTGCTAAAAATATTATCTATACAATTATTTTTCCGTGTTGGAAAATTAACATGTGGAATTAGTCCAAAACTATGCATAAGATCAAATGAAACAGTGGCATAAGTATCTTTAGTTAAAAATTGTACGTTAAAGTCTCCAGTAACAACAACTTTATTGTTGCAGGAATTGACAACATTTAAAAGCTTTCTTAAAATTAAATCATTAAAATTTCCACTGGGAGAACGATACAAACATATTAAAACAATGTTAAAATTTAAAATACTAGCGGCTGAAATTTCACACGTTTTTTTAACTGAAATCCAGTTCTTTAACTATCATTTTATTTTGTAAAAGTATTAGCGAACCTCCACGCTTAAAAATTGATCTTGAGAACGACAACGAAACACAAAAATTATTTAATTTAAAAACTTCAACTTTATAAGCTTTTAACCAGTGTTTGGTAATACAAATAAATTAAAATGGTTATCAATAAAAAACGCATCCAGTTGATTTATTTTTTTCCTAATTCGCTTGATGTTAACGTATAATATGTTAAAATTACACTTGTTTTCAGAAATCTTTAAAGTTGCTGTTTCTTCGGCGCCACGTAGAAAAAACGTTTTATGTACACACCTTCAGACCCAAAATTCGGGATTTTTTACAGTATCATGATGAATATTCTTTCGGATGTTTTGATGTAAGTTCTTTACATGTAATTGTTTGAATATTTCTTTTTATTTTAACATATTCACAAATTTGATCCGGTTTTGTTCCCGGTTTCAATCGGTAAATATGTAGATGAGTTTGTTTATTTACTTCGGATATTAATAAATTATCACTTGACGTTCCATAAATAGCAATGTTTTTATTCTTTTCGTTTACTTTCGTTTGTTTAGGTTTTTTGTAAGTAACTCGTTGATATCCTTCATTGTCAGTATCAACTATTTTATTTTTTGTTTTATCTTTTTCCTTGGATATGATTTTATGCTCAGGTTCAAGGACATGTTTATTATTTATTTTCTTTGTTGTTTGTTTTTCTTGCTCCATCTTTGACTTACTAGGCAAATTTATTATTACTTAGTAGTAGTAGTTTATTAATGTTAAAGACTAAATTGTCAAACATTGATATTACAAAAACAAATAAAAAAATTTACACAGCAAATCAAAATTTACTAAATTAAAGCAATCTAGATTTTTATTGTTTACTTTAGTTTTAATCAACAAAGAAGATTTTTTATTTTCAAATTCTTAATAAACAGTATTAGAGAAGATAACTTTTAAATCATTATCTAAGTCAACTTTTAATTGATAATATTAACTAGTAGCACTGTCAAAACTTTGTTCCCAAGTTTATAATCGCATTATAAACCATGTTTGACCTTGTGGGCGGTTTGCCCAGTGAAATAGTTTTTTTTTTTGTTTGTTCATCATATTATGTCATAAGTTAAGTTCTTTTATTTTAAATTTATTTTAGCAAGTTGTTATCATCAATGTTCTTTATTAAAGAATGGGATAAAAAACAGAAAAAATAGCATGGATAAATAAATAAGTAAAAAATAAGTCTTACAAACATCAAAGTAATATGGTCCCGGAGCAGAAAGTTTAAGTGTTTAAGGTCACTAATCCTCAAAAACAGAGTATGTTTAGGTAAGACTAACAGTAAAATAATAAATATGAAACCTAAAACCAGTAGCGTATGAGTCAACAAACAACACATGCAAAAACTAGATACCACAAAGTTACTAAATTATCTTAATAGTTGCCGCTTTAAAATAATAACTAATTGTAATACAAAGCAACTTACTTGAACAAAACAAGATTTGCAGTTCAAGAATTTAAATTTAATGTGACGTAACCAAATAAAAGTTTTTATAATTAAAATAATTGATTGGGTAATTAAATTACAGTCATAAGACAAAAATCATTGTCTAATCAAACAACAAATTATTGCCGTTTTGTTTTAAACGTGCCTAAAAGTGTCATTCTCTTGGAGAATAGTCGAGATGTATTACAACGACAACGGGCACCCTGAATTGAAGAAAAGACGTAACAGAATTAAGGCTATCTATTAGTTTAATGACATGCGTAGTTTTAGTATGAAGTTTGTTAATAGCCGTTTGGGCTGTATAGTAAGCAAAAAATTTACAAGAAAACGTAAAGTTTAGGTATATGTTATTAAAAAGGTAGCCAAATCTTTTCATACGCTTCATTTGGATCACCTAAGACTATTTTGTAGTTGGTCAAGTAGCAATACCAGTTTTCTTGCAATAATTGACGGTACTACATACAAGCAGTAATCTTAAACAAGCTCTTGAATAATTTTTTAAACTAGTGCATGCTCCTACATAAGATAATATCGGACTAAAAAATAACTCTAAACTGCAAATAATTTAAGAAAATTTGTGACAATATATTAAATATGTTTAGAATACAATTGCTTAATTAAAAAACGATGATCAAATGGAACGTATTAATAGGACTATATGAGAAGTTTTAAGTGCTTACATTAGGAAAAAATATCACTTAAGATTTTCTCAAAATTTAAAGTTCTGCACTCTTTGAAAGTCCACATCAACAAATGTAAGTTGCCAGCATTACAAGCTGAGAAGAGGCTAAGACGCCAGCAATGGCGTATGAATGGCTGACAAAGAAGAAGAAGAAGAAGCTTAAAATTTGTCAATGTAATAGTTTCAAGAAATATAGTTTTAAACTCCTTTAAATTTAAATGTGTACATATCATTTTAATTTAATGTAAATATATCCATTTGCTAATATATCCTTTTGTTAGCAATAAATGAATGAATATACAAATATAACAATATACAAAATAAAATTTGATTTGTAAGAAAATCCGTTACTATTTGCAAGAAACAGTTTATTTGAAATAATATCAATGATATATACTCTGATAACTTTAATATATTTCCACTATTTCATATTGCTAGCGTTAACAAAATTTTCAGCTGCATTTTCGACATAAAGACTATGTGGGTCGTGAGAAATTGCATTCTGCAGTGCTCGCCTTTGAATACAAATCTGCTGGAAAGCACATACCCTGTAATTTATTAAAAAATGAATTGGAATCTGAGTATCGATATAAAAAATAAAATTATTATATTAAAAGTGACTTCAATCGGATTAACACATGGATATCGACAGCAAAAGAATTAATTCCAACCTTTTTAAATTAGATTAATTGCTATGCGAATTGATTGCTTTTATTATATAGTAAAATTGATGATTAGCCTGCAGAAAAAGGTTTGATACAAAACAATAAAGAATGATGAGGGTCTATTAACGACCGAATCACACTAATAATTATTTATTGATTGGTTGTCTGTAAAAGGGTACTTTTTATGCACCGCACAAATTTCGTAGTATAACTACAAATATGTGTTAAACAAATATTTGTTCGACTTTAGTTATAATTATTATGGCTATAATAAATTCAATTTTGAGTTGAATCCACATAACGTACTAATATCATAATTGAAAAATTTTAATTGGTTGCATATAAAATTCTTGCTAACAATTAATTCCTGCAGCCAATTAACTCTACTCATGATTTTCCACGTCATAAATGTATTTACATATTGTTCAATTTTATACACATAACTGGGTAACTTTAATAATATTTTTTTATTAGCTGCTGTAATACAGGGATGTAATTTTTAATATCTAGCCACTATTTAGATTATTACTCAAAATAAAAATATTTGTTGTTTTAACAATCATATAATAAATTATTTCGTGTTATTGGTGATTATGTTAACTGTGTGTAAAATTACAATTCAATTTCAGTTAACAAACGTACATTAAATCAGCAGTAAAGTTATTTATGACATAAATCATAAACTAATTGTTAAACATACTGGCACTATTGTGTTCAAGGTCAAAGTGTCCGCAGTGCTGCGTATTCGCAGTAAAGTTTAGTGGGGATATATTTTTAGTAAAGCTAAATAATGACACTCATACAATTTGTTTTGTAAATACTAAATGTCGCATGCACATAATATATTACACGACAAAATACAATGCAGAAGGTGCAACACATACACCGTTACAAGAAAATAAACCCATTATTAGGCAATTTTCAAGAATGAAATCAAGATTTACGACTGAGGCGCTATGAATCTTGCACAATAAATTCTGGCTTAGTTGCTGCTTTCTGGTTGAAAGGAAATACTACGTAACTGTTTTACTTTAGATTATAGATAGCAGAACTTTATTTTGAATGTTTATATACATAAAATAATAATATCGCATTATATTTTTTTATGTACAACAATTAATGCAAATTAATATTTAGTTAAGTGTACAGCAAATAATTGTTTATTCATTTTTTCAGCTTAGTGTATTAAATATTTTGTCATATAACTTTCAACTAAATAAAATCTTTAATAATAATTAATAAAAATTTAGATAATTTAATAAATTGTTTTAGACAGTTTTTGTTGATTATCTTAAAATTACTTAAAGTTATTTAATTTCTTTTAAAAATTTGCAATTCAATTAAAACTTATGATAGGGTCGAACGGATTGGAGATCCGTTTCGTCAAAGGCTTTAATAATTTCCATGATGGGTGCAATTTCATTAGAGTTTTGAAATTACTATGAATTTTACGAGAATTTTATTAGCGCTGAGCAATGCTGAAGGTCATGTGTTCAAATTTTCCCTTGATATTTTTTAATAATTATTATAAAAACTAAAAAAAAACCTTACTTATTACTTATCTTTTCTTATTTTATACTAAAATTAATAAACTTAAAAAATTGTGTTTATAATTATTTTACTCTTGTAGTCGCGAGCTTTTTGGTTTATAAGTGGCACTCTCACACTTGCTTAGTACTGCTTAGTAGCCTGCATTCAAACCGTCATGTTTGAGTAATAATAATAATAATAATTCTTTATTAACGGTATAAGAAACCATATACATCTGCATCACACAACTATATAAAAAAAACGATGACAAACAAGTACATATGTATACAAACATAATACTAATATTAAAAATAATTACACATTAAAAAAATTAAAAAACTACAATAAGCAAGAACATAACATAGAATAACAGATTTTACTAAGTGGATGATTAAGTGAGAAAAATAGTTGCGCTATTATAAGGGTTTACAGATTCAAACTCAGCTAGAAAACGCCTGAATATAATTGAATAAAATTTTCACACATTGTAAAAATTGATCAAATCTGTGTCCTCAAATTTGTAGTTATTTGATGCAATAAGTCGTTTCTCTTCAATTAATTTTTAAACAGTGGCGTTTTTAATTAGTTTTTTATTAATTTTTTACTCGATAAATATATCTTCAAATCTTTGACCAAAAACATGAAGACATAGAATATTGTATGTAGTTCAACATATAAAAAGAGTGATGACTAAAATCTTATCGTTTGGATATTGAATTGGTTGGCGTTTTGTTCCATAAAAACTAATTTTAATTTAAAAACGACGTTGTACATGTTAATATTTTTCTAGATAAAAAAGTTTACTGATATTCTCGTAGATGTGATAGGATTTAATATATTCCATAACAATACTACTAGTGGTACCTCAACAGGACGGAGCGACTAAACCCGGCAATTCTCTAGCGTTAAACCCATAATTAGTAGAATGCGTAGGTTTCTTAAATATTGGCATTTGTCTAGTATGCTCATCATTTAAGGAAACATAAAACGGTAACGTTTTTAGTAAATTTTCACTGCTTTTCTTTGCCAAAGTTGCAAGGAAATCAAATTTTGGTTAAAGTTTTAAGACAAGATTCCTAATTTATAAAACATTCCTAATTTGTATAACATTTTTATTTTGAATACGTTCAATATTACGTATGTGTATTTTGTAAGATAGACACCATACTGATAGAACATACTCTAAATGCAAGCGCACTAAAGCACAATAAAGTAGTTTGAGTGTAGTGAGAGATGGATCGGATGACATTCTATAAACAAATTCCAACATTTTTCAAACTACAAAAATTACACCTAAATCCTTTATCTGGTTTACTTGTTTAAGTGGTACATTGTTAATAGTATAATCGTAGGTTATATAACTTTGATTTTGGAGAAAACTTATTAAAAAAAATTTTGTGCATTAAATTATAAACTATTATTGACACACCAGTTATTAATAGAGTTTAAGTCATTTTAAAAAGATGACAATCTTCAAGAGATGATATGTTTTTATAAATTTTAAGATTGTCAGCAAATAAAAGAAATGAAGATAAATGAATACAACATAAAAAGTCTTTGATAAAAAGCATGAAAATTTTGTCCTACAATGTGACTCTTGAGGCACCCCTGATAAAACAGCAATAATTTGTGACAGAAAATTATTAATTTTTACACACTGTGTACGGTTTTCTAAATAGCTTGTCAACCAGCAAACCACAGTGTTATGAAAACCAAGTGCATAAAACTTAGCTATCAAAACACTATGGCTTACACGGTCAAATGCTTTTGAAAAATCTGTGTAAATAGAATCAATTTGCAACTTTAATTGAAAGGCGTTTATCAAGTTGTTTTCATAGCAGAGCAGATTTGTCAGTGTGGACCGCTCCTCACAAAACCATGTTGCTCTTCTACTAAGTAGGTTTTTTATAATAAATGTGATTTTCTGTAGTTCTCACAAAGTTTTGGTAATAAAAAAAAATAAATAATAATTTTAACGTAAAACAAGAACATTTTTATTTTATTTTTAAATACAACTTTTGTGTAAAATTTAGTTATAAAGCTCTATGACTGTATAACAATTTAACAATTTTAAAACTTTTTCTTATTAGACAAATTTAACAAAACTTAGTCAGACAAAAACAAGAAACCAACTATTACCTATAAAAAGTCAAAAACAGGTTTTATTGCATGTCTCTAGCTAAAATATCTGTTTTAACCAAAAAATGCAAACCAAACAACAATTTACAGAAAAGTTAATATGCATCTTTTGCGGTATTTAAATGGGTTGAAAATTACAATTTTTTATGTCATACTCTAAAAATATTGAGTGTAACTTGTGTCAAAATGTATATTTTTGCATCAAAATGCAAGCACAACAGACTATAGCAGCTCGTTGTTTTTAGCGGCACAAGAAGCAATGCAAATAAAAGCTGCTAAAAGTAAAAACAGTGATATTTAATAGTAATTATAATTTATCATTACTATCAGATTTCAGAATATGGCATGTAAAATTGTAATTTACAATATTCCATCCGTAAAGACACAATTGTATAAAAATATTATTGCCTAGCTCAGTCACTATTTTTTATATTGCGTAAGGAGAACTTAAAAATTGTTAACCAAAATTTCTTATAAGCTTTCTCCGCCATCTTAATATAAGCAAAAGAAGTGTTTTTTGCAATAATTTTGCTTTTCGACGTGATACAAAAATTGTACACATATAATATTTTGTTGCTTTTGTTTTACATTTTTTTACGTGTTATTATTATCTGTTATGTTATTGAACAAGAAACTGAAAAATTAAGAGGTTGAAACCTGTTGTTTGATTTTTTTTTTTGTAATTTTTATCAAAAACAAATGTTAATAACCAAACTTGTAAAATAAGCTAATATCAACAATATTTTTAGAAAAAAATAAAATGACAGTTTTTAAAGCGTCAGGCTTTATAATAAAAAGTGATCCAATTTGAGCTCTGGGATTTGTTTTTTGAATAAAACAAAACATATTAAAATAATCCAAATTTTATTGTTATTAACGTAAAGTAAAGAATTGGCTAAATGCCATTCATAACTCCGCTGACATAAAACCATTCTTATAGCAATGTTTTTTGTAATTATTTCTAATAAATAATTGCGTTTCAATTTCAGCAAAACACGTTTTTTTTTAGTTCTAGAATCAAAGCAAAAAGCAGCATCAACTTCTGTCTTTTCTAAAACCCAGTTTACACACGTACGGAGTTTTTTTTTTTCGTCAGTTGAAGGTTATACGCTTTTAAATGCAAGTATTTTTTTTTTATTTGTTGAGTAGTGCTATATGAGACGGTGACAAATTAACGTGCTTGGTTTTTATTGCATTCTATCACGTATCACAAGCAATAATTTCACCTCTGCTTTGATATCAAATTTTTGCTCTATTAATAAGCATTCTATTTGTTACAAGTTTTTGCAGTAATTCATAAATTGCACGCTTACTATATTTATAAGGCATTAATAGTCTTCTTAAACTGATATGCCAAAAATCTAAACTAACTAACTATATTTATGCGTTGCTGCACAGTATACGGCGCCATAATAAATTTGCAATTTGTTTACATACCAACTGTAAACCAAATGCAAACTTCCAAAATGTACTGAACACAAATGGCGCGCAATTTATATTTTAGAGTCTAATTTAAATAATCCTTTAGTAAAATGTTCTTTAGAGTTTTAGAGAAGGAAAAAGTATAAAAAAAACTTTTATTGTTACAAAACATTTTATGTAGCACTTTAGGCTTGTTTATTTTGTCCCATCAATCATGTCAAACTATAAGCCAATTGCATTATTGTCCAATCTGTCAAAAAAATTTGTCAAGTTTTTTAAACTAAATAACTTTATTTTAGATACTCAGTATAGATTTTAATTAAAACATAAATTATAGTTAAATAATTTTAACTCTGACCCCAAAATCAAAAATGCTGGTATTTTGCAAGGTTCTGTTCTTTTGTTAACTTTATTTTTGATTTACATTAATGAACTTTTTTCTATAACAAAAAGTCTTATTTTTAATTTTGCAGCTGATAGTATCTTTAATACTTCATACTTTCCAAAGACCATATTAACAAATATGGTAGAACGTCTTAAAAATTTTAGGTTAAATTGTATACCATCTATAAACAAAGACCTTAAAACAATATCTGAATGGGGCACTTCTAACATAGTCAAATTTAACTCTAAATAAACTCAACTGCATGCTGTTTTAAAAGTAAAATCCGAGTTTAAGACCATACCGACCGCTTCGTTGATTTCCCGTATTGTAGTTAAAACAGCTACTTTGACATCATTCCTATTTTTACCAAAACATTTAGAAAGAATCAAACTATATTTTTCCAAAATAATTTAATAAAATTATATTTGCAAACAGCATTAAAATGCACTTAAAAACGCATTTATTTTAATATTTGGATTTATTTTTCGGTTATTTCCAACTATTATTTGACTAAAATATTTTAACCAAATATGGTTTAATTCTTTCTAAACGTACTAGTAAAAAAAATAATTGATTATCAAATTATGTGGAAGTAGCAATGCCGCCAAAGTAGCTGTTTTCACTAAAATACTGGAAATTAAGGGAGCGGTCGAATGCACTTAATATTTAGTACTTATAGTTACCAAATATAAAACCAAACAACAAATTCATATTGAAATCTTTGTTAACTTGTCTTCTAGAGGTTACAATCTTACCTAATTCTATTGGACGACCATTTTATGTTATGTTATGTTATGTTATGTTATGTTATTGATATTGCTTTAAAAGTATCTAGAAAACTAGAATTTTTTAATAAATATTAAAAAAATCACTTCAATACAAAACTGTTAAAATTTAAAAGTATTTTTATGTTGTTGTGACATATTAAGTAACTCCTAAATATCAAATTTTAAAACTAAAAATAATAATACTAATAATAATAAATGCATGCATTACTATTAGTAATGTTATGTAACATTATTACTTTTTATTTTTATTTAAGTTTAGCAACTATTTTTCTACTTATTTATTTAAAAATGTGATTTGCATGTATACATAGTTGTATGATTTTTCTAAACTATATTTTAAATTAAATATAGCATCGAATATCCAGCTTTTTGCTAAAGTACCACTTAGCCACTACTAATTGAATATCCAACAAACTTTATTAAATTATTAACTGTTATAAAAAGTTAATGAAATCAGATAAATATTAAAATAATCTGTAAGTAATACAACACAACAAGAGTGCCAATATTATACAATAAGAGCGATTTAGATATTTTAGTAGGCAATAACCGAAGTAGCATCTTAAAAAGCAATAAAAGCAGTAATAAGTTTGAGAATTGCTTCTGTGGTTATTGTGCATTTTTTTTCTGAATACGCTTTTAAAATTAATATTATAGATTATGTCAATGACAATATTTATTAAGAACTTTTTTATGTTACTACAATTTATTTTTTAATATTTTATTTTTTGTATAATATAAACTTTGCTTCTATTTTTTTTTGTATAAATAAAGTTTGATTGTTTAATAAATTTGTAGAAATAGTGTTAGAAGTTTAGTCACGTATCTCTAATTGAATCTAGATAGTTGCCATAATATTTAGTAGTTTATTGTCAATCAAAATTTTAAGTGTAAATAAAAAAAAATTTATCAACTTATTCAAACAATTCAAAACATTCAGAAACATTCTAGTGCTTTATGCGCACTAAACTGACATTTTATTAATTTCTTCAAAAGTATTGTTTGTATCTAAATATCACTATCACTATATCTGAAACAGTTTACCGTGCAAAAAAATTTAAAAAAAAAATAAGTGATGACAAAAAAAAAAAAGTACTTATTAATGAAGATAGAATACTAAAAACCTTTCCTGTATAAAAAATACAGTATGATTAATGCAGAAATTTTAAAACAACTAGTATTCAGTTCAGCTTCAAGAGTCTAAAATGCGTAAACTGCTGTCAATTGTACAATGTAAAGAATAATAAAACTAATTACTGAATATAGCGTAAATAAATGAATATTTTTTGTATGTGAATTAAATTTAAATATTATTGATTTTATTTTGAATGTCAAAGGCAACATTAACTTGAGCTCCAGATTGCGTTTACCGGGCAATTTATATAGTCAAATATTATTTAAATTAAATTGTTTGTAACAAAAATCTATAATTCCTTAACTATTAATTGTCCTAATATATTTTAAGTGTTAACTATTACATACAATTGTGTATCATCGCTGCGATTGTAACACAGTATACACGCATAGAATTCTCTCCGTAACAGTTTGGCCCCACCAAAGGCCTGGAATACAGTTCGCAATACGAGACTGACAATGTGGACGCAGAAAGCCAAACCGGTTCTTTCGCGGATAATCCACATTCAAATTCGCAAAACTATGAATTTAAACTTACTAAAAAGAGGGACAGACCAAAAAAATTAAAAGAACTTACTCGCAAGAAAGATAAAGCCAAAAATTATTTTAACTTAATTGGAAAAGATAAAACAATCAATTTCTGGAAATAAATTGACCACAACAGATAAGAATCAACAACAAAAAACTAAACATACAAACAATTTTATCAACAAAATCTGGTTTAATTATTAAAACAAATAACAACAAAGAATTAACAACAAACATGCTACAAGCATTATTAAATGCAAAATTAGTGAAAAGCTATAAAGAAACGTCTTTGAACAAACAACACTCGAACAAAATTCGAACAGCTTCTTATTTAGCGGTTATTGCTTCAGTAAACCAGGAGATTACTGACAAAAAATTTAATAATGCACTTAAATCTAACACAAAAATTTATTGATATTGCAAACAAATTATATCAAGAATAACCGGTCAAGCAACATACAATATAAGGATCATAACAGCCGACGTGGACTCCTATCAGAAGCTTATGCAACGTGATGTATTTTACAAAAACAAACATTTCTCCGTATATGAAAGCATTGCACCTGCTTCAATACCTATTGTATGTAGCAAAAGTACATTGTTTAAACACACTACAGACAACTGGGCTGGAACCATTAACTGCGGCAAATTCGGCAAAAATCACAAAACCTGTTCATGCACCACAATCCTACCAACTGTACATTATGCCATAAAGAAAGACATAAAGCATAGTCTCTAAAACGCAGAAATCGTCCAACTAAACCAATCAAAGAAATCCCCAACGTAAGAATTAAATCAGCATACAAAAGGTCAGCAGGTATAGACTCTAAAATCACAAAATTATCCAGAATTCACTCCCCCATTACAATTCAAGACTCTATTATTGACAAGTACGTTTCCCAAATCATAACTTTCCAAATAACACACACCGACAAGCATTAATTAACAGACTTGAACATAGCTTCACTGAAACTCATATCATAGACACCCTAGTATTATTTTCTGAAAATTGTATGTTTATTATAATGCTAGACATTCTTAATTCAGATCATGCACTGCCTACGATTTCTACTACAGGCATACAAGTAACTGTAACTTAATCCCAAAATGTTGAGTATTAAATTCCTTTACTCCAACATCAACAGCTTTCTACGTAAATCTCCAATTATTAAAAAAAAAATTACTAAAAAAAATATTTTATGTGTCATGTTTGTAGAGACTAAAGCTCCAGACCTTATTTTATTCTATAATTGGTCAATAATCCAAAGTCCAGCTAACATTGTCAACCGTAATTATAGAGGAGGTTCTGTTGCTATGGCAAATTCTACTATCTAGATTAAAAAGGACAACTCCCTAAGTTTTAATAATCGTTTAAATGATTGTATACACTTTTCAATCTCTTTCCTGAAAGAGAAATTTCACATATTTTAAGTCTACATACATCCAACCTCTAATACAGAAAATAATATTTTCATAAACACTTCCTTAATTATTGGCGATTTAATCTTAAACCCTACAAAATCCCCCCACTTGCAAAATTTTCTTTTAAATTCCATTTTTTTTCAGAATCCCCACTTCTCCTAAATTTATTATAAACGACAATCAAAGCACAACTTCTGATATATTACTGTGCGATGTGCACTATAAAATTAATAATTTATTCAATAAATGTTAACCCTGACTTTTGTTTTGATCACCTAGCTATATTCTTTGAAAAAAATATTGAACCATTAACTGTATTATACCCTGAGTTTACCTTTAACTTGAACCGCTAGAACATAAACAAAGGCAATAAGGAGGTAATGGCATTTATCCAAACTAGTAAAAGCACTTCAACAACAAACATCTCTTTATTTTTATATTCAATATCAAACTTTATTAAAAAACTAAAATCGAACTACAACTACCCGCTACCACCGTTTATCCTTAGACTTATAAAATATAAACAACAATTATACGAAAAATTTAAAATAACAAACTACAAAATATTAAAGAGACAGTTCAATGACTTAACCAAACATATACATAATTAAATACAACAATACAGAAATGACACATATATTAACGCATGCAATAATGTTAATGATAAAAGGAAAATTATTTTTTTAAAAGATAAAAAATCTAACAAGATATAAAAATCAAATAATTTTGACGACAATCACACACACCAGATGACGAAACTAATAAGTGGAAAACAGTAGTTATTATTTGCATTCCAAAAAATAATTCCAACTTAACTTATTCAGGCAGTTAGCGTCCTATTACACTACTCCCAGTCTTCAGAAAGCTTTTTGAATTTAAATTAAACTCCTAATTTATAATAAAAATAAGATACCTATTACGCAGTTTGGTTTAAAAAAAATGTTAACTTAGGATAGTTAATGGATGGGATCCATTAACTATCCTAACTTCAAATATCCAAACATACTACTACTTTAAAAGCAGACATTTAAGCGTTTTGTTTATAATCATAAACAAGGCGTTTAATTTAGTCTAGCATCGAGACCTTTTGTTTAAACTATGTAAACTTACAGACCCACCATACCTTATTAACATAATCAACAAATTTTTCGAAAACAAATCAAGTCAAGTACGTTTACGCTTAGTATATTTGCTTCCAATCTCTCTTCAACAAAAAGTTCCACAAGGCTCTCCTCTCTCTCACACCGCTTTTATACAATTTATTTTGTTTGGATGTATATATAGTTTTAATCCAAAGCATTTTAACTCAATGGCGTTCATACTTCAGTATGCAGATGATACTACTTTAATTTCTTATGTAAAATCTTTAAAAGCTTCTGTTACTCAGTTACAATTATTATCAAATACTACCCAAACTTGGTTTGACAAATGACGATTACATACAAAAACCATCAATGTTCTAAAGATCAACATGAATCAACAAGTAATCCTTGCTTCCCAAATATGCAAATACTTAAAAATTAGTTTTGATACAAAATTAAATTTTAAACATTATTCATAATTCTTCAAATCAAGTATAATAACTCGTGCCAAACACTTTTGATCCTTAACTTACAATAACCAAGGCATTGACATTAAGTGCGCGAGTCATATATATACAGGGTGTCCGGAAAATACGTGTACAACGTTTGACGACAGACTCCTGACGTCAAAATAGGTCGATCTAAGCCGACTTAGTTATCCAAAATTGTCTCGTTTAGCCGGTAGAGGGCGTCAAAAAAAAAACAAAAGTATAACAAAGTTGAAAGTATCTATTGTAAGAAACTAAGTAAAACAAAAACATTACTTAAGCAAATGTGTAAAATGACCGCCATCTTGCTGAATACACTTATTAACACACTTTAAAAAATAATATTGGACCCTATCTAATGTCTCGGGATTATTAAAATGGTTGCCTGCATTTAAAATACGCTGCAATAAATCATCGCGTGTGTTTACCGGAGTCTTGTAAACTTTTGTTTTAATAGCGCCCCACAAAAAGAAGTCACACATATTTAACTCAGGAGAACGTAGTGGCCATTTTACTGGTGCATCATTGCCTCTTCCAATCCATCGGTTGGGATATTGATGATGTAAGTATTGCCGAACGGCAACGGAAAAATGGGGCGGGGCACCATCATGCATATACCACATTTCCCTCCGAAGTAAAAGGGGCAAATTCTCCAGAAGAATTGGTAATGTGTCTTGCAAAAAATTTAAATAAATATTTCCATCTAACCTGTCTGGAATAACAATGGGACCAATAAGGTAGTGATCAATAATACCTGCCCAAATATTAATTTGAAATTGATGCTGATGATGTGCAACTTTAATGGCATGTGGATTTTCATCGGAATAAATATGTTCGTTGTGCAGATTGGTTACCCCAGATCTTGTAAAGCATGCCTCGTCAGTAAACATAATTTTTCTACAAAAATTTGGAACAAGGATTCTTTTGTTTCTAATAAATTGACAAAATGTAAGCCGCATGGGGGGATCAGTCGGTAAAAGTTCCTGGACTTTTTGTATGTGGTAAGGATGTAACAACTGTTCTCTTAAAACCTCATTAACAATCGTTTTAGGAACATTTAACTCACGTTCTAAGAGACAGGTACTGGTACTTGGTTCTTCTTCAACTCTTTCCAGAATCATCTCTTCTGTTTCCACAGTTCGAGTTGTTCGCATACGACCCCTGCCTTCAAACTTTTTCTCAAAACTGCCCGTTTCCCGAAGATGACGCTCAATATTGGCAAATGTTTGGTGGTTTGGTATTCGACGGTTAGGAAACCTCTCCATGTAAACCCTAACACTCTGACGCCCATTTCCTTGACAAAACCCGTATACCAGGAGCATGTCAACTTTCTGAGAGTTTGTATAATTTTCCATTTTTAATGGTAAAATGAACTTGTAATTTAAGAATGTTGATCGTATACTTGAGTAAATTTCATAGACTGGTGACAATTTGTCAATAATTGTCAAATTATTAAACGCCATAGCAACAAGGTCACTTAAAAAATTATTGTTACAGGTAATTTCTTTTTAATATTTACAAATTTTAGACGCCCTCTACCGGCTAAACGAGACAATTTTGGATATAACTAAGTCGGCTTAGATCGACCTATTTTGACGTCAGGAGTCTGTCGTCAAACGTTGTACACGTATTTTCCGGACACCCTGTATATATATATATATATATATATATATATATATATATATAAAACTATATGTTGGCCGTTGTTTAAATATTTATCTTTACTTTTTCTAAATTTCAATAATCCCACTCTCTAAATTCTCCATGTAGCAGAACGTTTTTCGCTGGGAGCAATTACAAAACTCTTCTACCCTAACAACTTCCTACATAATCCTTCCAATCAGTTGCTATACAAAAAAAATAGAATCTTTAGATAAACGGCTCCAAACACAGCAAACAAAATTTTGTAACAATAATAATGATAATAAAAATAAATCCTATCTGACTTACTAATTACCAGAAAGTCATTTATTTGATCTAAATATAAAACCCCATTTCAGTCTTAACAACAATTATTTATTACTCTTTGAGATGACAGTACAACAGATAACTAACTCTCATAATAACATATAATATAATTATTATACATTTAAAAACTGTCTTTTTTTTTCTGTAAATAAAATATATCATAGGCTGAAAGACTACGGTTAATGGCCATTTTAAAAGAAAGATTAAAGTCGATCTATTAATAATATTATTTGTATAATATTTGTACGTTTTTTTCTTTGAATAATGTTATTGTATAAATCATGCTTTGTTTGTACATAGTTTTTTACAGTTTACATGATTCTGTTATTGAGATTTACCAAATTATTTTTTCAATCAATGTGATAGTGTTATAACAATCTAGTTGCAAGCAAGTATTGTAAGTAAGTCTTCTTGTTTGGAAAATCCTCCACAAGCAGTGCAGGCCTTAAATCTATTTGATCATCAAACACGTATGGTTTTTTGTCGTTGTTTTGCTGATTTTTACAAAATGATTCTGAAGACTCCCGTTTTTATGCCAATATTTTTTTACTGATAAAGTTGAGTTTACACAAAATGAAGTTGTTAATTTTCATAATACGCATGTTTGGGCCATCAAAAATCTCGACGCTCAAATAGAATCTAGACATCAGACATGTTTTTTTCTAAAAACTATTGTAGACAACATGTTTCTAAGCCTTGTTGTTTTACCAAACCAAATTATAGACGCTGTTTACCTAAACGTTTTGCAAAACACAATGTACAATCTTTTTGATGACATTACTATTGACTAAAGGCAACAGTTAAAAAATGCAGTGTAGTGTTATGCCAGGTATGAGCTGCATGGACCAAAGTGTGTGTGGAAAAACTTGTATAAACATATATAGAAATGACTGAGTAATAAACAGATGTTGTTTAAATGTAACACCAATAAACCAAAACAAATGTAATATTTTACGTTGGGTTGGTCAAATTAAAAGTAAATAGAATAAGATAGCATGCATGACCATACGTTTGCATATTGCAAAAGCAGAAGAAGTAGAAACAAATAGTTCAAAATATGTACTAACAATCAAAATAAGTTATTGTAGTGTTACTGCCTACCCCAAAAAGAAACCGCGTAACTAGATTTGCATGTATGTATGTATATGTAAAAATATGTGTAAAAATTAATTGAGAAATTACCCATAAGTACATTAAATTTGTTACTTATTCTTTACCGTGCAAGTAGTAAAAAATGTTTAAATAATTATATTTATTACTAATGTTATTCTTACCATATTGCCGATACTAATATTAAATTTGTTGTTAATCACTTACCTGAAACAAAAAAAAATGTTTATATTTTGTTTACTTGTGTAGATATGTTACAACTACAATAACAAAAACAATTTTGTAAAAGATAAGTTAAAAAAATCAACATTAATTATAATTAATTTATATAACATTATTAATTTAGGCAAAAAATTATGTACATGTAATAGTTTTCATATTTTTAAACTACATGCTATATACTTTTAATTTAAAAATTAATTATTTTGAAGATCGGATTCTATTCTATCTCCAAAATAATTAATTTTTAAATCAATAAAAATGAATATATCAACAAAAAAAGCTATATACTGCAAAACAAGAAAAAATTTTTTTTGTAAATAATAAAAAAATATTATACTAAACTTAGTTAAAGAATAACAACTGTAAGAATTTTTTTTCTAGGTGTTTTAATATTCAAATTTTGGAAAATATAATGAGAGCATCCTAACTACTGCTTTGATTTTCAGGCAAAACAGCAACTTTTGCGTTATTCATAATTAAAAAAAAAAAAAAAAATTCAAATTATATGTAGAAATAGTAATGACGCCAAAGTTGCTGTTTTTGTTATAATACAGATCAAAGTAGCGGTCGGAATAGTCTCAAGTTTAAACTATTGTTATTTTTAAACTTTTAAAGTTGTTTGCGCTTAGTGGATAAAATATCAACAACTTTTTAATCATCAAGATCACCTATCTACAGATGTTTACCAAATAATTAATATATTTATGTACATTGCAATTTACATCAAAATACACTTAATATAATAATATAACAACATGTAATGTTTTTGAAGTACAGTGGTACAACAACCCGAGCTGTAAACAAAAGAAACAATACTTGCCCCAAACTTTAAAATAGCCGACCAAAAATAATCTGCAAACTATTATAGGGCTTTTGATAGGACACTCTCAACTAAAAATACAGATACATACTATGGGCATTGTAAACATTCCTATATGTAGAGGATGTGGTATAGATGACAAAATGACTCAACATAAACTATGTATGTGCTCAATACTCTCCTATGCAAAAAATTCTATGTTAAAGGTTTGCTAATTTAACGTGGCCAGCACAAAAAAAATTCCTCAAAGCTTTAGCATATATTAACAAGATAGGTTGGCTGGGTGTTAAGGTAACCACTAAAGAACATTTTGCAGTGGTACCTTTATTCACAAACGGTCTAATGAGGTCTAAGTGCAGTAGAAATGGTTTTACTATTCAAATTAATTCAGAACTTAGAAACCTTTTTTAAAATCACAGCTTTCAACTTTATAATTTTTAAAGTTTTAGTTTAGTTTTGATTAACTGCTAAGATAATTTAAAAAAAATTTGCATTAGCAAATAGGTTACAGGTTTTGTCATACAAAAACCCATAGATAGTTCTATTTAGTCGTTTTTTTGTAGCTTTTTAGTAGCTTTGAAAAATGTTGATTAAAATATAATAATTTTTATAAAAAATGCAAATAAAAAATAGCTAATTTAATAAAACAAACAAATGATGAATTAAATCTATACATCCTTTTTTTGTTTTTTTTTTCTGTAGTTTTTTTGTTGTCACTTAGTATTAATTATATGTATTAAACAAGTTATAGGTGAGCAATAACTTTCAGTTTTTTGATTAATTTGTCTACTATTGTAAAAGTTTAAGAATGCCAAAAGTTTTTAGACGTGCAAATTATTGATAACTAAATGATTTTGAACGTAATTGTAATTACTATGAGTGTCGCCGGACTTTAGTTTAGAGATATTGTTGGCTGTGTAATTTGTAATGTTGCAACGGTGATAAGACTTATAAGATGTCAATCCAGATAGTTTGGTAAAAAGGTTCAACAACGTCGCTCTGCTTCTAGACGTCCCTGAGTGACTACATATTGTAAAAAAAGCCTTTTAAGACTTTTGGCCTCAAAAAACAGATTTTCAACAATTGCAAAAGATTGGATAAAAGGTGCATGACACAAAAAGTCAATATTATCTGTTTATTTCCGGATAAAATTGTATAGAATGTATATACTATTATATCTTTGCAATTTAGAAAAGTGTGATAAACATATCATCACAAAAATGTTAAAACTTTTATCAAAGCAAATTGAGTGTTTTTGTCACAATTTTTTTTTTAATAAGCACTGTTTATATGTGAATTTATTAATTCTAATTTGTTTAAAATATTATACATATTGTTGCATGTATATACATCATATAAAAACAGTGTAAATATGTACTAGCACATTTTTTAGACATGGGTTTTTTGGCACGCAGAAACAATATTCATTTATTGTTACAAAATGGAAATCACTTTGCACAAATATATATTTAAAAAATGTATTATGGTAAGTAAGCGTTACTTCATAAAAAACAATGTTTTGATTGATAATGTTAGCTGTGCTTTCCGCGCTAATCTTAAATCGCCACAATTTATTAAGTCTTACAATATAAATCAACTTTTTAAACGACAACGTTGTTTTACAAAATTTGATAATAATTGCTTAGATAGCAGCAGGATACACAATATAATAAAAAGATACTTTATCAGCAAATAAAAACATTGTGTTCAATTAAGTGAATAAAATTGTAATCGAAAATTGATTGAAGCTTTGAAAAGATCATAATTTTTTTTAATAATATATCTTTATGAATCCAATCTCTATCTTTAACTTAATACATTGCATTTATATAGTTGAATTAATAATGGTCATTACGGTACAGATAGTGGATTTTGTAAATGTGGAATGAACCATCAATTACTGTCCAATGTACAAACATTTTATAGTCCCCGCTAATAATTCATTCTTTTACTAATTCACGCTTTTACAGTTACAATAGTTTGAAATGTGAACGTCATAAAACATGTAAACAGGATGCCCATTTTCATTTTAGGTGTTTTTGTCAGAGTAAATTTACGTCGTAAATTTATACCGAAAGTTATATGTATATAGACTTAAATGTATTCATGAACCGTATATTGAAAATCACTGCACTTGTAAGAGTTCAATCATTTGCGATGGCATGGATGACTTCGTTAGATGCAATGCTCAACATTTGCTTTAAATAGAATAGAAACTTGCAAAGTTTGATATTGCTTATAGAATATGCTAGATATTCGCATATTTCTGAAGGATTTTAAAGTTTCCTATATCAATATAATAAAGAGAATTTAAAAGGATTCAAAAGTTTTTACTACCAAATTATTACTATAAAACTAAAATAACGTTATCTGTAGATTTGGAAGTAAAAGAATAGAGGGACAGCTTTACGTTCTTTAATAGTCCACAGCTATAAACCTCATTCCGTGATACTACATTTATCAAGCTAATACTTAACGTATAGTTTCAAAATTATTATCCTTTATAATCAAGAGTAATATTAAATCTATCAAATATATTGTAACAAATTATTTTTAAATTGTGAATAAAAAATAAATTACTATTAGTTACTATTGATCAATTCTACGTATATAACATTTATTGGTACGAATAAAAATCAAATTAGTTTTAAATTACAAAAGAGTTAATTGAGCAAGGCTATAGATTGAATTTTCACAATAGTGAAACTAATCATCTCTATTATATTACAGTTCCAATCGAACCTGATAAAAAGGTACGGATTCATTCAATCGTCCAAGACGTGATGAATTGCTCTTTTGCGAATTACGAGTACAATTGCGCATTCTAATTATGCATTGAATAATTCATTACAAAATAAATCTTTAAATTAATTAACTGCTAAATCATCTGGAGAATTTAAAATGTTATTTATTTATATTAAATAAATATATTCACCCGTGCATAATTTATAGCGTGCTATATTTATATTTACACTCTCTCCAATAATAAACGTTTGTGTCAAACAATTTAAAGTTTTATACTTTATATATGCAAATTAAATTATATTAAAACCATTTTAAAGTTATATAAATATTTGCAAAGTTATTTATTTATATGTATATTTAATGCAAAAATGCAAAAATGTATTGAAATAAATCATTGAATTATTTAATTACATTTTATAGGTTTATAGAAATATCTCAAGCATTTTTATTAAAAACAAATATTTAACTACTTTATAATGAAACATTTGTGTACTTTTCCATTTAATTTATTAAAAAAAAAATTACAATTAGATAGATCAATATAAAGTAATAAATTTAACAATAGAAATTAAAATTTTAGTCAACTGTTTACTAAGTCAATTTCCGTTTTTGTTTTGTTTATGTTAAAGTTTTTTATACGTTTTATTCTTTTTTCTTCTTTTTATTCGTTTTTCAGTCAACTTAATCAAATTAAAAAAATACTTTTTTTCACACTACTATAAAAGTTAAACTTTTTTTTTAAGTTTTTACCAAACTATATAATTTATTGGCTAACGGATTCATATTAGTACCTTTAAATTTATCAAAGCTTGACGAGAAAAGGACACCGGATTCTATAACAAAATTTTTGACTTGCTTTTTAAGTTTATTAGTAAAATCAGTTTTGAGTATCGTTAAGTCTTTTGTATCTATAAAATTTAAAATTTTGCTTAAATAACTTTGTTTGGTTAAAACTACTGTCGTGTTTGATTTGTCAGCTCGTGTAATATTTAAATTGTCTGCTTCTACTTTCTGTTTTATTGGTTTTATCAAGTTTTCTTCTGCTTGGGATATTTTAAGAAATGATGGGTCATTTAGTTGCTTTTTATTTGAGCTTTAGCTAATGTTGTGACATCTTTTTTATTTAACTCTAATTCAACGTCAACAATTAAACATTAGAACAAATGTGTATTAATACATAACACAAGTGATTAAATACAATTGAAGTTTCAATTTTGTTTTTTGTATTATTTTGGAACTGTACTTTGGACCTTTTGATTGAAGTGATTTTTTCTGCGGTAGTAAAAATTGTTTCAATTAAATTGACTGTTCGCGAGTAAAATATTATAAAGGGTTGATTAATAATTATGCTGCTATCAGTAGTAGTGACCACTACACTTGTGTTTTTTTTAACAATCTAGACATACATAAATAATATTTTAGATTTTAATTTATTGCAAAGTAACAAACTAAGCCTTGGAGCTTTTGCATTGAATTTTAATTAATCATAAATACACTACTGTTTAAAGATCAAATTGGTCAACATTTTGTAACTATAAGCTCAACAAATAAATTATCAATCAGTTACAAAACAACACAATGATTAACCGAAATCCATATAATTGCAGTTAGTTAAATCTACAATATTGGTTATTGATAACTAAATTGTTTAAAAAAAAACCAATTGCTTAAAACTTATATTTCTGGTAACAAACTTTTATTTAGTTTACTTTAATAGTGTTTAGAAACGTTTAAAACAATGTTTTACTTTGATCTACAGAAAGTACACATATCAACTTTCAAAAATATCAATAACTTTAGAAATGACTTATCTTTTGTAATGAAAACCTAAAATGCAAGAAATAATTTTGCTTTTTACATAAAATGAGTCCAAAGAACAAATTATTAGTTGCAATATTAATCTACAAAGTCCAACTATTGCTTCTAAATCATAACAACACTTGCTATGCTCTAAACCACATTGCCAATCAATTAAGAATAACATTGATAAATACCATTATCAGGTTTACAAACTTGAATTATTAGTTACTTGCAATATTGATACACAACGTCAACAATTGCCCTTAAACCTTAACAACACTTGCTCCGCTCTAAAACACATACGTAAGTAAGAAAAGTTTACCAAGCATCTCACGTTTTTTACCAATCTACAAAAGCACATATTTTTTTAATTTTTAAATAAATGATTATTCTTAAATATTTTTTTCAAACTGGCAACATAAATTTTAATTATACAAGCAAACTGCAGCTAGATGTTTACAACTAAACGCTTTCTAAATTCAGAAAAACGCATAAAACACCATTAAATTTCCTATTGATTTTCTTTATGATAACATATACTTCCGCGTTCTTTAAATTTTATTTGCAGCCTTAAAAATATCAATTATGTTAGTTAACAAATTACAAATGCTTATACACCAACATTTAAACCTTATAAGTTTTATTTAAAAACTTGCATTGCATCTAAGAATATGTAACTGATTTTATATTATTAAATGATTGTAAATTTCAATTATGTACAACACTTTTATCATCAAAAACACCCAATACTAGAAACAATATATTATTAAAAACACAGATTAATTTTTTTTTAATATTTCTTGAAATAGTCTTAATTTCAATTGCCACTAAATTTATTACGAAACCACAATTTTATAAAAACTACCAATAACTTGTCCAACACGGATCTAAAGTTGCTATAAAAATATAATTTATAAAATTCAATCAGTACTAGTCAAATCATTACCTGATTGTAGTTAATTGGTTACAAACACCGTAACCACAAAAAATACTTGAATCAAACAAATTGCCGACAACTCGGTATAAATGTATAATATTCAATTAAATTAATAGTTCTAAAATTTCTCTAACTCAAAGAGAATTCATAAAGCAACAAGGCAAATTTCTCGATTTTTATACAACTCTCTCGTTCAATCAATCTCGGGATTAATGGCACCATATTTACACATACATCATAATTTCGCAATTTTTTTACCATCAATTTTAAGGTTTTTGATGTTTTTATGTTATCACCGTTACTATCACTGATAAGATGGTAATCCAGATGCACTTTTCTTTAAATCCATAATATATATATTTAATGCTTAGACAATCTATTTATTGAAGTCTATTCATATTTAATGTTTAGACAATCTATTCATTGAAGTCTATTAACTCTTTCAATGATTAAATTTCCGACAAATTTCCAGTAGTAGATTATGGTGTTCGGCAGGGTTCTACTCTTGGGGCACTGCTGTTTTTAATATTGATAAACAATTTTTCAATTGCAATAGACAACACAAAGGTAGTATTATTTGCTGATGATACCACATTGTCAAATAAAAACAACTCACAAGCAGATTTGTTGGAATGGAAAAAATATACACAACTCAAAACGTTTAGTTGATATAATGACAACATACTACGCTTAAACCAGGAAAAAACGGTTAAGTTACTTCTTACTTTAAAAGAATATCCAAATGTAAGCACTGTGTGTATATTGATTCAGTGCTACAATGGCAAACACATGGTAATAAGTTAGCTGAAAAACTTACTAAAAATATATTTTTACTTAAAAATTTGTTACGGTGTGTTTTCAAAAATGTACTTTTGGCTGCATATTATGCATTGTTTTATTCACACATAGAATATATGGACTGGTTGTTTGGGGACATTCAGAAATTAGAAATAGGATATTTGCACTGCAGAGAAGGGCGATCTGAGTTATAGTTGGAGTTGGTTAGACTAAAAATTGTAATTACTGTTTTCAGCAGTTTAAAACTATAATCTTGCTATCTATGTATGTACTTGAATGTCTTATGTTGGTAAATCAAAACAGAGATCTATATCTAAATAATGATTCTTTTCACAACTATGATACAAAAGCAAAACATAATATACGTCTATCTTAAATTAGATTAAAAAAGTCTCAGAAAAGTATTAAATTTTTTTCAATTAAATTTTTTAACGCTTTACCTCAACGTATCAAAACTCTTGATACAAGATATTAAAAAAAAAAAATGAAAATATATTCAATTAGTAAAGCTTTTTATTGTTTTGAAGATTTCCTAATTAATGATTTTGTAGACTTTTTAAAATGTATTGTATAGTCTATTTATATATTTTTACTTTAGGATATACCTAGTCTAATAATTTATTGTTTTTTAAATAATTTTTTAAGTGTTTTGTATAATTTCTTTTACAGTAGTAGTGTATTTATATTTGTATTGTAAAAAGAATTTAGACTAATATCTACATATTTATTTTGTATATTTTTGTTATTAAACCTACCATGTACCTGACATGTACACACTGTATTGAATTAAAATGTTAAATAAATTAAATTGAATTGAATTGAACTCATCCCAGTCCAATTGGTACTATTCATGTCAATCATCATATTGTTACAGATTGATGCACTAGTTTATTCCATACACAATCAACAATACTCTTGCAACAATTTAATAATTTATTTAGTTCTGATAAGTTTTATTTAGAATTATGCACAGTATTATTTTAATTGAGTACACATTAGCTTGCACATATCCAAGTAAACCAAATCCGGGTTATAATTATCAAGATCTACTATTTTGTGTTACGTTTAGTTATATAATTTTGGTATACAACTGGCGAAATGCACTCTTTCCAACCACCACTACGTGCGTTGACGTTGTATATTAATTAACTTAACATTAATTTTTTTAAGGAACGGCCATTGCCGTTAATCTATTTAAGCGCAACTTTTTTTTTGTTGCGTTTCAAATAGCACTTTTTCTACATCAATGTGTGCCTTGTATACAACCTCAAAGCCTAATTGTTCAGTGTAAGCTTGGCAATCTTTTGCAATTGTTGTGCAACTCCAAAAACTCAAAACCCAGTGCACAAAGCATGCTCTTAACTCTAACTAAAACGTATCAGATTACAATGCCTAATACGGTCTTAACATAAAACCCTTATGAAAGTTTTTTACTACAACTGTCAATTACCTCAATGTCCCCATTGCTAATGTACTTTGTTTTACACACCTCTAAGACCTTTCTCAGTCTGTGTAATGTGTAAATAATCTCAAACAGTTGTAGAAAGTACCCCAATGACCTTTTTGTTAAAGTATTTCTTACACCCCAAAAACCCACTTAATTTTTGAGTGAATATTGTCCAAATATACAAATAAAAAACTGTATTTTAAAGTTCTGCAAAATTTTCAAAATTTAAGAAAAAAAAATTTGCTCTAAAAATTAACAAAAAAAAAACTTTTATACAGTTTTTTTCTTAAAAATGCAACCCTGAAAAGTGACAAACAATAACAATTAAAAAAAATATGCAAAAAAATATTTTTTTCAAATTTTAATTGCTTATTACTCAAAAATGACTTATTGAAAAATACTGAAAAAAATCACAAGATCAAGACTTATGTAGAGAAAAACATTTTTAGAATGACAAACGCAAGGTTACTTTGTAGTAGTGAGCACAACTTATCATTAGCATTATACTGTTTATTTATTTATCATTGGGTGCGTTTTTAAAGTGCTCTTGCTGTTCGAACAATTTTTGCACGAACAACTTTTTTGTTTGTTCGTGCAGGGTAATTTAAAAACAGCATATAGCACTCAAACGTCAAAAACATGTTTTCTAAGGTTATGTTGTTTGTTTTGCTTACATGCCCAGTGTTGTCAATTAATACAATTTAAATCTGCATCAAGTAAAATATTTAAAATCTTATTATTCTAGATTCACACATATTTTGTATGAGAGCATATTTCTTGTATACCTTATATTTTTATAATGTATATAAAACCGTACCCATGTTCTGATATAACCATGATAAATATATTTTTTTTTTGCTATGTGGCAGCACTGTACATGCCCGTCATGCACCACCTCTTAACTAGGTGCGTGCAAATGTTGTTCGAACACTTGTTCGGGTTGTATTTAAAAACGCCCATTTTATTGTTCGAGTGCTCGAACCGCTGTTCGCGTCATATAAAAACGCACCCAATAGCACATTATACTATACAGGGTGTAGATTAATTGGCGGACAAACGCCAAGTAACTTTATAGATCATGCTAAAAGAAAACAAAAATCTTAATTCCAAATTGCTGAGAAACTCTTTGTTTGGCTTTACGAGATCGTCAAAGTTTTGTTACGCTTGGCAATTTAGCAAACTTTCCGTTTTTAAATTCAAACCTATAATGTAGGCAATATAACACACACACGCCGTCTGTGTGGCTTACCTGCATTTGCATTTAGAGAAATTAACTGCCAAGTCTTGCGCAGTCTTTGATCAATTGCATTTGTTGAAGGTTGACGACGATCAGGAAATCTGTTTTGATATTCAGCTTTGGCTACATTTACAGTGCCAATAACCATATGCCAAATACATATCTGCATATGCAATCAAAGTAAAAAATCAATCAAATAGAAATATCAACTGACATTTATTGCATTGCCTACTTTATAATTTGATATTATTAAAAGTTTTGCTACGTTTCCAAGCGTATTTTTAATTTAAATATGATTTATTCTCCGAATATTTTTCAATGTTTTTTATTATTAATTTTCAATTAACCTTGTAATTTTTATTATACTAAAAAAAAGCAAATTTGTACATAAAATACGCAATTAAAACAATATTTGTATTGACAAAATTGAAACTTTGAGGTCAAACAAAAAGTTTTTCAGCATTTTGGAATTAAGATTTCTGCTTTCTTTTGGCACGATCTGGCTCTGTATAGTATAATGTGCTAATGATAAATAAATAAATAGTATAATGTGCTAATGATAAGCTGTGCTTACTACTACAAAGTTACCTAAATAAATACACTAAAACAACACAAGATTGACGTCCTGTCCTATGCATGGTTTATAATGTTTGAAGCTTACGATATTTTGTTAGCTGGGTTATTTTCATCTAGTTTTTTAATCGATTATATAGTTTGAAATAGTTTTAAAATGTATGCAAAAGTACTGTGATTATTTCCAAATTTACATTTAATTAAATTACTTGACTCTTTTCTATGCAAACCAGTAAAAAATTAACAGATAAACAAATAAAAATAACACTTAGGCCCCTTTCACACGTAGATTCGGAATCCCAGATTCAGAATCTCGGATTCCGGTGATACATGCGTTTAAATGGGATTCTCTCCAGCGATTCCGAATCTGAGATTCACGCTATATATTA
Organism: Tachinus rufipes; assembly: GCA_963932245.1. Taxonomy (NCBI): domain Eukaryota; kingdom Metazoa; phylum Arthropoda; class Insecta; order Coleoptera; family Staphylinidae; genus Tachinus; species Tachinus rufipes. The sequence continues at coordinate 75,822,245 of OZ010744.1, forward strand.
CGTTATATGTAGCTTTTCAGACGCGGATTCTATTTCAAGCGACGGCTTCTCATACCACAGGCGGCGAGTTTATTAATTTACCCATATTGATTTTCTTTATTTACATAATTGTAAAAACTAATAAAAAATATTAACAAAAATAATAATATATGTTTTATTTTTATTTTATTTATTAATAATTAAAATATTTTACTTAAACATTTTTCTTTATTTTAAGCAAACTAGTTTTGCAAATTAAATATGCATTATTTATAATTGATTGATTAGTTATAAATAGCATTGATAATGCAAATTTAGTTTGCGAAACTAGTTTGCTTAAAATAAAGAAAAATATTTCCGTAGAATATTTAAATTATTAATAAATTAAATAAATACATAAAAGATATTCAATAAAATTACAAAAAAAATATTAGTTACATTTTTTATTGTTTCTACAATTAATATTTAATATAAGTAATTTTTATTTAAGAATTTTAAATTGAATACATTTTAATATTTTTAAAACATTAAAGCAATTTAGGAATATGAAGACATAAACATAAAACGTAAGAGATATTGACCTTGTATATGTCGGCTCACATTGAGACTCGGGCAAGGTATAGGACAGGACATGCACGATATCCATACTCTACAGCACTGTACTCGCAAATGAATCCGGCCGACTGAATGCGTATACGGATTCAGAATCTCGGCTTCAGAATCTGGGCAACGGAATCTACGTGTGAAAGGGGCCTTAGGGTGCGTTTATGCTGCACATCGCCGGCGCTGCTCGCCAAGATTGGCGCTGCCCGCTGCTCGCACATCGCCATTCAGCAGCATAAATGCACATCGCCGCGCTGCTTGCACCACGCCGTTATTTAATTACTGTCGAGTTTTATTTTTCTAATCAAATATAACTGTAATAAAATTATTAATATAAGTTAAAATTATTTATTGAATTAAGCAGTATAAAAAAATAACTTAATTAACAAAAAAAATTGTAAATTTCTGGCGTCTTTGGACCTTCCGTCGACGAAAAACAAACCAAATAATTAATAGAACACGCTTGTAAATGCTCCAGTTGCACCATCATGTAGTACATTTGTGCATAGAACAGTTTAAAAAAAAATTATCTCTACCAACCGAATCGTAATAGTTTGTAAACTTCTAGCTTTTGCGACGGTATGATCTAAAAACAAACAAACAGAATTACACAACAGTTCGCAAGAAAACATTTCTTTAAATTAATTGAATAAAAGAACAACATAATTTAAAGTGACTAGTAATTTTATATAAAGTAATTAATTTAAATTGCAAGTCAGAGTTTTATTTAATTTCAAATTGTGATAATCGATCGGTATTTGTTTTAATAAAATATTACTATAATGAAATTATTAATATAAGTCAAAATATTAAATTAAAATAATTAATTACTATGCCACTTCAGTAAAAATACTAACATTTCTTTAACAATTTCCTGCTTAATGCGGATTTATTTTAATTAAATTCTTCATAAATTTATTGTTAACGTTTTGATAAATTAATACAATACATGCAAATAAAACTTCATTCTTTTAAATTGCATATAACCGCAACACGGTTTGAAGTAACATACTAATTAATTAAACTAATTAAATAAGTTCGATAATATAAATTACATTATGTTAACGTCTCACAAAACTGGCACTAAACGGACCAATCAGAGCGCTAGTTTGAAGATGTACGGCGATGGTCCGATTATAAGAGCGCATTTATGCTGCACATCGCCGGCGCTGCTCGCCAAGACTGGCGCTGCCCGCTGCTCGCACATCGCCATTCAGCAGCATAAATGCACATCGCCGCGCTGCTCGCACCTCGCCATATTATTGAGTTAAAATAATTAATTGAATTAAGTAGTATAAAACAAATAACTTAATTATAAAAAAAATTGTAAATTTCTGGCGCCTTTAGACCTTCCGTCGACAAAAAACAAACCAAATAATTAATAAAACACGCTTGTAAATGCTCCAGTTGCACCACCATGTAGTACGTTTGTGCATAGAACAGTTTAAAAAAAAATAATCTTTAACAAACAAATCGTAATTGTTTGTAAATTTTGAACGTTTGTAACGGTATGATCTGAAAACAAACAAACAATTTATTACATAACAATTCGCAAGAAAACATTTTTTTTAAATAAATTGAATAGAAGAGCAACATAATTTAAAGTGACTAGTGATTTTATATTAAGTAATTAATTTAAATTGCAAGTCAAAGTTTTAATTAATCTAAAATTGTGATAATCGATTGGTCAAATACCAATCAATTATCATATTTTAATAAAATATTACTATAATGAAATTATTAATATAAGTCGAAATATTTAATAAAAATAATTAATTACTATGCCACTTCAGTAAAAATACAAACATTTCTTTAACAATTTCCTGCTTAATGCGGATTTATTTCAATTAAATTCTTTATAAAATTATTGTTAACGTTTTGATAAATTAATACAATACATGCAAATAAAACTTCATTCTTTTAAATTGCATATAACCGCAACACGGTTTGAAGTAACATACTAATTAATTAAACTAATTAAATAAGTTCGATAATATAAATTACATTATGTTAACGTCTCACAAAACTGGCACTAAACGGACCAATCCGAGCGCTAGTTTGAAGATGCACGGCGATGGTCCGATTATAAAAAACAAACTATTTTGCAGTGGCGAGGAATGTGGCGAGCAGCGCGGCGATGTGCGAGGTGCAGCATAAATGCTCCCATAAGAATAAATAAGTTTGTTTCATCATCGCCACAACATCCCGGCGCCAATCTTGGCGAGCAGCGCCGGCGATGTGCAGCATAAACGCACCCAAAAAAACAAACTATTTTGTTTACATCGCAGTGGCGAGGAATGTGGCGAGCAGCGCGGCGATGTGCGAGGTGCAGCATAAATGCTCCCATAAGGTTATATAGGTTTGTTTCATCATCGCCACAACATCCCAGCGCTAATCCTGGCGAGCAGCTCTGGCGATGTGCAGCATAAACGCACCCTTAGTTACTGCTTTTGTTACAATATTGTAAATTATCTTAAGCATTATTATATTAATGCTATGTTTGTTTAAAAAAAATATATGTTCTTTTTACACTTTATTTCTGTTTAATATTTTGTTTGTAATTTCTATTAAATTCATTAAAAAGTCGCTTCAAAGAAACCGGTTATGTTATAGACTTTCCATTTCAGTTTTGTTTATTACTACTCAACATTACATGCCATCCTCAAATTATGGGTGATCAAACTCTCGAACTAAAACTAGAAGTTTTTCATTTAATACAAAAAAAGATTAGCATAAAATTCTATACTAAAGTTTTGTGTAAGTAATTACAGCCAATAATAATTATATAAATTGGCAATTTATTAATCACATTCATGCATTCATTATAAAGTGAAAATCAAACAAAAGTAATAACTAATTACTTAACAAACTGACTCAAACATTGTATGGTACAATAGACTAAAGTTTATTCAAGTTTTGGCAGCCAATAGAGTAATATTTAATTGTGTGAAAATATCATATTACATAAAATATTTTAGTTGTTAATATTTGCTAAGTAAGGTAATTGTTGGTGTCTCTTTAATTGCATTAACAACAATATTTTATTTAACCTTATATCAGCACTATTTATGTCAATTGTAATTAAAACTAAAGTGGATTGCAATTGAGGTACAGCCAAGTATTCCGTTCCGTGCTTTTAACATTACAAGGTACTTTACTTCTATATTGTGCTGATTTAATTTCACTCCGACTGAGGAACAACGCCATCGTTTTCGAGTGCATTAAATACGACTCGGGTGCACCAGAGTGGCCGCTTTCAAATACAGCCGTGTCCATGGGCGTTATTAATAAATTTACGTTTCTCTTATATTTCGGTCCTGCACAACAATATCTTCAAATCCGCCTATCTATCCGGGGATTATCCGTACATTTTCGCTGTAGATAAAAGTTCACTGAGCACTGAGTTATAAATGAATTGAATTTGCTAAGTCCACGAATTAATTTTTTTAATTCTATTTTATACTTTTTTATAAGTTTTAATCTGTTTTATAACTGATAAAGTAAACTTGTATAATATTAAAATTAATTTGATTTGTTTTTGCGTTTGACTTTTTAGGAAACTTGAAAGTTTGATTACTAATTGTGAGATTAATTTAAAGTTTTCAAATTCATTTACCGGCCAAAACTAGAAGCCAATTAATCGTCATGATTTCTTAAAAAAATTATTTTTACTAATTATTTAATTAATTTTATTGTTAATACTAAATGCAAAAAAAAACTTGCAACGACAACAATTAATATTCAATGAAATGTATAATAGATTTTTTAAAGTCTGTTTTTACGTCACCTAAGAGAAATATCATACCATGTATTTCCAATCTACTTGTCGTCACTCAATATACTGTATACATTTCTTTTGAACATGATATTACGCATTCATTCAATCGGAAGACTGCACATTGAAATCTTAGTTCTGCTTTATGAAAAAAGCTTTCCCATATTAAAACGATTTTACTAAAAGGGTTAGAAGGATAACGGCTATACAATGTCATTCATGAGTGTGGGCGATGGCCGCTCTGTTGTAGGTTAATGGAACATTTTCCAACTTCGGCAAACTGTTTTTATTATTAAGGGTTATAATGGAAACATGAAAAGAAAATCTCGACATGATGTTACAATGAGACTAGGCATGCTTTGTACAACTTTTGTTAGTTCTTCTATATGATGTATAGAAACATAATAATTGTTGTAATTATGTACTACTTATTAATAACAATCACATGATTAGAACCAAATCTATAATTTATAAACACGTATTAATCAAATTTGAATAAGACATTAATTCATTAATTACTAAAATGTATATTTTAACAATAGCATGTAATTAAAAAAAAAACAAGTTAAATTGTTCAAATGCTATTTGTAACACTTTTTAAGAAACTAATAATAATACATGTTAATAATAAATAATAGTCACATCATCATCACAATATTGATTGTTCTTTCTTTTTTTTATCTAAACAATTAAAACTTTATTTCTCTGGCTAATTACAGTAGATAGCCTCTTTAACTTTTTTATCTCTATATATTTTTTTATAACTATTGTCTTATGTATGTAGTTTTTTGTTAAATAAATATGATACATATAAGGGTTGGCCATATTTAAGTTGAAATTTTAATCATATAGTATAAAAAACAAACAGCTTATGTTTAGATTATTTTTATTTTATTTCAGAGAGTGTATATTCTAAATAAGTATGAATTATAATTTCATTTAGATGGCCGTCACGGCAGGCTTGGCAGTAGGCCATTCTCAAGAACCATTTATCGAGTATTTGCGCCACTGTTTCTAGTAGTATTTTGGCGATAGTTTTCCAAATTTTTGCTATAAGTAGTCAATTGTCTGTAGATTGTCAGCATACATCTTTTTCTTTAATGCGACCTACAAAAAAAATCCAGCGGTGTCAAATTGCAGCTGCGAAGTTCACATCAGTTCACATCACCAAAACTAATAATGCGGATGTTAATTTTGGTGCGTAGAAGATTAATTGTGGCATGTGCAGTATGGGATATATCTTGTTAAAACCAGAGTTGCTGTAGATCAAGTTTGGCCACAAAAAATCAGTGATCATGCCTCTGTAACAATCTCCGGTAACAGTAACGTTGGCTCTATCATCGTTTTTGAAGAAAACTGGCCCAATAACGCCACCAGTACAAAATCCGAACCAAACAGAAACTCGCAATAGATGCATTGGTTTCTCAACTACGGCATGTGGATTTTCTGTTCCCCAAATACGGCAATTTTGTTTGTTTAGATAACCTCTAAGATAGAAATAGGCCTTGTCCAAAAAGATGATTTTTTGGTTAAAATTAGAGTTAACATTCAATTTGTTTAAAGTTCACTGACCAATGCAAAAACGGACACCAAGGTTGGTTGTTTTGATTTCTTGAACGAGTTGCTCAAAACCATATCAAGGTTTTTGTAAAGAATCCACCTTAAAGTGGTTTGCCAAACATTGAGTTGCTAAATTTTGCGCCAAATTGATTTTCCTGTGTGCACACGTACACTTTGAGCCAAAAAAGCGACAATATTGGCAAAACGCTTTAGATGAGCATGCTTGATGCGCGCATTGTCTAACAGCATTTTAATTTTACGTACTTTTTTTACAAACTTTTCTAATCCCTCGATTGATGATTGATTTTTAGTATTTCAATACGTTGTTCCTAAGTAATACAATGCATCTCCTGTCTACGAAGGTATGTAACTACATATTTTTTATGTAATTGTGACGCAATAAAACTCAACTAAAACATAGCCCACCTTTTATAATAAATAACAACTTTGAATATTTTGACGTCATATGATATTAGAACAATTTAAATAACAACAGAGTACATGACCAGAAAATGTCTCATGCAGGACTTGAATTGATCAATAATAATTGTTGTATCGTGTAGAGCTCCATTTTTACTAACCATAAACTCTCAGCAGTCAAATTGTTTTTTTTTTGGTTTGGTAACAATTTACTGCAAAAATGGCAGCAAATTCAAAAAGTAAAAATAAAAATAGGTTACCATTTGTTTACAAAGAAATTCTAGTTTACCAGATAATTTCAAACTTATATCAAAAACATAAATCTAGAAAAAATTATATGATATTGTAACCTCATGAATATAAATTAAAAAGGTTTAGATATAGATTTGTTGCTTAAATTACTACTGAATACAACAGATACTTTATATCAAATACAGTTTTAAGTTCTTTGTTTACAGATTTACACAGTAATTTTAAAACCTTGTGCTAATATTGTCAATATGGTTTTTGGAGTATACGCACTATGAAGAAAACTATGAACAATATACTTGCTTATTTAAAAAAGATCATTAACGTAAACCAAAAATTGAATCGGCAAAATAGAAAAGTTTCAAAAATACTAGCATTTAAGATTTTGAAATAATAGTTAAAATTATCAATGCTAAACTGTAATTGTTTTGTAGTTGAAGCAATTGATAATTTTGAGATTTGTAATTAAAACCGATACAATAGAGTTTTTTAATAAGATTAAGAAGCCGTACCCTATCAAATGCTTTAAAAACATATAAAAAACTTATCTTCTATGTTTGTTTAAAGTAGAATTCTTTTTGATTAATCAATATCTAGAGATAAAGTTACGTTTTTTTAAGAACTTGACCATAAACAAGTGTAAATTTATTTCACAAAAATTTTGGATAGTAATACTATTATCTATAATTTTAAAAATTAGATTTTATTTGTAAAGCAGTAAATGCTTAATACAAAAATAGTCTAATGAAAATTTAGTTTAAAAAATATGCTATAAAAATCAACACCTTGAATTTTGTTGTCAGTCTAAAATATGCTTGTTGTTTGTCATTGCAGGATCACCTTGTTAGTAAACAAATAAATAATTAAGAGAATAATTGGTATCTACTATATTAAAGCAATCTTTATTGTTTATTTTTATTTAAATAAATAAAATTTTAATTCTGTTAGACCACAAATATTGGTAAAATATATATTTGAACTATAAATAAATTAAATTTTTAGTTAATTTTTAGAGCAGACAATGCTTTGTTCTGCCAATTTAATTGTATTATAAGCCATGGTAATAAAGTAATAGCACATGCTGACTTAATTCACAACTTATAGTGGTATTCTGAACACAAATGTTAGCGTTAACAGCGCTGTAAAGTTCTAACGTCGTCGATAGATGTTACGAAAATGCTATTCTGTACGCAACTGACTGTTAACTACATCGATGTATATTAACATTTTTGCTGTTATATTAACATCCGTTAGGAGATTGATTTATGAATTGGAGTTGTTTAACATAACTACCTTCTATCTTTTTAAATGCAATTTATATTGCTCATCTGCCGTTATTCTTTTGCGTTATTTAGATTGTCAAAAAAGAAAATTTATTTTATGAGCATAATAACCGTTTATACGTTTCTTTCTTAATTGAAACATATCAAACTAATATATAAATAAAATGATTAAATACTAGACCAAAGACTTGGTTACACAGTGCAAACTAGCATCCGAGCACTTGCAGTGCAGCTACTCGCACTGTGTGACCCCATTATACAATATAAGCAAGGACAGTAACTCGTATGATACGGTCACACGGTGCGAGTAGCCGCACTGCAGTAATTGACTAGGCCAGCTCGGAAGGTTGCTCGCAATGTGTAACCAGGCCTTTACTGTTCAAACGATGTAATGTTGAGTGGAACACACATTAATTTTTAAAAATTTAAAGCGATTACCTAAAATCAATATTTTATTTGAAAGACGGACAGATGAATGAAGTTAGCCGCGCCGTAAATGTGGCGATGTAACAAACTAATTAACATCGGGTTGTTCAGAATACCGTTTTTAACAGCGCTGTTCAATTTTCCTAAACATTGCATGTTCATTACAACGATGTTAAATTTACAGCTGTTAACAACATTTGTTCAGAATACCACTATTAATCTGCACGTGGTGCAACCTGCTAGAAAACTAACAAGGCTCTGTTCAAGTGTCTGTCGGTATAAGCAGTCTCTAGAACATCCGTCCAAACGGCATTTGTTAAAAGGACAAAAACTTACTGTTTTCAATCCCGATCAGACTATAAATGGCCAAGGAGTGCAAAAAAATGGTTCATGCTTTGGACCTAGATCCGGTGATATCACACCTCTAGACTTTGTTAAGTCCGACCGACTACAATTGAAGAGTTAGAAGCTAACACTACTCGTCATTAGGCAAATACCACTCGAAATACTCGAACGCGTCATCAAAAATTGGAGCTTTAGAATGAACCATGTTATTGAAAAAGAATCTTTAAAGTATAAATGTTTGTTTTTTTTTGTATGATAGTAAAAATTACTGCATAATTTTTTTTTATTTAAAAATGAGTACCTCTAGTTAAATCTTTTGTGTTATTTTGAAATAATATTGAGTATTATAAATTACAATTATTTTAATTTACAATCCTCGATACATTATAATATGTTATATATTTTTATTTTAAATGTTTAATAGATATAACTACAATTACAAACGTTTATTTTGATTATTGTTGTGTTATTAGTGTTAATATTATATATTATTTTCATTAAGTTTATTATATATTTTTAACTTAAAACAAGTAAATGAGATTTATTAAATAAGTAATTAATTTCAATTTGTGCTTGAAAAGCTTTAATTAATTTTTTACATAAAAAAAGTTGAAGTTAAAATAATAGAATTTTTTTATTACGTGAAAATGATATGTATGAAAATACATAATTATTACGGCTTGTCGCTTATTTTTAATTACACAAAACTTCAAAGTAACGTAATAAATATTATCAAAAATGGTTGTGAGTAAAAAAGTCTCTTTATTTCAATATTAGTATTCATATTAAATATTAATATTTATTGCTTTAATAATATTTTTATCACAAACACAGTTTTGTATTCAAGATGTCCTTACATAATTTTGCGACTATTTTTAATTTTGAGAAAAATAATCTGGAGTAGATATTCTGGCTCAGTTTTCTTTTGTTTAAACTAGGTAAAAAAAATATATAACTTTATATTATTAAAATTAAATTATCATTCAAATAGTATCAAAAAAAAGATAAAACCTTAAACAGCTATTCTGACACAGATTGTAGACACAAATGGCTAAATTGGTGTAGTTATTATCAAAATTGACTAAATTACTGAAGTTATAATTATTTTTAATTATCAAATTTATGATTCATTTACCTGTATATGACACAAATAAAAGCAAATTCTAACAATACATTAATTATCTACACGCCGACACATTAACAGAATTAATTCTATGTCGGCTTTCCACGTGTCGATTAATTAAATTATCCCAGGAATCAACACAAGAAAATGACACGCCTAAAATTAGTTTTTTAATGGTCAAACAAAAAACAACCAGGGAGAAAATAGATCCATTGATCAAAGACATTAACACCACTCCTTGCGCACTAAAATCGATTTTGAAAATAATGTCATAAAATAGTAAAATATTTAGTTAGTTATTAGAAGTTTATATAAATAGATTGTATGAATGAGGCGAAATTTATTATTCCGTGACAGGAATCAATTTAAGGGAAGGTTTTCATATCTACAATAAACATATTATACAACATGTTTGCGGCAATAGATGTCATCAATAAAACTATAAAGCTAATATTATCATCCCACTAGAAGTTATCTTATGATTCACTCATTGTTTTATTATGTGTGTTCACTTATTCTAGGAAAATAAAATAGACATTTATTTTATATTATGTAAGACTATATTAACGTTTGCAGTGTATAATATATTTTTTATTAACTCTATACAAACATTTTGCAACGTTTTAAAAATGGTGTATTGGCAAAAACTTATTATCTTTGATAATTAAATCCTATATAACTATAATTTAATGCAACGCAAGTGCAACTGTGTAAAATATAAATCGCTTTTACATAGCAATAAAGTAAATTAAATGTAGGTAAAATATCAATAATGTGAGAGTAACACAAATATGCTTATATCATAAAAGTGTAGTAAAAGTTTATAGGATAAATATACTATAAATAAATTTTCGTGCTACCAATAATAAATTTAACATATAACACATATAAACTGAAATTTAAAAAAATGATAAACATAGACAACTATTACTAAACATTGTTACCAGGCTCTATTTATAAGGTAGCACAATAAACTTTTAACGATAAGATGAAATAAAATTGAACTGCATTTTGTTTAAAAGCGCGATATTTTGAGTGTCATAAAACTTAAAAGGCAATTTGACTTCTTTTTAACAGCGGTTTTTTTGTTGAAATTTTTTTTTGAAATTTAAAAGTATTACTTCATTACTTTGCAAATTTAGTTGACTTTCTACTATGTTTTAAGTTATTTATAGCAATTGTTTATTTTAGAAAAATAACACAATAAAAAGTCTACTAAATTTGCAGTGGAATGAAGTAATACACTCAATAAAAAAATTTGGATTTTCATATAGTTCATGTCACTAGAAACTTCATTCTCTACACTTTTGCAAAAACCCTATTTTAAATTGCGCAAGTTCTGCTTAAAGTTTTATGACTCGCAAAATATTGCGCCTTTATATCTAATTAACAGCTAAACTTTTATAGTTTAATTATTAGAATTATGTGTGTGTATTAATGATAGCAAAAAAATAGCTTACTTTAAACTTTTGATATTTTTGTTTCTTATGTTAATAATTATGATCCGTTAATAGCAGTTGAAAGCAGCCAGGTTTTTACGTTTTTTGTTGGGTTGCTCAGAAATGGCAAATAATTATTATTTTAAAGACATATAAAGCTCACAAAATCAAATATGGCTTTTGATATGATTAAATTGGCAGAACTAAGCCTAGTATGTTCTACAAACCAAATCAATCAAAATAACATAATTTGTTTTTTTTTTTTTATTTAAAAACTAATTTCTCTAATATTTGAGACATAAAAATAAATTTAAATTTTGTTTATCAGTATTTTAAACACAACCCCATATCTTTTTTTGACTTAAAAATAATGATCAAGATCGCTTTAATCTAGCAGTTTTCAATTATCAACTCAAACATTCATTTTCTGACCAATAAAGTGTTTGTGCCAACATCTACAAACAACAATAATATTTTTGACAAAAAACTAACAAAATTTAGAGTATTAGATGAGTAGCGTAATTTTTTAACTAAATCTGTTTGATAGAATATATCTATACATTATACATGATTTCATTTTAATAACTAGAATTAGTGCTAACATTAGAGTAGACAGATGTGGTCGCATCGGCATAATCCGATGTTACATTTGAATGCGTGTGTTGTAGTGTTTGTTCCGTTTCTTTTCTACATTTAGAAAGGATTAAACTATGATATGTCGAAGTCTTTTTTGGAAAATTATATTTGCAAATAGCAACAAAATGCATTCAAAAATACAGATAAACGCATTTATTTTTATATTTGATGGTTTTTTTCGGCTATTTCCTAACTATTATTTGACTAAAAGACTTTGACATATTATAGTTTCATCTTTTCTGAATGTACTGGTAAAAAAATTAATCGATTATTAAATTATTTGTAAAAGCAGCAATAAAGCCAGAATTGCCGTTTTTGTTAAAATACTACAAATCAAGGTAGCGGTCGGTATGCTCTTAATTTAACATTATTATTTACATATGCAATAAAAATAATTATTAATTTTAATAAAGAATAAGTATGTATAATGCATATAATACATATTATATTTATTATCTGATAATTTAATTTATTAGATATTTTGTCCAATTTTCTATGGATATTGAACGGTAAAATAGCTTAGCTATAGAGCGTTAGCGTAGCACGCCAACAGTCCGGGGTTTGATCCCCAAATATGACTAAAATAATAATTTGCTTTTTTTCCACCGGGGTGATTTGGAAGACACCTAATAAGCCGTTGGTTCCATCAACCCTCTTCGTTGTAAAACTTTTGGGGCGATGTAAAATAGCTGTAAAACGCGCAATAAATATAGTAATTTTGTTATCATGTAACAAGAACGACAATTTTTTGTAGAAATTTTTTTTTCAACCAAACAAAAAAAAGCATTTTTTTAAAAATTTGAAATTTTGAATTTTTTTACAATTTTTAAATTTTTTTTTGGTTTTTTTGTCAATCAAACGAATGTAAAAAAAAGTTAAAAAATATGATTTTTATAACTTTTTTTTAATTTTGAAAATTTTATTTTTTTTTAGTTTATTTTGCAAATTAAAAACATAAAAAGAAATATTTTTTTTAGAAAATTATATTCTTTTTTAGAGGGCTGCAATGGATTTTGGCGCCCTTGCTTGCTTCTAAAGTAAAGTAACACAAAAATCTTTAGCTAACAGTATATACCTTGTTTACTTCTAGCAATGTGAATAGAGAATATCCCCGTGTAGTATTATTATTGACTATAATATTATTATAATATGACTATAACAATGCTTTGCCCGTCCCCAATATATTCACACGTGGTCGTCTTCTATAGGATTCGCTGAAACTTGTCGGAGCGCTACATGCGAGCAACGCGTTGAACTAAATTTTGACGCGCGCATCCAATTATTATTAATATTTAATTTCGCAAATAACTTCATTTATTATTAACATATAGATTTGTATTTTAAAATTGATACTCAAGTAATTGATTTCTAGAGCATGAAACTAAAATAAATTTTTATAGTAAATTTAGTCATTTAGAAACAATAATAAAATTTTGAATAATTTTTTTTTAAGAAATTATATATTCATGTCTTTCATTGTTAATTTCTACATATAAATTTTGTTTTTTGAATTTGTTATGAATAATACTTTTTAAGAAAATTTCGAATTACAAACTAGTGTGAAAATTCCCTGCTCTTAACCTACATTAACTAATAAATAAACGTAGACAAAATAAAATTTGCAGGTTTTTATTGTTCTCCCAGTGTACTTATCTGTTTTTAAATTTGGTATTGTATTGCATTTTTTGATAATACATCAAATACAGAAGACAACGGATTGACTTAAAAAAATTAGACCTTTTTGGTAAATGATTCTCGCTCTTGGGTGGTACGGCGTGCTTTACGACTAGCAGCCTTGCAATTTAAATTTGTGTTGGTTAAATATAATTTAAATTAATAACGTCTGATAAAAGTAATTTCGATTTTAACCACAGATAAAGTTTGTTAAGCGCATAACTTGAAATGTTAGCTACAACGTTGTTTAGAATAACTACCAAAAAAAGTGTCTCAGAAACTTACTTGAAATGTTGACTAGTACAATATGTATAGAACAACCGCCTAAATTCTTGCATAACTCTTTCTACAAAGTTAACTTTGTACTATACAAAATCTAGACTCAACACAATACTTTTATTAATGATGTTGACCATGCAAAAGAAGTAAACTGCGTCCATGACCTGTTAGTTTAAAAGTTTTAGAAAATGTCTCAAAATATGTTCGGTTTTATGATGCGTTAAAGCATACAACACTACAAATTTTAAAAATACATTTATATAAACGCATAAATAAGTAGCCCATCCACGCAATTTTTGTAGAGGTCTATACAAACGCAAGAATACCAGTTTTCATAAAAAAATTGAGATAATAAGCCGCATTTCTAAACAAGGTAACAGATAATATTTAAAAAAATGATATATTGCACAAGACTTTTTAACCCGTTTTACATAAGTATTAGTTACCTAACACTTTTGTTTTAACGCATTCCTTTGATAATTCAAAACTGCTGAAGAACGCAGGACTACAGAAACTGCTCATATTTACGCAAATAGTATTAAATTATGTAAAAAAAGTAATGTTTGTAAATTTTCTTAAGTTTTTATTAATTTATGCAATTCTTGCAAACTTGCAATGTTTGGCAAATATTGTAAAAGATAACTTAATTTTTTTAAATAAATTAAATACATTATGAATTGGGTTAAGACGTATGTGTGGACAAAGCAATACAAACCTGGTAACACAATGATATTTTAACCTCAAATATATCTTATAATAAAACAAAATTCTTGAAATGCTAATACCCAACTAATTATCTTGAGAGATAACGGATGACAAGTATTTAAATATTATATGCGCAATGATTGGTGTAAACTAAAAACAAAGCTTTTGTTACAATAAGTAAAATTGCCACTGTAAAAATCAAATGACTAATAGCTCTTCTTTTTCTAAAACTGAATAATTACGTTGTGTGTCAAATAATAATTGTTTAGCAAAGACTACGAGGGACACTGCCAAAGTTTGCAAAAATGTAAAGCAAAACACACAATCATTTCAACAGAACAGAGATGCATGGACGACCTTTGCAAAGATTGTCATCAAACGTTGGTCTTCCACGCTTGAATTCTGCAATTCATTTGTAAACCATAGTTTTGGATGGTGCTTCATCTCCAAATAACAAACTGAGTTTTTCCACACACGGTGTTAAACCGTTTCAAAAATCATAAAAAATTATCACTCGGTAGTCACGATTTGAAATTTCCATTTTTCACACAAATATTACTCTCGTTAAATTTTGTTGAAACAAAACCAAGCTGTTTGAAATCAAACTGTCAACTGAGTTATAGGTGAAAATCGACAAATTTTGCAAATATGACAATCGCAGAACGCTAGCAATACAGGCAGTACTTGATTCCGCAAACTTTAGCATTGTCTCTCGTAATTTTTTTTTACTTTTTTTATTATTTGATATTTACCTTTAGACCAACATTACTTGCGACGGCTGAATAATAAAATAGCGCCTATGGCCTGAACAATATAATAGAGTTTTACTAGTTATTTTTATTTTTACTTGGTTTTACGCTCATTTATTTAATTTATTATGTCTAGCTAGAAGTTTGCGTAGTAATAAAAATCTTTTCCAAAAACCTTAAAATTACATAATCTTAAAAATGCCTGCATATGTTCAGAACTATTTGATATAAAAACATTTTTATTGCTTAGACTTGTTTAGGATTAGGAGGCAACTCTTCTGAATTAAGAATATCACCCAAATTTTTTTTTTTTTTACAAAACAGAATACAATTTGTTAACTTGATAGTAAATCCAATAACCAGCAAATAAATACTTTATTTAAATAATTTTAAAGATTTTCAAAAGAATCTGAGTAAATCATCAGATTAACAATATATGACATAAAAAATTAATAAAACTGAGTACTAACAATGGTATTTCTACACTTTAAAAAACAAGAAACTGCACTTTAAACTAAATCTTATAATTTAATAAACCCAGTATAGTTTCTATTACAAGACCTGATAGAGCTTTGCCAGTATGCGTATGTAAGAATTAATAAAGGTTGGTTGGTATCTGGCTTTATAACTTGATTAAGGCGCCCCAAGGTTTAAACACACTCAAACCAAACTGTTTTTATAATCGCTTGTTGTTGTATAAAGTATTGCTTTTGATCTATTATTTGCCACTCTAGCATCTTATCAATTTGCTTTTTGAACTATCTCGTGATGCGCAAAGAAAACTAAAATTGGTCTTTGAAAAAAGGTTTGTTTTCAAGTAGGAATATTGTATGTTCGTACAATCTCATAACCTATTAAACTGATTTAATTTGAAGTAATTAACCCTCTATAGTTTTTTCTATTTTAATTTATACTGTTTGTTACATAAACTGTAAATTTTATAAAGCATTTAGGGGTGTATGATGTTTTGCTGTAAAGGTAGTATCGTTTTCCAAAGACAAATACATCAAACGTTTTAAACAGAAGTTAATTACAAAAAATAGTGCTAACTTATGACTCCAAGTGACACCTCCAAAAAGCCGTTTTGTTAAAGAAACTAAAAATCTAGTTCAAAGTAGCCACATAATTTTAAAACAAAACAAGAAACAACAGTTCTACCAATACTAACTGAAAAACCACTACAAAACATTTTATTAAAAGAAATCAGGGCTATAAAAACCAGCAAAAACAGCCGTAGCATTGCAATGCAAAAAGCAAAAAAAAAACTACCGCACAATTTTTTAACAAGTCTAACAATTCTGACGACAATAGGAATGGCCTTTAATATGTGGCAACATTAAATGGTGTTAAAAATACCCGCAATAAATAAGACCCATCCAAAAATTAAAAAAAAACAATAAAGAAATACTTATAAAAATAGATACATGAGACGTTTAAACTATGTTTATACCAAAAGATTGAAAAGCTACACGTAAATGTTTTTAAAATTAGTAAAATAAGGTAACCAGAAAAAAAAAAAATAAACAAAGCACAAATATTGGTTATATGTGCAACTAAAAGAACTAAAACTTTATTAAAAAAAAGAAAAATTACTATAATTATAAAAGTCTTTAATGCAAATTAGCAAAGGAAGATTTGAAGACATTTTAGAAAATTATGACCTTAGAGACCAGAATGCAAGAGGTAATTTATTAGTGCAATTCTGTCAGGATGAGGAATATTATATATTCCTCGTATGTGTCAAATACCTCATAGACGCTTTTACACTTGGACATCACTACAACATTGCATAGTGCTAAACCAAATAAATTTTATATTGATACATATGAGATATCAAAATATAAAATTGAACCATAACCTTGGGATAACACAAAAAAAATACTAAAAAAGATAGAGTGTAAAACAATCAAAAGGCCAATTATAACGGCGTTACTGGTTTATCAGCATAAACAACTAGCAATAAATTTTATTAATAAGTTAAAAAAATATGACAAAACAGAACAGAAATAAAAAGTTAAAAAAGTCTGGAATCAATTTAATCAGACTTTTAAAAGCATCCAGGAAAAAATGTTAGTAACACCCAACAATAACAGAAAAAAAAGTTGATGACAAAATGTTAAAATTATGAATGAAGGACAAACGTACAAAAATCTAAACCATCAAAAATAAATCAAATTGAAATCAAACATATAAAAAAAAAAAATATTCCAAAGAAGACTGAATAGAAGAAAAGTATTTAAAATTTAGTAAAGCACAATCTGTTTAATCTACATAAAAAAAAAGTAAAAAAATCACTGGTAATTCTATAAACCACCTACCATCAAAATTAATAAATAAAAACTGCCATTTTATGACAAGTGAAAGTAGTGACAAAACAAACATACCAAATCCAAACAACAATACAAAAACTTTATTAAAACAAAAGTTATTAAAGCACTAAATTTAACCAAATCAAGTAAAGTTGCAAGTCTAAATAGTATTTATATTAAAACATAGAAAATATCGACAATGACATATTTGCTTAATTTTTTTAACTATATATATACTTTTTGACATACAAAATTGGCTAAAATTAATATTTATAACTTAACCCAAAAAATTAATTAACTCAATGAGTCAGATATTAAAAGTAATCTTAAATATATCTCACAATAGAATGCCAAGAAAATGTGAAAAAACCTTAGCTAAGAACATATTTGATTATGTAATAGATTTGGGACAAGAGAAGTTTTGTTTTGGTTATCTGTTCATCTGCAAAAATGTAGAGACTAAAGGAAAAACGTTAATATCTGTTTTATTAACTACAAAAACGTTTGACTTTATATAGCATGATATACAAATAAACATAATGATGATTAATGGGCTTGGCCAAAAAGACACCGCTTTTATAAAAAAAAATTATACAAATATCAATCAGCAACAATAAGAGTCAAAAACTATATAATCTGCCTATGATAACCCCATTAAAAAAGGGTACGTCAAAAGTGTGTTTTGTTGTTTCTACATTTTAAGATATATTTAAAAAAATATTCTTAAAACACAAGAGAATTTTCAATATAGAATCAAAGTTAACGGACAAAACTAAAATCATGGTAATCAGTAAAAAACCAAATGTGATAGATAACCAGATAGACCAGGTTGCTACATTTAAATACGTTAGTTGCTGAACAACTAAAAACTTAACTAAATATAAAAGTAAGATCTCAAATAAAAATGACTAAAGCAATCTGTTTAAAAAAAAAAAAAAAAGTCAATAGAGTATGTTAAAATTTATAATAGAATTTGAAATTATTGTTGCCAACTTTTAGTGTTAAAGAAAGCATTTAAAAAACAAAAACTGGTTTACAAGTCTGTCAAATAAACTGCCAACTATTAATATTGCCAACTGCCTGATGTCATATGTCATATAAGCCGTTTGACATACATACTATAAATTTTAATCTTAACAAATCTGTTATGTAAACTATGTCTATAAGTTTAAATTTACAAGTTTGGTATTATATATTTAAGTTAGAATGTACATATTCAAAGACAAATGTGGTACGTTTAATTTGATGGTCTAGATAGACCAGATATTAAACCTTCTCTTCTCTTCCAATTTCCTAATTAACAAATTTGGTAGTATATATTTGTGGTTAAAAGTACATATTTAAATGCAGCAGTAAAATGGTACACAAAACCGTTTTAGATATTTGAACCGTCTAAATTATAATTTTTAATTAAAATAAATTTATTATAAAACTGTCACTTAAATAAAGCAAATAGTATACATATCTATTAGATAAACTGTAGAATCCTAATTTAACAGAGCAATTTTTAATTGTCTTATAAATCTATCATATAAACTGTCAATCAAACATCTGTCAATTGTTACAGAAATTTACTATATGAGTTTCAAATTTTATTCAGTCATATAAACTATTAACTGTCAATTTAAGAATGCAGTTGTTAAATATTTTACTAATTAGACTTATAAACTATTAGTTAGGTTTTCAACAAATTTGCATTATAATGTTTAATTGGCAATTTAACATAAAACTGTCCCACAAATCTGTCATAAGAGCCGTCTGTCATGAACTGTCAATTCTTAGTTTGACCCAACAACTGTCAACTGTTTCACACATTGATTAGATGGATTGTCAACATTTATTTCAGCAAAACTGTAATTTGTACTGGCAACTGTTAATTTTCTCACAAATCTCTTATACTTGCTCTCTATCAGATAAAGTATTAATTTAAAGTTTTACTTTTTCCAACTTGAAATGTAAATGTTTGTATGAACTGTTAATTTGACTTATGATCTGCCACTGTCAACTATCAATTTGACAAAACAATTGTCAGCTTTTAAACTATTAATTGTCAATTCTATGAAGTAATTGTTTTACAACTCTGTTAATTAAATTGTCTATTTTTTGTAGACAAATATTTTATTTAATTTTACAAATTAATTTTTAACTTTCTGGTTTAAATGAGTTATTTGATTTATGAATAATAACCTTTTATCTTGGAAAATGTGCTTTATAAACTGTTATTTTAACAAATTTACTGTGAATTGTCTAAAATAAACTGTTTTACATATTAATTGTTAATTATTTTTTAACAAATCTATTGTATAAACTATCAATTGTCAGTTTGACAAATCAACTTTAAAAAAACGTACAACTGTCTCACAAATAAAATGCTTTACATATAAATGGCCGATTTTTTTTACAATTTTGTCTTATGAAATGTGTACTGTTTGCATATAAACTGCTTTACATATAATTTGCTACTTTTTCATTGCAAATCAAATGTAAAAACAATATTGAAAAATCAACTGCAGAAAAATGCTTTACATATAAACTGTCAACTTTATTCTTAATCAAATCACCCATTACGTTTGTATGATAATATCATAGACAAAAATAAATACAAAATATAAAGTGTGTGTTATGTGTTAATTAATATAATTGATTGCAATCCGTTAAGAACCTATTGCTAAAATATATTAGCTATATTAAATAAATTTTAAACCAGTAAATATGTTGATTGAATTGAATAGATCATTCATATAAAATTACCAAAACAACATAAACTAGCTATTAACGTTGAAACAAAACAAACATTAGTATAATTGTGTTTTTAATATATTCCAGGTGTAACGCATACTTATCAAAACATCAAATCATGATTAAATTACTTCTATTTCACAATTACTAACCGCTACATTATTAATATGACGCAACATCAGAGATTGAATAAATATTGCCTTTGAAAACTCGCCTTATTTCAAAATAATATTACGCAGAGAAAGAGAGACCTACGCATTTGCTAGATGAAACGAAATTCGTGTGAAAATACTAGTTCAGTTATATTGCTATTCGACTGAACGGTTTATTTACTTTTTCCGCGTCAAATATACTGAAAATATACCTAGTCCAGGGTTTTTTTACAATTAATTTGTAATCCTCATTGAATATAAATCCACTAAACAAACACTGCATGTCTAAACTAGATAGCTGCTTATATGCTGAAGCTTAAATATTCATATTTACCTATTTTGAAGCCACATCAAACGAGTTTAATAGATTAATTAGTTTTCCGCCTGTTTCGCCAAAGCCCATGCGATTATAATTTAATACGACATAATGAATTGTTCGTATCCCGCGGTTATTAGTTTTTTTAATGTTTCTTATCAGCATTCAATTATAATCTTCTGGAAAGTGCTTGAAAATTGCACGCCTCCTTTGAGAAGGCACCTGCCAACGATATGCGGTTAGTTCATTATATTTATATTAAGTCCTTAATTAAGATTAAAATCAAATATCCGGATCCTGTAGGGTATTGTATGGTTGTGTATGCAATCAATCCGATTGACTGGCCAATCAATGTATTTTCTAGTGTATAGGAGATTAACTGGAAATTGAAATTTTTGTTTTTGTTCAATATGATGGTTATTGAGTGCTTAACGATTATCTTTGTAATTCATTCGATATGTATGATATTTAATCTGTTATGTAATAGTAGATTAAGCAACATTTACATTAAGTTATTAACTTTATATTACAAAACAAATCAAAATAACTTAATTTAAAGACTAGTAATCGGGTAAATAATTTTTTTATAAAAAAATAATATTTTGACTTATAGATATTAATCTTCTCTAAAAGATACTTACTTTATTTTAATTTTATTGCCAAATTCACAATTTTATAACAGGGTCTAATTGATGAAAAGGAATTATATTACAGTTTCTAATATGTCAAACGTAGTTAAATCAAAAGAATAAAGTTATAATAAATAAAATTAAATGTAATTATTATAATTACTACTTAATGTGATAATATTTAGTAAAATACTTTTTGTCTGATTTTTTAAATTTAAATCCTTATTAAAGTTAGTCGGCAGTACGGCAGAGAGGGCATGTACAAATACCAGCGCTAACAAAAGTTTAGCAACAGCCGCTCTGGTCACAACTTAGATGAGTGAACTCAAAGTGATGCCGAGCGTAGCGTTCTTCCCAATATGGGTCCGTTA
Source organism: Tachinus rufipes (assembly GCA_963932245.1). NCBI lineage: Eukaryota > Metazoa > Arthropoda > Insecta > Coleoptera > Staphylinidae > Tachinus > Tachinus rufipes. The sequence continues at coordinate 75,844,006 of OZ010744.1, forward strand.
CCTCATATAAGCATCCATACATGTCTTCTCTGTGGCTCGGTGTGTCCGACACCTCGACACCTAATGGTATTAAGAGGTTATTGAATTGAATTGAATTAAAGTTATTGAAAAGTTTTAAAAATTTGTAAAAAAGTTGTTTAATTAATCAATTGGTTAATTCAATTACTGAAAGATCAATCTCTATACGACTACAACTCTCAAATAATTTTCTGCATTATTTTATTTAAATTTTGAACTATCAAATTGTCGCTGAATTAGAAGTGGTTCAAACTCAAATAAAATATATAGTTAATATTAAAACTATTTTATTGACATTGACTCTGTTGTTTTTAAGTAATGAAGGTGTGATAACATAGTAAATAAATATTGAAAAAAAATTCAGTTATTTTAGCTATTCAAATAGACAAGGAATTTTTTTTTCAGGTGTGTAAAACAAAGTTTATTGGCAATGAAATCATCGAGGTACTTGACAGTTGAAAGTATCTCGACTGAGTTAAAAAAATATTTTTCACACATTATGCCTAATGCTTTATACATATTGCAAGATAGCAATATTGTTATTGAACAAAGTTGCCAAATTATGCTTTTTTATTACTTTTTTTACTAAGCTACTTAACAATTTTGCTCAATAATATTGTAATTTAGCAATAGACATAAGAAATTGAGCAAATTATTTTTTTTTTTATAATGTCTCTCATATTAGTCCAATTTTGCTTAATGCTGTTGCTGACAATTAATGTTGTTAAACTGTTGTTAATTCTATCTGCAAGTTTAGCATTCGTTTTAGGGTTTCTTAGTTGTCTGTGTTTATTTTTTTATTACATGCTTTTTTGGTTGTTTTTGTATAAATTCTTAATTGAGTTACCAAAGGTACATGATTGAAATTTATGTAAATTCCATGGTATTTTAACTTTTGTTATAGCATTGCGGAACCTAATGTTTATTATTCTAAAGTCTATATAGTTTTTTTATTGATGTCTTGTAGTAATAATTTTTTTGGCGGCAATTTAATCCAAATATTTGTTGTAGTTAGATTTTAACTTAATATAATTGTATTAAACGGTCACCATAATTGTTCCTTGTTTTCAAACCTGGCTATTATATCTTTAATTTTATTATTTATTTTCATCTGCTTTTGAGTTAAAACATCCCATTACAATATTAACAGCTGGTGTTTTTAGACTTTTTATATTTATATCTGATGGTAAAATTGCTCAACCTTTTGATTGTTACTCTGTGTTGTTGACGCATAAACTTATATAATGTTTATATCTATAGGCCGTGCGCTTAACTGGATTATTGTACACTGTTTTGAAAGTACATAACATAATTTTGTTTTTATATTTCTTTAATTTTTTATTATCCGTTATAGTTGGTTTGTTTGTTTATTCTGACAGTTTTACTTAGAATGTTTTTGAAGCTTTTTAATGCAGTGGTTTTTCTTGGCTTTTTGCATATCCATGTCGTTAATCATTGTAATGTTTTTTAATGACAATTTTTTGTTATTAAAGTAAAAAATTCTTTTGTTTTTAACAGCGTATCTACCCAGAGCTGTTGGTTGTCAGAAGAGGTTAACTTATTCCGGTAGATATTTGATCAACAATACCTTGTTGGTTATCTTCTAAGGTGTACCGCGTTTAGGTAAAGTTGTCATGAGTCAACTAGTGTTTTTTTTTTCTTTTACTTTTACAGTTTGTTTGCGAAAATTTGTTTGATGTTTACATAACATTTTGTCAAACTCATCTAAGTGTTTGCTGTGCGCGGTGATTTAGATAGCAAACAAGAAAACCCCGGTAATTGAAAAACTAATACTCATGTTAAAAAGAATGTTTTTAAAAAGTAAGGCTAATGTAGTGTACATTAGCCTTACTTTTTAAAAATCTAGAAGTTAAAACTAACTCAGTTTAATCAAATAATTTGTTATTCTTAACTTTAGGGTAAAGAATTATTTATGTTATGATAGATAACGTTCACATTATGCTACGGTTTGAAGGCCGGCAATATACAATTAGATTGCAAAAGTCATTTATTTACATTGATAAATCTTGTATTGTTCGATTAGTATGTATTTTGTAGTATAGAGTTTTATATGTGGCTCCGTAGTAAGTAGAAACATTTAAAGACAAAGTTGACAAAGCTTATTATTGTAGATTCTAAATTTTCAACAAAATAATCTTGCCCAATTAATAAACTATATATAAGCAAAAGTAAAAAATTTGCATGGTATATGTTTGCAGATGTTCTAAATGTACAAAGAAAATTTTTTTTTATTTATTCACATGCAATTTTCAGCAATATAAATTGAACTTAATAAAATTATATCCAACTAATTAAAGTTAAAAATAAAATGTAGAGCAGTAACATGAAAAAAAAATTGCAGTAAACTACAAAAGTTTTTAAATATTTTTAAAAGAATCATTTTATGCTATCGGGTATTATACACTACTATTGAAGAATATAAACAAAAACTAATATCAAAACTCTGTCGACTGTAAGCGGTCAATCAATAGAAAGGATGTTAACGTTAGAAGTACTTATTTAAGACAACTCCTAAAAGAAGTAAAAGTAGCTCTAACTTTTGCTTGGTTTGACTGTTTATCCCAAATCCAATTAAGTTTTGAGCATACTGCAAATAAATTTGCAAAACGCAGTAAAGAAAAACATGACTCGAATGCATGCACCAGTTTACCGTTATGCGTACTGTAATAACATCAAAAATATTCTATAAAATTACGTTTTTACTATAGTCTTTAAATCTTCCTATTGTTAAGCCCTCAATGCCGGTTAATAGTAAAATAATAAATTCAATTTATTTTAAGCAATGGGTTGTCAAATAATATCTTAAATTGTTCTTTTAACTTTTAACTATTAGCACTATAACCGGATATAGTAGGCAATGTGTTGCTCTCAATCGTCAAAGTTAGTTGTAGTAGTACCAGTTAGTTTAGATTTTTAGCATATTAGGCTAAAAAGATTATTAATGCCTATTCTTTTTTCTAACTATAGGAAAGTGTAAAATAATATGGTCTAAATAAATAGCTAGATAAAATAAAATTTCTTAGTTTTTAAAAACAATAGCAAAAAATGACTAAATAATTAAAATAGTGTTTAAAGTGTAAAAGATCCTAAACCTTGCTAGATTTAACGATTTTACAATAGACAAATATTAATCCTAATAAATAAACAATCATATGCATATATTGAGTCTGCTTTGTTCAACAAATTTGAGCAGATGATTGACATTAGCAGTCTGATTGCCCAAGACAATCAATAAACTAAATAATAATTCAGATTCAGCTTTTCACTCCAATAACCAGCAACAATCCAAGATATGACAATAAATAACAATTAATAAGACATTACAAATATTACAAACAGGGACACTTCAGATGCCAACAAATGAATCTATTGACAGTGACCAATGTGACCACGTAAAGATAATCTTTTTTCTATGTTTTTTGCTTGCATAAATCCACGGTGTAATAACGCCTTTAATAATTGCAGTTTGTTGTCTTGAATAGCAAAGCCTGCCAGTTAGACATTATCAATTGTTGAAAAAAATTACAAACATCTTTAACACAAGCTTTGGCTGTAGCATTTGCAGCTCTAATTATTGCCAACTTGGCAAGCACATCAACTTTTTTATTGCAATTGATACCTAAGTGAATAGAAATCTAACAAAATCAATAATAATATTTATTCAGACACTTAAAGCAAAATTGAATAAATTTGCTTTAACAAATAATGATCAAGATATTGTTAATCTATGATGTTTAATGCACTCAACAAACCTGTGCACATAACAATATGTACTTGCACTTAGTTAGATGCAGAAAACTATTATTATGCACAAAACGTCAGATGTATGTTTTGCTTTTAGTTTTACGGCGTACCTAACAGTCAAAGTTTTATGCTATAAACAAAGTGATAGTTTAGCTGCCTGCCACAAAACACTAGCAATACGTATACTTTAAATAAACAAAAAAATTAAAAAAAATTGTATAATTAATGCTTTTGCAAATGCTCAATAAATAAAACGCACTTAGAAAATTGTACCTCCACGTAATGTCATATGCTTTAGCAATATCAAAGAATACAGCAACAAGATGTTAATTCTGTACAAAAGCATTTTTAATTGCTGTATCCAACCAAACAAAGTAATCAGTTGTAAAACAAATATTTCTTAAACCACATTGTATATCCATAAGCAGGAATGAAAAAGGAAATAGTTTAACTAATTAATTAATCATAAACTTGTCCAAACTGTCATTTAATAAAACATAATTTGAGCAAACAATTAGTAAGAAAAGGAAATGTAATTAAACGGTGTTAATGTAGAGTTTTTTACAGAAAACCGTATCACAAACTAATAAAGTCGTTTCACCTTGAGCACAATTATCATTTACACAATTTTTGCAATAAATAGTACAAAAATAAACTAATCGTTCAATCATCAAATTTGTTTTCTGTAAGAATAAATTTTTGCTAATAAAATTTTAAAAAATATGTTTTGTTATATCCGTTGCAGTTCAATTATATAATGGTTAAAACCATTTTACGTTGAAAACGTAATTTGAATTCTTTGTTTATGTTTTTTTGTTTTAAAGTATAATCTGGTGGAGTAGAACTCCCACTATTTGATATTATTTTATCTGTCAGAGTATCTGACGCAAAAGTAATTTTTACTTCTATAGACTGTGATTACATGTTTTTATTAGAGTTTGTAGCCGCAAGATTGCTAGAAGCCCGTACCTTAGATGAAGGTACCCTAAATTAGACTTAGGTCTTTTTTGAGGGTTTTTACTTAGATTGAGTCTTAGATTGTTGAAGCTTTGACTTGAAATGAGTCGCAGACTTGGTTGGTTTTAACCCGATAAGAGCCAACACCTTAGATGGATTTGAAGTGATACCTCACAATATGTACGTTTGATCAGAACAGAAAATTAGCAAATTTTTAAAGAGCATTTTAAAACAAAAAACTTAAGTAAAATTACACTTAATTTTGTTGAAATTTAAACATTGTCATAGCGTTTTAAATATGAAGTTGTTGTTGTTATTAAAAAAAAACACGCGTATAAGAAAAAAAAAACGTTAAAGTAAAAAAATCACAAAAAAATAAATGCTTGTAAACTTTCTAATAATGTTTTACTCTTAAAAAATGTTGAAAATTACACAAAAATGTAAATTTTGGGCGTTTTCTATACTTTCAAAGACACCAAAAATTAGGATTTTTAGTTCAAGAGCTGAAAATAAATAAAACATGTGTTTTGGTAGTTAAATGTTTATCTCTACTAAGTATATTAACGTAAAAAACGTTGTTTTTGGACATTTGTATGAAGTTTTAGAAATGCTATAGCTCGGATTTAAAATAATTTCAAAAAACTAAACTTATAGAAGTGTTTTAGGTATTTATAAATATTTTTTAAAAAATGTAGCATACAAAATGTATATAATTTGACTAAAACACCTATCTTTAAAAATTGGTTTCTCACGATTTAAATGTTTGATTAGAAAAAGCTTTGCAAAACTCCAAAAAACAATTCAAAACAAAAAACTGTTCAATATTTTTGCAGTGAAACGTTTTTAGATATGCTAGTGAGTTAGGCCACTGTTGCTCTCATAGCCTCAAATAACTTCAAAAGGCTTCTAAAAATTAAAACATTTAAATTTATTAAACGATATTAGATTACGTCCTTCTTCTATGTATTCATGGGAAATGTTCATGTATATTTATTTAAACATACAACAGCTCTGTAGGACTTGGGATGTATTAATTAAAACATCCAATTGATATAAAATTCATTTAATATAGTGTACGTTTCGGACATACTAACGATGTCCTTCATCAGCACTGTAACATTTACATTTTTCAATTTAAACAATTCTAGATGAAATAAAAATAAAAACTATATATTTATAATTAGCATTAAACATGGCTTACCATTAAAAGTTATTTTTACAATTAAACAGCACAACACTTTAAAATTCAATTTACAATTACATTATGGCCAAGCAATTCATTTTACAATTTCTATTACTCTGTGTGAAGACGGAGGAAAAGTACATTTTTATTTATTTGCTATAAAACAACTACATTCTAATAAAACAAAATTTTTTTATTTATTTTAAAATTAATATGAAAAATACGAGGGAGTTTTAATAATTGAACTAAAATTAACAATTTAAATTTACTATTATAATTCATTAATTGAATAGAGGAATCAATCCAGCACATCTCCATTCGATGCAAGAACAAACACCAATCAATTTAAATTTATTTGCCAATATAAAAATTTAAAACAAAACCTTGATTACACAAAAACTGTTTACGATACTTATTCAATAACACTTAAAGTCTTAAAAATTAGCAAACTTTGGTTTGTAGACCATGCTTTGCTATTTTATTTTTTTCGTAATTAAAACGTATTAACTGAACACGCATCATAATATATTATTAAATAAAATAAAAAATGTTTAAACTATTTAATACTGATAAGTATAAAAATATATAATACAACACACAGCCCTTATCGGCATTTATAGCTTTGTAAGATTGTGTTTGCTCTAAAACGCTCGCTTTGTGATTGTAAAAAGCTATTATATGTATATTTGAAGTTCTATTTTTAAATTTTATTTTAACTATTGTTATGCTTAAATTAAGCTTATAAATGATTATTACAAAAAGATATTTAGACATATCTTTGAGTTATAAGTATATTTAATTATTTATGACATTTAAATATTTTTGTACAATGAATGCATGCAAATCTATGATACATATAGAAATTATGAAATGCATAAAACATTTTGTTGAATCAAAATTATTGTCACGTTTTATCAAAGCTGAGTCGCGTTTCAGTTTGCACAATTTAACTAACATAAAAAATACATTCTTTTTATATTTCCAGGCGAGGTGTTTGAATAGAATAAAAAAGGTCTGAATTGTGCTGTCCCTATTAAAGGCTTTTTATCTCAATATTTAAAAGGTTTGTAATTCAATAGTAGTTTAGTTTTTGTTATGACACACAAACATTTGTTTGTGACATTGTTTTTTATGATATGATTATTTTTCTAATAAACAACTCAAATTAATATTTATGTTTTCAATTTGTTCAGTATTTTAAATTCAAGTTATATCCAATACTGCATGAGTAATCTCGGCCAAACACGAATAATAATTAGACGTGATCAAAATAAAACAAAACATATGACATAAATTAATGTAAAAATGAATATCTTATAAATTTGTGCAATTATAGCATATTTGTCGTGTTTTATTATAGTATGTTTAAGATCGCTATTTTTGTGTAGAACAACTCAATTTCTGTAAACTATAGCAATGTTTATATGATTTTTGTACTCAACATCGTCTGTAATAGTACTTTATAAAATTTATTTATTTATTTATTTTTTAATTATAAACTAATTGACATACTGTATATTATTATTTAAATATTTTGAAAATTACAAACTTTGTTAATTTAAACTATTTGAAAGATCTAACTTGAATAATAAGTTGAAAACGTCGGGAAACTACTAAGCGAAGGTTTATTATATATTATGTTGCGTAGAGTGGGTTAAGTAAATATCTTTGCCTTAAATAAGATGTTATTAAATAACTTTTGCTCTTTATAAGTGTATGCTTATATATACATATGGAAATATGGATTTTATATATCATTAAATTTGAAAATTTATATTTTATATAAAAAATGTACATTAAATTTAAGTCTACTTAGACTTAAATTTAATGTTAAAGTGTATGTATATTTTATTATTACTAGTTAATTAAAAAAACTCATTTAAATATAAAAAATTATTAGAGATTGTACTTTTTATTACAATATTTTATAAATCAATTGAAATGCTTATGTTTATCTGCTTGCGGGTAGTTATTATGTTTATTTTAAAACACTTTAAAAATTAGAAAATTTTATATTATGTTTTGTTTATTTTTATATTATTATATAGCTCTAATATATTTTTTTTCTATTCTGCCTTTCTAGACTGCTCTTACTCAAATAAAACAAAAAGTCTTGTATTTAAAACGTTTTTGCTTTACTTTGTTAGAAACAGTTTTTTTTTTACCTTTTTATATGAATAAACGCACACTGGTGCCTCAAAACAAAAAAAAAACATTTTAAATCATAATAAAGTTTGATGAAACGTTTTGTCATCAGTCAAAATTTTTTATATAGAAGCAATTTTATTATAAAAGACTGTGAATAAAACACACAAAATTTGTAGAGTTATAGCAACCGTGTTGTTAAAGCAACATTTTTCAAATTTGTTATAAATTACTCATTAGTGTTTAGCAAATCACTATAAAAGGTTATAGCGTTGAACACCGTGTGCAAATTGTCAAATATTATTATCAAAATTAGTGCATTATATGATTTTTATTTTTGCCACAACCGTCTTGCGACGTTTGGTGGCCATATTTAAGTCATCTAGTTGGATTAATAAACATCCAACATTTGTACGTTATCAAAACAATGTTGAAATCATGGCGGCCGGCAAGATGGTCGGGTCAGACGTAAAAGAGAACGCTCCTGAAGTAAAGAAGTGTAAATGTGGTGTATTTGCAGTAAGTGGACTCAAATGTGTCACATGTAACACTATTTATCATCAAAGTTGCGTTAAGAAGTTAAAAGAAGTTCAATTTCTTAATGAATTGGATATAAAGTGCTGTGTAACCGAAGATAGTGAAAACCCGCGTGTTTTTAAAGTGGAAATTACGTATCTAAATGAAATTATTAAAAATAAAGACATAATTATCGAGTCAAAAAATGCATTAATTGAAGGGTTAAACGACAAAATAGCTCTCTTAGTGGAAAAAATTAATTCATTTAAAAGTATACAAAATGATAGAGTTTTACAAAAACCGCCAATTCAGAGTTCAAAAACCTCTAAGATAATAAGTTCTCTGAAAGATGACCCTCAAATAAATAAAAATATGGAAACAAATAAATGTGAAGAGATATCAAAAGAAATAACCCACAAAAACAATATTACATTATTAGAGAAACAATCTGAAGAAAAACTAACCGATATTATTTATATAAATAAGGATTTAAAACAAATTAACGAAAAATGGACAAAGGTAGTACGAAAGAAACCCAAACAATTAAAAACAGTAGTTGGTTCTTGTAAAGATATGAATAATGAATTAAAGGCGTCCGAAAAATATGCGTGGATATATATTGGAAAATGTGCAAACTCGGTATCAGTGGAAACTATTAAAACATTTATGTTAACTAAACATCCTGAAATTAAAATTAAAGAAATTGATGAGTTATCTACTAAAGGAAGAAATACAGCATTTAAACTGGGAGCAGATTATACATACCTGGACAAGTTAATGAATCCGGACACATGGCCACAAAATATTGCAATACGCAGATATAATTTTCCCAGTAATCCAGCTGATAAAAATTTTCGATCAAAGGAAATCTCACAAGAAACAACTTAACATCATTCAATATTAACAATAACATGAACACCCAAAGCACAAACATAACGGGACCTGAAAGGAATTTCTATCTTCTTCACAACAACATTAGATCACTTGGAAATTGTACGGGGGAATTATCAATAATTACAGACGAATGCGAAATTGATTTTCTCTGTCTATCGGAGCACTGGAAGTCTGAGGATCAGATACATACCCTCAATATTGTAAATTTCAACTTAGCATCATACTACTGCCGTCAACCTAACACCCACGGAGGGGTGGCTATTTACTGCAGGGAAAGAATAATATATAGCTGTCGCGAGGACATCAACCGTCTATCTGTGCTAGCCGACTTCGAGTGCTGCGGCGTCGATATCAATACAGGTTGTAACAAAAAGATAACTATTGTAAACCTTTATAGAACTCCCACTAGTGACATAAACATATTTTTTTCTAAATTAACAATACTGTTAAATAAATTATATATTGATAACAATACATACTTTGTAACGGGCGATTTCAACATAGACGTTCGACTTGATTCTAATTCGACATTTATATTTAAAAATCTTGTCGAATCTTATGGTAGTAACTTATTAATTAATGATTACACAAGAGTTACATTCAAATCTAAAACATGCATTGATAATGTTATAAGCAATTCTAAATTGGTATCAGAGGCCACTGTGATAGATACATATATTTCTGATCACAAGGGACAACTCGTTAAATTTAAACATGCAGGCAGATCTTCAACTGAACCTTGTCTATATCGCAACTTTTCTGAACAAAATGTTAATGCATTCAATACTACTCTTTTAGAAGAAGATTGGAATTATATTCGATCTGCAGACACTGTGGACATTAAATTTAACTTATTTATTTCAAAGTTTTGTTTCTATTACAATCAAGCTTTTCCTGAGAAAAAATTACTTAATTCTAGTAAACGACTTAAGATAATACCAACTCCTGAATTAATCGATTGTAAACAAAAAATACAGTTATATTGCACAATTTGTACTTATAATCCTGAATATGGACCAGTATTAAAATACCTAAAACAAAAATATCACCGTCTTCTAGAATCAAGTAGAAAACTATATTATAATAATAGAATAAGTAATTCCCATAATAAAACTAAAACGGCGTGGCAGATGGTTAAAGAATTAACGGGTGCAAAAAATAAGAATAAATCTATCAGTGAGAATCCAATAAATGAGTCTAACAATTTAAATAACTTTTTTATAAACGCAGCAGCTAACTTATTAAACGACACGTATTCGAATACTTCAAGTTGTGACATTAATATAAACAACTGCATCAATAATATAGAGACCAACCCATATACCATGTTTATATCCCCTGCCACTCAACAGGAAATTTTAAACACAGTTAACCAAATGGATGGCAAACGAAGTACTGGCTTAGATAATATACCTATGTTTATCCTAAAAAAATGTATATATAGTATTATTGGACCTGTCGAATATTTAATAAACGAGTCATTGCAAAAAGGAATATTTCCTTCTTGTTTAAAATCAGCCATTGTAAAGCCAATCTACAAATCTGGAGATACTCTAGATTTTAACAACTATAGACCGGTTAGTCTATTGTCATGTTTCTCTAAAATCATTGAGACAATTATGGCTGTTAGATTAACAGATTTTTTCACAAAATTTAACTTATTGTCAACATCACAGCATGGTTTTATCAAAAAGAAAAATACTGATACAGCTCTTTTTGAATTTAATCAGCTAGTGTTAAAAGCTTTGGAAAAAGGAGTACTTCCTTGTGGCGTATTCTTAGATCTCTCTAAGGCATTCGACAGCATTAATCATAAAATATTACTGTCAAAAATGCATAAATATGGAATTCGCGGAACGGCGTACAAATGGTTTGCCTCATATCTTCACAATAGAAGTCAGATGGTAGTTCTTAACGGAATTAATGGTAAAGTGTTGTCGGAACCATTAGAAGTTTATCTGGGGGTGCCACAAGGAAGTGTTCTGGGCCCATTACTTTTTAATATCTATATAAATGACATTTTCAAAATAACACAAGAGTCTAATCATAATATCATAAGTTACGCTGATGACACAAATCTCTTAATCTCCGAGCCTAATTTTGTTGATCTAGCCGATAGTAGCTCAAGGCTTATAGTACTAATAAAGAAATGGTTTTTTAACAACCAATTGGTATTAAATGTGAACAAAACTAACTGCATTCTTTTTAAAACTAATGAAAATACTGATACCCCAGTTAGTATTAAACTGGATGGAAATGAGGTAAAATTTCAAAAGTGTACAAAATTTTTAGGTATACAAATAGATGACAAACTAAAGTGGACCGAGCATGTAAAGTATATGTCAACCAAACTTTGCAAAATATGCTACCAATTAAGAGTATTAAAACAAAATTTGATATTTGAAGTACTGAGAATGGCGTACACTGCAAATTTTGTCTCCATTTTTCGATATGGCATTGTATTCTGGGGAAACATGCCAAACTTACAAAAAATATTCATTCTACAAAAGCAAGCACTTAGAATCATTCTTGGTTTCAAACCAAATGAATCATGCAAATCTCATTTTAGAAAAAATAATTTACTTACTGCTCCTGCAATATATATTTTAGACTGCGTCCTTTTTCTGCTCAAAAATAAACATAAGTATACGAAAAATCAAATTTCTCATTCCTATAACACAAGGCACAAAACCGATCTAATGTTTGAGATTCATAGGCTAACCAGTACTGAAAAAAGCGTTTACTATACCAGCATTCGGTTTTTTAATCATCTACCACCTGAATTAAAATCTGAAGGTAACATTATGGCGTGCAAAAGAAAACTGTCACTCATATTAATTAATTTAGAACCTTATTGTATAGAAGATTTTCTCAATAACAAATTTTAAAGTCTATTTTTGTTTATTAATGCTTTTCTGACACTATTTTATACACTAGGTACCCATTGTAATCTGTTTGTTGTTGTGATGTTGTACATATGTAAAAAATAAAGAGTATTATTATTATTATTATTATTATTATTATTATTGCTGCTGTACGTGAGAGTGTACGGTAAACCCCAAGGCAGTCATTTTTTGTCGTTCACAAGAACTTGTTTTTTCTGCGACTTTAATTGGCTAATTTTGCACCAAAACTTAAATATGCACTTGTATATAATCTAACCGACTCAGGAACTAAAGGTAAGATCATAAATCATCTGGAGCAGTTAGACCAAAATTTTAAAAATAAATTGCAATAAAAAAATTTTTTATAATTATTGCTAAAAGCACTAAATTATAAATTATATTTGAGTTATTGATTGAGCCGGTAATAACTTAATGATCTAACCTTAACCGGCTTATAAGTACAGGCAGGTTTTACACGTACTGGACGTGGGTTTTAGAATTATTAAATGTAACGTATTCTATACATAATTTTTTTTTTGTTTTTCTTCAAGTTTGTTTTGCAACAGTTTTGTACAAATAAGTAAATATATTTTTTTTAGTTGGAGAATAATTACACCTTAGAAAAAACGGTGTTTGTTTAGTGTTGTTAAGTTTAACTTGTTTACAATCAAAATTCCTCTTAAGAACTAGTTTCTGCAAAGTTTTCTTAAAAACATGTTTGTAACATATACATGTATTTTTGTTAAGAGTGGCTTAAACTCTGTTACCATGATCAAAATACTTGACTTATATATTTTAGTCATTATTTTTTATCTTTAAGTTTTGATGACAATTTCATTAATTTTATGATCAATCACTTAAATAAATATTGAAAAATCATCTTTATAATAAAGATTTTCTGAGATCTCTCTATCCTACAATGCTGCAAACAAATTGTAAGGTCAATAGCAAAAAATTAGTTGTTAGCCACAAAAAATTAAGTATTATTACCTTTATTTGATTAAAATAACACATCCATAGTAAAAATGCATTGGCCAATTTACGACCTTGTATTTAAGAACGTTTGGTCAATTACTTATAAACAAGATTAAAAAATAAGTAGTTCAAGTAATTGATCAAACAAATAAATGTTCAAACTGACACAAAATATAGATTAAGCAATCGGTTAGTAAAAAACTTATTGTTTAAAACTGTGCTTTAGCCTTTTGAAACTTTGATTTAGAATGAATTGCCGTTTTAGTTAGTTTTGGCCCAATAAAAGTAACTTTAATGAGCCATTATCTTAATTAATTTAAGTTGAGTTTCTATTTATTGTAACATTGTAGTTTAGATTGAATTGTAATCAGTTTTAGTTTTAAGTTTGATAAGCCTGCAACCAATATTGTCCATAAATGTTTTTATTTAAAAAAAAATTGCAATAGCAGTAAATTTAATAACTGGTATTTGAACAATAAGTGTTTTAGCAAAAAACTTTTACTTTTTTTAAGATTATTTGTGACATGCAGTTGTTTTAACACATATTGGATAACATCAGTTATAAAATGATTGCTCTATATTTCTTTAGGGCAAAATGCCTTAAATGCTATAAATAAGCCAAAAATCACATTACAGCCAATTATTACTTACGACTGTTAAGACAAAAATTGCCGATTATAACAGAAATCTTGACAAGACTAAAAAAATCATATGCATACAATTGGTATTTAAAACAGTTCAACGTGTAGAGAATGTAAAATAAATGACAAGACAATCAAACACCTGCTATGTACATGACCGGCACTCTTATTTAATGGAGACTTTATGTTAGGAAGCTACTAGCTTGACTTCAATATATAAGAAAGACCCTTTTAAGCGTTGTATTTGCATACATCAGCCGTAAAGGATGGTTGAATGCGGATGAATAAACAACGGAGTGAGATCACAAAAGGACTAATAAAGCCAGCATGCAGTAAACTTTAGTTTCTTCTCCAACTCTAAATCTAAAATCCAAAATTTTTTTAGGTCACTAAAGTAAAAAAGTTACTTCTTAGTTATCTTTTTTTTTCTTTTTTTTTCTTTTTATATTTTTGAATCAATTCTGAGAATAAACTGCTAGTGCATGCATCAGTGTCATACATTTTTTATACTGCATTTTACTTATGTTTTAATGCCTAAACATCTGACTGCAACATGTTTAATACAGTAGCGTTAAGAACACATCATTGGATTTGATATAAACGGACAAACCGGACAAAAATGATATATTACTTTAACTTTTTTTGAAAATTGTTTAGAATTAAATATCAAATCATAGATGCTGTATCCTTGACCTTGCCATTTACTTTTCGAGTTAATTGCTTGCAGCGCCAAAATTTAAACAATTTTTCAATAGTGGTGTATAATAGCTGGTACCATAAAATTACTAACTTAAAAATATTTAATTAATTTATGCGACTCATCTATTACCGCAATATCTAAAAATTAAAAACATTCTTGCATGTTACGGTCTGCATTCTCTTTAACTTTAATTGGTAAAGTATCATTTTTTACCTTCTTGCAAGAATTTAATGTACCATTAATATTGTTGAAAATAAACCTGCAAATAACAAAGTAAAGATCTTTTTTAGACTTTTGTCACTTTTTCAAACTTTTAACAACTTAAGAAAAAACAGAAGCGTAGCATCATTTATGTATTAAAATTAAATTGCTAAACATTATATGAAAATAGCGGTGTTACACGTTATTGTATTATATTAGTAATCAATCACAATGTGTTTATGAATCCGCAACTGCAACCGCGGAAATTTTGAAAAAAATTAAACTCAATAAAGTTTAAAAAATAAAGTTAATAAATTATAATTAATAATAATGTATATAAAATGAGCACAATTCACAATTAATCTGCTTTTAAAACATTTTCTATTTTGAAATAATTATGTGTGGTATTAAATTTGATGTTTATTTGTTTTATTATTATTTTAACCTCAATAATTACAGCAAAATAAAAAACTACAATTACAACTACAAGATAAAAGGCTGTTCAAAATAGTTTTTAGAACAGATAAGACTTTTATAGACAACTCAGGAGACTGGAACTAAGGATTATTCCTAATTGAATTGTAATAACATCTAATAATACGAGGAATCATAATGCAGTTTAGATTAGGTTTCTAACAATGCTCTCATTCAATAATTATATATAAATTCACTTAATACCTAAGACTCTCAGAAATAACTACGTATAAGCTCCAATAATATTGCAAATGAAAATTGATTAATTAACCGTTTGTATTTATTTTATCACATACAATTACCAATTATGTAAATTTATTATTTCAATTATAGAAACAGCATTGTTATATTTTTTATGAAAATATTTAAATATTATTCCAAAGACAGAAAAATAAAATAAAACTTTATCATATTCTTTACCCCGGTGCCTCTAATCGAGATGCACTATTATCCTTGATGTAGAATGTAGACCTCCTGGCTTTGACACATTTCCCATTAATCTAGATTTAATACGAAAACATGATGAGCATGAAAGTTGCAGCTAAGTAAAACTAAAAGTAGGAGACAATGTAAACTGAATACCAAATTGAAAATTTATTGTGAAGAATTATAAAGCAATAAATAAATTGAAAGTAGTAACAATGGGAATCAACATTAAAAAAAGTATATAAAACTAAATAGGCAGTCTATTAAATTGTAAACCTAATATTTTAGTGAAGCATTCAAAAGGATATAAATAATATCATAAATATACATTTTATTTCTATAAAATAGAATAATGCTAAATATAATTTTACTTAATCAACATACACGCTTTTAATGTTTTATGATAATTTATTACTAAACATAGTTATAAGTTGCAACAAAATATATTAAATAGCTACCAGATTAATTTTGCATTTATGATATACATACAGTTCAATTTATGGTAAAGTTTGTTTATTAAAATTTAACTTAAATTTATAGCTTGTCCGCGCATTCTCATACGGGCAGTTTTGGTTTTTTTTAATTTATGATTTTATAATTTAATCTTATTTTAAACATTTATCTTGTTACTTAATCGTGATCTGCTGTTGTTTGTTTTGTAGTTACTACCTGAAGGACCGCACTGGAGTAAATTTTGTATTTCTGTATTATTTTTGTATTATTTTAAGTTATTTTTTTAAACGTGCAATAAGTTGTAGAATTATATTTTGCAACAGTTGCGCTATTTGTCATAAAAAGTGCCACTGCGGTACATAAGACAAACTATTGGCGATTCCAAACTTAGGCTTTATAAAAAGACAGTTATACTACATCAAGTATTATAAAGTTTGGTCTGACAAGAAACTGCTGTTAGATAAAGTATTCTATCTAAGAGTCATCTGACAAGTCTGATTTTAGTAATAATTTCAGTACAAATGTTCTGCAAGCTAATTACTAAAAAAAATTATAATCTAGTGTTTTTGGCAACATTTACATTTACGGATTTATGTGTCAATTATTTAGTAAGATTTTATCAACAAAATTAGAAGTTAGTTTCTTGCTTAAAAGATTGCTAAATATATTTATATAAAATGAAATCAGTCTTGAGTCAGACAACTCAAAGAAAATCTCACTATATTAATGAGTAAATTCATTTGCTTCTGACTCCAATTAATTTTTTTAATAATGATTTTTCTTCTATTGCGACTATTACTGCTTGCCTACCTCATATATACATGTGTTACAACTTAAACAAAAAACTAATAAACTTGATATGCTTTCTTTTTTAATTATTTTTGCTTTTACTTTTAAAGTGCATAGACTTTTGTTTATATTTTATTCACAATTTCCTTTTTATAATAATATTTTATTCATTTTTGTTTTCTTTCTAATCATTTTTGTATGTATCTTAATGTTCTTGTTCTTAACTGTTTTTGTGATTGCTTTATTCTATGTTTGCTCTTTTTTTTTTTCTTTTTTATCTCCTAGTTACGCTTTCTAAACTTTCTTTACTTGTTTGTCTTTATTCATTTTGTCATTATGTCTAAACCATCTTATTTGATTTTTTTTTTATTTGGTTTTGTATTAATGACAATTTTGTTTTTGTCATGTTTTTTTTTTTATTTGTTAACACCATCTTTTGTTTTAACTATATTTACTCTCAACATCTTTTTACTTTACGCACCTTGCTAGATTTTCCTTTAGTGTTTTCTCAAAACCCGCTTTTTTTAACATTATTGTTTTAATATTTATGTGTTTTGTTGTTTTTTTTTTATGATGTTATTTTACCTTATCTAAGTCTTTAATTTGTTTTAAATTTTGCTTTAACAGTCATTTATTTTTAAAGAACTTTCATATTTTTTTCTGATAAGACAATATTATTTAGTTTAAAATAAATACGTGGTCTTATGCACTGTAAGCAGGCCTAAATCCAATTTACAAATTATTAAACTTTTTTCCATTATTTACCCAAATTTAATTTTTTTTTTAAATAATAAATTTACTTATTTACTTATAATTCTAACATTGTTTGCTGTTAATTTTTTTGTAAATAATAATGCCACTTCATAGTCTTCTGGTAGCTTTTTTTTGTTTTCAAGCTATTTAGGATATCTTTAGTAAATGTTTTTTACTTTTCTTCCACATGTATTTTATTTCTTCTGGCGTTAGAACCATTATGTCTAGCAGGTTTCTTAACATTAATTTTGCTTATAATAATAATAGTTTATTTTCTTGCCAGTTGGCCTTGAAAAGTATTTACAATTTATATCTAAATAAATATCTATCTTTAACAAAACTTATACTATCATAATTTGTATCAACCTACAAATTACACCACGTGATTATCATAACATCATATAATACCACTTAAACTCTACAGTCTTTATCCGTTTCCTTTCTTCTTTTAATGACGCTTTTCACCCACACTATTGCTCTTTTGTCTTCTTTCAACACATCCTTTCTTTCTATTTGTTTTTCTCTTATCTCAATACATTCTTTTAACATAAGTTCTATTGTTTCATTAGCTTTTCCACACATTCTGCACAATTTGTTTTCCTCATTCATCCAAAGTTTGCAAACTTTTCTTCATTTCCACATCTAAATCTTGCAAGTATTTTTTTTTTTTCGTTTTTGTGTATTTTGAATTATTAAAGTATTTTTAAAAATTATTTTCTATAATTATTGCATATTTCTTATTGTACTTCGATTCATTCACTCTTATTCTTTTCTCTTGTATTTCTATATCACGCATCGTTATTTCTTTTCACACAACTTTTCCACTAATTATTATTATTTCTACTTCTTTACAGTCGTATCCCTTTCCATTGTAATTTTTTTTTTCTGCTTCTATTGTATCATACCTTTCATTCATTTTGTTCTTTTAGACATTGCAAAATGCAAAATTTTGCATTTAGTTTTTTTTTCAATCTGCTCGTTTTTCTGCTTCCACTTTTATTTTATCTTTGTTTACTTTTTCTAATACAATGTATGGTGGAGTTTCCCTATTTAATCCTAGTACCCATCTCCAGTATTTTGCATGTATAACTTCTAATTTATTCTGTTTTTTCCACCCCCAAATTTCCGACGCATAAAGCATCATACTTCTAACTAATCTATCAAACCTTGTTTTTTTTTTTAATTTTTATACATTTAAATTTTTTCCCCTATTCCCCACACCTGTCCTACTACCTTGTTCGTTTTTTTTGTTAAATCATGTGTGTGCTCATTTTTGCTGTTATTTGCACTAAATACATACCCTAAATATTTAAATGATTTTATCTTTTTAATATCTTATCCCTTTCATTTCCAAACTTCTTTCTTATGTCTTCCTTCCCCTTTTCAAAACATTGGTTTCTACTCGCACCAATTTTTTAAAGTATTTTTTGATCTCTTTGTTATGTTTTTTTTTAGTATTTCTCCGTTTCTGCTTCTCTTTGTGTACAATTAGCAAGTTATTTTTTTTTTTTATTATTTTAGTGTCTTAAGAATAGTTTTAGATTTCTTCTGCTGTCTTCTTTTATTTTATCTTCAAACTCTTCTTACGTTACAGTATTATATTATTTTTGTTTTGCGTTAAGTCTTTGTTTTTTTGTTTTGCGTGTACGCATGTCATCTTTATGTTTAAAGATACCTTTTTCAAAGTTTTTTTTGCAATTTCTTCTTTCACGTCTTGTTTTACTATTTTCTCTGTTTTGAGTTTTGCTTATTTATTATAAATAGATTGTTTATAGTTTACTATATTAAATTAAAATACCATTTTAATTAACTCTGTAGATTTAACTTTGCAATTTGGAAGCTACAATAATATTAAAATCTTAGTTCTAGCTTAGTGGCGGAGCTAGGATTTTAGGGCCTTACTGCAAAACATTGAAAAGGGCTCATAGACATAGACAAATTTTACAAAAAAGTACAGTATTGTCATTTATTTAACTTTTATTTTGTAAATTTTAAATTTAGGGGGGGGGGGGCAAGTTTTGAAATAATTGTTTGAGGGCCTCCTATGCTTGTGGGCCTTTCCGCATTGCAAACCCTTGCTTACAGATAGCTCCTACTCTGATCTAGCTAATCACTCTTAAGCTATTTTTTACAAAGATTTTTAATCAGCTAACATTGCTGTAATTTTATTGTAGATTTTATTTTTACTTTTTATTCACAATTTTTCAAAGTATATTAATTTCTGGTATTTAAATTTAGGTTCTATAATTAAGATAATTTATTAATAAAATCTTTATCAATTAATGTAATTAATACTAAAGTAATAAAAAAAATTACACAAATAAAAGATTTAGGTATCATTTTTAATCATAAACTTATACGGGGTGTCCAGAAAAGGTATGAGGTATCAAAAACAAGTCACCTTTTTTTTTTTTTTTAAGTTTTAGACAAAGTTTAGAAAAATTAACTTTTGCGCTGCTGGCACTCTTCTAACCAAAAACAGAAAAATGGTCTCGTAAACAAACAGAACAGCTGCTACTGTGCCATAAATAATCTAAAACAGAAACATAAACAACTACTACATAGTCCAAAAGTTATTGTGTGGGCTGCTATGCCTAGTGAAGGCATCATTGGGCCTTATTTTTTTAAAGACTGGCAAAGACAAGCACTTATGGTAATTAGTGAATGGTATTGCAACATGTTAAAAAACTTTTTGGTTCCTGGTTTTAGAACTGCAGATTTTAATGTAGAAACATGGTTTCAACACAATTGCCACACCTCAAATCAATCACTTGAGATTGTCAATCAATTTTCTTTTGGAAAGTGTGATTGCTCATTAAGGCACTATCAACTGGCCTCCGAAAAGCCGCAATCTTACACACCTTAATTATTTTTTAAGGGAGTATCTTAAAAAAAGTTTATAAAAACAAACCACAAATTCTACTGCAATTGAAGCACAACGTCTAAACCAAAAAAGCCGACGTTTCCAGAGAGATGTGTCTACGCGTGACGACTAATTTTTGGTTTGGTCAGAAGAGTGCAAGCAGCGCGAGAGTTAACATTTAGACAATATAATCTTTAACACTTAATTTTCCAAAACGTTTAAAAAAAAAAATTGATTTGTCCTTTTCTGGACACATGGTATTTGTTGAACATATTAACGTATGTGCGATAAAAACTTTGCAATTTGTATAAATATCCGTGGATTTATCACCTACTTAGTATATACTTTGTGTATTGTGTTTTGGTGCGCTTGTATTAAGAGTATGCTTCCTTAGTTTAGAACCCTGCTTATAAATATTATTATCTCAGTGTTAAACAAACTTTGAGCAATGGTATGCTATTAGGTTTTGTTTTAGACTTGAACAAAGTGCGACGGAAATTTTTACAAAACTTTGGAAAGTCTACTTAGACAAAGTTTTGTCAAAAGTAGTTTAAAGCATATTTAGAAAGAAGATAATCGATTGATAATAACATCTGAATGACAAAAACCGTTTTTTATTTTTTAAATTAATAGTAAGTACAAACTAAATTTAAAAAAAAACTTTAATTACAAATAATGTATTTTTTTTAGGCTAATAATTAATGTCAGCTTATAAAAACATATACTTTTTGAGTTTTTTTTTTATTAAACTCTAAAAAGGCAACGTAAAGCAATTCTAACACGCGAGTGCTGTCGTAACTTTAAAAAACGCAAATGCTCCAGCGTTAAACAAGAGTGTTTATATTTTATATTCTAACTATATAAATTATAGATAAGACTTAAAGCATCATTAACTAATAAATTACGTAATAAAGTTATTAACAATATTCTTGATTTCAATCTTGAAATTTCCAGCTGCGTGGGTTTTACGTGTTTCAATCCAGGTTTATTAGAGTATGTTGAAGTAATCTGCAATATTTTTAATCAAAAAGTTTATTCGTAGCTGCAAATGTGATCACAGTAAATTAAAATTAATTGAACTAAATCAAGATAAAAAAATGCTAAAAGTAATTAATTTAACTGTTTTTTTTAAGTAGTTAACATACATTAGAGTACTTTATGAATAAATAAATAATTAACAAAAATCCTGTATTATTTTTTTTTTGTTATTAATCATGCGACCTGCTGTAAATAAATGATCTTTTTTACAATTATATTCACAACAGATTTAAAATAATTTACTTATCTTATTGATGTTAAAATAGTTACAAAATTAATAAAACAACGTTCATACCCAGTAGTTAATTAAATATTAATATGTAATGTGTAGTCAATGTTTTAATTTTAATAAAAACATTCTATTAAATAAACACATTTTCTATATTTATACTGAGTACGTAAATTAATAATTAGATAATGTTTGCAATCAATTAACTGGTTAAGGACAATAAAACTATTGATTTTATTTTTTCAAAACAAACCACTAGAAAAAATAATTTTATTGCTTAGTTGCTATCTTATTTTTAAAGTAGTTTTCAATACATTTCAGTGATTAGTTTCATGTTATTAAGTTTATCCGAACAGTTTGCATACACAATTTTAACTATTACATTTTAAAGAATTACTAATATATCTACAAGGCAACAGCAAAAATAAACTCAACATTTTTGAATAATTATTTCAATGTGCAACAAAAAATGTATCAACCAACAGTCATATGATTCAACGTTTAACTTCTAGTTTAAAAATACAGGTTCAATATTATAAGTTTTAATATATTTTAAAATTATAGGACAAAGTATTGAAGACTATTAAGGTAAAGCTACACAATTTTTAAGAATTTTAAAAGCATCACAACTAACAGCAACTTTGGTGTTATTCTTATTTGTATATTTAATTTGATAATCAATTTATTTTTTCACAATACATTTAACAAAAATTTAATTAAATTTTAGTCAAATTATAACTAGAAATAAATTCGTTTTGGGTACTTTTAAATGCATGTTATTTGCAAATATAATTTTAATAAATTCATGCATTACTGTTGAGATCCTGTTCACAAAACAACATTTAAACATATTTGTAGCTTAATATTTAATACAACTTTACTTTTATTTTTGTTTGGTTATAGGTTTCTTACTAATTTCTGTTTTGTAGATGCGCAAAAAACAGCAACCGTTGTAGCCAGTTTTGCAAAAGCTAATCCGACAAAGATTTTTATCACAGACAATCACTCTGTATAACATACTAACAATTATATATTGAGACAAAAACAAAAACATTAATATAATTCAGGTATTTGGCAGTTTATTCTTTTTTAATTTAATTTTATCTAAATAGTTATTTAACAAATAGGACAAATTAGCAACATGGATTTATTAAATTTAACTTAACTCCAAATTTGCTTTATTTGAGTATAATCCGTTGTGATTTGTTTCTTAATGTTTGTTTTATTTTATGCTACACTATCTTAATGACATGAAAGTTAGGATTGTTGGGTTAAAAAAGAAAATTTTATACAGAAAATTGTAATTTTTGCAAACATTGAACATTGTTAACTTTTTTGCAATTCTTGTTGATATTTTGCAGCACTCACAATACCATCAATCAATTTAAAGTATTTTTATTCTAATCCTGTCATGCAACTCTAAACTATCACTGTTTTGGAAAATTTTACAATACATTTTGGACAATCCTTGTGATAAGTCTCACATTTAGTAAAAAAATGCGCTTTTAAAGTAATTACCAAGACATACGTTAAATTTTGATTTGTCGCTAAAAACTACTCAGAACTGGTCTTTTCCAAACCAATGTAATTTAGATTTTGCCCATGTGAGTCTGGTTTTTGTTTGTTTTTCCGTCAACAGTGGCTATTTCTTTTTTGTCTAAAATAAAACCTATTTTTAAATAAACTTTTTTCTTGTAATTCAATTATATAAAACTTTTATCTACATTTATGAATATACTGGCAACAAAACTCTCTTGACAGGTGTAATCCAGTTTTCTAATTCTAATTATTTGTAATTTGCTTTAAAGTATTTTGTTGTTTTTTTGAATAGTTTTACTAATATTCTTCTGTTGCGTAATTTTAACAATCGTTTTTAAGCACTTACTTACAAATTTTAAAACTTGTAGAAATACCACTCATTATATTCTCAATATTATTACGGTAAGAAAGCCACAGCCAATTAATTTGACGTTTTGTGTTGCATTAGGCGTTGCATTTACACGGACATTCTAAACACGCCGTGCTTGGAGCAACGTTTTGCGTAGCACAACATGTCAAGTGAAGTGCCATTCTTGGTGCGTGTTGCAAAAAATGTCAACGCGCCAAACACGTCGGCGAGCATTAAGCGTTGCCGCAATTTATTGTGTTGCCTAAAATTTCAACTCGGTGAAAAGTTTATTATAGTTCCGAGCAAGTTTAAACCGTGTTAATATTAAATTAGGACAAAGAAGCTTTACAGAACCAAAATAACTATATGGCATATTTAAATACATAGACGGCAGTGAAGTGCCATGGTAAAATGATTAAGTAAACCACATTAATTCAAAACATTAATGATTTGGTATGTATGCTATTTTATCTTTGGAACATCTTCTTCTTTTGTCAGTATAATTTTTTTTTCAGTTCCTTTCGAAACAAGTTCCGTATTTTTTGCATTATATTTTTAAACATAGTATAAACCAAATAGCTAGCAGCAATAATGATGCAACACGAGCGTTAAGTTGTAGGGGCCGTGTGATTGCTATGCAAGTTAAGACATGCTATGCCAGGTGCGTAGCAAAATTGGGCACCAAGCGCGTTATGTATTAACGCATTTACACACAGTTTTTTTACGAGTTTGGCGTCTACGTTCTAAAACTGTTAAAAAATGTGTCCGTGTGAATAGACTTATTATGTTAGCTTACTTATTTTTTTTTAACAGTTATTTTATACTGATCCATTATTTAGTTGATACAAAAGCTATTTTTTTTGTTAATAAAAATAAGAATTTTGTTTTTTTTATGTTAAATTAATAAACTGTCAAATGCTAAAATTTAAATTTATTATTTATTTTTGTTCTAATATGTAATTGATATGGTTTGTATATTATAAATAATAATACAGTAATTTTTGCCTGTCTACTAAAACTCACTGTTTTGGCTCTAAACTGTAGACCAAAACAACAATTTAAAAGCCCAATGGTTAAAAAAACATTTACGGTATTTGATTAGCTGTAAATCTTGATTTCACATGACGTCATACCTTAAAATCTGAGAGTATTCACAGATTATAATAAATTTTAAAATTTCCGACATCAATGTTTAGGCATGTAAAAAATATTGAGCGTTATTAGTGCCAAAATGCCTTTTTACCTGCCTTTACCAAAACCATATGTTTTGGTCCTAAAATGCGGGCCCTTTGCTTTTACATCTCTCACTCGCTAATTTTTCATTCTAAAGCATTAATAATAAATATTTTTGTAATAACATTAAATGTTTTTGAGTCCTACTTCTTGCAATCACTGCAAATAGTACTAAAGGCTTTACTGTTTTCTATTCATAAGCGTCTATCAAACATGATATTTAAGTAATTTATTTTTTGAGTTTGTGTTTACAATTATTTTTTGATCTAAAGCCGTAGTTGATGTTACATCTCTATGTAATAATTACGATTCTAACTTTATTTTTTTACTATCTACTTACCAATCAATTTGATTGCTACCTCGCTTACCTAATCAATAAAAGTTATTTTTGTAACGTGCGTTATTATCTCCTAATGTATATTTCATTGTCCGAGTTAAAAATAAATTCCGGTGGTATGTTGCATGTCATATGCACATTGGTACAGATGTAATTTGTGTTTTTTTTAGTAATGTAATATGTGGTTATTAATATAAATTTTTTAAAGTTATATAGTGTGTGCTACAAAAGCAAATAATAAATAATAATAATTTTATAATGCAGTTAAAATAGTTTTTTGCCAAAAAGATAACATTTATGTCGGCACGTCTATTGTAGATTGTTTGCTATAATTTATTTAGAAACAAAAGCTTTGAAACTATTATGTGACTAGAATAATATATATACAGTCTCTGCTCACATTATAAAGCTTATTTTATTTGTTGAGTTGACTAATGATTAATAAACAAAAGTAGGCAAGTAAATCCGCTGGTAACCAAACAAAAACTCAATAAAATGTGCTGTACTGCAAAATTGTAAAACTAATTTGCAATAAAATATTAATGCAAATAGCTTTAAAAATATGCAAGAAAGTTTTTTGCTCCAATATAAATGCTAAAATAGATAGTTTTATTCAACTCTTGCTGTTCAATGCAAAATAAATAACACGTTAAAAAAATAAAATAAATAATGACTAAAGATATTTATAATTAATCTTTTATACATGGTATCTGCTAACATGTATCTCAAAAATTGAAGTCAGGTTTTACTGTTTAAAACAAATAAGAAACGCTTAAAAAACTGTGTCCGCAAACCAACACCGTACTTTTTCTTTAAAAAAATATTGAGTACGGTAATAATACCGGAACAGTGAAAAACTAGTATTGTTATTCTTATATATAAAAAAAGGTTAAAGAACAATTACTACAAAATATGTCTTCTAGCCACAAAAATAAAACAATTTATCAAAATCGTTGCAGACAAGATTGTTAAGCAAACTAGATAATTAAGGAACAACAAAGATTTTAAACAAACAGATTTACAATTAATGTAATATTCAATAATTCTCTAAAAAAACTATTAAATATAACAATCCAGCTTTTGTATGCTTCATAGACCTCACACAAGCACTCAATAGAATATAATTAATTGATTTAAAAAAAAATCCCGAAAACAAAACGCATTAACTCCTAACACTATCAAAACAGTTCAAGTTATAAATAGTCGCAACAAAACATGGCTTATAATAAATCAAAAATCAAAAATCACCTCTGCGTTAAACTATCTAGTAAAGGAGACTTATACAATAATGCTTAACAACAACTAAACAAAGCATCAAATTGCCAAATGACTAAGAAAAACAAATTTATGTAGAAAGACAGCAAAGTGCAAATATATAAAACCTGAATCAGACTTATTATAACCTCAGAACCTTTAGAACCATATTTAGTCTTACCTTACAGATCAGAGTACAAAGTGAAGAAATAAATTATGCGCTAGACAAGATTAAAGCGCCGCGATTGGCATTAACACAAGAGATGGCTGGACAGCTAAACATCTGGGTTATAGAAAGCACAGTAGTTGAAAAATAACAGGATTTGTTCTACAATAAGAAAACGAAGAGGATATATCTGAGATTCTATACTCATGGTAGTAACAATATGCCCTAACACTTATTTTTTTATTAGGTCTCAATCGTTATAAAATATGTATCTATTAATCATGTGTGCAAGATTACAAAAAAATCAATTATATATTGCGCAAGTAAGAAAAACTGTTTTCCAATTTAATTAACTGAGCTTTATACGATATATGAATTTTTACGTATTATTTTGTTATGTATCATATATCCATGATTATTTCAGTTATGTGATTTTTACTACTATTCATGGTATATAAGTGTTATTTATTAATTGGAAAACCATTTTCTTGTAATCACTTTATTAATAATTAAGCAACCAATTATTTATCATCTATATTGCATGAGTTTTGATAATGTAAAGTAGTTTCAGCAATTCAACTATATATTCATTTTCATTAACATGTCTATTTGATTGTTCTTTTTAATTTGTATGCAAATAACAACTTATTACAGCTCGTTAATTTAGTGGTTTCAAGCTGAACAAACCGAATAAATAAATATTTTCTTTATTATTCAATATGTATTATAAGTCATGTGTTTAAATTGTAAATAAACATAAACCAATATTATATGTATTATAAGAATTATTGAAACTGTAATTATTTTCAGTTGTAACATTAAAGCATCGCGTTTAACTTAATGTTCACAATTTGCAGTTCACACTTGCAATTTTATACCGGTCATAAATCGGGTCAGTCAATGTTAATACATAGTCTAGTCGATTTTTGTACGGCAATCAAGTACAATCGATTGGGAATTTATACTGAGAATTTATATACAAAACATAAAAAAATGAACCCAGCCCAGCCCGCACGCCTACGCCAGTTTATGATGTATGTGAGTTTATCGTACGTTCAGTTCTACGATTATTTTTTTATAGAGGAAAGATATTATTACTCATCACGCTGATAGTTTACAAAATGTTTAAACAAGAGTTGTGTGATGTTGATAAGCTGTTTACCACACGAACATGAATATTGAAATAATAAATTGATATAATAAAATGTGAAGATAATATCGGTTATATTGAATTATGTATGTTTGTATATACACGTTTATTACCCGTGGAGAATATTTGTTATGTCATAAAAGTCTTTAATCATAACATCATAGCATAAAATTTGATTTGTTTAAAATATTTTTAACTTACTAAACTATGAAATGAAATACATTCTTATATAATATAATTATAAATGACTATTGATTGACTGTCTTTAGATGATTATAATTCAATTTGATAATTACTTTATATTTTTAAAGTTTCTCCTTTTTTTATTCACAGGTCTATTTTCAATGTTATAAAAATTATAAATAACAAAATTAATTCTTTTAAAAAGTTAATAGATGGTTACTTACTTGTTGGAGATAAGGAATGCAAGTTATCAGATGTTGCAATGATGTTCTATAAATATTTTAAAGTGACTCACTTTAAAATATTTATGACATGGTATCAGTTGTTATGCATCACTGTTAACAAATATAAACAAAAACTAGTGCTGCAAGGCGTTGGCCATTGCATCAAATTAACCTGCAGAAAGTATGATGAGAACAGAAATACTATATTTATGATGTTGACATTTCATTCTAAACGGCTTTTAGAAGAAATTAAAAAAACATATAAATATAAGAGCAATTTTATTTTGAACAGACCAGAGCAGGAGAGGGTATATTGAAAAACATACTTTAGTATTTGTTTTCCGTTTTTATAATTCATTAGTAGTCATTTAATTGGTTTATGAAAGTATTTAACTTCTATAAAAAATTCTACATTTTTTTTTAAATTTTTTTGTCGTTTTTTAACTTTGACTTTGACGCATTTTTTGTTTAAAAATTGCTATTTTAACTAAAAAAAAAAAAATTACTAGTAAAATCGATCTAAAGTTTTCCGTAGAATTCTGGTGCCATTTTAAGTCTATATACTGCCTATAAGCCGCAAAAGCCATAAAACCAATTTTATGTTCTCAGTGGGCTGAGCCAAGAGGATCATTTTTTAGATTTTTTAACCCCTAAAATTGACGTATTTTGATGTAAATTAGTTGAAAAATATAAATTTGTTTTGTTTATTTTGGGTCTTAAAGGTCTAAAACTCAAAAAAAAATGTCAATATAAGTTTATTACATAAACTCTTACAAATACACATTTCAAAAGAACTATACACCAAATATTATTAAAATATTGAGTTTTGCAAATAATTCTATATGGAAAATGTGTCGTGCTTATTGAGCGTAGAAAAGTCCATCTAGAAAAAAACCACAATTATTTTACAATTTTTTTTCTTTACTTCAATAAAAAAAAATTATAATTTTTTTGTAGGATTATTTTGATTAAATTTTTTTAAAACTCATTTCAGAAATTTAACAAAGTCATTTTTTGTCGCTTGAACCAACTTTGGGCAATTTTACTCATTGTATCAAGTTTTTGCGCTTGAGGCACAAATTTAGATTTAATCTATCGGCGCTAAAATTTAAAAATATTATTATTTTTGGAATTCAAACAAATTTGCCAAGCGTTTATCAAAATTTGACAAAAAAAACTTTAAGCCTTACCATAATTTATAATATTTTTTGTGAATATAAAAATTTATTTATTTTTAACGCATTATTTGTCTAAAATTTTTTAATTTTTTTTTTCTAGATAAACTTTTCTACGGCCGATAAGCACTATACTAACTATTTTCCATGTAAAATTGTTCTCAGAATTCAAATTTTTATTAATAGTTACTGTATTGTTCTTCTAAGCGCTGCTAAACGTGTATTTGTAGAAGTTTATGTTGAAAAATAAGCTTATTTTTGCATTTTTTAAAGTTTTAGACTTTTAAAATTTGAATACTTAAAACAAATTTATATTATATTAAATTATTATATAACTTATAATTAGATCAAAATTCATCAACTTTGGCGGTTAAAAAAAATACAAACAATGTTACTTTTTGCCACGGCCACCAAAATATTGTTTTTTTGTAGCGTATAAAAAAGTGTAAACTCAAAATGACGCCAGATTTATATAATGACAATTATGTTTTCTAAAAACCATATCCACAAATATAACAAAGCGTCTTAAAAATTTTCGGTTAAAATCTGTAGCATCTTTAAACAAAAATTTCGAAACAATATCTGAATAGAGTAACAATCTCACATAACCTTTTCTGGAGCAAACATGTTGTTGACATAGTTTTAAAAGTATCTAGAAATTTAAGATTTTTTAATAGATGTAAACAGCATATGTATATAAAACTTAGAGAGCAACATCTAAATTTATCTCTTTTAATTTTTATTCAAAAATGACTTAGATACTTTATAACATTGGCGTTTCTCTCTTTCTATAATTATTGTTTACACAAAATACATTACATCTAAACAAATATATACTTGTAGTACAACGCTTGTTAGAAATTATAACAAATATTTATTGACTGTTTAGAGATCAGGAGCAAAACTTTTTTAACCGTACTATTGTCACATAAAATATATTATCAATTTTTTTTTTCAACAGCCTTTAATATCTACACCTGGATATAGGCCTCCCCTAAGTTTATCCAGTTTTTCCTGTCTTGGGCTAATTGGGACTATTTCTTCCATTGTCTTGGTGGTCTTCTTATGCTCCGATTATGCGTTCTTGGTCTCCATTGAAGTATTTGTTTTGTCCATCTGCAATTGTCTTGGCGTGCAATGTGTCTTGCTTATCTCCATTTCTGCGTTGCTATAGTCTCTATAATGTTGTCTACTTTAATTTATTGTCTTATCTCATTGTTTGTAATATGATCTCTTAAATGTATGCCAAGCATTTGTCGTTCTATGGCTTTTTAAATTGATCTGAGTCTATTTGAGTATTTTGGCCGATTTTTTGTTGAGCTCTGCTATAATTTCTTGCAGCCCTTTGACGTTGTGACAAAACAACACAATGTCATCGGCAAAGCTGAGGTGGTTTAAGTATTTGCAGTCAATTTTGATTCCTTTTTTAGCCCAGTCTATTCTTTTAAAGATGTTTTCTATCGCAAGAGTTAAAAGTTTTGGTGAGATGATGTCTCCTTGTCTCACACTTCTTTTAATTGGTATTCTCATAGTTTTCAGATTTTGTCAGTGTTTACTTTCAGGGTTGTTTTATCGTATATGCTTTGTATTAAAAATTTGGATTTGGAGTCTATTCTTGCTTTGTTCATTGCTTGGAAGATTGCCTATAGCTTTACTGAATCAAAAACTTTATTATAATCATTAAAGACAACATGTATAGAGACAATATATTTGTTACATTTTTCTATTATTAATCGAACAAACTGTATATGCTTATTTGTACTAGACCTTGTGGAATCCGGATTGTTTTGATGGTTAGTAATTATCAAATTTGTTTGTAAACCTGTTCGTTATGATTTTAGTGAGTAGTTTATATAGGTGTGCCAAGAGGCTTATGAGACAATAGTTATCAATTATGCGTTTGTCGCCTTTTTTATGTAGTAGAACCATCTGCGCGTTTTGCTAAGTACCAAAAGCTTTTCCCTCTTCAACGCACTTGTTTAGTAGTATTTTTAAGATTTTTAGGGTAGTTGCGCGTCCATGTTTTATCAGTTTAATCGTAATGTCATCTTCCCATTCTTCAATTGTGATAGTGCTAATTGAATTTCATCTGTATTATGACAGGTATTTCCTCAGATCCTACGAAATATAGGTTTTTATAGAAATATTTGACTATCTTTATTATCTCTGCTTTGTTTTCCTGAATGTTTCCATTTTTATTTAAGGAAAGCCGTATAATTTTTATGTTCTTGTTTCTTTTGATAGTTTTTGTTATTAATTCAGTGTTGAAAGCCTTTTCGTTCTCTCTTTTTTTTATAGTTTTGTTTATTTGGGTGTATTCCGCTGTTCATGATTCTTTTTTGTGCCATAAGTTTTTTTGTTTCCGGTTTAATGCGTTTATTCTTGTTTTTGTTTTTTGGTTTATTTATAAAACAGATTTTCTTCACCGATCTCTTGATGTTGGTTTTGATGTTTTTTTTCCAAACTGTCTATGTTTATTTCTTTTAGGTTTTCCACATCTTTCAGTTTATTGTGGAGTTCTTGTTGATACTGGGATGAGTTTTCTTTTATAATTTCTGTAGTAGTAGAGTGACTTTTTTGTTTTATTTTCCAAATTTACTACTTAATAAAATATATAAGCCGCAAATATTTATGGTCAATGTTTACATACTGCTTAAATCTTGTTTTCAATGTGAACAAAACAATGCAAACAAATCTATGTTTGTGAAAGGCAAGCTGTACACGCTCTTTTATAACATTTTGAAAGAGAACTTAATTATGTACATAAAAGTGTTTGTTTTTTCGGTGTCACATTTAACCGTGCTTAGACTAGGCTTAGCTTAGAGCGTTGAATAAAAAGTTGAAGAAAAGGATTGGTTCGAAAACAATACTTTTTTCCATATGCTTTGGTGCATTTAAAAATAGAGTATAGCTCTTTAATTAATGCTTCTACATACATAAATTATTGTACATCTTGTCTATCATACAGAGAACCATTTGGCAATTAGCGAATTTAGCACTTATATTAGTGTTCCGTGCGCTGCAAAACTTAAAGCACAACGCTTACATCCAACATTTCTTGTAGTGCAAAATAATTTTAACATTTTATACAATATCAAGATACGGTTACAAAAACAGGTTGCTATAAGAAATTGCAGTATACTTTGAGAACTAAGTTTCCATTTTTCTAATGTCTACCAACTGTTTTACTGTTGTGATTCTTCTTGGATGTTTTAACGTACAAGGTTAAATACTGCAATAGCAAAAATGAGCAAACCAATTGAATTTTAAAAAGAGTTTGCATAAGTTTAGTCAAGGTACGTCATTGTTATTTGATTTTTTTCTAACGTCTCTAAAAGTAGCAAATTTGTTGTACTTTTGTAGTAAATAAGCTGCAGGACTGTATGCTATATATAAAACTTTTTTCTACATGTAAGTAGGTACATTTTATTTATTTTTATTTATTTACTTTTTTCTTTTGGACTCTCAGTTAGTTCATGTTGTTTGCAGTTTTATACAACGATTGATGTTGTTTATCTGGTAGATTAGTTTTTTATTTAAAACAATAAGCTGCAATGAACGTAATGTACGTTCATTATGCAGGCCAAAGCCTTGGAAACAAGTTATTCTTACAAAACCAAGCATAAGTTACTGCCGATAGACAAACATTTGTCGGCATTCAAGAAGTTTTTAGTTTGTGATATTGTAAAGTTCTATTAAATGTTTGTTATATTTTATTTTATTGTTGATAGTTCTTGGAACAAAGAGCTGCATCTGAATTATCATCCAGCTTGATTATCTTGTTATCCCGTTTATATCGTCTAAATATTTGTCTGTTTTTATATTTTTCTATACTCATTGCAAACAAATGATTATTAAGTTAGCAATGTATATGTAATGATTTAAAGGTTTTTTCTTGAAAATTGTAAAATATAGTCGACTGTTGTTGGGGTTTACAACAATCAATTTATTTGCCAACGTCTTTAAAGAGTTGTATAGAACTTTTTTCTGCCCTTTCATTACATTTTATTTTTATTTTTTTCTGTAGTGTAAAAACTTTTTAATGCAGTTGCTGATTTTGATTGATTATATTTAATAATACAATAATTTATACTACTATTGATTGATTAAAAATTTACATGCAAAGCAAATATCGGTATAAACAGATTACGTAATTTTGGAATTGGTTTAATTTAAATGCAAAGTGTTTGGTCGGTTTTATAATTTAAATATAAAAACATCTCTTTATATTTATGAATGTATTAAGCCATCTATGTCTAAATATAATTATAAATATGTGTGACCTTTATTAAAGCATTTTTTTTTAATTTGTTTTAATTAAGCTCTTGATATTTTTTATTAATATTGTCCTTAATAACAAAAAAAATGGTTTTTATTAATGTATAATTTTTTAATTTAAAAACTACATCAGTGTTAAATGAAATAATTTATATATATAATAATTCATATCTAAAAATAGTGACCGATGATATATTATGATTTTATTGATAAAAAGTAAATTAATTCAGCTATATTGTACTTACATTGTCTTAAATAATTTATGTTGTATTTATGACTCACCTGTAATAAATAAAAACAATTAGATAATTACGTTTACATAATATAGTTAGTAATATTAACAAAGCATTAATAAATTTAATATTGCCCAACTTCTTTATAATATTCCACAATCCTTAATAAAATGTATATTTTTTTTTAATTTATGATTGAAATTTAAATAAAAAATAGTTGTATATTGTATATTATAAACAATAACAATCGGCAATAGTAATAAAAGTATTAAATGAAAAACGTAAACGTCGGTTTACATTAGACAAAGAATGCCAATACCTAACGTATTTTGCAACATTAAAGTGTTTGTTATCTTTGGTTCATTGATGTTTGTAAGAAAAGATAAAAATATTTAAAAAAAACAAATTAATAAAAAAGTATTTTAATCTTTAGCAAATACATGCTTGCAATTTATATTTAAAAATGCAAATAAATCAAAACTGAACAAAAAAATTATATTGTGCAGAAAAGAGTTAGGTTAGGTTAGGTTAATTAACAAACAAGTTTTTAAATCTTTAAAAAACACATGCTTGTAATTTATATTAAAAAATTCAGATGAATCAAAAGTGCCATAAATTTTATATTGTGCAGAAAGGGGCTAAGAAAACTTTTATGTTATTGATTTCCTTTAAGCTTTCTCTGCCATTTAAAAAAAAAAATTAAGCGTTAATTTAAAACAACTTGGTTGCCCAACGTAATACAAAAATTGAAATTATATATTTTAAAAGCTTTTCAATCCCACTGCTGGATTCCAATTACAATCGTTTTTATAAATGACATCATAAAATAAAAATTAATTTTTTTAAGCTTTACAATAACGTTTTTCAAATTCAACGTTAGGTCAGCGGCTCTCACGATGTTACCAGCTTTTCAACATAATGGTCAAAAATGTAAGATTTTTTTATTTTTTAATGACAATTTTGCATTTTTTACATCACAGCTCTTAGGCGGCATTGACATTAGCATTTTGGCTGATTAATTGATTTCCAAATACAGCGTGCAACAGATCGATAGTTACGTTGGCTGGCAAATGGCTACGTCCTGTTAAAACAAAATGTCATTTATTTTATCCTCTTTAATTTTTGAAAAGCTGGCATATTTTGATTATAGCTTAATAAAAAACACAATTTTAAATATAAAAATGCTCATCTTTGGAAAAACAAACTTTTGCCTATTGGGCGAACAGAAAACGCTTCGGGTGGTCATGAGGTTTTATTTCTTGAACTAATTAAATTTTAAAGACTTTGAAACCGATGTCTTTATGCAAAATACTCCTCAAAAAAGTGCAAAAAAATTTCAGTTCCTGAGAACAATGACAGTAGATATTGATGCATGTTCACGCACACTCTGAGCAACAGCATTAATTTTTTTGGCCGAGCGCACTGTGGTGGAACTCGTGTGTCGTTTTGCTATCAAATCGAATCACCTGACGTCATTGTATTTTGCTATAGAAAACAATGCGATACTCATGATCCACTTTTGCAAACTCGCTTCACAAATTGGTCTACAAACTGCATTGAAAGCTTTTCTTTTCTATCAAATTTGTTTCGTAAATTTTTTACCGTTTAAGTAGAAAACTCACCACTTTGGAAATAAGTTTTTATTATTTTTAAATGCCAAACATAAAACTGATTTTCTGTCTACTCATAAATGTCATTAAACTTTTGAAAAACAAAATAAACAGTATTTAAAATTCCAATACATGGCCCATCTTTTAGAAGGCTGATAAATCTTGAGCGTTGATTTTGCATATTGGCTGTTACTTTTTTCATAAAATCATTTTATCTTAAAATTTTGGCAGAACAGTTTTATTTACCCTAAAACTAGATTAAATTTGGGATTTTAGATACAATGTCACGTAAAAGTTAACAAGAACCTTTATCATTATAGGTGTTTATGGGTTGCAAACTTGCGAATTTGTGTTTTCCGTAAGTGAGTAATGATATCATACTGATTTGTGCTCAGATCAGAAGATCTCAATTTAGTTTTAACAATACGCACAATAGTATATTAATTTTTTTTTTGTATTGTGTACAAATACATTCATCTTGAGTAATAATTGCAAAAAAAATATTTTAAATCTCAAAAACAAAGGCATTTAATGAATTCATCTAAAAGTAATATTTTTTTTTAAATGGCACTTTTAATGTTTTTGCGCACAATTGTTGCAGATTTGCTAATGAGTAGTGGTCTATCTTTTAAATGATTTTAATTTTGTTTGTTTGTACCTTTTCTTCAAATTTGTCATGTCCGTAATTGTGTTATAGCTTTATTATCAAAATCAATTTTTTTTAATTTATTTAATTTTCTATTTGGAGAACAAAATAAAACAAGTTATCATTTTAATTTTCTTTAGCAAGTAGTGTAGCACGTGCAAATGTCATACTTAATAATACTAAGCTCTTGCGGCTACCACATCAAGTATATACTGAATACGCTAGAAGATATTTGCCCGGTTTCTCCTGCATGTCTCAAGCCCTAACTAGACTTTAAGCTACGTCTTAAACCGCAAGCTGAGCTTTATTTGTTGAACTAAAGCAAAATCTCACCTTATTTCCGTCAAGCAGAGCTTAAATAAAAGATGCCGATTTTGAGAGCTTAAGCACAAAAACGTAACCTTAATATTGCAATTATATTTTACTAAACTTAAAAAAATTAATTACTATCACTTGTTTTTGTCTACTGTGGTGCATATTAATTTTAATTTTAATCTTTAATAAATTAATTGGCTTTAAAATATTCTAATTATTGTTTTCTCTAAAATTATATTTATGTGACGCACAGATAACCCTAATCTAACAATTTTTGACATTAATATTTTATAATAAACTAATGTCATTAAAAAACTGCATAAATGCATGGTGCAACTCAAACTCAACATGAACTAAGCTTGATTCTGAGCTGAGCTTAGTCAAGTTACGTCTTATGTAATGTTGGAGAAACCGGACGTTAAAGATGTTGCGCAAAACTTTCTTGACTTAATTTTTGAGATACTAAATATATTATTTTTCACAAAATAAGCAAGTTAACCTTGGCAAAATGCACACAATAGGTGTGTTCCATTTGCGCACTTTATGCACCCGGTGCATTTTTACATTTTTCAATATTGCGAGCAACAGCGTCTCACACTTGACAAACGCAAAGAAAATATTTGGCGTTTGTGGGACGTTCTCTATCTTGAAAAACACATAAAAAATGTAAAAAGCGTTTGACAAATAAATTCAAAAATCAATGAATTAGTGCCACCAAGTGCGACTATTTTGTCAAATGGAAAATCTCTATTGTTAGTTTTCCAATCTCATGTTTTCTGTAGCATGCACTGGATTTTTGAAAAATAAAATTGAAATACGTAAGCCTACGCTACGATCGATTTTACAATGCACCAAAACCGGTTATTTTTTTATACTTTGTTTTAGGTATTAGCATACTCTACAAGTTTATTAGCTGATACATATTGAAAAAAAATAAAAACGCAAAAAATTGGTTTCAATCGTTTAGTGTTTTTTTTATTTTCTTGTTCAATATCTTGACAAAAATTGATAATACGTAAAAAAATTATATAAGGTATATTGTATAACGTAAAAAATGCATAAAAAATTACATTGTCACAATTTTTGTACCACGCCGTGAGCCAAAAGCCTTTTATTAAGATGACAAAGAAAGCTCATAAAATATCTTGGTTGAAACTTGAGGTTGAGATAAGCTCTTTTAAACTACTCTTGCACAAATTATTAAAAAAATTGCACTTTTGATTTATTTGCATTTATCCGCCTATTTTTTGAAATTAGTTACTAGACTACAGAGATAAAAAATGTATGATTGCGTTTTATAGTTATAATTGTTATATCTAATTACATCAAGTAAACACTGCGTTTGGCTTTGCTAAATTAATAAATACCGTATCATTCAATAACGTTATAATTATAAGCGTAACATAAAATTTTAATAGCAAAAAACGTGCGCAAACTCACTATTCTTTACTGATTTAATAATGCTGTTATTAATTAAAATGATTAATAAACTATTTTTTATAGTTTTTTGTTTTAAACAATTTTATTTGTGTAAATAGAGTTATAGCATACATATTGATTAAATTGTTAGCTAACGACGGAATACAACATGGAATCTTTAATGAGTTGTATTGTAGTTTGACCTTATATATATTCAAAATCTATAATTGAATCCTAGAAATTGTAATGTCATTTGAAAACTAAATTTATATTAAATTAGACAGCTTTATATAAATAGAATCAATCATGCCAACAATTAATTTCTTATCATAATCAATTGAGCTGGATTAAGTTATATACAGTTGGAACTAGATAATATAAATATTAATAGACAAAGTGTCTTTAATACATATTACGCGGAGGGTTAGCCAGTGTTTCATAATAATATCATGTGTTTTTTGGGTAATAACACGCACTAATAATAATAAAACATCTAGTAAATATACCAACATTGGAAACAGTTGCAAACCATTTAATTAAGAAAGAATTTAATAATCGACAAATTACATTTAAGCCCTAAACATTTAACGGAAAGAAAATAAGAAAAAAGACCACACGTGTTTATCTGGAAACAAATTAACAAAGCAGGATAAGAGCTATAAAAATGTAATTAACTGAAGTGAATCT
The DNA here is from genome assembly GCA_963932245.1 of Tachinus rufipes. Lineage (NCBI taxonomy): Eukaryota > Metazoa > Arthropoda > Insecta > Coleoptera > Staphylinidae > Tachinus > Tachinus rufipes. Next base: position 75,882,709 of record OZ010744.1, read on the forward strand.
CAATTATCTAGTTGATAATGAAAAATTACTGATCTTATCCACAAAATATAAAAACTTAGCAATAAGTTATAATTGCGTTTATTGTTTAGTTAAAAAACATACAGTGTAGCTACTTCACTTTAGTCATTAAAGTTTTCTTTCAAAGTAAAATGTATTTTTTTTCTGGATTGCGTCAATTTAAATCAAACGTAGAAAAGTTCTAAAGCAAAATGTCTATTTTTTTCTGCGTTATATTTATGCAAGGTAAAAGCTTTGATTGTACAATTTGGAACAAAGCAAGTTGATTATTTATACTTTATTATAAAAAATATATAAATATTTTAATTTTTGTTTGTATAATAATCTAACTATGTATTCAATTTAAAGTAATGTTTGCTAATATACCTAATTTTTTTAAAAAGCTTTTCTATAATCTTATTATGCAATATTTATTTAAAAATTATATAAATATACTTTTGTTATATAAATTCCTCTTTCTTAGCATAGCTAATTAAGTTTTATAACTGCAGAAGTAAAGCTTAACCCTTAAAACAGCTTCAAACATTTGCCGCCTAAACTACGCAAAGTCTTAATAATTCTAACTCCCGCAAGTAATGTAATAAAAATGTTTATAGAATGATAATTGCTGACTAACAAGTTAGCCCCTAAGAGATTTTCTTTCTCGCAAAAGTTACCAAGAACTTATCAGACTTGTTAATAACTTACCAATTGAAAGTGTTTGGGTGCGTCTAATTGGAAACAATTTTGTTCTCTATGCTGCTAAAATATTATTAAAAAAAAACATTTTCTTAATTTGATTTTGCAGTTAACTAATCTGGCATTATTTCATTATCCTGGGGTTAGTAGGCTGGAAAATTTTGTATTTCGAAATTAATTAAAACGTGGGCCGTGGTTCTTCGGAATTACGATTATATTGCCTCAATAAATCTTCGAGTAAGTAAGCATACGTTAATACGCAAACAACTCGTAAAGTAGTTTATTCAGCTATAACTTTGTAAATATAAATTTAATAAGTGTTAGTGTGAGTCATTTTTTTTATATATATATGTAGTTTTGATTTTGCCATCATGATTTGTAAATGATTCTTGTAGTAATTATTGTTTAAAATTTATTAAAACGTTTTGTAATACACATTTGAAAAAAAATGCACTATAAAATGTATATACATGTGACTTGCATGGAAGTGCTTGAGTTATAAGAACTCAATAATTCTAAAGTAGTGACGTTTAAAGCATTTAGATACCGATGCAGTTTTAATTCAATATATTCCAAACAAACCCGCAAAGTATCGATTAAAAATGTTTGCTCTTTGTAATGCAAAAACATTTTATACAAACTGAATTAAAATTTATAGTAGTAAATAGCGTAAAAAAATTATTATCAAATAAACCTTTAGATATTGTCATAAAATAATAAAAGGCTCAAATTGCAATTGAGGAGTAGTTAACTGGTATACAAGTTATCTACATGATTTTTCTTTACTGAAGGATAAAATAACGATACTAAAAACCTTGTTATGATATTAAATTATAATCGAACTAAAGATAGCGTTAATACTGTTGATTAACTTTGTAGTTTATATTCAGTATCAAAAACTACTGAACTTGTCCATTTTTTATTTGATTTTAGATAATGCAAGAAATAATGCCTACACACCATTTGATGGAAATAAAAAGAAACTGCAATTGCTGAAGTCTTACTTAGAGTTTCTATCAAAAATAACTTACCAACGCAACAAACCAGCAGAAAACGTAGACGCTGCAGTATTTATGAGCTTTTAAAAAATAAGTTTACATCAATGAGATGTGACACCTGTGACAATTTTGTGTGTAAAGAACACTGTAATATAAACATTGTATGCAAGCATTGTACTAGTGTTAATTTATCTAATAAAAGTTAATTTTAAATTTTTTGTTTTTATTTTTAATAAACGTAAATAATTATTTATTTATTTAAATATTGTTGTGTATTTTTGTTTTGTTTTATATGCATATTTGCAGTGGTAAGTTGTAAGTTCTATTTTTTCTATAGCAATTATAATTTTATGTAACATACAGATTGCTTTAACAATTTTAACATCTCTAAATAGTAATCTAATTAATTTCTGCCATTTAAACATAAGACATGTTTGTTTCGTTTAAAACTAGTTGTCAAAATTCTAATATTGAATAATTGTTATGTTTTATGCATACATTTTTGCCACAATCAAAACAAACTAATGTTGTTCAATTATTTGCTCTAAAATTAGCTTTTACCTCTGCTTTTATCAAATCTTTGCAATTTTTATATTTTTTCATAATAAATTTCAATTAATTTTCTTTAGATATACAAAGTAACCGCCATAAATTCCTGGTTTATTTTATTCTTAAAAACTTTAAACTAAATGTCAAATATTGTCAGTAAAATGTCATAATTTATTAACGCACAAGTGCAATTTCAACCCTCTACTTTAATTAGTCTTGTAGTGATATACAGACAGACATAGTTAAGATTCAACTATGATAAATTTTCAAAAAATTGAGTACTAAGCGGTCATTAACTTTATCACATTCTTATGCCTTATCAATTACAAAAACAGCATTTTTTTAAGCTCTCTAAGAAAACAAGAAAAACTTTTGCAATCTATTGTTACCGGAGATAACTATGGTCTTGTATTATAATTTTCCAAAAAAAATTGGACACAGCGTCAAAGAAACAAAATACAAAAATGCAGCTTTCATAAAATTAATCATTCCATCTGCAGTCTTGTCTTAACCCCTAACAACTACTTTTTGATATCAAAATTAAAAAAAAAACCTTTAGACTAATCAAATTAAACAAAAAATCAACGTTTTAGAAAAATGTTACCCACAGCTTAGCAGCCTGTATACATAGGTGTATTTAGACTGTCTGTAGACTATTTTCACCTAGCGCACGCATAAAAAAGGGTGGTTTTGGAGTAATAGACATATTTATATCAATTTTGGCGTTTTTTAATGTTTTTTTGCATTTTTAGCAAAAATTATGCGTTTTTCCAAAAAATACTTTTATTAAAATTTGTAGAGCGAAAAATTTCCAATCGATATAAGTTATTAAAATTTTTCTATAATTTTTTGTTTTTTTGCTAGAAGACGCGTAAAATAAAATCACGGTTTTGCGCGCTCCGGCGGGCAATGCACGCATTATTAGAAAAATCAAAAGACTTCTGTCAATCGGAAATTTTTTGTTCTAAAATTTTAGTCTTTTATAATTTTTTCAGAATATGCATAGTTTTGGTTGAAAATCTAAAAAAATCAGCAAAAAGTCACAATTGGCGACATTTTTCAACATTCTTTCGCGGAAAATGCTCTCACTATCGGAAAATCCAAATAGCCAACATCAATCGGAAATTTTTTACTTTACAACTTTAATCTTTTGTAATTTTTTACCAAAACGCATAGTATCGGCATTAAGGGAAAAAACTAATTTATCTACTTTATTATCCGCGTTTTCTACTAAAAAAACAAAAAATTATAAAAAAATTTAAATGACCAATATCGATTGCAAATTTTTTGCTCTACAACCTCTAATATAAATAATTTTTAGCCAAAAATAAAAAAAAATACAAGAAACCATTAAAAAACACAAAAATTGATATATATGTATCTATTATTCCAAAACCACCCTTTTTCAAGCGTGTGCTAGGTGAAAATAGTCTTCAGACTGTCCAAATAATCCTAAGTATACAGGTCGCTAAGCTGTAAGTAAAATGTCTTTTAAAAATATCTAATTTGAAAAAACTACGTGGTAGACAAATTTTTAGAGATGGAAACTGCTGTTTTGGAGCATTTTGACAACAAATCTTCAGTAAATTTTTATGAAAGTATATATACTGGCAAGCAAAAACTATGTTTGCAAATTTTAAACTAAAAAAAGCGTTTAATAATTCAACTCTTGACAAATGTTATCAATCTGTCAGTTATTATTCTTCTTCTCGGTGCCGTATCCGCTAGCGAATGTTGGCGATCCATCTGGCTATAATGGTTTTATTGACGGCGGCGCGGAACAATTCCACGGAAGTCTTCCCGTACCACTGTCGCAGATTTTTTACCCAGGAAGTACGTCTTTTTCCCGGTCCCCTATTTCCGGCAATTTTCCCTTGCATAATCAGCTGTAGTAGTTGATATTTTGAGTTGCGCATGATGTGTCCTAGATAAGAAAGTTTTCTTGATGTTTGACATTACTTCTTTATCTTTGTGTATTTTTATCAGGACTTCCTCATTAGTTACTCGATCTACCCAGCTGATCTGTAATATTCTACGGTAAACCCACATCTCAAACGCCTCTATTTTTCTCGATGATGCTTCTGTAAGAGTCCACGCCTCCATTCCGTAAAGTAACACCGAAAAAACGTAACATCTAACCATGCGTATTCTGAGCTTTAAGCTGAGACTGTCAATACATAGCAAGGATCTCATCTTCCGGAAGGCTTCCCGAGCAAGTGCAATTCTGATTTTAATTTCGGCCAAGTGATCCCAGTTCTCATTCATATTGCAGCCCAGATAAGTAATGCGTTGCACTCTTTCAATAGCCGTGTTGTTTGCGTGGAGACCAGTATCAATTAGATTTGTGTTTTTGCTTACGATCATGTATTTTGTTTTGGCTGCATTTAGTTTAAGTCCGTAGTCCTCTCCAGCATCAGCTACTCTGCTTAGTAGTCTATAAAGTCCATCAGGCGTATCAGCGATTAACAAGGTGTCGTCCGCGTACCGTATGTTATTAATTACTACGCCGTTCAATACCATCATCCACATCTTGTAGAGTCTCTTTAAAAAGTTTTTCGGAGTAAACATTAAAGAGAAGTGGTGATAGGATGCAACCTTGTCGTACTCCCCTTCGTATTTCTATTTCGTCGCTGAGGCTGTCCTCTACTCTCACCGTCGCTTTCTGTTGTCAGTACAGGTTAGCAATTATTCTGACGTCCTGATCATCTAAGCCGGTGCTTTTAAGTATATCAAGCATTTTCTGATGTTTTACTTTGTCAAAGGCGCATAGCTATTCTATCCGACTGTGGAATGAAACTGGTGACCGCTTTATAGGTATCTTTCGTTACTATAAAACCTACACCATTCCTGTGATGACTACTGTCCTCACCTGAGTAATACACCTGATGTTCGCCTACCCTGCATGTTCCTGAATTACGCCATCTCATTTCACTGACACCCAAGATTGCAATGTCAAGTGTCTTCATTTCAAGGATGGTGTTATGTATTTTCCCCTGTTCATATAAGCTGCGCACGTTCCATGTGCCTATCTTCTTCTTCATAGCTGACCGGAAAATGTTTAGCACCCCTCCCCCATTTAAGGGAGGCCCGTAACTAGGGGCCATTATTTGATTTGCAGCCATGATGATGAATTTTCCTGGGGATTATCCATACGGATCTTTAATGCAGTGGTATCCCATTGCCTTCTGCATCTCTATGCCGTTGGTCAGTGGCTGACTCATCCGCCTTTAGGGAAGATTTCTCTTTCCATGGACAAAGGGGTGCCCTAACTCTTACTAGCTCATCCACCCGGAGCTGTTGGCCAGCAAGATGGGTCTGCTTATACCGGCAGACGTTCGGTCGACAGAGCCATTTAATTATCTCAAATATTATTTAAATAGTAAATTTTTTGTTTTGTTGTCAAATTTGACAATTTGGTTAGAAAATTAATTAAATATTTTTTATACCTTTTATAAAAAGCAGATAATTTTTCATTTTAAAAGGTTTCTATATCCAACCCATTTCCTATTAATTTATCACAATGGTAGTCTTCTATTTTAATTAAAAAATTAAAGCAATTTCAAATTCAATTTTCTGTCATGTTGCTAACGTAAACAATACCATGGGATGCGCACTGTTATTAGAAAAAGTTGAATCTATAACTTTAGTGTTGGTTCATTCTACTGCGCAGCGCTGCGATAGCTAAAATTTTCAAAATCAGATAGTTGGCTATGACTGACAAATAACAATTATTGTGAGAACAAAGATCTGTCAAGTTTTTTTCATTAAACTGTGTTTTTTGTGTTATATGGATGTGTTGTGTTGTGTTTCTTGTGAACATTATTTATATAATATACACAAAACAATTTTTAGTGAGTATTTAGGTTTACTATCGTTTATTAATTTTAAAGTTAGTATATTTAAAGTATTATTAAAAATAAATAAAAATTATTAATGTATTATATAATAAATAAATAAATAAAAATAGAATGAATAGAATTTGATTTGATTATAATTACTAATTAGGAGACATGTAATGTGTTTATTACATACATTTTTTTTGCTTAATTCAACTATGTAAATTATGTGTAGAAAATATGTGTGCAATGTATAATAAAATTTAAACTTTAATTTAATTAATTTTTATTTTATAAATAATGAATATACAAATATTTTATCTAGTCGATATTAAAATGTAAGTATATGTTTTTTTTTTATTCAAGTTGTAAAATTTAATAATTTATTTAAATAAGTTTGTAAATTTGCTTATTATCTAATATATGTCATCAGTGAATATGTGTGCAAGTCTAATAAATTTAAATTAGACTTGCCTATTAATTCATTGTCCATAAATTTTTAATAAAAAAATTATATATTCCAGAGTTTAAATTTGCCGCGGAATGCAAATTAGTTTCGGTTCATTCCGACGTGATGGCGCAAACGTGGAAACAAGAGAGAGGCTGAGTTGCCGTTCTATATGAATATATGTTCTATGAACAATACTACTATTATTATCGTGTTGCAAACTTTTATAAAACAGCATCTATTTTGCTATGATTAAAAGCCTACATGTTGTTGTGGTTTTATTACTCAGTGTTGATTTTTTCTGCAAAACTTTTCATTTATATTGTTGTGGCAAGAATTATAGCGTCTATTGAAAATAGGCATAGAAAACGTGAAACTGCAAGGAATGTTGATAAAAGCTTTTGTGTTGTACAAAAAGTGTATCAGCGTTACTTGGATACTGGTTTGATAACCAGAAGATCAAGATCTAGGCAAAAAAAATGTCATTACAAACAGAGATGATCGTTTTTTGGTGTCCACAAGTTTGCAAAATAGAACTGCTTTTGCAGTTTATCAACAAAATCAACTCCATAAAGTTAGAGATGTAAATGTTAGTGAATGCACCGTAAGAAGAAGGCTTTGAGCTGTCGGATTGTTTTGTAAAAGAAAGTTTGCCATTTGATAAACCTGCACATTGTTAACTAATAATGAGCTGCCCTGTAAAGAGATTGCAACTTTTTCTTGTTTTGGTCGTCGTAGAAAAACTTAAAGTGTATTTGGTTTCTACTTGGTTACAAGTTCATCTTTACAACGCCGACATTGTGTTGCAAGATTGGCATTTGCCCAAAATCACCAAGCATAAAATAATGAGGACTGGAGCAGAGTACTGTTTTCAGATGAGTTGCGGTTTAGTTTCAATGGATCAGACTGACTGAAAATATGTAAAAACGCGGAGAAATATACGCTTCAATTTGAATTAATAAGCAACTTTCATTTGGCGGTGGGTCGGTTATGATTTAAGCAGAAGTTTCTACCAAAGCACGCACAAAGTCTTTATAGAGAATGATTCCCTGTCAGCTCACCAATACATTATAGAGATTCTCAAAGATCATGTTATGCTCTTCATGACAACTATGAGCAAGCGCAGCAGTTTTATGCAAGATACTGTTAGACCTTACGTAGTTAAGGTTGTCAGAAATTATTTGGATAAAATGAAAATTTTGCTGTTTGATTAGTCAGCTCTCAGCACAATTATGAATCTTATAGAACATGTCTTGGATGAGTTGGGACGACGTATCCAAAAGCATACACCAGCTCCATGAACTGCTCAAAAGCTGAAACAGTTGTTATTGCAGGGATAGAATAATATCGACTAAAATGTGATTCTTAATTTAATTCAAAGTGTTTCTCGTCGACTTTGAGCAGTAATTAATGCAAGATGAAGTAATACTTACTATTCAAACTTTGTCTGAACTGTAATTTTGTGATATTTCCAAAATACGCTATAAAAACAATAAATATGCTTTACAATTTAACATTGAATTTTTAATTTATTGAGCAAAATACAGTACAATTGTTTACAACTTGCTAACATAAGGTTAAAACAAAAAATTCCAAAACTAAGTTATAATTTTAAAGTGAACTCTATTTTTTGCTTGCCAGTGTTTATAGAAATTACTAATTAAGCAATGTAATAAGTGTGTTAAGGTTAACGGGGATTATTTAAAAAAAAAAAACAAAAAAAGGCTTATTTATTTTCTAAGTTTCTTAAACAATAAAATTATCTTACTATTACTGTACTTCTACTCAGAGCTGTAAGGATTTAAAATGCTTAAATTATTTTTTTAGTTTGAATCATTTTGTTGACTTAAATCTTTTGATTTAAATCATTTTTTTTTTATTGATGATTTAAGACTGATTTAAATTATTTTATAATTGATGATTTGTTTTTTTATACTTATTTAAAATATTTAAAAGACTTAAATTAAAAATAATAATTTAATTTAAAAATATCAATGATTTAAATTCAAAATAATGATTTAAATTAATTAAAATGATTTAAATCAATTAAAATGATTAAACCGGGTAATTACCCCCTGAAACATTTTTTGCTTATCAATTTTTATTGTTAAAAATTACCGATATTTCATATTCGAAACAAGTAACATAACCGGTAAATTTTTCCAACGCATTAAAACGTTAGAAATGGTCCTTTTATGTTGTTTTTTGTACTATAAAATATTTATTTATCTTTTTTTTAATTATATATATATATATATATATATATATATATCTCTCATGATGATGGCTGATGAGATTCAGCCGAAACGTCGAGTCCAACTCAAAGAGAAAACGCGGGATAATCCGAAAATAAATTTAAATAAAAAAAAAAATATATATATATATATATACAGGCTGTTTCCTAAATCTTTTGACGTTCTCAGTTTGTAAATATATTTTACATATTTTGATCCAGGGTGAAATTTTGAATACAGCAGTGTATTTTATTTATGTATTTGTAGACAAAAATATTTAAAAAAAAATTATGAATTGTGCAAGAAAAACAATCGTAAATACAGAAATATTTTATTGGCGGCGTTTTTTAAGAATCAGCTTACGCTGTTTCCTAAAAAACGCCGGAAGCAATAATTTTCTTATTTGAAATTTTAGACCCAACAAACTATATATATTCTTAAATGGCAAGAAATAAGCTATTTTTGACGTTCTCAGTTTGTAAATATATTTTACCTGTTTTGAGTAACGATATCCATCATCGTTATTTTAAATGAAACACCCTGTATATTTTTACATATTTTGATTCAGGGTAAAATTCTGCATACAGCAGTGTATTTTATTAATTTATTTTTAGACGGAAATATTAAAAAAAAAATTATAAAATGTGCAAGAAAAACAATCGTAAATACTGAAATATTTTTTCTGGTTGTGTTAGATAAACATGATGATGATTTGCAACTTTCCTGGTATATGTTCTTGGATTTTTCTAACGCTATTAGATTTTTGGTTTTGGGGTTTTTTGTCTTACATTTTTTTACTTGTAAAATAATTTTATTTTTACAACCTTTAGTTTTAGTTCAATATATAAATCGGAGCAATGAGAAAGAGTCGGAGCTTTTAACAAATTTTACTGATTTGTGGTCGGAGTGCTGAGCGATGAGCAACGGTACGATGCTATAATTAGAACAAAGATCTCCGTTGTGTTCGCACAATTAATCTACACCAAAAGATGCACTTTTTACTTTTGAAGAATGATCATAAACAAAAAATCTTTAAAAATACTTTTGAAGAACACATATAAATTTACAATTACCATAGTAAAAACTAAACGTTAGGCTATTAGCAAAAAAACTTACATTCATGTTCAGCTCTTCACTAGCAAACTTTCCAAATACTAAAAATAAATCAAAAAAATTCGGCTTTTGTAATATGACAAGAATATGATCCAGCTGGTGAAATTTTATGAAGCATACATTGCTTTTTGCTAGATTTATAGCATTCAATACAAAATTTTTAACTAAACACAAACAAAGATAAACAAAAAACTCTAATATTATAACTATTAATTAATTACTTTTATTTACTATACTGCCTTCCAAATTTAGAACACACGCATGATTTGACGTGCAAATATTAACATTTTATTTGTAATAAATGTAAATTTTGTTTTTATTTTATTATAAAATTAATAACACATTAGTAAAAAGTAATTAACTAGTATTGAAATTTAAAACAAAACATATTAACAACAATTTAAATATCAATTAGTTAAGTATTATGAATAAATTATTTGAAAAGAAATATCAACTACAGTCAAGTTGTCGCTTATTTAACAGCAAAATTGTTTTTAGTATTATGATTGATTTCGAATAGAAAATCAATACTACAGTAATTAAAAAAGATTTTTACAGTTGAATAACCAAGTTTATTTTGAAAGAACTAATTTAAATATTTTTTTTTGCTTTTCAAAATTTTAATTTACCATGTTTGTTTAATAAATAGATTATTTGCCCTTAGTAATAAAGTAAAATTTTCAGTTAAGTAAATAAGGTTAGTTTGCATTACCTACAAATTTATATATTTTATGGAAGCACTTTAAGTAAAGTTTCTTAAATCAATAGAAGGGTAACCCTTTGATTTAATCTATTCATTTTAAATAAAATTATTCAAAATTCTGTTAAAATGTCCGAGTAATGATTGTTTGTATAGCAATAGAAAAGAGGAATAATAATGAAAAGCTGAATATGTACACACCATTTAAATTTTATTTTAAATCTAGTTGTTCAACTATATGTACAATAAAATATTACTTAGATAACTCTTTTCATGATAATAATTTTATTACAAGTCCGGTTATAATTGCAAAATAAGAGAATATTAAAGTTGATAAACCACAATAATTTTATTTAAAATAATAATTAAAAAATATGAAATATTATAAACTAATACAAAAATATGTGAAACATATAATGCAAATAGTTAGGTATTACACTATTTATTTCTATTTTATAATTATTAATTCTAACAGTGTGGAGACAATAGATGAGTTCTTGTTTTAAATAGCTTATTCCATGTGTTAGTTGTAATGCAATTTAGTTCTCGTGTTGCAAAGTTGGATAATACGGCATTATACTCGTTCATGTTTAAATTACAAAGCACTCAGTTATATTTGCTTTTGATGCATTTGTTTATATTTACTGTTTTGCTATAAAAAAGTTATTGGTGATAATTAACTTAATTATTTCATGTGAATTGTTGCTGTGGTTGGTACGATTGAAACTTCTTCTTGGCGTCAATTGATATAGATTTTGTCATGAACTTAATTTCTCTTTAAGCATTTTTTTTTCTTCTTCTATCATCAAAATTGAATTAATTTTTTAACGTATGTAAAGAATAGTGAAAAATAAGATTTTATAATTAATTTTATTTATTATTTAAAATAACATAAGTAATATTTGATATTTTTGTCCGACCGAGAAGTTTATTATTATTTTTAACACAAATAAAGCATCATTACTGCAGCACCCTGATGTACTTATCTAAGCATGTCTAGTTTCAACTTTAATAAACAGAATAGAAAAGCGAATATAAATCGATATGAAATTTTAATGATGGACATTTCCGACTGAAAAATTTAAACAACTTCCGCTTCAATCCTTTCATTTAAAACCACATGAATAAAAAAACATTTATGAGAACTTGCGTTTTGTTGGGTAAATATTTGACAAAGTATAATTTTACAAATCTTAATATTTTATATCATGTGTAATTTATTACTGAAATGCTTTCATTAAATAAATCAAATTTGACACATCGGCTGTTTGAATAGTTTCAAGGCAATTACGGAAATAGAACGCATTGATCTCTTCGTATTCAAAAAGAAATCGCGCTTTGTTTCATTAAATAATTATTTTTGGAAACCTGTGTGTGCACGAAAATTGGCAGATGTTTACATGTTTTATAAAATATGATATCCAAAAATAAGGAGTAGAGCCGGCTACAGAATAATCGTTTCATACACTGCCTGGATTAAACATGCTACTTTAATAAAAAAAACTTAATATAGAACATAAAAAAGACTAAACAAACTGGTAATTAAATATTTAATATTTTATTGTAATAATCATAAATTATATTTTTGTTTTAGTTTGATATAATATTTTCCAATCAATGAGGAAAATAAATCAATATTATTATAAAGTAACATCAATGTTATAAACAAGGCAGCTTAAGTATAATATACTATATAACAAATGATAAATAAATGCAAAAAATACAAAAATAAATTTCTATTGTTTTTCCAATTAATTAGATGATGTTAAATAATTTGTTGTCTAAAAACAATATTATCATTATCATTATTTTTCACTTTCTTCGTTCAAATTAATATTAAAAAAATAGAAATACCTCAAGCTTAAAACATTAAACGACAAATTATATAAAAAAACTGTTTAATGACTTTATCTAAGTCAAATCTAACTTAATTGTTTAATATAATAGTAACTATAGGGTATATGCTCCAAGTTAGTTCTAATTGCTTGCAATTTGTTATCATTATAATAGTATAAAACTGGAATGATAGTAGTGTATAAAAAAAAGTCTAATATTGGTACAAGCAGTTCAAAAATAGCAGTAAACTCATTCATGTTGAGTCAAAGTGTAGAATACCTCTGAGTGCACAAACTGACAATAATAATTGTTTATTTTTTGCCGTTTGGCCTTGAAAATTCTTATCCTAAGTTAACATAACATAACATTTACCATATAACTTAATTCACTACTAATTTAATATATAATCTTAATAATAGGGTTTACTATTTTCAATTAATTATTTATTAATTCTGTTTCATTTTTTTTTGTTACGGCCATCATTCACTTTATTCCTTTTCCATCTTTTTTCAGTACCTTATTTTTTTTCATTTCTTCTTCTCTCATCTCATTGCATTTTAGCCTGTGTTCTATGCTTTACCTAACTTCTTCACACATCCAACACATTTTTTTTTCTTCCATTTAAAATATGCACACTTTCTCTTCATTTTCACATCTAAATCTTGCAAATTTTTTGTTTTTCCATTTTTTTTATAATTTACATTTTCTAGGTACTTTGGTAGTGAATCCGTTATAATGTGTTCATAACTTGAATTGTACCTAGATTCATTTATACGTGTTTTTTTGCACTTGTATATCTGTATCTCTTATCATAATTTTCTTCTTCATACTTTTATTTATTTTTAATTTTTTTACTTCCTCACTAGCATATTCATTCCTGTTAAAATACTTTTCTTTGCATGTTCTCATTTTTTGTATTTTCCATTCATTTTCTTTTTTAGGCATTTTTGTAATATTTTACATTCATTCCTTTCTCTCACTCTTTTTTTATTCTTTGTTGCTTCTACTCTTAATTTATCTGTTTTAACTTCTTCTATTACAATGTATGCTATGGTCTTTTTGTTTACTCCTAATACCTATCTTCAGGATTTTGTTTGAATAGCCTCTAACTTTTCTTGTTTCTTTTTATCCCCAAATTTTTGCTCCATACAATAACATACTTTTTACTAAACTATCAAACATCCTTTTATTCTCATCCATTCAAATTTTCTTTTACCAATTGTCATATATGTATGTATATAATATTTATTTATATACATATATATATATATATATATATAGGTTTGTTTTAAGTGTATTCGTCCTACATTTCGAGTGAATAAAGCGTTGTATTCCTACACGGTGCGCTACTCCTACGTAGGAGTAACGTTTTGCGTTTAAAGTGGTTTTGTGCTACATTTTTCAGAGATCCGACGGAAGCAAACTTTGTGTTTGTGTAGGACTAACGTCTGCCCCGCGGCAAATTTTTATGTCCCGTTGCGTTTTGTTTGTGCAATAAATTTCAAATGCTGGTTCATGTTATTTTTACAAAGTAAGCTGTTGTTGAAATTTTATTGTTATTTTTTATACAATTTTATAATTGAATGGTTTAGAAATAGAAATGTCTTTATAACATCTCTACTATTTATTATGTAATGCATACATTTGATTATTTATTATTTACAAATAATTTAATATAGCAAATTATTAACTATGTATTACAAACTAATTATTGTCAAGTAATTATTGATAATAGTAGTATTACTAAGATAACATTGCCATAGTAGTATTTAATAACTGCAAATATCCTGACATTAACAATACCGCAGATAAAGTGCGGAAGACAGACGGGTGAAGCATCTTTATCCGTCGGTGAGCATGTTTTAATATTGCACAAGGCTCTTGTGCACTCTGTGCCTTTTTGCAGTTTGTTATTGCGCTGCGCGTTGGTTCGTTGAGTTAGTTATTATTATTAGTTTTAATAATTTATTTAATCTGAATAATCAATATGTATTTATACGGCATATAATATATTTTTATACTGACATTTTAACTTAACTAGAAATTGTTATTTTGTAAGTTTGGTTGATATTGTAAGAGTGTGAGATACATAATTTTATCAATTTTTATCTTTCAATAAAAAATAACGTTTGCAACATTTATATTTTTATTTAGTCGTTTCCTAGCCATTAAAACTCTGATAAAATTTTGATAAAAAATCTAATAACAGTTTGCAACTAACTGCATAATTATAAACAAATCAATTATAATTTTGTTTATATATTTGGCAAAACAATTTACAATTTTAGCAGCTTACAGGTAGCAACATGCAGTTTTAAAAATAATTATCAACAAGTGAAGGATCATGTGTAGCAATGTTTAGCTTATTTTCAGTTATAGTTTAAAACTATAAGCAAATATCTTACTATTTAGTTCTTGTTATCTGAATACCCCCACATTATCAAGACTTTTTTATACTCTTCAAGTATAAATAATTCGCTGAAATATCAAAATTATTGACACAAATAATAAAAACTATTGGATACAAAGTCAATCTTTAAATCATTTTAAAACAATTAATAATTGAATTATTTCAAATCTTAATTGTTGCAATAAGTATATCTTAGAATGTCTGGCGCTAGTTATTATCATAATTACAATGCAATAACCAGATTTGTCATTCTTTAATTATTTATCAAGTGACCTTGTTCTTTTCAAATTAGTACCATCGCTCTATTTTTTGACGGTTATTACTGAATTAAGTAAGTAATGCGACGGATTTCTTAATACCGCCAACTATGATGCATAAAAATTATTAGTTAATCACGTACGTGTATTCACAATCATTTCAGCACTGAATGAAGTTTTTTATTAAATTCTAATTTAGAGCTGATGATTATTAAAAACAAAACTTATTTCAATTTTTTTTATCTGTTTGTCATTGTAATAACAATAATTCATTAATTAAATTTGTTATTTATTAATTATTTATCAATTTATTTAATTTGACAATTTGAAATTATTATTTTGCCGGTTATAAATAAATGCCAGTTTTCATTTTAAATTTTCTGAATTTGTCAGTAATTAATAAATTTCTTTTTATTGGCAGAGCCGAGGGGTTAACAACTAAGTAAAAAAATGTACACCTGATTATGAATACGCGTAATTATTACGTGATTATGTAATGATTACGCGATTATGTAATAATTACGTGATTATGTAATGATTACATGATTATGATTATGATTATGATTATGCCTTGATTATGTGATTATTTAATGAATACTCAATGATTACGTGATTATTTAATGAATACGCAATGATTACGTGATTATTTAATGAAAGCGTAATGATTATATGATCATGTAATGAATACATGATTATTCAATGAATACGTGATTATGAAAATGATTATGTGATTATATAATAATTACATGATTATTCAATAAATACACATTTTTTTAAGATCTTATAACCTATTAAATCTATTAAATCTGCATGCATTAATTATTTTATATATATATAATAATCGGTTTAGAACGTCTTTTGACGTTGTCCGATGCCCGTTTGCCACTCTTTTTTATTATCCCACTGTCCTTCTACTAGGTTTTTTGCAGTCATTGCCGTTTTAATTCCCTGAATCCACCTTTTCTTTGGCCTTCCTTTTTTTCTTCTTTGTTGTGGCACCCATTCCATTGCTTGCCTAGGAAGTCTATTTAAGATCATTCTTTTAACATGTCCGTACCATATTAATTGTCGTTTTTCTAAATCATCATAGACACTCCCTTCTATTCCCATACGCTGTTTAATAATTTCATTCCTAATTCTCTCTATTCTTGATATTCTTGTCGATCTTCTTAAGGCGTCCATCTCTACGGCTTCTATTTTCTTTTTATATCTATCTGTAACTCTCCATGTTTCTGATCCATATAGTAGCTGGTTTTTTATCATGGTATCATATATGTAGTATTTGTTTTTATTTGTGATATCTTCACTCCAGAGAATTCCGTTCAGACATTCTATTGTTTTTTTGGCTTGTGTTATTTTAGCTTTTTTGTCCTTTTCGTCAGATCCGGTATTGTCAAATATTGTGCCCAGGTATTTATATTCATTACATGCCGCTATCTCTTCGTTATTTTCTAAGATTAAATTAATTATTTTATACCGATCATAAAATTATTTTGATAATGTTTAATATTAATATATTATTATAATACTTATGTTTTATAATAATCTTCAATAAAGTACTTACTGCAATTTCTTATAGATAATAAGAAACATAAACTAAAAATATACTATATATATATATATGTAGATTAGAAAAAATCCACCACCAAGAATAAAAATGTGATTTATTACATTAAAAAATAAACATAAAAATCTTTTCAACAAAAATAATAACAATACATAATAAAATTTGTACCACTGAATAATTATATTCGACTGAAGTAGGTTTTTATTTTAATATAATAAATAAATATTTGCACACACACACACATGCCAAGGGTTGTATAAAAACACCTGTAAAATTGTCTGGGAATAAATCTCTAGCGGCACAATTAGATACGGATAGGACACGACTGAATTTACCATGCGAATATAAATGATTCCATAAAACCAATATTTGATTATGTGAATATGCGTAATCAACATTTGATTATTTGAATACGAGTAATCAATATTTGATTATTTGAATGCGCGTGTTTTAATATTTGATTATACTATTTATTACAAGATTATGTAATGATTACGTGATTATATAATGATTACTTGATTATGTAATGATTACAAATATTACGTAATTATTATTTGATTCTGTAAATATTACTTTTATTTTGTACACTGATTACGAAAGTTGTTAACCCTTCGGGCAGAGCCCACTTATTTTAATTTAAAGATACAAATTTATTATCTTTGCAATACTTGCAATTTATTTATTAAATTTAATTTTTACAAACTCAAATAACAGTTAAAGATTAAACTAAAATTTATACAGTATATTTTGAAAGCATTAAGATTAGACCGATGATCTTCAGTTATAAGGCGATTGAACGATTTTTTATAAAAAAGCAAAATAAAATAGATGACAAATAAAATGCCGGTTATAGTAATATTTTGAGTTGTCTCTATTAAATACTATAATAAAATGCCAATGAAAAGCACTAGCAACCACTAGCATCAAAACTAGAATAAATAAAAACGCGTTTGCTTGCCAAATACATCAATTGATAGATTTAAAAATAGCAAATCCAGTGATATGTAGTTGAAAAAAAATTGTGATTAATAGCTAATTATAAATAATCAAACGAAAGACTGGTTTGCCATCTAGTTGCAATTATTAATACTAAAATGTCCGCATTAATCGGTATCATTTTTGCATTTATGCAATTGGCAGTCATTTCGCGGCTATAACGATTTTGAATCGCCAATAAATTATGAAATGAATTAATAATTTATTCAAAATTTTGAATAAATTATTAATTCATTTCATAATTTATTGGCGATTCAAAATCGTTATAGCCGCGAAATGACTGCCAATTGCATAAATGCAAAAATGATACCGATTAATGCGGACATTTTAGTATTAATAATTGCAACTAGATGGCAAACCAGTCTTTCGTTTGATTATTTATAATATCAATTGTGTTCATAAGCACAGAAATATTTATTCAAAATTGTCTTCGCTATCATGCGATGCCGTGGTCGTACAAGGCATACTGACGAGGTTTGTAGAACCGAAACAATTGTCTATGCTTGACCCTTGGCCGCTGTGATTCGATTGACTGATTTTGAATAAATTATTAATTCATTTCATAATAGCTAATTGGCAAATATTGCTATTTTGGTGCTAAAATTCACTTTACTACTTTACTTCTACAAGTAAAACCATACTATAAAAAACTTTCTGACTTATGTACAGATTATTTGGGTCACCAAAATATTTTACTTATACATTCTCACTCTTACAGTCTACATTCTTATTTTCACATTTTTATTTTGAAATTTGTATTCTCATTCTCACATTCTTACATTATCACTCTCACATTCTCACTTTTACATTTTTATTCTTACAATTAAATTCTCACTCTCACAATTTTACTTTTATATTCTCATCACCACATTCTCAAACTTACTCACTATTACATTTTTATTCTTACTGTTAAAGTTTCACTCTTACATTCTCACTCTCAAATTCTTACGTTTACATTCTCACATTTTCATTCTCACTCTTACATTTTTACGCTCACATTCTCACTCTCACATTCTTACTTTTACATTCTTGCTTTCACATTCTCACTCTCATATTCTTACACTCACATTCTCACTCTCACATGTTCACTCTCACACTGTCACTTTTACATTCTTACTCTTACATTTTTACATTATCACTCACACATTCTCACCTTTACATTCTCAAACTCACTTTATTTTTACATTTGCATTCTTACTGTCACATTTTCACTTTCGCATTTTTACTCTTACCATCTCACTCTCACATTCTCGTTCTAACACTTTTATTCTCACTATCACTCTCACATTCTTACTCTCACATTCTCACTTTTACATTCTCACTCTTACATTCTCACTCTCACATCTTCACTCTCATATTCTCATTCTTACTCTCAATTTTTTACTTTTACATTCTCACTTTTATATTCTCACTGTCACTTTCTTACTATCACATTCTCACTCTCACATTCTCACTCTCACAATCTCACTCTTACAATCTACATTATTTTGTTTACATTTTTACTTTCTTGTTCTCATTCTCACATTATCACTCTCACATTCTCACTCTTACATTTTTACTTACTGTTACATTTTCACTCTTACATTCTCACTCTCACATTCTCACATTATCACTCTTACAATCTCACTCTTACATTTTCATCCTTACTGTTAAATTTTCACTCTTACATTCTACTCTCAAATTCTTACTTTTACATTCTGACATTCTCATTCTCACTCTTACATTCTCACTCTCATATTTTCACTGTCACTTTTTTACTATCACATTCTCACTCTCAGATTCTCACTCTCACAATCTCACTCTTACAATCAACATTCTTTTTTTCACATTTTTACTTTCTCTATTTGACTCTCACATTATCATTTTCACATTATCACTCTCACATTATCACTCTCACATTTTCATTCTTACATTTTTATTCTTACTGTTACATTTTCACTCTTACTTTCTCACTTTTACATTCTCACTCTCACATTCTCACATTATCACTCTCACAATATTACTCTTACATTTTCATTCTTACTGTTAAATTTTCACTCTTACATTCTCACTTGCAAATTCTTACTTTTACATTCTCACATTCTCATTCTCACTCATACATTCTCACTCTCATATTCTCACTGTCACTTTCTTACTATCACATTCTCACTCTCACATTCTCACTCTCACAATCTCACTCTTACAATCTACATTATTTTTTTCACATTTTTACTTTCTCTATTTTACTCTCACATTATCACTCTCACATTATCACTCTCACATTCTTACTCTTACATTTTTATTCTTACTGTTACATTTTCACTCTTACATACTCACTCTCACATTCTCACTCTTACATTCTCACTCTTACATTCTTACACTCACATTATCACTCTCACATTTGCAATCTTACATTTTCATTCTTACTGCTACATTTTTACTCTTACATTTTCATTCTTACTGTTACATTTTTACTCTCACATTCTCACTCTTACATTTTTACATTATCACTCCCACATTCTTACTCATACATTTTTACATTATCACTCTCACAGTCTCACTCTTACATTTTCATTCATACTGTTACATTTCACTTTTACATAGTCACTCTCACATTCTCATTCTTACATTCTTACTCTCACATTCTCATTCTTACATTTTTGCTCTCTCATTCTCACACTCACATTCTCACACTATTGCTCTCACATTCCCATTCTTACATTCTCACTCTCACATTCTCACACTCACATTCTCACATTATCAATCTCACATTCTCACTCTTACATTTTCATTCTTACTGTTACATTTTCACTCTCACATACTAACTCTCACATTTTTTCTCTTACATTCTAAATCTCACATTCGCACTCTTACATTTTCACTCTCACATTTTCACTCTCATATTCTCATTTTAATATTTTTACTCTTACATTCACATTCTCACTCTCAAATTCTTACTCTCACATTTTCACTTTTATATTCTTACTCTAACATTTTCTCTATTTTAACATTTTCATTACTCTTACATTTTTACTACTTTTCATACTCTTACATTCTTACTATTCTCACTACTTTCACATTCTCAATATTCTTACATTTTTACTATTTTTACATTCTTACTGTTCTTACATTCTCTCTCCACTCATATTATCAATACTCTTACTTTTACTTTTACTAATAACTACTCTCACATTTTCCCAAATCTTATACTCTTACTACACTTACAATTTTACAACTGTTTTTGCTCTTACATTTTTACTACTTTTACTATTCTCACTATTCTCATATTTTCACTACTCTCATATTCAAACTACTTTCACATTCTCTCTACTCTCAAATTCTTACTACTTCCACAACTTTCACATTTTTACTACCTTCACTACACTCACATTATCACTATTAATTCTTAAACTTTTCCTACTCTCACATTCTCACTACTATCACACTTTTACTATTCTCACATTTTTTTAATTTTTACATTTTCTCTACACTTACATTTTTACTTCTCTCACATTCTCACTGCTCTCACATCTCATTAATCTCAAATTCTATTTACTTTTATATTCTCATTACTCTCACATTTTAGTTACTCTTACATTCTCATTATTTTCATTACTTTTAAGTTTTATTTTTTTTTTCAATTTCACTAGTTTTACTACACTTACATTCTTACTATTCTGATTATCGTTTTACTTTCACTACTCCCACATTATCACTATTCTCACATTTTCCCTACTGTCATATTCACAATATTTTCAGATTCTCACTATTCTCACATTCTCACTACTTTTTTTCACTACTCTCACATTTTTAGTATAATTATATTCTCTCTACTCTCACATTCTCACTACTTTCACAACTTTTACATTTTCACTATTTTTACAAATCTTTTATTTTCACTACTCTCACATTTTTATTACTATCATTATCTTACTATTCTCACATTCTTTCTATTTTTACATTCGCACTATCACATTATCACTATTTACAGTATTCTCATATTTCAATACTCGCAGCTTTTTTTACTTTAACACTCTTACTACTCTCACATTTTCACTAATTTCACATACTTACTACTTTTACATGTATAATACTTTCACATTCTCACATTGTCATTACTTTTACATTTTTAATGTAAAAAACATTCTCACTACTTTTACATTCACTACTCTCATATTCTCACTAGTCTAAAATTCTAATTACATTCACATTCCAACAACTTTTCAATTTTTACTACTCTCACATTTTAACTATTCTCACATTCTTATTACTCTCACATTCTCACTATTCTTATATTCTCACTACTCTCACATTCTTAATACTCTCACATTTTTACATTTCCTACAATTTCTCTTGTTTCACATTCTCACTACTTTTACATTTTCACAACTCTCACATTGTCACTATTCTCACATTCTCCTTACTCTCGTTCTCACTACATTCACATTCTTATTATTCTCACGTTCTCACATTTTATCTATTTTACATTCTTTCTACACTTACATTCTCACTTCTCTCATATTCTCACTACTCTCACATTCTCACGAATTTCACATTTAGACTACTCTCAAATTCTCATTACTCTCACATGTTAGTTACTCTTACATTCTTATTATTCTCACTACTCTTTTGTTCTTACTTTTCTTACGTTCTCACTAGTTACCACTCTCACATTTTTACTATTCTTACATTTTCTCTACATTTACATTTTCACTACTCTCACATTGTCAGTATTTTCACATTTTCATTATTCTCACAATCTCACTATTTTCATATTCTCACTATTCTCACTATTCTCACACTCTCACTATTTTCACACTTACTATTCTCACACTCTCACTATTCTCACACTCTCATTATTCCCAGACTCTCACTATTCTCACACTCTCACTATTCTCACACTCTTACTATTCTCACATTCTCACTATTCTCACAATCTCACTAAACTCACATTTTTACTACTCTTATATTCTTACTATTCTCAAAAACTTTCTACTATCACATTCTTACTAATCTCACATTGTCACTATTTTCAATATTTTCACATATTCCCTACACTGACTGAAAGTGATTGAGAATGTAAAAGTTCTCACTACTCTTATATTCTCACTACTCTTACATTCTTACTACTCAGACAATCTCATTTTTCTCACATTTTTACTACTTTCACATTCTCACAATTTTACTATTCTTACATTTTCACTACTTTAGCGATTTCACTATACTCACTACTCTCACAATGTCACTACTTTCACATTCTCATTATTCTCACATTCTCACTACTTTTACTACTTTTACTACTCTTACTGCTCACATTTTCATACACCCATACGTACATACATTATATAATATCATTTTGACATAAAAACAATACTTTTCTAGTAAGTAGCATTACATTAGAAAAGTAAAAAATGCTTTTGAATTAAGAAAAAGAAGAAAATTGGCAATAATATTTATATCAAAGCAACTAAATAAAGTGTTATGCAGTGGTTATGTACTTGTAATCTTATATTACAGTTTTTCTAATTTACATTTTAGTAATAACACTTGTATAATATATATTATATCACCCACATGTTAATTTTATTAAAATGGATGCTTTGTTCATCTAGTTTTTGTCGTCGTTTTAATTGTAATAAATGTGCAGCTGTTGACTAATAAGATTTTGTAGAGCTCCATTTACTAACCTGATAGTAATTATAAAACAATTGAAAATAAATGATATGGTTAAATTATTTTCAATATATTTTGCACATTATTTTAATTTTAAAATTGGCATAATTATTGCAATGTCCGTTAGAATAAGTTAACACACAATATACATATTATCAGTTGAAAAGAATAAATTCCACGTCCTAAACAAACATCTGGATAAGATTTAAATAACTTTCTTATTCCATGTTACTTGCTCGACCCTCACAGCAGGCGGTATCTATACGTATCTATAAGCCCGCAGGCTGATTTTTGTGTGTTAAGATATAAAGTGTAATGCTCCTACATTCAAATGTAGGAAGACAACACATACGATTATATATAAAAATTGTAGGACGAATACACTTCTTACATCTATATATATATATATATATATATATATAAATATATATATATATATTCATATATATATATATATATATATAGATGTCTAAAGGGGTTTAGTCCTACATTTGTATAGAAGTTATAGTCCTACATGATTTGTGTAGCCCGATACCCCTTTAGATCTTAACACACAAAAATATGCCTGCGGGCATATATATTCTCATATATATCCCCTGCTGTGCGACCGTACCGTAAATTTTTTTGTTCAAATGTTTCAATAGAATACAGTTTACTTGTTATATTCATTTAAATATTATTACGTTTATATTAATTTATTTAATACATTTTCTAGTACAGAGTATTTATTAAAAAAAAAATACTTTTTATTAAAAATGCCTTTTGTAATATTCATATTAATTAAATTGCTTACGTTTTTCTTATTAAAAGTTGTGCCTTACCTTCGGTTACCGGCTGGTCTAACCTTGTATGCTATTGTAACTTATTACAATAGGACCAAATAATATTTGAAAACAACAATAATAATATTTATAATAACTACATTTTTAATTATAAAGGTTCATAAGCGTACATATCACAACGTTAATGACAGTCTTTAAAACTGTAACAAAATCCTGAGATTATTTTACAAAATTAAAGATAAGTGCAAATTCTGTAGAAAATTATGTAAAGTCTATAAATAATTTAAGCAAATTGTTTATAAAAATGTTCAGTACAATAAATAAAGTTAACTAAATTTAATGCATTATTAGCTGACTTGAAGCTTAATTTGAAATATATGTAAATTACTATAATTATAAAAGTATTATAATTTATATTTGCTTTGCTTTTGTTTTGTGTTTAGATTTTGTGGCATAGTAATCTAAATTTCATTTTGTTTCAGTTGTAAAAACTATTTTTTTATATTAAATAAGGTTGGTTAATTATAATGCAATTCTTAAGTTATTAAACTTTATTATAAGAAAATTATAAAAATATTACACATAAAGTTACAATGATTTATATTTCTACTGTAAAAACGCCTTGATGTGGACATTGTTATGTGTTTAAATTTTGTATGATTTTTTTAGTAAAAATGTGAGAGTAGTGAAGACGTGAAAGTAGTGAGAATGTGATACTAGTAAGAATGTGTGAAGAGTAGGAATGTGAATGTAGTGAGAATGTAAAAGTTGTGAGAAAGTAAGAGTAGTGACAATGTAAAAGTAGTGAAAATTTAAAAATAGTAAAAATGTGAGAATAGTGAGAATGGGAGAAAAGTGAGAATGTAAAAATAATAAGAACGTAAAAGTAGTAGAATGTGAAAAAATACAGAATGTGTGTAGTGAAGATGTAAAAGTAGTGAGAATATAAGTGTAGTAAAAAAGTGAGATAAGTAAGAATTTGAAAATATTAAAAATTTAAGAATAGTTATAAGGTAAAACAAGTGAAATTGTAAAAATAGTGAAAATGTAAGAGTAATGAGAATGAGTAAGTAATAAGAATGTAAAAATAGTGAAATTGTGAGAAAAGTAACAATGTGAGAGTAGTAAGAATGTGAGAGTAAAGAAAATGTGAGAATAGTAAGAAGATGAGAGTAATAACATTGTGAGAGTGATAAGAATGTGAAATTAAAGAAAATGTGAGAATAGTAAGAAGGTGAAAACGTGAGAGTAATAACAATGTAAGAGTAGTAAGAATGTAAGATTAGTGAGAGCGTGAAGGTTGTAAAACTGTAAGAATAGTGAAAATATGAGAGTATTGACAAAGTAAAAATAGTGAGAATGTAAAAATAGTAAAAATTCAAAAGTAGTGAGATTGTAAGAGTGGTAAGAATGTGAGAGTAGTAAACATGTGATTGAAGTAAGAATGTGAAAATAGTGAAAGGTAAAAGATGCGACAATTTGAGATTAATGACGGTAGTGAGAATGTGAGAGTAGAAACAATGTGAAAATGTAAAAGTAATTAGAATGTAAGAGTAGTGACATTGCAAAAATAGTAAGATTAGTGAGAATGTGAAAGTAGTGACAGTATGAAAGTAGTGAGATTGTAAAAATAGTGAGAATAGTAAAAATATGAAAGTAGTAACAGTAATAAAAATGTAAAAATAGTGAGTATGTAAGCATAAAGAGAATGTGAAAGTAGTGAAAATGTGAAAGAAGCAACAATGTTAGAGTAGTGTGAGTAGTACAAATGTAAAAATAAAGTAATAGTAAAACAAATAAGAATGTAAGAATGTGGAAATAGTAAAAAATAAAAGATGCGACAATGTGAGAGTATTGACAATAGTGAGAATGTAAGAGTAGAAAAAATGTAAAAGTAGTAAAACGTAAAACAGGTATAAATGTGAGAATAATGAGAATAATAAAAATGTGAGAGTAGTGAGAGCAGTGAGAATGTGAGAGTAGTACGATTGTAAGAGTAGAAAAATAGTATTCATAATAAGAATGAAAAACAGTAATATTGCAAAAATAGCAAAAATGTGAATGTAGTGATAATGTGAGAATAGCAAGAATGTTAACGTAGAGAGAATTTGAAAGTTAAAACTATAAGTAAGGAGAGTAGTAAGAATGTGAGAAAAGTGAGAATATGGTAGAAGCTACAATGTGAGTGTAAAAGTAGTGAGATTGTGAGAGTAAAGAGATAGTGAGAGTAGTATAAATGTGAGAGTAGTAAAATGAGAAAAAAATAATAAATTAAAAATAATGAAAATAAAAAAATAGTAAAAATGTAAGATTAGTGAGAAAGTAATAGTAGTAATTTTTACATTTTTTTTTTCACATTTTACTACTTTTATATTTTTATTATTTTATTATTCTCACAATAATAATAATAATAATAGTAATAAAAATTGTTTTTAATTTTGTAATTTTACAAAAAAAAGCAAAGTTTATCACAATGATGATCTTCCATTTAACCTAATTTTAACATTTAATTTGAAACATATAAATAAAATTTAACAAAAGGGTTCTTTCTGATTTTTTGATGGCTGACTATCATTTTCTATTTTCCAGTTATTTTACAGTATTTCATCAAAAATTGTAGCCTATTACTTCACTAGATTATTACTGGGATTTCCTTATTTATAGAGAACATTTGCCAGCCCTGATCCCTAGCACGAAAGAGGTTTAGCGCGCGTGCGGCTCAGAACATCTAAGGGCATCACAAACCTGTTAAAAACTCACTTTTAAGTTAGCAGTTTTGTTCGTTATTGGAATTAACCAGACAGAATCAAGAAAAAGCTCTCAATATGTCATTTCTAAAATTTTACTATTCTTACACTGTCACTAATCTAACATTCTTACTATTCTCACATTCTCAATACTTTTACAAAATTAATACTTTCATATTCTCACTACTTTTTTATTGCCGCTTCACTCACATTTTGCTACTCTAAAATTTTTACTCTTTTTACAATTTTATTATTCTCACATACTATTACATTCTCATTACTTTTAAGTTTTTACTTTTCTCATATTCTTACTACTTTTACTATTTTTTTACTCTCAAAATTTCACTACTCTTACATTGTAGCTTCTCCCACATTGTTACTATTTTTACTACTCTTACAGTCTTACTACTCTCACATTTTAACTACTCATACACTCTCACTAATTTCACATTATTACTGTTTTCTAATTTTTACTACTCTCACATTCTTACTAATCTCACTATTCTCAAATTGACACTATTCTAACATTCTTACTATTTTTACATTCTCAACTCTTTCACATTTTTTCTATTTTTTGATACTCTTATTACATTTACGTTTTTACTACTTTCACATTCTACTACTCTCACATTTTTACTTTTCTCACATTTTTACTACTTTACATTTTCTTTATTCTCAGATACTCACTATTCCTACATTCTCACTACTCTCACATTCTTACTACTCTTGCATTTTTTAAACTGTTACATTCTCACTATTTTTACATTTTTACTATTTTCACATTATCTATGTTCTCTCATTCTTACTATTGTCACATTCTTTTTACATTTACTATCTTTCTATTCTTACAATCTCACTACTTTCACATTGTCGTTTCTCTCACATTCTCACTACTCCCACATTCTTACTACTCATACATTCTCATTATTATCACGTTGTTACTACTCTTATAGTTTTACTATTCTCACTATCTAACTGCTCTCACATTGTAGCTTTTTTCACATTTTCAATATTTTCAAGTTTTTACTAATCTTATATTCTCACTATTCTTACATTGTTAGTACTCTTACAATCCCACTACTCTTAAATTATCACTTTTCTCAAATTCTCACTACTTTTACATTCTTACTTCATTCATATTTTTACTATTTTCACATAATCACTGTTTTCTCATTCTTACTACTCTTACATTTTTACTATGCTCACTATTCTCACATTGTCACTATTCTAACATTATTATTCTCACATTTTTATTACTTATTGTGAATCTTACTACTCTCACATATTTTTTTTTACTCTTACATTCTTTCTACATTCACATTCTCACTACTCTCAAATTCTCACTACATTCACATTCTTACTACTCTCACGTTCTTACCACTTTTACATTTTCACTATTCTCACATTTTCACTACTCTCATATTGTCGCTTCTCTCCCACTACTTTCAAATTCTCACTATTTTTACATTTTCATTACTCTCACATTGTCACTACTCTCATATTCTCACATACCCTCTACTCTTACATTGTTGCTTATATTACATTCTCATACTTTTTTATTCCCACATTCTCACTATTCTCACATTTTCACTAACTTCATATTCTCACTATTCCCATATTTTTACTACTCTCACTATACCACTACTCTCACATTATCGCTTTTGTCACATTTTTACTATTCTCTTATTCTTGCAACTCTCACATTCTCACTACTCGCACATTCTCATTACATCATTAATTTCTACTCAACATTCTTACTACTCTCACATTCTACTACATTTTTATTTCTCTCACATTCTCACTAATCTCACATTGTCACGTTTTTCACATTCTAACTACTTTCACATTATCACTACTCTTTAATTTCTTCATTTCATTTTTCACTTTTACATTGTCGCTTCTCTCACATACTCTCTATTCTTTAATTCTTATTACTCATACATTTTTACTCCTTTCACATTCTTACTACTCTAAATATTTTAAACATAAATATTAACATGCTGTGACCGCGAAGGGTTAACAACTTGCGTAATCAGTTTACAAAATAAAAATAATCATTACAGAATCAAATAATAATTACGTAATATTTGTAATAATTACATAATCAAGTAAACTTTATATAATTACGTAATTATTTTATAATCACGTAATCATTACATAATCTTGTAATAAATAGTGTAATTAAATATTAAAACACGCGTATTCAAATAATCAAATATTGATTACGCGTACTCAAATAATCAAATGTTTAATACTCGTATTCAAATAATCAAATAATGATTACGCGTGTTCAAAAAAATAAATGTTGAGTACACAAATTCACATAATCAAATATTTATTTTATTTATTATATTTATTTTATGGAATCATATATTCGCATGGTAAATTCAGTCGTGTCCAATCTGTATCTAATTGTGCCGCTAGAGATTTATTTATTAGACAATTTCACTGGTGTTTTTATATAACCCTTGTCATGTGCATGTGCAGTTGTTTAATTATTATATTAAAATAAATACCTACTTCAGTCGAATATAATTTTTCACTGATACAAATTGTATTATGTATTGTTATTATTTTTGTTGAAAAGATTTTTATATGTTTATTTTTATTTATTTTTTAATATAATAAATCACATTTTTATTCTTGGTTGTGGATTTTTTCTAATCTACATAAAACATGATTAAACATCAAAATAGGTATATTTTTAGTTTATGTTCTTATTATATAAAAGAAATTGTAGTAAGTACTTTATTGAAGATTATTATAAAACATAAGTATTATAATAATATATTAATATTAAGCATCAAAATAATTTTATAATTTATATAAAATAATTAATGCATGCAATTTAGAATTATAAAATCTTAAACAAGTGTGTACTTATTGAATAATCATGTATTCATTATATAATCACATAATCATTTTCATAATCACGTAATCAATGCATAATCATAATCATAATCATGTAATCATTACATAACTACGTAATTATTACATAATCACGTAATCATTACATATTCACGTAACATTTTGTTCATTTGTACATTTTTTTACTTAGTTGTTAACCCATCGTGTGATCGTTACTTTTATAACTTCAAATCTGTCTTTAATATTGTAATCCGCATATTAAAAACCTCATGTTTTCATCATCAACTTTATAACCTGCATACTTTAAAATTTTTGTTTACTTAATTAAATCTAAACATTTTGTACATTTTATTTTCTACGCCGTTTTGTAGGAGTAATTTAATATTACGTATTTTATAAAACAATTATAGTTGTAATTGAAATTAAACAACAAATTTTTCTTTAATAAGTTTATTTTTATGATTTTTTCCAACTTATAGTACTACAATAAGATATAAAAATAATTATCATTTAGGTCATATTTGTCGATGTTGTATTAAGCTTTAAACAGCCAAGAAATAATTAATTAAATGTACGCATAATTTAAATAATATTTGCATCCACTGCGATAAAATGTCTGCATTTTTCTTATTATTTCCTACACAATTTGTATTTGTAAAGATAAGTTGTAAAAACGAATTCCATTTACATGTAAACGCACGTGTACATTTTTATAGGGCCATAAATCTTAACCCACTTTAATCACTGACTTTAGAGCTACACGGGCAAGAGACCCGTTCAAGTTATTGATCCCAAAAATGTAGCGCAAAACCATATAAGTCGCAGAACTATAATCCTACGTAGGAGGAAAATCTCATGGTGGACTACTCCAGAATAGACGTAACTAATGTAGGACGAAAGTACTTAAAATAAACCTATATATATATATATATATATATATATATATATATATATATATATATATATATATATATATAGTTATTGTAAAGAATGTATTTTATTTATTTTATTTTATCATGTTTAGTTTTTATTATTATTAAGTTTCTTTGTAAGAATTTATCCTTATTAAGTCAGTTAATAAATGTATTTCAACACGAGTGGATGTTATAAAAAATAATCGTCCCCGGTCGTATCAAATTGAAATGAAAAATGGAAAAAAATATGATAGGAATAGGAGATATTTAGCCATTATCCCAACAGAGTCTAGCAACACTGAAGTTGATGTTCAAGATGAAAGCGTATCTGATAACTATATTAGCTTAGAAGATACATTTAATTATATACCACCCACTCACACAAGTAGTAGACGCGAAATTAAAATACCAGACAGATTTATGTCAATGTAAATAAATTAGAAGTTATTTTGTATATATATAGAGAATAAAATTGTTTAAGTTTATACATTTAATAAACTTATGCAACAATTTGAAGGGAAGATGTCATATATGTATGTATATAATATTTATTTACATACATATATATTTTTTGTAAAGAATGTATTTTATTTATTATATTTTATCATGTTTAGTTTTTATTATATGTGAAGTTTCTTTGTAAGAATTTATCCTTATTAAGTCAGTTAATAAATGTATTTCAACACAAGTGGATGTTATAAATGAATTAAGAACCTCGCGGACCACTACACCAATTTCCTATACTTGTCCTACCGCTTTATTTGCTTTTCTTGTCATATTTTTTATGTGTTCATTTTTACTATTGGTTGTACAAAAAACATATCTTAGATATTTAAATGTTTTTACATTTTCAGTTTCTTTCCCATCCCATTTCCAATTTTCTACTCTACGCCTTCTTCTCCCTTTTCTAAAAGTCATTTTTATTTTGTTTTATTTACATTCACTTTTGTAAAGTAATATTTGGTAACAATATTACTTTAATAAAATACTTAAATTAAATAACAAATTATTTAATATTTTAAAAAAAAATTATCTTTTCTGACAAACAACATAAAAATTCAAAATTTACATTTTTTTGTTATCTTAGTTACCAATTCAAATAACCACGCTTGCTTATCAAATAAATACAAAAATAATGTATAACTAAAAACAAGCTACACTACTCCCTTCAAAGATAAAAAACTAAAAAGGAAACAAAAACCATTAACCACTAAAATAAACACAATGATTAAATGAAACAGTCTTTTTAGTTTTGTTAAAATTTCTAATAACAACAGTAGTAGACTTAATATAGATTTAAAAGTTAAAATTGAAGACAACTCTAAATAAGCTGGTTTTAATCAATCAATTGGAACCGAGTCTTGTTTGTCATTAAGTTGAATTATAAAAACTTTGATAATCTAGAAATAACTAAAAAAAATCCGAAAAAAGTTGGTTTCAAAATTTTTTTAACAAGGTCATTTCGAATAAAAACATGTGAACAATTTGTTACATCAGGATTTACGAAAGAATTTTGTTTAGTAAATCTTGTCTGACAAGGTATCAGCACATTCATAGTTTATTTTAGTTTTGTCAAAAATAACGGTAAATTTTAATATGTTGGTGTAACATGATCATTAAACTTCAGATAATGACTAAGCAAGTTTAAAGACGGTCTATAAACAAATTCTGATGGTGTATGGTTTAAAAAAAAATTAATAATTGATCTAAGACTTAAAACAATTAGAGGTAAAGAATAAACCCAATTAGGTGATAACTTTGACTTTTTAATAGATAATTTAATTTGCTTCAGTTAATCTGTTACATTGTGGATGATATAAAGTAATATATTTGTGATCAAAACCTATTAGTTTTCTAAATTGGTTCCAAAAATTTGAATGAAATTGTTTTCTACGATCTGTTATTACAGGTTTTGGTACTTTAAAACGGGAAACCCAAATATTCAAAAATTCTTTAGCAGCACTGACAACAGTATTATCATATAATGGAATGGCTTTAGGCCATCTAGTAAAGCGATCAATACAAACCCTGAAATAACGATATCCGTTACAATTAGGTAAAGATCTTATGAAATCGATATGAACAATTTTAAAACGAAACTTAGGTGAATTAAAATTTTAGATTGGACTTTTAGTATGTCTATGCGTCTTGACTTTTTGGCAATCAATACAAAATTTTACGACATTTGCAATGTCAATTTTCATATTTGGCCAAACATAGTTCATAGAAACAAGTTTTTGTGTTGTTTTAGTTTCTGGATGTGATAGAGAATGGAATTTGTTAACAATTGTGCGTAATAATTTTGAAATAAAAGGACGTACCATGTTATAAAAAACATCGCAAATAATTGATTGCAAGAAATTTGGTAATTGTCGTGGTTTCAATACTAAGCCTATATTGTTTGAATTAAGTAGGTTATGTAACTCTTTATTGATGAGCTGTAAGTCGTTTAATTAATTCAGAGAATCTACTATTTTATTTATATCAACTCTAGGTAAAGCATCTGCAACTTTATTCGAGGGTCCTTTAACATATCGGATATCTGAAGTGAATTGAGAAATAAAAGCTACATTTCTCATTTTTTGTAATGAGTAATGAGTGGAATTTTGTTTGAATGCTGAGATTAATGGTTTATGATTTGTTTAAATTAAAAAAAATGTTTTTCAATTAAATAACAAAATTTCTTAACGGTTAAAAAAATTGCCTGTTTTAGAGAAAGTTTTTGAAAATTATGATATTGGTTGTTGAGTACTATCAGTAAATGTTTGTTGTAGAACTGCTCCTGCTGCAAAATCTGAAGCATTAACCATGATACTAATCTCATTGAATTGAACGCTTGCTTAAAACTTGTATAATCTTAACAAACGCGTCAGTGGTTGAATGAGTCCAAGGTAAATTTTTGGAGTCTTGATTGTTTGTTGCAAAATTATTAAGTGGAGTAAGAATATTAGCACTTGATTTTAAAAAACGATGGTAAAAATTGAAAACGATGTGTTGTTGGTTGAGGATAATTTAAAATTGCCTTAATTGTTTTGTGCAGAAATAATACTTGATGATACAATTGTATGGCTTAAAGAAGTAATATCATCAACACCAAATTTGCATTTATCAGGATTAATTCTAATACCATTGTTATTTAATCGTTCAAAAATTTGTTTTAAATGTGTAAAGTGTTTGTCAATATATTTTTGAAAT
Source organism: Tachinus rufipes (assembly GCA_963932245.1). Classification (NCBI taxonomy): domain Eukaryota; kingdom Metazoa; phylum Arthropoda; class Insecta; order Coleoptera; family Staphylinidae; genus Tachinus; species Tachinus rufipes. Next base: position 75,916,507 of record OZ010744.1, read on the forward strand.
GTTTGAGCAGCATTTCTGAAACCAAAACCCATTCTTAGATATTCAATTAAGTCAAAAAGTGTCGTAATTGCTGTTTTTGAAATATTTTTTGGATCTATTGGAATTTGATAATAAGCTTTAATAAGATCAATTTTAGAAAAAAAATTGCAATTGTAATAATTTTTTGTAAAATTTTGAATATGTAAGATTGGATAGCAACCAAGTTTAGAGATTTTATTTAAAGCTAATGAACCATCTGAATTTGGCACCAAATGTAAAGGTAAAGACCATTACCATTAGAAGGTTTGAAGAAAACAAAGTCTAATAATTTTTGAAATTTCAATTTTGCTATTTCAATTTTTTCTTGTAAAAGGCGTCTGGGACTAAAAAATATAGGTGATTCTTCAGTTGTCATGCAGTGAGTTATATTGTGTTTAACTTTAATATTTAATTGAAATAGTAAAGTTAAATTTGGAAAAAGTTTTAATAGTTTGTTATAAAGATCTAAATTCTTATTAAGTAAAATTGGAGAAATTTTAGAAATATTTGATAATACACCAATGCAAAAGCTGAAAAATCTAGAATCTATCAACTTGTTATTATTTAGATCAACTATCAAGTAATAGTGTCTCAGGGAATCCGCACCGATAATTGGATTTCATATTTTTGCTAAGATAAAACGCTAAGACAAAATTTTATTTAGGTTTAAGTTAATTTTAATAGTTTGATATTCATAAAATTGGATATGTAAACCATTTGTTGCTAAAAGAATCAATAGATTTAGTTTGAATTTTAACAAATTGTTTTTGATAGCTATAATACAAACTGCTGCACTTGTGTCGATTAAAAATTTGTGTCTTGTATCTATATTAAAATAATAAAATAAGCAATTAGGTAAAACCTCCAATGAAGCAGTCTCAACTTCAATTGGAATTACGAGTTTTTTTATTTAAAAGAACATTGTTTTACACATTTTTTTGCTTTGTTTATAAAATTGTAATAATACCAACACATGTTGATCCAATCTCAAAATTTGTATCTCAATGAATTTTGTTTGGTCTTTTTTGAAATTGTATTTATAGAAATAATTGTTGAAATTTTAACAATTTTATCGTCTACTTTTCTTACTGTTAGTTAGTAACGTTTGTAAAAACAGTTCTTTTAAAATGTTATCGTCTAGTCTTTTGGTACCAAGAAGTTGCATTAATTTACAAAGAAACTGTGATGGTGTTTCATCACCAGTTTTTTGTCAGTCAAAAATTGTTTTAATGTTTTCAGTTCGAAAATTGAAGTTTGCAAAATTAACTTGGTTTTAAGTTTTTTAAGAGGAGACTCAAATAAAAGTTTAATAATTAAATTGCAAATTTCAGTAGCAACTTCCGGGGCCAAAAATAAAACTACTAATTCAATTTTTTCAGACAAAACTCGATGCCGAGAGAAAGTAGTTTTAAGTTGCGCAATTCTGGGTCAACAACCTAAAATTGTGGAATTTTAAAATTAATCGTTTGATGTCTAAAACTTTTGATGGTGGGTCATGTGTGTCCGCAGTATCATTAACCATTGTGTTAAATTAAAAAATTGGTTAATGATTAATAAAATTGAGCAAAGGAATAATAGTGAGGCGTGGTAACAAAAATAATGTATAAATAAAAATTAATCAAATGACATATGTCATTTATTTTTAATAAAATAAAATAATAATGATACCTCACCAATTACGATAAGTGTTTATGAAAATTTTATTGAGTCCTAATAATCCTTATCTAGCAAAATTTTTGCAATTTTTGATCGTTATTTTGTTTTATATCCGTTGGGCTCCGCAAATCCTCCTTTTTTTTCTCTTCGAGCGCTTAGGCAATTAAAATCCTCCTTTTTTCCTTTGTCGGGGTCATATTTGGTTACAATATTACTTAAATAAAATACTTTAATTAAATATCAAATTATTTAATATTTAAAAAAAATAATATCTTTTTTGACAAAACATTAAAAATTCAAAATTCACATTTTTTTGTTATCATCTTTTTTATTTTCGCGTTTTACAGCTATTTTACATTGCCTCAGAAGTCTTACGACTTGTATGAAGGGGGTTGATGGGACCAACGGCTTATTAGGTGACTTCCGAATCAACCTGGTGAATAATGGGCAAAGTTATTATTTTAGTCATACTCGAGGATTGAACCCCGGACTGTTAGCGTGCTACGCTAACGCTCTATAACTGAGCTATCTCACCGTTACCAATTCAAATAACCCCGCTTGCTTATCAAATAAATACAAAAATAATGTATAAATTAAAACTCGCTACATTTTCAATTTTTTTTTATTAAAATACTTATCCAGGCATCTAAACATTTTATGCAATTTCGTCTGCATAAGCCAGCAACCACACTTTCTCTCTGTTTACTACCACCTCACCCGTTTGCGTCTTACATTACATTTACGTCTTTTTTTTTAATCTTTCGTTTGTATATTTTTTTTTTATATCTCTGCTATAAATCTTTGCTGCGCCATTCTTTCTATTTTCAATTTTTTGTTATCTTTTTGTAGTATTTCCCTTCTTATTCCTGTTAAGATGCCTTCTTTTGCTCTTTTCATTTTTTTTTCTTCAATATCTGGTTAGGTTTTTTCTCTAAACTTATTAGGCATTTGATTTTTTTATGTTTCACTACTTTTTTTTTCTATCTATGTTTCCACTATTCCAATTACATCAAATTTTCTTATGTATTTCCAAAAATGTTCACGTTGACTGCCAGTTAAAAGTTTTACTTTTAGCTACAGAAATAAGATTGTATACGAGTATTTAACAAATTCTACATAAAGATTTAGAAATAAAAAAATTTCTGCTATGCTATCACAAAGAGCTTATTTTTAAACTACAAACAAAAATTCCGACAATATTATCTAATTCTTGCAGTATGTTGTACTCATTGTCTAGTATTTGCTGCATTGAAGACTTGTCGATCAAGTGCCAATTTTCAAATTTTATAGCTGCTGCTTCCGAATTTTTATCATAAAAACCGTAAATGTAATAGATATTTCTCTTGCTTTGTAATGTGCTTTACTGTTTGACATACAAGTACATTTTTAAAGTAACGTACACAATTTGAATCAAATACCATTTTGGCTGCCTTGGTATTTAACTAAAACAGGTCACTTCTTTATTGGTCGCTTTGGAAAAAAATACTAAACTTTGGTTTTAATTTTATTTTACCTCATCTACACGAAGGTGTTGTGATTTTTCATTTTGGTACGTACTAATATGACAAAACAATAAAAATTAATTTTTACATATATTACAAGTTAACAAAGTTTATTTTATAACTATTTGTTTTAATACTTGTATAAATTCAGTTTAAGCATCGTAGCCAAATTAATACATAAACTTTTTTTATTTATTTTATTTTTGAATTTGTTTTGTATAATATTGATAAATGAAACATTATTAAACATGTTGGTCTAATACAAACAAAACTTATTTTTGAATCTTGATTTATAAGTTTGAACTGAAAACTGTAAAAACATGTAAATTCATTGATCTTTAGTTAATTTATTTTTTATAGCTGAGATAAAGTAAACTACATAACTCGTTCACATACACATAAAATTAGTTTATTACATAAAACAAAAAAGGTTCATGCATAATATTTGCCAAACAATGTAAAATAAACTCTTGTGATATATACGCATACCCTTCTACTTTAATACAATGAAAGTGATATTATAGTCATATATTATTTTAAATCATAAATTATTTAGATATAATATTAATAATGTTGTTTAGATAAAGGGGTATAAGTGCTAACAATATATGAGTAATAACAATAAATCGATAAATAAATAGCACAGAAGTGCCCATTATAAATTTATTGGGTCTAATTTATGTTGGGTCTGAACTAACCTTACATATATCTCCCGACCTTTTCGACAAACAGAAAAATAAAATAGAACTTATTTATGTGTTGAAAATTGTATACAATATATATTTCTGATTGAATTAAATTAGTAGTAGTATATAAATTAAAACGTTTGCAAATTTTATGTTTTAAAACACCATTTAGTTTTTTGAGTGCACACAGAAAATCCATATGCGAAACTATATATCACTATATAGAGAAATGAAGTAACCACGATAATGTCCGACGCCCAATGCTATCTCCCAGCGTAAACCATTTGAAATATTTTCGTTTTCCTTTTATCGGGAATAAAAGGTTGATTTTTTATTTTGTTATGTTGCCGCCTCCAACATCAAAAGGTGTTTACAATAGCAATATCCATTATATTCCAATGGAATTTAGAAAATATAAAGTGCGCATCTTTTTTTAAAGTAAACGTTAAGGTAATTATTTAAACATATTTAGCTTAAAACGTTATTTTTAGTTTAATTATAATTTATTACTGTTTATTCATTGGCCAATGTGTTAGTTTTAAATAATAGAACTTGTGTTTGTTTATTTTTAATTCTTATGGTGTCGACTATTTTAGAATTATGGATATATTTTGCAAAACTAATCAGAGGTAAATTATTCACGAATAATGATTGTCGATGCACCGTAAGAAAACATATTCTGTAATAACTCGGGCTGGCAGGAGCGCAAGTGTTTGTAGAAAACAGGAAGATAAATATTTATTTTCTGTGGTTATTAAAGTGTAATTGAGACAAAAAATAATATGGTAAAATTGATATGGTGTATTCTAAAGATAAATCACGCATATAATAATAATAATAATATTGTAATAATACGAATAATACTTTCAATTCAATTTGCCAATACAGCATAAGAAAAGTAAAAAAATACACCGTAATATTTGTGATAACACATGTTAAAAATCTGTTATATTGTATAGGCTAATTAACAATAAAAAGTGAATTAATTTAACTAACGTTAATTATTAATAAGAATACATAAAAAAATAAATTATAGAAGAGTAATAATTTTATATTTAAATTGGTTTGTATTGGTACAAGAATAAAATATATCGATTTCATGACAGATTAAATTATACAAATTTTACATAGAGCAAAGTGGAAATTTGGAATATATGTTAGTATTACATACTGGAATATAAAAACAAGGATGTTGTCTGCACACTGACAAAACCCAAAATTGTAACATAGACAATATATCAGAGTTGTTATATCTCTTGTGTTGATTGGGTTGGTTGTAGATGTTATTATATAAAACTCTTTTATCACTTTAATATTATTTATTATTAATTAATTCTTCACTTGAGCCTTGCGGCTCAAGCTCAGAGCTACCGCTCTTTTCATTTTAGAATCAGACTAAGACTAACTTAAAAACTACAAGTTACGTATTTATACTAGCTAAATATCTCGGTCAACGCGACCTTTATTCTCAAACAGATAACACATGTTTAGTATTGTTTAGGAATAAAGATAATAAATATGACAGGATACAGTCGGAACATAACATTACACCCCCCTTATTGAAAAATTTTAATGTAATGAAAATTTTAAACTTGAGATATGCAACTATATTAATATTACATAAAATAAACACTAAAATCTATAAATAAAAATTGACTAAACTACATTTAATAAAAATTAATTAAACTACATTTACATACTAAAATTCTAAAGTTACACAAATTTAAATCACTAATGGTCCTCTGTCTATATACGATTTAATATTCGTTAATGATAAATCATCGCAACACAATATTTTAATAATTCGCACAATTTGCACAATACATACTTTCCTGTTGCATGCTGTGTAGCTTTTATACGCCTTTCTTGAAAACTTCTTATGATGTGTGTTGATATATTCATGGTTACATTTTGCCAATACTTTGTGTTTTAATAAAATAGTAACTTGTGTAAATTTAATTGCTGTTTCAAAACATTTAATAACTTTATTTTTTGTTACATCCAATTTAATTAAATTATCTTTATCTAATCTCATATCATTTATATTATAAAACTTATTTAAATTTATATAGTTTTTTTTTGTCATAATTATTTATTATTTCATTTTTGAAATGTCTTATATTCATAATCATTTTAATATTTTTGCAACTATATTTATATTTCAACTCTTTAATTTTTTTAATATGATCGAGACTGTCACTTTTAGATAATTTAATTTGTTTATTAATTATCACATTTTTATTGGATTTGTAATTTAAAAATGTGCCTACAACTTTCGAGTTATTTTTATTTCTAAATTTTCTGAAGTCTATTAAATCTTGTTTTCCATATCTATTTTCTAAAATCTGTTTAATTTCATCCCAATTTTTCCTGTCTTTTACATTTTTTAACAAATTAAATGCTTCCCCAGAGAATTTGAAGCCATAAATTAATTTCACAAAATTACGTTTTTCGCTAATGTTTAATAAATTTAATGCACATTCGCATTGTGTTAAAAATGTTTGCAATTCGTATTTTATATTATTGGAAAATACTGTAATTAGTTTTAAGAATTCAAATTGAGATAACATTTTAAACTATGTAGGTTTCAAGATTTAAAATATGGAAAAAATGAACCAACAAATATCAACAACAACAATTAATTATATACGTTTACCAAGTTTTTAAACGAGAATGGTGGCATCAAAAATTCATTGTGACGGTGAACGGCAAAATCTATCATGCGGTGGCGGCTAAACGGCAAGGTCTTCTTAATCTTTAAACGTAGCTGGTTTTTCACATTCAACAAAGGCAGTGGCGGAAAAACGGCGAAGACAGAAAATATATTCGTGCGAGCGGCAACACGACAGCGACATTTTATATTCTTCGTAGATGGCGGCAAAACGGTACGGGCAACTGGAAATTCTGTCCGATCCAGCGCTGTCACCAAAATGTTATATCTCTTATGTTGATTGGGTTGGTTGTAGATGTTATTATATAAAACTCTTTTATCACTTTAATATTATTTATTATTAATTAATTCTTCACTTGAGCCTTGCGGCCCAAGCTCAGAGCTACCGCTCTTTTCATTTTAGAATCAGACTAAGACTAACTTAAAAACTACAAGTTACGTATTTATACTAGCTAAATATCTCGGTCAACGCGACCTTTATTCTCAAACAGATAACACATGTTTAGTATTGTTTAGGAATAAAGATAATAAATATGACAGGATACAGTCGGGACATAACAGAGTCATTGATTAAATTATGAATGATTTTATATAAGAACGTTATTTGTCTAGCATGGCGCCTTAATTCCAGTGATTGAAAATCATATAGGGACAACAGTACATCGTAATCCCATTCGTGATCTAAATAAACGCCAGTATCTTTAATCTTGGTACACATTATTGAGTTCCAAATATAAATGAATTCTGCATGTAATAAGTTATACACAATTCTGTATATCTTAGACTCAATTTGAAGCGTGGGTTTTGTTTTGCAATATTAAAATCTTGCTAAAATCAGTTGCTTTACCATAGATAACAATACTGTATGCTATATGAGAGAATATCATAGCATAATAAATACTAATATATTAAGTATTACTGTTACTTTTATTTTATTGTTTTATAAAAGTTGTTAAAAATGAAATTCGATAGATTTTTTCTGTTACTTATCTAAATGTTTAAAATTTTATTTATACGACATATTACATCAAAATATGAAACAGTTTGATTTCTATTCATTTTGAGTTTATTTGATGTAATTGCTGATTTTATTATTGTAAAGTCATTAGCAAACATGATTTATAAATCGAACTTAGCAAAGTTTGACACATCAATTATTAATATTAAAAACATAAATGGACCGATCACTAAATCTTTTACTACTTGAAAGTTTGAATTATATATTCTATCATTAAGTAAATCTCCTTAGCCTTGTACCTCTTCTTGATATTCTATTTAATGTTTCTATACTTAACATTGCATTTAGCGATGTGAAATTTTAATGTAATGCTATTGAATGTTATTCCAAAATAAACTAAGAACGGGCACCTACATTTTTATTTTTGTTAAGTTTTCTATAATGTAATTAGTGCCAGATGCAATTCTATTGATCTGCTAGAGAATTGAGATAGGTTTATAATTACTTGATTTAAAAATTATTTTTCTTGTATATAAACATTGCAGAAATTACTTCACAGTTAAGAGGCCTCTACACCCCTGGTCAGTATAAGAAATTACATGTATACGGGTTCTAAGATAACTAACGCATCAGTTAATATAATTACAATCCGAGAAAGAAAACTTAAACATTTATCCACAATTAGATTGTGGAGTTTTAAGAAAAATGTTCTCATTAATTTGTTATAATGGATAAACTTTGCATATATTTTAATTTTTATTAAAACTTATAAAATTAAAAAAGTATGCAAGCTTTATCTCTCATAACAAATTAATAACAACATTATTCTTAAAACTTCTCCATCCAATCGTAAAAAAATGTTTATGTCTCGGATTGTAATTATGTTAACCGATGCATTAGTTATCTTAGCACCCGTATACATGTACTCATTTTAATAAATAACGTTTTATCCATATTTAGGAAAAAATACCGGCAAATTAAAAAAAAAATGTCTTTTAAATTTTCAGTTCAAAGAAAAACAAATTTTGTTTGTAAAAACTTATTCTTTAGACAATTTTGAAAAAAAGTTTGTTATAATTTTTTTCTAAAAATGCAATCCTGAAAAGTTACAAACGATCAAACAATGTAAATTATTAAAAAAAAAACTGTTTTTTAAAATTTTTAAAATCATAAGGAACAAAATTTGGAAACTTATTCTTTGGACAATTTTGAAAAAAAAAATTTCTAATTTTTTTTTTTTTAAATGCAATCCTGAAAAGTTACCAACAATCAAAAAATGTAAAAAAAACATAAAACCTCGTTTTTATTTATTTTAATGCTTATTACTCGGAAATAGCTTACTGAAAAAATTGAAAAAAAATTACATAATTAGGATTCATGTAGAGGAAGGCATTTTCAGTGGTTTGAGCACAATCAAATTTTCATTCCGTACACTTGACACCTACATGGCTTTATATATAAATAATGTTATAACCAAAAGCTACATACGTTATACGCAGCTTCTTATTGGACAAGATGCAACAACATGTTGCTTTTTGTACTTTCGCTGATAATTTCATTGCAATTTTGTGTCGGCATTTGCAACAATTTTAACATTGATAAAAAAAAAATTATATTATAAAAAAAAGTATTTCTACTTTTGTTTTTAATTTTGTAATAACTTTGACATAACTTTTAATTAAATAATCTTGGAACCATAAATCTAGAATCAATCCAAGATTTAATTTTTGAGTATTAATTTGGGTAAATATCATAAATGTTGCAATATCAAGAAAAAATAAGAACGTTTTGACCAAATTTGGCAAAAACCTTGTTAATCAAAAATTAATATTTGATTAAAATTTAAAAGAAAATGTACAACAGTTTTTTTTTTTAATTATACACTCCCTAACTTAAGATGTATGTATGATAAAAAACCAACAAATCTGATTTTTTGGTAAATTATTTAAAAACACACAAGGTAACCTTCTTTACCGTTCTATTAATCAGCAATTTATCTGGTATTTAAATATTTGTTTCAAAATGCAAAGGCAATAATAGTCTTGGGCTTAAGTAGTTTGTCTTTACCTCCTGTTTTTTTTTGCAACGTTCATAATGGTAGACATTTTTACGTACTCTTACTGTAGGTATAATAACAACTTCAAAGCATTAAAAAATAATAACAAGATAATTGAAAAATTACTAAAAAAACAAAAAATATTAACGTTCAAAAAAACATTTACAAATGATAAATATAAATTGATAATACTACTTGATTCAAGTTATCTCAAATTTTAACCAAATGTTTTGTTTAAATAAAGATAGGTTTTTGGCAAATTTGGTTAACGTTTTTTTATTCCTTCTTGGTGATGCAATTTCCATGTATAATATCTTGTTTGTCTGTATTAATTAATTACATTTTTGTTAAAGAAATATGTGTTTTAATAAACAAATATCATTTTTGTAATCGTTCATAACCGTTAAATTAAAAATGAGAAAAAACAAAATCGGTAACATCAATAAAAAATCCAAAAAGTTCCAGCCGCAATGCTCAATTAAAATGCAAATAAAAAGAATTTATTAAAATAAACGTATTGTTTTATTTATACAAACCGGAAAAAATTGTATATTTTTGTAGTAAACAAAAAATGCTCACCTTAAATACGCAAATGATAATAATTTAATAACAACAAGTGGAAACATTTAAGTTTTTATAATAATTAACTGCAAGCTAAAATCTATGTCAATAATTTAAAAACAATACAAAATAATAATTTTAAGTGTGTATCTAAAAACTACGGTTTACAGATGATTAAGAGCGTAATAAGTTGATTATATTCTAAAAGATACAAGCGTATTTAATCAATGAAATAATTTTGTCATTGATATTTTTTTTTTAATTTTTATAAAACAATATAACAAATTTTGTTAAGTTAGAGGCTTGATTTCAAATTCTATACAATGTTCATATGGCAATAACTAAAGATCAGTGTAACTGTGCAATGCAAAATAACTTTGTAAAAAAAAGTTAAAAAAAATCAAAAAACTGTTTCTATATTTTTTTTATTATAAAAATTTAATAAACTTTTTTTTTAAATAAAATACAATTTATTGTATTTTGTTTTAATAAAATTAATAATTTTTGAGTTATAAGCAATTAGTTTAAAATTTTTGACTTGAATTAATAATTTAAAAACATTTTTCCACAAACATACACATTTATTTTAAGCATACAGATAAAAACAACAACACCACCAAATAACAAAACAATAATTTTAATAACAGTTTGTCAATTGTATCATAAAGCTGTTAAAAGATTTGATATTGCAGTTTAAACATTTATTTTAATTCTAGTTTAATTAAAAAAAAAATTAAATTAAAAAATGTAAAAATATACAGGGTGTAAAAATATATTTAAACAATAGCTTAAAATGTTTAATTTTTTTTTTAGTTAAAGCTATTTAGGTGTTCCAGTAGTTTTGACAAACCTTGTATAAAGCCTTAGACAGCAGCAAAATGAAGTATATAAAAAAGGTAAGTTAAAAGAATTAACCATAAAGACTAACAGAAAAACATGCAAAAATGACATATAGCAAAACATTCCCTTTTGTAGATCTATAAACTATAGTTTTTATCTACAACCAAGACATAAAATACAAGTTTTTTGGTCATTTATAAAATCATAAAAACGTTATTAATATATTAAATTAATCCGCAAGTATTAATAAAAATAAATAATGTTATTAATCTTTTTAACCTTCCAGTGGTAACGCCAGGTGTGTGACACCACGCCAATTGTTATTTGAGTTTTTTTATTTACCTAGAAGAAGTTGATTCTTAATAATTTAGAAGTTAGTACTTTTAATGTGTTTAAATTTGATTGCAAAATTTTAATCGTTGCGTCTAGTAGAAATTATTGCTGTGTTAGACACCGTCGTTACTACTCCCGTTCAAGTTCGGTGTGTTTGAAAGTTTATTTATTTTAACTTTTTTATTAATTTTAATTTAATTAATAATTGCTTTAAGCTGAGAAAGTATTTTTCTATAAATTTATCTTTTTTTAAAACTTAATTACATTATTCTCAGAATACGGTCCACCGAATGTTATTTGAGAGTAATTAGTGTTAAGCTTTATTGTAATCTTTCAATTTTATGTTTTATATTATTGCTTTATTTCTAATCTCTTTATTTCTAGTAAACTCTTTCTAGGAATTTTTAAATACCAAATTTGATATGGTTCATAGGCTGTGTGAGCATAATTCTGGTTCAAACAAAAATGTCACCATGGAAAATTGGTTCACATCAGTGCCTCTGGTTTGAAGTCTACTACAGGAACATAAACTCACCGTCGTTGGCACCATCAGAAAAAATAAAACAAAACTGCCTTTAATTTTTTTTAAAATCATCCCCTGTATCAGCTCGTACTAGCATGTTTGGGTATTCCAATGACTATACTTTAGTTTCATATATACCAAAAAAAAAAGAAAAAATGTATTTTTGGTGTCTACTTTACATCATAATGATTTGAATGAATTTATTTACTATATAAAAACCAAGAGAGGCGTTGACACCGTTAACAAATTATGGGCCTGTTATGATTGTGCCAGAAATACACAAAAATGGCCGATAGTGATTTTTGTTTTATTTTATATGTTGAACATAGCTAGAATTAATTGGTCTATTATATATTCAGCAAATAACCTAGAAATTAAGATTTTAAGACAAACTGTTTTGATAGATTTAGCAAACGGCTTACTACAACCACACTTGGAAGTTCAATCTTCCACGAGGCCTTTCATTTAGGTTACAAGTTGTGTGCAAAACTCAAACTCAATTTTTTTAACAGAATATTATTATTGGAAGATGTTTATATTGTGATAGACCATAAACAGAAAAACAAGGTTTTCTTGTTTCAATTGTAGAAAGCATATGTGTTTACAACATATAACAGCAGTCTGCAAAAACTGCAGGGAAACTTTATTCTGTACCAAATAATTTAACTTTTGTTATTTATTTTAATTATTAATAGTTCAAATTACTATGTTTCTTTTTTTTATTTATTTTTGTAAATTTTTTGTTTTAAAATATTTGATTTGAAGCGTATTATAACAAAATATATATTTTAAGTTTTATTTTATTTTTTTATTAACGTTAGAGAATTGCCTGGTTTAGTCGCTCCGTCCTGTTGGGGTGCTACTAGTAGTATTGTTATGGAAAAATATTAAATCCTATCACATGTACGAGAATATCGGTAAACCTTTTTTTCTAGAAAAAATTTGACACGTACAGCGCTAAATTATAATTGGTTGTTATATGACAAAACGCCAACCAACTCAATATCCAAACAATAAGATATTAGTCATCAGTCTTTTTATATGTTGAACTACATACAATATTTTATCTTCAAGTTTTTGGTTAAAAATTTGAAGTTATATTTAGCAAGTAAAAAATTAATTAAAAACTAATTAAAAACGCCACTTTTTAAAAACTAATTTTGGAGAAACTACTTATCGCATCAAATTTCTACAAATTTGAGGACACCAATTGAACTTTCTTCTACAATGTGTGAAAATTTTATTTAATTATATTCAGGCGTTTTTTTGCTAAGTTTAATTCTGTGAACCATTATAATAGCAAACCATTCTCCCCCCTTAATAAATAATATTTTTATTGCAATTTATTTCTGTCTGTGTTATACTTACAACTATCATAAACAAAAGCCAAACGTAAAAATATTGCAAAAAAAATACAAAAATATGAATGCTGTCTTAGACACCGCCGACACCAAGCAAGCTTAAACAAAATACCTATATATAAATTGTGCATGTAACTATTAATTAGTTTTAACATTTTTTCATTAAATTTACAATAGCCGTAGATAAATATTACAGTAACACACTTGCTATAATAGTTTTAACCTTGGATGATTACAACACTAATTTGCATTGTATACATCAATTTTAAATATAGCAGCATTCATTCTTTAGGGAGTTGTCTGGCTTTTTTTGCTAGTCGAACGAGCTGAGGTCTGAATAGTTTTTAAAATGATATCAGTTGATCTCTTTTTAAAGCTTATCATGGTATAACTGCTGCTCATGACAAGTTTTTAGAGTGCTTTTTAATTTGTTTGTTGTTGTTTGTTTGTGAATGGTTATTGTATGTTATAGCAATGTGCTAATTAAATTAAATAATTTTTTTTTGAGTTAGTACATTGTTTTTAAAATAATAATAACTTTGAAAATATTTATAGTATATATTTAAAGTAGACAACTTACCTTATTATATACTAGTACTCAACTAAGTAAATGACTTCTATTGTTTATTTGGTTTAGGTCTTATATCATTTTTCATTTGTCTTGCATATAGTTATTTATTTGTTTATTGATATTTATGTTTAAATTTGATTTAATATAATTGTTATTAATTGTGTAAATATGTAAGCATTGTTCAAACACAATTTGTTTTTTATACATTATATATTTTTTTTATATTGTACAGTTGTTAATATTTTCCACTGTAGTATTTCCCCAAATGTTTATTGAATACGGTGTGTTTGATAAAAATACTGAGTGGAAAACCATTTTTTTATCAGTACATACTTTTGTAATTTCTATAATGTACCAATACTTTTTGTATGTAAGTTCTATTTGAGATCTTTAGTTAATACTAATCTAGATATTTATTTGAATTTGAATTGATTGAATTATATTAACAATGATCACAGTTAATTAGATGTTTAGTTTATTAAAATAAAGAATTTTATTTATTTTCTTTTTGCTAATTTTATTTTTAATTCTTGTGATTTGTTTTCTGTCTTTTAGGTTTTAGGTATGCAGTAAATAATGTTAAAGCTATTTTTTTTATTATATTAATAATAACTGTTAGAGTCCAGGAAAATTATGGATGCGTAGTTGAGAATGGAACAGCATAATATAGTTTTGTATATGTGCGTAGCATATTAATTCCATCGTTTCTATAAGTAAGAGAACGGAAGTGTTTTGCTTGGGACCTAAATTTTGATTTAATAGGGCTAGTCTAGAATTTAAAGTTCATGGTGGGATTAAAACTTACACCTAAGTATTTACATATTTGGGAAGAGACTACATGTTCTTGGTTCATTTAGATAAAAAGTAAATATTTAAGGATTTTGTAATAGAGAATTAATAGTTGGATTTAAAAAAAATTGCAATTGATGGATAGACTGTTTTAACAATTTAGCGTGAGATACTAGAGTTGTATTGTCTGCGTATTACATAATGTAGGAAATTGAGTTGAAATGAGTTGGGTTAAAACTTTATACATTAAAGCAAAAAACCTACAATAAGGGAGAGAAAGAGAATCTCTGTAAAACAACTTGTTGAAGAGTGAATAAACTAAAATAAATATTACCTTTTTGACCTTAAAGAGTTTCTTCTTTTAAAAAGAAAACTATTATATTAACAAAATAATATTTTTTTTTTAAATTTTATCTTAAAACAAAGTCATCTGTGCCAAACTGAGCCAAACGTCTTGTTTATGTCTATAAACAAGACGCGCAAGTTCTTGTTTTTAAGGTGGGATGCTTCTGATGCCAAGTTTTTTTTAATTTAATAAGTCATAAAAATTGTTTTTGTCTATTGTTTTGTCTTTCAGAGTTTAAAATAAGTTCTGTCAGTTTAAAATAGCAAAACCGTCAGTAAAATGTCTTTGAAAGGTATTAGCAGTGTCAAAGTCAGATTAAAAAAAATGATGTTAAAAACCGGGTATGTTGTTGTTTGTAACTTCTCAGGATTGCATTTTTAGGAAAAAATTATAAAAAAAACTTTTTTCTTCAAAATTATCTAAAGAATAAGTTTTAAAGCCAAAAAAAATAGACTTAAATTTTCTTTTTATTAATTTGCAATAAGTCTTTTGTATTTTTGTATTTAATGACCCTTAATATGAATGGCAAAATAATAATAATAATAATAATATTTATTTAACGAAAAACTGCTTTAACATACATTTGCCTTTATACGTAGTATTTACATAAGGTCTGTTCCAACATACGATTTGGACAGTTTGCAAAACCGTTCATACTATTATTTTATAAATAAGTTTTAGAACATATTGAATTATAGAACTGCATATTTCTGAAAATTGATGAGTGCCTGCCATAATTACTGTTATGAATTCCTAACCTAAATGTTGTGGGATATCTGGTAGCCCGATTATATGGTATTGCAAACTTGAGTTTATTGACTAAATATATAGAATTTATGATGCCGTTAACTAATTTATGTAAAAAACATAAATCAATTTTTGTTCTTCGACAAAATTACATGTTTTCAACTGTATTGCTCGCGACTAATACCCAGACGATAATTAGATATTAGTAAAAATTTATTTTGAAATTTTTCCAATTGCAGAACTTTGTTGTTATAGTAAGGTGACCATATAGAGCTACCATATTCTAATTGAGAACGTACAAGTGAAACTCTTTGCTAAAACGATTAATAAATCCCAAAGTTCTATTGTGCATGTAGAATTAATATGAGTAGTAAATGTTAGTCTACTATCAAAAATGACACCAAGATCTTTTACTTTAGGTAGTATTTTTAATTTATTAGTAGCAAGATAATAGTCTCTACTAACTAATACACTTCTACCAAATGAAATTGAAAAACATTTTTTTTAATTAAGAAAAAGTTGATTATGTAGACACCAGTCTCCCAAAACATTTAAATCGGATTAAAAACAATTATAATCAGCATGATTACGAACCATATTAAATAATTTTAAGTCGTCTGCAAACAAAAGAAGGTTAGTATGTTTAAAATTCTTCCCAATGTCATTAATGAACAGTAAGAACAATATGGGACCGCAATGGAACCCTTAAGGTACCCCAGATAATACACTTTGATATAATATCACATAATTTAACATATTGAACTCTATTTGAAAGATAACTAAGCAGCCACTTTAGTACAATATCTCTAAATCCTAGCGCTTTTAATTTATTTATAAGTGTAGAATGATGCACTCTATCAAACGCTTTAGAGAAGTCCGTGTAAACAGCATCAATTTGAAATCTTTTCTCCATGCTTTCCAATATAAATGTTTGGTATTCCATCAAGTTGGTAGCTGTTGATTTTCCTGTGCAAAAACCATGCTGTTCTTTAACAATAACATTTTTACACTTCCATATAAGTTGATCAGTAATGAGTTTATCAAAAATTTTAATTATTGTTGATTGTATAGAGATACCACTATAGTTCCCAATATCATGTCTGTTGCCATCTTTAAAAATTGGTGTAACAAAACATTGTTTCCAAACCGATGGAAAAATACCTTGCTTAAGAGACAAAAAAAATAGTACATGCACAGGTTTACATAAAGAATAGACGCACTGTTTTAAAAAATAAGGGGGAATGCCATCCGGACCTAAACTACACTGATCAGACAAATTAGTTAATGCTTCAAATACAGTAATTCCAATATGAAATTTGTTAAAATTAACCAATTCATCTGCTATAAAATTGGGCGAAGGAGCGGCGTGACTGGCATACACAGTTGAGAAATAATCAGCAAACAAATTAACGTGATCGTGTCCATTTGTGCTAATCATATCATTTAAAAACATTTGTTTAGGATAACCATCAACATTACAAACTTTTTTTACATATGACCAAAAATTCTTGAGATTGTTGCTTAAATCATGATCAACTCGTAATATATATGCATCATATAAGATGTTACTTAGTAGTTTACACTGTGATGTAAGTTGCCGGAATGCGTTGTAATCAGTCATTTCACCACTGGATTTATATTTGGCATGAGCTATTTTTTTCTGATTTATCAATTTTATTAATGTGCCATTGTACCATTTCGAATAACTTGAAACTTTAATACATTTCTTAGGCACAAATAAATCTATAACATTGAATATCACACTACTAAAACAATCAACAGCAACATTGACATCCGAGCAAAATAGTAACTCATTCCAAGGTACGTTTAAAAGTTGTTGGTTCCGAACATTATAATCAGCATTCCATCAGCTACCCAACTAACTATCGTTCCACATCGTTATCCATAATATGTGCTAAAATCGAATAGCCAATGTGGTGACAAGTATTATTTACATCAATTTTTTTTTATATTAAAAAAAACTAAATCTGGATAAGTACCACAATCATTTGGAATATTCATACATTGCCGCAGATTATGAAATTCTAAATAGTCAGCTAAAAATTGAGCAATATAAGATTTATTAGTGACTGATAATACATTTACAAAAGTAAAATCCCAGAGTGCATCTGAAATATTATAGTCACCGCAAAATAAATATTCACATTTGGGGTGCATTTCACAAATATTATCAAAAGACATACAATGTTGTTTGTAAACAGAAATGTCTAATCTATGAGGAATATAAGTTGATTCTATAATAGTGTTTTCATTTACTTTAATAAACAATTGTATCATTTATTACAAGACGCAAAGAATGATTTTTTTTTCTAACAGCTATTAAAACACCACCACCTTTGGTAAACGTACTAGTCAGACAAGACCTATCTTTACGAAAAACATTAAAATCATCAAAGCCCAATTCCCCATCAAAAATATTATCACCAAACCCAGCAAAAGAGGATAGTTATAGTAGGATTGTAATGTTTTAAAAGTATAGTGGTGAATAGATAATGTTAATGATTTAGAAAGTAGTAAGATGGTGTTTGGAGATATATTTGAATGAAATTAAGTAAAAAAAGAATAAAGAATGTTCTTTGTTAATTTCTATAATAATGCATTTATTTAAGTTATAGATAAAGTTTTTGAGAGAAAATAATATTTTGATATCAATTTTAAATGTAATTGCCAAATAGTCAGAACACAATACTATAAGGATTACCTTTGTAGTTTTGATTGATTATAATAACAGGATTTTAAATTATTGATATTGATATTCTAAAATGTTATAAGATTTGGGGGTTTGGTTTCGAGAAACATGGAACACTGTTTATGTTGGAACATAAAACACTTAAATTTGACATTATAAGATTAGGTTATGGTGATTTGCATACCGCTTACAAAGGTGGTGGAGAAACCTGTCCAGGATTAATAAAAAAGTTGAGCATTACTATAAACATGCGGTTACTTGAAAAGGATACTATTGTGTAAATTTAGTTTTTAGTTTTCAAAAATAAGCATTATTTATTGGTCAGTATTGTTAAGGAAATTGAATTGGTCTACATACGTGTCAATGATATGATCATAAACAGTGATTGGTGCGTGAATTCTTGATAATGTTGTAATTTTGCTAATTTGTGATCAAGAGCTATACATTAGAGCTTATTAATAAGATTAAGATGCTATACCTTATCAAATGCATTGAAAATGTTACTGCAATTTTTTTTTATGTTTGTTTGAATTAAAATTTTGTTTGTGACTAACATAAAATCTGTTGTCAAACGTTTTGATCTAAATCTATATTTAGTATTTGAGATTATTATTATTATTATTATTGTTTTGCTCTAAAAACTTGACAATGTAAAAATAATATATTTTTAATGTTTATATATTAGACAGTGCAATTACTTGTCTTCATTTCATAGGTTAAACATTTTCAATTTTCCAGCATTTAAGAAATAATTTTTTTTGTGATAAAGTTATTATTTTAGTTAAAATATTAGCTAATTTATTTTTAATTGTTTTAAAAATAAAAAGTGAATTTTTATCTAAACTTTATGCTCAAAATAAGTTTGACTCATTTTACCACTAGACAAAATTGTAAGTACAACAATAAAAAAAATTTAGAATAGTAGTAGTAATAGTAGTAGTGTTTTACAACAGACTTGTAATATTTTACTTTTAATAAATAGCTTTTTTAATTAATAAACATATTTTTTTTTTTTTTTAATTTGCTACAGTAAATATTTGCTTACTTAAATTTATAAATATACTATTAAATTTAAACTATACAGTGAAACTTTTCTAACTCGAACTTCTTTAAATCCAATTATTCTATAACTCAAATATTTTTTGGAAACTATAAGATGTAAAAAAATTGTTTAACAATTTTTATACAGATTTTCATCTCCTTAAGTCAAATTTCTATTTCTCAATTTTTTCTATTATTCAAACTAATATTTATGCGTAGCTAAACTTAACTCAAATATTTAGGAAATTTCTTACGAGGTTTAACCAACGGCAACGATAGAAAACAAACTTGTTGGGTGTTGCTAGAATTGCATATCTAGGCACGTATAAAGTAATCAAATGGCATTTAGCATGTTGGTAATTTGTCTGAAAAACAACATTTTAAACAATTCTTTATTTGATTTAAAAAATATATAAATTGAGTTTTCCAAAAATTTGTAAAGCATGAAAATTTTTTTACTTTTTTATTTTCAGACATTATATCCGCACTGTATATGAGTTCATTCCATAAAAATACTATAAAATTAAATGTTTTGTATAATTTCTAGTATGTATTATGTAATAAACTTTAATACTTAAAATAGGCATCTATAACACGAATTATTTCTAACTCGAATTTTATTTGGTGCCTCTTAGAGATTTAAGTTAGGGAAGTTTCATTGTAGTTTGGCCTAAAATAATTTAAAAACTTAATTTTTTTACAATAGATAAAAAAGAATTATTTATCTTAAGTAATTACTAGTAAAACAATGTATAACTTAGATAAAATAACAACACTTTTAAGTGCTAACTTTATTATATAAACCGTAGTTTTTAATACATCCAAATAAATATAATTAACACCCAACAATTAATCAAACTACCACACTAGCGTTTTGATAAATAATTTAGCTTTCAAAGTAAAATAAACTACTTACAGTAAAAAAAAAAAAATTACTGTTGAAAGTTTCTAACAAAATCCAGGAGTTAATTCGAATTGGATAAAGTAGTAGTAAAAAATAATGATCACTTATTCACTGTTTCAAGATTACGCAATAGTTCTAAATAATATAAATCAAATAAGTAATAATAAAATTAATCATTCTAGTTTAATTTTATTATTATTTATATATTTAGATGTGATTTTAAATAATATTTGTTTATGTATATAATATTTATAATCGAATCTATAAACGAATCAATGTCTAACGGACTAATGGATTATTTATTACCACCTATATATTTAAACTATGTATGTATATATATATATATATATATATATATAAATAGAAACAATTTGATCAATTTAAATATCTACACTATTAGTAGGTGTTGAGTTACTGTCACCGAAAAGCAAATAACAGTTGTATTGTGTATAGGTATTAAAATAAGGAAATTAAACGCCAAAATGTAGCAATAAAAAGCTATGTTTGGTATTTATTTTCCTAAAAGACAGGTCTTAAAATTTTGGTATGTGTTAAGTAAATTGCCTTTTCAGTTTAAAGGTATTATTCATGGCATATACGTTTTCATTTCATGTGTGCTAAAAGGAAAATACATTGCTGGTGCAATTATCATTACATAATAAATAATCTCTTTTAATATTTCCGCCCAAAATAATTATCTTTTTATGACTATTCATTTGTTGTTGTTATAATATTTACTGATTTAGTCACTCAAAGGATGCACACAAAAATTGTAACCTAATAATTATTGTTAATATAATAGCTTTGTTTAGCGACGTAACGAACAATAAGTTTAATTAATGAAATTGTTTTAAACCAAACTTAATTATGAAAACTCATCAAGCGTATTGTAAATGTGTAATTGTTTTATTTCTAATTATGATAATTCTATTATAAAATTATTTTTAGACCTTATCGATTAAATTTTTAATGAAATTACTTTATTCTGTGGATTTCCGATAGTGTGGTTGTCTTTTCCATTCAGCGTAATTAATGTGTCAGACGGCGCTCGTTAGCAAATGAGAAAAATAGTTGAAGGTTTTACAAAAAAGAAGGGATTTTCCAGAACATTGAGCATAGTTGCTCCGTAGATTAAATACATTGTGATTTTTGTTTAAATGCTGCTGGTGCTAATTTAAGTGTACGGTTGCAGAGTTATAAATATTCAGAGATTCTTTGGGGTTTACGATCTTTCCAAAATGTAATAAACTTTATTACGTTCCTTTGATTATATAGAGTTATAGGTAAAACAATAATTACAAGCATTTATCAAATAAAAGTATTAAAATATTTAGTATACTAAAATGCATTTTTATTTTATACAAATCAGAAAATTCCATTTATAATCTAACTAGAATATTTTTTTGTAAATTAATGTAAAGTAAGCTATTTATAGTTTATAGATTTATTGGTTGAAATACTAAACTAGCTTAAAAAAAAGAATATATGTTTTGATAATATTGACCATTTAAAAAGTAACTGTAATGATATTATTATAATCTAAAATTATTATTTTGATTTTCAATTAAATTTTTAAATAAGGTTGACATAATTTTATTAAAATATTACTTATTGGGTTCTTTAGATATATAAATATTATATATAAATTTATAGTGAGTTTAATTAATATAACATTATTAATCTAAATGTAAGTAAATAAATTAAAATTAACTGGCTAATAGATTTTGATATTTAGATTATACACTTATTTATTATAAATAAATTGCATTTATAAGTAAATATTTCTGTATTTTATTATTTTTTTGTTGCTATTTTCTACTATTTTACTATTGGTAAAAAAATAAATTGGTAATCAAATTATATTTAGAAACTGCAATGACGCCAAAGTTAGCGTTTTTGTTCAAATTCGACAAATCAAGTTAGCGGTCGGAATGGTCTTAAGTATTAAAAACTGATATTGCTACGCTCACAAATATATGATATAAATAGGTATTAAATGTAAGAATTTATATATTAATTTTATGTTGCCACTATATATCTGATACACATACACAATTTCTCGCTCATACTGTTAAATACTAATACCTTTTTAATTTCCTTCAATTAATTTCCACAAAACAACGATTCATTTTCAATTCTAATATTGTTCCAGTCGCACCGCAGTGTGCAATCACAAATTCTGTCGATATAATTTGCCATGCAAATCGAAAACGTATTTTACATTTTCCCTGTATTTCTCCGATGCATTTTAACGCTATGCTATACAACTAACTACTTTTAAATGCGGGTTTATTTTATTGTTGTTTATATTCTGTATGTTGTAACATTTTATCATAAAGTTGATCAATTATCAAAATATTCACATACACAAAAGTAACTTGCAAAAAAAAACAAGCTTAAAACTTGTAACTATAACCCTGCAACATACAACGTCTCAGTTGAAAATTAAATTTAAGCATACTGACCGCTATCTTGATTTTCAGTATTGTAGTGAAAACCTTTCTGAATGTACTGGTGAAAAACTAAATTGATTATCAAATTATATGTAAAAATAAGAATGACGCCAAAGTAGCTGTTATTGTAAAAAAAAACACTTTTTGTATATAGCTTACACCATATTATTATTGACTCTAAAAAAGTAGAAAAATCTAAAAATCTAGAAACTATAAATTTCAAAGCCAATTTTATTCATCAAATTTAGACAATTGATTTTGTTATGCAAAATTTTATGCAGAAATAATAAGATTGAGATTGTACGTCTGTGTTTAAATTAATAAAAAATTAATGAAATGATTAAATCCTTGTATTGGTATGTTGGTATGTATATTATATAACGTATTACATCTATAGAAGGCTTTTGTAGAACTAAAACTATTATTGAATTTGTAAGAATAAATTTGTGATAAAAAACATAGTAAATTGTTTTATTGATTCATTGATTAGGTTTGGTATTTGATCTATGCATATTTTAATAATAAATGTTAAAATTAGTCATTACAAGAGAAACAGTATTCAAAAATAATAATTTTAATAAAATAATATAAACTAATTTGTTTAACAAGTTTTGTTCTGTTAGGTTTTAAAGCTGTTCAGGCGGATAAAATAAAGTAGCTTTTTAGTTTTATATTTTGTTCTTTTGCTAGTTTTGGTGTTGATGATTTTTTTGTTGTTGTTATTGTAAGAAAATCTGTATCTTTTGCTTCTATGGACTTGAGGTTTGATAGTAGTTTAGTTCTAACTGCATTGAAACTAGAATTACCACTATAAATAGAAGTTTCTGGTGCACTGTTATTATTAACCTTTCAAGGTCGTAACCAGTTTTTTTAATTGAGTCAACGTTGCTTAGAAGAGTTTTATCAAGTTGACTTAAAGTTTAGGCTTTGCTTTAAATTAATAGTTCAACACTGAGAACAATCTTGGCATTAAGCAATTTATCTTTGGCAATTTTTAAGTGTTTTCGTAATTTTGTGTGCATTAAATTGTCAGAAAAGCTAACTTTAATCCCTTTAAGCTTACACTGCCAAGTATAAAACTAAGGTCACTCCGCAATTTAATTTTTTTTAAGCTTTTGTTGCTCAAAGTTTATTAAAAGTAATAAAAATTGACAAGTTCAATTTTATGTGCTAAGTAATAAAAATGAACAAGTTTACTTTCATATGCTTTTGTTGAAACAAAAAAAGAAAGGATTTTAATAGCAAGTATTTTCTCTTCTAGAAGTAATAACAGCTTGCAAACAACGAGGCATGCTCTACATCAGATTTTGGATTACATTGTGCGAAAAATTGTCGCAAAGCTCTAAATTTTATTTTATTCAAGTAATCAGTTTCTAAACTGTTACAACAGAAAAATCGCATAAAAACTAAAAATTAACAAAAATCAAACTACGGAATAACCCTAGTTTTATAATCAGCAGTGTATTTTTGGTATTTTTTGTTTTAACTTTATGTTTGAAATTGTAAACCAAAGTAGGCGTTTAGTAATTTATTTTCTGGCAAATGGTATCTATCCGTCAGTTATTATCACCGTGTTACAGACGTTTATAAAACAGCATCCATTTAGCTCTAATTGAAATTCTACATTTTGTTGTGGTTTTTTTACTTAGTGTTGATTTTTTTTTTTAACTTGTAATTTATACGGTGTACTGTACTTAACAGGTTATAATGCCTTTTGACCTTATTGTTGTGGCAAGAATTATAGCATCAATAAAGATGGATAAGAAAAAAGTAAAACTGCAAGGGTTGTTAGTAAAAGTCTTTGTGCTATACAAAAGGTGTATCAGAGTTACTTAGATACTGACCTAATAACCAGAAGATTATGATTTGGGCAAAAAAAGTTACCACAAACAAAGATGACCATTTTTTGGTGTCCAAAATCAGCTTCTGCAGTTTATCTACAAAATTAACTTTATGAAGTTAGACATGTAAATGTTAGTGAACGAACCGTTAAAAAAAACTTTGGGCAGCGGGATTGTCTTGTAAAAAAATGGTTACAAGTCCACCATTACAAAACCGACATTGTGTTGCAAGATTAGCTATGCCCAAAACCACCGAGCATAGAATAATGAGAACTGAGCAGGGTACTGTTTTTAGATAAGTTGCGCTTTTGCCTCAATGGTTCAGACGGACGTCGGAAAAAGTAGAGAAGACGCGGAGAAAAATACGTTTCAGCTTGTATCTGACATAAATCCCATAGAACATGTCTGGAATGAATTGGGACAACGTATCCAAAACGCTAAGAACAGTTGCTATTGCAGAAGTGGAATAATATCGACCAAAATGTGATCTTTAATTTAATTCAAAGTGTTTTTTTGCCGACTTTAAGCAGAAATTAATGCAAGAAAGGTAATATTCGTAATTAGTGATATGTTTTTTTTTAATATTTTTTGTTTCATATTAGTCCTAGAAACAAAAGTTCAAACTTTGTCTGAACTGTAAATTTGTGATATTTCTAAAGTACGCAATAAAAACAGTAAATATGCTTAACGATTCAACATTGAATTTTTAATTTAGTGTGCAAAATACAGTACCGTTGTTTACAGTTTGCTAACATAAGGTTAAAACAAACAAAAAATAAAACTATGTCATAATTTTAAAGTAACCTATATTTTTTTGTTAGCCAGTGTATATTAATACAATGTTTAGTTCCTTCGTAAGTGACTGTTAATTTGTTATCTTTAGTATTGTATGAAGATTTAAATCAATACTTTATTTATTTTTTTTTATCAAAAACGTTTGCAATTTATGTTCATTTGTCAGTTCAATCATACTAAAAAATAATTAAGATAGATAATATTAACTGTTCACTGTAGTATCATTCAGATAAAAAATATACAAATAAAAATAGACCACATAAAAAGCTGCTATAGAAGTTAAATTATACACAAAAAATTAAATTAAGGGCCGTAATATCCAACTCCTAATAAAGCACCTAATAAACTATTAGCTGAATAACCTAACTTTGTTTAAACTTTAATTTGATTTATTTTTGTTACACTTCTGAGCGGCTAATAAATTATATGCTTAATGTTTTTATTTGTTATAAATGTATATGTTGAAAATATATTTAATTAGCTGTCCATAGGTTTTAATAAAATAAATAAAATTAAAAGTAAGGTTATTCAGCTAATAGTTTATTAGGTGCTTTATTAAGAGTTGGATATTACAGCCCTAATACTAATAAAAATTAATCAACAAATAAATGCAACATAATAATTAAACTTGAGTATGGACTTGTGGAGAGCGTGTGCGCTGTTTATTGAAATGACTTATTGATGATTTTAATATGCAAATAGCAAATTCAATTATAAACCACTGTAAACAATTAAATTTAATTTTGTTTGCACTTAAAAACATCTATTGAGATTATTTAAGAACAATGATTTAATTTCACTTTATTGATTAAAAATTACAAACATTTCACAATAGTAGAGAAGACCGTATTATTATAACTATGTATGTTTTGTGGCACATATTTAGCCCTCTTCTGGGCCTTAGATTTTTTAGCGCTCTCATGCGTCTTTCCGTAAATAAGAATTAAACATTTTAATAAGTCTTATAGACACAAAAATTATTAAAATTAGAGTGGCATCATTAAAACATAAAAAAGCAATATTATTTATTTAACATAAGTTTAATATAATAATAAATTAGTAAACAGTTATAAGTAAACTAATAACACATAGATGTTTGCCACATTTTTTTCAACACAGCGTCTACAAATTGTTTAGCGTTATTACAATTATTATAATAGAAATTTAAGACGAATGTGTTATGTGCGCTTAGAGCAACTTATAGTCCATAATTATCTTACCAAACGCACAATTTGCTGGACTTTTAAAAGATTTTAAACCTAATTTTAATTATTGGATAATACGCAACCAAATAGACCACGTAGTAAAAAAAATATAGAAAAGGTAGCTAAAAGTGTACGCTATGACCGTGACGAATCGATTCGGCACCGTTCGCAACAACTTGAAGTATTTTACCTATAAATCTTGGTTTCAAAGCATACAAAATTCAACTTGTCCAAGAATTGAAGTCAGAGATGCTATAAGCTGAACATATTTGTTCAACAATATCTATACAATTTTTTGTAGCATTATAATTTAAATTAATATTTATTTTGTTAGTGTATTGGTTTCTTTCAGATCAGCTGTAAATAGTTAAAAAAAATACAACTTGGTTTTTTTTTGGTAGTTTTGACAGAATAATATATTAAAAACAAATTTATTTTTTTAGTTTTATTAGCTAAAAACTGTGGAGGTATTTTTTTAACTTTTTTAGTTTCTAAGAAATTAAGCGTTTTGCTTAATAGATAATTAACCCGTTAACTAATATAATAGTTGTCAGTAAGGTTTTTATTCATTTTTTCTAATAAGTAATATTAATCTTTTTTACAACATATTTGGGTTTATTTTGCTGCAGGTAAGGTTCTAATACTTCTTGACGACAATATTTTAAAACTGGAGTAAAATGTCTTAGCGTCACATAGTGCATATAATTTTATTCAAGCTTATTGAGAATATACTGAACAAATATATGGCAACTTTATTCTTTACTATTTTTTTGTAAAAATCTCTAATTGATGCAAGTTTATCAAATCTTTTTTTGTTTATTTTGACTCTCTACATTGTCAAATCTTAGAGCATTTAACAAAAACCAAAACTGCTTATAACTTAAATGTGCTAAAAAAATACTTGTTCTATCAGCAGCACACAAGCCACAACAATTTTTTTGTTTTTGTTAAACAAAAATTACGCTTCAAATTTTTTTTTTGCTTTTGTTGTATCTTTGCAATCTCTATTCTTGCATAATTAAATTCAATTCTTTTTCTTTGAATATATATGGTGTTAACCACAATTTTATCAATCATTTCATTTGTGATGTTTAAAATAATAGCACTAATCTTTTTTATTGTATTTTTAATTTTTTTTTTTTTGTTTATGTTAAATTTTTATTTTTATAATTACTTTTGTTTTACTAAAAAAATGTGTATTTAACATGATAATAATAACAATAATAGTAAATTGTACAGAATTGTAAAAAAATAATTATATTATATGTACAATAGTGTTTACACATTAAAAAAATGCTTTTATGGTAAAGACTCATTATTGTAGTGAAACTAAACATAAATATAGCACAAGTCAACTCTACTCTAGTCAAATCTAATTCTTTTTTCAATACAGGAGGTTTTAGTAAAGCGCTTGTGAATCATAAGTTATTTAATAGTTTGAAGAAAAGAACTGCACATGTAGAAGAAACCAGCATCGGCAAGAGTAGTCCACACAAATTAATAAGAAAACTATCTGCCCACAATAGAATTTTATATATAAATTGTAAAAAATTTCTGCATTTTTACCCAAATAAAATTGTTAAAATTAATAAAATATTTGATACAACCGTCAGCAGTAACTCCGTCTTGTTGAAAATAACTAGTTTGTAATTTATTGTTGTGTAATTGTTGGAGAAATCTAACTACATTGTTTTATTAAAAAATATTGGTCTAGTTATGAAGATTGACAACAACTAAGCTTCATTGGTAAAAAAGTCTTATCCAATATTTCATAGTTTATATTGTTAACAACCATTTCAGTTTCAATTATTTTACTTATACTAATAAACATTAATCTTACTTGAAAACATTATTTATAAAAATTGACGTTTATTCTGATGACTTTTTAGATTATTTTGCTCAGGGGAAACAGGCTAAACAACCAATAAACTCAAATTACTAAATTTTTCACAAAAATATATGAAAAATCTCACTATTATTCTCTCACACTGTATAATATAATGTTCTTAAATTATTAAATATTAAATTACCAAAATCTTTATTCAACTCATAGATATACTAAATATTTGACTCGCGTTTGTAAAGTAATGCAAGTTATATTACGGCGGCTATTTTGTGTGTGACTTGATAATATTAAACTTGTATTAAAAACAACTTACGTTTTCTTATTTTATTTTGGTTTTTCTTATTGGTTTTTTATATGTGCAATAAACTGAATTAATTTTTTCAGAGTAATTACTAAGTAAAATAAGTTTTAACTTTGGTTTGTAAATAAATTAGCTGCGTGCAAAAAACAAAATAATACCCTAACCTCAAAAATAATATTTAATTTTCAGAATAACAATTTTTGTTATTTTGCACAGTACTATTTTATTTACAAAACAATTTTTTTTTTTTACTTTTACAAAATTTTGACATTGTTACCATGTATGTAATGCATATAATGTATATACTGTTAAAATTTATTTTAGTTGGTAATTGCATCAAAATTAACCAAAAAAGACAAAGTACATAATAGAATTAAAAACAAGATTTTTTTTTTAATATTAATTAATAAAATATTTCCTTGCAGTAAATATTAGTTGAATTAACTCAATTATTGTATAGCTATTTAAATTAGCCTACATCGTTATTTTTTGGCAGTTTATATCTTATGTAACAATTATAATTAACCTTTCAAATCACGGCAAAATAAGCTTAATTTATTTATTACTAAACAACATCAAAATTAAATATTCCAACATTAGTTAATTTTGTTGATTTATAAACACTGCCACGTTATATGTACCTTTTTGTAATTATTAGGTTATTATTATTAAATTATTGTTTGTTATTTAAGTAATTATTTACAACATATACTAACAATGTTTTTAAGTTATGTTGTTTACAAATTTGATTTATTGGCCTAATTTATAATAAAGTTGTCTAATATAATAAACTCACTGTAATATGATTCATCACAAATATTATGTAAATATTGTAAAAATATAGTGATTAATTTTAATATAAACATATTAATGTACTTTAGTGTGTTTGGGTTTATTTTTTAATAAAACTGTTTTCTATTTTTATTTTATATATATATATATATATATATATATATATATATATATATATATATATTTAATTTAATTTTTTTTACAAGGGGCACTTTTAAAGTTTGCGGAATCAAGTACAGCCCGTATTGCCAGCGTTCTGTCATATTTATAAATTTTGACGTCTTTCACCTAAAATTCAGTTGACAGTTCGATTTCAAACTGTTTCAACAAAATTTAACAAAAGTAATAATTGTGTAAAAAATAAAAATTTTGAAGTGAAGTGAGTGATAACTTTTTAAATTTTTTGATACGGTTACCACAGCAATGTGTGGAAAAACTTAGTTTTTTATTTGGGGATAAAGCACCATCCAAAACTATGGTTTCAAATGATTTGCAGAATTCAAGCGTAGAAGACCAACGTTTGATGACGATTTTTGCAAACGTTGTCCATGCACCTCTGTTGTTGCTAAACATATTGATGCTGTGCGTGAAATGATTTTGTCAGATTGGCATGTGACCTATAAAGAGATAGAGGCATCTTTAGGCATTGCACCGAAACAAATACATACGATTTTGCACGATCATTTGCATGTCAGGATGCTTTGCAGTCCTTGAATCTCACACAATGTGTAAGAAGAACAAAAACAAACACGTGTCAAATGGTGCAAGGAAATTTTAAAGAAATTCGAAGGGGGTTGTTCAAATTTGGTATAAGTATAACATTGTAACAGTTGTCAAATCTTGGATATATTCATATGAGCTTAAAACTAAACACCAATCAACTGTATTGGTACTCCAAAGTGAACCTAAACCCACACAATTAGTGCGTTTACAAAACGTTTCAAAAAAATGATTGCTTGTTTCTTCGGAAAAACGGGTCATGTTGCAACTGTTGCATTAGAGGACCGAAAGACAGTTAACTAGTATACTTCAATTTGTTTGCCAAAAGTTATTGCTAAAATTAGGAAAAACAACATAAACCGGCAAATCATTGTTCATCATGACAATGCAAGCTCTCACACAGCACAACAAACTGTAGAGTTTTTGACCAGTAACAACATTCAATTAATGACTCATATTCGCTTGATTTATTGCCCAATGATTTCTTCCTATTTTGACATAACAAAAAAAAAGCGTAGCAAGCGTTTTTCATCGCTCGAAGAGGCCGTTGAAGCATTTAAATCACTTCTTTTGGAGGTACCTCTCTCAGAATGACAAAATTGTTATGAATTTTTTTTGGCAGTGTCTCTCTTAGTAACCCAACGTATGCAACTGCTGCAAAGTTAAAAACAAATTTAAAAAAAACCAGCAACAAATATACTCTTACATAAACGACGTTTTCTCCTTTAGTCCTAGGTCAATTATAAATATACCTTATACCGGTAAGAAACGCGAGCAATAATTGAAAGGCATTAACTAATTAATGGAGTATTTCATTAGCACACCTCTTACCCAAAGTCAAATCTTACTTCTAAATACGGCATTTAAATATTTTTACACATAGATTGTACGCGCCTTAAGAACCGTTATTTAAAATAAGTTGTTATCAAGATTACAGTAATTAAAGTATATAAACAACCAAATTTTAATTCAGTTATTAATCAACTTATTTTAATTTGTAAAATAATAATAATAACACTTTATTAGTCTTAAAAATAAATTAAAATTGACAAATTAGTTAAGGTTCAGCTTTTTAGAATAATCCGAAGTCTGGTCTACCACTATAACTATAATTGAAATAAACTAACTACAAAAATTAAAAAAAAATATATGTAAACATAATACTAATAGTACAATACTTGTACATACATGCACAGTATTACTCTATTAACATGATTTTAAACCGGAAAAGATGCCATTGTATACATTGCAGACTTTATAAAAAAATTATGTTTAGTTGATACATCAACTAAATTGCAAATACCTTTTTGAATCTTGTAAATATCTTTTACATTGCCAAGAAAGAAAAAATGAAAATCTAAGTATCATCGGCATAAAAATGCAGTTTGCACAATTTGGCTGACTTATAATAGAGTTGATATTGTAAAAAAAAACTTTTTGTATTCTATCATTTAAATAATTCGAAAAAAAAATGTAACAGCATTTTTTGATAACCCAATATAGTTTAAAATTGAAATTATTATTTCATGATTTATTTTATTAAATGCCTTGCTGTAATCTAACATAATCAGTGTTGTAACTTTTTTTTCATCCTTAGCCTTAACAATATTATCAATAACATTGGTCATTGCTGATACACAGCTATAACCAGGTCTGAAATCTGACTGAATTAATGAAAAAATGTTATATTTTGTTATATGTTCTCTTAACTGATTAGCAACTACCTTTTATAATCTTTTGCAGTAATTGTGCAATCCCAAAACTTCAAATGCTAGTGCATAACGTGCTCTTAGCGGTTGGTACGTATAGGGTGGTAATGCTAAATACGGCATTAGCACACAACTCCAAGGTCTCAATTTGTTTGTTTGATTAACAAACTCTTTACCAAAGCTTGTTACGGCTATTAGGTAACTCAATAATCTCACAATATTCATTGTTTTCCAAACACTCAAAACTTTCTTGTTCTATTTGTGAATAACTTCTAAAATTTTTTTCTTTTTTAAAATGTGTTAGGTAAAGATAACCACATTCCTTTTTCATATACAGTTTTACCAATAGTTTTTTTAACAAATATTACAATCTATACTAGTTCATTACTGATCTACCCTCCACACAATCTCAGACATTCCTATACCTGTACGTATATTCTTGACAAGTTTCACACAATTATTATTATATGTATGTATTATAAAACTAATAAATATTATTATTATTATTATTATTATTATTATTATTATTATTATTATTATTATTATTTTTATTATTATTATTATTATTATTATTATTATTTTTATTTTTATTTTTCATAACTCGTACTACATTATTATTATTATTATTATTATTATTATTATTACTATTATTATTATTATTTTTTTTTTACTTGTATTTTAGCGTCGACTACTAAGGTCATTAGCTATTTATTTTGTATAAATAATAATAACCTCAGGTTATAGACCTGAGGAAAACAAAACAACACATTAAAATAGTTAAATAAATAAATAAATACTAATTCTAATATCACAGTTGCTAAAATTTAAAACTAATATCACAGAACCAACTATCACAAATGACACCAAAGCTGTAAAAGGCTTCGATGCCAGACTCCATAAACTAACGTAACTAAACCTAATATCAACAACTTAACCTAATATCACAACCTAACTTAATATCACAGATGACATCGAAGCTGTAAAATGCTTCAATGCCAGACTCTTAAAAACTAACTAAACCTAATATCACTGATTGCACCGAAGTTGTAAAAGACTACGATGCTTTAAACAACTCAACATTATTATTATTATTATTGATATTATTATTAATATTATTATTAATATAATAAAAATAATAATTATTATTATTATAATAATTATTATTATTATATAATAACGTATATAGAACATTAACTGTTATAAACAAAGTTTATGAATAAAATTGTTAACAGAATGTAGGTTATAACAAAAGCGTATAAGTTTTTATCACACTGAGTATGTAATATAAAAATCTAGTTACTTTAGTTTCATATTTGTAAATTTAGCTTTTAAAACCGACCGAATAAACTAAATTTCAAATAATGCATTTTCATCATCTGATATCATATATCATTTTAATAGTTTTTGTAGTAAAATGTAATTTTAATCAATAATACGACTTCAGCAGTTTATATAATTTCTAAATCTTAAAATATGATTATAATTAGTCGTTTATATTGTTAAAAATTATATATATGCTCAACAATTAATCTTGTTTCAAGTGTATGCTATTAAAATTTAAAAATAACTTAATTTATTAAGTACTAAAGCAGAAACAAGAAAAATTAATGTCTTAACTTTTTATAATGTAACACAATGTAATTAATTCAAACTTGTAAACTTTAAACCTGACAAATTAGTTGTTGAATAAAAGTTGTACTAATAAAACTAGAAAAAAAAAATAGTAAGATTTACAAATTTATGCTTAGTTTTTAAGCGGATGAAACTTTTTCAAATTTGCGGTATAAATTAAGTATTGCAATAAATTAGAAAAAGTTTTAGAAACTGCATTTTGCCTCAACTTGATTTAGAGTCACGAAATACGGACGCGAAATTTGGCAATAATTTACTGAGATGCATATTTAAATTGCTCTTACGGATGTGGAGCGCTTGCTGCATGCCATTTTATATTCATTAACGTTTAATAATAATAAAAGCAAAGTATATGGTTCAAAGTTGTTTAAATTAATAGTCATTTCATATATTAAATTTAGCTTTATATCTAATTAACACTTTGTTTATGACTTTTTATCAAATTAATTAATTATGTTTAAAATTACTTTATTTCTAAATTTATTTGTCAATGGATTATTATTTACTTTAAATTTATTATTATTGATATCAATAAAGACGTGACTGCAGATGACCTAAATTATTATCACTTTATGATAGACCCAATACATCAAATAAAAATGAATGAATAATAAGTGCTTTATTTATAAATTTCAATATGTTTGAAATTTCAGTAAATGTTTGGCCAATCGCCTAACTATAAACGAGACTCAAAACAAATAAAACTGATGTCGCATATTTTTGCAGTTGGCTCCACTCTGAGCTAATTTTATAAATGGGAACGTATTAAACAAATTCCACTGAATATTGATTTTTTGATGAACATGAAATCGATTCTCGGTTTTTGTTTCCAAATAAATATTTACATTGATATTGTAAATAAATATATCAATTCCTCGTAAATATATTCTTACGAATCCAATGTTTATTTATAAGTTTTATATTATCATATCTCAATCGTATTAGCAACTTATTTCCAACAGGATGAACATTTTATAGGACGAGAATAGAGTGAGAAAGGAAATTACAGCAATGTTTAGTGATTTACATATCCTGCATGGTTAATATTTATATAATATATAGTTTCAATCATTTTACATAAATTGTTTAACTATTAATAGATAGATATTATAAACATTACATTGTTAAACAAAAATGTTTTTTATGCATTAATTTGCTAGGCAATTTTTTTATATGGCCTCAAATTAAAGCAAACAAAACAAAACAAATTAAAGAACTTAGCAATAACTAAAAAGATGTATTTTTTATATTAAGTAAAATTTAAAAATATTATACTTGTAGTTGGATCATTTTTTTTGCTTTTATTTTGTTTTTGGTTACTTAGAGACTGTAAATTTCCTAATAAACTGTTTTGTCTATCATTGTTAAAGTTGAATTAAGTTTTTTTTATCATAAGTTTGAACACTTTTCTTGTACAATCACTTGCCCGTCAAAAGTTTTAATCTATTTTTTTTTTCAAAACTAATTGCATTATTTATTATCTTATAATAAATAACATAAATTTGCAGTCAAAACAATAATTGCTTACTTAATATTATTATAAATTAAACTTTAACAATTACAAAATTAAGCAATTGGAATATAAATCTTTCTAAACAAGAAAAAATATGATTATTATGCTAATTTAAACATTTTTTTTAAATTTATATATGTAGGCTGCAAAGCTTCGTATTCAGGGTACCATTTTAATTTTCTTTTTCCATTTATCTTAATTTGTGTGTATTATCATGTTTTTTATTTATTTGTTTGTTTTGGTCTTGTTATTATATGGTGTTCTTTTATTTTTGTTTTAAATTTTTAATAAGTTTTCGTTTTTTTTTAAATATTTTCATGTAGTTGATTTTATGTGATTAGTCTATTGCTTAGTATTGTTTTTTTTTTGCTTTTTCTGTTCTTGTTGCGTGTACATGTATATTACTTCTTCCTCTCGTGATTTTTTTTGTTTAATATTATTTGTAGATTTGTTTTAATTTCTATATTTTTAATTTTATATATTAGTTTGCATTTTTCTATTTTTAATTTTTTGTTAATGTTTGTTCCGTTGATTATTTTGTATACTTCTTCTGTTGGTGTTAGCTTTAGTAGTTTATATATTATTTTAAATATTTTGTTTTGTTGTCTTTGTATTTTTTGTATATTTGTTTTTGTTGTTTCACCTCATATATGTATTCAATAAATTGTTTATTTTTTGCTAAATATAGTGAGTAGTATATACTTATTGCAGTTCTTTTAGTATGCATTTCCTAGCTTTATAGACAGCTCCGATTGTTGCTGCACATTTTTTTACTTGTGTATCCTATGTTAGTTTGTCTGTTATTATTATTCCCAAGTATTTTATTTGTTTTGTTCTGGTAATTGGTATGTTATTTATTTCAATTTTTAAGTCAATATCTTCTGTATTTTTTTGTCTTATTACCATATACGTCGTTTTTTCTTTAATTATTGTTTGCATGTTTTTGTCGTATCATTTAGTTAATTTCTTAACGTTTTCATTTATGTTTCTTTCTATTGCTTCTTTGTTTTTTCTGTGATATATTTATTTATTATATGCCTATTGTTAGTATAACTAAAACTAGGTTGTAATTAGTATAACTTAAATAAATACTTGTGATTGTTGTTAAATAATGAAACAATACCACATTGAAGGCACTACTGCTTTGATAGTAAAAGTTGGCTGGTTTGGTTTGTCTGATGCAAACGCAAACTCTTTTAGACTTCGCAGATTGATGTAGAACTCTATTTTTAGTATTTTTGTTGTCGAGTTATAACTACATAAATGTACTTTATGTTAATTATTTAAGTTGGTCTGCTAAAAATTACAGTGCGCTTACGTAGAATTACTTGATTTGTTATTGTAGTATGTGGTGTAAGTAAGATAACATCTGCATTGTCGTAGATTTGATACCTAAATGTGAATTTTGTTGTAATTTTTGTATAACAAAAATGTATAAAACAGTACTTATTTTTTAATTGTAAAAATTAAACAATGTTAGTAATACATAAATTAAAAAAACAGTAAAAAAATAATTTTGTTTACATTTAGTTTGAAAAAAGTGAGTACATACTTTTTTATGCTGTTTGTCTTTAAATTGCCATTTGTTTTAATAATTTTTTAATTTTATAAAAGGTTTGTTTTAAATAATTTTGTCTTTAGATAGATTATATGACTAATGTTGTCACTAATCAACTTTCTAGTGTTAGCTTGTGATTGATTCAAGTGCATCTAGTCATAAGCATTAAGTTTTTTAAAATTAAAACAAACAATTTTAAAAACTTGTTTAGTTTAAAAAGTTGAAACATAAACAGACAACAACTTTTGAAGTTTGGTCTAATCTAATCTAATAACTTATTTTATTTAAAATAGAATATATATATATATATTTTTAATATGAATTAGGTTTTTTGGATTAACTTCTTGGTTAAATAGCACAATACCTTAGATTGAAATAAATTGATTTTAAATTACATATTATTCTACACATATTGATGATGACATATTCTCTATATATATATATTATTATGATTAATGTTTTAATTAAATAATACACATATTTTTTATAAACCTTCTAAGGTTTTGTTTAATAACCATCTTACAAAAAAAAATTTAATTTACTTATCTTGTTCAGCGCCATCTCCCATCTGTTTTTCCATCTTCATGTCTGCAGTATTGCCAACTTATATTATTTATATATGACACCCCTCTTTTTTCTACATAACAAAATTATTAACATTTTAGATTTGGGATTCTGGATTAAATGTTGAAAGGTAAACAAAAGTCTACTGCACGTAGGCCTCATTAAGCTTTTTGTACCTCTTCCAGTGATGACCTCATTTTGTTGTCTCGGCATTCAACCACCTTATGTGGCTGATGTATGCAAGTACAACGCTTGGAAGGGTCTACCTAATACTGGCTATGTCAAGCCAGCAAATTTCCAACATAGACTTTCTATTGTATGAGAGAGTCGGGCATATGCATAGCTCGTGCTCAATTGTCTTGTCAACTATTTCACATTTTCTACACGTTGGATTGTTTCTAATACCAATCGTGTGCATGTGTTTTTTTAGTTGACAATGTTGGCTGTTTAGCGTTTTGAGCAGTCATTGTTCCTTTTGCCTGCCTGCAACCCGGAGTATCATCCCAACGCCGTCTATGTCCATTGTGTGTGTTAATTTCTAGTAGATTATTTGATTATTTGTTTATAACAATTAGGGCCGCTCTACTATTTGTTAGAATTTTGACATTCTTGCCAGATATTTTGCAATTCTAATAAATCATTGACTACGTTTTCTTTTTGATTATGTGTTGTAGGGTCCTTGAAACACAAAGAAGGATAACATGTTATCTGTTTCCGCTCCTAACAAAGATGTTTTCTTAACAACCACTTCTAAGAGAGTACAGTGTTTGCCAGTCTTTTTTGCAATGTGCCAAAGTTCAGTTGCATTCAGACGCAAAGTTGCCATTGTCGCCATCTCTTTGTCGTAAATGTCAAAAGGCAGCAGACACAACATTGCCTCTATAGCTGCAGTTGGTGTTGTCCGCATGCCACTTGTTATACTTAAACATGCTATTTGTTGCAACTGATTCAGTTTGTTTGCTGACGTTTTTTATCTAGCTTTTGGTCACCATATTAGTGCTCCGTATGGGATCATAGGTCTTTTGACAGCTGTGTACAGCCATAGCACTATCTTTGGAGACATTCCTCATGTTTTCCCCACAGCTCGTCCGCACTGCCAAGAAAACCTATAAACTTTTTTGATCTCATATTTAGATGTGGTCTTCATGAAAGCTTATTGTTAAAAACTACTCTAAGATATTTTACTTTGATTTATAGCGGTAGTGAGATATTTAAAAGTTTTGGTAAGTTTAGATTTCCAATTTTCTTTTTTTTGTAAAGAAAACCAGTTTGGTTTTCAAAAGGTTCATCGTAAGAGCTTGGTTTTTGCACCAATTTTTGATTATTCTTAAAGCCTTTTGCATCACGTAGAAGAGTATGTTTTAAAATTTACCGTTTAGTAGGACTGCATAACCAATTGTATAAAAACCATAATCATTCAGTAGCCGTAGGCTGTCGATTACTATATTCCATAGTAGTAGAGATAAAACACTTCCCTGAAAAGTTCTTTTAGCAACGACTTTCTTGACTTTTAAATTTAATTTTATTATTTTATTATAATTTAAAAATGCTGCAGATAGTTTTAGTTTTGATTCTTTTAGTTCTAATAGTTTATCTTTTTATGCTAAATAACAAATATATATATTCTGTGCATTAAAACAGTATAAAATGTTATTATTGTTCTTTTTATTTTCACAAACATTACAAACGTGTTTGGACTTACATTTTGACAAATAATGCAGGCTTACATAGTTTTTTTATAATATATTGATAAACTTACTTCTAATATTCTAAACTCACATTAAACACTTTTTATAAATTTGTCTATCTATCATCTTGAGTTCAATTCAACAATTAAATAAAATAGTTTTTTTTTTAAATCGGAATGACACCTCTATTTATTTTAAGGTTAAAGTTTTATGAAGTATTTATTTGCTAATATTTGCATATCTCCCAGTTTATATCGACAATACTGTATTTAACACCCTGCAAAGTATTACTAGTTTAGTTAATATAATCAATCAAACAAACTACTGTAAAGTAATACAAGGCACTTTGACAAGATTTGTAAAAATGATAACTGTGCTTGACTTGTTAGAGTTATTGTTAGATTTGAATACTTTATTAATTTATTATATAACTAGTTTAGTTGTTTGGGCTTACTTTGTTAACATTGTAAAACTCCTATTTTAAAAATATAGTTAATTAAACTTAAGTTGTACGAAGAATTTGTCTACTAAACTACTATATGACCTAGTATAAAATAATTCTCTGTTACCATTTGATATTTAAATGGATTTACTACTTACAATTTTATGAGAATCAAAAATATTAATGATTTTACTAAAGCTTTATAATAAGCACCTGGAAGTTTATGTTTGTTATTTTATCAAACGTTAAAGCTTATAAATCATTAACATTGCTAATTTTACATATCACATGTGGTCTTTCTTTCATAAAACTCCAATGTAATTTAGGAAAGGCTATGGCAACCTTTGCTTAAAGGTTGAAATATGAATTGCTGAAATTAAAGCAAAACCTATTATTTATTTAACAAATTACATTTGAGTCTAATTGGCATATATAAGGTATGTTTTTTTTTCTTAAATATACATTAAATTTATTTTAAGTTTATGTGTGTTGGTATGTATATTAATATATTTATACAACCACATGCAAAAATAAATTTAACTGTTCTTTGTTAAATACTCATATAACGCTTGGCGGTTAGTCGAAACTACTTACTTTAAATAAATATATAAAACTAAGTAGTACATAAAAAGTTATTAAAAAATAATTATTAAAATATAGAAATAATTTTTTTATACTGACTCACAACATACTAGTTAAAACCGTTGTAGAAACCCAAGTATTATGACTAGAGCCATACACCAAATCAACAAAAAATTATTGAAAATATGAATGCATTTTTGTCTGTGGTTGAGACAAAAGTAGAAAATGATTCAATATAGACAGTTTTGAAATGTGGTTTTTGAATTGAGCTATTTATTAATTTAGTTACAATAAAATTAGAAAAATTATGTATAGTAATATTTCGATTCTAAGTTGCATTTTAAATCACTTTAATTTAAAACATTTTTTCATAAATAAACAAAATAAATAAATAATTTTATAAAAAAATTACTTAAAAAAACATTTTAAATTAAATTCACAAAAATTATGTGAAATATTTTCGCTTCTAAATTGCATTTTAAATCACTTTTATTCGAAATATTTTTCCATTAAGTTAAACAAATTATTTTATAATTTTTATATATTTGGCAAATTGCATTTCCAGTTTATTTTATTATCGGATAATTTATTTACAAAGTTGACACGCCGTAGTAAATAAAACTTTAAACAAATGAAAAGAAATGACAAATAAAATTAGTACTAAAAAACAAAGTAAATATTTTACTGTATCAAATTAATACATTTAAGAAAATGAGATGTTCTTACACTACAAATCATTGTAAACACAAATTAAACCAGCATCTAATAGTTATACCACATATACCAAGCTTACAAACAGTATCAATAAGCGTTAAATTAAGTTACTGGACCACTATAAATCACGCTACGTTACATAGTCTCTAAAATAAAACTCATTCAAGATTGTATAATACACTATTGTGTATGGTCGTTAATTATTTCTAAAATCTCTATAAAGAAAATCTAACGACCTAATTACGCATTATACTCTAAATTGAACAGTTCTAATAGATTTAAGAATCATTACAGATTTTGTTAATGAATAGTAAAATAAAACTAATGTTTATCGACTTATCAAATCATTAGTGTTTTTATAATTACTATATGATAATTTTGATTAAACCATGATAATCTGCGTAAGTAATATATATTATGTAAATAATTTAATTTCTATTCTGCAAAGTAGAAACAAAATGTTAATTTTTCTCTTAAGTACATACAAATGCACAAGGTAAGCATACGTTCATTTATGTTAGCAAGTTTTGTATTTCAACCAAAAAAAATTATTTATTATTTTACTAAAATACATAAAAGATCGATTTTTCTTAACCTAAATTTATTTTTTATGTGTATTATTAAAAGTATTTTTAACTAATTGCTAAAGAGTTTATTCGCAGTGTTTTGATACCCTTGACTCACAAAGCACGTGGCGTAGTTTATTACCGCAAAAACATACGAGACCGTGAAACTCACAAACCATAATATATTTTAAGTACAATGCAAAAAAAATGAATAATTGATGTAATAATTAATTATTTATTCATTTATCTCATGTTAGTATCGTTCTTAACAACAAAAAAATCTGGTTCTCTACGTCGTTATAGCAATTTATATTTAAAATATAATAAAAAGCAATTTAATAAAATGCAATTTTAGTACTATAAAAAACTGCAAAAAACACTAATAACTATAAAGTTAAAAACCTAATAAAATTGTAGTCTTATATAAATACTAAAAATAAAATTTGATCAAAAAAGGTTTATTCTTATTTCAAAGATATAAAAAACTAAAGTTATTAAAGCAGCAATATTTATTTAAGAAACAAATCAGTAATCGTTCTGAATAGACTAAACAGGGTTATAGGAAAGCTTGTAAACATTGTGACAATTTAATACAATTTGAAAAAGATAGGATTGTCAAAAACAAAACTAATCAATATTTCCAGCAAATACCAAAGTTTCCATAAAACAATAAATTTATTGCAAATTAATACAAAATCTTTAATACTCCTTCTTCAAAATAATCAAAACAATCTAGTTGTAAAATAATTTGCATCTAACTCTACATTAAATTATAGATATTTCTATTGCTATATCTACAGTGCCTGCTAGTAGTAAAATAATAGGTCCAGTTCATTTTAGTCTACTTTCTGTTAAAATATAGCATTTTAAATTAAATACCAGAAAGGCATCTAGTATAAATAAAATTTTACCTAATATTCTTAAAACATTTGCAAATGAATAAGTTTTTATTTTGACTAAAATATTTATCTTGTCATACAAAAAAAAACATTCCAAAGTGTAGAAAAGTTTTAAATTTTTAACTTATACCTAAAAAAGCGAAAAGTCTGATTTTTCAAATTATAATCCAATTACATTAATACAAAATCAATAAAAAAAATTGAAAAACATGTTAATTTCCAGTTCTTAGAACAAAATTTCAGATACTCAATATATAAATAGGGGTGTTAATGAATAGGGGTAACAAGCTTTTAGGGTAGGTAGGGGGGTTTATTTGAAACACGTCTTATTTATAAACTCACAGGCAACCATGTTTACCTTAAAAGCTGCACGTCAATTTTTTTTTTAAGTTAGTATGTTTCATGTCTCAAATCACTCATGATTTTGTCGTATGAAATAGTCAAATTTGTGTTATTTGTTACTGAATTCATAAATCAGCATATTTTTTAAGATTATGCTAATATGATGTTAGTTTACGGCAAAGCACAGCCCTATTTCCAAATCGTCTAATACTTTCCAATAGAGTAGAGTTTATTAGCGATTGCAAGGTACAGAAACTTTTGCAGTCAACAAGGTAAATTGCGAAGTTGCAAGACATTGTCGAACGTTACAATTTAAAAAATATGTGTTTTATAAGGTAAAGCAGAATTCATATAGCAACACTGAAAGCATTGCACGTGAGATTAGTGTTAATTATGTAAGTGTTTGGCAAGTTTTGAAAAAACATCAACTCCACCCCAATCATCTGCAAAAAGTTCAAGCCTTAAGTCCAATCGATTTTCCACCACGTATTAACTTTTTTCGTTAATTTGTAAACCGCTGTTGCCTGCATCCTCAATTTCCACATTATGTTCTTTTTAATGATAAAACAACATGTAACAGAGAAGGCATTTATAACTCTTGCACCAACCATATTTGAGCCGACAAAAACCCTCATACTATTTGACAATCCAAATTCCAGCACAAGTTTGGAATCAATATGTAAGCTGGCATTGTTGACGGTTGTTTGATTGGGCCATACCTTCTTCCACCATGTCTTACCGGTCCCGTTTACAAAATTTTTTTAGAAGAAGTTTTGCCAGAATTGTTGAAAGAAGCAACATGCCGGTGCGCTGATACATTTTTTGCTTGTTGTTTGGGACTACTTTAACAAACAGTTTGGGGATAGATACGTTAGAAAAGAGAAGTAAGTAACGTGGCCGGCACGATCCCCGGACCTAACGCCCTTAGATTTTTTTTTGTGATGTTACATAAAAAGTCTGGTGTACGAGACGCCAGTCAAATCTGAAAAAAAATTGTTAGCGCGTATTATGGCAAAGATAATTCAGATATGCTGTTTAAAAAAGATGGACAATTAAATTGCCTTTAATTTTTATATCCTTATTTTTTAATTTAGACTTTTAAGAGAGGTTAAGAGATTTTGACGTGCAGCTTTTAGGGTGAACATAGTTGCTTGGCAGTTTTTAAATAAAAAGTGTCTCAAATGAACCCCCCTACCCACCCTTAAAGTTTGTTACTGTTATTTATTAGCACCTTGTATATAGATCAAAACGTTTGACAACAGATCTTCTGACGTATGTAAGTCACAAATAGAATTCTACTTTAGACAAACATGAAGAACATGTTGCAGTAACTATAACATTTTCAAAGCATTTGATAAGGTATAGCATCATAATCTTATCAACA
Source organism: Tachinus rufipes (assembly GCA_963932245.1). Lineage (NCBI taxonomy): Eukaryota > Metazoa > Arthropoda > Insecta > Coleoptera > Staphylinidae > Tachinus > Tachinus rufipes. The sequence continues at coordinate 75,960,326 of OZ010744.1, forward strand.
ATCTTCATTGTATAGATTTTGATCATAAATCTGTAAATCTTATCAATTGTTTTCAAGACAATAGAAATTTTTTGATAAAATTCATAAATCTGACCCCAAAATTATAAATGTTATAAGTGTTCACCAAGGTTTTATTCTTTTGCTAACTTTATTTTTGATATACATTAATAAATTTTTTGAAAAAACTCAAAGTCTCATTATTATAATAATATAATAATAATCTTTATTTTTTTTTACATAGAAAGGATACGTCAAAAATACAAAATTAGTACATAATTAATTAACAAAAAATATCCAATGCAGATATTAAATAATACAGTTTAAAGTTTAATTTCTTTTTATGTATTCTTTTATTAAATAGAAGCAGTCATCAACCAAACCGATGAAAGATTTTGATAATTTTTATTTCATTAGGCAACAAATTGAAAATAGGTCTGCTAGCATAAGATAATAATTTTTTGTATGTCATGATGAGCTAGATTTGTTGCAAATGTATGTTGTTTTTATTGCAAGTTTTGTAGTTATGTACCTTATTATTTAATTAATAATTTGATGGCACTGTTAACACGTTTTTAGATTTGAAGGTGTGGCGGCATGTTTCTACATAATTTAAATTGTACATTAATCTAATCATCCTTTTTTGTATAATAAAAACTATTAATATCGTTTGATTGTCTTTATACAATAATATTGGAACTTATTCCAGAATAAGCCATAGAATTATACACATTTTTTGAACAAAGTTTGATCTAAACTATTTTTTTAATTTGCGCATTGCAAAACAGCATTTGATTAATTTTGTTGCAAGATCATTTATCTGACTACGCTAATTCAGTTTTTTATCTACTACTGTTCACAGGATACGTACGGATTTGCTAAGTGAAATTGCTACTTTATTTAAATTATACCCATTAGCAATTTTTTTTTTTTTTTTAAATTTTTTTTACTATTGTAGTAGTAGTTAACTTTCAACGATACGATACGGTTTATGAAGCTTTTATTAAAAGGTTGTTACTATTGCACCATTTATCAAATTGATTTATTATATCTCTTACGTTGTTATTTACGTCTGTGGTTGTCTTGCCACTTATTACAATACAGGTATTATCTGCAAACATAAATACTCCATTAATTATATGTTTAAGTAAATCGTTAATAAAAATTAAAAATAATAGTGGTCTAGCTACGCTTTCTTGAGAAACCTCAAGATCAACATTAAATTCATCGGTTGTAACTTTCATAGCCAATACTACCAAATTTTTTTTGTCTAACTAGCTTTTAATCCAGTTGTCCATTAACCCACAGATGCTTTTATTACATTATTAATTATTAATATTTATTAAGATAAACTCAAAGTTTCACAAAGGTTAAAAAAGATGCCGGTTACAAGTTTTTTTTTTTTAATTTATTACGAACATGCTGTATTAATTCAACCGTTGCTGTTTTAGTAAACTTTAATTCTATAAAACCATGTTTTTTATCCGCCAATAAATGTTTCTGATTTAAAAACATTGCACTTCTGTTAGTGACACAGCGTTCAATTATTTTAGAAAAAATTTTGAGCAAAAAGATAGGTTGAAAGTTATTCACAACAATAGGATTTTTTTTGTAAATAAGAATTATTTGTGCCAGTTTTAAGATACCTGGAAATTGTCCCAGTTCTAAAAATTTGTTTATTTGTGACGTCTTTTCTCTTTGAGACGTGAGGCGTCACCTGTGCGGGGGTATCTGCAGTCGGGATCGACAGGGTTCCCTCACTTAATTGGCCGGAGACTGAAGGTGCTCGGGCGCCACCACACCGGAGTGTGGACACAAATTAAATAATAAACGGGTTAACAAGAAAGCATTTATTTTCGTAGAAAAAAGAAAAAGAAAGATAATAAAAAAATTAGTTATTAAACATCAAAAGGAAGATGGATTGGGAAACGTTGGTAGGAACTTGAGACTGAATCGGGAATCTGGAGGTGGATTGCCTTCCGGCTACCGCACACTCTGGTTTTAAGGAGAAAGGAAAAAAAAGGAATTTCAATGGGGCTTGGGAGATTGTCGGCTCGACTTACGGTTATCGGGGTATTCGGATCTGGTCTGGTACTCTTCTTCACTTATCGGACATCGGACTGGAGTTAACTGGACTCAATTCTACTTTACTTCCTGGGCTGGCTTCCGGACTAGACCACTAGACTCAATTGAATTTATGAGGACTGGACGGCGGTATTTAAAGAGAAAGAAAAGAGAAGGGATAAACTTGGAAAAATCGGGGGGAAGGGGGAAGAGCGGGAACAAGGTAGCCAACATAAATGGGGAATGCATAGGGGTGGCCTATACACCCCAAACTAATTAATTAAAACTAAATTAAACAAAATGACCCCTGACAATACATAAACAATCCTACAAAATCTTAAAACCCCATTCTCCTTAATTACAAATATATTTACAAAAGAAACAAACGTCCGCCGGGTTCGGACGGTTGCATACAGTAACTAGTGATTTACCTATTAATAGCAAATCACTAATTACTGCACACAGAAGCTCCTGGTTACTTCTTACTTCCGGCGGAGGTTTGTCTCACCCATGGCGAACCCCATATGGGACGCCTATGGGCCTTATTGATTACATAGAATTGCACGTGGTTTGATTGGTTAGATCCGCGTGCATCTTCAAACAACGGAGTGGCAAGCCGACAAACACGCAGGTTTGTTGCGTCATCAATTAAACATCATGTCGCGGACATGAAAAGTGTCGGTAGCCGGCTAATTACGATGTTTAATTAATGGCAGCAAGGTAGGACACCCCGAATACAGCTAGTTGCAACCAAGGTTGCCTAGCATACGTGATATACTTCACGCGGTTTGTTTTGCGTGCGTTCGACAAGAATGTCAATGAATAACGCTGCATAAACAGACGAACGGTTTGGGCATTATTTTAATAAATAATCACGGGGTTCGTTACATATTATATAGGTAAGAAGTACCCATACTTCTTTAACAGTAAATTTAATTAGTTGTATTGGAATATTGTCTGCTCCTGTAGCATTTGTTACGATCTTACATAATCTTTTCGGGAACAACCATATTGTTGACATAGCTTTAAATAAAAAAAAATCTAAATTTGGACTGGTTCTTACCAACAAAATAACGCCTATAATAACCACTTTAGCATGTTACAAAGTTTTAAAAACTGTTATTCTACAGATGTAGAAAATAGAAATCGTGTTCATCACTTTTGGAATGTAAACGTAAGCAAGCGGACAATAAAAAAAATGAAAAAAAATAAAATTAGTTATAGACTTCCAAAATTTTTCAAGCGCCGTTGTGTAAGTTTAATTTGCCAAAAATTATATAAACTGAGAAGAAGTCAAATAGAATCAAGTATTATTTAAAAACAAGTCTAACTTTTTTTTACAATTTTGCAATTACAGCTATTGCAAAAAGTAAAAAAAAAACAAAAAAACAATTTTATAAATGCAACTTTAACACTTAAACCAGCTAACAAACAAGTTTAGTTAAATTCATTACAGAGTTGTAGATCTGGCCAAAAAGCTCTTTTTCCCCAAAATTTTGTTGTTTATTATGCTTCTTTTGATAAAGCAACACCTCACAACGCAAAATAACTCAACAACATTTGGACAAAACTAACATAGGTATAGAGAAAGCAACAGTAAGTTTAGATGCTAATTTCATTGAACATGCCAAGTCAAAAAATTAATAATTGTGTTCTTGTTTTTTTAACTTTAAATGAGTTATGGTAACCATTTTCCAAAAACATAAAACTTTAGTATTTTTATTTATACAAAAATTATTGCATCAATAATGTATCAAATGTTGATATTGGGTTTTCCAATAAGAAGTTTTATTTTGAATAGCAGGCTATTTGTGGCAGCTGTCAATTTTAAAGCTATTATCTTTTAACATTTGACAAGTAAAAACTACGCCATTATTAAAAATGGAACGATACACGCTTCAACATCGCATTGAAATTATTAAAATTCACTCCAAAAAAAGTAAAAAAATTTCAGTCACAGTTCGCAAAACCCAAGCACTTTTTGGTCGTTATAAAGCACCTTCTCGGCCGGCAATAGTAAACCTGGTGGAAAAATTTGAGCTGTTGGGACAAGTTTGGGATGTTAAGAACAAATGAAAATATTGCTGATGTAGCCAGTAGTGTTGAAGAAAACCCAGGTTTGTCAATTCCTCGTCAATCTTTTGTATTAGAGATTCCACAAACGACATTACACCGTATTTCACATAAAGAATTAAGTCTTAAGGTTTTTGAAGATCGGTTAACACAAAAACTTAAGCCGGTCGGTCACTATAAACGTCGAATATTTGCTGATTGGATCCTTCAAATGCATCATAATGATCCAAAGTTTTATTGAAAAATTATCTTCAGTGATGAGGCCCATTTTCACCTTGGAGGCTACATTAATGAGCAGATTTGTCGCATTTGGGGCTCAGAAAATCTAAGAATTATTCTTGAAAAGTCTTTGCATCCTCAACGTGTCACTGTTTGGTGCGGTTAATTTTTTTTTGCCGAAATTGGACGATATTAATGTGGACGGCGTATATTTTCAGCAAGACAACGCTACGTGCCACACAAGCAACAAAACAAGTGCAATTTTGCAAGAACAGTTTCCTGACCGAGTTAATTTTCAAAGAGGTGATCACAATTGGCCACCGAGATTTTGTAATTTAACACTTTTAATCTTTTTTCTTTGTGGCTACGTGAAATATAAGGTCGATGCCACTGCTCCAAAATCGATTCAAGAGATAAAATTTGTAAAGTCGAGGACATACAGCCGCAAATGTGCGAATTGGTCATAAAAATTTTATGAAAAAAATGTGGTACTGCAACCGTAACCGTGGCGGCCATTTGACTGCTATCGTTTTCAAATGTTAATGGTATACCTTCCTCTTTACAATGAAATAAACATTTATTGATTTCTTTTAAAAAATGCCCTTTTTTTTAAATATCAAAATAAAACCTCTTATTGAAAAACCCTATATTATGATTTTTTGTTAATTTAAATTCAAATTTATTTAATGTTAAAAAAATTCAAAAATATTTAGACAAACTGTAAAACCTCTGTTAATTCAAAAATGTTACTATACAATCAACAGACAAAATTTAAAACATGAAAAACGCTAAGTTTTGTATGTAGCTTAATAAACTTTTCTATTTTATTTTGTAATTTTGTTATATGTATGTATTGTTATTGTTTGACTTAACATGTCGACATATAGTTGGCTTAATTGATTAAATATATATTATCTACATACAACTTCTTTTTGAACGATATCTGTACTTGTTTTAAAATTTATGAAAACATAGAAATTAAAATTTAATTATGATTAAATTAATACGCAACAGTGTACTTAAAACAATAAAAATCATTTTGAAAAGGTTAATTTACTTGCAATTAATTAACTGTAGTTGTGTTTAATATCATTAAACAGCAAAATGTAATTATTAAACAACTCACGTTTTTAATTAAAATGTAACTTTAAAGTGAATATCTTGATATATTTGTCTAATGCAAAGTGTTTCTACTTATAAGTTCGATTGTGTGGCAATATTTATAAAAAAAGTAAAATATCTGCAAATAACGGGCATAAATCATAAGGTATTATAAATTATTTTTTTTAATAACAAACAAAATGTATAAAACAATGATTATACTTAATTAACAATCAATAAATGACAAACAAAGCTTTTCTTATGTGCTAACTTTGTAGAATATTAATTACACGTTCTTAAATATTTTTGCAAAATAATTAAAAAATGGTAAAAAAAAGTAATTTTTTATGATTTGATGTTATGTTATTAATTATTTATGTAAATGTTTTAAAAAATGTATATATAAAAAATGTCTGAGCTCAAAATTTACTATCTGTGCATGTTTGTACTCAGAATCCTATGCATTAGTGGGTGTTCAATATAGTTTAGATGGATTAGACACTATTTGTTACTTTTGTATTTACACTAGACAACTTAACTTGACTTCCTAAATTTATTAGTTTGATAGTAAACCTCTACATATTGAACTTTAATATTGTTATGGTTACTAAATGAATTTGTTTTTATAATTTGTTTGTTGTTTAAGTTATTTTTGATATTTTATTATAAATATATAAATTTAAAAACCAAAATTTATTAAAAAAGATGACAATAATATATTAAGCATTTAACTTTTATTAAATAAGAATTTTGTTTGCATGACATTAATTGTGACAGTTAATCTGTACATCTTTAATTTTTATTAAAAACGTGATTAAGATGACTACCTCATAGGCTTGTGTCATAAATTATTCGAGGATTTGTTATTAGGTAAATTATATGGTCTTGTTTAATTATGTATGTAATGCAAAGACGTTGATAGATTAATACTAGATTTAAGACAAACATCTAAATATAGAAATCTGTTACATATTGTGTTTTATTCAATGTAAAATATGATGTAGTTAAGCTGTGCCAATAAGCGGGCGATAGAAAATGTATACAATTTATTATGATAATACTGAAATATATTAATAAATTGCATTTATTGATAAATATTGGGTATTGTAGACGCTTCAAATAACATGTCTTAATTAATTTATTCTAAATGATTGTAATACTATATTATTTTAATCAATTAGTTTGATTTAAAAATTATTATATCAAATAAAAATAAAATTATATTATTGATTATGATAAAAAAGTTTTAGTGTAGGGCTCAACAAAATTTAAATAAATGCATATATTACTTTGAATTTTATTAAACTTTACATTTTCATAGTATTAAATCAAATCCAACGTTTCAATGTAATATGCACATTTTATGTATTATTGGTAGATATTTTTTTATTAGTTCATATGCAGTTTACTTTTATTTATATTAGTATTAATGACTTTTTGTTAGCTATCTTTATTAATTTTACAAAATATAATAATAAAGACCTTTCTTGGCATAATCTTACATACATCAGTAGTAATAACACCGAAATAATAAATAAACAACATCTTTCTTAAGATTAAACAAAACAAAAATTTACATCTTAAAATAAAAAATTAAAAAAAATTTAAAACTTTACCACAAATAAATTCACTTTGCCTTCTTTAATTTTTTTAAATGTTTTCATCCCTTTCCCATTCCCATTTAAACTTTTTTTTTCCATTTTTTTGCTTAAAAATTTTTTTTATTGCCTATTAAGTTTTTTATTATAATTTGGTTTTGTTTGATAATTGCAAAAAAAATTAAATAAATGTTTTCATGTTTTAACTTGATAAAAATACAACACATTTTAGTCATATTTTGAATCACAAGGTTATATTTAAAACACAGACATCGAAGAAAAACATTGATATGTATTATTGATAGTAACTTTGTTAATGACTAAATTTCAAGCTGATCACAAATTTGATTCCCCACTCATCTAAAAATTGTTTGTTATTAAAATATTAAATAAATTTTTAAGTTAAGTTCCTTAGAAACTTATATTTTTAGTGATTTATAAACACTAATTAATTTTACTTTTAAGTCTCTCAAAATGTGTACAAGCAAACAACTCTAAAAATTCTAAACTATTCATTTAAACTATCTATCTAACCTAAGTCAATCAGATTAGATAAAATTGATTAAATCAAAATATTTTATTTAAATTAGTTTTTTTATATATATTTTGTGTTTATAATGATCTCATTAATAAACGTTAACAGGAGTTTATTATTTACGCGTATTGTAATAAAATCATTATGATACAGAGTTTTTGATTTTTATATAACGCGTATTATAAACTAGAAATGCAAAATAAAAAAAATTATAAATAACTAGTTTTATAAGACTACTTTTATTGGATTTGTCCTAGAAAAAACCTCAATGTTTATGCTCTTGAAAGTGATACATCAATTGTCAATCTATCACGTTTACTCTTAACTATTCAAATAATTAGAACTTTTTATTTGTATAAACAGTGGATTTAAAGGAAAATGTTAGATTTATTTTATATATAAAAATGTTACAATAACTATAGTATTTTGGCAACTTAAATCTGTAAGCGTATTTATGCATAGTTTATAAAGAATGATAAATATAAATGTAAAAACATAAACAAACTAACATTTTATTTATTACACTAATTTCACTTCACTTTTGCTAATTCCAACACTAATCAAAAGTAATTATAAAATAATTTATTCAAACCACATCACATAAACTTTTATTAAGGGTAAAAACGGGTTACTTGAAAATGCATATTTAATTTCTCAAAAAAATTATAAATTTAATTAAAGTTTGTTTTTGGCACAATTTTTAGAAACAATTTTGATATGAGTCCGTTTTATTAAAATAAAACAAAATCAGAATAAATAAATCCATTTGAAATCAAAATTAAAGAATACAACGTGAAATAAGTTTCTAAACTTAAGATTATACCGACCGCTACTTTGATTTGTAATATTTTAACAAAAACGGCAACTTCCCCTTCATCGCTGTTTCTACAAATAATTTGTTAATTGATTTATTTTTTACCAGTTCATTTAGAAAGGATTAAAATATGATATGTCGAAGTCTTTTTTGTGAAATTATATTTGCAAATAGCAACAAAATGCATTCAAAAATACAGAAAAACGCATTTATTTTTATATTTGATGGGTTTTTTCGCCTATTTCCTAACTATTATATGACTAAAAGACTGGTAAAAAATAAATCGATTATCAAATTGTTTGTAGAAGCAGCAATGAAGGGGAAGTTTCCGTTTTTTTTTAAATACTACAAATCAAGGTAGCGGTCGATATGCTCTTAAAATGTTACAAGTCGACCGAATATGCTTACAACTGAATTTTGTGTTTCCAAAAATGAATAACACGTTTTGAAATAATAATAATAATTTAAAAATGTAAAACAATAATAAAATGTTGATTGCAAGATAATTAGTTCTATTTACTGATCATATAATTGCAAATATGCTCTGCACATATCGACCTAAGCTATTATCTATTGCTGTCGGATATCCAAGAAACTTTCCCAGCGAGATTACATAAATTTAAATAAATGTCGTATGCAGACATTTAGTTTATTTAATTTAATCTTACTCCTTGTGCAACTAAACTTTTGTTATTTATTATTGCTTTGTATGTATACTACCCATTTACAGTTTTTAAGCAATGTATCATAATATGCAGTATAATTATTTTAATATAAAAAAATTATAGTATAATTATTACTTTATATAATATAAATATATTACAGAATTAATTTAATGTGATACAGCATTTAAAAAGTTATTGCGGCAATTTTTTGTACGTAGGATATAAGAAGAGATTTATAACTTTGGTCACAGTAAATGAAAATGGGAATATGGGAATATTGCTTTTTTACTACTGATATAAAGACAAATGGATGTCGACTTAAAAAGAATATTAATCGTATACGGCTCTTGCAAGCAATGAAATTATTGTACTTCAATTGTGTTTACAACGTACAATGTTTTAATTTATTTGAATCTTTACGTTACATTTTATTTTGTTTTGCATCAAATTTCTATAATGTTATTGTATTATTAACTAGAGTTTAAGATCATAAATAAATAAACAAATAAATACAGTTTATGTTATATTTTTGCAAATTAACTGTTAATCAAGTGTTACATGAGTTTGTACTTTTGGATTGTAATTTAATCATTGGTTTGAAATAAACCTAATAATAAAAACTGTTTTTTAAACTTTAGTTTTATTAAAATTATAAAATCCAAAACAGTCAATTTAAAAACTGTATTGTCATAAACAACAACAACTTTTTCAAAATCTGAATAAAATTTAAAAAAATAGCTGAAAATTTATTAGGCATCAAAAAAGTCTTAAGATAAGAACTAAGTATTTCTCAAAGTACTAATTAATTCTAAATTGATAAAAAAAAAGAAATACACACTCTGATGAAGAATGCATACCAGAAAAGACTAATAAATATGTCTTGAGCCGAATAAAATATTTTACAGACTTTTAAGTTACAAGTACTATAAAGTTAGGTCTACAGAATAACATAAAACATAACCATATGGCTTGTTATAGGAGTATTTGTATTGGTTGTTATTGTTTAATATAATTTACCATTAAATTTTTTTAACACTTATTTTTATTGGTGCGCAAGTAACTAAGTATAATAATAAAATCTTAATTTATATCTTTATTTATTATTAATATAAACATTCTGTTTTGACCACCTAAGTATGTTCTTTAAAATAAATATTGAAACAGTATCTTTGGCAAACTTTAGGTTTTTTAACGTTGACTACTGCGACATTTATTTATTTATGCATTTACTCAATAGACATGATTGTCCAATTACAAGATAAAAATATATTAATAAAAATACATTACTACTATTTATACAAACGTAAACATATGCATAAATAAAAAAAATTATAAAAAATACTAAATACAAAAATACAAAAAATACAAAAAATACAAAAAATACAAAAAATACAAAAAATACAAAAAATACAAAAAATACAAAAAATACAAAAAATACAAAAAATACAAAAAATACAAAAAATACAAAGATACAAAAAATACAAAAAAAAAAAACCAAAAAATACAAAAAATACTAAAAATACAAAAAAAACAAAGAATACAAAAAATACACAAAATACAAAAAATACACAAAAAACAAAAAAATCAAAAAAAATTTGCATAACACTCTGAACATCTTTATCAAAATACAAGTAGTTATCTCCAAATAAATTAATTAAATGATTAAATTAAATATGCAATCTTAGCATAACATACAAAAGACTATTCATGTGTTAATTTGTATTTGTTCTACACTATACAAAAAATACAAGTAGTTTCTTGAACATAAACGTTGTATATCTTAATATTATTTAGTAATTTAAGATTATCACAGTAGCTATTGACTAACTTATAAAAATAAATAATTGTATTTACACACCGTCGAAACTTTAAATTATCAACACTAAACAAACCTTTATATAATACAGTGTCACGATCTAAATATTCATATTTTTGTTTTAAAAATAAATCTTTTTTGCAATAATGAGTGTATTAATATAGTTTTTATTAATAAACATTAAATTTTGGATCCTACTGGAAGTCATGTAGGTATTTAATTTTGTACTTTATATTTTTCAAACTCTTGTTTTTTAAATAAATGAAACTACAAAATAGTGTAGTACTGAACAAACTTACAAAATTTGGTTTGCATAATAATCTTGTAAGACATTAATTTATAAGTTTGTTCAGCACTACACTATGTTGTATTTGGTCAAAAGCTTGGCTAAAATTAGAGTATACATCAACTATAAAATTATTATCTAAGAAACATGACACATAATAAGTAATATTAGTCAAACTTTATGTAATAGAACTGTTCAAAGCAAGGAACCGAATCGGCCCTACATCTCGTAACAAACCGAATCGAAAAATCATTAAAAGACAAAATGTCTACCTTGGGCGTATTTATAGATATAGAAGGCGCTTTTGATAAAATTACCTTCAATAAAATAGAAACTGTTTTTGCAACACATGGTGTAAACCCCACATTTAGTGAATGGATAAAACACATGTTAAAGGAAAGAGCTGTTACTGTTAATGTAGAGGATTCGACGGTCAGGAAAGTCTTTGCTAAAGAATGTCCCCAGAGAGGTGTATTATCTCCACTACTATAGAATATAGTAGTCAACAGCCTTATACGGCTACTCAATGATCATGGTTTCTACACAATTGGTTATGCAGATGACATAACAATCCTACAAAGCTGTAAATTTGAAAGCATACTCTGCAACATGATGCAAGAGGCTTTAAAAATAATCAAAAATTGATGCAAAGACCAGACTCTTACGATCAACCCTCTGAAAACCAAACTAGTTCTCTTCACAAAAAAAAAAAAAATAAAAATGTAAACTTACCAAAACTTCTAAATACCCCACTACCGCTATCAACCGAGGTAAAATATCTTATGGTTGTATTTTTTGTGGACAATAAGCCCTCATGGAGACCACAACTAAATATGAAATGCAAAAAAGTTTAAATGTTTTTTAGCAATGCAGACGATCTGTGGGGAAAACATGAGGACTGTCTCCAAAGATAGTGCTATGGCTGTACACAGCCGTCATAAAACCTATGATCACATACGGGGCACTAATATGGTGGCCAAAAAATAGACAAAAACGTTTGCAAGCAAACTGAATCAGTTGCAACAACTGGCATGCCTAAGTATAACAGGAGGTATGTGGACAACACCAACTACAGCTATGGAGGCAATGTTGGGTCTACCGCCACTCAACATTTACGTCAAAGAGATGGCGACAATAGCAGCTTTGCATCTAAATGCAGCTAGACTTTCGCACGCTGCAGGAAAGACTGGCAAACACTGTACTCTCCTAAAAAAAGCTATTAAGGAAACACCTGTGTTAGGAGCGCAAACAGATAACAAGTCACCCATCTTTGTGTTTCAAAGACCTTACAACGTGCGCACACATGAACAAGAGGAGCAAAACGTGGTCAAAAATTCGATTAGAATCTACACGGATGGCTCAAAAACTAAGAAAAACTTTTAGTTTTGAAGCGGGAATCTTTTTGCAAAACCTGAACCTCAAAATAACATTACCACTAGAAGCTCACACGATTATCTTCCAAGCAGAAGTAGTTGGAATAACCTATGGGGTTATGAAAATTGTGAACCGCAAAATATCTGGCTAGAATGTCTTTTAAACTTTTAAATGTCATCGTGCCCTTACTTTAGCAGCTTGTAGAAATAGCATTTCTGGGTAAAAGGACACTCCAACAAAGTAGGTAACATTAAGGCGGACAAGCTGGCGCGTAAAAAGTTAACCCTCATGGCGTGTGGTCCTGAACCCTGGACCGCTTAAACAATCTACTACAAATTAACACACACGATGCACTGAAACGGTGTTGAGATAATACTCCGGGCTGCAGACAAGCAAAAGAAGCAATGACTGCTCCAAAAGGCAAAACAGCCGATTGCTACTGTTCAGAAAGAACTTGCAAATTATGACAGGAATTTTAACAGGACACTGCCAACTAAAAAAACACATGCACACAATTGGTATTGGAGACAATCCAACGTGTAGAAAATGTAAAATGGACGACAAGACGTCATACAATAGAGAGTTCATGTTGTAAAGCTGCTGGCTTGACATGGCCAGCATAAAGAAGACCCCTTCAAACGTTGTACTTGCATACATCTGCCACATAGGGTGGTTAAGTGCAAAGACAACGGAGTGATGTTACCACTGGAAGAGGTACAAAGGGCCTAATGAGGCCTACGGGCAGTAGACTTTGGTTTACCCTCCACCTTTCAATCCAGAAGCCAAAAAACTTTTTTATTGGAACCATGCTATGCATTTATTACAAAATTGCTTACATAGTTTGAAATGTTAGCAAACGCAGATTCAAAAGTTTTAGAAAAAATGCAATTAGTCTGTAGTTTAAAGTATTCAATATTATACCATTTTTAAAAACTGTGTTAAAGTAATTTTTATATTATAAAAATGTTAATGTAATAATTATCTTATAATATAAGAGACTCACAAATAACACTAAAGTTTTTTTTTATCCTGCCTCAACAAAACTCATCTGATTTTGGCTATAAAATGCGGACCAAAAATTATCTTTTGGCTCTTGAACCTCTAAACTATTTGCTGTATTTGATTGGCTGTGAATCAGAAATTTATTTGATGACGTCATACCTTAAAATCTGACAGTAGTGACAGATTATAAAAAACTTTAAAGACAATGTTTTTAATTAAAACAGGCAACAAAGTACTAAGTGAAACTCGTGCCAGAAGGTTTCAGCAGCCCTTCGCTTTAGCAGCTCTCATATCGCTTAACTCGTTTGTGCTGCTAAAAACGGCGGGCTGTTAAAGCTTATTTTTGGCCCTTGGTACACTATATACTATATGCAGTCATTAATTCTACAGTAAGGTTTAATTTAAGCTTTTTTTGGATGATACTCTCAATTCAATCACATCATCGTTAAACAATAAATTCTAATTTAGGTCTAAAACTGTAGATAGACACACACTACAAAAATAGTATAAAATGCATTTACAATTTCTTTTGGGTGTGTACCGTAATGTAGAATGTAAAGTTGACATTGTTATTAAATAAAATACCCAGTATAAGAGTTAAGTTTTTTTCTTATTATTATAAGACCAGAATAAACTAAGATTATGTTTAATATAACTTTGCGTATTATATACAGGGTATTAGAAAAAGATGATAAAATATTTAAAAAAGTAGTATTAATGTACCAAAATTAAAAAAAGACGTTAGTCTGCAAAGTAACAATATTGGAGATAAAGCAGTTAATTCTTTATTTTTAGCAAAAACAAAAAACAAAATTACATAAATTATTTGAAATGCTTTTTTTCTATTTTCATGCAAGCATAACATTTTATTCTAAAAACTATTACTCTTTCTAAAACCTTTAAATTAGCTTGGATTTGTTATGCATTTTTAATTAATTTGTAGCTGCAGCTTTTTGGGACTATTTACAAAAGTACCACCATTGTTTTCAAATATTTCTAATAAACAAAGAAATCTAGAAAGTTTAAATTAGCCAGTTTTGCAGTTTATATCTACGTAGAAAAGTTTGATGTAAATGCTTTCTAATAGCAATAAAAAAATAAGCTAGAGCACTATCATGTTAAAGCCACAGTTGTCTTTAGTCAATAGTTATGTTGTCAAAAATATCATACAATGAGTTTTGCAAAAAGTTTAGGTAAGCAAAGCCCATTAATTGGTTTGATAAAACAATATAACTTAGAAACATGTCAAGTTTTTAATGATGTCTGATGTCTAGATTCCATTATAACATGAGAATTTTTGTTGGCCCAAACATGCCCATTATAAAAATAACTCTATTAAGTGTAAACCCGGCTTCATCTGAAAAAAAAAAATATGACAAGAAAACGGGGGTTTTCAGCATTATTGCTTAGAAATCAGCAATAAAAAATCATACGATCTTGATAATCAAGTGAATTTAAAGTCTCCACTCAATGTACACTGTTTGCTAAATAAACCAGTATCACGCAATCTTTGATGAATTTTTCCAAATATACAATGTGAAAAAATCTGACAATTAGAATAAGCTTTAACATAGACGTCAAAATGCATGTCGGCCAGTTCTGCGTTAGAGTAATCAGCCAACAAAAACTTGCGCACTGACAACAACAGTCAAATACTTAATGTTTATCTCATTAACCATCAGTTAGCTTTAATAAAAACTTGCAAGTTTTAAAAATTAAAAAAAAAAACAAAAAAGAATAACATATCATATCATACCATACCATACCAAAATCGCTACTACTTACGTTTATTAAGACTGTTTTGCTAGTTTTGATTTATACTAGTACTTCACTCTGTATAAAAAAATCTGTTCGTAAGTTGTTTTTATTTCTTCAAAGATGACACAGTAAAATTAGTATTTATTTCTACTGTATAATTTTAAATAATGATTTTATGTACGTTTTAGTTTTATTTTTTCTCTACTGAGCCACACTTTTCTAGTAAATTTATTTGGTGTAGATTATATAAAAGATAAAATATATGTCAGTGTAACATAAACTAAGTTAATAAAAAGCTGATTGCATCGTTTTATCAATTTTTTAATAAAAACATTCATTATTAGACTTGTCAAATACAAGCAACAACTCCGCCGTGTTAAGATCATTTTAATATGTTTTGCGATAACAAAGCACTATACTTTGAGTAGTATAGACTATGTTTTTATGATTGGAGATTGTAAAAGTGCAATGTTTTGCAGCACGTTTCCGAGCAAAGCAATTTATATTATCAAAATTGTGCCAACTTAATATTTCTAATTTTAAACGCACTTATACAAATACTATTGGAAATTACATAAAAACAATTCACAAAGAGATATTGAAACCTGTTTTTTTGTTTTCTCCTTTCTTAAAATATGTATTAAAAATATGCCAATTATCAAACAAGTAGAGCATACTAAAATGTTTTCTTTTTAATTAAAATGACGGCTTTTAGCGCGTTGCAATGTCGACCCATGCTATACGTGCGTTACGATCTATAGTAAAGCGCGCACTAAAATTTTAAAGAACAGGCAAGTATAAAAAACCTTTTTTAAAAAAAAACATCATTTGTAGCATTTCAGGCAGTTGTTTCAAAAATTTCAAGTTAATCAAACGTGTTTCTAGACTGGTATTACGTCAAACACAAAAATAGAGCATATACTTATGTGATCTATATAAACAACAAAAATACTGACTCAG
This sequence comes from Tachinus rufipes, assembly GCA_963932245.1. Taxonomy (NCBI): domain Eukaryota; kingdom Metazoa; phylum Arthropoda; class Insecta; order Coleoptera; family Staphylinidae; genus Tachinus; species Tachinus rufipes. Next base: position 75,976,588 of record OZ010744.1, read on the forward strand.
TGATGTAGAATTACAAATAATGCATTGCCATTGCAAACTTGAGCATTAAAACATTTAAGAAAAAATTTACTCTCCGGAATTTTTTGCAACAAAACGGCACGTCACGGCATATGAGACTTATATAGTTTTTGTTTAAGTTGATTGCCACATGATTACTTTAATCACAAGAAAAAGGGTTGGGTGTCTATAGTTAAAAAAGATTAATAAAGAGTCTTTGCTAGCAATCAATAACTGCAACATTACAATCAATGCATTGCCAGTTCTGATTAATCCACTTTTTTTTTTTCAAAAAAAAAAGTTTTTGTTTTTATGCAAAAAAATTTTGATATTACTTTTAAATTTTTAGAAAGCATCTTATAACCTAAACACAGATATCTTCAAATAAAAAAATCTAAATTGCAAAAAACGCGTTACGTACGTGCAACAACATTTTGAACAGAACGTCACAATTATAATTGACAGTTACCAGAATGACATGAGTATCTCAAGAACCAACATTTTGAAAAAAATATATAGCTTCAAAAATTAGCTTTTGAGAAGCATACAAAACCGTTAGCATCTGTAAAATTGTTTAAACAAGTAAAAGTAAATTTGAAGGTTCTGACGTCTGACAAGGTCTCACTACCACCTCCAAAAACGCAGCTGGGCAGCATATCTTACATACGTATTACCAAGATTTTACAAGAATCTTTTAGATAGATCGGACTAGCATAAACAAATTGTGGACATTTGGGATTATAAAACTTATATAGTGCAAGTGTCAGAAAAAATGCAAAGTTGCTTGTGGGTGCAAAAAATAAGATAATGTATGTTTTATTATTTGTTTACATTGCAGTGAATAAAATATGCAATAACGTTGTAAACATTGACGTCCTGCTTTATAACAATAAATCAAAACGATGAAAATAAATTTACTATTCAAGAAAATGTAGTTAAAAATAAACCAAGACCGTAAATGAAACAAAATATAAATATAAAAAAACAGATTGTGGATTGGGTTTATTAGAGATACCATATTAAATAACGTGCCTATGGCAGTGTGGGGTTTTCTTTTTGTTCAATATCTATAAAAATCATACAAATTGTAGAGCATAAAAAAACAACATATACTTTAATGATCACAATTTTTGTATTACGTAGAAGAGCCATGTTATAAAAAAATTAAAAAAAAAGAAATTTTTTGCTTCATTTAGATGGCGAAAAAAGCTAATAGGAAGTCTTGGTCAACAACTTGAAGTAAAACTTTTTCAATCAAATACTCCCTCGCAATATAAACATAATTGTCACTTTTAATTCATCTGCATTTTCAAATTTACCTAAACTGGAGTGTAAGCAAGTTTAATCAATTATATTTATAGATTAATTGTAAAGCGGCTAACATTTTTCCTTGCGCTCAACTACAAGACTCCAATATTCTAATCCTGTAAATAATCTTTTCTATGAAAGACTTGTTATTAAACATAAAACTGCTATCTGATTAATTTCAAACACAACATAAACAATTTTGGAATATTCACAGCAATAAAAAAACCATGTTTATTCTAGTCAGCAGTTAACAATAGTCAACAGCCATTTTAAAAAAGTAATAAGTTAATTCTATTTTATTATTTATTTTGTGTATAAAGTAATTTTATTGTTAACAATTTATTTAGGTATATGTATATGAATACCTTGATAGCTGCATATCAACGAGCACAATGATGTTACGCAGCACAAAAGTTTTACATGCATCCATGTATTGAAAATGCAATTGAGAATTGCCTTTGTACATATTGATCCATTTTATTATCTATTTTGCTTCAATGGTTTGGAAATTTTTGTTGTGTATAATATAATACAATAAATGTAATTTTAACAAAAGGATTTTCTGGTTTATAAATATAAAACGTATCTAATTTAATTTTTAATTATTAGTTTACTTTAGGAGCAATTATAAGTTATTTATTAAAAAAAATTACGTCATATATTCTAAGCAGTAAACAATAGGTCATAGTTTTATCTTTTATTTCTATATGTGTGGTTTTTGTCAAGTTGCTTTTCTATGGATTGCTTTTATGATTTAAATTGAACAAAAAACAAAATATATAGTTTTTATTAACTATAACCTGGCATTTTGATTATAATTAAAAGGGTGATTGTTTTCAAAATAAGAAGTTTTTAAAAAAATATTATTAATAACAAAAATCCTACAATAAATACAAAACTTAAGTATCTTACTGATATAAAAATAATTAACTAAAGCGCATTGACATAATGCAACAGTTGAAAAAAGTCCAAAGTTTTATATCAGGCATCGTAAGTGATTGTGGTCCGGCGCGTCCGATGCAACAACCAGCAACAGTTGCTTTGATTATTATTTATTAATACTCTGCATAACAATAAATACTTATAAATCAAATTTGATTTATTTTTAGATGTTTTTAAGGTTGATATTGCAGAATGCTTAGCAACTTTATGCTGCAAAGACACTTTTTGCAAATGTTAAGTGAATTCTATAAAAGAACTAAATTTATTTATTTCTTTGTCGGAAAATGTACATCAGTTGAAGTAGACGCGCCTGACAAGTTTGTTGAAAGTAAACAAATAAAAAAGTATGATTTTTCTTGTATGTATTCAATATATAAACATTTCTATCTAGTCAGTTTTTATCAACAAGAAGTGGTATGTCGTTGAGCACATATATAAAAAAATATAGCTTGACATAATGCGTAGTATGATAATGAGAAGATAATAAAAATAAGAATTATAAGAATATAAATGTTTGAATTATTTTAATGCTTTTGTAAAAAAAACTTTTATATATATATACATCTAAGCTTTTTATTACTGACTAGCTCTAATTATGCTCTAAACATGTGAATAATACAAGAATAGTGAATACTGTAATACGTAATTAATTATTTATAGAGCAATATTATAACAACAACGTATTGTAATAATATTATTGTAAAGAAATTTAAATAACATGTTTATCACAAAATGCCTCAGACATTGGTGCTTGCTTGCGTCTTAATTCATACTGTTATACTAGAATATATACTAATTTTATTGTAAATTTTTAATCACAGTAACTACAAAGTTTTAAATTTTAATACATTCATATAAGTAAATACGCAACTGTATTGACTTACAGGCAAAACTAAATGAGAGTACATAATTAATTGATTGGTAATTCTTAATGCAAACAAATGATGGTTAAATAATAAATTTTGTATTTGTGTACGCGGTAGTTGCGGTAAAATTAAAATGCACGGTTGTTGTAAAATATAATATTTATTCACAATAAAAATGTTAACAGAAAGATATATGTTTTTACGGTAACGATTGGTTTAATAATAAGTTGAAATAGGTAAGGACAAGAGTATTTAAAGAAAGAGACTATTTTATGATAGGAAGGATTAGCAGGTAGGTACAGATGGTGTTAATGGAAATAAATTGGGTTATTGGGATAAGTAATCCGGATGTTGTAAAAAAGACATTAGTACAATAATTATTATAGACGATACTAAATAATAAAATAAAATAATAAATGTAAATCAATGCAGCTGTCGTCTTAGAATTCCTATAATCTAAAACAGATGACAAGAAATAACATACCACTACTCATTAAATGCTATTGCATTTAATTACAAATTAATTTAAAGTATTTGTTCATTATAATTATTGTTGGGAAGAGAACATAGTTTCACGACGGGACGTTGAATGTTTCCGAAAGTCGTACGAATGATGGCGCTTTTGATAATACCACCGGGACCTGAATGAACTGCTTCAATCCATCCAAGTCGCCAGTGAAGAGGTGCGATGTTATCCTTTTTAATGATGACAAGCTGTCCTGTTTCTAGAGCAGTACTATTGAATTGCCACTTTGTCCTCTTATAAAGCTCCGATATATATTCGCTAGACCATCTTTTTCATATCTGTTGTTTCAATTTATCTACAAGTTGCCAACGAGATAATCGGTTATTAGAAATTTTGTGGAGTATGTGATTGACAGGTGCTGTGAGAGGTTCACCTTTTAAAAAATGTCCTGGAGTTAGTGCGCTAGAGTCATCTGGGTCTTCTGACAATGGACATAACGGTTGTGAGTTCAGAATTGATTTGAATTGAATTAGCAATGTATATAGCTCTTCATAGGTAAGCATTACTTGCAACACGATGCAAATGAGTTTTTATGCTTTTTACGGCTGCTTTCCATAGTCCGCCAAAATAAAAAGCACGAGGTGAAATTAAATTTTATCTTCTTGGTGCTTACTGAATCCTAAAGTGTAATTGCATTATTAAGATTGTTAAAAAAATAGATAAACTGTAAATTTCTGCGACAAATTCACGTCGGGTTATGAACCAGGAAAATGCGGCAAGAAAATCTTCAGTTGATAATTGTGATACCAATTCAATGTGTGTAGTTTTTGTAGAAAAGCATACAAATACACACATATACGCCTTTGTTATCCTCTTCAATCTTCGAGCTCTTTTCTAAATTATAAAGGGTCTGACGTAATCAATTCCTGTCTTCAAATAAGGTCAGAATTGCTGAATACGATAACTGAGCAAACTGTAAATAATCTTTTCTATGAAAGACTTGTTATTAAACATAAAACTGCTATCTGATTAATTTCAAACACAACATAAACAATTTTGGAATATTCACAGCAATAAAAAAACCATGTTTATTCTAGTCAGCAGTTAACAATAGTCAACAGCCATTTTAAAAAAGTAATAAGTTAATTCTATTTTATTATTTATTTTGTGTATAAAGTAATTTTATTGTTAACAATTTATTTAGGTATATGTATATGAATACCTTGATAGCTGCATATCAACGAGCACAATGATGTTACGCAGCACAAAAGTTTTACATGCATCCATGTATTGAAAATGCAATTGAGAATTGCCTTTGTACATATTGATCCATTTTATTATCTATTTTGCTTCAATGGTTTGGAAATTTTTGTTGTGTATAATATAATACAATAAATGTAATTTTAACAAAAGGATTTTCTGGTTTATAAATATAAAACGTATCTAATTTAATTTTTAATTATTAGTTTACTTTAGGAGCAATTATAAGTTATTTATTAAAAAAAATTACGTCATATATTCTAAGCAGTAAACAATAGGTCATAGTTTTATCTTTTATTTCTATATGTGTGGTTTTTGTCAAGTTGCTTTTCTATGGATTGCTTTTATGATTTAAATTGAACAAAAAACAAAATATATAGTTTTTATTAACTATAACCTGGCATTTTGATTATAATTAAAAGGGTGATTGTTTTCAAAATAAGAAGTTTTTAAAAAAATATTATTAATAACAAAAATCCTACAATAAATACAAAACTTAAGTATCTTACTGATATAAAAATAATTAACTAAAGCGCATTGACATAATGCAACAGTTGAAAAAAGTCCAAAGTTTTATATCAGGCATCGTAAGTGATTGTGGTCCGGCGCGTCCGATGCAACAACCAGCAACAGTTGCTTTGATTATTATTTATTAATACTCTGCATAACAATAAATACTTATAAATCAAATTTGATTTATTTTTAGATGTTTTTAAGGTTGATATTGCAGAATGCTTAGCAACTTTATGCTGCAAAGACACTTTTTGCAAATGTTAAGTGAATTCTATAAAAGAACTAAATTTATTTATTTCTTTGTCGGAAAATGTACATCAGTTGAAGTAGACGCGCCTGACAAGTTTGTTGAAAGTAAACAAATAAAAAAGTATGATTTTTCTTGTATGTATTCAATATATAAACATTTCTATCTAGTCAGTTTTTATCAACAAGAAGTGGTATGTCGTTGAGCACATATATAAAAAAATATAGCTTGACATAATGCGTAGTATGATAATGAGAAGATAATAAAAATAAGAATTATAAGAATATAAATGTTTGAATTATTTTAATGCTTTTGTAAAAAAAACTTTTATATATATATACATCTAAGCTTTTTATTACTGACTAGCTCTAATTATGCTCTAAACATGTGAATAATACAAGAATAGTGAATACTGTAATACGTAATTAATTATTTATAGAGCAATATTATAACAACAACGTATTGTAATAATATTATTGTAAAGAAATTTAAATAACATGTTTATCACAAAATGCCTCAGACATTGGTGCTTGCTTGCGTCTTAATTCATACTGTTATACTAGAATATATACTAATTTTATTGTAAATTTTTAATCACAGTAACTACAAAGTTTTAAATTTTAATACATTCATATAAGTAAATACGCAACTGTATTGACTTACAGGCAAAACTAAATGAGAGTACATAATTAATTGATTGGTAATTCTTAATGCAAACAAATGATGGTTAAATAATAAATTTTGTATTTGTGTACGCGGTAGTTGCGGTAAAATTAAAATGCACGGTTGTTGTAAAATATAATATTTATTCACAATAAAAATGTTAACAGAAAGATATATGTTTTTACGGTAACGATTGGTTTAATAATAAGTTGAAATAGGTAAGGACAAGAGTATTTAAAGAAAGAGACTATTTTATGATAGGAAGGATTAGCAGGTAGGTACAGATGGTGTTAATGGAAATAAATTGGGTTATTGGGATAAGTAATCCGGATGTTGTAAAAAAGACATTAGTACAATAATTATTATAGACGATACTAAATAATAAAATAAAATAATAAATGTAAATCAATGCAGCTGTCGTCTTAGAATTCCTATAATCTAAAACAGATGACAAGAAATAACATACCACTACTCATTAAATGCTATTGCATTTAATTACAAATTAATTTAAAGTATTTGTTCATTATAATTATTGTTGGGAAGAGAACATAGTTTCACGACGGGACGTTGAATGTTTCCGAAAGTCGTACGAATGATGGCGCTTTTGATAATACCACCGGGACCTGAATGAACTGCTTCAATCCATCCAAGTCGCCAGTGAAGAGGTGCGATGTTATCCTTTTTAATGATGACAAGCTGTCCTGTTTCTAGAGCAGTACTATTGAATTGCCACTTTGTCCTCTTATAAAGCTCCGATATATATTCGCTAGACCATCTTTTTCATATCTGTTGTTTCAATTTATCTACAAGTTGCCAACGAGATAATCGGTTATTAGAAATTTTGTGGAGTATGTGATTGACAGGTGCTGTGAGAGGTTCACCTTTTAAAAAATGTCCTGGAGTTAGTGCGCTAGAGTCATCTGGGTCTTCTGACAATGGACATAACGGTTGTGAGTTCAGAATTGATTTGAATTGAATTAGCAATGTATATAGCTCTTCATAGGTAAGCATTACTTGCAACACGATGCAAATGAGTTTTTATGCTTTTTACGGCTGCTTTCCATAGTCCGCCAAAATAAAAAGCACGAGGTGAAATTAAATTTTATCTTCTTGGTGCTTACTGAATCCTAAAGTGTAATTGCATTATTAAGATTGTTAAAAAAATAGATAAACTGTAAATTTCTGCGACAAATTCACGTCGGGTTATGAACCAGGAAAATGCGGCAAGAAAATCTTCAGTTGATAATTGTGATACCAATTCAATGTGTGTAGTTTTTGTAGAAAAGCATACAAATACACACATATACGCCTTTGTTATCCTCTTCAATCTTCGAGCTCTTTTCTAAATTATAAAGGGTCTGACGTAATCAATTCCTGTCTTCAAATAAGGTCAGAATTGCTGAATACGATAACTGAGCAAACCGCTCATAAGTGGAGCTTCAAATCGTGGTTTGGCGGGTAAACACTGTATAGAGTTGCGTGTAACCTTGCGCGTCTGACTACGTCCATTTAATGGCCAATACTTCAATCTCATGGCGGTAATAGTTCTTTGTGCACCGGCAAGCATCTGAAATTGGTGTATGCTGACAATTAGAAGTCTTGTTAGTTGGTGACACGGTAATACAATCGGACAGCGTCTATCAAATTAAAGATCTGAATGGATCAAACGGCTTCCTACACGTATCAAACCATCTGAGTCGACAAATGGATTTAAAGTTAACAATTTGCAGCTTTTTGGCACAAAAACACCCTTTTGAAGCAGATCATATTTGCGGAAAAAATGTAAAAGTTGAAGGTTTCTGAGTAAAGTCATCGTTGCTAGATAAACTTAATTCAAAGTGAATTGTTTAGTTTTCTTCTTTTGGCTGCGTATGTTTGCGATAAACCGTAAAACATAAGCTATAACACAAATTGTTTTTTCAAAAGATGAACAATCTGGTAAAATTGAAATATCTAATTTTGTAGAGATCAGCACATGTTTACTTTCCGGCAAATCCAGGATCGGTTCAAAAATTACTGCTGTAGAATCTTTTAATAAGAAATCGGGTACGTGCCATAATAAATTGTCTTTTAGCTCAGTTGCTTTAAGTCCGCGGCTTATTATGTCAGCGGTTTTTTTTTTGTAGAAACGTAGTACCAATCACTGGGAGTAGTTGTCTTATGTATAGCAACTACACGATTTGCGACAAATGTTTTGAAGTTTTTGGATTCTAGACTCTATGACAGCATACTAGTCGAGTCGGTGTAATAGAAGCGTCGTGCAACTTTATTATCTACTAATATATATATATATATATATATATATATATATATATATATATATATATATATATATATATATAGGTAATTCCATTACTTTTCGACTAATTTGAAAAAGTCGACCTCTTTGATTTTGCTCAAACTTTCAGGGATCAAAATATAGATAAAAAAATTGAGATTCCCAAAATTTTGGACCTTAGAATAATGCCTGTTCAAAATGACACACATTTGAAGGTCAGAAATTTTACAATAAAACGTCTTTTTTAGCTTATTTTGTATCTCAATTTTTGGGATTCTGGAAATAGATAAAAAGGTCCACGATGTCTCAAATTATTTCTTATTACATGTACTTTAAAACCCATATTTTTATGTTTAATATCGTGGCAGTCATTTTGATATATTAAGCTTCAAACATTGTTCCAAAAAAAACCACAAATTTAGCAGAATTGCAAAACTTTGCTTTCTTTAAACCGTTCTAACTTTGTCAAATCTTTACAAAATTTAATCCACAAGGTCTAGATTTCTTTGTGTTTAATTTCTTTTTAAAGTGATCACACAAGACTTAAAGAATCAATACGTATACACTACTATTTTGACGCAGGAAATTGCACATATTTTCGCGATCTTCAAAACTTGTAATTTTCAGGTCCCAAAAAAGCGCTGTCACCCTATGTCGATTTTAGTCAAAATTTCAGTAAATACTCTTTGGAGCACAAGAAAAAAGAGTATCTATATGAGAAATGGTATATCGGGCATTATCAAGAATTTTTTAATATTCAAAAATTGGCAAAATTGGCAAACCGCACATTTTTGTATCTCAGTTTTTAGGCCTATAGAAAAAGATAAGAAGATCCACAATGGCATAAAATATTCCTTATTACATGTACTTTAAAACCCATATTTGTCTATTTAATGTTAAGGCAGTCATTAAATACATTAAGTTTCAAACATTATTCCAAAAAAAAAAACCGTAAATTAAGCAAAACTGCAAAATTATGCTTTGTTTAAACCGTTCTAACTTTGTTAAAATTTAAAGAAATTTGATCCACGAGGTCTATATTTCTTTGTGTTCAATCTTTTTTTAAAATGATTACATAAGACTTATAAAATCTATACATATTCACCACTAATTTGATGCAGGAAGTTGCACATGTTTTTGCGATCTTCAAAACTTGTAATTTTTAAGTCTCGAAAAACCGCTGTCACCTTATATCAATTTTAGTCAAAATTTCAGTAAATACTCTTCAGACCCCAAAAGAAAGGTTATTTATATGAAAAATGGTATATTGGGCATTATCAAGAATTTTTTTATATTCAAAAATTGTCAAAATTCAGAAAATCTAAATCACTTTTTGTCTATCTTGTTTTGGTTTTGAGATAGTCAACAAATTCAAAATATTTAAAAAACTTTTTATTTAGCAAAAAAACACAAACAAAACAACATTACTTTAACAAGTGTGCATTTATGCAAGCTTTTGATACTTGTTAATTAAAACAGTTTTCTTTGGATCGGTTAGTGAAATTTGATAAAAATGCTGTTCAACATAGAGAATACGCAAATCTCATTTTTGTTTACGGACTCTGTAATGGTAATGCCCTAGCAATTAAGATTTCCTGACAAAAAACAACTTTTTTGACGCGTTTTTTAGTGAAAATGTTTACTCACATTATTATGAAAAGTAAATCACCTACAACCAGGCGACGCAGCACAACGACTTGCATTTTCTCAATGGCTTCTTGATAATACTCAATATACCATTTTTCATATAAATAACCTTTTTTCTTGTAGTCTGAAAAGTATTTATTGAAATTTTGACTAAAATCGACATAGGGTGACAGCGTTTTTTTGGGACCTGAAAATTACAAGTTTTTAAAATAGCAAAAACATGTGCAACTTCCTGCATCAAAATAGTGGTGAATATAAATTAATTCTATAAGTCTAGTGTAATTACTTTAAAGAAAGATTGAACACAAAGAAATCTAGACCTCGTGGATCAATTTTCTTTATGAATTGACAAAGTTAGAACGGTTTAAACAAAGCATAAATTAGCAATTTTTCAAAATATACGTTTTTTTTTTAATTAATGGTTAAAGCTTGATATATCAAAATGACTGCCCTAACATTAAATATACAAATATGAGTTTTAAAGTACATGCAATACGGAATATTTTAACCTTCTTATCTTTTTCCAGACGCCCAAAAATTGAGATACAAAAATGTGCGGTTTGCCGATTTTGACAATTTTTGAATATTTAAAATTTCTTGATAATGCCCGATATACCATTTCTCATTTGAATAACCTTTTTTCTTGTGTTCTAAAAAGTATTTACTGAAATTTTGACTAAAATTGACATAGGGTGACAGCGCTTTTTCGGGACCTGAAAATTACAAGTTTTGAAGATCGCAAAAACATGTGCAACTTCCTGCATCAAAATAATAGTGTATACGTATTGATTCTATAAGTATTGTGTGATCACTTCAAAAAGATATTATATACACGAGGAAATCTAGACCTTGCGAATCAAATTTTGTTAAGATTTGACAAAGTTAGAACGGTTTAAAAAAAGCAAAGTTTTGCAATTTTGCTAAATTTGCGGTTTTTATTTTGGAATAATGTTTAAACCTTAATATTTCAAAATGACTGCCACGATATTAAACATAATAATGTGGGTTTTAAAGTACATGTAATAAGAAATAATTTGAGCTATCGTAGACCTTTTTATCATTTTCTAGAAGCCCAAAAATTGAGATACAAATTAAGCTAAAAATGACGTTTTATTGTAAAATTTCTGACCTTCAAATGTGAGTCATTTTGAACAAGCAATATTCTAAGGTCCAAAATTTTGAAAATCTCATTTTTTTCTTTATATTTTGATCCTTGAAAATTTAAGAAAAATCAAAGAGGTCGACTTTTTCAAATTGGTCGAAAAGTAATGGAATTACCCATATACATATATACACGCACCATATGCGCAATCACTTGCATCAGCAAAACCGTAAATTTCTATGTCGTGTCTAGGTTCAGGAATTACATTACAAAGAGTCTCAATTCTTGTCACATCGGATAAAGTTGCTGCATATTTAAGCCAGCGGCTAATGACACAGTCGGGTAATGGGTCGTCGAATCCACATTTAAATTTCCACAATTCTTGTATCATTATTTTTTCTGTAACTGTTATTGGTCTAATCAGTCCTAATGGATCATAGATTTTTGATATAGCAGTGAGAATATTCCGTTTAAATAATGAGTTTACAAGTGAATCTTTGTATCGGTAACTGATGGTATCTGTGATTGTGTTCCACACTGTTTTAAGAGTCGTAATTGTTATGGAGTCGTTGTTATCGGGTTTAAAATCTTTAAACAGTTTTGCAGTTACTGGCCATTGTCTCAGTTTGAAACCACCCTTTTGTAAAAGTGTTGTCACCTGATCTCGTATCAAAATTAACTCTTCATGGTATCTGCTTCCGAAATAAGATCGTCTTCGTAAAAATCTTGTCTAACACCTTCGACTTCCAATTGAGAGATTTTTTGATTTGGTTTTTGCTAATTTTCTTAGGGATCGAATTGGTAAGTATGCTGCACTTGCCTTGCCATAAGTAACGATGGTGAGCTCATATGATGTCAACTCGTCTTCAGGTGAATATCTCCACCATATCCTCTGATATTTCTGATCTTCTTTGCGCACATTAACTTGCCGATACATTTTAGCAATATCAGCTGTGATGACAAATTGCTTAGTCCTCATCCTCAACATAATTGCAAATAAATAATTCTGTAGAGTGAGTTCTACCATGAGTATGTCATTCAATGATACATCATTATGCGTGGGGGCAGAGCCGTTGAATACCACACGTAGTTTTGTAGTCAAACTTGCTTCTTTTATCACACAATGATGAGGTAAATAATATCCGGAATGTACATCACCATTTGTTTGTTTCATATGTCTCAAGTTTACATATTCTTGAATAAAGTCTCTATATTGCTCATAGACTTTCTGATTTTTAGCAAGGCGGCGTTCCAAAGCAAATAATTTGTGCCGAGCGAATATACTGGAGTTTGATAATTAATTCGGACTTTTTTTGAATGGCAACGCAACTTGAAAACGACCAGTAGCATCACAAGTTGTGTTCAATTAGAAATATTTTTCACATTTTTGGTCGATAGGTGCAAGTACTCTATCCTGACTGTACTTTTTCATTTCCCAAAACACACTAATTTATTTAGTTCTACGTAGCCAACAATTAAATTAAAATCTTGAAGTCTTTCTATTTTGGTTGGTAGTTGACCAGAAATTATCTACCCAAACTTGCTTTTTGAAAAATTAATGGTTTTATCAATTTTTTTTTTTACATAGTATGTTATAGAAAAAACCTGCGCCAAATAATAGATCAATTTCTTGTAGTTTGTGGAAGTCGGGGTCGGCTAGCGTTATTCTTTTAGGTATTTTCAATGCGTATTTGTCTATCACACGAGAGGACAATTTGTCAGTGATCATAGGTATCACTAGAGCACTTAGCAAACAGGTATACAAAGCAACGCGTATTGAGATGTGGGTTGAGACAGAACTAAGAATGTCTGTCTTAGCTCCGCCAACTCCAACAATTGGAGTTGATAAAGGACGTTGCTTGAAACCCAACCTTTTGGCACAAGTCGCGGTAATTAGACTTGCTTGAGAACCTGAGTCCAATCACGCTCGCACTGGATGTGATGTTCCGTTTTAGTCTCTTGCTAGTACCAAACAAGTAGATAGTAACACAGTAGATAGAGTGTAAGTAACATTTTATGAAGAAATATTAGTTTCAATCTCATTACTTTGTCTTGAAGTACTAGGCCTTGGATTGTTGTAATTGAGATGCAATATCGAGTTTGTTGCATTTGCGGCAGTTTGTCGATCGACATTCATTTACGTCATGAACTCGTCCTAGACAATTGTAGCAGAGCTTTTTACGTTTTAAAAAGTTTATTTGTTCTTGTGTAGTTAAACTCATAAACTTGTCGCATTTAAAAATTATGTGATCTCCTTCACATATAACATATTTACGTGGAACATTATTTACAATTAATGTTCTGTTTCTGTGCAATCTTACTTAGTGTTGTTACGTTATTTGTATTGTTTTTTATAGCTTCCAATTGTTTAACGATTGGTTTAATAATGAGTTGAAATAGGTAAGGGCAAAAGTATTTAATGGAAGAGACTATTTTATGATATGAAAGTTTAGCAGGTAGGTACAGATAGTGTTAATGGAAATAAATTGGGTTATTGGAATAAGTAATCCGGATGAAAAAAAACATTAGTAAAATTATAAACGATACTAAATAATAAAATAAAATAATAAATGTAAATCAATGCAGCTGTCGTCTTAGAATTCCTATAATCTAAAACAGATGACAAGAAATAACAAAATTAAAGTAAAATTATTTAAATCTGTACATATATTTGATTAGAAATAGCAACCGATTTTGACCTTATAGTCATCTTCAGGCTCGAAATAATTAATAATTTTATATCAACTTGTTTCTATAAATAAACATTTTATAAAACAATCATAACTGGGAGAGGACGCATTGTCTGCATTATATTATAATATAATTTATAAAGCATACCTATTTTATAGTTATTAAAAATATATTGTAAATTAATTTAAAAAAAAATCAAATTACTTAATCTTAAAATTACAAATCCAATTCACATTATCTGATGTTTTGTTAAGACCCTTCAGATTTGCTTTAATTTATTATAAAATTAATTTATAATATGAAAGAAAAATAAATATTTTTTCAACTCATCAATCATCTCGATTTAAAATAATCGGGATATCCTTGATCAGTAATATTTTTCTAAACATATGACTTGCATAGGAAATTGTAAACATATTTTATTTGTATACATCCCAGAAATTTGTAATATAAACTGTTTGTAATTATACAATCTCCAACATCCTTGCATAGTTTTGTACCCAATAATTTCTTAATGATATCATAGTTATACAAAAATAAAATAAAATGATAGTTTTTTATAACAAAAACAAAAACCGTCCAAGGTTAATTATAATTAATAGCTTTCTACTACTATTTTTTATTTACTATATTTTTTTCTTGTCTGTATTTTATTTACGCTTTGATATTAAATTGAGTTAGATTAATTATTGTTAGATTGAGTTAAAGTAATTTTTTTTTTAATAATTTGTTATTGTAAAAAATCCTCTTGTGAATCTTATAAAGATCTATTTAAATGGGTTGATATAAATTTTTGAATAAATCTTCTATTATCTATTTTCTTAATTTGTATGCACAAACGCAGTCATCATTTTTTCTTTATAAACAGTATCATCTAATAAATATTGCAACAGTTAATGGTATTTGTGTTACAAGTGCCTATAAAACTAAATCCAATAAAGTAATTCACCTTGTTGCTACTTGCTATCATCTTTTTAGATTTATTTTTAGGCAAATGTGAGTTATTCTCAATTAATTTTGACGCAGCTCAGTAAAAACAGTAAGTGTAATATTTGTTTATTTGTTATATAATATCCGGCGACTAAACAGATATATATCGTAAAATATGTATCTGTTATACAAATTTTAAACGTTAAATAGTAAAAAATACTCAACTAAATCAATAAAAAATGTTATTGTATTTTTATGTATATTAAACTATTACTTAAAATAAATATATAATTCTAACATTTATCATAAAAATAAAATACAAAGTATTACATTACATTACAAGTAACATAAATATTTAAGAAAATTTTAATTAAATTGAAGATTTATTTTGCTTTTTGCCAATCTTTTAGTGACATCTAAAAAATATACTTTTTGTATTTCCACAGCCCCATATTAAACTTTTTTTTTCTAATTTGACAAGTATTTATAATACTATATAACAATAGCAATCAATAGTATTAAATTTTAATTGAAATTAAAAAAAAAACAATAAACTGATATCAATGTTACTATAATGGCAGTAATTGCTTGTACAAAGAACATATGGTGCTAACTCAGCTAACAACACGTGCACAATATGGTTGTTAAAAATAGATAAAAGAATAAAATTATGGAAAAAAAATACGTATAATATACAAATATACACATCTTACGTGTACAAGAAATTTATATTATACGAACATACATATACCATGTACGCTTTTTACACCATATATACGTGTAATAAAATTATATTATCTAAACTTGTGTTTACTGGGAAACTTTGTTTATCATTATAAAGAAACTAATGTTTTGCACAAGCTAACACTATAAATTCCTGTAACAATTGATGTAATATAAATTAACACCATAACTTCTTAATAATCGAACAAAGATTTGACCTGTATTTGTAACAAAATAAAATTAAATCAAAATTCTGATACTCGTTATGTGTTACATAAAGATTTGTTGTTACTTTTTTGTATGTTTAAGTCAATGGATTTATATAATCTGTTGTCACGTTTGTCTGTAAAGTGACATGTATCCTTCTGGTTTTTGATGTGTTTAGTAAACTCGTTACTTTGTATTTTTTTAAAACATGCTACTGCGGTAAAATATTAAATAAATCAGGGTTATTTTGTTAGCATCGAAACACCTAACTTTATTTAAGTGACCGAAGATCACAAATTACTGCAACACGCTGATCAAATTTTCTTGGTTTAGCATCTATCCTGATTTTTCTTTAGTAGGCTATTTGGTACTTATTGCTAGGAAAAACACACTAGATAGGCCCGTAAAATACCTTTGTATTAACTTTTCCTAAACAGTGTTTTTCACAAATATACGAGATACTTGGCTACCAAGTTCCAAGATTTACAATTTCCTAAACCTTGTGCAAGTGCGCATATTTAGATTTATTTTGCTCGTAGTAAATTTAAAAAGTTTGTATATGCCCAGTTTGCCTGTAGCTGTTATTGTATTTACAATCTTACTTCTTTGTCGTTAGCGCGTTCTGCCTCTTGTTTGAAAGTCCATATGTTATTTAATCTGCTGTTTGAGATTGAACCTATACCATAGCAATACTGGAGCTTGGTTTTATGCGTTCCATATTAAACCATTTTATTGCCCTGTCTCTCTGAATAGCACTTGTTTCTACAAAATTAATAAATAACATATTTGTAAAATGGAGCAGATGTGACAGAGCAATCGACCAAGTTTGCGGTTTTTTGATAAGCAAGTTGCATTTGCGCCTCGCAGGTTTTTTGTGCAACCGTGCAAGAATTCTATTAGCCATTCTTTTGCAAATTGTAAGTTGACTTAGAAACTGGCTTTTCTGTTGAATCAATTGCAACTCCAGTCTGCAGTTTTTAAGTAAGTACTTTTCTTTGGTGTCATTTAAATTAATACTACTTTTATAATAATTATATATTTAAATGTATGACATATTTTTTTTTGTCGGATTTTAAGGAACACATGTTTTGCACATAAAAATGTATTTTATGTAGATGGAAATAAATAAAGCTGTGGACATGTATGTTTAATTTACGCAACAAAAAAAAACCTAAGAAGTATTTGTCACAAACTTTATATTTAAGCATTTGAAATGCTTAATTATAATGTTTGTAACAATATATAAATTTGCATTGATTAGCAGTTTATTGAATTGTAATAAGTAAAAAACTGTTGATCTTAAAATTTGCGGCATAAATTTGCTTTATTTTATTTGTTTAAAAACATTAATAAATCTATCAAATATAAAGTTAGTAAATTAAATTAGATTTTGGTGCACCACCAATTATAAGTTTAAATGGCCCGTTAAGTTCACTCGGACTATTCAGCCGACTACGCCAAATAAATACCGAAAAGTTAGTTATTGCTTTAATAAAAACCTTCACTAACAGCAAATTTGTTTTTAAAAAGTAATAATTAACCCTTATTTAAATCTGTTTTTAATCAAAGTTAACAGTTATATTAATAATCTTATCACATTCTACATTCTGTGCTTCAGATACAGCATAACACAAGAACATTTTACTCAATTTATAAGTTTAAGGTATTAATAAACTGGTAATAATTGATTGAAGGTTAAATTATTTTAAATTAGTACATTTCTACGTTTAGCAGAATAATCTTCATTTATTTTGTTCTCTTACACATCCCAACACTGATGTTGCATTGCCTTTGATAGCCGTTCATTTATTTACTGTATAATGCTCGCTTTAAAAATAAACCCAGTTTTTCTACGACCATGACTATTACAAATCTGAAGAAAAAAATCATGCATATTTTTTATAGATAACAAATCGACATCCATTATAAGAGACATTGATTTACTATCTATCTGTAACCTATATATTACAAGCTGTGTGTATAAAGTTAAATATTTCCATACATTTTAAATAATTTTTCATTGTGCATATTAATATAACGCTAAAAAATAGCGCATTGATATAGTATCAATTATACGTAACCTGATTTAAGCATGCTTAAAGTCTTTCAGATAAAAGCAATATGATTAATGTTTGTTGTTTGAAAAGACATTCTACCTCAGGATTAAACAATATATTCAAAGTTTGTTTTTGATATTTATTTATACTATCAAATTACTTTTTATTGTTTTTTCTTGCATATTACATATTCAGTAAGTTTTTATCTAGACTGTAAAAGATATCAAAAACTGATTACAAGCACAAATAAGAACTTTCACTTTATTCTTCAAATAATGGTGGAGAGGAATTGCACTGGAAAAGCTAGTGTTGATTTGATTGGGACTTGAGAGATATACGTGGTATTTAATAAAGCTTGCTGCCAGCTCAAGTGTAAAATTACAGTCTTTCATTTAATTGTGAAAGTGATGCAAGTTAATTTATTACGTAACTTAATCTCAAATGCATAATTTGTAACTAAATCCCTAACATTAGAGGTGCAGTTTATAAGTCTTCATCACATTATATAATTACTATATAAGCTATAATAACTTTTTGATAGATTTATGAGTATTTAAAACTGAAATTGAAAATTGTCAGTATATCATGGCCGCACGTCAGTTATATGCTAATATCGTAATTTGGTCAGTTAATTACTAGTGAATAAAATTAAAATAGATTAAATTTTCACATTTCAATAAAGTTTAATTTAGTTTTGATTAATACCCCGTGTCAATAAAATATTGTTTAATGTAAATTTTGATTTACAAGTGCTATTTACTATTGTTAAATATAAATACGGCATGAATGGTACAATTTTATAGTATTTATTCAATATCTTCTAAATAAGTTTTTAAAAGCAAATTACTTAATGCAACTAAATTAATAAGTGATAAATGAAATCTATAATACTACATTAAGTTTATGACAGAGAGCAACGTAGCTAAAATAGATTTCTACAAAACCGAGATAAACAAAACACGGCATTTTTTGACATGTATGTTTGACTGAACAATTACTACTGTTACTCACTATTATTTCAGTAAAATAATATAAGAGTGAATGTTTATTCAGGATGTATTTATAACTTTTAATTAAAATAGTTTCAAGTTTTAACGACATAATCACAATCCGGCTCTGTGGACAATCGTTCATAATCAAATAGAACTATGATGCAATTTTAAATTCTTTCTCAGAACATATATTTATTGATTATAAATCTTACTAACAAAAACATTAAACGCTTAACATATCCTTAATGACATTATAATACAAATATTATTTACATAAACGATCAAATCAACAATAATTTTTAACGTATTAACATATATTAAAGAGTTATTTGAGTTTAATATTCATATAAATTCATAAATTTATTTTTAGGTATAAAAACATGTTTAGTTTAACAAAATAAGTTTACAAAAATTTTGTTTACAAAACTTTAGGCTGAAATAAATTAAATCAATATCACTACAAGTAATAGTTTTAAATGTATCAGATAAATTTTTAAGAAAACGCAAATCTCTTTTTTCTATAATTTATTAAATTTATTGTTTTTTTTACAAAACAATCTATAGTATTTATTGCATTCCTTTTGACCTTGGATGCCGAAATTATTTATTTGCTTAAAAATGATTATGTATTTATAATAAACACTGTTAAATTACTAAATAAAGTAGTATTTTTTGTTCAAACTTCCATTCTTTCAATAAACAGGTGCAATAGTATATATTTGTCTTTTCAGGTACATACATATACAGGGTCTATTATGAAAGTAACGCGCCATATCTATGAAAAATAGATTTATTAATCGTACAGGTACAAACGCTTAAAATTCTTCAAAATAATCTCTCCCTGCATCAATACATTTTTGGAGACGTGTCTGCTACGCCTAGAAGGCACCCCGAAAGCCCTTGACAGAAATGTCTTTTAATACTCTGTAACATGCTTTTGGATGTTTTCTACGGACTTCCAATGCTTTTCTTTCATCTCTCTATTCAGTCAAGGAAACAAAAAGAAGTCACACGAAGCTAAGTCAAAACTGTAAGAGAGACCACAGAGGTGTTGCTGTGAGCTAAGAAGTTGGTAACGATAACGGGCGTTTGACTGGGGGCTTTGTCATGGTGGAGCTTGACTGTGTCTTTAATGTCAGTCCTCACGCGCACAATCCGGCAATTCAATCTTTTGAGCACCTTGTAGTAAAAGGTTGAGTTGGCTGTTTCTCTTTGCGGTACAAATTTAAAATAGACAATTCTTCGGACATGAGCATCCTTTTGATGCAAAACTTGCTCATTTGCGTTTTTTTTTTAAGGGAAATTTTGGTTCTGGGTAGTACTTGAACATCTTCAGATTCGTCTCTAGTACAACAGAGTTAAAAAAATCCGGCTCATTTTGATTTGAACCCATAAGTTTTTGATAGCGCAAAATGATGTTACAAAGTCGAAAAACACACTTCACGCGGAGACACGTCTTTCCCGCTCCGACAGTTGGAGCGGTTGGAAAGACAGATCCTCCACCACATTTTTCGACTGGTTTTACCGGAATGGTATAGATAAACACGTCACAATAAAATCATGCGCATTACATTCATAATGAACTCTGTATACAAAGACAGTTTGTGTGGTAGTAGCATAAGCGTAAGGACTAAAATATTGCCTCTACTCATTTTTTTTGGTTTTTTTACTTAAAAAGTCATATTTATAATTACATTTTATTTCATTTTGCTTCCTGTTAAAATTAATAAAAAAGTTGAAAATGACTAATTGCAAAATGTTTGATTAAATATTAGAAGTCATACTATTAATTATACATGTTCAACAACGTTAGTTTACAACTTCACTTACGTCGTTTCTTCACAGCAAATAATAATAAAGTTATGGTCTGTTTTAGTTAAAGACTGCCAAACCAATAATACTGCATTAGTTAAAGTTTACAAACAAAGCCAATGGCAAGTTTAGTTTTTAACTAAATGCAATAAAAATGGTCTTATAAAACAAATGACTCTATTACAATATACAATAAATAACAAAACTATTAAGCTATGTTTGCTATCCAATAGTGCTTATATAAATATATTAAGTGTTATTTTATATTATTTTTTCTTCTTTGGCAAGCTCTGTTGTTAAAAGAAAAACTAATTAAAAAAAAAACTACTTCTACATATCGTTTCTAAACTTAGACGTGGAACTAAAAAAATTGATATATTAAATCTAAAATTCTCACTATACCAGTTGATGTTTTACAAGTAAAATCTACAGCAGCTTAAAAGTTTCTAATCCAACTAAACATGCTCGATTCATTTTTTGTAAAGATTTTTGGATTGCAAAAATAGCGGTCAAGAAATTTAATATTTATGGACAAGTTAATAATGTTTTTAATTTATTTTTGGTAAATTTTTGAAATTTGGATTCACCAGAAACCCCAGCAAAATTTCATCTATTACCAAAACGTCGGAGGTATAAAAACTAAACTTAAGAACTTTTGTTCTGACTAAAACCTTGTTTAATTATAACATCAGCAATGCGTAACTACAATTAATAGTTACAGTTTGTTTATATGCGTTTGCTCTACGTTAACAAGTTTTAAGCTAAAAGGAAGAGGTGTCTTAATTGCTACTTGCTTTAACTGTACAATATTATAATCTACATTTCTAAGTGTTGAACGTTTGCTTATAATTATTAAGTTTAAGTTTAAATTGTATATTATTAGTGCAGTTTACTTTACAAATATCCAAACAGTAAACCAATATAGAACGCAATCAACATATTTTTTTGTTTTATATTGTTCAAATTAGGCATTTTATTTGAAAATTACAATTTTAACCACATTGCATTGCAACATAATCTTCCGCCGCTAAAATCATCATTTGTACGTAGACCTGTGATGTCTGAAATTGATTGCCTAAAACTACTAGTAACTTTTCTGTTTCAAGTACTCAACAATTATTGCCAAACATTTTACCAATTATAAGTTTAATAATTATAGTATTAATCATGAATGTAGGAAAGAATCAAATTTATTTATGTATATTATTTTAATGCTTATTTTCATGTGTGTGGTTCCTATTATTGTTGTTGTATACTATGTTTTTCTCAAACTATTGTCACATTTGAAATAAATTATTGGTAAGCGTTTCAGAGATGAATAATTTCAGATTTCAAATTCCACAATTTCAAAATTTCAATTAACAATCACAATATTTTAGTCTAAATTTTAGATTAAATGCTCAACGGTAATCTGGATTTGTCTGAAAGTCGCTTGGTGATTAGCTAAAATACCGCGACTATCTAACATCCATTGATTATTTTGTCTAAAATTTTACTGAGACAACAGGTTAACAAGATCAATTTGTAGCTGTTAACGTTGTTTGGATCTTTATCAAGCTTTAGCATTAGCAAGATAAATGCTTTGCTCCAATATGTTTAGTAGACGCTGTTTTCCCATATCAGGTTGTAGATTTTCAGCAGCCATTCCATCATGCATGAAAAAGTTGTAACGCAAAGATTCCGTAGGAAAGAAATTTAACAAAGATTCTAATTGTTTTTTACGCAAGAATTCTTTTTTATAATATTGAGACGCAATTTGAGTTGGCAATGCCTCTGCAGTTTTAGGCGCTTCTCCTTTTTTGTTGACAAAATTTTCAACACGTCCCATAATTGTGGTTTGTTTTAAAAAAAATTGCGTTGTTCTATTGCGCGCTTCTTGTTAATAGCAATTATGTTTTCTTGCGTCGGTTTTTTTTTACCCGACAAACCGGTTAATTGACTGAGAAAGAGAACGCTGTCGTAAAGGTCTTCAAATATTTGCTGAAATTTTTTTCCTACATCCAAAATTCAACTTCACGTGTTTTTCCTTAAGAAACCCTAAAGCGGATTGCAGGTGTTGAAATTGCCTAAAATAAAAAGCTGCATAATAAGTACTTGGATATCTTACCAAATCCAATCAAACTCCGGAAGATATAGGTTGCAAATTGTGGCTTTTAATAGAAGTGTAGTCTAGTTATGAGGGATATCTCCGTAAACGGTAAATTTTTCCTTAAAAAAATAGAAACTCTACTTTTGAAATTAACCTTTGGGATATAATTTTGTATGGTAACTAAGTATGCTAATATTTAAAACTTACTATCAGTTTGTATTTTTAAAACTTCAGAAAAACGATCAGTCACAGAACATAAATGCTTTATTAATTCTAATATATACAATTCTTAAAATAAAATGCACTAATCTGTTTCAAACGCGGCTCGTAAATTATTAACAAATATAAATATTAAATATTGCAACAAATCTCTTAAAAAGCAATTTTTAATATTGCACATGCCTATTTTGGTAACTTAATTGAAAACCTCTAAAATACACCATTTTAGATATATAAGCAGCAAATATAATGCAAAGATTATTATTGTATAGTATGCTCATAGATATAGTGTTTTTACAACATGGGTTTAATTTATCTCAACGGATTATTTCATTAGCAGCCAATGATGATTGTATTATATACCTGGAACTCGAGTTAGTTTTCAAGGGTAAAAATATTGTATATTTATTTTTTTTTTTACCCTTAAACATAAAGATGTTATAAGCTATTTATGGTATATAATACAAATATAATTGCCTTTTCAAGACGATTGCTAATGAAGTAATCCGCTGAGATAATTTAAAGCCATGTCTTAAAGACACTATATCTATGGGCATACTATAGCAACGTTTCTATAAATACCGCCACCAAGCTTAGTAAATTTGAACAACTGGAACATAGACATATTTAAGGTATATTCCCAATTAAAGTGTAATTTTGACTTATAATGATTTTATATAGTAGGTGCTCTTAATTTATTAAATCAAAATGTTCAAAATTTAATTGACAACAAAACCAATAATTAAGTAGAAGTTATTTCTTAAACTAGTACAATATTTATAATTAGTTTCTAAAATTTGCATAAAACTCAAGTCTATTTTATTAAATATTTTTAAAAACACAATTTTATTTGGTTATTTACCTATTTATATATTAGCCAGTCAGGCCTATTTTGTAAATTTTCTAGTTAAGATATTGTTCAGTAACAACATTGTTATAGTGAAACTCGTAACAATTTTCTTAACAATGTTCAATATTCCCATTCACTAAAGACAACATTCTGAAATATTTTGCTATCAATTTATCTTTATATATACTACATGAAGTTAGCATTCAATCACTGCTTTGCAAGTATGCAACTGCCTCTCTTGTAATGTTTACAAATTTTTAACTTTATAAAAATATCAGTTAAATATAAAATTTATGTAGAAATTAAATGGAAAACTACATAGGTTATTGGTATTATGAATTTTATTTAAAAACAATGATGGAATGTATAATAAAAACACTTAAAAATTACAGACGCTGTTACATGTGAGTAATATGATGACTCAAGGGCAGCTTCCAGCAATCCTGATTCTGTCAACACAGCTGCACGTGTACAATCTGCTGATTGTACACATTATTAATATATAAACGACGCGCCTTAAGCAAGTCGTTGCATTTAATACTTATCAATACTATGTAGTTGTAGTTAATATAAACAAATTAATTAAGTTGCCTTATTTGTTTTAATAGTTAATAAATTAACTAATATAATTGGCGCAGAATCGGTAGGATTACCAATAACAAATCGATTAAAAAAGTTTTGGTGTATTTTAATACTTTATATTAGTGACCACAATATAATATTTAAAAATAAAATAAAAAGTGCAACTCCCATCAAACGAAGAACTTCCGTGGCAGACCCTGGACCTTATAAGAATCGACTTCATTGACTTCCCTGGACCCCCGATTGGATTAAGAAAGCGAGCGACTTCCGTGGCAGAGACCTTGGACCTCCTATAAAATTCAATCGAACGACACCGCGGATACCCTGACGGACATTCAGACGAGCGACCTCCCCGGCAGACCCTGGATCATCGTATGATGCAAATGCAAAAGTATTGGTGAGTCATAAATGTCAAGTAGAGATAGATCGAGATCCCCCATTAGAAACTCAGACCCAGGTAACCCTGATTCAGAATTATCTGATAATTCTGATAATACTCAATTAAACATTGATTTATCTAATAATCTCGACAATACTCAATTAAATACAGATTTATCTAATAATTCCGACAATAGTGATTTAAACACAACCGAAATTATGGCCTTGCCGGTTTTAAAAATGGAATACCTCAACATTGTTCCGGAATTCCACGGGAATCCGAACATGTTAACCGAATTTATAACTAGTAGTGAACAATTACTTACTCATTTTTATAACTGTAATAATGTTGCCGATTTTCAAAACGTCCTTTTGTTAAAATCTATAAAAAATAAAATAAAAGGCGATGCAGCAGATAGGCTGTCATCGTATAATATATCTTCTTGGAAAGATCTGAAGGACGGGTTAATAGCGACATACGCGGATAAACGCGACTTGCAAACACTTACAATTGAATTATGCTCGATGAAGCAGAATAACTTAAAACCGCTTGAATTTTATAATAAAATACAAACTAACCTAAATTTACAAATTAGTTATATTAATACAAATTTAGTTCAAGGTGTTGAACATTTAATTGATTTTGCAAATAAACTTGCATTAAGAGTATTATTGAAAAATTTAAACAATCCTCTTGGAGACTATTTTGCACAAGAGATCCAAAAACGCTAGACAACGCACTTTACATGCTCACGAATGATTTTAATATTAATGACGTCAAGATCGTTCAACCTAATATAAATAAATATAAAAATGTTCCTTTTACAAACAAAAATAATTTTATGCAACAGAAACCTGCAAATCAAATGAGATTTAATGCAGCTGTTTCAACACAACCATCACCGAACGTTTTTAAACCGAACAAAAATTATTTACCTCCAAAACAAATACCAATGAGCATGACAACAAGAAATGCTTTTCCACAAAATATGAGAAAACCAGAATACAAACCTCGTTCTAACTGGACAAGCAAAGAGTTATTTAATGTCGAGCAAGATATCGACAAAAATGACACTTCTAACAGAAACATAGATCTGTACCCTCTTCAGGAACAATTACCTGACGATAGCACAACTGAGGAATATTTTTTAGAAAATCTAGCCTCGGAAGAAGAACAATTGAATTATTGAACATTGACAATAATAAATCGCAGTTGCCATTTATATCTATTCCTTTTCAGAATTTTAACCTTAAATGTTTAATCGACACGGGGTCGACAAAATCTTTTATGAACCCCCAACCAGTTATTAAATATTTTCCTAAACATGTTAAACATGACCCATATATTATTTCAACAGCGCATGGTTCAACACAAGAGAAATATAGCATATCAATACCATGCCCATCCATTTTCAAATTAAAAGAATTTCCATTTAAATTTCATATTTTTAAATTTCATAACCATTTTGATTGCCTATTAGGAATCGATAACCTTAAATTATTAAATGCGACTTTAAATTTAAATACAAATGAAATGATATTACCACATACAAAAATTAAAATCGAATTCAAAAATTTGTCTGATTATAATAACTGCATTGTAATTTCACCAGAATCTGAACAAAAAATAAAAATAAAAGTTTTAAACATAGACAATGGAATTGCTATACTACCTGCACAAAATATTAATGAAATGGAAATTCCAGAAAGCTTAATTAAGATCGAAAATAATTTTGCTTTTGCTTCTATTATAAATCCCAGTAGTGAATATGTCACTGTCAACTTATCTAAACCATTTAAAGTTATTTCTGAAAATAATTTCGTCATCCCAAATCTAAATTGCATTTCCAGTAACGCTA
Source organism: Tachinus rufipes (assembly GCA_963932245.1). Classification (NCBI taxonomy): domain Eukaryota; kingdom Metazoa; phylum Arthropoda; class Insecta; order Coleoptera; family Staphylinidae; genus Tachinus; species Tachinus rufipes. Next base: position 76,003,266 of record OZ010744.1, read on the forward strand.
ACAAGATTGATTTTTCAAAATTTAGATTAAATCATTGCAATAAAGAAGAAAAATCTAAGTTAATAAAATAAATCAACGAATACTCCGATATTTTTCACGTACACAACAACAAATTAACATTCACTAATGCTGTTAAACACAATATAAAATTGAAAGATGACACCCCAATATTTACAAAGACTTATAGGTACCCCTACATTCATAAAGCAGAGGTACAAAAACAAATTAAAAATATGCTTGAGCAAGGTATTATACGACCTTTGCAATCACCCTGGTCGTCTCCAATTGGGGTAGTCCCCAAAAAATTGGACGCCTCTGGTGAGAGGAAGTGGAGAATAGTCGTAGATTACCGGAAGCTAAATGAACAAACTATAGCTGATCGGTATCCTCTACCCAATATCACAGACATTCTTGATAAGCTCGGTCGATGCCAATACTTTAGCACATTAGATCTCGCTTCTGGATTTCACCAGATAGAAGTGAATGACGAAGATACATCTAAAACAGCGTTCTCCGTAGAGAAATTTTGGAAAAAACCAAATTCAATTCATTTCGGTCAAAACTAACCCTCTTGAACCAATTTTTTCGAAATTATTCAACAACACTAAACAACGTTTTATTATTCAAATTTCAGAAAGTAACTCAGAAGAAGATTTTATTAAATTTATAAAACAATTTGTTGTATTATATTATAGCAGATAATGGATCAGAGTTTGACAATGGACTAATAGCCGATCTTTTAAAATTACATAAGATAGACCTACATTTCTGTAGTCCACATCATCCAGCTAGTAATTGGCTGATCGAAAGATTCCACTCAACGTTGCTCGAACATCTGAACCTATTAAACAATAGAAATGATTTTAAAAATGACCCGATTGAATTAAAGATACTATACGCTATAATAGCCTATAATAACTCAATCCTCTCTACTACAAAATTAACACCTTTTAATATATTGAATTTCGACATGCACGAAATTACAGATATAAATTTGGAACCTCAAATTTTAAATAATTATATAAATTCCCATAAAGAAAAGTTACAAGTATTATATAAATTAATAAATAATAGATTAGTTGATAATAAATGTCAAATCATTTCTAATTTGAACAAAACCAGAGAAGACATACCCGAGTTGCCGAATGAGGTATTTGTTAAAAGTAATTTTAGATCAAAAAAGAGAAATCGCTTTAAAAAGGAGCAAATTATAAAAACTAATCCGCTTCGGAAAACAATAGTTCCAGAAATAAATAAATCCAAGACTGGTCGAAAATTCCACAAATTACACATGGACAATATAAAACGTCCAACAAAATTAGAACTAAAAAGCAATAAAGAAAAAGATTTTATAAACTTTTTGGAACAAGAAAAGGCACAAGAAATAGTGCCCAATGAAAAAATTGTTGAAATAAAAGGCAATCTATTTTTAGCACCTAACAACGTTTCATTGGCACACTGTGTAAGTGCTGACTGAGCGCGGGAATTGCCTTAGAATTTAAAACCAAATTTGGACAAGTAGAATTGTTAAAAACACAAAACCCAAAATTTACTTCACTTTGCTATCTAAAGGATGATAACCGTTTCATAATATATCTAATAACAAAAAATAAATATTTCCAAAAACCCACGTATAAAAATGTATTTAAAACTTTAACTACTCTAAAAGAATTTTGCTTAATAAATAGCATAACTAACCTGGCTGTACCTAAACTGAGATGCAACCTAGATTGTTTAGACTATGATAGAGTTAAAAATATGTTAAATTTTATTTTCAAAAACTCTACTATAAATATAAATATTTACTGGAACACATCTAAAACCGATAATACCATGTTTGCAGGTACATCTTCATCATGTGGTGCACCACCACAGCCATTGCACAACGAAATATAACAACAAATCCTGGCATACTTTCCATAAAATTAGGAAGTGCAAAGCTTGAAATGGCGTCCCATACTTTTGTACATTTTTTCGAACTCTCTCATCTAATTTCCGAATACAAAAATGTCCTAAACACCTTAGAGACTATTAAGAACATAACAGATAATGATACTACATTTTCAAAAGAATTACATAACTACTATAAAATCCTTAATTATACAAGAAATCTTATTGACGAAAAATTGAATCAGTTCCATGAACAAACACGTAATAAACGAGGACTTGTTGATGGTATCGGATCGATTATCAAACAAATAAAGGGTAATCTAGACTCAAGTGATGGCGACAAAATAGAAACTTCCTTAAAAATCATTAAGCAGAATCAGCATGATTTGGCTACACAGTTGAACGGTCAGTACTCTATAAATAATGAAATCATTAAGCAATTTAACGAAACTATAATCAACATAAAGCATAACGAGTTATTACTTCTATCGAGGATAAACCAATTAGGTGCAAGACTAAAATCCAAACCCGATTTTTTAGACATTCCATTTGCTAAAGATATTTTAAATCAAGTTATTCACTTTTTAAATACTATCTTAAATATTGTACAAGACGTTGAAAATTCCTTAACATTTTGTCAACTTAAAATTCTACACCCTAGCATAATCACTGATACAGAATTATTATTTGAATTACGTAAGATATCATCTTATTTTAAAACAAAACTACCTTTTGAGTTTCATTACAACAAAATCAAAATTTTAAAAACCTAATTAAACCTTCTTGTATTATAAAGAATACTGAGATCTTGTACACTTTAACAATACCGTTATTTGAAAATACTAAATATGAACTGTATTACTTCTTACCAATACCTGCTAAGGACTATCAGATAATTATACCTGACAATAAATATGTTCTTGAGTTTGAGTTTGATATGGTACCGCTGTCTGATGCTTGCGATTACTTGACTGACCAATATTTGTGCACACGACAAAAGAAGACATTTCAAAATGTTACTTGTGAGCGTAACATTATAAAGAAAAATGACTTCCAAAGTTGCCTCCACACAAAATTAATGAAACAAAAAATGTTAGAGTATATTCCTGAAATAAATCAATACTTAGGAGCATTCCCAAAATTAACATTGGTGAAATCCAGATGTAAAGAAGCATGGGATACTCGAGAAATTACTGGTATTTTCTTGTTCAGCTTCAACCCTAATTGTCAATATTTTATTGAAGACCAACTGTTAATTTTTAACGATTCAACCATTGGCCAACCACTGGTATTAGAAGACTTCTACCTAACAAGAGAGCCGTCCCAAGAAGTAGATTTACCGGAGTTACAGCTGAGACCGATAAAGCTATCAAAGATACGCAATAATCTTCAACCCATCCAGCTACAACAAGAACCTGAAAATATAGGAAATTGGCACTTGTCAAACATCATTCTCTTATATTTAATAATAATCATAAGTTGTATTGTTTTAGTTAAATACAATTTGGAAAAAATGAGCTGCATCAATAAAAAACCCATCATCGAATCAACTGGGTCAACCCAAACTAGGACAAACCCAGATGATGCAATCTTTTGATCTCTCCGGAGTTTCAATCTTAAGGATGGAGAAGTAATATGATGACTCAAGGGCAGCTTCCAGCAATCCTGATTCTGTCAACACAGCTGCACGTGTACAATCTGCTGATTGTACACATTATTAATATATAAACGACGCGCCTTAAGCAAGTCGTTGCATTTTATACTTATCAATACTATGTAGTTGTAGTTAATATAAACAAATTAATTAAGTTGCCTTATTTGTTTTAATAGTTAATAAATTAACTAATATAATTTGTGTGAATTAAAATTCTTGTATTGATGTTATTAAATTACTAACAAATTAGATTATTTTACATAAAACAATAAATTACATCAGATACATAATATAATTAAACTTGTAATATAATTATTTAATAATTATGTTTATATTAATTTAATAATACACAAATTTTATTTGATTGAAAATATTCATTACGTAATATTTTTGTTACTGCTTTGCATGCGTTTTCCACTTAAAATATATAAAATATAATATAGTAACTCTTATTTTGAACATTTATAGAAGTAAATTGATAGGTTAAGAATATTTTTAAGGTTTAACAACCACAGTGGGCGTGATTATTAAGTTAATGACTATTCATAACCACAAATCTTTAATTTGACAATCAAAATATTTAGCGGACGCGTTACTGAATACGGATTCTTTTCGATGGTGTTAACAATTGTCTTAGTGTTAACAACCTCATACATTCGTAACTCTTAAAAACTTTCTTACAGATTTGGCATGATTATCTACTCTTTACGTCGTATGTTTATTTATTAATACAAAATAATTTGTTTGTTGTTAATTAAAATATACGATAAAAATAAACTAATGTATGTATATATTTAGAATCTAATATTATAGTTTAACTAGAACATTATTTATTAAATGCTATATATACTTATTATTTATTTATATTTATATATAAGTTATTGCAATGTGGGCACGAAGAGTACGAAAACTTAATGCAACATCGAAACATGCTGTCTCTCTACTACAAAACCCTTCCAAACGTTTGTTTAATTGCTATCTTTTTTGGCATGGTTTTCAAATGAATTTAATTTAGCATACAAAGTTATATTTTTAATAAAAAACATAAATTTGATTTAAAAATTTATCGTAAGCTTACCACTTATTTGATACAAATTTTGGTGTCAAAAAGATTATACGCTAGAATATCAATCAAATGGTGTTTACCTGAAACAAAAAAAAAATAGATATAAATTGTTTACCTTAAAATATTATACTAATTACAATACTAACACGTTTTTGTGACCTGTGTTTTGAGTATAAATTTAATATACAAATCATGGAATATAAACAACTTTGTAATAAAATTTTCATAAATAGTTTAATGACATACCATATTAAAATTACAAACATTACCAAGATATAGCAAACACTCCTTTTAGCTTAGCTTAGAAACAAAATAACTACGATTGCTTCAAACGAATTAAAAATGACAATTGATTTAATACAAAATTTTAATTATCTACTCAATTAAAAATCTTCTATTTTATCAACACAATAAATGAATTTTAAACGCGGAAATTGCATAATCTTGTTTTTTTTTTAATATTATTCATCATTAGCGTAAAACTAACATTTGTACCAAGCAGCACACGCCAACATAGTCTCAAAATAAACCTAAAGACTGAAATGATGGAACATATTGCTAAACTACAGTTGCAATTTATATTAATGTAATTGAAATGCTACTGTAAGATTTTCTAATAAAAAGTCCTATTTTAATTATAAAAGAAACATTTATTTATTCTTAAATAGTACACATTTTTTTGTTTAAATTCTAAGTACAAACTTTGCAACTACGTAGAAGTTGATATCTAGTAAATGCCGTCTTTGTCTGCAAAGGGTCATTTGTTTGAGAATGTTTTGCAAAACATTTTTGCACCACTACAACTTTATCTGGCAAATTACAGTTTAAATATTGTTTTTGAAAACTAGAATTGTTTGTGGGACATTAACGTAGACATTTTGCATTTTGTTGCCTTAAAGAAAAAAGCTAGAAAAGTTAAATCGCACAAATTTTTTTTGTGCAAGACTGCAATTGTTGGCTTGGTTTATGCCTAAATTGTCCAATATAAGACAAAAAAAAATCATTAAGCATTTTACGGTAGCAATCCGGATTGATTGTAATTGCAGCACCTTAGTCGTTCTCAAAAAAATAAGGTCCTAAACTCCGCCGACCCAAAAGCCGCACCAAACAGTAACTTTTTTGGAACCGCAGATGCGGCAGTTTTGTTTATTAAAATGAAAATAAACTTTGTTGCTAAAGATTTATAATTACTGTAAACGTTTGAGGATAGACAAACCTAGGTTTTCTGTGACACTGTTTTGGGCTGACCTGATAATACTAGTTTAAATTGACAATTTTACATTAGTAACTTGACCATTATGCTCAAGTTTTGCTAATAACTTTACAATAGCTTTGCAAGATGGTGATTCATATCAACCAAAAATACCACAAATTTGGCAAAATTTTCACAATTTCTATAATAAATTTTCATTAATTCTATATGTTGTTAGAGCGTGTATTTACCATTTTCCTAAATCGTGTAGTTTTTAATAACAAATGTCAAAGATTCAAGGTTTGCTATTTAACATATCAAAAACGCCGCAAAACTTAAAATAGAATTTTATGTTAAATTTTTTTTTTACATAAACGAGCTCTATAAGTTATATTTATTTTTTTGAGTAAAAACTTACCAAGTTACCTCAATTAGATATTAATTTAAAGTCTTTGTTTATTTAAGCATCAGATTGTTATCTAGATATTTCAAGACGCTTTGTGATATTTGTTGATGGTCTTTAGAAAATATCAAGTATAAAGAGTGCTATCAATTGCAAAACTATAAATAAGATTTTTGATTATTTGAAGAAGTTTATTAAAATAAATCAGAAATAGTTTTGGCAAGAGAGCAGAAATTTAAGAAAACATCTGTTTTTTCTTGGAGTCTAAGTTAAAACCATAAATTCTAACTTAAATTTTTTTTTGTCAAAAAACTATTAATAAATTTTAGATTTTTGTGATTAATACCTTATTTAGAGTTGGTTTGTATAAAATATAATTGTATAATAGGTGCATACTCTAAAACACAAATTTATGTATTTCTTACTGGATGAAAAGGCAATTTACATAAAATACATCATTTATTAATTCTAAATAATAAATTTGTTTTAGTCATTTGATTTAAATAAAACGCGCAAAAAAATGTCCGTGTAGGATTTAACTGCAAAAAATTTTGTAATGCTAAATGTTTTATTTGAATTACCTCTAAAAAGATTATACACCTTAAAGTTACTTAAAATAATAACGAAAACATAGTTTGTAATCAACTTAGTTTTAGGTAAATTAATACAATATAAAGATAGTCTTTAATTTACTATAAAGCAAATTCAACTTTCCTAATACCGCTATAGAAAAATAATGTGGAATACCAACAGAGGTCTAAATTGACCCTATGATATTGTGTGGCTTTTAGAGATAAATGTAATTATTTTAACCATAAAAATATTTATTTTTGGTTAGTTTTTATAAACAGTATAATAGTATATTAAGTATTATTTGCATTAGTTGCACAACAACGTTATTTAACCGCACAAATGAAGCGGCCTTGACAGACATCAAGTGCTGCAATTTTTTTTCTTACCAGTAGTGCTTACGACTATTTTTTGTTTGATTTAAAAATATAATACTGGTATGTAATCAATCGTAATTGTACCCCAATTCTAGCAATCTAATGTGCATAGAAAGTCCTTGCAATTGTTGTAGCTTCTTGATTTCATAAGGATTGCTTCTGGCCATTGGGAAAAACAATCCACACAGGTCGGGCAATATATGTCTTCCAAGTTTGGCATTACCACAATATCGATATGTACATGCTCAAACCTCATAGATAGCGCTTTAAAGGTGCCTGGTGTTGTTGATACATGCCGGTTGACACGTTACAAAACAAAAATGCGTTTATGTTTGGTATCCTAATAAGCTTTAACTGCAGCATTGACAATTTCTTGATTTCCAAATCTCTTAGTTCTACATCCGTTTTTTGCGCCTCTGCTAAGGTTCTTAGATATATTGCCGACGCTATCTTATCAATGTGGGAAAGGGTATTTGCAACAATGTTTTCTTCTCCCGACACCAGACGTATGTCTGTGAAGATTTGCTCTATATAATAGAGGTATTGGAACAGTCGTGGTGTGCATTCCTTATTTCTCTTGCAAAACGCATATGTGATCGGCTTATGGTTGGTAAAGATGTAAAAAACTCTCGCTTCAGTCATGTAGCAAAAATGTTTTACTGCTTTGTAAATTGCTAACAATTCCTTATTATAAGCTGCGTATTTACTTTCAGTAGTATTTAGTTTTCTTGAGAAAAACGCTAGAAGCTCCCAGGCGTTGTTGACTGATCGGGCTGCACCGATAGCAAAATATGAAGCATTGCAAAATATAGTGAGTGAAACATTAAGCCGGAAATGGACAATCAACGGTGTGTGTGCTAGGCTACTTTACTAGTGCTTTGTTTTTGACGTTGCCCTGGAATAAATTGTTGAGTAACGCTTGTACGTGTGCCGTCTTAAAAATAAATCTTCTGTAAAAATTTATTATAAAATTTGACTGAGTTTTTTGACAGTGTCCGGTGGCGGATACGATCGTATAGCTGCAACCTTATTAAGCAGTGGTCAAGTTCCCTTATTGGAAACGAGATAAACAAAAAGTTTTACGGACAATTGGCTATAAATACATTTGGATGGGTTGATGATGACTCCGTAGTCTTCAATGCGTTTAAATAGAACCTTCAAATGTTTTAGATGTTGTTCTCGTGAAGACAATGCTATAAGTATATCATCTCTATAAGCATAGCAAAATTTTAAGTTTTTAAGCATTTTGCCAATAAACCACTGGAACGCTTGCGCTGCATTACAAAGACCAAAGGTCATACACAAAAACTCAAACAATTTAAAACGACGTCGTTATTACTGTTTTGGCGATGTTTTTGTCTGCAACTGGTATTTGATAGAAGGTTTTGACAAGACCTATTGTTGAAAAGATTTTTGCCTTTTCAAGATTTTAAAAAAACTCTTTGGATGTGCCAAACTAGATGCCAGTCAGGTTCCGTTTGTGCGTTTAATCCTTTATAGTTCCCACAGGGTCTCCACTTGTCGCTTTGCTTAGGTAGGTAGATGGTCTGGCAACTCTAAGTATCAACATAGCATCAAATTATTTTTGGGCGGCTTTTAATTAATCTGGGGTCAGTTGTTGTGTGCTATTTGTGGGCCTGTTTTTGTTTTTGTATAGTGTTTATCTTGATGTTTTACCGGTTTTGCTGCGCCGTCTGGTTTTCAATTATTTCTAAAAACTTTTATTGATGGTCTTTGCATATAAAAACAAGGAAACACACATAAATTAACGCGATAAATGGTAAGACACGTAACGGTTACAGAAAACGCGCTCTGTAAAACTTCAACAAGCTCGTTCTTCTCTATCTTACTGATTGCGTTAGAATTTGTGTTAATAATCACGTCGGAGTCACCACTTTAGTGTGTAGCTTTTAAAACATTATGTTTTACCAAATTTTTTCTGACACCCTCAAAATCCACTTAATAATAATTATTTCTATAATAACCAAATTCAAATAACTTAATCATTATTAAATTCCTTGTTTTGACAGTTGCCACACGGCAAAAAGAGCAACTAAAAATTAAAAAAATTATGTTATTTAGTTGACTATTTAAGAAATTAATAATCACCATTCGTCCTTAGTACTATAATTTTACAACTTAAATCACTTCTAAAAAGAACACAAATTATAAAAATTAAAATTGAAAAAATCAAAAACCTAGCGATCTACAAAAAAAATGAAAAATAAATCAACAAACTAAAACAAAGTGATGAGAAGAGTACTGGTAGAAGCAGAAAAAACACAAACAAAATGACAAAGCAACAACATTGGATTACCGATAAAAATCTTAAACTAACGGATGCAAAACGCAAATGTAAAAACCGGGCTCAACAGTTATATCGTCAAATACAAAAAACATTATAATTAAAATTTAAAAGTCTAAAAAAATGTAGGTGTTTAAAAAAGCAGTAGTAGTAGTAGTAGTATTTTTTTATTTCCAATGTTTGTTGTACAGCAATATAAAATAATTTGTGTACAAACGCACACAAAATTTGTCAAAAAAATCTTAATTAATTAGTGAAAAACAAAAAGTATTAAAAACAGTTAGTATAGAAAAAAACGTAATTATAAAACAATCAAAACAAATTTTAATTAATTTACAAATTCAGTCTATAACTATAAAACTCTAACAGATTATAGAGCTCACTTTTAATTAAAAAATTGATAAGACGTCATTTCTTATTGTTATAGGTGAGTTCTTGTTTTATCAATCTAGGAATGTATATGAATAATTTTATACATCTATAATGAGGGTTTCTTTCTTGTGACGTAAATATAATAGCTTCAGCTTATAGATATAATCAGAACAATATGATATAACGCCTAAACAGATACGTGCCAGAAAAAAAAAAGACAAAAAAAGACATTGGAAAATCATCATACAAGCTAAAAATGGAAAATCTACTGGACAAGTTGATGTATACACAGAATTGAATTTAATAAAATATATACAACAGTTATTGTTGTATAGGAGTGGCTAAAGTCAACCTTTATTGCCCACCCAATAAGTTATGTACTAAAAGTCATGTATGCAAGAATCTACAATAGATGCAAAGACGCAGAGAGAATTTGGATTCAAAAATGTAACTACAAAAAATGCCTTATTTTATTTACAAGTACCAGTGCGAAGTCAAGATTTAAATTAAAATACATTTGCAAATTTTATCAAATATGGAAAAGATTTTGACAGAATACAACAAAGTAGGTTAATAACAAAAATAAACGCCATTAACCAACATTGTAGATACAACAGTAAGAAGATTTACAATAGTAGAGTTAGATGCTAATTGGTTTGCAAAAATATTTGTTTTTTTTTAATTATTAACTAAACTGTTTTGATCATTTTGAAGAAGAGATGTTGAAGGTTTTAAACTACTTTGCAATGAATTTATTGCTTTAAAGATAAAAAACTATCTATGGTGATAAATTTGTTTTGCGTTGTTTTTTTATTCTATATTTTTCAGATTATAATAAATTGTCACAATGTTTGCAGTTTTTTTTTAATAATCTTGACTAGTTTTATCGGAACGATTACTGATAAATTTGTTATATGCTTTCCGCTTCTAATTAACTACCTATTTGGCTTGAATTGAGTACAAATACTTTTAATTGTTAAAAAATATTGAAACAATTTTTTTAATAATTTTTTAAAAGGTTTTTATAAAAAAAATTGCTACAACATTAAACTTATTAAAAAAAAAGTTTTATTTTTACTATCTTTAGTTTAGAATAATGATGCAGTGCGATTTAGATTTAGCAGTAATAAGAATAGATATAATAAGTAAATGATGATGAACAGTAGTTGTTGTAACTTCTAGAATAATTGAAAAATACAGATCTAATAACCTTGGTTTATCAAGAAATCTATCACGAGAAAAACAAGTTGATTGTTGAATACGTTGGGTATGCTTAGGAGAGGCAACAAAATTCATTAACTTATTAATCATTTAGAGTTACGTACATTAAAATCTTTTTACAAAATATTTTTAAACTTTTCTATAATAAAAAAAGCTTGTCAAAACTTTTAGAAAAATTATAAAAAAGCTTTGAGTTGAGTACTTTATATGTAAATTATAAAAATAATTATTTTTGTTTCTTAATGTAGATAAACTTAGTGTTATTACTTAGAATAGATTAATTTTTTTAATTGTAAAGTATGTAAAACGTTTTATAAGAAGTATTAAGTTTTTGGTATATACTGCAGTGCATATTATAAGACTTAATTAAATTAAGTTGAGTTATAAGTGAATTTTTAATGACAGTAAATAATGTTAACTTTAATTATGTTTTATTTTTTTTAATTATAATTGTAAAATATATTCCTTCTATCTGCATAATTTTAATTTAAAGATATCATTTAACTTTTACAGCGTCAATTTAAATATTCAACCTCTCACTGTTGAGCAGATCAATCTCCCGACCCTTAAGTACCGTCCATTTCAAAGAAGCGCTTCTACAACATAAAAATTATAACGGTCATATCGTCAGACGACTCAAAAAATATAAATTTTACTTTAATGTAAACTCTTTATAAACTAAAACATTTTTATTGCGTCAATTTTTTTTTTAATTCTGTATCGCAGGGGACACTATCTGAGGGTTTGCAGTGCCATTACTAAATATCTAATAATAACTCACTACAGATTTATTTATATAAAAGGTGGGACGTTTACGTTATACGAAATGCTTTGGAGTCGCTTTTAATGGTGAAATATATTGTGCGGTGTCATTTTGCATGTTTACTTGTGATATATGCAACAATTTGCTTGCAAATGTTAGTAGTTTTGAATATATGGTTGCAATTTCATTAAAACGTAATTTTAACAATATATAATTAATGTTTTATATTTATATTTTTGAAATATTTCTTTAGTAATAATGGAATAATATTATACAGTAATACAACTAATAATTTTGATTTGTTGAATAGATAGTACAACCATAAACTTATATGAGCATGTATAGAAACTTTATATAACCCTACTACAGCATTCAATGTAAAAAAGTTATTCGGAAACGACATTGACCGACCCTTCTGTCACTCTTATGCTTTATTTTTATGTGTCCGCATTGAGTACCCTCATCTATTTTTTTATTATACTGAATAAATAATGATATTTTTTTTATCATTTGTGATTTGGGAGGTAATTAGAGTACTATAAACTTTTAATGATTGTTATAGAAAGTTAGCAATAGGATAGCACATATTCAAAGTTTAGTTTGCTCATAATTTTTTGTTCTTTTAACAATAAAATTCTTTTTATAAGATAACAAATAAATAAAATTATTCATATTTATTTAACCTAATTTACTTATTGCAACCATCTAAAAGTTGTTGAAATCAGTCAGCAAAAGTGTTTTTAAATGGATCGCGTGAGTAATTTTTATTACTTACTATCTTGTTGCCAATTTACTTATTAGGCTTATTGCAGATTGTAGAACTTAAACGCGTTAAAAATTATCATTTTCCTTTATCACTGTTAAGGTTATTGATTACTTGTTTATAATATGAATTTGAATTTTAGACACTATTACGAATGATGCAAAAACTATAGTGATTTGTTTATAAAACTTATTGTCTATAAATAACTTCTTTATCAAAAACGTTGTTATTTTAGTTTACACAAACTAATTTAAATTTAGGTATACAGGGTATCAATTATCTACGTGTTATATTAGTAACTTCGTTATTTTAAATGTTACAGAATTGGTAAAAAAAAAGTTGAGCTAAATCTCTAAAGAAACGTTATGCCAATTTTTTATTTATTCTAAAACAAAAATAAATTTTGTAAATAACATAACAATCTATACATTTTTGAAAAAAATAATTTTATAGCAAACAAGGGTTGCCATTTAAAAAAAAGCTTAAATCTCAAAAATCAAAATGCCATAACTTTTTTGTTAATTTATTTGAGTTTTACACAAAAATATCAACAAAATCCATTTTATTTTTGATCTAGAGTAAATAGACAAGAAGTTATTTAAATTTGAATAAAAATGTAAAGATTTTAATTTTGTTTAGAATATGTAAAAGCGTTGAAAAACTATGTTAAATTTAAATGGCACTACGTTTTTCTAGAAACTGCACCTAACTTTGCTAATTTAAACTACTCTGTAAAATTTAAAATAACAAAGTTACCTATAGAACACATGAAGATTATTGACATCCTAAGAAAATGCAAAGTGACACACTTGATACCCTATTTCTGTTTCTGCTGGTTCATATATAAATATGAAACGTAAAAAAAGCCGATAACTCGCAAGTGTATTTTCTTTATTCCGAGTTTAAATTGGCTTCCGCAAATGTTTTTTTTTTATAACTTTTGTTGGATATAATGGCTATTATTATACAAAATTTTGTTAAATCATTATAATGTCAGTTATTCATAAAAGTAAATAATACGTTAATACAATCGTGTAAACAAACCCGATCGTATTAAAATACAATTAATATTGTTTGAATACATTGTTTTATTTATACATAAATTTATATTATAACTATAAATTGCAGACAATCAAATTAATTTTCAGTCCCTTCTTTATTAAACAAATATAAGGAACAGTAAATTTCTAGATTTGCAAACAAATAAACCCAGATTAATTTAATATTTACCTTTATATTTAATTAGAATTTCATACAATATTATAGATTAGATTAGCTTTAATTAATTATACGTAATATTGTGAGTATTATATCCTTAATTAAGTTCATTTGTTAAAAGCTATTAATTTTCTTTACAAAAATAAATAAACAAAATTTTGTCAACAATATTAAACAATAAAAATTTATATATAATACTCGTAATAATAAACTTGTTGACTGAAAACTTGTAAAATAGTATGATCAATTGAACTATTTTTTTTTTCTTTAGAATATACATATAAGCATGGCATATAATTCTGAAAATATAGAAATAGAGAATAAAATTATAAAAATACATTGTTTGTTTATGTAATCACTAATTAGATATACATAACAAAATGACAATAACAAAATAGAATAATGATTGGATTTGACCTTTCTCACTGCAAAAAATGCATACAAATCCTTTGGTATTTCAGTACCTAATAAGTTTTATGGTTATTTAGAAATATTAATAACGGCAAAAGCACACCATGCATACACATAAGATATATCAAACAATTTTGAAAAAATAAAACATATATATTCTTGGCAAAGTGACTATATCAATATAATAATAGATTTTAGGCAATTCAACGGTTTTTACGATTTTACAATGCTAATAAGGCTTCTGATCCACACTATTTCTTTTCCATCTTTTTTCAACACAACTTTTCTTACCATTTGTTCTTTTCTTATCTCAACACATTCTTTTGACATACGTTCTATTGTTTTATTGGCTTCTCTACACATTCTGTACATTTTGCTTTCCTTATTCATTTAAAGTTTGCAAACTTTTTTTTCATTTCCTTATCCAAGTTTTACTAGTATGTGTGCACTTTGAATTATCAAAAATTTTTGGAACAATATTTTCCATAATAATTGCTTAATTCATTCTCTCTTGTTCTTCTCGCTTGCAGTTCTATATCCCTATTACGCATTGTTATTTAATTTCATACAACTTTTTAACCGTTTCTTATTCTTTCTATAGTCATATGACTCCTTTATTGTATTTTTTTTTTCTATATTTTTTTTATTTTTGGTGAATTTTGCATTCATTTTATTCATTCAATCTTGCTTTATTACTTACCGCTGTTTTCTGCTTCTTTTATTTTATCTTCATTTACTTCTTCTCATACAATGTATGCTGGGGTTTTCCTATTTTCTCCTAGTACCCATCTCTAGAATTTTGCCTGTATAACTTTTAATTTATTCTGTTTTTTCTACTTTTAAATTAATGACATATAATGCATCAGACTTCTAACTGGACTATCAAATATTGTTTAAATATTTGAATAAGTTTGGTATTTTAATATTTTGTTTTGCCTATTTCAAAACTTTGTTTTTATGTATTCTTCCTTTTTTTTCTAAATATTATATTTTTTTACTTTTAACCTGTTCTTTCTGAAATATTTTTCCAAACATCTAATTATTTCTTTCATTTCATTATTTTTGCCACAATCACAATGTTGTCTGTGTGTGCTAACAACCTTACTTTGACTCTAAACACTACAGCTCTTCCTGTTTGTGCAAAATTTATGCAATACATGCAGAAAACAAACTAAAATTAAGTCTTCTTCTTCTTCTTCTTCTTTTTCAGCCTTTGCTCATCCATTCCTGAATGTAGGCCTCTTCCAGATTTTTCCACGTAGTTCGGTTCTGAGCAACTTGGAACCAGTTATATCCCGCTATACTCCTAATGTCGTCTGCCCATCTCTTCTGGGGTCTCCCCGTACTTCTTTTTGTTGTTCTTGGGCGACATTTCATTATCTTGATAGTCCACTTATTGGGGTCTTGTCTAGCCACATGTCCTGCCCATCTCCACTTTAGTTGCGCAATACGTTTTATAACGTCTGTCACCTTAGTTCTTAATCGGATTTCTTTGTTACGTACTTTATTTCTCAAGCTTATTCCAAGCATAGATCTCTCCATCGCTCTTTGCATAACACTTAGTCTTTGGGCACTTCTTTGCGTTAACGTAGCAGTTTCTAGGCCATATGTAGATACTGGCAGTACACATGTATCGTAGACCTTCCTTTTTAGATTTATAGGAATAGTGTTATTCTTAAGCACGTAACCCAGGTTTCCGAATGCCGCCCAACTCAGCCGAATTCTTCTATTAATTTCAGCAGTCTGATTCTCCTTTCCAAGCTTGATGGTGTGGCCGAGATATACATATTCTTTTACCGTATGGAATGTGTGTTGGTCTACGGTGATCTGCAACTCATCTGAGCTCATAATTTTTGTTTTGTTGAGGTTCATTTTCAGTCCGGCTAGTTTCGATACATCATTTAGCTGTTGTAGCATATCTTTCAGCTGACTTGGGTCACTGCTGATTAGTACAATATCGTCAGCAAAACGTAAGTGGTTAAGGTATGTTCCGTTGACATTTATACCCTTTCCTTCCCACGACAGGCTCTTAAATATGTTTTCCAGCGCCAATGTGAACAGCCTTGGAGAGATCGTGTCACCCTGCCGTACGCCTCTTTTTATTGAGATCTTATCTGTATTTAAGTCCTCGTCGATACTCACTTGGAGTGTTGCGTGGTCATATATATATTTAATGAGGTTGGTGTATCTAGAGTCGATTCTAGCTCCGTCCATAGCTGCTAAGATTGCCCATGTCTCGATGGAATCGAACGCCTTCTGATAATCCACAAAGGCCAAGTAAAGGGGGATGTTATATTCCGTGCTCTTTTTAATTAGGGTGTGTATTACTTGTAGGTGGTCGGTGGTACTAAAGCCTGCGCGAAATCCTGCTTGCTCAACTGGTTGATAAAAATCTAACTTCTTTGATAAACGATTTGTCAGAATTTTCGTTAGAAGTTTGTAGAGATGAGACAATAAGCTTATTGGCCGATAGTTTTCTATATTTGTAACATCTCCCTTTTTGAAGAGCAGTATGACTTCTGCATTTTTCCAAGTATCGGGGATTTTCCCTAGTTCTATGCATTTGTTCAAAAGAATTCTGACCGCCTCTTGTAAAACATCTCCTCCCAGCTTGAGCCTCTCGCTTGTAATTCTGTCTTCACCTGGCGATTTTTGGTTCTTCATTTGCCTCAATGCTTTTCCCAGTTTGTCTTTGTCGATCTCGGGTATCTCCTCTGACCCTACATTTAGTATGATGTTTCTGTTATTATTTTGTCCTGGGCAAGCAGTTGTGCTGTATAGGTTTTGGTAGAAGTTTTGAACCACATTTTTAATATCAGTTTTGTCAGTAACAAGAATGCCTTCATCATTTTTCATTTTGCATATTTTTATTTTACCCCTTGACATTTTTGATCGCAAGGCTCTCATATTCACATTATCTTCGATTGTATTTTGTATTGTCTGGGTGTTGTAGGCTCTAACATCCTTTCGAAATTGTTTTCGTAATGTTTTGTTCAGTTCTTCGTATTCATTTGAGTCTCGGTTTGTGTTTTTTCGTTGTTTGATAAGGTTAATTGTTTCTTGGGTAATTTAACTGTTTTGGTTTTTTGTTCGTGTGCATACTTTTTCTTTTAGGGTATGTGTTGTTTTTAGTTTCGTTTCTAACGTTTTTTGGAATTCGTCCTTCTTGCCTTCTATTGCATAGGTATTTCTTTGCACTAGTTTCTTCCGTTCGATCCGAGTGTTTATTTGTAAAGTAGCTCTTATCATTCTGTGGTCGCTACCGGTATCGAACCGATTCAGGACAGAAAAGTAAGTGGGCATCCTTATCTCACACCTTTTGTTGTATAAAAATTTTCATTTATTCTACCATTTACACATATTCTGCTCATCGTTTCTGCATATACATTTCCCATTCTTTTCACTAGATGTTCATTAATATTTATAAGTTAGACTACTTTTTTTTTTCTGTCCACACTATTAAAAGCCGCGTTAAAGTCTAAGACCTACATATATTTTTCCTGTTTTTATAGATCTTTTTTAACTATATGATTTAGTAAATATACATTGTTTACATCTCTTTTTTTTAACTCCAACTGCTCATCCGGCAACATTCTTTTTATCTCTAATTGCACATGCAGTTTTTCTTCTAGCATTATGGGGTATATCTTTATTAACTTTATTAACTAATTTTATTCCTCGAAAGTTTTTAACTAATTCTTTTTTTTATACTAAGCATACAAAACCCATTTGCTAAAAAATCCTTGTTTTTTGTGATTTCTTCTAGCTGCAAAGTCAATTTTTAAAGTTTTTTTTTTCTTTTTCTTGTCAGTTCCATCAAATAGTGTTAAAAAATTATTTTGATGTTTTCTTTCTTTGTTTATGTACTTCCGTGCTTTGTTTTTTGATTGGTTTGCTTTTATTTCTATTTCTTTTTTCTGTCTATATGTTAAATAAATCTCTTTGCATTTGTTTTTATGTGATTCTAACGCTTTTTGGTAATCTTGTTTGGTTGCTTTGTTGTAGTATCTTTTGCATAGTATTTTTCTTAATTTTATCTTTTTTTGCATCATCCCACTATTTGCTTCTAGACATTTTTCTATTGTATGTACATAACTTTTTCATTGTTGTTTCTTGCATTTTTTTTCCAATTCTTCCGTTTTGCCATATTACTTTTGATATTGTTTTGTTTTTTATTAATTTATTGTATTCTTTGTTAAATATACTTCTAATAGCTGGTGATTTGATTTCATTATTTCTCCTACATACGAGTATTGATATTGTATATTGTTTATCACTTGCTTTATTTTTATTTAAATAGAGTAGGCTTTTTTCTTTCATCATTTTTAACATTATTTTGTTTTTTAATTTTTTTTGACTGTTTTTTGATAACTATCTTAAAGTATTTCTTTTTTATCAAAATGTTTTGGTGTAAGATTTGATCCGCTTCTTCATAAATTTCCTGCGTTATTTCTCTACGTTTTTTTGTAACTATTCCACCTCTGGCTTTAACTTCTTTTTTTCTTTGAATGCTGGTTGACAAATTTATCTATACTTGTTTGGCATATTTTTTTATATTTTTTTACCTTTCTTCATCTACCCAAGTTTCTACTATTCCAATTACATCAAACGTTCTAATATAATTCTAAAAAACTTTTTTTTATTGCTTAATCTTACTATGTTCCAGAATAGAATTGCCGTTATTGTTTCAGCCTTTTTAAATCTTATTTTATTAGTTTTTTGAACTATTTTTAATGTTACTGTTAATACACGTTTTTTGATATTTGGTTATTGTTTTTTTTGTTTTTTTTTTGTTTTTTTTGTTAGCTTATTTTTGAATTTTTATTTGCTCAACCATCTTTTGTTAAGTCATCGTCTATGTATATTAGACTGGTTCTTAATTTTTTTTGTGTGCATCCTCAGAAAGTGATCTTTATGGAAAAAAGTAAGCCATACCAAGTTTTCGCCCTTAAAAATCTGATAAACACGTGTCGCACTGCTTTTCATGTTTAAAAAGTGAACCCCTTACCTTACTTAAGATATCGCTGATACAATGCTAAAAATTATACAAAATTAAAAAATACGTATAATACGTCATTTTAAAAGTTTTTTAAATTTTCAAGAAAACTATGAGCCTAAGAAATGTAAAAAAATTCATAAACCTTGATTTTTTTCAAGTTGAAACTGAAAAAATCTAAAAAAAATGACATAATTAGGATTCATGTAGAGAAATGCATTTTTAGTGGTTTGATCAAAAGCAAGTTTTCATTTCGAACACTTGACTCATACATGACTATACATGTATGTACAACTCTTAAAACTTTTAAAGCAATATTGTGTTATAATCAACTTTTGACACTGTAGATATTTTATTAGTTCTTACTACATTTGTGTTTTTCAGATTTTGTACTATTGATTTAATATCATAACACTTGACTTTGTGAAAAGGTACAATTGAATAAAACGTTAATTCCAAAATGTTGCTTAATTTTTTCAGATAGAATATTTGACAATTAGTTAGCAAAATGATTTGCAACTTTTTATGGTTTTTCTAAAACTATTTCTTTATTTACTAACTTTATTTTTTTTTTAACATATATTTTATTTACAATTCTTCAAACATCTTTTGTTTTTTGTAGTATCAAAATTTTACATTGTTGATTAAACTTTGATAAACTTTTTAGATTCATTATACACTCAGATGCAAAAAAACAGGGTTATTAAGTAATTTTTTGCAAAAAACCCGAGTAATTTTTTTTTAAACACGTGTAATGTTATACAATCAAAGAGACTGCCAGGATGTATAAAAAAAACAACATATGATACTTATCAATCAGTTTATTTAATGAACATTATTAAGCAAAAATAAAATTTAAAGGACATTATGCACAGAGGATCAAAATTGCTACTAGGTTGACTTGTTTGTTATTAATTAACTGTCATTCTTAAAACAGATCGGTGTGTTGATTATGGTGCTAAAAGTTATGCAAAAACTGTTACTCTTGTGGCAGATGGAAGAAGCCAGGGGTATGTGTTCTGATTCCTTTATGTCAGTATTTCTACCGCCCAAAGAGCACTTGAGTGGTTTATGAAGACCGGCAGAAATACTCGTAGGATGGGATCTGGCAAAAAACAAAAAAACGACTGCTATCGATAATCGATTTATTGTTTGTACTACTCCACAGAACTATCATGTGACTTTAGTGAAGACCAGGAACCAACACCGTGAGGTTTGTGGTACAGCTGTGAGTGTGTAAACAGTTTGCCTAAAGTTGCAAAAAGTTGGCTTAAAAACTTGTACACCAGCAGATGAACTAAAATTACTCCCACGTCTCCGATTAGCCTAACTCCAATAGAAAAGAACAAGTACGGAAACAAACGGAAGAACGATTTGCGGAATGCACTTTTAAGCCCCGGTTAATTATGGTAGAGGTTTCATGATTGTATGAGCAGAAATATCAATGAATGCCTGCACCAAATTTATTGTCGTTGATGGAGGATCGCTGACTACACAACGGTTTATTGAAGAGGTTCTGCAAAGTGAGTTACAGAATACTTGTTTGCATGTACCCCAGATGGAAAACCTACAGAACATGTTTGGGACATGCTGGGCAAGTGTGTTAGAGGACGTGCAGTTGCACCAAACACAATAATCAAGCATTGTGTAGCACTTCAGGAAGAATGACAAAATATTTCACAAAATGATATTTGTGAGCTCATTAGTGGCTTGGGCCTACGTATGCAGGCAATAGTTAAGGCTCGAGAAGGCAATACAAAGTATTGAAATCTTATTTAACTGAAATTTTTATTATTAATCGTTGTTAAGATAATTTTGCAGAAATGCATTTTTTTGTATATACGTACATTATTGTTTTTGTTTATTAATGTTCATTAAATAAACTGATAGGTACTATATGTTGTTTTTTTTCTACATCCTAGTAGTCTCTTTAATTGTGAAACTCTAAGTTTTATAAAAAAAAAAAATTACCCGTTTATTTTTGCAAAAAATTACCGTGTATAGTAAGTTTTTTTTATTGTTAAAACTTTGACGAAGGTATATTAAAGATTTTTTTAGTTATTACTACTTTCTAAAACTGATTGCGTCAACTATTTTAAATTGTTTTTAGATTTTTTTTAATTTTTTTTTTTAATTTTAATTTGACACGCTTTATATTTATAAATCAGTAGATATTTTGCGCATATTTGACTAAAGTATGTCGTTCAATATCGTTCAAGTTTTTTAATGCATGCAAACAAAAAAAAAATAACTGTATCAACACATACAATAAACTTTAAAATTTAGTACTTGCCAAGACTTATAAACCGCAATAATTCAAGGTCAATGTTCACAGGCTGCTTTAACTTGGTTCTATTTTTAAAATTCAAAGTTATTTATATGTTGTTGTGACATATTAAGTAATTCCTAAATAACACATTTTGAAATTAACAACAAACAAACAAAAATTTGCTATTTTTCATAGTTTGAACTAGCATACTTAAAAATAATTTCTCAAGCTTATGGTCTAAAATGTAACATTAGATGGTTGCCTTTCACTGTTTTGGACGGTTCCAAACAATTCTGTGCTTGATGCCTCATGTACTTTTTACAGAGAGCTTGATGGGGCAACTTGGGGAAAAAGAAAGCAGTTATTATCACAAAACAAGTGAATAAGTTTTTGACTAAGTCACTACTCACAATATAATCAATTGTGGTGCAATTTTCCATTCTTATAGTGCCATACTAGGCTAGGTTTGTGTACTTAATTTATCAATTCATATAAACTGAATAGATGTTTTTTTTGTTAATATTGTCTGTTAGATTGTCTATATTTTATCACCATACATTATGATAATATCACTAATTGTACTAGCATATTCTAGTATTTTTCCTAATTTTGTAGATAACACAATTGTTTTTGTTTTGTATTTTAAATCAAAAAGCACCTTTTATCTAATAAATAATAGTTAATGCGTCATAATACTCATAAGACTTCTTCTTTTAACATTGATATTATGCATTGTAGATCTAAATGTTTGCTATTGAATAAGTGTTAATAAGTAAAAAATAATTTAATTTAATTAAAAAGACCACCATTCAAATTCTATTAGTTTGTGTAGCTGTAGCACAAAATTTGAAATAAGACAAAACAAGTGATTTAGGAAATATAATTCTAACTTCATTATTCATAAAGTGTTAATAGACTATAGCTGAATACAATTTTTTAATTTAAAATTAAAGTTTTTGCTACAATACAGTTTTTTTAATTAAAAATAGTTATATTAATCCCGCATTTAATTAAATTTCTTGATTTTATTGCTTAAAAGCTCGTTAGCTCACAAGCATTAATTTTTAAAATATTGATCATTAAATGTTTTATCAGTTTTTGAATAACAGTAATGATTCTATTTGCAGCTGTACTTAATATTTTTAAATTCAATAATAGTTATAACTGTGTATTTTCCGTATCTAGTTGGCAATTGATACTGCGTTAGCGTATAGAATACAAAAAACGCCTACGTTATATTCAAATGAATATCAATCAAAGATGAATTGATGTTCTATACGCACTAGTTGTTTGAGGTCACTACAATATAAAATAATTATATCATGCGCTAAAGAATCTAAACTTATTAAGAATTATATAATATTGAAAATAGTGTCAATTTTTTTTAATGCCTTACTGTAATCTAATAACACCAACATTATTAGTTTTTATAATCTGTTACTTTAATTATGTTAAAGATTACTTGAAAAAATGCAGTGGAGCAACTATAAGCTCTGCCTAAATACAAATTAAAAAAAAAAAATTTCATTTTTATCATTTCATGTATCTTTCAATGATAGAAAAAAAACTTATGAAATATGTTAATGGATGACTTGTTATGGCTATTGGCTTGACGATGGCTTTTATCCAACATTATGAACTTTAGATGTATTAATGCAAAAATTGATTCCAATTAAGTGGTCTGAATTAATGTTATTAGTTTCTGTAGCATTTTATTTTATTTGTGTGTTATTTTTGTACTGGTGGTAATTGAAATTTTTATTTTGTCAAAAGTTTATTTAAATTAAACATTTGTCATTTTGAATCATTTGGTATTTTAATACGTTAAATTTCTTATTAATTAGGTTGTTAGTAATTATAGGCTTTCTGCTTCACAAAAATAGCTTTTATATTACTATAAATAAAAATTAAATTGATTATTTATATATTTTATATCATGCATTTAAAACCACAAAATACAATAGTAATAAATAAAAAAATAATAAATAAACTTATAATAAATAAAATTACCAAAATCACTTGTAATTTTGTTAAGTGGAATTATAAATCGGCGCCGTGATTAACTAAGCTAACTAATAGCAACGTTAAATTAATGGATGAAAGTAATTGAAATGCAAGTTACATTTTCAATTGCTAAACTTAATTTTAAGCTTGTTATTTAATAAATGCTTCATTAACCAATTTTATTTTTTACATTTGCGTTTAACTTTTTAAACAATAAATCAATTTTTTATAAATGATGTTTTAAAGTTGTGGAAATTGGCACTTCTATTATTTATGATTAAAACGACATGAATCCAAGCCCATTTCTCACTAAACTCTTGTTGTTTTGATAATACGCACATCATAATCAATCATATTTTGTCGTGCTATCATTTTTGTTTTTGTTCTCATCAATGATTTTAGTGTGAATTTAATTTAGATCGGATGAACACGTATAATTTTATATTCATAAATGCATAGGTTTTGCATATAAATTCCAATATTTGTTGTAATTTCCATACTAGATGCACTTTTCGGGATATTTATAGGTTGCTGGATAAAATCAATGTGAAGAACATTAATAAATAATTCATGACACTTGAACTGATTATTTTGCAATCAATTTTTGAAATTCAGTCGTTTAGCGACATGAATTTCAAATGAATTTAAAGTAATTATTTATTTTACATTGAAATAGCAACGAACACAGTTTAGTCAGTTTGTTTTATAATTATAATATTTACTATATAAATAAATTATGTCTGTTGTTAGAAATTCTTGCTTAGTAGTATATTTGATTATATAATAATGCTCGACACACATTTACTTAGAAATTGCTTAGAACAAGCATTAAATCCGTACTGCCTACCAGAAATATTTAATCAAATATTTTAAACTTTAAATATTAATTGGTTAATTATGCAAACATAAATAACTTTTCATCAATTTAGTTGTCAACGTAAATAGAGCATTTCTCTACATTTCAAATAGACTCGTGCATGTTTTAATGGTAATGACATCTGCCAATTTTACAAAATATTGTATACAGTTATTTATGTAAAATACGGTGTATTTATGTTACAATTTTGTTTAATTACAAAATATTATATGAATAAAATTATAGGTATATATATGAATTTTTGTTTATTACTTTGGAAGCAATTCAATTTTAAAAATGTTAATCTAAATTTTATGATAATAGTGAGTAAAAAATACTGGGGATGAAATCATTCTTCTAACTATTAAATCTCTATAAAGTATGTTTTAATTTCTTTAAACATATTGTTATAAGCTATAAATTAATTTGTTTACCAGAAATAGTTTTATTTTATTAGTACCTTACTTTAAGATTTTTATTGCAAAATTATATTTTTACGATTTAAAGTTTGTCAGGTTTATTTTCTTATAGTAGTAATAAATAAAAATTTGTGTTTATGAGAAGTTTCTCAACTTTATGAAATGCAAATTGCACCAACATTATATCAGACATTACGCGGTTGTTCTGATACGTTTTTAACTACTACTCAAGAAGCTATACGTTGTTTAAACTTTTCTATAATTAGAGATCTGATCAAAACAGCGGAACGGGCAGGCCGAGTTTAGAAAAGGAAGAGGGGCCATAGATAATGTATGCATACTACATCATATAATAGAAAAAAAAATTAAAAAAAAGGAAAAAAGATGTATGCATTACTCTTGGACCTAAAAGCGGCATTTAACAGTGTGAGTAGAGAGAAATTGTGAATGTATTTAAAAAAAAAGGAATCAGCCCTAGATTGTTTGCGGCGGAAAAAAAGAATGATTGTAAGATTCAAATGTGGAAATAAAGAGAAAGTGTGCACATTTTAGATAGGCAAATAAAAGAAAATGTGTAGGATGTGTGAAGAAGCCAAAGAAGACATAGAACACATGCTAAAATGCAATAAAATATAAAAAAAGCTAATGAGGAGAAATGAGGTACTAAAAGTAGATGGAGAAAAAATAAAATGGATGATGGCGGTAACAAAAAGAAAAAAAAACAATTTGAAACAAAACTAATAAATAATTAATTAAAAACAGATTTTTAGGTAATTATGGTTATATGTTATATTATATATTAGAAGTGAATTAAGTTTATATAATAAATTTTATGTTAAATTGAAGAAATTTTAGGTCAAAAACAGCTGT
This sequence comes from Tachinus rufipes, assembly GCA_963932245.1. NCBI lineage: Eukaryota > Metazoa > Arthropoda > Insecta > Coleoptera > Staphylinidae > Tachinus > Tachinus rufipes. Next base: position 76,028,885 of record OZ010744.1, read on the forward strand.
TACTACTGCTAAAAAAATATAATGCTGCAGCCAAAGATAAGTTTTGAGAAATTGTGATAACAATCTTGACATATCTATAGCTCCTTCTAACGCCGCTAAAAAAGCAATGCAATTTTGCCTTTATTTATAACTTATAACAGAAATCTAACAGAAAATTAAAAAACATTTTATTTTCTAATTTTTCCAACCGTGAGTATAAACGTTGATTATCCCAGAATAACTTTATCGGTAACAAAAACTTTTGCTATAAATTGGATATTTTAAACATTTTTTTGTAACAACCGTTAAAAGGTTTTTACAAATCCAACAATTTTTTTTTTCTACCGTTTTGAGCATGTTTATGTAAAATCATTACCGTAAAAGTGTTGTAGTGTTCATTGAGAAATTGTATTTTGCCGTTTTTTTAAGTTACAACTGATTTGAAATTGCAGTCAATAGTTTTATATAATTAACCGTTTTACATCTTGTTTTTTGTTAGATGTTTAGATTATTTTTCTTATAAAATTTTTATGAGTATTATCATATCTGGTAATTTTTTAAATGAGGTTGTGAATTGTAAGTCAGTCTATATGTAACAAGTAACAAAACTTAAAATTATTAGATTGAGACACAATTTTGATCATAATTTAAAATATAATTTTTATTAATACTACACTGACAAGCAAAAAATAAAGGTTACTTAAAAATTATGACTGGAATTTTTTAATTTTATGTTTGCAAATTGTAAACTTATGTAGGCGTTTAATAATTTATTTTCTGACAAATGTTATCTATCAGTCAGTTATTATCACCGTGTTACAGTCTTTTATGAAACACCATCTATTTTGCTTTAATTGATAACCTACATTTTGTTACTGTTCTTAACAGGTCATAATGCCTTTATGCTTTATAGTTGTTTCAAGTATTATAGCGTCGATTAAAGATGGGCAAAGAAAACGTAAAATTGCAAGGATTGTTGGTAAAAGCCATTGTGCTGTACAAAAGGTGTATCAACGTTTTTTGGATATTGGCCTGATAACCAAAAAATTAGCATTTGGGAAACAAAAATTACCACAAACAGAGATGACCGTTTGATGTTTGCTCTTCTGCAGTTTATCTACGAAATCAACTCCATAAAGCTAAAGATGTAATTGTTAGTGAATAAACTGTTAGACAATGGCTTTGGGCTGCCAAATTGTTTTGTAAAAAGATGGTTACAAGTCCACATTTACAAAGCCGACATCGTGTTGCAAAATTGGCTTTTGCCCAAAATTACCTAGCATAAAATAATGAGGACTGGTGCAAGGTACTGATTAGACGAACTTTGAAAAATGTGGAGAAAACGCAAAGAAAGATATATTCCAGTTTGTATTAATAAGCAATTTTTATTTGACGGTGGGTCAGTTATAGTTTAGGCAGGAATTTCTACCGAAGCACGCACAGAGTTGATCTTTATAGAGAATGGTTCCATGACCCTTCACAGATACATTATAAAAATCATGTTATGTCTTTTATGACAACTATGAGCAAGCTCAGCATTTTCATGATAGATAGTGCTAGGCATCACGAATCCAGAGTTGCCAGAGATTATCTGGATAAAGTAGGAATTTTGCGGTTTAATTAGCCAGCACTCAGCCCAAACATAAATCCCATAGAATATGTTTGGAATGAATTGGGACGACGTATCCAAAAGCACACACCTGCTCCAAGAACTGCTTAGGAGCTAAGACAGTTGTTATTGCAGGAACGGAATAATATCAACCAAAATGTAATCTTTAATTTAATTCAAATTGTTCTTAGTCGACTTCAAGCAGTCATTAATGCAAGAAAGGGTAATACTTGTTAAAAGTGATAAGTTTTTTTTCATATTTTTTGTTTTATATTAGTCCTAAAAACAAAAATTTTAATTTTGTCTAGACTGTAAATTTGTGATATTTCTAAAATACGCAAAAAAACAATAAATATGCTTTACTATATCGTAAATTTAACAAAAAATTCCAAAACTAAGTCATAATTTTAAAGTGACTTCTATTTTTTTATTGTAAGTGTAAAATTAATTGATTAGTAGTAGTAGTAGTAGTAGAATTTATTGATAAACATGACGTTGTACAATATAAATTTTAAAACTAACTTAAACTAATTATTTACAATATAAAGAAATACAATAAAATAGAATACAATCAAATACAGCGCATTGCAAAACAATACAATACAATATAACATACATCATACTTATAAATATAAAATATAAAACTAATATAAAAATTATTAAGGATTTAAAAACTCATCTAAACTATAAAATAATTTATTTTGTAAATAATGTTTGGCACTTGTTCTAAATTTACGATAAGTTTTTTCAGACTTTATATTTACAGGTAAAGCATTAAACATTTTTTTTTCGTTGTAAATAAGGGAATTCTTGCAAAGAGTAGTGTGAGGGATGGGAAGTTGAAAATTAAGGTCATTTGATCTAGTCACGAGAACATCTGAAGAACTACATTTAAAGTTTTTCTTTATGAGGCAAACAGTTTCTAAAATAATTAAAGAAGGCAACGTTAATATTTTATGCTCTTTAAAAAGTGGTCTACAAGATATTAAATTACTTTTTATAGAACACAAGATTCTTAATGATCTTTTTTGTAAAATAAAAATTTGATTAATCTGTTCTTTTGACGAGCAACCCCAGAATGCAGCACCATATCGTAAGTACGCTTCAATAAGAGAAAAATACACTTGTTTAGCCACATCGTAACCTAATTGTTTAATGGTTCTTTTAATAGCGTAACAACCAGCTAATAATTTTGCAGTTACATAGTCTATCTGATCGCACCACCTTAGCTTATAATCTAATTTTAAACCAAGAAAGACAACCTGATTGGATTGAGGAATTTCATTATCTCCTATATTTAAAGGAGGCAAATCACTACTAAAAAATGAAATAAACTGTGATTTTTTGGCGTTGAAGCTTAGCAAGTTAGCTGTACACCAATTACTTACAGATAATAAATCTTGTTCAATAGTAGTTGTTAAGCTAGCAATATTTTTACTAGACCATAAAATGTTAGTATCATCCGCAAAAACAGTAAATTTTCCAGATATTTTAATGTTTAATAAATCGTTGATATACAGAAGAAACAAGATAGGAGCTAAAATAGTTCCTTGTGGAACGCCCTAGAAATGTTTAAATTGCTGGATGAAGAAGATTTTAATTTGACAAACTGGCTTCTATTTGAAAGGTAGTCTCTAAACCATAAAAGACAAGAGCCTCTACAACCATAATGTTCAAGTTTTTGTAACAGTATTTTGTGATCCACACAATCAAATGCTTTTGCCAAATCACAAAACACTGCCAAAACAACATTGCCATTGTTATTAATGTCAACATATCAATTTTTTCTTAAAAAACCTAATATTTTGTGCTCATAACATTATCACTTTCTTGTTTTCTACGCCTGTAACTGTGTTATGAAAACAATTATTAATTTTACACTGAAGAAGTAGAATAAAAGTGCAAATGCAAAGAAGAAATAAGTCGGCAAATAAAAGTAAACAAGCAAAAACTAAAAGGTATGTTTTGAGGGTAATTTTTTAAAAGTTAAAGGTTTATTCAAAATGCTAAAATGTTAACTATTAAAATGCACTACACATCTAAATATAAAAAATGTAAACAAAAATCATAATTCGTGTTATAGGATTGCTGAAAAATCAAAGCAAAATGTGTTTGTTTTAAAGCAATGTGATAGTAATACTCCAACAAAGCATAGACCAGGAAAACAAAAAAAGAAGAAACAAAATTAATACATGTTTGCAAACAAACCTTTTTAGAAATATTTGGTGTTCTAAATAAATATAGTGCTAAATATACTAAAGTATTAGACTAAATAGCCTAAATAGAACATAGGTTGAGATTGTCTAAATTAAAAAAAAACTATAAAAAAAAACAAAAAAAAAACTGGTGTTGTTAAAGTGTGCCCAACCGCATTTTTGTCGTAGTCAATCAATAAACAGCCAGTCAAATTAAGTATTATTAAGACAGTACCAACTGCTTCATCTACATATAATTTGATAATTGATTTATTTTTTTAACAGTACATTCAGAATAGATTAAACTATGATATGTCCAAATTTTTTAGTCAAATTTTATTTGCAAATTGCAACAAAATGCATTCAAAATTACATCAAAAGCCTAAAAGATTTAATTGCCATTTACCGTAATGTTAAATAATATCATTTTCACTTTCATTGGATATTTTTTTGAAGTTGATATATAAAAATTTGTTTTTTAATAGAAATTGTATGTGTTGACTTAAATTAAACATGATGGTAAAAAAAATATGATGAAATAAATTTGCTCTAATTTTTTGTAAAACCACAATTAAAAGACGTTTATATTTCTAAAACAAATGATGAAGGTGGAAATTACAAATATAATTTATATAAAGTATGTTAACACAACATAGTGTGTTTCTTTCTAAATGTACTGGTAAAGATATAAATCGATTATTAAATGGTGTGATAAATTAATGGTAGAGCTCTTTCATATCATGCAAACAGTTCGGGGTTCCATCTCCAAAGTATGACTAAAATAATAACTTGTTGTTTATTCACTATGGTTATTTAAAAGTTACCTGAAAAGCGTTGCTTATTCCATCAAACCTCTTTATACAAGTCGTTGACTTAATTTGGCGATGTAAAATAGCCGTAAAAAGCACAATGAGTAAAAAAGTAAATAAAAATATGTACAAACAGGAACAGGAACAGTGGCCGGTAGCGGTCAAAATAGTTTTAAGAAATATGTTAAAATATCAAAAACATTAGAAGATAATATTTGTTAATTACGTTGCTATGTAATCAGTGCATTAAAATGTACATTTTTTGTATCAACCATACAAATAGTGGTTAGACCAACTTTTTGTTTATTTGATGAAACCATTTATAATTTTTTGTTTAACTATGTTCTTGCAACTAGAAAAAATAATCTGCTTAAAAAAAATGATTCACTTTAAAAGAGCTGATGTAAAACTATGACATTTATTAAAACTAGTTAGTATATCACTTCTGAAAGAAATGTTCTTTATTTATCTCTTTCTAATCATATAAAAGTTTATTTTTGTTTATCTTACTTATAACTAAAATCTACAGTTTTTTTTTTCTTACTTCTAACTGTCTGTTCAACTTTTAACCAAATTACACCATTTGAAAAATTTTTTTTTTTAATTAACAGACATCTTTGTTACCGTCACACAAATTTAAGTCAAATTTGGAAAAAAACTAGATACTTGACGTAGAAGCACGTTCTAAAATAAAACAAAAACGTAAAGATCGACTTTTACGTAGAAGAGTAATTTGAGATTTGTCAGAACCAACAAGAGCAATTGCAAGTGTAATTAATTAATTTTTAAATTAATAAAATTATGTATTTTCAGTAAGTTACAAAATTTGTTTGTTATTGTATAATATATTTGGTAAGTTTGTCTATATACCTAAAGTTTTAGGTTAACTTAGTATATATAGAGTTTTCCAATAGAAACTGGTATTTTTAAAGAAAAACCAATAAATGTTTATTTTATTGTAAAGAAGAAGGTATGCCATTAACATTTGAAAACAATATCAATCAATTGGCCGTCACGGTTATGGTTGCAGTACCACAATCTTTTCATAAAACTCTTGAATCGATTGTGGATTAGCATAGATCTTTCACGTGGCAATAAAAAAAGAATTTTAAAAGTGTTAAATCACAAGATCACGGTGGCCAATTGTGATCACCATTTTGAGAAATAACACGGTCAGGAAACTTTTCTTGCAAAATTGCGATTGTTTCGTTGCTTGTGTGGCACGTGGCGCCGTCTTGCTAAAAATAAACGTCGTCCACATCAATATTTTCTAATTCCGGCCATAAAAAATCATTAATCATAGCTTGGTAGCGCCACCCATTATCGTAACAGTTGCACCAACTTCATTTTCAAAAAAGTAGCCAGCCCAAAAACCGCACTAAACAGTGACACGTTGAGGATGCAAAGACTTTTCAACAATCATTCTTGAATTTTCTGAGCTCCAAATTGCGACAATTCAGCTTATTAACGTAGCCTCCAAAGTAAAAATAGGCCTTATCACTAAAGATGATTTTTTGATAAAATTCTAGATTATTTTGATGCATTTGAAGGACCCAATCAGCAAAGATACGACGTTTATAGAGATCGACCGGCTTTAGTTTTTGTGTTAACAAAACTTTAAAGCTTTAAGACTTAAGTCTTTATGCAAAATACGACGTAATGTTGTTGTGGAATGTCTAATTCCAAAGATCGACAAGGAATCAACAAACCTGGGTTTTCTTCAACACTACGGGCTACATCAGCAATATTCTCATATATTCTTGAGCGATGCGCACGGTTTCAATTCTTCACATCACAAACTTGTCCCAACAGCTCAAATTTTTTCATCAGGTTTACTTTAGCCGGCCGTGAAGGAGCTTTACGACGACTAAAAAGTGCTTTAGTTTTGCGAACTGTGACTAAAAAATGTTCACTATTTTTGTAGTGAATTTTAATCATTTCAATGCGTTGTCGAAGCGTGTATCGTTCCATTTTTAATAATAGCGTAGTTTTTATTGTCAAATTTTAAAAATATAATGGCTTTAAAATTGACTGCTGCCCAAATAGCCTGCTATTCAAAATAAATTTTTTTATTGGAAAACCCTTTATTTGTACATTAAGACCATACCGTAGTATTTTAACGAAAACAGTGACATTGCTTTATTGCCGTTTTTACATATAATTTGATAATACATTCAGAAAGGATTAAACTATAATATGTAAGAGTATTTTTTGTCAAATTATTTTTGCAAATAGCAACAAAATGCATTCAAAAATACATAAAAAGCATTTATTTTTATATTTGATTAGTTTTTTTGGTTATTTCTTAACTACTATATTGTTTGGTTAAAATACTGGTAAAAAAATAAATCAATTAACAAATTAATTATGGTGTGATAGCTTAATGGTAAAGCCCTTGTATATCATGCGAGCAGTCCGGGGTTTGATCCCCAAAAAATAACTGAAATAATAACTTTCTCTTTATCCACCAGGGTGATTCGAAAGTCACCTAATAAAATGTTGGTCCCATCAAACCTCTTTAAACAAGTCGTAGATTTATTGTGGCGATGTAAAATAGACGTAAAAAGCACAACATATAAAATTATATATAGAAACAACAAATGAAGCCAAAGTTGTTTTTTTTGTTAAAAATACTACAAATCAATACATCAATGCAACATTTATTAATTATAAAATTTATTTTAATAAACAAAAAATGTTATGTAAACATGTCAAAAAACTGAATGAATTAAAGTGTTTTGAGAAGCTTAAGAAAATTAAATGTAAACAATAAACGTATTAAATATGTTGAAATTGATTATTTATAATCGATATAAAGTTATTTGTCTTTGCATAATTTAGTTATATAGAAATAAAACAAGTGTTTGTTATAACAAAAATAATAATACTAAATAAATAATTTTAATATAAACTATAATGCCATTTTTTTAATATTTTTTTTTAAATTTTATCAAATTAATTTCTAAAGAATAATATGTTTTGTATAACTAGGTTAATTCTAGAAGTTTTGAGAAGTAAAATATCAATAAATGTTGATTAAAATATTTTTTTAGTTTTAATATCAAAATTATACTGTACATGTAAAGAAAATTATTTAATATTGCAGATCACTTTTGAAATAAACTATAAATGAAGTTAAGTGTTCCTAAACATTTACTCAATCGTGTAAGTGCAATTATTTTTAACATACTTTATATTGTATAAAATAAAGTTAGTTTCATTTAAAAATATATATCTATACTGAAACATTGTTAGTTACAATGCAATGTTAAAACATTAAAGTAAAAATTACATCATTTAACCCGTTTAACCCATTTAAATTATTTTAATTTGTGCTGCAAAGAAATCTTCTGGAATGTTGTAACTTAATAAATTACCGGCTTAAAATCTTGTCTCGTCAGCTTTACATTAACTGTAAAAACTTTATTTATTTCATTCGTTTGAATGCTTAAAAGGAATTTAGAACGCAAATTTCATTCATTTAGAACGTAATATAAAACATATCATTAAATTACTATTACACAAACACGTCGTGTCGGGTTCATTTATGATACTCAACAAGATTAGTAAAAAGAGAAAACTACTCTAATCTACCCTCAATACATTTCATCTGGTCTCACTGGAATTATATGGTAGTGTAAACTGAAACTGTTGCCAATCTCAATTTTGTTTTTCTTTTATAGTAAACTTCAATCCTCTTCCTTTTTCAAGTGACTTGTTAAATATTTGCATGAGGTATTTTTAATGAAATTGTAGTAAAATAAATTATATTAAATCTATTTGTTTTACTTTTTTTTATGAATAAAAAATTAAAATACCTAGTTTATATAAATAACATATATGGACTATGCGTATTAATTAAAATAAAACTTTGAAAAACTGAAATTTAACTACTTGTAATCTAAAGTCGCATGCATAAATAAATATATTTATTGCAAAATACTGACCAAGGCTTGTAGAATTGCAAAACAAGTGATGTTGTGAACATAACAATCCAACACCGTACATGCTCACGTAGTCTTTTTATTAACAATTTTTTTAATACAGACATACTCAGACATTGTAGTAAAAATAACAACTCGTTTTTGAATAGAATTTAGAAAAAAAAATGTAAATTTGGATGCTTTTCCATTTACTTAAAAACAATATTTAATACAACGGCGAATATAAGATTTATATAATATATGGCAAAACCATTCCAACCCAGCATAAATATCCTTATGAATAGTAAGTAGCGCGCACCGGTCTTTGTTATGTAAAGTTAATTGTGTGTATGGTATAAGTTTCATTATTAAAATTTAAATGTATTTATAATTATTGACTTTTTAAACATAATGAATACACAAACACTATCAATATTGCCTAGCATAGAGGGTGTCATTGTAGGTTAACACGCACACACACTTTGCATAACAAAAACAAGTGCCTGCATTTACTATTTATACTATTCATAAAAAAGTGTATAGGAATGATTTTAATGATTTGTATATGCAAAAGTTATATAAAAGTGAAAAATTATTTATATCTATTAACAACACATTTCTAGATACAATCAAAGCTTTGGCATAGCATGGTTGTTGCTCCAGAAAGAAAAAAATTAACGAAAATTTAAATATAAATATTTAGTTTTAGAGTTAAAATTAACCAATTTTTGTGTATTATAGTCAGATATTGTTTTAACGTCATTGATTATTGTTGGTACAAATTCTAGCAAACAAAATTTTAAGACGTTTTGTCATATGTGTTGATATAGTCTTTAGAAAATATGAAGTATGAAGTCTATCAACTTCAAATCTATGAATAAAAACTTAAAACAAATTATTAATGTAAAATAAAAATACAGTCGGCAAAAAAAAAACTTAAATAACAATTTTTTTTGTTGTTAAGATAAATTTACAATTTGTGATCAAGCCTTATACAATAAAAAATAATGTGCGGTTTAAGTTTGATAGTAATAAGAAGAAAAACTTTATAAAACAAAAGTAATAAAAAAATGATTTGAATTTCCTAAAGCAGCAGTAATAAGTTATTGTAATTTTTAAAATAGTTAAAAACTTTAATAAAATTAGTTTACCAAACAGTTGGTCACAAATAAAGAGGGTTGCAGAATAAGTTAAATTATGAAAAGCAGTAAAAACAAGCGATTGCTGGCCAGTAGTATTGTAGAATGTGAGTAAGTTAAGGTAGTGTTGTATAGAATTTTTCAATAAAAAGTTTTATTTTGATATTTAAAAAAAAAACGGGTATTTTTTAAGAGAAATCAATAAATGTTTATTTCATTGTAAAGAGGAAAGTGTGCCATTAACATTTGAAAACAATATCAGTCAAATGGCAGCTACGGTTATGGTTGCAGTACCACATTCTTTTCATACATTTTTTTATGACCAATTTAGACATTTGCGGCTGTACGTCCTTGATAACTTTACAAATTCTATCTTTAAGGTCATAAATTGATTGTGAAGCATTGGCATAGAACTTATCTTTCACGTAGCCTCAAAGAAAAAAAAATCTAAAAGTGTTAAATCACAAAACCTTAGTGGCCAATTGTGATCACTTCTTCGAGAAATAACACGGTCAGGAAATTTTTCTTGCAAAATTGCGATTGTTTCGTAGCTGGTGTGGCACGTAGCGCTGTCTTGCTAAAAATAAACGTCGTTTTCTAATTCCGGCCATAATAAATCATTAATCATAGCTCGGTTGCGCCATCCATTTACAGTAACAGTTGAACTAACCTCAATTTTAAAAAAGTAAGGTTTAATCACACCGCCAGCCCAAAAACCGCACTAAACAGTGACACGTTGAAGATGCAAAGACTTTTCAACAATCATTCTTGGGTTTTTTGAACCCCAAATGCAACAATTCTGCTTATTAACGTAGCCTCCAAGGTGAAAATGGGCCTCATCAGTAAAGATAATTTTTCGATGAAATTCCGGATTATTTTAATGCATTTGAAAGACCCAGCAAAGATACTACGTTCATAGTAATTGACCGGCTTGAGTTCTTGTTGTAACTGATCTTTAAAAACTTTAAGACTTAAGTTTTTTATGCAAAATACGGTGTAAGTTGACAAACCTGAGTTCTCTTCAACACTACGAGCTACATCAACAATATTCTTATGTGTTTTTGAGCGATGCACACGGTTTCAATGTTTTACATCACAAACTTGTCCCAACAGCTCAAATTTTTTTACCAGGTTTACCATTGCCGGCCGAGAAGGTGCTTTACGACGATCAAAAAGTGCTATAATTTTCCGAATTGTGACTAAATTATTTTTTTTAACTGTTTGCTATATGGATAACCTCTACCCTCTTTACAATCTACGGTAGACTAACCTATGTTTTCATCAGATTCAGTCCAAATATCTTATAAAACTCTATATGCGTTAGTGGTTTTTTGATAATCTCTTTTAAATTGGTTTCTGTTGGCACATAAAAACACAAAACAGTTTAAAATGCAGACTAAAGGTGGTATTCAAAGACAAATAAATCTCTGTTTTAGACTTAACGCAGTCTTACAAAATACGCGTACAAATAAACTTAATTTTTTGATTGCCATTTTTTAAGTGATACAAAAAAGTCATGCATCTAACTTCTATGTTAAAATTGACACGGTGGTAGAAACGTTATTATAAATTGAATTTGCTGCAATTTTTGCAAAAATTCAATAATGATTATATTTTTAAAACAAAAGCAACAATTTTACATTTTTGAACTGTAAACTCTCTGAAATTGAATTGTTCTATTTGTTGTAAGAACTTTAAAATATTTTTATAAGTACGTTGCAAGATAATAAAAATTTATGTTTTTTCATTATATTATATTTCTCCGTTATTAAAAGGATAAACAATGTAGGTATGGAATCAAAACTTATTTTTTACCAAGGGCTTTGCAAACATATATTAGATGGATGCGTAACTTTTTTGTATCAGCTAAAAGATACTAATACAAAATTAAATTTATTTGTGCGCGTATTTTTGTGAGACTGCGTTGAGTTTGAGATAGAGATACATACATATATCATAAATATCAAAGTTAATGTCATCTACGTTTTCAACAACAGAAGTATCGTCCGCAAACATGTACTTATTACTTGCTTGCACATTTACTTTAAAATCATTAATGTATGCAAAGAACATCAAAGGGCTCAGACCCGTGTGACACCCTACATGTTACCCTTAAAACTTCTGATATGAATGTCACCATTTGATGTATTTCTGTGAGATATCATTTAAACAAATTTGAAGTATTGCTTTTAACTCCGTAGTAGGACAGTTTAACTAAAAATATTTTGTGACACACACAATCAAAAATTTTATTTATTTATGCAGTACTCAAGTCTGTCCCGCACGCAAAAACTTGATTTAGAGTTTCAATCAACTTAAACACAGGACCTATTGTAGATATATTTTTTTCTATACCACATTAGGAGTTGCTTAACTTTAAAAGAATATAATCTTTTGTAGATTACTGCTTCAATATTTAAATAAAAAAGATAGTATTATAGAGATTGGTCTGTAGTTCTTTAATTTTTTTTTTCATTTTTATGTATTGCTGTTACTTTGCTTATTTTTTTTTTATAAATAAGCTACCCTATGCTCTATCAACAAATTGGGTAAATAACAACACCAAAAATTATTGACCGATCTTAGTGTTGCCTGTAATTTTAAAACCTTTTAAAAAAATAAAAATATGACCAAATGTTTCAAGAATGTACAAACTTGACTAATACTAGCCTAGACAAAAACATGCACGCATTATGTCTATCTGAAGGTTTTTCTATTATTTAAAAAACAAAATTTTTTATGTAAAATTAGATGAAAAACTGCTTTAAGAAATTAATTTCTTTTCTGTATCTGCTGTAAGTGAACGATATTGGCTCATGTTTCACTCTGTGCAAATAATTCTTGTGTGCAGACGACACACTAATTAAGTTAGTCTACAAAGATCTAAAAAAACCACAAAAAACCAACAACAAGAACTTAAAAGTTTTCAAAACAAAGAACTAAAAATAAATTAAATTAAGTTAGTCTATAAAGGGTGGTCTATCTAGTGGTATCTTTTTAATCATTTGTTATTTTGACAGTGGCAGGATTTTTCCTTAAGAAATCTTGACAGAAAGTCAGTATTATATCTCCGCGGAACAGAATGAATCGCTTTACGCTTAAACAACGGTGGGAAATATTGCAACTTTATTTTCAAAGTCAATGTTTTGTAGCCCATACAGTGCGTTTATTGAAAAGAAGTTTTGTCCGAATTGAGGCCTCCACCACGTGCGCAAGTTTGTGCAAGAAGTTTGTGAGACTACCATGCTAGTGGCTAACACACACGGTCCCCGTTGTCGTACAGTGCGCACTTTCAAAAATCTAGCTGCCGTAGCCAAAAGTGTGCGACTTGGTCTAAGAACATCGACTTGCCATCAATCTCAACATTTCACGCACCAGCCTGATGCAAATATTGCACAAAAACCTTGCATTATTTGCTTATAAGGTTCAATTTACTCAACAATTGAAGACACATAACAATCTGGTTCTTAGATTGGGCCTTAGAACAGCTCAAAATAAACAACAATTTTGCTCAAAAGATCATTTTTTTTGACAAACCGCATTTTTATCTTGGCGGTTATGTTAACGAGCAAAACTGTCGCATTTGGAAATTGGAAAACCCGCACGTGATTGTCGAGAAACCAATGAATGTTCAGAAAGTGACAGTTTGTTGAGGAATTTAGAGTAATGGCATCATTGGCCCTTTTTTTTTCAAAAATGCTGCTGAAAACGCCATATCGGTCAACGGTGAGCGCTACAGAGACTTGATAAATAATTTTTTGTGGCCGGAAATTGAAGACATGGACTACGAATTCATTAACAATTCAGGCCCTTAAGGCAAATATTGAGCAAGCCATTCGTGAGATAAAGCCAAAAACCGTCACCAAAGTTTAAAAAATCTGGGTTAACAGAATGGACTACTGCAAAGCCAGCCAAGGTAGCCACATGAATATAATTGTGTTTCATAAATAATGAAAATGTTTGCCCTTTCAAATAAACCAATAAAATAAAAAAAAAATATTTTTGTTAATTTTTTTGAATTAAAAAAAAAAAACAATAAATGGACCATTTTTTATAATATCTTCAAAACAAAGAAGAAGAAAAGCTAAAAAAAATTCTAATATTTCATAATTATGAATGAATTCATAATATTCAAAAGCAGAATACAATCAAATGTAATAAAAAGATAAAAACTGTTACAAAACAAAATTAGGTATATAGAAGTAGAGATTGACAAAAATTTAAACTACCAGCTTCATTTGATTAATATAAAAACAAGCTAAAACAGCCTGCATATAATTTCTATTATTTAAATAAATGTATACTGAAAAACACGATGATGATGATGAGGCAATAGTCAAATCAATCATATTGTTTGCTATAACAGTGTATGGACATGCCTCCAAATATCTTCTAGAACATTTTCAAAGATTGTAAAACCAAGTAACAAAACATCTTTACTATCAACAAAAAATATAAATTTCTTAAAAATAATTTCCAAAATTAAAAAATTAAAAAATATATCCACAAAATGTCTTTTTGTCAATTTTTAACATTGTTAACAACACAATAATCAAAATTTAAATTTAAAACTTTTCCATAAAAATATCAAATAAATTACATTTTTAAAAATGTTTAATTTTGGGAAGTGGTTTAGTGGGTAAAGCGTTTTTTTATATAATAAGTTAAAGAATCTCACACTACGTCCGTACAAATTTTTACTTTCAGCAAAAAACTAAAATGAATTAACTATAGTAAGAAAGACATTTGTGGTCCACAATGCGTTAATTGCAAGTAAAATTCAATTCAATTTCAAAAATTGTTAATTTAAACTAGTTATTGTATTGTAACACCAAATAGCTATGCTATAATAAAAAAAATTTAAATTTGTCTTTTTGAATTAAATTTTTATATTTTTATTGAACATACATGTTGGCTTTAAAAAACTCTTTTTACAGTTGTAAAGTTTTTTTAATTATTTTTAAGTTTTATACAAGTTTGTATTGGTATAGTTTATCTAAACAATTTAAAACTATATTATTATTTACAAAACCTAGTTTAAGACAACACAGTTTACATCCAAGTATTGTTTTAAAATGTTTATTAAATAATAATTATTGAAATTAAAACAATTTTTGAAGCAAATAATTTATAATGTATGTGATTGAATGTACAAATGTTTATGTTACAATGTACCCAAAATTTAGTTTTTTTTTAAGCGTGTAGTTGATTTTAATAAAGAAAATGTTGTACATATTATTGTTAGTTAATTTACAGCTAACAATGGCGGAAGTTATTAAAAAAAATATATATAACTTATAAAATGAATCTTAGCTGTAGTAGAAATAAATACAAAAAACTGTAAATGATTATCAAAACGACAAAACAGATAGCTATTCTAAAGTGTTGAATAACAAAACAAATATTTCATCTACTTACAAAAATTTGTGTCTATAATTGGTTTTATAAAAATAAACTCATATAAAAACTATAAAAACAAAAAATGGTACTGCAAAAGTCAATATTTAACTATGCAGTCAACATAAATCTTACTTAACAATAGACAGTTTAATATTATAAAATACTAAACTTAATTACACAGTTTAAACTGTCATATAAAACCTTTATTTGTCTTCATGCAATCAAAATGCAGTTTTTACAAATTTTCCATTGTAATAAAAAAAAAATTGAATCATATAACTGATCGAAAACAATAACATCTTGTGCATAGCGCTTAATGCAGTTTTAACGATAAAACCGCTTACATTTTCGTTCCACAAATGTCTTTTATTCCAGTAAAAGGTTATTTGCATTATAACTTTAAACTTGCATGGGATCTCCAAATTGCTGCATCGAGCAAATTATCTCTTTCAAATAAAATTACCTCGCCCCTAATCCCACAGAAGCACATATACCCGGCGCATTCACCATAATGCAATGGTACTTGAACTGATCCCACTGTCTATAGACGTAATTTAATATTGAATACGAGACCTACTATAAAAAAGTGGACAAAATATTGTTTCCAGTTCAAATTATCTTGGGATAACTTAATAAATTCCCAGCGATTTCTCTCAATATTTATTTAATTTAGCACGACTCGAAGTCGTTTATTAAATTAGAACTTGTTATTGAATAGAAAAAAGCAATATTTGATTTACAACCTGTCGGATTTTCATTGTTTAGTGTACAATTTTTAAGATAATAAATAGAAGAAACCATATATAGTTGTAAAGCTAAAAAAATTGTTATTGTATAAAGTCAATAAAACGACTATACTTTGTTATGATAAGAACAATAATTAAATTAAAAAAAAAATGCATTTATTAATCAATCTAATGTAATAATATTGCTATTACATTATATTAAAACTGATACAAAATTATAATATATTATTGTAATAATTAATGATTAATCAAAATTTTTTATGTTTTATTTAAACTAAATAACTGCTTTCATTTAAACCATAACAAAAATCAAATTTATTCATTTAAAAAATGATTTATGTATATTGTTTTAATATATATTAAATCTTATTTTATTAAGTAAATTATTTTTATCATTGCATCTCTTATGAATTGTATTAATTATCTTTTCTTATCATAATTTATAATGAATATAATTGTAAATCCACTTATTTAAAAATTATGTACAAGCTCTTTTATCAATGCACACTTCTCTTGAAATTTTTACCAAATTTTTTTGTTGAGTCTTGTTTATAATGTGTTTAAAGTATGTCAAATTATATAAAGATCTGATTATTACACTTAAATTTTAGTAACGTTAAAGTAACGCGTAGTACGGAGTGGTATGTAACGATCATGTTTACTTTCATGCTAATCCATTTTGTTTCCTTAACATAAATATTAAAATTACATTATTACCGTAGGCGGTGTAGTATATATTAATGTACATATTTTATTTTGCAATTTTAAAATAATAAGATATAATCACGTAATGGAATTAATTAAATAATTCCGCAGCAAAAATTGTATTTTTAATGCTAATTTAATTTGTCGTAATGTTATTATATTTTATTTATGCTTCAATAATTATACAGAATTACATTTTATATATTGAGTGATTTATAATTAATTGCACAGCAATCTTCTAGAAACTTATTGATTAGCTTAAATACAAAATAAAATTTTATATTAACATGTTTTTATAATGTATGTTACAGAAACAACGTTTTTTTATACGATTTGTTTTTTATTAGATTTTATGTGTCAAAATTGAATGTCACTAACTAGAAAATCAAACATTGTGTAGAAAAAAGATAAACAAAATAATTTTATAATTTATAATTATATTTTAGAAATTCACTTTTTGAACAAAATTCACAACAAAAATAAGTATTTCAGAAATTACTAGTTCAAAAAATGATTTTATTACTTTTGAATAATTTTTTTTTCTGTGCGTTGTATAACCTTTTAGTTAATGACAATTGATTTAAAAACCTAAAATATAGTAGAAACAACAAAACAAACTCATTTTAAAAGTTTGACTTTCACTTTGAGCAATTTTACCTCTTCTTTGGTAGTTTTTGCGCTTGCGGTACTATTTAGACTTAATCTATCAGCATCAAAACTTAACAACGTTATCTTTTCTGGTATTGAAACATAATATTGCCCAGAGTTCATAAAAGACTGACAAAAAAATTTGTAAACCCCACCTTAATATACAGAGTGTTTCCTAACTAGAAGCAAAGAATAAAACTTTAGGCAATATCAGACTACTAAAAAACTTGTTAAAAATACCCTAGATGAAATGCGCAAAGAAGGTAAAGAGAAAATTAAACATGTTAACAATTCAAATGTTAAATGGAAAACTATTAAACAAAACATACAGGGTAACTCAGGAAAACCGCATGGCATTTAAACGCGCAGTACAAAGCAAGTAGAAGAATGGGAAATACCGGTACAGTGTCATTTAACTCTGCAGGCTACGGCATTTTAGTCACTACAGCAAAATTTTGTTAAAAGTAGAAAATCTGTTGTATAAATATAACATATCTTTCGTCGACATTTCAATACAAAAATAAACAAAACACAACAACAGACAGAAAATGAATATTAAGAATGAATAGTTTCAGCAGGATAGAGCCAGGGCCCAAATGCAGCAAGAACCTTAATAAAAGTTTTTCAGGAAATTTTTTCGTAACAAATCATTTTACGTTTTGGCGATTTGCATTTGTGGTTTTTTTGTGGGAGTTTTCTATTTTGTGTCTCTGAAAATAAACTGCAAATATTAAAAGATTTGAAAGATGCTATTTGCCATGAATTTAAAAAAAAAATATTGGGAACTGTTGAAAGATGTTATGAGCAACTTCAAACACTCAAACAAATTTGCATTTGAAAAGAAATGATTATTTATATAATGTTATTTTTTGCATTTTGTTAAATACAAAAGCATTCTGTAACAAACATTTTAATGTCAATAAACAAACAATTTATTTAAAATTAACCGAGTACTCATTATTTTAAAACCTAGCGGTTTTTCTAAATCACTTTGTAGTAGGAGTTAAAAAAAAATATTTAACAAACAACAAAATAATGAAACGGAATGAGTGGATGAAAAACAAATAAATACATTTGATAGAAAAAAAAAATCAACAAACGCTGACAAATATAAAAAAACAGCTGGAATCTCAAAACGTGGTCAAAGCAGTTCTGGTTGACACAAACGGTAATGTTATAACAAACATCTAAACTAGTCTGCGTAGATAGCAAAATTATATCAAACAACTATTCAAAAATAAAATAAATAGAAACTGCCAAAAGAAGAAGAAACGGACCCAAAATAACAAAAAAAAGTCATACACATATCAAAAACAAAAAAACGTGCGACCTTCATAATATCCCGGCAGAAGCCCTTAAAGTCATACAAAAAATACAAATTGAAGCACTGGTAGACTTATTCAACAACATATATACCACCAGTATCATACCATCAGAATGGCTCATATCAACTTTTGTAACAATTCTCAATAAGCCCAACGCAAAAAAACGTAAACACCATCTCACAATAAACTTGATATGTCATATACTAAAAAACCTTCTGAAAGTAATGCACTAGAAAATGTACAGCAAATTTGTCAAAAAAATAAATGATACTCAGTTTGGTTTCAGGAACGGGGTAGGGACACGTAAAACACTGTTTAGTTTCAATGTGCTTGTACAGCGTTGCCATGATGTTAACCAAGATGTATTATACATGTTTTATTGATTATAAAAAGACGTTTGACAAAGTACAACACACAAAACTAATACAACTGTTACAGAAAAATAATATTGACAGCAAAGATTTACGAGTAACGAAGGAAAAACATTGGAAAAAATTAGAATTAGACAAGTGTTTGGCAAGGATGGTTCTTATCTTTAATACAGAAAGCGCTAGAAAATAAAACGTATTATAGTAAATAACACCGCTATGCCAATGATACTATGTTGATGGCTACTAATATAGGAGATAGAAGACATAAGAATAACTACGAAACACGTCTAAAAAATTAGTGAACGCCTTAGACTCAAAATAAATATTGACAAAACCAAATTGATGTTGATAAGCAAACGCGCAGTTATCAATAACACACAACTAAATGATAAATCAACAAAGCTAATCTAAATAGTCTATAAATGGCCATGTCTGAGTCAAGTGTACGGAACAAAAATTTGGTTTTGCTCAAACTACTAAAAATGCCTTTCTCTACGTAAGTCCTGATCTTACAATTTTTTTTTAGATTTATTAAAAAAGCATTTACATAATAAGCAATCAAAATTAGAAAACATCAATTTTTTGCGTTTTTTTACATTTTTTGGTCGTTTGTAACTTAGGTTGCATTTAAAAAAAAAAAACTGTACATTTTTTTTTAAATTGTTAAAAAAACATTTTTTACAGACAAAAATTTGTTTTCTTAAATTTTGAAAATTTTGCAAAACTATAAAAGACATTTTTTATTAAAAAAAATTACAGGTTTTGTTTTGCGTTTATATGTATGTGCAAAAAATACCTTAAAATTTTTTTAGTGCCGTACACTACGCTTCGAGACATAAAAAAATACTTAAAAATTTGAAATTTAAGCTTTTTCATTTTTTGATTGTTTGTAACTTATCAGGATTGCATTTTTAACTAATTAGTACTTTTTTTTCAAAAATGTCCAAAAAATAAGTTTTTTTTTTTTTTTTGTAAAATTTTGAAAACTTTAAAATTTAAAAAACAAACTTAAAAAAAAGATGACAAGTATTTTTTATTATTTTTTTTCAAATATGAATAAAAACGTGTTTTTATATGTGCAAAAGATGAATTTCAGGAAGTACCGTGCACAATAATTTGAGATATCTTAGAATGTATCTACAGAAATAGTTAAAAATTTAAAATTTAATTTTCTTTATATTTTTGATCTCAAAATTATTCAACAAAGTTTTTCTAGCCAAAATTATTATTTTTTAAATTTTGAAAATTTTGCTTAAATTTAATTGACAGTTTTTCTTAAAAATAAAATGACGGGTATATATAAATAGATAAAAACGTGCTTTTATATGTGCAAACGATATCCTAAAAGTTTCAGGAAGTTTTGTGCACTACGCTCCGAGGTATTATAGAATGTATCCATAAAAAATTGTAAAATTTAAACCTTTTTGCTTTTTTAAAATATTTCTGTATATACATTGTAAAATATCTTGGAGCGTAGCACACGGCACTCATGTAGAGTGGTTTGAGCAAAATTAAATTTTTGTTCCATACACTTGACTCAGACATGGTCAAATACAAATACCTGGACACATGGATAAATAAAAACACTAACTTTAACCTAGAAATAAAAAACATGAGAAGAAAACAAACATATTAGAAGTAAAGTAAAATATGAATATAAAAAAGCCTTTTGATTAAACTTTTTTTGACCTAACGTTTTTTTTTTTTATTATATGGGCAATTCCATTTCAAACGGACCAGAGCTAGGGGGGGGTGCGTTGAGAAACTTGCTTATGTATTTTTTTTTAGTTTCTATAACTTATTAGTAGTCTTTTAATTGATATATGAGAGTATGAAACCTATACAAAAAAATTCTACGATTTTTTTAAGTTTTTTTGACGTTTTTTAACTTAATCACATTTTTTGTTTAAAAACCGCAATTTTAACTCAAAAAAATAAATTTACTAATGAAATCAATCAGAAATTTTCCGTAGAATCCAAATCTAGCGCCATTTCAAGTTTATACCCTGTCTATAAGCCGCAAAATCCATAAAACCATGTTTTTGTTCTTAGTGGGCTGTGCAAAAAGGAGCATTTTTTAAATTTTTTTTAACCGCCATAGTTGACGTATTTTGATGTAAATTATTTGAAAAATATAAATTTGTTCTGTGTATTTGGGTTTTAAGCGTCTAAAACTCAAAAAATCTGCAAAGTAGGCCTATTCTTCAACATAAACTTTTACAAATGCACGTTTAGCAGCGCTCAGAGGAACAATACACCAAATATGATTAAAAATTTGAATTCTGGGGACAATTTTACATAGAAAATTGTCAGTGTTGTACTCATTGTCTATAGAAAAGTCCATCTAGAAAAAAATGTTTACAAAATTTTTATGCACAAAATGCGTTAAAAATTATTTTTTTTTTTTTATTTACAAAAAATATTATAAACACACTAGGGTGTGGTTTAAAATTTTCTTTTAACAAATTTTAACAAGCGACAGGCAGATTTATGTTTGAATGCCAAAAATAATAATATTTTTAAAATTTTGCGCCGATAGATCTAGTCTAAATTTGTGCCGCAGGCGCAAAAACTATCAAACAAAGAGCAAAATGGCCAAAAATTGGTTTAAGCGACAAAAATTGTCTTTGTTAAACTTCTGAAATCAACTTAAAAAAATATAATCCAAATAATCTTTAAAAAAAATTAAAAAAAAAAAAATTTAAGTAAATTTTGAACAAATTATTTTTTCTAGATGGATTTTTCTTTGCCAGATAAGCACGACACTGACTATTTTCTATGTAGAATTGTTTGCAAAACTAAATTTTTTAATAATATTTGGTGTATAGTTTCTCTGAAAACTGTTAAATGTGCATTTGTAAAAGTTTATGTTGAAAAATAGGCTTATTTTTGCAGTTTTTTTTGAGTTTTAGACATTTAAAACCCAAATACACAGAACAAATTTATATTTTCTAATTAATTTACATCAAAACACGTCAACTTTAGCGGTTAATTTTTTTTTTAAAATGCTCCTTTTTGCCCAGCCCACTGAGAACAAAAACATGGTTTTATGGCTTTTGCGGCTTATAGACAGGGTATAAACTTAAAATAACGCCAGATTTGGATTCTACGGAAAATTTTTGATTGATTTCATTAGTAAATTTATTTTTTTGAGTTAAAATTGCGGTTTTTAAACAAAAAATGCGATTAAGTCAAAAAACGTCAAAACTACTTTAAAAAATCGTAGAATTTTTTTTTATGGGTTTTATACCCTCATATACCAATCAAAGAACTACTTATAAGTTATAGAAACTAAAAAAAAATACATCAGCAAGTTTCTCAATGCACCCCCCCCCCCCCCCCCTAGCTCTGGTCCGTTTGAAATGGAATTGCCCATATTAGATTTATTTGGATTTTATATTTGATTATCAGAATAAAGTTCCACAATAATTACTATCCAAATAATCTAAGTTTGCCTTATTAATTGTTGAAAAAATCAAAAAAAAAATTAATATATTTATAAAGAAACATTGGTAACTATTTCCAACAAAAAAATAAAAATTCAGTATTAGCATCAAACATAATAATATAATTAAAATAAAGTTATTAAATTTATTATTAAAAAATGATTTTTTTTAAACTTTTAAATAAAATAACAAATAACTTGAAACTTACAACATTATTTTTAATCATAGTTTATTTTAATAAAATTTTGAAAAAATCTTTAAACTGACTGCATCACAACAACACACTCACTTACGTAGTAAATAAATATATAAGTTAGTAAGTAAACAATTAATTAATTAATTAATTTATCTGAAGCTAATTTTATCAATTCCGCAAAGTTTATGAGTACTTTGCGGATCTAAAACTTAAATTTTTTTTTTTTAATTTGTCTAAATTTCTTAAAAATAAATTTGCTAAAACAATTGACCAAGTTTAGCATGAGCCGTAATAATAATAAGTTAGTGGTTAATTATATTTTTATTGTAAACACAATAAAAAAATAAAATTTTGTATCTAGTACAATAAATGTTATTGTTGTTTAAACTTTGTAAGTTTTTGTTAATTGCAGACTACTTTGAATTGTATAGCATTTGTACAAGATTTTAGGAATTTAGCTAATTTTTAGAGGTATATTAATATTTTGCTTTAATCAAAAGATATGCAATAATGTTTAAAATTTAAAAAAACTAGTTTAAAACTTTAAAAATATTAAATAAGTTTAGAAGAAACTTTTAGATGTGTATTTAATCAGAATTGTCTAAAATTAATTACCCAACTTGATATTCTATCTGTAATTTTCTAGAATTTTTTAATTTTTTTTACATGTATTCTTTACAAAAATGTGTAAATTTGTATCTCTAAAAAATTATGTTTAATTATAAATGTTGTAAAATATAACAAAAAATTATTATTTGCAATAATATAAATAAGATTTATAGCTAGTTATCTTAAAATCTTTGTAACTAGAAGTACATTTATTACGCAAGTCTAGAAACTCGTTTTCAATTAATCAATTGTGCCAATCGTAACGCCTACAACTTATTTACATTTTCTTATGTAAATATCTAATAAATGTGTATGTAAACACATTGATATTAATGAAAAAAATATTTTAATGCCATCTCGCACTGACTCTACAACTTGTATCAATCTTCCGAAAGCACTCTTTATTAAATTATTTATTCAATTAATAATTAAATTATTGTTTAAGTAACAATAATAAAAAAAATAATATTACTTTATTGAATTTACCACTGTTTTGAATTAATTTTCCAAAATGTGTTTTTTAAAATTATATATGCATTACTTTCTATTACTAATTAATTTATTTGGTAAATTTGTGTAATTGTTATATATTTATTTGTAGTAGTAATCAC
Source organism: Tachinus rufipes (assembly GCA_963932245.1). Classification (NCBI taxonomy): domain Eukaryota; kingdom Metazoa; phylum Arthropoda; class Insecta; order Coleoptera; family Staphylinidae; genus Tachinus; species Tachinus rufipes. The sequence goes on from OZ010744.1 coordinate 76,052,596, forward strand.
TACACCTACGCTTAACAGTATAATAAAGTATTATACCATATAAAAATTCTATTGTTGTTATCATTTATACAGCATGATCATAACGAGATTATTATTATCTATTTGAACGATTAAAAAAATTCCCATTTGTAATCTCATTACCATCCAATTAGCTACATATGTTGGCATTAAATTTAAATCCGTTTATCTCTACTGTTTACAGTAAAACCAATAAACAAGATAAAAGTATCATTACATGCATTAACGGCGTCCATTTTGCAAATTTAATTTTAATGCTAATTTGAGTAGTTGATTTTGTGACGAGACTATTTGAATACCGATCAAACTTGATTAAATTTTAATATTCTATCAAATGCTACATCAAAATAAATATATAATACAATCCTTTGCAGTATTCAGTTTGTAAAATGAAAATGTTTTATTGTTACAATTTCGAGATGCGTACGGAATATTGGATGCCAGCAGGATCCGCTGCATCCCCGTACACAAATCATTCTTGTTCAGTCAGGAATTTTATATTTTTAAAGCCGATATGATGCAAATTTACAATTGGAATGTATTCGTGCGATCACAGAGTATGAAACGTACTGTTGAAACTGAGTAACATTATTACATTTCAAACCAACAATAAAGTATGCACAAAAAAATGTATAAATATGCCATAAAAAAAATACTAAAGTATATATAACTCATATTAATTCTTTTTACATATAACTATGTCTAAAAAAAATCTAATTCAATTATTTACAACATTGCAATTAGATGATGAAAATTTTATCTAAAAAATATATATAGTGACATTTATCATAGCAGTATTGTGGAGCAAATATGTAGTAATTAGATTTTAACATTATAATAAGAAATTAGATTGAGATACAAAGATTAAAAAAATATATTTTTTTTATATCTCTAATTGGTTTAGTATTTGAAAATTGGTTATTTTATCACATTTAGAACAGTTTTACACAAACTTTATATAATTGTATTTTTTATTACGGTTTGCGTTTTTTGTATGTAGAACTCAAATAAATAGTGTAATTATATAAATGCTAACAGTAGTTGACAGGTTCAACTATAATTTATAAATAATGGACTTATATATTCATAGATTATACTAAATAATGGTTTTCATTAATGAAACCAGTAAATAAAAGTCATAAAAAATCATTGAGGGAGTAATACTGTATGAATGTTTGTATTTTAATTTTATTTAAAAAATAGAGTGGTTGAAGTACAGCTTGCTCAAGTCAACTATAAGTAGTGTATAGAAACATAGTGTAAAATTATGTGTGTTCAGTGAAGGGATATTGGAAATAGACGCCAATGTATTTTTGCATATTTCTATAAGCAGCTTTTGTAAATATATTTGTCCCATTTGCACACGCAACAATACACACATATAAAACACATTAAGAATGTTAAAAAAACTTTCAATTCAAATATATTTAGTATTTTTTGTTTGCACAATCGTGGCTTAAATTTACACTATATTTACTTACCCCAACACATATTAAGCATAGCTTAGCAAAAAAAGTTTAAGAAATATTACACGTAGCAACACCGCAGAGTTTTAGTCACAGAAACTGTCGGTATTTGTAGATATTTTCATATTAAATACGTGGAAATAAAACGCATTTGACATTCTTAAATTTTTTCCACATGTGCCAGAAACATGCTATATCTTGGAATAACTTTACGTCAAAGATAACATGAAAACAAAAATGTTATTAGCAGCAATATTATTAATAATATGTTATTTTTCTTTAAATAATATTTTCTGTTCTTATTGGCCATTTGAGAGAATATGGTATATCTTGAATTGCAAAATCCGTATGTATTACTGTCATGTTTACTAAATGGAAATCGTCTATTTTCAATAACACTCAACTATGCGGAAAACAGTTTAGATTGCAACCTCCGTTCTAGGTATATTGCGTCTTATTATTAAATAAACACGTTTATTTACTGATTGTAAATATTTATTATAAATCAAGCTAAAGTAAACAAATTTTTTGAAATTCATTCTCATTCATTATAAAGTTGTTTATTTGTTTGTTGTTTTTAATTAATATTGCTTTTCGTTCTTGTTTTACTTACAATATAAAAAGTTATTATTTTCATCTAAATTCTATTTATTATATAAATGCAAATAATATGTCTAGACAAATTTTTTTTTTTATAAAATACATTTTTTTAATTAAAAATAACTTTAAAGCATTTAAAAAAACAACAAGCGCTTAAAAAAGCACAAACATGTTACTAAAAAAAAACATGAAACAGTTGAAAAAAATAAACTAAAAAAATTCAAAACTTTAAAATATTTTAATAAAGGTTTCATAATATTTATAATTAACAACTAAAAAAAAACTGTTCTTGAAAACAGAAAAGAATTAAATGATGCTCTAGGTGTTCAACTGTAAAATGTTTTTGAAGGCGGAAAAACTTTTTTCAACATACACACTTGTTATTGGTGCATGTTTAAATTATGCTATATTAGCTGCTGGATTTATATCGAAATCTGGAACGTTCATATTACTCAAAATACAGGTAATTGTATTTAATGTAGATAAACCTCCATTTTTTAAAAGTACCTTTTTGGATTTTTATTTTACTGTTTGTCCAATACAGCCTGGTACATTTAAAATTGCATCTTTAAAATCTCTAATTATTCCTAAACTTTCATTTAACGTATTTTCTTGTTTTTCTAGCAATTTTATGAACATGACTCACAAGTTTCTTATTTTTTAGATCTGTTCTTACTTGCAGGATCCAAAAATTGCATTACAACGTTTTTAAAAGTTTTGAAATTAATGGCATAGTAAATGGCAGCATCTAGCCAAGTTCCCCATTTTGTGAGTACTGGTTCTGTTGGTAATGGTACATTTGGTAATGTTTCTCAAAAGAATAAAATAATTTACGTTTTTTTTAATGTATATTTAATACACTAAATTTTACAAAAGAACTAAATCACCAAAAAAATGAACCAAAACTAAAGAAAAAGCTTAAAAATAAGCACAAAATCTTAAAATGAGCACCAAATTAAAAAAAAACTTAAAAAAGCAAAAAGTAAGCGTGAAAAACTTAGTGCCAAATGAATACATTCTTCACAGTTTGTGCATATATTAAAACATATTTTTGAAAAGCGCTGTATCATAACTTGTGCTATGAACGTTGTTATAAGTCTTTGAACTTACCATAATTTAAAAGTAGTATTTTAAGTTGTGTTACATTTGTCGCAAGGTTGCGAAGTAGTGCAATAAAATGCCTCTTTTGTCATTTTAATGTGAGCCTAAAATTTAAGTAATGTTGATGCAGACAAGCCTAAGTTTTGTAACTTGTTAAATACTTTTGGGGTAACACGTATAATTACTTTTAGTTCAATTTTATTTTTTAATAATGTCATATATATATATATATATATATATGGGTAATTTCATTACTTTTCGACCAATTTGAAAAAGTCAATCTCTTTGATTTTGCTCAAATTTTCAGGGATCAAAAAATATATGAAAAAAATGAAATTTCCAAAATTTTAGACCTTAGAATATTGCCTGTTTAAAATGACACTCATTTGAAGGTCAGAAATTTTACAATAAAACTTCTTTTTTAGCTTATTTTGTATCTCAATTTTTGGGCTTCTGGAAAAAGATAAAAAGGTGTACAATAGCTCAAATTATTCCTGATTACATGTACTTTAAAACCTATATTATTATGTTTACTATCGTGGCAGTCATTTTGATATATTAAGCTTTAAACATTATTCCAAAAAAAACCGTAAATATAGCAAAATCGCTAAACTTTGCTTTCTTTAAACCTTCTAACTTTGTCAAATCTTAACAAAATTTGATTTGCAAGGTCTAGATTTCCTCGTGTTTAATCTCTTTTTAAAGTGATCACACAATACTTATAGAATCAATACGTATACACCATTATTTTGATGCAGGAAGTTACACATGTTTTTGCAATCTTCAAAACTTGTAATTTTCAAGTCCCGAAAAAGCGCTGTCACCCTATGACGATTTTAGTCAAAATTTTAGTAAATACTTTTTAGAACACAAGAAAAAAGGTTATCTATATGAAAAATGGTATATCAGGCATTATCAAGAAACTTTTAATATTTAAAAATTGTCAAAATCGGCAAACCGCACATTTTTGTATCTCAATTTTTGGGCCTCTGGAAAAAGATAAAAAGGTTCACGATGGCATAAAATATTCCTTATGACATGTACTTTAAAACCCATATTTGTATATTTATTGTTGGGGCAGTCATTTTGATATATCAAGCTTTAAACCTTATTTAAAAAAAAAACGTAAATTTTGAAAAATTGCAAAATTATGCTTTGTTTAAAGTGTTCTAACTTGGTCAAATCTTTAAGAAATTTGATCCACAAAGTCTAGATTTCTTTGTGTTTAATCTTTCTTTAAAGTTATCACACTAGACTTATAGAATCAATTCATATTCACCACTATTTTGATGCAAGAAGTTGCACCGAACCAAAGAAAACTGTTTTAACAAATATCAAAAGCTTGCATCAATGCACACTTGTTAAAGTAATGTTGTTTTGTTTGTGTTTTTTTGCTAAATAAAAAGTTTTTTAAATATTTTGTATTTGTTGACTATCTCAAAAACAAAGCAAGATAGACTAAAAGTGGTTTAGAATTTCTGAAGAACAATGCCGATTTTGACGATTTTTGAATATAAAAAAATTCTTGATAATGCCCAATATACCATTTTTTATATAAATAACCTTTTTTCTTGTGGTCTGAAAAGTATTTACTGAAATTTTGGCCGAATTTGACATAAGGTGACAGCGTTTTTTTGGTACCTAAAATTACAAGTTTTGAAGATCGCAAAAACATGTGCAACTTCCTGATCCAAAATAGTGATGAATAAGTATTAATTCTATAAGTCTTGTGTAATCACTTTAAAAAAAAATTGAACACGAAGAAATCTAGACCTTTTGGTCAAATTTCATTAAAATTTGACAAAGTTAGAACGGTTTAAACAAAGCTTAATTTTGCAGTTTTGTTAAATTTACGGGTTTTTTGAAATAATGTTTAAAGCTTGATATATCAAAATGACTGCCCAACATTAAATAAACAATAATGGGATTTAAAGAACATGTAATAAGGAATATTTTAAGCCATCGTGAACCTTTTTATTTTTTTCTAAAGGCCCAAAAATTGAGATACAAAAATATGCGGTTTGCCAATTTTGGCAATTTTTGAATATTAAAAAATTCTTGATAATGCCCGATATACCATTTCTCATATAGATAACCTTTATTCTTGTGCTCTAAAGAGTATTTACTGAATATTTGACTAAAATCGACATAGGGTGACAACGCTTACAAGTTTTGAAGATCGCGAAAATATGTGCAACTTCCTGCATCAAAATAGTGGTGTATACTTATTGATTCTATAAGTATTGTGTGATCACGTAAAAAGAGATTAAACACGAAGAAATCTAGACCTTGTGGATCAAATTTTGTTAAGATTTGACAAAGTTAAGAAAGTTTTGCGATTTTGCTAAATTTACGGTTTTTTTTGGAGTAATGTTTAAAGCTAAATATTTCAAAATGACTGCCAGAATATTAAACATAAAAATATGGGTTTTAAAGTACATTTAATAAGGAATAATTTGAGCCATCGTAGACCTTTTTATCTTTTTCCAGAAACCCAAAAATTGAGATACAAAATAAGCTAAAAAAGGCGTTTCATTGTGAAATTTTTGACCTTCAAATGTGTGTCATTTTGAACAGGCAATATTTTAAGGTCCAAAATTTTGGGAATCTCATTTTTTTCATCTATATTTTGATCTCTGAAAATTTGAGCAAAATCAAAAAGGTCGACTTTTTTAAATTAGTCGAAAAGTAATGGAATTACCCATATACTTTTTTTTAATGTTTTTTTATTTAATTTGTACAAATAATAGTTATTGTCCTTTTTTGAAAAATATGAGATTATCTTCTTATTCGATAGAAATGTTTCTACTCCGAGTTAATCAATTTAAACTGCATTTTGTAAATTAGGTTATGGCAACCGCCAAAGTGTAAGCCAATGTGCTGCCTTAATAAATCGACACTTTTTTGTTTTAATTTAGTCTGTTTTTAACAATTACTGCTTTAACGTAATTTATTAATAATACATAGAACAACCTTTTTATTATTTTGCCGTTTTTCTAAGTAGTTAATGAACACAAGATTTTGACTAAATTTTTTTAGACATTAGCACAAGTAATCTATAAATATTTTGAAGTTTTTCCTTTTTACTAACAAGCTGAAAAAATTTTTAAACGATTTAAAAAAAAAAAAAATCCAGAATTAATAGAAGATGTTTCCGTAAAAATAATAATGCATATGTGGTTTATACATAACGCATCTTAGCATTACAGCTTCTTCAACAAGCAAGTCCTTCTAAGATGAATATGTCATAGCCTAGTTTTTTTCTTAATGACAATCCTTTTGCTTATGGGTTTATCTAACATACAATTCAAGTATCTTTTAACGGATAAAACTGTTAAATAATGTCAACAAATATAGATATTTTAGTAGATTGGCATACTTGTGTTGGCAACAAAATGTAACTATATGTTGTAAAATAAAAACAACAAGTAGTTGGTGTAAAAACACGGTAGAAACAAGTCGTTACATTTCCACTTGATTATACAAAATATTACAAACAAAATGTTTTATTTAATCTTAATCAACAAGTTATAGGCCCAGTGGAATCAGTTGAATTAGTAGATGCGTAATAAATTAAGATAACCTAAGAGTAAGGTTATACAAAGCCAAGTAGCAAACGAAAGATCTAAAATTAAACTTGACACTGCAACAAATGCACGTGAAGAATAAAATTAAAAAAACGCAAAAGCTCAATATAGTATTGACGATCTCCAATACAAGTGTGACACATTTATTAAATTTTGCAACAAGCTATGACATGTATAATAAAATTTAATACCTTTATGAAAAACAAAGTACGTGTATTTTAATGAAACAGTTTTTTAATCATAAATATAAAAAATTAGCTGGTATAGCAACATTCTTAAGCAAAATAAATAATATGGCAATAAGTTTTGAAAAGCTAATGTCAAAAATTCTGTCAAGCTTGCTTGATCAATTTAAACATGTTGTAAGTGCATGAGAGTCAACACTTCAAGATAAAAATACAATGGAAAATCTAATGACCAGACTGCTCAGCAAAAAATTCAAAACAAAAGTTAAAGAAAAAAGCAATAAAACAGTGGGGTTCAATGCTACAGAACAGCAAAAATGTTATAATGTAACAAAAAAATGACATCTAGCAACAAAATGCAAAACTAAAATCCAGATGCAACATCTGTAAGAAAAACAACCACGCAAAAAAACTTACTGTAAGAAAAGTAAAATCAAGTTAGCAAACAAAAGTAAGGTATTGTTTCTGGTCGAAACAAATAAAAATAATTGAATAATAGACTCTACGTCTCACTTTACTAATGATCTAAAACTTCTGTGTAAAACACAAAGCTACTGTTCTACAATAAAATTAAAAAAGAAAAATACAATGTGCACAGAAGCAATAAGAAAAGTGGTGATTTGGCAATGCAATCTGAAAAATGTGATGTATGCTTCAGAATTAAGTAAGAATCTTCTACCAGTAAGTGCAATAACCAAAAATAAAAGTGAAATTAAATTCACTAAAGAAAAGGTTAGGATATACAAAAATAACAGAAAGGTGTTAGAAGGAAAAAAAAACTGTTTACAGCATAAATCTCAACAGTGAAAAATAAGAACCAGTTTTAACAACGACATTGGAAAAATCAGAAATACTGTGGCAATAAAGAATAGGTTATTTGAGCAAAGAAAACCTATTGAAATTAAAAAACTTTTCCACTGGTCTAATTTTAGACAAAAAACAAACTGAGTTTTTGAATGAACGCGAAAGTTGTGTACGAGCAAAACAGATACAACTTTTGTTTAAAACAGAGCAAACAGGAGCAACTACACCAACAGAAATAATACACTCAGTCGTGTGTGGTCCAATAAATCCTATTACGTGGGATGGAACAAAATATTTCATCACCTTCCTTGATGATTTCACTCAACACTCTATAACTTTTCTGTTAGAAAATCAAAATCAAGTCTAAGATGCAATAAAAAACACATAAGTATGGTCAAAGTAAAATGGAATCTAAAAGTACACAAATTCAGATGTGATAATAGTGGCAAATACATCTCTAAAAAAAATCAAAGAATGGTCTAAAAAATAATGATTTTGGACTACACAGTTCCGCATACCTTTCAACTCAACGGCAAAACAGAACGATTGAACAGAACCTTCCTAGAAAAAGCCAAAATATTAGTTTTGAATAAAAACCACTTCAAAAAAATGTAGGGACAAGCTGTAAGAACAGCAACCTATTTAATAAATAAAAGTTCTTCATCAACTGTTGATACAACTCCATATGAATAATGGACAAGTAAAAAACCCAATCTTTTTAAAGTAAAAGTGTTTGGAAGTGACGCCTTTGCCAAAGTGCAAGGTACATTAAAGAAACTGGATAATCAAAGTAAAAAATTAGTAATGATTGAATATAGCTATTGCTATTTAAATAGATATTGCCTGTAGAATATAGACAAAAAAAATAACAACCTATAGAGATGTAATATTTAATGAAAACATTCGAGAAAAATGAACAACTGTAATCAAAAAATTAAAAGAGTCCAAAAGTCCAAAAACAAAACAAAAACTAAAGAAGATATTTTGACAAAAGAAACAAAAGAAGAAAATGATGCAGAAAAGGAAATAATAACAAAAAAGATAAACCAAGAAAAAAAAATCAAGAAAAAAATAACTTTTGAAGAAGCAAACAAAGGTTTTAAAAAGAAAGGATGAGTTAAAGTTATCAAAAAGAAAAAAGAAATTACAAAAAACAAAGTTTAGATGTAAGTTATCAAAAGTGAAGCAGAAAGCAAACAAATACGCAGTAACAGATAGATCTTAAAAGTTAAAAATGATAAAAGATACAATTCAAGACTGGTGGTTAGAGGATGAATACAGAAACATGGAATTGACTACAACAAGATATTTAACCTTGTAGTAAATAGTACTTTGAGAATACTATTTGTACTAGCTGCAGCTAAAAATTATAAAATCATAAAATTTGATATAAATACAACATTCATCTACAGACCTAACCTACATACAAATGCCAAAAAGATTTGATAATCAGAACAAGATACGTAAGTTGCAAAAATCATTATATGAACACAAACAAGCTTCAATACTATGGAATAAAACCTTCAACATATTTCTGAAATAAACTACAACAGATCTTATGCAATCAGTGAGTCTATAAAAGCAAAAACAATAAAATAATATTGGCTATATATGTAGATGATGGAATCATAATTTTTAGTTATGAAAACAAAATCAATGAACTACTAATAAATCTGACACAAGAATTCTAAGTAACAGTGTATACTGAACTTAAAACTTTTATAGGGATAGAGATTGAAAAATGTGCAAATAGACTGAATTTGAAAAAAGAATGCTAAAAAAGTTTTAAATGACCAATGCCAAAACAGTAACAACCTTTATAGAAACAAAACGTCCCGAACAAGTGATGGAAATATAAAAATGTGCATTTTCATATAAAGAAGCAATAAAAATCCTCATTTAACTCTCTACTAAAACCAGACCAGATTTGACTTACGCTGTAAGTTCTTGAGGTCGTTTTGTAGAAAACCCAACTTTATCAAACGTAACTGACCTAAAAAGATGCCTAAAATATTTGAAAGAAACAATAAACAGTAGCACTAAGTTCAAAATAGAAAATGACACATAGATGTGCGCAATAAGTTTATCTGTAAAAAATGTCTAAAAGAATAGTAAATATCAAATATTGTTCCACAAACAGACAAACTGCAAATATGTTTATTAAACCTTTAGGGCGTCTAAAATTTGAACTGTTTAAAGATGCAATATGTAGTTTAAAAAATGTTTAGTTTGAAAATGTTTAACTTTAAGAATGTTTATAAAAAAAATATTTTTGTTAAGGGAAGTTGACATTAAGAAGAAGTGTTAAATAATATCAACAAATATAGTTATTTTAGTAGGTTGACATACTTGTGCTGGTAACAAAATGTAACTATATGTTGTAAAACTTCAGGTTACACTAACATCTTTAGATAATTGAAAATGGTTTTCTTCTGAACAAAGTTGTTTAGGGTTGTATTAAAACATTTGGACTGACAGTAACATTTAAGAAAAGTCACAATTATATTTGACGATTACCTAAATACCATGAGTATTGCAGAAAATAAAACTTTGGATAAATTACGAGTTTCAAAATAGTACCAATCTCCTAAATTTTGATTCGATCAAACTGCAGCTTGAAAACGTAGATATTCTAATCTAAAACTACAACAATTAAAAAAACATTAATTTATAACTTTGTTAACTGTCGGCAAAGACAGCAATCTTTTAAACATATTTAGTGAACTCGCACAGCACCCAACAAACGCTTACTTTAGAAAACCAATAAAAAAGTACACAAACAACACAAACGTATCACAAGCTTGGATTTTACAATAATCCAAACAAATAGGGCTAGTAACAAACAAATCGTAGACTGAAATTTATTACCAACACTGAACCTGTGCCATTGAAGCTTTTAAAGCTTATACCATATAAATGCAAACCTGTTTGTGAGTGCAAAAAATCAAGTATTGTAATGCATTCTTTATTTATTATTTTATATAGATAAGAAAGGAAAATTTAACTACAGAGCTGCTCTTCCACTTAACCACATCATTTAAATAGTATATTAAAAAAGAAATTAATGCATTGCATAACCACAGTTTCTTTATGTTATCTATTTTCTTATTAATCTTGATGATGTTTTTTTTTTTACTTTCTAATTCTTTGTAAACTTTCTAATACGTCTTAATAATTTTATAAAAAAACAAATATATGTCAATATTACATTTAGTAAATCAACACATAAGTATTATTGTTCTATTTTTGTTTAATATCTCAACATATTATAGAGCGTAAAAAAAACACCAAAAAATTTTGTAGTCACAATTTTTGTATAATGTTAAAAAACCAAGTTTTATTTTATTTTATCAAGATGACGGTAAATGCTTATAGAAATTTTTAGTCAACAATTTTAGTTTAAGCTTTTCTAAACCTCCTACACAATATTAAAAAAAAAAAAAAAAATTTAAAATGTATATAGTTACTAGATTAGTACTTGGTTATATCAACAAAGAACTGAGCATTGCTTTGAAAATACAGAGCAACTTATTAATTTAAAAATAATTAAAATTTTGATAACGGCTTAAAAGTACAACAATTTTTTTTCCAAAAACCATAACAAAAAAAATAGATTAAGTCCATAACACTCAAAAATAATTTAAATAAATTAAAATTATCTTTTAGTGTTATCAAAATTTAAATTGTTAAATAAGTAAATAATTTAATTGTCATTCTCTTTATTCTTGTTGCTAATTTTTTTTTTTTAGTTTATAAAAAGGTTTTTTTATGTAAATAATTATATTTTATTATAATCTATATTTAATTACGTTTATGTAAATATATCTTGATTAAAACTAATTTTGTGGGCGAATCTTTTGCGTTCAAACCCACAGTCTATATGAATAATGATTTGATTATAATATATTTATAGATTATCTTTTTTTGTAATTAACATGATTATTAATATGCTACAATAAATATATTATTATAAAAATTATATTTGACATTTGATTAAATTAGATATAATTTAATATGTTTATGTTTAGTATCAATATTTTATTAATATTGTAATAATAATGATACAATAATATCATCTAAAACTAAATCTATGTAGTTTATTATTCATAAATTTTGTGCTCAAAAAACAGAAATTGTAAAAACAAAGAACACAAATAAATACAATTAGACTGATTGTGTATCTTTTGGATTGCTATATTTGTTATGCTATAAAACAAGTTTTATAAAAAAACAGCAATACACTTTTTTGTGACATTAACAATATGATCATAAACACAATTATACCGGTGCAAAAACAAACTGAAGCATCCTTTCCTAAGACAACCTACTCATCTCTTTTAATCTAAAATATGCACTTGTGTGCTATATTTATGCAGCATTTATTTACTACAAACTATTTAAAAATTGAACCATGTTATTGAATTTGTAACTTTGAAAAGTATGTAGGTTGGCTTGCATGGAAATAGCTTTAATGATTGTTGCAGCGAACACACATCCTACTACAAGCTTTTAAGAAAATCAAAATAAACATAAACAACAACACCTGTGAAAAGAAAGAAACTGATGATGGCCTAACAGGCGAAACCGGTCTTAATAAATAAAAACAATAAAACAGCACACTAAAGTATATTAAATTTACATTAAAATACCTAACCTTAAACTTACATGTTGATTACCAAAACATTAAAATAATACTAATTCTATATTAGAACTAAAGCAAAAGAGTAAAAATAAAAACCCACTTTACAAATGAAATAAAAATCCGCAGAAAAATTAGACAGGCAGTATATTGTTGCAAATATTGTTTAATATACATATACTCAAATGCTATATTTTGTAAGACGCTGTAAAAAAAAAACCTAAAGATATTTTAATTAACGGTACTTACTTAATCAACATCCGATACGTAGACGATACTATTATTCTCATAGATAATGAAACCGACATAAGAAAATGATTTTAAAAGTAATTACTAAAAACATGCAGTTTAACATTAACATCAACGTCAAAAAGCAAAAATTATCGCTATTACCAAAAATAAAAGAAGAACAACAACCGTTAGAGTGGGCAACATGAACATCGTACAAGCACATAGTTAATAAAAACTGAAACCACAAAAAAAGCTGCTAATACAAATAGATCAAGCTAAAACAACCTTCACGCTATTAAAAATACTGTTGACTACGCCCAATAAAAACCTACAACTAAGATTAAAAACAGTGCAATTTTATGTAATTTTAATCTTGTTATGTAGCGTGTAAATTTAGAAACTGACACAAGAAACGACAAAATGACTTGAAACGTTTAAGATGTAGATTTATAGAAGATTGTTGCTAATATTTTAAATTTTCAAGATGGAAAATAAAAAATATTGCATTGTATGAGTAAAAAGTGCAAATTTATATTTACTAAACAAAAAAGAAAACTGCAATACTTAAGATGAAACACATACCACGCGGTACCAAATACAGTTTACCAATACTTATTATTCCAGCAAAAATTTAGAGATAAAAAGTCTTGAAAAAAAATCCTAGTTAAAGAACTTCAGAGTATAATTAGTAAAAGTAATTTTAATTTTAGCATGAATAAAAACAAAATTATTCAAATGTTGTTTTTAAAATGTTAGAAAATGTTTGTCAAAACAGAGTTTTTGAGCAAGTATCTAGAACAGCATCAGTTTTATTTTTAGTTACTTTAAAAAATGTGTTTTTTAAAAAGTTGTATACTATTTTAATATGTCGTACCATACCTACCATACCTACATACATACTACCATATCTTAGCCTAGGTAACTAAGTAACTGTCTTAAAGTTATTCCACAAACATAATAATTTTAAAGTAAAGCAAATGAAAACTTTTTCATTAAAGATGCAAGACTTTCAAAGTAATTTGAAATAACATATAAAAATTACAAGTTACTTGTTACTGTATGCACATAGCACTCAAAAAATATTGACATTTTACTCTTAAAGTTATTATCTAAAATACTACTTGCTGATGATTGACTGTTGTAAACATTTTTACACGTTTTTACAACATATAGTAATTAAAACAAAAAATGTCGGTTATAAAAAAGTTAATACGTGTTATCTCATAGTTGGCATATTGTAACAAAAAGTTTATTGCGAAAGAAAATCCACGATAGTATCTTGAGTTAATCGGATTCAGAAATTAAATTAATTACAATACCTAACTTGTTGTTGGTTTTTAGAGTCAGAATTTAGACTATCAGTTAACTTATTTTTGCAGTGAACGTGTTAATTTTTTTATAACTGCATATTATGATAACACAGTAAATTTAAGAAAATATAAATTTTAAATTGCAAACAATACATTCTTATATATGTTTATTGAGGCGGAACAGTATATAATGAAAATTTACAATTTTGTTAACGTTTCATTCTACCGAAGCCAACAAAAAAACATAGCAGAGAGCATATAACCAAGAGAATACAAAAGTGAAACACGACTAAACATAAATTTTTCGTATGTGTTACAACCCTTCCTGTGTTACCACAGTAATTTATTATCATGCCTTTACCTACCTGGTCAGCACCTTCATAAATAAAGTAATGTCATTAGAATTTGTTTTATTAATTAATTTATTTTTTAATTTATTAAATGTGTGACAATTTCAAATTTAGGAGACAAATGCAAATGTTTTAATTAAAATTAATTAATTTGAATTGAAAATATTAAAAAAAGGTTGAATAAATATTAAATGTATGTACCTATTGCAATAGTTAAATAAAGTTAACATTACAATACCTAAAAATACACAATTCAGCTTAAAGTTTATGACATAAATTTTTATGTAGAATGTGAATGAACATTAAATTTCAGCAGTTTGGAAAACTGCACAGATTAAATTCCATTACATTTGAAACAAAATTTTATACCATTCTATAGAAAATTTTAAAAATAAATTGTCAACATTATTTGAAAAAGTATTAAATGCAACTACCATTTAGTAAATACGATATTAGTGATAATAATAATTATTAACAATAAACAAAATCAAAGATTTTTACTTTTTACCAATGCAATATGACACATACTTGATTATAGTAAACACTTAAAAAGATAATCCATTATAAAACAAATTAAAAATTATTGTTATTATTTCTGATTTGGTTAATAAATTATTTTTAATTTGTTTTAAATTTTTTTTTTAATTTAAGAATATCAAATTAATTTAACTAAAATATATTTTAAGCTTAAAACCAAATTTCTTAATAAGTAGCATGCCTATTAAAACTTTATTAAAAAAAAATAAATTAATTAGATATTTAATCCAAAGCTCGTACAATAATCTATTAAACCAGGTTCAATATTTTAGTAAGATTAATATTTTTCTTAACAGCTAATAAATATTTACATCAAGAATTAATTACTTTTTTATCTTAAAGAACTAATTAACCTATACATTAATTAAACGCTGGATCAGATTTAAAAATTAAACTAAACTTACCATTAAACTTTAGCAGAGGTGAAGCATTTTTCCTTTTTCTGTTAGTTTTTTAAAATTAATTAGTTCAAACAATAACCCACAAAGTTCCAGAACTAACACGTTTTACTCAATTAAGTTTTGATTTTAATTTGAGATAGTGACGAGAAGTGTGTAACTAAGTTAAATTAAGTTGGTGGTGGTTGTAAGAATTGTTGTTGTAAATTAGTTCGCGAGCTTTTATTATGCGTACAATCGGCGTAGTTTCCCTGAAAGCGTCCGTTCCGTTTGGGATTTCGACGTCGACTAAGCAGACGTTCAGCGCCGCGGCGCTCGCACGCGATATTTGTATGCACTTATGACACTAGTACAGTACTATTTATAGGAATTATTACTAACAATAATTTTTGTTATACTTACATAATTAATGTATTGTAAGCGTGTATGTATATGTGCAATGTGGATAATGTAAATATATTATATTAGAACTTTTATATGTAAATGAATAAAAATTAGTAGCTAAATGTTATAAATTTTTTTTAGTGACTATTTTCAACTTTATCATCAAATAGTTTAAGTTTTATTGCTAGAGTAGAATATTTCAAATTCCACAATTTACAACTCTATAAAATATAAAATTATATTAAGTCTGTTCCAATAATGGATTGCATGCCACTTAAACTATGCACATAAACAAATTAATGTGCATAAAAATTTGCCAAAGTATAACAAATATTTGTTTGTGCACACTGTTTGATTAGTTACAAACCGTCCAAATTGTGATCTAAAGTAAAGTATAGTAACATTTCAATTTAGGATATTACAATATATACATAAGCACACAGACACAATTATAAACTATACAAAAACAATAGTTTAGATTTATTATAATTAAAATACATATCTATATCTATAAATACTATAAAATTATTGAATATAAACTAAAAATCATCATTTTACATTTAAAATTAAAAAGCGAGTAAAATATTTATTAATTAAAAATTCTTATGTTTTTTAATCACATTTTTAGAAGTACTTATTATATCTATGGGTAGATATAATATATATTTTATAACACACTTAATAGTGGTTGTTCTTAAATAGTGATAATTTATGTTTAGAGTACAAATAATAACGTTTCCTGTTACAATATTTATAAAGCATAATTTATGTCATAATTTAAAATAAAATTATGAATTAGATTTAATTTAACATTACACATTTATAAAATAAAAATGGAGCAAAAAGATGTCAAAATAAAGGTTTGCAATGGGTATTATATTTAGCGCAAAATGTTTGCAAGTTATACGATTTTGTATATTAAAAATGACTTAAAATATTATGCTATATTGCAATCATAACTATATTTGCACAATAAAACAATTTTAAATAAATTATATTTATAAATAAACGTAGCATAAAAACATGCTAACTAAGATAATCTACGTGTTTGTTAAATTTTAAGTAGTCATAAAAATACTAAAAAACTGTATACGTTTAAGTTGTACAATAGCGCTATGGTTTATAGATACTGACATAATATTGGGTAATAAAGATGCTTTAAAATGCACCACAGATTTGGCATTAGTTCAAAGTGGGTTGGTTTGTTGCAAATTTTCACGCAGCATCTGCTTTTTTTTTGTTTTTTGTATCTTTTTATCTACACTGACAACCACTTCTGCATCATTTTTTCCCAATCCGTGTTATTTATTCTAATAATGAGGTTTGTCTATAGATGCGTTGTTAGTTTTCTTAGATTTTTATTTATAACTTGTTTTGTATTTATTTATATTTATCACCAAGTTTGTGTTATTCCTCAATCTTAAGATAACGTATTTGCCATTTGGGATTTGTTTAATTAATTCTGTTATTCTGCTTTCTTTCAATTTTTTTTTTTTTTTTCTTATTTTTGAATTATTTTTTTTTTGGTATAGCAGTTTCAGTAAATGTTTTTATTCCATTTTACGCCAAATTTCAGCTCTTAAGATTAAAAAGAACTTGTGCGTGCGACACGATTTTTTTTTTAATCTTAATGGCTGAAATTTGGCGTGGCTTACACAAAAATTATGAACCAGTCTAATGTATATATATAAGTGATACTTGAACCTAAATATTTTGTAAAGGAAATTGATGTAAACAAAACAGAAAGCATTGCTGCTCATTTATTTGTAAAATTGCAAAGTTTATTTACAATTGTTCTATATAGGCCGCCCAAAACTAATAACACTTAATGAACTGAATGATATATTGTCTGTATTATTACCTGCAAGTGAAAATATAATAATATTAACAAATTTTAACATTAACATGCTCAACCAAACACATAATCATTTAAAAAGACTTACATATTTGCTAGAATCATATGACATTGAGCAGCATATAAAAGACCCAAACAGAATTACACATACCTCAGAAACATTAATTACTTTCATAATAACTAACAAGTTTTTATCTGTTACAAAAGCAAAAGCTATTAGTAATCATACTTTTACTAATCATCATACAATTTCTTGCACTTTATCTATAAAACGAGCCCACTTCTGCAAAATATATCACTTTTAGATGCTTTAATTATTTTCATTATGAACAATTTTTTACTGACTTAACATCTATTGATTGGACTGTGTTGTATTTTATAAATAACATTAATGATAAAGCAAATGTAATAACAAGTTTATTAATTAATTTGTTTGACAGGCATGGTCTTGTCATAACAGTTGCGTTAAATAAAAAGCGTACACCATAGCTAACGTATGCCAACAAAATTATGATAAAAGAACGCGACAAAGCAAATTTAAAAAAACAAAAAACAATAAATTAGAAATAACACAACAAACGTTATTTAAAAAAATGTGTTATGCACAATTTCAAATAAATAAATCAATTAATGACACTTGAAAGTTAATCCATAGACAAGGAATAACAAATCACCAAAAACTCTCTATCACGCCACAGTTAAGCAATGTTAAAGAAATCAATCATTTTTTGTTCAGTCGGAAGATCAAATTACAAATGTCAACGTTCTTGATAAATATATAATTCTGTTGGTTTAGAAAGTCAAAATTTCAAAATGTTATCGAAAACGAGATTCTTACACATATGCATGCATTATAAAGTCCAACGCAAAAAGTTTAGACAATATAGATTTATTATGATAAGTATGTGTATCCCTCAAATTTTGCGACAATTAATGCATTTATTTAATTGTGTATACAATCTCTAAAATTTTTTAATTTATGAAAAAGCTCAAGGTATTCCCGATACCAAAAGTTTGAAATTCATTAACTTATTCTAATTTACGACCTATTAGTATTCTTCCTGTTATGTCCAAACTTTAAAAAATTATTATGAAAACAAATGACTAACTATGTTAGTAAAAAAAGGATTCTACCTACTACCCAATCTAGATTTGTTTAATTACGATCTACGACATCTGCACTTTGCGTCAATTATTGATGACATTGTTAGAGCTAATAACAAAAAAAAAATCTGCATATATTTTATTAGATTTTAGTAAAGCTTTTGAAAATCATTTAATACTTTTTTCAAAACTACACTATATTGGTTTTAACACAACTTCAATTAACTTTATTAAAAGTTATTTAACAATTTGCACACAAAAAGTTGTTAATTGGCTTTAGTGTGTCATCTAGTAAAAATATTATATAAAGTGTACCACAAGGCTCAGTTCTGGAACCTTTATTATATAACATATATACATCAGACATTGCATCAGTTGTCAAATATTGTAAGACCCATTTGTATGCCAGTCAATTGTAAACATTATTTTGTCCAT
Organism: Tachinus rufipes; assembly: GCA_963932245.1. Lineage (NCBI taxonomy): Eukaryota > Metazoa > Arthropoda > Insecta > Coleoptera > Staphylinidae > Tachinus > Tachinus rufipes. The sequence goes on from OZ010744.1 coordinate 76,071,600, forward strand.
AAATATTTCAAACAATAATAAATAGTATAAATTTAGATCTGAAAAACATAACAGAGTTTGCATCAAATCACAATCTGACTATTAATTGTTTAAAATCCAGCGTAATATTTTTTAGAAATAAAAATGATAGAAATTGAGTTTAAAACTTAAGAATACTTATCTTAACTAATAATAAACCTCTAGACCTTAAAGAAAGCGCAAGAAACTTAAGTCTCATATTTGATGGAAAATTGCAATTTGACAAGCATTTGTTGGCTCTTAAGAAAGTAATTTAAAGAAAATTAAAAGTTTTGTACAGTCATAAAAATGTGTTATTCATAAAATTAAAAGCTCTTATTACCGACTCTTTGATCTTATCAAAATAGAATTATGCAAATGTAGGGTATGATCCATTCTTAAACAAGACCAGAATATATATATGGTGCAAAAATCTTGTATTTGATTTATTTATGGGATAAAAAGACGTGATAGAGTATCTTACATGTTAGCTGATTTGATGTGATTAACAATCGAAAACTGACGCAAACTACATCTTGCAAATTTTTCACATAAACTTTTAACACAAAAACAGCTTTTGTATCTGTTACTGAAAAACTTATAGCACGCAATACCATCCACTCCGTAAAGACTTGTCACAACTATTTACTACATATACCTAGATTTACGTGTAATGCTGGTAAACTATATAGCACGTTACCAAATAACATTAAAAATTACTCGGTTGCAACATTTAAAAAATATGTAAAGGAATACATATTTATGTTCTACAGTAGAACTATTATTATTCATGTTTTATTATTTTTGTTATGTTTATTTTTTATAATATTATTTTATTAATTTTATATTTTTTTAAGTTGAAGAAAGTAATTACATTAAAATTATCTTCATACTATTTATGTAAATAAGGTTAAGGAGAAAAAAAAATTTATAATTAATTTGCCCAAATAAAGACCATTTATTATTATTAGTATTATTGGGTGTCTTCCAAAACATATGGACATTGTAGAAAAAAGACCACACTACTTATTTTATTATTGAACAAACAAGTACACAATACAATAGTTTAACAGAATGCGTACTTAAAAATTTAGAATTTTAAAAACTTTGTTGTTAATTGTATCAATGTGGTATGTAAAACGCAACTTTAAATCAAAAATAATACCAAAGTTTTCAATTTCTGTAACGTAAACGTTGCCCATGTTGTAATCAAAACAGATAAGAATATTGCACAAAAAAGCTTATTTTGAAACATTTAAGTAAATTGAAAAAAAAAAAAATTTATTGTACCAACTATTTTGAAATATATATGTAATGAGAAAAATTGTTAATAAAAACCCAAGCAAAACATGTATGGCTTAGATAAAAAAAACCTTTTTGTTTTAACGTATTGAGGACAGAGTAGAGCAAACTGTAATCTGACTAACGATTAAAAAAATACTGACTAACAAATCATTACGAATAACAAATAACGAATAATGACTAATATTTATAAAAAAGTTTTTTTTTATCAACGACTAACCGTATTTGATGTGACTAATGACTAATGATTATTAGTCATTAGTTAGTAAAGAACGATTACTGACTAATAATCACCAATCAAAACTTGCATAGTAATGACTAACAAATAACAACTAACCATTATAAGAAAATCTGAAAAAAATTAAAATTGTTTAAAAAAAGAGGTTTTAAAAACAGGTTTTAAATAAAATGTAAGAAAATCTAAAATAATATAAAAAATTTAAAAAAAAAATTATAAGAAAAAATATAAAACATTCAAGAAAAAAAAAATAACATTAGAGTCATTAAGAACTTGATAGTTGCAGCATGCTAGATACGCTACCAAATCTGATGTATTAAGCTGTAAAAAATTGTTGTTTGCAAACAGGCATTTGATGCCTTAAGGTTATGTGTTAATCGTATTTGGCATTGAGGTCTTCTGTTTAACAGTTTTAATCAAGGATGTTATACTATATACTGGATTGGCAACCAAGCCCCTTAAAGTGAGAAAAAATATCGAAATATGCAACCCGCCGTTGTGCCGCTTTAGCATCTCTTTTTATCTCACAGTCGTATACGAGGCAAGAGAGACAGAATTTTAGAAAAATTGATTTAAAACAATAATTACAAACTGTATTTTACTATTTTATATATCAAATTATACTGCCAAGTATTACTAATCTTTCTCATAAAAAAAAGTAACATAATTTCAATTATTAATGACTTTAATAAGATTTATAAAAAAATAAAACAAACTTTCTTATTACAGACACTCAATATATTTAAGAATAATAATAAAAAAGTAAAACTAACTTGTACATTTGCTTAAAATATAAAATATATTGACAAATATACATAATATAGTACTCAGATAATAATTCGTTAACCAAACCGTGAATAATGCGTGCTTTAAAGTTACGCATTCGTATGTCAGTTTTTACTTGTATCTGATACATCTTACAAAAGAAATTTATTTTTTAGCTCTTAAGTTACTTAATAGAAACAGTAATAGATTTCTTACACGGTTAAAAAACTAGAGTTAGTAATTTTTAAAAAAAGTAATAATTTTATTATATTTTATTACAAATAATTTTAAAAAAGTGCATAAACTCGAAAGTAAAATATTTATAATAAGCTACATTGAGTCTAAATGTATTAAACATAAAGATCTTCTTTATAAAATTATTACAACTACAATGATATAAATATTAATAGAATGATCAAAAACAACAATTAATCATAATACAAAATGTTTGTTGTGAACTTTTGCATATATTTTATATATAAGTTATTTAAGGAAAAGGTAATAATTATTCTAAATAAAATTAAAACACAAAACTAGCATATAAAAGTATAATTATTACCCAACAATATTGTTTACTTGCATTTAATATAATTTTTATATTAAACAGCATAACATATTTTAATTGATAATGCTTATTAATGAAATTAAATTCCATTTCCTATTTGTTTCAAAGATTTGCATCCAAATGCAACCCAGTATTTAACCATTATTTCGCTTGTTAAAATTGCTAATTTAAACCGTATATGGCGTAGTGACTAGTGCGACAGAGTAAAACATACAAATTTATACGGCACAACGGCAAGTTGCCTACTCACGGATTTGGACACACTATTTCCCTATGTTAATATACGGTGGTTGCCAATCCAGTATATAGTATAACATCCTTGGTTTTAATAGCTTTTTGGCAGATGTAATAAAGTCATTAATGGGAAAGGAGAGTGATACTGGAGTATTAATAAATGATGATAAAATAGGAATAGGTATTCTACTTTAAGCCAATGTAAAATACCCAGAATTAATGAAAAAAAAAAGAAGATAAAACAAAAAAATATATATAAAAAATTTAAGAAATTTAAGCGGAAAAAATGTAGGAAAACAGAAAGTAAATGTCAACAAATGGGTCAATAAAAAAAATTAAATAAAGCAAAAACATTAAATATTAATAGAATTAATATACCAATACCGAATGGAATAGCGCCAAGAGAGGCAAAAAAAATTATGAAGATAGCAAGAAGAACACAGGTACAGGTATTAGAGACAAATGACTTGTTGAGACAGGCAAAACTGCAGATAAAAGGATCTACATTCAAGAAGATAAAAAAACAAAAAAGAAATGTTACTAATAACAAAAAGAAACGACACCGAAAAAAATATGAAAAAAATAAGAAAGAATAAAGAGTTACAATGTATAAAAAGCCAACAACGTACTCACAGAACTACTGATAATCAAAGATATTAGTATGGAGATTAGCAAAAAAAAAACGTTGGAAAAAATTATGAACAAAGCAAACAGAAGGAAGTACAATAATATCTATAAAGAAAGAGTATAGAGAAAAACAAACAGCTATAGTCAAGATGGAAAAAAAAACTGCAAAACAGCTGCTTTTTTGTCCATCTTGACATAAAAAGAAAAGGAAAAATATGATGAACAGTAGAAAAAGTATCAGCAATAAAAAAAAAACGTTACAAATGCTGGATAAGGACATGTAGCGGCGGAATACAAAAAAAATGATAGGTTATCGCTATGCATAAAATGTAAAAAAGTTAAACACCGAATGCAGAAGGAGAGAGAAGATGTGGCAACATAAGAAAAAAAACAAAATAAAATATAGAGTACAACAATTTCAATAACTGGAAACAACAAAAAGAGCAACAATAACAAACCAAAATGTGTAAGTTTATACAAACAAACATAAGGAGAGAAAGAGACATACTGATAGCAACAACAAAGAAATAGGAAATAAATCTAGTGATAATGATTGAAAAAAATAATAACAAACTAAATGGTAAATGGATAAGAGACAATAAAACAGACGCGACTATTTTAGCTTGGGAAAAGTGTAGGGACAAAATAGAAAGATGGGAAACACCAAAAGAGGAAATAGTGTGGGTTGAAGTAGCAAGTATAATAGTAAACAGTTGTTATGTCAGTCCAAACTACGGATTGAAATACTATCGGGAGTAGATAGAAGAATTATAAAACAGTTTAAGAAAACAAAAAAACAAAAAAAAAATAGTAAAAGGAGATTTCAATGCAAAATCACCAAGATGGGGATTATACAAAAAAAGATTTAAGAGTAAAAACCTTAGAAGAGATAATAGCTGTTTAATTCAGCTATTATCTCTTCTCCTTATCATTTGCAACAAAGGAGACAAACCGACGTTTGTAAAAGAAAACTCAAAATTACATAATACATTACTATAGCAATATGGGAATTGGCTAGTATAGTAAATGAACAAACCGTGACAGAAAAGAAATCACTGAGTTTACACAAACATATACAATATATTACAAAGAAAAAAGGAAACAGAAGTATATGAGAGAAGGTAGATAGAACGTGAGCAGAATACAAAAAAAAAAGATAAAAAAAGCTATAAAAACAAAAGAAGTGACAGAAAACAAAAACATAGAAAAGAGATGCAAAAGATACTCAAAAAATTTGAGAAAAGCGGCAGATGAAGCAATTTCCAGGTACAGAAAAGAGGGGCAAAAAAGACCACACCGGTAGTTATTAATATTTAACTTTTTGATAAATGTGATTATTTTTTGACAACATTTTTGACAACTTAGACTGTAAATTGTTTGACAGCCAAATTTGTTTTTAAAAATTTTAAGTACTGTTTGACACATGTAATAATATTTTTGATAATTTAGAATAATAATATATCAGGCAGATGGTACGCATTTTATTACATTGCTGTAAATTTTTTTAGAAACTTTTTGACAAATGTAGTAATATTTTGACAGTTTCAAAAACAATTTGACTGATTTATCACATTGCTAAAAACTATATGTCAATTTTTGTAATTTTTTGACTCTTAGGCAATTTAGTTATTTCTTTGACAAATGTACTTAAATTTTTTGACAATATAAAATTATTTTTTTACAGTTTAGAATACTATCTGACTGATCTCTTATATTTATGTCAACATAAACTATTACTGTTACTTGTTTTACAGTTTTAAAACTTTTTGATAGACGTAGTAGGTTATTAAAAGTTTAGTGTACATTTTGACTGATTTGGTACAGATTTACCAATTAAAATTTTTACACATATTTATAAACTGCAAAATTATATGCTTATTTTCTAAAACAGTTTCTGAGTAGGTTTTTTTAGCAGGTGTTTTATGCTTTTTCTAACTTTTTCACAGATTCTACACATTTTCCTTTTTTTTATCCACAATTTGTACACTTTCTGCTCATTTTCTCATCTAAATCATGCAATTTGTTTTTCTATTTTTTAATAATTTACATTTTTTAAATATTTTGGTAGTGCATTCGTTATCATGTGTTCATAATTTGAATTGTACTTAGATTTATTTATCTGTATTCTTTGCTTGTGCACTTGTATATCTCTATCTCATCATAATTTCTTTCCACATACTTCTATCTATTCTTAATTGTTTTACTTTCTTACTAGCATATCTATTTCTGTTAAAATATTTTTCCCTGCATTTTTGTATTTATCCTCATTTTTCTTTTATTTTCTCTTTTGAGCTCTTTTGTAATATTTTACATTTATTTATTCCTCTCACTCTCTCTTTATGCTTTATTGCACGTTTTCCTGTTTCTACTCTTAATTTATCTGTTTTAAATTCTTCCATTAAAATGTATGCTGGGATCTTTTTGTTTACCCCTAATACCCATCGCCAACATTTTGTTTAAATTGCTTCTAACATTTCTTGCTCTTTTTATCCTAGAGTTTTTGCTCTATACAATAACATACTTTTTACTAAACTATCAATGTTTGATATCTTTTTATTTTTATACATTCAAATTTTCTTTCATCAATTTCCCTTACTTGTCCTACCGGTTTATTTGCTTATCATATTTTTTATGTATTCATTTTTATTATTCGTTGTACAACAAACATTTTCTAGGTAATTAAATATTTTTACTTATTCAATTTTATTATATTCTAAAAGTTATTATTTTTGTTTTATTTACATTACCTTCCAACTTTTTTTTTTTAATATTATAACATGCTAACTGTTTTCACGTATACTTTTTCCATTCTTTTTACTACGTGCTTTTTTGTTAAATAAATCTACAATTTCTCTCTACTCACACTGTCAAATGTCGTTTTTAGGTTCAAGAATAACACATATAACTTTCCTCCTTTTTCTGCTATTTTCTTTTCTACTATATAGTGTAGTATGTAAACGTTATTTAAGGTCATCCTTTTTTTTCTAAACCCGGTCTGTTTGTCTGGCAAAATCTTATTTATCTCTTGTCTTCAATTAGTTTTTCTTCTTGTACCATAACCTAGATCTCGTATGCTGTGCTTAGTAACGTTATACCTCTGTAATTTTCTGCAAACTCTTTACTTATTTTTTTGTGTATTGGACATACAAAACCTACTTTCCACTGACTAAATAACCTTTTTCTCTTCCATACTGCATTTATTATCTCACTCAGTTTCTCAATCAGATCTTCCGTACTTCATTTTGTATTCCATCCACACTGAGCTTTAAGTTTTTCTAGTTGCTTCCATATCATTTAATTTGCTATTTTATCTACATTTTGTTTCACTTGTTGTGTTGTCATTGGTTGTCTTATCGGTTTTTCTGTCCAATCCTTTATACAGTTTTAAGAAGTGTATTCTTCAGTCTTCCATCAAAATTTGAGCATTCTGATAATCTTGTTTAGTCAACTTGTAATTTTTCCAACTTTGGAGTACTTTTCTTGCTTCTCTTTTTTTTTCTGTGTGCATTTTGTGCTCTACCATTTACTTTTTGCAAATAATTCTTGTGCTCGTAAAAACGTTTTTTATAATTGTTCTGTCTACAATTATGTTTTCTAGTTCTGTCATTTTTTGTTCTACGTCTTTTTTTTTCAAATGTCTTTTAAATAAATTGTTGCCTGTACATTTCTATGCTTTCTTGTGTCCATATTATTTTTGTTATTATTTCTTTTTTTTTTCTCTCACCTTAAATGTGTCTATCTCTTGCTACGGTCAATTACCAATTGTCCCGCTACGCTTCTATGTAGGTATATTATCCCCCATCATCTTCTTCCAAATTTCCGTTTAGTATGTCATACGCATTCTTTTTATTCATTTCTTTTCTTTCAATATTTTTTAGGTTGTCTTTTGTCTCTCTTTTGTTTTTTTGTCTGTTTTTCATTATTTCTTTGTTTAGTCCAATCCTAGCGTTAAATGATTTTCTTTTACAATTAGTTGTGTTTTATTTTTCTTAGTATAAAATTTTGTTGCACAAAAAGATAATGAAGAATTAGAAATGGAAGGGCCATTTCCAATTCTTCATTATCTTTTTGTGGTATTTTTTTTCTTATTCCTGTTATGATGCCTCCTTTTGCTCTTCCCATTTTTTTTCTTTAATAGTTGGTTGGCATTTTTATCTAAACTTTTTAGGCATTTAATTTTCCATTATTCTCTACCTTTTTTCAACTATCCATGTTTCCACCATTCCAATTAGATCAAATCTTATGTGTTTCTAAAAATCTTCATCTTTGTTATTTTAGCAGGTTTAGCTACATTCCGAAATAATATATTTATTTTATTGCTGGTATGTTTTATTTTTTGACCTAACAAAGATTAGCTTCTGATTTATTTATCGCTCTTCTTTCACAACTTTTTTCATTAACACAGTTTAGATTTGTTCTTTGTTGTTTGTTCTTATTTCCTTCTCCCTATTTATTATTGCTACTAGTTTTTGCAGTTCTTTTAACTAACAACGTTTTTCTCCATTTACCACTGTATTCATATATCCAACAATCGTCGACTTGTTTTTTGTTTTGTTTTCTTTTTTTGTTATCAATAAATATATCGTTTCTTTGCTTTACGCTTTTCTTTATAATAATTTTTTGTTTATCTTTGACTCTCTAATTGTACAAAAATGCTTTCCAGTTTATTATTGTTTTTTTATTTTATATCCTGTTTCTACAAAAACACACCTTACACCTTCGTTTAATTTTTTTTTGGTTTATTCTTACATACGGCATGTTTATGGGTTAGGATGCTTTAATACTTTCTAATTAGGATTTTATTCTAACCTTGATTTTTTACGGCACATCGCATTATTCCTCTTAATCTCCTTTCTTGATTTTTTTAGTTTGATTCTTTTAATTTGATTTTTTTTTTAAATATACTAAATATTTTCAAAATATTTTTTTTATTAATGTTTACTTTTTAAAGTTTTTTTTTTTAATAATAAAATATTAAAAAATAATTAGTCAAATAAATGCGATGTGACTAATGATTGACGAATACTCAAATACAAAGTAGTTTTGACTAACCAATAGTCGCAAGTAATTCACTAATGATCAATCTGTATTCGTAAATAAACTAACTAATAACTAATTAATTTAAAAATATATTGTAATTAATGACTAATTATTGAATAGTTAATCAGTAATCATTAATCAAACTACTATTTTGACTAAATTGTTAGTCACTAACGCCCAACTCTGATTGAGGAGCGTCCAAAAAGAAAACTGTTCAATTAGGTAACAACACTACTGTAAAACCAAAAAGTTTTTAGTTTAAATATTAGTATTAATTTTATTATTAATTAATTCTGTCAAATGTTTTATTAAAATTAATATAAACGCTATCATTAGAAACTAAATGTAATTGATTTGAAATCAGATTTAACAAAATAGATCAAACTTTAAAGAAACTATTGTGTTTTTTAATAATAACTTAACAGCTAATACTATTTAGTTGACTAAAATCAATACCATCAAAGAGTTTTGTAGTGCAAGCCTGTATGCAAATGCCTCTGCAATTGGATGTGGTATCATTAGCACTAGATTTAAAAAATAACACTATAATTTGTTCTTGGAAATATACCTATTTTATTGCAATATATTTTATATTAAACAATCTACTAAAAACATCAATAACAAACTATTTATAATTGAACTTTCAACATTTTAAAGAATAATATTTTTACATGGTACATTTTTAGATTTCTGATTTATGAGAAATTTATAATATTGCCATAATATTTTTATATTTGTTGTACATAATAAATAAAAAATAACAAATGTTATTGAAAAGTACTCTAATGCATTTTGTACAAAAAACTAAAAAGCATTTTGGGTACACCACTTCCAGAATAATTTCAATATCTTTTTTTTCAGTATTGTTTGTGCATTGATTCATAGTGTTCTTCATTTATTTTTGTCAGTTAGGCATATATTAATGAATGTGAATTTGTTGATATTGTTTTTTAATACCTTTTCTAACTCTTTCCTATCTTTCTCTCACGCTTTGCACTCTACTAGCGTATGTTCTGCATCATCATGCGTTTTCTTGACAGAATGATCATCTTTCTTCTTTCTCTATTTTAGTTATTTTTGCAAATACTTACCAATGGCTCTATGTTTGGTAGTTGTTGTGTTATATAGTGTAAATGATCGCAATTCTTCTAGAAAGGGAGCAAACGTTGCGCTGTAATAAGGGGCAAGTTGTACTTTGCAAGATTTAAATTAATTAAATACTCACTTACCTTATTATTTGACCTGAGCGGGGCTGGCTTCTTCTGGCACTTACGTTAACAAAACTTATATTAAAAATTAAAAAAACATAATAAAATTAAACTAGAAATTTATTAATTAATATAAAAAAAAACTAAATCGTTACTATTTTAATTTGTAAAGTTAAACTAATAAAAATAAATTTATATGTAAATCTAAGTTTACTTAAAAAAAATTAAAATTAGAATTCCCCGTAAACCGCAACAAACTATTAATGTATTTAATAGATTGAAAACTGACAATTTTCGTTCAGTCAAGCTTATTTAAAACCTTTCAATTTTCTATTTAATTTCTTCTCCTCAGTAATTGGCTAAAATATGTCTCAGTAAGAACATCTCAGCCAATCACCGCGCTTTGAAAACACCCCTGATAAGATGGGTAGCAAGACAAAGAAACATTTATAAACTCAACTGACCAACTGTGGCAATAAAAGCAAACAAGTGTGATGCGGTCCATAGGGTATGAAAATATCGCATATCAGAAAACACGTCTGACTTAGGAGCGGTCTATAATAATAAATGTCAAATGATTTTATAACTTTTCTTAGAACGGACCCCTCTTCAATCAAATTATTATTGTTACGGCCCTATATAAGATATTTCCATTTTAAGAGAAATAACATAAATAACAAAAACAATTATGAAATTGCCTGTTATTTACAAAAGTAACAAGTCGCTGGTTTATTTTTTATACATTTTTTTTTAATTTCTGGTATTTGTTCTCATGTCCATTCTTTTCTTTTCCTTGTATTCTTTTTTGCCCGTCTCTTTGCTTCTTGTTTTCTAGTTTTTCATTTACCATTTTTTTTATATCTAATCTTTTTTCTACCATCAAATCTGCGGGTAGTGTTGCCGCAATTACTTCTAGTGCCTTTTGTGATACCGTCCTGTAAGCTCTGCAGATTTAACAAGTTTGCTCTTGTAATTTTTTGTTTGTTTTCAATGCATCTTCCCATGTTTTTGAGGCGTACAATAGTTTACATCTAGCCGCCGTTGCTATTAACCTTCTTGTCCCTTCTCCTGGTATTTTCTTTTTTAGCATAAGCCAACTAAGCATTCTTTCCATTTTCTTTGTTTTCCTTACCGTTTTCTTAACCTGTTTGATTCATCTCTTTGCTTTAAGTGTGAGTAAAACTGTAAGATATTTAATTTTATTCTCTATGGTTTTTACGTCTTTTCCTACTTGTATTTTCTCATTTTTTCTATTAGATTTCTTTGTCGATAGCCTTAGTTTTTTGCGGAACAAAATTTTAATTTTTATTTCTCATCCATTTCTTTGTCATATCTATTGCCAACAATATTTTTTTTTAAATATTTTTATGTCTTTACCTACCTACCAGAACCACGTCATCAGCAAATGCCGTTATTGTCATTCTTTTTAAAAAAAATATATTAGCGTTACTCTTCTTTTTATACTTTTACTTAAGAATACTGACTATGATGCACTTGATCACATTCATATTTTCCTTACAACGCATGACCCAAGGGTTTGTTGCACAATTAAATTACTATTAAGTTACAAGTAATTTAATGATAGGCTATAATATTATTCTAGCTTTTTTCTAATGAGTAAAATATTTGGTATTGAATCTAATCTACGATTATTGATAACGTGCTATTGAGTTTATGTGTTTAATTACACAACATAATATTACAAATTACAAGTACTAGACTAAATTGTGCAACGGGATACAATTTTCTAGACACTTAAACAAGGTTTTTAATATTATGAATTATTAATAAAATTTTTGTACTATAGAAGACGTACGTAAACCAAATTTTTTCAATTATTTTTTTAATATTTCTTTGATAGGTCTTTAAACAAAATTGTATTCTAAACAACATTTTGAGATTTACTAAATTTTTTTTTCAATAGGTCAAATTATGGTATTTATAAATAACATATTGTTATTCTAAATTAAACTAATATTAGTTATGAGTAATTTTATATCTTTCATACAAATAGATAGCCTAACTAAAGCAATAAGCAAAACTTTGATTTCAATACTTGCATGTATAGAAATTACAGATATTGATCGAAGCAATCGATATCCTTTACATCTTTTATGTTATGCAAATTCCCCGATCAACAAACCTACTATTGTACAAAGGGTGAAAATTTGTAAACTAAACCAATTACAAACAGCAAATGTCCATTAAGTACATACTTAGTTAAATCTGTCTGTTTTAGTCTCTAGTGGCAGTAACACTGAATTGATTACAAATGAACTTAAATTATTTGATAGATCAATTAAAATAGACCAGATAATATGATTAAATGTTATATTACGTAAACATTGCATTTGTGTTATAATATTAGGTTAAATTGTGCTAAATAATAAATTAATGCATTAGGCATTATTTGTTAAGTTATCAATGGCTAAAATTGTCTCAACTTAATAATTAATATTTTGCTCTGTCATTTTGAATTAATCTATAATATTAAGATTGAATAGTGAAGTTTGATTTGTAACACAACCTGCATTAAGTAAATAAAATAAATAAAAATAATAAAATTAAATTAAAATTAAAATTTTGAAATAAAAAGATAAAACTATTAGAATTTTTGCCAAGACTGTTTAAAAAACTTAATCTTAATTGTTTACCTTGTACTATAGAAAACTGCTTTTCTGTTGATATCTAGCCCTAAAAAGCTAAAGAATATGATATAGTACATCTGACAACTGAGTAGTTAATGTTTTATGTTTAGTTTATGTCAGACTATTGTTCTAATTAGTATGTGCAGTCAAAGTAATATGCAACTTTAATTATTGGTGTTGCAAAAAGCTATAATAACAAGTTTGCACCATTTAATGACAGCTACTTCTGCTTAAAGGATTAAACATGCTTTAATCTTTTAAGCAAAAATAACTGCCATTTAATAGTGCGCTAAAAATATTATTAGTACAACGTAACTGACGTCTTTCAGCTTCTGCTTTTATATTTTCCAAATCCGGTGCCATAGTTTTTTTGGTATTCTTCGGCTATTTTTTAACTAATTTCTTTTGTTAAAATGGTATTATCTCATTAGACAATTTCTATATAAAATAAACTTTTATAAAATCTAATCTCATCTTTGTGTGTTTTCTTTTTATGTAACACATTTGAGATTAAAAGTATGTAAATTCCAAGTTTTACAGTATGTTTGTAAATCTGTAATCGGTACGCTACTTCAATTATTACAACTAGCACTAAATGGTGGTTATAACAGTGTTTTTATGCTAGCTTTAGATGTTGTTCTCATTATCCCAAAGAGTTCTATAACTAGAGATTCCAAGCTGCTGTTTAAACAATGTATAAGCAGCGTACACTTTCGGTATCTCATTCTTTGTTGCACCATGACGTTTTTTTATCAGCTACAACGTATAGCCACTCGATCACTAGTAGTTAAGAGCAAGAGTATAGTGCTGTGCAACAAGAACAGATATACCAAGATTGTACGGCAAACCGTTGGCTTGAAATCTCTAGTTATAGAACTCTTTGTTGTTTTTGTTATCAGCACTCATTTAATCTTTGTACTTTACCTAACTAGGTATCATACTTTTAAGAGTAATTTGATTATCCATACAAGTGCTCCGTACGTAGCAATGGACTTAAAAACTACAGTGTTTGATTATCTTGTCATATTGCGTGTTAATCTCTATGTTATCCAGTCATCGTCATAGTTGCAAAAAACAATTGACAATTGTCGTTTTGAATGGATTTACTAACATTTCATCTTTTTTTAACTACTTTTTGTCAGTATTGCAGTGCATTTTGCATCATATTAGATACAATTTCTCTAAATTCAATTTCACGAAAACGAAAAGCGTTTACCCAGATAGTGAAATCATCATTATAGGGTAAAAACGCTTTTATTAATTAATATCTGCAGTAAGATATCTATGACAAGGCACTACAGTAGAAGTGATAACACCACCCCGTAAGCAGCCGTTAACAACTTTATAGCTTCTATAGTCCTACTACATAATGTGATTATTACTAATCGGTTTTTTGAGATTCTTTTAACTTTTCTTTTACCTGTCAACTATTTTCTCTATTAGTTTTAGCGTAAAAAATGACAAATAACATCTCTCCAGCAGTTTAGTATATGTAAAAGTGACTTGAGCAGTTTAAATTTACCAATTCCCGTTCTACTTGGCTTTTATTTATTATAGGATTTTTTTCAACTAAGTTGTTTTTATTTGTTTGTTGAGCATATCAAAGTTTTTTGTTATCAAAGAACCTGAGAAGTGTGTATGCAGTAGTTCTTGCAAAGTTTTTTTAACCGTGTCTGTAAAATCTCTTTTTTTTTAAGAAAACAATGTTTACAGTGCAATATTTGCTCAGAACTTTTTGGAGGCAAAAACCATGTTCATTTATTTTTGCAAAAATCTTTATTTTTTTTTTTTACTTTCTTTTTCTTGGCAATGTTGAACAGTTTTCTAGTTCTAACTCTTGCTCCGTCATTTTTCTACTTCTCCTCAAGTAAACTTGTTAAACGTGTATTTAATTAACATATTTATCATTATCTCTAATTTGTAATGTGTTCTTGCTGCTTTGCAGTCTTCAAGTTAACCATCTAGTATTTTATTATATGTAATTGAGGGCTTTAAGAGTCTAAGATTTGTTGACATAAATTTGTGACTTCAAGAAATTATACAAAATGAAGACTAGAACGGTTAAATTAGGAAATCTTGCAACCCAAAAATGCAGCCATAAAAATTTTGGTTGTGGGTCGTTTAAAAAAAAAGACCCGATGACGCCTTTAGCATAAACACCTCACCATACAGTAACTTTAGCAATTGTAATAGATTATCGTGTGTTATACGCAGATTTTTGGTATCTCAAAAACAATAACTCTGTTTATTCACTTATCCACAGAGATGGAAATGGGTTTTGTAGCTCTAGATAATGTTTGATAAAAAGTTGTCTTGTTTGTGGTGCCTAATTGCGTGGCACGTTGTCTGGTCGATACTCAGGAGTTCTCTGCAATCTTGTGTTGATCCACACTTTTCTAGGCAAGCAGCTAAACCCCGTAGTGTTTGTCCAATTGGTGTCTTACAACACCATCGACAAATTATTACGCAAAAAAAACAAAACAATTTTTCCGCGTTCTTGAGGGGTATAGCAAATTATGTCTTATTGACGTGTATTTTGCATCTGTATACTTCACAAATGTCAAAGCAGAACTGACTATTACTGCCATTTGCAAAAATTATAGCATTTTCCGATAGGGTGATGACTTTTACGCCACTTAGTATTATTACCTAAAATATATTCTAAAAGTTTTTTCCGTTCTGGGTTGATGTCGGTGCTTCCCATGCAAAGTAATGTGTATTTTGTAATGTTATAAACCCGCTACCAATCAGATAAGATTTTCTTTGATAGCGGTAGACCGTGCTCATAGTAGGAAATTTAAAAAATATTTTATTTTGAATCCCTTTCTCTACTATAGGTATCTCATTTAGTCTCTGAAACAAAAGATTTATTATTGTCTTATATGTAGTTTATACTTTCTTTTGCATTTCTTTCTTCTTTCTTTTTATTGTTTATTCAGGTTCCTGAACATGTGCGATGTTAATGTTATATCATACGCGTTGAGAACCGCAGAGGCTGCTCTGCAGTGATGTACACTAATTTGCATAACTTTTAACAATTTACCGTATTTTTTTGTCGTTGTTTAGTAATTACTCCTATTCTATTGCTTTTTTGACAAATACTCTATCGGTTTGTTTTCATCGTTTTTAAGATACAACAGTGTTCAAAAAAATATTTTGCAAAAACCCAGTTGCAATTTGCTCTCTAGAGTATCTGTTTTCTCCAAAGCCACTTTGTTTAATAGTAAGACGTATTGGGTTTTTTGGGGTCTGGTTTCAAAAGTTACCATTCGCTAAGTCTTGATGCATATGCTTTTTTGCACTCCTAGTTTGTTGAACAGATTAACTAGTGTCAATTGTGGCCCCGGTACTTTTTTTAATTTGGTAGTTTTTTTAAATTATTTATTTGAAATTGTTTGCCTTAAAAAAAACTTATTTTGGTTGGCTCATGTGCACATAAATATTAAATAAATCCAATTTTATTTCAAAAAAATAGAGTTTTGAACTTATCAATCTTTCTAAAGATAGAAGTATTGAAATTGTTTGCATCTTTGACATTGCGTAAGCAATTGAGGTACTTTTTTGATATAACTATTACTAGTGCAATTTGTAAAAGAGGGTCCTTGAAGAAAAAAAAGAAAAAAACTGCAATCCCTTTATTTTTTGATTTATTTTTTTCAACGATTGTTTTTGTGACGCTGATGTGTAATAATTACAAGTTTTTTTTTTGCACCTCTGTCGTGCCTAAAAGTGGTTTTAAGTGTTGCTATTTTGTATTTGGCTTGTCCATTCCTGTATGCTTGCGTAGAGTTACTTGTCTCTATTGCAAAAGTTTGCCCGGTTGCTAATACACTCTAAACTGCCATTAGTTTGATAGGTTTTTTTTGGTTGCCTGCAAAAATTTATATTTTTTGGTTGCTGTAAAATAATTGTTTTCTTCAGAATCCTGGATGCTGCTCGGTTTTTGACCGGAGTAAAATTTTGCATTTTTAGTGCTACCCACTTGAGGTAATCAGTTTTTATTTACATTTTGTTTTTTTTTTTAATTTTATGTATATTTGCAGGTTTTTTAAAAATAGATAATAGTTTTTTTGATTATCTAGCTTTTGTTACCTAATTGCAGCAATGGTCAAAAAAGGGTTTAAATCAAAAAGTTTGACCAACGGAGATCAACAGTTTATAAAAGAAAAAGAAATCCAAAGCAAAGCTAACATATAATTGTGTTTTATTTTAGAACCCTTTGCCCTCGAATTATAAAGTCTAGCACAACACAGGCAATACTACAGCACATTTGAAAAAATACATATAAAGATGTAATTTTAGTAAAAAATAGACTATAGCATCTGTAAAAATCTGATTTGCAATAATTAATTTAGTTTTATATAACGTATTTAATACCAAAAAACAATAATACATATGATCTTTATTTAATTTTTGTCTTATAACATTCCAACACTATATAAAATTATTCTTGCACTAATAACAAAAAAACATTCAAAATCATATATTAAACATAATTTAATAATAACTGAAGAACAGAAAGGTTGCAGAAAAAAATGTCAAAAATGTAAAAAACAATTAACAATACACAATGTTATACTGGAACAAACGTAGATACAACATCAAAAACTTTGACAGTGTTCCTTACAGTTGGCTTTTGAAAATACTTAATATATACTGCATTAACCCAATCATAATCAATTTTGTAAACATAGTATGCAACCATAGCTAACAAAAGTTTATTTAGTTTTAATCATCTCTTCTACATGAACAAAACACATTTTTCTTTTTTTAAAAGTACTAAACAGATATCAAACAATATTTAATAAGAATTTGGTATTAACAAATGCAAAGGCAATTGAAAAAAGTATCTGGATAAAAACGGATGAATTAAGAACTATATATGACAACAAAGTAGAATCAATAAAACAATGAGAATCTTATAAGAGATTCCTTTCTAAACCTCGGTGAAGGGAGGTCGGTTAACATACAGTTGTGTAGGTGATACGCGCTCAGTGCCTGTTTTTTCTTAGACCCAATTCTCTTGTCTTGATTAACCCCCCTAACTAACCTGGGTGGGTGAGTTTTTGTTTTTATTTTTTATTATTTTTTTGCTGGTAATTATATTAACATTAACACGGTGGACAAGGTTGATTCCAGAGGTCAAAATCGAGTAGTCATTTTTTCAAGAAATACGATCAAGCTAACAACTTTTTAAGTGGCAATTTTTTAAATATAAATAAATTAAAAGCATTTATTCCGTCACATCACATCGCATGCAAGGGCATTGTAGGCAGAGTTAATAAGGAATTTAAGGTAGAGGACATAAAAACGAACGCCAGCAATTCGTCGCAAACTGACATTTTAAAAGTGGAAAGACTAAATAAGAAAACTAAATCAGTTGACGGTTTGGGTTTTCAATATAAACCTTCAAATACTATTTTAGGCACATTCAGGGGACAAGTTCTCTCGTAAACTTTTTACTACAATCTTAATTGTAGGCCAGTTGAACTATTTGTGTCTAAAGAGATACAATGCTTTAACTGTCTGCGATATAGTCACACCTCTAAAATTTGTAGAAGAATCTCCAGGTGTCCGGCATGCACGGCTAATTATAAAATTGAAGTTTGTCCTACTAAAGATTTACCTGCCTGAATCTTCTGTAAAGGTAAACATTTTAGTAATGAAAATAAAACTTCCCTTGCAAACAGAATCTGCCCAGAATATATAAGACAATCTAAAAAAAGCCATGGCATTCCATGGTTATTCATTTCACAAAGCCAATATTTGCGGTGACATTTTGAGAGATGACAGCAAAATTTCCAAACAATAACTGTAAAATATTTCAACATATCAATAATGAAGAAGCCTGCCTCAATAGTTCCTATCAAAACGAATCCGGCGTATACTATGCTGCATCCAGAAGGAAGTAACAGTAAGATAGATAAAATGGATGAAAAGGCAGTGTGTAAGGAACTCGACCAGTGGATTGAACAGCTTAACGATTGCAAGCAACTCACAGAAAGTCAGGTCAAAACGCTCTGCGAAAAGGCAAAAGAAATCCTATCAAATGAATCAAATGTACAAGAAGTAAAATGTCCGGTGACGGTGTGCGGGGACGTGCACGGTCAGTTCCACGACTTAATGGAACTGTTCCGGATAGGCGGCCGCAGTCCGGACACAAACTACCTCTTCATGGGGGACTACGTCGATCGTGGTTATTACTCCGTTGAAACGGTGACGTTGCTGGTCGCCCTTAAAGTGCGATACAAGCAGAGGATCACGATATTGCGTGGCAACCACGAATCCCGCCAGATCACCCAGGTTTACGGCTTCTACGATGAATGTCTGAGGAAGTACGGCAACGCGAACGTCTGGAAGTTCTTCACCGACCTGTTCGACTACCTGCCGTTGACGGCGCTTGTCGATGGACAAATCTTCTGTTTGCACGGTGGCTTGAGTCCTAGCATCGACACTCTGGATCATATCCGTGCGTTGGATCGTTTACAAGAGGTACCTCATGAAGGACCAATGTGCGATCTCCTCTGGTCAGACCCGGATGACCGCGGAGGATGGGGCATCTCGCCACGTGGCGCCGGCTACACCTTCGGTCAAGACATTTCAGAAACATTTAACCATTCGAATGGACTCACACTCGTCTCCAGAGCCCATCAACTTGTCATGGAAGGGTACAATTGGTGTCACGATCGCAATGTAGTCACCATATTCAGCGCCCCTAACTATTGTTATCGCTGCGGCAACCAGGCCGCCATTATGGAACTAGATGATGCCCTTAAGTATTCATTCTTACAGTTTGATCCAGCTCCGAGACGCGGCGAGCCTCACGTGACCCGTAGAACTCCGGACTACTTCCTTTAAGGTGATCGGTCCATCGTAAAATTACAAAAAAAAAAGATCCCGCAATATCACAACTGCTTAGTTATTATAATATAAAAATATACTATACGTTTCTGTATATCGTATTTGAGAAACTTTATAGCAAAAAAAAAATAACAGTGTGAGTCGGTTTCATCATAACAACCCAAACAACACTTGGTTTGTGAATCGCATGAATTGATTACCAAACTTGGTCACTTAATTTAATTTTGTTTTAAATTATACTGTTCTTTTTTTGTCGTCATGTACTTCAGAAATATACATACAAATAAATTATTTTTAACAAATACAAACTCTACTCAGTTATCTAGGGTCTTCCCTTCTATCTTACCAAAAATAGAACCGCCTCGCACTCTTATTTTCCAAAATGGTGTCTAAACAGAAACCCCTCTTCCCAAATCGCCTACTTTCCAAAGACAAACGCTAAAATCAACTTAGCCAGCTTGTTGAGCAACATCTCTGATTTTAACTCGCCTCTGGTTCAATCCCCAAAACGTATAAAAGGATTCTTTAAATCCTCTCTCTCTCTCTCGCAAAATTTATAAAGCTTCCTGTTCTCAAACCAATTCTTCTGTTTCTGTGCCTTATACTCATTTAGCTTTCCTTATTGATAAACTAGATAATCTCTGTGACGCTAACTTTATACACAAATAAGTAGATACTCTTCAATACAACAATTCTTAGCTGTCAGTCCAGCATATAGCTCTGCACACATGAATAATCTTTTATCCAACTTTTACAATTTATCTGAATCTATCAATGGCTCACGGATCAATTCTGTTAATTAGCTGGAACACACAATCTGGCTGCAGTAAACAAGCAGATATGTGCCGCTTGGTTCAAGAACACCAAATTAATGCCCTAATAAACACTTATCTATTCCTTGCTTTAACTCCTTTCACAATAACAGAGATGATGGGTGGAGTTTCTTCCTTTTTCCATTAATCCCTCAGAACTAAATCTAAAATACCGCCCTTTAACGTCTCCTTTCATGTACAATTTGTAATCTCTATTGCTAATATCTCCTCTTTGTCGGGTTACTGCTCACCCAATCGATCTATTAATAGGAAGCAATGGCTAAACATCCTTAACTCCATTATCTTAATAGGTGATTTTAACGCTCACCACCCGGCTTGGGGACACCACAATCATAACCGCAATGGTTTAGAACTAGAAACTGCTATCGACCAGTTGGGGTTGGTAATCTTGAATGATGATTCTCCAACTAACATCTATAAAAATGTTATTGACTTGGTTATAGCATCCCCTAACATTGCGTTCAGATGCAATTCAACTACTCTTTAGGATACGTGCGGTAGCATTCACTATCCTATAGTTACAAAAATTAATAATGTCTTTACCCCTAGCTGAGACCGTAGATCTCCGCGGATAATAAATTCTAAAAAAAATGACTGGGACGTTTACAAAGAAGAACTCAACTCGTTAAACGTAAGTCAGCCATCTCCCGACTACTGTCAAGTAGTTAATTGGTTAGTCTCTTCTGCCATCAAAGCTTCTCCATCTCCTAAAAAACCACAATCAACACATACGCCGTGCCCGTAGTGAAACAAAAAATGATCCGATGCCGTTAATAAACGTTGTCGTTTCCAAAAAAAATATTTTTGTACAGGCAAAATAGCTCATCTGATAGCAGCAAGAAAGGCAATGGCGGAAGCCAAGAAACTTTTACTGCGCAAATAACGCGACTGTTTTAAGGCATTCTGAGGCAACCTTAGCCAGACTTTATCCTCTTCTTACATCTGGTCCACCATAAAACGTTTTTCTAAAACTTTCCGGTCTCGCTCTCTGCTGCATGAGGATAAAGACTGGAAAGAAGAGTTTTGTGTAAATTAACTTTTCCATCTACAGTACATCCCTCCATATTCTTTCCTATCAATTAACTTCCTCAAACTCCTCATTCTCTCACAAATCAAGTTTTATTACATAAAATTGTGCTAGCCAATGCAGGCAGAAAAGATTTTGATAACATTTCATACTCAATGATCCAACAATTGCCTATCAAAGGAGCTACGACAATGTCTGCATTGCGACGTTGAAGTCGATCATGATTAGTTTAAACCTCCCGCCCGCGTTTATCAATATAATTGTTAACCTGTGCGGCCTTAAAAAACTCTATATTTCTGGAACCAAAAACAACCTTAGAACATCTTTGCAAAACTTGCTTCAACTTACTATACTTTTTAATGTATACTTAATCAAATTAACCAACTCGACAATTCCGTCACTTAAGATCATCTTTTATGCGGACGACCTAGCTATATACTACTCTGGCTTTTTTCCTGACAGTATTTTAGGAATGGAAACCACAGCCCTACTTTCTGAACAAAATTTTGATTTGTCCCTAGAAAAGTGCAAATGTATGTTCTTCTCAGCGCGCACTTGGAATGTGATCCCAGTTGATTATGTTCCTATAATCAATGGAACTCCCATATCTCGCGTGGTTTCTTACAAATTTCTGGGAGTCATCTTCAACAAAAAGCTATCCTGGAATTTACACTTTAAGCATCTAGAATAGTCGTGTGCACAAGGATTTAACATGCTGCGTTGTGTCACGGGCACATATTGGGGTAGTAATCCTAAAATTCTCCTGATCTTTTACAAAGCCTTTATACGGTCTAAGTTAGATTTTGTCTCACATCTTTTTTTCCTTTTGTAGCCGGTCTGCTCTTGCTGTCTTAAATAAAATCCAAAATAAAGCAATTCGAATAAGCTTAGGTTACATGAACTCAACCCCTATTATTGTCATGGAGGTTGATTCTGGCATAATGCCTCTATCTATTTGTAGAAAATGTTTTGCCAAAAAGTATGTTTCAAAACTGGTTGCCATGGGCAGTGGTATGGCTTTGGAAGCCATTACCAGTGCCAGCTATTTTTTTTTGGAAAAAAACCGTTCTGGACATCTAAAAGACAGCCGCTTCTTATTTTTGCATATAATGAAGTTGCCCAATTCTCTAGAGTCATTAACAAAAATGATTTCTCTAAATTTTTTTATATTTCTCAGGAATCTTTTATCTCCGCTAAATTCTTCAGGTTTTTTTTTAAGGAGTTATTCACCAATTTACCTCCCCCGCAGGTTAATCAGGATTTTGAGATTTCAGTAACAAATACTAGCCACAATATATTGAAATCTATACAGACGGTTCAAAAACTAACCTTCCTCTGTTGGTATCCTACGGGGTACATATTCCCCAATTTAAAATAGAAAAATGTGGCAAACTTCCTGATCAATCTTCTGTATTTACTGCATAACTATACGCTATCTATAGAGCGCTAAACATAAGTTTAGATAAAAAATTAAAGAAATTCTTGATTGTTACGGATTTCAGAAGTTCTCTCAATGCTATATGCACTCAAGCGCATAACATCAACAGCAACTGCTGGGCATCTAATATTAAAGTGGTTCTGGGTAACCTTTCCAAAATAAAGTCTATAGTAGAACTATGTTAGGTACCCAGCCACATAGGCATTGTCGGAAATGAACGTGCTGATTTATTAGCGAACAGAGGTCACCAAAGTCGGTGTAATGATTTATCTATCAATTACACCGACTTTTTTGAAAGCTTTAAAAACCAAGCAAAAAATACGTGGCAAGATCAGTTCTCGTCCATCTCCCAAACAAAAAAAAAAGAATTACTATGATCAAGTTAACAGTAAAATCAACCTGAACCCCTGTTCAATGAGTTACTTTTCCACAAAAAAATAGATGTCAGTTTGCTTAGCAGATTAAGATCCGGTCACTGTCTGTCTTCTTGGCACCTTTTCAGGAAAAACATCATTAACAACCTACTTTGTGTATGTGGTGAAGTGGGAACACTTGACCACATTCTATTGCGATGTGACCGAATAAGTGCTCAATCTACCGCTCTAATTAATAATTTGACTTTATGTGGTATCGAACTTCCCACCAATGCCGACCTACTAATATTCTCAAATAACGCTAATGTCTATTCTTCGCTTTTACTCCGTTTATAGTTTTTTTAATTCTGTTCACGTTAATTTAAAGTTTATTAACTTTCTTTAACTCGCCCCTCAATCATCAATAATGACTAACATATTCCGACCGAGGCCTCTCCCCTGTGTTGTGACAGAGTCGCTGGGGCTCCGGCTCAAGAAGAGTTCATTATTTTTTTTCCTATGTATACCTTTTCCAAACGTACGTGCCAAGTGAGAGACAGTGCAACTTCACGTCACAACGAAGCTGCAACTGCGCAAAACAAGTTATAAGTTTCTTGGGTTTAAACAAACAACTGAACTTGACCATACCCATTTAAAAACTTAGTGAAAAGTATTTGTCAACATTTAAACTGCTTGTAAAATGAATCTTAAATTCTAAAAGTCCAACTAAAAGCTAAAGACTTTGCAATAAAGATGACAAGACCAATCCTAACAAAACATAGAATGCATAGAAGGAATTAATATACCAAAAACAAAAGCAGGTAGAAGTTTACAGATATACAAAGTCTGCATAGCAAGCAAATCTTAAATTTAAGAATTTATTTTTATCTTAAGAATGATAGTTAACTACATCAAGCAATAGTAAAAGCTATATTCCTTTTTTACTTAATAATACCAAATTCAAGCAAGATGACCCTAAAAGTGCAACATTCAAACACCTAGATGTAGAGCAGTTATTTCCATAGAGTAGAGGTTTTATACCAGCAATTCAAAATAAAATTATTTGCACAAATAATAATAAAAAATATATAATAAAAACCCAAACATTTTAAACAAAAAGTGTAGAAAATACAACACCAAGTGAGAAACAATCAACAATACTTGCTTCTACGCAATATACAGACAGACATAGTGCCGCATCTAAAATTCTGCACTAAGAATTAGCAATAAAATACAACTTAGTTGCAAAAAAAAATAATATTACAAATACAATCCTCAATCAGTACTTGAAAATGTACAATGTATTTTATATTAGATTGTATTTTTATTGTATAGTTTTATTTTATTTTATTGCTATGCGATTATGATTATATTTCACAATTGAATACATGCAATACTTGTTTGAGCTAATAGAACAGTGCTACTACTTAAATATCTTTTTATTAAAAATTAAAATTAATTTTATAATATAAAAAAAATGTTATAATTAAAGTTTAATCATTTAATTAAATAACTTACATAATGCATAATTATTAATTATAAACGTTAAAATACAAACAACAAATTAATTATAAATTTATCACAAATTGTACTTAGTTAAAATCTAACATCCAACATAATTAAATTTAATTGAATTGATTTCAGAAAAACATGAATAGAAACCGCCATAAGTAAAATTATTTATAATGAAACATTTACGTGAATAATAATCAGCCTAATTCCCTCATCGGCCCTTATCCACGCCACAACTTTTCCTAATTGATTATTAACATAGGTTTTTCAGATTGAAAGCTTACTCTTTAACTTTTCCGACCTATATTTAATTATACTGTTTTGTGTGTATTAGCATAATGGCATGCAATTTTTAATTAATGAATTAACCCGCACCTTTACATACAATCCTATTAATTCTCAACAGTTTTGCGCCGGCTTATTACCATATGAAATTGTCCGATACAATCGAGTCGAGCCAATTATTAATATAAGATTTTGCAATGATAGTAGTTATTTTGTTTACGAATTCAACTAGATAAACGTATGATTGTGTTAATTAAATTTAATTATAAATTTACTGTTAGTTTTTTAGATCAAAATTTTTGTATTAGCAACATTGAGCTAATAATGGAACTAATCTTGTAATATTAGCAAGCAACATGTTCATAACAATTGTATCAAATGAAAATAATATTGCCTGCGGTCTGAAACGAAATAGATATTCTGGCAAAATGTAATAGCAATCAAAGAGGTCCAGCTTTTTTGTTAACAACTGGGCTTCTGGGCATTTGGGACACATATTCAAACAATTACTTTGCAATATATACTTTTTATCTATGTAATGAACAGTTTGCTTGAATAATTAATTAATTAAATTATGTAATGTATTATTAATTGATATTACAAAAACAACTATGTAGACATACTGGATTTAAAATAGAATTAATTAATTTGAAAATGACAACATTACTACTTGTATCTCAAAAACAAACTTTAAAGTTTCAACAAATGACTGCGACTGTATAATAATAATGATTATAAACCGTTAAATTGACTAATACATGTTTAAAAGCTATTTAATTTATATTTTATACGTTAATTACACATCATGGACTTTGTTTACTTAAATATAATAAAACAGCAATAAAAAGTAAGCTATACATGGCAATTCCAAATATAATTTTCTATAAAAAAATTTTAAATTAAACGATTAAACATATGTTCAAAACGACACAGTTACCAAAATATTAAATAATCTTATCTAGTTGCATTTAATATTTGCCATTATATTAGCCCTCCAATTTCTAAACTCTAAATTGTTTACATTTTTTTTAATTTAAGTGTCCTTAAATGTGTTTGCAACTTCTACTAACAACGATGACAAAATAGATAATCAGTAATAAGTTTTTCTTTTCAGCGTGGGGTCTTAAGACTAAAATCCTCTTCTGGTTCAGTGTAGATTAGTAATCTGGCCAGTGGTTTGGAATCCACTCAAAACTGTAGATATATCTGTAATTTAAGTTGCCAGCATTGCGGTAGAAGAAACGACTAATGCACCAGCAGTGCCATGTATACGGCTAAAACAAATAAGTTTTATTTTATTTTGTTATTTTTTTTTTTAAATAAAGCAAACAAGATTGATAATCTTTAATTTGATGCTGTCACCTTTTTATATAAAACCATAAAATTTCTTTTCAGCAAATTTACTTTAAATGATTGATTCAATTTGTTTCTACTTAATAATAAAATTTCATTTTTTGTTTGTTTTATTTTTAATTGCTTTTTATAATAATAATAATTTATTAAAATTACACAAGTCAATACATATAGTTTCAAGTTAATAAATACAAATTGAAAACGTTGAAACATTATGCAACGATAAAAGTTAACAAAGAAAATAACATATAATATAACTATATTTAATTAGACAAAGATTAGTTATAATATAATATTGCAACAGAAAAACAATAAAGTTGAAATAAATAAAATTAGATTATCATAATCATTAATAATATAAAGTGCTTTTCCAATCAAATAATTCTTAATTAAAATTAAGAAAATAAATATAAGGTAAATTTGTGATATGTTAAAGAATCAAAGATTAATTTAATATACGTATTAAAAAACTATACAATGCATAATAAGGATTGCACATAGAAGTTTTACTTCCACGCACTCTTTCAAACAACGGATATATCCAGCCATAACTTGTTTAAGCATATCCTGGGAATTAACTTCAATTTCTTGTTGGATGCGTCTTTTAAACTGCTGTAGATTTTTAGTCCTGCTCATTAACATTTTTTTTTAATAATCTCAAAAGAAGAATTTAAGAACAGTTATGTAAGAGATATTGCAGGCAACCACATATCACCAATTAAAAAATAAGATTCCCATACTTCATCGCCTTGTTAGAAAAAATAGTTTTTTTTTTGTTGCGGTATAAAAAATGTCTAGAATGTATATGTAATGTTCAGAATTGACTGTAACGGTTTCATCATGTTTTTTAAAAGAATATAGTTTGATGATTCTTGATGATGATATATCACACCAAAAGTTCTCATAAATTTAACATGGGTTTTAACCGCCCGGGTGGTGTAGTGGTTAGCGTACTCGACCAGGGGTCTTGGGTTCGAGCCTCAAGCCCCCCATCTGGAGAGTCAGTTTTTCTGGTTAAGAAAAAATGTGTTGTGATGAGTACGCCTTCTTTCAGATAAGAAGAAAAAATTTAGTAGGTCTCGTGTACTGCCTTGATGTTGCGTGCACGATAAAAAACCCAATAATTTATGTTAAAATTTTTGAATTTGCGGCAAGATTTTTAGATGTAGTAGTCTTAACCTCTGGCATCGGTGATTAGACTTGGCATCAAAAATAGACCAACTTTAAATAATTATATTAAAAAAAAAAACATGAGTTTTCTATAGCCCCAATAGAAAAAATTGCGCTTATTGGCCATCCCGTGTAAAATAAAGTGAGATTTGTCACTCATGACAATTTGTTGTGCAATTTCTTTCATTCCAAAAAACTCTGTTTAAGCTCAATTTGACACTGTTTACCTACTGCCATTTTTTACGAATAGAATTTTATACTGAGCAAAATTATTTGGGTACCAATTGCTGATAAACTTAAGACCACATTTTTTTTTTGACTTACCAGTTGTTCAATTTCAAAGTTACAAGCAAATCTTCTTTATTATTTTTCCACTTACGCAACCAACACAAACCTACATTGTGAGCCGGAACCTTACACACATTTTATTAACAACAAAATATCAGTTACAATTTAACCATTTATAATAGCATTTTTAATACAATAAAATGCTTTGCAATTGATAATAATATATTTTTTATTGCATTTTAAAAATGAACAAATTGCTTTGGCTCTTACTGTAGAAACAAAAAAAGTCATTATCCTTAGCGTTTAAAAATGTTGGCTCTCCTTTTAAAAGGAAAACTTCTGTTTACAAATAGCAAAATGACCACATGCCAATAAACCATAAGTCAGATGTAATGAATTGATAAAAAGCAAAATAAGTTA
This sequence comes from Tachinus rufipes, assembly GCA_963932245.1. Lineage (NCBI taxonomy): Eukaryota > Metazoa > Arthropoda > Insecta > Coleoptera > Staphylinidae > Tachinus > Tachinus rufipes. The sequence goes on from OZ010744.1 coordinate 76,099,764, forward strand.
TTTTTATTACAAAAATGTATTACAAAAACTGAAAGTTGTTGCTATACAATTGTTTTGCTAATGCATCTCTATGCAATGTCTATTTTAAGTCCAAATTATTACATAAACCAAGAAATTTTACATTGTTGCAAGAATCTTGATAACTTTGTAGCAAAATTTACCGATTTTTGTTGATTTGTTATTGTTGCAAAATAACCTCTTTGCAACAATTTTTGCAGTACCGTGTCCATACTTTGTTTGTATTGTTATCTTTTTTAACAAATTTTTGTTTTTTGATAATTTTTTGTTAATTAAAAAGTCACTTTTCCGTAACTAAAGAAGATGGGTATAATATTTTGTAGTAACTGATATTATATTATAGAAAACACTAGCAAAACATCACTTTATTAATATAATTAACACCTTAAAAAAATTAAAAACGCATTAATAATTTTAATGGAATACAACACATACAAAGAAACACAAGTAAATTTAAAGGTTGGCTAGTACAGGGTGATTCAAAGGAACCAGATGTTCTGTAAACGCGCAGTACACAGCAAGTATAGTTTGAGAAACCGGTTTAGTGTCATTCAACTCCGCAGCTTATGCCATTTCAGTCATGGCGCAGTGGAATGTGCAACATCGTATGTTTGTGTACAATAATTATGTTAAAAGTGTCCAGATTTAACTTTTTATACGGCAGTACTTTTTTATAATAAATTTTATGTTTTTATATTAAATATTGTTAATTTACCTAATATAAAACTAAAAAGTATTAAACATTTAATTTTTGTAACATTTATACGTTAGTGAATTTAGGGTGGTTAATATACTAACCACTAACTATTTAGATAGACGGTACGATTGTGTGTTTGGTAGTTATTATAATAACTTCAAAATTTCAAAATTTTAAAATTATTTATAAACTAGAACAAAATATTGTAAGCATAATTCTACTTCATCACATGTTTGTTATAAAAAAAGTACTACAATATGCACAACTATTATATGTTCTTTCAATTGGTAAGTGTTTGTCCACATTAACTTTGCAAACAAAGTCATCTAAGATATACACTGTACGTTCTTTTTGTTTCTTCATTTTATTTTTTGTAATAGCTGTAATAGGCCCTTTTTGTTTGCGCCCATTGTAATGTCCGATAAGCTGATTAGCTAGAACATTTCGGAATTTCAAATAGGACATAGCTTTTTTTTTATTTTCTTGTTTTACAAATTTTTTATAACATACGTATGAATTACCTATGGCTGAAAAAATAGTAAAATAATTTTACCCACCAGCGTCTGGATTTCCAACTTGTGATAAGAAATCATTGTTTGATCAAATAAGTTGGCTCCACCCATGTGAATGTTGTAATCGGCAATTGAATGGGGTCTAAGTCATCTTAACTTGTTTCAATTTTATTTGTGCGCAAAACATTTACATTTTTTGAGGCATCATGCGTTTTTTCACTGATAATTCTCCACGCATTGCAAAATCTGAACCACCAAATTTTAATGATTTTTTTGATGCTAAATCATCTTTTAGAAAGTGTTGTTCCTGAATGTTCTACAAGTAATTTTTTTCAGTAACTCTGTTGCTAAATCTGATGCTGTAAAAAAGTTATCATAATATATGGGCAATTCCATTTCAAACGGACCAGAGCTAGGGGGGGATGCGTTGAAAAACTTGCTTATGTATTTTTTTTTAGTTTCTATAACTTATTAGTAGTCTTTTGATCGATATATGAGAGTATGAAACCCATAAAAAAAAATTCTACGATTTTTTTTAATTTTTATGTCGTTTTTTAACTTAATTGCATTTTTTGTTTAAAAACCGCAATTTTAACTCAAAGAAATAAATTTACTAATGAAATCAACCAGAAATTTTTTGTAGATTCTAAATCTGGCACCATTTCAAGTCTATACCTTGTCTATAAGCCGCAAAAGCCATAAAACCATGTTTTTGTTCTTAGTGGGCTGTGCAAAAAGAAGCATTTTTTATTTTTTATTTAACCGCCATAGTTGACGTATTTTGATGTAAATTAATTGGAAAATATAAATTTGTTCTGTGTATTTGGATTTTAAGCGTCTAAAACTCAAAAAATCTGCAAAGTAGGCCTATTCTTCAACATAAACTCTTACAAATGCACGTTTAGCCGCGCTCAGAGGAACAATACACCAAATATTATTAAAAATTTGAATTCTGGGGACAATTTTACATAAAAAATGTCAGTGTTGTACTCATCGTCTATAGAAAAGTCCACCTAGAAAAAAATGTTTACAAAAATTTTAAGCAAAAAATGCGTTAAAAATTAATTATTTTTTTTTTATATTTACAAAAAATATTATAAACTCATTAGGGTGTGGTTTAAATTTTTTTTATAACAAATTTTAACAATCGACAGGCAGATTTATGTTTGAATGCCAAAAATAATAATATTTTTAAATTTTTGCGCCGATAGATCGAGTCTAAATTTGTGCCGCAGGCGCAAAAACTATCAAACAAAGAGTAAAATGGCCGAAAATTGGTTCAAGCGACAAAAAATGTCTTTGTTAAATTTCTGAAATAAACTTAAAAAAATATAATCCAAATAATCTTTAAAAAAAAATTGAAAAAAAAAATTTTAAGTAAATTTTGAACAAATTTTTTTTTCTAGGTGGGTTTTTCTTTGCCAGATAAGCACGACACTGCCTATTTTCTATGTAGAATTGTTTGCAAAACTAAATTTTTTAATAGTATTTGGTTTATAGTTTCTCTGGAAACTGTTAAATGTGCATTTGTAAAAGTTTAGGTTGAAAAATAGACTTATTTTTGCAGTTTTTTCGAGTTTTAGACGTTTAAAACCCAAATACACAAAACAAATTTATATTTTCTAATTAATTTACATCAAAACATGTCAACTTTAGCGGTTAAAAAAAAAAATAAAAAATGCTCCTTTTTGCCCAGCCCATTGAGAACAAAAACATGGTTTTATGGCTTTTGCGGCTTATAGACAGGGTATAAACTTGAAATGGCGCCAGATTTAGATTCTACAAAAAATTTCTGATTGATTTCATTAGTAAATTTATTTCTTTGAGTTAAAATTGCGGTTTTTAAACAAAAAATGCAATTAAGTTAAAAAACGTCAAAAAAACTTTAAAAAAACGTTGAATTTATTTTTATGGGTTTTATACCCTCATATACCGATCAAAGGACTACTAATAAGTTATAAAAACTAAAAAAAAATACATAAGCAAGTTTCTCAATGCACCCCCTCCCCCCAGCTCTGGTCCGTTTGAAATGGAATTGCCCATATACAATATTCTTTGTTTGTATATGGTTGGAAAAGATATGTCACAATTACTTCACTTAATAATCCGTCTGCAGCACTAGAAATTTTCCTTGGTATACTTGGAATCTTAGCATGCAACCAGTTTTGGAAAATGCTATTAGCCAAATTTTAAATCCTTTTTTGGTGGGTTTTATTGGCATGTATTGTTTCAGATTAGACCTACTTTTGAAACCCACCACACTTTCATTAACAGCCATGTGCCCATGATGGGTCAAATAAAATTAGAAATTTCTTTTTTCAATAATCTAAAAACAGGACTTATATTATAAAGTCTAAATTGTTAGATCTTCTAGCCGGCATATTATCATTGTCATTTACGTGTAAATATCTCAATATAAATAAAAATTGTTTTATCGTCATTACATCTTCATCTTCATTCTTTTTTCCGAAAAATTGTCATCCAATGACCAATAATGACAAATACTCGGTAGAAAATAAAATCCCATAATTATTAGAATTCCAAAAAATGCTTTCAGTTCATTTATATTCATTATTAAATTATGCCTATTTTGATTATCGTATTTATTAGATTCATTGCATATTAGTTTTAAAAAATCAACACTAAGAAAATTGTCAAAAATTTACACTAGTGATATCGGATTTCTAATTTATTAAACTTTTTTCAAAATTTATAAGACGTATTCTCATGTGAATTAGCATTTTCTTTATCTTCTTCCTAATTGTTTATTCAGGGTCTGCAACAGAGTCGTCAAAGTTGCTGGAGTTATCACCGTCGCAATCTATGCTATTTTATATTATTATACTACAAAACTATGATAATTGATTTAAATAAAATTGTAAACAATTATATAAAATAAATAATTAACTTTGAGGTTACAAGTTTCTCATGCACCAAGTTGATAAAAATTACTTCATTTACAGAATATTCGTTATTATTTTCAACAGTATTTTATTAATATTTTATGTTAATCATATAAAATACTAAACTGAATAAATAACTTATTTAATTCGTTGTTTTACACCACAAAAACACCTTATCCAGCAAAATTATGACATCGTGTACAGATGGTGGCAATGTATAAAACCACTTTCTAAATTAATGACGCTAAATTCAAAAACTGGCTTGCGAAACGCCCACTAAGTGCATAGGCATGTATTAAAACAAACAGAAACTATTATTGCGTGAAGTTATGTATAAATTTCAAATTTAGAATGCCTGAAAAACGTGATTTCTTATACGACCACTAACCTATAAAGGTTAAAATTCCATCTTTATCATCTCTCTTTATCTCTCGGTCCGGCCCGATACAAGTAGACACGGCCCGGCTCGGTCCAAAGCCCAACCCGGTACAAGCCCGGTCCGTTTTAAACGTGATTTTGTTTGTTGTTAACAACAATTCAATACACAATAATATTCCTAATTTGTCTTTTTTTATTTTAAACTTAGTGAGGAGTTGGTCTCAACAAGTGGCTCTTGAGAGAAACTAACGCATGGCAATTCCTTTTGGTTTCTTCTCTTCGTAAGTCTTGCTGTTAATTTGTCCTAGTCATTGTCACTAATGTGGTACTAGTTTGAAGTGGGCTGGTTTTGGCCTTGCAAAATTTACGCAATCGGCTGCTTCAACACATGCTGTCCTTGACCCATCTCTCCTTATACAATATTTTTTTTGCTCAACTTCCTACACTGGCATTCTCCTCTCCTTCTTATCATTTTTGTGTTATTCAGCCTAAATATTTGGATTGTTCTTAGGTATCTTCTTTGTTTTTCTATATCTTTATTAATTTCTTCCTTGTCGGATCCTCATTCTTTCATAAATATTTTGTGCAGCTCCATTAAATGCATCCCTTTTGATAGTCCTACATTTGCCAGTTTAACTTCCAGAGAGATTCTTGAATCTCTATTTGGGATTAGTTCTTTGTGTCCCCTGGTTGCCAGATATACTCTGACCATTTCGAAAATTGCATTTTCTGTCAACCTCGACATGGCGTATCTTCCGATTGGAAATTGTTTAGTCAATTCTGTCAACTTATTTTCCTTAAGCAGTTCTTTTCTTTTTCTTTTTATTTCTGCAATTTCTGTTGGTACTAATGTTTTAGTATATGTTCTTTTCTTGTCTCTCTGCTCACCTTCCATTGCTTGACAGGCATAGTTGTTTTGACTTTCTTTGTTTCTTAATTCATTATTACTTTTTTCCATATTCTTTTGCTTCCATTTAGCTTCTTGCTCCTCCTTCCTTTGTTTTCTGTGGCTTGTGTGTTTTCTTCCATTTTAGTTTACCAAAATTTCAAAGCTTTAAACTCCTCTATCTTTTTCTTCAGTACTGTAGTTTGCATAGTTTTTTAGTGCTCTCTATTTGTTTTCGTCACTCAGGCATATTTTAATAATTTTAGATTTGTTTATTTTGTTTTCTAATACCTTTTCTAGCGTTTTCTTATCTTCCTCTTTATTTGTCTAAACTCCAGTTATTTTACCCGGCTTTAAATAAATTGTTTTTTAGTACATAAAACTTTACCTGAAATCTCAATGTGAAAATTATGGAGTATCAAATATGGATAACAAAACATAAAAACCATTAACTATTAAAAAAAATTAATAACGTACACATGTTTAAAATTTAAATAAATGAACAGAATGTAATTGTTTTTATACTAAAAATTTCGGACTTCCATCAGATAGTCAAAAAGTTAGGTAAACGTAACTAACAAAAACGTTTACAATTTGCAGAAAATATAAAATGAAACTCAGTTCTACTTAAACAGTTACAAACAGAACGGTTAATAAACCAAACGGCCAATATTGGGCCATGAATAATTTACAAGTAATGTGGTGTAAGTAGCTCTTATTTTTTTTTTAACATGGCTACCTACATAGCAAGGGCTTTAATGAAAGTTTTTAGTGAAATTTTTTATAAACAAATTATTTAACATTTTGGCAATGTGCTCTTTCTATCTCGTTCTCTTGACATATTGACGTGTAATTTTGTATTGTAAGGTTTTCTAAAATACCATGTCTATGAAAATAAACTCCAAACATTGAAAGAGTGGAAAGATGTCATTTGTCGTAAATTGCAAAGAATTGATCAGCAAATTTAAGCTTGCATTCGAGAAAAGAGGTCGTCATTTAAATGATGATATTTGTTGCACTTATTTAAACAATATGGCATTCTGTAACAAAGATTTCAATGTCAATAAAAAAAAATTATGTAAAATTCCTCTAAACTACCCTGTATAATAAATACTAAGAAAAGAATTAAGTAATACGGTAATATCTCAAAAATGCTTTAAGAAATGTTGAGTAGTGACAGACCGACAAAGACTCATTGGCTCACGATAAACCTAAGAATGCAGTTTATGACAACCAAAGTAATAAAATCGATGCTAATTATGTTGAAATACAAAAAAAAACACGTCAGATACGGATCAGAAAATTCTAAACAACAAATGTTTGAAAAAATTTAGTAGACCAGTCTTTAGTAGTAAAGATAAAAATTATCAAATTAAAGCTTCCTGCAGTCAATCGTAACTTGCGCAAAATAAAAGAGCTTTTGCAAATATGTAATTTTTTTATATTGATATCATAAATTTGATGTGTTTTACACTAATAAATATTTGGTATTGGTAGCTAATAAATATAGCCATGTTACTTACACCAGACCAACTAATTATGTTGAAATAATAGCACTTTTGGGTCTATTGATTTTGGCTGGTGTAAAAAAAACATTTGAACGCCAAAGATCTTTTTAAAACCAACGGTACAACTCCAGATATTTTTGTGGAACAATGTTGTTACAGCGTTTTTGTATACTGGCTTGCATTATACAAATTTTAAAAAAATAAAATGTTGTTCAAAAAAATTGTTACAAATTATAAGCAAAACTACAGTTTATCACAACAAGTTACAGTTCACAAAAAACTTGATGCATTTTGTGGTTGCTGTGGCTTCTAGCAGTATATGCCGCTAAAAACAAATAAGTACAAAATAAAAATGTGCAAGGAAAAATGTTTTATACATACAACCTAAAAGTTTATGTTGGAAATTAACCAGATAAGCAGTTTTTACAAAATAATAGCGCCAGAGCAGTTGGTAAACAATTATGTAAACTAATATAATGTCACAATGAACAGATAGTTTACCAGCATTAAATTATCAAAAAAACTTTTACCGAAATTTGCACAGAAAAATAATTGACTAACCGGTTTTAGTATGTTTGGATTTGGTCAAAATTGCATACAAAAAAAATCAAAACTGACTTGTTAATTTTATGATGACGATAAAATTGATGTCACAACAAGCAAACCTAAAATAATTATTGATTACAATAAAACAAAATTTGGAATCAATGTTGTGAATCAACTGCCTGCTAACTATAATTGTGCAAGAGCCACAAAAAAATGGAAAATTGCCGTATTTTATAGTTTATTGAATATATCAAAAATAAACGCTTAAGTGATATACACCGCCAATACTACAAAATAAAAAAAATTGAGACAAAATGTCCTTCAGAATTTAGCATTTAGATTGAGACATGGTCATCTGAGAGTACGTGTCCCTTTAACTATTTGCCGAGATCATTGCGTCTAAAAATTTGTGAAAAATGTGCTATAGAACCACTGAAAGAAACAAGTAAATAAAAAAGAAACTTGCTAGGAAGGTGCTTTGCGACTCTAAAAAAATTAAAAAATCAAAATATCCCATATTTGTGCTGCTAAAAGCCGCGGGCTGCTAAAGCCAGTTTTTAGTCTTTGATACACTATATACTATAGCAATTCACAATAATCTTTGCAGTTTTTTAATATTCTGCTAAAAACAAAACGATTAGCTTTGGTTGCAAATAATTAAAATAACGGTGAGATAGCTTAGTAGCATTTAAAATTATCAACCTTTTTAAAACAAATTGACTTTTAGTGAAACAATGTAAAGTAACAGTAAAATATATATTGTGTAAATAATTAAACTATTTCAATGTTTTTATGGATAGAAACTTCCTAATTAGTATTATTTACGTGATGTACAGGAGAAAACATAAAAAAACTCAAATTTTAATTTATTGTCAAATGAAGTATTTTTATTGAACAATAACATTTGGAAATGACACATATAATTTACAAATATTTATAGACACATTTTTTAAAATATTACATTATAAGCTTTTTTATAGTAAACCAATAAATACTAAGTTATATAGTAAGATATATTTTATAGTCAATATTTAAAAATTGTTTAGTCAAAAATTTGTTTTATAGTTATTATTACATTGCTTTGTGCTATTTAAAGTCAATTTAATTCTTCATATGCATGTTTATATTTACTTCTATTTTGTCATAACAAATATCTTCTTAAATAAAAAATTTATAAAATATGGATTCAGTATATTCAGTCTGTAAATCATATATAAGTAATAATAATTCAAAGTAGAAAAAGTTTGAGTATCTATAATTCTATACTCAGATATATTAGAAAAAGTAACTTCTAAACAATTTATTATTTTTAGGGAAGTTGTTATCATATTATTTTAGAACTCAAATTATTGGCGAATTGATCCAGTTGTAAAATAAGAAAACTATGGAATGAGTAAATGTTCTGTAGTTAAAATTTATTATATAATAGTTTAAGAAATAACTATAAATAAGTTTTTCTTACATTATAATATAAATAATGGCTGTTGATACAACAATATAAATAATAAATTTGCAATTCATAAATTTAATTTATTGCGATGTACGATTAAGATAGAAAGTACTTATGACTGGCTAGTAGACTATTATTTCAAACATAATTTACATTGACAGATCACTATCGCTTACACAAATAGTTATATTTTATTATTTAAATTTGCTCAATTTTATTATTACTATAAATTATTAAATAATTAACAATATTTCTAATAAACTTTATAATTTGTTTGGTAAAAGATTAATAAATTTATTTGTTTTATATTTGTTGAAGAGAATGTGAATTAACGATTTTTCATAACAAGGAATCTCAAGCCTGGCACGTTTTTGTTCGTGTTAATGCAACATTAGCAGGAATTAAAATGTTCCAAGATGATTCACGATAACAAAAACATAATTTATTTGTTGCATTGAATGATTGCTAATTTCCATATTGTTCTATAAAAAATATTATGCAGTTAAATTAATAAGTTTGCAAAAAAATTAACCAACAAAACTTAAAATAAAAATTAAAGTATGTAATTACTAATATAATGTATTGTTGAATATTTCAAAGCAATAGATTCGTTTTAATAGAGATTTTATTGGCCGATTAGAGTAGATTCAAACATGTAGAAGGAAAAAGTAATTTATTTCATCTTTTCTGTTTATGTTTATAACTGACTTAGACCCGAAGTTTCCAATTTATCACCAAAAGGAATCTAAGTAATATACTTACAATCAGAGCCAGCAAAGGAAGCACATGCCCGGGGTGCTACGCTTTGTACCGCGCCAAAAGCTACTAGTGCTCAGATATAATAATATGTACATATTGTACTATACTTATTTTAAAACTGTAACACACAGTTTTTTATATTTACCATGATGACATAAAAATATAATATTATGGATATATCTAGATATATAAATTACATCATTTTTGTTGTTATAAAATTTATTAGCTTTAATTTGTCTTATATTTAGTAAATAATAATTAATAGACTTCAATAATTGTAGTTGTAGCATAAACCAAAAGTTTATATAAAAGTTTTTAAAATAACTACATACATTTATATCCTCCTTTCATCTAAAACAAATTACTATCAAAATGTTGACTTCAAAGCATACCAATAACAGAGTGCGTACACTGTACAGCGCTTTTGCGTTACGTAACTCGTTTTCATTTATTGTCTTCTTCAAATACATAAAACTATTTCATAAATAACAGTTTTCATCGGCGCAGGCAAAAATATAGTGTTATATAAGTAATAATAGAGTAATAAGTTGTATATTTGCATTTAATTCTATAAACTATTTAGATTTGTATCAAAACATACACATACATATTAAAAAAATACATTACAGAAGTACATTCTTTTATTTTACTATATTTTTTTTTAATAGTTTTTTAATTTAATTCAGAAAGTACTTAAGGTTTGTTTTTCTTTAACGTTCCTACAATAGACAAATTTGTTTTTCTTAATTTATCTAATAAATAATAATTAGTAAGCCAGTTATCAATTGTAATATAACAACTAAAATTATGAAAAAAAGTGTTTTAACTACATCAGTTGATTTATTGATAAGAGCATATGATCCTGTTGGTTGTTGTCCAGCATAGTGCAAATATTTATAGCCGTATTCTGAACATTTTTTACAGCAATGTTAATTTACATTTTGAACGTTTTGTAATAATTAAAAATCTCGATACCTGATTGGTAAAAAATCAAGTTCTACAGCAATGTTAGCTAACATTGATGTTAAAATATGTACAGAATAGACCCAATAAATACAATACTTTGATGGTTTTGAAAGGATATATCTAAACTGACATCTTCCCCGGAACGCTTCTAACTTTTCATCTATTGTCACGTTTATACTTAAGTATGATTTTTGACAATTACTTACAAACTGTTTAAAAATGTCTTTTATTGTTGATAATAAGTCAATTGGCTTTTTTTGTATGGTTTCTGAATCATCAAATCTCAAATAATGCATTATAATATGAAATATTTTCAAACTCATTTCTTTTCTTAATCTTGCAAATTGAAAAAAATTATTCAAGAAATAATTAATTGTAAAATAAATGTTTTAAAGTAACTATCATAAAAAAAAATTAAAAAATTTAAAAAATTTAAAAAACTTAAAAAATTTAAAAATGTAAAAGATTAATTAAAGAAAAGAATCTTAAAACATCTCAGTCTAAGAATGTGATAAATAATCCCGATATCAATCTAAAAAACGTCAAAAGTATTGCAACATAATTGCAGCTTACTCCAAAAAATAAAACAAACAAAATTCAAGCAGCATTATTATTTATTTTTTATATAAAAACCCGTCGTTGAAAATTAAAATAAAAATACTTCCTATATTACTGCTATTCCTGCAAAGTGTGTGAACAGTATAACTTTAGAAAACGTCCCCAACAGTGTATTGTCGCTAACGGCCATTATCTGAAAGACATTAGTTTTAAATTATAATAAAAATAATACAACTTTAGTTCAAAAATAAAACAAACATTTGTATACACCCCCGTTAATTTTAAGCAGTTAAAATTTCTCAATGCATTCTGCCACATCCTGTACTAATAAAACCCATATACTAAATACCTGTAAGTGGTTTGCAGTTAAAAAACTAGCATTCAATCAAAATATTGCGGCAAACATTACTTTTTTATTAAAAATAAATGCCGACAGCACCATTTTCTTAGAAATGCGGATAAATAATACTTTAAATTAACAGAAACATGGTAATATTTTTACAACAGAATTATGTACTTGTTTTTAATTTGCCAACTTGACAATAACCTGCCAAAAATTTGCGCAGAGTCTATTTTGCAACGTATCAGTCGAATTTAACTTAGGGTATTCTTGCACAAGGACATTCAGCAATAAGAATCCTCTTTTTAAGCTACGGCCTCAAACAATAAAAGTTTTATCAAACATGTGTTATAGAGAAGATTATAGAGATGCTAATGCTGCCTTTCGTATCTGTATTAGAAAGCCTGATGTGTGTTAAAAAAAAAACAATTCAACAAACCTTGTTCATAGTGATATTAATAGTAATAACATCAGACAAAATCAATTAAACACAATATTCTAAACTAAGTTCTAAAATAGAATAAATTACTACTGTTCACATATTATGTGTCATTTATGGCTATTTATTCACAAGATGCAAAGTAAAAAAAGTAACAGCAAACGAGAAAAAATGTTACAAATGCTGGAAAAAAGATCATTGCTGCTATGCATAAAATGCGGAAAAGAAGGAGACCAAGTTGCAAAATATAAACCGACGTTTGTAAGAGGAAGCTCAAAATTACATATTGACACTACCACGTGAGAAATGGCAAGTATATTGAATGAATAGACTGTGACAGAAAAATAATCACTAAGCTTACACAAACATATACAATACAATACAATAAAATACAATACAAACAACAACAAAAAAAAAACAGAAGTACACAAAAGAGGGTAGATAGAACGTAAAACAAATGAACAAAAAGAAATTAATAAAAGTCATAGAAACAACCAAATTGAAAGAAATCAAAAACAAAGAAATGAAATACAAAAGATACTCAGCAAACCGGCGCCTAAAGCAATTTTTTGTACAAAGAAATAAAAGAATCCAAGAAAAAAAAAAGAAAATAAAAAGGAACAATAAAGAAACTAAAATATGACAAAAAAATCATAAAAAAACCAATTAGAGATAACAAAAAAAGATAGTAGAAAAAATCGATAAAATCTATAGACTTCTTGGAGCAAGCCGTACAAAATTTATGATGAAGTCATAATTGAGAAATTGTTTCCTAAGGGAGAACCGGTAAAAAACCAGAAACAAACAAAAACAACAGTTATAACAACAGAATTAAATGAGATTATAAAAAAAGTCTGACAACAAATTACCAATTCCGGACAAAATATCATCTAAAATTGTTAAAACAGCTCTAGACGGTAACAAGGTAGTAATAACTCAAATAACCAACAAATGCCTGAAAAAAATAACTCTTCCAGAACGTTGGAAAAATGCTACTCAAGTACTGATTGAGAAGAAGAAAGAAGTAAAAAACCAACATCATACAAGCCAATATGATTAAATAAGACAACAGATAAAGTAATAAAAATTGTCATTGTACTGAAAATAAATCAAGATATATAAAAAAAATATAAAATAAAACAATACGGATTTACCAAAGGAAGAACAACCTTAAGAGCTATAAAAAAGTGAAAGCAAACAGCAAAACGCATAAAAAAAGCAACACTGTGTAATAATAGCGTTGAACATACATAACGCGTTTAACAGCGTATTATAGAAAGCAATTATAGAAGCGGCAAAAAAATAAAGCTCAAGAAAAAAAAAACAAGATCATAAGGCTATTTACAAGGTAGAAACCTAATGACCAAAAAGAAAAGATTCAATTTTATTAGAATGTTTTAGGATCTACACCGTAAAACTTTATTTATAACGAGCTACTTTAGAGAAGGTTTCCAAAAGGCATTTGCTAACGACAGCACTAGTAGCTAGAAACATAGAAATAAAGTTACTAAAAAAAGACTATGACTGGCAATACATATTATTTAGTTATAGATCAAAAGTAAGGGTTTAAAATTAGCAATACAAAAAACAGGCATGGTAATCGACTAAGAAGACTAATAAAAAAACAGGTAAGATACAAATAAAAAATTAAGTAATAACCATAAGAAAAAAATCAATTGCCTTGAAGGATAAAAAATTTAAAAAAACTAGTAAAAAAAGAAATCAATAAAAAAAAGAGAACCAACAATAAACTAATCCCAGAACTACAGAATAAACTTGAAACGTGCTATTATACAACACAAACATTAACTAAACACAAAGCTTTCAAAATTAAGCGAGAAAACATAGTGAATAATACACCAACCATTAAAAAATGCCAGAAAGATAAAAATAAATAAAGAGCGCTAAAAAATTGCAACAAGAGTACTAAAAAAGAAAATTGAAAGGTTTGACATTGAAAGAATATAAAAAAACAAAAAAAAAAAACATAAAATTAAAGTCATACAAAAGAAAAAAAAAACAATAAAAACAAACATAAAATAAAAATCATATAAAAAAAATAAGAAAAACAGAACAATTACGCATACCAAAAAAAAAAAAACATTTACAAAAACTACAACACCAAACAAAATTGCAGAGATAAAGACAAAAAAAAAGAAATGTTAAAAAAGCAAAATAACAGAAGTAACAAGCAAATACTAAATAGTAGATACGCTATCTTAATGTTAACAAATAATGCAACTTTTGAAATAGTAGTCAGAAAATACCTGGCAACAAAACAACAAAAAGAAGCAAACCCAAATAAAAATAAAAGAATATCACTTAAAGTAAAATTTAAAAATTTACAGCTGCCAAAAAGAATTCAACTAATAAAAATGCATAAACTATTTATAAAAAAAAAGAAATTCTATAAAGAAAAATTATAAAAAGATCTAAGAAAACTAAGAACGCATAAGAGGACAAACCTAATAATTAAAATAAATAGCACACGCATAGGAAAAAAAATGCAAAGCTGGATGCTAGTGCAGTTTAAAAGATACAAATAAGCAGACAAATAAAAGAATAAACAATAGGAAAAAAGAGAGCAATAACAACATTCGTGCGGCAGATGCTGCGTGAAAATCCGCAAGACAATAACCAGTTCACCTCAAACAAGTGCCAAATCGAGACTAGTTTGACAAAAACATTATAACAGAATTTGGGCAAAAAAGAAAACTAGTTATTTTTAAACTCATTTTACTATGTGAAACAAAATTTAAAAAAGTTATTTATTTATATTGAATTTGCTTATTTTAATATATTAACTGATTGTTAAATCGTTTATTTCGTAAAGGGGTTAACTAACATATTTGGTTATTTTGAGTTAGAAACGGTTTATAATAGTAAATTTTAAGATCTATCGTTTGGTGCATAAAGGAGTTAACTACGTGAGTTAATACCTTTATGCACTATACGCCACGTGTACGCCACTGAACAAAACTAACCAAGAAATGTCAAAAGCATAATTCATAACTTCAACATTCACACAACAGTTTAGTGTTTTTACGCCAGTTTTGTTAATAATTCCGCTCAAATAAAAATAATGAATAATAGTAGTAGTAGTGATGTTAGTGTGCAGTCATGTGGTAATAGTAAAAATTCAAGTAATGAAAAAGTTTCAAAGATAAAAAGAAAAAGAAGTGTAACAAATGTTAAACAGAACACACAAAACGTTATAAAGAAAGCAAGAGTTAAAGGCATAGCTTATAAAAGCTTAAAAAGAAAGGACATTCCAGAAAAAATAGAAAATGCTTGCCGGTAAACTGGTCTAAAACTTAACTATTATTTTAAACTAAATCTGTCCTGATCTCTTTTTCTAAGGTGCCCTATGAATGTTTCATCAAGTTAAATGAGTCTAGTAGAATAGCCGTATTTAGAACATTTTAATCTTTTAAAACCAAGGATGAACAGGACATCTATTTACAAACACTAATAGAGATGCATAAAGTAAATTGTAATTTGCTGCTGCTACAAGAAAGAGAAGTTGCTCATACTATCATTATATGCAACTAGATGGAAGAAAAGTGAAAGTATGTCAAAAGGCATTTATTAGTACGCATGGCATTAGCTTGAAAAAGCTAGCACGCATCAAGCTTTTGCTCTAGCAAAATGTAACACCTTGCAATAAGAGGAGCAAAAGTCAAAGAGGGAATGCAATACCTGAAGAACAAAATTTTATGATACGGGAGCATATAAAAAGTTTTAATATAAAGGAAACCCACTACTCCAACAATACGTATCACTACCTTGACGCATAACTTAATATCAAAATATTGTATATTCTGTTCAAGATTAGGCAACTACTCTCAAAAATTTGCTATAGCAATTATGTCAAATATTTTCACGACCATTTTAATTTACATTTTAGCCGACCTCAGACAAATACTTGCTGCAAATATAAAGAGGTAAACGTTAAAATAAAAAGTCCGTCACTTTTAGACAATGCCAAACGAGCTGCTGTTGCTGAATTATTAGTTCATAAAAAACGTGCTAAAAAATTCTTCAACTCATTAAAAGTATCCACAGATTTAGGTAAAAATAAGAAAAATTTAGCTGTGCTAACTTTTAATTACATGCAGAATGTCCATTTACCAAAAATTCCTGTTCAGGAGTTATTCTATTTGACTCAGCTGACTGTTAATACTTTTGGCATACATAACTGCAAGACTGGAAAAAGTTATTTTTATATCTATCATGAGGGTGTTGCTAACAAAAGACCTAATGCAAATTGTTCCTTTTTGTGGCATTACATACAAAATGAAATTCCCAAATCAGTGAGTGAATTGCGTCTGTATAGTGACAACTGTCCAGGACAAAACAAAAATTATACAATAATACGCATGTGCATGGCATTAATAGAAAATAAGAGATTGGCAAAGGAGGAGCAGTTCTTTCCTGTCAGGGGCCATTCTTTTCTACCCAATGATTTTGGAGTCATTAAAAAGAAGTTGAAGAAACACGATCGTATATTCTCTGTACATGAATATACTAAACTCATTATCAAATCTAGTAATCTTCTCAATTTTACTGTAAATGAAGTTGAAACCAAAGATGTATTCAATTTTAAATTTTGATGGCCAAAGTATTACAATAATAGTCAATATCTTTTATTTTTTTTATATTTTCCGTTTCAAAATATCAAAACATGATAGTACATAGTCTGGATGCTTTATTGCTGTAAAGTATGTTGATAGTTTTTTAAGTAATATTTTCTTGCTTAATATGCCAAAAACTACTAAAAAATTGATGATGCCAACGAAAGGAGCATATGTTTCAAAAGTGCCAATCTTAGTGACAAAAGTTGAGCATTTAAATAAAATGATCCCATACATTAAAAAATGTTATTTAAATTTTTATAATGCTAGACTAAACTGGCCTACAAAAGCAAAAAATATCAAACCGGCAGCTAATCGTAACGAAATAGAAGAAGCAGAATAAACATTATGTGTTAAGTTGAACCTGTAAGATTTTTTTAAACCTTAAATTTTTTTTTATTTTACAAGTTTAGCAAGACATTACATTGTATCCACCAAGTTTATTTCATAAAAGGGTTAGGAGCATTTTGTTTATTTTGGCATAACTTTTTTAACAAGAATTTTAAATTTTACAAACTAGAAAGTAAAAAATATAAACTTGCAATTTTGAAATTTTTGCAGAGTATTTTCATATATAAATATATTTCAAGTTTTAAACACTCAATTAACGTATTTGGGTTTTCTTATTAGTCCAGATAAATTAATGATAAAATATAAATAAACGTTTAAAGTTTTATTTTTTTACGTTTTTATTCAAATATGTTGTGAAATTTTTTGGTTTCTACATTTTTACTATCATTAAGAACAACATATTTTGTTTCTCTGTTCTTAGCACAAACTGATGCATCAGTATCAAATTCTTTGTTCTATACTTTTTCATAATTATCTTTTTTTGACAAAAAAAAAGTAGATTTTGTACTTTTTCAACATCTTTATAATTGTTTTAACTACATCTTTGTCTTAAGGTTACATTATACACTACATTAAATAAAATAATAAAAATAAAAAGTAACACTAATGGTCAGGTGTATCTTGTAGATACGTATTATCGTTTATCTATTGACATAATTAAATAATAATAAATGTATTTTACTAGGCGATTGTATCTGTGAGATACAAAACGACAATAATTTGAATGTACTTTCCACCGGTTAGCGGTACGGCAGAGAGAACATGTATGATTAACAGCGCTAACGAAAGCAACGACCCGAGCAGTCATGAGTTGTATGGGTATCCCCAACAAAGTGATACAGAGCGTAGCGTTTTTCCAAATGGATCCGTTACCTTATATATTCATCTACTAAACATACCATACACATGTCTTCTCTGTGGCTCGGTGTGTCCGACACTTCGATTGCCTACCCCAAAAGGGAACGGCGTGACTAGATATACATATACTTTCCACTGCTAAGTCATGTGCTGCACAGGTGGGAAGACTAATATAAAAATCTCTCTTACTAGGATTTATAGCAAAAAATATTAGCATAGGAAAAATAACACAATTTCCAAATGAACAAAATTAAAAAAGAATCTACGTACTTTAACGGTTTATGAGTTTTAATAAAAAAACGATATAACTACAAAACAAAATAAATAATTTATACTACGAAACCCGTTAATTGAAAAAATAGAAACGCTGTTTAATGCATTAAACTTTTCCAAAGCTATGCAGAACGAAAATTTTCAATAAAAGTTAATATGATATTTTTAACAAATTCAGAAAACGCTTTACAATAATTAATACGTTTTTCATTAAAAAAAATGTTTATAATTAAATATTTTTGATAATAATGTTATTTATATCACATTTTTATTTATTACAATAAATAAAACTATCAATGTATAACCGATTTAATAACGTTTAGAGGTATATAAAAATAACAATACAATGCAGTCCTAGTGAGTAATGTGTATGTGTTATTGTATAATTTATTCGCAGTCCCAGGTGAAAACTACCATCTGTGTAATCATAATTATATTACATGCATAGAACATATAACTAAGCTAAGCATGTTTCTGTAATTTCATTTCTTTCTACCGCATTTAATTTCTGCAAAAACTATTTCTTTTTGAAAATATTATACTGTGCGATTATGACAACATACAATAACATTTTTTATAATAATAAATCAATATAAAATATTAAACAAAAACTATGAAGTACTATTATTGTTTTAAAGTTGTATAAATAGAAATTTCTAATTAGATTTAGATTGATTATACTGATAATATTCGAACTATTTTGAACTTAATAGAGCATTACTGATTGGTTTATTTTACGGAATATTAATTAATGTGATGAATATGAACATCATTATAATTGAAATTACGCGCATAATTTTTGCAGCTTTAATGCAAATTTTTGTTCATTTCATGGTGAAAACACATGCTAGAAAATTTGATTATATAACCAGATCATCGATGCCAGATAATTACATAAATATACAAACAGTTATTACATAATAGTGTTTACATATATAAGTGTAGTAATTATAACAAATGAAAAGATTTGTATTTGAACTGTTTACAAATTACAAATATAAATCAGTGCAAAGCTATTACAATTTAATTTTAAAGTTAGTTAATTGACCTAACTTATATAATAGGGATCAATACAATTTAATTTATTTGTATTAACTGGAAAAATTAATAGAAATTCAATTTTTATACAATTGTAAAATTATTACATTTTATACTTTCTACACGTTTCAAAAGAAGATATAATAACACTATAGATATATAGATAACTGGATATCCTTTACTGATGCGTTTCTTTAGTAAAGCAAATAATTTTACTGCGGCCATTTTATTATTTTAAAGTTTTAAACATTTAAAAAATACATTGTACGTTTTTTATAGATAAAAAAAAACATTTAAATAATTCGGACAAAAATTGGTTAATTGAATCCAAAGTTAAGACCAAAAATGAGTTTTTAATAAACACTTGATATCTTTTAAATGGACATACAAACTTAAGCCAAACTTTTGGACAACATTAATACACGTATTACAGACGTTTTATTATCTTAGTCAAACTTAAAAAAAAAAAACTTTAAAATTTCTAAAAAAGGTAAACTTGCACAACTTTTTTACAATTAGTAGTACAAAAATTGGCAACAATCGTAAAACAGCACAATATATAAATCAAAGAAGTTTTTTATATGCACAGCATACTGAATTAAATTCTGCAGTATTACCAACTAAAATAAATTTTAAAAATTTATACATTATATGCATTACGTATATGGTAATAATGTTAAAATTCTGCAAAAAATTAAAGAAAATTGTTTTGTAAATAAAACAGTAGCGTGCAAAAAAACAAAAACTGTAATTTTGAAAATAAAATATTATTTTTTTTATACGCCACCGATTTACAAACCGATTTTCTTGAAACTATAAATAACCAATTCTTGTCCGGAACATTTTAATAGTTACTTTACAATGTTAATAGTACACAACGCATGTTTTAAATGTTTAAAAATCTAAAATATAATTTAGTTTGCGTCACTTTATAAACGGGTTGGGTATCCATGAATAATATCAGTTTCTATTTACAGATTTAACTTTTATTGAAAATAAAACAATAACATGTTTAAGAAATTAGAGATTTTACTTGATTGAATTTGAGTATAATTGTTCATAAAATGTATAATAGTTATTTTGATATTATGTAAATTAGCTCTCCGACCAGTGAGTTGCTAGGCACACTAGTTATGAGTGCATATCCTAAAACACTAGTGTATGTATCTCAGTCTGAGTAGAAAAGCAATTAACATAAAATTTATAAGTCTTGCGTTTATTATTTTTTTGTTTTTTTTTTTTAATTAATAAATTAATTTGTATTTTTTGTTGATTATTAAACTCAATTTTGTTAAAATTGTTCTATAAGTATTTGGAGTCAATTTAAAAATCTTATTATCAAGATTTGCCTTATTGTTTGTTGAATATAAACTAAATGCACTGGGTCAAATGCATTAATTGTTAGTATCTATTAATGATACATGTGGTATGAAACACTTATCTTTGGATCTAATCGTAAAGGAAATAGCATCTACTCCGGCAGGTTTTGCAGTAACCCATCCACACAGAAATTAACATGTTTCCGGAATTAAACTCATTGATAGGATTAGGAACAGATTAATTTAATTTATTATCTGTTATGCGCATTAATTTATTCATGTTCTACTATTAGTTCTGCAAGTTAATCAATACAAACCCTTTTATATATTTGTTTAATGTTTAATATAATTATACTTAAATTAATTAAAAATGATTAAAGCAAAAATATATAAATATTATTAACGTGTTAATTGCTGGAAATGTTTATAACAAAAAAAAATACAATATTTAAGTACTTGTACCCTGAGCTGGTTGTGTCAAAAACACAAAACATGTATTTGATAAATTATTGTTTTAAATTATTTTTTTTATATTTACGAGTTTTATAAAACAAATTTTTATTTGTGCGCTCAAGTAGTATACTATAGTATAAATATGGTATATTTAAAGTTTTCTATCAACTGATGTCTATGATTTTTTGTTTTTTACCAAACTTTAAAAACAAAATTGTACTAAATCTATTACCATACACGTAAAATTGATGGGTTAAATAGAAAAACAGCAAATAAGCTAAACTTTGTTCTTTTATATATGTAAAGTGTATTAAATAAAAACAATAAATAAATAAATAAATAAATTAAATAGCTGCATGACGATACTAAACAACGTATCATGATGACATATGTATAAACGCCAAGTAACAAATAGCATATTACAAATCAAGGTGGATTGCGTTTTATTGGAGCTGAGAGCTAATAGACATTAATATCAGTTATATCGCTTATTCAAGCTTTTGTATAATTAATATATCTATAATAGCCATATCACAAAATAGAAATTATTAGAAGGCATTTTATAAACTACGGCTATATTATAAAATTATGAATTGAATTTTGGCTAAGAGTTGAAGTATTTTTATAAAAGACACAAACTGCCCGTTACGTTTCTAAATGCAATAATTTTAACGTTATTTTAGATTCTGGTTGACGAAAAACTCGGCGCAACCTCAAACGCAAAAAGATCGTACGTTTTAGATTTTGGCTGGTTCATTACAGTCATTTTATAAGCATGTGTAATGTACATACAATTGTAGTGTTTATTAATTTGTATTAAATAAAAAACTTAATAAAATAATAAAAATGGAAAAATTTGTAAAATAAAGTGCAGTTGATAAAAAATTGTTTTATACTAAAATTGATGCAAACTTTGAGTTTGGATAGCATACAATATTTTCAAATTTATTACAAGTTATTTTCTTTGTTTCCAAGTGCCTCTTTCTTAAGTACAATTTGCTTCTTATTAGCAGTTTTCCTCTTTCGTTTTCTATTTTATACGTTTTTTCTTTTACCGTCCTTTTTTTCCAAACCCTTTTGGGTTTTTCTTGATACCATATGTCAGAATTTGGCATGAACTTTAACTTAATTTTTTATCAAATTGTTTCCGATTTATCATTTTTGAAGTTAAATTTTGTGTTTTCCTTGACAAGTTATCTCTAAGCATTCTTGACATCAATATTTGTAAAGACGTAAACATATTATGAATAGGAGTGTTTCTATAAGCTAACAATGCCATGTGAATATTTTCATTATTTTCTGTAGTTTTCTTGATTAGTTTTTTGATTGTTTGAATTGTACGTTCAGCAAGTCCATTCGATTGTTGATGATGTGGAGATGACATTATAAATTGAAAATTCCATTCTTCTGAAAATGTTCTATATTCAGTGCTATCAAATTGTTTGGCACTGTCTGAAACTACTATAATTGGTATGCTATGTTTAGCAAAATTTTCTTTCGTATGATTTGTGAGGTTCCGAGCAGTTGTATTAAGTAAATTTATTATTTTTTGGTATTTTGAATAGTAGTCTACCATTATCATAAATGTTTGACCTTCTATTTTATATAAGTCGATGCCAATTTTTTGCAATGGCATTTTTATGATTTCATGCGAAATCATTAGTTTTTTGTATTTGACACTGCATATTTGTTATACAATAAACACCTGTTTACTAGATTTTCAATATGTATATTTATGTTAGGCCAGTATACAGAGTTTCTAGCTCTTAAAATGCATTTATTAATCTCTAAATGACCTGCATGTATATCATTTAATACATTATTTCTCCAACTAGCTGAAATTATTCTTCGTTGTCCCATATACAATAATTTGTTATAAACTTCAGTTATTTCTGACCTTAATTTGAAGTAGGATTTAAGATTACTATCTATTTTATTTAAATTGTTAGGCCATCCATTTCTAATAAATTGCTTTATTTTATTTAGTTCCTCATCTTTCTATTCTTTCTATCAAACATACATGAGCTTCTATATCTAAGTTATTGTTAAATGTTTCCTTCATATTGGCTCTTGACAGTGTATCTGCAATTATAAGTTCTTTTCCCGGCTTAAATACAACATTCATTTTGTATTTTTGTAGTGATAATAACATTCTTTAAAAATTGGGATCAGAGGTTTGTGATCTGTCTCTACCATAACTTTACTTCCATAAACATATTGATAGAATTTGTTCATCCCAAAACATATTGCAAGTAATTCTCAATTTTGCTGAGTATCAGTCATTGCTTTTGCTGCGTATGCGCATGGTTTACCATCTTGCAGAAGAGTTGCTCCTAGACCCGCCTTTGACGCATCTACCGAAACAACTACCGGTTTATTTGAATCAAAGTATTTTAATTAAAGATATTGACAGATCATTGCTTTCAAATTATCAAATGCAACCTCTTGCGGTTTGTCCCAATAAAATATATTTTCTCCCTTAATTAGATCTTTGAGTGGTTTCGTTTTGTCTGATTTTCTATAAATTTCCCTACGTATGTAATTAGGCCTAAAAACCTCTGCACATCTTTTTTTTTATTTTCTGGTAGTGGCATGTTTTTTATTGCTTTTATTTTGTCTTCATCCACTCTTATGCCATTTTTACTGAATTTATATCTTAGATTTTTCACTTCCTCCACTCCTAATTTACATTTCTTTAAATTGAACTTAATATTGTTCTTTCTAGCTAATTCAAAAACCTTTCTCAATCTTTCATCATGTTTTTCTTTTGTTGCACCATGTACTAGTATATCATCAATATACACTTCAACAACCAGTTTATTGTTATTTTGGGGTTTTAGGTTTATTTTTGGTTTTTCTTTGTAATTAATACATAGGGTGTGAGAAATAACATTTTTAATATAACAAAACTATTTTTTTTTTAACTGTAAATGCGTACATTTTTCATCAATTATAGAGAAAAACTAAGAAATGTTCTTGGGGTTTCAATCTGCGATGGAATTGATGATCATTTGTGTACTTTGCGGTTTTTTGAAGTTTCATCTTTGTTTGTGTGTGTGGTTTGGTGGAGAGCTGTGGATGGTGTCATACGAGCATTAGTCTAAATTAGTCTAAATTAACTTAATTATTTTATATTGTACATTTTGTAAATGACTTAAATCTGTAATTAGAATATTTTTCGTTGGTTAAATAAATAAATAAATAATTAACACCTGGTACTTGAAACATGTTTTTAAATGTTTCTTGAAAAACTTCACTTGCTGTTTTAATTCCGAATGACAGTCTTAAGAATTTGAATCTGCCAAAATTCGTTCCAAAAGTACATAAGTTAGATGAGTATTTATCTAAAATATATTCTAAAATCCACTAGCGTCAAGAATACTAAACATTGTGAAATTGTTTAAACTAGAAGTAATTTCATCAATATTAGGCAATTTAAACTTCCTTGATATTATTACTTTGTTTAAGTCCTTAAGATTTAAACACAAACGTATTGATCCATCTTGTTTCTTTACTACAACATATAAATTTAGCCAATTTGAACTTCCTTTAACTTCTTCAATTATTTTAAGTTCTTGTAACTTTCTTAAATATTGCTGAAATTGATCACGAATTGCAAACGGAACATTCCTGATGGAATTTATGACGGGTTTACAGTCATCCTCAATTTCAATGTGGTAAGATTTACAAAGTTTTCCTATGCCCTGAAATACATCTTTATACGTCTCTTCAAAACTCCCCTTAGTATCTTTTTTTATTTAATCTATTTTAAGATGAGCTTCCTTATTAATTCTAATTATATTTAAATTTAAACACGTATCTAACCTCAAAATACACACAAAATTGTGTTTAGTAACATATAATTCAACATTTTTTAAGCATTTTTTTTTAACTCAATATTCAAATAACATTTACCAAGCAAGGGAATTTTCTGACCTGTATATGTAACTAATGCATCATTATTTCTAATAATTTTCTTTGTATTAAATTCTGTTTGTTCCAGTTGAGCATATGATATTAACACATGCACTAGTATCTATTTTAAACCTACATCTTGCATTAAATTTATTATTGACTAGTAAATCTATAATGCAATACCTGTTTTTATTTTTATTTGTAATTTCATTTAGTTCTAAATAGTCTGGAATGTTATCGCTTACTTGGCTTTCAATTTGATATACATTTCTTTGGTTTTTGTCGGCATATGTTAGCAAAATAATTTAGAATATTACATATTCTACATTTTTTTTTCAAAGGCAGGACATCTATTACAGAGATAAACTAACGCTAGACAAAACTGTAGAAACATGTATTGCAACAAAAGCAGCAAGACACCAATTAAGACATGAATGAAGACAAAGAAGCTACAAACATAACCCAAAATATATGTTTGTTATTGCATATAAAACATCATTACATATATAACAGAAGTAAATAGTATAAAGAAAATAATTTAAAAAAGCAATATGAAGATGATCATTTAACATTTGTCATTCTTATAGACATTTTATGAAAAACCAATGTCTACACTTTAACAGGCCATAGCGGAAATAATAAATTACCAAGATTACTTAACCAAATTTACTCACTTGAAGCCATTGAAAATCAAAAAAACAAGTGATGTAACATCTAACTTTTCTAAAATTTAGGGCATCAAAGATTTTACAAAGTGATAACGGTACTATAGCAATTGTTTGTGACGGAGCTTGGTTTAAGCGATCTATTAAAACAATATTCTGTATAATAAATGATCTGGCAAAGATGTTATATATTATTATTAAGTATAAATATTGTTTTGTTTGTGCTAGATATTGTTGCGATCTAAGCAATTTAAAAACTGGCATTATAATAATGAGTAAGGAATTAATAAATAAAGTTTTTAACTTGCATTGATATGACAAAAACACGTTATTTTTGTGACAAAAAAATACCAGATTTATTTATAATTTAAGCATTGATGTTGACAAAAAACGTATTAATTGTAGTTTGAAAAGCTGTTATCAAGTAAGAAATTAAACTGTCTAAAAAAATTTATTAAAAAAAACTGACAAGTAACAGCGTTTATTTGAAACTAAATCAAGAAGCTTAATTAACTGCATTGGTTACAAAAAAGGGAAATTGTTAGCAGTTTCTAATTTTAATACAGTTTAAAAAAGAAAACTTTATACTAGTTGTGTAAATCTTGTAGACACGTTAATTTATAAAAAACATATCAAAAGTTAATTATTATTATATATTTATATTCTTTTTTCTTCCTTTCGGATTTGAATTCACCTTTCACGTGATTCAAGACGTCCTTCAATATACAATCTCTTCTTAATGCATGCCTTTTTTATCTTTTCTTTCTTTTTATGATATTAACGCTATTTCCTCTCTTCTTGTTCTTTATTTTGGATCGTGTTTGACCACTTATGCCCATTATATTTTTTTAGAGCCACAAAGTTTCAAATATATTATACACATTCTATACAAAACATTTTATAATATATAATGTTTGCAAATTTGCATCTAACTTAATACTAAAAATTTTGCTTTTCTTTTTAAACGTGTTTTTGCAATTTCTATGTGTACACTTATTTTTTTTGAAATTTTAGTACTTATACGCGTCTATTTTTTTGCCTCTTTAGTTCTCATAACCTTTACCTTGTTTTTATTAATACTCAGTATGTAAAGGGTGTTTCTACAGTAAATTGTTGGCAATAAAAAAAACAATTTGACAGTTCAGAGTTTAAGGTTAATAAAAATTGAGCTACATGCTATACAGCCCGTGAAATAATTTAATTACTGCATAAGACATTTCCTGGTTGTGTACTCTTTTGTTATGGTGATCAGAATTGGCCCTCTAAATCGTGTGTTTAACACCAGTAGATTTCTTTTTATAGGGTTATAAAGTTAAAAGCCCAACAACCACCCGTGCATTACAGAATAATCATGGAAAATTTCGACAAAAGAAGGCGTATGTGTCAGCAAAGCCGTGAAGGCCATTTGCCCAATGTGTTATTCCATAAATATCCTTATTCTATGTGCTTTATGATTCAATAAAAAAATAACAATATAAAGACTAAAAACTGTGTTTTCTATTTAATTTAAATCTTGCGTTTATTTTGGGACACATTTTACATTGATTCTATTTCTTCAAGTGTTTTAACAAGCATCTTCAGTTCTTCTGTACTCTCTGCAAACACAATCATGTGATTGGCAAATCAAGTAGATTTTATTCTTCTTTTTATATACAGGTTTTTAAAAATATTGTATAATGGTTTGCTTCCGAAAATTTCCGACAGCAACAAATAACAATTTTTCTTCCTTTTTTGCTGCGCTACTCATGATTCTAAAATGCAAAATTTTATTATCTTAAAAATTGCGATAACGTATTTAATACTAAATTATTATTATTCACAACTTTTTATAAGAATAAAAATTATTAAATATATAATTAACCAAATATAGTTTTTTAAATTTAAATTCTATTATGTTACGTTACAAACGCACAAGTGTCCATGTATAAATGTAGTAATAGCCAGAAGATGACAATATAATTGTCAAAACATGTTGCTACAAAAATAAATTAACACCAAAAAACATCAAACTAGAATATTAATTTTACCTGAACTTATCTGAAAAGTTTTAAACAATTTTTTTGTAAAATTTATACATTATTGAATTTAGTGTAGTCAATATACTAACCACTAACCATTTAAATGAACGGTACGATTAAAGTGCTAATTTATTGACTATAAGATTATAATAAAAATACTTTAATATTTCAAAATTTTTATTTAAAAATTATTTTTAAACTAGAAGAAAACATTGTAAGCATAATTCAACTTCATCACATGTTTGTTATAAAAAAGAATACATATTTCAACTTATTTATTACAAATTGTTTATAAAATGGATAAAAACATTTCAAACATGATACATTAGATGCTCTACATATAATTTTACTACGCGTTACATTTGCTTTTGTACTACAATATGCACAACGCCTATATGTTCCTTCAATCGGCAGCTGTTTGCCCACAAAAATTTTGCAAACAGAATCATCAAAGTTATTTACTGTACGTCTTTTTTGTTTCTTCATTTTATTTTTTGTAATAGCTGTAATATGCCCTTTCCGTTTGCGCCTATTATAATTTCCAAGAAGTTGATTAGCAAGAACACTTTGAGAATTTCAAAACCTTTTTTTTGCCACAGTCTTTCTATTTGGTCACTGACAAATCTTTACACGTTGCAAAATCTGAATCACCAGATTTTAATGATTTTTCTGGTGCCAAATCATCTTTTGGAAAGTGCTTGCGGTTGATCCTGAATGTTCCACAAGTATTTTTTTTTTTCAGTAACTTTGTTGCTAACTCTAATGTTGTAAAAAAGTTATCATAATATATACAATACTTTGTTTGTATAAGATTGGAAAAGATATGTCACAACTGTTTTACCTAATAATCCTTCTACAGCACTAGAAAAAAAATTTAATATACTTAGCATGTAACCAGTTTTGGAATAAGCTATTACCCAAATTTTAAATCCTAGTTTGGTGGGTTTTATTGGGTTTTATTAGGTTTTATTGGCATGTATTGTTTTGCTTTTTTTTTTCTAAATAATTTAAAACTGGTCTTAAAATTATTTTTTTTTAAATTAAATAAAAAAATAATTTGACAAAAGTATCTCAGAGCCTTAAACAAATATGCCATTAATAAAACTTGCAAATTTGTAATCAAAGCCTATACAATAAAGTTTAATAATAAATTTAGGATGCCATACTCCATTAAATGCTTTGAAAATGTTTACGAGTTTTAAACTAGAATTCTATGGAAGGGACTAACAACTATGTACACAACACGTATGTCAAAAGATCTGTTATCAAATGTTTTAATTAAAATCTATAACAAGAATTGAAATGTATAGTAAATATTATCATGTAAGTCAAAAGAACACCAAAATTTATAATAGTATTGAAAACGTAGGGAAGCTGTAGTTGCTGCAGAGCGGACAATAATTTAGTGCAATATAAATTGTATGTAAAACTTGAAGAATAAGCTCTTCCAGCAGCAAAAAAGCTGAATTTTGCCCTTTCATATACACATGTAAAATGTATTAAATAAAAACTAGTTATTATATTAGATATTTAAGATAAAGTTAATTTCTAAGAACTTGACAATATAAAAGTTAATATATAGATATATAATAGATTTCTTTTATTTTTTAGGTATTGATTAAATATTTACAATTTTCCAACAATTGAAAAATGTTTCCAGTTTACATAATAAAACAAATATTTTAGTCAAAATTGGAATCATTACTTATTATTTATTGTTTGAAGCAATGTGTTATGGTGACCAAACTTGTATTAATGGTGACGACCATATAAATAACTTTGCAGATTTTTTCTCTTCCGTTTACAGTTCTCAAGTTCATCCAACTCCATTGTTTTGAGTTCTACAAAAACGTAATTCATACAAATTTCTCAGTTAGTCCACTAGATATTTTTAATAAAATTACAAATCGTAAATCTAATCTTTGCACTGGACCTGACGGTATTCCATCTATGGTTTTAAAAAATTGTAGTTATTCAATTTCTAAACCATTACATTCACTTTTTAACGCTTCATTAAATGAAACTTTCTTTGGTATGGAAACAAAGTTATATTATGCTTTTGCATAAATCTGGTGCTAAAGATAATATTACAACTTGCATTCAATCTGCTATCCCTAAGTTGTTTGATCAAATAATAACTGAGCAAATACATGGGATGTGTAAAAGTATCTTAGTAAACAAGCAGCATGGGTTTTGTAAGGGTTGTTCCACACTTACCAATCTACTGTGTTACAAAAATAACATTTTAAATGCTTTTGAATCTAGAGCTCAAGTTGCCTCTATATACACCAACTTTTCAAAGGATTTTGATTGTGTGAGCCACAGTATTTTGGTTGCTAAGCTTTGTGCTTTAGGTTTTCATAATGATATGGTTATCTTGCATCTTGAAAAACCGAACGCCGTGTGTAAAAATCAATAACTTTCTTTCACAACTTATTTTAGTTCCATCAGGTGTTCCTCAGGGATCTCACTGCGGACCAATTTAATTTTTACATTTCTTTTGTTTGTAGATGATCAAAAAATTTATAGAAGAATTGTATCTACCAATGATTGTAATCTTTTACAACAAGATTTAGACTCTGTAAATGTTTGGTGTCTTACTAACTACCTTCTGTTTAATGTTAATAAATGTTTTGCAATCAGCTTTAATAGAACACTAAGCAAAATATCGTACACCTATGCTATCAATAACAAATTTTTGATTCTGTTATCTTTTAGATGAGGTATCTTATCGGTGAATTTTGATTTTTTTATACAATATACCATCACTAAAACTTTGACGCAAGAGATCAGATCTTTCATTTTTGCGTGGACTTGTGATACCTGAAGTTGATTGCCCTAAATTACTTAGATTACTTCCATTGTACCATCCTATTAGTGAACGACGTACTAGACAGACATCGTTATTTAGTGAATTTACATATTCTACTAATTATGGATTTCACAATCCGATTGGTAGAATTTGTAGATTTGTAAATTGTTTACTAAATAATTATAATTTGTTTTGTTCTAAATCTATGTTTAAGACTCAATTAAATTATATTGATTGAATGTTGTTCATTTTCTATTATATTATGTTTTTTTATAAATTTTGTTGTAATTTTTTTATACTGTTCCTTTTTACTACTTTTTATTTTAATTATTTTAAACAAGTATTATGTCATCATTAATATTGTATTTTGATGTAGATGTAAATGGTTTTACTCATACCGTCAATAAGCATAATAGATAGAATTTTATCATCCAAACTTATTTAATTTAAGTACATATCTTTTGCCAAACTATTGCCTAAAATTGAACCTATTAATTTACCACTGGCCGCCTATGTAAGTTTAACAATTTGAAGATTTAGAATAGTAGAGTAATAACTAATTGTTTTAATCATCTCAAAGAAGAGGTATTAGAGATTTTAAACGTTATTGTTTTATAAAAATTTATTTATTATAAAATATGTACTATATATTTTCTTAATAAATTTTAAGAAATTTTCTGCCAAACTAAATGTATTATAAATGTTTCAAATATTTGTTTTTGTAATAAAAACGTCTAAGATACACACTCCATCAGTTATTAACTGACTCATAATCCTCTGAAATTTAGCATGTCTACATTTTATTTTATACAAAAAGCTTGTAAATCAAAATATACTTATATTTGTTACATTATTAAAGTTTTTACAAGTTCCTTCCTTTAATAAAAAATTGTTAGTAATCTTTCAATAGAACTATTTTATTAAAATGTTTTGTAGTTCAAAAAAGTTTATTTTATCAAATGTAAATATATTATTTTTACTGTATTTTTACGCATCAATGTGTTTTTATTTAGTTAATCGGCACTTCATATTCATTGGAAAAAATAAGTGCCTTGCTTGCCGAACTATTCCGACACATTAAATTCCAATAAAACTCTGAACCTTTATGTGATTTATTTCTACACATCGGCAGCAATTGTTACAATTATAGTTTTTATCTTAGCAATTAAAAGTTTTAAGAGAAATTACTGCACTCGTAGTTGGACTCTTTAAAGTTATTTTTGTTTTGCTCTTATTTGCGTAGATTTCTAATTAATTGCAAATTACACAACTACTCACAAATAAGCTACCCGTTAATTGAATGTTTATAGTATAGTTTTACTTTTGGTTAAATAATGAGAAATGATATAATCCCAACAATAAAACAAATCACTTATTTGAAAATTTGAAGGATCCATGGCAATAAACTAAGACAAATTTACATAAAAGATAAATTTCTATAAAAATCATTTTCTCAACAACGTAATAAGCCGCTGTTAAAACATTTTAAATATTAAACAAGAGTTGGTGCCTCAATTACAAAAAAACCTTGATAAATTTATATTCAGTCATAGTTTTTATGTAAATGAAATATAAATCATCATTCTGGATTTTTTGCGTCAAGTTGTTCATTTGCAACAAAAACGTTTACGAAACATTTGATTTCAAATTAAATCGTAGATTGTTTATTTTGGAATACAATTTATATAAGAATATTTGTTTATATAAAATTTTCAGATATTAACTTGTTAGATAAATGTTTTAAATAATACAGTATTTAAAAAAAGATGACCAATTTATTCTCAATGGTCTTATTTGCTTAAGCACTTTTAGTTGTTTTTATATATATATAATTAAGTAGGTATATTTTCAATTTCAAACAAACAAAAAATTAAAATGTCAAAATGACAAACGTTTATCATTGTGCCATTACAGCTGTCTTGTATGCATAAACAAAAATACATCAATCTTTTTAGATGAGAAACCTATTAAAAATTCTACAGTGCTAGCATAAAATGTAAGTGAGCCCAGTTATAATAATAATGTAATTACAATCACAGAGAATTTAAATACTTGTTTGTCGTATTGTTGCTTCCCAGATTGGAAAAGTTTGCCGTGCCAGATTGATTTGTATTTTTCTCAGCTTCCTTGCATTTTTCCATTTCAGTGGACGTAATCCGATGAACAAATTGAATTTTTTATCAGATTTAGATTTAAATGTGTATCCGCTTGTATTTTTATGTATGTATTCAGCAAATATCAATTATTTTATTATTTTATATTTACACATCATCAAAAGTAACAACTGTTTGTATATGAAAATATTTTTAAGCATTGTCATTCGGTACTAGTAAATAATCTACCACA
The DNA here is from genome assembly GCA_963932245.1 of Tachinus rufipes. Classification (NCBI taxonomy): domain Eukaryota; kingdom Metazoa; phylum Arthropoda; class Insecta; order Coleoptera; family Staphylinidae; genus Tachinus; species Tachinus rufipes. Next base: position 76,132,406 of record OZ010744.1, read on the forward strand.
AAAGCCGTAATACATTAATTGTTTTTACTATATTTACTATATTAACTTATCAAAAATATAGCATAACTATTTAAATAAAAGTATTTCTCAGGTTTACAACTCGGTTGTGTTAAATAACAATTCAATCATGCAGACAGATTTCACATAAATTATAATGAAATAAATAAGTAAATTTACAAATGTTATATAATTGTTGTTTATTTATTAGTCATTATTCATTCATAATATACGCGGAGATTTTTGTGTGAGTGAGAAAATTTGAATATATTTCAGAATGTCGAAAGCTCCGGCAACAACGAGGCGAACGTACGGAATCAATCAAAACGGCCAATGTTACTATGAGGATGCTGAGAGATACATAGGTGACTACTCGGAAAGCGATGCCGTGTCCGAGGAGGCACCAATGCGCATGGCATCACGCACTGCCGATGTCACGGAACTTTATCGGCGCAAGAACAAAGGTGTCTCACCCACGCGCGACCTTTACCAACAGAATGTTTACATGCCTTCTGAGTAAGTACGTTTACATAGTGATCCGCGATCGATCTTGCCGGATTTCCCTTTGGATGAAGCATTTTTAATATGTTTGCATAGTTCATCCTTTAGATATTTATTGGGGTTTGAAAATGTAAAAATATTAAATATTTGAAAATGAATACCTGAAAGCTACAAAAAAAGTTTATTGCTACACTCTATTCAATTAAACAAATATTAAATTAATAATAATAATAACTTACACTTTATAAACGGAAAATTAAAAGTAATTTTAAATATTATTAAATGTAAGCATTGTATATCAAACTAACACGGTATTTTTAAATTTAACAACAATATCAAAAATATTACAATTAACAAAAATTAAGCATTGTTTAATAACAAGTATTTTAGCCCAACTTTCTATCACTATCAACTAAAACTAAACTAAACTCACCACTCAGACCGAATTATTCCAAAAATTCAAAAATATGTAATAAAAAGCATGACAATTAACACGTTCATGACGTCGTGATCCACCGGTGGTTCACGCATGGTTTTGCTAATAAACGTCCGTGTCCACCGGTTGGTCACACAATTTACAATATAATATTTTATTTCAAACTTTACGTTTATATCGTAGACATTCTATTTCGTTGTAATGGCTGCAGAAAAGGCACATCTTAGTCTGTGTAAAATTGTTTCTCGATTGGCCGATTCTAACTTAGCACATTAAAGTAATTATTTAAGTTATATGTATATTTTTATTTATAGTAAGCATTACACTTAGAAAATAAAATGTGTACATTCTAAAAAAAAACAGGTAAAAATCAAAATCCATCGAAAAAAAAAATACAATAAATAAATTTCACTACTCTTGAAACTTCTTAACCCTACGTTGGCTGTTCATCATAGTATTCACAAAAAGTGAGAACTTTTGATACCCTTTGCCTTCTGATTTTGTTTATATTATTTACCACACCTCTTTCTACTAGTTATTACCAATCCTTTGTATTTGCTTATTCTATTTCTGCTCTTTCCACGTTTTTTTTTGCTGATTATCTTTTGCATTACCATTTTTATTTTCTGAATCGACAACTTAATTAGTCTCATTATTTCCCGCATCCAGTAAGCCTATTATTTTTTGCAAATAGAAGCATGTTTATTTTTATTGTTGTTGTTACTGTGGTAATTGAAAATTACCCAATAGTTAACAATACTCGTTCTTAGTATTACTTCAAACATAATATTTACTGTTCTTTTAAAGTTGGTATTGTTGCTGATGTTAACAACGTAAATGATGATTGTATATTAAACGCAGAAAAATGGCCTAAAGGAGTATCTGTACGTTTATTTACTAATCGCCGCAGCCAACATAAACTTCCAAAAACTGATTTTTTATCAACAACAACATCCAAACCTTCGACATCGATGTAGCGTCTTCTCAACGTCTATCTTCATCAACATTGTCTGCACGTGCCTTAGATGTGACCTCTAGCTGTACCGAGTTAAATATTGTAAAAATATTTTATCAAAATGTGCGCGGATTACGCAAAAAATTGTTTACTTTAAATGCCAATATACCATTAACAGAGCATGATATTTTTATTCTTAGTAAAACGTGGCTTATAAGCTCTATTACAGACTTAGAACTAGGATTTTTTAATTATAAAGTGTACAGGTGTGACCGTAACCATACTGCAACATCAAAATTACGTGGCGGAGTCGTACTTATTGCCGTGTCCAATAAGCACCATTCATATGAAATAATTAGTCAATGCTCTATCTATGAGGAATTGTATGTTTGTATTGATATCGGCAGTATTAAAATAGTTTTAGGTTCTGTTTATATTCCACCTGGATCAGATTACTCTACTTACCAACGTCACTGTGAAAGTGTAGAATTAATTAGTGAATGCAACACTGTTTATATTATTGGCAATTACAACTTGCCACAAACGTTGTGGATTAATGATAAATTTGATGTAAGAACGGAATCCACTTGTCCTAAAGGTACTTTAGTTGCCAACACGTTTGGGTATATTAATTCGCATCAATTAAACTACATACTAAACATAAATTTGGTTTTGCTAAATTTATTGTTTGCGCCTTAGGCATTTTCTTCAAACTTGAGTCTTACAAAATTGCTGTTTCCTATTGTACCATGCGATCTTCAACATCCTGCTTTTGATGTAGTTTTAAAACTTGACTCTTTACAGGATACACCTGACAACGTATAGTGTGGCGAAGATAACGTGATACAATATAATTTCAAGGATGCTGATTATGTTTCCTTAAATGATGTTTTCCTCAATACCAGGTGGAATAATATGTTTGACAATTGTAATATTGATGAAGCATGTCACCGTTTTTATTCATTAGTTTTTGACACAATTGACCATTATATGCCCAAAATAAATAAGTGTTATAAAAAACCTATAAATTTCCAATATGGTTTACAAAAAAGCTAAAAGACATTGTGTTTTCTAAAAAAAAGTTACACAAAGCTTATGTGCTGTCTAAATCAGCAGCTGACTACCACAAATTTAGTTCAATACGTGATAAGTGTAAGCAATTGGCTAATACGTGTTATTCTAATCACATTAAGAAAGTGAAAGATTCGATTAATTCTAACCTTAAAGCTTTTTGGGGGCACGTCAAATCTAAACGTAGCAGTAATCAAATACCATCTATTTTTACAAATGGTAATTCTCAAATTGACACTACTGATGGCATTGTAAATCTTTTTGCTAATTTTTTTGGGTCAGTTTACAATCCGCTGACGGCATCTAAAAGTCCACACCGCACATATTCTCTACCATCTATTTCTACCAATATAAATGAATCGCACTTTGTTTTAAAAATATCTGATGTTGTCAACAAACCAACACTATTAAAACCCAATGAGTCCAGGGCCTGATAGATTAACTGCTTTCTTTCTCAACAAATGTGCGTTTGTCCTTTGTCAGCTCTTATGACTTTTATTTAACTTATTTCTGGTTATTATGAGTACTTTTCTTACTTGCTAGAAACAAGCTTATGTCACTCCGATTCATAAATCCGGTGCTACAAATGATGTAACAAACTATAGACCTATATCTATTTTATCAGTTATTCCAAAAAAATTTAAAAAGTTAGTTACTTGTCAATTGACTGCCATTCTGTTATCAGAAAGAACTCTCAATCAACACGGTTTTTAAACTGGCAAATCGACATCTTCCTACCTTTTGTTGTATGAATCTTATATAACAGATGCGCTCAAAAACAGATTCCAGGTAGATTCAGTTTATCTGACTTTTCCAAAGCTTTTGATACCGTTGACCACAAGACATTAATTATGGAACTACGTGGTATTGGAGTTAATGACACCTTGTTACTGTGGATTCAATCCTATTTATCTAACAGATCACAATTTGTGCGCATCGGTCAGTGCGTTTCTCGTAATATTGATGTTACGTCGGGTGTTCCACAGGGGTCACATCTTGGATCTAATCTGTTCAATATCTTTATCAATGATGTGTTACACTGTTGTTTTAATGTGCGTTGTTTATTATTTGCGGACGATATAAATTTTTCTATGAAAATTCAGTCGAAGACTGAATGAAAAAGTACAAATTTTTTTCTAGTTGTCAGACTAATAACTTACTACTTAAATTAAATAAATGCAAAGTGATGACATTTTCTAGACATCAGTTTACGTGTGATGTATGGTTACTCTCTCATGAATGTAATGTTGTTAATGTATGGTTACTCTCTCATGAATGTAATGTTTAAGAGTTAACACTATTCGTGATTTAGGCATTACGTTTGATTGAAGCCTTTCATTTACATTACATATCAATACTGTTGTGGCTAAAACTTATCAACTTTTAGGATTTGTCAAGCGTAACTCAAAAGAGTTTTGTGACCATCGTACTCTAATTATCCTTTACAATGATCTAGTACGCCTCCATCTCGAGTATTGTTCAAATGTGTGGTCACCATACACCGCCGTCAGTAAAGAAAAAATTGAACAGATTTGAAAAAAATTTGTTCGTTTTTTGTCGTATAAATGCAACATTGCAGGCAGCTACACGGAACTGCTCTCTACATTTAATATGACCAGTCTTAAAAAAAGACGTATTAATTTTGACGTGACACTAGTTTTTAAAGCGCGTCGTGGGATTATTGACTGTCCTGACTTGTTCAGCTCTATAGGTATTGATAATGCGGTGCACTCTGCATCTACTTGTATTTTGCGGCACGATAAACAAAGTTAAAAAGATTTTTTTTGAAGGTTCTTTTAAAACCCTGCAACGTGCACTTGTCACTCATACGTGACCTTTTTTTATATTTTGCAACTATTTAAGTTTTATTTTTATTTTTAATATTAGTTGTTTTATGTTTTTTAAATTGTAAATATATACTTATTTTGTAATGGCTTCCGTTGACTAGTAAATAAATAAATACATAACCTTTTTATATCATTTCAGTGTATTTCTTAAACTGGTATGAGCATGTGGTCGGATAGACTCTTTTTTGCGTTAGTATAAGAAATAATGACAGAAAGTTTGTACACATCTTCTCCATTACGATATATAGTTCCAGTTGGAATCACCTGATCGGTGTGATATGGTACAGAACTAATCATTAATAATGAACGTTTATTTTGCCATTTTATAACTCAAATTTCGTCAGCATTCTGCTTACCGTAAACCTCTTATTTCTACAATTTCTTTTAACACCCTTTGTTAGAATTTCCTTTTCGATTACGTCCCACAGATGTATGTCAAATTCAGAATTCAAAAGATCTTTAGCAAATTTTACAATCATATAATAATTATCAACGTAGAGAATTCTTGCGCAATTCCAGAGGTTTTTGAGTATTTTCATACATATGTTATAAGTATGGCCGCATTTATTTGATGTAGGAGTGTTTTTCCAGCATAAATTCTTAGATCGTAAGTGTAATCTTTGGGTGTGCATACTTTATAAGTTTTCAAGCCATATTTATGTGACTTTCTAAGAAAATATTGTCAAAATACCAGCCTACCTCTTTATGGCACCATGGTCTCATCAATAACAATTTTTTCATCTAAAATAAACGCTTTTTGAAATTTTGGGCAACACTTTAAAATAAGGTTTTCTATTTTTGAAAGTCTCTTATCTTTTGCAGCAGAGTCACTGTTGTCGGCAAAATCATCACTCTTTTTATACAATAATTGCTGTACATTTCATTTTTGAACCAATACAGGCGCATCTTGTGTTGCTTATTGATTCTTATAACAGTTAAAATAGTTATGAACTTTTGCATTTTGGCTCTATTAGTATGTGTACAGTTGTGCAACAATGATTTTTTGTAAAGCTGATTGAACTGTACAAATTGCGCTGCATATTTATTGATTTCTTATACTAATCAAGAATTTTAACAGATACAAAGTATCTGTAAATATTAAAGGGTTGAAACAGAATCACATTATTTATCTGTCATCCACTTTGTCCAGTAAACTCAACGTTGGCCGGCAAATATGTACAAGGTCCACAGACGTCCAAAGCTTCTGTTACCGTTACATTGTCATCCTCCGTCTTGTTACCGTTTCATTGTCATCTTTCGCCTCTTCCAAATGTGTAACAGAATTTTCTATAACGCTTTGTTCATCAAAAGAAGAAATTTCACTCCTAGCATTGTCACCATCATCTGGGTCTGGGTCTGTAAGATTCTCCAGAATTTTGGAAAAGCTCAGATTTAGAAGAGGAATTGTGTTTATATTGTAGTTGACTAAGGGCTGATATTTCAATCATAGTTTAATCCATTGTTTAACTCAGTTTGTGATCTGAGTTAATATAATAAATGTATTTTAAGTTGGTAGTAAAATCTCTGAAATATTTTTTATTTCTAACTTTATTTTATTTATGACATTTTATTCTATAAAATGTTCACAGCGAAATGATAAAATAAACATATTTAAACTACATTATTACTACGTTTTTAAGAATATTGTTAATTAAAAACATGTAATGCACAACATTTTTAAGCGACAATCCTATTATTATAATTTTATCAACTTTTATTTTAAATTTAAATGTCCCGCATTTTTATGACTCAAAGCATGACACATAACCTATTTACAAATAATCTATTATGACAAATTACATTGACAAACTCAGTTAAACTGATTTGAAAAGAGCTTAAACTCCAACCTTAGCTTAAACTCATAATGAAAGACCGGTTATAGTAATTTTTGAGATAGTGGTTACTGATGCAGCGTTGAAAATTCTCTGGTGGTAGTGATAATTTTTTTAATAATGTTTTATCTTTTTCCCATGGTTATTATTTCTCAAAATTTAAATTTAAAAAAATAATCCTACTCAAATACAGCCTACATCATTTTCTCAAATATAGCTAACAAAGTATTACTATTTACCGCGTCCACCGCGTCCACCGGTGGGTGACAATGGCTATAAGTTAAAATTATTACTCGTGGACATCGTAACTCACCGGTAGATTACGATAAAAAAAATGCTCACATTATACTCAACAATAAATCAAAATGACTAAAAACAGTATTTATTACCTATTAGAAATGCACGTAAAAACTATTTTACGTAAAAAATAAATTACGTGTTTTGTAAAATTTTGTAAGTTAGCTTACACCATGAACTAGCTAACAAAATATTAATATTTTCCGCGTGTCCAACGATAGTCATAAGTTAAAATTGTTATTTGTAGACATCGGCTTGACTGACCGTAGTATGTTAATGTGGACCACTCCAAAAATGATATATTAAAAAAACTATGCTGTTAATATCTTACTTTGCTTTAAAAGTACTTTACGCCAGTTAGACACTTTTCTAACTTACATCAATTGTAGTCATCCCAGTATTAAGTTTACAGTAGAGACCAAAACTCAGAATAAAATTAACTTTTTAGACTTAACGATATGTCACAATAATAATAGACTTGATATTTTTCGTAAACCAACCTATACAGACTTAATCATTCTCTTTGACTTATAGAATAAATTTCCAAAAAACAAAAAAACACAAATAAAAATATTATTACTAAAAAAGAGTATAACCTCACTATAAAGTTAAATTATCTTAAGATAAAAATCATATAACCCATAAAATACATTTCAATAGCATATTTTGGTAACATACCCAAGAAAATAAAAAATATTCTAAGTAAATTTAATTATAAATTAACGTTTAAAAGTTAAAATAGAATATTAAACATTTTATTTAACGCTAAAGACCGTACAGATTTAATTTTAACATAATAGTGTATGAGTTAGGTTGTCCCACATGTACTGCACAAGATACAAGGTGTTGAGTAAACATGCGGCAAAAAAGAGTTATTTCTTGGCATATTTTAAGAATATTTTGTCCTATGTTGATTTCTGAAAAACCTCTTTGTTTCAAAGATACAAGGTGAACAAAACTTGCGACAACCATATTCGATATTTGTTGAAATCATTAATGTAAATAAAAGTATGGCGTACGCCAATAAGTATATCAAGTACAAAAAATTAATAAATTTATCAAGTACAAAAATTGTTAACAATAACTTAGAATGGTTGTTTTATCTCCAAATGGATTTTATTTGAATACATCTTGTCATTGATCATCACATGTATTGGTCACAGTTGTTTAGATTGTGTAACGTTTGGCTGTTTGACGTGTCTTTAATAGGTAGTGAATTCTTCTGCCATAAATCAATATACACACGCCGAGATGACTGTCATGCATGTCATGTATAGACTTGCTGATGGCAATTCATTACACGCTAGACGATTGTACATTGAACGGTTTCCTGGACGTATTATCTCCAACCAAAAAATCTTCAAAAACATTTATCGACGTCTTTGTAAAACAGGCACAATGAAACGAAATAGAGGGCCAGAAAGATCTTAAGGGCAATTTGTTGTATCCATACCACATTCAACGTGTTAAGCACTACTACCTGATAATTTTCCTTTATGTATTGCATTATGTCAATGGCTTTTGCAAACATTAGTTCTAATCCCTCAATTCCTGACACATATAGTCCGGGAGCTGGTAACAAAAAAGTGCAAGAGTTTAGGAAAGGCTGATATTTTGAGATTGGACTGTTTATTGGTCACAGAACGCCTCTGCAAAGTCAGCACTCTAGGTGTCGGGACACCTGGCGATGGCACGCTAAGAAAGGTGTAATTTTAACACCTTACTTAGCGTACCCAAAAATTGTTTTGGAAAAGCTGAAAATTCATCGGCAAATAGTCGATGCATTACAAAACCTTAATCAAGCAGTCAGACAGTAATAACCAAACGCACGGCGTCAGCACAGTTGCGTACATGCTACAAAAACTAACTTAATGCAAATGATTAAAAAAAGATTAAAGTTGGGAATATGTCAAATTATGTAATTAAATTTATAAAACAAACAGTCAGACATAGTTTTTATCAGAACCCAATCAATCAGCACTTAATTGAAGTCGTGATAACGCGCACGCTGCTTGTCGTAATTAAAGGTTTTTGACCAATCAAAAAATACTAAGTATTTATTTATGTTTTAATTAGGGTTCTATATCATTATCGCTATTAATTTCGTCGTTTTCTTCGTCGCAATCATTATCCAAGCCGTCTGAGGTTTCTTCTGATTATTTGCTTTTTCCGTCACATCGTCTGTTGCACCCAATTTGTTTTCTGTACATAACAAAATATTCAATGTTTAGTCAGTGAAATGATATGTTTATGTGTAAAATATTTAACTGTAATCATTAGTTGTTTGTACAAAAAATTACCTATAATAGTAATATTTGGTTGAATTAGAACGTCACTGATAAAGTTGGGCAGTTGACTTCCTTCATACCGGTCGTAGTCATATTGCCCATTGATTTCTAGCCAACCGTTTTCTACTGCAGACAGTTGAAATGGCTGTTTTTTGGGTGCTGACTGATTGGGTTTTTATAAAAACTATGTCTGACTGTTTGTTTTATGAATTTAATTACGTGATTTGACATATTTCCAAATTTCAGCTTTTTTAAATCATTTGCATTAAGTTAGTTCTTGTAGCATGTACGCAACTGTGCTGACGCCGTGCGTTTGGTTATTACTGTCTGACTGCTTGATTAAGGTTTTGTAATGCATCGACTATTTGCCGATGAATTTTCAGCTTTTTCAAAACAATTTTTGGGTACGCTAAGTAAGGTGTTAAAATTACACCTTTCTTAGCGTGCCATCGCCAGGTGTCCCGACACCTGGGGTGCTGACTTTGCAGAGGCTTTCTATGACCAATAAACAGTCCGATCTCAAAATATCAGCCTTTCCTAAACTCTTGCACTTTTTTGTTACCAGCTCCCGGACTAATATTCTTTTCACCCATAAAGCTAGTTTCTCAAAAAAACGCAATAATTTTTTTTTTATAACAACCATGTGTGGAAAGATGAAAAACCGCATTAAGTATGTGAAGATCGTTTTCAACATCAGTTCTCCTTGAATGTTTGAGTTGGAATTGTGGACGACTGTCTATCATTGGCAACAAGAATTGCATTGTAGTTTTTGCCCAATAGTACACCACCACGTTTTAAGAATCTGTTACATTGATAACCAAAGTTCTTAAAACAATAGATGAAAAACATTTGTGGATTCAAAATTTATAGCATCAAATAATTCAGTATTACTAAATAACAAACCAGTTATATCTGTAATAGTATTATAAGCAAAGTATTCAATATTTGGACACCTTTTTAATTTAAATATATAATCCGCAATAGAGTGCTTTCTAAATTTCAAAATATAATAGTTTCTATAGTTTACACAAATTTATTTTAAATAAAGTAATGTTCTCTGGAGCTGGTATTCCAGTCATAGCTTAACCCTATAGTTAACTAAGTTTATTTTACCTGCAATGCCGGTTAACTATTTGGCATGATGGTTATAGGTCTGTCAGGTTTTAATCTCTTGCACTCAATGGCAGCCAAGACATGTTTAGTCTTAGAGTAGCAAAGTTTGTCTTTTTTTATATTTGTCTTAATAAATAGCTCCGGCACCATTTTGATCTTTGGCTCGATCTGTGTACCAGATAGTTCTTTTAACTATATTTTTTTGTTTATTCATTTGTTTTGCTGTAGAATTTTTATTTGTTATACCTGGTTTGTAAATCCCGAGGCTTACTATGTGTTCATTTATTTGCAATCTGAACGCTGCTTATCCTGCCTCCATCATTACCATTAAGTGAAGTAGCATTAACAATAATAATATTTTTATAGCTGCTGTGGGCTTTGTTGTCATTGCCCCCATTATCAGCAGACAATGCTAACTTCTAAACTTATTCTAGTTTTTTTGCCGTACACTTGAGAGTAATTTTTACCCCCATGCAATTGCTTTGTATGTATTAATGAGTCTTACCTCTACCATGTATAACCACCTAGTCATATTAAGTTTTAGTCCCCATGATTGTCTGACCATCATCAAAGTTGCAAAGTTAGTTATAATAGTTAGGTGTGTTTTAAAATATAGCTTAGTGTCAAGCGTTAGTCCTAGATATTCTACTTTCGGCCAACATTGAGAGTGTAACTCCATAGATTTTTATGTTTATAGCTCTGTAGGGATTCGCCGTTTTGTGAAGAGTACAATTGTCGTTTTGCTTGAGTTTACTGATAACTTTTCCTTTTCGCACAACTTTTTTTCGGTATTTAGTATTATCATGTTTAACACAGTTGCTCTAAATTTACTGTGTGCAAAGACGATGAGATTATATGCGTACCCTAAGGCAAAGATGCCCATGTCGTTGAGTATCTGTAGTAAACCGTCTATAAAAAGATACTCATGTTGATGCAGTAGTCAAGCTTTTAGCATTCCGCCTTGTATGTACCTGTCAACTATTGTTTCCAATAGTTTTTTCATAAAAGATGTCAAGCTAATTAATCTGTAAAATTTAGCTAAGGCATACTGGCGACTTAAATGTGTTGATCTCTCATTTCAGGTTGCCTTGATTAATTATGGTCTGTCTATTTTTGGTAATTTTTTTTTTTTTTTTTTAAGCAAAACCAAGTTTTCTTTTGATCAAAAGCTTTTGTCAGCGTACAGCCTAAGAAGTGCGTCTGCAGCAGCTCTTGCAAAATGCCTTGTCATGTTATTGCTGCATTTGAGCAGACCCTATAAATCCCAATTACTTTTTCTCAAAAGCGTTTTTTTAGATTTGATATTTTAAATTTCGATGGTTAAAGTGTAAAACCTCGTAAGTCAATTTTAGTGAATTTTACAGGAGAAGGGAAAAACGTTTAGTTTTGGAATTGATTGTTTAGGTGAATTAGATTTACTGGGTTTTGATAGATGGAGCCTGCAGTCCCATAGACTTAAATTTAAGTTACGAGGATTTGCAGTTTAATAAATGTGAATATATATAAACTTTTAGTGTAAAAAACGCGTAAACGGAAAAAAACGACTTACGAGGTTTCACACTTTAACCATCGATTTATAGTTTTGCTTTAATTCATAATATTAAAATTATATTTTACTAAAAAATTTAAAAGTTTCCCACCTCTTAAGTTTATGTCTTTGCTCCCCTTGGCTACGTAGTGGGCGTTGTCCTCTCATCTAAAGATCAATCTCTGCTACTCATCAGTTGCAGTAACAAATGATAAAGTTTCTTGGTAATTGTATGAAAATTACACAAATACCCAAGAATTATCTTTTTCTTGGTTTCCTTCTCTACCGACACTGCATATGCAATAGCATATAAGTTATACTGCAAGCAGCTATCTGCCCGTTATGATTATCTTCTTCATCTATTTTTTATAGATGCAGACTTCTTAGATAAGAGCAATATCAATATCGTGTTTGACAATATATGCACAAAGAGCAGTGACAAGCAGTGATGTAAATTAATTACCACAATGTTTAACATCAAACTTACCGTTACTGTTCCTCAACGACCCCAAATTAACCACCTTCTCCAAAACGCCCTTATCCATAAACATTTGTTTATGGATAAAGGCGCTGTTTGGTCCTCCTGGGTTTTGGTTTAAATTGACCACTTGCCAGTTTCTGGTGTTTAAGGTGTTTTGCAGCTCCAACATTTTTAGAAGGGTTGTTTGTTTCAACTGTGAACTTGGTACTCACGTTGTTGCCCTTCTTAATTCAAGTAGATTTTTCAGAATTATGGTGTAAAGTTCTTTGCCTTCCAACAGGTTTTGTTTGGCCGACGACTAAGATATTAAGCATTCTTTGGTTGGCTTGTCAATATATGTATTTTTCAGGAATTTCCCATTAAAGAAACAATTCTGAAAACTGATTAATGCCTGCTTTTTCTCTAGTTTGCCAATACTGTTCAAGATAATTGTCTTTACGGATTCCGCTTTTCAGCGTTAAGGGGAAAGAATGGTTGCGCTATTATAAGAGTTTACAGTATCACACTCAACAAGAAAACACCTGAATATCCTTAAATTTGTAGAAATTTTTGATTAGTTCTTTATTAATTATTTACTCCTTAAATATAACTTCAAATCTTTAACCAAAAATATAAAGACATAGAGTATTGTATGTAGTTCAACATATAAAAAGAGTGATGACTAAAATCTTATCGTTTAGATATTAAATTGGTTGGCGTTTTGTCTCATAAGAACCAATTTTAATTTAAAAACTGCGCTGTACGTGTCAATATTTTTTTAGAGAGACAAGTTCACCGCTATTCTTGTAGATATGATAGGATTTAATATTTTTCTATAACAATATTACTAGTGATACCCCAACAGAACGAGGCGCCTAAACCCGGCAATTCTCTAGCGATAATGTAACAACCAGGAAACTATTTTGAAATTATTGCTAGAGTGTCTTGTTTGCTTTTTTTGTCAGTTGTTTTTGCAATTCCAGTGTGCTTTTGCTAGACAAATTTTGCTTTAGCGTCTCAAATGTACCCGAAATGTCTAATGTAAATTGTGTTGAGTATCGTATTTGTAGTTTGAGAAATTATGTACCATTAGCTGCAATTTTAAAGAATTTCATTATGTTAATGAAATTCTTTGTAATTACCAGGCAGCTGTCATCATCTAACAATATTTTCAGTAAATGTCTAGTGTAGAATTATTGATTACATGTTTATTGGTTCATTTGTTTTTAAAAATCATTAAACCGCCATGTACATTTTCCAAAGGATTATTTGAGAAAATTATTAGATGATGTCTTTCTGGCAATCAGACAAAGCAGTACACTTTTGCGTTACGTGTAAAACAATTTGAAAGGTGTGTAATTGGTAGAGGAGAACAGCACTCCTGGCCCTCAAAAAATCCGGACCTTACTTGTTTAGATTATTATTTATTTGAAATGTAATTATTTTGGAGGTAGGATATTATTAATTAAACTACTAGCTTATAGCATAGATTCTTTAATAGCTAACGTTTTGGCAGCGTTTCTGCCTTCTTTAGAGCTTTAAGATAGTTGCTAAAATTGTCATTTATTAAAACTCTACAAACAAACTTGCACAGACACTTTAAAACACTTCTTTTAAAACACAAACGGTTTGTTTACTATTTGTTATGCCACAGCGGTTTGCAAATAGTAAACAAACAAATAATAAATGACAATTTAGCAACTATTTTAAAGCTCTGAATAAAGCAACATATTAAATAAGGCTGGACTTACAGGGCACCTTTGTCTGTCATTAACATTACGCGTTGTCAAGATTCTTCCATTCATTTCTACTTTATTTGATGTTGTTCTTTAAATATCTGCTATAGTTTCTAAAAGACTACCTTTGTTTTAGTCTCTCATTAATTTTAGTAAGTTGTTCCTGTTAATTGAATTAAAGTTTACCTTTAAATCAACTAACAGGCAACGGCATTTTTATTTGAACTGATGATAGGTGCATACTCTGAAACACGAGTGTATGTGTCTCTTACTGGGTGAAAAAGCAATTTACATAAAATATATTATTTATTAATTTTAAATGATAATAGGTGATTGGTAATTATTTCAAAAATTATGTTTACGAATCTTTGGTGCAGTAAGCGTCTGCACTATTTCTATTACAATAAGTAATTATTTAAAAAATATTAATAATTATTGTTTATATTGACAAAAAACTTCATTCATACTAAATTTTATCCAATTAATATTGTGATTATATTCGTTCTAAATTGAATATTTGCAATGGAATGGAATAAAGCAAGCCAGTTTGTCAGTGTGCACCGATGGGATCCCATTTATAAATTGTAGCATCCAGGGATTTTGTTATCTGAATAAATTATTAAGTGCACGTGATCGCTAACGGCCGCACTCGTGTCGCAAATAATGGGATCGCACGATGCAACGTCCCAGGATAACAAGAACTCGCTAAGCATTCTACCGACTTTAATTGCAGTGGTGTCTCTTCCCTCTCAATCCACACTTATCCGGCTAATAAAACGAAATATGTCACACAACAACGTCATTTAATTGTAAAATTTAGATATTCATCAATTGATAATCTCTGTTATAAGTTTCTTTACGCAGTTTACTTTATGTATATTTTTCCTTACCGACACTTCTGTAAATTTGAACTTTCGCCTCTTGAACTCATATACTAGCGCGAAAAGTGTTCTTTTGTTCCGCAACTTGAACTTTGTTACAGAACTGATGTAATACGACACTTCCCGGTAACAAAGTTGTGAATATGCAAAATTTAAATTTAAATTTGCAAGAAATGGAAATTTTAAATCAATTATTCGGTCAGAAAATACCAATCTATTTTCACGTCAAATTTCTTTTCTGGCCAAATTCATTAAAGCTGCCAATATCGCAAATTGCTTCCACACAAAATTACTTTTTGTTTCTTTCAATTAAGGTTTTATTTTAAATTATTGATACTATTATATTTCATTAATTCCGTCTGACAAACCAGTTAAATTTATCCTTATTTTATAAAATTAATATGCCGACTGAATATCATAAAATTAAACGAGTTTGTTAAAAGACAAAATTCTTGAAACTTTTAGGTTTTTATTGCCTGCTTAGCATACCTAATTAGTTGTAATTACTCAACACCCAAAAGGCTTAAAACACTATAGAATTTAGTGTTTTATTATTTAATATGTATGCTGCATTAAACTGCGCAAATATTGTTTGTAATTAATTGTATGCGTTGAGAATTTATAGGTATATAAAATAATTGTATTTATTACCGAGAACGCGATAAATCTTTTAGTGTGCGCCACATTTAAGCATAAATATTATTTAAAAAGCGCAACTCGTACACTATCTCACATGCAAATTAACAATAAAGTGCTTCTAATGAATTTACCTTATACATTTACATAATGACGAGCGAATTTTGCCATTAAAATTAATTTATATTACTATATGACCTTAATAAATAATATACAATATCACACAGTTTTTATATTGTAAAGCAACTAGTTTTGCCTACTACATTTTTTGAGGTTGTTACAGAGTTTGATGGACCAACAGTCGGCCAACAACGCGGGTTTGGAGAGACTTTTTAAAATTATCGACTGTTTCATGTTCTACCAAAATCGTCGGTCGGAACCGTTATGTAGCACCTAAAAAGTTCAAGATCATATTATTTGAATCATTTACATGATAGTAATAAACGTTTTCTTTGTTCTATTCAATTCTTTCTTTTTATATTTAGCATTACCATTATAACTTAACTTGTTTCCGTGGTAGTAGTTAATACATCCGCTTAACACGCGGAAGGTACGCGGTACAATCCCGGAAGGAAACATTTTTTTCAATTATTTATATTGTTTTCGTAGTGTAGTTGCTTATCAATCTGTTACCAAAAAGTTTTCTTTTTCTTTTTATATTTTTTTATAATAAGTTTGTCAACTGTTGGTAAAGCTTCAGTCTATCAAAATTAATTAAATTAAATTCAGATGCAACGTTATTCCATACTTCTTTTTGGTGTTTGTAAGTTACACTATTAGTTATTCTGTTTTTAATCATATTTTAAACAATCTTTTTCAGCCTTACTTGCTCCTTTTGGATAAGTTCAAATTTTATTTATTATTGGTTCTATAATTATATTATTATTAAAATGATAAAGTTGTCAATTGTTATTCTTTATTTTGACAATTAAATGTAAAACTATTCAAGGACGCGGTTTAAGGAGTGCCATAAAACTAAAAGCAGAACTCAAGCAATTTAACTTCTTTTTAAAATCGGATTGTTGCAAACAAACTTAAATTTCCAGTCTAATAAAATATATAAAAATCCAAAACTTTTAATTGTCTATTAAGTTTTGAAATTAAATTGTAATATTAACCTGAACAAAATATAATATTTTATAGACGTTTACTGTTTAAGTAAGATTATTGTTTTTAAAAAATAAGTTAAAAGTTAATTTAATATAATAAAACGTGAATAGTATAAAATGTGTGTTATGCACAACAACATTAAATTGAACAAAGTTGTTAATTTAATAATTAAATTATATGTACAACAGTGTTTACACAAGAACAGAATGTTGTTATAGTAAAGATTCATTATCAATGTGAACCAATTAATAAAGGTGGCACATGATTATACTTTGAATGAAGAAACTGCACCTGTAAGAAGAAACCACATGGTTGGCCATTTATTTTAACTAAAAATGTAAAAAAGAATCAAATGCAGTGATTAGATTTTTGATCTTGCCACCAATTAAGACTCCCAAATTTGGGCCAAGACAGCCAGAAGTATGTACTTTAAAATGCTTCAATAAAATTTGCTCACACTAGTAGTACTTTTTGCTCTAGAGCCTCTTGAACCCACAAAACCATTTTGTAATCAAAATTTTCGCACATACTGATTAATATATACAAGGTTTAATGAATAAGAGTAACAAACTTCTAGGGTGGGTAGGGGGGTTCATTTTAAACACTTTTTATTTATAAACTCATAGGCAACCATGTATACCCTTGAAGCTGCACGTCAAAAACTTTTTTGTATAAAAATTATAGGCAATTAAATTGTCCACCCTTTATAAATAGTATATCTGGTTCTATCTCTAACCGTACTCATGTCATAATTCAAAGAATATTTTTTATTTTTTTGTTATGTTAAAAAGGATCAATTAAATGTGCACATAAAACTGTATTTTATTGTTAATTATAAAAGTTTTCCAATAAGAAATTTCATTTTGAATAGCAGGCTATTTAGGCAGCAGTCAATTTTGAAGCTATTATCTTTTGACATTTGATTTGACAAGTAAAATCTACGCCATTATTAAAAATGGAACAATACACGCTTCAACAACGCATTGAAATTATTAAAATTCACTACAAAAATGATGAAAATTCACTGTTCGCAAAACTAAAGCACTTTTTGGTCGTCGTAAAGCACCTTCTCGGCCGGCAATAGTAAACCTAGTAGAAAAATTTGAGCTGTTGGGACAAGTTTGTGATGTGAAGAATCAAAACCGTGTGCATCGCTCGAATATTGCTAATGTAGCCCGTAGTGTTAAAGAAAACCCAGGTATGTCGATTCCTCGTCGGTTTTTGGAATTAGACATTCCATAAACGACATTACACCGTATTTTGCATAAAGACTTAAGTCTTAAGGCTTTTAAACTTCAGTTTAACACAAGAGCTCAAACCGGTAGATCACTATAAACGTCGTATCTTTGCTGATTGGGTCCTTCAAATGCATCAAAATGATCCAGAATTTTATCAAAAAATCATATTCAAAGATGAGGCCCATTTTTACCTCGGAAGCTACGTTAATAAGCAGAATTGTTGCATTTGGGTATCAGAAAATCCAAGAATGATAGTTGAAAAGTCTTTGCATCCTCAACGTGTCACTGTTTGATGCGGTTTTTGGGCTAACGGTGTGATTGGACCCTACTTTTAAAAAAATGAGGCTGGTGCAACCGTTACGGTAAATGGATGGCGCTACCGAGCTATGATTAATAATTTTTAATGGCCCGAATTGAAAGATATTGATGTGGACGACGTTTATTTTTAGCAAAACGGCGCCACGTGCCACACAAGCAACGAAACAATTGCAATTTTGTAAGAAAAGTTTCTTGGCCATGTTTTTTCTCAAAGAGGTGATGACAACTAGCCACCGAGATCTTGTAATTTTAAACCTGTAGACTTTTTTTTTTGGGGCCACGTAAAAAATAAGGTCTATGCCAATGCTTAACAATCGATTTAAGACCTTAAAGATGGAATTCGTAAAGTTATCGAGGCTGTATGTCCTCGATAACTTTACGAATTCAAATGTGCAAATTGGTCATGACAATTTTATCAAAAGAATGTAGTACTGCAACCGTAACCGTGGTGGCAATTTGTCTGATATCGTTTTCACATGTTAATGGCATACCATCCTCTTTACAATGAAATAAACATTTATTGATTTCTCTTAAAAATACTTGTTTTTTTTTTTTAAATATCAAAATAATACTTTTCATTGGAAAACCCTATATTATTTTTTCTCTATCAATAATTTGTGATACCAGAAGCTTTAATATACTAGAATACTACAACACTAAATTATTTATAAGAACTTTGCTTATAATCACTCGATTAACACAATATGCTCTTGTCTTCTGCATACAACCCCAAAGCCTCACCTGCTAATGTAAAAAAACTTAAAAAAACTTTTACAGTTGTCGTGCAACCTCAATGCCTTAAACGCCAGTGTTCAACATGCTCTTAACAGTTGTTCCGTTTGTTACGTACAAGATTTCAATGCCAAATGCGGTGTTTACACACACCCTAAGAGTTAAAGTGCTAGTGTATAGTATTTTGTATAACAAGAGTGGATAGTATGCCCATATCGCACAAAGACAAATTTCGGAGCACGACGCTGCAGGCGGAGTGCTCCAATCGTCTAAGTGCGTTATGGGCATTCCACTCGAGTTGTACAGCTTACTTTTTCTACGACTGATAAAAATATAAAAGTTATTTTAAAACTTTTCAATTAATCATTTAACATTATTTTATATTGAAATATGTAAATTCAGGTTATGTTTGACATCTGACGTTTCGCATAATTATCAAATTCAGAACTACCTATAATTTTGGTTAAATTATGCTGTTAAAATATTTAATTAAAAATGTTTTTAAGCTTTATTGTATAATAACTGTTAATAAATAAGACGTTTTTAATCTATTTTTGACATTTTACAAATAAAATAACTATTTGTATTTAGCGACGTAATCAAATAAACATTGTGATTTGTATTTTTTGTTTTTATGGTTGGTACGGCATATCATATCCACACTAAAGTGGATATATGATACATATCCATTCAGTTAGGCGTGAATAAAAGTGACAATATATAGAAGGGAGTAGAAAAAATAACATTATTTTACAACCTAGTACAACCCCAACTCTATTAATGTATTTTAGCATCAGGTTATCTTGTGGACGTAAGAAGACTTTGCTAGAAATTTACTTTGCAGTAGAACTACTTTTTTTGTTATTGTAGTAGACAGTCAAACATAGTAACAAATGTTTCAGATTATAGTTTAAATAGAGCACAGATACGTTTCTATTTTTAATTCCGCATGATTTTGAGTTATTGGATTTGATATATTAAAATGGTATGATGTACCGTGTCTTATTTTTGCATAGCAAATAAATTTGCTAGTTTATGAACTGTAGCTTTTAGTCAAAAAGTTGTTTTATTGCTCAAATGCTTACTGGTAGGCCGACATTCGTACTGCTTCCACCTAACGCGTGCATACATTTACTATTCTCAGATCAACTTTATTTTATGCTCAAAAATGAGAGATAAAGATGTTTTTGAGCTTGTCAGACATAGTCATCATTTGTCTTTTCTTTAATAGATTACAGTTTCAGTGTTGTCGTGGTAATTTAAGACTTAATTTTATAGGTGCTACTATCAATTGGTATCATACGTTTTGGGCATGTTTTTCGGGAATGGTGAGCAAGTAAGCAATTTTGGAATGGTTATTTTTACAGGTGAAATTACTGTTAAAAACAAATTTAAAGATATAAATGCATTTTCTAGTTATTAGTTATTTGCAATTGAATAAATTTAATTTTGATAGGTTTTACGTAATAAAAGTACGTTTGCAACAATTTTTGCAACATTTTTTACAGAAAATGCGTTTCTTAAACAATTTATTGTATAAAAAAATGTGAATCTTGGACTATTTTAATTTTCGAGCAATTTTTAATAAACTAAATACGTTATTGAGCAAATTGCAATAGATTTGAGCAAATTGCAATAGATTTGATAAAAACAAACGTACTTCTAAAGCATTTTTTGTAAGAATAACAAAAATACGTTTTTTAGACATTTTTATTGATTTAAATAAACATATTAAAAATCTGGCTTAGTAAATTATTTTGATGATTTGGATGTATTGAGTCAAATAAGATGGTTGAGGGCTTTTACAATCTTCAATTAAAGCATAGTTAAGCTTTGGAGGGAAATAAACTGAGGTTAACTTATCCGGTGGTCGGAGCAGTTGTTATACTTAGTATAACGCTATAAAGCACTTAACCTCGTAAGCGCCGTACATATTATCATATTCGTAAAAATAAATATGGAAAAAAGTAGAATTTTTTTCAGACAATCTAAATTTGCTTATAAACAATTATTACGTTACCATTGACGTTTCAATAGATTGTTTAGAAAATAAACTAACCTAGCATTTGTAAAATGCATTGCGTGTTGTACCAGGTGTAACTGTGGAGTAGTTTATCCGACAATTGTAAAAGCGGCCCTAAGACAAAATTAAATCTGCCAAAATTATGCTTTCATTATTTGAAATTTTAATTTATATTCTTCAATTTTTGTATCATATTTTTTGAATCGTGCTCTTTTTTGCTGTTTTTATTTGCAGTTCATTTTTGTTTTCAATGATGTAGATTTAGGCGTTTTTAAACTTTCCTCAGCATATAACTGCTCCAACAATTCACAACATGTTTTCAAAAAAGCTGTATCTACACAGATTAATTTTACTATCCATAAATCGGTTACTTTGCATGCTTCTTGGACTTTTGAAAAACATTATTATAACTCATATATTGTAAAATATCAAACCATTAAAATCTTACGTATATCAGATCAAAAACTGAATAATTTCCAGTAATTTGTTTTCACACTGTAAAGTTTTGCTAGGCAGCCTCCGGTGCCTCTAAGATATTTGTATTGTCTGCAAAACGTTGCTTTGCTGGTTGATGGTATTAGAGCATCAATTGACATGTTTATTAATTGAAAATGTTTTTAGCTTTTACAGTAATAGATATAATTTCAATCAATTGATGAAAAAAAAATCAGTGACTAAATTTCAATGTGCACACGCACTAAGATTAATCACACTGTGGTAATTTTTTTTTGTCAGTAAAATGTTTTTATAAGATATAACATTTTAAGTTTGTAAATTTTTATATTTGTATAAAACCAGTTATTGTTTAAGTAGTTAATGCAATTATTATAATTTACAGATATTATTATGAACAACCAATTGCGCAACACGTGACCACCGTTCCTCCGCAAGTAGTAGTGGCTCCCCGCAAACATATAGTTGTACAGCCAGGAACTAAATACTACACTAAAGCACAGCTGGCATATTTACAACAACAACACCCACTACAACAACAAACAGCTGGTTTGTATCGTCAAAGTTTAAACGACGTGACTGTAGGGCATAGGCAAACAAATCAGCAAAGCCCATCGTCTTCTATGACATCTCAACAGCAACAATTACAGCAACGACAGAGACAACAGCAGTATCATCAACAACAACTAATGCAACAGCAGCAGCAACAACATATACAACAACAAATACAGCAGCAACATATCCTACAGCAGCAGCAGCAGCAGCAGCAACATATCCTACAGCAGCAGCAACAACAACAACAACAACATCTAAGACGCCATCCAATCACAGTGAGGACGCCCAGGTACAATAGCACTTACTTACCACTAAAATTGTTAATTGTTATTTTAAACAAAAGTATAAATTTAATCGCAACGTTGCATAATTAGACCCCTTTTAGTTCTATTAAAACTATAATTTAATTGAACTCAATGCTATATATTTTTCGTAAATTTCATAATAATTAGACTCAATGCTATCTATCTATCTATCATAATAAGGAGCATATACATAAATTACCATGCACAGTTGTTATATTTTTATCAACCATATTGGTCGAGACTTTAACGTATGTACGTGTCGACAATTTTATATTTGTCATTCTCCCTTTGGCGTATGCGACCACTATGTATATAAGATTTCGTGAGAGGAATACGTCTCGGTGTGGGAAAATAGATTGCTCTTAATATAGCGGAGCTAATTTAGTACTCCTAAATAAGATAAATATAAAAAGAAGCAACAAACAAACAGAGATTATTAAGATAACGCCTAATAGACACTAAAGAGTGAATTATGTTATAATAAAACGCAGTATATGTTTAAATTATTTACGATATAAAAAATTATACTTTTTCATTTAAATTGCTACATGTTCTAAGCTTCCGTTATTATCATTAATGACATTTATTTTTACTTGTAAGTTACAAAAAGCAAAAGTTTAAATAAAATCTGTTCTACAACTTAGCAATAAACAATTTAAACACTATTTTTTTAATTAAACTTAACTATTCTAAGTTCATATAAAATGAGTAATAATCAAATAGTTCTACAAAATAGATTATTACAATAGTTTTTGTATTATAATTTATAGAAAAACATCGTAAATTTAGATGATTGCTTATAAAACTCAAAGTAATTATTTTTTATTTACAATATTAACGTGCATTTTCTTGTGGTATATGTTTAAATATTCAAATCAGGACAATCATTTAATTATGCATCCATCCTTACATCACCTAAAAGTCATAAAAATATGTAGTATTACTAAAAAGTGTATAATTATAATCAGCTGTTTCTCATTTGGTCGTTGATGTTAATGCCAAGAAATGTTTCTAGCTTTTTGCTTGTTGCTTCGGTGAGTGTCTATGATTCTTTACCGTCTAACAGAATTGAGAAGTTTTACTTTTGTGTCTAGTGTGAGGTTGTGATTCTTGAATATAGTGCTCATTCCGTTGAATGCTGTTCTGGTCGTTTTGATGTGTGCTTTCATTTCCTGAGAGTGATCTCATTAGCCGTTGATGTTAATGCCAAGGAATGTGTATTTGCACATTTGTTCAATAGGCTGATGATTGCTATAGATGTGAAGATTTAGTATGTTGAATTTCCTTATAATCATAAAGTTGGTGTTACTCGTGTTAATGTTGAAGCCGTATTTTTGGCTACTTTCTGTTATTCTGCCCATAAGTCTGCAAAAATTATCGTCTGCGTATTGTATGTTTTTTAGATTTTTCTATTTTTAGGATTTTCGCTTCTTTGAAGATTTGTTGGGTTGTTTGGTAGTCGATAAAGCAAGCGTATATGTCGACGTTTATGTCTATGCATCTTTGAAAGAGTACCTGTACGCTGAATAAAGCTTCTCTTGTGCCATTTGCGTTTCCATACCCAAAATGAGTTGGTGATAGAGGTTCTTTGCATAACTTATATATTCTTCTGTGGATAATTTTGAGAAATATTTTTAGAAAGTGGTCTATTAAGCTTATTGTTTTGTGTTCTTTGCATGTTTTTTGCGCTGTTTTTTTTTTGGTATCGTTATAAATTCCGACGTGAGCCATTGAAGGGGAGAGGGTATTTCTCCAAAGTGTATTATTATTTGGCTTAGTACTGAACCATTTTATGTAGTTTTCGTGAAAGAGTTTTAAAATTTCTGCTTTAATGTTGTCTGGGTCGAGTCCCCTCTTTTATTGTTGTTATTGCAAGAGGTTCTGGGCGGGTGTCGTAAAATAATGCTTTTATGTGTTTTTTTCCAAACTCCTTTGATCATTTCTTTGTTGATAATTGAAGGAGCAAGTGGATGAATATGTTAAGTTACAATTTGCAAAATGAGATTTAAGTAAATTACTTTGTATATTTTTCATACACGCAGTATCAAAAAAACTTTGTAACATAGCATATTCATCCATTCGATAACTCTTAAAATAATGAATGTACAACTTTGAAAGATCTAGTCATGATAAAGTGGCATAAAACATGTTCTTCCATCAAAAATCTCACTTTTCAAAAAATGTAACATTACATATTCATCCAATTGCCCCTTCAATTACTTTTCCATCTTCTCCTACTAATCTGTGTATTTTTTGTTTTCTTTCTTATCATTTCTTTTATTCTTTGATGGACATTAAAGCTATCGTGTTTCATTTGTAGAGTTTTTATTTATGTGCATTTTTCTTTTATTTTGTTGATTTTGGCTTTCTTAATTTTAAGACCAAATTTAACTATTTTAGATTTTTTATAAATAGATTTTTGCACTTTAAACAGTTTATATTTAAATGTTGATACTTTTTAACAATATTTTTATACTTTATGGTTCAATATTCAACCATAAAGTATAAAAATATTGTTAGATACTCCATAAAAAAAATTTTGCACTTTTCAACAGTTGAATTTTGAAATTTTATAAAAACATTTTTTTAACAGATTACGGTCGGATTTTAATGCTTTCTAACAATATTTTGATGTTTTAGTACTGGATTTACTTATAATTGACATTTTATGAATAAAATTTTGCACTTTTTAATAGTTAATGGCAAGATTAAAAAAAAATGAAAAAAATGTGCACTCGTTTTTTCAAAACCAAACCTTCTCTGAAAAGGCCTTTTTCAATATTTTGCGGTAAAGCTTAAATTCTTCATACGCTTCTGGTTTTTTTCTTAAACAATGTATATAAGAATAAAAATTAATTTAACTTAACTTATTGCAGCATTTTTTGAATAACTGAAACTAAATCACAATATATATATATATATATATATATATATATATATATATTTTAATATTTGTTTGGCGTAAAATAAAATGTGGTCTAATAATAAAAATATTAATTTTATATTATAAAAGTATTTATTTGTATTTATCAAGAAAACTTTTATGAAAAATAGCAATCTGTTTCAACGTATTTTCTAATTGAATTGTCTGTGGCAGTATAGTTATCCGAACATGAGATGTCCCATCTTTCTGCCCAAAATCTGAACCTGGTATAATGCATATGCCAGTGCTTTCCAATAACTGTTTGCAATACATGTAATCTGGTTCTTCCCGATTAGCGTTAGCCGCTTCTACAGCATTTGGAGGCATTTTAATCCGAGGAAAAGCGTACAAAGCACCATGAATCTCATTACAACTAACTCCAGCCATGCTATTAAATGCATCCTGGATAAGTATTGCTCCTTCCTTATACTTATTTAAAACCTCTCTTTTTTCCTTGTTAAATAATTCAAAACTGGGATCACCTTCAATTGGAGGATCAACAATGCAATCCAATACAACTTGGCCTAACGTTGGCGGTGATAACATGGAACCAATTAGTTTTTTATACATGCCTCTAACTTCGGGACAAACGTTAATCATCTCTGTATAACCACCACGTATACCGCATTCACCAGCATATCCTTTAGAAGCGGACATAAAACTTACTAATTCCATATTTCTATAAGGCTCGCCCATTTCATACATAACTTTTTTAAAAGAGAAAAATTTATTTTTATATGTATATATGTTTCCTTGATAAACTTCGTCCGCAAAAATAAACAATTGTTTCTTATAAGCAAACTTTATGATATCTTTCATATTTTCCTTAGACAATACACTCCCCGTTGGATTTCCAGGATTAATAATAACAAGTATGCGAGGAATACAACCCATATTGTGTTTATATGCCCTATGTAATTCGTTAATATCTATACTCCAATTTCTTGATTCATCCAAATAATAATTAATTTGCTTGATGTTAAATTCATCTAAAAGAGCAGTATATAGCGGATACTCTGGAATTGGCATCAAGCATCCAGAAGGTCTACTACTAGTGTAGTTCATAAAAAGATTAAATATATTTTTAATACCACCACTAGCTCCTCCATTTAAAGTTATATCTTTCCAAAAGCATTTTACTTTTCCATCTCTATTCTTGATGTAACTGGCAACATGCTTTCGTATTAATTCAATACCACGCGAATCGGTATATGATCCGACTGAATTGCCTTTGCATGCTTTCAATAATGTAAATGCTCGTTCTACAACATCATCATTATACTGGTTGGTCTCAATTAACTTCGGAAAAGATACCAACGACAGTACTTCGCGAATAAATGTAATTGGTATCTGACCCATAGACTGTCCATCGCCAATATGAGCGTAAGTTATTTTGTTAAAATTTCTTTTTGGACCTCTATTTGATAACAATTGGTTTTCAATTTCTATCATTTTCAATTCGATGGGAGGTCGTAAAGTATATTGCAATTTAATTATATTTGGATTCATGTTCTCAATGTGTAGAACTTTTCCTTTTCCATCCATAGGTAATTTGTCTGATAATGTGGCTCTTGATTCTAATGTTTTGTTTAATTTATTATGTACCTTCTTAAATAAAATGCGTTTCGCCATTCACATAAAATTATACTTTTAAGCTTTAATATTTTAAATTGTGGTTACATTTAAACGATTCATTTTTGACATATTTATTGACGATTATGATTGATGACTTCAAATAATTCAAATCAGTTAATATTACTTGATCAAATCATTTTTAATTATTTATAAAATAGTATATTACTATACGTATTTAGTAAGTGCAGTATTTTGCAAATAGTAATAACTGATTACAATTTAAAAATCTAATTTTTTATTGATTTATTACGTTATTACTACTATGTAATTTTAGTTGCATTGAGTGTATGACTTAAATAACATTTTGTTGTATACAGTTACTTACCGCACATGTTAATATGTTTTTACATTTGTCAATTTATTATTCAATTTTAATGGCTTATTTAGGGCCGGTCTTTCGACTTCTTGATAAAATTCGCATTTACTATAAAGGAGATAAATTTATTCCTAAGATTATAGAAAGCATTACGCTAGCCCGTCTTTCGAATGACATTTATCTGCTCTATATAGTTATAGAGATAATTTATCAATAGTTCTTATATATGATGGCAATGCTCATTACGCAATCTGAAGAGTGAGATGTCGCAAATTCTTACGTGTGTGGAAGCGAGAACGCACTAATACATTTTATAACGTATATCGGAACTCGTATATATAACCCCATATCCCTACATTTTTAAATCGGTTTCGCGCCCTGTTTTGTCAATTGTGGTGTCATTGGCCGCGTTCAGAACGACTCATTATGCGTACTGAACTCGATCGCTGACTACCGTTTGCAGGCAGCGCTTTGATTGATAAGTCAGCGTTGGCAACTGATGAGTCGTTCTAAACGCAACCACTGATTATAATAAAATAAGAAGATAAACACTATCACCCAACAATATTGAATTTTCCATTTGACCTGTTTCAAAAAGCATCATAATAGCTGAATTATTAAAAATGTAACTGTCATAAGTTGCTACAATGTTTGTAATATATTTTTTGCATTGCCGACTACTTGAACATTTAGTGAAAAATAACTTTCTGTTTCTGTTTTCTGAGATGGTTTGCCTTTTGGTATAAATACAATGTTGTTAGTTTTTCAACTATCAGAGGTTGATCCAGCTAAGGGCCGCTTTTACAATCGTCGGTTAAACAAGGAGTAGCGCTATCTAAGGAGTATATAAAAATACGCTTTTACAATCCCTTATAACTTATCTCTAGTGTAGTAACTAAGTAACGCTCACAACAAATTAGCGTATGAACAACGTATACGTCAATTTATAAGTCAGTTCCAGAAACGGCCATCTTTGTAATAAATATTTTTTTTACAAAATGCAAAATCGCGTTACAACTAAAGTAGGATTTGTTGCTAAAATTTTTGCACAGAAGAAAATTGATAATTGTCGCATTATTTCCTTGATTGACCTAATCATTGGGATCTTCAAGGGGTTTGTCTTTATTTTTAGTTTTAATTTGGGATTCATTGAGTAGAGATTCTACTTGAGTATGTGGGTGATTGAAATTTTACAATGGCTCCGATCACTTTAGGAGTCCTGGCAATTTTATAAAATTTTAAATGGTATGTTTTAAGGAATATAAACCAGAGATAACTTATCCGGTGCTTGGAGCAGTAGTTATCTTTAGTGTAGTAACCAAGTAACGCGCACAACAAATTTGTGTATAAATAATTTATACGTCAGTTTATAAGTCATCATTGACGTTATAATAGGTTATCTAGACTGCAACAAAGGCATAACTAATGCTACACCAGGTTTAAACTGAAGATAAATTTATTCTTGGTTTAAGTTATCTGACAATTGTAAAAGCGGCCCTAAGTAGGTAAATCAAAGCCAGATCTATAGTTTAAACGTATAACTTAGTCGTTCAAGGACGTAAGAATATTAAAAACTAAGGCATGTGCATCTTGTGGCCTTTGAACCAAATTCTGCCGTATTGCCTTATTTAATGAATAAATCTTGCATCAACAGAAGATGCTGTCGGACGGATAGGCTAAAGTATGATAAGCCGCTTCGGAAAAATCAAAACCATAAAATTAAAAAATGTTTGTCTTTTTAAACTTTTTCCAGAGATCTGTTGCTAGTTCTTTTAGTGATTTCTAGCGTAGGGAGGGTGTTTATTTTAACAATTTTTATTGCTAGAAGAAAAATGTGACGTGTCGAGTGACGCAAGTGGATAGTGGATTTAATTTATGTTAGATGGTAAGAAAGTCTCTGTCTCGTTAAAGATTAAACTTTTTAAGCCAGATTCAAGAACAAAGCTTTATTAAAAGAGTAACTGTGAAAAGTCACTGCAGCTTTAATTTCGGACTGCCGTGGTAATTCAAAGCAGATTCTGTTGCCAATTTAGTTTTAGTAGTAATTTCCTATACAACACATGCAGCAGAGATAGAGGCGTAAGGCAACTTTCTAGTTTATGCAAACCGCAACATGATGGGCATTTAAGGTTTGAGGCTTTTACGGACCTTAGAGGTGTGACCATATCTCATGCAATTAAAACACTTAACCACTTTTTAGTCATTGGACGAGAGTTTAAAGTTTAAGATTAAAGTTTTAAAAAACGTTATCAGTACGGTACAATTCAAATTGAAACTCTTCTGCACTCTGGACTTTCTATTAAAACGCTTGTATCTAAACGTCCTAACAATTTTTACTCCTAGCAACAATTTCTATAACGTCAATGTCTTTGTCTATGCCGCAAATTAATCTTTGTCACACAATGTGGTGTAAGAGAATGCAATCATTGAGGCTATAATTTAATAAAAAAGAACCCATACAAATTTATGAGCTCCTCCAAGAAGATTTAAAAAAAATCCAATTCTATTTTTACCTCGCAAATCTACTTTCAATGCTGGGATTTTATCTTTAACAAGTTTAGATCCTATAGGAGTGATAAATTGATTGTTAGTAAGTGATAAAAACCGATATCAGCGAAATTAAATTTTCAAAATAGCACGTGTAATTATCTGTTCAGTGGCATTATTTGATCATTGTCGTTATTATGTGTGTGAAACTGCCACCGCCTCTATTCCTGCCACACCGGTAAAGATAATAGTTCTCATTCACCTATAGTCTAAGATAGTAGTAATGTCAAAATTTGCTTAAAGCATTTATTCTTTCAATTTTAAGTTATTAAAATAATTTGGTCCTACAAATATTCTTAGTTAAGCGTTTGTTTTTCCACTTTTGTTTGTGATCTTATTCTAAAGATTTAGATATTTCAGAAACATAAGGTTTTTTAAAATAAATTAATAATTTAAAAAACATTTTTTAACTGTACATACAGCACATTTACATATATTAATCCTGTTTGCATAATTTATATTATGTGCATATTTTTACCAAAATTTTGTGCATATATGTAGTCGAAGAGCTCGCGTCAAAAAAATGCAAGAGTTTTTAGAAGCTTGATATTTTGAGATTGGGTTCCATTTCAATTATGAACAGCTAGCCTAGAATCAGCAGGTCTGCCATCGGGACCACAGATCATACAATAGAAGATAAGTAAATTCCCTATAAATATTTCGCCACGAGTTTTAGCGCCTCTTCGATCCTGGGAAGAAACATTAAGTTTGTAAAACGGACGCTTATTATGTGCATATTTTTACCAAAATTTTGTGCATATATGTAGTCGAAGAGCTCGCGTCAAAAAAATGCAAGAGTTTTTAGAAGCTTGATATTTTGAGATTGGGTTCCATTTCAATTATGAACAGCTAGCCTAGAATCAGCAGGTCTGCCATCGGGACCACAGATCATACAATAGAAGATAAGTAAATTCCCTATAAATATTTCGCCACAAGTTTTAGCGCCTCTTCGATCCTGGGAAGAAACATTAAGTTTGTAAAACGGACGCTTAGCGGCGCTGAGTTACGTTTGCGTCAATAAAAGGCGTTATTTTTTAAACTTGCCATTTTTCCTCTTTATTTTCGGGCTGGGAACTGACAACGGCAGAGTTAAAATGGCAAATACACACAGAATTTGCAAATAAATCAAAATTCTATTAAAATAAATAATAATTCTTTAAAATAAACAAAATATAAATTTTGTAAAAATAAATAATAATACATATTATAGTCCTATAACTGCTATCAGTTATAGAACTATAACATATATTATTACAAAATGACACTATTCATTTATATTTGCAAATACCTGGTGGTGACATTTTAAAGCCTTTGAGGCAATCCTTAAATTTAAACTACAAAACTAATAACAATAATAACTAAAAACTATGGAAACATCAAAGTGAACGCGAATAGGTTATACCAGTTATGCCGGCATTCATGACATGATGCGCATGAAATTGTGCGTCTTAATAAACAGCTGTTTGACCTTGACGGAAATAAAATAAAACTATTATTCGAGCCACTGCTTGGTTCCTGGGTCAGTGCAGTTCGTGAATTATACGTGTGGCCATATCCGCTATACCTATTGATACCCCCAGATCAGGACACCTAGCGCTGAGACGCTTGCAAAGATGTAAAATTAATTAACACCTCCAAATTGTTTTCGGAAAGCTTAAAATTTGTACATCATTAGTAAATCTAATCTAAAACACGAATCCAACAGTCAGACAGCAAAATAACGACACGTGTTTTGACATGTAAAGTGTAGCGATGACTCCACACGTCCCGCTATTTTACTGTCCGACTGTTGGATTTGTGAATTAAATTAGATTTACTAATGATATACAAATTTTGAGCTTTCCGAAAACAATTTTTAGGTGCTAATTAGTTTTACATCTTTGCGAGCGTCTCAGCGACAGGTGTCCCGACGGCTGACCTGCTGACTCTAGGCTGGCTTTTTATGATTGAAATAGAACCCAGTCTCAAAATATCAAGCTTCCAAAAACTCATGCATTTTATTGACGCGAGCTCTCCGACTAATACGGGTATACGTTTAACCAAGTGCATATAATTCCCAGCTTTACTTACTCCTCAGTTCAGATGGGCTTTCGGTTCATCCTTTCTTCACATTGACTGTATAAAATGGTAAGTCTCTTTATTTTCAAATCAAAACGGTTCACTTCCTTCTGTATAGTTCTATGGCAAAATACCAATCTTATCGCACAACAATGTATTTCAATAGAGCCAAAGCCTGAAATATTTGTCAGGAAAGAGTGAGCACTTACTATAAATTGGACCCTGATATGTAATTGTGAAATAAGCAACATTTACATTAAGTGATTAATAATCTCATATTACAAAACAAACAAAAATCAACCCTTTAACAACAAATTTACAGTCGTCACTTAAATCGAAGGTAATTGGATTAAAAAATATTTTGGTATTAGATATAGATGTTTTCTAATTATGGATCAAAAGTCGCTTAATCCACATAACACACACATAACAGAGGCCAATTTATGGCCAATTGTCTGAATGTTAATAGTATCACAGCTTCATTAGAGATAGAGTGACAAGTGGCATTCCAGTTCGGTTTTAGAATGTGCATGTGTCACTATACATTACAACATGATTGGCTTTAAAAACATAGTAACTTATTGATGTTCAGTTAAATTAAACAAAATTGTATAAAAATGGTATTTATTACTCTACAATAAAATCTTAATAATCTTCATTTTGATATTCATCTTCTGCATCAATTAACTTCATTTTGATCCAATTATCTTATATTCTTCCTCATTGATTGTATTAATTTAATCATCTTCATTAGCTTCTTCTACTGGATCATTGTCATTGAAATTTGAAAAATTTCCTGAATTAGATTGTTCTGGTCATAACGTTAACACCAAAGTTGCCTATGAATTGAGGCTTATTTTTCGTTCTTTGTTGATGTTACAGAAGTAGTCGTTGTGCAAGTCCTGGTTGAGAAAGTTTAGATTCTTCATTCAAATTTTCGCGGTGCTCGTTCGGTTTTGAGTTTTGCTGACCTCTATTAAAAAAGAAAAACATCAATTACTAAAAAGCTTTTTATTTATAGATGTACAGTGTGACTAGATGGTTTTTGAAAACTTAAACATGTAACCAACTCTTCAAATGAAATAAAAAAGTTCTTATAAACATGTATCTTTCAATGCTTCCTAACAGAGATCGTGACATAGTACTGAAAGTTCAACTAAGAGAATTTATAGTATTATTTTATTACTGTCACTAGAGTTGACTAACTAATTAATGATAAATTAAAAAAATAGAAAATTTTCAAATGATTTCAATTTGAATACATTTTCTGCAACGCCAAATCAATTGTGCTTGATACTTTTATTCGATTTTACCTCATCTCATGCCTTGTTAATCTTAAAAAATTAATTAACCTTTTGTATTAATCGGCGTCTCATATACTTTTTTTTTATCGTTTAGAGTTTTCCAAACTTAAAAGTCCAATGGATTAAGATCTAGCGATCTTAAAAGCCAAATCCTAAAACGCAATCAAAATAATTTGCAATAATATTAATTTTTAATTAAGTAATTATTTGTTTTATTTTTTTTTATACACATAATTTTTTGTATTAGTATAATTATTACTTTTCAACTAATTTTAAAAAATCAATCTCTTAAATTTTGCTCAAATTTTGAGGGATCAAAATAAGGATGAAAAAAATGAGATTCAAAAAATTTTAAACCTCAGAAAATCGCCTGTTCAAAATAACACACATATGAAAAAAAAATTGACAATAAAACGTCTTTTTTAGCTTATTTTGTATCTCAATTTTGCTTTCTTTAAACCGTTTTAACTTTGTCAAATCTTAACAAAATTTGATATACAAAGTCTAGATTTCTTTGTGATTAATATTTGTGATCACACGAGATTTATAGAATCAATACGTATACACTACTACTTTGATGCAGGAAGTTGCACATGTTTTCGTAATCTTCAAACCTTGTAAATTTCAGGTCCTAAAAATCGCTGTCACCCTATGTCAATTTTAGTCAAAATTTCAGTGAGTACTCTTCAAACCACAAGAAAAAAGGTTATCAATATGAGAAATGGTATATCGGGCATTATAAAGAGGTTTTTAACATTCAAAAATCGTTAAAGTCGGCGTATTCCTCAAAAAAAACTTATGGTTTCAAACAAACACTTGTGAAAATGTCTGTATATGAGTGAATATATTACTTTTATATGTAAAAGGTCTTCCATTAAGAGCGCCCCCATTTGAAATGTAAATAAAACGAGCAATTGATGAGATATCAAAGATCTGTATATTGTCGGTTGAAAGTGACACTATACCATTAAGAATGGAACAGAACATCGTTCAGTTGGCCACCTCTGGAACGCCGTCACGAATGGAGACACTGGACCCAATTTTCCATCACTTTTTCACACAAATCTGGTGATATGTCAGCAATGGCTCTTTCAATATTGGTCAGAAGCTCCTCCAATGTTGTTGGTTTGTTGCTGTAGACCACTGACTTAACGTACCCCCAAAGAAAAAAGTCTAGGGGCGTTAAATCGTACGAACGAGGCGGCCAATTGGTTGGGCCGTGTCTTGAAATAACACAATCTCCAAACTTGGTCTTCAATAAATCGATTGTTTGGCCGGCTGTATGGCATGTGGCGCCGTCTTGTTGGAACCACATATAGTCCACATCGAAATCATCCAATTTGTCCCAAAAATAATCGGTTAACATGCCCTGATAGCGATCGCCGTTGACCGTGACGGCATTTCCTGGATTGTTGAAAAAGAAATAAGAACCAATGACTCCGCCGGCATGAAAATAATTGGATACAAAGGTGACTGGTTGATTTCCTGAGGATTTTCCCTTGCCCAAATGCAACAGTTCTGTTTATTAACAAAACCGTTTAGCCAAAAATGAGCCTCGTCACACAGGATGATTTTTCGATAAAAATCATTATCCATCTCCATCTTGTCTAAGGCCCAATTGGTGAAATTTCTGCGCAGCAAATGGTCATTCCGCTTCAATTCTTGGGTTAGAACGATTTTATACGGGTGTAGGCCAAGTTCTTTCCGCAAAATCCGCCACAATGTTGTTTGGCTGATCCCCAACTCCTGAGAACGACGTGAAATCGATTGTTTTGGTTGTTCGGCTACAGAAGCTCGTACAACGCCAATATTTTCTTCGCTCCTGGCTGGTCTTGCTCTTTTCGGCACGGGAACATCCAATAATGAGTAGGTCGACTCGAATTTAGCCACTAAACGAACCACAGACCGTTTATCCGGACGATTATAACGACCAAAAATCGGAGTCAACGCACGTAAAGTTGCGGTGACCGAACTCAAATGTTCGTAATAAATTTTAATAATTTGCAAACGTTGCGAACACGTGTACTTCACCATGATGAAATGGTATAATGTCTCAAACAAATTGACGTTTATAATATGGAGCTAACTTCACACAAGTTCAAATAGCAGCTATTCAAAATTGGGGCGTCCCTATTGGAAAACCCTTTATATGTGTATAAATTTCTAAAAATAGTTTTAAAAAATTATACTTATTGAATATGTTTGGAATTTTAGGTAAACTTAATAGCAACTGAATAGAAAAAATAATGTATTTCTTTATGTACACAAAGTTTTATATATACATATACAGGTTGTAGATTAATTGGCGGACAAAGAGTTTCTCAGCATTTTGGAATTAAAATATTTGTTTTCTTTTGGCACGGTCTACAAAGTTACCTGGCGTTTGTCTGCCATAATCTACACCCTGTATATATACAGTGTTTCCTAATTAGAAGAAAATAAAACATTTTTTTAATTTTAAACAAAAAATCAAAATATTTTTTTTGTGTATCTACTTTTGTTTTCGAGATATTAAAAAAATACACATTATTTAGAAAACTTGTTATTTAGCAAAATTTAACTAAAAAAAAACATTTATAACAATGCTAACAACAAACAAAACAATATTACTTTAATAAGTTCTCAAAATAGCTACTATGAGCGTTGATGCAAGCTTGACAACGTACTAAAAGAAAATAATAAACCGCTTCAAAATGTTGTGTTTTGAATGTGCAATACAGCATTCGCATTTATCTCTTTTAGCTGATTCGCAATGTTTATTGGCTCCGCATAAACCAATTGTTTTATATGTCCCCAGACATAAAAGTCCAATAGATTTAGATCAGAAAATTTTCCATCTGATTTTTGAGAAATTCTGCGTATAAACCAGCATTTAAACAAAGTGGTAAGATTTGAATTGGCATTAGTTGCCAATTAAAAACTACACCATACGTTAACTAAAAATCTTTGTTGATAAGCTCATACCCTAACAGGATACGGATTTCCTAATGACCAGATATGCTCATTATGTATATAGTTAATGCCATCTCTCGTAAACTTAGATCATAGCTCCACAACACTGAACTAAAGATATTACGATCTTGTTGATGTCGTTCAAGAAGCCATTGAAAATGCAAGTCGTTGTGCTGCGTCGCCTGATTGTAGATGTTGTACTTTTTGATAATTATATGGGTGAAATTTTTTCCTATTTAAGGTTTTCCGGACAAACTTTTTAGACAGTTGTAAACTGACAAAGTCGCCAAACGCTGACCTCTGGTTTATCAAGAACTGCGTCAACTATTTGTTTCTCTACTGCCACGGTGTGATGCTGATGTTAACCTCCACTATG
The DNA here is from genome assembly GCA_963932245.1 of Tachinus rufipes. Taxonomy (NCBI): domain Eukaryota; kingdom Metazoa; phylum Arthropoda; class Insecta; order Coleoptera; family Staphylinidae; genus Tachinus; species Tachinus rufipes. Next base: position 76,168,829 of record OZ010744.1, read on the forward strand.
GCAATTTCCAATTCCAAATTCACAGAACCTTCAAAATGTATTCGAAAATACGCGACGAAAAGGTTGCTTTATGTCGGGAAACCTTAATTGATACTCGCAACATGCAGCTAGTGCAATATCATTACAAAATCCTTAAACAAAAATGTTCGTATTCTCTGTTGTTGAACAGCATATTTATCAAATTTTACTAACCAAACCAAAGAAAACGATTTTGACAAGTATCAAAAGCTTGCATCAATGCGCAATTGTTACATTAATGTTGTTTTGTTTGTTTTAAATATTGTGTATTTTTTGTGCATTATTTTTTCTATTCAGTTTACCTAAAATTCCAAACATATTCAATGAGAATAATTATTTAAAAACTATTTTTCCAAATTTATACACATATACATGCTAAATATAACTTATGGATAAGAAAAGTGATATATTCACACATATACAGACATTTTTACAACTGAGTGTTTGTTTGAAACCATAAGGTTTTTTAAAGAATACGTCGATTTTGACAAATTTAAATAATAAATGATAATCCCCAATGTACCTTTTCTCATATAGATAACCTTTTTTCTTGTGGTCTCAAAAGTATTTACTAAAATTTTGACTAAAATTGACATAGGATTACCGCGCTTTTTCGGGACCTAATAATTACAAGTTTTGAAGATCGCGAAGTTATAACGGTTTAAAAAAACTTAATTTTACGATTTTACTAAATTTACGGGTTTCTTTGAAATAAAGTTTAAAGCTTGATATATCAAAATGACAGCTTCAACATTAAATATACAAATATGGGTTTTAAAGTACATGTAATAAGGAATAATTTGAGCCATCGTAGACTTTCTTATCTTTTTCCGGAGGCCCGAAATTTGAGATACAAAATAAGCTAAAAAACGTTTTATTGTAAAATTTCTGACATTTATACAGGGTTCATTATGAAAGTAATGCGCATGATTTTATTGTGACACCACTATCCATCCCAGCCAGGTAAAACCGGTCGGGAAATGTGGTAAAGGATCTGCCCTTTCAACGCAACCGGTCGCCAACTTGCTGTGAAGTGTGTTTTCGACTTTGTACCACGGCGCGATTATGCGCTGTTAAGGATTTGATTCAATATGAACTTAACTCTATCGTAACCAGAGAAAAATCCAGGATGTTCGATCAAGTACGACCCAGAACCAAGAAAGCGCAAATGAGCAAGTTTCGCATCAAAACATTGCTCATTATCTTCTTTGACGTCCGAGAAATCCAATGTCCAATGTGGTGAGTTGGTACCGCAAAGAGAAACTGTCAACTCAACCTTTTACCTCAAGATGCTCAAAAGATTAAATCGCCGGATCACGTGCTCCACTATGACAATGTCCCCAATCAAACGGCATCGTTACCAACTTCCTGGCCCAAAGGAACACCTCGGTGGTCCCCCAGCTCCCTTACATTCCCGACTTGGCTCCGTGCAGCTTTTTTTGTTTCCCCGGCTGAACAGAGAACTGAAAAAAAGCATTGGGAGTCCGTGGAAAACATCCAAAAGCATGTTACAAAGTTATTAAAACACATTCCTGTCGAGGAGTTTTAGGGTGCCTTCCAGGAGTAGCGGACACGTCTCCGAAAGTGTATTGATGCAGGAGAAAAATATTTCAAAAAAATTTAAGCGTTTGTACCAGTACGATCAATAAATCTATTTTTCATAGAAAATGCGCGTTACTTTCATAATGAACCAGGTATGTGTGTCATTTTGAACAAGCAATATTCTAAAGTCCAACGAATATCTTTTTTTCATCCATATTTTAATCCCTCAAAATTTCAGCAAAATCAAAAATCAATCAAATTAGTCGAAAAGTAATGGAATTACCCATATACCGTGTGTGTCTTTTTTAATAAATTTTATTTATTTTTTTATTTAAAAGCGACAAGTAGGCTAAGGAAACAATAATAGGTAGACACACTCCTATAAAAAAAAACTGAAACATTAATAACTGTCAAATGTAATCAATATTGAATAAGCTCAGAACAATAGTATTAAAACAAGCAGAGCAAATGGTACTAACACTGCGCAAAAAAAATTATATTGTACAATGTTATGGTATTGGCAAAGAATATTCACTAAGGAAAGTAGTAAGGCAATTTAAGAAAAAAATTCCAGACACTCCTTTTGTTGCGTACTACGGCTTTAAAAATTAAAAAGGTTTTGACTACTGGTAATGTTCTTAACATAAAAAAAAGAAAAAAGAATAAGATAAAGATAATGCTGTAGTTATTATAGGCGTGACTCAGTTACAGAAAATTCAAGCATGCCACTACAAGAAAGATCTGGTATCACTAATATTAGCAAGTCTAAACTTCAAAGTTTATAAAGCAAAAAAAAATTAGGACTATAAAGCAAATTTTACACATACCTTTGAAAAAGGAGATGACGGACGAAAGTGGGATTTTTGTTTAACTATTAGAGAAAAAATTATAAAAAACAGATTTTTTGAGAATCTGATATTTTTTGTCTGATAAATCTACATTTACGACAAACGGCGTTGTTTCATCTCAGAACTGTCGGTATTGGACGTCTAAAAACCCAAACTTTACAATTCATAAAATAAGACAATATTATAAAAAAGTAAATGTGTGGTGTGCCGTTTCTTATCACGTTGGAATTATTGGACTTTATTTCATTGGAGGAATATTAAACCAGCACACTTATTTACAGCTTCTTCAAAAATTTTGTGACTAATATTTTGACATTTTAAAAGAAATGCCCTAGCCACTCTACACAAATAGTTAACAAATGGTTAAATTTACATTTTAGAGAAAATTGGATTACGAGGAATGGACCCATCATGTGGCCGCCAAGATCCCCGGACTTATCAATATTGGACTTTTTCTTATAGGGTTGCGTCAAGCAGTTGGTTTACGCTGAACCACTTCCAAACAATGAAAAAATATTAAAACTGAGAATTATAAATGTTATAAACTCCACACCATTACAACACATTCAAAACAGTTTTAGGAAATTTGCAAAAAATCAAAAAATGTGCAGATGTAAGATGCTATTAAATCGAATAAGTACTAAAAATGGTTCTAAATAAAATACAATTTATTTAATTAAATGAAAGATTGACATTTTTAATTACTATTGATTTCAGAAATCGTCGATCCACATGCAAAGTGTTTTTCTCCGACTAATTGTGTACTGTACTGATGAGGGTTTTAAGACCAGAAACAGCTGACTACATTCACTGGTCGGGAAAAACAATTTGCATTTATTATCAATTTATTTAAGTACAATTCTTTATTGTTATTTTTGAATTTCTTTAAATTTGGTATGGTGGTATGGTATGGTAAAATTACATTCTACACATCTTTTCATAGTAAATTTTTTCGTATATTGAAAAATAAAGTTACTTTATTCTTGATAATTTTTACAAAATTGCTTATAAATCACATATGGTATGTCATAGTTTTAAATTAAGCAGGACTTGATCTCCAAATGCCATTCTAAAATTCAAAATTTTTGAGTTCGTTATACCTCTTGTATGTCCCAAGATAGATGTACTATCTTGGAACACACGGTATATATTCAAAAACTTGTGTAGTAGTAGCATAAGCGTAAGCCTTAAATATCGGCCGTTGCAATGGAAAAAATACTGGTAGAGTATTATCATTCGTCTTATCATTATTTAAATGTTGCAATTTATTTAAAACACTATTTTATTTATTCAAAATAGTCATAAGGTATACTGCAAAATTGTATAACGCAGTAACAGAAATAATTGACTTTACAAGTAGTACAAATTATTATTGCATAACATTGTGTTATTATATTTTCAACAATCTCTCTTTCTTAAATACTATACTTGTAAATAAACTAAATAATCAATTAAGTAATATCATTTCAGTAAATGCATTAATTAATTACATTTCTAACAATATTTTGTATAATCAATACATGACTGCATTAAAATCAATTATTGCAATATTATTAAAAACTTGTGGTTAGATTATAACTAAATAATAATTAATGCGTAGTGCCATTCCCACAGTCTAATAAGAACATTCCGATTCACAGTACAACGTAATTACACAAATTTACATTTGAATTGCTCCTGTATATTACGAATCTATCAACTAATGCGGATGCATATGGTACTCCACTTCACGTTAATGTATGATGCGTGAAAACATTTGCTGACGTATTATCGCCAGAAACACACAAAGTAATCTTTCATGATTAATGTGAAAATTATTTTTTTTGTCACCAATAAACCAGAATTAAATGGCACTTAGAAATCTTCAACAATAAGAAATGTTGGTGTAAACGACATTTTATCAAAATTACGTCTGAATAAAACATACAGGAAGTAATAACATTGAGGGTTGCTTTTATGCGAGGCAAAGACGTAAATGTGCTATCTTTCTTTTATGGTGTCACTTTTGGGATTTAATTTTTCATCAACGAGATGACGTTAGGATATTGATAGAATGGTATATACGTTTACTGTTGCTTTATTTTAAAAGCACTTATCTAAAATCACAATCATTCTAGTTGGTTATCATGAAAAAAGTTGAGAAATGTATAGACATTTAAAATCAGATGATTCTTTACGTATTGGAAGTACATTTTCTTTTATTACTGCAGCATAAAATCCGTTGGGTACTATTTACTGTGAGAGCTTTTGAAAAGTGCAAGATATAGAAAGACTATTGATGTTGCGATGTTCTATCATAGCAATGCAACAAAACTTTATTGTAAATAACATTTGTTCAAATAAAAATTATAAATAAATTTATTTTATAATCTGCATATTATGTAGTGTACATAGTGTACCATTATCAATGTAATATATTAAAAGTTAGTGAGTTATTATTATATTATTATTGAATAAATAAAAATTATATTTATGTATATTATTTTTTAAACATTATAAACTAGACTTTTAAACTAACATTTTACTTTCAGACAGTAAAGTTTTTATAATGATGTATCCTCAAGTGCAAATATGAAAAAACGTACTGTTTGCTCATTTAATATTTACGCCGTCACGAAGACAAGCACGCAATGTACAATCCTCACGGATTAATAAATTTAATTAGGGCGACGAGCGAGTCCATTTTATGTTTCGATCGGATTTTTTGTTCTGCCTCATACATATAGTGTTTTTTTTTTTAATGACAGTAAACGAAAATATCAATGTGGTGCTTTTATGTGAATGTACCGTATGTCCCAGAATCAACTTATCATTTTTTAAAAGAAATTTTTTATTCAAAATCCTGCTTGATAAAAAAACAATAATAGCATGAGAAATTAAATGTACAGTGAGCAAAAATTACATATATGTAAAAACCGCTTTAGATAAAACAAAATATTAATATTATTTCTATAGTTCTGCTGTGCAAGATATAATGTGCTAATAGAAATATTTGTAGTTTATTTATTTGTTTAAATGTAATAATAAGAATACAAACTTTTAATTTATCGGAGAACATTTAAAATAGAAACATATTAAGTATCTCAGTATCAGCAAAATCTGCTTTGCATTAAAAACTTTTGATCAAAATGTTGCCAGTCTCCGCGTTCTGTATATTATACAAACCTATATTTTCATTTGCAGTTTGGCAATATTATCTGGGGAGGTGCATAGGACTGTTAGCTAAATAATTTAACACTCTATATGCTAATATAAATAATGAAACAAAAGACTAGTGTCGCCATCTAGTTGCAATTTAATACTAAAATGTCCGCATTAATTGGTATCAATTAGCACTTATGTAATTGGCAGTCATTTCGCGGCTTTTATACGATTTTGAATCGTCAATAAATTATGATATGAATTAATAATTTATTCAAAATCAGTAAGTCGAATCACAGCGGCTAAGAGTCAAGGTCAAGCGTAGACAATTGTTTCGGTTCTACAAACCTCGTCAGAATGCCTTAACTTTTATCTCCAACCTACAGTTCTTGAGATATTAACAAAAAACTTAAAAAAATGCCCTGTTTTTCGTGATTACCGCTAGAACTCGTGTCATATTTGTCAGGACTTTTAGTATATCCTTCACTAGGTACCTATAAATCAGTGTACAAAGTTTTAAAACTTTTGAAATTTTATAAAGGTGAGATCAATATTTGTGCATATTTGACTAGACTATAATATAAGCTTGATTAAAACGTTACATCTAAATTTATTTCAATTAAATTGAAGTTCAAAAAACTTCCCACTCAGTTAATTCTGACAACAGATTGATAGCCATTACATTTTTTTTTTTTAATTTTTTTTTTTTAATTTTTTTTAATTTAAAATTAATTGCTTTGCTGAGAATTGGCAATGAGACATCAGTCTTAAAATACGAGCAAAACAAGTATTTTAAGACTGCAAGTGAATAATAAGCTTTACTCACGTACGATTTACTGAATTTTTACAAAAGAGCTATCTAAGCTCTCTTGTAAAAATTCTACACGCAGGGATGCTAAACCTAGCTTACCCTTACTGCCTGCCCCGGGACCATTAGGGTGCTTATACTTTCTCCTTGAATAAAACCTACTTTTTTTCAAGAGAAATCAATAAATGTTTATTTCATTGTAAAGAGGAAGGTATGCTATTAATATGATAACAATATCAGTCAAATGGCCGCCACGGTTACAGTTGCAATAGCACATTCTTTTCATGAAATTTTCCATGACCAATTCGCACATTTGCGGCTGTATGTCCTCGATAACTTCAAGAATTCCATCTTTAAAGTCTTGAATCAAATGTGAAACATTGGCATAAACCTTATCTTTCACTTGGCCCCAAAGAAAAAAGTCTAAAGGTGTTAAATCACAAGATCTCGGTGGCCAATTGTGATCAGCTCTTCGAGAAATAACACGGTCAGGAAACTTTTCTTGCAAAATTGCGATTGTTTCGTTGCTTGTGTGGCACGTAGCGCAGTCTTGCTGAAAAACAACGTTGTCCACATCAATATCTTCCAATTCCGGTCATAAAAAATCATTAATCATAGCTCGGTAGCGCCATCCATTCACCATAACAGTTGCACCAGCCTCATTTTCAAAAAAGTAGAGTCCAATCACACCGCCAGCCCAAAAACCGCACCAAACAGTGACACGTTGAGGATGCAAAGACTTTTCAATAATCATTCTTAGATTTTCTCAGCCCCGAATGCAACAATTCTACTTACTAACGTAGCCTCCAAGGTAAAAATGGGCCTCATTACTAAAGATGATTTTTCGATAAAATTCCGGATCATTTTGATGCATTTGAAGGACATGACGTTTATGGTGATTGACCGGCTTGAGTTCCTTTGTTAACTAAACTTTAAAAACCTTAAGACTTAAGTCTTTATGCAAAATACGGTGTAATATCGTTTGTGGAATGTCTAATTCCAAAGATCGACGAGGAATCGACAAACCTTAGTTTTCTTCAACACTACGGGCTACATCAGCAAGTTTCTCATGTGTTCTTTAGCGATGCACACGGTTTGTCTCAACAGCTTAAATTTTTTCACCAGGTTTACTATTGCCGGCCGAGAAGGTGCTTTACGACGACCAAAAAGTGCTTTAGTTTTACAAACTGTGACTAAAAAATGTTCTCCATTTTTGTAGTAAATTTTAATAATTTCAATGCGTTGTTGAAGCGTGTAGCGTTCCATTTTTTAATAATAGCGTAGTTTTTACTTGTCAAATGTCAAAGATAATAGCCATTCAAAATAAAACTTCTTATTGAAAAAACCCTTACCAAAGCTCAATCTACAGTGGATTGTAAAGAAAGTGCCCCACGGGTCAAACTGCGCAGAAAGTCTAACATCAACCAAATATTGGCCTAACTTATTGCTTAAAAATTATTTTCTCTAATATTTGTGGTTTAAAAACGAATTTAAATTCTGTTTATTAGCAACTTTTTTTCACGCTTCTTTAAGATAATAATTAAAAAACTGAAATAATTTTGTTAGGAAATCTTAATGTACATAATACTAAATGGTTATCTTCTAAACACTATCTAGACAATAAGCTATGACTTTTGCTGCTTCTTATAACCTCACTCAATTGATTCAGCAACCCACCTATTTTCCTTGTGATAGACTTCTTAGTAAACCAAGATTACTAAATCAATATCTTTCAACTATTCCAAAGATTACAACAACTAATCCGATCATCCACTTATTACTTAAATTGTTAAAACTTGTCTCTCTATTACTAGCAAATCTAAATCGCGCCTCATCTATGTTTATTCAAAGATAGTAAAAATGAAACAATTTGTTGATCAATTTGATTGTTTATATTCCGACAATCCTCATATTGCAGCTGAAAATCTAAAAAAAAAATTTCAAAATGTCTTTAAAAAAATGTGTTCCATTCTCTGTTATTAAACCCAAACAAAACTTGTACCCTATTCAGAGAAAACATTTAACAAATTTATCATTATCCGTTTTGATCAAATTAATTAGGATTATAGAAAAGCTAGTGAACATTGTGACAATCTAATACAATCTCAAAAAAATGGAATTAACAAAATTAATTAAACTTCTCAGCTTTCCATACACATCTTTTTTTATAATACAGTACATTCATTAAAAGATAGTTCAAAATCTTTAACACCTCCTCTCAAAATAATCAAAACAATATAAAATTATTAATCCAAAAGAAAAAGCAGATATTTTTGCAAACAAATTTTCAATTGCATCTAATTCTACTATTCTGTAATATGCTAGCTAGTGGTAAAATAATAACTCTAATTTACTTTAGACAACTGGTTGTCAAAAGATTTCTACTTAAATTCAATGCTAAAAAAGTTACAAGTATTAATAAAATTTTACCAATCGTTCTTAAAACATTTGCAAATAATTAACTCCCATTCTGACTAAATTATTTGCAAATATTGAAAATTTTCAACTTATGCAAGGAGACATGTTTGATTCTTAATTATAAACCAATTGCATAAGTGTCCAATCTGTATAAAATTTGACAAATATATTAAGTTCCACATTGTCAAGTTCTTAAAATAAAATAACTTTATTTCAAATATTCAATATGAAATTCAATCAAAACATATCTTAGTCGCAATTGGAATTCTACTTTAGACAAATATGAAGAAAATTGCAGTAGCTAGACATTTTCAAAGCATTTAATAGTGTAAACATTCTAACCTTATTAATAAGGTCCATAGTATAGGTCTTAATCACAAACTTGTAAGCGTTTCCAATTGGATATAGTTAGAATTAATAATTCAAACTTCTGCTGTTTTGCCAAATTTCTTTTTCATTTGCACTTTCAAATGTATAAAACAACTAATAGAAATGAGCATCTAAAACTACACTATTTGTTCTAAATTCTATTCAAAAACGAGCTGTTCAAATCATTGCTGATACAAAAGTGCCTAATGACTTACATACTTTACAACATCCGAGTAATGTTGCAGATTTTTGCATTTTCTATAAACATTTCCATAAATATTGTTTAAAAGAAATATAAACAAATCTTTACTTGTTGTACAAAGCTTGCTAAAAATTCTAACTAATATTCACTCACAGTTCAGAGATGTAGGACTAAAACTTTTAAAGGGCGGTAAATCAATCATAGCTTAATCACATGTTCAACTAAGTTTATTTCAAATTGTAGTCTTCGATTAAAATGAAAAATGTAATTTAGGTGTTTCTCGAATATAAAATTACATCAAATATAAATCAAGAATACACTAACCTTAAAGATTATTTTAGTTCAAAATATAAGAACATGTGTATTAATTTGCAAAATATTTAATAATTGCAAAAAAAAAGTTATATCTCAAGTAGTGTATTTGTTACTGGCTCTGCAATTGTTAATAAATCGCAAACTATTACGCAAATGCGCTTCTATCTTCTCTCAAATATTGTTTCTTGTAATTAAATCGAGGAATACTCACAGGGCAGATTACTGGAGATTAAGAGTTTAAAGATATTCAAAAATTAAAATCCGTGCAGATTGAGAGACCGCGCGCCAGTGACAAGAGGTTAAACAAATATTTTAAAATAAAAAAAAAATTATAACAAACTATATAATAAAAATTTCTAATCCTACATTTTTTTATAAAAACTTTTAATAATCTAATTCTAAGCTTATGGTCACAAGTACAGGTTCAGTTGCTAATTGACGCAGTGAAAAATGTTGATTATAAAAATAAGCATGCTAGAAATAGTGCGTTAACTGAAATAATATGAGGTTATTTCACCTTCGTCTTTTTTTTTTTTTTCACTTATCTTGGCTCGTACGTTTGCTTCGCGCTTTCGTACATTGTTGCCAAAAACCGCCTTTACTATACACTAAAGAAAAAAAAATCACTAGTTACTGCCACATATACAATTAAGTACATGTGCGAATGCCAGTAATTACATTAATAACAAGAACAAGAAAAACATAGGATGAGTACTCTTCTCAAGTCGAAGCTCCGGCGACTCTGTCACAACACAGGAGGGAGCCTCGGTCGGGATGAGTTAATAGTTATTGAATTTTAAGATGAGTGACAAGGATAAACGTAAAATATTACAAAACTATATTAGTGTGTATTATTCCATAATGAATCGAGAGCATTCAAAAAATAAATGATCGGTAGTACCTACTTCACCACATACGCAGAGTGGGTTATCCACAATATTGATTTTGAATAGATGTCCAGGGGATCGCAAATGTCCAGATCTAAGTTGACTCAGAAAACATACATCTAGCTTAGAGATACATAGAAATTTCTTAAACCATGGCTTTTGGTTTACCACTTGATTTATCTGATTGAAGTAGGTAGTTCCTTTGCATTGGCTAATAACATTAAAGTGTTATTGCCAAGAATTTAAGCTATCCTGCAGAAAGCTGGTTAGAGGTCAGTGTAATTGATAGTGATATTATTACACCGCCTCCCATGTCCCAGTCTCGCTACATAATCTGCTTGTTCATTGCCACGTATGCCTTCATGGCTTGGCACCCAACAAAACTGAGTGACCAGACCTTTGCTTCGCAATTCAAAAATCATGTTCTTAATGTGCATGATCCAAATGTTGTCTTTAATGCTAGATGCATAAGAACATATAGCATCAAAAAAACTTTGGGAGTCAGAAAATATTATAGTTTAAGCCCAATTATTAACAGAGATCAAAAACAGAGCCCCATAAATAGCATATAGTTCCGCGGTAAAAACAGATGAGAGATTAGGAAGTTGTCCTGTTTCTTCGAACTTTAATGACGGAATCCACACTCCAAACGCAGCTGATCGTGTGTTGAGTTGAACCAAGCCGTCAGTAAAAATGTGGATGTAGTTGAGTCAGTGTTGAGATAAATTTCCTTAAACACAATATTGATTACGGATGGAGATAAGGATTTATGAGGAAACAAATCGTATCTAACTTGTATTGACAAAAGTCCTCTTATTAATTACGCGGTCATATTGATAAATTTCATTAAATGTCAAAATTATGAAAAGACAACCTTTTGCTGGCCAAAAAGAATGGTTGTTAAAAATGTTACATGTTTGTGACAAGACATTATATGCCATGACTCCACCCATGCCAAAGAATTTGGCAACATATCTCTTGGTAATAAGCTTTCTTCTTATTTGCAGTGGCATAATACTGGCTAATACATACAGATTCTTATATCCAATCTCTAAAATTTATTTTATTTCTAACTTCATTTCATTTATTACTACGTTTTTAAAACTATTGTTAATTAAAAACATAAAACCTATTTACAAATAATGTATGACAAATTACATTGGCAAAGTTTAAACTGTAATTTTTTTAATTAAAAAACCCAAAATTAATTTGAACTGAGCTTAAACTCAAATTTTAGCTTGAGCTAAAACTGAAAAAAGCACTAAGAACTATTTCTTAACCAGACTATCAACACATGAAATAAGCTTCCAAATTTTGTATTTCCCGAGACTTACAAACCACAAACATTGAATGTTTATAGATAGCTTAAATCTCTTCTTCAATGTGATAGTTTCACTCGTTGAAATTAAAAGGTATTTTTATGTTGTTGAAGCATCTTCTTAATCAATAATAAAAAAAAAAACAACTAGAGGCTGTCAAAGACAGTACAGTGGCAAAAATCTGAAACTATGTTTTTGGCAATTAAAAATAGGCCAAAGCTGAATTCACAAATCAAACTTCATTTCTAGTTGGAGATCTAGAAGTACATTATTTTTCAAATAACAAATTAAATTATTATATTATTAATTAACACATTCTTTATTTAGTCTCAACAGTTTAATAAAAAACAATCATAATAAATACAAATATTTTGAAATTATATTTCTATTTAATTGGCGTACTTTTGTTGTTATACTAACAAAATAAATTATTTTCATAAGCTATTTTAACCATCGACTCAAAATTCTGTCATAATTGTGACAATAACACCATCAATTGATGATAATTGTATGGCAGTTTATTAACAAAGTGTTTAATGACGTCAAAAAAAATAACAAAACAATGCCATTGTTATTAGGTGTAGCCCACATTTCAGACAGTAGTTTGCAAACTGTTCTAACTATGCACATAAACAAACTACTGAATAAAGGACCTTTACTAAGTGGTAATCCATAATAATAATAAAACTACTGTACACTAAAGATTGCTCAAGTATGACAGATTTTTGCCAGCCTCTACCAAAACCATCTGTTTTGGCCATCAAATGCGGCCCAAAATATTAAATTGTGTAACGACTGACAATAAAAAAAAATTTATCTAGAAAACAGTTTAATGTTAACCATATTAAAAAAAAAGATTCGATAAATAAAACACTATACTTTTTCTACGGCCTCCTAAAAAATGTAAACAAATACTTTATTTTGAATTAGAAATTACAAAACTATAGACCACATTTAAATTAGTTACGATTAATTATTGATTAATTTTTACTTTTGAGCAATTATTCAAAATTATGAGTTTTTCACAATCAAACTTTTTATGTATTGAAGTAGATGATGCCATATCCTGCATCCACTAATAGCGGAAGTTCCGGTAATTGTTGAAGAAAAAACAAACTTAAATACTAAGCTATTTCTATAAAAAATTACAATTTTTTATAAATTCCGACAACTTGCCTACTACTTTACTTTTCATTCTGATAGTTAATAAAGAATTTCAAATTAATTTGGTTAATATATTTTCTTAAAACAACGCTGACTGAGACTACTATAATATGCATCTTTTGCGGTATTTGAGTAGGCTGTAAATCACAATTTCACATGTCACCCTAAAACCAGACACTAGTAAAAGATTATAATAAACTTTGAAATTTACTAAAACACCGTTTTTATTTGGCCAAGCAAAAATATATTGAGTGTTGCGTTGCTCATCCTTATTGTTAAAAACCTATTTTTTGCATTTGATACACTATATTCTATTTTTGCAAACCATACAAATCCTGTGTTAGAACATAAGTATTATAATATTTAAAAACTAGATGTTATGATCGTATAGCAATAACATCAGAAATTTTTTTTTTTAAATTAATAAATGAAGTTTATTTATAACGTAATTAAAAATAATTTGGAATAGTTCTCAAAATTCGGATCTTTACTGAAACATTTATATTTGACATACACGAGTACACCTAATATTCCCTCACTCAATAATATTAGTCTTTGCTTCTTCTTAATTCACTGAACAACAATACCCACAAGTGGTGGATATGACATCGCAAAATAATCTCATTTTCAATGTTATACATAATATTTAATGTCTGTCTAATTATTAATTTCTTAATTATTTATGTAAATTTACCCGTATTCATAAACATTTTTATAACAATTCATTATCTAACGGATCATTATAATTTAATGAGCATTAAAAATATAATGATATTCATAAATAAACTGTCATTAGTTAAATTATTTAGTAACTTTTCAGTTACTTTTGTTTTTTATAAGTTATTAATATGTTAACCTATACTATCTAACCCCAAATACTGTGAATTTATACATTTAATGATTCGTTACGCTTTAATGGACCAAAAATAGTGCGTTAAATTTAATGAATATTTTACTGAGCGTTATTGCTAATAAGTGTTTATGAATACGAAAATAAGATTAAACGTTCCGTTATATTTTTAACGAATCATTATATGTTTAATGACGTTTTATGAATACGAGCATGATTAAATTATTTCATTCATAATTAAATGTAGTAACCATTCACATTATTATTACATTATTTTAATTATTTATTACTAACCTTAGAACCAATTCTTAGGTAACTTGTAAATTTAAAATATTATTTATACTTTAAAAGTTAATTTTACAAAACAAAGAACATTAATTTAAAAATATTTTCTTAATAAAATGTTTTGTTTTTCTTTCTTAAAATATTTAAACTGCCAAACTCATCGAGGAGACTACAAAATAAGTTGATATAGTTTTATAAACATACGATTAAATCTTGAACGCCTACAATAAAAACATTTTTGTCCAAAAACAGGCAATCGCGTTTAAATCTCCCGAACATAATCTCAAGTAACGCACCCAAAGACGCGTTTTTACTTTGCTGTAGTTTATAACAAAAAGAAACCCTCTTAGCGTGATTGGGTATTATTATATCCACTATACTCCTACTCCGAATATCTAAAAGGCATAATAAATACGAAAGGGCGTATAGCTTAAATAAAAATAGATATTAACAACGTAAGTATGTAAGCAAAAATTTGTTTTTATGTTAAATATTGCAATAGGGCAAGGATAAATGCAGAGTTTAAGGGAATCGATTTTACCTGTGTCTGGATTTAGTCGTTCGCAGAATTTAACATCCTGTGGCGCTGTTTTGTAAACAAAGGATGCCAAGTTAATACGTTGCGGTTATCGGATGCAATTAATCAATGTTCTTGTCTGCAGAGACGATGCATCGTTCAATACATTTTGCTATTATCAATAATTTGCAACACATAATATTTGAAAAAATTTATGTCAATCTTTTTTTAAATATTTTCAATAATATTATTATCATGTATTATTAAAGGGGCGGTTTTTTGAGTATCATAAAACTACAAGCACAACTTGCATAATTTAACTCCTTTTTAAAATCGATTTTTTGCAACGTGTAGAGAATAATGTCCAGTGCCATGAAACATATGAGAATCCAAAATATGTAATTGTTTATTAAATTTTGAAATGAGTGTTACTTCAGTACCTCAAATTTAGTTGTGCTCAAAGTTGTGAATGTATAATAAAATGTAAAATATAAAATTTAATTCTCGCGTGTATTAACATTTCTAACGGCGTTTTTAATTGTGGCAAGTAAACAAGATATGCGCCATTCATATGTAATTGATAATATGTATAATCACTGTGCAGCCGTGACGGTAAACATCAAAATTTCAACATCGGCTTGTTGATAAATTTACCGCAAGATAGCGTATTCTTTAGCTACGATTCCCAATAGGCGCGTTTGTTTTGCAATATCACAAAAATTTTGAAAACTCAATCTAGAACATACATACATACAAAAAACTATTTTGGCTTGTTAATTAATTCATATATTTAATGTCGGTCTATTGCTGCCAGGGCTAACCAATGCCAGAGGTTAAGACTACCACATATTTTGCCGCAAATTCAAGAATTCCAACCTAAATTAATGAGTTCTTTAACGTGCACGCACCATTGAGGCACTTCACGGGACCTACTAAAGTTTCGCTTCTTATCCGAAAGAAGGCATTATCACTTTTCTTGACCAAAAAATGAACCCTAAAGAAATACAACAGTGATAACTTTTACGTTGTTTGGAGAAGTAGTAAACGTGGTGTGAGTATAATGGTGTGTCCGTCTCGAGAACGCATTTTGATCCAGTTTGCGCATGACGTCAGATGGGTGATAGAAACTATGGCAACGCGCAATTCACACACTTATTATTAAAATCGCTTTTAGATCAGTGTATTATCGGCGTTGTCAATGAGTTATTAAATATATGCTTAGCTTTAAAAATAAAAGACCAAACAAGTTATAATTATCAAAAACTTCATTATGCCATCTTGTTCTGTGTATGGGTGTACAAATCCTACTCAAAAAACCAAAGAAACTGACTTTTAACATTTTTCATTTTTGCTTTTTGGGTAATTACCAGCACATTGGCAACCCTGCTTATTACCCACTTGGCGTCACGGTTTAGAGAGAGATAGATAGAATCATGCGCAATGCCACACCTATAAACTCACCACGGTAAACAAGTAATCACTAAATTGCATAGTCTAGTTATGTAAGTTATAATATTTACTCTTTTAGTCTTGTGGTGCGTTTTGCAGATTTTCTAACTTTTAAAATTCCTATTTATTATAGGGTTTATTGTACTCTAAAGGACGTACTCATTTTCCAATACCGTATTATGATTTTTCTAACCTAAATGTATATTTTGATAGATTTAGTATGAGGATGATAACTGTGCGTGTATTTTAGACGTATTTTGTAAAATAGCGCACAACTTGCGGTAAATTGCGTTTACTAACTGCTGATAAGATTTTATTATTTAAACTGAACTTAAGTAAAAACGTATATTCTCTTCTGAGAAAATCAATTAACTTCTATGAGTTGATAAAATGTTAAATTTTAAGACCATACCGACCGCTACTTTGATTTGTAGTATTTTAACAAAAACGGCAACTTTGGCTATCTTTTCTGTTTCTACATATAATTTGATAAACGTTTAATTTTTTATCAGTACATTCAGAAAAAAATAAACTATGATATGTCGGAGTCTTTTTTTCAAATTATATTTGAAAATAGCAACAAAATGCATTCAAAAATTTCGTTTTTTGACTAAAATACTCCGACATATCACAGTTTAGTCCGTTCTGAATGTACTGGTAAAAAAATAAATCGATTATCAAGATTTTTGTTAAATACTGCTTATCAAGGTAGAGGTCGGAATGGTCTTAAGGTAATTGAAAATTGCGCAGAAGATAAACTATAGAGCTACAGAGCTTGAGTGTTTGGCTTTACTGTTAGAAACCAAAAAAATCAAAGGTTACATAGAAGATACTGAATATGTAGTAATAACAAACCACAACGTAACATAATCTCTGTGGGAGATAAAAGATCAACCGGGGCGGTAGTGTCGGTTGGTTATGATCTTGCAACAGTAGAATTTTACAGTCAAACACAGACCGTGCCTGCAACGGCGGACAGCAGATGTATTATCGCAATCAATTCTAACTGAAGATGTAGTTTTAAATATCGTAATGGTAGAAGATTTAACAATTAGTATCAACAAATAGTAGATAGAGTTAAGGAAAATCCTACCAATTTTATAACGTGAAAAGTTGGCAACGGTAAATTATTTAAATTATATTATATATTATTGTACTAAATCTACTGTAGTTTTTCGAAAAACCTTAGAAGATGGTTGTACCAAACTCACTCAAAAATAAAATTTTAACCAAGAATAATAATAATAATAATAATAATAAACTGTATTATTGTCCTCACACTTATTTGGCTGTTGTAAAGTACTGTCGTCGCTGTGCAGTATGTCTGGCCAGTAAAGTAGTACAAAATAAGTCTAATAAGGAAGCACAAAATTAACCGTCCTTTTCAAGTGCTTTTGACAGATTTAATAGAACCTTTTTCTTTTAGTTTAAAAAGAAACTTGTTCATTTTAGTAGTGTGTAACCAGTTTACCAAAAACGTGTTTTTATATGCGCTTCTACGAGCAGATTCTCCTCAAATAACAAAAATAATAGAAAACAACATTTTCGAAATGTATTATACCTGATAATAGAAAACAATACATAAGTACTACATTTAAAAACATGTGCGCTAAGCACAAAATAAAAATTCATCCGCAAGCAAATTCTACCAAACGGTATAATAAAACTATAAAAACTATGATCATTTCTTAAATACAAAGATAACCATAGATCATGGAATAAACAACTTGCAAAATTTGAGTTTGCTCTTAGAACAAACATACATGATATTACAAGATCCCAGCTTTGTTTACTTTTGGTCGAGATTTAGTTTTAATGAATTAGTTTTATATCTTCTAATCTTTCCGGTGTTTGACCTTAGCAACTCCCTAAGTAGATAAGATTTCTAATAATTTTTAAATAATTTAAGCAAAGCCGTTTGATATCCATTTTAAGTAAGTATCTTTGTAAAGCAATAAAGAGAAAACAAATTAGATAGATAGAGAGTTGAATGCATGTGCCGACAAATCTTTTAAATCGATTAGTTATTTTTAATTTCAAATAAAACAAACCAAAACTCCTTACACATATGCAGTTCAACTTACTCGGAATAGGAGGTATTGCGTTACCACTTCTCACATATATTTGTAAAGGTATAATAATAATTGTAACTTTACGTAAATTGTCTCTCTGGCCAGCAAGTTATTTTCCAGTTTACTTGAATTTATTTGTCAATGTTTTTTATATTATTTATCTCAATCATATTTTATGTTAAATATCTATTTAAATTACAATAAATCATAACCATTATTATAATTACGATACTAATTGATATGTTTGGAAGTCAAGAAATTCAAGTATAAAAAATAAACATTCTTCATAAATTTCCTAAATGCGACATTTTTAAATAAAATGTTGTTAATATTTTTTAATAGATGTATTAGAACTAAATACTTCAAATCTGTTCACTAAGTAAATTTATGTATCTATTTCTATACTTTACTCAAAATTAAAAAAAAAAAAAATTAATACGTCCTCATTCTCTTAAGCGGATGAGCAATCCTGCTTAATTAATCGCCACTATTAACCAAATATTATAATTAAAATAATTATTAACTAATTATAATTATTGATTATTTAATACAACCAAATTAAAGTTATTAAATAGAAATACGAGTTTTTTATAAGACACTTCTTTTACATATGCATAGGTTCAAGTATAAAAATCGCAGCCAGGGGTTAGGAGAACAAATGCAATAAAACTTATTTTATAAAACAAAATTATATTTTTTTTACTATTTTGCATGTTTTAATATGCAAAATGATAAAGTTATATTAAATAATTAATTTACTTGTCAGAAAAATATAGCATATTTAAAACTTATTGAGAAATTTAGCCAAACAATTTCCATACGATTGCGATACGAGTTTATTTATTTTAAATGTGATATATGATCTTTAAAAAATATTTCATTTGTATGATATTTAAACAATTACCGCAAAGGTACACATCTAGTTTTCATGCACATGGTTAGGATTTGTGCAAACGCAATCCAAACTGATTTAATTGTCGACTGCCAGTGAGAGAAGGTAGACTGACAAGCGTTAGAAGTTGCCTCCGAACAATGCCTTGCTTTGCTGTCTACTTGTAATCGCATTACCACCGGTTTTACTTTACGCGATGCCTATCTCTGTGTGCACAAATGTGGCGTCCCCATTGCGGCTTGAATTTTTATGTCGTCCTCGAAATCCTAGACGTTTTTCTATTGTTCCTTGAGTATGAGTTTTCTGCAGTAATGATATTCGCCTCGCTTCCATGATTATTCTATAATTTCCTCGAGTTTCCGGGCTCTTGACAGAAATATTACACGAATAGGGACAAGATTACTAAAGTTCTTGTATCTACTATGTATGTATATTATAATAAGAAAATTGTTTGGGAATAATAAACATGATACTTTTCTCAAAGGTTTTGCTCATGAAGCTTGCTTATTAAGTTAAATAGCAATATGTATCAAATAACTACCGCAACTCCTGTAACATAATTTATTCAATTATGTTGGATGTATTATATATCCAATTATTTTTAAATTTCGAAGCAATTTTATTGGTTTGAAAACTTGCATGAATACTATTTTTTATATTTTAATAGTTTATTACAGATTAATTTCAAAAAGAATTTATGATTTATCTAATGGATAAAGTATTGTAAATTATGCATTGAGTAGTATTTTGTAACTTATTCAATTTATCTTATACAAACAATAAATACCATACCGCAAAAAAACACTACAGATTTAAAGTCCAAATGCAAAACTTGAAGAATTTATAGTAAAAAAATGACCGAGCAATAATCTAGCAAAATTAATAAATTATTTCCAACATTTGTCAAATTGACCAAAACTCCAAAGTTTAAAAAAAACGCCACATCTCAAAGCTGATAAGATAGATTTTCGTAAAAACTTTACTAAATCTGAAATTTAATTTCAAAAATTATAGCATTTACAGCAGTTAAAAACTTGATTTCGTTTCAGAGATATAATAGTCCAGAAACTAGTAAATTTTGTTAATACTTATTTTGCCAGTCAGTCCATGTTACTGTGGGATTTATTAAAGTTTACACGAAGTTACAACAGTAATGTATTAAAAAAGAATGAAAGATAACACATGAATAGAAATAGCACGTTTTAAATATGGTTCGTCTTGCGTCGTTGTCGGGATATGTTCACTTATCAACGTCTTAGTCTCGACTGCCCGCGGCCCACAACCCCACATTCACCACACTATGGTCACCAGTGTTGCCACTCCACATTACTTAGATCTGTTAGTGATACTAATCAAGTAATTTAAAGTCTGGCAAAAAAATTCCGCATCGTATTATTTAAAAAAAAAAAATTATATATATTATATAATTATTTTCGCAGTTACGATTTTTTTAAATTTATTATAGTAAATCATAAAACAAATAAAAAGCTTATATTTCCGATAGAAATAAGAAAAAACCGTCCTCCAAGCAGCCGATTGACTTGACCGAGCATACAATTAATGCTGACGCTACTAACAAATTGACTAGAGTTATCAGAACAAACTCAATTCAGCTCGTCAACGCTGGTGCAAATGCCAATGGATTTGTTTAACAATAATCTCACATATCTTAGAAAAAACCGGATTAAACCAAAGTCAAGATATAACATCAGATTTAGAATCATATCGAATAAAAAAAGTACCTACTCATTAGCTTCAAAACGTAATATCTCAAACGGAAAAACAGTAGCATATTCTATTCGTGAGTATTTGATAAACGTTGAGTCAATCGAGTGTGCTGCCAATAAGAATCGTTTCGAAAAAGTAATAAACAAAATTAAAACTCATACATTCACGGAATCTATAAGAAAAAATACTGTTGCAGGAAAAGTTCAAAAATGCGCATACAAAGAGACTTATTTGATGGCTTATTATATCTCGGATTCTTGAATCTAGGATTAATTCGAGATTTAATCCCCAACTATTAGTACAAGCATTAATTGCATTCTTTTGACAATAAATCGATCTTGTACATCATCCAGAGCCAAAGTATAAAAATATTTCAGTGGCGTCACCAATTTTTTTTCTATCAAAATCAAAAGTTGTCTTTTTTCAAAAATGCAAAATTGTGCAATACATAAGTGCTACCAATTTTTCAACATTTAACATCCGGTAGGCGGAACAGATTTTTAAATAAAGTCGTTAATTTTGAGCAGTGGCGTGCTAAATATAGCAAGTCTTAGATAAAAAAAAAACGATCCTTTGTCTACAAGTTATTATTCTTATATTTTGATTGATATCTGTACATAAACTAGTGACGGTTTGTTAAAGTTGAGAAAAACGCATTTTTTTCTCAATAGTTTGTTTTAGCCAAAAAATAGAAATGTCTAAGGCCCGTTTGCACCATTGTTCCTTAAATCTTAAGGAACCCTTAATAATCATGAGTGGTCCTTATTACATTGCACCAAGTTTTTAAGGAATACTTAAAGGCTTAAGTGTCGGTTAAATTTAAGTCCTAAAATTTTGCGACTTAAACATCACCTTAACCTAATAATGTGAATAGTGTGTGTATAAGTGCTACACAATAATAATAAAAATGAACGATGATTATGAAATAGTTCCAGTTTTTAAAGATGATGTGGAGGTATTAGAAATAATAGAAGTTGGGATACCTCGACAAGTATCTACGGCTTGTAGAATTATTAAAAGTTTTGGTGGCACTTGCAAGACTGTGTTCGGCATATGTAAAATTTCCTGAAACAAATTTAGAAAAAAGACAATTATGCCAGAAGTTTTTCAATATTGCTGCCTTTTCAAGGGTGTTCGGTTCTATAGATGGAACCCACATCCAAATTCAATCACCTGGTAATTTTTAATGATTTATTAAACAACTCCTGTAAAGTACGAATTTGTTTATAGGTGGAAACAAAGCAGACATTTTTTGAAATAAAAAGAATTATTTTTCCTTAAATGTTCAGGTAGTTTCAGATAGTAAAATACAAATCCTGAATTTGGTTGCGAGATGGCCAGGTTCCGCTCATGATGCGACAATAATTAATAGTTTTCAAATAAAAAATAGATATGTAGAAGTATAATTAGCAAAATAAATTCTTTTTGCATGAGAATTAATTTTTAAATAATAAAGTTAAAACACAAACATTATATACTCTTTTCTATATTTATTTACAACATCTACAAATATACATACCTTTAAATTATTTAAATTAATATTGCACTAATGTCAGAAGTTTGATAGAAAAACGTAGCGGAAATAAATTTCACTAAATTTGTACAGTGTTGTCAAATCTATCTTTAACTTAACCTAAGGATCACTTTATTTTGTGTGGTGCAATGTAAATCCAAACTAAGGAACAATTTATTTTAAGTGCCCTTTAGTTATGGAACACTTTTAAGGAATAATGGCGCAAACGGGCCTAAAAGTTTAACTTAGATGCTAAAAATTAAACAGAAAATTGACAATCCGTCATACTAATCGCATTGCATATAAATCAAAATTATGTCAATATGACATTGCTATGCTTCTATATTAACGGAATAAAAACGCATTTTGATTTGATTGATATGCCATTGCCAATTCATGTTCCTGATATCAAAATTATTCAATAAAGTGGTTTTAATCACAATCAATAAAAGTCAACACCAGCACTAATATACCTTCAAAGTTGAATTTCAACAAATAAAACCATACTCGCCGAAACTCAGATTGAAGACTAGATTTAAGCAATTTGTGAACATTGACCTTGAATATTTGTTCCAGTTAAAAAAAATCTCTTAAAAGTTTCGGTTCTACATTTTTGAACTGAGAGTGAATTTTTGTTAGAACTCCTAGTAAGCGTGTACTACAAGTAAATATTTGTTTAGATGGTAATATGTCTTATATTTTATTTGAACAATGTTCATAGAGATATCTACAAAACATAAAAAAATCTGCAATATTACGCCGGTGTTGTAAAGTATTTAAGTCATAAGTTAATTTTAGATGAAAAGTTTTCTATATATATATATATATATATATTTGCTGCCATTTCTAAATGATTTAACTTAAAATTATGTATAATAAGTGACTTTTAAGGGTAATATTAACCCAAAAAAAAATTTGAATTTTACGTTTATAAGCAAATGATTTCTGATATCTCTATAATACCTAAAAATACTTTATACAACAATTTTATTATTATAAGATATACGATCCAATATTTGAAAACATTCCACCCTCTCCCAACATCCCAGCCCTGCAAGAACAGGCAAAAAACACTATCCATGTGCAACCAAAAATTAAAAAACATTCACTGACAAACTCTTAACTACTGCAAAAATACAGTCTATTAAGTACTAAAAAATATTTAAACCAGTCCTCAACAAACATAGGTACTGAACCCAAAATTCAACTTATCCTCCCCGGTATTGATTCCTACATTGTGTAAAAATTAATAATTTTCTTTCACAGCCAATTCTTGTATCTTCAGGTGTTCCCCAGGGATCACACTGCGGTCCAATTCTGTTCCTGCTTTTTATCAATGATATTTCTTATTGTATTCATTCATCGTCTTATCTTTTAATTACTGATGATCTAAAGCTTTACAGTAAAATATCATCAGTTAATGATTGTCATCTGTTACAACGAGATTTAGATTCCGTAAATGCTTAGTGTTATAATAATTATCTTTTTCTTAACGTTAACAAATGTTTTTCAATTAGTTTTAATAGAACACTGAATAAAATACATTACGGTTATGATATTAATCATAAACCGTTGAAACAAATTTCTCAAATAAAAGACTTGGCCGTAATATTTGATCACAAACTTACATTTGTCGAGCATATTAACTATGTGTATATTTGTAACCGGGCTATAAAAATGCTGGGTTTTATTTACAGAATGTCAGCAGATTTATCCCCAAGTACGCTCAAATAACTTTATTGTTCTTTTGTGCGCTCTCATTTAGAATATGCTCCGTCAGTCTGGTGCCCGTCTTACAAAATTCATATTCAAAGTATTGAACAAATTCAATCGAGGATTTTAGCGGTTGGTTTTGATCGCAATTACATTACATCTTTGTAAAATTTGCCATCACTAAATTTTGTCGCAAAAAGGGTAATTTTTCGGTTTTGATGTCTGAAGTAGACTGTCCTGGGCTTCTTGCATCTCTACCATTCAGCATTCCTATTAGCAATCGACGTACCAGGTAGATGCTAATGTATACAGAATTTACACATTCTACAAATTACGGGTGCAACAATCCACTTGTTAGGGTGCGTAAACTGGTTAATTGTTTGCCAAGTAACTTTAATTTGTTTTCTACCAAATTGCAGTTTAGGTCGCAATTAAATCGAATTGATTGAATTGTGTACCTAAATTGTATTTTAGATTAAACTTTTTTATGTATTTTTTGTATTTTATGTATATTATTTTAGTTTATGTAATATGTTTATTTATATATTATATTGTAGATGTAATTGGATTAAAATTAAAAACTATTGTTTTTATTAGATCTGGTAAATAGTATGCTCCTCTAACAAAACAAGAGCTTCTCTGCCCTGATATTAATTTCTTTAATTACTGAGTCTTCTATGTAAACGCTGAAAAGAACATAAAAAACTTTACCAACTATTGCAACAAAACAAAGGCTTCTCTCTACAAAGTATGTGGTAAGTGGTAAGTGGATAAGAGACAAAAAAACAGTAGCGTATATTTTAGTTCAGATGAAATGTAGGGACAAGATAGGAATACTTATACTAGCCCAAACTGCGGACTGGAATACTAGAATTAGAAAACAGTTTAAAAAACAGAAAAACAAAAATATCATAATAGGAGAAAATTAAACGCAAAATCACTAAGATGGGAAAGATACAAGAGCAATTTAAGAGACTATTTCCCTCCCGCCATCCGTCCGTCAAAGCAACCAATCACATTTAGCAAATATCAGAAACTCGACCAATCACGTAAGTATTTAGCGACAACTTTTGTTATTGTGGTATTGTCAGTAATGACGTAAAAATTGTCGCTGTAATTTGTTCAATGCAAAATTGCCGATATAATTGTTACGTTGTCATTGACAACATAATAAAATAATATCGTGCCGATTGCCGTCCGCAAAAATGCATTTGTGAGATTCCAATAAATTATCGGCAATATTCTATGCACTAGGGATATTACATATAAAAACGATAACGAAGTAAAACCTTACAAATTGCAACAAAAAAAACAAACCAAGGTTTGTAAAAAGAAGCTCAAAACTGACATTACCATTGCAACGTGGAAAATGACAAAAATAGTGAATAAATGCGCCGTGACAGAGAATGAATCACTGAGCATCCACACACAAACACATAAAATAAAGCAAAAAACAAAACAGAAAAACACAAGAGAAAGTAGATGGAACGATTAAGAGAAGATATGCAAAAGAAACTCAGAAAATTGCTGAGAAAATCGGAGGATGAAGCAATCCCAGATACAGAGAAAGGAAACAAAAAGATCATACTGGTGGTGCAAAGAAATAAAAAAATGCAAAATAAAGAAAGCAATACAAATAAAAAAAAACGTCAAAAGACAGAAAAGAAAACACAGAGGAAAGAAAAAAAAATTAAAAAACAACAAGAAAAACTTAAAAAATCAGGGACATTAGGTAAAGCCGTACAAAATAGTGATAAACAAATTGGGAAAAAAAGCAAAGTGAGTCATAATTGAGAAATTCTTTCCCAAAAGAAAATTAGTAAAAAAACAGAAACAAGAGAAAAAGACAAGAACAAGGTAGAAATAACTCAACAAATGCCTAAAAAAAGAAACTTTTCCAAAATGCTAAAAAAAGCGACTCTAAAACTGATTGAAAAAAAAACAAAAAAAGCAACGTTACACAGGCCAATATAGCTTAAGCATTAATTTAAAATAATTCAACACACTAAGATAATGAAAAAAACCATTGTAAAAACAGAAACTGAAAGCAATAGCAAAACGCAGAGAGAAAGACAACACAGGACATGCAGAACCCGTTTAAGCAATTATAGAGGCAGCAAAAAAGCTAAACAGAAAAACAATCAAGATAGTATGGAGCTACTAACAGGGTAGAAACCAAAAACATACGTGCAGCATATTCTACGTAAAAATCCGCGAAGCAATAACCATCTCAAACTATTGCCAAACCTAGATTAGATTGATAAAGACAGTACAACAGGATTTACACAAAAAAAAACCGGTAATGTCATGCGTAAGTTCTCTTGCTAAAACCTAACTACGTTAATAAAAAAAAAAATTGTTTAGTATTTTAGTATTTTTAGTTTTGATATAAGACCCGTATTACCAACAATTTTACAAAAAACACACAAATTTTAAATCCCGTTATTATTGTTTTTATTTTTTTATTATTTCATACCAACCACTGTAAAGTAACAAAAAACTTACATAACCTCATCGCATACTAGATTGATTTATATTGATCAATAATTATCAGAAACGACAATAACAATATAACAATATGCAATTATCTTCAAAAAATGTTTTAAACACTCAAACATCTTGATTAAAAAAATATTTTTTAATATCAACATAAATATTTTATGATAATTTTATAATGGTATTAAAGACCAGTCTTTCAATCAACTTATTTTTATCTGATGTTAGTTCATATTGTGATCATAGATTTTGAGAATAAATTTATTTAATTTATTTCAATATCATTTCAGTCTATCAAAACTATTAAGAATCAAAAACTGATCATGACATTTTTTTAAATTTTAGCTATTAAAACTTTAACATATACTTTATACTTCTATCTGTTAAATTTTTAAAAGTTCATATTGTGATCATAGATTTTAAGAATTAATTTATTTAATTTATTTCAATATCATTTCAGTTGTCTATCAAAACTACTATTAAGTTTCAAAAACTGATCATGACATTTTTTTTTTATTTTAGCTTAAAAACTTAAACATATACTTTATACTTCTATCTGTTAAATCTTTAAAATTTATTTTTATTGATTTGGAAAGTAAAATTTTACCGATTTTAACTGATATTTAATTCAGCAATTAGAAGTAAAGAATCAAGCGTTTATTTACTAAAATGTGGGGATTGCCCTAAAGTGTATGTCGGATAAATAGGCAGTTTTGAAAGTAGAATCAAGAAACATAAAGCTAGATTCTATAATAATAAAGTTCATATATCTACATAAGCTGAACATTTAATAGATCATGTTCATTCATTCGGAAATCATTTTAAAATTTTACATAAAAATTCTTAAATTAAATTTATTTGAATCTATGGAAATTAACAAATACAATAAACGCGGATTCTGATAAATGATCAAAGAGATCTCAACAAATCTCCTTTCTTAAACATTGTATAATAATGCTGTATTTGATAAGCCATTCATTTGTTTCGCTAAAGTACCCCCTGTGTTTAACCCACCACTTTAATTATTTTATTTTATTTTTGTTTGTTAGTAATATATAAAATATTAAGTGTATATTTTATACTTTATCATTGTTCATTATTACCTGATGAAGCCACTGTGTGGTAAAACAATTAATGTATTACAATAAATTATTTTATAACCTTCACACTACATAAATGTTTTTTTTATAATAAAAAGTTATAATAGAGTTCAAACATGTATCAGTCTCAACAAATAAAAATGTTGAATGTTGAATGTTTAAAATTTAACACAATTAATCACATTGTGCGGGTTGTACAATTTTCCGCAACATCAATTGGTAAATAAAAGGTGTTTTTGAGCTTTTTTAAATTAACTTTTAGTTTAATTAGATGTATAGTTTTTTTTTTAAACTAAATATTAAAAAATATAATAAAATTCACTTCATTTCAATCAAAAGTTAATGCAGATCGCATCGTTACAAGATGTAATTTAGTCTTGCAATACGCTACAATTTTGTTAATAAATTTAGTTTCATAACTGGTACAGATGTGGTATTATAGAATTCTGACTTATTATTATTATGTATTTATTAAAACAGTATTAAAGCAACAATAAATTATTAATTTATATATTCAATCGGATTAAGTTCAGATTATAATTTTAAGGGTAAAATATGTTGAGACATAAATTGCTACTATTATCTATTCTCTATCAAAGAACCTTAATATTTACTGGGAAATTGTAACAGTGTAATTAAGTACCTTTTCCAGTTTAACAAATCCTCAACACGGATTCCATCCCAGTGCAACATGTGTATATGTCCCAAATTACGATCGATACAACGAGGACGAATTCAACAGACATCAATAATTCGTAATTTGGTTGGGGACGTTTGGTCTCACGGAAAACGTACTCAAATACGCAACCTACAAACACTGGCAATTTTTAATAGTTCTGCCTAAATCATAAATCAAAATAGTAGATAAAATGAGTATCAAATAAAATATTTACTATAGAATACCGCTGTCATAATTTTCTGTAAATAATTTTGCTAATAGCTACATAGTTAATGCTCGTATTCATAAAAAGTTAAATATATAATGATTCGATAAAAATATAACGTAACGTTTAATATAATTTTCGTATTCATAAATACTCATTAGCAATAACGTACATTAAATTTAATTTAATTTTTGATCCATTAAAGCGTAAGAAACAATTCCATTAACACATCTTTTTGACTTAAAAATGTATAATTATATGTATATAAGTTCAAAAAAAAAATGTAAAATATTTAAGGGGGTGGTAGTACGAACCACAACAAAAAAACTAGTCTTAATAAACATGGGTTGTCATAACAACGATTTCGGAGTTATGAAACATTATTTATTTTTATTATTCTTTTTCCCTCCATTTTTTATTGTTCCAAAAAGAATGTAAAATATTTAAGGAGGTAGTACTACAAACTACAATATACAAAAAAGTCTTAATAAACATGGGTTGTCATAGCAACGGTTTCGGAGATATGAAACATTATTTATTTTTATTATTCTTATTTCCTCCATTTTTTATTTTGCAAAAAAGTGCATTTTCTTATCATAGTTGGCTGATGTTTTGTGACATAAACATTCAGTATTTGACAGTTGTTGTGAGTGCACAAGTTTTCATTGCTATGGCCGATTACTCTAATGCAGAACTAGCCGACATGCATTTCATGTATGGTCGTGCTAATAAGATTGACACCAAAACGCAAATTCTTTATGTAAAAGCTTATCCAAATCGTCCGATTCCTTCACATCGTATGTTTGGAAGAATTCACCAGAGATTGAGAGATACCGGGTGACTTCAAAAACAGTGCTATCTTTCCGGCAGACCAAGGTCGGTATCTACTCCTAGAGCAGAACAAGAAATTATAGCACGGATAGAGCACAATCCAAGAACGAGTGTGCTGAGAATATCAACCGAGGTATAAATTAGTGCTACTCTTGTTTGGAGAACCATCCACGAGCAGCTGCTCTATCCATACCATGTACGAGTACAGGCCTTAAATTTAACTGATCATCAGGCACGTTTAGTTTTTTGTTGCTAGTTTCTACGCAAAAATGCTGAAAACCCGCAGTTTCTTGCCAAAATTCTTTATACGGATAAAGCCGGGTTCACACAAAATGGAGTTGTTAATTTTCATAAAACAGATAGTTGGGACGACAAAAATCCCCATGCTGTAATTGAATGTAAACATCAGACAAGTTTTCATTAAACATTTGGATAGGTATTGTAGGCGGCAGGTTTCTAAGTTCTGTTACCAAACCAAACCGATTATTAGGCGCTGCTTACCTCAACTCATTTTTCGATTGCCATTAGAGAGCATTTAAACCAAACTTTTCCACATAGAGCGGACCAGTTTTATGGTAAGCAAGATCGCCTGATTTAAACGTTCTTGATTTTTTCTTCAGAGATATTTGAAATCATTAGTGTATGCTACTTCTGTAAATAGCCTCAAGGAGCTGCAGTTAAAAATTAATGATAAGTGCCAAAAAATCCAAGCCAATAAAAAGGTTTTGGAAAGAGTACGAAAGTTCTTCAGACAAAAATGTTGTGCCGGTTTAGAAATGAATATCTTCTATAATTCTGTTCTTTGTAAAAATATATAAAAATAAATAATGTTCCATATCTCCGAAACCGTTGCTATGACAACCAGTGTTTATTAAGACTTTTTCGTTTGTTGTGGTTCGTACTACCACCCCTTAAAAATTTTACATTCTTTTTAAAAAATTGATTAATGTAAATCAACAATAAAGTAGGCAAAAAAACAAAACCTTGTGAAACACCAGCATTTATGATTTTGAGGTCAGAGTTATAACCATCAATTTTAACTATAATCTATTACAGATTTGTAAACAAGACCTATACAATAAAATATGATATATATGGATATGCTATACCCTATCAAATGCTTTGAAAATGCCTAGAGCTACTGTAAGATTTTCTCCATGCTTGTCTAAAGAAGAACTCCATTTGTGACTAACATTTATCAGAAGATCTGTTATCAAACGTTTTGATTAAAATCCATGTTGAGTAGGAGAGAGGGCGCATGTAGACAGTGGATGCATGTCAACAGCATTCATTTGACAGGTATTCAATGTTCTAAAAATTAAAAAAAAAATCTTTAAGTTGTCTCTACTTATAACATTATTCATGCTTTATCTTCAACTGACGTAGATTGGTAGTTGTGGTTATTGTCACCAAAAACTTATTTACTACGTGCAAACGTAAAAGTTTTATGGTCTAGTATTTTTATCCTCAAATAAGTACAGTGAACAAAATTTATATGCGACATAATTTTCATGTGTACATACTATTTTGTTACCGTTTCATCCACTATTTGTTTCATTAAGTTTTATTGGTTGGGGCACATGTGGACGATTGCAACTTTTTTTTTAAGCGCCTTCTACAGTTAGTTGGGTTGCCTACATTTTAATCAAATATTTTGCCCGGTTTGCTGATTTTATTATAACATTAAGGGCCGGTTTATTCATCTGTTCTGTAAGTTATTGATTAGTTACGTGTTCAATAAACTTATAGGTCACTTATATAAAATTTGGGTGTATTCATCCCATTTTATATGACAAATAATTACTGAACGCTTATAAAGTTTTTATACGGCTAGTACAACTTAATAGAAAAAGATATCTATATACATATCTGTAAGAAAGACAGAGATAGACTTACTAAAAAGAAAACGAGTGTGGTACTACTGCGTGTTGTTATTTGTTTGTGGTTACATTCATGTGAAACAAAATAGCATAAGGTTATGTTCTTTTAGTAATTTTTTTACTAACGGGCCAAAGTGATCTATATAATTTATCTGTCTTGTAAATTTAATATGATGACAGGTTGTCACTATTGACAGATGAATAAACATTAATTCATGGTAATCTTATCAGTAATGCTATAGAGCACTTTATAGAAAGGTGAATAAATCGGCCCTAAATGTAAAAAAGTATATAAAATATAATGCTTAAAAAATAATAACTTTCAACGTATAGTTTTAAAATTTTGATTTTCCGATTCTATTAACAATAATATTTAAAATTAAAAAAAAAAATAAGATATTGTGATACTATAATTTAATCTTAAATTAAATTCTTTATCTATTGTTTTATATTCATCAAAGCTTTTTAGTAAATATTAACGTAGTTATATGGGTTTACAATTAGTTTATTTATAGAGTAATAATGTAGCGCCCCATCAAATTATACGTCAATTTAAACAGTAAATTGGCTTGGGTATCTTTGGCTTTGATGGGGCGTCAGGGGGTAAGCAAACCCCCCTGCACACCCCCAAATCCATCTGACAAAATTAAGTAGTCTCGTGCTCTGTTAAATGCCAAAAAAGTATCCAAATATATAGCTGTAGTCTGAACATTTTTTACAGCGATGTTAATTAACATTTTGAACGTTGCTAGGCAATATTTAAATAACTTGATACCTGATTGGTTAAAAATCAATTTCTACAGCGATGTTAGCTAACATCGATGTTAAAATATGTTCAGAATAGACCCAATAGTTTCAACGCACAATATTAGTAATAAACTGTTAAGAATGTGCCGTTTAAGCAAAATGAAATATTTGTGTAAAATAAAATTAAAATAAAATTTATGTGACGTTTTGAAAAAAATTATTTTGGACATTTGCAATTTTCCAATAATTCGTAAATGTTTCTTTTTTCTTCTTCTTCTTATAGTGCCATACTCGCTACGAGTGTTCGGCGCCCCTCTCGTATGTTTGTGGTGCGCAATAATAGTTCCACACAAACATTTCTTTTTCATATTTTAGTCAGATTAAGAGCTAATTCATTTGCAAAAGTTTTAAGATCATCATTTTACTACTAGCCAACATTGTAAGTACGCAGAAGGAAGATTTTAAATCAGATAAAAATTGGTTTGCAATAATACCTGCTTTTGCCTTTGGATTAGTAATTAAATTGTTTTAATCATTTTGTAGAAAAGGTATTGAAGACTTTGAAGTGCCTTGTAATGAATTTATTGTTTTATAATTTTTTTTTTATTTATAGAAAACTGAAAAACTCAATTAGCTTTGATTTTGTCAGTCCTATCATTTTCAGATTGTATTAGATTGCCAGAGCAAAGAAAAAGAGAAGAGAATAAAAGAGTGGATTTTGGAAAGGATAATAAAGAAGTAAAAGTGGAAAATACAAATAAGGAAATGGATGAACTTAAAGAAATGATGAAAGAAATGATAAAGGAAGTCAAAAAAGGGACAGAAGAACTAAAAGAAGAGATACAAAGCGTGAAAAACGAGTTAAAACAAATGAAAAAAGAACATGAAGAGAAGGAAGAGGAATGGAAAACGGTGAAGATGGAAATGATGAGAAGAATTGATTTATTAGAAACAAAAGAAAACGAAAAAGAGAAAAGAGAGAGGAAGAATAATATAATAATAACAGGAAGAGAAGAACAGACAGAAAACACGATTGAAGACATAGAAAAGTTCATAAAAGAAGAGTTGAAAGTGAACGTGAAAATTAAGAAGGCATACAAGATAAATAAAGAAGGGAAGGTAAAAGTAGTGGTAGCTGAAATTGAAACATGGGAAAAAAAACAAGAAATCATGAAAGCAAAAAGCAACTTAAGAGGGAAAAAAATCTACATAGATAACGACCTAACAATAGAAGAAAGAAATGTTCAAAAACAAATAAGAAATATTGCCAAAGAAGAGAGAGAAAAGGGAAATAGAGTAAAAGCAGGATACAGAAAAATGGAAATGAATGGAATACAATACACATGGGACGAGAAAGAAAAAGGATTGATAGAAAGGGGGGAACAGGGTGCAAAAAATTCAAAAAACTATTAGAAGAAAAAAGAAAAATATCGGCCAAAGAAAAAAGAAACAGAGGAAATGCGATGGAAAAGGAAACGAAAAAGGATACTGAATACGAAAACAAAATTAGAATAGGAACATGGAATGTAAGAAGCGTAAAAGGAAAAGAGGAAGAAATAGTCGAAGAAATGATAAAACATAAAACAGCAATACTAGGAATTACGGAAACAAAAAAGAAAGGAAGGGGGATAAATACGATACACAAGGGTTACATGCTGATATGGTCAGGGACAGAAGATAAAAATAGAGCAAAAGGAGGAGAACAAAAAAGAGGAAGACCCAGAAAAGAATGGAACAGCGCAATAAAGGAAGAAGCTACAAGAAAAGGAAACACGTGGGAAGAAATAAAAGAGATAGCAAAGGATAGGAAGAAATGGAGAAAATATTACACAAACTAATAATGTATACGCCTGACACCGAAAGGTAAAAAAGGCAATTGAATAAATAAATAAATAAATAAATTAGATTGCCACAATGTTTGCAAGCTTTCTTATAATTTTGTTTAGTTTCTTCAGAACGATTACTAATGTGTTTGTTAAATGCCAGCTTTGCGTGAATTGAGAATACAAGAAGCATATTACTTTCTAAATATCCCTATAGAAATAACTTCAAAATATCAAGTCAACTGTTAAAACAAAAGTCAATTGCATTACTGTTTAATATGTCCAAAATTTTAAAAAATAAATTATATTCCACATTATCAAGTTTTTAGAAAACAACAAAACACAACAGAAAAATATTTTAGACAAATTAAAAAAAACTAAAACTTAATTATTTAATTTGGCAAAAACATTATGAAAGCAATTGATAGTTAGTCGTTCCCATACTATATTATTTTGGTATAATAAATTAGACAAATACAGAAATTAAAGATTTAGAAAAAAAAAACTAATAAATTACTAGCTTTAGCAAATTTTCATCTTCCTAGATCATCAACAGAAAAATTAACATATCCAAAAAAAAAACAGCAGTCGTGGTATAATATCGATAATTTATGAAGCATTCTTCCTTGAAACTGAATTTCTAATTGCTAATCAAAATTCTTTAGTAACTGAAAAATAACTATATTACAAATACACACCGGATAAAGTTTTGGAAAATTACAAAATATATTGAGATATAACATTTGTTGATAAAATCAACAAAGTCACATTATTGATTAATATTACAATTCCGAGTACAAATGAGTTACAAAAATCATACAGAGAAAAAATTACTAAGTATACAAACTTATCTATAGAAATAGAACAATTTTGGAACATAAAAAAATACGTATAATTCCTGTTGTAATATCTGCTACCGGCTTTATTCCATTAACATTACATTATGCTTTAAAATAATTAAAACTGTATAAGATCTACATTTGATTACAGCGTGCAGTTATATTATATACTGCAGGCATTATCAGAAAGTTTTTAAAATAATAAAAATATAATATATTTGTTTACTTTAACCGAAAGGTTCGTAAATTAATTTAACTTCCGTATTATGTAATCTTTAAAAAATAAATAATAATAACAATAATAATATTTCCATGCACGCGGCTACGACATGCGACCACGCTATAACTAACTAACTATACTGACAACATAATTTTTCTTTATAATTAAACTTAAAATTATAAAGTCATTTTCTTCTAATATTTTAAAAAAATTACTAATCTACCAAGTTGAGAATAATGCTCAACCTGTTCACTTGGTAGACCAAACGCGGTATCCAAATCAATATAGAAAGGTCGCATGCTTCTGAAAGTATACAACTATCGTGGAATAGTCGTAAAACTTAAAACCTAGTTCTTGCCACAAACTAGACATCAGTATGCTATACAAAATTTCATACAAACTTTGTATTTTGTTACTTTATAACAAACTTTTTATAAAAATCTACGGCACTACCGATCTACTTTTTGCAACTTGTCTAATTTACGAGAACCTAGTAAACTATAAGTGTATAATCAAATCTAATTAATTAATATAATATAATTGATGCTCGTCATCTCTACTACGTGATAATTCAGGTTTTTGAAATAATAAAGCCATTTACTATGTTTTTTATCACAAGTTTATTCTTACAAATAGATTAGTAGTTTCGTGTCGATTAAAGCCTTCTACAGATGTACTAAGTTTACTTATAACTTAATAACATGTGATAAAAAACATAGTAACTTGTTTTATTATTTCATTTCTAATTGGTTAATTTGTGTATGTTTCGGTACGGTACGTACAGTCAAAATAATGCTCCTAGCAAAACTACAAACAGAATAATTGTCCAAGCTGTCATTTAAAGTAATAAAATAGGCTCCGCATCCAAGACTTGTTAAAATTGTTAGTCAAAAATTAATGATATCAAATCAATCACGTAACTCTCAAAATAATAAATTTTACAGCTGCGAGTTATTTAGCAAATTACATAAAACTGCATGATTTAGGTTAAAATGTGTGACAGATTTTCAAAATTTATTTAAACCTCTAGCATTCTGCAATGAATAATATAAGTAATTTTCTTAACCTTTTTACAAAATTTTATATTTTAAGTACAAGTTATTGATTTGACATAATTGTTATTCTTTGTTCAAATATTTAAAAATAAATACGTGCTGCATTTTCAATATACAGGGTTTAAATATTAAAAAAATCGTATTACTATAGCATTTGTAAAGGAAATTGTATACTTATACAATAAAATTGTATGTGATAATATTTTTTTTTTATATTTATGTGTAAAAGTACATGTTTCAATTGATAATTTTCTAGCTCTAGAAAGTATTTTACAATGATGTTGATATGTGTAAACAGTAATAAGAAAAATAAATCAGAGTAGATGTTAATTTGCAAAACCTGTTTGTCTTAAATACAGAATTTGTAGCTAGTATTGAATATAAGAATAATAGAACATGAACAATAAAACAAAACTTAAACGAACTTACCTTAGATATATAGATGCATTTGTATCATTTTGTTGTTAATATAAAACGGACAACGGTTGGTGATTGGTATTGTATATTATAATAGGTTAGAGGTTATAAACGTGAACGTGGTGTTGCAGAGAAAAAGATTTGTGGAATAATGGGAGATGGCGCTAACAGTACTGTTTGATTATTAATTCTATTTTAATTTATTAACGGTTGCTTTTAAAATGTAAATATGTTAAAAATTACAGTTGAATTTTATTTAAACCAAATAAAACTCTAAACAATCAAATCAACAACATAAATTAAATAAAAAAATGAATAACCAAATAGTGTTGTTAGCGCCATCTCCCATCATTAGCACAAATCCTTTCTTCTCCAACAACCACTCTCACCGCCTATAACCTAACCTATTATAATACGATATTTACTATTTACCGTTTTGAAGTACATAACCAACACAAATGTATCTACAGTATGTACCTAAAGTAAGTTTTATTTTATTGTTCATGTTCTTTTTATTCTTATATTCAATGTAATGATTGTAATACTAACTACGAATAGTGCATTTTTAAAATATTTATAATTTTGTAGCAATTGTAGCTCTCGTTCGTTAATTAAAAATTTCTCACTTACAATCTTGTTATTTTTTATTTAAATATATATTCTGTTAGTTATTCATATTAATTATAATTATATTATTAAGTATACAGACAAATTGTTTGTAAAGTTTTATTACGCAAAATTTAAAAGGATGTTAAGTAAACATTGCATATTTATATAAGTTATTGAGCAAAATAACATGTTTTTTATGCGTTTAAAAAGTTAAAATAAATAATCATTTATGATACTGAGTTAGTAACGCAGCAAAATGTTGTGATGTGATTGTGAGGTTTTGAGTTTTTTAAGTGGGCAATTTGTCCTGTAATATAGTTTATGGTTGTGACCTCTACTACGTAATAATTCATGATTATGATAATAATAAAACAATTTACTATGTTTTTATCTTATGAATACATTATTTACAAATACATTACTAGTCAACTCAGTTAAATTATTACATCTGTAGAAAGCTCTAGAACGTTGAGGAACATCAGCATTTATGATTTCGGGTCAGAGTTGAAATAATCAATTCTAACTAAAATTTTTTGGTTGCCAAAAAAACTACTGATAAGACTTGCAGATTTGTAATCAAAATTTAGCTTGATGGAGCTTGTTAATAAGATTATTTTTGACAATGTGGTAATTAATATATTTTTCAAACATTTTGGACATATTGGTCTTTAGTTTGATGAATCAGCTGTGTCATCTTTTTAAGGTATAGGTTGAACCTTTGCATTTTTTCAAAAATTCATAAAAGTTTTTTTGTATGATGAAGCAAATATTTTAATCAAAATTGGAGCTAATTTATTTAGAAAATGTTTTAAGAATAATATGTCGAATTTCATCTATACCTTATAGCTTTCTGGTAGTTAATTTAAGATATTCTTTGACACTTGCTGCTTAAAGTGAAAAAGAGAATTTAAAATAGTAGAGTTAGATGCTGATTGCTTTGCAAAAATATGAAAAAATGCACACTGGTTAACCAAAGGTGGTTTGACTTCCAAAACTATATTGGTGGGTAGGGTTTGAAAAGTTGCACTTTTTGATCTCATTTTTACCGCTATTATGTAAAAAGTTATTAAACTCCAGTTTGGACATAACACTTTTGCTGCTACCGACGCATACGGTACGTCTGCGCATTGTGTTGTTATATACTGCCGAAAATTAGTTAGCAGCAAAAGTGTTAAAAACGCTCCATCTTGAAACTGACATGATAGATTTTTGAAAAAAATTTATTGTAGTGGAATTTAATTTTAAAGTTTATAGATAGAAGTTGAAAATTTTAGGTTGTCGGTTATATTTTTTAAAATAAGATTTTTGCTTTTTTTAAGTAGATAAGCATAATTTTTTGATTGTCAAGCCGACTTTAACGAGACACGCATCATTTTGGACGGATATACGAGTATTTTAACGTGTATGCAGGAGGCATTTTTAATGTACAGTTTTGTGGCCAGTGAAGTGGCAGTTTTTTTAACGGCAAAGCGCATAATGCAGTTGTTTTATGGCCAATTTTAAATTTGGGTAATGTTTTTACCAAAATTGGTTGGTAAATAAGGTTGCTAAAAATTTAAAACTGTGTTTTTTAGACCATTTTTAATCAATTCATCATTCGGGATACAGGGGTTACAATGACTTTCAGTTTTTATCATTCTTTTAAACTAAATTTTTTTAATTTTTTGCCATAAGAAATTAAACCTTTTGCTAGCTTTTTTTGTTTTAAATATAAAATATGTGACATCACAATCGGTGATGGTCAAAAATACCCCCATATATGCTGTCAAATAATTATTTTTGAATTTTTTTAAATTTGATAAAAATGGACTCAAATTATGTCTAGTATCACTATAACAATTATCTGCTTTATTCGATCAATTTTATTTTATTTCATTATTGTAAGACATGCGACCCAAAATTTAAAAACACTTCCCAACAAACTTGTAGGTACTGGGCAAAAATGTAAAAACATTTAGATGAACGTATCACTCCCCCCTACCCTATATAAACTATCTCCGCAGGAACAGGCAAAAAACATTATTCATATGCGATTCTGTATAGGAAAATACTTGACAAAAAACTTCAAGTTTTTTCTACTAACTAATAATTAGTTTCTATATCCGGTAATGGTATGGATGCCAACATTTATATTTTTTATGATATGTGACCCTGAGTTAAAAAAAAACACTTGACAGAAAACCTCCACACCGTGTGAACTATTGCACATCCAACAAAACAAGAGTTTCTCTTCTGATCCGATAAATATTCTTGAACACGGTTATAGTATGGATGCTAACATCCGTGGTGGTTTTTGATCAAACTAGAAAGTATTTAATGTCAGTTCTTTTGGTTTTTTGTGTACGATTTGTTCATTTAGGCATAATGAAGTTTTTGATAAAAATAAATTTTTTCCGTATAATAATGACTAATTTTGTAACATAATTTATATTAATTTTAAGTACTGTACACATTATTAAACACTTTAAGATAAAATGGGATAAGGAGGTGTGATGCGTCAGGAGGGGAGGCCTTGCTCGTGCGGAGCGACCCTGTAACGGAAACACTCGGCATAAAACCTGTAACTCACGACCTTGGGCTCGACTCGCGGTATTTACGGCAGCTTTTACAGCTGCCGGGCCTGCTAGCTCAATCTTGGGGGTTTGGTTGACCGGACTCTTGCTGCTTCATTTAGGTCGCCACTCTTATTTTTTTAAGGAAGATAAGAGAAACTCCGCACTTTATATTTTACGTTTTATAATTAACAATTAACTAACTATCACTATTACTTTATAAATTTCTTAAACACTAACAAGAATATATCCGCTTTTGCTATACCTTTGCACACACGTGCTTTTTTGATTTTTTGTACACCCGTGCCTTTCCGATCTTGTCACAAGAGTCACCCGTCCTCTCAAAAACACTGAGGACCTTTATATCTTAAGTGGCGCGTCTACATTTTGTACATAACAAACCTAAATACAATCTCAATTATTGGTACTATAATCACCAAACACTACTTTTACTAATAATTACCCCTACTCTCAACTATTTTAATCTAACCTTAATAATTTTTAGTCCATCAAATTTTCCGGTTTGACCCTGTATTAGAAAATACTTGACAAAAAACTTTGAGATAATTTTATTATTATTATTATTATTAAAATAGTATTTTTCTAATATAATATTTGTGGTCTAAAAAAGAATTTAAATTTTTTTCATCAGCATCTTGAACATAGAAAACTCAACGTCCTCTTTTTGACTGAAACCTAAGTAAACAATAAAGATCCAGATCGCGTTAATCTAGTACATTCCGATTATTATCTTGAACTTTAATTTGCTGACCAATTTGTGCCTACATCCACAAACAACAAGCATGTTCTAGACTGACGACAGACAAAAAAAAACATTGGTTATAATAGCATATTTCTTAAACTAAATCTTCCCGATAATACTATTTTTGTAATAGGCCTATACCGTTTGCCAAGTAAGGCAACTCTAAACTGTTTTGTTGACTTTTCTGAAAGTTTTTACAAGCTTCTTCAAGGTACTCATAGAAAAGCTAAAATAATTTTACTAGGAGATTTCAATGTATATAATACCAAATAATTAAGTTATTCATTTTCTACAACACCATTTGAAGAACAAGCTATGATTTTAATCTGCTTTACACAATCTTACTCAACTTATTCAGTAACCCACATATGTTCCTTGTGAGGGACTTCTTGGTGAATTAAAATGATTAGATCTGTATTTTTTGCCTATTCCAGAGATTACAAGAACTACTGTTGAGGCTGTTTTATAAAGTTTTGATTATTTCCTTACTACTTCTATAGTCAAAACTTATATTCCTATTACTACCAAACCTAAACCGTGTTATCTATCTATCTATCATTATTCAAAGATAGACATAGTAGAAATGAAAAAAAAAATTAATAATTTTATTGATTTATATTGATACTTATTGTTTATATTCTGAGGGTATTCATACTGCAGAAGAAAATTTCAAAAAACTATTCAAAATGTTACCAAAAAAATGGTTTCATCTTTTATTATTAAACCAAAAAAAGTACTTGTACTCAATTTAGACAAAACAGACAGTTAATACAAAGCAAAAAGCATTTTATAAATACGCCAGTAACCGTTCCGATCAGACTTATTAAGATTATAAAAAAGCTTGTAAACTTTATGACAATCTAATACATTCTGAAAAAGATAGAATTGACAAAAACAACAAAATTTGTATAAAACAATAAATTAAATGCAAGGTAGTTTAAAATCTTCAATACTCTACTTTCTCTTTGAAGTGATCAAAACAGTCAAGTTACTGTCCAAAAGAAAAATCAAATATTTATGCATCTGATTCTAAATCCTCCTACTGTTGTACATACCTACAATGCCGGCTAGTGATAAAATGATGGGTCAAATTTATTTTAAGCAACGGATTGTTAAAAGATATCTTTTTAAATTAAATACCAGAAAGGCATCAAGTATAAAAATATTTGCAAATAAATTAGCTCGAATTCTCACTAAAATATTTGTATTATTATACAAAAAAGAAACATTCTCGAACTGTTGGTAGATTACAAATTTGTAACCTACACCTAAAAAGGAAGACAAGTCTGATTCTTCAAATTATAGACCAATTGCACCTGATAAACATTTTTTTTTTAAATATAGTAGTTTTCATATTGTCAAGTACTTAGAACTAAATTTTTTTTTTATCTCAGATACTCCATATGGATTTTGATCAAATCGTTTGACAATAAAAGTAGTTCTAGACATTTCCCATGCATTTGATAGGGTATGGCTAATCTTATCAACATGCTCTATTGTATAGGTTTTGATGATAAATCTGTAAATCTTTTCAATAGTTTTCTTGACAATAGAAAAGTTATAGTTGGAACTGATGGTTTTAACTTGTGATTCCAAAATCATTAACGCTGGTGTTCCTCAAGTTTTTGTTCTTTCACAACTTTATTTTTGATTTGTATTTAATTAACTTCTTAAAATACCTAATAGTACTAATCATAGTTTTGTAGATAATAACACCATTTATTAGTACACTTTTTTAATTTATTTTTTTTATGTTGGTTTATTTCGAAGTTTAATAATAAAATCAAAATAAGGTTTTTAATTATTATGACATTTGTACAAACAAAATTTTTTTTTTTTTTCGTTTGATAGTTTTAAATTTTAAATATGAAAAAATCCACATTTATTAATAATATGTTTACCTTTTAATAAATCTTTCATTATATTTAACAAACTGTAACTTTTGTGAATATAAAGTTTGTTACATTTGTGAATTAAGATATTACGTAGAGTTAATCCATACATACTAAACATTTCGAATATATTAATTGATAAGGTATACTTTTAGTTTCAATTTTGTACTTGGACTCAGTAAGTGCTTATTGATTGTAAATGGAATATAGTTGCCCTATATTGCAACTTTGTTTTTATTATTTTATAAAGTCATATTACATGCACGTATTTGGTGAAACATAATGCGTTTACCTCCCACGTCATTCACAGCTTGGAATATATAATTATGCACAAAGCAATTAAAAAGAAAAAAAATATATGCAAAGAAAATTATCTTCGCGTGCTACAAAATATGTACGCTTAAAATAAAGTTATTTTCAAGACAAGGTAATTTACATTCGAGATAAATTAGTAACAAAAAAATTGTACTTGGCATTTGCGTGCAAATAAAATGAAGCGGAACAAATGAAAATTAACGCAAGGAAATCGATTTAACATTAAACAAGATTGCTATCAACAAATTGTGTAATTTCTACAAATCACTATACCTATTCACTTATTTATGGTTGTCTAGCGTGCAACTGCTACGTCACTGTCATTTTTTTGTCTATTTATGTTTTACCAATTTAAGTGTTATTTATGGCCGAATATCCGCCTCGTACTTGCGGTGCATGCCAGTTAAGAGGCAAATATGAAAAAGTAGCCGAATCCCAAGGCGATTATCTAGAATTCAACACCGTGCCAAAACCAGAACTTATTCCTAAAGGAAATGTTACTTTGAAGGATCCTCAACTTGGAGTGCCCGGAACTTACTATCCTCCTGATATTAAACAACCTACAATTAATATGAATGCCGCCGCAGTTAATAAACCTCAACAAAACTTTCAATCTAACTTACAAAAAAAAAATAGTTTGTGTTGTTGCAAAGGCCAAGATAATAAAAAAATGCAGGAACAATGTAA
The DNA here is from genome assembly GCA_963932245.1 of Tachinus rufipes. Taxonomy (NCBI): domain Eukaryota; kingdom Metazoa; phylum Arthropoda; class Insecta; order Coleoptera; family Staphylinidae; genus Tachinus; species Tachinus rufipes. The sequence continues at coordinate 76,211,989 of OZ010744.1, forward strand.
GGATTCCAAATATAAACGCCCTGTTTTTCGAGATGAAAATTTGGAAATAGTACACCCTCACTTGCAATATAATTTAAATGCTGAGGCCAATGTATCAAAAGCTGGAGCACCTACTGTTATACCAGATATTTCTAAACTGCCTCCAGCACCACAACCTTTAAAAGGTATATTGAAAATTAGAACTCCGTGTCCATGTGAGAATAAAGTAGAAACAAAAACTGAAACTACTAAATTAAAGAAAAAAGTTGAGCCACAACAGAAACCAGAAGAAAAGGATGAGAAGAATAACAGTACTGTATGTTACCTTCCTAAGCCCGACGATGAATTCCCTGACCAACGTGAAGATTCAATGGGTGCACTAGGACCATGGGCCACTGGTCGTTTAGATTGGGGACCATTGGCTGGATTAACTGGAGTACGGCCAGTAGTTGACAAGTATTCAATTTCTAGATTTAGCGAGGGCGAATGGAGGCACCACAATAAAGAAGTTTTAGATAAGGTAACAGTTGAACAACATAAAGCTAATTTATTAGAATACAATTCCAAAGAAGGTATAGAAGAAACTAGAAAGTCGACAGATAAAAATCAAGAAGATAGCACTAAGCGACTCCAGCAAAGGGAACAAGCATTGCACCGTTGGAAATGTGAACTAGAAAGAGCAATATCAGCTTCTGATGAAGAAATTAGCATGATGCAAGAACAGCGGAGGCGTTTAAAGATGTCTATGGCTGTTTTACAATTGCCGGAATCTATAGCGGGGGAATGCATTGAAAGAAGAACTGGGCGATTAGATTCGGAATTAGTTAGGGATGATGTTGAAGAGGAATTAATTAAAGAAATGGCGCTTACTGCTGAAATCAGAGAACAGTTTACCAGAACATTGGCCGATGTTGAGCATCAGTTGTTAGAAGATAAAACCGCAAAGAGTCGTTTAGAATACGATTGGAGTGATAAGAAACAAGCTAATGAAATTGAATGCATTAACGTTGCTCTTAATAATCGGTCTAATATACTTATGTTTAAACCCGGTGCTGTTGGTTTTCCAGACCATCAGTCTTCACAAGAACATTATGAAAAGTTTACTAGAGATACCTTAGAGGAATCTGAAATAACTAGGCAGCGATCGGTAGCATTAAGAGGCACACTTGATGCTATTTTACTAAACGCGGCTAGGGACTTACGTAGCCAAGCTGATAAAGTTGAAATGGCTTTAGCAACACGGATTGCTTGTAACGAGGAGGTAAGAAATAGACTAGAAAACGAGCTGCTGAGTTTGTTAAAACGCTTGGCCGATATTGAAACAACAGTTGTAAATTTAAGAGACATGATACGTCGCATGGATGGTACTTTAAAAATGTGTCAATCCAGATTAGATAATCGCGTGCTTTATAGACCACGCATTGAAAATTGTAGAGATGATGCTCAATATGGTCTAGTAGAGGAAGCAAAAAGTATTGGTGATAGTGTTGCCGCGTTGATGTCGCAATTGAAGCAAGCGGAAGATACACAAAGTTCACTTATGATGGTCAGAGGTGAATTAGAAAAAGAAATCATGTTAAAAAGAAAAACGTTGCAGATTGACAGGAATCGCATACAAGTAATTAGGTCTCATTATCCATCTGCTACTGCGTTATCTGGATATTAAAAAAGTATATTTTTAAATTTGATGTACTTAATTTAATTTGTAATTGTATGTATGGTATAGTAATGAATAAAATTAATGTAGTAATTAATTTTAAATAATATATAGTTAAAAATGATCTAGATTTAACATAACATAACAAGTTGAAACTCTAAAACCAAATAAGTGCAATAAACATATATGAGTACAAGTAGCGTAATATTTTAGTAGTTTTTTGTTCACAAATTGGTAAAACCAGTTTGTACAATGTAGATTTAAATAAAAGGTTTTTTCTTTGCAAGGAAAGGGAGGAGACGTACACACGATACATGACAATTAACTAAATTGTTTTCTAGGAATTCTCGCGGATTACAATGGATTAAAGCTCGATCGATACGGGCGTTTAACCTAGAGAAAGAAATTTCACAAACAAATCCTGTTGTTTAAACACTAAAAACGGCACAACTGTCTTGAAATTAATAGCAACCGAGATGAACGCACAAAAACAATTCCACACACCACGAGCATTAAATGGGAAGCACGCACATTTCTCTCTATATATTTGGCACTCTCATTATGATGCAATGGAGGATGATAAATATTATTTAAGTTTCTCGACATTTGATTTATACCATTAACTGTATTATACATTGAATTATTTGAATAATATGAATGTCTGGGAGATTTCATAAAAAAAAACTTGCGGTTGCTTTCATTCTTAACAATAAAATGCTAATATTATAGGCAACGGTCCGTGCAACGCATTAGGCCTCTGCGTTACCATCATGACATTTCACCGAATCATGGGCAACAATAAAAAAGACTATTGGATCTATTTTACTACGCATAAAATAAAACATCATTTTATGGATGCTTCTTCCAACAATACAATTTGTTCTAATAGGAGGTATCTTTTTAAATCAGTGTTTTTATGTTGCAGCATTTATTTATACTATAATATCTAAAACAAAACAAAATATTATGTATATAAAAACTCAAGTTTTAATTAAACGATCTGAAAAGCGTATTTATTTACCACCAAATCCTAAAGGTCAATTTGTATTATTTAATTAACACTGTTGTAGTTATTTATAATATGTTAAACTGTCAATAACACTAATTGCGCTTTTATCAATTTAATACGGTTATAAATGACCGCAATTTACGTCGTTATTACAATGCATTTACTTCATCATTATTTCAACTCGCTATTTATTAATTTAAACCAATTTAGTCGCCGACGTTGCAATCATCGGAGAAAGAATGAATCCAGCAAGCGCTGCATATATTAGTGCGCTATATTACATTTGCAAGCTAATTTGCCTTCTGTACTCAACTACAGTTTCAACAGAAATCCAATATAGATATTATATATATATATATATATATATATATATATATATCACTATTAATTGTATTTTTTGGGTGATTCAAATCATATATGCTTTTTTTCGGATATTAAAAAACACGCAGCAATTAAACACCAATTTGTGCAATTAACTTGTACAATACAAACTTGTGCATCAAAATTATTGGTTTGAACTCTTCTATTGCTAGATGTCTCAAGATTGTATAAACATCTATATAGGTACATTGAGTGTGTCGAAATCTTACTATTACTAACCTCTCTTTTTATGTTACATTTTATTATGAAGAATATACATATACATTTCTATAAACTGGTTATATAATTTTTGAAGTGTAGTTCTATTACACGCCTCATTTAAATTTAACATATAAGAAAAATACTTCATCATCGGTTTGAAAATTTTAATATTTTCTTATTAATAGGCAAGGTTTTAATTTTACAATAATATTGACCGTCTGTAGATCATATTGAAGGATTGCACAATATATTGAGTCAATCAGAAAGAGTTTGATTTTTATAGTACAATCTATTCTAAAAGTATTTATTTCTTTTTTTTAACCTTTTCTTTATTCATCTGCGTTTTTTTCTACTTCTTTTTTAAAGCTATAACTAAAACAATGGTCACACAACTTGCTTTATTTTATTCCACATGTTGACTGCAGAAGTGTCAGTAACTAACAAAAAGTTTGTAGAATTATATTGCAACGTCTAGGTGGTCCTAGCAATATATTGTGCAATAGATTGTTCAATATTATTGATGATAATATTGATCGTCTAGTGACACCTTAAAAGTATGATTTTACTGCACCTGAGGACTAAGTGATGCATGGAAAATGTATATGTATATTGTATATTGCTTGGTGGACTTATCATTATAAGAGCTGTGCTGGGTGAGAGGACACTCCAATACAGTAAGAAATGCTAAGGCTGATAGGCTGGCAACCAAAATGTGTGGATCTGAACAATAGACTGCTGCATCTCTTAAAAGCCTTACAATGTACTAAAAATACATTCGTTGGGAATTAAAAATAGCTTAACATGACGATGCAAAATTTATGACGAGACGATTTGTTATGCACATGCCCGGCTTTCTCTTACGCAAGGGAGTTCTCCTCAAAGCAGTGTCTTGGCATGTATCAACCATATAGGTTGGTTGTCCATTAGGGTAACGGAGTGAGGCTTAATTTCAGTAAAATTGGTTTTACTTTCTACCCAGAATCCAGATTTTTTTTATTTTTATCTATAATTTTATCTTATTTACAACATAAATGTTTTTGGATTTTTTAAGTACTTTATTATGTATTGTACTTTGACGCAAGATTTCCACAAAAATTATTAAACGCATATTATCAAATTTGACAGTATCTCTAATTTAATTAGTAAGTTGATTTATTTATTTTTTTATTAAAGTGTTTTTTTTTACATTTTATTTTTTGACAGCACAATTAATACCAAATCATTTTTGCAATTGACAATTTACTATACGACACCCACAACCTAAACATGTTGTATGTTTTGATCGTTAATTTAATCGTTTGATAATATAGGAGACTGGTGAAAAAGGAGTCTTTTTATATTTTTTTCTAGAAAAGCAAAGTAATTTTTTTTTTATTCTTCTTTAGATATTCCTGTTTTTTTCTTTTTTTATAGACTTACGCTTAATATGCCACGTTTTATCGCACGCTTGCTGATTTATAGTCGGGTAGAAACATTTTTACTGTCGATATTACAGTTTCTAACGTATAAGTTGTGACAGGTAGTATGTAAATGTTGTATACCTTTTTTTTAAGATTCTTATTTGGTATGTTGGTGGTTTTGAGTAGAATGTATCTGTGCCTATCGAATACTGCCCAACTGTGTCTGATCCGTTTGGTTTGCTTAGCCAAGTTTAATAAGATGTCCAAGGTACACATATTTGTTTGCTTGTCTTATTATCTGGTCTTGTATTTAAAATTTACCAGTTTTTGAGCTTATGATTTATGTCTTGGGCAAGTTGATCTTTAGGCCGACTTGATCAAAACTATAGTTAACTGCTCTAGCATCTCAATTAGGTCTTTTGGGTCTGGATTGATAAGAACTATATCATCAACAAACCATATATTGACTATTCATATTTATATAAAGGGTTTTTTAATAAGAAGTTTCATTTTGAATATGCTATATGCGCAGCTGTCAATTTTGAAGCTATTATCTTTTGACATTTGAAAAGTAAAAACTACGCCATTATTAAAAATGGAACAATACACGCTTCAACAACGCATTGAAATGATTAAAATTTACTACAAAAATGATGAAAATTTTTCAGGCACAGTTCGTAAAACTAAAGCAGTTTTTGGTCGTCGTAAAGCACCTTCTCAGCCGGCAATAGTAAACCTGGTGGAAAAATTTGAGCTGTTGGGACAAGTTTGTGATGTGAAGAATCAAAATCGTGTGCATTGCTCAGAACACATGAGAATTTGCTGATGTAGCCCGTAGTGTTGAAGAAAACCTAAGTTTGTCTATCTTTGGAATTAGACATTCCACAAACAACATTACACCGTATTTTGCATAAAAACTTGAGTCTTAAGGCTTTTAAAGTTCAGTAACACAAGAACTTAAGCTAATCGATCACCCTAAACGTTGTTTCTTTGCTGATTGAGTCCTTCAAATGCATCAAAATGATCCGGAATTTTATAGAAAAATTATCTTCAGTGATGAATAGGCCTTGGAGTATAAATTAATAAGCAGAATTGTCGCATTTGGAGCTCAGAAAATCCAAGAATGATTGTTGAAAAGTCTTTGCATCCTCAACGTGTCACTGTGTGGTGCGGTTTTTGGGCTGGCGGTGTGATTGGACCCTCTTTTTTTAAAAGGCTGAGGCTGGTGCAACTGTTACGGTGAATGGATGGCGCTACCGAGGTATGAATAATGATTTTTTATGGTCGGAATTGGAAGATATTAATGTGGACGACGTTTATTTTCAGCAAGACGGCGCTACGTGCCACACAAGTTACAAAACAATCGCAATTTTGCAAGAAAAGTTTCTTGACCCTGTTATTTCTTGAAGAGGTGATCACAATTGGCCACTAAGATTTTGTGATTTAACACCTTTAGACTTTTTTTTGGGATACGTGAAAGATAAGGTCTATGCCAATGCTCCACATTCTATTTAAGATCTCAAAGATGGAATTTGTGAAGTTATCAAGGACATACAGCCGCAAATGTGAAAATTGGTCATGGAACATGACTGATTTTGTTTTCAAATGTTAATGGCATACCTTCCCCTTTAGAATGAAATAAACATTTATTGATTTCTCTTAAAAAATACCCGTTTTTTTTTAATATTAAAATAAAACCTCTTATTTGAAAACCCTTTATTTGGTCCAAATGAATAAATAAATAATTAATATTATTATCAGCTCTTATTTATATTTTTCTTATTTATAATAGTGTTTTTTAAACCTTTTTGCTGATGCTTTTGTTCAGTTGCGGGTATTCTGCTGATGTTTAGTTTAGGGTGTTTTTTTTTATGAGCTTCATTCTGTTTTTGCTTAGCTTTTTGTCTTTCTTTTGTTTTATGTTAGCGCATATTATCTTATTCAAGGTATACTTTTTGTTATTTTGTCGTTTAGATTTTTGATGTTCATTTGTGAAAGATTGGGTTAATTTTTTTTTTCTTATCTTTTTAGTGACGACGACGCTTTTAACAATCTATGTATGCTGCCGGTGTGTAATTTATATATTATTGACACGTTTGTGATTCCTTTTTAAAGTTTCCTTTTGGATGTAGCCATGTCCACCTTTGTTTTGGTTTAAAAAAAAAACAAATATATACAGTTCTGTAAAAGTTTTCCACTTGAGTTTTTTTCACCTATTCCTTGGTTGACATCTATTTTTTCCAATTTTTTACTATATTTTAGAGAGTGCTTGCTTAATTTATTTTAGATGTTCTGCTGATTTCATAATACGTATGTTGTAGGTTGCTATTAAGAGTTTTTTTGTTGTTGTTTGTATTTTTTGGTTTTGTTGTATTTGTGACTTCCCCAAATAGTTAATATAGATTAATTAACAGTACTTTGTATACTTGAACCAAACTATCCACACTCATTTTAAAGTTTGCTCAATTTGTTTCTAATTTTAACCAAATTGGAAATTAACTATAGTGCACAGTTTGGACGGTTTGCAAACTGTCCAAACCGTAGGTTTTAACAGATCTAATTTCTTTTGTTATGTCAATCTTGTGACATATTGTTTGTTTATATATAAACTATTTTATGATAATACATATGTATATAATTAGTTTAAATTAATCTATATATTTCTATATGATCTTTTATAGTGATAACTAAAGCTAGGATTTATATGCGTTATGATTTTTACCAATATTATATGCATATTAATTTTGAATGTATATCTTCACGAATCATAAGAAAGTAAAGTTTTGGTTTTATGCATATTTTAGTTTTTATGCATATTTAATGCATATTTTAAGAATTTTTATTTGTTTTTCATAATTGTTATGCATATTTGATACTTATTTTAAGTACTTTTGCCTATTTCGGCATTTTTGAGCATATTTCATGCTTATTTTAAGCAATTTTCGATTTCATAAAAATTTAATAGTTAATAAAATATTTTTTTAAAAGACATGCAAACGTTTAAAAATGGTCAGGGTCATGTGTGACTCATGCTCCTCACTCGATCATGAACGATTATTGCCCGACTTTTTTGGCAGAAGAAAGTCCTTTTTAATGGAAAATTTGAAAGAACATTTTATTATTTTTTTTTTTTTAAATAAATTATGTTATTTATTATTATCAAACTATTATTATTTATTGAATTTTACTTTTGTTTCTTTTGTTGTGTTTATTATTATTATATTAAGAGTTAATATTTTTTAATGCGTTTTATATAAAAAATAACAAATTTTATGCTTATTTTTATGCTTATTTTGATGATTTTTAATGCTTATTTATGCGCTTATTTTGCAGTTTTTTACGCATATAAGTCCTAGCTCTAGTGATAACTAAAATTATAGGTAGTCAAAAAATATTTGTAATAATTATTATAAGTCTTATAATCAATAACCTTTTTAGGCGTCTTTCAATAAACATTATAATGTATTTACAAATGACTAGATTAATTAATACAATTTATTACAATTGTCCAAGCTAATATTTTAGTATTATCAGTAAAATTATTTACAATACATGTGTTTTTACAAATAGCTATTTTTTTATTGTAACTAAAAAAAAAAAAAAATGATATTTAAAGTTTTTTTTAATATAAACTAACATAAACACAAGTTTTCAATTAAGCGTACAACTTTGTGTTTTGATGTAACGTTTAGCTTAATCTAGGTAACATTAATAAAAGATATTCAACCCAAACAAAGTTCTCAAAAGCTGTAATTTAAACCGTACCTACACCACACAAGAAATGTCATTTGGGGACATGAAACAAAGTAAATTCGGTTTGTATTTATAACATCCAACACATCATTAAAATCTTTCCTCTACCTCTACATAAGTTACAAATAAAATACGAATGTATTCATTTTTTTTATCAACTACGAATCATTATTTTGTTTCATTATTTTACTTTAGATAACGTATTACATAAATAGGCATAAAAAAATCTATATCATTTGATTTATATGTGTATTTATAAAAACAAATAGTAATTTGTAGTTTATTGACTTTACTTGTATTGTTTAGTAGATACATTTTTTTTCTTGCACACTCAGTTTTAAATATTTGCATAATTTGATAATATTATATAATAGTACTTTTGACATCTAGTAGAACGTCATAACAATATTTGACAATTTAAACGTTAACTTTCAAAGAAGAAGAATTGAATGCCCGTATGACACTATCTATAATTCTCTATTGAATTATATATATTATTACAGATGGAACTTTAAAAATCTGTAAAGTTTACAAATGATTATCAATTTTATTGTAGATTGAAATTTTAATAATATTTTTGTACTACTATCTCTTTAAGGGGCAGTTTGATGAGTGTCATAAAACTACGAGCAGAACTTACGTAATTTAGCTATTTTTTAAAATCGGTTCTTTGCAACGTGTAGAGAATGAAATTTCCAATCTAATGAAATATATACTAATCCAAAACCTTCAATTGTTTATTAAATTTTGAAATTAATTTGTAATTTTTTTGTTAAAATATTTGCTTAAACTTTAAGAGTTATACTTCATTGAACATTAAACTTAGTAGTCTTTTTATTGTGCTAGAAGTTATTTTTCTTAAATAACAATTGTTACAGTTCTGCTCGTAGTTGTGAATGTATGATAAAATGTGAAATTTGATATTCCCGCGTGTATTAATTTTTCTAACAGTTTTGCAGTTTTTGTAGATTGTTTTTAAGAATTCTCTGTTAGAGAAGCTTTTTTTGGTAAGAATAGGAAACAATTTAATGTTTTGTGTGTTTTGTGTTTTTTTACTATTGCTACATTTAGTAATATGATTTAAAAAAGTGTTGCCGTGCAGCAGACTTAGTGAGGATGCAAGGTTCCATGTACTTTTGATACTGACTTTACAAAAAATTTATATCTGAATTCATTTTAAAAATGTTTATTGAGTTTAATTCCGTAAAATGCTAAGATATACTTGAATCAAGATGAGAATATTTTTTTTTAAACATTCTACAATGTTTTGTAATTCTGCTGACTTTGTAGTAAATTGACGAATTTAGTTTTGCCTTGTTTAAAAGATGCATACGTTGTACATTCACTAAATTTGTGAAGGAATAAAATACTACCAGCAACTTTTGTTGGTTTGTAAATTGCTCTCGCTTACAGCTTCAATTTCCACGATATGTTTTTTTTTACTGATGAAGCAACATTTAACAGAGAAAGCATTTTTAACTCTCGCAACAACCTTATTTGGGCCGACAAAAACCTTTGTACTATTTGACTATCCAAATTCCAACACAAGTTTGGAATCAACATGTGGGCTGGCATTGCTGACGGTCGTTTGATTGGGCCATATCTTCTTCTACCTCCTCTCACCGGTCTCCATTACAAGATCTTTTTAGAAGAAGTTTTTCCAGAATTGTTGGAGGAAGTACCAATGGGGGATTGCCGACAGATGTGGTTGCAACATGACGAGGTGCCGGCACTTTTTTTGCTTGCTGTTCGGGACTACCTCAACAAACAGTTTGGGAATAGATGGATTGGGCGAGAGGGGCTAGTAACGTAGTCAGGAAATTCAAGAAACGCCTGGAAATTTTGAGAGGGTTTATGAAAATATGCTGCAAAGGTGCACTGATTGCATTGAAGTTGTTGGTAGATATATTGAGCAATTGTTGTGACCAGTTTAGATATCTCAATAAAGTTTAAAAAAATGTTTCCTTTAAAGTTTTTCTTTAATAGCACGCAATTGAATGGCTTTTAATTTCGTATCCCAATTTTTTTTCAATTTTTTTATTTTTATGCCCGTACTAATAGTCAGAGATTAAATCTCGGATTAATCCTGAATTCATGAATCCGAGATTCATTTTGTTAATTGTTGATTGGCTCTAAGCCAATTCACGGATATCATTAGTCGCGATCGACCAATGCATTGCTTGCTAATTCTCGGATGGAGTTGAAAACTATGCAACCGTCAATATAATCCGAGATTCAAATCATCTTGGGTCCACCCAAGATTGTTTATTACTGTGTCATATATTAATTCTGACATTTGGTAATAAAATACATTGGCGGATCGCAACTATATTTACCATCACGATATCCGTGAATTGGCTTTGAGCCAATCAACAATTAGCAAAATGAATCTTGGATTCATGAATCCGAGATATAATCTCTGACTATTAGTACGGGCATAAAGCATTATTTTTAACAAAAATAACAAAATAAAGTAAAAAATTCATTCTTTAATTTATAACATGAGTACGGTAAGAGATAGCTCCAGATATGCTGTTTAAAAAAGATGGACATTTAATTGCCTATAATTTTTTTATCCTATTATTTTTTTTTTATTTAGACTTTTAATACTCGTACTAGTAGTTGGAAATTAAATCTCAGATTGATCTTAGATTTACGAATCCGAGATTTATTTTGCTAATTGTATGGCTCCTAAGCCAATTCACGGATATCATTAGTCGCGATCAACCAATGCATTGCTCGCTTAATTCTCGGATCAAGTTGAAAACTATGCAACTGTCAATATAATCCTAGATTTAAATAATCTTTTGTCATATATTAATTCTGACGGTTGGTAATAAAATACATTGGTCGATCGCAACTATGTTTACCATCACGATATCCGTGAATTGGCTTAGAGCTAATCAACGATTAGCGAAATAAATCTTGAATTCATGAATCCGAGATTTAATTTCTGACTATTATAGCAGTATTTTGAACATTTTTTACAGCGATGTTAATTAACATTTTGAACGTTGCTAGGTAATATTTAAAAAACTTGATACTTGATTGGTTAAAAATCAATTTCTACAGCGATGTTAGCTAACATCGATGATAAAATATGTTTAGAATAGACCCATTAGTACGGGCATAAGAGAGATATTTTGAATATTGTATAAGAAAAAAACAAAACAGTTTTTGACGTGCAGCTTCTAGGGTGAACATGATGAGTTTATAAATAAAAAGTGTCTCAATTGTAACCCCCTACCCACCCTAGAAGTTTGTTACCCCTATTTATTAACACCGTGTATATCATGGCATTGGAAATTGTTTAACCAATTTAAAGATTGTAAAATACGCCTTTAAACAATATTTATGCTAGGTTGCATCAAGGCAACTTAAGATGTAGCTAAAGCTTGAGACTTGCTTACTTTTTAAGTTCTTACCAGAATCAAGCCCAGCTTATGTCAAGTTTATGTTGTACCATTTAAAATTGGCATCTATGCTAGGATTCAAATAGACTTTTTACATACCTAAATAATAACATATTAATTTGTTGTTCTTTATTACTTTATTTTTATTATCTAACAATTTCATAAACAAAATTTAAATTTTATATCTGCTATTTGAATTTTTTTTTATAATATGGCAATTTAGACTTAAACTTAACGTATTCTATTTATGTTTTCTTTATTACTAACTCTCTATTATATTACTAACTCTCTATTATATTGACATTTTTTACTAATGCTAAAGCATTACATATTTTAAAAAACTGAATTAAAAAATAAAAAGATTACAAATATGGTTAGACTTAAGATTTTAAACATAAATTAATAAAGAAATAACAAAAAACACATTCTAATTTAAAACTATCTATAAAATTTTCAGTTTGTATTGACAATGTTATACATTAAATTGTATCGAGTTACATAAAAATTGCTGGTTTATCTTGATAAAATTGAGATTCATATCTATCAAATATCCATATAATTGACTGACATATGCTGTACGCAGTGTAATTGCATACAAAACTCAATTCGTTGACAGAATATGAACGCGAAATACTCTTTCCATTCAATAGCGTTGCATATGACGATATGAAAAAAAAAACACTCGGTGCGAGATATCGTTATTTCCAACCAGCGCACTAGATACTCTATTCATCGAGTAGCGTATTTTTAACAATAACAAAATAATAATCTCAAATGTAATATAATACCAGGTATATTGCGTTCTTTATATATCTCTATTTAGGCAAATTATTGTGTAGTATATTAGTAAACTAGTTATATTTCATTGTTAGTCCGGATAGTAACATTGATTATCATCGCACAACTTTAACTAAGTTTCCGACCAATAGCCGGTATAGTATATTATCACAATTAACTCAAATACACGTATAGGATTTATGGAAATTACAAAACAATTAATAATTACAGATATGTTCGACGACCAGTTGCTGCATTATATAAGCGACCGTCTGCATTGTGCCTGCCAATTGCGTGCCAACCAGATCCTGCACAAAGAAGGGTTCGACGCGTTACTACGTCGGAAGCAACTATTCCGGATGCACATGCTCAAAGAATCACGGCAAAAAATCGTATTCCATCAGCACGGCATAAAATTAAAAAGAATGATTCAAATAAATCAATTGGTTTAGAAGAAACTTGGGAATCGATAGAAAAATCTATTGGGAATTTGAAAGAATATACAGAAGGAGATCAAGATTTTTTAAAACAACTTAAACCTAGGGTAATAAAATAATATAACATTTTACAATTATTTAATTTGTATGTTATTTATTTAATAGCTTCCACCATGTCTTGAAAATCAAAATAACAATCGTAAGTACACACAGCAACAACAAAAGCAATCGTATAAGATAGAGAACTGCGATAAGGAAGTCAGTAGGTCAGAGATTCCAGAAATGATGAAAACTGCTGAGACATTGGAAGTTGAAGAAATATCAACCGATTTGCTGAATGACCTTTTAAGTGAATTGACGGTTAGCGGATTAAATCATATTATTAATGATGAGGACAAGAAAGTAGTAGCTCAAAATGAGAAGTCAAAAAACCTACAAAAATCGTTAAATATTAACAAATGTGCCAATGAAATTATATCCACCTCTAAAGAAGCAGAGGTATGAATAAATTACATATTTGTTATATTTAAAATAGATAGATACAAAATATTTATAATAAATAGTTATTAACTAATAATAATGTTACATAGATAGATCATAACTATGATAAATATTATTTAATTAATTACATATATTGTTTATAGGGTGATGCTACTGTAAAAGATACTCCTAAAAGTTTCAATTATCAAGAAATTAATCAAAGTATAAGTAAGTTAAACAACAACAACATCGACAACAACATCAACAACAACAACAGTTATCATTCTGAGAGTGATGAATCGCATTCTCAAAATTCGTTCATTTCTAAAAAAAGCAATACACCAAAACCTGAAAATAATAAACAAAAGGTGATTCCAAGAATACTGGTAAATGACGCAATGGACCTTCATCGTACTAAAAGCTATGTAGTAAATTTAATTGATACTGCACTGAGCAACCACTTTGGCACCAATGTCTGTGAAAAAACTGCCAGTTCTAAAGATGTGAGTTTTTAAATAACCAGAAAAAACATAATCAGTGTAAAGGTTGTAAATTGATATTAAATCTTTTTGAATATCAAAAATTTTATAGCACTATGACTAAATTTTAGTACAAAATATGTTATAATTAATATATTATAATTTCCTGAAAATAAAAAATCCGCATAGGCAAGCATATTAGTACATCTAAAATTGCATAAGACTAAGTTTTATGTATTATTGGTGCTTTGCTTTTAAAATAACTAACTTATAATATTGATTGTCTGCTAGAACAAACTTTTTAAATATACAATAAATATTATTTTTATGTTATTGATTACGTAATAAAAATATTTATTACTTGATGTAATTATTTTAGAATGTGAATGCACGGAAAGCTGTTGAAATGCTCAAGCAACAATCATCTGGAAATATGGATAAAGATTTATGTATGGAAATAGCCCAAGTTTTAACAGAGTCATTTGTTTCTAATTCAACAGCTCAAAGTGGTCGATGTGAAAAAAATGTTTCTTCTGAATGTTCTTGCAAATCATCCCAACTTGGTAAGTACCTTAGTAATACTAAAAACTAAAAGTATTTTTTAAGATTAATTATGTTAAATTTTATTTGACTTAGAGCCGATTTCATAAGTAATACGTTAATGTTCTATTTATTTATGTGACAATTAATTTATTGGGAGATTTAAAAGCCTTTTTAAAGTATTTGATTTCATAATACTATTTTGACGTGTTTTTAACTAAAAAAAGATTAGCACTATGGTTAAATCATTTTCTGTATAGCGTTTTTAAACCTTGAAATATCAAATCTATTGCAAGTTTGAAGTTTCAAGAATGGATATAAATTTTATCAATAATCAACACAACTTGTAATTAATTAAGGTATTACTGACTTTTTAATGTCAATTAATGGTTGCACAGTTTCCTTGCACGCATTTTCTGTTTCGTTATCATCTTCAATCTGAAAAAAAGAGAAGAGGTATCGACTGCGTGAACACGTGTTTTTGGTGCGGCCGACAATCAACTCGTTAGACACGAGCATTGTCGCCAAATCAAAAGCGAAAGATAAAAAACGTAACGTGAAATATAAAGGGCAGTGGAATATAAATAAAAAATAGTGAAAAAGTGGTAGGAATACGATGAAATAAGACTAAACAATATATAAAGTGGAAGATAGTGCGGAAGAGAGAAATAAATAGAAAAATCAAGTGTGTCAGAAGAAGACGGGTGTATCCCGAGCCAAAAACAGCGTGGCCCGGCTAAACAATAAGAGTGGAAGAGTGACGGATACATATCAAGCGTCGAGTGCTACGAGAAAACAGGTGTAACAATGAAACATCTAATCTACAATCTATGGTGCAGTAGTAGTAGCAATTAGTGAAAAAGAAAAATACATACATTATACAAATATATAAAAATAAAACAATATAAAATAAATAACAAGCTAAAAAACATATAGATCAAAGATTATAAAAACATAACAAAATAAATAAAATAAGAAAGTAAAAGAAGTGAATCCACAAAAAAGAAAAGAACAGAATATACACAATCACCGAACATAAAACAAACAAAATAAATAATAAAACAACAAAATAAATTAAAATAATAAATAGAAATTAATAATAATAATAACTGATAATAAAACAAAAAATTACCCGAAATAAAAATTAATAATAAGAAGGAATAAAAAAAAATATACAAAACAAAATGAATGCAAAACGAGAAAGAGGATACGAGAGAGAAGAAGTCGATATAGCAAGACCTAAAAATGAATTAAAAGAATTTCAAAAAAGCAAAAAAATATTAAGATCTCCAGAACAAAGGAAAATAGAGAATGAAAGGAAAACGACAATCAGAAATATAGAAAATAAAGAGAAGGTAGAAGTAAACAAGGATAAAAGCCACAGAGAAGAATACAAAGAAACTACAAATACAGAAAAGAAAATAGAGGAATTAAAGAGCATGATTAAAGAATTAATGAATGAGATGGCAAAAAACACAAAGGAATTAAAAGAAGAGATTAGAGAGATAAAGAAGGAATTAAAGGATAAAGAAATGAAATGGGAACAGGAAAAAATACAGATGATACAAAAAATCGAAAGCTTAGAAAACAAAGCAGAAAAAAAAGAAAGACAGAAAAAAAGAAATAATATTATAATAACAGGAATAAAAACAAATGAAAATGAAGAACAAAGCGGAGTAGAGAACTTTTTGAAAGAAAAACTTCAAATAATAGCAAAAATAGGAAAAGCCCAACTAATACATAAAGATAAACAAATAATAAGAGTAGAAGTCGAAACATGGGAAACAAAACAAAAAATAATGAAAGCCAAAAGAAATCTGAAAGGGACCAGGATATACATTGACAATGACCTAACACACGAAGAAAGATGCGTACAAAAAGAAATTAGAGACTTAGCAAATGAAGAAAAAGCGAAGGGAAAGAGGGTTAGAATAGGTTACCGAAAGTTAATAATTAACGGAGAGGAATATAGATGGAATAAAGAGTTAAAGTGGTGGTGAACAATGTTGACGAAGTAAGTTAAAAATCAATTATTAAGTTTAAATAAATAAAGCCATACTGATGAGAGGTAAACCTCGAAACGCGTCTATGGATGATTTTAGTTTAGAATATTTTTTCATAAATTTAATTTTTTAAAGAGTTAAAGGGTTTAGAAGAAGCGGATGTTCCAAAAAACTAACAAAAATACAGAAAAAAAAAAAAAAAAAAAAAGTTGAAATGGCGAGAAAATGGTACAAGAATTATAATAAACAATATAGAGAACAATGCAAATAAAAGGAACATAACTAGAAAAATACAGAAAAGAAAAGAAAAAAGGAAAAAAAAGGAAAAGAAAAAGAAGAAAAATAAGGAAGAAAAAATAGGAACATGGAATATAAGAGGATTCATGGAAAAAGAACAAAAAAAAAAAACTATACTACGTAAAGTTAAAATATTTAAAACAAAAGAAGGAACACACTACGATGAACATAAAAGATATAAATAGGGAAGAAGGCAAGATAATGGAAAGATGGAGGGAATACTTACAAGAACTAACGTAACAAGAAGTAAAAGAAAACAAAACAAGAAAGAATGAAACAATGATACAGAGCAGACGAACAGAAGAAATAGATGAAAAAAAAAAGACGAAGTAATAGAAGCAATTATCAAAGTAAAGCAACGCCGGAAATAATAAAATAAGGAAGATTATTAGACTTATTAATAATAAGATATATTAAACAAAGTATTAAAATGTATGTAATAGCCTTACACCGAAAGGTAGAAAGGTAAATTGAATAAATAAATAAATAAATAAATAAAATATCATCTTCAACATTATCGTCAGTGTCTGGTGTAGCAACCAGAATTGAAAAACGTTTGGCTTTTATCGAATGCATTTGATTTGAATGACGTCTAACATTTTTTTCATTTGCAGTTGCTACGTCATATAATACAGATCTATGTTTTGTTTCTACCCTACCCTCCTGCCAAGTAGGCTCTGCCGGTTTCTCGAAATTTCGAATTAATACCTTTTCACCGATTTCAAATTGATTCAATTTATTTTTATGGTCTTCCGTTTCTAAATTATCTTTACTGCCCTTATGTGTTGTTAATAAATTATTAAAACGGGTACGTAGCTCTTGTCCAAACATTAATTTTGCTGGACTTTCTGCGGTAGTTGCATGTTCAGCAACTCTGTAATTAAACAAAAACTGAGACAACGCTAAATCTAAATTTTTATTGCTTAAATAAGTCTTTTTTAAAGCGTTTTTAATAGTTTTTACGTTTATTTCGGCAGCGCCGTTACTCGCAGGATGATAGGGTGCACTAAATTTATGTGTTATTCCATTATTTTTTAAAAACATTTTAAATTTATTTGAAATAAATGGTGGTCCATTATCAGATACAAGAGTTTTCACTAAACCAAATCTTGAAAATAAGGATTTCAAACATTCAATCGCTGTAGTTTTTTCAATTTAAAAACTTCTAACCATTTTGTGAACGCATCAGTAACAACTAAATATTTTTATTCAAACTTGCTTGGTCTATAAGTGTTGCAAATATTACAGGATTTACATACATTTTCAATGTCCTCATCCATAGCAGGCCACCAAAAATACGATCATCTGGCAATTGATTTAATTTTGTTAATGTATTATGTAACTCTAAAATAATTTTTTCTTGAAATTTTGATGGAATTACAACGCAATAACCCCATAAAATACTACCAAACTGTAAATGTAGCTGTTTGCGTCTAACTAAAAATGGTTTAATATTTAGATCATATTTATTTTCCGGAAAATTTCACCCATGCAAGCAATATCCATACACTTTATTTAAAATAGGGTCTTTAGGAGTCTCCGCAACTATTTCTTTAAAACTAATTGGTATATTTTCATATAAATATAAAATGCGGCCTACATCATCTGATCTTTTTGAAATTAAGAAAATCCGCGTTAACATTTTTATTAGAACACTAATATATTTAATTTTATACTGATATGCAGCTAATATTATTGCTCATCTTTGTAGCCTACTAGCTGCCGTAGTAGGTATGCCTTTTTTACTACCAAAAATAGACTGCAATGGTTTGTGATCGGTTACAAGAGTAAACATTTGTCTATATAAATATTGGTTAAACTTTTTAATGCCAAAAATAATAGCTAATGCTTCCTTGTCTATCTGCGAATAACCCTGTTCGCTCTTAGATAAGGTTCTTGATGCATACGCAATAGGTTTACTATCGCCGTTCGGGTAAATATATGATATTACTGCTCTTAATCCGTATGCACTCGTCTTTTTAATTAATAGTGTATTCTAAGTAATTGATTTCTTTCTGAAAGAAACTGCATTTTTCAATTTTTATCTTCAGTCCATGTTTGCGTAATTTTTTAGAAACTAGTTTTAATGTATTATAATGTTCTTGCTCATTTTTTCTTGTTACTAAAATATCATCTAAAAAAATTGCTATCCCTCGAATTTCTACAAAGAGTTGATCAATCATTTGTTGAAAGATTGCTGGGGCAGAAGCAATACCGTAAGGCAGACGGTTATACACAAATAGCCCTTTGTGAGTATTAATAGTTACTATTTTTTTAAATTTTTGTCTAGTTCTATTTGTTCATACGCTTGCGATAGATCGATTTTGCTAAATAATGCACCTCCTTTTAAATTACAGAATATTTCTTTTATTTTAGGTATGGGGTATTTATTTATATGTAATTTAAGGTTTACTGTGACTTTAAATTACTACATAAACGAATTGTTCTGTTTTTTTTATTACCGGCACAATAAGAGTTACTCATTAATTATAATCTATTGGCGATAAAATTCCTTCTTTATTCAATCTATCAATTTTCGCTTCAACTTTTTCTTTTAAAGCAAATGATAGTGATCGAGCTCTACAAAATGAAGGTATTGGACCTTCTTTTAAAATTAATTTAGCTTTAAAATATTTAAATGTCCCTAACCCATTATTAAACACATCTGGAAATTCATCACTTAATGATTTTTTTATATCTAATTTACTTTTCGAAATATTGCAAATTTTTAAATCTGAGTTTATAGATATTTTTAAAAGTTGCAGCCACTCTCTACCCAATAATGGTGGGCCACCAAGGGGCACGACATATAAATTTAAATTTGTGTAACATTTATTTTTAAAATTTACTGTAATACTTATAAGACCTTCCGCTTTAACTACTTTGCCAGTATATGATTTTAGATTTAAATGTTTTTTTTTTTACAATTGGTATAAATTTAAAATATTTATTGTATGTATCATAAGAAATTACTGAAATACCAAACCCGGTATCAATTTCCATGGAAAGGCAAACATTTTTTCGATAAAAATGTTGACCTTCAGCGGTTGTGAAATTTCAATAATATTAAATATATTTTCATCTGACTCGGAATTATATTCTTTTATTTTTCCGCTACTTAGTGATTTAAATATGATTTATTTGATTTACACATTGATCTAATATGACCCTTATTTCCGCAATTATGACATTTTGCATCTTTAAAATAACACTCACTATTATTATGATTCTTACAGCCGCAGCTTTTGCATGTGGTGTTTTCAAAGTTCCTTGTACTGCCAAACGTACGGTTTGATGACGACAAAGGTGCCGTTTTAGATGTTGCTGCATCTCCGCCGCTCCTCGAGTCAACTCTCCTATCAGATTATACGGTTTGATGACGTCGAAGGTCCCGTTTTAGATGATGCTGCATCTCCGCTGCTTCTCGAGTCAACTCTCTTATCAGATTTTCCTTGCCTTAAGCGGTGGACTTGGTGTACCGCATGCGTCTTATCCAACATGAGGACCTCTTTTTCTGCATATTAATCGCTATTTCCACTGCTTGATTATACTTGAGACTTTTTTCGGTAAATAAACGTTGTTTAATGCTGTCACTATGTACACCATATCCTAGTTGATCTCTTAAATTTTCTTCTAAAGTAGCTTAACTTAAAATTGCATCTAAAACATGCAATTTTAGACTCTTCAATGCCTTTACATAACTTGCCACACTTTCTTCTTGTACTTGCTTTCGTAAACAAAATTAATAACTCTGCTATTTCAGAGGGGGCTGGTTCTAGGTGATTTTTTATTACTTCTACTAGTTCTTCATATGACTCTGCTGCCGGTTTTACGGGATCACAAAGATGTACCATCAGTTCATACGTCTCGTCACCCACCACTGTTAAGAATATGGGCACTTTGCTTGCAGTTTCTGTTTTATTTGCGATAAAATATTTTTTAACACCGATTTCGAATTCCGAAATCATGCTTGCCATTTGTCTACTATCCACGTTGCCACTGTTATAATTCTTCTTTATAATGATTTAGCTTGGGTTTAATAATAACTGAAACAACCGAGCGCTGGAAATGAACTGGTTTATTTTAAAACTCTCACATACAATAAAAAACAACAAAAAACAATTCACATTAGTACGCATAAATAAAATAAAATAGAAAACTAATAATATTATTCTACCTAACAGGCATTAAACCTTGGACCAAACTAGTTGTGTTTTACGCTGGTCATTTACTTTAGAGTTAACCACCACGTGACATTCATTCTTATTCCATTTTAGTTTACATCCTCTAACTTAGTTTGTCTGAACTCACTAAACTAATGAGTTTAGATCTTTCTATAAAGTTTCACAACTTACTTCATTCAATTTTAACAATCTACGCAACTAGATAGAGATTTCCCCAATCCCTGCCCAGGACCAAACTCCCCCGGCAAAAGTCTTCTCAACTTATTTCTACAGATTTATTTCAACCCATCAATCCTATTGCTTATTATAATCGCTCAGTCAGATACTCGATTATCTCTAACTATGAACCAACAAGAGAAAAAATTTCTAAGTGGAAAACATTAAATAGCAAGTCTCCAAAGAAACTCCGTTTTCAAAAACATCTATCTCTTCAACCTTTGCCCGGCCGTCGATAAATAACCCCTAGCGTATTAGATGCATGATTCTCTAGCGAAGCATTGTTTATATATAACCTGGTAGAAATCTTGGTCAAAGCTCTCAAACATTTCTCTATTCACAACCTAAACAAATCAATGTTTATCTTCTCACGTCTCTTAACAACTTAGTATTTCAATCTAACAATGAATCATGCGCTAATACGTCTGGTTAGTTAGATTATCCAATCTGGATATCGTCGGTCTAATGGGCAAAGGTCGTAACTCCATAAATTACGAAAAATGGATTATTGTGCCATCTTGTGTAAAAATTAAGTACGCATCAACTAGGAAAAGCCATTTGGTGTAACTTATGTTAGTCAAATAAGCAATTTTATTTAAGGTCGATTTTATAACATTAGCTACTAATGGAGAAATAATTTTAATGTGTCAGGTTTGTCCAAATAATGACTTAATTGTGCCATTGAGTACATTACCTTACCTTATTTGATTAAATATTTTCTTCAACTTTTTTTTATTTAACGAGGCATTAGTTAAAAACACGTCAAAATAGTATTATGAAATCGCCTACTTTAAAAGGGCTTTTAAATTTCCAAATAAATAAATTTTACATTAAGGGCCAATATTACAATAGTTTTAAACTACAAGTTTACTAACTGTTAGTTAAAATTTAAATTGCTAGTTAGTGGGAACGCGTATTACAATCGTCCTTATATTTTATGTCAACAAAATATTTAAAATCTTAACCAATAAATTGACGCCTTAAAAAAATTGTCAATAAAATTTTATATAATAAATATATTAATATCTAACAACAACAAAATTGCAAATTAATAAATATGAATAACTCTATATAAACAATAGTAAGTTTTCAGTAATCACTACAAATATAATACACCTATTTCTTATAAGTAATAACTGTCATAACTCACATAATTTGGGGTTATTTAAACTGCTAGTTAATCGCCCATTTCCGCCAGTTAGCTATCCAGAAATTTTAATCCACAGTTAGCATTAATCTACGTATGTGTGAGTTAAACCACTATTGTAATTTCGGCCCTAAATAATGGAACATTATTAGTATAATTTATATTTTTTTGGCATCAGGTTTAATTAATTATAATTTAATTAATACAACTAGCTCTAATATGGTTAATTGTCTTAGATAGTTTTGTATTCTACATATAGTAAAGTTGGCCCTAAATTGATTTTTTTTTATCTGAATAGTTGAAACTGCAGACAAGTTTAACAATAATATTCACTGTTCTATGTCAGCATGCATGCATTCTCAATTCAAAATGTATTGTCAGTTACAATTCAATTATATTGATTGCCGTACAAGTAAAATTGATGTAGTTTAAGATTTTAATTATATAATAAAAGATATAATATTGGGCCGTATATATTAATTAGTTATTAAAGTGTACTTTAGTAGCGACGTTTTACTATTATCTTAAAATTAAAAATATCAGTTTGTACGTCAATGTATGTTATTTTAAAATAACTAGATTTGAATTTTGCACAGAATTTCATAATTAAATCAAAGGTTTTCACTTTGTAAGCCAGTCTAATTTAGTTGCGGAATTCCTAAAATAATGAACTATAGTCAACTTAATTATATTTTAATTTTAGATGAACCTACCTTTGTGAAACAACTGAAACAAATGAGATGGGGTCACTTGAAACACATACAGCGTGAAGTACGTCGTCTCGAAGACCTTGAAAGATTTTTAGATTCTTGTAGTGTAGCAACATTTGAAAAATATCATAACCAATAATAATTTTATTAATAATAACACCCAAATTATTTGGATTAATATTATAAATAAATTTTATTTTACTAAATATACATTTTAATATCTTAAAATAGAAATATATACAAAAGGCTTGGACTAGAGCTAAACAAATTTAAAAATGATTATCAGGTTTGTGAACAGAATAAATCTTCATTATCAAAACAATTTATTAAATGTAAACATAATTATAAATATCTAGTAATTTATATATAATACACTGGAAGTTAAGAAGACATGGCAAAATATTTACAAAAGGTTTTCAATATTGAATAAATAATTAACTACTAGATTTGGTTTCCTCTCTTACTAGAGGTATGTACTTAATTTCTTTATAACTTTCATCAATGACTGGGAGATCTATATAAATCCCTTTTGGTGTAGTTGTTACTGTTGGTTTTAATGTAGTAGTTTTAAATGTTGTTGTTATAGTTTTTAATGTGGTTGTATCAATTAATGTTGTTGTATCAATAGGTGCTACGGTCGTAACCAATTTAACACTTCTACCTTTATCCTCGCGATCTTCATTAATAAACATTGTCGTAGTTTCTGTACCTACTGGGTAAACCAACGCAACATTTTCATTTTTCTTTATTATTTTCTGTATATGAGTATACGGAGTAGTAAATTTAGGTTCTTGCGTTGTTTCTATGTCAGTTTTAATTAAATCTTCAATAACATTAGGCGGTGGATTGAATGACCTATTTTTTTCTCCATCACGCTTATCTTTCACTAATAATTTTGCAGTTGTACGGACGGTTTTTTCCGTATTAGGTTCATTAAAATTAAGCGGAAGATATTTTGGAGTCGCTTGATCCCGGTTAGTCGGAACAATAAAATCACTAATAAATCTCGGAGTATATGTACTAACGAATGGTAATATTGTTTCTCGAGCATATTTTTCAGCTTCTTCAAACATACGAGCTAATCTTTGGGGTAAAAATTGAACTGTCCGTACAATCGCGTTAAAAGCATCTTGATCTTCCTTTTCATTAGTATCGACTGGATACGACTTGGAATCGTCTTGACGTTTCCATTGTTTTTCATTTGATTTTAAAGTTGGGTTCACTGCAGGAACCCAATCACTTTCGTTTTCTACATCATAGAAATTATATATTAATTCTTGATTATTATTGTTTGTTAATCTTGATATTATATTAGGTTTTGTAGTCAAAATAGTGCGACTAGTAGTAGGACCTAATATAGGTTCGGTAATTTCAGGTTTATCTCTAGCTGGATCATGCGATCTACCAATTTTAGTTTGAGAATGTGGTTTTAATATTGGTTCTACAACTTCTCTACTTGTTTCATTTTGCGGTGTAGTAATATTTTTATTACTACGTGTCATTTTTACAACCCGAGTATTAAACGCACGGCTTTGTTCTGTTTCACTATCAACTATATTATTGTTTTCATTCCAAGGGATATTAAACATATCCAATGCATCTCTTATTGAAATGCTGTTTTTATCTTCTTTATTGTCAATTATTTCACTTCCAATTTTTACGACTGGTGTTGGTACAAATTTAGACTGATTAGTCGTGTTATAGATTTTAATTTTCTCATCTATTCTATCTTCAGCTGGTTCGCTGTCACTTTTTGGTACATTGCATTCACCAGGATATAGTGGCAAAATTACAGAAATACCCGAATCTAGTATTAAATTTTTCTTGCAAACGGAAGAGCTATAAAATATATCAATCAATATAAACCAAAGTAATACTAAAACAAGTACCTTCTTCCAAAGCTATCACTCAGTGTTATTTTGTCTATCCTCCATTGAAGTAATCCAGATGTTAACCACCCACTGTAAGCATTATACAATATTTGTATTTTAGTTGGTTCTAACAGAATTGGATGGGGGACTATAATTCTTGAAACAGAACTTCCTAATTTCATTTCTTCGTCTTCTTTGCTAAAATATTAAGTTAAATTAATTTTGGTATAATATAAAAATCATTAACTTACCTTGTTAAAGTAAACGTTTCATTTAAAAGAGCATCCCCTATTAATGTAATTTGTATTTTACCATAACTTATAATAGGAACTTCACTTTGGGAACTTTCAATTTTAATATTGTACTGATGTGCTAACAAACAAAGGTTACAAAAGTTAGTAAGAACTAAATTGGTTTGTTGAAATTTTTTTGATTATTTACCACAAAATGGTTCTTCATCTCTAGTAATTAAATATAATTGCCCTCTTCCCTTTGATCTGTCCGCATAATACCCCATATTTCCACATTTTCTAAAAAAATATATAAATATAGCAATTAAAAACAAACTAAATACACTTATTACCTTTCTTCGGTGCACGGAAAACATTTACCGGCTAAAAAATCTTCATACGATGCACAGGGGAATGCAGGAAAATGGCACCTTGGAGACACCGAATCAGTAAAGAATTTGTAGGCTCTCCTATGATTACAAAGTGACCTTCCTTCAATTGCCGAAGCTAAATTATAAAAATTTATATTATATAATCTTTGTATTATTTTATGTACTTACACCAAATTATGTCACTAACTGCTCCAACAAATATATTACTACAGCCTTTTTGCATCCTTCCGCCGTTGGGGTAGAAATCGACATGACCCATGGGTTGCCAAGAGCCAAGTCCACCTAATATTAAATTCTCGCCGTTACTGTGAATAACATCCACAAATTCAGCGTCTGTTTGATCTAATCTTGCTCTAGGATCCTGAGATTCAAAGAGTGGCCCAGCAGGATCCAGACCTATATAAATAGTAAGTTAGATTAAATTTGTTTTAATTTTGTGTAAACATATTGTATAAACCAGTTACAGTTACAGGAAGTGCCGTGCACTACGCTCCGAGATATTTTACAATGTATCTACAGAAATACTTAAAAATAGCGAAAAATGCTTAAATTTTAAATACTTCTGTGGATACATTCTAAGACATCTCGGAGCGTAGTGCACTGCACTTTTTAAAAATTTTTGGCCTTGAAATATTATTTTTTGAACAATTTTGAAGACAAATTTTTCTTACAATTTTTTCCTAATGCAATCGTGAAAAGATACAAACGATAAAAAAATGTAAAATAGCCATTTTTTTTATTTTCATATTTTCATATTACCCGGAAATGGCTAAATGAAAAAAAATCACATAATCATAATATACATATATCAATTAATAAATATAACACAGCGTTTTGAAATTCTTAGTTTTAACCGTATCAAATATTTAACTTAACAACAAATCTATAACTAAATTTTCTTCAATTTATCTTTTTATGTTTTCAACCTAACATTATCTTCTCTTGAACAAACATATTATTGATATAGCTTCCAAAGTATTTAAAAAAAAAGTAAATCTATATACTTAGCAACATTGGCGTAATGTTGCAAATAATGTTGTATCTAATTTGTATTTGTATTGAGAACTACTATTTGAAAAAAACTTAATGCCGGCAATTTGTTGTGGTCTGGACAACTTCTAAGAGTACCTAGGCTACTCTGTCAACACATAACTGCCCGTTTACACGCGGCACTTGCTTGGTTTAATAAGTAATAGTCCACGTCAAAGGGTTTGAAGAGAACCGGAACTATCTGACAGACTCATTTTTTCAGAGGAGTTGTTCTTTACCAAAGAGGAACCGTAATATTTTGGGTTGGTATGGCCGGCAAATGACACTTATTCACAAAAATGTTATTTTCATAAATGATAAAGCTAGGTTTTACCAGAACGTTTTGTCATATGTATTGTTAATAGTGAATTAAAAATTTTAACTCGGCCAAAAAATGGATTTAAATCGTAAACAAAATCAGTCGTTCTTCCAGAAAACATTGATGCTGTGATAATGCAAAATTGTCTCTGAGGCATCTTTGAGTATTGGTATGACAAGCATACATAAGATATTGCATGAACGTTTGCGTAGAATTCCGCAAAGAAATGATTACAAAATATAACTGCGGTGCATCAAATGTATATAATAAGTGACAAATCCTGAATTTATTGAAATGAGCTCGAAAATATAAAAACAGAAAATTAGCCAAATCCAAAAAAAATTGTTCGAGCTCGCAGCACTTCAAAGCAAATAGCAACATGTTTCTTTGGTATAAAAGGTCATGTGGCAACCGTCCTTTAAAGTAACGTAAAACGGTCAACTCTGAATGGTACACAACCATGTGTTGGCATCGGCTCAAACAACCATCTAAGTGAGCACTCAAAATGTCGAATTGATGGGTCATCCGTTGTATAGCCCTGAGTAACATTTAATAATTTCCATTTGTTCCTTCCTTAGTGGACAATGCTTTTCGACGCAACAAGAAACTATTAATGCATTTAAAACCCATGTTTGAGAGATATCTACTTTGGAATAGAAAATTTGCTATGCCAATTGGTTTAATCAAATGCAAAAATGTGTACATCTTTAAAAAACAATAAAGAAGTTTCTACACCCCAATCATTGTTTTAATTTATTCATTTTCAATACAAAAATAGCATAAAAGAATCCAACAGGTGTGGTAATGTATATTTCCATAAACATTATTCAAGAAAATTAATTGCTGTCTATACAAACACTTGTAATGCAATGCTTGCTAAGAATTTTAACAATTGTCGGCTTAAATATCTGTCTTCAATATGATTATTTTAGCTAGTGTCTATACACAGACAAAAACAAAATTGAAAAACCCAAAATTATCTCCAAATACAAGCAAAGAAAATTATTAAAATTAGTTGAGGCCATACACAAAGAAAACAGAAAAATCCATGAACTGGTCTTCTAAGTTATAACAGGGTAAGAAATTTTATTAAAGATTAAAAAAAAGTCTGTACACAAACCCTTTTTAAAAAACCGATCAATAATAAATATTTTAGATTCCATAGTGTTTTCAACTCAGCTCAGTAAAGTAATATTATTAAAGAATGAAATAAAAAAAAAGTATTGCTACAAGTTTACGCCAAACTACTTACAAGACAGGAAATATCTAATTGACAGATGTTTTATTAATTTTGCTTACTTAACCGTACAGTGTATTATCGTTGAATGATAACTTTGTGTAGCTTTTGCATTATAAATGGGTTCCTATTTGGTTTAGGTCACACCAAAAACTATTATGCAATAAATGTATTTTTGTGTAAATTTATTTACCAATATTTAGTTTTAAAGTTTTTGAACTTACCAGTAATTCTACTTAAATTCCCCAATTCAGCACCAGCAAAACCTGCAACATGGGCACCCAAACTGAACCCAATTAGGTGCATATTTCTTAATGAAAATCCGGCTTCTCGCACTAATCCTTTTATCAGCATAGCTACTTGCTTACCAACCAAACGTGTATTAGCAGTTGCCTTGACATAATTAGGCAGTGCCGCCCCGTTACCCCAATCCACGCAAACCACGTTAACATCTTCCTGCAATTTTAAAGATGATTAATTAAAAGTAAAAATTAAAAAAAAAGATATTAATTACCACAGCCATAACAGCACTCCTCATTTCATACACCCATATGTGTGAGCACGTACTCCCAAATCCGTGAATCATAACTTTTGTAGGGAGAGTATTATTAAAACCTTCCTGAGCCCACGTGAATGCATCGGTTAAATTATTAAATGGCACTTCCGCCTGAGCACTACCGCTCCTTCTTTTACTTTGGCTAGGATATAATAAAAACTTTGTGGCGACTTCTTCTGGAGTACTCGGGAGCACATCGAGATAAGAGAAAGGTCCAGTCGCTTCGAAGCATCCTATATCTGGGTAACAATTACCTGGTTCTTGACGTTTCGCTCTAAAAATACCTTATGTTTAATATACAATACTAACCAGTAAAAGAATAATTATCACACCTTTTATGTACACTTCTGTGTCTTTGCATATAAGCGTTCATGGATTTAACAACTGCTGCATATATTTGTGCGTCGTAAATCTCATCTAATCTTTCCTCGGCTGGAGTGGCCCATGGCGATCCATAAACTGCAAATAAAAGACAATGGTTAAACGACTCGTATAGTTTTAAGGTATTTTGCGCTCTGCATAACAAGATTGTTTGCTGTTTTAATGGGATCCCGTTGTTAATAAAAAGGGTAATTTCATTATGCTAGTTCTTATCCTAACCCATCTGAAATGTAATGATCATGTAAATGGATTCGAGAGATGATGATAAAAAAGCAATAAAACCTAATGATTCTTTTTATTTAATGCTGATTAGTACAATTAAATTTTATTTATAGCTTCATTACATGCGGATTATAAATTACTATAAGAATAGTTTGACAAATAGTAGCAATTATGATAAAAAATTGTTTTCCATAATTTTAATGTTTTATTGTAAACTTGACATCTTATAATTTAATTATTAATTTGGTTGTAATTACATCGTATAATGTTGTTCCATTTACATATTTGATACATAACTGAAGCGTTAATAATTATGTTTGCTACAATCAAAATATTAATTAGCACCGCATCATATTTTTGTTCAGTTCGGTAGGTTTGGAATATGACAATACTGACTAAATATTTAATTTACGATTAATTATGATCGATTTAAACATCCATCTCATATATTCTGAAATAGAAGTCTCAAGAGAAAATCAGTTCATAATAATTTCACATGACTTTTTCTTGTTACTCAGTATTTTATAATGTAACATCTCTAATTAAATTAACATGTTTCTTTATTAGTTAATTTAATAAAAGTGTTTATTATATATATTTCAATAAACTTAAAATGTGTTTTTGCTTTCGTACAAAATTACGGAAGATATATTGTATATTTTATGAACAAGGTCAAGTTAACCATTCATCATTCTTTTTATTCTAAACTATAACTTAACGTTCTTTTTATTCATTTTATTTTTTATAAATTATTAGTGGCTCCCCTTTATGCAAAAAAACTGTATTTTATTTTTTTTGCTCAAAAAATGTTCTTCCAGAAAAATATTTGTTAAATAAAGTTGTAATAAGTCCTGAAATCACAGGTTTTCAGTCAAAGTTAATGGGAAATTGACTCAGTAACCACAAATATGGTAAATGAAAGTTTATTGATTAAAATCGCAGCACAATCAACAACTAAAATACAAAGCATGTACAAGGTATTTATAATAAAGGTAGGATTTATATTTTAAAGTTATTATACAAAAATAACGCAATAAAAAGCGGAATAAAATCTTTAAAATACTCACACAACGCACTATTTGAACAGCCTACAAACCGTAATCAAATCATAAACAGACAACTCAAAATCTAAACTTGAAGTCCAAAGTAACAACTATTTCCGTTCAATGATATTTTTCTACCCTATTGAATTGAATGTTTGCATTAAGAAAGACAAACATATCATCTATAACTTTACGAACCTTTGTTCAGGTGTTTATATTTAATTGTCGGACTGGCCATATAGTCAGGATATCAATAGGTATAGCGGATATGGCCACACGTATAATTCACGAACTGCACTGACCCAGGATCCAAGCAGTGGCTCGAATAATGGTTTTATTTTATTTCCGTCAAGGTCGAACAGCTGTTTATTTAGACGCACAATTTCATGCGCATCATGCCATGAATGCCGGCGTAACGGGCATAACCTATTCGCGTTTACTTCGATGTTTCCATAGTTTTTAGCACAGATCATACAATAGGTTTTTAGTTATTATTGTTATTAGTTTTATAGTTTAGTTTTAGGGATTGCCTCAAAGGCAATGTCACCACCAGGTATTTGCAAATATAAATTAAAAGTGTCATTTTGTAATAATATATATTACAGTTCTATAACTGATAGCAGTTATAGGACTATAATATGTATTATTATTTATTTTTACAGAATTTATATTTTGTTTATTTTAAAGAATTATTATTTATTTTAATAGAATTTTTATTTATTTGCAAATTCTGTGAGGATTTGCCATTTTTAACTCTGCCGTTGTTAGTTCCCAGCCCGAAAATAAAGAGGGAAAATGGCAAGCAACGTAACTCAGCGCCGCTAGGCGTCCGTTTTACAAACTTAATGTTTCTTCCCAGGACCGAAGAGGCGCTAAAACTCGTGGCGAAATATTTATAGGGAATTGACTTATCTTCTATTGTATGATCTGTGGTCAGGATGGCTAGCCTGGACGGGCTCCCCGGGCTTATTACCTACTACACGCGAATAGTTTATATACGCAGGGCTGTATTGATGGGATTAGGAGAGCCGCGAGAGCATCATTACACTGGACAATAAAAAAGTGATATACGTAAAATACATCGTTCTATGGCCGACCACGTTACAGTCGGCATTTTCAGTAAAACGAACAACAACAAAAACTGTTTTTGTCCTAAAAATTACTAAAAGAGCTCGTGCCGGCTCTAAGTCAAGTTGTACCAGCAGCAAGTTACGCTAATATCTTCTCAGAAAAATAAACTTTAATTTTACTCAGGCACGCAAAGGCATTTTTTCTCAATCGAAAATAATCGAATTCCAGAAGAATGAAAAATAAGATTTTTGTTAAAAAAAACTTTTTTTGCGTGAGAAAAGTACTCACTTTTCTCACTCATCTAGTTTTTCTTCAACGTCTTTTTTACTTTTTTCATTGTTTTGGTACTTTTTTTCATTGTTGTTTTTTGTTTCAACTTATGGCATTTTTTCTCAAATTTGAATGTTGTTTAAGGATGAAATAATGAGATACTTTGTTTACATCACACGATAATTTTATTACGGATTTATGACGGTTTTACTCTTTATTGCTTTATTATCTTTTAAGATGAAATTATGAGATCTCTTTATTTTTTATTTTGTTTTTATATAATTTTCTCATTCTTCTACTAAATCGATTATTTTTACATAATAATATTCATATCTAAGCAATGCATCGCTTATAGTGTAATTATTCACAAATCTTTCAAGCGCACTTTTGTGTGGGTGGATAAAATCGTGGAAATGACAACTAGTAGAGACAAGTTGAGAAGATTGCAGAACATCGGAGAAACGAGAAGGTGGGCCAAAAACAAAACTTTGACCACCATCTTGGAAAAAAACCGAACATTTCAAGCAAAGGCATTGATGGATTCCTTTTTGAAATTTAAAACTATTCTGACAGCCTTTGTATTCAAAAAAATGTTCGAATTATCAACCCCGGTAAGCCAATACCTTCAAACTCTTACACTAGAGTACCTTAAAGCTTGGTGACTTATCAAAACTTTGGAGACAAATTTGCTTAAACAACTGGATCATTTTGACAACGTTTTCAGTGCAGCAAGTTTGTTTGAATCCCAAATTTAAGCCGAGAACATTGCTGTTGAAATACAGACCACGCTGCCGTTACGGAGAACATCTAGGAAACCAAAAAAACACGATAAAGTATGCCAAGACGAAGTAGGACTAGTGTCTGCGGACACAAAGAGCTTTTACTCCATTACCGTGTACAAAGTCACCTTCAACACAGCTCTAGTTAAAATAATTGAAAAATTCAACTGCAACGAGCATTTAACGAATATATTAAAAATGGAATTCCTAATGATGCATTAAAGTCAATCGCATCAAATGCTAATGTGGATCAAAAAGTGCTTCCAAAAGAACTCGAATCATTTTTGAAAAGTTTCAATAAACTTTCTAAAACAATTTAGGACCCACACTTTCCACCTAAGCAGCAGCATTCAAACTTTTGTCCCAATATAACATGCACATCAGTACGTATTCCAATTTATACGTCGCTTATTGTGCAATCCTCACAATTTCGTTTACTCAAGTAACTTGCGAGAGACGTTTTTTTCGCGCTGAAGCGCATTAAGACAAGGCTTTGTTCGCTACTGGGTCAAGAACTGATGGACTCGTTGATTATACTTAATATAGAGTCGGATCTGATCAAGGATGGCAAGGATAGCAGCTTTCACAAACAAGTGATTGATAACCTAGCTGAAATTACTCCTCTTTAAAAAAAACTGTTGATTGGCTAGCTTTAAACTAATTGGTAATTTCTATATTAAAATGTATGTATTTGATAATAAAAACTTCCAAAAACTCTTGCCTATTTGATTATTGTTATTTGGTTTGTTGGTTGACCTGATGGTATTATCTGCCCTGATCCTAGGCCGCGGCGGGCCCTTAAAGTCATAATGCCACCCGGGCCCATTAGACCTAGTCCGACACTGTATTTAATACTAATATTTATTTATTTATAAAAATAATAACAATAAACCAAGTTAGCAGTTAGTAAGCAGTTGATAATTTTTTCTTCTCATATAAACTAGTTTTATATGGTTAGCTGTCAGAATTTTTTACTTATTACTTTCACATTGGTTATTTTCTCTATTCGTAAAGTCCTCAATATTTTTCAATATATCTATAGCTCAAACCCTTCCAGTCGCTTTTTACTTATTCTTTTTAATTTTCAGTTTTCTCTTTCATAGTATACTATTGATATTAGATAACATGTCATTAGTTATATTTTTAGTTCTAAGTTTACGTATTGGCAACAGAACAACATCTTAATTTTTATAAACGTGCATTTTGTTTGCTTAATTTTGATTTTTATTTCTTAGTAACTATTGTTGTTTTATTAATGGTTGTGCTTAGGTATTTGTACTCTTTTACTCTTTTAATAGTTAAGTTCTTCACATTTACTGAGCATTGAGTTGTTTTTGTTATGAACATATATTTTGTTTTATTTATGTTTAGTGTAAGTCCATGCGTTTTACTTACATTGACAATTTTATTAAATAGCGTTTGTAAGTCTTCAAGTATTTCTGCTATCAGAACCATATAGTCAGCATATTTCAAGTTATTTATTGCATTGCTGTTTTGAAGCACACCCTGATCATGTCTTTTGCTTTTTATAGTCTATAAAGCATGCGTGCTCGTGCTGATTTTTGTGATAAGACATTGAGTGCAAACAGTACCTCTCTTGTTCCTAGGCTTTTACGAAATTCAAACTGTGTATCGCTAATGTCTGTATTCAGTATGCAGTACTCGCAATGGTTGGAGTTTTTTTTTATAGAAATATTAGCTATTGTTATGATATTAGCCTAATATTAGCCACACATTATTCAATACTCATATATGGTGTTGATTAATTCTACTAAAACATTTTTGCTGGCAGTTTGTCTGGATTTGGCATTTTCAAGCCTTAAATGTATTCAGTGCATATATCATTTTGTCTTTATTTATGTCAGAGACTTGCTTGCATATTTATAGTCTTTGCTCTATTTCTGAGACTATTTTTCCTTTGGTGTTGTACATCTATTTAGCTGTTTATGGTTTTTGTAGCCATTAGTTCTTTGACTATTTTATGAACGTTAAAGCTGTCATGTTTTGTTTTTTAATCTTCAATTTACTCACATTTTTTCTGGTAGTAATCTTTCTTTGCTTTTTTTGATTTCTGTGCAGAGTATTGGTTGAGTTTCATTATTTTGTTGGTATTTTTTTTTCCTTTAACTTTTTTAGAACACGCGCTGTAAATTTTAACGCCAACACACGCACCGTGATCTAATCGACCGAGCACGGGAAATAATAGTAAGTAATATACAGTAGTTACGTATATATATATATATATATATATATGTTAATTTTGTCAACAATAGAACTTTGTGAAAAAAAAAAGACTTCTAATTTTTAAGTTTATCCTTCAAATGTTTATGAGTTACTCTTAGTAAGCCCCGAAATATATTTTGCTTCTAACATTTTCTCCGATTTGATGGTGGATGCGATGCATATTCTACTATTTAACTCTATATTTTGCTATCAGTGTCCGATTTTTTCACTATAATTTTATTTTTACAATCATTTTCATTTGATGGCTCAATACATCTTGATAAAGCCATGATTGAAACACTACACCAGTACACGCGCTATGGTCGAATCGACCTATCTCGTATTACTACTATTAGATACTGTTGGTTTGCTACGATTAGTGCTTTTGACCGCGTATGCGTGTTCTGAAGGGTTAAAGTTACTTCTTTTATTTGTGATGTTGAAAATTTTGTTACTTATCCAATTTTGTTTTCTTTTGTGTTTCTTCTTTTTTAGGATGTGTGTTGGGCTGATTTGATGTCACACCATTCTTCGTTTATATTTCTGCAGTTTTAATACTCGTTCTTGTTTGCAAGTATTTTTAGATTTTTTTCAACTTTTGTTTGTTACTTTTTGGTTTCTTAGTATTTTTAGGTTTATCGGACCTTCTCTTGTCTTTAAGTTTAAAATGCATCTGTGTTATTAGAGAATTATGGTCTGAAACGACATTAGCGCCTAGGTAAGCTTTAACCACTTTGATACAATTTTTATTATATCTCGCGTTTATTTATGCTTTAACATAGTCTATTTGGTTTCTTGTTGTTTTTTGTCATTGTCCTGTGGAGACCTTCATTTTTTTTTGGCAAAACTGTCTTAGTCTCTCCCTTCTTATAAAAGTGTTATGTGGCAATCTGTGTCTCCTTAATTTATGTAATAATAAAAACACACACATCTACTATAAAAGACCGATTAGATAAATAGACAAAATATCAACTTTAACTAAACTGAAAGAATCCTAGAAAAAAAGAGTAAGAGATCTATAAAAATGACAGATAATTGCCAAGTAAAACGTCGTCTAAGCAACCTCCTGTAAAAAATAACTTGTTTTATATTGCAGTCTTACTAAATTAATTAATTTTGGCACCTCTTTTCTTAGTTTTGCTTGAAGACCAATATAACGGCCTGCTATATTACCTGCATCATCAAAAGGCACGTTGATAAGCGATGCCTTGCTTAGATATGAATATTATTATGTAAATATTACGCATAATGTATATTTAAGCTAACCAAAATTGAGAACTCGACTAACTTTCCCATAAAAAAGCATTTCAAGTATTTGAAGTATGGTCAAACGCATAAAAAATCCGCAATTTGTAAAGATATCGATCCTGCAGGTGATCTACTTGCAAGACGTGCAAGCCTCAGATTGTTTTTTTACTTACTGTTAACCCTACTGTTATCTCTACAGTCATTTAAAAAACAATCTGTGGCTTACTCACTGCTGGTTCGGACCCAAAATTGAACGTTTTGCAAGTAGATCACTTGCAGGATCAATAATAATTATAATTGAGCACACTTCAAACAGCCCATTAAGGTAGCTATTATAAATGCAATTCAACAGGTAAAAGGTATAAAAATTTAAAAAAATACTATAAAACATACCCAAAGTAAAATCCACTCCTGCCTACTTAAATTAGAATTTCAACAAGCTACTGCAAAGAAACGCTTTAACAGATCAAAATATTCAAAAAGCCAATCATATAGATGTAGTATAAAAAAAATCTAGAAAGGTTACACCATTATTAACATGAAAGTGATATTTGAAAATCATTTTGAAAAAATATTAAAAACCAATCCAACTGATAGATAGATAGATAGTGCTTTATTCATAACATAGAAGTGTAGACATTAGCACAGTACATAAAATATATTTACAAACAGTAATATAAAATATATAAATTATATAAATTATACATTAAAAGTGTAGCATACTACTACAATGACATACATTCTTCAAGTGAATAGAATACTTTAGCTTGGAAAAAACATTTTGTTTTAAACTCTTTGAAATGTGAATTTTTTATTGTCGTTGGAAGTTTGTTGAAAATTTTAAACAGGTAAGACTTTCCAAACGCTGATGATTTTGGTGTAACAGGTCTTAAAATTAAATTATTTCTTGTGCTATGAGCATGAACATCGCTGCCTTTGTGATACATTTTGATATTCTTGTAGCAAAATAAAACAATTTCGTATAAAAACAACTGAAATACTTTTACCAACTTACACAAAGTTGTTTGCAATGTACAAGGCACGGCATCTCGTAATTCAGGTCGGTGTCGCAGAAAAGTGAGGATAATGTCAGTAAAATAGGCAAGAAATATAATTTTGTTTAAAACAAGTTTCAGTTTGAAACACGATGTAGACCAATGTACAACAAGCTTTTGCTGTAGAAGTGTACATCCGCGGCATTGCGGCACAACAGGCGTTTCGTATCTGATTTGAAATTCCTTCTATCCTAAAGTTTTGAACCAAAAAATAATTGTTTTGTGATTTATTTTTTTTTTTATGTAAATCTGTTACCAATAAATGAGACGCACGTTCATATACAGCTCGGAAACCTAAAAACATAGAAATAGTCAGACGCTCAGTGTTACGGTCGCTCTTTGTCTATCTGATTGTAGTGTGCAAAATTATCTTTATCAAGATCTTGCACTCTATCCATACAATTATTATATTAACAATCGAGTTGCTGCATGTAAAAACC
Source organism: Tachinus rufipes (assembly GCA_963932245.1). Taxonomy (NCBI): domain Eukaryota; kingdom Metazoa; phylum Arthropoda; class Insecta; order Coleoptera; family Staphylinidae; genus Tachinus; species Tachinus rufipes. The sequence goes on from OZ010744.1 coordinate 76,249,418, forward strand.
TGCTTGAAAATTTACCTCTGGAAGCAATAAGTGATCAGGTACATTTATACTTGTGTGGACAAATAAACAAGCAAACCTTCCGATGCTAGTATGACGTCAACCTAAAAGAGATACGCAAAAAGTCTCTGCATAGTGAGAAAATTACAGTTTGGTGCGCCATGTCATAAATGAGGATAGTCAAACTTTACCTTCTTAAAGAAAGGAATTGTGCTGTTACAGTCAATTCAGAAAGCCACATAGCAATGATTCAAAATTATTTTGCCTCAGCCCTTGCAGAACCGAATATGCAAAATTTAACAAAATATATTTTCCGGGCGCTTTTGTCTTTATCTTAAAACTGAAGTTTTTAAACATTGTCCAAAGACTCTAAAACAACTTAAGGAAGCAATCTGTATAAAAAATTTACCAAATACCGCAAGAAATGCTAGCAAAAATCAAGCAAAATTTCAAAAATTGCATTCGGCAGTGTTGCAATAATTGTGGACAGCATTTTGCTAATATTCTTAGACATAAACATAAATTTATTGTATTTCAATTAACATTTGTTTTATTAAACTTTAAAAATAGAAGAATAGGTATGCTGCACCTTGTATAAAGAACGAAAAATATACTAAATTGTCCACATTATTCCTAAGCGTGTATATAAAAGCATTTGACACATTCAAAACCAGTGTATAGATAAAACAGATTCTCAAAAAAAAACAGCAAACACTATCACTGTAAAAAGTTGTGTATGTGTTGTTGCTAAAAACTGGGATTGTCTCAAAATGAAACTTATACTCGCCTAAAAAACATAAGTCTGGTAGCCAAACTCCATGCAGCACATTTGCAAATCAAATAAACTAGTTTTAACAAATTCATTATACCAATGTTTTTGATCTTAAAAAGCGGTAGTCGTATGTCACATTTTCTTATTTTAAGTCTAACTCTTATTTTCCCATATTCGCAAGGGTTATGCTGATCAATTTATTTATTAATATACTAAATTATAAGCGTATTTTATATGCAAATAACTTTAAAATATAGAGATCAACCATAACAATTTGCTTTTACTTTATTTAATTTAATTGCCACAATGAAAACGTTATATATTAGAATAAAAGTAGTTTTCAATGCCTTATTATATAATATTTATATAATTTGCTTATTCTTTTAAATTGGATTATGCATCTCTAATTTAGTATCTCAGAATCATCAACAAACATAACTAATATAGCTGTACAATTTTTATAATGACTATTTATAGAACTGAATTAGAGGCACCAAAACATTTAATACAAATTGAGTTTTAGATGAAATGAACTTAGAAACAATTAATTTTGTCAACTATTTCAAACTAATTTTAAATTAATTTTTTTAACTAACAATTTCTGTTACGAGGCTAATCACCGATGCCAGAGATACATATATACATATCTGTAAACTCTATTGCAATTTCAACTAAATTATTGGCTTTCTGAGACCCCTGGTGTAGACGTTGAGTACGCTAATTGTTGCACCACCTGGGCGATATTTCAAACTATAATTATAACAAATTAGATTCTGTAATGAAAACTAAAAAGAATCTGTCCGGAGTTCAATCGATGAGCTCACGGTGTATATTATTTGTAGGATGTTTTAATTATCATAACTGTTAATTACCTTGTTCACTTCAAAGCACTAAATTGAATAAAATTCAATTATAGAAATTTGTTGTTTTTAAGTGGAATGCTATACAATTTACATATTAAATAATTGTATATCTAACGCTTTCTTAAGAAAAAGTACATTACATATAATAAAAAGTTGTTACTAGTAGATAATCCATTTTCTAAATTGTTTAGTTCACTTAATTACAAATGTACATTTACTTTTGGTAAGTTATTTACAGAAAGAAAACAGGAAACAATTAGCATTGCTCTCATCACCACTTCCACATAGAAAACGAATGTAAAGCCAATCGATTAGTGTGTTTGTGCATATTAATGCAGAAAGATTTCTCTTATTATTGCTAATTTTATTACTAATATTTATTCACCGGTAGTCCCTCCTGAATTACCTATTATTTACACAGTAGCATATAGGTGAAGTGTTTTCTTACATTTTAATTAGCCTCGTTCATTCCGGTGTGCCGTTTACATTCTGAATAATGCGCACCGATCTTACTAATGACCTTATCGGTCCGATTTAATTAAACATAATAAATTATCAAGTACCCTGCCAAGTAAACCAAAAAAGATTAATTTATTCATTGAAACCATATCTTAATTGGGATATTTATATTTCAGAAGATTAATATTGTTAGAAAGGCTTTAATTGATTTAATAATAAAATTTAATTTAATTCCCAGTTTAATTCATTACGGCATTGTAAATCATGCATTAATAATTGTAAGCCTGTCATAATTATTTGCTTAGGCAGCGATGCACACACTCGCAAGCTCGCTCGGGTGGTTTCTTTGAAACCGGACAATAAACAGGATAATTAAAATGACATTATATATTATACTCTATGCCGTTAATGGGTGGTGATGACATATAGTTTAAAGTTCTTTAATTAAATTGTAATTGTTTAGATATTATATTTTTTTAATTTTTTTTATTGTTTTTATAAAATTAAATTTATTTGTCTATCTTAAATATCTTCTATAACATCAATATAGTTTTCTTACGTTACGTACCAATGCTAACAGGTAACTTTTAATTTAAAAAATCAAACTTAGTTAATTATATATAAACACAGTCATTAGAAAATAAATCAGGGACTAAACTTAAAATAAACAAACATACAAGGTAATCCATAGTTAAACCGCCAATTGTCCAGTGAAATTTTCAGGTTAAAATAATCCTTTTTGCCTATAAGTTTATTTCCAAACATGCACCCCTTAAGGTAGAATAAAAATAAAAGAAAAATAGAAAATGCGTCTTGTTTCATTACATTTATATATATATATATATACATATATATATACAGGGTGTCCGGAAAATACGTGTACAACGTTTGACGACAGACTCCTGACGTCAAAATAGGTCGATCTAAGCCGACTTAGTTATATCCAAAATTGTCTCGTTTAGCCGGTAGAGAGCGTCAAAAATTTGTAAATATTAAAAAGAAATTACCTGTAACAATAATTTTTTAAGTGACCTTGTTGCTATGGCGTTTAATAATTTGACAATTATTGACAAATTGTCACCAGTCTATGAAATTTACTCAAGTATACGATCAACATTCTTGAATTACAAGTTCATTTTACCATTAAAAATGGAAAATTATACAAACTCTCAGAAAGTTGACATGCTCCTGGTATACGGGTTTTGTCAAGGAAATGGGCGTCAGAGTGTTAGGGTTTACATGGAGAGGTTTCCTAACCGTCGAATACCAAACCACCAAACATTTGCCAATATTGAGCGTCATCTTCGGGAAACGGGCAGTTTTGAGAAAAAGTTTGAAGGCAGGGGTCGTATGCGAACAACTCGAACTGTGGAAACAGAAGAGATGATTCTGGAAAGAGTTGAAGAAGAACCAAGTACCAGTACCCGTCTCTTAGAACGTGAGTTAAATGTTCCTAAAACGATTGTCAATGAGGTTTTAAAAGAACAGTTGTTACATCCTTACCACATACAAAAAGTCCAGGAACTTTTACCGACTGATCCCCCCATGCGGCTTACATTTTGTCAATTTATTAGAAACAAAAGAATCCTTGTTCCAAATTTTTGTAGAAAAATTATGTTTACTGACGAGGCATGCTTTACAAGATCTGGGGTAACCAATCTGCACAACGAACATATTTATTCCGACCGATGAAAATCTACATGCCATTAAAGTTGCACATCATCAGCATCAATTTAAAATTAATATTTGGGCAGGTATTATTGATCACTACCTTATTGGTCCCATTGTTATTCCAGACAGGTTAGATGTAAATATTTATTTAAATTTTTTGCAAGACACATTACCAATTCTTCTGGAGAATTTGCCCCTTTTACTTCGGAGGGAAATGTGGTATATGCATGATGGTGCCCCGCTCCATTTTTCCGTTGCCGTTCGGCAATACTTACATCATCAATATCCCAACCGATGGATTGGAAGAGGCAATGATGCACCAGTAAAATAGCCACCACGTTCTCCTGAGTTAAATATGTGTGACTTCTTTTTGTGGGGCGCTATTAAAACAGAAGTTTACAAGACTCCGGTAAACACACGCGATGATTTATTGCAGCGGATTTTAAATGCAGGCAACTATTTTAATAATCCCGAGACATTAGATAAGGTCCAATATCATTTTTTAAAGAGTGTTAATAAGTGTATTCAGCAAGATGGCGGTCATTTTACACATTTGCTTAAGTAATGTTTTTGTTTTACTTAGTTTCTTACAATAGATACTTTCAACTTTGTTATACTTTTGTTTTTTTTGACGCCCTCTACCGGCTAAACGAGACAATTTTGGATATAACTAAGTCGGCTTAGATCGACCTATTTTGACGTCAGGAGTCTGTCGTCAAACGTTGTACACGTATTTTCCGGACACCCTGTATATATATGTATATTAGACTGGTTCTTAAATTATTTTTTTTAGATTTTTTTTGTGTGCACCATCAGAAAGTGATCTTTATGCAAAAAAAGTTAGACATGCCAAATTTCAGCCCTTAAAGTTCAAAAGAACACGTGTAGCACAACCTTTGAGTTTTCAAAAATAATATACTTAAAAAGTATCTTAACTTCTAGATTTGAGTCAGGTGCATACCCTGGGTCTTCAAGGAAGCAATTAAATATTTGCTAATTAGATTCTACCTGAAATTTTACATCAACATACTCAGTTTGTTTTTTTAATTAACATTTTTTTTTTATATTTTACATTTTGAACATTAGGTCTATATTTTTTTTTAAATTTAGAAAACCTTTAAATTGACGTATTTTACGTATTTTTTTCGTTTTGTCAAATTTGTAGCATTCTAATAATGTTTTTTTAAGTAAGATACGCGTGTTCTTTTTATTCTTAATGGCTGAAATTTGACATGGGTTACTTTTTTTGCATAAAGATTACTTTCTGAGGGTGCACACAATGAAAATCCAAAAAAAATAATTGAAGAACCAATCTAATATACAGGCTGTTTCCTAAAAAACACCGAAAGCTATAATTTTCTTATTTTAAATTTTAGACCCAACAAACTATATATATTTTTAAATGGCAAGAAATAAGCTATCTTTTGACGTTCTCAGTTTGTAAATATATTTTACCTGTTTTGAGTAACAATATCCATTATCGTTATTTTAAATGGAACACCCTGTATATTTTTACATATTTTGATTCAGGGTAAAACTCTGCATACAGCAGTGTATTTTATTTATTTATTTGTAAACAGACATATTTATTAAAAAAATTATGAAATATGCAAGAAAAACAATCGTAAATACTGAAATATTTTATTGAAAAAAAAACTACAACAACACGTGTTCTTTTGATTCTTAAGGGCTGAAATTTGGCATGGCTCACTTTTTTGCATAAAAATAACTTTCTGAGGGTGCACCCAACAAAATTTTCCCAAAAAAAATTTAAGAACCAGTCTAATAGTATATACAGTGTGTCTGCTTAAGTTTCCACAATATGGAAAACTTTTTAATTATTAATTTTACAAAAAAAGTTATTCTTCATAAAAAGTTCTGCGTGATCTACAATCATCAGATATAAATTTTTTTCAGTCGTATACGAGGTTTGTCAGAAAATATTAATTTTGTCCAACAGTAAAGTAAATTTATTTTAAAATATCAGAAACTTTTATCTGTTATCTCTTTATTTGTTAAAAATTTGATAACCTTTACGTCTTTTAACCTCTATGTTGCACTATTTTGATGATGCATTAAAATAAATGATACATAACAAAATAATTTATTTTCCAATAATTATCAACTACATAAATACATTGCTAATAATGTTAATTGCGTAACAAGCGGGTAATAGTTTATCATCAATTCATTATTGCTTCAACGTATCCGCCTTGTTTTACAATACAGGTCTCCGTTCTTGAAGAAAATTCCCTCTATACATTTCTAATTACATTTGGAGTTATATCCTGAATTGTTTCCGTAATAATTGTTTCCAAATGTTCTACGTTTGTGAATGGCCTGTGTTGATATGCCTTTTTTTAAGTAACCCCATAAGAAAATTATTAATAGGGTTAAATCTGGCGACCTAGCTGGCCAAAAAATATCGGAATATCTATGAGTTAACCTTTCATTAAAGATATTTTCAAGGTATTGCTTTACTTCTATCGTACTATAACATGTTCTGCAGTTCTGTTGGTACCATACTTGTTGCCATTTAAATCAAGCAACTAATTTTGTAAAAAATGTTGATATCATTGAGAAGTCATAGATTGTTGAAAAAAGAGGCCAATTATTTTATCCTTGTAAATGCCGCACCAAACGTTAGTTTTAATATAATATTGGTCGCAAGTTTTTATCGTAAAATGAGGAATCGAGTCAGTCCATCATCGACAATTTTGCGAAGACACTGTTTCATTAGACGTAAATGTAGCTTTTGTCAAAAAAACATATTTTTCTAGCAAAAAAAGAATCGTCTTCTAGCTTTCCTTGGATAAGAAAACAAAATTCTAGTCGTCAGTCGTGGTCTCCAGGTTTTAAAGTATGGATATATTGTGGTTTATATGGATGAAACTTATCAATTTTATCTAGAAGCAAAGATGCTCTTTTTTGCAGAGACAATTTAAGGTTTTTCACTGCAGATATCATTACATTGAAGTTCATCTCCTCACTTGCAACACATTTTCGACGTTTGTTTGTAAATTTATTATTAACAGCTCTACATGATTTGAATTTTTTTATAATTCTCATTACTGATGTATGGTGTATATTTTTCTCTAGATGTCTGTTGGTAAATATTTCAGCTGCTTCACGATAAGTTTTATAATTTTCACCAACGATTAACACAATTTCTACTTTTTCTTCCACACTAAATATCATCGGCATGGTAACAAATTTTATTTGACGTTCACTGTCACACAATTCTTCTTCCTATTTTTCAATTTTTTTAGAAAAAATATTCGACTAAAAAAAACTAATTTCTGATAGTTGCATTTGTAATAAAAAGTTTTTAATATGGTGCAAACTTAAGCAGACACACTGTATATACACACCTGCATGCTCTTTTATTCTTTTAATTTTTAATTAAAGAATTAGATATTGAACAGTTTAAAAAAACTGTTAAAAGCTATCTTGCTAAAAAAGCGTTTTATAATTTATTGGAATGCTTATCAGATAGTTACTCTATTTTATGAGTGCTAGCTATTGGTATTAAACTTTCCATAACTAATCAACTGTTTATTGTAATAGATTTAGTTAATTTTAATTATATAATTTTTAAATTTTTTGTCTTATGTTGATCTTATTTTAATTTTAATGTGTTTTTGTAATGTGTGTTATTCACAAACTAGACGTGTGTAAAAATTTCTATTAACACTAATAAACTATTATTATTATTAAATATTTTTTTGCACAAGTTTATTTACAACATTCAAAAAACTTTTTCTTGCTTTGTTACTCTATCATAACTAACTCATTGTCTCACATGGCCAAACCAATGTAATATACTAAGTACGTACTGGTCTACCGGTGTTACTTTTAAACCTCATTTCTATCTTTGTTTATACGAGTTTTTTTCAAACAACTTTTTACGTTCCCCATTCCAAACGCATTTATATTATTTTTGTGTTTCTTTTGAGATATCTATGCTTCAAATCCATACAGCAGAAGTGGTGTCACACTTTTTATAAACTGCCATTTTCACCTTGTTGGATAATACTTCATTCTTTGCAATTATACCAACTACTTTCCGTGATGCATTTACTTATTACATTACATTGGATAAATTTTGATAATTTACAAAAACTTCTCAAAATGACCAATGCAAAGCTCACATCTACAAACGACAGACTGAGCAGTAGCATGGCACTCTGCTAGTGTACTTCAAAATTCTTTTCCCTGAAAGCAGTTATGAAGCCGACGGGCTCCGCATAAACCTTTTCCTTCATCGTACAAGACCATGTCCGGAGAGTGCGGACGCCAAAGGAATTTAGTATAATTTACTGAAAAACAATGTAATTTATGATTTATGTATGTCAGTGACAGGTTGGACATCCATCTAATTAAAACCATATGTTTACTTTATCATATAAAAGAATATCTAGATTGAATTAACATCTTTTTCTTTTTTATCTTTAGTTAGGATTAGATCATAATTTTTCCTTAACTTTTATAGTCGCAGTTGCGACGCTAAACTCCAGCTTTTATGCCATCATTTTACAAAAAGTTGAAAAAAAACAGAACTATTTAAACGTGAATTAAAAAAAAAGACAAAAAAGTAAATCGTTGCACAATCTCATCCAAATGTTGCACAAAAATTTACATACAAAGAATATCTCTGCATAATGCTAAAACGCGTTTTATCAAAATGTTTTAAGACTTTGCACCCAAAAGTGTTGTACCATCAATTGATTTGCTTAATCCTACATCCTCCAATGTGTTGCTCATTCAAGGCATGATAATGTCAACATCTATTATAAATAATGTTAGACGTCTTTTCTTTACTACAACAGCACAAAACTATTTGCAACTTCTGAAGTGGGTTTTAGGAAAAATATTTATAAAAGTTTATTTATTAACAAAATGTGAGAGAAATACGTACCAAGTTAGTGATTTGTTTTCTGTTTTAGTTTGACGGAACTCTTTTATATCCGATAACAAATTTATCGATGATCAATACACTGTTTATCGGATGGAAAAGTATGTAAATGTCAGCTGCAAAAACAGTAAGGACAAAGTCTTGTTTACTACTGTTTTATCTTCAAGAAATAACTTGAAAGTAATAAAGTAAAACTTTGTTGGGACTGACCAAATTATCTGTTAGCTGTAACTATAGACCTACCAGGCTCTAACAGATTTATATTATATGCTAGTCATGTTGGAGTATTTGAAGATACTATCCGCTTGTTAGTTTTAATTATATTTTAAACAATACTGGCTTCGAGACTTCGGAGTTTTGCTTAACTCCAAATTGTCATTTAATTTCCATATTGATTTTGTAATCAGTAAAGCTAATAAGATCCTAAAATTTGTTTAACAAAATCTACTGCTAATTTTTATACGTATGAGCTCTTCTAATGTTGTAGAATTTTCAGTCACCATCCTACAAAACTATTGATAGATTGGAATCAGTCCAATATAAATTTTGTAAATTAGTTGCAATCAAACTCTAACTTGCTATGTGCCACATTTCAATTTAAATTTAAAAAAATAATAACTACGAGAAAACCATAGCAGCAATAGAAACACTAAAAAACTTGCATATACGTGAAAAATTTACAATAGAAGTTAATAATACACAAGATGACCGAAACATCGAAAAACTCAAGACAAAAGCGTAAATAAACTTTGGTTGAGCATTAGAATATCAGATCTCTTCCACTACCACAACCGTAAACACATAGAGCACGCTACCGTAACTGACAATAAAAACGCATGCCCAATCATACCAAATGCGGAAGTAGAGTAGGCTATCCAACAGGCCAAAAGTAAAAAGATGCCAGGTCCAGATAATATCCCATCTGTGCCTCTCAAACTTTTACATGACAAAAGCTTAAGAATATATCCTAACAAAACTGATTAACAAAATCTAGCAGAATAATCAAATACCAGTAAACTGGTTAGAATCACTGTTCATAGCACTGCCGAAGAAAGCTAAGGCCAATAGGTGCAATGACTTTAGCCTCATTAGTTTAATAAACCATACCCCTAAAATCCTCTTTAAGATCTTACATAACCGCATATACCCACGATGCAAAAACAATATAGAGATAAACAATTCGGATTCTAAAAAGGACTAAGAATTATAAAAGTGCTAATTTGCATGAATATGTCTGCCTCATAGACTATAAACAAGCATTTGACCAAGTCTACCATGATCTAATGCTGTTAAAATAGCTGTATTATAATCAAGTAGCCAGAAGCAAAGCCGACGATGTACTGGCCAGGAAATCCCAATTAAACAAATGATGCATTTTATTGCCAACATTATTTAAAATCTACTCTGAAAAGATCTTTTAAACAACTGTACACAACAGAACAGAAAACGTAAAGATTGGAGAAGAAACATTAACAACATAAGATTTGCAGATGCCATAATAGCCAAGTTTTACGAGTCTGTATTGTCGAATGCAATCAGCAAGACAAAGTCCAACAAAAAATTAAAAATTAACATCAAAAAAACTAAATAGATGGCAGTCGGAAAAAGAAACGTTGGAAGCAGAAGCCTTATAATTGAAGGGCAACGCGTGGAACACTTCAAATATTTTGAAAGCTGGATAAATGTGGCAAATAACTCCGGTGAAGAAATCCTTGCGAGTATCAAGATGTCTCAAGTTGCATTCAGATTATGGAAAATTAATTTTAACTAATGAAACCCATTAATATTTGTAAAAAGGTTCTCAAGTGCTACGTGTAGTCAATTCTGTTGTATAAACGCAAGACTTGGACTCTAAAATCAACAATTATAAATTGTCTGGAAACATTTGAGCTATGGTGCTATTGCCGCATTATTAACATCCTAAACAACGCACACATCCAACTAAAACATGTTAAATCTAATAAAAACCGAATATTTTGGACATTTTGTTAAAAAAGCAACATATCGAATATTACGCCTAATTATACAAGCAAAGATGGATAAGAAGTAAGAATCTTTTATAGCTGCGCGACATCAGACAATTAACGGGCTTAACAGTAATTATTAAACTTTTTCAAGCTGCAAGTGATTGAGATAGAAATTGCATTAATGGCAACTTCGATTACGTGTTTCAACGCATCAATCGTTTCTGGATGATTAGCGTAACACTTATCATTAAAGTTTCCCCACAAAAATAAATCCAACGGGTCAAATCACACCTCCTAGATGGCCAATTGACATCAGCATTATGGCTGAATATTTAATATCCAAAAACAGTGTGCCAAGATCGATGGTTACGTTGGCTGTATAGAAGTGGCGACTCCTTCTCATTTTTGAAGAAAAATAGCCCAATAATGCCGACGGACCAAAATCCACACCAAACGGTTACTCGTTGTGAATGCATAGGCTGTTCAATAGTCATGTGTAGATTCTAGATCCCCAAATGCGACAATTTTGCTTACTGACATAGCTTCCGAGATAAAAATGAGCTTTATCGAAAACACGATTTTTCGATCAAAATGCTCATCTTTGGCCAAACAATCTTTAGCCCATTGGGCAAACTAAAAACGCATGGAATGGTCCTAAGATTTTAATTCTTGGACTAATTGAACTTTGTAGGCCTTCACAAATTGGTCCACAAACTGCATTTCTATTCTATCAAACTTGTTTCATAAATTTCTCATTGTTTGAGTAGAAGACTTTGTTTAAGTGTAAAGCGTCCCATTTCGTAATTGTCAAACTTAAAAAATTTCAGCCAACTCATTAATGTCATTATGCATTTGAAAAACAAAATAAACGGAAGTTCAAATTTAAAAAAAATATATATCCAGAACAAGAAACGGCACCGCATAATTTAATGAAACCGCAAACTAGATTCAAATCGTTGTTTTTAGTCTAATTAACTAAACGTTGAGATTATGTCAGAGCTCAAAATATATTGTACTTCGTTTCTAAATGTCTATTACAAAATTTTAGGTTCTCAAATGTTAGATTGCCTGGCTCCTCAAATATATAACTCGTCACTGAACTTCTCATGAAAATTGCAATGTATTCAAAATAAATTAGTTTTTTTTTAATAACGTGTCTTCTGTGTTATACTGGATTAATACTAAATAATATATTTTGGAACAATTATTTTAAAAATATAGTTATTTAATCTTTAATAAAATTTAAATATAATAATAATAATAACTCACTTTGTTTAATAATTATTTAAAAATAAAATAAAATAAAAAAATAAAATGATTAACAAAATTTAATTTCATTTCAATATTAAATTTTGTCGGTTAAAAATTTAGAGGTACAATTTACAAAAACTAGTGAAATTTTTATGATTAATTAATATATTATTTATATTAACAGCCTCAGAAGATTTTCAGAAGCATTATGATTAACCTAACACTTTCAAACTAACCATATTACATTTAATAATAGCAAATGTAAATACACATCGGTTTTACAGTTATTATAAAAATTATAAAGAAATTAAATCTTTTCTGATTATGTTTATTGTGTGATTTCCAATTATATAATAGTTCAATATCATTTGATATTTAACAGATACAAATTATCATAATTACTATTGCAACACGCAAATGAATTATTATTAACGCTAATGTCTTGCTCTGGGTGTAAGAACCATTAAGTATTTACTCAAGAATCGAATTTAACACGCAAATATCATAATATAAATAAGGCAATTTTACGAGGAAATGCTTTTAAATCAAATATTTTAGTTTTGAAAGAATAAAGCACGCAGACCCCGCAATGCAATCGCCAATCACAATATCACTGTCGGTTATACTTGACCCAATTCCGTGATTCATAAAAATATCTGTTACATTTTATCCGGCAGATGTTTCCCAGGATGAAAAGAATTTTAAAAAATTGCCGATGGCTTCGAAGTGTAATTTTACAGTTTAGAAAACTAATAGGATCCTACTAGAGTTAAGTATTTAGGTTAAATTTGTTGTCCCGCTCGCACTTTTAAGTTCTTAATTAACGAACAAAACGGGAAGTAGTCGTCGTGAGTCGTGGATCGCACGGTCATTAAGAAAAATAATTATTATAAAACCGCTGTAAGCTGAATTTAAGTAATAACAGTTAATGACTTGCAATCGCGTATCATTTTCCATTTTGGAAATTGAGATTTTAAGGCCTATTATATTGATTTGGATGAATTTAATTAATCGTATATTGCAACTTTTCATTCAATTATATAAAGCGGTTACGGTTCATCGTGTAGGTAATTATATAATTCTTATTGTGTATAATTAACTAGAATAATTGTGGTATTAGACACAGTAGAGCGGGCATTTTTAATAAGCAATTGGTTCGTGAAAATTGAGCCAGAAGTAGAAGTCTAGCGAATCCGACTCTTGAATCGTTTCCTCGAGGGTTCGATAATGAGAGAAACTTTGTTTTATTATAGGTATATTTAGAAAAAAATAAGAACGAGGTTTCTTTATTATACATGGAGATAGAGAAAGATTCTAATTGGAATTGCTATACAATAGTCGTGATAAGATATAATTGTTTTCCTTGACTAGTTTCAAACTATTGATTTTCAAATAGTTTTGAAAGTCTTCAAAATATTTGTATACTATTAGCAAATTATTGCTGTCTGTCTACAAGTACTATCCAATTAGATATCTATAAATATTGGTTTATTTATTGCAAAGATTTGTTAAGAGTTTCATATATCATATGATCAAAATGCAATAATTATATATTTAAAATTAAGTGTTATTGCTGGGGTACTAGAAACGTATTTATTTTTAAACTACATAATCGATTTGAATAAGAAAAACATAATAAAATTTATTCTTATATATCATTTTTCTTTAATAAAAAAAGTTTTCAAAATATACTAATATATATATTTTTTATGAAACCAAACTGCAAGATAAAATGAGCTTATGGACAAAAGATACAAATAGTTTTTCTATAACAGGAAATAATATAATTGGGCAATAGTTAGCTGGGAGAGATGCGTTAGAGTAATTTTTAGGGATATAATAGTTTTTTTTTCTATGTTTGAAAAATATTGATTACATTGTTATGATTTAACTGTTTTAAAATTTTCCACAAATCTAAAAGTCTTGTTCTAATGCAGAGTTTTTGTCGTTATTTAATACTTACATTTTATCGTCTTCTGGAGTAACGTATGTCTGTCTACAAAATATCTCGTACCAAGTAGTAACATTTACCTTTTTTCATTAATCTTATCACAAGCGTTCATATATTTGTCATATAATCGCCAATTTCATGTAATAAATACAGAGAAATAAAGACGCTATTATTATTATTTCATCATAATTTATCATTATAAGTTTTTAATTATTGGTATGTTAAAAAACAAAAACTATTAAATAATATTAACTATAAATCTGTGACTTCTTCCCATCCTATTTTTTTTTTATCTTAGTTTCCATAGGAAATATTTCTATAGTTAACTTTTCTGTATCAAAAGTATTATGTCATCTGGTTGCAATAAAACAAAAAGTAGTAAAAAATTATTTGTAATTTTTACTTACTAAAAAGTTTAACATTTAAAGTTGTGGTTTACATCATTTTAAAAATCATATCGGGTAAGTGACGCCCCACATTGTCAATAGACTAGTTAATTCAAATTCTGCTGTTTCTTATCACTCTCTCCAGCATATTGATAGGTATGTTGGCCGTTCAGAGACTGTGAGCTGTTGGGTATAGATATAGGGGTCAAATCAGCTACTCCAAATTACCCCTCAATGAGATGAGGCAAGCTTGGAAGTGCTCTCGCAACACAGCCATCGATGCCTTTGAAGAATGGGCAGTTGCTCTGTCGTGTTAGTCGTCCCCTAAGTCTATTTTATCGAGTCTTAGCAAAAAACTCTTCAAGTATACTCACATAACGGTATGAATTGAGTGTGACAGTCTGCTCATTGAAGAACGTGTTCAAGAGGTGCTTCACACAAATTTCTTCGAGTCGAGTTCAGAAAGTTCTTGCACAATAGCCAACTACTACGGATGGAAATGAATTTGCCACATAAAACAATCAAAAATTCTAAGAGCAGGCACATGTTTGCAAGAATTGCAAATCTGAAACCTTTACTGTTTCAATGTTGTCGGGTATTCTGATGGGACGTGCGTCTCCAGTTTTTCTTTTTTGCAAAAAACCAGTTTCCATAAACGTTGTCACCCACAAAAGAATTGATTTCCGGTTCTGAAATACGAATAAAAAATTCGGGCGTTGTGCAGGGGGAAGAGATTGCATAGCGAGGAGGGACCAACGGGATCTGCCAATAAGTAGGAGTTTACGTCTGCTTGTTGAAAGTAACCCTTTTTATACCTGCCGTCGGCATGGAGCCTTCTCTGATTGATGAACAGCGCATCAATATCAAGTCTCTTGCAAAGCTAGGCAAAAATTGTCGTGAGATTTTTGAAGGTTTAAAACAAGTTTACGGAGACAATTCTTTGAAAGAACCTACCGTCAACAAGTAGTTAAAAAGGTTCCGGGAAAGTCGAAAGGACGCAAAAGATGACTTTTGCTCAGGACGCCCCTCCACATCGAGTTCTGAAGGAAATGTTAAACAAATTCGGGTTTGTGTTCTTAAAGACCGTTGATTGACAGTTATAATGAAAACTGAGGATCTGTCAATCCCCAAACCAATTGTCCACGAAATTCTGACTGAAAAACTTAAAATGAAGAACTTTTTGGGCCGAAGCTCAATTACCGTAACAGAACACCCGCCTTATTCAATCGATTTAGCCCCTTGCAACTTTTTTCTGTTTCCAAAATGCAAATTGGTGCTTTGGGGGCGGAACTTGGGGGATGTGGAAGTCATAAAAGCAGCAACGACATGGCAACTGAAAAGCCTTACAACTGAAGACTTTCAGTGATCTTATCAACAGTGGAAACGGCGTTGGCAAAAGTGCATCTTGTCTCAGGGGGAGTACTTTAAAGAAGACCATATTGAAATACCTGAATAATTGTAAAACAAAGTTATCATTCCACTTTTATACGTACTTTCCGGACAAACTTCGTATATTTTAATAACAATAAAATTGCGTTTGATATTGCAGAATTAAAGTATGTGTTTTCTTGGCAGTGTTTCAAGAGCAAATCAATTTGTTCTTATTTAATTTGTATTATATATTTAATAGTATGTATATATAATATTCATTTAATAAAAGCAGCTTCCTTTTGTATACACATTTTGTTATTTTTCACACACACTTTTATTAAAAAAACAATCCACCGGTATCTTTCAGTAGTACATTTAATAATATAATATGAGTATCGTGTTAAAATAGGTCATCATGAACAAACTATGTTTTTAAGTGTATACAACCTATAAATATTTAATTAAAATATTATTTTTGTATATATAACCAAACAATATTATTTTTAGATCAATTTAATCTCGGTGAGCAAAACAGCTGGTATGTTATATAGAAATAAAAATTATTAAATCTAATGCTATAACTTATAATTAAGATTTGAATAATTGAAGAGTGAGCCGTAATAACACTTTTAAGTAACATTTTGATGACAAACCAGTTTTTCATATACACAATAAAAACACATTTTTACTTAAAAATTACAATTTTTTAAATTTTAATATGATGTAATTATGTGTGGAAGTGAACATACAATAAATGACTTCCACAATTCAATGCCACACTCTTGTTCTTTTTGAGAAGTTGTTGATTACATTTTCGCTTTGTGTCTAGAAGAAGTTGCACGACGTTAAATTATAATTGCCAGTGCGTGAAAATACACCGCCAAGGAATCTCTTATGCAACAACTGCCTTCTGTATGTAACAGGTTACCTTGTCCTGCGGAAAACCACATCTCGTCTAAATCCATACCAACCAACGCAAGCCACAAAAACTTTGTTATCATATTGCAACAACGATCGTTATTCACTGTCACAGCATTTCCAAAAAAAAAGTATAGTCCAGCTACTGCACCAGCTTGTTGTGGATGCATAGTTTCTTTATAAAAACCTGTAGATTTTCAGCTTTCCAAATCCTGCAATGTTTTTAGCTTACCTATTCAAGAATACCATGCTGCTAACAAAATAAGCGTCAAACACCCACTTGACAAAAGGTACAACTTTGCGTATGATTTATGAAGATGGTGATTTATAAAGATGCAGATAAAGATCTTTTTTTTCAAATACTGTGCAAATTGTTTATCAAAATAACTAGTTGTTGCAAACGGCTACGAATCTATGTACCTAAATCAAAGTACCTAACATCTAAATTTGCATCAAATATTAAATAAGTTTTCACTATTAAAAATGCTGTTCATTCTTGTAGCGTTCCATGGCTGATAATAACAACGCGTCTACATGACAATTGTCAAACTTTTAGTTTAACAGTTTTGATTAAACTAATGTGCCGCTAAATTCAAATCTTGCACTCATTTTGACCAGCATTTATACACATAAGAAACTTTTGCTAAATTATTATTCAACATATTTTTTACAGATTTCTACATTATTGTTTTTATAAAGTTTTAATGGAAAAACAAACAAAATGCGCTGATTGGAAGTAATATAGTTAATATTTGAATCAGTAACAATTTAAATAAACTTTACCTGGCACGGTGCATACAACCCAAACTAAAACAAAAAATTTGACATCAATTCAATATTGAATATTGTACAAATCAATTTACATCACTGTACGACAGCGTATATTGCCTAACACGATTGTTGTCCAAGAACATTAAATCCAAAAAGGAAAGCTGACAAGCACTGTCAAACACTACTCTAAAAAGGATATTTAGTACAACATACAGGTTGACTGTGCTAGAACAAACACTAGAAAACTATTTAACACTGCCAAAAAAACGGTCACTAGGATACATTTAAAACAAGTTGCATGGCATACAACAATGCCAAAAAAAGCCAAAAGAGGTTTTTAAAAAAATATAAACAAGCCAAAAAGCTTTAAACAAAGATTGCACTAGAAACATTAGATTCCTGCAAGACGAAAAATATACATTATCAGTTAAACTGTGCAGGAGCTACTGCAGACCCGGGCTTTACGTTAATAGAAGCTCCCAATTCAGAAAACCTTGAACTATCGACAAAAAAGCCCACAAAAAATACTGGAATAAAGTAAACGCCATAACTAACCAAAGTAGAATAGGGAATCAATAAGTCGCCACAAACTAATAGGTTATATCACTTACATCTTATCAAGTTACAAAACGGGAGGGTTAGCAGTTCTGAGAGAGTCTCTATGCGAGATTATCAAAGCAAATCTAACACTTTCACATATACTGAGTAGCTGGAATTAAGGTAGTACTTATACCAAATTGAATTGTAAGCATAACACTATGTGAAAGGACTGCAAGACCTACAATCGCGGACGGGTAGCCCGCAGGGCGGTGTGCTTTCATCTCCACTGTGGTGCCTTGTCATGAACGGCCTACTACAGATATTTAACAACACTGGCGTTTTTGCGTTAGGTTACGCCGATAATCTCACTATCCTTGTAAAGTTTGGAACAACTTTATCAAACAGGAAGCAATGTGCATTAAACATCGTAAAAAGGTAGTAGATAGATGATAGATTCCTTATTTTAATTAACCTATTATAAATCTAATTCAATTCATTTAAATAATTCATAACTAAATTTATTATATAACTAAATTTATAAAAAAGTATATTATTATATGTTAATAGACAATAAGCTTAATATTATAATTATTATAAGGTACAATATTTTTTTACTTAATAATTTTTAATAATACAATTAATATTTTATGTTCATAGGAAGCAATTGAAGCACTTTCTTCACACTCGGAGACAATACAATGCTATTGCTTTAATTAATAAAATGATTAATACATTGTGTAAGTTTATTGCTCATTTATGTATTACATTTCCGCATTAGAAACGACAACAACAAAAATAAATGCAATAATATACAAGGATAATGACATAAACGCCAATGCACCAGAGCAAATAATTGCAATAAATCAAAGCGATAAACTTGCAGTTTATTATCATGGAATCCGATGTATACTTTTTTTATAGTCCCAACATAAAGCAGAGTCCTTCCTTTGCTAATTGAAACATATAAGAAAGTTACATTACAACACATACAAAATGATATCATCCAGTCCACCGAGGAACGAAAGTTTTTAATATTGGCCATAATTTAATTCTATTCATGAATAAAACGAATAATGATTTTTGAGGTTTTTTAAAGACTCTTAAATTTAATGGAAACTTGTTCATTGCGTAAGAGTTATCGCAAAGGACAAGGTGGTTGTGTATGTGAGTTGAATTAAATGATATGAAATTCAGAATGGAAAGGAAAGAAAGTTGCTATGAGAGAGCGCAGCGGGTACATTGTTAATAAAATAAAAATATTAAATAGTGTTTCATTGTGATTGTGACAAAAATATTAAATTTTAACTCAATCTTATTATGAAATCTCATTAAATATAATTGCGTCATTAATCGAAATAAGGACAGTTTAATTTTATAAATAGATGTTCAGTAACAATGTTCGTCCAATTTGTCAAAATATAAAAAAAATTTAATTATTTAAAAAAATGTCATTCTTTATTTTTGCTAGTGTATGAGATATCCCAATTAGACCAACCAAATTTAGAAACTTGAGAACACTCACATTTCTCAATTAAATTGCCATAAATTTTAGCATACTTCATTAACGGAACCCCGAATTTACTCTATTGAAAATTTGAGTCCTATTCAGTCTGAAAGCACATTGTTAATACCGATTATAATATTGTTTTATGGCAAAGATAGCTATATACGTTTATAAATAATGAGATCGAAATATTTTTATGGATTATATAGATTTGCTTTAAAAAAATCAAATGATCTATTGCAACGAAAGAGTAAAAATCATATACCGAGCAATACCTAAATCAAATAAAATTTATGCAAAATATTCTATTATAATTGATTCTCTCCAATTAATAATTTTCCTTACAATGAGCATATTAATTTAAATTTACATTAATTATTGTGAGATATATTAACGAAGGAAATTTTATGCAAAGTATATTAACTACTTAAACGTTTGTTAACTTAAATATTAAGGAAGTAATAAACAATTATACTATCCAGAATAGCGTCAAATATTTTACTACTATTCGAAATAGCAGCTTATGCAATTTATATATCCGCCTACTAATTTGAAAAATATTAAACTTTGCGAGAACCATGCCAATCACGGTAAATTACAAAACTATACAATGACAACTTCATAAATATAACTCATAAAATGCATTAAATTTAAATATTAATTAATTACAAATATATTGCTTAGTTAGATTAAGCGTTTTTCTTTCCATTTTAATGTTGCTGTAAATTTATCCATGTACCAGTTTTATGTATCAATAATAAATAATGGTTTACCTATATTACTAGTAATTGGTTTGAATATTAATTTATTTGGGTGTTGAAATATTAAAATGCATAATTTAAATAATTGACCTTGAATTTGTTTAGCCCTTTCATTTCTTGGCAAGAATTGAGATATATTACATAACGTTTTACTTTTATGTGTTAGTAAAATCGTTGTGTTATGCTAATTATGTATTAATGCAGGTGATTTATATGACTTTATTTTTATTACATACATATATACAATTTATAATTGTTATTATGACTTTATAAAAATGCACGCCAAAAGTGTGAACTAATATACATAGCCCTATTTTTTAACTAAAATTCATTAACAACCTATTCTTTAACAAATTAAGGCAAAGATTGGGTGAAATGTTGTGTTAAAGGTAGATGAGTAATGGATTAGTTATAGATTGATATAATATTTATTAATTGAAAATATTGGTGAATCTTTACCTTACAATGACTATGGGAGCTTTTAGGGGTGTAATTCAGCTGTCAGACATAAACCTAAAGGGTTTTGATGGCGTGTAATGCAAATTACATTGACAGTGAAGTCATTGAAGTACTGACAGCTGTAGCATGCTTGGAGAGCGGTAATAAATTGTTATTTACACATTAGCTGTTGAGGCATTGCGGTTATATGATAACACTGTATCTGACACTAAGGCAGTATATGTAATAGACAAAAGCATGTTGTGCACTGGCAGTTGAGACCATGGGATTACACAATAACTGCAAAAGATTGCAAACTTACAGAAGCTAGTTAAGCTTTGAGGTTGTATGTAGATTAAAGTAGTATTAAAGTATACCTTGGAATTTTGTTAATTAAGTGACTAGTATTATAGTATACTTTGTGTTGATGTTATGATGGGCATTCTGGCACCACGAGATATTGAGTCCTATGCTAGAGAGATATGTTTGCTAATTTTACAGATAGACCAAACCGGTACGAACGTAAAGCAGAGTAACAAAAGCTTGGAACAGGACAATAAAAAAGTCTCAGTAACTTAAAAAGTAAAGTATGCAATGGTTTAACGGCAATTGACGTACCTGGAATAAATTAGAGTTAAGTTAACTAAACTAAACTAAACTGTGATTGATGGAAAGCTTAGCGTTTGTTGCGTAATATAAAAAAAACAAATTTATATAACTAAACGTAACAATATGTATTATGATAATATTCCAATCTACAAAAACTAAAAGATCATTACATTTTTATGTATAAAGAGCATAAGAACCATCTATAAATTTTATTTATATATTACTCTACTATTTTTAAAAAAAGTTGTGCAAGGATTAGATAATATTAGACAGTTAACATTTTCACATGTATTTGTGTTTAGCTAAATCTCGTCTTCTCTCATAAGTGACGCCCATAAAATTTGATTCAGTAGGTCATAACAAATCAAAAATTAAAAAAACACATTTTTTTAATTGTCACTTACTAACAATTAACTAAGAAAACAATAAAACATGATACTTTTTCACAAATAAATTGCCTTCTATTTAAGAGCATGCGACCGCTACTTTGACTAGCTATTTTCACTACCATACTGGAAATGAAAGTAGCAGTTAGTATGCTCTTAAAGGCAAATATTAATACAATTTAACTTTGAAGCATGAGCCCTCTGCTGCATGTCTTTGGCAATTAACGCTAACGCTGCATAGTAAACTTTTTCTTTCAAATCTCCCCAAAAGAAAAAATTCAAAGTTATATGACCGGTGATCTAAGAGGCTACGGTGTGGAACCACTTTTTTTTATCCACATTCACATGCACAATAGTTTTCATTTAGATAATTTCGTACTTATTGTATCATAATGTGACTGTGCGTCATCATAGTATCAAAAACATTTATTTTGTCTGCAAACAGAATTATTTTGTTAAAATTTGAAAATACAACGTTGAATTAAAGGCCGGTCTTTTCACTTCTCTATAAAGTTGCCAATAACATTTATCTTCTCGATAAGTAGAAATATTGTATTTCCATATACCCATAATTCTTATCTTCTCTATAAGTTAGTTTATCTGATCAATAAGTTATTTGACAGTTAATACAGAGCATAAATATTTATTGACAAGATAACCTATATTTTTATGAACTTTAACATCATGGATATTGAAGATGGTAGTTTATTAGACAATTTCGACTATCCAAGGAAAGTGTAAATACTATTTTAGATCAAATAGTAAATTAATTTACGTACCGCACATAGAGGTAAATTAAAGATTTTATTATGCAACAACTAAAGATTAATTCATTTTACAAACAAAATTTTATTTCACTACTTCAGCAATTGCTCTTAATACATTATTATTATTCACTTTGGTGGAATTTATAAATCTACTTGTAAAAAAATAATTCAACGTGTAGTCACACGTAAACACTGATACCGCAACGCGCAAAACTGGCTAAAAAATGTAGTAGGGTTATGTATACAAGTTCCGACGTACGTTATAAAATGTATTAGTGCGTTCTCGCTTCCCCGCATGTAAGAATTTGCAACATCTCACTCTACAGATCGCATAATAAGCATTGCCAACATAAGAACTATTGATAAATCATCCCCATAACTATAGAGCAGATAAATGTAATGGAAAGACGGACAGGCTTAATGCTCTCTATAACCTTAGGAATAAATTTATCTTCTTTATAGTAAATGCGAACTTTATCGAGAAGTGGTAAGACCGGCCCTAAGTCAATTAAGTAGAAGTTGTAGACCAATTACACCATTATTTTTAATAACCCCCACCAAATGTTTAATGACCATCTTTGTTAATATACTCGTTTACGGATTGTAACTTTCTATTTAGGTAGATTATGAGTATTGAAGAAGTCCACCTCTGTAAAGGTTAATTCATCACTTTTAATTGTGTGCTCTTAATTAACGGTTTTTGTCGCTCAGGGTACATTTCGGCGTAACGTTTGGCTGCTACCGCTGCATTCCTAAACACTCTCTATGGGCTAGATGCATATTACTCATCTCCGTGTTACTGTACATTTAAAAAACAAATATTTATTAAGAAAGCACAATTACACTCAAACAATTAAATGACGTTTATGAAATTTAATTATTTAATGTCCACGGCTAATGATATTTTTACATTTTTTATTATTTAAAAAAAAATATTTCCTCTGGTTTTACTTGATTTTCTCAAAAACCGTGTATCTGATCAAAATTGATCAAGAAACAGAAAAGTTTTCAAATTAAATTTTCCACAAAAAAAATAACAAACAAAAAATAGATTTACCTAAAAATTAAAAAGTTACAGAAGGTTAAACATCTAAAGAATCTTAAATAACTATCTTCTTGAAAACTTTTTTTATTCAAACTTTAACAGTTTGTGGCAATAAAAAATAAACTAATGTAAACAAAAAATTGTCACAAAATAATAAAAATTAAAACAGTTAATTAAAAAAAAAACAAAAATTTCTGTAAACTAAAGCTATAACTCCGAATTTATTAAAAATAATATGCTACTTTATTAGGTCAATATTATTCAATTTGCTTGTAGTTTCTGACATTCATTTTATGACTAGCTAATTCAGGACACCTGTATATTTACTACTAAAGTTTTTGTGTGTGTTTTCTATTCTATGATAAAGCCGTTTGTTCATGCATTTATAATTTTTGCTTGCAAGGTGTACTATAGTTCGTTATGTTATATCAACATAGTTTAGTTCTAAAGAGATCAAATCTTTCATCATCTTTCTTTGCTTATTAATTTGTTGTCTAATATCAAGCGTCTAGATGCAAAAGCCGACATGTCCATCCAATTGTAAGAAAAGTATATTAATAACTAGTTCAATAAAACAAATATTTTATACTATTAAATTTTCGATGTTTTTGTCACAAAATTGGTACTTATTTGAATGTGACTTGTCGGTTTTTGCATATAGATATCCAAATGACATTTGTAATTGACTATAAATAACGCAATCTAAGTATAATTTATAGTTATTGGTAATTTTATCATTCGTTTGGCTTTTGAATCGGTATTGTTTCAAAATTCTATCGTAAAAAAATAGACAGTAATCAATAAGAAAAAGTATGCTGCCATGTCAAGGTTTGTTAATAGTTTGTAAATATTTATTTAACACATATTAAATAAATTAATATTGAGCTCTTCATGTAATTAGTAACCGTACAGTAATGGTTTTAAAAATTAATATCAATAAAGGCAATGAGCGTTTAGTACAGAAGCATCAACATATAGTAAGTTGAAAATCTGTGGCACCATATATTATGTGTACAGCCAAATAGTCAAAAGCCGCTCTAGTGCTATGTAAAATACTGAAGAATGTAGTATAAATCCTAAGAGCTGCTATACTAAATGAACTAAGAAACAAAATAATACAATATTCTAACACTGTAAACATTTTAGTTGATAAATAATAGTGCAATGTGATTAAAACTCATATTGTTGCAATAACCAAATAAATAACAACTGGAAATCAAACCGCAACCCCTAAATAAATAGGAAGTTAAATATAGTTTGGAATAACAAAGTTCAATGTCAATTACTCACGCTTATTGTGGTTGCATAGTTGCATGCCCCAAATCGGCCAACAATATACAAATCTTCATCAGTCTATCTCGGTGGCATCAAGCACATAATTTAATTATTTGAATTTGTCTTTCACCACTGTCTTATTACCAATGCATACATTTAACAAACTAGTTTTTAAACATATTTAAAAAAAAAAAATTTTGTCGTTTTGCTTCAAAAATTGTTTTATCTATTGATTAATTGACAAATATTTTTTTATTACATTTCTCTGCTTTTACGTGGACGATAGTTGAGTCACATATATAACCTAAAAAAACATTTAATATTTTGCTTGTGTTTACAATACAAAATAAAATCACATTTTACAATTGTTTGTCGTTTACAATTAATGTTTTGTACGCATATAGTTTGGTAATGTTGCAAATAATGTGTTGCTTTTAATTAGATCGTGCTCTCACAATATAAAACTAAGTAAAAAAAAAGTTCCACAATACGCTTATGGTTCAAAGTTATTCTAAATTGATGTGATGCTTTGGCAATTTATATACTCTAAATATACTGTAAGCAAACAAACACCCAGTAAATTTGAGTGAATTTTGATAAAAAATTCAAAAAATAACAAGATTAAATTAATTAATCAAGTTGCTATTGACAATAGAATTTTTTTTGTTTAGATATTTTTCATTTGTTTGTTACTTTAAACCAAACGTTTAAACTTAATTAGTCTTAGCCGATTGTAAAAAAATGCCACTTATTCAAAGACAAAAATTTACTATAACCAACAAAAATACACCTATTATGATGCTATGAATTGGCATCATTAAAAAAACTTAAATACTTAGACTACAACTCAAGAAATGCACGTAGATGCGGTTTACTACAGCTCAATCTACGAACAAAAAAAAAATCCGCAAAAGAAAAAAAAACTTCTGTCTCCAGAACCTCAGACAATGGTTTTTTTTTAGAAATGCAGTTAGTAAAGTGCAAATAGTCATGTTGGTCGCCAACATTTGAATCAAATAGACACAACAAAAAGTAGAAAATATCAATAACGAGTAAAAACTAGTTTTATCGCCATACCTTCAAGAACTGGAAATTTCATTTTCCAACAAGGCCACATACTATTGAGTGTAGACAATAATATATTAAAAAAGAAACAAACAAAAAATGACAATTTTAAATCCATTTTAATGCTTGCCGTTTTATACGGTCTTACGCCGCTTTCATCAAGTTCTCCCGGATCCTTTTAATATCGTCTCTTTACCTTTCTCTGCTTATGTTGACATTTGCTCTTGGTTTCTACTGAAAGATACCTTTAGTCCATCTATTTACTATTGTTTTTATGAGATGGCCAGCTCAATTCCACCTCAAACGTGTTACTCTGTCTATGAAATTAGTTATACCAATTCTCTGTCGTATGTTAAGATTTAGTAAGTACTATATCTTTAAGCAAAATCTATAGCAACAATCATTTGACGGTTTTCTGAGCAACCCTCGGTCTTCTTACTTAAGGTGAGAATCTCGGTTCCGTAAGTCAGCACTGGTAGAACACACTGATTGTAGACCTTACATTTAAGAAACTGGTTTGTCTGCTCTTAAATTATTGTGCAAGCTCCTAAATGCAGCACACACCAAACCAATACTTTTACGTAGTTTGCATGTCATGTTTAGTTGTCTCAAGTAATTTTAAGCTCATGGACTAGATATTTACTTGCCGCAATTTGTTCAATATACGCATTGTCCGCTACAACAGAATATCAGATTTACAAGGTTTGTCATAAATTGCGTAATTAAAAAGTTTATTCTTTGCAAGCAGCATGAACCCTTGTAAGCATATTTTGCGCTTGGTCTATGCTATCGGCAGTAAGTAAGACAATATTGTTCATATACAATTTAAAATGCATTTTTATTATATCACGCTATTTGGTATTTCCATTTAAAAAACGTAAATTCATTATTCAACGCAATATTTTGTTTTAAAGGGTTGATAACAAAAAAAAAATTATATCAATTAATATAAACTTCAAATATTTAATTTTAGTTAAGCTTTGACAAGCGTAAAGTTTATTTAATATAACGTCTCTATTTTATTAATAAGAGATAAAAATAAGGAAAAAATGTACTTTTAAAGCAAATCATTTCTCACAAAACGGAATTACCTTAGCCGTAATTTTATTTTGTATTGCATTACACATGCAGATAATATATGCAACATTTTTAGTTACTATAAAATGTATTAAAAATAACATCTGCAATGTGTGCAAATGAAAGAAGTGGCGTATAAAATAATTAAGAAAATAATAAAATAATATTATAAAGTTGTTCTATATGTGCTGTTCAAGCATAGATGATAAGTTAAAATTTACAACTATTTTATACCATATTCTTAAATTAAAAAATTGTATGATAGGAAACAATAAAATGAAATAAAACTATAAAGAAACTAACACGACAAACTTACTACCAGAGCCATTTTTATAATAAAACATAATGGTCCAATAAAACTTAATAGAATCATTAAAAAAAAATCGATTAAATCCAAAAATGTTCAACAAACTCCTATTATTAAAAAATCATTTATCAACTAACTTTGAATACGAACGAACCTAACAAAAATAGTAAGAACCTTTGCCTACAAATAAAAAAAATATATTTTTTACAAATTTCTAATCTTTTCTTAAAATAATTAATAAATACAAGATCCATTAAATCATTCTTTACCCCTAAAATCTTTTCAAAATTCTATTAAAATAAAATATTTTACAAGCCTTTTACCGTATCTGCAGTATTAACAAAAGTTCCAGTAAATCTCAGAAAATTCAATCATTCTACTCACTAAAGTTATAAATGACCATGCTTCAATTGATATATGTAATAATACCTCTAATGAAATAACACTTTTGTTACCAAATCTTATAAATGCCATACCATTTAACAAAAGCATATACTATATAATACTGAATAATAACAAATCAAATTAAAAATGTAATCAGCACATCGCACTTAAATATTGAAGAAAAATATAAAACTATTTGTCTGTGTAAAAAGCTTAATAACATATTTAAACGTAAAAAACTTTTACAAACAACCGAAAATTTAGACAACAGATAAACTACCTGTCTGCACACAATTATTGATAGTCTTTTATCCACAAACTGAAAGTAGAACAATAAATAAATTTAATGCTTCAAGAAATCATAAAACCTAGTAGTTCACCATAGTTTCCCTCAAAGGCAGATGATTAAAAAAAAAATAGCAAATTGTGGTAGATTACCGGAAGATAAACCAAAAGACCATTGACAACAAGCAGAACATTATAGATATTCTAGACAAATTGGACAGATGTACATGCTTCCATCAGTTCTTCTATCAAATAAATAAGATCGACATTCCAAAACCCGCTTTTAATGTGGAAGACGGTCACTTTGAGTAAGTCAGGATGTCTTTTAGACACTGCTACATTTCAAAGGGTAATAGATGACATTCTCCGTGGATTAAATAACTGCATAGTAAATCTACTAAAAAAATCAAAGAACTTCTAGAGTTGGTCGGAAAAAAAATTTATCAAAGGCTTTGACAAAAGAATTCAAAAATTGAGCATACATCAGAATTTATAAAATGTTTCAGAACATGCAAAACTCTTTTATTTAATGACCCAGTCCTACAATACCCAAACTTTTCAAACAAGTTTGTATTAACTACTAATGCAAACAATGTAGCTATTGGTGCGGTCTTATCGAAAGGTGCAATTGAAAGACTAACCTATATCATATGCGTTTATAAAAAGTTGTTTATAAAAAAGATAAAAAAAATACAAATGCCGACGCTTTTTCTATAATTAAAATCAACACAAAAGAAATACTTAACTACATGAAAGAATTCAACAGATCTTTTCAATAACCAAGACAATCAACAAATAATGATGCCATGTTAACTATAGGTAATATAGCCAAAAACCATATATTAAAAAATGTTAATACGGAAACAAACTTCTCTGGAAGAAAATAAACTAATGAAAGTACTAATAACAAATGAACACCAACGAACACATAAAGACAAAAACCTTCAACCAAAAATATATGAAAAATTAATTAATTAGCCAATTTTTTGAAAAAGCTATAAACAATTTCAAATACTAAATTGTAATTTAATTTGTCTTACATTTAAATCTTGTATTTTCTATTGAATCACATTAAAAAATTAAATTATATTATCAATTTAGATGCATACTACTAAAATTTTGCATTTTCCAATTTATTCCATTCCAAAATAATACAACAATTATTCCTAAAAACACCAAAATGGTAATAAATGAGAATTTTGATACTTTTGTCCCCAAAATAAATTAATAAAAGGAATAAAGCCTATTTTAACTTCTTCAATTAAAAAAATCTAATAATTGTGAAATCGTACCAGTTACCAAAGATATCGTACAGAAAATCGATCATTTACATTTCATCTTTTTTATTTTATTTTTAAACTTAACCAAAATCAAGACCATTTGTAATCAAACCAATTTTATAACCATCAAAAGTAACTACCTGATTAAAGTACCACTGTTCATTAGAGTCAAACAAATAATTCTACACTAATGTTAAAGAAACTGTACAAAGACAATATATGTTTGTCAGTACACTCAATACATTTTCTGAAATATTAGAAAAGTTAATGTAGAAAAAATAAAATAAAATAAAATTAATTTGTTTGTTTCATCACAATAAGCATTTTGTAATGTTTTAATTAAAATTGATAAAGAACTTCTTTGTGTTTTTTTATAAAAAAGTCAGTATATGTGTATGAAACTGATATGGAATCTATCAAATCAAAAAGTATTCTTTAAGTGATAAAAAAAGTATATTCTTGGCATGTAGTAAATTTAGTTTGTGTGGTGGACAGGCCACTGTTAAAAACAGTTTTTTCACTCGTATTTTAGCCGGAAAGTGATGCTTTGTGAACCTAGGTGTTCATTAAGAGCATTTATAAAATTCGCATAATAAGTATTGTATACTTTTGCAAAATCATGTTTTTGTTAAAATAACAGATAAAATTAAAAAAATGAAATGTTATTTACAGCATTTTCTTTATTCTTGGAATATTTCATCACATGAAGTAATAGCAAATATTAATGTAATTAATAAAAATGTTTACATCTTTAATTCAAATTTAAAAAAATTAAAAAAACTACAAAGAGTTTCTATAAATTTAGTAACACCATGTATTGTGCTAAAAATAGACATGCATAACACAACTCAGAAAGCCCCGATGTCAACTACAATCCCCGATGTTGGTAGTAGTGTGCAGTATAAGAAATCGTGGGTTTGAAGCCTATTCGGAGCGTTATTACTAAAAATATTTATAACTATAATTCCAATTATGTTTTAGTTCCACCGATTGCATGTTGAATATCAATTTTTACAATCAACACTCATATCTAGGTCATAAACAATTTACAAAATATATTATTGTTATGATGAAGCATGAGTAATTGTATATCATAATTATTAAAACATAAAAAAATATCAACGTTATTATGATTTCAAATCTCTGAAGTAAGACAAAAATAATTAGAATACAATTACGAATATAAACAATAAATCACATTCTTAAGTGGCAGAACTAAACAAAGAGGAAACACCAGTCATTGCTCAAGAAAACATCCGCTAGTATAAAGAATGCGACACATGGAAACGGTTTTTTTAATGACCGTTACAAATCAATTAGAAGGTGCAAGCTGCATCTAACTCAAATATTATTGACTTATTGGATTATATAATATTATTTAAATTTTTTTATGATATATATTTTTTTATATATATCTTTACTGTTTTTTTTAGTTTATGATGTTTAAATTTTGTTATTGATCTATGTATATATGTACATTTTTTTCTTAAAATAACAAATCATGAACTAATTTGGACAATTTCACGCTTTAAGCTATTAATAATTGAACTAATACAATTTATGTAAATTTTTCAATTAAATGTTGTCATCGTCTCTAAGCGATCTGGTAATTAACACAAACTAATTACAATTAAATCGATTATAGTCAATCATTGGGAATTGTGTTACTAAAGATTGCCATGACACAATAATTTTTCTTAGCTAATTAGTTAGGATAATGTTTTGAAACATTAATAGCAATTTCACATCAATTGGGTTAATAAATAAAAACTGCGTTTAATTCACCTATATTATTTTTTTCCAATTAATCGCTCCGTTCTAGAACGAATTTATACGCATAGTCGATCTTATTTAGATATAAGCAATTTTAATAATAAGTAGCGCAGATATTATATTAATAATTCTACCGAGGATAATTCAATGTAGAACAACAATAATAGTGGAATAGAGTTAATTGGTTCATATGAAAATTTTATTAAATGCAAATTCCTTTGAAGTAAATTGTTAAGAAATTGCTACGTTATTATGCGACTGTTTATGGTGGAGTTTAAATCTAAAGCACACACAAACAAATTACAAAGTTTGATGATGTTGTTGTAAGTGTTTAATGGAAAGTTTCTAGGAGAGGAAATGTTAAAGTGCCGAATACAATGAAATTTCAACTTTATTGTGTTCAATTAATATTTTACTAAAGATCAAAGTTGTATTATTTATTATTCAAAATTATCGCACATTATTAAATATTCATTGATGCTGTAATAAATTAATGTAAGATTATATAAACATATTTTCTAATAAATATGAAGTTATATTTCATATAAACAATGTAAAGATTTCTTAAGAATGAATAGTTCAAGGATATTGCAAAGTATTGTAATATTTCACTAAATATTGCCAAATTTTGATTTTAGAATGCATATTTAGAAATCATGAATTAAACGGAAATGTCAAGAAGATATTTAAATTTATGTACCACTCTCCAAAGTAATTTTAAATATTTAAAACATGCATTATGAAAGGAGGATTTAAAATAAAAATACAAACGTTGCAAATAAATTTCAAAATTCTGACCTCATAGACAACTGATTAAATAACATTAGCACAGTAGAGCTTTCAAGAAGTGTAGATATCGGTGTTAATAACTCATTAATATCTAATTAAATCAATTAACACCTGTTGAAGTTGAGCATCACTTAACTATAAAGAGAGATTCACACGCAAGCATATTATCTTTCATAAATTATTAGTATTCATCTAGGGATTAAGTCAATAAATTAATTAACCAAACATGACACCTTAATTACTATTGCATTATTTAAAAGTAGGAACAAGTGCGTTAATGCATCTTGCTGTGAAACTCAACTTTATAAACTTACAACTGTGGATTGTAAATTACTCATCCATATAATTATAAATTGTAACATATAACCCAATTTTATTATTACTAATTCTTACATTAATATTATAATTTAAATAATTATTATACTCACCACCATTCGTCAGGATTATTACACTTAAACATGCTAAGGCGTTGATGTAATTCACCATATTTTGTCAAGTGGTTCTATCACAAACATTTGTACCCCGCACAGTATTGTAAAATGTCGATTAGTTTGTTGTTAATTCACTGTAATAATTCATCACAGATCGACAAGGCGGCTTCGTTCAGCGTACCGCGGCTCCCTGCAACAAAAATTAATATAATCAATTATGTGCATTTTAGAAATGCTTCAAATGTGGGTTAAATTGGGTATTGTTTTCTCAGAGATTTTCATCTCGGTAATTGGTTTCAAAAACATGCTAATAAGTCGAGATTGTCTTCAAACAAAAAGCCCGTATATACTAGTTAATAATTATTCCACGCAGGAGACAAGTAAAAGAAAGTGTCATGTTCCTGTCATAAATGGTAATGTTTATATGCAAAACAATTATTAATGTTTGCTTTTAAATATTCCTTTTAATATATTCTACAAATTATTACAATCGATTAGTTATAAAATATATAGATTAATCCAGAATTAAGGCGTATCTCGTTATTGTACAAAAAACATACGGAAAGAGAAATTTGTTTATACATAATTATATCACTAACAAGGGCCATTGACCGTGCTTTGCCAACCATAAGAACATTAAAAATTGTAAAAAATATCCATGTGCATTAATGTCACTGTCATTGCTATTATCAATGCCATGATCATTATAATAATAAAAAAGTTAATTAACCCATTATTGCCCTCCATGTTGTATGTTTTTAATACTATGTTTTTAATTTTATTGGTATTCTATTAATATATTTTATTTTTAATCTAAAGAATAATAATTTTAAATTATATACTAGAATATCTTCTCTAGAATATAATTTAGTACAGAAAACCTAAAAATATTAACTTCGGCCTTCTTACTTGATCTAATATCATCACGTTTATTATATTGCTACCAGATTTTGTGTCCACAATATTCTTTTAATGTATATAACGTTAAATCGTTTTGTGAAAAAAAATTGAATAAAAATAAATTTTAATTAAAAAACGGATAATATTCATTTTGGCATAAAGTCGCGTTTGATCTGTTTTTTTATTACAATCGTTTAAAAACAAATTATTATTATTATATAGACAATTTATTTATTTCAATTATATTATAAGCATACAACTTTAATAATTATCTTTTTTTTTAATAAAATTACTTACTTACATACTACTAAGTATGCACTAAAAAACTTAACATACTAAAAACGGTCTGTACGGTATAAATATGGTATTTTAACCATATGTATCTGTGGTATTCTTGCCAAAAAAATGACAAAGCCGTTTTGGGGGTTTAAACCAATAATATAAAACGTTATCTTTATGTAAATAACTGAGAACCTAAATAATTAATGTAACCAAATCCAATTTTCTCAAAATTTCTGCAAATCAACCAATTTTTCTCTTTTTTGTATAAATGTCTTAAAAACACAATTTTATAAATAAATCCATTTACTGGCATTGTCTAAATGTTTAATTTTGTTTTCTTATAAAACGTCTACAGAAAACACACCGGCAAAATTAAAGATTCAGTAAAAAAATTTAACAATTTTTTAAAAAGTTTCTTAGAACTAACTATTTGTAGTTTTATTTGCAAAGCTTTGTGCAATAATGATACTTGAAAAATAATAAAATAAAAAAGTAGCATTATTTAGTTAAAATAAATTTAAACATCTAACAAATAAGAAAAATTACATAGATTATTTTATTTGTTGTTTCCACAAGCTTTTATGACTAAAGTTACAAGTTTTCCCAAACTTCCGATGACGCCGTCGATCATTTCTTAAGTCAAATTATTCCATTTTTCAACTACAGCAGCTCTCAGTTCTTCTGTGTCGTCCTAAAAATGTTAAATTAAATTCAAGCCAAGAAAACGTGCTGGCTAATTCAATTTTGTTATACCCACTTGATTTAAAAATGCAACTACACAGCGAGCGACAAACAGACGTGCATTGTCTTGCATTAAGACAAAATTTTCCCCAATGTGTGGGACAAAAGATACCACATATACCATATATACCACGTAACTATCCGCAGTTAAAGTGCCGCCTTCAATCACCACCAACTCTGTGCGTGTCCCTAAACTTATTCCGCCCTACACCACAATTGAGCCTCTGCTAAAAAAGACTGTAAAAGTAAAATTAAATTGTGCATTTTGTTCTCCTTGGCGTAGATATCTTTCCCTACCAATTCAATTTATGCAGAAACGGCTCTCATCCGATAACAAAACTTGACTCCATTGACCATCATTTCAATTCTGGTATTCTCTATCAAAATCTAGTCGCGCTACTCAATGTCGTCTCTAAAGTTGTAAGGCTTTTATTGACTCAAACAACTTTAAACCAACTTCATTAAACCTGCGTCTTACTAATCGCTCACTAATGACAGTTTCGCAAACGTCTTTGAGTTTTTTTATGTATGAATTGCAGTTTGTTGTCTATTTCTAAACTTTTGCAATGTAATAAGTTGCCGTCTGGCTTCAATGTGTGACATTGCGATTGATCGTCGATCAAACATTTGAGAAACCTCTTTGTATGCTCTACTATTTTCAATCATAACTGTAGCTCTAGCAATATAAGTCGGTGGTAAATCACTTATTATAAATTGATTTATAACCAAATTGACACTATCAAACAAAAACATCAAAATTTAAACAATTGCATATTAAAGAATATAAACTTACATTAAGAGAAAATAAGCGTTTTAAATATAAAGCGACACTTGACACAATACAATAAAACTTAAGTGGTTTCAACATGTAACTACAGGTTGCATGCTTTAGCAAACGTTTTAAAAATAACAATTATAAGTAGAAAATTCAACGTTGTCTAGATATAGATAACCAATTAATAAAAATCAATTAAAAAAAAATGTATCTATTCTTTTAAATTTACCGGTATGCGTATATTGATTCATTTACCAACTACTGTTAAATAAATAAATAACCAATATAACTTCTAGAGTGTCAATTTCTTAGATTTAATAAAAATACGGAGTACAAGTGTTCTATAATACGTATTTAATACACAAGTCTACATATGAATCCATTAGTATTGTCTAAATAATAATTCAACCTCCAAACTGCCAATTTCTTAAATTTAACGAACTTCAGACATCAAATAAACCATTTTATTTTATATTAAGCCCTTTTTAAAAGTAATTCTATATACGAACCCACTTATTGGTATTGTCTAAATAATTAATTCAACCTCCAAACTAAAGAATTAGATATTTCTCATCTTAGCAAACGCCATTAGTCACTTTGTTACAAGAAAAAAAAAGTAGTATCCAATCTATTTCAAATTGCTTGCTTGTAATCATGCTTTGGAGTTTCAGTTCACCCGCCCGGGTATTTTTCATTAAGAAATTAAAAGTTTATTTTTTTGTAAGCATTAGAAGTCTTTATGTTCTTTATGTTAAAGAATAAAATAATAATTCTAATCTGTTAATGATCAACACTCGGGTGAGTGATTGGGTCACTCCAGATCACAATTGCTTTCAAGTAATTTGACCCACTCGCCCAAGAGTTTTTCTTCTTTGAAAGCAATAGAAATCTCTTTGTCCAAAATGGACTCACTCCAGATTATTATTACCAGCAAAAAGTTTAAACGACATTAAAACTCACCCGTTCAAGTGTTTGTTAACAAAAAAATAAAATTTCTCCTCTGTGTAAGCGTTAGAAGTCTCATTGTCTAAGAAAGAAGAGGTGATATCTAATCTCCTTTTAACCAACACTTGAGCGAGTGTGTAAATCATTTCAGATTATAATTACCAGCCCTTCCGCCCAAGTGTTCGTTATTGAAAGATTGAAAACTCTCAATTTTGCAAGCGTTTCAAATTCTTATGTTAGAGAAAAAAATTATGAATCCATTATCTTGATGAGAATTGCAACAATTGAGTGGGTGCGTGGATCACTCTAGATCATAATTGTTTTCAAATAGTTAGTACTCATCAACCTGCCCAAGAGTTTGTTATTAAGTAATGTAAAATAAAACCTTTTTGCAAGCGTTAGAAATCTTTTTTTTTTATCACCAATACTTGGAAAGCTGAGTCATAATTACAAGCAAGTAGTTTGAACTAAAGTGCGAACACACCCAGGACTTAATTATAAAAATAAAATAAAAATTAATCCTTCTTGCAAGCGTCAAAAAAATCTTTGTACAAGAATGAAGAAGTAATACCCAATTTTTTTATGACCAACACTTAGGCTTGTAATTGTGTCACTCCAGATTATAATTACTAGCAACTAGTTTGAATTTAAACCCACCCAAGTGTTTTTTAATAAAAAATTAAAAATGTTTTTTTCTTTGAAAGCATTTGTCTTTTTCTCCAAAAAAACATATCTGTTGATAACAATTTTTTATTTTTTTACACGTTCAACTTGCAAATCTCTCAACAACAAAAACCATCAATGTTTTCCACACAACAAATTTTAAAGTTTTTTGAGATGCGGCTTCTTTAATGTCTTGCAATAATAATAAAAAACAAACCGTACAATACATAAAACGTAATAAAGCAAATTTTCTATAAAACTACAATTTAATCTTATAATCTCATGCTATCTAAACCATAAGAATGTGACAAACACAATAATAAAAAAAATAAAAAGTTTAATCTAAAACTTTCTACCGATAAAACAAAGACAAATCATAAATAAAAAAGCTTGTATTTAAACTATATGATCATATCATATAACTAGTAATGCTTTAAGTAAAACTCTTCTGCCACTTAAACAAATTTAAAAAAAAGTTTGATAACAACGTCATATAAACAAAAATATATAATTATTTAGGCAAAGCCCTAACTTTTACGTTTTTTTAATCGTACCCATATATGTACAGGTGTTTGGTCCTCCCAACTCACCCTGTATATACAAATAAAGCTTGCCCAAACAATAATAAAATGCCAAAATCGTCTACAAACAACAAAAAACAAAATTTCATATTAAATTAAATGTAACAGACAGTCCTTTATATTATGATATATAATAATTACTTGCAAACTTGCTACTAATGTGCCAAACTGTCTTTAATTTGTTAACATTTAAGATAAGTTTGTAAGCAAAACTTAGAGTGCAGAAACTAATACCTAATTAAAAAAAAACATGCAAATTGTTTTAATATGTAGGTATCTGCTTGTTTTATATGTTTTTGCTTTTTAATTATTATTAATAATAATTAAGCAGTACAATAAATTCAATAGTAATTTAATAAAGAAAACTACATTAGTACTGGAACTGATATATGGCAAACTTAATTTTAATTATTAAACGTCAGTATTCGTAATAACAGTAACCGCCTCAGCTCCTTCAAATACTCAAATAACAAGAATATTAAAAGTTATGTAGTGTTGGGAAAGTAATAATATATTATACTTGTATGCTAACAACAATATATTAAAAGTTTTTTTAATTTTTTCAACATTTAAAGAAAATTGATCTAATATGATACATTT
This sequence comes from Tachinus rufipes, assembly GCA_963932245.1. Classification (NCBI taxonomy): domain Eukaryota; kingdom Metazoa; phylum Arthropoda; class Insecta; order Coleoptera; family Staphylinidae; genus Tachinus; species Tachinus rufipes. The sequence goes on from OZ010744.1 coordinate 76,286,913, forward strand.
TTGTTTACAAATTTGTTAATTTATGCATGAAGAAATAAGACTATTAAAAAATAGATGAGTGATGCTTGGATAAACTTATTTGACATTAAATCTAACTTGGGCTGCTTAGCAAATTTGCAAAAATGTACACGTATGCAAGTTAATGTAGCTATGGAACATCCCACAACTATTTATTTATTTATTAGTCAACGTAAGCCATTATTACAAAATAGGTGTATAAACAAGGTGTTAAAAAATATTGTAAAATGTTTAAAAAGATAGTATTACAAAGCAAAATTTGCAAAAAAATCTTAATAAACATGGGTCCGCAAAGTAACGCTTTTGGAGATATGGAATGTTATTCTTTTTTTACCTCATTTTTTATTTTAAAAAAACCTGCAGTTTTTTATTATAGTTAGCTGATGGTTTACGAAGTAAACATTACGTATTTGACTGTTGTTGTCAATGCACAATTTTTCGTTTGCTACAGCTGATTATTCTAACGCAGAATTAGCCGACATGCATTTTATGAATGGTTGTGTTCATGAGATTGCAACCAAAACGCGACGTATTTATGTTTGAATGTTTTCAAGAATTCACTAAAAATTGCGTGATACTGGTTTTCTCAGCAAACAATCTGCTCCTAAAAATTCTAAAATATCAGTAAAATTAGGAATTAGTTTTTCTTTTGTTTGAAAAATCCTCCACGAGCAGCTGGTTTATCCGTACTATGTACAAGTGCAAGCTTTAAATTTGATCATCAAACACAAAGCCGGATTTACACAAAATAAAATGGTTAATTTTCACAATACGCGTGTTTGGACCGACAAAATCCTCGTGCTCTTAAGGAATCTAAACACCAAACAAGTTTTTTATTAAACATTTAGATGGGTATTGTTAGCAACATGTTTTTGTTTTACCAAACCAATTAACAGGCGCAGCTGCTTACCTAAACTTTCAACAGAACACAATGTTTGACAACATTATTATTGACTAAAGGCAACAAATGTGGTTCTAGCATAATAGTGTTTCAGTTCATTTTTCAATTGCCGTTAGACGGTATTTACATTCCACAAAGATGGTAAGAAGGAGCTGACCTGTAGTATGACACGTAAGATTGCCTGATTTAAACCCTCTAGGATTCTTTCGTTAAGATTATTTATATTAAATTCTATCTTTTGTAAATAGCCTCAGAGAACTGCAGCTACAATATAATCAAAAAAACCAACAAATCCAAGCCAACAAGGAGGTTTTAGAAAAAGTTTGAATATTATGCTTTAGACTAAGATGTTGTGCCTGATTGAAAATAAAAGGAAGGCACTTTGAACATTTTATGTTACTTTGTTTTTGCCAGTAAAAAAGATTAAACTTTTTATCTCCAAAACCGATACTTTGCGAATCCATGTTTAAAATACGAGGTAACCTCCATAAATTTCCGGCCTAAACAAGAAATCATGCACTTATGAGAGACATTTTATTATTTTTTAATATAAATTATTACATTGCTTAATTGGTAATTTTATCCCCTCATAAATATGATCTAAAAATTTGTCGTCAAAAAACTGGAAGTAGTCGATGGGGCCCAAGTCTAGAATGTAGGAGAAATGTTCAGTTTTTATTATGACAAGTTGAGCAACCTCAGCGGTGTGCACAGGTGTCTTATCGTTAAATAACCTGACTTATTTTTTAGTTTTCCTCGACGCTATGCCTGAATAGTTTTTCTCGACCTATATAGTAAGATAGTATAATAAACGCCATTTACCGTGGTAGTTTTTTCTTTAAAATCAATAATCAAAAAGCTCTCACAATCCCAAAAGATTGTGGCCATGACCTTTTTAGTTGATGGGAATACCCTGGCATTTCTTGGTGGTGGTTCTCCTGCACGCCGCCATTTTATGAAATAATCTTTTGTACAGAAGATCCTGATACAAAACCATAGTTTCATCCCTCGTAACAACTGATTGCAAAACTTCTTCTTGTCCACCCTCATAGAGCTTTAAAAAAGATAATAATCAACTCAATGCTGTTTTTGAAGTATGGAGTATTTGGCGAATCGACTCTTCTATGATCATTTCAACTGGTCGACCAGAACATAAGTAATCTTCTAAAGACTCATAGCCCATCTTAAACCTTTTGGTCCATTCTTTCATGGTGGAATAAGAAGGAGAATCTTAACCGTATACGCCACACCAATCTTTGTTCCAATGCAAAGAATTTCATAACCAATCGGTACCCATTTTTTGCAAATTTGGCATAGCTAAATCCTAACAATGTCTGTCTAGATATCACTACAAAACTAATTAAAGTAGAGGATTGAAAATGTACGTTAATAAAATCAAAAATAGAACTGAAATAACTAAATACAAAAGAGGTCGTAAAGTATTAAAAAATCCACTTTAACTTAGTTGGCATAAGGCAGAATATGTGTATAAGCAAACTTCAGCACATATTTTATACATTTAGAAGGTATATACAATAATTAATCATGAACACTAATTGAGCTAAGCAAGTCTAAACAATCAATAATTCTTGTTTCTAACAAGTAGAAAATGTTCCTATCGAAATTGGTTGAATAAAAGCCATCAGAAAGTAAACGTACACTTATTGAAGAAAGAAACAGTTAATCTATCAGGCCTTGGACAGTTGTTGAGCTTCAATATTAATAGTTTGTTGTTTGCAAGATATATTTAAAATAAGATGCAATTTATATATGTAGATATAAATAGGAAATGGAGAGATATGTGCCGGGTGAGTTCGTAAATTATCAATAACTGTAAACAGACCCAAGAAAGTTTACAATGCCATCAGTAGTGTTAATTAGAGTTTAAATTGTTTGCATTGGAAATATACAGAGTGTTAATAAAAAATACTTCGCGACACTTTGACACTGGTGAAAGTAAACATCAAAACAAAAAATCTAATAAACACAGATCGAATGGGTTTTTGAAATATGTAATTTTAGAGTTTTAGAGAAAATTATCAAAATTAAAATAGCGTGTTGTAAAAAATTTTGACTGAGATTAATTATTAGTGAAAAATTTTAGTTTTACAATTGTTACATTTATTTTAGCAAAATACGCTCGTCAAAATTTGCACAAATCTAATCAAATTTACTATCAAAAATTCATTGGCATGTTCTATTTCATCATTTTTTTTTTTAAGAAATCGCCAAAAAGAAACACTATTTTGCAAGCTGTAGATAATCCTTCTGAAAGTATCAAGCAAACAAGCAGAATTTAAGATGTAAATCATGTGTCTGTTCGCCAAACCTTTAAAAAATAATTTAATTCAAATATTGCAGTCAACAACCAAATTTTTTTAGAAAAATTATGTTCAGAGACACGGATGCTTGAGTCGTGATGGAGTTTTTAATTTTTATAATTAGTGAATTACAATACTATAATAAATTAAAAAAATATTTTCAAAAAGAAGTTCAACATTATTATTGTTATTATGTCATTCAGTATTATGTTAATAAAATAAAAATAAGTATATTATAAAATTGTTACATAAGGCAATAATACAAAACCATTATAAATTAAGCATAAAAGTCACATAAATTGCGTTTCATCGTTACAGTTTTGTTATTTAAATTCTGTTCTCGTCCCTATTATTAAAAAGTTTTATTATAGACATAAAACATGCAAGTAGTTTAAAATTTAATAATGCAGTATATTAGGACAAAATATGGCGTAAATTTAACCATACCAGCTTAATATTGCATTTAAGATATCATTTGATGTATAAGAAAATATTAAAATTAAAACTAAAAATGCGCAATTTTTTCATTTAAAAATATTTGACAAAATCGATATTGTGTCTCATCCTACACTTAAAGTCTATACGTATTTTTTTTTTTTTTTTCAATGTGATTTTAACTCAAAAAACAAGCCTCACAAATAATATATTATTGTTTTGTTATATTTGATGAAATCATAATAAAGTTATAATATTGAAATAGAAATTTCCTTTTGCATATATAATGCATAGCATAAAAAGTTTCTAATATACTTCCGGCAATAGCAAAACAGAACATTTAAAACACATCTATGTTAATTGATTAATATAAACTGAGAGTGAAAGCAATTTACGAAAACAATTAACACATCGAAATGTCAACAAATCCAGTATATAAGCCAGTCGAATCCTTGCAAAGTAAAAGGTGAAATATCGGAGGTGATCCAATTCTGAATTAAATGTGGTTGGAGTTCATTCAAGCATAAAGAAACGCCACATTTATATGTAAAAAGAATTTTATTATCTACATCATTAATATTATTAGGTCATATAATTTTAACAATAAATATTATAATATATCTAATATGTTGTAATAACATAACATATATAACATAACTTTTTGTGTTTTCCATCTGTTTAATATAGTATGAATAATAATAATAATATACCTGAGTGATTTCATTGATTTAAAATAGCTAGTAATCTGATATAATTGTCATAAGGTTCTGCAATATATAATTATGTTAATTCCACAATCCTATGATATTTAATATATTATAAACATTATTTACGAAAAACATACTATGATTGTTGCATGCACTAGTTAGAATTATAAAAAAAAATGGGTTACAAGCACTCCTATCTGAGATACAAGTTATCAAAACAACTCTTACTATAGTTCACACTTGCAAGTTATAAGGCAAGTGAAGTGATAAAAATGTCAATTGATCATTCGCTTTCTGGTCACAAATATATTCAATTCAAAAATAAATCTGAAAAAACGCTCGTACAAAAAAACAGAAACCCGAGAAAAACTAGCTGAGATTTCTATAAAAAATTATAGTTCTAGTCAAATCAAAGGAAGCTGTTTAAAGCAACAAAAACGATTCATGAGCTGAAGATAATAACTTACACGTTTGTTAACTCCATAAAAAGCTGCCCAAGTACTGTTTACCATACCACTATCAAGATTACTTTTTTATTTTTTTATTTGCAAGCGCTGATACTTTAGGGCTTACGCTTATCCTACTACCACACAAACTGCCTTTGAATGTACCTAAAAAGAAGACAAATATATATTATCGCATCCGTTAATTGAGAAAAAATGAAGGAATATGGTGGAATAAAAAGCTTAACAGAGCAACGTCAAACACTAGGAAGCTGTTCACCCATGCCAAAAGAAACTATGACTGGGATTTATACAGAAACAGGCTAACAATATATAACAATGCTATAAAAACAAAACTGAATTCCTGAAAAAGTTATTATAAGAGCGTTCTAAATAAACCCACCTATTAACCATTCCAGAAGGCACTGAGCAAAGATTGCACTGCAAATATTGGATCCCTACTGATAAAGATATTACACCAAATCAGTCGAAAAAACCATGCAGCTACTGCACACATTTTCTAGGCTCTACGCTATCAAAAAAACTTGAAATGCTTAACAAAGAAAACATAACAAAAAATACTGTGCCAAAGCAGACGCCAAAATGAACAAAGACATCTTTGAATGAGCTAAAAGCACGATTAAAATATTCAAGTCACTAAGAACTGACTGGATCTATCAGGAAAAGAAACTTAAGACTCTGTTTTGACAAATACCAATACGCATACCACCCAGTTGTAACAAAAATGTACCCAGAAAAACTAGTCCTTTTTAGATATTGAAAGGGGTTTTGTCAAGACTATATTTGCATCTCTTGGCACAGCACATCTTTGCTTTAGACTACACTGATAATATCACTATCTTGGTAAGCTGAAAGTTTTAAGCAACTTTATCTACCATGGTCAAAAATGCACTAATTAAACTAAAAAAATTATTCAAAAAAAGAGTAAAAAAAATTTCTTAATACACAAAGACGACTCAAAACACCTTTTCAAAGATTCTGGAGGTAGTAACTCTAAATTTTTGACACGTACATTTTGACAAATGCCTAAAAGTACATCTAAAAAAACAGTGAATGAACAGAAATGCCAACAAGAACTCAAAAATACTTTTGGAGCTACAAAAAAGCAAAAAACGCATAAAATAGAAATATTTACAACAATATAAAAACATGAAAATAATTTGACTTAATTAGATTTATTAAAGTGTTATGAGTTATCGGTGTGTTACAAAATCGATTAAAATTTTAAACAACTTTGTAAACTAAAAGTGAAAGAAAGTAAATAAAACTTCAAATAACCAAGACTACCTATAAAGGTTTTAGATAACCTACAAGTCATAGTTGTGACCTCTACTACGTAATAACTCATGTTTTTATAACAAATTTATTCTTACAAATAACAAATAACTTATTTTATTTGTAGAAGGCTTTAGTAGATCCAAAACTAGTAATGTATTTGTAAGAATAAATTTGGGTCAAAAACATATTAAATTATTGTTATTATTTCATAACCTACAAGTGTATACAAGCGTTGAGTGAAAGAATAATAAGAAAAAGCGCACGGCTAATACATTTATGCGTACTTGTGTATGCCCCTGCTATGAATGTATCTGTCGTCCTCACACACTAGCTATACGTCATCTAAAAATGTTCTCAAATTGATCCCGCAACTAAAAGATAGCGGAGAGTCAATAACTAGAATGTGAAAAAAATAAAAACATCTATAGAAGCGGCATATATAAGTACGTACATATGTATTAGCTTTGTTCCATTTCTAATATTTTTTACACTACAAGTGTCTAAAAAAAAAAATTATTAGACAATAAAAACTTTCAAGGAATAAAAAAATCTCCGAATTATTATTAAAATTTGATATATTAAGGTTAAATGTTAAAACTTTCTTATAAAAGCATCTGCAAAACATTTAAATGAGTGTTTTTGCAATATTTCTTATTACCAAACAATAGTATAGAATAAAATTCTAAAACCAAAAATAAATCTTTTGGGCGGATCCAAGCCCGGCAATAAGCGGCGGCTATAAAAAAAGGCGCCTCCCACTCTCCCGGCATGTTTACATAAGATCAAAAAGTACAGAGAAAGGAATTGATAAAATCCTATGTTTTTGTTCAAATTTACGCGTGGCACCAAATAAATCCCCATCATAGCAAACAAGTTACAGACAACCAAACTAGCAAGTAACTTCTACTACTGACGCTTCAAATAAATCAAACAAACATACATGGGATTCAATACAAAAGAAAACAAAACAAAACTACTATCTGATTAGTAAAATTGTGTATGTAAAATGTAACAAACTTAAAAAATAAAATATTTTTTTTACAAATACGCAAATAGAGTTTAGAAAAAATATAGAGATAAGCAATGCAATATATACGCTTAATTAGTGTGTAAAGCATAATCTTAAAACAAATAAACATTGCAAAGCATATGCTTTGTTTGTTATTAATAAGACAACTTATTAAAAATTATGAAAAAACTGAAATTAGTTCTACATCTACAAAAAAACAATAAATGAGGTAGAAGTGGAAGAAAAAACAGCAATTACTTTCTAACAAAAAAGGGATTAAAACGAGAATGCTTATTGAGTCCAACGTTATTATCGCATACTTTGAAGAAACATTAAGAAAATGTCAAGAAGGAGTATCTTTGTGTTTGGTCGAAGGAAAATATAAAGCCTCAGATACGTCGATGACACATTAAAAAAAACTCACTCTAAACACAATTATGGTGTTTTAAAAAAACTATGCAAGAAAACCAAAAACATTTTATTGGGGTAGTAAGACAAAATCCGCATAACAGGATTAATAAGAAAAGCAAAAGTAAGTGTTGGTAAAAAGAAATAAAAAACCATTAGCAGACTAAAATGGTTCTTTGTTAGACAGCTGTAAGAAGTATCTTAATTTTTGAAGTAGGAGTTTAAGGATGAAAAAAATGAGATAATTTAAAGATAGATAGATAGATAAACTATATTTGCATAAACATAATAGTAAAATAATGTGGTACAAAAACGTCAGGTACAAGTTGTGAGTTAATACCAAAAGAAAATATTTTTACATGCACACTTATGAACATTACCAAAACAATTTAAAAACTTAAACTAAAAAAATCATTAACATGATATAATTCATGGTTTAATAATATTTTTTTAGGGATAACTTAAATTCTTTAGCTGGTAATTTTTGGATTGTATCTGGTAAAATATTATTCATTTTGACTGACATATAATGGAACGAATTTAATGTTTTTGTTAGTCTGCAATACGGCAAGCAAATGTTTTTACTTGATTTAACTTGTAATTTCCAGCATCTATACCTTCTCTCACATGCACCAAACATGCCAATGCATATAAACTTGCAACAGTCATAAAATACAGTTTTTTTTTTAAATAAGACTACAGCTTTTTCTGCAGAACAAAAATTCGATTAGCATGATGAGAACTACCCCACAGCAGCACTTCATACTTAATTAAATATTGAATAAATGCAAAATAAGCCATTTGTGTTACCGTTAAATCCGTGTTCTCAGCAATTTTTTTTATTAAATAAATATTGCTGCTTAATTTTGTGGACAACGATTCCACATGCTATTGCCAAGATAATTTTATGTCTAAGTGTATACCCAAAAATTTTATTGATGTTTGTGTTATGTTTTTGCTTCATTTAACTTGCACTAACTATGTCCTTGCAAGTGTTACATTACATTCAAGATTATTTATGTTCAACAGAAACAGCAAGGGACCTAAAATAGACCCATGCGGCACACCGTAGTACATTTTTCATTCCATCCGAAAAAGCACTACTAGCAAAGACAATCTCTGCCAGTTAAGTAAATTTTAACAATATTTAATGCTACACCTCTTATGCCATAGAATTCAAGTTTGTGCAACAACTTCTCTGGGTTGACTAAGTCAAATACCTTGCTTAGATCTTAGAAAAAAGCAGCAATCACTCTCTTGCATTCAAAAACCTGTTCAATGCCAAGAATAAGTTGTTTTACAGTTTTTATTGTAGATCTACAAGGAATATGTCCAAACTGTGCCCGACAAATATTTTTTTCTAAAAAAGAAAACAAGCACCCTTTTATTAACATTTCAAATACTTTTGAAAACATTGGTATTATTGATATAGGCCAATAATTTTGACATTGGTTTATATTCCCTTTTTTTAAATATCGCTATGACATTAAGCATTTTCAAAAATTTTACAATAACATTTGACATATATTTAAGAATTTTAGAACTCAGATTATACAGATCTATACAATTAAAATTTTTTAACAATCCTCTTACAGATTTGATTTCCATTGTCGAAACTGGTTCAAGAAAACAGAAAACACTTGTATCACTTGTGTAATTGTTTAAAAAAATTGATAACTGTCATCATTATGATTAAAACTAAACAAAACTTGTTCAACTAAACTAACAAACAAAGTTTGATGTTCGTTCAGATATAGTTTATGAGATTTTATTTACTTATTTTCTATTAGTATTTTTATTAATTATTTCTCAAACTTTTTTTAGTTTGTCTAATGATTCCATTATCAATTTACTGTTAAAATCAATTGTTGTTTTTTTCACTTCGTTTTTATATTTGCTTTTTTCGTTTTTATTAATACACTCAGTTCAGTTGAATCTGTTTGTTTCCTAATAGCATACATATATTAAATTAAGATAATTTTTTTGATTCCTTAGTTTTGATGTATATCAAACTTGTTTCTTATTATTGTTGATATTTATAATTTCATCTGGAATAAAACGATCAAAAATTTTTTTTTTAAAAATATTTAAAAAAAAAAGTGTAAAGTCCTGTAAATTTGAACATTCATAATAAAAAGACCAATCAACTTCAGATAGTGCAACATAAAATTGATCTAGATGTTTTAAAGACAATGACTTTCCTTTATACTGTGTATGCGTATTTTGTATTGTTAACATCTATTGCTGTATTAATTATTAAGTCACAATGATTTGAAAGATTGGGCGTTTTATTTAAAACTTGTTCTAAGTTTTTTTTAATTTTTATGTTTAAAAGCCATTCTAAAAAACGTTCAACGCATGTATCCACAGGCCATATATTAGGATTACTTTAAAAAAAATACATCAAAAGTTTATTAGTTGAACGCTGGATCTAGATAGAAATACTCATGAATATAATATAATGCAGGAAAAACAAAAAAATTGCAACAATTGCAATAAAAAACTATCAAATTCAAAAAGAGAATACAACAAAAAGAAATAGAAATACTACTGCAAAGAAATCAGGAACAAAGAAAAACACAAACATGTATATATACATATATATATATATATATATATATACATATATATATATATATATATATATATATATATATATATATATATATATATATATATATAAAGCATTGGATTTGGGTGTGTGGTGGAGTAGCAGGAGCAGTTGTGAAAAGTGGACTGACCGGATACACTTAACAATAATGAAAATTCATTATAATGAAAGCAATAATATAAAGTGACAGAACGTAATAGAATTAATGCAAGTCAATGTTACCGCTCTTTGCCTCTAGAAAATTTTAGCTTCTTTGGCCAGAATAGACAACGCCGATTTCGTTGAATTAAAAAACTACAAACAAACGTCAAAGCAAAATGTTAACCCAATAAGATTCCAAAAAAAATGCTTTAAGATTTTCGGAAATTCCATAAACTACTAATGTACTAATGCTCGTTAATAGTGTTTTTAAACAACCAACTTTTAAAAACTGCGGTGACTATAATTTAGAACTTGAAAGTCTTGAAAAAAAGTTTAATTGTTTATGAAAGTGCTATTTTTAAATTTTTCTCAGAAATATTATTAATCATTGGCAAACTTTGAAACTAAATTAATTTTGTAAATATCTTCAGGACACTAAAATTTTGAAAAACTACAACTAAAAATAAATAAATATATATTATTAGTTTACAAACAAGTCCCAAATTGAGGCATCCCCGTTCCCTCTGGTCGGCATAAACCAAAATAATAACGTTCAATAAATATTTATTTTTATTTCATTTCTTTAATGATCTTAAAATGGCAATGCAAAAATTTTAATTTTTGCACCTAGTCGCCATTCAAACAAGGAAAACGTGCAGTATTTAATAGAGATTCAAAAACTTCTTTTGGGATTTAAAAATATATTAATTTATTAAAAATAATCAAATAGACTGTGTATAGTACGTGGGACTCCCAACTTCTCGTTTATCCAGTAACCAATGAACAATTCTATTAAAAAAATAAATTATTAAATTTTCAAATATGATAGTAATTTCATTTAATTCATTCAAAAAAAGATTGATAACATACCTGTATTTATTGTCATTATAAGAGAAAACTGACATTTTCTTTACTTTTTTAAACATTTTCAACCTCGAATTTGTTATTGACATAAAAAACAGGTTGATTGTACTATAAAATCATATTTGTGAAATAATAAATTAATTATAATTTATACAATTGGAATTACGTGGTTTTTGGATTAATTATAACCTAATAAATAATGTATTTATAATTAATCTTATAATTGAGTATAAACTCAACTTTTATCCATACAATGAATAAGAATTACTTACATTAATAGTTGAAAAATATTGCACACTCACCTATAACAAAAAATAACATTAATAATAATTCTTGCAAAACCATACATTTATCGACAGTGCCATAATTTTAATTAATACAGATTATATTATTTTAATTAATGGTATTACTTATTGTATACAATTATAAATTTGTTGAATAAACAATTATCAATAGACATCACAAATTGAACTAAATTCGGTTATACACATAAAGCAAAACTAATATCCATACATATTAATCCATTTAAATTGTACAAAAATATAACTGTATATAACCCAATGTTACATAGATCATAATAAAGCTGGTAGATTGTGAAAACCAAACATTAATATTTTTATTGGTTTACCGAACCATCTGTCGTAATTGGAATTATAATTTACGTAAATACTAAAACAATAAAAAAACTTTTGATTATCTTTTTGAATTTTATTGTAATAAAAACCTATCTACATAGATTATTATAATTATTGATAAGTTATTTCATTTCAAAAATGATGGCGCATTTCAATTAATTCTCGACACGTGGCGTTATATGAGCTGCAGGTATCTAATATTTATTTTATTATATTCTCTTTCTAAATATAACTTATGGTTTGATTGATAATTAATAAATACAATGATTTTATTACCAACAAAAAAAATATTTATTTTTTAAAAATGGATAAATCCAAAAAGTATTTATCGATTATAAAATATTTTCATCGTTGATAATACAACTCGTAATTTTTGATAATCACTTGTTGTATGGTCCTCGAAAATATTTGAATTCTTTATATATTTTACGACATATGTATTTATTACAAACATGCATAGTCATATTGTAAATAATTATAAATTGGTTGCAAACTATATGTATATTATATGTTATTCAACTAAAGACAGATTCACCTTTCAGCAATTTCTGCTCTGATGACAGGAGTAAACACATAATAGAGTTTGTTACATAACAAGATTAACAAGTATGTCGCCTTTTCTTAAGCAATAAATCATTTATATTTTATGTAAAAATGTGTATAATTACATATTATAATAAAGTTATTATAAGTTACATCATTGCCATTAATAAGTTTAATTTAAAGTAATTAGTAAAATCACAAAAAAATGTGTCAACAATTTGTTTAGAATAGAGTGTCATCAGATACAATTATTAATATTATAATAATATTAAAAATAATTTTCTTTTATCACAATTTTACGTTTACTTATTGTAATTAGCCTCGTAGCAGAAATAAATAATACTAAAATCAGTTTATAAGAGTGTATGGAATACCTCAGTGGTGACACTTGATCCGTCTTCTAAACCACTAGTTGAATTCTAAAACTAGTTGTGTTGAATTACACATAGTTTCATAAATAAACAATTAAGGGGTTATTACTTTAACTCATAATACAATTTGATACATAAAATAAATTAAATTTTACCAAAAAATTGTTTTGAAATATCAAGTATTATCATTTTATATACATTTTATGTATTAGTATGGTTTAATATTGTCATTTATACTAATGCTAATTTGCAATAAAATTAATATATACGTACATGTTTATCGTTATCACAATATATTTTCATAAAAATGTCATACTAGAATCTATTACATTTGATATCATCAAACAATAATAATGAACATTTCAACATACACAATCATTAAGCATTAATAAAAGTGATAAATGTATAAATGCAATATATGAATACAATTATATTTTATTGGCCATTATACCGATGTGGTTCTACAATTCAAATGAGTCACAATGTCAAGGTCAGAAACATTTCACCTCCTACATTTTTTAATACATTTACCGTAGGGAAAGATAAGGCCATATACAAAGCCATAAAAAATCTAATGTATAACTGTCTCTAATCCATAACTCCTAAACTAGCAGGAGAAAGTGAGTTTGGGTTTGTAACCCTCTGGACATATGTCCGTTTTCCAGTCTCGAGTAAAGTGAAACTAGCAGTTAGCAAAAGTTTTTTTCCGTATTTAATATTTTTTGTGATTAATTAATTTGTGGATTACCGGCTTGCCTGTAAAAGTTCTAAGTGAAAAATCAGGTCAGACTGAAAGTTAGAATTGAATTGGGGATAAGTCAACGTCAAATGTAATGGATGGGTTGATTTAATAACGCTTTGTTATTGATTATGTACGTTTGCGGCTGTCGATATTTCCCACAAAGTAATTTACATTTAATTATAAATTTACTTATAATATTAAATTGCCATAAATACTAAGAAGCAAGTATGAGGTTATTTTAAATACATGAATAATTGAAAGTAATTAAAGTAGGCGTCAGTTATAATTTCTTTTATCACTAATTAGATTATACAAAATGAAAAATAAAGCTTTGTTTTCTACGTCTTTTAATTTATTTTATACAACAGTAAATAACATTTAAATTTTTAAAATTGAGAAGTAGAGATAGATAGAATAATTCAATAATAGTAAAAAAGAAAATCATATACTTGACTTTTCAAAAAATAATAGTGTGCTCTGTTAGTATTTATTAAGTATTTTTTTTGTTACTGTTATCCAATTCTTAGCGATCTTATTTAAGTTAGGTTAGTTTATTTATTTAACGTCGGTATATTTCTGCTGCGAGGGTTAATCACCGACGCCAGAGGTTAGGACACCACATCTGGGAATTATGCCGCAAATTCAGAAACGCGCACGCAACATCGAGGTAGTACTCAGAACCTACTAAAGTGTTTTTTTATCCGAAAAACACCAGAAAAACTCCACACACTCAAAAGGTTTTGTTGCATTAAAAAATGTGTTTGTGAACAGCAGCCGGAATTGTTGCATTTTTGAAAACTGATCAAACCATCCCTGAAAGAAAGTGATATTTTTGCAAGTTTATGCTAAACTTTGTATTGTACATGTGATTATGGATCCTTACTACAATATTCTCCTGACATTTTTTAAGTGATTACCAGTGTGATAAAAATTATTTTAATAAATAGTACTGTAAAATGAATTAATAATTTATTCAAAATCAGTCAATCGAATCACAGCGGCCAAGGGTCAAGCATAGACAATTGTTTCGGTTCTACAAACCTCGTCAGTATGCCTTGTACGACCACGGCATCGCATGATAGCGAAGACAATTTTGAATAAATATTTCTGTGCTTATGAACACAATTGATATTATAAATAATCAAACGAAAGACTGGTTTGCCATCTAGTTGCAATTTTTAATACTAAAATGTCCGCATTAATCGGTATCATTTTTGCATTTATAAATAGTACTGTGTTACTGTTTTCCAAATTTACTAATGAAAATTTTACAATTTTGACAAAATTCTGCTTAAACAGATTCTCGCAGGCCAAAGTTCATAATACAATAATTAAGCTTATACTTCCACCAAAAGAAGTTATTTGTATTTGTTATCATTTGTACACTTGATATGGCCTATCAGAGAGAAGAAAACAACTGCTGTCCCGGACCTTACAGTATTCAACTTTTATTTTGTTATTTTTTACTTCACTTCAGCTAAGTAAAACTTGCCAAATCTGGGAAGAGCCACCTATGTTAACAAACAGGAACGAGTATTTTGAGATTATTCTAAAATAATAACAAAATATGTCAATTTTAAATTCAATAATGTGTTCTATCTCAACATTTTTGTCAACAACTCTGTTATCAAAAAATTATTATATAGCTCACTTCATAGAACTGCCTTTATTATGTTAGCTACAAAGATATTAGACAAAATGTAATAAAGTTGTGTCAAGTCCAAATTTTTCAAAAAAATTTTAATCTATTGCTTATAGTATTTGTAAATACAGTATTAGACTGAAAGTTCTAACACTTGAATAGTGTCACTATTAAATTATACAGTGTAGAAAATGAAAAAAGCAGGTACTACGCTTTGTCAGTATCAACAGTATTTTCTTTTTTTTTTAAATACACTAAAAAAATAGACTTCATTATTAAAGTAATTAATTCATTTCATTTGTACCGCTTGTACATATAGATAAATGTAATATCTTTTGAAACCCCTTTTACTTTATTACATTTAAATATTACATGTATGTTTTATCATTATGTACACGGATTGAGTTGACGTTGATAAAAAAATTTGAGTACAAAGTTATCAACATAAAAATTTGGACATATACATTTACATATACTTTTTCTTATTTTTAATTTTTCAACATTTTTTTTTTATTAATATTTATCTTATAAAGTTTATAATAGTCAATATACATTTTTGTCAAAATTGTTTGTCTCATTCAAACCAAGGTTGTTCTACATATACGTGTACAAAACCTGGAATCTTTCAGTTTATTTTAATTATCATATTATGATTTACAATAATTCAGAAAGATAGAACATAAAATTCTTTTATCTATACTTGAAGTATAAAGTTTTTATTATCTCCTGTAATTTTTTGTAAATGCACATACGAGGTCTTTCACTTTCACCGACGATATATAAAAAACAAATGACTTTAGGGCAAAGAATTAAAAGAATAAAAAGAATTTCAAATGTTTTAATAAAAAAATAACAAAATCTTTATTTTAGTATTACAGAAAAGCTTGCTCTGGAAAAAAATAATAACCAAACACTAAAAGATTAATAATGCGTAGAACCTCCTCTAGCTCTTATGACCCTTGGCAACGTCTTGGCATGCTGGAAATCAAATCCAAAATGTAATGCTGAGGAATATTTAGCCATTCTTCCAAAACAGCAGTTCGGAGCTGATGGTGATTGTTTGGATCTACTTTTTGTGACCTTATCAACCTCATATATTCTCTATGGGATTAAGATCTGGAGAGTTTGCAGGCCAATCCATGTGCGTAATATTGTTCTCTTTAAAAAATGCATTGATTTGCCTTGCTCTATGAGAACTCGCATTATTAACACAAAAGTATTGCCTATTTCATTGCAAATGACAACACTGGAAGTTCTAATACCTCATTAAGATACCTGACACTATTCATTGTAGATTTTTTTATTCCAAGAATAACCAATTCAATACGATAAGTCGCAGAAATACCTCCCCAAACGATAGTTGAACCGCCTCTATAAGCTTGATGTAAGTCATGTGGTTCTCAGTATAGCGTTCTCTTCTGCTTCTCCAAACTTTTAATCTTCTATCGGAGCTATAGAGACGCACTCTGTTCTTGTCACTGAATAAACTCTAATTTTCAACAGTCCAATTTGCATGTTGGTGTGCCCACTCTAGCCTTTTTCTTTTGTTGGCTCTGGTCAACAATGAGCGTTTTTTAGAACATCTAGACCTTAAATTTACCGCATGGAGCCTTCATCTTACTGTTTGAGTGGATACTTGAGTACCTGTTGCATTCAATAAATAAACTTGAAGTGTTTTTGCAGTAGAAAATCTATTCCTTCGACACTGAATCGTAATAAACCTGTCTTCTCTGACTGTTGTACTCCGATTTGGCACTTCACCGTGCCTATGTTAAACAGTTTCAGTGTCATTAAAACGCATTTGAATTCTTCTGATCACATTGTACCTCACATTAAAATGGGCAGCAACAGTTCTTAGCGACGCACCAGTAATAAGCATTCCCAGCGCTTAGCTCATCTTTTCAACACTTAAACGCTTTAATAGCATCTTTAAAATGCAGAATAAGTATAAGCGTCCGCAAGTTCAGTAACTGCACTGATGACAGATAAACAACAATTGTTTCGAAAATGTTATTTGATAGGCATTTGTTTGCAATCCAAAACACAGCTTTTATTATTATTTTATTATTATTACTTTTACTGCATTTTATATAAGTATACCAGTTCAAATGTTGAGCAGAGTATAATAATAAACAAGAACCATAAAAAAGAAGTAAACAACACAAAAGAAAGAAAAAGTGCATAACTGTATACAGACCACCACGTAGTAGAAAGGAATATTGTAAGCTCCATGGTACAAAATATTATACTAAATAAAACTCCAATTTACTAAACATTAAAAAATATGGTAAGTAGTGTGCAAAATGTCACTACAAATAGCTTTAGCATACATAACAACATTGACCGTAGTTTTAAATGTCAGGGGTACTTTCAATTAATCTACTGATAATAGAAAAGAAAAAAATAAACCAGTGCTTAAAAAATAGTATCAAAGAAAGTTTGATAGCACTCATTTGACTAGCAAAAAACTGTTCTAAAACCTAAAAAGAAACATAGACCAAAAGACTCATCCTCAAGAAGTGGGTAAAATGCAGACCTTTAAGTTGAAATAAAACTCAGAAAAATGTTTTTAATATCCATAAAATTAGCTTTACTTGACAGATAATTTTATGGCATTATTGAATATGATTTTGAGCATGTGACCGCCGCGGCTCAAACGTACATGGCGTAATCTAAAAGCCCCATATTCACACACTGTTTGCAGTAATTCAGGTTGTATTTATCCAGAGTATGTATGTATGTATCCCCAAAAAAAATAAACTAATGGCGTCAAAACGAGATAGCCAGTTAACAGGTCCATTTTGTAAAATTAATCGTTAGTAAAATGTTTCTTTCAGTAAATTGATTGTATTGCGCGCTGTGTGGCATGTGGCGCCGTCCTGCTAAAACAACATGTCTGCAACATTAATGTTGTTCAATTAAGGCACAAAACAGTTGGCAATCATATCTCTGCACCGCTCACCGTTGACTGTAACGTTTTGACCATGACCATTTTTGAAGACATACGGACCAATAATTCCACCGGCTCTTAAAGCGCACCAAACGCTCTAAATGCGATAGTTTTGTTTATTGGCATAGTCATTTAACCAAAAGTGTGCTTCATCACTAAACAAAATTTTCAAATAAAATTGTGGATCAATATCAAATGTACGGTGTAAACGATAATTGTGTGACTTCAATTCCAAAATTCGTAAACCAAGATCTGTTTGCAAAATTTTCCATTAACACTACGCTGCACACTATCAACTGCTTCTTGTACGGCGTCGCACTGAATGCTTATTATCGTTTAGATTAAACGTATTGCAAAAACAATGTTCAGTTTCTCAAATTAATTGCTCTAATGGATGATTATGAGCACCATACAATGCACGTAACGCCCGATGAGTTTCACAAAGTGAACTATGTTTTTCAAAATAAATTTGGCGAAAGTTTATTCATGATAAATTGCCAAACCAAACTAACCTCAAAACAACCAAAAACTGTCAAATCAGCTATCACAGATAAAAGTTTTGCCAATTTAAAGTTTGCCGCCTCTAAAAAATACACCCTTTAGGTGCAAATTGTAGTGCGTTCCGTATATCAACCGAAGCGACCAAAATCCCGGTTATCCTGAAACAGTTATATATACGGAACGCGGTTACCTGAAAAAGGTTACAAAGGTTTGAAAGGTTGCGACCGCACTCACCATGAACTAACGTCGGTGAATTTCTATTAATCGTGGTTATACATGGCGGTAAATTTAAAATACAATCAAAAGTGAACAAAAGCGTCAAATGTTGCTCGGGTATTTTATTAAATTATTAATTATAGGTAATAATGTATATGTATGTTCCTGTCAATGCTAAAACGGGCAAAGGCATGAGTGCAACAGAGCAAACATTATTATTGTGTATAGTTGCCTGTTATACCTGCCAGCCTCTACTGGGATTACTGTATTAGCAAGTAGATAAATACATATAATCATCTAAGATTAAGCACTGAAATTTAAAAAAATATAACACTAAAGCTAATAATAAATAAATTCATGAAGTTTGAGCCTATAATATTTCAGTTTTGTATTTTGACGTTTCTATGACCGCTGTCGTTCCGTAAATCAACCAAGATTTTCAGCAACCGATCAAAGGCGTAACCTAACAGCCGGTTACTTTGGTTGATATACGGAACGCACTATTGGTTACTACCAAAAAAGATAAAGTAAAAAAAAACTAGGAGAATCTGCAACAAATAGTAATTATTATAAAAGAGAAAAGCTACAAATAATACAAAAACGACACAAATCCTTTAAAAAAAATCTAATTTCGATAAAGATTTTAGTCAAGTTAATAAATGTCTGTTGAATCCGCCTATTTAAGTAGTTTGGAATTCTGAAAGTAAACCCAATTGAAATTCTTGCTTGAACATCCAAATCGGATTGATTGACTTTTGCACCTAGCTTCATAGTGTCTACGTTTAGAGATATTTTCTGTCAATTGCCATTCATTATGGTTTAGATAAACGTAATCAATGTATTAACGTTTCTATTTCATTAAAAAAACTAATAAATAATTAGATTAAATTTGACTTAATTTATATAAATTTTAATTACTGTTAATTTTAAAACTTAAAAAAAAAGAGAGAGAAAGCACTTTTATATTATATAAACTTAAAATAAAAAAACAAATATTGTTTTTAGGCCGTATAATTAATAATAAATAATCGTTTACTGTATTCTGTAATGTTTTGATAACAGAATTGTTCATTTCTTGGCAATCTTTCACTTACTTTAGCATCTTTGCCAATTATTATCTTGAATTTCTACTTTAATAAGCAAAGAGTTTATATAATTTAATTTGATTAATTATTTCATAGAATTTCTTACTGTCTTATTAAAATATAGTTTTTATGCTTCTCTAAATTTTTGATTTTTGTTCATTATAAGTATGTATTGGTTTAATACAATTTTCTAACAGATAAAATATAATGATAAAACTATTTGATATTATTTTAAAAACAGTTATGTGATAATAATTAAATTATTCCGACCGCTACAGCAACTTTGGCGTACTGTCAGAGATGAACAATTTTCAAACTTGATTTTTGACTAAATTATATTATTAATGCAAGTAATAATGTTATTTATAACATAATATAAATATAATAAAACTTAATATACATAAAAAAATTAAGAACCAAAACACAATAAAAAAGTATATTAAATACTCAAACTATAATTAAATAATATTCCAAGTAGATTATAATATCATTAGCTAAAATGTACTATTATATAAACTCAAATAAAATGTCTTGTAGCATTTATTAAGTTAGGACAGGTCTAATATATTATCAATGTCCATGTTTACCATATTTACATTTAATATAAGAGTGAATGTAAGCCAGATACAACGTATCGTCAGTATCTGCAGCGCACAGTCGTCCCAAGTTCAATTCTAGGTTGATAAAAATTAAAATATTGACTATACTATTTTGTCTGCAAATAAGAATGATCAACTTCCTATTACGTTGGATAAAACTTTTTAAACGGAACGGTGTACAGTAAGCACTTCTATTTCAGAGTTTGTGTCAACATTTTACATTTTCATAGTTTACAACAAGTTATTTAAATAAATGTTTATGTCAGAATATAAAATCAAACTAAACTACTAAACTTTTTATTTAAAAAAATTTAGTAAGTATAAAAATTTTGTGTTAAAAATCTTCCGCAAACGTTTTATTCGCGTTTATTCGATTTAATTTTTGGGGAATTGGAGCAATGATTTATTCTAAAGTTGTCCCAATAATAAATAATAGTTATATATAAACTTAATAACCTATTGTATCAGCAACCTATTCCGTTGAGATAATGAATCTGATTTTGTAGAAGCGACATATTAATAAATTAGAAATGATTTCATTAATAACATTAGACACAATTATTACATTGTTTAGTTTTCTCATTATAATAAATTGCCAATTCAATTGTTCTACTTTATATAACTTAACATACATATTTTGTAATTTTTATATTGTGCATTATTTCTATTATTATTTTAGTAAATAATTAATGTGTTTCAATTGAAGTAATAAATCAAATTTTCTTCGTATAATTCGTTTCGTGTGTAAGTACAATAGCTATTGAAAAAAGCAGTTACATATTATGTTAAGTGAAATTTTTCAACTTACACATAATGTAAATGCTATTAGCACGCGACATGAGTTTAAAATAATGCCGCTTTAATGCGATAAGTGTTTGACATTAAAGAAATAATTTTGCGCGATTAGAAGAAAGTTTCACGGTTTGTATATAATAACATATCAGAAGTTGATAAAATATTTGTAACAAATACTCCTGATTAAATTATGTAAATAAATGTATTTATCTTGGGTAATTGTTAACGCTTATGCTACCTACAATGATTTCTAATAATATGGAAATTGGGAATATTAATTTATTTAGGTCGGCATTTTTCTGAGTGGTCAATAGATTTAGAAAAGCATTTGTGTGAAAATTAAATATTTACTTTATGTTAACATTAACGTTAATAAGCATAATTCATTAAGTAGATAAGTGATTTCTTAATTTCTTTATTTTATTTTAATATTAATGCAATATCCACTCAATAGCTTCACTGGGGTTCATAAATCGAGGACTATTACACAGATGATCATCATCAAATTGTATTTAATATCAGCAATTTTTAGTTGGATATTTCATTTTATAAAGAAGAAGAGAATATAAATTTATGCTATTATTGACCTTGCTCTTACTGTCCCATTAAAGAATAACAAACTCTTTACAAGCATCTAAAATGTATATTTACCATTGACAATGAAATCGGCCACTTAGTTATTATAATCGGCGATGCGTCTGAGAACTATTCCCACATTTGCACGGGTATAGAAAAGATGTAAAAATTCAAGTTGCCGGAATATATTTGAATATCAATGATAAACCTGACACACTTTTCTCTTATGCTCACAGATGCGGACGTGTTGACCGGATCGAAAATGATATGCTTCAGAAAACGTTTTGCTACATAAACATTACATAAAATTACAATCTACTTAAACCGCAATAAAATACGTTTCAGATTTAATTAACGTTTTATAGATCTTACAATGTGATTTCGTTCTGGAATTTCGATGTGTAAATCGCGGTAGAAGCTATAGCGCCTGATTTATTTCGTCTGAGTGGGAGCTAGCTGATTGAGTCGTAAAATTTCAATTTATCTTCGGTTTTAAACATTACATAAATTCTAATATTACTGGAGCATCTTTCATTTCTCATGGGTATACTTCATACGCTACTTTTGTTAAATTATTTGTGAATGGGAGTAAGGCAATGTTACTTTTTTATTTGGTATTGTTATAATAGATTTATCTTCAAATTATGACAATTTTATGGTAACTTTTGGGTATTATGTTAAAATTATTAAATAATAATAACTCTAGATTGTACTATATTTCTATAAACTATTAATAGATTTAACAAATTTAAACAATTTATGTATACTCAAATAATTTTATTTAAACAAATTATGTATGTACTCAGCTGATTTCTGCTCATAGAAACAATACACGGGCTATATTAAATGCACTTATTGGAAATTTTACTCTAAAAATAAACAAATTAAAGTAAAACAATAATAAATGAAATAAATTACAAAGTAATAGACCAATTTGTTATGTTTTTATCACAATTTATTATTAACAGTCCTTGTAGTCAGTTGTAACCAACAAACTTGTAACACGAGTTCATTTAAAACAGTAGAAAAAAGGAAACAAATTGTTTTATTATGGTAAATCATTTAACTATCATATCAATTATACTGAGAATAAATTATAATAATAAACATATTACGGCATCTTGCAAAGTAGTAATTTAACATTTTCAATAGGTTTACACATTTTTACTTTAATTTGAGTAATGATTTTCCTGTTTTCTAATGATTTGCCTTTTTCCGTTTGTTAACCAGATTTGAAGTATGAATATTATTATTCTTTTATCTTAAAACTATGCTGGATTTGTTACTTACATTTTTATCAACTGAGTAATTATTTTCAGATTTGTTGTTGTTTGTTGATTTACTTTTAGATATAGATGTTGAGTGAAAGAATATTAGAAAACAGATACATCCAATGACACCAGATATTCTTTTTTGTATAAAATCTTAGGTGCCGGAGATAGTTTGGAGATATTCGATGTAAGGTTTTACTAAAATCCAAAGTTTTTTATATAAATACCTCTATTTTTTTTACTTTACAATACTCAAACCAGAATTGGCATTATTAGTATAGACTGACAATTTAAGTTATCAAATCATTTGCACATAAATTAGTTCCCATTCAGACTAAAATTTTGCCGTATTATATAAAAAAACGTTCTTAAATCGTTAGTCATAAATGTAATTCTACTTTAGACAAAACAAAATATTCAAATCAGTGCGGATTTAAAATTGACTAATGCTCTAGATACTTTACAGCATTAGCGCAATGTTGCATATCTTTAAATATTCTATAATATTTTAGTCGTCTTCTTCATCGTTATCATTATTTTTTAATTATTATTTCTTTTAAAAAAGTGACCATCCAAGTAGTACCGTAAAGTAAAGTCTACATTAATAATCCTAGATTCAATCTTGAGTTAAAAGAACCGCCAACAAATTAAAATCTCTTAAGAAACCTATTGTATGTTAAACAAATAACTAATGCAATTAATTAGAAGAATAATAATTTATATTTTTATATACATAATTTTTCATAAACTTTATAATCTTGAAAATAGAACTTAAAATTGTTTGCGTATCCTTATTTTTTAGCTGTAAAGATAATTAGAAAAAAAGTTGTTTTGAATAAAGTGAAAATTTAAAAAGTTTACTTCATTGAACAACGTATTTTTTCTCTTCAGTGTTAATGAACTAGTTAATTGTTTTAATTATAAAGAATGCTTGACTACTTACACATTAAATTAAAGATACACAAAACAAGTATTTAAAAAAACTTAGTTTCAACTAATTTTAAATCTTTGTTACCATTTTAAATATTTATGTGCGTAGAAACAAACAAGTATTTCAAAGATTTTTCTTAACCTGTGTAATTTATACTAGCAAATAGCAAATAAAATCAGCATTTATGTAAATTTAAAATATAGTTTAAAATAGTTATTTGTGCAATATGTTTAAAAATTAAAGTTTTTTTTTAATAACCGTAAATATTGTTAAATAGTTACAACTTATTTCTTAATTTTCTCACAGAATTGCAGAAACTTGTATCTGTTTCACTCATAGTTGTTCAACTTGCTTCCGCTCTTGTACACTCTTTGGTTGATTTTCAAGTTGTCAAGTACAGCTTTTGTAACATTACAAATAATTTATTTTAAAGTACTTTTTTTATAAAAACAAATAAAAAAATCAATTTTTCGAGTAATTTTTATTATAATAAAAGAACCATTTTTACATTTATTTTTTAAAAATTATTTCTTTCAAACGTTGGCCGAAACTGCAACTAACATGGTCCAATTTTTGTAGAGGGATTTGAGAATGGTATTTGGCAAATGACTCGAGTAATGTTGATTTTAAATTCGTTTAAAAGTATGATACTGCATGATCTAGGCGGACAAGCATGAAATTAACTGTTTACCAAATCATTCTAGCAATAACTCTATTATTCACAAGCTGTGTGGCAAATAAGACCGTCTTGTTAAAACCAAATACTGTCAAGAACGGGCGTTATCATGACGCAATAACGGACGCTATTTACAGTTATGTTAAGGCCGGCCTAATTTTTAAAGAATAATGATCTCATGGTTTCACCAACCTATAAACCAAACCAAACCGTTGTTTTGTCTGAACGTAGTGGCAACTCTTAAACTTCTTCTGGTTGCTTTTTAATCAAAATATGCCAATTTTGCCTGTTTACGTAGCTATTAAGCTAAGGAAAATTTTAGTCAAAAACAGTAAATCTTCTTCAAACTTTTCAAGAGTCCAAAAACTGAAACGGTAACAATTTTTTAAATTGGCCGGCTTCAATTTTTGCTCGTTGTTCTATACGACAACGTTTTGCTCATAAACATGTTGCATGGCAACTTCAACAGTGGAAACCAGTGTTGTTCATAGATAAATTATAATTTTCTTTAATTCGTTGTGATAATGGAGTACGTGTATACAGACAACCATATAATTGCCATTTCTGGATTGATTCGATTGAAAGTTAGAAGGGAAAGTCTACTGCACTTAGGCCTCATTAGGCCCTTTCTACCTTCTCCAGTGGTGACCTCACTCCGTTGTCTTTGCATTTAACCACCCTATGTGACTGATGTATGCAAGTGCAACGCTTAGAAGGGTCTCCTTTATGCTGGCCATATCAAGCCAGCAACTCCCCAACATGGATTCTGTATCGTATGAGAGAGCCAGGCATGTGCATAGCACGTGCTCGATCGTCTCGTCGTCCATTTCACATCCTCTACAAGTTGGATTGTCTCCAATACCAATCGTGTGCATGTGTTTCTCTTGAGTGTTAAAGCGGTCCATGAGGGTTAACCTTTTACGCGCCAGCTCGTCCGCCTCAATGTTACTTACTTTGTTAGAGTGTTTTTTTACCCAGAGCAGCTCAATGCTATTTTCACAGGAAGCTAAAGTAAGGGCACGATAACATTCAAATATTAGCTTCGATGTGATTCTAAGTTTGTTTATAACAATTAAGGCCGCTCTACTATCCGTTAAAATTTGAACATTCTTTGCCAGATATTTTGCGGTTCACAATGTTTATAACCCCATAGGTTATCCAAACTACTTCTGCTTGAAAGATAGTCGTGTGAGCTCCTAGTGGTAATAATATTTTGAAGTCCAGGTCTTGCGAAAAGATTTCCGCTCCAGAACCTTTATTAGTTTTTGAGCCATCCGTGTAGATTCTAATCGAATCATTAACCACGTTCTGCTCCTCTTGTTCATGTGTGCGCACGTTGTAGGGTCATTGAAACACAAAAAAAATGATATGTTATCTGTTTGCGCTCATAACAGAAGTGTTTTCTTAACGGCCTCTCCAGGAGAGTACAGTGTTTGCCAACCTTCTCTGCAGTGTGCCAAAGTCCAGCTACCATTGTTGCCATCTCCTCGACGTAAATGTCAAGAGGCGGCAGACACAACAATGCCTCCATAGCTGCGGTTGGTGTTGTCCGCATGCTTCCTGTTATACTTAGACATGCCATTTGTTGCAACTGATTCAGTTTGCTTGCAGACGTTTTTTGTCTAGCTTTTGGCCACCATCTGTGATGATTTGGAATTAGTCTTGATGAAATAACAGAGCTTGTGCCATTTCCAGAAAGATTAAACGCTGAACATTATACCAATCTTCTGCAGGATCATATTATACTAACCGTTTATGGTATAGGCGGAAATTTTGTGTTTATGCAGAACCATAAACTACAGTCAGCACATGGGATTCAAATCATAGATTAACCTTCCCTAAGTCCTGATCAAAACCCCATTGAACATTTTTAAAAGTTGTTAGTATTCGGAGACCCTTCAATAATTAAAAAATGCCCTAATTAAAAAATGGGAAAATATACTACAAAAAAACATCCGTTGGCTCATACAAAGCATGCCTCAAATATGCCAAGCAGTAATTCGTGTTAATGGAAAACACACACTTTATTAATAAACCAAATCTTCTTAACAAATTTACGTTATACAGGCAGGATACTTGCTTGTTCCACTTTGGTTTTGTTTTGGTTTGTTTTTTTAAATCAGATCACCAAAGCAAATTTATTATTTAAATTATTTCTTCGCTTATCGTGAGATACATACACTAGTGTTTTAAGGTATGCACTCTTCATCGGTGTGCCTAGCATATCACTGCTACAAGAGACAATTTACATAAAATCACAATTACTGCAATACCTTTTATGTATAAATATATTTAAAAGATGGTAACGCAATGCCTTCTATTACAAGTAAGTCGAACTGTATATGTGTGTAAAGAGTCCGTAGTACAGTTAAATTGTTATCGAAACAGATAATGACATTTTTTGGGGCATTTTCTTTGAATCGGGCCACCAAATCAAATTCATCATTTAAATTTAATAAATAATGCATTTTAAGTTTGTCTGACTAGCAAGATGCTAGGCCCTCTGATAAAGGGTGCATACTTTGAAACATTATTTATAAATTTAAACTTAGCTCTTATTATTTATTGCAGTTTCAGGCGTCTTTTTTTATGGTCTTAATTTCAGAATATAATGTAATCTTAAAACTTACCAGTACTTATGGTTCAGCATGCGTTGTTTTCTGAAAAGAAAACAAATGTATTAATTATTATTACATTTTGTTATATAGCTTATAATTACAACCAGTATCACTCAACCACCACCATTTGCATATTATTATTTGTTTTTAAAACTGTGTAATTAGATGCTGAAAGTGTTCTATATTAGGTTAGAGGCCAAGTGAGAGGAAAATGTTGCAAGGTCTTTAACATGTAATACTGACATCAAGTAGTAAGTTCCGTATTTTAATAAAGAATTATTATTATTAATAAAAGTATTATTTAATGTTAATGAATTGAACATTAATTAATGTTACACTTATTATATTAATATTATCATATTTTCAATATTTGGACTTGACATTTGATTTAATCATATAACAGAAAATCTGAAGGTTTTTATTTTAATTTTTAAAGATTTTTTAATAAGTTAGGCTAGCTAGAGTAAGATATATTACTTAAGAATTGTGTCATTAGTTCACAGGCAATTCAATAGTAAGTTAAAGGACAAGGACAAATACATATTAATCAACATTTAGTATTTATTGCAATAAAAAGTTAGCTTGTAATTTATTGCTATTGCGTATATAGAAAAATCAATTCCAATAAATAGCGTTATGTTTTAATAATTATTTAATGTACCCTCAGAACCTTGATTTGTATTCGATTAACACAATAAAATAAATTCTTATGTTATAATTGGTCATTTTAAACTAACATGTTTTATTCATGAATAACAGTAAAGAAACCAACAGCTAATGTTATTGGCCTCCTCAATACACAAAACTATATTCACGCAGTAAGTAATCTATAACATGTTTCATTTTCTTTTGTATCTTAGCACACTTTTCTATTTATATATAGCCTTTTGGTGGATTACTTAAAGTGAAATTAAATTCCTGCGCTAAGTGAAAATCTTTGAATGCGAATATATTGGCAATATACTGAAGTAGTGCAATTGCTAGTAAAAAACGTTTTACAATTCACTAATTGGTTTTTATGCGATTTTCTCTTCCTGAGTGAAATACAGTCAACAAGTTACACAATTGAAATGAAATAAATAATAATAATAATAAAAATTGCTGTGGACATTTTTATTGTATTCATTAAACAATTGCGTAGATGCTATTCTTTTATTTTTTTAATTAATGAGAGATAATTGGTACTTTTATTTCGACAGCCGCAATACAATGCTTGTGCAAACTTTTTGCAATCAACGTTTCTATTAATATCATGTAAATTATAAAGCATAATATAAATGTAAAGTTAAAACAACATTAATACTTTGTTAATTTGTAATATTAGCCAATTATATAAAAAAACATGTTTAAGTAACAAAAGAATAGCCGGTAGTCTTATAATAATGATCAATAAAATTTTAGTATTAATAATTAGGACATTAAAAAAATAATTGCATGGACATAACATTGTAACACAATTTAGAAAACACCTAATACAATATTGTATAATATTATCTTTGTTTTAACTATGTCTATGGACAATAGCGTAATGTATAATCATTGTCTATACATACAAAATAAAATAAAAAATAAAAAGTTGTTTTCAGTCCAAAACTATATCAAAACAATGCAATTAATTATAAAAATTATATTTCCCCAAAAGTCCACTAATTGTTTGAAAAAATAAATTCTGCTTACGAATTCCAACAAATTGAGTTTTATATTAAACAAATAATCATAGAACTAGTATGTTTTAATAAATTTGGAACATCTAAAATAATAAGATTTCAGCAATAAAAGGTAAATTGATTTCTTTTAAGAAGCAAATATTCTGAAATATAAGGGCCGGGTATTTCAATAAGCGTCAACATAACAACGTTCAGGAATGATAAACGAAAAACACTGAGTAGGCAACACAAAGAGTAAGAAAGTAATAAATATAATATTGAGTGAATCATGACTTTCTTGTTATTAATGAAGATATGTCACTTATTTATATTTTGCGAATAGATACAAAAAACCAATTATTTTTAGATATTTAAGAGAAATTAATATAATACAGTTTCAAAAAGAACTTGATAATCAATTGCCACAGTGACCCACCGTAGGGTGCAACAGGTGAAAGACATTTGAAAACATCCCGCAATACCTCACAATATAATGAACGCAATGCATACACAAATATTTGTTTTAAATATTAATTACTATATAAAATAATTTAATATTGTTACTGCAAATAGAATGTTGATACAAATCAAATTTTTAATACTTATAAAAAACGTGATTTCTTTTTCTGACGTACTTACGATGAATTATACATAATAAAGCAATAAAACCAAACAAAATTATGAAACCAAAGTGTAAAAATGATCTTTGTTGCAAGGCTAATGCATAAATACTTTAGGATTTTTTTAAACTGAAGAAAATGTAATTCTCAAAAAGAGAAGGTTGTATATCCTCAATTTTGCCTTAATGCTTCATTAGTTTTAGACTATTTTTGCTTGTAGGTATGTAGTTCAGAGTGTTCTTGTATAAGTCTGATAATGTTTTTTTTTTATTGCTTTTCTGTATAGACTCAAAAACTTGCTCTTTCTTCTAAAAGCTTTTTTTGTTATTTCTATGCGTACCCTTATTTCTCTCTTGCTTTTCCAATTTTCTGTAATTTCAATACTAAGTTACTTAAACCTTTCATTTTCTCTAATTTATCTCCGTTTACGTACACGTCAATTTCATCCGCTTCTTCAACTGTTTTGTTAAATCAATGTATAGACTGAGTACATTGGTTTAAGTTTTTTAACAAGCATCTATAATTCTTCTGTTTTCTGCAAACACAATCATATTCTTCTTCCTCCTCAAATGTTCACTCCATTTGCCCCTTTCTGGCACTCCACTACCATCTCTTCAGCATACATATTAAACCAACGTTGGTGATAATTAACACCCCCATCTCACTCCGTCCTTTTGCCATTTAACCTCATTGCTATTTGTTGTCAAAATACCATTATTAATTTTCTATCTATCTCTTTTACTTTAAAATTTTTAATCAGTTTCTTGCACCAAATACGGTTAAATGCTTTTACTAGTCTATAAAGCACATTACAATCAAATATTTATAATTAATTAGATCTCCGGATAGCATGATGACAACTTTACCGTAACATATAAATAACATTAAAAAAAAAACTAAAAGAATTTATTATTTTGCATAAACTTTAGTTCAATTTTGTAGTAGTTCATTAATTATAAGCATAAAAATAACAATAAAACAGGGGATTGCACAATTAAACTACTTCAAGTTACAAGTATTTAATCATAAGATACAATTTTATTCTAGCTTTACTCTGATAGCTAAGGTATTTGCTTGCAGATCAAATCCACGGTTATTCATAACGTAATAATTTTGCAAACTATATGTGTTACTCTAATATTTTTATATATTGATTGTGCAACGGGTTTCAGCTCACTTATTTGTAACTTTCTATACCTAATAATGGTGGTGTGATATTTCTGTGATTAAAGCTGTGGATGTTTTGTTAAAACTTAGCCAACATCATATTACTTATGTGATTGATGTAAAATGTGATACTAGCCGTGATATTTTAATAAGTAATTATGTTTTTAATGATTTTAAATATGCCGACTTTAACGCAATCAATAATTTTTTATTGAATGTTGATTGGTCCGCCCTTTTTAAAATTAAGATGTTAATAATTGCTTTAATTTATTTTACTTTGTGTTGCATTATGCTATTGACTATTTTGTTCCCAAAAAACTATGGCGAGAAAACAATTTTCCAGTTTGGTTTAATAAAGAATTGATTTCACTTACTAGACTCAAAAAAACTGTTCATAAACGTTATAAATCTTCAAGACTATTGTCTGATTATAACGAGTTTCAATCAATTCGTACTTCGTGTAAAAATCTCAGTACATGTCTATACAAGTAATATATTACTCGAACAGAAATCAACATTCAAAGTAACCCTAAACACTTTTGAAAATTTGTTAGCGACTCTAGAAAAACTAATGATTTTCCAGCTACAATGTATTATAAACAAAAAACTTGCAGTAATGGAGATGACTATGTTAATAGTTTTGCTGAACTCTTTTCCTCTGTTTACGATACACAAACTCATCCAACTCCTTTGTTTGACTTTAAGAAAAACATATTACATCGAGCATTTTTAATTAGTTTGTTGGATATATTTAAAGGGATTGAGAACCTTAAATGTAACTTTACCACTGGACCGGACGGTGTTCCATCTATGCTGTTAAAACAATGTATTTATTCAATTTCTACGCCATTGCATTTACTTTTTGAAATTTCTCTTAATAAAGCCAAGTTTCCTTTAGTTTAGAAACAAAGCTACATTATGCCTTTACATAAATCTGGAGCTAAGGAGGATATTACTAATTATAGAGGTATATGCATCCAATCTGCTATTCCTAAGTTGTTTGATCAAATTGTAACTGGTCAAATCAAATGGATGTGCAAAAGCATTTTAGTGAAACAGCAACATGTGTTTTGCGAAGGTCGTTCTACTCTTACAAATCTTCTTTGTTACGAAAATGATCTTTTGAATGCCTTTCAATCAAGAGTTCAAGTAGATTCTATTTTCACAGATTTTTCAAAAGCTTTTGATCGCATTAATCATAATATTTTGATTGCTAAGCTTTAGGGCTTTGGGTTTTCATGAATCTGTTGTGGCGTGGTTGTCGAGCTTTTTGAAAAATCGTACACAGTGTGTGAAAATTAATAACTTTTTATCACAACCAATAGTTGTTCCTTCTGGGGTTCCTCAAGGATCTCATTGTGGACCAATTCTGTTTTCACTCTTTATTATTGATCTTGTTTAATCTATTAATTCTTCGTCTTATCTTTTATTTGCTGACGATCATAAAATTTATAAAACAATATCATCTATCGAAGACTGCATTAATTTGCAAAATGATTTAGATTCTGTTCATTCATGGTGTCTTATTAATAACTTGTTGTTTAACGCAAATAAATGTTTTTTGATAAGCTTCAACAGAACTTTAAGTAAAGTATCGTATGACTATACTATCGATAATAATGTTTTGGAACATGTTACACAAATACAAGATTTGGGCGTAATTTTTGATTCAAAACTAACTTTTGTTGAACATATAAACTATATGTGCAACCGTGCTATGAAAATGTTAGGATTTGTTTATAGAATGTCTACTAATTTATCTCCTAGCACACTCAATTTACTTTATTGCGCTTTAGTACGTTCTCATTTAGAGTACGTTTCGTCAGTTTAGTGTCCATTCTACAGCGTTCATATATGCAATATAGAACGTATTCAAAACAAAAATTTTCGTTTATTATCGTACAAATTAGGCATTTTATCCGAAAATTACGATTTTAACCTCATTTCATTGCAATATAATCATCCGCCGCTGAAAATTCGGCGCAAAAGAACCGATTTATCATTTTTACGTGGACTAATAATGTCTGAGATTGATTGCCAAGAGCTACTAGTAACTCTTCCATTTCAAGTCCTCATCAATAATCGCCGAACCAGACTATACATTCTACCAATTATGAATTTAATAATTCAATTGGTAGAATGTGTAGAATTGCAAATAGTTTCTCTAATAAGTGTCAATTAAAATGTGTTGATGAATAATTTTATATTTTGTTTTAATTTATGTATACTTTTTTCCATGCTTTTATTATTCAATATTCTTTTATATATTTTTGTGTAATTGTAATATTGCTTGTAATTCATCGTAATTTATGTACATAATGATGTAGATGTAAATAGTTTTGTATATACCGTGAATAAAGTATTATTATCTAATACATTTCAACTTACTTAATTGCATCCAAATTTTATAGTAAAAAAATTTACTAGCAGTTTGACCAGGATATCATTTACATTTATTATAAGAGTATACAGTCGTAATAAATGTAAATAATATTAAATTTGCAGATCAAACTCAAGTTCAATAACATAAATAAATAATTGAAAATCAGTTACAATTTTAGAAATGTTTAGCTTAAGTCATTTCTTATTGAACACTTAAAATATGCAAATTATTTTTTATTTTATTCTTCGACCGACTCTTGGACCTTGAAAGTCTAAACTAAACTTTACACAAGAATCTTTCAATTTTACCAACTTTTCAATACTGTTGACAGAACAGACTTTCTGGTAGTTTACATCGGCTCATAAAACTTTATTTTATATAAATAATGCAACGCACGCTAAATCTCCCAACCACCACACCATGGTATAAGATTGTATATTAATTAACTTAACACTAATTATTAATAATAACAATAATAATCAAAAAACGGCCATTGCCGTTAAATCATTCGATCGCAGCATTTTACTGCTTAAATGTTACTGATTCTCCTTTTTTCGTTCCGGTCTATATCGTCCTCTTGGATGAGCACTACAACTTGCCATTTTTCTCTCGCGCCCTCCTCATAAATTAAACCTGCATACAGTACTAACATATTTTGTAAGATTAGCAAACTAAAATAGAATTTCTCTCTAGCATAAGACCCAAAACGTCGTAATGCCAGAATCCTCATTATAACATCAATACACACCACAATACTAGTAACGTAATCAACACAACCCCAATACCAGTATGTTTATAACTGCTTCTTACTAATGTAACCTAACCTAATTGGACTGTGTAACTTTGCAGCGACCCCAAGGCCTCTACTACCAGGGCGCAACATACTTTTGGCAGTTACGTATAAGGCCTTACTGCCAGATACAGTGTTATCACAAAACCCCAAGGTCTCAGCTGCCAGTGTGTAAATAACAATCTTTTATAGTCCTCCAGCTATCAGTACCTCAATGACCACATTGCTAATGTACTTTGTATTACACACCTTTAAGACCGGTCTATGTGTAAATAATCTCTGATAGCTTACAACCTTAAAAACTTGTGTAATTAAATCTTTTTTCTTGGAACTTGTAAGTTAAAAAAATTACCAATAAGTTATATCAACAAATTTATTAATCTATAACTAGTGCATTACTTATTTACCGTTAACATAATTTTAGACCTGTACACAAATATCAATGTTTATGGTATAGTGTACTCAAAGATGTATCGGATTTATTACTTTGACTTATCGGATTAGCTCATTAGTCGTCTCCTTGGAGATTCATTAAATGAGTACTTAACAATCTCCCAGAAAATATGACTAAACACAAAGTCAGTAAAAAACGTTTTTAGATGCCAGAAATAAAAACTTAAGTAAGTTAAAAAATAAGATTCTATTAAATCAGCAGTTTTTTCAATCTAAAATTTTTCGTTTTCTTATTAAGCAGTCTTATATCGGAGACTAGCAATTATCACGGCAGTCCTAGTTTTTGAAACTGCAGCTCAAAATTATTCCGTTGATGTTTTTTTGTATCAATTACGCCGTAAATACGGGTCTTTTTCATTTTTTTTTCTGGCAAAATAAGTTAGAGAATCCTTGGGCAATATGTCCTAAATACTCAAATACATTTTTACATGTCTTTATTATTAGTTACATAGTCCGTCCAAGAAATCTTAAGCATGCAGTGGTATGCTTAAGATTTCTACATTTTGCATAACTCAATACTTTTTATGTTATTTCAACAAGTTACAATAAAAAATAATAACAAGAACTACAATAAGGCCACATCAACTTGGAAAGTGTAAAATGTAAGAACAAGAAAAAAATGCTAAAACATGCAAAAGCATGAGTGCAACAGAGTAAACTATTTTCATGTATATTAAGTTATTTATTATAGAAACAGTTATGTTTGGAATGGTGTAGTACTAACTAAAATATAACAGTAAGTACCTAATATACTGTTTGGTTACAAGTGACTACTAAACTAATCAAATGTTAGATTTCATAAGTTTTTCAAATAAGAAATAACAAACTTAAATTTAAATTTTTTAAAAAATCAAAGTTTACAGATGGCACAATTCCCAACGAGTCAAACCATATAATTCAATAATTCTTAGAACAATCATAATTCCAATGTCACAAGAAAACCAAGATATAGAATTAAAAACAATCAAACAAATTGCACTCAACAATGGCTACCCCATTAATTTCATAGAGAAGTTAATAACTAAAAAAAAAATAAAAAATGAACCTTCAAAAACGTATATCCTCAAATAAAGTAAACAGTCGATTCAAGATTCACTTGTCTCAAATATTTTGGCTCAGTCACCAAATCCGTATCAAATGTGCTTTTTAAATTTAACATGAAAATTGCTTTTAAGTCAACGTAAAAATTATCAAACATTTTATTTAACGCAAAAGAAAAAATAGACAAATTTAGAAAATCAGGAGTATATAAATTAACATGTGGAGATTGCAAAAGCGTATATATAAGACAAACAAGCAGGAATTTTATTACCAGGTACAAAGAACATAAAAGATCATTTCAAAACAATAAAACAGATTCAACGTTTGCCAATTACTATATTCTAACTATAATTTTTCTATTTTGAAAAAACTATTGATAAGACTTACAGATTTATGATCAGGACCAATACAATAGAGCTTGTTTATAAGATAAGGATGCCACACCCTATCAAATGCTTTCAAAATGTCTAGAGCTACTGCAAGATTTTTTCCATATTTGTCTAAAGTAGATTCCATTTGTGACTAACATAAGTCAAAAGATCTGTTGTCAAACGTTTTGATCAAAATCCATATTGAATATCTAAGATAAAGTTATTTTGTTTTAAGAACTTGATAATATGGAAATTAATATATTTAAAAAAAAATAATGACAGATTGGTCTATAATTTGAAGAATCAGACTTATTTAATAAATATTATTAAAATCCTATTATTGGTTTGTGCATGAATACTTCCAAGCAAATCTGCTATTACTGTCTAGTAAAATAATAATCTATAGATGGTTTAGCATAGACAAGAAACAACAACAAAAAATAAGTAGATTATTTCTTTACATTAATGCAATGTTATAATAATAATGAACAAATTTTTGCTATTAATTTAATAATGATAATTTAGATTTAGATAAATAATAAATGATGTTACGTATAGACACCGCTAGTAGTAAAACGAGCTAAAGAAAGTTTGTCGGTTTAAAAGCAAAATATTCACTATGTTTGATGAAAAATATGTACAAATTGCTGTACATAAAAATAATATCTTGCATGTTAAACGAAACTCGCTTAACATATTAAAAGTTTCTCATTACATCAAATTTACTAAGAAATACTAAAATCTAAGCATTACGAAATTAGATATGTTTATAATAATTAAATAATTTCTATAGAAAGAAATTTCTCTAACTCTACATTACCATTTAAAAGTCGAATTAAAAATAAGCATGTTATATAAATAATAAAACTAATATTTAAAAAAATAATTTTGATTGATACACGGTTTTAATTAGCTGTTATATAAAAATATATAGAGGTAATCACTCGGTGCAGTACTTATTAGAAAGTTTAAATGTTCATTTAAAGTATTATAGATCCACAACGGTAACATCGTGAGATGCATAAATGGAGAGATATTGTTAAGAAAGTAGTAGTAGTCGTTTTAATTGACCAGATGAAACAATTTTATTGAGTTGCATTCAATTTGTATATAAAAAGCGACTATTAGTAATGCATGATAATATTCAAGATAAATTATTTCTGATGAATCATTACTGACCTACATTTCTTGCCAATAAAAGAACTAAATATATATCATCTTTCACTTCTATTTTCAGAAATATGGTATTATACTCATATTGTTTTACGAGTGTTAAACCAAAACTGCTCTTGTTTTTCTTACTTTTTTATTGAACTATATATGATTTCCTGATATGAAAAAGTTATATCATTTTTGTTGTTTATAACAACTGGAGAACTTCTGAAAGTTTTTTTTGTCAGCAGTGTTTACGATCCTACAAATTGTAACGTGCAAATTTAACTCGTTAAATATTTGAATCAATTTTATTGAATGCATCTTTCAAACAGCTTTAAGTTATAAGCTTCCTGCAATAGTAAATATTACATTGTTACTGTACAGTGCCATTCATTACAAATTATAATAATACAATGATGATGATAATCTCTATTGTAAAAAAATCTTTTTAATAGTACTTTGTTTTATATGTAACTTGTTTTAAGTAAATACATTATAAAATAAATTATCACATTCATTAAACTTGAATAAATCAAATCAACTTGCCGGTACAGTTATCTACATTACTAATTTACACCTAATAGCTAATTTCAAACCAAAGAAATAAATAAAGCAATAAAACTAATGTAAACAAATAATAATTTTATAGATTGCTTGTTGCAGCACTGTAATAACATTTTTTTGCTTATTTATAAATGTAAGAATGATTGAGTAGCTAATTTAAAATACAAATTATTTTTTTTAATACTATTATTAAAAAATAATAATTACTATTAATTATTTGTTTTTATGTTGATTACTAGTTTCAACTTGACTGGAGTCTTCTATAGATGTTATAAGTTAATTCGATTTGTATAAAATAACATTTTGTATTTAAATAAAGACAATTCTCTCAACAATATCTACAATTTCACATACTAATTGCATTGCATTTGTTAGTAGAATTAATTTCCTAGACAAGTCATATATAATATTTATAGGCTGTAATTTTCAAATATATGCAATCATTTTGTAAATTAAGCTACATCTTTTTTTAAGGCTTCTTATTTTTCAACTCTCTAAAGCGACTAGGTGACTAGGTCTAAGTCTAGTAATTGTCTGTTATAATTAATTATTGTTAAAAAATACATGTCAGAGTATTTTCATACATTTTAAAGTAACCAAAAATCAGAGCAAAAGCAGATTACTAAAACTATCTTAGTTACCAGCTTTTAAAATTAAATTGTTTTAGACATTTTTTTTATTTACAGTCATTGAAAGTCTTTAGCATCTTAAAATATTGTCAAACTTAGTTTGTGGCTTAATTTTTCAAAAATTTGTGATCTAAAAAAAAAATTAAACTCTGTTCATCATCATCTTAAACATACAAAACCCCATATCCTCTTTTTGACGGAAACTAAAGTAAACAATAAAGATCTAGATTGCTTTAATCTAGTAGATTTCAATTATCATCTTAAACATTCATTTGCTGACCAACAAGAAGGTGTTTTTGCCAACATCTAAAACAACAAGCATATTTTAGACTAACAACATACAAATTTTAAGGCATTAGTTATAATAGCATATTTCTTAAATTAAATCTTCCTGATAAAACTATTTTTGTAATTGGCATATACCGTTCTCCAATAAGATAAGGCAACTCCAAACTTTTTGATGACCTTTCTGAAAATATTGACAGGCTTCTTCAAAGTAACCATAAAAAACTGAAATAATTTTGTTAAGAGAATTTATTGTACATAATACTAAATAGTTAAGCCACTCATCTTATAAAACACTATCCGGATTTCTTAAATAATTTTGGTTTTGATACTTATTGCTTATAATGAGTGATTCATTTAGAGGTACTTTTTTCAGTAGGGGTTTTAAATAAAGCGTACGCTAAATTAAACTGTTATGGTATTTTTATCATGAAAAGAATTAACACGGCTCAGCGCCTACAAATTATTCAGCTGTATTACAAAAACCAGCGCTCTATAAAAAAAAGTATTTTACACGCTTACAGCAACTTAATAGTTTACATAATCGGCCTACCAAACGCACAATTCACTGTACCATTACAAAATTTGAAACTCAATATTTATTATTAGATAATACGCGACCAAATAGACTACATCCAGCACGTAATGAAGAAAATATAGCGGCGGTAGCTGAAAGTGTACGCGGTAACCTGGATGAATCAATTTGGTGCCATTCTCAACAATTTGGCTTGTCGTATGAAACAACTTAGCGTATTTTACGTAAGAATCTGTTTAAAAGCATACAAAATTTAACTCAAGCAAGAATTGAAGCCAAATTGTTATCGTTTCGGGTTTTGGGCTTTTGAAAAGCTTCAAGAAGATCTACAGTTTTTGACCAAAATTTTGTTCAGCAATGAGGTCCATTTGTAGCTTAATGGCTACGTAAATAAGCAAAATTGCCGTATTTGAGCTAAAGAGCAACTAGAAAAAATTTAAGAGCTGCTATTAGATTCAAACAAAACAACGGTTTGGCGTAGTTTGTGGGCTGGTACAACATTTAAAAATAGGCCGGCCGGAGTGTAACTGTGAATAGCGCCCGTTATTGTACAATGATAACTGAATATTTGCTGCCTAAAATTGAAACCGGTAATCTTGACAACATATGATTCTAACAAAATGAGGGCTACTTGCCACATAGCCCATAAAACAATGGCTTTATTGCAAGAACGATTCGGCAAACAGTTAATTTTACGCCTTGGACCGGTGTATTAGCCGCTTAAATCATGTAATATTGCACTTTTAAACTTTTTTTTAGAACTATGTATAGTCCAAAGTCTACATGAATAAACCAACTACGATTGAAGAATTAGAGACCAACATTGCTTCCGTCATTTGCCAAATACCACTCAAAATGCTTGAACACGTCATCCAAAATTAGAACTTTGATAGACCATGTTAGCCGTAGTTACAGCCAACATTAAAAAAAATCCTTAAAAAATAAATGTACAAAATGGTTTTTTTGTATAATCATAAAGATTACATGATAAAAATATTTATTTTTAGTTTTTTTATAACTTTTTAAGAAGTACCTCTAAATAGATCACCCTTTATTTTAATGATCTACTGAAACTAATCAAAATGTCATCAAAAAAATTTTCCGTTTTCTGTTATTAAACCAAAACAAATGTACATGTTTTCAATTCAACATTTAGTCAATTACAATTTAATTACCTAGAAATAGACTGAATGCATATATTTTATAATAAGTAATTTTTTTCTTGCTCCAGAGTAATACTATTTTTCATATTTAAAAAAAAAATGGTTTATTCAAAACAGCCTCAAAAAATAAATGTAATACCGTAAAGATGCCTTTATTTTAGTATCGTTTAAGGTTCTCAATTCCTTTAAGTATATCCAGCAAACTAATTAAAAATGTTGTATGTTGTAATACGTTTTGTTCAATAAATTTGTGCATTGTAAACAAAAGTTAAAAAAAAATGTTTCGTTGACTAACAGTGCTCTAGGTTAAATTGAATGTTGCTCTTAGTTGATGTTTTTACACAAATCCAAATGGATTAAAATTCATTATAATTAAAGATTTAAAGTAATATATAACGTTTATGAGCAGTTTTTTTAGTCTATCGAGTGAAATCAATTCTTTGTTAAGCCGAATTGAAAATACGTCACATTTTTTTAGAACAAAACAATAATTAGCATTCATCAAAACAAAATAAAATAAATTGAAAATAAATTATCAACATCTCAATTATAAAAGAGAGCGAACCAATTAACATTTAGCAAATGTATTGATTGCGTTAAAATCGGCAAGTTTAAACTCATTAAAAACATAGTAACATCAAATATTGGTAATTATTGTTTTTATTACTTCCGTATAATCATGAAAATTTGTAATATTTAAATTAAATACAAACTGCAATATCAAGGTTCTTCAAAGTAAGAGGTAGAAAGCAAGCAAGATAAATAGTATATGTTATTTAATTTAACTGCAATTTTAAATAATTTTAATTTTTCTTGGGGTTGAAGTGATAAATTAGATGTGTTTGGTAAGATAAACTGCATCTTTTGTACCCTTTTTATACAACGCTTAAATCAAAATTTTGTTTTTTTAATTTTTTTTAAATTTATTAACTGTTTTTGTTTGATTAGTGTGTTTTATGCTTAATAAAACGTTTTGCCATCTAACAAAATTTGTATAAAAGCGCTATTCTTAAGCTAATCTTCTCCTTATTTAGAAAAAAAACCATTAAAGAAAGAAAAACATTTGTTCTGCAACGTTATAATTTGCAATAAAAATGAAATATGT
This sequence comes from Tachinus rufipes, assembly GCA_963932245.1. Classification (NCBI taxonomy): domain Eukaryota; kingdom Metazoa; phylum Arthropoda; class Insecta; order Coleoptera; family Staphylinidae; genus Tachinus; species Tachinus rufipes. The sequence continues at coordinate 76,328,128 of OZ010744.1, forward strand.
ATAAATTAATCTATCACAATTCAATTCCGGACAGAAAGAGAGCGGACGACATCAAGGCACTGATGAAACAAAATTAACACTTTACTAGCAACTCTTTTTATAAGTAGTTGTACCGGCCGGCCGTCAGTCGTGAGTTCTTTTGAACAGTTTAGGCCCATCGTCATGCTAACTTTGCTTACACTAGTACGACTGACAAAAAACCACAGTTCCAGCTGTATGTTCTAAACTAGTTAATAGAACTCAAAAACGTTTTTAGCATTTTTTTTCCTGCAATCCGATTGGGTTAAAACCGCCCCTTTTTCAAGATACAAATGTTTGAAAGTAGTGCAGCCTGTCTGAAAGTTAAGGAAAAGTAAAACCAGGCTCAAAATCAAAAGATAGACGCTGCAAGCGCACCACCTCGTGGCGTTTTGATTGGCTGGTTTTGACTCAAAATTAGCCCGGTTATCAGGATTAAAATTCGCCGCAACTTTTTGCCATGATAGAAAAGACAATTTAGTTTTTAAGATAACAACATCATAAGGTTATTTTGGTGCTTTTAAGCAACTCCGAAAATATTTGGATAGATATTTCGATACCCAACAAGTCTCACTAGTAAGACTTCATAACCGTACATAATTAGTTTGTGTATACTTTTTTTTAAATTCAATAATGTGTTTGCTCTCAATGTACATGTTCAGCTCTATAGCGCGCCTAATCAAACGATGCAGTGCTAGCTTACCACGCCGTTGCCGATCGTGTGTCTGTCAAAACATTTTGAATAACTGCATATAAATCAGAGCAAATAAACAAATTCGGTCTGTCCTGCACGCATTAGTTTGTAAAAAGCAACTAGAACGAAGTAAGACAAATTATGTTTGTTCGTTATGATTAATTGCACTTTTATCATTTATTAATAAATAAATTACGTGTTAATTTACTACACATATTTAATCTTAAAAATGTTAGTATTATTTAATTACTTGAAGGTATAAAATCATACTTATTAATTTAATATTTTATTTTATTATCTTAACTGATATTAAAAATTAAAATTCGCAAGAAATTTGCTGAATTCAGCGACATTTCCATATAAAATTTCAAGAATGTAAAAATCAGTTTAACTGAAAAGGGAATTGATATTAATGGACTCAATGAAAAAGTTTTCATTTACGCAACTTTTAGATTAAATTTCTCATTGATTTTCATTGATGTTGTAACGAAAACAGCAACTTTGATCAAACTATTTTATGTCGGAGTAATTTAATCAAATATATAGCTAAAAACATTCAATTATAGAATTGTCTGACTAAATAACTTGTACATAATCTAGTTAAGTAATTCTTTCTAAATGTACTAGTTAAAAAAAAGTTTACCAAGTTATATGTAGAGATAAAAGTAACAACTTCATAATACAAAGATATCAATATTAAATCAACACATTTTGTAATTAAAAAAAAATCAATTTACACTTACCTTTTCATTAACAAACTAAGAAATAATTAATTGAAAATCTTACTTTTAAAATCATGTTTATTATTCCACAGGATAGTCTTCAATTATTAAAACCAAATGTGATTATAGTTTACTTTAAAATAACTTATACACAAAATATGACTGATTTATTTTGTTTACAACTTTATTTAAAGTCAATATCAACATTCCGCAGCTTATGCTTTTATAATTATTTATTTATTTTATTACATAAATAAATTTTTCTAGAATAACAAATTAATAATACAATATAATTTTTGTTTGTCTCATAAATCTGCAAATAAATATTATAATAGATAGAAGAATAACTTTTAATTAATTATTATTAATTGCATTCAATATTAATTGTGTGTGAAAAGAATAAAATTTTACTGTTATTGTATCTAATTAAATCGTATAACAGAAGAAAATTGCAATTATTTTGTAACTAAAATTGGTCAACTGGAAAATTAAATAGTCCTAGATACTCATTTTTATAGAACCCTAGAGAATTGATGACATTCTTTCGATTCAAACCCACTCCTTATATATGTCTCTCAGCATCAAACCAGCTGTTTAAGAATTAACTACTTTCATTTAGAAATCATTTAAATAATTATATTATTAGTCATAAGTACAAACTAAATATAGTGATATAATTAATGTTGTCATTAATACAGTAAAATAACCAAGTATTAAGAGTGCATGCATACATTTCTTAATGGCAAGTAAATGATTATTTGGCATTTTACTAGAAACACATTATCCATCATATAAATACTCTTTATATCAGCACAACATTTATTATGCTGCACTTCTGTGTCATAATATTCTGAAACCTGTAAAGTTTTGAAAATAAATATGTTAGTTTTTATCATTTATCATTTATCACTTCTTATTTAATAATTAACATTAATAGTGTTTATAATCAGATAAATGGCGTAAATATTGCGGTTGTCAAATTTAATAACCGTTACTTTGAATGGCTTTTATGAATTCCAGCATAAATAATTGTTTTTTTTTTTAATTAATCTATTCATAGGTAGTTACTGTGGCATTTTGAGTGCAGCGTTATTTTTTAAATGTTTGAATTTAAGTTCTTAATTTTGTTTTACGTTAGTATTGTCTCTTTTTTGTCAATGCCATAGTTTTCCAGGCCATATGTCGCCACTGGTAATATGCATGAGTCAAAGATATTTTGGTTGAAGTTTATTATGGTTTCCTTGTATTGCTGATTACTTTGGTTTTGCTAAGATTAATTTTCAGCGCCATTCTTTTGTATTTAGTTGATTTAGCATCCCCGATAGTCCTTCGATCCCTATTAATTAAGACAATTTTGTGGAGTACTGGAATACTGGTTGCCAAAAGTAAAAGAGCACCAACACCACATGTAAATTATTCATACTAAAAATAATACAAATTTCAACAAAAAATTACCCATCACCAAAAAAATCAACAAAAAGAAGCATTAAATCTAAGAAAATATTTCTAAACATTTATTTTTTTATTTATATCTAATTAATTCGTTTTACAATTCCCGTGTAACTTATTAAAGTATGCCCGTAACAAACATAAACAATCAATGGTTTCATCTCTCAAGCTGAATCAGATATTTATGCAGACTAGCAGCAAAAAACGCTTTTTCCAATTCTATACTTGTAGATGTAATTGTACATTAATAATGATACACTAATTGCAAATGTTTTCCTCTGGCTCCTGTTTTCTCAAAAAATGCAACTTCATCTTTACTAATTTGTTCTAATTCTTGAACTCTTGTAACCCTTGGTTAAATTAAAAGTTTTTGTAAAATTGTAAATAGTAGTTTAAGTTTTAAGTTGTTGAGTTCAAAGTTGAGTTTGGCGTTGGTTACTTCTTCCTTTGATGTGAGTTGTTTTTCTTAGTCTGCATTTGTTGATGATGGCCCTGCGATTATTACTCTTTCTGATGTAGATTGCTTTTTTTGGTTAGTTAATTGCAAAAACAAAATTTGATCTGTCTTGTTCCCCTTTGCAAATAATAAATTAATTGTGAAATTTTATTGTCGCTTCTGCAGAAGATTAGCGTCTTGACGTCATAATGCGTCAACTGCAAATTTTATTGGTGTTAAAGCAGTAATAGCTGTAGAGATAAAGTAATTTTTTTGTCGCAGAAATTTATTCCGAAATTTGGGTCTATGAGGAACATTTGTACGCAATATCTCAATTTGATTGGCTTGGTTGATCTTGATCACTGCTTATACTTAAAGTTATCTCACTAATTTTTCTTTTATTTATTCTATGCAGTGTTTTTAAATGTGTATGTAGACCTCCTCCGCATCTTAATTTTTTGACATTGTTTACACTTGGCCAATTGACTTTTAATAAGAAAATTACGCCAAAAGATTCATTGTTGCCTGTTCTGTGTTTACCAAATTCACTTTTTGTTGATATCTTGAATAAGTCAGCCTAGTTAAGATTAATATTAAAGTTTGAAGATATCTAACAAAAAAATGCTTAAAATGTTAAATTATAATGGCCCGTCTAAATATACAAGAATATCAACCACAGTTCACAATAGAAAAACAACAACAATCAGTAAACACAAAATCACTTCACAATATTCAGAATTATACTGTTACATACTGCAAGTAAAATAATAAGGCCAAATAAAAATTCTTAGAAAAGATTTATTTCATATATATAGAACAACAAAAACAAGAACCCTGAGATTCACAAGATCTATCAATTTCCATGTTGACTTTTTTATGGTGACGTAACTGGTGCGGTGTAGTGGCAAGAAGAGTAACGATATTCAGTGATCGAGTTTATAAAACGTCGTAGAAATTTAAACAAGTATTTATATTTAATAAACCGTAACTTAACAAAATAATAAGTTATTTAATTTTCAAGTTTGTAATATTCAACATAACATTTGACTTAATTGTCATGAAAAAAACGAATTTTCTATAAATACCGCAATACCAAAATTTTTGCATAAATACCGGCATAAAACACATTCTTGTCAAACTCCTCTTAGTATTTGAAACTCTTCAATTCATAATGCGTATGTCTTTATTGTCGATGTTAGTTTTTTTTAAGAATTTTAGATAATTTTGCATGTTTTTCATTGTCAAATAATTTTGCATAATCTATGAAACAAGTTCTATTTTCTATTTTTTTTCAAACAAAAAATCTAAATATTTTTTTTGTCTATATCACTTTGTTTTCGAGATAATAAAAAAAATACACATTATTTAGAAAAAAATTTATTTGAAAAGTTTAAGTAAACAAAAACATTTGTAACAATGGTAACAAAAAACAGAATATTATGACTTTAATAAGTTCTCAAAATGGCCACCATAAGCGCTGATGCAAGTTTAACAACGAACTAAAAGAAAATGATAAACTGCTTCAAAATCGCAATTCTTTCTTGTAGCTGCTCCACGTTGTTTATTGGTTCAGCATTCACCAATTGTTTCATGTGTTTCCACACTTAAAGGTCAAATAGATTCAAATCAGGAGATCTTGCAAGCTAGTTTACTGGACCTCTTTTACCAATACACTTATCATTAAAATTATCGTTGAGCTACCAAACTACATATTGCCCGCTCCATTGTGCTGGTACCACATCTTGGTACGTATGGCAAGAGGAACATTGTTATCTATCAAATTTTCCATCTGGTTTTTGAAGAAATGCTGTGTATAAACCAGCATTTAAACAAGATAGTAAGTTTTGAATTAGCAGTAGTTGCCCATTAAAAACCCCACACCATGTGTTAACTAAAAATACTTGTTAGTAAGCTTGTACCCTAACTGCGTACGGATTTCTTAATGACCAGATATGCTCATTTTGTATTTTGTTAATGCTTTCTCTTGTGAACATAGATTCATTGCTCCACAATATAGAACTAAAAAAGTTAGAATCTTGTTAATGTCGTTCAAGAAGCTATTGAGAAAACGCAAGTCGTTGTGCTGCGTCGCCTAGTTGTATGTGTTGTACTAATAATGATATGAGAGAAGAATTTCCCTACTTAAAATTTTCCAAACAAAGTTTTTAGATAGTTGTAAACAAGTGGAAAGTCGCCTAACGCTGACTCTTGGTTCATCAAAAACTGCGTCAACTATTTGTTCTTCTTCTGCCACGGTGTGCTGTTCATGTGGACCTCTCCACTACGGCAATTTCCAATTCCAAATTTACGGAGCCTTCTAAAAATGCGCAACAATAAGGTTGCTTTCTGTCGGGAAATTAATACTTGCGTTATGCAGCTAGGGCATTACCATTGCAGAACCCGTAAACAAAAATGATATCTGCGTATTCTCCGTTGTTAAACAGCATGTTTATCAAATATTATTAACCGAACCAAAGAAAACAATTTTGACAAAAATCAAAAGCTTGCATCAACGCACACTTGTTAAAGAATTGTTGTTTGTTTGTTTTTTCTAAATAATGTAATTTTTTTATTATCTCTGAAACAAAACAAGATAGACAAAAAAGTTATTTAGATTTTCTGTTTGAAATTAAAAAATGTAAAAGTTTCATTTTTTGCCTCCAGCTAGAAAACACCCTGTATAAAGAATAGCATCAAAAACAATGTAAAAACTTTTACAACTTTCAAAACTCTAAAGCAATCCTATAAAAAACCGTATAGAAACCGTATTACAATTTAATATTATCTTCAACTTTAAGTTTACTATAGGTATTTATGCATAGGAAAGTAAGTTACAGCTATATTAAGCTGTGGACGCATAGACCTTGGAGGTGTGTATGACAAAATGTATTGACATTAGAGTTATTAAAATACTTCATAACTGTCTGTTAATTAAAAATAAGATTTTGAAGGTGTGTAATGCATTAGTATTACGGTATACGGTGACAAATGTTCTGACATTACAACCTAATAGCCAAATAAAGAATAGCAAGACGGAACCGTTTTTGCCTGCTTTTAACAAATAGACAGATTCTTTAGCACTATATAGTCTCTTATTTACATAATCAAACAATATGCTACTTAGTTAACAGTAAACAAGCAATGCCATTGAATATTATATGTGTTCTTTAAGGATGATACTGTAATTTAATTGATTAATTATTTTTTTCGGATAATTTTTATATTAAGACCATACCGACCGCTACCTTGATTTGTAGTATTTTAACAAAAACGGCAACTTCCCCTTTAATGCTGCTTCTACAAATAATTTGATAATCGATTTATTTTTTTACCAGTACATTTAGAAAGGATTAAACTATGATATGTCGAAGTCTTTTTTGTAAAAATATGTTTGCAAATAGCAACAAAATGCATTCAAAAATACAGAAAAACGCATTTATTTCTATATTTGATGTGTTTTTTCGGCTATTTCTTAACTATTATTTAACTAAAAGACTTTGACATATCATAGTTTAATCCTTTCTAAATGTACTGGTAAAAAAAGAAATCGATTATCAAATTATTTGTAGAAGCAGCGATGAAGGGGAAGTTGCCGTTTTTGTTAAAATACTACAAATCAAGGTAGCGGTCGGTATGCTCTTAAGTTAGCGTGTGGTAGTGGGTAATAGTGTAAACCTATAACTACAATAAAATTTAAAATACTACGTGCTTCATTAAGTTTAACTTAATTTAGAACAATCATTTATGTAAAAAGTATATATCTAAAGCGAGGCATTGGTCTCTCATCAATTTTACTCCGCATCAATACGTGTACCCTATTCACTTAGAGACAAAACCAGGCAATCTTCTATATACATTATTCTACTAACCTTGGCTTTACATTTCTCCAGTAAGTTTACAAATTGTTTGGAATTGATGATTATATCTAATTAAAAAACTAAATATCTACCTAGTAAAAAATATAATGAAACTATAGCACGTATAATAAAAATAAAATAATATTAAATTGAAATGTTTATTATAGTATGTATAATATAGAAATATACAACATAGTTCTGTCTTTGCATTCTATTTTTCAATTTGAATTTGCACCTGTGAATAATCAAATTCATATATTTTCCTTAGTATGAATACGGATGGATGGTCGGTCCAATTATGTGATTGTTACATTGTTATTAAAGCTTATATACAATAGCATACTTTTATGCTCCATAATATTTAGAATTATTACAAATTTATGTATATTTACTCAAACATAATACCTAAATATATTTAGAGTAAAAATATATATTTAGACACAATATATCCCTGCAAATAAGGGGGTAATCAAACTCAAAAAGTTCTACTGAAATCGAGACTTAATGAAGATTAGTACTGAATATAAATGATATATAAATAACAATTTGTCAGTATTATATAGAGCTCAGCGTTATAAATGATTTATTTTTATAAAACACGAATCAGATAAAAATAAATTGTGCCTTTGTATTGTGTTTTTTGTATTGTCTATACTCACTTATTACTTAGTAGTAATTATAGTATACAATATACACAACTTGTTTGTTTTGCAGTTTTATTAGAAATTGTAATTAAGTACTAGTAATTATTTCTATAATTTCAATTACTTTCATTATGTGTTGGAGACTAATAACATCGATCGATTTTCTATATCCTCAATTGAAGAAGCTTATATCAGACACTCTAGTCAATTAAATGTGATTGGATTAAAGAAATAAATGTATGAGTCTCAGTCTAAGATGTTAGTTTGTATATTTCTTAAAACAATTTTTACATAAAACATTTTATTGCTGTTTTAAGATTATACAAGTGCAAATTAGTTAATCAAATAATTTTTATACATCTGCTTTCAATCGCATTAAAATTTTAATTTAATTTATACGGTTATATTTCAAATGTTAACCGTTATGAATGCATTATTTAACATATTAAGCATTGAATTTAGGATATTCAATATGAAGCTTACATACCATTAACTCTCAAATACATTTGTTCCACATTTGCAATATTTATCAAATAACAGATTCTAATGTAATGTACTGAATATTTGAATTATTAATATGTTGTTGTAAGCAAAAACCTTTTGATTTGTATAAACACTTTAATATTTATATTTTAAAAATAAGGTTAATAAATTTAATTTTTATAAATATTTATAGTGGTTTGTTACTTTTAGGCTAAAACTCATGTCCTGTTCACCTTGTTTATATATACGGAAATAGTAATATTAACTAAATTATATCAAGGAGTTATAATTAATGCAGTTGTAGTTTCCGCAACAAAATTTATTTAAATATACCTACTCCGATAAATATTAAAACGCATTATTACCTATTTTACATAAGGTACAATAGTGTATAGTATCTAGTTGCTTAGCCTATATAATTCCTGCAGAATATATATTTTTTTGTACTATAAATTGTTTGTCAATGGCTGCGTTCAGAACGATTCATCATGCAAACTGAACGCGCTTGAAGAATACCGCTGAGTCATCGTTTGCTAGCAGCGCTTGTCATTTTATTCATCATACATTTAGGTTTTCTTACTTGCTGACAAATCAACTCAGCAGTTTTTTTAATTATTATTATTTCGCGTTTTTTCAGCTATTTTACATTGCCCCAGAAGTCTTACGACTTGTTTGAAGGGGGTTGATGGGACCAACGGCTTATTAGGTGACTGCCAAATCACCCCAGTGAATAAAGAGCAAGTTATTATTTAGTCATATTTTGGGAATCAAACCCCGGACTGTTGGCGTGCTACGCTAACGCTCTATAACAGAGCTATCATACCGATAATTAGCACATCAAAATTTAGATATTATTAAAAAAATTGAGAACGAAGGCAATATAAGTAATTAATAAATATATAGGATTACAACGTACATCACTAGGGTGAAAGAATAAATAAATATAAAAAAGTGTAAAAACATTACAAAGTAGGATTAAATGACATTACATATTGAGAATATATTATATCTCGTTAAGTAGCGGCTTCATATACTAATTAAACCGTTTATTTAAATTCAACTTATAAACTTTATGTTTATGTCGTTGATAAAAGTTTACACGGTTGGAAACAGTTTAAAATATACCGTTCAGAAAGGCGCAGCGCTTATTGATTGATTGATGAGTCAGCGCTGGCAACTGATTTGTTGTTCTGAACGCAACCAATGTGTCACGCTTTGAGGTAACCCAACAGGAATAACTGCGACGCCAACCCATAGAAAATAAAAATAAAGTTACTATAACTATTAATCTCTTCTAGATGTTCAATAATATTACAAAATACACATCAATCAATATACAACCTTCTAGAAACTCGTTATTTGAATCAAAATCAGTCAAGATGCATGTGGCTATTATTATATGAGACTACAAGTGTATTTAAGTTTAGAAAAATACCACACACACATCCAACTGTTTTTTCTTACTGGCAAAATTTCATTAACATTAAATAACGACGTCAAAGTTGATAAAAGATACTTAAACCCAGCATAATCAACATATAAGAATTTGTTGCACAAATTAAAGTTTAATAAGTTCTAAAACAAATTACTGTAATAAAGCTGCAAACAACATTATAGTTAACATCATAGATTATCCAAAACGATTGGAACATATTCCCCTAAAAAAACTTATATACTTTGTAAAAAGTTAAAATAATATAGTATATTAGAAAAAGACATATTAAAAAACAAAATGAATAAATAGCAATAATAAAATAAATTACCACAAACTATTATAAAACACTAACAAAATACAAGGTGACTCAGAGTAGATTTCAGTTTTTAACACGTTATAATAACAGTATAAAAAGTGTTGGAATAATTTTAATATTAAATTAAGAAAGTACAGAGATGCGGATTTCATTTTTTAAACACAATGTAGTCCAAATGTCGACCATCCTTCTCATAGCACTCCTCCAATACTGCTCTTAAATGTTTAAATAAAAGAAGTCCTCACCACGATCAAAACCAAGAAACTACAATGCCTACGACACATTAAGCGCAACTCTAGTAGATATAAACCCCTAAACCCCTACAATGCATTCTACAAGGTAAAGTGAAAAAAACATCGGCCAAAAAAGAATCTCATGGCTCAAAAATCTAAAAAAATTGTTCTTTACGACAACAACATGCCTCTTTCGGACAACTGTAAATAAAACAAAAACTGCCAACATGATAGCCAATATCCGAAATGGAATGGAATTTCAAGAAGAAGAAGAAGTAATAATCAGAATATTGACCATTTATAGCGTTTACAGAGTACATGCGACAAAATGTATGCGCTAACGTGTAGATCAAACTAAATGATAATCCTAAAAGCGCTCAGTTAAATATATCAAAATCTCTATGGCAAGCTCAATTTCAGATATATTTAGACGTTTGCTGTAGCCAACATTACATACAATTAATTTTAAAATTAAATACAAAACAGTTGATTAATGTGAACACTTTTATTGTTAGAAGCATACTGAACCACCCATGTGTGGACAATATGTTATAGGTTGACTCCAATGCTATTAATGTGACGTAAACAACATACACACATCTGCTCACCAGATGTTTGATAAACTAACTAATGTCTTTACAGTTATTATAAATAGCGTCATGCGTAAAATAGAGCCTTGAAGAAAACGATTTTGTTGCGCACATAGAACCAAGTTGCTGTCACCTACACGTACCATAAATAAACAAAAACTTAAGAAATTTGTATAAACAATGCCATACTTCCGCAAACACCCCACAAATTATAAACATTGTATTCTCCAAGCCGTTTCATATTAATCTAATAACCAAGTAAGACACTTATTGATCAATCTCTTTAGTAACTTCCATAAACAGCTAGTTAGAGGCATAAATCTATAACTTGCCAAAAGCATTTATTTTTAGCAACTTAAAGTACTAGTACTATGATAGCTCTACAACTTTTTTATTACAATTTAAACCAATTAACTAGCTAAGAGCAAAGTAATGTGTTTTTAAAACTAACACTTTTTTCCAAACATAAATATTACTTCTGCAACTACCAGAATTTTCTTTTCTTGTCTTTTGAGTTACCGTGCACGGAATACACGCAGAAATTTTTTACAAAATGTTATTATTATTTATTTTTCATTCCTTTAGTAATTCTTTATTATAACGTTTGAACTTGAACTTTACCAGAAATCTTACGACTTGTTTCAAAGGGGTTGATAAGACCACCGGGTTATTAAGTGACTTCCAAATCATCCCGCTAGATAAAAAGTTATTATTATAATCATAATTTTGGAATCAAACCCCGGACCGTTAGCGTGCTCTATAACTAAGCTATCTCACCTGTTTATTATTTAAACTAGATTTGACCATAATAATAGTTTGAACACATATTGTATACACTGTTAATGTTAACGCCTAACTAGAATTAGTAATTTTATCATTGATAAGTGATTAGAAACTGGTCAAAAAGTGTTATAAAGTTATAAAAGTTATTATAGTCCCGTAGCAGAAAGTTTGGATAAGTAAGGTCATCAGTCCTCAAAAACTAGGTTTAGCTTCCTTGTTTTTAAAATTAAAAGAATAAAGAATTTTAAACCAACGATACGGGAGTTTGGGTACACTCTTTGAAAACTAGATATATTCTGTCTACCCAAAATCTTGGTCTCAAATGCCAAATTCAGATTTGTAAAATCTAGATGCTTCAATATTCTTATTTAAGAAAACGCACATAATACGCAAATTTTAGCAAATAGCAGGTAAATAAGTAGTATTTTCTATAAACAACTCTAAAATTACTCAAAGCTGACACTAGAATGTCAACTAACACCAAATTGTATTATGTCAATAGACGTTTATTGGAACAACAAATTATATTAAATTTAAATGGTTTATACATAGTTGGTTTGACATGTAATTACAACATTCTATATTTTGATAACATAAAATACCATACCATATTTTTAATGTTCTACTTTCCATATAGTTCAGAATACTTACTAGAACTAAACATTGATCATTAGTGTAATATACATAGATAATATTGTACTTGTTAATTTTCATTAATATTGCTATTGCTTTGCAAAGAAAAAAGGTTTGAGGGTTCAAAGAAATCAAATAAAGCTTCACAACATACACCCTGTATTACACCATTTTGAAAGTAATGCGCATGATTTTATTGTGACGCGATTATCCATCCCAATCCAATAAAACCAGTCGGAAAATGTAGTAGAGGATCTGCCCTTCCAACGCAGCAGGTCGCTAACTTGCTCCGACTGTTTTGGATTTGATTCAAAATAAGCCAGACTTTCTTAACTCTGTGGTAATCAGAGAAAAATCCTGGATGTTTAAGTACGACTCAGAACCAAAAAGGCAGAGCAGCGCGTGGTACACAAAAACATCCCCCGTGCCCCAAGAAAGCGCAAATGAGCAAGTTTTGCATCAAAAAGTTGCTCATTATCTTTTTTGACGTCCGAGGAATTGTCCAAGAAAAACTGTCAACTTTTTACATCAAAATCCTCAAAAGATTGAAACGCCGGATCGCGCGCGTGAATACTGACATCAAAGACACGGTCAAGCTCTACCATGACATTGCCCCCCCCCCCCCCAGTCAAACGGTCGTCATCGTTACCAACTTCCTGGCTTAAAGCAAAACCTAGGTGATCCCGAAGCTCCCTTATAGTGCCGATTTAGCTCTGTGCGACTTTTTTTTGTTATCCCAACTGAAGAGAGAGCTGAAAGAAAATTATTAGGAGTCCGTGGAAAACATCTAAAAGCATATTACAAAGTTATTAAAAGACATTGCTGTCGAGAAGTTTCAAGGTACCTTCTAGGCGTAGCAGACACGTCTCCAAAAGTGTATTGATGCAAGAAGAGAGTATTTTGAAGAATTTTAAGCGTTTGTACTAGTACGATCAATAAAGATTTTTCGTAAATAATGAGCATTACTTTCATAATGGACCCTGTATTACAATGAAATTTGGTAAAATATCATTTATGTGTTATAAATAATTTCCGGTCCAACATTAAACGCAAGAATCTGGTGCTTCAAGCTTCCATCTTCTTTTATTTGAGGGGACCACACATGACAGAAAAAAAAACAATGATAGACACAGTAGAGTATTTATAAGTATATAAATGATGACCTAAGGTCTTGTGTTTATAATTTATCTGAGTAGACCTCACAAATTAAAATTGAAAAATTAATATATAAAAAAAAATCCTAAACTTTTGCTTATCAACCTGCTGATGATGAAAATAGATTAAATATTTACATACAAATGTGTCATTGTTTATTACACTTTTACTTAAATTTAAACATAAAATTAAGTCGTATTAGCAAAACTTATATAAATTCCAATATTAACTTCATTTATTTTGTAAAATCATTTATATTTTATTAAAAAATAAATAAATTCATTTTGGCAATAATAAAACTAATTAAATATAAATATCTTAAACATAGTTAACAGCAATAATAAAATACTCAACTGTTATAATGTGGTCTAGCTTGTGTACATCCCAAAATATTCTCAATCATAATGCCTTTACTATATTCATATCCGTAAGAGAAATGTGGAACAGTTTAATACATACACTGAGCTCCATTCGAGATCTATAATTATGCAACATGATTGATAGTTGCAAAACGTTATTTGTGCACGTAGTTCATAATCTTATTCAATGTTAAAATAACCATATAATGCAAGGTTAGAATATAATGTTTTATTAAATATATTCAACAATAATTTAATATGAACTTCAACTTATAGAAAGTATCTATGATATGTAAATTTTATAAAACATTTATTATTATATAAACACATTCTAGTGCACCAAATAATAAAAATTAAATACGCATATTATCATTTTTTTATTGCCTATGTATAGATCTGGTAATACTTTATATTTAAATGTTAATTAATAAGTTGTTTGCTAGTTGCATGTTTGAATCAACAATAAAAAATTAAATTGGCGTTTTTATATTCTATTGTCTTTACCAACCTAGCTCTAGCAGACCAAAAGTCCTTCCGACTATATGTGATGAAATGAAACAAGATGAATTAATATTTGTAAATTTGTTTGTTGCTAAAACGTTGAATGCCGAAGTGGTTAAAGCGTTGAACAAATTCACAAATAATATACGGCAGAGTAGGATTTGAACTCACAGTATGAGACTCCACCAACCAACTAACCCACGCTGTCGCAAAACAGCAATATTATTAGTTGATTCAAATTAATTCTTACTAAATAAAACTTTTGAATTTTGTTTTTTGTTTTTCTTTGGTTTGCAATAAGTCATTCATTAAACAAAATCTGAGCAACAAAAAACTTTAATGACATAAATAAATTGAGTTACAGAATTTTGTTCAATCTAAAATTTTTACTATGCTTTATGTATACCATTATACATTTCTTTATCTATAGTGTTCATATTTAGATTAATTTGAGCCTTATCGAAATATATCATACCAGATGTTTATTGAGATAATAATTATGTTGATTTTAAAAAACAAAACATTTTGTATATATTTATTTTTTTGCAAAACCCTCTGTTTTCAAGATTTTGTGCATTATTAAATTAGGCCATATACAGAGTGATCAAGAAGAACGGAATCCAGGAATGTATTGTACACTTGAAAATAATGTAAAAAAATTCAGATGTTGTTATCCAATTTTTGTTTGTTTTTAAGTTATAACGTAATTAAAAAAAAAGAAAATTTTTACATTAACGTTTTAGTAATCATAACCTTCCTTTAATAAATGTTCAAAAATACCGTTATTTACCTCTAAACATTTTCTGCTTCTGCTACAAAGAACGCCTATTGTTTGAAGAGTCGCAATTTTGTTTAACTTGTTGTGATGATCGACCATAGAAAAACTCAAAAAAGAAGATGGTAAATATGTGATGGTTTGAGGCAAAATTATTCTTGATAAAAAAATAAAGCTTGTGCCAGTTCCAGAAAAATTAAACACTAAATAGTACATCAACCTTGTTCGAAAAAATTATGTTAAACCAGCTTATGGTATAGTCCTAAATTTTGTGTTTATACAAGACAACGCAAGGCCCCATACTGCGGCCATCACCATAAACTACCTTCAGCACCTTAAGATTTAAAAAATATTCTTTGCTAGAAGATGTCAAGCAGTAATTTGTGCTAATAAAAGATACACACGTTATGAATAAAAGGAAAGAAAGAAGTACTATAGATAACGTATATATTTTACACCATATTGTGTAAAGTGTATGAGGTAACAGCAAGCAAGGTGTGGGTTAAGGGAAAATGAGTGAACAAATTTTGACAACAGAAGGAGTAAAACAGGCTGTCCATTGAGTCCCACTTTGTTTGCAATCTACATAGCAGATGTAGAAAAAGTAGTAATCGGTAGAAAAAAAGTGTGGTCGCTAGCATATGCAGACGACATAGTAATTCTAGCAAAAGAAATGAAAGAAATAATGAAAAGTTTGAAAAAATACTTTAAAAAAAAAGTTTAGAAGTTAATGTAGATAAAACAAAAATTATGATATTCAGAAAGGAAGGTGGGAAAAAAACTGGAAATGGAATGAGCAAGAGAATCTGGGAGGAAGACATAATACAAAATTATGGAAAAAGATAGTGATATACAAAAGCAAGAAAGAAGAATATGGGTGAAAGAGTCTAGGTACGATGCAAATTATGAACACATTATAGAAAGTAAACTGCCAATGTACCTAGAGAGCAAAAAATATAGTAAAGATGATAAAAAGATGATTGCAAGATTCAGATGTGGTAATGAAGAGCAAGTGACAAGATTTTGAATGGAAGAAAATTTGAAAATGTGTAGAATGTGCGGAGAGACTAAAGAAACTATGAAACATATATTAAAAGAGTGTAACAAAATGAGAGAAGAACAGATGAAAAAAAAATAAGATTCTGAAAGGGGAAAGAAGAGGAATAAAATAGATGAGGGCAGTTAAAAAACAAAGAAAAAAAATTGAAAACAGAGAAAAAAATATTTCTTTAATTGTGTTAACTTTATAAGAATTAGGTTTTATAATTTTCGGAAGTTATAAATGTAATTGTAAATGTAATTTTCAAGGCCGAAAAACAAAAAATAAACGTATTATTATTATTATTATTATAATAAACCAAATCTTCGTAACAACTTTACGTTATACAGGCAAGATACTTGCTTGTTTCACTTTGTTTCTTGTAGTTTCTTTGAATTGTTATTGTTATTTTAAAAGTAAATATTTAGTTACTCGTTATCAAGTAACAACTGAAAAAATGTTTACTCTTAGTTTTCAATTTGTTTTGGTTTACTGAATTAGATTTCATGAGCAAGGGCACAACTTTTAAGATATAGATTTAATAAAAAAGACATGTAAAAGTACAAGACATATATACATGTTTTATATTAAGTTGAATAGTTTATCAAATAATTTACACACATTTCATATGTGTAAGATGTTACAATAACAAAACATTAAATGATTAACATAAAAAACCTATAAGGATTTATATTATGTCATGACTAACTTGATAGATATTTATTTGAAAGGATATTGCTGATCAAAACATGACATTTATTGATTGAATTAATGCAGATAGAGTGTATAATAGTTTGGTCTTTATACCACATTTAAGGAAAGATTATATTTTATTCCAAAATGTAATTTAAGCTAATACAAAAGTTAATTTACTAAACACTATTAAAACATTTAATAAATAAAATTTAAAAAGTACAGTATATTAGGATTGTTTACTGTTTACTACACAGTTTACCCAAAATGAAAGCTATAAGCATACTGTTCGTTCGCATTACTTTAATCATAATTTCATGTTCGGTGACTTCTATGTATAAATCATTTGCATATAGTTGATATATGCATACATAGGTGTGTACTAAATAATTTAATGAAATGTTATGTAACAGGGCCAGCTAAATTTAATAAACGGCTCTTGGCAATATAACTGCATATTCATATAATATAATTAAAAAAGGAAATATTAACATTATTGGTAAATTATTTCAATATACTTTAAAATACTTAATTGTGTCTTAATAAAAAATAATTAATTAATTAACAAATTAATACTTAATAGTAACTGTACATTGTCCATGAGTTATATGAAAAGGAAATAAATCACGATTGCTGTAATTAAAAATAATACTGTTATAAAAGTTTAAAAAAAATGAGTTCACCATAAAACAATAAATATATAATGGAAGTTTTCAATTAAGTTTTATGGCTGCATTAACTTTAAAATTAAGATAATTACAACATAAAATGTATTTTAAATTAAAATATTAAAATTAATTTGTATAAATTGGTTATTATCCAAAATTCAATTTAAATATTTATTTGCTAATCAATATAATTGTATTCAAAAAAAACATTTTATTGTCTTTCAAATTTTATTATCAATGAATAATATAAAATTATTGATTTTTTATTGTTTAACGTAAAAAAATAAAATTGTAATAATATTTTCAATTTTAAAGAAAATTATAATTGCCAGTAGTATAGTTTTTGTTCTATATATCTTAGGTAAGTATTTTATTTGATGAACTAAATTATTATAGACTAGGGTGGATTAGGTTAAAATGGGGTTTGCTAAACTAAAATATATTAGATACACTTTGGCTAAGCTTTACATAAAGCTGTATTTTGTAATAAGGTCAAGTTAATTTTTTTAAAAGGTTGCGACGAGAAATTTTTTTAAATAATTCGAGAAGAATTCTTCAGATATAACGGATTTTAAAGTATCATCATTGTTTGTTGTTTTATTTGTTCTCATCGCTATAAAAATGATAAATTATATGTCAAATATTAATGAAGATCATTTTATAGCAAAAAAAATTATTTATTTTTTTCACCTAAAAGATAAAAAAGTAAAATTAATGCAGTTTTTATACAACATTTAATAATAAATCTATTTTAATTGAAACCAATCATTTTGGTTTAAGTGATAGTTAACACTGAGAGTAAAATTCCTATAAGACAGTGATATGTTATTTGTTTTCTATCGTGTATGTAGTATAGACGGTCGGAACTGTTAAGATGTCACAAATGTTGATTGCTGGACATATTGAAACTTTTAAATGCAGAAGAGATGCCGATTTGTAGTTGCAAGTTATTTGGTTGTATATGTTTCAGTTCCTCCCACCTTTACATCAAAAAGTGTTCTTGTCATTTACTTTTATTTGTTTTTTCATAGTAAATTATTTATTATATAAATGTAAACACAACGAAGTCTACGTTATAATGCGCCACTCAATTGAAGTAAGTCATAATATAAATAAATAATAATATTTAGCATTTAAAAAAATAACTACCCTAAAAAAGCTGATGTAGAACTCTGCTCTTTATTGAAAATAGTTGACATATATTGTACAGTTCAAAAATAAATTATATCTATTTATCACATAAGTTTGCAGTTTTTCTTTCATGTTAGTATCTTACAGAATGACGTGCAAATTTTCATCAAATTACACCATTTAAAAAAAGACAAATTGGAATGTATGAGGACGGTGTGGTTTAGGATTCCGTAAAATCTGCAGATGTGTTCGTCAAGTTTGAAGATTGACAAGAAGAAAACCTAGAAGCTTGCAGTAGAGACAGTGAACGTCTCAGAATGGCGCAAAAACTTGAAAATTAATTAAAAAAATACAACTTGAGATCCGGCAGAACTAACACAAGCAATTGAAATTAAAAAATAAAATAAATTGGGTAAGAGTATTGATCATAAATCTTCCATAAACACCATTTATAGGCAAATATGTTTTTATCATCTTTATTTTTGTCTCCCTATAACAATTCAAGATAAACTCAACAGGCTGCAATAGTGCTAAGACAGTCAAAAAAGTTCATAAACAGGCAGAAATTGTCTTCCGCAACAAAACCAGATTTTGTTTATAGCATTCTGACGGACGTAAAAGTTAAACAACTTGGGAGGCCAAAAACAAAATTTACAATTTATTCAACTCCGTCACACGGCAATACCTGATGGTTTAATAGTTTGTGGGCAATATAATATGCTACGGAAAAAGTTCCCCTTTAATATTAAATCCGGCCATATTAAACGCATGCTGTTACATTGATACAGTTAAAAACGCTTTCTACTTTCATTCATCCAAAACCATCCAAAAGCAGCAAGGTATTGCGCAACCTCATATTTTTAATCGTTTGCGTTGGCCATCAAAATCATCCGTCGTAAACCCTAAAGAACATGTTTGGAATTGATAGACAAAACATCGTGTTGCGTACCACATTCTACAAACACTTTAGATAAACCAAGTCACAAGCACAAGATTTTTACATTCTCAGAAAGATTGATTAATGCATATAAGAATGCACGGAGATGTAACGCATTTTTTTTTTTTTTTTTAATAAATTATTATTAATTTTATTTAAAAAAATAATCAATACACATAACTACATTACAATAATCTTCGATGTACGTCAACTTCTTTAGTGTCATTTATTTTTTTTAAACCCATTGTAGTAAATCTATTTATTTCATATTATTACAGACAAATGATTTTATGTGTTCATTGTGACAATGGTTGTTTGAATATAAAAAGGGCGAGGTCTTTCTGCCATAGTAAATGTTTATTTAACAAGTACTACCATCTGGTAGTTTACACATATGTAACGGGTTCTATTTTAAATATAAATGCATTTTTTAACGGTCAAAGTTTGAAGGTTTTTATCTGACAAAGTTAAAGTTTTGCAGCAACGATTTGAAAGGTTTGTACTTAATTTGGCCATAATAAAAACCAAATTGTAAAAATAATCAAAAAACTTAAGCAAACCAGATCTTTAACAAACCAAAAAAATCAAAGTATTCTTGTACTTCAAAATTAGCCAAATATGTGCATACAGTTAAAGAAATTGTTGGTAATAAACCGGGCCAAGTTGTTCTCAACAATCTTTATCTTCACCGATATAAAACTGCCTCATTTAGTACTCAATAAACCTAAGAATAATACTGGAGCAAAATAAAATTTAATATGGTTTATCAGTTTACTTTTATTGAGCCTTCAAAAATAAACAAGAAATAGGGGATTTGGTCAGTAAGCTACGTTATCGTGCAATATTAATTGACATTTGCCCACACATCTAGTGAAACAATTGGGTTATTGAGTGAGAAATTTCCAGGTCGCATTATTTCACAAAATATCATATCATCAACTTAGACTTTTTCTGTAAGGACACGTAAAGCAAATAATCTATGCTGATTATCTCAAAACAACTCAAAAACTAAAAGACCACACTCAAGTTGTTATTCGTGATATTAAACCAAAAATGTACAAAACAGTTATAAATGTTTAAATGGTATTATATTTCACACTTAACAACTATGTTTTTACATAACTATCACATTTTTTTTTCAAAAATAATTGTTTTTTTTTAGGTCATTTTTTTTTAGTTCTAAACGTTTTGGCAAATAGAGAATGCTTTTATCTTCGACAATAAAACCTACTTATAAAACCTTTCCAAAGAAACTCCGTATACACATTGCACACTTAGTTCTTTTTATATTCCGACTCATTATGTGCCATTCTGAGTATAAAATATATCATACAAGCTTTAGTATTCTGCTTGAGCAATTTGGACAAAGCATTATCTTTGCCTGAATGTATTAAAAACAAAAAGCATGCACAAATCCAACAAACATCATCCCCGTAAAACCCTATAACTTTAAAAGTCACAAATCATGGATTAGCAAATATCTAATTGCAACATCAAACTAAAAAAAATTAAACTCCTCGTGACATCAAAATCTAGTTATCTATGACATACAAACTTGGCCTTTTTTTATCTCCTGACTAGCAACTAACAGTCAATGCCAAACATGTCAGATGGCGTATTTTGGCGTTAAAGCATACTTTTAAAATATACCTTCCTGTGTTTTTGTGTAGTTGAAAGTTTCTTCACAACTCTAGTGCTATCTATAATATAAAGTTAGTCATTTATTTTTTTTCCAACAACTTGAATGTCATCCGACAGTTAATGTTAGGTTCTGACATCAAAGTTTTCTGCAACTTCCAATTTTTTCTACAAAACCGTTATTAATTTCTATGTACAGGAACCAAGTGTTTTTAGAAAAGTAAAGCGTGCGGTAGGTTGCATTCCATTTTTTTAGCATAGCATTTTTAGTTGTCATCATAAAACCGTGGACTTTAGACCATTGCAGTTCAACGTGATTACCGAGGCAGAATTAATGCTAATCAAAATAATTCTATTCCCACGCGCGACATAATCTTACGTTGTGTTAACAATCTTTATAGATAGAAGGCTCAATAATAATAATAAAAAACGCTCGGTCCCCAACGTGTTGTGCTTACTCTAAACATTAAAACGTTAAAAAGATCAGACAAACAATATCGCAAAGTCTACGCCGCTCTGTTTAGAGTTATTTAGCCAAACTTTAAATCAGCAACCTAAGACACGTTTTACATAGATAATTTTACTTATATAAAGTCAACCAACAGATATTGACAAATTTTGGAGCGTTGTAGTAAGGAAATTAAAAAGAAAAGAAAAAAAACAGGTAGGCAAAGGTTAAACCACTAGATTTTGCAACACGTAGCGCAGACTTTCTTGGTTTTCTTTGCAATAATGCAAATGTTTTGCATAATTCTATCCGATAAAGTTCAAGCGCAACTCTTACATTCTGCAAAAGTTACAGTGTGGTGTGGTGTCTCTGTTTTCAAAATACTTGGTTTTATTTTTCCGAACGAATGGGTCGGACGGTTACTCTAAACTCTTAACAACATTTAACAATGCAAATTTTTTTTACCTGCAGAACTTTAGAGATTAGTAAAAGACATACATAAATTATTGTTCCAACAAGATGAAGCAAGAAGTCACACTGCACAAATGTGTATCAGGTCGTTGAGGCAGATGTTTCCAAAAATATTGATTTTACGAAACGGCAATGTTAATTGGCTTGCAAAATCTTCAGGTTTAACTTCCCGTAATTTTTTCTTATGAAGATATTTGAAGTCAAACATTTACATTAGAAGAGTTAAAACTAAAATAAAAGCCATGTCTGTGTTTCAATTAATAAACTTACAATACTACCTTAAAAATTGTAAATACTTGTTGGCTGACCCTGAACAAAATAGCTATTGCGTAGAAATTAAATGTAAGAGATAAGTTCCTAACAACTAAATGTTTTACAGAAAATGCTTACACTTTATGAGCAGAATGAAAACATTTTGGTGGCAATAAGTGATAAAGTCTATTATCACCTTAATGGGGCCATCAACAGACAATATTTTGATATTAAACTGTTTAAAATCCTCAACAAATACATAAAAACTGCTACATAAACTAAAAAATTATTGAGAAAATGTAGATTTAATAATAGAATATTATATAACAAAAATGTTTGGTAAAACATGCAGTAATCTAAACCAAAATTTCTTTCAGTATAGTACATGTAGTGCTACATTGCGTTGTTTAAATAATACAAAACAGTTCATATTTATTGCAACAAGAACCACCAAAATAATGCTCAGGTGGTGTAGATGTTAACGTGATGTCTACTATACAATTCGAGTCCCCTATTTGAAAGTTCAGGTTTTCTGGCTAACAAAAAATGTTTACGTAAAACATTAAATAATATAAATTCTGGCGCAAACATCAAATTTAATTATAGTAGTAGTAGTAGTAGATTATTATTGAAGCTTACAGAATTTCACTACCAGCTCTTAAAAACTGAGTATTTATAATCGTGCTTTTGTCCTACTTGTATTGTCAATATAAATTAATACCAAGTATGTTGATAGCATACTCAACTGTTATACTAGTTCAAGTTTCCTATTTGAAGGTCCTCCAAACAGAAAGAAAAAATGTGTGTTAAGTAAGTCCTCTTCCGGATGAAAAGAGAAAGTTTAGTAAATCCCGTGTACTGTCTCATATTGCCTCATATAATTTTTTTTTGTTTACAATGCTTTTCAACTCACACTCACATCCATTAATTATATTATTATGGATTGTTCACTATGTGATATCAAACTCGCCATAAAGAACCTAATAAACTATTAGCAAATAAACTATATTTTGGCAAAATGTAATTTATTAAAGTCTATAGAAAGCTAGTATTATGCTTAATATAGAATTTACAACAAATAAAAACATTGACCATCTTATTTATTAGCTGCTCATAGGTGTTAATAAAGTATAATAAATTAAAAATTAGGCCCTAATAGTTCATTACCATAAAGAGTTTGATATCACGGTCCTAAATGTCAAGTAATTCTTTATAGACTTTTCAAATCTACCGCTCTTGCCAACCCAAGTCTCCAAATTTTTTACATAAGGAGAATAATTTTATCTCATTTTGAAAACCCATATGACACTTTTAACAAGAAACGTACAGTTATATCTTAATAAGTAAATCGCTTGTATTTACAACATAAAGAATTGTAATTTTAAATACTTAATAATAATTTTATATCTAATAAAAAGTCTATAAAACATATATGGTATAATTGCTTAAAACTTCTCAGATTGTAAACCCCATATTTTTGTTAAAATATATTTTTACTATATAAATTCTCTCATAGTTCATTACTCTCTGCCCTATATCAAATGATATTGCCCTAGGACAGGATCATTTTATAGTACATATTATATTAATTTGATTTATTTGTTCTAAATTCATTCGTCGTAACACTTACATTATCTACATACATACTTTTGATTTAATTGAAATAAGATTTCCTAAAATTAGTTTAATTAACACATCAATTTAATTAAATAATTAGAGTTTGTTACTATTTATCAACAGATAACACAATATATACGTACGTACATAATTAAATCCAGACAATGTCATGATAATTAATCATTTTATTTTTTTAATTATTATTTTTAATTAATAATAATAAATAAAAAACAATAATTTATAATTAATAGCCATTATCTATTTTAATTAATTATTGAAATATCTTAATAATACTATTCATTTTAAAATTTAAATAAACTGCTAAAAAAAATTAAGTTTAAACTTTGTTGTCCTAATAATATTTTGTATCAACACATCAATTGCACCAAATTTACTTAAAAAAACAACAAAATATTGTTATGGTATGCACATGAAATTAAGCATAATCTACATTTTATGAACTATAAATTATATGCATGTTTACATTATGTCAATAATGATGAGTCAACATAATAAAATACGACATTAATTTGAATTCTATATACAAATATTAATAATCGCGATTAAGATCTTAAAATGTCATGAATTAAAAAAAACTTAAATATTATTTTTTGACACAAATGAAATATAGTATGATACATTTATTCAGTCATTCAATATTTTATTTTGTACATACCACTTATTAATTATGAGGATAGTAGTTGAGAAATCTTCTGTCAAAATGTGTATCATTCTCCAAAAACTAACAGAAGTAACAAACCAACAAATATTAACAATTCACTGCATTTTATTTCAAATTTCTCCAGCACTTTCTTCGCACTATTTCATTAACAAAAATATCTTCCTTATGATAAAAAAACTGCAACCGATTCGCGTCAAGTGATAGAACCACCGCGTGTCTCCACGATTCGTTTCGAAGCAATGTGCGACCGGGTATGTATGTTCTTACAGCCGAAGACTTTTATAAACTAAAGGTACTATCATATAGAGAGTGCTTACTTACTCTCTGTCCTACTAATTGTAGTTGAGTGCACAATTTCTTGTAAAATACAGGTGTTCCTTGTGGCTGACCTCAATTGTGCCGCTCGCTCAGCACAAGCGTGTATCTTTTATATCAGAACTCTTTTTAAGTGCATTTTAAAACGCGATTGAAGCGGATCATGAAGGTGTGACAAAAACTTTATTGCACGCGCTAATCAATTTATTTTTGTAGAAATTTTATTTAACTATTTATAAAACAAATTTGTTAAGTAAGTGAACAATTTCTCTAATCCAGTGATCAAGATAAAGATTACTTAATGATTATTTTCAAATTGCATTTAAATTACACTATTAAAACAAAGATTGGCTGTAACAATGATATTTAAGAAAATTATTTTACTAGAATAAATTAATATAATCGTTTATATTTTAAAAATAAATTACATTGGAATAGTAAATTTTATGAATTTAAACATGTTTAAATATAAAATCTTAATTTTAATTTGTTCTTAATATTCTTTACGTTAGAAAACAATTACTCATGTATTATTAATATATGACAGCGGTGCAAATATGTAATCTGTAATATATTCTGGTCGTAAACACAAAATGTATGTATTTTATAAAATTAAAATCTTACGTAAATAAATACATTCGTTTGGTTACATGTGTTTTTTTAAATAAAATGTTATCGAACTATGACTAATTATGTCTATAAAATTCCAAAAATACCTTGAGCACATTGTTAAATCTGATACAAAAATTTCAAAATTTTATTTTGATTAATTCCAATAAAGGAAGCAGATTTAATTTTCAAAGAAAGAAAAATCATTTTGTTTGACAACAAAGTTTAATTAAAACTAAATCAACTCTATACTGAAAAATACTTTTTTACATTTATTTTAATTTTATTTTTTTGTTAGTTTTTTTCTCTTCGAACACTAGACGCAGCTTCTATTACTGTAATATACATACATATTAGAAAGAATTTCACAAATTGGTACCGATTGGTACTTCACACCAAATGCAATCAAAAATTCAACTGTTTGCATTTTCATTTTGAATTTTTAAACAGTGGCGTAGGTAAGATTTGTAGGCTCCAAATACGTCTGCGGGGCCTTAGCTACGGCGCTGTTTATAAAATGTAAATTTTATACTAGTTTTAACTTCCTAGCTAATGTATGTAAAGTGACACTTTTCTCGCTACATAGAAGAAAGCAATTGTGATATTAATACTTTAGTCGGCCTTAGTTGTGATTTTAAAACAGTACATTGCCCAAAGACTATAGTACTAAAGAAAACAAAAGTGACTTTCTTTAAAATTGTTAGTAGCAATCAGTCAAAACGGCCTAAAATAGTGAATAAAAATTATGATAACAAGCAATGTGACTTATTTATTTAATTATTTATTTATATAAAATGCACAAAAATAAAATATTAATAAAGTTGCAAACTATCCGTGTATTAGTGTATAAAATGACTACACAAACTGTTATACTTAAAAGACATTTCATATACAGGCGAGCTGTAAGATATATTGCTAAAAATCCTGGGCATGTAAAATAATTGGTGAAACCTACATGATAATCGGGGAACATTAAACAAAAGCTTATTTAGTAAATATAAGCAATCAATCAAATTATGCATTAATTTATATAGAGGTGATTGTGTTGAGATTATTTGCCTAATTTTCAGTAAAATAAAATTGAATGTATTAAGTAGTACAGTATGATTAAAACCTTGAACAGAATAAATTCCAAACTTTTTCATATATAATTACTTTAGAAACTTACGCTGAATATTTTCAATTAAGTTAATATCTATTTGATAATAAGGTTCCCATAGCGCAGCATATCCAAGTTTACTGCGAACTAAAGTGAAGTATAATAAACATGCACATTGTAAATTAAAAAAATGTTTACATGATCGTTTTACAAAACCTAAAGACTTGTATGTTTATTTTACAATTGCGTTAAGGTGATGAAAAGAAAGGGTTGAATAAAATGTTTAAATCTAAATCTTTGTGTGTTTTTTTTATAAAACTTTGCAATTGATTGAGTAATGAAAAAAGATATTTGTATTTTGCGTCTGAACATAACTGTTATGCATTTTTGGACATTAAGATTAAGTTGGTTGCAGTTACATCAATTATATAAATTACTCAATAAAATTTGAAGTTTAACCCTTTAGTGCTCAAAGTTGGATCTTACAAAAAAATCAAGATTTAATTATATGTTTGTATTATTATAACCAAAGGTAACCGAAAAAATAATTTTAAAATTTACTTGTTGTTTAATTTTTGGTTTTAGATTCTTTTAAAACCAGGTACTTGTACAAAGTACCGTCAGGAAGTAAAAATGATAAATAATGTAAGCGTTGACAAAAGCAATGTTTTTGACAACCAGTGGGCATTTTATGTGCATACTGAAACAATCTCTCTGCGTTCTTTGCACTTCTTCTGAACCATAAGTGTTTCAAGCAAAGTTTGTAATTTTTTTTTTATATATACAGGGTGAGTTGGGAGAAACAGGCCAAACTCCAGGAATACACTTGAAAATAATGTAAAAAAACTTAAATGTTGTTATCCAATTTTTATTTGTTTTTAAGTTAGAGCGTAATTAAAATAAATAACATTTCTACATTAACGATTTCATAAAAACCATAGCTTTCTTATAAAAATACCGTAATTTATTTCTAAACATTTTTTGCTTTGTCTACAAGGGCAACAAGTGCTCTCCTCATTGAGTTATGTCTTTGTTTAAGATCGGCTGCAATATTTCTAATGAGCTGAATTAGTGCATCTCGAGTGTCCACTTTTACATTGTACACTTCATCTTTGAATCAGCCAATAGTTTAGTGTTAAGAAGTTTAGAGATATTGGAGACCAACTAATAGGACCAGCGCAACCAATCCAATGCCCTGGAAACCTTTTTTGACATACTAGATAAACATTTTTTATTTCGCTATAACTTGAAAACAAATGAAAATTGGATAACCACATTTAAGTTTTTTTACATTATTTTCACGTGTACAATACACTCCTGGAGTTTAGTCCGTTTCTCCCAACTCACCCTGTATACTTTAAACCAAGAATTAAACCCACTTTGGTCACCAATACACCAAAGCTTGTACCCACGTTTGACAGGCTTCTGTGGTTATATTGTTTTACAGAACTTTTTTCTGTCTTTGAATTAAATCACAGTTTTATTAATGTTCATGCTTCTAGTTGAGTTGTCCAAAGTATTCGATATTCTTACTTTGTAGAACTTATTCTGGTTGGTTTTGAGAATTTTACAATCATCATTACAATGCAGATACTGTAAGATTTCTTCAAATTTATTTCTTGACATACAAGTTGTAGCCAATGGTATTCCTAAGTCAGAACTAGAATTCCAAAATTGAATGAAAAATTTGATGCCAATGAAAGATATCAATTTTTTTTTGTCTACTTAAAGTTTTATTTTGTTGAGTAACATATAAATTACTTTAATAAATAATATCATCTAATTGCCCAACAATTTTAGATAAATATTAGTAGTTGTTTTACAATTCTCAAATATTTTGTCAATTGGACCCATATGCTGATTGTATTTAGGTATTTCAATAGATTATTTTTATTTTTTTTATTGAGCAAATTAATTATTATTATTATTATTATTGTATTTATTGCGTCATTTTTGTGTTGAATCACATTTGTTACAGTGCAGGTTTGAACATCAAAATTGCGTTGTAGAGATTTTTAGTTTTTGGTACTTGTTGTTTATTGTCTAAGGCTGTACTAGTATATTCAGTAAAATAACTTAAGTTAGTTTTTAGTGAAAGATTGTATAAGATGCATAAAGATTGGGTAAAAATAAAACCACAATCTTTTATAATTTATTAAGCTAGAGATATTATCAACATCACAAGTTAGCTTAGATTTTACTAGTTTTATTGATTCTAAAATAACTTCTTTAGTGAAAGCAGAAGTTTTAAATTTTTAAATTATTTACTACTTCTTAAAGATCTTTAATTTTGTTATCAACCAGATATTTCAGAGAATTAGAAACGCGAAATTTTTTTTTCTTATTATTTTATAATATACAAAAATTGTTTTAGATTTTTTATTATTCAATATTGAATTTGTTTGATGTAGTTATTAAATAATTTTTAAATTAATGATTTAATTTGAGAACGTGGTTTTTTAAATTTATTAAAGGTGCCTTCATTTCTATTTCTTTTATAAAGTTTAAAACAATTGGATTTTTGTTTTATTTGAGAAATAATTTCTTTATTGAACCAAGGAGAGTATAAAGATTTTTTAGGTATAACAACGGGCAAAGTCAAGTATATTATATAATATAGTGTAAAAGTTCTCACAAGCAACATTAACATCATCGTAATGATTTAAAAATAACCAGTCTACTTAAATGATTAAATCATATAATAAAAAATAATCTGCTTTTCTGATGTAATAATATTTACTATTACTGTTTATAGAAAATGAATAATTATGACAGTGTAAAATATTAGAAATTGTGATCAATAGAGGTGGATAACCGTCAATTTTTACTAATGGAGATGATATGACCATGTATGAGTCAAGTGTACAAAATAAAAATTTGTTTTTGCTTAAACCAATAAAAATGCTTTCATAATTGCACTTTTAAGAAAAAATTATAACAAACTTTTTTTTCAAATTTGTCTAAAAATAAGTTTTTACAAGTTTTTTTTGTAAAGCACGTTTTTATCTGTATTTAAAAAAAAGAAAATACCTATCATCTTTTTTTTAAGAAACACTGTTACTTAAAGTTTTGTAAAATTTTCAAAATTTACAAAAAGAAAATGTTGGCTGTGAAAACTTATTTTTTAGACAATTTTGAAGAAGAAAAAAACTAATAATTTTTTTGCAAAAATGCTATCCTAAGAAGTTACAAAAGATAAAAAATGTAAATTTAAAATTTAAGTTTTTTTGCTATTTTTAAGTAGTTCTGTGGATACATTGTAAGATATCTTGAAGCGTAGCTTACAGCACTTTTTGAAATTTTCATATATCAATATTTTAAAAAAAATACCCGTCATTTTTTTTTAAGAAAAACTGTCTTTTAAAGTTCTGCAAAATTTTTAAAATTTAAAAAAAAATGGCTATGAAAACTTATTTTTTGGATCATTTTGAGAAAAAAAAGTTTTTTATAATTTTTTCGTAAAAATGCTATTTTGAGAAGTTACAAACAATCAAAAAATGTAAAGAAAATCAAAAACCTTGATTTTTTTAAACTTTGATAGCTTATTACTCGGAAATGGCTCACTAAAAAAACCTGATAATATTCACATAATCAGGATTTATGTAGAGAAGGGCGTTTTCAGTCATTTGAGCAACAACAAATTTTTATTCCGTACACTTGACTCATGCATGGCCATATAATTCAACAATACAGTTTAAGTTAGAAAGTACAAATACACGACCCATGATATTAGTAACAGAATTAAACTGCTTGAAATTTAAAAAAAAAACTTAAAAATTGCTCAACATGTATGACTGGTAATCAAAATTAATATTATTTGAGTAGTTTCAGAATTCTGGAATATTAAAATCGCTTAACATAATCACCTTACTTTCATAAATCATTTTAAATTGTTCAAAAATATTAAATAATGTTGCGTAGTTGTCTACACCAAACCTAAGAAGAATTTTTAAAGAAAAAATATCAATTAAATGACCTGCCATGGTATATTTGAGTGTAATTAAAACATTTTCACATTTTGATAATGTGCGATCAGAGTGATATACGCAGTTATTATCACAATTTATGATTTCTGAATTGCAGTTAAAAATGTTTTAGTAAGGAAACATTCTTGCATCCTTTTCTGTAAAATGTTTATTATTATAAAATTACTGGTTGCATAAACAAACAATCTGTAATAAATGTGACCACTGCGAAAATTGTAGTAATAGTAAACCATAGAATAATGAAGGTTTAACAAATCAAAGTTTAAAGTTGATGCATAAAAAGGAACGGCTGTTCTATATTGCAGAAACTTGGACTATATAGCACAATAGACAGATAAAAGTTTAAAAAAATGTCAAAAATGTAGTAAATAACCGTCAAAGCATTCATATACCAAATAAACTTAACATGCACCCCTTTAGAAATTTCTTCTAAATTTATTATTTTTACAAATATTTGCTTTTGCAAGTTTACAAGTATGTAGTTATTTTATCTTATAAGATTGAAATATGAAAAACAAATATAATGAAAAAAATCAATGTGCTTCATTTTCAGCCAAATGACACTGTTTAAGTCATCGGTATCAAACTCATGATCGTTTTAGTCGTTTTCTTCCCAGCCATAATCAGTTATATATATCTTGGATGAAACAAAACAAAAAGATGACCGTGTATTCAACTGTTTGCACTAACATTTGCTCAACTGTGCAAAGCGGCAGTGCTGATCCGTCAATATTGTTTTTTGGCAAACAGAATACATCGTCGTTTTTTTAATTTATTTTAAACAAAGCTCTAGTTGCAACTTCCTATTACATTTACAAGAATATTATTAGTATTATTATGATTATTACTGTAAATAATTT
Organism: Tachinus rufipes; assembly: GCA_963932245.1. Lineage (NCBI taxonomy): Eukaryota > Metazoa > Arthropoda > Insecta > Coleoptera > Staphylinidae > Tachinus > Tachinus rufipes. The sequence goes on from OZ010744.1 coordinate 76,359,656, forward strand.
GTATTTAACCATTCTCAAACTATTAACTCAAAACGTGCCGGATCACCATTGAATTGAAACCAGTTTTTATGTTTAAAGTAACGAGGCTTGTCCGCTAGAAAATTTTCTAAATTATTTAAAAAAAATGAAATAAAACAGCGTTTAATCTTGGAGGTAAAAAGAAAAAACCACAAATAGTATTATGTATTATACCAATCTAAACTTTAACACTAAATTTATTTAAAAAAAAACATGTTGGTGTTTTGTGTGGATTTTCATGTGACCAAACATAACAATTTTATTGTTGATTCTTTTAAAAGCCATTAAAAAGAAATTATTTTTTCAAATATTTAGGATGCAAATCTTAAATAGATTGCAAATTTTTCTATCTTTAAATCCTCAAAAGTTTAATGGATTAAGATCTGGCAATCTTGGAGGCCAGTCCATTGATTCTGCACGATTAATTCAACGCTACGCATAACTTGTATTTAATTGTTCTCAAACTATTAATCTAAAATGTGCCAAAGCACTATCAAGTTAAAATCAGTTTTTATTTTCAAATTAAGTAAGCACGTCTGCTAGTAAATGTTCCAAGTTATTTGTAAGAAATTCATAAAATAAAACCGCGTTTAACCTTGGAGGCAAAAAGAAAAAATTACGTATAATATTATGTATTATACATTAACACTAAATTCATTTTAAAGAAAACGTGTGTTTTATGCGGATTTTTATGTGATCAAACATAACGATTATAGTAACTAACAATTTGAGCTTTTGTGAATGTGGCTTTGTCCGTCTACAGAATTGCATGCAAAAAATATGGATTAGTTTCAAATTTTTTAAAAAATCATTACTATTTTTTTTTATCTTTAGAATGCAAATCTTAAATAAGTTGCAAATAGTAAGCTTTTCTTTTTTTGTATGTAATGTACATATTACCTTAGATTTTAATACTTGCAAATGTTAAGCTGCCCTTTGATAGCTGCGGATAGGATTACGTAAATTAAATAAACAATTCTTATTTTTGTATGGCTCAGTATTCCAATTCTAACCTAACTCACAAAAACGTCGGTGCACTAATGAATACTTGGGAGCCTCCTATTTAAAAAACGTCTTTTGTTCTCAAGCACAGAAGCTGCAGCATTGGCTTTGCAAAAACCATACATTAAATAAATGTTTTCATACTCTTTATTAGTAAACTTTTTTTGGCATAGTACAATACACGTGTAAAACCATGTAACAGATGTTTTACTAATTTATTTTTGCACTGCTTACTTTAATAGTTAAATTAAAAAAAAAAAGTTCTTTGTTAGAAAACATTTAGAGATACATGTAATACATATAAGCACTTTATTTATTTATTTTATAAGTTGAATGCACTGTTTTCCAAAATCAATCTTAACCACTCTGTATAATATGCTATCAGATGAGATTTGAATTAATTTGATCTTATAGGAGGCAACCGTAGCAAAATGGTCTAGTGCGAGAACTGTTGTGCAGGCAGCCCGGGTTTGATTCCCGGCAGCGGCAATATCTAATTTGTCGAATATATTTTCGAAAAATTTGCGGTCGTCTCCTTTGCAAGGCAACGGCAAACCCGCAAAGTATTTGCCTTGTAAACCCTTCTAGGGGTGTGGTTCGGATTCCACTTTAAACTGTAGGTTCCGTATGTTTGTGTGAAACTATTATCGCACACAGCAAGTATGGCACTATAAGAAGAAGAAGATCTTATAATTTGTCTATATGCAAAAACTGGAATTTATAGGTTCAAATTTACAATTAAATACTTTAAACTAGTTATTAAATTGTTACTTAAATAAAACTAAATAAATTTTATTGTTAATAATAACCAGCATAGCAAGTTTTAATAAATGCATTTTAAATACAAAATAGTCCTACGTTGTATGTTTTCAACCTCGTGAGTAACTTTATATAAAATAATACATGGTTACATAATTAATATATTTTATATTCTTCCAATTTTGTAATACAATCAAAATAAACAAAATAAGTAAAGTGAATAGATCAAGTCACACGATAAATTATTTGAGGATTTCTTAAGCAATTTATGATTTCAGTAAAAATCAATTTCTTTTTGCCTAATTTTTCTATTTATATTAAGGAGTACTGTCGGCTTCCACAAACTAAACTGGGTGAAGTTATTACTGTAAATAATAAAAAACTTAAATGTACTGTATATCTAAAAACTAATACATACACAATTTATAATATATTAATTATTATAAATTATTAAAAGTAAAAGTACCGTTCAAAAAATTATAAGTGGTGGTTGAATTTTTTTAATCAAGTAAACAACATTTTCACAACAACTTGAAATGTGATATCATTTTAAACACGGTGTAACGTAATAATTATATAAATTTCAACAATTGCTGAAACATTAATTTTATTTTATTATTAACATCATTTTATACAAGCTCGTTATATTAAGAAATAATTTTGAAATATATTTCTTAACACATCAGTCAAACATCAAAATATTATTATTATTAACAACTACGTATATATATTATAAATTAAGTATAAATTACAACCTGTATAATAATACTTTTATAATATGTTATTAGGTAAATATTAATTGAAGTAAAAACAGGAAACTATTTATTTAATCAACAACAATTAAAATCAAATTGTAACCATTTGCACAGGAAACGGATTGCTGTGATAATTTCTTTAGCAGTAAAGAAACATCCTCGCATTCAACATGATTCTACGAAATCGTAGCAATTACCCGAAAAAATTGCATACACATATATAAATTTTGAAACAACCCATGGCCACTTCAGCATTTGTTAATGTAATCACAGATTATAAGACAATTTCATAGCCATGACCGATCATTCTCATTTTTATAAATTTCTAATAATTACACGCGAATTGTAGTTGTTAAATTCATGCATTTTTTTTTTGTTGGTAATATTTCATCAATTTTATGTAATATTTGTAACAATGTAATCTTTGTTTTTATTGTGTATTTTAATATTTAGGTTAAAGCAAAAACACGTGTTACTAAATATTTAGTGAATTCAGGCATCGTTCTAAATATCTAATTAGCATAATAAAATTACAGACTAGTTGTAAGCTTATTTACTACCGCATTAATTAAATGAATCAATATAAAAATATACTATAATTTAAAGTAATTATTGTTAATATAATTGTTGGTTTTGCTACAATGCAGCTTTCTAATACGACATTGATAATTCTTTAAGATGCATATTAAATATTTCATCAAATCTTATTAGGTTAAAAATCACCTTTGGCGAAAAATAAATCTAATTTTAGAAAATTACTTATAATATTATTTTATCAACGTCGTATTTAACTAGTATATTGAACTGCTTAAAACAAAACAATGCTGTCAAAGCCCTAACAAATAAAATATTGCCTTTTAGAATTATTATTTTAAAAGAAGTATACATAATATATGTACATTATTGAAAAAAATAATACTATCTAATTTAAAAATTTAGTTTTTTTTGGAAAGATAAGCTTGTAATAACGTGTACAATATTTTAAAATAGTTTTTAAATTAAATAAGATCGCAAAAAACATTTGGCTGTGTAGCTTGTCTATATGTAACGTATGTTCTATGCGTTTACAACGTTACAAACGCATTTTGTTTTTATATTGCAATTGTTATACGTGCGTGAACATAACGTAGTTTTATAAAAAAACAAAAGATATAAATATATATAAATAATATTCTAAGAACCTTTTCCAGAATTTTTAATGATTGACAGTGTTTTATGTGTATGTTAATAACAACATAAAAAATCATTTAAATTTCAATGATTAAAACTACGCACAAGACTTAAGAAGTTTGTGAAGACTGACCTTAAACAGTTGCGGATTATAAGTTTTAAACTCAGTTTCTTTTAACAATGTTTATGGAGATACAAGGTTTCTCAAAATTGACGCCCGTGCTTTTAGGATTTGACTCGAAGGATAAAAGAAATTGAAAATTAAGAGTAGAAAATTTGCCATTTGTCTCTCGTTATAGAATTATTGATAAAAATGTTAATAATAACTTTTTCTACGACCACGGATAATTTAAATTCTCGCATAAATCAGGCAGGACGTCAACCTACACTAAGCGTCTATCAAGAAAAGCAAATTCTTGAATTTGTTGATTTGAAACCAAGCACAAGCGTTCGAATTGTATAGTCTCAAAACACACTATGCACAGATTATTGAAGAGAAATGGTTTGCATCTATTTAAGCCTCAAAAAGTTCAAGTTTGGATGATAGAGAGCTTTGAGTCAATTTCTGTAGATAGTTGTTGCATAACAATAATCCATATTTTATTGAAAAGATTTTGTGGAGTAATAAGTCCACATTTACTGAAAAAGGTATTATAAATACTCATAATCTGCATCAATGAATGACAAAGACAATGGTCAATTAACATTTAGGCTGGGTTATATAATGTAATTGGTTTAACCACAGCCAACATCATTTTTGTGTATATTCAATTGCATATTATACCAGCCAAACTATTTGTGTCTAGCTGTACAAGTAAGAAATACCTTGAATAGAAAATTACCAGGAAAGTAAATTGGAAGAGGTAGGCCAATACTAAATCTCCTAGATCCATAAATCTGAATCTGTTAGATTACTTTTTCTAGTGCTATTTGAAAGAACAAATTTACTGTAAACCTGTTCTTAACCAATAATATGCTACAGAGAGTTTGTGCTTCTATGATAAATTGTGTAAATGTTTTTCTTGAAGTAGGAGGCAACCATTTGAACACATTATTTAGTGTAAACAGATGTAGACAATGTCTTGTTTTTGTTTTAATAATATTAGTTTTTATTAAAGTTTAAAGTTAAAATGTAAATTTTTTGTTTTTATCAAACTGCGTTCAAAACGACTTGTCACTTGCAAGCGCCGAGTCATCAATCGGAAATAAGCAATAATATATATTTGCCAATTAAACGCTAGTGTCTAATAAGTTGCTTTGTCAGCAAAGAAGCGTACTTAAATGTATAACAAGTAAAATGACAAGCGCTGGCAGCAAACGATAGCTCATCGGCGGCGTTCAGTTTGCATAATCGACAGTGATGAGTCGTTCTGAACGCCAATAACTCTCTTAATTTTCAATTTGTTTTTTGTTTCTTGAGTCAAATTCCAAAAGCACGGGCGTCAATTTTGAGACACCGTGTATACATATATATATATATATATATATATATATATGTTATTTTTTAAACTTTCGCGGATATAATTATTTTTATTTAAATTTATTTTCGGATTATCCCGCGTTTTCTTTTTGAGTTGGACTCGACGTTTCGGCTGAATCTCATCAGCCATCATCATGAGATATTTATTATTAATATTTATTAATATACTATTACATCAATATGACATTGATATATAAACTAATTTTGTTGTCAAAGCTAACTTTCAAGAAACTTTATTGTGTGTAAAGTTTCTTTGTTTGACTTCTGGTAGTTGGTCTATTAATTGATCCTTCTACAGTCAAAACTTGTAAAGGAACTGGTTGTGATTTGGATGCTGTAATTAAATTAGTTGTTGTTGGTAAAGAAGCTGTTAGTGGTTTTTTTAAATTTAATTTAGTTGTTGCCAATGCTGTTTTCCAAGTAGATGGTAAACGTAAAGCATCATCTCTCTTATTGAGATTGTCTGGTCTTTTTTCAATTTCGATGGCTTCTCTAGTTATTCTAGTATGAAAATGATTAATTTTTGCTAAAATTTTAGTTCCTTCAAAGTTAATTTTGTGATGACTTGAATTTACATGTTCCGTTAAAGATGAAGTAGATTCATTTTTTTGAACTGCTCGAATATGTTCTTCTTTTCTTGTGCTAATTTTGCGGTTAGTTTGTCCAATATAAGATCTCGTACAATCTGCACATGGAATTTCGTACACGCCTTGACTTTCTAAAGGGATAATATCTTTTGGGCTTTTTAAAACTTGACTTATTTTTAAATTTGTATTGAAAACTGTTTTTATGTCGTATCTTTTTAAAACTTTAGAAATTTTGTTTGTGGTACCTTTGACAAATGGTAAAAAAGCGTATTTTTGTGTTTCATCTTTTTCTTTGTCGTTGTTTGTAATTTTATTGTTTAATAACAGTTTTAATGATGCTTTATTGAAACCATTTTGTAAGAGGGCGTTTTCTAACGTTTCAATTTCTTCTTTTATGTGATTTTGATCAATAAATTCAGTAACAAAATCTTTATTACATAGAGCTTTAACATTATGTGATCAAAATCACATAAAAGAAGAAATTGAAACGTTAGAAAACGCCCTCTTACAAAATGGTTTCAATAAAGCATCATTAAAACTGTTATTAAACAATAAAATTACAAACAACGACAAAGAAAAAGATGAAACACAAAAATACGCTTTTTTACCATTTGTCAAAGGTACCACAAACAAAATTTCTAAAGTTTTAAAAAGATACGACATAAAAACAGTTTTCAATACAAATTTAAAAATAAGTCAAGTTTTAAAAAGCCCAAAAGATATTATCCCTTTAGAAAGTCAAGGCGTGTACGAAATTCCATGTGCAGATTGTACGAGATCTTATATTGGACAAACTAACCGCAAAATTAGCACAAGAAAAGAAGAACATATTCGAGCAGTTCAAAAAAATGAATCTACTTCATCTTTAACGGAACATGTAAATTCAAGTCATCACAAAATTAACTTTGAAGGAACTAAAATTTTAGCAAAAATTAATCATTTTCATACTAGAATAACTAGAGAAGCCATCGAAATTGAAAAAAGACCAGACAATCTCAATAAGAGAGATGATGCTTTACGTTTACCATCTACTTGGAAAACAGCATTGGCAACAACTAAATTAAATTTAAAAAAACCACTAACAGCTTCTTTACCAACAACAACTAATTTAATTACAGCATCCAAATCACAACCAGTTCCTTTACAAGTTTTGACTGTAGAAGGATCAATTAATAGACCAACTACCAGAAGTCAAACAAAGAAACTTTACACACAATAAAGTTTCTTGAAAGTTAGCTTTGACAACAAAATTAGTTTATATATCAATGTCATATTGATGTAATAGTATATTAATAAATATTAATAATAAATATCTCATGATGATGGCTGATGAGATTCAGCCGAAACGTCGAGTCCAACTCAAAAAGAAAACGCGGGATAATCCGAAAATAAATTTAAATAAAAATATATATATATATATATATATATACAGGGTGTCCGGAAAATACGTGTACAACGTTTGACGACTGACTCCTGACGTCAAAATAGGTCGATCTAAGCCGATTTAGTTATATCCAAAATTGTCTCATTTAGCCGGTAGAGGGCGTCAAAAAAAAGACAATTTTGGATATAACTAAGTCGGCTTAGATCGACCTATTTTGACGTCAGGAGTCTGTCGTCAAACGTTGTACACGTATTTTCCGGACACCCTGTATATATATATATACAGGGTAAGTCGGGAAGAACTTCAGGAGTGTATTCTACACGTGAAAATAATGTTAAAAATCTCAAATGTAGTTATCCAATTTTTATTTGTTTTCAAGTTATAGCATAATTATTTTTTTTTATCTAGTATGCCATGTTCGACGTTCATTTGATAGCTTTTTTGTTCTAATAATATGTCAGTGTGACGGTAATTTAACGTTTATTTTGTTTGTACAATTAAAGTGTTACAAAATGCTACACACGTATTCAAATTTAAAATATGGTTTTTGTAATGAGTATTGTGTAGCATTATTTTACCAGTCGCATAAGGGTTGAAGAAGTTCATTGATGTAAATCAAAATGATTAAAAAACTGTGATATTTTTGTATGTACGAGATGTGGCTATTAAATAATAAGATTAATGCTGTAAACATTTTATTTTAAATTTCATTTAATACACACCTTTCCTCTATCCTTACATTGCTTAAAGCAAATTGTCAATTGTTTGAAACAGTGCTGAAAGTTTTTTTCTGAATGCTCTATGATCAATACATAAAAAAAAACAATTACCACCGTTTTGAATTTTAATTTGCTGTTTTGAGCTTTCTTACCAATTGTGCACACACTTTTTGCATATAAAAATTATTATGTAAAATTTGCCTTCTTTGTCAGTTCTTAGTTTTAACAATTACACAAATAGTTAACCAAAGGTCAGATCGGGTCAGATTACCAAATTTTTCAATACTTTTATTTGTGTTTGACGTGAGAAGCGATTCGGTTGGCCATCTTGTAAACTACTTAAAAACCCGCGCAAGTTACAAACATTCATTGCCATAAACTTCTATTAATTAAGTTTTTCCATGTTTTATAATATAAAACGACAATTTAGTGTTTTATTAAAGCACTTATCATGTTTTTGGCAAAATAATGTTATTTTTCCAGTGATTACTTGAGATGATATGCGGTTTAAGATGCTGGTGAACAGACAATAAATTCTTTATTAGACCACAAATATTAGTCAAATTAATTTTTACACTATAAATTAAGATGTTTGGTTGATTAAATTAGTTTGTATAACTTAACTTATTAACATAACCTATATTAGACTTTGTAAGCAGTTTTTTGAGTAGATTTGTTCTACTTGCTCTAATATTTATGGTATACTTAACTTAACTTAATTTTTTGTTGACTTGTTCGAAACTAGCCTCTGACAGCAGATCCAAATGATAGGCAGTTTTACGTGATGAATAAATAAAAAAACAAAACAAGCCGTCATAATATAATATAAATTAATATTGCGTTTTATACCTGCCGTCAGGTCGGGATTAGTAGTTATTGTTATTAAGTGGTTAGGAAATAAGTTTTATAAAAGAAGTAATATAATCCTAAAGCAGCAAGTTTAGATACGCAAAATTGCTCACCAGTTTTAAAAAAACTAAATTTAGCTTCCCTGCGTTTATAATCTATGGTAATAAGGTATTTTGGACCCGAGAATTTTGGTTTGCTAATCAACCAACGAGGTTATGCCAACCGAGTAGATGCCAATGTAACCAACTTTTTTTTACAAGCCAACAGCATTGGATTTAAGAGCAAGTAAGACTATGGCACTCCCTAGAGGCAAAAAATTGCTCTTAAAAGCGGATGAACTTGATCCTAAGTGAACGACATAGAGATGCAGAATGCAACAAAAAACTACTACATTATAGATTTTTATGAACATTTATAGTAAAATCAACATGACAATTAGCAGAGGTGAAAAAAACCGGGGTTGTTATCCAGCAAAACCAATATGAAAGTAGAGAACACTCAAACAAAAAAAAACGAAATGCAAAAAGATTACAAAAAATCATAAAAAACACAAAACGTAAAAAAATGAATAGACTAAACATAGACATTATGGGTATAAAAGATGTACAGTGGCCCGGCACAGAAGAAATGCCAGTAAGCAACAAATACAAGTATTATTCAAGAATAACAGATACAGGATAGCTTTTATAATAAGTAAAAAAAAAAGATCAGTCATTCAAGTAGTGCAATTCACGGAAACAATAATCTTACTAAAACTTAAACCACCCACTCGCAATATAATCTAAAAAAAAATTTACGCACCAACAGCGGACAAAAAAAAGCATTTTACCAATCACTAGAAGAGAAATGTTACAATAATATTAGGAAATTTTAATGGTAATAACTAACACATTATTTAAACTACCCAAAAAAAGTTATTTACATAAACAACATTTGAATACACACTAGAACACAGCATCAGAAACCAAATTGATTTTATGTTAATAAATAATAAAAAAATAAAAAATGTATGCATTTTCACGGATGTTTTACATTGCCACAGTAAATCTACAACTTGTTTAAAAAGATTTGATAGAACCAACAGCTTATTAAGTAATTTCCGTGGATAATTAGTCAGGAATTAAACCCCGTACTGCTTACATGGTATGCCAAAGCTTTACCATTAAGCTATCACTCCTAAATATCTACAAAAATATACCCTGATATAAATATCATAATCCGTTGTAGCAAACTTTAGACTAAGAAGAAAAAAGATCTAACATAACACAACAACAACATCAATGAAATGACATATACCATAACATAAAAGCAATACCCAAAAAAAAAAGAATATAATGTAGATGTTGTTAAGAAATAAATAATATAAGTTTGCTGATTCCTAGGCAAGAGAAATTATAACGCAAAAGACAAAAACAGAAATGAAGGAAAAAACGAAAAAAGAAAAAGACGATAATAACGTAAAAAACATCAACAAAATCATCAAAACAGAAATAAACAAAACTAAAGAAGAACACATGAAACAACAGTGTTGAGAAATAGAAGAACATGCAAGGATTTATAATATGTTCAATATGCACAAAAAAATAAAACAAGACACAAGAATAGAAGTAAAAAAACATAAGAAAATATTATGGAAAAGCTTAAGTACTCCCTAAAAAACTCCAAAAACAATTAAACAGTAGCACCAGATCAAATACCGGTGGATCTACTAAAGCTAACAAAAAAACAAGATCTAAAAACGCTGACCAATTTATGACACAGGAACCATACCGCATAAATGGCTTCGGTCAATATTCATTGTTATTTCAAAAAAACAACATGCTAGTAATCTCAAAACACCTAACACTAATCATAAAAATATTCCTCAGAAAGATTTATAATAGAATTAAAAAAAACACGTTTTTGCAGCTTATGGTTCAAAATTGTCGAGATTTAAACTTTAAATTGCATATGTTTATTCCATACTGAAAGATAAAAAAACAGATAATAAAACTATAAAGATAATACAAACACTATACTGGAATCAGAAAGCTTATTCAATAATAATTAAAGAACAAACTTCAAAAGAAATAAATATCTGCAAAAAAGTCAGGCAAAGATTCTTCCTGTCACCTACACTGTTTAATTTATATTCAGAAAAAAAATTTAGAGCCAATACATCAACCGAATTAATAATCAATGAAAAAATCATAAACAATATCAGATATGGATACTGTAATTAAGACAACAAATCAGACAAACCTACAAACAATCATGAAACACATAAACAACTTCAGAAATTTGTAATTACAATCAATCTTAAAAAACTAAATATATAGTAATAACCAACAATCAAATCAAAACACAATAAGTATCAACAACCAAACCATTGACCAAGTGGCAACATACCAATACTAAGACACAATAATAAATAAGAGAAATGACCAAAGTTTTTAAATTAAAAAAAATTGCAAGAACAGCGTTTATAAAAATGAAACTAATACTGTCAACCAAAAAGACTTAAAAATAATACTACGCACCGTGAAAAGAAAAAACCTGGGCTTACATAAATAAAAACAATTACTATGTTTTTAGTAGTTGTAGAGTTTCAAATAAAGCAAAGTGTTTTAAAAACGCATGTACAATGTTTGAATACGTTAAGGTATTATCATCTACTAACGCTTGTATACGTTAAGGTATTATTATCTACTAGCGCTTGTAGGCACACAAAATTATTATAGATACAATTTATTTTACATAAAATATAATATTATTAATAATAATCTTATTTTAGTAATACTATACTAATAGTGTAGTTACCTTAACGTCGTTAATGACACCGCTTACATGTAATACTAAAGTTTTAATTGATGTAAGTAAATAAATGTAAGATTATTATAGATCAAATTTATTTTACATAAAATGTAATGTTAATATTAAACTTATTGTTCTAATACCAAGCGTAGCACCCTTAGGATTATTAATACACTGATTATATGAAATACAAAAGTTATAATTGTTGAATTTGCCAAATGTAACAAATTTATACTATCTATTTTCATTAAAGTTTGTAAAGATTAGCGCTATATTTTAAAAGAAATAGTACAAACAGATTTAATTTATAATAATTAATGTTTGTAATAATTATAGTAATAACGCGTACAGTAACGTAGTTAATAAATTTTGTTTATTTTATATCTACTTGTAATTTGTATATATACAAATTTCCAAAGTACGCAAGACATAAGCATGAGTAAGCGTTATAAACTAATATGCACTTGTTATATATATTCCGTATCTAAGATGTTATAAACAAATAAAAGGCTAGTAAAATATAAAATTACTTATAAGTAGATTTATATTTTAAATTAACTTTCAAATATTATCTCAATTAAAAACCAACATTGGTTTTATTATAGTGTAGTATACAAAATTATGATAACAATAACAGCCCAATTAAATAAAGTAAAAGTGATATCTACAAACAGCTTGCAGCAGAAGAAGTAAGTATTGGCTAGATAATTCAACTGAATGCAACTTAATTAGATTAATCTCCGACCTTCACATAGAGGAAACATTTACCACATTTTAATATTAAATGCTCTGATTTCTCTCATTTGAACAGATTGACAATGACTACTATATTTGCCATAATAATCCATATATAATAATCATCCCACGGTTGTCAACATGTTCATGCTGCAAACTATCTGATTTAAATTTCTATTAAAAAAAATAATGACACATGGAGAATGCTAGAGCGGTGAAATAAACCCACAAAACAAGATAAATAACTAAAAATATAAAGAAATATGAATTGAAATTTGATAGCCAGCTACAGATGATCAGCACGTACCTTTTTAGACCATCACAGCGATAAAATTTACCTTTTATTACAAAAATAAAAACTATTATTACTATTAAGTTAAAAAATAATTTAAAAAAAAATCTGATTTTTTTAATCAATTTATTGAATGCCAGAATAAAACTCAGTTTTTAACATTGTAAAAGATTTTAAAACATTTTTAATGACAATCCACTAAAAAATGATTTAGAGAAACTTGTTTAGATTTTGAATATTTTTTAAAGCAACAAACTACAAATATTTAAAATTGAATAATACATTTTCAATCAACCAGAACAGATTTTGTAAAAATCGACTACTGTTCGACTAAATGTAACGGTTGATGGTTTGGATCTTTATTGTTTACTGTAGTTATACAAATAATTTTTAGATGCTGATGAACAGAATTCAAATTATTTACAATTATTTGTTTTGAATCATTTTAGAAGTTGTTGTCAATCGATGTTTTTACTAATAGTTAAGTTAATTAAATGGCTCAGTTATAGAGCATTAGCGTAGCACGCTAACAGTCCGGGGTTTGATTCCCAAATATAACTAAAATAATAACTTGCTCTTTATCCATCGGGGTGATTTGGAAATCATCTAATAAGCCGTTGTTCCCATCAACCCCCTTCAAACAAGACTTCTGGGGCGATGTTAAATAGCTGTAAAACGCGCAATAAAAGTGTGTGTGTTGTTCAATGAAATTATTAATTTGTTATATTTCTACCATATACAAAAAATTAAACTATTAATTAATTTTATTCCGCAAGGCTTACCACAAAAGAAGATGCAGTGAATGCAAAGCAACCTGGCTTCTGTTTGATGATTTAAATTAATAGTTTTTATAATATTACAATTTATTTGTGTATATTTTAAACCTTACCAAAAAACTTTAAATTTTCCGTAAACATTTTTTTTTTATGTTACAAGATGAAAATTCCTTTTTTTAACGCGTAAAACCACACTCGCTAAAACTATCTCATTGAAGACTATATTTAAGCATTCTGTGAACCTTGAATATCTGTGGCTTATAAACCTTAGAAAATACTGAATTTAGAAATGTATTCCATGTGTCGATAGTACAGTTAAAAAAATCTTTCTTAAAAGTTTTAGTTCTACATCTCTGAACTGTTAGTGAATATTTGTTAAAATTGTTAGCAAACTTTGTACTACAAGTAAACATTTGTTTAGATAGCAATATGTATTTTTGAACAATGTCCGTAAAAGTATTTATAGAAAACGCAAAGATCTTCAACATTACGTCGTTGTTGTAAAGTATCTAAGTAGTTAGTCAGCAATGATCCAAATACCTCGTTTTTGCAAAGAATAACAAAAGTGTAGTTTTTGATGTTCTTCCCCATACTTAAAAATAATATTCAATACAAAAACAAATATAAGTTTTATATATATGCAAAAGCTGAACAGAAGTAGAACACTGTTTATATTTATTATGAAATCTTAGATTTCTAGAAAGAACAGAACCTTGAGAATTACTGGCATTTATAGTTAATAGGTCAGAGTTAAAACCATAGCTATAATTTTTCTATTGTCAAAAAAACTATTGATAAGATTTACAGATTTATGATCCAGACTTATACAAAAAAGCTTGTTGGTAAGATTAAGATGCCATACCCTATCAAATGCTTTTGAAACGTCTAGAGCTACTACAAGATTTTCTCCAAGTTTTTTATTTGTGAGTAATATAAGTTAAAAGGTTTGTTGTCCAACGTTTTGATCAAAATTCGTATTAAGTATCTGAAATGAAATTATTTTGTTCTAAGTATAATGTGAAAATAGTGTATAATTTTTTTTCATCTATACCTGATATGATTTCTCTTAAATAGTGCGATAAAGAAAGATCGGTAAAGGCAATGTCTTGCTATTTGTGCAAATTTTAGTTTGTTTTTTGTTTCTAAATTGTTTGTTTTTTAACTTTAAACTTTAAGAGTTCAAAATGCATGTGTTAAATGTTGGTAGTTTTACTCGATTTATTTAATATCCGTCTCAAAAAACTCTTCAGGCGGTTTAAAAGTTATGTCATTTTTATGAGCCTGTGGTGGTTCAATTTGATAAACTGTTCATTATTAAACACAAAATTCTTAAAAAAATGTTAATTTTCATCCTTATTATTATTATTAAGACATTTTAATATATATTACTTACAACTGCTACATTTTTTAAAAGAAGCTCTTTAAACACTGTGGTTGCTACTGCTCAATAAAGAACTCCGTGTTGTTGAAAGTAATGCTAGAAATTTGTTGTCAGCTTCTGACAAACATGTAGTTTAAATAAACAAAAAACATTAGTATTAGTTGAAACTTGAATCATATACCTATATCTTGGCGATACCAAATTACTGCCAACAAGTTAATGTTGCCAAGACGTACTTAAAAAAAAGTAGTGACACATAACGTTTTAAACTGCTTGGATTAACTCACATAAATGCAGGTATTTCAATCATTGTAGATGACCCAGATAACTTGTAGAGTTATATTTGCAAATCTGTATTGCACAATATTGTACATTTTAAACGTATTGTGTGTAAAGCACTGCCTGCGTGTTTTAAAAATATGTTACTAGTACATAAAAGCATTGCCAACCTAAAAACTTTAGTTTAGCATAATTTACTGCAAACAATCTGATGACTTTAAAAACTTGTTTGTTGTAGACAATTTTGTTCATTGTAAACTGTGAGAAATAAAAACGACAAAAATTTCTATCTGCACTAATACACTCTTATATTTTCTCAGAGATTGAGGTTATGGTATATAGCAGTACATATTTTTCTTGGACTTTTACATTGAGTAATTAAAATTAAAAATTAAAAATTCTAATCTTATTATTTAAGTTAAATATAAAACAAAAACACCATAATGTTTTAAAAGAATTTTATTTTTAGCATACAACGTCTTCTTCTTCTTAGAGTGCCGTCTGCCAAATGTTGACAACCATCATAAAAATTTTGACTTTATTTGTGGCTCTTCTAAATAATTCAGTAGATGTACAATTAAACCATTCTCTTAAGTTTTGTAGCCATGAGATTTGTCAACGTGCTATGCTGCGTTTGCCTTGAATTTTGCCTTGGATTATCAATCGTAAGAATTCATATTGTTGACTCCGCATCACATGGCTTAGATATTCTAATTTTCGGCATTTTATTGTGTCAACTAGGTGTTTCCATTCTCTTCAAAACTTTGGCATTAGTTATTTTGTCAGTCTACGGTATTCTAAGAATCGTCGTGGTTTCTATTCCATATAATAATGTTGACTCGATATATTTATTTTTGAGATTCTTACAACATAAGATTTTTTTCATTTTTATAAATGCATTGCGAGCTATTACAATTCTGCTTATTATCTCATCTGTGCTGTCACTTTGCAAGTTAACCCATGTTCCAAAGTACTTGTACCTTTCAACTTTTTCTACGATTTTATTTGCTACTATGAGTTGTTTGTTGTTATTGAGGTTTTTGGTAAAGATCATAAGTTTTGTTTTCTTTAGATTTATGGTTAGTCCGTATTGTTGTTGTTTCGTTGTAAGTTGTTTCTCGGATTATTATTTCAAAGTATAAATTAAAGAATAGAGGTGACAAATCGTAAACTTGTCTCACTCCTTTTTCTATATTTATGTGCTGTGATTTCTGACCTTCTATTTCTATAGTAGCATTTTAGTTATGATAAAAGTTTTGTGTTATTTGGATATCTTTCTTGTCTAGTTGTTTACTTCTTAGTAGTCTCATTAGGTGTTCATGGTGCACTTTGTTCATAGTCTATGTAGCAGGCGTAGACATTTCTGTAAGGACATTTAAACTGAAAAGTGCCTCTCTGCATCCTAGTCTATTTTGGAAACCAAATTGGCTATTACTTATTTATTTTTCTAATTTTTTATAGACACGCTTATGAATTATCTTTAGTAGTAATTTTATTGTATGAAACATTAGACTTATTGTACAGTGTTTTTTACATTTTTGGAGCGCACAGCAGGTTGGCGATGAATGTTGATTTCAACCATTCTGTTGGTATTATGCCTGTTATATAAATGTTATTTAGGAATTCGGTGAAGAGTGTATGCTCCTCTTCCTCTAGGAGTTTGAGTAATTTTATTGTTACTTTATCTAAGCCAGGTTCTTTCCCGTTTTTCATATTTTTAAGTATGTGCACAACTTCTTTGTTTGTTATTGGTAGACTGGTATCTTTATTTGCATTTGGTATGTCTTGCTGCATTCTAGGTCTTTCGTCTATATAGTTACTCCAGGTTTTGAGCTTGTTCTTGATGTTGATCATTATCTTACCGTTTGCGTCTTCTAGAACATTGCCTTGTAATTTTTTATGTAAACCAGCTATTTGCTTTATTTTCTTGTGGACGTTGAAGAAGTCATATTTTTCTTAGAGTTGTTCTATTTCTGTACACTGTTCTTTTAGCCATTGTTCCTTTGTTTTATTTATTTTGTTTTTTATTGTTTTTTGCATCTCTCTGTATTCAGTTTGGTTCTTAGATTTGAGGTGTCTTCTTTTATCCATAAAGTCTAATATCTCATCTGTCATCTATTCTTTCATTCTTATGTTTTTTTTATAATCTTTCATTTCTTATTTGAGTCCTTTGTTGTTTCTATTATTTTTGTGGTTTCTTTTATGTTGTGGTTTATTTCATATTTAATCGCTTCTCTTATTTTTTCATTACAACTACTTGTTTTGACTGATCAACTTTGACAGCCTTTAAGCAAACATATGAAAACATATGTAGTATAGTGGACAATTTTAAAAAAGCGGCATATTTAAAGTGATTACATAATCCCATTCATTTATAAACTTCCTGTATTAGAAACTCAAACGTCTTCTGAGTTACTTTTCATAAGGTCTTAGACAAGTCGTTTAATAAGGTTTTATTCTCATCAGTTTTACTAAAAAAATTATTTAAAAAATTATAGATAAAAGAACTTTTTTAAATAAATCAGTTTTAATATGTATATAATATTTTTTTTATAAAGTTTACCTATAACAAAATTATTAAAATTAATAATAATTAATAACTTCTTGTAACTCCAATAAATATCATTTTTATCATTATACATTCGCACAGTTTTTGAAACCCTCAAAAATGTTTTGCACCATAGTGCTCCTTAGAGAAAAGGCCGGCTCTGAGTCAAATCATTTAATAAAAACGCTTTTCTACTTAGTCGTTTTGATTACCTGCTTCTACTTGCACATCCAAATCCAGACACGCATGCATGCAGAATAAATTATTCCTAAACAAGTCAAATAATTATTGTGATTGCGCATTTTGTTGAACAGAAACAAGGAAGTCTAAAAACAGGAAATGCCAATACACTACTCCTCAAAAACGGATCTATTTACTCGATGTTAGAATCGCAGCCTCAAGTACCAGTTGAGTTTCCGTGCGGTTAAGTTAATGATGATATAACAAAAACCTATACCAAAACATCAAAAAAACTTGAAATTATTTATAGGAAAAACATGCAAATGTAGACAAATATAAAGATTAAACATAAAAATAAAATAATCTGTTTTAAATTAAGTTATGACGCTGTGAAAAATCTGTAGCGTTCTGGTTTGCATAAGAAACGAGCGCCCACGATAACTTCAAATAAAAAATGCATGTCCATTAAAGCAAATACATTAGCATCTCTTTAAAAATTAAGAAATGCATTATGTTTGTTAAAAATTAATCTAAATGAATTGATATATCAAATTATTTAGCAGATATAATAATTTAATAACCACTTTTACTTATTTATTATTTGATTGACTTATTAAAAGGTGAAAGTGACAAATATGAAATTTCACATTTTTATTCACACAAGATCCAAAAGAAGTTTCTTAATATATATAAAAAAAAAACTTAATTACAAATATCAATTCAAACGAGGTATGAGAAAACAAACATATAAATCAATCGGAATAAAATTGAAAGTGACCGGAACGATACATTTTTGAACGTTGAAATAGCTATAATCACGAACAGGAACTGCTGTTAAACTTGATTTACATTTATTTAACAAATATGTATGTACGTAGGTATAGTATTATCTGGTCGAAAGCTGCTGCTGGATGTGCGAAAAATGGTTTGGAGGAGAAAGCACTTTCGAACGATGTGTCGATCGGTAGATAGTATGAGTTCAGATTGATCGGCGATAGGCGACGAAAGTGTAATCTACATATCATATTTATGAATGGTGTTAAGTTTATTATCAGTTCCGCATCTTTTCTTTTAAATATTAATTACTACATATTACTTACTACATATGCAATTTTACTAGATTTTTTACAAATAAAAGT
Organism: Tachinus rufipes; assembly: GCA_963932245.1. Taxonomy (NCBI): domain Eukaryota; kingdom Metazoa; phylum Arthropoda; class Insecta; order Coleoptera; family Staphylinidae; genus Tachinus; species Tachinus rufipes. The sequence goes on from OZ010744.1 coordinate 76,378,502, forward strand.
AACTTTTGCATTTCAATTATATTAAATACTTAAATGTATTGTGTGATTAAGAATATACTATAAACATATTTTGATAAGAGTGATTAGATAAAAGTTCTTATTAATAGTTTTATTAAAACTATTGTTTATTAACTTTTATAAACCTCTGCCTCTCTGTATGTATATTTTTGTTTAATGACGTTTTAGTTTTTTATTGATAATTATATATTAATTTTATTTATAGTTGGAGTTGTGGAACAGATTATAGCTTTAGATTATTCTGAAGAGCTGAACCTTACCTAGTCTATCAATTGTATTATTAAGACTAAATAAATGATGATTATTATTGTAACAATATTACAAAATTTTAAACTAATTTAGTATTAAAAAATGCACAAATTTATGTCAACATTTCTATTTCTTTTTATGTAAAAAAAATAATTAGATTCAAATTAAAAATTCTACATATGCCATATTGAAAAATAAAATTGATAGAATGTATGTACATTATTCGGTCATCAAACAAAATTTTATGTAAAATGTGTGTATCAGTTAATTTTACCAGAAATTTCATTTCCAACACATCAATCTACAACACAGACCAAATTTCAAATGATCATTTTTTATCTGAAAAATTCATAGTGACGCTGTCTATTACAACAACAAAAATGAAGTGATGTGATATATGGATCGACGGCACCTTTTTTTTTCATTGGCCGTGAATAGAATAAATCTAAAAAAGTAGCGTGCGATTGTTTCCGATTATTTAGCGCGCGAGTTAAATGAGTCTTTCTCATAGTAACAATTTTTTAAAGTCTGTCGGCTCGGTTCACTGACTTTGTTTCGCTCTTAAGTGGAACGAATTGCACATCTCTTAGCATAACGAACGAACACGTCGCGATCAAGAGAGATTTATATTGTTTTATTTCAACTATCATATTCCCCTTTTGCAATGCTAATTAAAGTTGGGGAAGAATTGTTACAAATTTGTCTCGCGGCACGACAATTTTTCTCACACGTAAAATCTGGACTAATTACATACAATGATGCTTGAAGAAAGTTTGGTATTATTCGCTTATTAAGAAATAATTGTAAAAGTGTTTTGTTATATGTTTATTACCCAAACATACCCGAACAAAACACTGGTGAGATGATAGCTACACTAAGAAAGTCTAAAGTAAAATTGAATTGTGCAAAGAAATTTCCAATATGCAAATATTAAATTATTCTATTTATATTAAAAAATACAATTATTATATTAAATTAAAAAAAAACATTGTTATATACAACACTATTCAAATAATTACAGTCTTCTAAATCTAAGATACTATTTACTAAATAAAACAGTTATTTATTAACTAATACTGCTTAGTAAACATCCTATATTTACAATAGTCGACTAATTCTGTTTCAAGTAACAATTACGTGTAGATAATTATAATTGCATAAATTTCTCACGTTCCTCTTCACATTTACACTTATTCTACGATAATATACCAAATGTCCTCATAATATGCTTTGTACATGCACGAAGTACAATGCATGCATAACAATTAAAAACGATAAAGCCACTTAATTAACATGCAAAATTCCGGAAATTTCGGATCTCTAATGATAAGAAGACGCGCATCGTAAGCCAGGTGAACGAACGCGTATAATATAGTGACCACATAGTAATTATACGAATTTTCGACCGTGTAAGTTATATAAGACTGGACTGTTTTTTTTTGTTTTTGTTATAAATAAAACAATAAAACCAAGCCCGTCTAATTAAATTAGAAAATGAACAAATATAGTTAATTTGGCTTAATTATTTTTTTATTCGATATTGTGTAACGATGGTATAATTTATAAGTATTTCAATAAAATTGTCTAATTATTTAAACTAAGTAAAAACTATTAAAACGAGTCAATTTTATTGTTATACTGCAACATACGTTTGAGTAAGTATTGTTACTATTTGTAAAGCGGCCCCTAGACGTTCAATGTTATAGTCAATATATTGCACAATAATTGATACTATACAATAATATTGACCGTCTGTAGATAATATTAAAAGATTGCACAATATATTGAGTCAATCAGAAAAAAATAGATTTTTATTATACAATCTAACCTAAAAGTGTTTATTTCTTTATTTTAACCATTCTTTCATCTATCTGCGCCTTTTTTCTCCTTCTTTTTAAAGCTATAACTGAAACAATAGTCATACAACTTGCTTTATTTTATTCCACATATTGACTGCAAAATTGTCAGTAATTAACAAAAAATTTGCGCAATTATATTGTAACGTCTAGGTGGTCCTAGCAATATATTGTGCAATATATTGTTCAATATTATTGATGATAATATTGATCGTTTAAAAAAAAATATTATAGCCAATTCACGTGCAGATATGATAAAAGTTCTATACTTATTAATGTTGGTTCTTAAAGTTTCCACTTTTTTAGTTTTTTTTTCTTATATAGTTTTTAGTATTTTACAACAGAAATAATCCTGAAACTTCGGAATTCTTAAATAATTAATTATAGATGGGAAAATTATAAAAAACATATTGTTTTAGTATCAAATTATTATTATTATTATTAATTTTAAAACAATTCATTATGTTTCTTATCACAAGTTTATTCTTACAAATACATTACTAGTTTCGGACTTGCTTATATCTGTAACAAAACCTGAAGCAATAAGTTGTCTAAAATATTGGTTTATAAAAAAAACTGACAGTGACTCTAGTTAACAAATAATGTATAAAAAGTGCTTGAAACAAATCCAGTATACAAACCACCAGCTTGAATAAGTTATAAAAATGTGTTTAATAAACCTTAAAAGACTCATAATTAATTCTTGATTACTCGACTCTCTTAGCAAATGCCCTTGCAAAACGCGCTCGTTGCTAGAAGCACCCATGACCTTAATTAGATAATAACCTTTTATATCCATTTTAGATATCAAACTTTTTTTTACTGCATGTCTTTACACTTTACAGTATCTGCTAAAACGTTTGGCTGAGAACTGGCAAAAACTCAAACTAGTGCCATGACTAACTCATGCAACAATCATAATCACGGATGATAAATCAACGCACAAACATACAATACCAAACGGTTTGCCTTTTACCTGTAAATTAAGATTTGATAAAATAACGTACAGTTTTACCGAATAGAGGTATAATGTGTTTTATTCTGTATAAACGTCACTGCACAAAAGAACTCTTGTTGAACAGCATTTATTACTTAAAAAGGTGTTGTAACTTTGTTGTTGTAAGTTTTTTACTGCTAAATGACTAGATTTAAAGCTAATATAGAAATCCGCATAACCTCATTACCGGTTTTGTATCATAAACTTTATTCACCCCGCTGTGACAAGTAACAGATAATAAAATCTTCTGTAAATACATAAACATTAATACAAAAATAAATATCTAAAGAGTATGTAAAAGTACCAGCTATTGTGTTATTTAGGGTAGTAAATTAAATATTGATATTGATCTACAAACTACTCGTGTGCAGTAAATAAATTCATGTGCAGTAGCCTCGAGTAACCAAAGCTATAATGGGCAGCTGAAATTAAAAAAAGGAGAGCCCATCTGTTAATAATTTGGCAAAGTATTAGTATTTCGAATGTGAGAAGTGTATTAAGAAAAATACTTGAATTGTTAAAAAAATTAATATTTTATGTGTGTGTAAAACGAAGAGGAAAAGGAAAAATGAAGGTACTATAAATGACGGCAGTCTGGCTTTGTGGTGTGGTATAAATAATTGGTCGTCAAAGCATAATTCTAAGTCTTACTGCTAACCACCATGTAAAGAAGTATAAATTTGTTTTGTCTAAAATCCTATGAACACTTTTGTAGTGACAGCGTCAATAGTAAGGATAAAAATGTAGTTTTGACAGAATTTATATAAAATATTGAATGCTTGTAAACTTTGCAAAAAAGTTATTTTATTGAGAGATTTAAATGGTTGGGTGTGTACTCAAAAAGTTGAATTAGAATGAGTTCAAGGAAAGTATGGTGACAATAGAATGAGCAAAAAAAGTTGGTGAGTTTGTGCGTCAAATAGAAATTATTTATATCAAACACATGGTTTAAGCATAAACTTATTTACATGTATACATAGCATAAGCATGAGTCCAAAACTATAATTGACTTTGTGGTGTATGATAGAAGATTGAAAAGTTTAATTAGAGATTTTCAAGCGGTACGTGGAGCTGATGTGAAACTGATCATTATCTTGTCATATCAAAAATGAACCTTGGTTGTAAATTTATTAAGAAAGAGCAAAAGACAACTAAATAATTAAAAGTAATAGTGGAAAACTTTAAAAAGAAAAGTATCAGAAAAAAATATAATAAAATCTTGAAAAAATCAAAACGTGTCAATGGTTTGTGCAGTGTTACTGAGTTTTGTTATATGACAAACGCTTTTTCTTTCTTATAGTCCCGTGCTTGCTACAAGCGTAAGCAGTAGTATGCAATAATAGTTCTACACAAACATGCAGGCTAAACTGTATGACCAACGCTATGAAATACAAATATATCTAAAAAAAAGCTATAAAATCACTTTTCGTTATATTAAAGTGATGTAGTACCACCAAAGCACAGATCAAAACGATATAATATAAGTTATATATCACACGCTAAGCTGATTAATACTAAACCTAAAATGCTAGAACAAAAAAACTCAAGGTTAAACTATAGACACTTTCTAAAATAATGCAGTAAAAGCAAACAAACTAAGAGACAAATAAGTTAAAATAATACAAGTAAATTTACTATAAAACAATAAAAGATTTTGAAACAAATTTAACATTGTTTGTAAAATTAACAAAAATTTTAGAAAAGTTCATTAGAACATCTTACGTCAAATTTGAATCCAAAAAATAAAATGAACTTAATAATCTCAAGACACCATTACACTCAAAGACAAAGAATTTGAATATAATATTTTAATATTAAATACTGGAATTGTTTTAGTTACATCGAGAATATAATTTAATGTATATTTTGATCACATCCATAAATTTAAAAAAAGTTATTTTTTATACGCTTGTAATACGTAACTGCTTCCTTTTTCATAGGCTACTTTAGTGTAATAATTATATTAAATTTTATTTTGATCAATTTATTAAATTAATTAATATTGATCAGAAGCCTAAATCATTTAATTAGAAACACCTTAGGCAATAATTTGATACGATAACATAACTAAAACATAACATAACATAAATAAAATCTCATCAACTATATCTGCTAACGAAAATCAAACTTTTTTTGTTAATTCAGTTGAACATGTTTTAATCATAATGATAACAGCTATCAATTTTTTTAAACAATTACACAAGTGATACAAGCGCTTCCTGTTTTCTTGAACCAGTTTTGACAATGGAAATCAAATCTGTGATAGGAATGTTAAAAAAATTTAATTGTTTAGATCTATATAATCTAAATTCTAAAGTACTTAAATATGTGTTAAATGTTATTATAGAACCTTTTGGAAAATGTTATAAATGCTTGTTTTAAAGAGGGATTTTTTTCTTCTGAACTAAAATTATCAAAAGTCATACCAATATTTAAAAAAGAAAATATAAACCAATGTGAAAATTATCGCCCTATATCAATAACACCAATTTTTTCAAAGGTATTTGAAATGTTATTAAAAAAGCGCTTGTTCTCTTTTTTAGAAAAATTTATTTGTCGGGCACAGTATGGATATATTCCTTCTAGATCTACAATAAAAGCTGTAAAACAACTTGTTCTTGACATCGAACAGGCCTTTGAACGCATAGTGTGATGTCTGCTTTTTTTTTAGATCTAAGCAAAGAATTCGAATCAGTCAACCCAGAGAAGTTGTTGCACAAACTCGAATTCTATGGCATAAGAGGTGTAGCATTAAATATTGTTAACAGCTACTCAACTGGCAGAAAACAGATTGTCTTTGCTAGTGGTACTTTTTCGGATAGAAAAGATGTGTACTACGGTGTGCCGCAGGGGTCTATTTTAGGTCCCCTGCTGTTTCTGTTGTACATAAATGATCTTGAATGTAATGTAACACTAACAAGAACATATCTTTATGCTGATGACACAACTCTCATTCAAAGTGTAACAGCTTCTGTGGTGGATGGGTTGAGTCCTTTAGAAGAAGAAAAACAATAGTTTTATGCAATTAATTTAAAGTTAAATGAAGCAAAAACAGAACATATGTTTTTTCATTACTTAATGCAAATGAAGGTGTTAATAAATCAATAAAATTTTTGGGTATTTACTTAGATAATAAATTATCTTGGCAACAGCATGTAAAAACGTTGTTCACAAAATTAAGCAGTAATATTTATTTAATAAAAAAAAATAGCTAAAAACACTGATTTAACGGTTACACAAATGGCTTATTTTGCATTTATTCAATCTTTAATTGAGTATGGAGTGCTGCTGTGGGGTAGTTCTCATCATGCTAATCAAATCTTTGTTTTGCAGAAGAAAGCTGTTTGTGCAGTTGCGGGTCTTGGTTTCAGAGATACGTGTAGGTCTCATTTTAATAAACTGGGTTTTATGACTGTTGCAAGTTTATATGTATTGGCATGTTTGGTGCATGTGAGAGAAGGTATAGATGCTGGAAATTACAAGTTTCAAAATGAATTGCATAATTATTGTACCAAATCAAGTAAAAACATCTGCTTGTCATACTGCAGACTAACAAAAACATAAAATTCGTTTCATTATAGTCAGTCAAAATGTATAATATTTTACCCTATACAATGCAAAAATTACCAGCTAAGAAATTTAAGTTATCTTTAAAAAAAATATTATTAAATAATGAATTATATCATGTTAATGATTATTTTAATTTAAGTTTTTAAATTGATTTGTTAATGTTCATAAGTGTGCATGTAAAAATGTTTTCTTTTAATATTAACTTACAACTTGTACCTGACGTTTTTGTACCACATTATTTTACTATGTTTATGCAAATAAAGTTTATCTTATCTTATCTTAACAATATATCAAACAAATTTGAAAAAAATTTATATCTGAATTGATTTTAGTAGTTTATTGGGTTTTTGCAACATGTACAGAATGAAATTTTTAGTCTCATAAAATATATGAGATCCAAAATCTTTAATTGTTGTTTGTTTAAAAGTTGTATTTTTTTTGTTGAAATATTTACTTTAAGAGTATTACTGTATTGCACTTAAAATTTAATAGACTTTTTATATTTCTATAAATAATCCTTAATTGTTTATTAAATTGTGATTTTTTTGTTGAAATATTACTTTAACCAACATTTAATAGACTTTTTATAGTTCTATAAGTTATTTTTCTAAAATAACAAGTAATAATAAATTTCTCAAAATCTTGCTATTTTTTCTAAAAACTTCATTTGCCATTCCTATCCGTACCCTTATTTGTCTCTCTCTCTCTTTTCTAATTTTCTGTAATTTCAACTTCAAGGTACCGCCTCTCTAATTTTCATAACTTTGCTTTGTTTTTATTTATACTCAGTCAATACATTAATTTCATTTCTTCCAGTTTTTTACCTAGCATCTTTAGTTCTTCTGTGCTCACTGCCAACACTAACGTATCATAGGCAATCAAATAGATATTTTTCTTTTTCCTATGCTCACTCCTTTGCCTCATCTTTTTAGCATACATATTAAATACTGTTGATGGTAAACAGAACTGTCTTACTCATTTTTCAATTTCAATTCACTCGGTCCTAAGTTTTTTCTAAGTCTATAAAACACATATTTAAACTTTAGTCTTTCTCTAAGTATCATTCTCCAATTGTCTTCACAGTACCAATTACCTTTAATAATACTTTATTCACGGTATATACAAAAACCATTTACATTTACATCATTATATACATAAATAACGATGAATTTCTTTGTTCTCATTTTTTTCTGAATCCAAATTGTATTTCTGCTATACTTTTTTTTATCATTATTAGAAGTCTTTTATTTATTATCTTTAACAAAATTTTACAGCCTGCACATTTAAGTTGATTTGTCTATACTTCTTGCACTTTTTGTTTCTTTTTTTTGCCGTCTGTATCATTTTTGTTTACAATTTTTTATAGGCACGGCTACTCTCATGTTAGCTTTTCAATTTCTTTTTCCTGCAAACATTTCAACAACTACAACGGTATTTCATCCATCTCAGAAGCCTTTCCAACTTCATATCTTTCAAAGCATTTCTTCCTCTATTATAATGTTTTCACCTACATTATCTTTATTCACAAATTCTTCTAGTTTTTTGTGTGTTTTATAAATCCTTGTAGTCATTCCATCTATTCAAAACGTTTTACATTGATTGTCCTCTAGTTCTATGCTGTTATTTTTTAATTTTCTGTTTCAGTTCGATTGATTAATTCTGTTATACACCAGATTATGCCCATGTAATTCAATTTTCTCCCTACACTCATTATCAAACTATTGCTTTCTGATTTTATCCGTTTCTTTTCTTAGTTCCGAATTAAGACTTTTATAACTCATTTTTCTCTTTTTCAGTGGTTTGTGTTTTACATTTTCTTTTTTCTTCTATTTTAGTTATCATCTTTTGTGTTACATATAGTTTCTTTTCATTTCTTGCTTTCTTGTACCCAATAAGTTTTTGTTGTTTTTTTAATTAATATTTTGATTGTGTGATCTTCTTTTATTCCTGCTCCATCTTGTATTACCATAAGTTTGCCTATCTCATTTATTATTTTTTAAGTATTCTTTTTCTATTCCTTTTAGCCACTTTCTTATTATTAGTACTTTCTTTACTTTTTTTAACCTTATATCTAACTCCGCCATCACAAGTATATGGTTACTGTGTATATGTATCTGCCGTCCATAGTAACCTTCATGCTTTTTTTACTCCATTTCTAAACCTCTCTTTAATTATCATGAAATTTATTTATTTTCTGTATCTACCTTCAGGTGCTTTTCAAGTATCCTCTCTTTTCTTGAGATTTGTAAACTACGTGATTGTAACTACCAGTTTTTTTCTTTGCAGAATTTAATTAGTTTCTTGATTCTTTTATTTCTCTGTTCAAGTCCGTACTTGCTTACCACTCTTCCTAGTCTACTTTAGCCCACAAAGGCATTTCAGTTTCCTATCACAATATTTCAGCAACCTCAGCTTTGTTCCTCTAAGTTTTTTACTTCTTCTACCGCTTCATCTTCATATCTTTATTGCTATTACTCTATGACAATTGTATATCACTTTGGTCACACACTTGTATAACTTCTTACTCACGACCACTCCCACCCCATTTCGTACTCTTTTTTTTTTCCACTAAAACAAAACATTTTTCTTTGCAGTTTTCTTCTTCTTGTCCTTTCCACCTTGTTTCACTGACCCTTATCATGTCCAGTTTATTTCTCATCATTTTACGTTTTAATCTTTTTTCCAATTTTCGATTTTGTTCCTTTAATTTTCCATCTTATTTCACATGCCTTCTTCTCATACTGTCCTCCCTAAGACCCGTTTGAGAAACTAGTTTACGTCCGCTATTTAGTTTAGTTTAGAAGAATCTATGTTTTTTTTATCACCGCTTTTTCCAAACAGCTTCTTGGAATACCCTGAGGTCTTTATTAGAGTAGTTTCCTCTAGTGAGATGGCTCAGTTATAGAGCGTTAGCGTAGCACGCTTACACTCCGAGGTTCGATCCCCGAATATGACTAAAATAATAACTTTGCTCTTTATCCACCGAGGTGATTCAGAAGTCACCTAATAAGCCGTTGGTCGCATCAACCCCCTTCATACAAGTCGTAAGACTTCTGGGGCGATGTAAAATAGCTGTAAAACGCGAAATAAAGAAGTCTTTTAAGTCTTTATACCGTTGATCCCAAAAGATTTATTAAAGTGCCCAGAGTTTCTACTCGTTCTCCGAAGAGACCGTTGGAACTTAGTAGGAAGGTGAACGGTCGCTCGGTCGCCATTGCTAGTAGTAAGAGGTTGCATCACGTTAAGGAGAGGTAGACATTTGAGTAGAAGATGCTATTTTTGAGACGCATCCTACCCTTTGCATTTCATTTACCTCTTTAAGATGCATCCCACCCTTTGTATCCGTATTCTAAATCTTCACATATTATTCACATTAATAAGATTATATAGAAAATCATATCATATTTGAGTAATGACATTATATTTCTAGTCCATACAACTTTTTATTATTAATGTTATAGTCGATATCTTCGATATTAATTTTATTTGATATCTTTAGAATGCACACATTTAATTTGTATTATTTCTTTTTTTAAGTTTTTATTTTATATTATTATATTCATGATAGAAATATTAATAAAATATTATACCGTATAAAATTACATAAACTTGGAGCATATGTGATTTTGCGGTGAGATTTCGGAACTTTCTTATCTAGTTATATATCTTTTATAATTGCTAATTGATATGAATATATTATACTACATACCCAACCTTGTAAATAAACTCTAACTTCCAATTTACTTAACTGTTTTACTGTTATCACTTTCTTTTTTTTAATAAATACTGCCTAACCAACAATTACTATGATGGATCCCGTTAACGTAATGAAACTGAAATCCACCCGATTTAAATTTTATTCCTCAATAAAAATGTCATTTCAATACGATACGTAAATTCCCCTATAACATGAGATAAATTTGTAGTAAAGATAAGACATAATTGATTTTTTATAGTTTTCAATAAAGATTTATATGCGAAATGATATCCAATTTTCGCATTGCAGTATAATTTAAATTTAATTCACATATTTTGTTTTTGTAATTAATTAATTCTAACGGATAAATATAATAATTAAAATTTACTAATTATGACTTCTTTCAAAAGCCAAATGAATGCAGATTTCAAAAACGGTTCTACTTGCATCATTACTTGTCATTGTCAAAAGATTTCAAACTTTTTGATGTTTAAATGCAATAAATCTGTTGGTTTATTTAAATTAGTTTTTCACAGAAGCCCACAATTCGCAATATATCAAATAATAACACAGCTTTTTTTTCAGAGCGAGCTTAATGCTTTTATTTAAAATATGTTTTTGCGTTTATTTGCAGCGCTTGACTATAATGATTTAGTAATTTATATTTCATACCATAATGATAAAAATATTATTCAAGCAACACAGCAAATAATAGTACTCAATACATAAAACACTTCCATTAGATTGTATCACCTTATTAACCTTATTTGAATGAAAAATGTAGGAAAGAAAATGCCCCACATTTTAATTCAAACATATATTCAAATTGCAGGCCAAATAAGATTTGTTCTTATATAATAAAACATATCTGTGACACTTACATAATTCATAATAATGGGAATGGATATATTACGTATAATAGCAACATTCTGAATCCATTACGATATTAATGCAAAGGTAAAGATTAATTATTCAGTTATAACACAATTTTATATAATAGATGCCCATTAAAAATAATATTAAATTTATACACAAAATAATAATAAAAAAGCGTAAAATTTGTGAATTTAATTCAAACAATTATATTAGTTATACAATGCCGTTTTGAGTTTGTAATAATTACATTAGCAGGATGACTAAGATTATTGTAGTTCGACAATGTCAAATATTTAGAATATCTCATAACTATGTACTATAGATTCCGTTATATAATTGTATACATATAATTTTCTATGATGTAGGTAAATATCAATTTCAAAATGATTATCGGTAATGGTTTATTTGTTTATAATTTCCTTGAAAAATGTTATAATTTAATAATAATATTTAATAAACTAACAATTACATTCATGAATTACACTATGATTACTATAAATGAAATTAATATGCATGTTAGCCATGTTTTTATATAATTAACCACGTAACGATTAATATCACTAAAAAATCTGGAAAATATTTTAATGACAAATCCAGTTGCATTCGCTTACGTAATTTTTGCGTAACCCATAAACGAGATACACTTTACTTGCGAATTAAAATGTATAATTACGACCTCCTTACTGGCGCATAAAGCATCTAGAGTACAAGATGCATTTTATGAAATTGTACAATAAACAAACGCAACAATTGTGTGATAAATCTGGTAATGAAAGAGAGGAATGTGCATTATTTACAACAGACCTAGTTTCAAGAGATGAACATATATTTTATAAAACGTTTACTTGAATTTAAAATGTTGTAAGCAGAAATAAAGCTCCGTTTATAATGCGGCATGATTAAACAATGAAGAACTGCTGTGTGTTAATTTGTATTGATTTAAATTTCAAATACAATATTAATTTTGTAGGCTCGTCGTTACGCTCGTATTAAATTTATATTCAATATGATTAACTGTAACTGTACGGTTCGTTACGGAGACTTTTTCACCAATTTCCATCAATAGACAACGGTGAATCTAATGAGAAATTGGTTCCAAGCATGTGGATTTATTGCAGTGTCGAATAGTGTCACCGGGAAATGTTTTCATTGACTGTATTTTTTTATAAAATCAAATGCATTTGATTTTGTAAAGAATAGTAATAATTTAATAGAATTTACTACTGTTAAATTTTATTGTTTATTAATGTTTGTATATCAAATTTAGATTTAAGAACTTTTTAAATGTGGAATCATATTCAATAATATATTATTTATTCAACGCTTCAGCATTTACATGAACAATATAACATACATTTTTGCAATGTAACATATAATAATAAAACAAAAACAAATCAGTATAGTAAATTAAAAACAAACACAATTAAATTACAAAAATAAACCAAAAAAGATTAAAGCACGTTTATGCATGTGCAGTGAATGTAATATACAAAATTTCAGTCAAATGAATTGATTTTATTAAAACTTATAAAATTATAAAATTATAAAAGAATGCAAACTTTATTTATCAAACAAAATAATAACAACATTGCCCAATCGTAGATAAATGTTTAAGTTTTCTAAATTCAGTCTCAGATTGTAATTGTGTAACATTAGTTATCTTGACGCCCGTATAGATGTAATTCCCTATACTGGCCGGGGGTATACAGGCCTCTTAACTAATGATGTTATTCAATAGTTTAAAGCAGAACTTCATATCTTTTCTGCAACTTTAAAGTAGAGCCACGTAAATACAAAACTGCTCAGCTAGGTCTCAAATAAAATTCATTTTGCATATATTTCTATGTTATTCAAAGTCGATATTTTTTAAATTCAAAATGTAATATTTAAGAATTATTTATTAAAATAATCATATTGAATGCAAGATTTAAGCAGTTTGTTAAAAATCCAGTTCAAAAAATCTTTTTTAAAAGCGTTGGTCTTACATCTCTTAACTGTGAATAACTATTAAAACTTATAAAAAGTCTTATAAAGTAAATATTTGTTTAGATGGCAATTTTTAAGTCATGTGGACTTCTTTCTCTCGTATTTTTTTACCAAATATTCTTGCCATATTTTTTTATGAAACACTTGTTAGGGTTACTCCTCTATAGTTATTGCATATATTTCTTCTCTCCTTTCTGTATTCCATTCTCCCAGTATTTGTTTGTATTAGTTCTTTTAGTTGTTGTATTTTTTTTTCATTCACGTATTTTATCATTTTGGGAGTTTTGTTATCTATTTGAAGGGCTTTTCCAATTTAGTTTCTGATTAGATTTATTTTATTTTTTTTTCATGTGTATCTTCTGTTTGATCTTTCTGTACTTCTAGTGTCATTGCTTCTATTTTGGTTAGTTTGGTCAGCTCTTCAAAATTTTGTCTTCATCTTAGCATTATTTTATTTATTTGGCTTTCTTAACTTCTTTTCTTTTTTCTCTGTATTCTTCATAATCTTTTCCATTAATGTTTTTTTTTACTTTTCTACTTGTTCCTTCATTTCATCATTAGTTGGTAGTTTTCCATTCCTTATTTACTATTTTAGTTGTTTTGCAGCCTTCTGCGGCTGCTTCTATATGACTATGGTTAAGTTATTTCCATTTTTCTTCTACTACTACCTTTTCTATTTTTTCTGGTCCTTTCAGTATTTGTTGGTATTTTTTTCGGTGTGTATTTGAGTTCATAAACTTTTATTTTTTATTGTTTTTTTTTTGTTTGGCGGTTTTTGGTTTATTCTGTTTAACAGATAGTGGTCACTTCTGATCTCAGCCTTTCTTGTTACTTATCATTTTTTTACAATTTGTCATTTGTTTTTACTTATTAGGAAGTAGTTTATTATCATTTTTTCTTGGTTGTACTCTTGTTTATTTATTGATGTTTAGGTGCTTAAATTTTCTATTTTTAATTTATTATTTAAGTTATTTTTAATGCTTAGTTTTATTATTCTGTTTTTATTGTTATTTTGACTTTTTTTCTCATATTTTCTTATATTCCAAAATTTTTATTCCTCACTTGTTCATTATTATCACATATTTTGTTCTGTCATTTTTTTTGTAAATTTTAAAAAAAATTGTTTTCTTTTCTTTCTTAGCATCTTATTATTATGAAATATATTTTATTTACTGTATTTTTTTTACAAATTTTTCCTTTATGATGTCTTTTATGGTGTTTTGTGCAATTTCTTTTGCTTTTTCTATTTCATCCACACTCAACCAAAACAACTCAATATGCTTTGTGTAATTTCTTCGTACTTTTTTTTAAATTTTATTTTGTGATTTCCATTACTTGAAGATTGTGTTTAATTATTCTTCTACTAATCCTATTTTTTTTTCTTAGTAGTTTTTATGTTCTTCTGAAAAAAAATGAGCACATATTTTCTTTTCAGTGCTTTTCGCTATTTTTTTTTATATATTTCTGCTTTACCTTTTTGGATCGCCTTGTTGTTTCTTGAAACGTTGGGTATATTTTCTTTTTTGTGCATATCTTTATTTCAATATTATTAGTTTTTTGCCTGCTGATCAGCTCGAATTTGTTTTTTCTCCTCAAGGCTATTTACAAGAGTACTATAAACCAATGTTTTTAAAAGAAAAAAACCTAGAAGGATTAAATCAAGCAATATTGCATGCCATAAAATAGGTCCACCCCTTTCTACCCGTCTACGTGAAAAAGTTTGATGTAAATGCTCTCTAAGCCACATTTGTTGCCTTTAGAGAATAATAATTTTCTTAAAAAAAAATAATACATTATGTTTGATAAAACAACAAGACCTAAAAACATGTTGCCTATAATATAAGGTTTAATAAAAAACGTGTCTGATGTCTAGATTAGAATATAAGGATTTGTCAGCCCAAACATGCGTATTGTAAAAATTAACACTTCAATTTTGTAAAAACTCGGATGTATCTATAAAAAAAATATTGGCAAAAAAGAGTATTTAGCATCATTGCGTAGAAATCAGCAACAAAAAAACATACGTTGATGATTAAATGAATTTAAAGCTTACACTCGTTATACGTGGTGCGGATAAAGTATGAAGGATTCTCCAAACAAGAAGACTTTTTTATTTTTTGTTCAGTCGTCCCCAGAGTATGCTCTATACGTGCTAAAATTTCTTCTTCTGCTCTAAGAGTAGATACTGGCCTTTGTCTTCCGAATAAATAGCACTGTTTGCTGAATAAACCAGTTGATAAATTCTTTTAAACATACGATGTAAGGAATTGGCAATTTGAATAAGCTTCAACATAAAGACGTCGCGCTTTGGTTGCAATCTCATGAGCAAAACCATACTTAAAATGCATGTCGACTAAGAGCCGGTCTTTCATTATTAGCTTAGGCTAATATTAGAGTTTAAGTTTGGTTCAAATCAATTTTGTGTATTTTAATTAAAAAACTGACTGACTTTGTCAATGTAATCTGTCATAATGCATTATTTCTAAATATGTTATGTAACATGCTCTAAGGCAGAAAAAAACACATTTAAATTTAAAATAAATGTAGATAAAAACGTAATAATAAGATTTGTTGCATAAAAATGTTGTGCATTACATTTTTAATTCACAATACTATCATAAATGTAGTAATAATGCAGTTTAATTATGTTTATTTTGTCATTTTGCTGCAAACATTTTATATAATAAAATGTCATAAATTAAATTAAATTAAAAAAATTTCAGAAATGTTTACTATCAATCTAAAATAAATCTGTTATTTTAAACTAAAATCACTATGTAAAATACTCAGTTAAATATAGAATTAAGCTATGATTGAAATGCCAGCCTTAATTCTGCATTAGAGTAAACAGCTATAGCAAACAAAAACTGGGACATTGACAACAACAGTCAAATAATTAATGTTTATTTTACAAACCATCAGCTAACTATGATAAAAACTGCAAGTTTTTGAAAAATAATAAAAGAAGTGAAAAAAGTGAAAAAAGTGAAAAAAAAATAACATCTCATATTTTTGAAACCGTTACTTTGCGGACCCATGTTATATACTCTTATCTATTTATTACCATTTTTATATATCCTACTCTTACTTGTATACCTTTTTTTCTTTCTCTTGCAATGTTTCATATCTCAGTTTGTATTATCTTTTTTTTTTTTTGTCTTATTACTGTCATTGTAGATTCCTGTGTTCATTACTTCTTTCTTTTTTTCCATTGATTTGGTTTTTGCTATCACCATTTCTGTTTTATCTTTTTTGGGTGTTTTTTTTTGCAGTGGCTATTTTTTCATCACTTTCTGGTTGTTTCATAATAAATTCCACTAGTTTTTTATTACACTTTCATTTTTAATTTTTAGCTATAATTTTATTTTTGTTTTTCTCTCTCTGCTCTTGTTTCATTCTTCTTCTAGTTTTCTAGACTCCTTTATATTGCTGTTATTTTACTGTTACCATTTCTCTTTTTTACGCATTTTTTCATTACTTCTTTTAAATCTTTGCGTATTATTCTTTAACTTTTCTTAATTTTGCTCAATTCCTCCATCTTCCTTGTATATTTGTGACAATTGTTTGATTCTTTATTCTATTACTTTTTTATTCAATTATTTAACGTCGGTCTATTTCTGCTGCCAAGCTCTAATCACCGACGCCAGAGGTTAAGACTACTACATCTGGGAATTTTGCCGCAAATTCAGAAATTCCAACCTAAATTATTGGATTCTTTAACGTGCACGCAACACCAATGCAGTACAAAGGACCTACTAAAGTTTCTCTTATCCAAAATCCAGTGTTTGTCTCATCCGAGGTGTCGTTTTCTTTGTCCTTGCTTCTTTTATTCATTTAGTTTTAGTTTAGTTGTCAGTTTTATATTCAGTTTTAATTTTTGCATTTACTATTATTATTTGTTTTTAGCCTTAGTTTACTATTATAATTGATTTCATCTTTACTTCTTGTTTTCATATTGTTTATTTTATGTTTTAATTTACTTAAATATTCTAAATGTTTATAATTTTTTACTCTTTGTTGCAATGATTACTTAATATTGGGTTGATTAAATTAGTTAACTCAGAACCATAATTTCAGTTAATTATCTTCAACGTAATTGATTTTAGATTATAGAAACACAAAACAACTTAATAGGAGATAATTGAATAAAACAAACAATACAATTAAACAGAAAAAACAGTCTATGATAGAAAATATTATGATATAAGTTGAAAAAATTGGATATTAGATAAGTGCAAAAATATGTTAATATAATAATACACCTTGAGAATATAACTCATACGGCACTTGACGTTCACAGTCTGCGTGTTTTCATCGTTGGTAATAAAACTTATTAATATTACCCTTAAAAATAAATTTTACAACAAGAACTTGGATACTTGTTCTACTTATCTCAACCCTTTGTTGCCTAAGATAATAAAAAAACAAACAAAAATGCTTTATTTTTGTTTTATTCAATCTAAAATATAGCTAAATGACATATAAATTTTAAAAAAATTGCCATTGAGCAGTTAGGTATTCAATTGATTTAGTTAGGTTTTAATGAGATGAAACGCTGATATTGAAATTTTAAACTATTTCTACTTTATTTAACATTAAATAATAACAACATATTTTGAACAATAGTAATATTTATTATGAAAATTGAATATCATGATATGTAGCCATACATTTTTTTATTGCTACACAAATAAACTTTGCATGCTATGCAAACAAGGTTTTCACTGAATATTTTTTGTACTGCATACTTCGTATTCGCCCTTTGTCTCTACATATTGGATCCAATGTTCACACATAAGATACTTGTAAGTAACGTTCGGCGGCAAGAAGGTTGAATGTTATAATGTAGAAATTACAAACTTTAGAATACGACGGTACTTTAAAGTACCGATCGTCGACAAAGGGTTACGAGGTGATTTTCTTGACGTGACTGTGAATGTGGTTAAATTATCTTATTAGTTTTTTGTATGACAGCCATATTGTACTTTTTCGAAATTTTGGAGCAATTGTTGGCATATTTTATAAATGCATCAGATTATCCTTTTTTTTTCATAATATTGCATATCTTACAGGCAAAATGTTCAGGATTTACAAACTTTTGATTGTTAATGAACTTATTTGCTGCATTTAATTGCATACGAATACACTGAATTGCAGTATTTACTATACTTAACCATTTTTTACTAATGGAAAAAAGAAAACAAAAAAACAATTGTTTCACACTAAACTCTCTGTGTTAGTGCCTAACGCAAAAAATAACAAAGTATAGTATAACAATATGTAAATGTTTACTAATTTTTTGTAAAAAATCCTCACAATACTTTTTTAGATAAAGATATCGCCGGGCTTCTATTCCAAAAGTTTAGCAGTCATGTTAAATGAAATATAAGCATACGTAAGTTTGTTCTACATTAAAAATAATAATTTAAAATTGTTTAAAATAACACTTTAATAGCTTTGTATAAAATACACTCATACGCACTGCTTGCAAAAATTATAACAAATACAGTAAAGTAAAAATATTTTTTTATAAAATAACATAAAACACCTTAAATGAATTATTAAACTCGGAGCACTTGTATCACAGTCAAAAATTACAAATAAAGTTGAAATGTTGCAAAGTGAGACAAATTTGATTTTTTAAATCAAAGATCAATTGCATAATGTTCAATCTGTTCCACATTGCCAAGTTCTTAAAACAAAATAATTTTTATGTTTTTTATTTTAGACAAACATGGAAAAAATCTTGCAGTACCTCTAGACATTTTCAAAGCAATATCGATCACCGGATAAGGTAAAGCATCCTAGTCATATTAACAAATTTCATTGTATTGTATAAGTTTTAATCACAAATCTGTTAACATCAATAGCTTTTTTGACAACAGAAAAATAAATTTACAACTGATTGTTTTAATTTATATCCCAACATGATAAATGACAGTACTCCTCAAAGTTCTGTTCTTGTGTCAACTATATTTTTAATTTACATTAATAAACAATTTCAAATAAATAAACAAATTTATTTATAGATTTCCATATGATGCTATCATCCTCCATATTTCCAAAAGCCATATTAACAAAGCGTCTTAAAATTTCTAAGTTACAATTTGTAGTACGTATAAACAAAGAGCTTAAAACAATATCTGACTAAAGACTTACTTTTACAATGTTTGTTCTAAAAACAACTTCTTACTGGTTAAAATTCAAAATTAAGGCATGAGCCGTATTAAGTATTTTTTTTATAATTTACATAATCTTCTCTGGAACAATCATGTTGATTTAGCGTCAACATTGTTTTCAATTCTGTACAACGTTTGCATGTATGTATGTAAAACTTATAGACGCTCTTGTTGAATATTGTTCTCAAGTAATAAGTTTAAATACAGTGAGGCAAAATTATTCCAACACATAGCATAATTGTGGGCCGTTCTTATGAACAGTGTTATTGAAAGTTGTGTGTGAGATTTATTTACTCCTTAAGACATATCAAGGTAGCGGTCGTGTGGCGTTATTCCTATTTCTACATATAATTTATTTTTATTAGTACATTTAGTAAGAAAAATTTATAAACGCATTTATGTCTATATTTAAATATTTGTTCGTCTATTTTCAAGTATAATTTTACTAAAATAACTTGACAAAATATAATTTAATTCTTTCTGCATGTGTTGGTGAAATAAATATCAAATATTTGTAGAACTAGCAATCTCGCCAAAGTTGGTGTTTTTGTTAAAATCAAACTAGCAGTTCGTTGCATTTTTATAAATAATTAATTGCCATTATTTTAATTTAATTTGATATAAAGAACGTTGATGTGTTTTTGCGTTTTTTCTCAAAAACTTTTACTACTTTTTTATTTAGATGTTTTCAGATTGTATAAGCCGTATAAAAATCTAAAATGTCTTTTATAGATTTATATAAAATTACACAATATAAACAGAACAATTAAAACCAGCTTAACATTAGTTAATTTTATACTATAATAAATAAATTATAAAAGTAAATAAATCATAACCTAAAGAATGCAAAACAGTTAACTAACTTACTTTTTAATTACATACACTATCTTGTCTATTTTATTGAGAAAAATTCATAAAAACAAGAAACATTACTAAAAAATATACAGTGTGATCAACAAAGAATGAGGTTTTTCAAATATTTCTGAGAAAATTTTAAGTGATTTTAGTGTTTATCAGTTTCTTAACCTGTTTCCCCTGAACAAAATAATTCTAAAAGTCACCAGAATAAACGTCAATTTTCATAGAAGGTCACTTTTTAAGTAAGGTCAATGTTTATTAAAAATAATGTAAAGGTTAATTTACTATAATAAAACGTGAATTGTGAAATATCGAATAAATTTTAAATAGTGTGAAGTGTGTTATGCACAAAGAGTTTAACTAGAGATTCCAAGCCAGCGTTTTACCGTACATCTCAATATCTCTGTTCTTGTCGCACAACCCTGTGCCCTCTCTCTTTTTCTACTAGTGATCGAGCGGCTTTTTGAACCCTTCCCCCTTTCTCGCGCACGGTGTTACGTTGTATGTGATAGGAAAACGTGATGGTGCGACAAAGACGAAGATACCGAGAAATGTATGCTGCTTATACACTGTTTAAACGGCAGCTTAAAATTTCTAGTTGTAGAACTCTTTGGTTATGCACAAACTGTGATTGAACAGAAGCGTTAATTGAATAAATATTTAAATTCTGTAATAGTCATTGTTTAAGGTTAATGTTTATTAAAAATATGTTTAGGTCAATTTAATAATAAATTATAAACTCTAAAGTGCAGTGTAAATTTGAAATAGTGTGAATTATGTGTTATGCATACTATGAATTGGATGTTTAAGTTATATGTACAACAACGTGTATACAAGAACAGAGTGCTTTTATAGTTGCAGTGAAACTATCAATGAAGATGGCACCTGGTCGTACTCTCTTTAGTCTCCAGAGTTTCTTATAATAAAGTTTTTTTTACAAATTACAAATTCGACACCAGTAAAAAGATACCATCTGACAGGCTGTTTATTGTAATTGAAGAAGTTGTTTACAATATGAATAATGATGAAATGTTGAATAAAACCTTTTTACCGATAAAGTTTGGTGGTTGTTGTCAATCCCTATTAGTGACACAAAACAACTTTACACTCAATTGGTATTTAGGTTGCAATTTTAAGGTAAAGAATAAATAGACTTATATTTTTTTATAAAACTTTATTAAATTGATTCAGGTACGACAGTACAACCAGTGACATATTTATTGATTGTTTTACTGCAATAATAAATGTTTACTATAAAAACATTCTGTTCACAATTATCTACAATTACTTATTATTATTATTGTGTTCAACAACAACAAAAACAACATCAACAAATGCAACAACAACAAATACAACAACGTCAACAACATCCACAAATACCACCACATATACCAAATAGATTCAATAACAACTACAATCAAGCATACTACATAGAAACAATTCAACAGCTCTCACGTACACAATTATCTGACATATGGTGTCAGAATACAAATAATAATAAAGATATTATCTTAGCAACCAAAACTGGATTCATTATAAAATCCAATAATGATAAGCCATCTACACTGAACTTGTTGCAAAAACTTAAAGAGTCTAACATTTCAAAATCCTTTAAAGAGACTACAACGACAAAAACAACACCCTACAAAACTCCGTCAGCATCATACTCAACTGTTATAACTTCAGTTGACCAAGAAATCACGGATGAAGAAATGGCTAAAGTCCTCCAGACAAATAATTTAAACATTAGATATTGCAAAAGAATAATATCAAGACTGACAGGCACTCCCACTTACAAAATGCGAATTATTACCGCTAATGTAGATGCCTACCAGAATTTATTACAACATGGCGTCTTCTACAAAAGCAAACACTTTGCGGTGTATGCAAGTTTTGCTCCAGCACCGATACCCGTCTTTTGTAGCAAATGCAATTCATTTGAACATCCCACAGACAAATGCACTTCTTTGCCAAAACGCAGCAAATGCGGAGGTAACTATAAGACTGTTAGCTGAACAACTACCAACCCACCAACATGCACATCATGCAAGGAAGAAGGCCACGAAGCGTGGTCGCTTAAGTGTAAAAATCGACCTACTGCTCCAATTGAAGAAATACCGAATATCAAAATAAAATCGGCAAACAAGAGATCAAAAGAAATTGCGCAACAAATAACTCAGGCTTCAAGAATTCACTCACCTGTCACCGTTCATGACCATATCATTGACACGTATGTACACAAAATTAATTCTCCCAAAATAACAGACAGACAACAACTAATCCAAAAATTAAAAAGTACATTCATTCAAGCATACAACATTGACACCATTGTATCCTTCTCTAATAACAGAAAGTTTATAGTAATGTTAGATCTCCTTAACCCAGATCAAGCCCCTCCCACCTCTCCCAGGAGACGTACAAGTCACCATAACTCAAACCCAAAATGTCTAGCCTAAATTTCCTTTATTCCAACATTAATAGTTTTGCTCGAAAATCCCATATCATAAAAAACTTCCTCCCAATTAATAACATCTCCTGTGCTTTGTTTGTTGAAACGAAATCTCCAAATCCTATATCGTTTCAAAATTGGTCCATAATCCAAAATCCTGCCAATATTATTAACCAGAATTATAGAGGTGGATCCGTATCTATGACTCATCCATGCATTAAAATTAGGAAAAAAAAACTCCAAGCATCAATAATGCATTAAATGATTGCATTCACTTCTCAATTCCTTTCCTTCAGAACAGACTCCACATATTCCTTGTTTACAGTCACCCATCCTCTGTTATTGAAGATAATATCTTTGTAAAAACTTCTCTTTATCCTCACTGTATTATTGTTGGTGATTTCAACTTAATTCTAAGGAAAACCCGTCACCTCCAACAGTTTCTAACAAACTCTGATTTTTCTAAAATATTTACTCCACCAATGTTTGTTATGAACGATAATCAGAGCACTGCTCCTGATATCCTCCTTTGATCGTCTAGTATAAAACCCCTTATCCACTCTGTTAATGTTATCCCTGACCTTTGTTCGGACCATTTTGCAATTAGATTTAGTATTGATATCCAAACATTACCTTCCCCTAAGGAGTTTATTTATAACTTAAATATGTGTATCATAACAAAAGTGAACCAAGAACTTTCTTCATTTGCTATATCTCACCCAAATATATCTCCCACTACCATCTCAGTATTTTTTAAACTAATAGCATTATCTATCCATTTTCATACCCCTAAAACATTAAAAACCTACTATAATTACCCTCTTCCCCTATTTATTATGCGTCTTATTAAATATAAAAGAAAATTATATCGTGAGTTTAGAAATACAAATGACAGAACATTAAAAAGACAATTCAATGACTTGAATAAAAACATACACGACTAAATTTTCCAGTACAGACAAGACAAATACATAACGTCTTGCAACAAAATTAATGAAAAGAAAGGAAAAAAACTACTTTCAAGAAATTAAGAAACTAAATACAAACGGACATCATACACACAATCAATAACAGACCCGGTTTCCAAGAATAGTTTTTCATCTGACATTGACATTGCCAATACTTTTAAAAGACACTTTAACCACGCATTTGACTTCTCCAACTGTGACAATTTTGACAATATTCATTTAAAAAACGTAAACAAATGGTATGACATATTTTGGACGAAACAATACACAAAGACGACTATTACGATTTGTTAAATAAAGGTAAAAATTCAGCACCAGGACATGATCTATTAACTAGACAAATTTTAAAACAGTTCAATGACGACTTTCATAACTACATATTAAAAATTTTCAATTATTGTTTTTTTCACCAACATTTTCCTAATGAATGGAAAGTGGGAACAATTGTATGCGTCCCTAAAAATGATGCTAACCTTTCTTACCCAGCTAGTTACCGCCCTATCACACTTCTCCCAGTTCTTGGTAAACTATTTGAAGGTATATTGCAAAATAAACTTTATAAAAATAAATTATAATAAAATTTATCCACAATAAAATACCCATTACCCAATTTGGTTTTTTAAACAATAGATCCACAAGCCATCCATTAACTATCCTAACATCTAACATCCAAACAACCCACCTCAAAGGCAGACACTCGAGCGTCTTGTTTATGGATATAAACAAGGCATTCGACTCTGTCTGGCATAGAAGCCTCCTATTTAAGCTATCAGTCCTAAAGGTGCCTAACCATTTAATTAATATAATAATAGATTTTTTAAATGATCGAACTCTTAAGGTTCGCACGGCTAATACCTACTCCAATCCTTTCACTCCACAACAAGGTGTTCTACAAGGATCTCCCTTGTTTTCTTTCCTATATAATATTTTTTGCTGTGATATATATAGTTCTAACCCATCCTGTTTTAATCCAAACTCCTACATCCTACAATATGCTGATGATACAACATTGGTTTCTCACGCTAAATCTCTAAACCAATCTATGGATCAATTGCAAACCTTGCTAGATATTACAAATTTGTGGTTCAATAAATGGCGCCTTTTTGCAAACCCGCTAAAAACCCAACTAGTAATTCCCTACCACAAAATCCATGAAAATTTACCTAGTATCCAAATGAACCAACAATCGTTAAATCCATCTCATATTTGTAAATATCTAGGAGTAAAGTTTGACCCTAAACTAAGTTTTAAGTTTCACACTAACTCCATTAAATGTAAAATCAGATCCCGAGCAAATCACTTCCGATCCCTTACATATAGAAACAATAGAATTGACATTAAATGTGCCACGCACATATACAAGACGATCTGCCGCCCAATCTTTGACTACGCATCCATAATATTCCTGAACTCCAATAAACCAACTCTCAATCCCCTTTATGTAGGAGAAAGGGCATCTCTTAGAACTATTACCAAAATCCGACATCCCAATAACCCCCTCCATAATCCTTCAAACAAACTACTGTATAAAAAAACCAACCTCATCCCACTTTCCGAAAGACTCAACACACTTCAAACCAAATTTGCAAATAATCCTAACAACCCAAAGATTTTAGATAATCTAATAATTCCTAGAAATCTAGGGATTATTGCAAAATATAAAAAACCTGCTCTTTCACTATTCCAACATATCCTGACTCTCGCTAATGACAACGACAAACTAACAATATCACCTGACACACCATATTACTGAATCATATATCATACATCATGCATTATTTTTTTTTCTTTTAATAAAAATTACAATTTAATTTACCTTATTTCAATGGCCGAAAGACTACGGTCGATAGCCGTTTGTACAAAACATTTTTTTTCCTTCTATGTATTATACCTGTTCAAAAAGTTGTAAATAACTTGTGCAATAAAAATGTTATATATATATATTATGTTAAATACTGAGTATTAATATTTTTATTAATAATTAAGCAAATAAAAATAATCATACTTTTCATAATGGTAAATTTGTCAATTAAAACATTTTATTTAAGTTTATTTATTTATTCGTATATTATATGTATAGTCAATTGTTACCGTTGCCACAAATAAAATTTTTGTTCTTGTGTAAACACCATTGTACATATAATTTAAAATTCAATTCACAATCCTGTACAATTAACTGTTATTATGATTATTATGTTTATACTGAGTATTAATTTTTTAATAATGATTAACCCTATAAAAATATACATTTGTTATTTTTCATAATGGTTCTCAATTAAAAAATAAAAACATTGTGTATTTAATTATTCAAATATTATTTTTATAACCATTGAAATTGTTGTTTTTTTTTTAAATAAAGTTTTAAAATAATTTATCATTGTTAATTATGTACTTTGTATATATTTTAACTGTTTTTAATTACATTAACTACTACAAAAACAAAATTTGTGTTACGCCTATGGTGACGGTCAAGGGTACTCTAGGGATATAATTTTTTAATATTTACAATAAGTGTATATTTAGTTGCCTTTATCGTATATTGTAATAAGCTAAAATATTGTTTAGCTGTATGCAACTAAAGTTGACGTATGTTAAGTTGCATCATTATGCAATCTTTAATTTTTTTTTTTTGCATCTATTCCAAAGATAATTTATATTCTATTTGAGGTATTATTTCTATGCTAATAAATAGTTGTTTAGTATAAAAACACGACAACAAAAATATTAATCATAGAACTTCGTTAAAATTAACAGCATTAATTTTGTTTTGCAGCTACCTCAAGTTTAATACTATAAAGTTTCAATCGGTGTTTGATTTAATTTTTAACTAAATATATTGTAAATCTATTATTTACCTGTGTAAACTGTAAATCCTATGTACTGCCACTCTAAATTTGTTTGTAACTTTTCTAAATGTTCTCAGTACCGCATAAATAACTACTTATTAATAAAATATGTTTTTAAAGTGTATGTTTGTGTATTTATGCACTATAGTGATAGAGTCATTTTATTTTGTGATGTTATTGGATGTATTATTATATAAATCGAGTTATAGCGGAAATAAGCAAAATCACGCAACTTTTACATGAACGTTTAGATGTTTATGTGGCGATTGGTGATCAATGTGATCATGCATAAATGTATGTATACACGATTCGCTCGTTATTGAATTTACTATTTGGAATAGCAGCTAAATAATAGGCTGATGTGTCATCAACTCTAAAAGAGCACATATAGGTATATCAATTCTCACATATATCAATTTTATTTACGCATGTATTATTTACGTGATATATAATATAACATAATGTAAAAATAAGAATGACTTAAAAATTAATTCCAAGTGGCATGTTTGCAATTGTATCCGGAAATATTGTTTTTTACTTGTTCCGTTATAAAGAGACATTTTTTTAGCGTAGAAACAAAAAAATGTTCAAAAAACACTGGCAGCCTGTACTGTCCAGTAGTATCAGGTTTGTAATGACTAAAAACCCCGCCTTTCTCCTTCTTTACTTTAACGTGGTTTGCTTGGCGCCTCTTGCACTGAGATCTTTTTGGACCTGTTGTACACTTCTGATGTTTTACTTTTTTAACAGCTCCGTCTCTTCAATAAAGTGCTGTATCTTTAACCAACTGGCTGTTTTTAGCGCAGCTTTGGTTAGATTGTGTTTGCCAAATATGGCTGAGTTGGTGTTTTCAACTTTGCATTCACTCAGCAAGTGTATAGGCATAGAAGGTACATTCCTATTCCCATTCTATGCAAGTGATTATTGATACTACAGTGTTCGGTTATCAAGCCTCTGCAGTCTGATATAACTCATTTGTTACAACAGTTTTTTGGCAAGCTGATTTGCCGTGAGGTTTCATATTATTTTCTGGTTTTTTGGTTTCCATACCAGACAAACTTTGCAGATTGTGGCTACTGTATCCATATATGCAGATCAGTTGGATTTTATTACCGCTTGACTATTTGACATGATAATTATTAGTCTGTCGGGTTTTAGTCCCTTCTCGATAATGTCGGGAACGTGGCTCTCAAGTTTTTTAGGTCTGTGGTGTTTCACCGTTTTGTAAACAGAACAATTGTCGTTTTGCTTGGTTTCACTAATAACTCTTCTTTTTTGCACCACCTTTCTACGATATTTAGTGCACTCTGTATCATGTTGACACTGTTGCTCCAAACTTCCCGTATGCAAGGATAGTGAGATCATCTGCGTAGCCTAGGGCAAATAGGGAAAATATGCCCATGTTGTTGAGTATTTGTAGTAAGTTGTCTATGACTAAGCACCACAGTAAAGGTAAAAAAACACCCCCAGTGGCTGTGTTGAACATCTTTCTAGTGTTTGCCCTTGCTCTGCCGAGCCCCTTGTTGCACCAAGTAATCTTATTAAAAATGTGCTTGGCAGCTTCCTTCAAAAGCGATTTTAATAAAGTTGAGAAATATGTCTTGTCATAACCTCCAGCTCTTGTAATTTTTTTTGCTGCTTTTGAGCAGACCCCGATTTGACTAACTAGTATATTATTTATTTATTTATTAAATCCCACTTAGTTTTTCTGAGGTTTCTGTATTTCAAAAGGAACGTTTCTTCAAATTCGATATTGAATCGAATATATGCATGATCAAACAATGAAAGCTTGCTCGACACATACCACTGTTGACTTCGGTGTATATGAGACAAACAAAAGCAATTATGATTATTGTCACAGTAGTTCCAACCTCTTTTGCTTAACTATACAAGATAGCATTCAAGACTTCTTGATTGCTTTTCTACACGACCAACAGAAAAATTTCGAATGACTTGGTCAAACAGAATACTTAACAATACAAGCATTTGCATTTTTTTCACTTTGACCTGAAGACGTTATCCATACATAACGTCACTTCTGTTAACCAGAACATGTAAACCAGACTCAAACGGAACCACTAATCCACTACCTGACCACCCTATTCATTACATTCTAGAATAGAATAGAATTGGTCGGAAAGGTGGTGGTGTTGTGATAGCAATTCGGGATGGTTTTACATGTTCAGCTGAGGACATATCTTTAAATATTAATTGTGAAATTGTAATTGTCAAATCTGTTATTAAAGGAATTACTATTTATTTTGTATGTCTCTATATTCCACCATCTGAATCAATAGACGCATACGTAATTCTTTTCAATGAATTAGATTCTATTATTAACCAATATAAGTTTGTTGTTATCTGCGGAGATTTTAATATTCCTAATTATGTAAATTCAATTGATGGTGGCGCAGAAGATCGAAAAACGTCCGAGTTAAACAATTTTATGATTTTAAACAATTTAAGTCAACATAATAGAACACGAAATGTTAACAATCGTCTACTGGACCTAATTTTAATATCAAAAAAAATTGACTGTGTTTTTGGTGATGATTTACCTATCATTAAAGTTGATAATCACCACCCGCCCCTTGTATTTTCGCTGGAACTAATTACTGATTCAAATCATACCATACATAACAATCCGAAAGTAGAAAAATATATTTTTAGAAAAGCTAATTTTAATTTATTATATAGATTAATTGAGGAGTGTGATTGGTCTGATGTAATACGCAGTAATAACGTTAACACCTCTTGCGATAAATTTTATTTGTTAATTGACCAAATTTTTAAACATTGTGTGCCCAAAAACAAATGCAGTAAATCTCATAGTGGCTACCCATGTTGGTTTAGTCAGGAAGTCATTCGGTTAATTAGAACAAAAGAACACTATAGACGATTATTTAAAAGATCCAGACTTACATTCTACAATGCTCGTGTTGTTAGTTTACGCAAAGAAATTCGCACAAAAACTAACAGAGATCACAGATCATTCATAAATAATGCAGAACGATTAATTTATAATGATCCTAAACAGATCTGGTCTTACATTAGTTCAAAAAAAGGCAGTTCTCGTATTCCTGGTTCTATGAATTATGAGGGTGATACCCTAGACTCAGCTTATGATATTGTCAACTGTTTTTCTAAGTATTTTTCGTCTGTTTACTCCAAGAACAACACGTCATTAACCTCTGATAATACAATCTTTAGTTTAAATAGTATATTTTTTATTAACAGTATTACAGATACTGATATATTATTAGCTACAAAAAATATTAAAAGCAATTTTACGTCCGGTCCGGACAACATTCCAGCATTCTTAGTATGCGATTGTATACATGCACTTTTAAAACCGCTAATACATATTTATAACCTTATGTTAACAGAAGCATCTTTTCCTAAAATCTGGAAAGTAGCGAGAATTACGCCCATTTTTAAATCAGAAAATAAACAAGATATCATAAATTATCGCCCTATATCAATACTAAATAACTTTGCTAAGATTTTTGAATCCATTTTAGCTAACAAAATTTACTACAATGTTGAGTCTAAGATATCTACAAAACAGCACGGTTTTATGAAAAAACGTTCTACCTCGACAAATCTTCTAAACTTTACAGAATATATATCTCAGCAACTTGATCGGCGTCTTTAGGTTGATGTAATATATACCGATTTTCGTAAAGCGTTTGACTCAATAGACCATGATATACTTATTTCAAAGTTACATTGCTGGGGCTTTAGTAGTAGCTTAGTTAGCCTAGTACATAGTTACTTATCAGACAGATCTCAATACGTTGAGTATAATGGTTACCGGTCTGAAGCATTTTGCCCTTCTAGTGAAGTGCCTCAGGGGTCAAACCTAGGACCTCTATAATTTTTGTTATTTGTGAATGATATAGTAACCAACATCTCTTCTCAAGTTCTTATATACGCAGATGATGTTAAAATATTTAGATCCATTAATACTACAAATGATTGTTTGGCTCTACATGAAGATTTGAGGCAAATTCAACAATGGAGCAAAATTAACTGTCTTAAACTTAATATTAGTAAATGTAAATGTATGTCTTTTCATCGTAAGCAACAACCTATTCTTTATGATTATGTTTTAGATAGCGTTAGTTTAGAGCGAGTCGCAGTTATTAAAGATCTAGGTGTGTTATTCGATCAAACATTGTCGTTTGTACCGCATTGCGATTATGTGCGTAAAGATGCAATTAAAATGTTAGGTTTTATTCGAAGAACATGTGAGCCGTTTAGTAAGACTGCTGTACTCCAAAGATTGTACGAATCATATGTTAGATCAAAGTTAGAATACGGTGCAGTGGTTTGGTTTCCATCGTATGCTGTTCACATACATAAACTTGAAAGGGTTCAAAAATATTTTATGAGATATCTGTATTATAAAACCAATGGTTGTTATCCAGATGAATCTGTAACGTATAATGACTTGTTATCAATGTTTAATGCAAAATCTCTAACAACAAGGCGAAATGTCATTATACTTAAACATTTGCATCAGATAGTAAACAACAAAATTGATGATCCTAATTTGTTGACATTAATTAATATCTACGTCCCCCGAATTACAAGTAGAACCGCAGTAACATTTTTTGTTAACCGTTGCAACACCACTCATCACTATAATTCGCCGATTAATTCAATGTGTAGACTTTATGCTAGTGTTCAATATTGCATTGATATATTTAATTGTAGCCAGTCTGTATTTGTAAAGACAATTTCAGAATTACTGTAACTTGTTATTTTTTTTTATTATTATTATTTTATTGTTATAATGTTAGTTTTCCAAATTTGACTTTTTTTTTTTCTTTTTATTTGTATAGAGTGCGCACTATATGTATGTTATATATCTCTTAATTTGTCATTTATTATTTAATCTTTAATATATTATTATACATTTTCCCTGTTATTAGTATGTATGTACTGTTGGGAAATAAACTTATAATAACTCTCAAGTTATGCAATGCCAAACACTAACAACACATTTGTATTATACTTACCTCGCCGGTAGAAAGTAATAAGATCTTCTAGACACTGGAGTAGAATCGCCGACGATAATGCAATCTAAGAAGACTCAAAACGTTCTGCACACTATTTTCTAAGTAAATACGACAAAAACTAACAAGACCTAGGTGATACTGGACATAATTTTGATAAAAACATAAGAATTGCCTATAATCAAAATTCAAAGACCTAAGCTGATGTCATAATTTGCAGGTTCTTTCATAGACAGTTTTGGCAAAATCATTGCATCATTTGCCTGTCTATAGCAAGGATAGTTGAATGCTCAAGCTTTCTAGTGATAATGTGGGCCAGAGTTCAAGTCCACATATCTTGAGAGTTAACAGTCTGCGCATCAAGGCATCAGTCTTAATATTACCTATCGAGTTACCTTCTATACTAAAATGTCCTTTTTAAGTATTAAGATCTGATATCAATGCTGCCCCGAGCCTCACAATATTATAAGCCTCAACTTGGTAACTTAAATAGTTTTTTTTTTTATTTTGCTATTTTTCACTGTCATTCTCCCTGCTTAATAAAATTCACCGATTTTAAAAAAACCACATGTGTAAACAAACTGGAACTAGTATTTCCAGTGTTGATTACAAAATAATTTAGATTATTCCATAATAATAACAGAGTTTGCTAAAACGCGCAAGCTTTTTATAATAATTAGATTTTATAATCAAATAAATATTAAATGCCATTAATTTCTTCCCTACAATTTTATTTGAAATATTAGTTGCCCCAGGAGCATTTTCTCTGAAGACCTGATTACAATTCTTTTTTTTATTTTTTTAACCTGCGAATGAGAAATATATACTTAATAAATTATATTGAAAGAAAAAAAGAATTTATTATTCATCTTATTTCTTAACTACATGTGTATATTACTTATAAGTATGTATTTGGACTAGAATACAGGCAATTCTATATATTTAAAGCTGAATATTATTGTTACTAGACATTTGTATAAGTACTATACCATAACACAACAATTATACTTTGATATATCAATACATTGTTATAATAAATTACTAAACAATAATGTTAAAATTCGTTATTTCAATTAAAAAACATTTAAAATTAAAGTAATGAGATCCTGTACATAAATTCTCAAATTACTTAGTATTAGAAATGACACCTCATTGTGCACAAGTTTTAATTTAAAACTAAATAAAAGCACTACGTCTTCTTATTTGTAGACAACTTTAAAACAACATCAACAAAAACGGTTAACTTAATATTCCAAATTTCCCAGAATTAACTCAATTAACAATATCGAGTCTTATCTGGTAACACTTCTGGTCAAAACTCTGGCTTATATTTAGGTCTTACATATGGTGGAGGACTAGGCCTACAATGTATCCCTTTATTAATAGTAGATGTTGGACTGTCAGAGTATTTCGCAACATGAATCGATTCTGGAGATAGACATGTAAAATCGCGTGATGTCGAGAAGTTCCTCAATGATTGGGTTGCCTTTTGTATAGTAGCAAACTGATTGATCTCCATTTCAGGCGCAGCATCCATATTTTTCGAACTACAAATAATATAAAATTTTATAGTTATCATAATATATTTGTTATGTTTCATAATTAATAGTTAATGAAAGAAATATTTTACATTATTAGCATATAATGGTTTAAATTAATTCAAAAGTAAAACATATTTTAGCAATACAATAAT
The DNA here is from genome assembly GCA_963932245.1 of Tachinus rufipes. Classification (NCBI taxonomy): domain Eukaryota; kingdom Metazoa; phylum Arthropoda; class Insecta; order Coleoptera; family Staphylinidae; genus Tachinus; species Tachinus rufipes. The sequence continues at coordinate 76,411,765 of OZ010744.1, forward strand.
AAATTTAAAGTAACTACCTATGTTGATTGACCAAGTTCTCGATCTTATAAATACTATTTTTTCTTTTCAATTCATCAATCAATCAATCAACTTGATCACCTATTATAGCAGCAGTCTGCATGGTTCTCAAACTCATTCAACACGCTAACGGCTCGAGTTGCAACTCAAGCAAGCCGATAGCTATCCAAGTTATAATTAAATTACTATATATTCGTTACATGTTTTGAAGAAAACATTAATTAACATATTTTTCTAATGATTGTTTTCTAATTTATTAGATACACAATTAAAAAAAATATTTTTTAAAACACTGGACTGAAAGAACTAAAGATTCTATGTGATATTTAAATTAGTACAGAACAAATAAAAAAAATATTTTTTTATGATCACTGCCATTCTATATTCTTCTATTCTATATCAATATCTATTAATAATAATAATAATATATTCTTCAAAAATTAAAAAAAAAACTTTGTTGTATGTGTATATTGTTTGTGATCTACCTAAAGCTAGCTATAAAAACAGTAAACTTTTCTTTTGTGAAGTTTGAGTGACATTTTATAGTGTCGTATCCAAGTTTGGTTCCAATCGCTTAGCATTTGTCATTTTTATATCAGTTTAAAGAAACAAATACGTCATAAAATGTATATCAAAACAAAGCAGTAGCCTGTAAAATATCCTTCTATTTTAAGTCAAATATTGGTGCAAACAGTTCAAATGGAACAGGAAATCCATTTATGTTGACACTCTGGAAGCACGAACTGACAAAACCATCAACAAATACCTAAAATTGATAACAAGCCGTTGCGACCGTACTAACCCTAAAATAACATCGGTGAATTTCAATAAATCGTGGTTACTCATGGCGGTAAATTTGAAATGCAAACAAAAGTGAACAAATGCAAATGTTGCTAGTATAGTGTATTGCGTGTGAGTGATTGTAACGTTGTGCACTTTTTAATTATGGATTCCAGAGAATAATAAACTATCAGCAAAATAATCTATTTTTTAGCGTAATGTATTTTATTAAAAGTTCTTCTTCTTCTTCTTCAATAGCCTGTTATGTCCATTCTTGAACGTAGGCCTTTCCCAATTTTTTCCATCTGTCCCGGTTTTGAGCTGTTTGGATCCACGCCAATCCAGCTGATCTGTTGAGGTCGTCGTACCAGCGCATAGGTGGTCTTCCTCTACCTCGTTTATGCTCGTATGGTCTCCATTCAATAATTCCTCTGTCCCATCCCGTTTTGTCGCTTCGTGCAACATGGCCTGCAAATTTCCACTTGAAAGATGCGATTCTCTTACCTACATTGCAGACTTTGGTGATTGCTCTTATTCGGTCATTTCGGTATCTGTTTCGGCTCGTTATTCCTATCATCGATCTTTCCATTGCCCGTTGTGCGGCCCTCATTAACTCAATATTTTTACTTGTTGTTGTCCAGTTCTCTTCACCGTAAGTTATGACGGGCAGTATGCACTGGTCAAACACTCTTGATTTTAGATGTTAGGCAATCTTTTTGTTCCGTAAAATAAAAACCAGTTTTCCAAAGACCGCCCACCCAAATCTTATTCTTCTTTTTACTTCTTCCGTCTGATTTGTTCTGCCGATAGTCAGCTTTTGTCCAAAATGTATATATTCCTCTACCCTTTTGATTTCTTCTCCTCCGACCGATATTGGCTCTTCTTGTCCGTGATACATTATTTTTGTTTTTGATACATTTATTTTAAGTCCAACCCTCATTGATTCTTTATTTAGGTCAGCAATCGTTTCTTTAAGGTCTGCTTTATTGTTTGCGAGGCTAATAATGTGATCAACATATCTTAAATTGGTAAGTCGGCTTCCGTTGATATTAATACCTTTTTCCTTCCAATCTATTTTCTTAAAGACATCTTCTAGTGTCAGAGTGAAGAGTTTTAGGAGAGAGGGAATCACCTTAACGAACAACTCTTTTAAGTTAGACGGGTTTAGTCTTTTCGTGTAGGTTATAGGTTGCCGTTGCATTTTCATTACACTCTTTTATTAAGTCGATGTATCTATGGTCAATTCTGCTGTTTGCCAATGCTTTATAGACGGCCCACAATTCTATGCTACCAAACGCTTTTTCGTAGTCTATAAAAGCCAAGTGAAGTGGAAATCCGTATTCGTTCGCTTTTTCTATTATTATTTTCATTGTTAGTAGGTGGTTGTTTGTACTTTAGTTTTTTCTAAATCCAGCCTGTTCGCATGGCTCATAATATATTTTGTATAAATGTGATATCAGGCTGATTGGGCTATAGTTTTCCAATTTGCTGTTATCTCCTTTATCAGCACCACATTTGCGTTTTTCCATTCTGTAGGTATCTTTCCTGTTTTAATGCAATTGTTTAGTAGAGTATTTATTTTTGTTAATATTGTGTCTCCTCCTTCTGTGATCATATCTACCAAGATATTGTCATCTCCAGTCGCCTTATTAGCTTTCATGTCGTTTAGAGTTTGTTTTTGGGAGATCTTCGGAACCTATGTTTTCAATCTTTCTCTTTAGCATATTAGTATCTTCTATTTCAGGGGCTGTTTTTTAATGCATATAAGTCTGTATAAAAATTTTCAACTGTATATATATATATATATATATATATATATATATATATCTCTATACTTTTTCTATTATATATATATATTAAAAATTATAGACAACTAATTAATAACTTAAAAATATTAAGCAAATAATTTGTTAGCTGCTGAGAAGAGTTAATAAAATAAAACAAATTAATAATTAAATATAACTAACGCTAATGACAAAGATATAATAAATAAATCCATGAAGTTTGAGTTTAACTTTCCACAGTTCAAAATTTTGACGTTTTTATAACCGTTGCCATTCCATAAATCAACCAAGATTTTCAGCAACCAATCATATCCGTAACCTAACCGCCGGTGACTTCAGTTGATATTCGGAACGCACTAAAAATTGAAGATTAATGGCGTTTTCGACTGTGTCAATCTTTATGCACTGATATGCTCTTGGTGCATATTTTGGTGTTCGGCTGACAACACTCTTTTTCACTCTTTCTAAAACTCCTCAGAACCTTTGTGTCACTTATGAACAGTGTTTATAGAACTCACATGCTTTGTATGTACATAAAAATAAGCAGTTCAAGAAATGCCGCAGATACTGTAAAATTCCAAAAGTTTGTGTATTTATGTGTATATAATACGAGGGTTGCTATTGATGTATTCAAAATTGGCAAAACTGTTGTTGCTAGGTGCGATCTGACTGCATCATCGCAAAGTTTGACATTTTTGATAGTAATCAGAAAGTTTTGTCATACATATGCTACTTGTATTGTTAACAGTGAATTGAAAATCTCAGCCAAAAAGTAGATTTGAATTGTAAACATTTTCTTGCAATGACTTTTTACGATTTTCTACGTGGATTATCTCAACAGCAGTGTGCCAATCAACTCACTGCGACTTTTGTTGATAAAACAGCATCCAAAACCACAATATATCAATAGTTTACAAATTTAATGAAAGTCGTCCAAAACCGGTCATTGTGCCAGAAAACATTGATGCTGTGTACGAACTTTTAATACCAAATCGCCATGTAACCTATCGTGAGATTGAGGCATCCCTGAGCTAGTATGACAAGCATACATAAGATATTGCATAAACATTTAACTGTCAAAAAAATTTGTTTGTATTGGATTCCGCACAATTTAACAATCGATCAAAAAAGACTTGGTGCAAAGAAATTATCACAAAATACAACCAGAGCTCATTAAATACAGTGTATAACATGTACTCAGGTGAAAAATCTTAAATTTATTGGTATGAACCCAAAACAAAGCAGCAGCCAACCCCCGACAAAAGATCATTCTCAACCATGACAATGCAAGCTCACACACATCGTCTCAAACCGGCTATTTAACACTTAAAACGTCAAATAAATTACAAAAAGTATGTTAATTATAAATATTGTCAAACAATTGGCCGTTACCTAACCTCTGCTTTATTTCTAAGGTTAAACACAAGATTGTTCTGTGGAGCCAATTCATTTTCACCCATACAAGTTGATCGTACTGCAAGAACTCACTAAACGTAATTTTGTTGATCGGCAAAATGCATGTAAAGCGTTGTTTGAAAACAAAACTACACTTTCGCCTGTGTAAGTGCATAAATAAACAAAACACGCGCTACTACTACTAACATTCCCACAGAATTTTCATTCAAATCGTGTTTGGTGTGCATTGTCGAGAGTAAGGATCATTGATTCTTACTTTAAAAAAAGCAAGCGTAAAGTTACTATAAATTCTGAGCGATACGTCAACATCATTGAGAACTTTTTCTGTCCAATCTTGAAAAAAATATTGAAGAAGTGTGGTTTCAGAACCACGGCACACATCGCCAATTGCAATGCATGTTTTGCATAAAAACTTCCCTAATCTCCTTGAAAATCAATCTTCATTCGTCGGCGCGTTCCCTCGATTTAGTCCCCTTCGACTTCTTTTTATGAGAATATCTAAAATCCATCAATTACACCGATTGTCCAAGATCCGTAACCCACTAACAGAAAAATATTCCCCAAGCAATAGCAATAAAATTTCAAAAATTCAGTAACTCAGTCACTTGCAAATATTAAAAAAAAAAAACTCAAATAGTATCAGTACATAAGTACTAGTAGTATTGGAAGACAAATAAGATTGCGCAGAAAACACTACAATATTCTTTATCCTGATTCGTGTCATTCGCGCAACCAGACAAAAGAAGATATTAAAATCAAGATAAGTTGCACCTAGTGTGGATGAACAACTCACAACGCTTTAAAGTTTATAACCCAAGCTACATTAAAACTAGTAAAAACCATAGATAAAAGATCTTCTTTAAAAAAAATATAACAAGATTGATCGGATACAAGTAATTTTACGTTTTCCTGTAGAATACGGGGCATTAGTAGTGACGTCACACGACAGTGGCTCCATTGGCGCCAATGTGGATTATCAAAAAACTATTTTATTCATAGGTAGAAATACTTGTTGGATTTAATTGTGGCCTTATAAGATATTTTTCAGCAACTCAGTGTTTGTGCAGTGATTATTTGTTCAACAAGGTAATATTTTATGTATAATATGTAAATAATTAATAACACAATTTTAAATTAACACATATTAAAACATTCACTACAATATAACCTCACAAAATATTTTAATTAAATTTTAAAATACATTTGTTAAATTTAAATTAATTAATATATTTTTTATTATATCTATAGTATTGTACATTCAGTAAAACTAATTTATGATAATAGGTAGTATTTTACTAAAGAATTGACTCAAAGAATTGCCTCGATTATCCAAGATGATATTTTTGTTATTTGTTTATTAATTAATTGTATATGTAACAGTTTATATATTTTTAGTTCTTGACTTTATTAATGAAATTAAAATAAACAGCTAAACTTTTTATCAAATCAAATAAGATTTTAGTCGAGTAAATTTTGATTATTTAAGTTTCGGATTGTATTATTGGCAGATCAAAAGCAATTATCTATAATATATTTGTAAAATAAAACATATTTTATAAAATTCATTGTTAATACACAAACAAAAGCATTATCAAATAAAATATGATTGCAAAAACAATATATGCATAGTTTTGTTACACATAATCGGAACATAGATAATCAAAATTAATTATTACTGGATTAAATTCTTAAGGCAATTTAATTAATTGATTATGTTTGTTTTCATTATGTAAAATAATATAATTGTGTATATATTATATACATATACATATATATATATATATATTAAATATTTTAAATAGCAAAAAAATCTCTGCCGATAAGCTTTTTTAAATCGCTTACTTATTGATTTTAACAAATGTAACGTATAATGATTAAATTTGAAAACATAAATATATGTTATTATAAAATTATAAAAACTGTTTGATGGTTCATTATTTAATATTATGTTTAATATTAACATATTTACATATTTACATATTTAGTTACTTAGTTAATAATTTTTCTAAAATTATCAAATATTAAAATTTGATAAATAAATATTTAAACTTAAACTTTAATAATAATTTGTTGCAGTTGATCAAATTTACTGTATAATTAACATTGAATTCAAAAAGTATTTATTAAATATTTACAATGTTTGTGAGGTTGTATTTCCGAATTTCAATATGTGTTTATTTAAAATTGTATCATCTAATATATACAAATTGTACATCAAAATATGTCTTAATATAATATTAATCCATTTTGGTGCATTAGATTGCAAAAAAATATCTTATAACGACACAATTAAATCCAACAAGTATTTCTACCTATGTATAAAATAGATGTTTTGATAATCCGCGTTGGCGCCAATAGCGCCACTGTCGTGTGACGTCACACTAATGCCCCGTATTGTCATTAGACAATATTAAAAATCTTGACGTGCCTAAATTTGAGCGAGATATGGACCATCAAAACTAAAGAACATACAATCATAATATAGTTCTATGTTCAATAATTCCAATGCTAACTGTCTGTTGTCTTCTCTTATTCTAGGTGGAAACATTCATACTCAAGTGTTACATAACATGACATAACAATTTTGAATTTAAATACGGGACGCACCAAACTTTTTTTCTGATCTGTCAATCTCAAAACGTCAGTCGTCAGTCAAGGCTTACATTTTCATCATGATAAAATTCACAAACGAGCAACGTTTAAAAATTATTAAAAATAACTACAAAGTATGTGGTCGCAACTTTAAGAGCGCTTACTCCAATATTCGGTCGTAATAATCGTCTCACCAGACAGGCTGTGCGTGCTATAGTGAATAAATTCAAGTCAACATATTCACTATTGAATGTTCCTGTGGCAGCAAGACAACGCCCCGGTCGAAGTACCAAAAATATCGCAGCCGTCAGTTCAAAATGAGCCAAATCAGTCGATACCATGCCGTTCACAAAAATTGTGAATCTGTCAGTCCACATTGTAACAAATTTTGCGTAAAAACCTTTGCCTACACATTTACAAGATCTAATTAACTCAAAAACTTAAGCGTCTTGATCATTTGAAACGCCAAAACTTCTCCGATCCTAAATTTCATCAAAAAATTATCTTCAGACAAAATATGCGTTATTGGACAGCAACAAATCCAAACGTACTTCAAGAAACTCCATTGCATCCACAAAAACTGACCGTGTGGTGTGGATTTCATGCCGAAAGTGTAATTGGACAGCATTTTTTAGTGGATAAAACCATGTTACTGTCAATGGAGTTCGCTATCGTGCCATGTTGCAAAACTATTTTGGCTAGAATTAGATAGACTTGACATCACTGATATGTGTTTCCAACAAGATTGCAACACATGCCACACAGCTGGTCAAACAATTGATCTAATAAAAGAAAAGTTCGGTAATCGTGCAATCTCAAGAAATGTTCCGGTCAATTAGCCACCTCGGTATATGCCAACAAGCCAACAACGTTAGAAGAACTCCGGAACAATTACTGCTTTTCTTTCAAGAACAACACGCTCCCGAGACTTCACGCACAGAACCGTTCTGAACATCGTGCTCCCGGTGGTCATATGAACGATATGTAAATGCAACATGTGTACTACACCTGGAATAAATTTCAGCCAGATATCTCAATTAGTCTGTGTTTTATTTGAATACAAAATTGTTATGTCCTTATTGAAAAACCCAATAGATAGGGTTTTCCAATAAGAGATTTCATTTTGATATTAAAAAAAAACGGGTATTTTTTAAGAGAAATCAATAAAATGTTTATTTCATTGTAAAGAGGAAGGTATGCCATTAACATTTGAAAACGATATCAGTCAAATGGCCGCCACGGTTACGGTTGCAGTACCACATTCTTTTCATGAAATTTTCCATGACCAATTCGCACATTTGCGGCTGTATGTCCTCGATAACTTCACGAATTCCATCTTTAAGATCTTAAATCAATTGTGGAACATTGGCATAGACCTTATCTTTCACGTGGCCCCAAAAAAAAAGTCTAATGGTGATAAATCACAAGATCTCGGTGGCCAATTGTGATCACCTTTTCAAGAAATAACACGGTCAAAAAACTTTTCTTGCAAAATTGTGATTGTTTCGTTGCTTGTGTGGCACCTAGCGACGTCTTACTGAAAATAAACGTCGTCCACATCAATATCTTCCAATTCCGGCCATAAAAATCATTTATCATAGCTCGGTAGAGCCATCCATTTACCGTAACAGTTGCACCAGCTTCATTTTTGAAAAAGTAGAGTCCAATCACACCGCCAGCTCAAAAACCGCACCAAACAGTGACACGTTGAAGATGCAAAGACTTTTTAAGAATCATTCTTGGATTTTCTGAGCCCCAAATGCGACAATTCTGCTTATTAAGGTAGCCTCCGTAGTGAAAATGGGCCTAATCACTGAAGATGATTTTTTGATAAAATTCCGGATCATTTTGATGCGTTTGAAGAACCCAATCAAGAAAGATACGACGTTTATGGTGATCGACCGGCTTGAGTTCTTGTGTTAACTGAACTTTAAAAGCCTTAAGACTTAAGTCTTTATGCAAAATACTGTGTAAAGTCGTTTGTGGAATGTCTAATTCCAAAGATCGACGAGGAATCGACAAACTTGAGTTTTCTTCAAGACTACGGGCTACATCAGCAATATTCTCATGTGTTCTTGAGCGATGCACACGGATCCGATTCTTCACATCACAAACTTGTCCCAACAGCTCAAATTTTTCTACCAGGTTTACTATTGACGGCCGAAAAGGTGCGTTACGACGACCAAATAGTGCTTTAGTTTTGCAAACTGTAACTGAAAAATTTTCACTATTTTTGTAGTGAATTTTAATAATTTCAATGCGTTGTTGAAGCGTGTATCGTTCCATTTTTAATAATGGCGTAGTTTTTACTTGTCAAATGTCAAAAGATAATAGCTTCAAAATTGACAGCTGCCCAAATAGCCTGCTATTCAAAATGATACTTCTTATTGGAAAACCCTTTATAATTGTGTTTAATTCCAGGTACATATTCAAAGGTGCAGAACATTCATTTATTGCACGAAATTTGCGCAGGACTCCGCAAGTTAAATTGAATAATTGGAACATCGCATAAAAATGAAATTACTTCATAAAAGCGATAAAAAAATTCTCATCTGCATAAACTTTATCAAATAGTAAATTAATTACTTTCGGAAAATTAAACTAAACAAAAAATTATTAAAACTTGTGCAAAACAATCTATTTTAGACAAAAAAATGGCTCAAAATTTGCAGAATGAAACATTTGTTACAAATTACCCAGAATCAAAATAGCAATTTATTGCGTTGTTAAAGTTATCAAAAACTGTGCGGAAAAAATATTAAGATTGACGCTTAAAAACTCATTAAAAGTTATTGCTTATTGCAAAAAAAATGATCAAAAATTGTTCAGATTCCATTCTATGTGCGCATGCGCAGACCGATTTAAGATAAGAACGACGAAAACATAAAAACATAAAAATTGAGTTCATTTTGTCGGCAATTTAATATAAGATAAGACTAACACAACACGGGTCTCGCTCGCCTGTCTATACGTTAGAAATATTTAATTTAAAGTTTCATTAAAACGGAACCCCACAGCGTCCTGCAATTTTACTTAAAAAAGAAAGGTTTTACTAGCGACCAGTGGTATAACACATAACACGGGGGTTATGAGGTTATAATCACCCAAAATTCCAATTGCATAGTACAGTAAAATTATGTATCTATTCAAATTTATCAAAATAATAATTTTTTTAAATTACTTTGCAATAAATTATCATTGTTTATATCATCACTTAACTGACTGAGTACATAAAACAAAAATATTTATCAATAGTTAGTAAATTGTTGACAATTATATAAAATATAGGAGTATTATACAATTATTTGCAAAATTATATCAAGATAGAGATAGCTATAGCAATATTTTTCACGTTATTTTTATAACTAATATGATTAATTCAATAAAATTAAAATATATTAGTTAAGATATTATATAAAATAAACAAAAACATGTTATTTGCACACAAAATACATTATTTATTATGTTACCTGAAATAATCTGTGCAAATATGAAAAATATTATTAAAATAATCCTCACTAAGTGGATCTTCCCTGTAATGTTTGGAAATTATATAAACATAACACAAACTATAGTAATTAATACTTACATTCCTTCATGATGAAAGCATAGAATGAGTGAAAGGATTAATGCCAATAAAGTCATTATAAACATTGGAACAAGGATAGTGAATAGAAACTCATGTACGTAGCTTCGTTCAGGTACATCATCAATATATATAGAATTCCACCGATCTGGGATTAATTGATCTTTGTTGATGTTTGAATGATTTTCTATGTTTGTTCGTGAATGTTGCATTGCTGAGCTATTATCTTCAAGCTAAAATATGAATAACATTTCAATTATCTATAATAATTTAACTTTGAATAAAATTTACTTACTAATCGAAAAGCACACCAATCCAAAGCAAATCCAGCCTCTCTAAAAAATCTCTCTACTGTGGTTCGTTTGAAATCTCTCGGGCATGATGGAACCTTCCATAATGGTTTTACTTCCTCTTGCAACTCAATAAGCTCTTGTGATAATGGAGATGTACTACCAATTCTAAGAACCACGCTATAATAATAAAACATAATAATTTTATCCTACATTATCATATTGCAAATTTAAATACCCTTCTCCCTCACTTGGATTCAAAGGTAATCTGGCCCCTAATTCAATAGCCGATGCCAAAAAGGTTACATACAAATCACCATCGCTCTCTTTCCATAATCGTTTTCTAAAAACATCTTTCAATCTATCCATTCTCTCAATATCAAACATATCTTCAACATTTAAATTGTCAATCTTCAATTGAACTTCATATTTTGCAGGATTTAATTTCTCTGATATATGTATTGGTAGTACATATCTTCTCGTATCATAATTCTTCCTATTCAATGCTATAATTTCTAAAGTAATGTGGCCATTCTTATTTGGAGGAACACCATATAAGAATCCAGCATTGTGTTTCTCACTATATATGTAATTAATCCATTTAGGAAGATCCGGTGCATTCAATAAAGACGGTTGATAAATATATTGATCGGATATGCCTACAATATTAATAATTAAATTGATGTTTATTTTATTGGTACAAAAATACCTTCGTAACTCCAATTGAACATTAATGGGTTGATTTTAATCTCGAATACTTCTGTTGTTAAAACAGTTTCGGCGCTGATATAACCAATAAGTTGGATTATTAATAATATTAACAAAAACATGATTTAAAGGTTTATTAAAATGTTCTATATTTAGTATTTCATTATATTTATTTATTTATTTTAAGATCACATAAGAATGTTTAAAATAGATTTAAGTACATAAATTAATTAATTGTATTTAAGGATATAAACAATGGTATTAATTTTTACAATTAGAACAGTTATTTATTATTAATTAATAAGTATAAATAGTTGATTTATAAAATAAATTTATCACTTTTGCTTTTGCCACAGGAATGAAGCTAGACATTGATTGTTTATTTTATATTCTGGCAACATAGCATTAATTAATTAAGGTAATTATCTTCAGTTTAATTCAAATTTTATTGAATCTGCTCTGGTTATACTAATTTATTCATTATTTATTAATTTTGAACAAAATATATTGGGGTACAAACTAAAAAAATTACGTGTATTTAATTTTGTAGGGGAATATTTCCCCCACCACCAAAAATAAATTCTATATTTCAAATTTATAACGTCTTCGTGTGATGCATGTATTTTTATACATAGTGTGTTCGAAAAGTAATATTGATAATATAAATTCTGTAAAATTGTTGTATTTTTTCTTCGGATAAAGTTGTTTTACTGATACCCTAACCTATCTACATTTCCAAAATAACATAATACAAAATGGTCCTCCATGGAATGTTTTAAAAAAGAACATAAAACTGGCTAATTGATACCAAATTTAAGAAAGTAAAATAGTTATGTGGCATGTACCATTCTTTCTATGAATCTATGTATGTTTTAAGCTGCTAAATGAAATCATAAAACCTGTTCAATTGAATTTTCTTAATTAATATTTTTTGTCTATTCTTAAAGATTTATTTTATCTTCATTTGTTGCGTCAAAAACTGTCTAATGAGTTCAGTATAGCGCGCACAATGTTATCTTGTTAAAAACTCATGTTTTTTAAGTATCTTTTTTTGCAATTCTCAAACGTAAGAAACCAGACACTTGTTTTATCAAACTTGCAAATCCTGTCTCATCAGTCATTCTTTAAGGTAAGAGTAAATTTCTGCATAATTTGTAGATACGTGCATCAAACTTTGATTAAGATCTGTTTAAGTATTTTTTAGTTAGTACAAACCATCATTGCATTGACAAGCCAGGAATAGCAGATTTTAAGTAATAATTCAATCACATTAACTTGTAACAAGCCTAGGAACGCCGTTGGGTATAAAGATAGTTCCATACCCAAACCCAACAAGTTTTGTTAACCATCGTAATGCCTGACGCAAGTAGCGTTGTTGACTAATACACAACATTTAACCCAAAAAAACTTTAAAAACACTGCAACAGCTTGCTTCTTTACTACTTACAATAAATATTGGGTACTTTTTAGAATCTAGAATATACAAAAAAAATATTTAAAGAACAACAGTTACGCTAATTGCCAATACAAAGAAAGGGTAATAACCGTCGTTTTGCCAATGATCTTTAAAAAGAATAACCAAACATTGCTGTTTTAAAATATTACACGTTTATCGCTTTAATGGTATCAATCAGTCTAACTTAATTCGGATTCTGGGGGAGGCAAAAATTTTAGTAAACTAAAACTACAAAAACTCCAAACTACGAAGATCCACCTATAACAACAATGAGTTCACCGAACACCACTTTATCAAATTATAAAAAAAATCTCCAAAACATCAAATGGGACTTCTTAGGGTTATACAAGACATGACTACCAGGAGAGAAAACTAAAACTTAAAATCAGCCCACATCCTATACTAACAAGAATGGCCCTCATTATAAACAAAATACAACTTAGTAACTAAATACAACTACATATCCAGAAGAGTCATCTACATAATACTAAAATTAAACAAGATACATTCTACAGTTGATACACGGATATGCCCCAACAAGCAACTCAACAAAAATATAGAAATGTTCCTTGAAAACATAACGAGAACGGTAAAATTAGAAAAAAACCACTGGATTATAAGTGGAAATTTCAACACCAAAATCGACAAAAAAAAATAGACCCAAGCAACATCAAACAGTTTGATCTATGAGCGAGAAACTAATGTGGAAATATGCTGTTGGACTATCTAATTAAACAAAAAAATGTACTATCTAAACACCTTTTAGAAGAAACCCGAGCAGAGAAAATAGTCATAGAAAAGCCCAGATCGCACTACAAACAAAATAAGATCAATTATATCTTCACAAATAACAAAAATAGCTGCACGGACGTATCAGTACCAAATAAATTTGATACTGGTAGTGACCATCAGCTAGTAAGAACAACAATCTTACTAAACTAAGTATTTAAAAAATAAAATTAATCCACATGCCTAAGTTCCCAACGTCAGAAGAACTAAACAGAAACAAAAAGAAATACCAGATGAATCTAAAAAGAAAACTAAAACCAATCAAAGCTAAGAACACTAGAAATCAACATACTGATCAAAAATGTAAAAAAAGATTTGCAACAGATCAAAAACAAGAAAAAATATAAATTAAAATCTAGCACAATAGAATTAAAAAAAACGCAGAGAGAACACCAAATACAAAAAAACTAAATACGAAAATAAGTAATGTGACAAGGAAAAACATCTAAGCACACAATAAAAACCTAATAAAAACCACTATATAACAGTACAACTTTTATTTTGCTTCTTCTTCCTCCGGCTCTACAACCCTTTGTGGGTTTTAGTCTCCTCCACGATTTTTGACCATTTGTCTTTATCTTCTGCTACTCTCATCCAATTCCTAACTTTTATTGTTCTTATGTCTTTTTCCAAACTTTCATTCCATCTTTTACGTAGTCTCCAATATAATAAGCCTGGTATTCAAATCTGCTTCCATTCTTTGTGTGTGGTCCATCCATCTTAGTCTCTGTGCTTTTATGTGTTTCACTATGTTGCTGTTACCTAAGAGAGATTCGAGTTCATGGTTCATTCTTATCCTGAGTGTCGTTTAGTAGAGATCCCAGATACATAAACTTTTTAACTTTTTCAAAGCTCTAGTTGCCAAATATGTATCTGTTTTTATTTTGTGTTACTCTTCTGATCTTCAACATATAGTTTGTTTTTTTTTCCTGATTCACTGTTAGGCCTACTTTCCTTGTCTCTTTGTCAAGGTCCTTAAAAGTGTAATTTATTTCACTCGCTGTGCGTCCTGTGATAACAATGTCGTCTGTGATGTTAAATTGAAAAGTAGTGTTAAGTTGAAAAGTAGGGCTGATAGCGCGCTATCTGTCTGACTCAAGATTTAATGGCAAATGTATCCGTTTTATAGCTTTGTATTACTACTGCTGCTTTCGATTCATTTAATGTTAGTTTTACTAGGTTGACTATCTTTCTTGGTATGCCCATTATTATTAAGTTCTGGTATAACTTACTTCTATTGACTGAGTCAAAGTCCTGCCGAAAGTCAATATACAAGCAATGAATGTCCGAGCTTAATAGAAAAACCAAAAATAATAAAAGTGAGAACGCAATAAGGAACCATTATATCAGACCAGAAAGATAGATATCTATGACACCAGACACGAGAATATAAAATCTGAAAACATCAAAATCCAACGTATGCAATAGGGGCTTAGAGAAAATACCTGACATTTCAAAACCAAAGATACGTAAAACATCAAACAAACGAAAAATAATAGAAACCCAAGCAAGAAAAAAAAAGCAAAATTAAAAAAATTGCCGGAGATATTATAGAAAAAAACTCTGCAGATACTATTTAACACATGTCTAGCACAAGTAGATTTACTGACTTATTTTTATTCACAACTTATAGAGACAAAATTCATAACTACATCTAAAATATTGTTACAAATTAGAAAGCAAAATACGTTTGTGTTAAACAATAGTATGCACAATTAAAGAACAGAATTGAATTGGATTAAATTATCACATAAAACGATTGACTGTGCTTTTTTTAATTTATTGTTTAATTATTTTGTAATAAACACCAACATAGAAAGCTACCGCCAGATCAATTTATTTTCGCAACTATATAAATTGCAATTGGTGGTGCAAAGTAGTTCTAGCTCCATCATGTTGCTTCAACCAAAGAATCAAATATCATCGATAAATCTTCAGTATCACAACTGGCAACCAAATTGCAATGTTTAAAGAGGTAGACAATCAAATATAGTTTAATGAAAAACAAAGATTTAAAATCAATTACCCATACCCAATACTCCAAAGCGGCCAACCAAATTCAGACATTTGTTTCGGTTTTCACAAATCCTCATCAGTGCACCTTGGTGACAAAAATAGTGATAAACCAAATAACCACCAAGTTCAATACGTACCAGCCACTCAAACAGGCATGCTTTTAAAATGAATACTGTACTACCAACCATCTACAGGCACTAAGGATATTGATAGAGAAAACCACAAAGTACATCATATTTATCCATCTTGCCTTTATAAATTACCATCAGGCTTTGGACTCCATCTATTGTTTATAATCAAATTTCCTAAAAAACATATACAAAAAACAGCTCTGCAAGTGAAAATAAACAAAAAACTGATGACAAACAACATCAAAATCAATAGAAGTGTATGATAGGAAGATACTATATCCCCAAAACTGTTTACTACGGCAATAGAAAACGTTTTTAAAACACTGGACAATAAAAGTATAAACATAATACTGAATCACCTGGAATTTGCAGACAACAACATCGTTCTTATAAGCAGCAATATCCAGGAAATAAAAAACATGCTCATAACATAAGTGGGCTTAAAGACAAACTTATCCAAGACAAAATAATAAGTAAATTGGATAAAAAAATAATTATAAATAATACCACCATAAAACAGTATACAAACCTCGGACAAGTTATAAAACTAAGAAAGAAGAACTAGACAACCAAGATAAGACATAGATTAAATCTAACATAGATGGTCTTCGCCAGATTGAGCCCCATCCTCAGAAACAAGACTATCCCAATAAACCACAATCGTAAAGCATTCGACACATGTACACTACAAGGAAAACCGGTGGTCACCTAAGAAAAATGAAACGGGCCATGTTAGGAGACATAGTAAAATGAATCTCAAAACTAAAATAGCAACGGGCAGGACACATAGCAAGACAACACAAAGATAGATGAACACCATTAATAATCCAATAAAAACCAAAGCAAACAAAAAAATGTAATAGAATATTGCAGAAAAAGTGGGCAAATGACATACAGAACCATATGGAGAAGCATGGAAGTGGAGTGGACAGAAAAGAACTGACAAAAAAGAAAAAGAGATATGTGGTATTATTTTCCAGAAACAGCTACAGACAATGACGTAAACACATAAAAACTTTAAGGATTATAAAATCAAAAATTTTAAAATAATGCTTTTTAAGTTAAATATGCCATACTTTAATAAAGAAGTTTTAAACTATTTTCTCTAAAAAAACTGAAATTATACTATAGTACATGCTAAAGATTTGTGTCAAAACGGCACCACTAAAGTTTAAATAAAAAAATTTCTTTATTGTTTACTTTTGGTTTATATTTTTTGGAATACAATTAATATCCAAAAAGTATTAAATTATGTTAACAAATCTTAAACTTCAAAGACACTGAATAAACACTGAAAGATTGAAAAAAGTTTGAAAGATTAAAAAAATAATTATATCAAGACTTTGTCGTTTGAAAAAAAACATTTTTGAGAGAACCTTATATTATTATGACCTTCAAGAAAAAGTTAAAAGACTTTAGAAAACTATATAAAAATTAGGACATATAACAAAACTTATAATAAATTTTAAGAAGTAACCTAAACTTAAACTCTCAACAATTAAGAAGCCATCAAAACACGTCAACTTTGGCAATTAAAAAAAAAATTAAAATGCTCTTTTTTGACCAGCCCACTGAGAACAAAAACATGGTTTTATAGCTTTTGCGGCTTATAGACAGGGTATAGACTTGAAATGACGCCAGATTTGAATTCTACGGAAAATTTCTGATTGATTTCACTAGTAAATTTTTTTTTACCTAAATTTGCAATTTTTAAACAAAAAATGCAATTAAGTTAGGAAACTAAAAGAATATTTTTTTTAAGGGTTTCATACCGTCATAAATCGATCAAAAGACTAGTAATAAGTTATAGAAACTGA
This sequence comes from Tachinus rufipes, assembly GCA_963932245.1. NCBI lineage: Eukaryota > Metazoa > Arthropoda > Insecta > Coleoptera > Staphylinidae > Tachinus > Tachinus rufipes. Next base: position 76,429,148 of record OZ010744.1, read on the forward strand.
AAAAAAATACTAAAGCAAATTTTTCAACGCCCCCCTACTCTGATCCGTTTGAAAGGGAATTGCCCATATATGTATAATCATTTGTCTGTATATAATATGAAATAAACATATTTATTACTACTAGAAGACTTTCAAACCAACTAACGCCACTGGTTCAGAGGCAACAATATGCATGAATTTTATCTTTACAGCGAATGAAATATTTTTTTTAATTTTCTTTTGGACTCTGTTAACACTAAAAAATGGCATAAACAATTTTTGTTTGTTTTTTTATTAATTTTGCTCACAGTTTTTATGGAGGCTTCCGAAGCGGCCATCTCCACCTCCTGTGCACAAATCCACACTCTACAACATGGTTTTAGTTAATTTTATACCGTATTCATGTTTATTATTTATTGTTTTAAAACCAATTCACATAAATCACACACAATCACTTTCTTTCCTTAAATTAAGGATTAGATATTAATTAATTATTTTGATAATTATAGTATGAATTATAAGCAATTAATATTTAATTTGAACATCCTGTATTAAAATTTATCAAAACTGTGTCATCTGGTGGGGGATGTAGAGGACTTCCCCTCCATAAGTTACTACGTTCATTCGTTATATTGGCGTGCGAATAGACGGCAACGTTTAATTTTAATTTGACATGTCTTCTACGTCAACTTTATAGTCGGCAAAGTTATTAAATATTTACAAAAAATAGCAATGTATTTACGAAACTGTGTGATTTTACAATTATTATTTATATCCCTAGTAGATTTTATACAAGCAGAATGGAATACAAAAGACTTTATGAAAAGGGAACATTCACTTATCAAACCATATCAAAGTGAGTTCTAGAAAATTTATATTTTGCAAAAATAATTATTGTCTTATTACAGCAGGTGGTTTGCTAGTACCCTACTGGGATTTTTTTGGTCACACCATGGTCACTAACGATTATATTAGGTTAACCCCAGATAAGCAATCTATGTCAGGAAAACTATGGAATTCAGTGGTAGGTTATATGACTTGTATTTTAATAACAATGATTTAAATAAATTTTAATTTTTTAGCCTGTTAATGTAAGAAATTGGGACCTACAAATACAATATAAAGTTCACGGGAAAGGTAAGGATTTGTTTGGAGACGGTTTCGCAATATGGTATGCAAAAGATCGTATGGAAGAGGGTCCCGTTTTTGGTAGCAAGGACTATTTCAATGGTCTGGCTATTATTTTGGATACTTATAGTAATCACAATGGTCCACATAATGTAAGTTTTTTTTTTAAATAAATGTGATAAAAATATAATAAATTTGTATATTTCAGCATCAACATCCATATATTTCTGCGATGGTTAATAATGGTACATTATCATACGACCACGATCGGGATGGCACCCATACTCAATTAGCAGGATGCGAAGCGAAATTTAGAAATCTTGAATATGATTCCCACATATCAATTCGATATGAAAAGGATGTCTTAACAGGTAATTATTAAATTATGCATATTTATTTGTCTTATCTAAATGAATGTTTTGATTTTTAAATCTTATCATGTGTTTAACTTTTCATAACAAGGCTATTTGTTAGCTTTGTTTATCATTTGTTGTTTACAACAATATAGAATATAATAATATACAGTTATGGTAATGGAATTTTGTATTGTGCCACCTCATTTTTTAAAGTCAATATGATGATTGTGTATGTTAACTGCACTTAGGTTGCTGAACTTTGTATGCATATAATAAAGAACTCTATTGTTCGCATAAATTTTATTATGAGTTGATAATAACTGAAATATTTATTTTTCAATTATAGTTTTGTTTTGCATTAATAAATTACCATGAATCATAAAAAATTTTATGTAAACAATTGCACATGAATTTCTTATACCAATAAACATTAATCATGGCAAGATGCCAACCAATTTAAAGGCAAGGTGTGGAACAAATAAACATAAGTATCTGTTTGCTATCATAATAAAGTCATCGTGGTATTGGCATGAAGCAATAGAATTTCATTATGCAACTTGTATCAAATAGACTTATTAAGTCATTATACCTTCTTTTGCACCAGTTTGATATTTCATTGTAAAAAAATTTAAAAATAAGTAAGTTCTAATGTAACCTCACATTTGACAAATTTCAATAAAATATGTAGCACATTTTTTTGATAAATTTTTAGTCTTAGGTAAACTGTACTATACAGTTAGCTATAATGGCTATTATTACAACAATCACTTGCATCTTTTCAATCATATAAGGCATGTTTATAGTTATTGCTTTCTTTTCAAGAGCAACATGCTCCCAGGGTTTGACGCACAGAACCGTTCTGAAAGGAACATTATTTATCAACTTGACATTTTGTTATTGAATTGTATAATTTTATTAAAAAAAGTTTTATTATTACATTATTTTATAATGCACAATATAAACTCTAAATTACAAACAATTAAACTCGTTTTTCTATTTCTATATTTTAACTTTGTTAATAAGTTAAGGTAGTAAATGTTAAATACAATTTGTTATTCGGTGTTGGCACTTGAAACAGGCTTGATGCCTCGTTGTCAAAAGTGGTGCATGAGGGGTGAGGGGAAGGAATCTTAACTCTCTGTGAAAGGTACATGGGGCGTCAAGCACGGAATTGTTCGGAACCGTCCAGAACAGTGTAAGGCAGTAACTACAAGTTAGAAAACAAATTCATGCACTATCTGTTATGTGCAATACACAACCACCAGATATTAATCAAAATCCAGCCATATCTACATTTATTTTGTGTCGAAATCTAGCACAATAATGTCAAAATGCAGATTGTTTCGATAAAATCTGACTGTCATATGTTTAATTAAGATTTAAATGTGAAATTCTAGTCCTGAACTGTCAAAATTATGTAAAAATATCAAAATTTAGATGTAATATGTGAATATGTCTAAAATATTATAATCCGACCCTGTGAATTATCAAGTTTAAATTAAGCTATCATTATTTCAATGATGTAGAGAAGTATGGGAAATTAGCTTTTTGAAGTTAAAAATCTGACATTGTATCGTAAAATCAGATCAAACTCCTAACCAAATACAATAATTGTCTATAAAATGTATTTATATAGTGCAAAAATTAATTGTTGTTTATTAATGGGAATTTAACTGGATTTTCATGAATGTGTAGTATGTTTTTAATAGTGTATTTTTAGAGCATTATGAGATTATTATTGAGTTAGTAATTGTAAACATGAAGTAAACAAAAACTGTTGCAGGCAGGCAACCTTGAAATGAATTTATGTAGAAAGTTAACAATGTTTCATCTAGAATAAATTCTTAAAAGTGAACAATATATTGATGTAAAGTTAATTTAATATTAACATTTTTATTATATACGGGGTGATTCATTAGCCTCTTTACAAACTTTGTCAATGACGAATAGATTTAATTTCATAAAAAAATGTTTAATAAATATAGGTCCTATCTATCTTTATTCAGTTAAAGCATTTTTAAAATATGCTTATTAGATATTAGGAGACTATATGTGTCAAGCTAGTACCACATTAAAAATTGTGGTGTTCAAGTTAACTGCATTTACATTTACACTAAGACAAAAACAATGTCAGCATATTGTTTGTTATAAAAGCTATAATATCTGAACAAAGAAAGATAGGATGTAGGTTTATATGAAATTTTTTCATGAAACCCTATATATATTGTTGTTTTAATTTTATTGATCTTACATTTTACAGTTTCCACCGATATTGACAATAAGGCTGCTTGGAAAGAATGCTTTCAAGTTAGTGGTGTTAAATTGCCAACTGGATATTATTTCGGCATATCTGCCACCACCGGTGATCTGTCTGATAACCATGATATCCAATCCATTCGTCTCTTCGAATTAGATCTTCCTGATGATGTAAGTATTAGTGCTATTTCATTTGAATTTAATTAATTAATTAACCAATAGCAGCAATCGTTTTACACTGAATAAAAATTAATTAATTAAATTAATTTTTGACATTACTTCATATCATGTTAGAAATATTCAAAGAAAACGCTCCAAGTGTGGTTTGAACATTCCAATAATGTACACTAACTTGAATAGTTCACACATTTTTTATAAATGTATTATCTATAAGTGAAAATATTTTTATGTTTAATTTATCAAATGAAGAAACTTATACTTCAAATTTATTTTCCTAACTAATAATTAATTATAAAATAAATTGAAAATGTGGTTAATTTGTCATTGGAGCATATTCACCATTTTGGCAGAAGACAGTAGATTCAACAAGCAAATAATGCCCTATCCATGCCTTTACATTGATCACCAACAATTTTAATAATCATAGATCTTACCCAGCTGCCAGTTCTTGAGTGAAAGATTAAATAAGACTAATAGGAGAGCAGATCTCATCGATTATTGGTGATGGATTCGATCACCCGACGCTCGGCAGGCGTCGCTATTGATTTTCCGGTTTTATCAGTGATTCGCTATTCCCGACGCTGATCGTTCCATCCATCAGTCATTGTGTTGTTTCAGCTTTTGTCTTATAGCCGCCAATAGTGCTTTGTTGTTAAAATTCGAATTCCTCTTCCTGCTTATCTTTGATTTTTGCTAATTGTTTTTTCTCCAAAAAGTTTGTAGAGTTTGTGAAATGATTGTACCATCATTATTGGTGCATGTGATTATCGACGATTTTTATTACTTTAAAGAAAACAATATTTTTATCCGAAACAAGTAAACAAAAGCGCATAGTTTCACAAACCAAAAATGCGTCAATCAAATGCCAGTTAGTTATGTACCAACCTTATACGAATACTTCCACTTTTCACTTATTTCCTTCTTATTACACTTATCAGTAAAGTATTAATGCAAAAATTAAACACCAAGAAAAAGTGGGCCATTTTCGATGAAATTTCTCGACCCCGACTGATTATTTAAATTATGGTGTATTTTTAACCTAAAATTTGTGGTAATGGGTTTGTCAAGTTCATCTTTTTCGGAAGATTTAGATCTTAATAAACGTTTTCTTTGTTTTTTTTCTTGTATTTCTTATGGAATATTAGTGTTCCATTATAATATCGAGTTTTAGCTAGATTGTTATAACTTGTTCAGTGGTGTAGTAGTGGATATCATATCCACGCGGAAGGTCATCGGTTCAATTCCGGATGGAAACAACTTTTAAAAAAATTTCAATTTTAGTCTATAATGAGCAGGTTGTTTGCGTGGTGAAGTGGTTATCAAACATTTACCTGCCCACTTCGGGAAACGCTCGGACGTCGTAACATCAGAATTGTGTCAGTGCAACTGAAAAAACACCATCCGATCGCGACGGTTCGTTAAGGCCGTTAACAATCGATCCAAACCGACCGTTTTAACCATGGAATGGATGGATATTCAAAAATCACATGATACTTGAGGGGTCTAGTTTCAAAAGGTATAATCCACAATAATCAATTTTTCAGAAACTTCAAAAAACTGTCACAACTAAAGTAATTCTTAAAGCCCGTAATTCACATGCCAGTTCAGTTACTTGCACAGCTTCTAGCACGTGTATTCTGTCAAATGGCATGCCTGTAACTGGCATGCAAGCCAATTGCACGAAATCAAAAAGTTTTGATTTTTTGGCATGCAATGTGCAAGTAAGGTGGTGGGTGAAGGCAAAAGGCATGTATGAACGCACACGACAGGTACTGACATGCCAGTAGACAGTAGCTGACACGAAGGTAACAATTTACATTTTATTTTCAAAATGAATTGAAGCAGAGATAAAAAACTATTAAGTTTATTAGTTTATATAAAAATTTTAAATGTCTTTGGAATTTGAGCAATACCAATCTATATAAAAATAAAATAGCCCGCGACAATGCTTACAAAAAAATATTTATTGACAAGCAAATGGCATATGTATCCCAGCTTGCCAGCTACTTGCTTTAGCAGCCAGCCGTGCCATGAGCAGCTTGCATGCAATTTTACTTGCAAATGTATTTTCACTGTGCCATTAATTGGCTCATGCCATTTTTGCCCATGCAAGCTATTTTCCAAATTTTATGGCATGTGTATTCCCGGCTTAAAACTGATTTCTGTGCGTTTTGAGTAGTTTACAAAACATTTGTTAACATTGTTATAAATTTAAATTACTTTGATCAATAAATTATCAAAAAAAAAACAAATTACTGGTTGCATAATGTCTTTTTAAACAGAGTCTTGCCAAAATCTTTTTGAACTTCCTACTAAATTAAAAAAATTATTATCAAGTTGTAGAGTGCGTAATTTGCTACAAGATTGCATCACTAACTCAATAATTTCAAAAAGTGGAGAATTGTACCTTTTGAAACTACACCCCTCACTTATTTTTCATAAAACTGTCAAAAAAATCAAAAGTGTCTTCAAATATGCATCAACCTTACGATAATGATAATAAAAAATATACCATATTTATAATTATAATATAATAGCAATTTGATACAAATAAAAAAATGCATAATATTTATTATGCATTCTATCGGTAACATTCATGAATAATATATTCATGCAATAATAAATCATATCAAATGACACGCTTTAGTATATAAATATTAATTAATTATTTATAATATTGAACTAATATAATACTTACTTTACTAGCCACAAAATCAAGAAGATAGATCGAATATTTCTCCATCAGCGACATTCTTTGAACCTCCAAGAGACCACGTCGAAGATCCAAAACCATCATCCTTGGGTGGCTTCAAATTGTTCTTGTTAATGCTTGTAGGAGCACTTGCGATTATTGCATGTGTAGTGATAGGAATCATGTTCTACCAACAGCAACAGCAAACGAAGAAACGTTTATATTAAACTATGAATTGTTTGATTCCCTAAAGAACTGAAGTTATCTAGTCGGAGTTGAAACAATTACAATTGAAGAAAGTCTTATTAAACACAATAAATTTTTTGCCTATGTTTTTCACAATGTGTTTTGGGATTGTTGTGCCAACAGGATTAAAAACTAATTAAATCTATGATCATTTTTTATACATTTATTATTATTTTTTTTTTTGGTTTTCTTTTACAGCAATTACACAACATTTATAATAAAATGGGGAATATTCAACAAATGTACGTAACTTATAAATAATGACTATTATGTGACTGACTTTTTAAAAGCATATTTGTAAATTTTATTAAAAACGAATTGTACATTCAAAATGTAACTTTGGTATATCGATGCTTCGCCCAATATCACCTAGGATGTTTAATAAATTACACGATTAATGGCAGAATGTATCATTCCATAAGAATATTAGACGAAACATCAATATTAAAAAATATTAAAATTTAGAACATAAATTAAAAAAAAAATATAAGGAAAAACATGTCCGTCTCTTTCAACAAATAATATGTACATTTTTATTGGGTATGTGATTTATAAAGTAAAGATTTTTTAAGTATATCTGACTAGTACATTTTTTTTTAACAATGAGATTTATTTAATATCCATATATTAATGCATTGTTGTCAAGTACATCAATAAGTACGTATATATAGTTTTCTTTTTTTTTAGATTTTCCTTTAAATATTTTGAGTATTTATAGATGTTGCCATCAATATTTTATATAGGGTATTTCTGAAATACATGGCAATGTTTTATATACTTCAATCCTGTAAAATTAAATCGCACTTCCAACATTGATCAAGTAAGTACATTTACTGCATTTCAAATCCACATACATTATACAAATAGGTAAATTACACCAAATAGTTGCGATACATTTAGAAACTTCTTGATTATTCCATTTTAGCAAGGGTGCTTAATATAATAGGCCATGCTTTGTGAATACTAATAAAACATTCATTTGGAAATATTGCTAGTTGTGGTAGAGTTTTACTAAGTGCTTAAGCTAGTACACAACAGATTATAGAATATTTTAAAACATTACCATACATCTCAGTAATACCCTCCCTGTATATAAACATATATTTCCATTAAAAACATCCATAAAATTCCATTTTAAACACATAAAACACTGGTTAGACATCGTCATTTTTTTTGGGTACTATTTCACATAGTATCAAAATAAAAGTACAGTTACCTCTAGCGCTCACCTTCTACTGATGGCGAGCTGGAGGTCGTTACAATAATCAAATTAAAGACATTTTGGTTTGCTTTACCTTCAGAGACTACATTGGTTCAAACCGTGGTTTCACGGAATATTTTCACAGGGTTCTCGATATTTTTTATATAAATATACCTTGTTACCGTTGACGAATCAATTATTTCGTTTACTGATGAAATTTTTTGATCCGTTTTCTGTATGTTCAGACCTGTTTAAGGAATAAAAAATATTTATTAATAAATTCATTTGTAAGTTTTCTATCTATCTAAATACTCATTTAAATTATTAATACATTCATTTCAAATTATTTTTTAATCTGCCAAATACTTAATGCACTAGATTGGTTTTACACAGTTAATATACGTATGCCATAGTTCATGTTGCAGTTTTATAGGAATCATACACATAGGAGGTATGTATGTATTGTGATTATAGTATATTCAATTTTAAGGTAGAGCGCAAGAAAATAAAAAAGGCAATGTTCACAACCACACAGTAAAAAAGTAGTATATAACATACGTGCATTGTGCGTTAACCGACCTATGCCGTGCAACGGTATATGTGCTCGTGATCAGCTGATCAAGCGCTAGTATCTTCCCGCGCTGTACGCTGGAATTGAATAGTTACATTAATCATTTTCTGGAGAGCTTACTTTACTTCTTTTTACAAACACGTGATACAGGGATTTTATAAATGAATGGGATTATGTAATCACTTTAAATATGCCGCCTTTTAAAATTGTCCACTATACTACATATGTTTTCATATGTTTGCTTGACAGCTGCAAAAGTTGATCTGTCAAAACAAATAGTATAGTGGACAATTTTAAAAGGCGGCATACTTAAAGTGATTACATAATCCCATTCATTTATAAACTCCCTGTATTTATCATTTTACAAATAATCTTTGTTTTTATGTATATAAACACATACAACGTTAACTCGCATTAACAGTAACTTATTTTAATGCATATGTTTTATGAGCACTTTTACATGATTATATCATAGCTCAAAGGCTTATATTTTAGTGCTAATGCTTGTATTACCACCTCACAACTAACTGCCTTTAAATAAGTACCTCTAAATGAATTACACAATATTTACAACAAAACCTGTTAACTGAGAGAATGGATGCACTGCAGATATAAGAGTCTTCCTACTTATACTTGAACTATACTCCAAAATTAATATATCAAACTTCTAGTTCTGTCTTTTAATTCCTAGTGAAATGATGGCATCTGAACAGTGTAGTAATGTACATATACAAGCAGATTTTTTTATAGTAAATAGACACAGTAACAAATCAAAGGGTCTGCAATACGGAACGACCAGCAAGCATAGGGAGCCCTCCGACGTTTATTTCAAAACCTGGGGCCTCCCAGAATTTAAAATAAATTAAAAAATTGTACTTTTTTTTTTAAACCATCTCGTTGGGGGCCCTTTTCAATATTTTGCGGTAGGGCCAAAAAATCCTAGCTCCGCCACTGACAAAATGGTACTTGTCTACTTGTTACCTGTCATTTTATTAGTTCTTAACTAATAATATTCTTTTTTAATTAAATAATACCTAATAAGCTCATTTCCTATGACTTTAAAACATAATTTCCTTATTAAGAGTTTCTTACTTATGAAATGAATTAATAATTTATTCAAACTCAGTCTAACTATCACAGCGGCCAAGGGTCAAGCATAGACAATTGTTTCGGTTCTACAAACCTCGTCAGTATGCTTTGTATGACTTACTTGACACATTACAGTAAGCAGTAGAAAAAAAAAATTGTTTAACCAATAGATGGAGAATATCTTTGTCACTTTTGCTGCATAATGTATGTTTCTGTTGTATGTGTCATAGTAACCTATCTCTGGAACTGCATACTAAAACAAACCTTAAACATATTTTTCCCTCAATGTAGCTTCTTTCTCGATTTAGCATCAAATGTACTTATAATTCTAACTATTATGTGACCGACTTAACTCCAAATTCAAGGTTAAGAAAATGTGTTTATTTAATTATTCTTGAATAATGATTTTTTTGAAAACTTATGTGTGTGATTCTAAGCCCTCTATTTATTTATAAATTTACTAAAAATGTCGTCACAAATGTATCAACTAATAATAATATTAGAGATATGCTGATATGCTTTTTTATATTGTTTCCTAGCATTTTTTGGTATATATGGTGATTTACAATAGAAAGCAAAATCATTATAATATTTTAAGTAAAAAAACACTTGTTTGTGCCCTCCTATAATAACTGCAACAGATTTGGCAGTTTTTTAACTCCATATTCTGAACAATATCCTGCCCTTACTTTAATATACAAGACATTTAATTTGACAGAAAAAAACTAAATAAGTTGTTTGAATGTAAGAGAAAAGATAATTTATAAAAATTATAAAATATTTTTTTCTTACAAAATTGTTTAAATATAATAGAATTACATTAATGTAATAATTATTCAAAATATTGCGCTTTAACTTCAATACACTCCTTATTAACCTATAAATGACTTTGAGTAATCAAAGAAGTTTGTCCAGTATAATGTTGTTATACTGAATTTTATATCAAATTGAATTAATAGCCCTATTCTGTGAATATTTCACCTCCTCTAAATTAGGTGTGTGAATCTGTTGTTTGAACAAGTAATATTGTATTTTAAAAGCGCTGTTCACATCATTTATTAAATGAACTCAATCATATTTTATTTTACTGTATTACATTCAGTTTTAAGATTGTTACTTTTTAATTACTACGCTTCAAAATAAAGCAATATTATGTAACATAATAACTATGTTTCCTAAGCGAGTAACTTGTAGTTCCTTTAAAAACAATTATTTCTTAATGACTAGATTGAAATAAGTCTTTTTAAATGAATTTTTAGAAAGATTTGTATAAATAATTTAAATGAGTATGATAATGTCTATGCATCTACTAGACAAACACGCCAAAACATAAAGAAAACTGCAAAAATTATAAAAACTAAAAACAAAACTATGCAACAATTAGTACATTTGCTAAAAAGAACTAAATAGATTAAAATAAAATCACAAAATACAGCAGCATCTACATTTTTGATCGTTTTTATTTTGAGATTTATTTTTAGTGTTGTCTGTGTTTAACTCATCAATTTGTTCGAGTAATTTACTACTTTTCAACGCCTCCTCATCAAACTCATACCATTCCTCCTCACTCGAACTGTGATGACTGTGTATTCTGGCCAGTGTATGCAACGTGGGCTTGTCCATTTTATGCGACAGCTCACTCATCGCTCTCGTCCGGAACTTCTCGTGTGGTTTTTCACTGACATTTACATGATGCGATACACTCCGAGTCATGTTTGTTCGTCTGGAGTTTTCCATTAAAAACGATTCCAATCGCCGTTTTAATTGTAATGGTGATACAGAGTTACGTCTAAGACTTGATAAATCAACTTCGATCTTTTCAGGATTAGGTGAGTGTGAGTCTGCACTCTCAGGTGTGTAAGGTTCATGCGACAACATATCGCGGGTTATTGGTTCATGCAGTAAGTTGCAGTTTATCGTAACATCTGTGTAACTTTTTCTAGTGTTAACTAAATATTCACTCATATCTACTATATTTATTGTAACTGAAGCAAAGGAACGGCAACACTGGCAAGTCACTGGCAAGCATTGGTATTGTGCATGGTTACAACATTTAATAATACCTGAGTTTGATAGGATTGCTGCTTTTAAATATACCGGCTGCAAAATGAATTACAAAGTAAAACTACAATTGTTAATTATTGTAAATAATAATTAATTATATCGGGATAATCACAAGCAAGATCTTATTTACATATTTTCAAAATTACTTGAGATAGGTACTCTACTTCAATATTTACAATTTACACAATTATGGTTTCAAATCTAATCATATAATTGGATAGAACCAATGGGTTTCTACAGTCAAAATAAGGATTATTTATTAAAATAAATATTGCACTAAAAGCAATTCTAAAATGTCTGACAATTAGATAATATGAAAGTTCTGGTTCATATTCGAAATTATAAATTAGATCCTATAGTCAATTAGTGTTACCAAAAATCACAAATATTTCAGGTTGGATTAAGAGGGATGATTAGGTTGGGTAAACTTATATTAGCTGAAAATATTATATTATCAGCTTAGTTAGTCATACAAACCTAGGCCAAGTAGCGTAGCAGCAACCTAGTTAAACTTCAGGGCTGTTATTCTCGAGTCACACAAATTAATTGCATCTGCAATATTAACATTTTTGTGCACAACAATCTGACTCAAAAAAACTATCAAAAAACCAGTTTTGATATTCTACTGATTCAATTCAAATTTATTAATTCTTATACAACCACATCTAAAGTGTTTCAATGCATAGATAAAGAATATTAAATCTAAAAAGCAGTGACTAGCAGAACGCTAACAACGTGCCTCGAATTGACAAATAAAACCACGTTTCTTCTGCATCATTATGTATACATAAAATTAAATGATGCCAATTTTAATTAAATTAAGCATTGAAAAAGTGCATACATAGATCATTAAAATATAAAAATCTAGCTTTGTTTTGTGAACATTCTGCTAAAATATTTCAAATATTTTTAATATCAATGTTAAATCTAAATGAAAAATGTGTTTAAATGTGAAATTATGGAATATATCAAAATCCAGCCTGAAAAATTGAGACTTAAAGAGAAAAGTAAAAATCCGGCTCTAATATGTTTTAAATCCTGAAATAATAAATTTAAATTAAATAGTTTCAAATATTAAAATCGGGACGTTTGTGTAATATAAAAATGCAACTTTTTAGACTGTTAAAATTACTTTAAAATAATAAAATTAGGAATCAATGTGTGAAAATTCAAAACCCAACCTTGTATAACTTGTATTGTAAAAATCAGTTTCTGAACTGTAAAAAGAATTTAATAATGTCAAAATTTAGAAGAAATTATTAAAACCTGGCCTTACAGTGCTAAAACAGTTATTTATTAGCGGAAACAATATGAAGTAATTGTAAAAGTTTAATCTTTACATGTGACTAATAACAAAAGTAGAACCAGAGATATACCAAAAGCAAAGCAAACCTATTCAAGAAAATAATTACTTTTGCATAACAATGTTGTAATTAACATCCCACTATTCAGTCAATTTGCAGCATGTTAAGAGTCTAGTACCTTCAAAACTAAAAACTAATAAATCAAATAAATGTTTCTCTAAGAAATGATTAAAATTCAATAAAATGTTGTAATTAATCATAACGTGACCCACCCTTCAATACATGGTTGTCACATTCGTACTCACAAATTAAATGTGCTTTATTTCAAGAATACCAAACCATTCAATAATCAATTTTGAAACAAACAGTCAATTGTATCGTGTGACTCAAAAATAGCAGCCCAGATGTTTAGACTGTATTACCTTCAAAAGCCAAAGTGTTGGTTGCATGCTCGTTGAATAAGATGACACAATTAGCCAATTGCATATTTGAAGTAAACATTTCAATATCAAAAGTGTAGCATACCATTTTTTATAACAATTGAAAAAATAATATATTCTTGATATCTATAGATTCTGACTGACAATATTATTAAAACGCTTCTGTCTTCATGTCATGGGGATGGTCTGGGTTAAAAGAGTTTGTACAAAATCATACAAATTCATGACTTAGATCATTAATCAGTGATTACATTCCTTGTTGAACATTTTACCATGACAATTAAGAATAGTTTATAAGAGCAAAATAAATTATATTAAGAGATGATAAACACAAATTCATTTAATTAAAACTTGCTTGTGATTTATACACATTTGTATTTAAAAGTCTAAACATCAAAAATATTATGTATCTAGCGCATAATAAAGATACAGGGGGTCAGGATTAGATATAGGAGCATGTATGATTTTACTATGAATGATCTGAAATACCTTATTCAGAAAACGACATGTGAAAGTCCAAATAAACCGGCTGCATAATAGAAGAAAATCATACAAGGTTTGTTTATATGTTTCGGATCAGAGAATATGATAACGCTAAATTTTTGAGAAACGTGAATGAAATCGTATTTATATATAAGTGGTAATTACCTTATGGTCTCCCATACAAGTATTTCTTCCCATGAGATCATACTCTACATTTTCAGTCTCTTCAACAAGTTTTTTGGCTGTGTGACTTAGTAAGACACGGTCACACCAAGCCGGACATCTAGTCTGCATGTAACTGTTCGCTTTGGATACAGACTCCTCAAATGGATATGATGGTGGAAATGTGACAGGATATTCTGTCAGGGTTTCCTCGAATGCCTCCATCTCCTTATCGTAGGTTTTTAACTGGAATACAACATTTCCTACCTAATATCTGATTAATATTATCCTATATTTAACCTAGACCAACTTTAACTGGTCCATAGATAATTACTTACCCATGTTTCAGATGGACTTCGGAATATGCTTTGGTGATCGGAATGATTGAACTCTTTCTTTCCAACTGTGAGTATCAGCTCGTTATCTTCATTAGTGTACTGGAACTTTACAAACTCATTATTCTTATTGTTTTGAATACGTACAGTTGTCAGGCCTTCTGTTAATTTCTATAATAAAAAAAACATGTATATAAACACGTAGATTCTAATTAACGTGCACAAATATAAATAATATGGTAAAACATGGCTTAAGAGATTCTGAATACTAAAGCAATGTATATATGAATACAATGTACAAAATTTAAAAGCTTTTTTTAAACATACACATACGTCTAACTTGCAAATTAAAGTTAATTTAAAATATCATTGACTGTTACCATATTTGTTTTTTGGTAGAAACGAGTTTTTGTGCCATGATGTACTTTAAAATTAGCTATAATATATTATATAATATAGAATACCTTAATCACACCATCAGTATCAGTTCTGAAATTAAAATCACCAAATAGGAAGTAAGGAGCAGTCCCATAGTCATCATTATGAAATCTCTGTAAAGTGTGTTCCAAGGCCCGACGTCTGTTCTTGCAGTAGACCGATGGGTACGATTCCATGGCAACAAAATTGGAAGCATCATGGAATAAATGTATATTTATCAAATCGAAGACGGTTCCATCTACTGACCATCTTGTACGTAAAAATCCTTTCCGGGACCACTTACACTACAGTTTATTATATTAAATATTGATATATGATATTTTAGTAAATATATTACCTCCGGAAAAAAATCCTGAGGAAACTTTGCCTTTTCTTTTGTCACAACTGCTTCAATATTACCCGAATGAATTTCTTTACCATTACAAGGAAAAAAACTTAGGTCCTTGAAGTTCCAAATCAAAACATTTTCAACACTCTCGTGAACAAAGTAAAAGTTACCAAGAGCCTGTAAAGAAAACAAATGTATTTTAAATTAGTAGTACACCTTATTAAACTATTGAGTAATTCTCAGATAATTATTTGCATACTGCAAAAATGGTAGTTTACTGAATGTTTGAAAAAACAATAGTCGAGTCAAATAACCACTTGAATACATAAAAACTCTTTACTTGTGGTCCTTATAACATTATTTTTGCAATATACTATTAAAATTTCAACATTTTATTTTCATTAATGTCATACAGAGTTTTTTTTTTAAAGTTAATTAAATTTTCTATCACCACAATAAAATATTTAATATTCATTAAAAAAATAAATTTTAAAATTAAAAAAAAAATTAAATATAAAACTCTATAGTCTTCTCGTCTTTTAAAAATATTTAAGCTTTTTAACTTAAAAATAAAGTTCATACACTAGCACTAGTAAAATAAAGTTTTGATTGTCACTAGTACAAAAGTATGTAACTCCAAAATGAAACACTTGTTGAACAATATTTATAACTAGTGCAAAAAATCTTCATTTTGAAACATAAACATAGTAATATATTCACTCCCGCACCACTGGCACACAAAGTGTGTAAATAAAATTGCAAATGCATTACATGAATGATGATAAGTGATGCTTGCCGTTTAATTATATATATATATTTTTTCCTGGTACAAGAATATGATATTTTTGGGCATTCTACCTCACAGCCTTTGAATATTTATCTATAAATTAATTAAATAACATTTACTACCAAACTCTTTAATTGAGAGAATAGAGGCATATTGTTACTACATACTCCACTGGTATGCAGCTGCCGATACATCTGCCGGCACTGCTCTGAACAGTTACTCTAACAATTTAGACAGTTGCCACAATAATTTTGTTACATAGTTGTAGTAACTAACTTGATTTTAGAATAACTAATAGTTTGTATTATTGTATGTATCATTGTCCCCAATCATGAACTAATAAATCTACCCTAAAATCATTTCTGCCTCAAAATTATTTTGTTGCTTGTGACAGCTGTTGATTGACATACTCAGTTATACTATAAAGATGATTATGTCAACAGATGGCGTAAGTAGCTTTATAACCTAACACCAGATGTAGATACTGGCACTGTTAGCAAAATAATTTAAAAAAAGAATACAGAGGCCCAAGGTGGTTACATAAAATTCGGCCTAGCGCTGTTGCTCCATGATCTCATATGCATAAAGTTGTACCTGCACGGGTGATTTTTTACAGTCTGGCTAATTACCATGAAATGTTTAATATCAGAGCAACGTTTGCAAATTGTTGAAATTTATTTTCAAAACCAGTGTTCTATGCATCAAATTTATACAACACTTCACAAATTTTATGATGAATATTGAAACAAACAAACTTTGCGTTCCTAAGAAAATATTGCCGTTGTTGCTAGAATTTGTTGGGATTTGTTGTTCAATTACGTAGAAATTTTGCGTAAAAATCTTGATCTGGTGCCTTAGAAAATCTTGTCCAAGTACTCAAATAATCCGGATCAAGCTAAGATGCTGTTACAACAGTTAATTGACATCAAAAATGATGCGGTAACCGATGTCTATGTCCAGTTACCAAAATTTTATTTGAGCACTGCTGCACTTTAGCCCCCCCAAAAGCTCTTGTCCAATAAGTAACTAGCCATTACAAATCAGATTTGTAAACAACCAAAAGAGATCACATATTGCAATCACATCTGCACAGTATTCATACAAATGGATTGTATAGACATATGAATGATACTTGTTTTGTTTATTTGACATTAATCAGCTAATGTAAAAAAAAAACTATAGAAGCTAATCATGGCACTAACAACATAATGAATAATCTAATATCTTTCTTTACTGGTAACAATGATAGTGATACTATTGATGTTAGTTTTCCCACTCAACTATTCATGATGAAGTGAACTACATTTTCGAGAAGAGCATCAAATAAGCATAATTAACATCTATTGTAGCAGGTTATTTATATATTAAACATAGCACAAAACTAAAACTAACACATAAGGCAACAAAAGGTATTTTTTTAGAGGTTTTTGGTGATTTCAAAATATTTTGGAGTGTCCCTGAAATTACAAACGAAAATGTTTTAAAATCACTAAAACCTCTCAAAAAGAAATCAACCCCTCCTCAAAAAGATACGGTCCTTAAATTGACATAAACAATTACAATTACTACTAGAATGGGAAATACCAAATAGATCAAGTGAAACAATATAAATATGTATCTAGAATTCTAGACACAATAGTGTCTGAAGAGAGGAAAATAAAAATATAATTAGAATAAAAACAAAAGCCAGCATGAGACTGTGCAATGTCCTAAAGAAATAAGTATTTGACAGAAAAAAATAATAAAAAGTAACAAAGATAAGAACTCATAACACAATGTTTGCCGGAACACTAACATATGGAAAAAGACAAAAAAGAAGAGTACAGGCAAGTTAAATAAATACTAAAAAAATAGCAGAACTAATATAGAAAAGAGAGTAGGCAAACACACTCAGATGGTCAGATAGTATGAACACATGACAAGAATGACAAAAAAAGAAAGACCACAAATAGAATGACAAAATAAAAAGATTGATGCAAGAAAGAGAATAAAACTTGAAAAAAAAGAGAAGCAGTAAAGGATAGAAAAATATGGAAGATGTTTTGCAAGGAGTAAAATCAAAATACCTCTACACTGGCTATGCCGGTAGAAAATGAATAAAATATAACATAAAAAAAACTTGAATATGACTACACTTGCTCACAAATAAATTCTGAAGCATAAAAAAGCAAAGCAAAATAAAAATAATGTTTAGCGTGCTTGGCTTATAAATAGAGTTACAAGATTCCCTACTTTGCCATCAATTATTTGTGGATTTGTTAACCACAGTGCCTGCTTTGTAACATGGTTTCAGAAGCAAACAAACTGACAAACATTAATCTTTTCGCCTCATTTTCAACCTTGATACTACCTTCGACCTGCTTGGACCAGGTTGAGTAACGTCAAAAATTACATCACCACAGTAATCTACAGCATGTTTGAAAGGGAACCAACAACTTATTAGGTATTTTCCAAATAAAACAAGTAAAAAAAAAATATTTTGCCATGTCAGAGATCAAACCCCAGACTGCTTGCATGATATAAACTGTCTCACCATTTCATTTTCATATTACTTATTATTATTTTTATAGTAAAAGTAAAGCAATGTATGTATAACTCCATAAGAATCGGAGGTCATTTAGGCTAATTACGTCAGGCACTATTTGGGTAAAAGTTGTAGGCATTAGTCCATACATTTTAGACCACCTTGTATAGTGATGTATTAAAACAAATTTAATATGTTGCATAACTTGTTTTCTTATTTAATTTTATAGAATAAATTTATATTCATTTGTATAATAATAATAATAATAATATTCTATTGATGTGTTATATATTTAATAAATTGTTAATACACAAACTAGCCAATCATAAATTCAAATATATTAACATTGATAATATTATTCACAAAGTGAAACTAGTTTGTGTATTAACAATTTATTAAATATAAAACACTTCAATAGAATATTATAATTATAATAGAAATGAATATACAATTAATTATGACTGTAGAATTAAATTAATCAAATTTTAATATTTCACTTCTAATACTAAGAGCTAAATTTGATAAAATTTTAACATGAAACATAATTGAACTGGTTCTAGGAGCATACAAGAGTATGATATTCTCGGAATATTATCACCCCTTATAGAGATTTAATCTAAATTGAAAATAATTAAACTGCTTTACATTTATTGTCACATAGCATGATGGACTGTCATAGAGGGATATTGTGTGGTCCACTATCAATTCAATCCCATAAATCAATATCAAAGTAAGCTCCCCTTTCACATATTCCATATTTATGTTGTGCAGCCTCCTGTTACATCAATAATTCACCAACAGGTTCATATACATAAAATTAATAATTGAATTTATATCTAATAATTTGATTAACTGATAATAGCTAATTATAATATCAACCAAAACATTCCATTAATTAAACCATTATAAATATGAGGCTTGTATTTATATGATCAAACAGATTAGATAATGTTATAACATATGTAATATACTGAAGCAATTGAAATATGTATTACTTTTATTGTTACTGATTATGATTTATTATGCAGTAACAATTATTCCTACAATTAGATGCTACAGATGTTATTAATAATACATCAGAACTGATGGAGTCCAAAGGTCAATAGGTGTTGTTTATTTATATTGAAGGAAATAACAGAATATTACTATATTTAACAGAAAATGATTATATTCACTATTTAAACAAGAACAGTCTGGAATATAAATATTTCAATGCAATGTAAATTGACTAGATTCATCATCATGCCAGAACACACATTACAGACAATAAAATGATTAAAATAATTATCAATGTTGAAATTGATATTTCCTATTAGTCATTAAACATGTCATGTTCTAATATGAAAATATATACATAATTAATAACCCATGTAATATTATGCAAAATTATAATAAACTGATAAAAAAATACTATTCACTCATAAAACCATTACATAAATCATTCTATTTATATTCAAGGAAGCAGCAACAAAATAAACTATATCGTAGCACAATAATAATCATGGCTATTTTGGGTAATAAATAAATATAAAAATCATTTATGAATTTCCTTTTTCCTGCACATGCATAATAATTTTATATTATATTTATAACTGCAACAAGAAAGAAAAGAAAATAGTTTATTTTTAAAAACGCAATGTATAAATAATGTTTTGTTAGTCAAAATAATAGCAAATTCAAATTATACATTTGGGGTGCGTTCCAATTTAGAGGAGAAACGCGTCCGGGCGTTATTTTTTTACCACAGCTCGTTCATAAATGCAGGACGTTCGTCCGAGGAAGTTCGTCCAAGTCGTTCGTAAATACAGGAGAAAGACGCCCGGGTAAAAAAAGTTTACCAGCCTCTCAGAGATGGGTAAAGACTACTAGGTGCGGAAGATTTAAAATATGTTTCTTTAGTGTGTCATGAAGTAATATTATTATAAGAACTAAGTTTTTTATATTAAATAAAATTATAAATTATTACAATAAATTTATTTTAATAGTTACTATAAATTTAGTTTTATAAAGTCAAAATAAGTTGAGTCAGTTGACAGATGTCAAAAGGTAAAAACTGACAGACGCGTTCTTTTTT
Source organism: Tachinus rufipes (assembly GCA_963932245.1). NCBI lineage: Eukaryota > Metazoa > Arthropoda > Insecta > Coleoptera > Staphylinidae > Tachinus > Tachinus rufipes. Next base: position 76,449,785 of record OZ010744.1, read on the forward strand.
AAAAGAGAAAAGACGTACTTCTGACGTCTTACGTCAGGACGTTCGCCCAAACTACACTCTCTAAATTGGAACGCACCCTTGATGATGCCCAAATGTTTATTTGAAGCACCAATTTCAAACAAAAAAAAAACATAGTTTCAGATAAAACTTTCATTATTGGATAAATAAAAATGTAAATGCATTTTCTATTAAATATATGATCACACAAGATAGGATGATTTATTAACATGTAAATTGTAAATTTAAAAAAAGTTCATAATAATAATATACTTCTCGTTTCTACACAAAAAACTAATTTACATATAATTTAGCATATAACTAACATTTAAAAAAAAACAGTATTTCATTTTTTTTAAATTTCAATGTTGTGATTTTTGAAAAGAATATGTGTCCCAATAAATAGAAAACTGAAAACTGCTGCCAAGTCTTGCTAGCTGGATATAAAAACATTACTAATCCTTTATGTTATATACAACCTAAAATATATACAATATTTTTTATATCACTTTGTAATGATATATGCAGTTAAACAAGTGTTTAAACAAAATTCTCCTATCTATGTCATTCATTACTATTAAAGATTGCAGCTAAAGAGTACGTTATCTGGTGGCAGATTTGTCAACAAGCTGATGATGACATTTTACTATGTTCACATAAGTCACATTTTGCACAGTGTTGATACATATCAATTTTTTTGACAGATATGTTTTGTATTTAATATAATCTGCAAACTGCTTTTAAATTTAAAAGATGCCTTTAAATTGTTGAATTCCCATAAGCAAGTCATTAAACTAGCTTAACTGCAATTGTTAATAAGTAAATTTAAATGATTTATATTAAGTGTCATCAATATAATTGTTATAATTAATGTATAAATTTATTTACTTCACATGTCACTCACAACAAATATGACGATATTTTAATGTTAAAAATAGAAGTTTAGTTTAATGTAAATTGTAATGCACATAAACATATCAATCATATGATAGCACATGTAGTTGGGTAACCTTGATCAAATGAAGCAATTGACATTTCAACCTGCATGGCGCTAACAACTTAATCCCAATACACCTCATAAGGTTCAACTTTTGTGCATCCAATGTTGGATTTAAAACTTATTAAGTGAGACTTGAATAAATAGTGATTGAGTGATTAAAACAATTCAATTCGGGGTAGGAGTATAATCCCCTGTATAAACCAATAATTGCCGTTTTGAATAAATTCAACCAATCCAAATTAAAAACAAATCTAAGAAAACAAAGTGAGGTTAATTCCAATATATAGCAATAATAAACTCTCTGAGCAATTTTGATCAACATGACAATTTTTTATGCAGCAAATGTGTTTATTGATTGGTTTTGCAAATTTTTATAAATAATCTTTAGATAAAGCAATAAATTCGTATATGTTATTTGACAAGTTAATTTTCTTTGCAATTTTTTATTAATGTAAATGAATAAATTATAACTTTTAATTTTTGAATTTTCAAAGTTCAATCCAAAATAGTGTGGTAGCATTTTTTTATCGGATACAAGGGCCAATATTCTAATGCTTGTGTTACTGCCTTTGAATATTTAATTAAATTAATTGCATAATATATACTGGTATGAGGTAAGGGAAGATATATGCAACCATGCACATATATCTGTTTGTTACCACATATTATAGAAAAAAAAAAAATTAAGGCTAATTTTTCCTTGTTTTGTTATAATTTTCCTACGTAAATAAATTATTATTTCATAATTCAGTTGTATCAATAAGATCTCAGGTACCCATTTTTTCCTTCAAACTGTTTTTCTTACTCATACATCAGGTTGATAACCACTGGCACAAAATATTAGAATCAATATTACTTATTTATTTATTGATATTGAATGTATTTTATAACAGTTATTGATGTCTATCTACACCTACCCAGAATGCTGCATGCTTATCATAAATACCTATGCAAAGTCAACACTGTATACATATTTATTTTTTGCTGATATAAGATTAAAACATATTATTACCTTCTACAGACATGCTAAAAAATAATCATTTCTAAATTCATATTTAAATATAGATGTAAAAATCAATATGATACATGCATGAATACATTAGTTTATCAAATCACAGGGTTTAATGCTCAAGGATTTACATTTCAGCTGAAAATGTGATTTATATAAATAACTGAAAATCCATAAAACTGAATTTCTATTTGATGTATATTTTCATAAAAGTTGAAGCAGATATAATAACAAAACTCACAAAAAGAATTTTTAGTACATGTTAAAGCCTGCTGGAAAAATTGAAATATAATATCTTTTTATACATGACTCAGTAAAATTAAACCATAAAATTGGATTCTAAATTTGTGTAAAATTAGTATTTATTTTTAGATATATTACTTCCAATAAATTCTAATGCTGGTAATTGCAGTCGCATATAATTTTATTTGTTTATGTTAAACATATAAATACATATGTTTTATTTTGAATTTACATTCAATTAACTTACTTAATTTATTATTACATTATATTTGAAGAAAAAAAAAGTAGTTTATTTTAATCTGCAGTTTTAAGTTTATACATTGCTTCCAAATTTATAACTCGTTGAAATAAAATAAACAATTTAAAAGTAATGTAGTATATAATGAGATAAATGATTAATCAATAAAAAATAGTTTTTATTTCTTCATATATTATCATCAATTATGTTTTTCTTAATAAGCAAATAGTATGGCTATTACATAATAATTATATTAAAATAAAGTATTATATATTGTTATCATCTCAAAGCTGGCTTTCATTATGTACTAAGTAAATTACGTGCATACTGCCAAACTCATTAATTGGAGAGTAGAAGCAATATAAATACTGATAAGTGTCTTATAGGCCAGGCTAACATGGGCTATATGTAAAACTGCATAAAAATCGTAGCATTTGGCATTAGTATACGACGACCTCAGCCGGTTGAGCGTGCTATAAATAAAACACTTCATTTGCGCAAATCACCCCAAGAAACGATCAATGTCGCAGTGAATGTGTTTATGACTACATCGAGTATAAATTGTATGATACATAAAACTAATTCAACATGTCTTGATCTTAACAGACACAATTAAATTGATAAATATAATATATTTTCGACTGTGTTACTCTTTGCGCACTGGAGTGCCCTCGGTGCATATTGTGTTCGGCCGACAACACTCTTTTTCAGAACCGCCACATTGTAGGATATACGGATATGCACCGGAAAAGTTGACATAGCTCTTGCGTCAAAACGGGCGCCTCAGGGCGACCTCAAATGTCTCAGCCTAAAAAGCCATTTTTGGCATTTGTCCATAATTTGCCACTGTGAAAAGATAGGCAGATTAATTTAAATGTAGTAATACCACTTTAGTTAATGATAAGTGTTTGACCAATAACTGCAACCATCACCACCACTAAATCAAGCTTAGATACATAACAGAGACTATAGGCATTTCGAAGTAACGCGTTTTCATTACCTCAATGTTACAAACTTCTTTGTCATATTTTGTTAATAAATTTACCAATTCGTTTGTGCAATGCCATTTCGTATCCATATCCAACTATGTATAAGAATGTAGCAAATTCCACAAACTAATTGACATTTTTTTTCAATTGTTCTTTTTACGGCTCATTTACATCGCCACAGTAAGTCTACGACTTGTTTAAAGAGATTAGATGGAACCAACAGCTTATTAGGTGACTTCCGAACCACCCTGGTAGATAAAGAGCAAGTTAATATTTCAGTCTTTTTTTTTAAATTTATAACTAAAAAAACAAGACATAAAACCTAATATAAAGGTGACAATTCCTTTTGTCACTATTCCCAGTTATTCTTGCCTCACCTTACTTCATCTCAATTAAAAGAGTGCCCATTTGTAAAAAAGCATATTTACATTCGTTGTTTATGTTTAAAATGACAAGTCAACAAATTATTTAAAAAAAAAAATCCATTTGCATTTAATACTATATTTTACTTTTATGTGTTTAAAATACTTTTATAAACAAGTAAGTTATGTTTATTTTCACTGTTTAACTGTCAAGTAAATAAGAAAGAAAAACAGATTAGTAAACTGATTTAACTCTTATTTTCACTGTATAAATGTCAAGTAAGAAAGAAAAACAGCTTAGTAAACTGTTTTAATCGTTAGTTGCATCTATGGGTCGTTTACGCATTGAGAAACTTGCTTTAGTATTTTTTTTTTAGTTTCTATAACTTATTAGTAGTCTTTTGATCGGTTCATAGGAGTATGAAACCCTTAAAAAAAATATAATTTTTTGTTTAAAAATCGCAAATTTAACTAAAAAAAAAAAATAAATTTACTAGTGAAATCAATCAGAAATTTTCCGTAGAATCCAAATCTGGCGCCATTTCAAGTCTATACCCTGTCTGTCGTCATAAAACCATGTTTTTGTTCTAAGTGGGCTGGACAAAAAGGAGCAAAAAGGAGCCAAAGTACGTACTTTTATGTAAATTAATTGGAAAAGATAAATTTGTTTGTTTGTGTATGCGGGTTTTAGGGGTCTAAAACTTAATAAACTGCAAAAATATGCCTATTTTTCAACATAAACTCTTACAAATACACATTTAGCAATTTTCAGAAGAACTATACACCAAATATTATTAAAAATTTGAGTTCTACATAGAAAATAGTCAGTGTCGTGCTTATATAGCATAGAAAAGTCTACCTAAAAAAAAAAATGTATAACAGTTTTTCTTTAGGTACTTAAAAAATATTTAAAATTTTTTTTTTTTAAGATTATTTGGCTTATATTTTTTAAGCTCATTTCAGAAGTTTAACAAATACATCTTTTGTCGATTGAACCTTCTTTGGGCCATTTTACTCTTTGTTTGATAGTTTTTGCGCTCGCCGCACAAATATAAATCCGCCCGGCGCTTATCAAAATTTGATAAAAAAAAGTTTTAAACCACGCCCTAGTGTGTTTATAATATTTTTTGTGAATATGAAAAAATAATTAATTTTTAACGCATTTTTTGCCTGAAAAATTTGTAAACATTTCTTTCTAGATGAACTTTTCTACGGCCGATGAGTACAACACTGACTATTTTCTATGTAAAATTGTCCCCAAAATTCAAATTTTTAATAATATTTGGTGTATTGTTCCTCAGAGTGCGGCTAAACGTGTATTTGTAAGAGTTTATGTTGAAGAATATTTTGCAAATTTTCCGAGTTTTAGACCCTTAAAACCCAAATACACAAAACAAATTTATATTTTCCTATTAAATTACATAAAAATACGTCTTTGGCGGTTAAAAAAATTTAAAAAAACGCTCCTTGTTGCACAGCCCACTGAGAACAAAAACATGGTTTTATGGCTTTTGCGGCTTATAGATAGCGTATAGATTTGAAATGGCACCAGATTTGGATTCTATAAAAAATTTCTGATTAATTTCACAAGTAAATTTATTTTTGTTGAGTTAAATTTCCAATTTTTAAACAAAAAATGCGATTAAGTTAAAAAACAACAAAAAAACTAAAAAACATCGTAGAATTTTTTAAAGAGTTTCATACTTTCACGAATAAGTTATAAAGACTGAAATAAAAAATCAAATTTCTCAATGCACCCCCCCCCCCATGCTCTGGTCCGTTTGATTGAAATAGAATTGCCCGTATACCTGTTGTATAATTGGATAAATATATTTTTGACTAAAATTAGAATTTTCGGCGTTTTTGTAACTTCATAGCATAACACTAAATTCATACTCTGGATATTGAATTGAATAGTCGTATCAAGTGTTGAGATAAACTTCATTAAACACCATTCTACAGCTATAATAATAAAAATCCCCAAACTCGTAATTTGTAAGAATTTTTTTGATATGTGGTCGTCAACGACCCCACAGGCGTGTCAATGTTACAAAATAGAGGTGGTGCAGCTAAAGGTTAAACAAGCAAATATTTGTGAGGTAAAGTGAGTTTCTTTGCTTATCTCACTTGGCAAAGTAGAGCACCTAATATATTGCCTGAAAAAGTGAGTGATCTCACTTTGGGTCGTGGAGGAGAAAGTCATAGTGAGTGTGTACAAGCAGACTGCTACATTTGTAGCTTCATTCATAGCAAAACACTCCTAAATGGTTATTTGGTACCGATTTGAAAAACCAATTAGGAGCAAGCGCTAACAATGTAGCTCCCGCCTTCCTGTACGCATCCAGCCATAGAACTTTAGTACTATAGCGCAAGCGGCGCACAATCAAGAATTTAAACTAGTTTAATATCATTTAACCTTGAATGAATTTTGCAAACTGACGTTTTTGCAACATCATATTTTATTATTAAAAATAATTCGTTTTTATGTGTTGTGTTATTATGGTTTTCTAGATATAATAAAATATTAAGAGTTGGAATAACTTTGTCTATGAAGCAACTTTTGATACTTATAAGCTACGTAAACCTATCTGTTCGACATTTAAAATACATAATATGTCAGCTTTCAGTTGAATAAATTATGTTGAATACAATAAGGAAAACATATCCACATCTGATGTAGGCTTTCTATTCTTTGATTGATTTAGTATGTTTTAATAGAAATAGAAAATCCATAGTATACACAATTAAGTTATTTATTAAACACACTGGGTGTGTCCAGGAAGGTGAGAGCGGACCGCTACATTTTTAACGGTAACTGTTGCTACAGAAAATAAAAAATTAAATGTTACTTCACCGCAACCGATTTGCAAAGAGAAACCAATCAGGTAAGAACTGCTACCGATGTAGCGGAGACCGCTACATATGTAAGTCTTTCTGGCGCCGCAGGCGCAATTGGACAATACTTTAATACAATCTAAAACACTTGGAGGTAGGTAGAATGGTCTATCTAGAACGTAATCTATACTTTGAACCAAAATAGTGCATAGTAAAAGCCGTTCGGTGATTTTTCAACGTCAATCAACAATTTCATTGGTTTTCACAGTAGTAGACAATTTCAATCAATGTAGTTTTTAATTTACGTCAATCGACGCACTTATTGCAGTCTCATCTAGAGTATATTACAGTACTTAGCTTTTAGTAATCCGGTAACAGGCATGATGATCCAAAAAGCATTTTGCTGTGATATACCGTTGATGTTGTATCAAATAGTTTTAAAGAGTGTTGGGTTATCGCAACTTACCGGTTATTTACTTTTCACTCCGAACGTACCAACCAGCAAGGCAAATTTAAAACCGCTGTTGGAAGCAGTTTAATTTGTCCGGTATGTCAAATTTATATATATGATTACCTTGATTTGTAACAATGGTTGCGTTCAGTACATCTCATCAGTTGCCAGTGCTGACTCATCAATCAATCAATCAATAAGCGCTGAGCCCGCCTGAACGGTATATTTTGCCACTGTTGCCAACCGTGTAAACTTTTATCAACTACGTAAACATAAAGCTTAGAGTTTTGAATTTAAATAAATGATTTAATTACTTTATGAAGCCGCTACTTAACAAGATATAATATATTCTCAATAAATAATGCCATCTAATCCTACTTTGTAATATTTTTAGGTTTTTAGGATTATCTTTATCATTTTTGCTTCTCTCACCCAAGTTATTACAGCGGTAATATTACGTTGTAATCTCATAGTTATCTATGTTGCTACTTTTCCCGTTTAAAAACATATATAACTTTTATGGAGTTTGGTTTTGACATGATGAATTTACTTTTCAAATAAAAGCGATGATGAGTAAAATGACAAGCGCGGCCAGCAAACGCGCAGAGTATTTTAGTCACATTATAGTTGGAAATGGCAGCAAAAGATGATCAAATATAGAAATAAATGCGTTTTCAGGTACTTTTGAAAGCATTTTAAAGCTATTTACTGGTACAAAAATAAATCAATTATCAAATTATATGTAGAAACAGCAATGACGCCAAAGTTACCGTTTTCGGTAAAATACAAGGTAGCGGTCGGAATGCTCTTAATAATAATCATAAGAAAACTAATGACAAATATAACCGTTTACAACCGGTACTTTTCGTGAGATTTCCGCGATCAACCAAAAATGGAGAGATGGATATATAACCGCTATTTGCTTGCTAGTATGTACGGTTTCTCACGGCAAAACGCTTAATGTAATATCATCAAAATGAATAAACGATAGATTGTTTAAAATAATTGTCAACATATTAACTTATAACCATAATGTTTTTAATGAAATATTGGGTGCGTACAGGAAAGTGGGAGCAAACAGCGCTTGTTATCCGCTACATTGGTATAGCTCGCGTTCTACTACTACTTAGGAAAAACTGCTACAAATGTAGCGGTCTTCCTCCATTATCTAATGTATCGTGTGGTCAATAAACATTGGGGTGTTTTAAATAGCGCGCACAAACATTCTAGTAAATTATTTTACTGCTCTTAAGTTTCACAAGCACAAGCTTCAAGCTGGCTGACATAGGCGTCCGTCACTGTTTAGATAAGGTTAATACTTATTCAAATCTAAAAAAACGTCAGTATTTACCATAACAAGTTATAAATTGAACCATGTTAATCAGAAATAGGCCAAGCGCCAAATTAAAATAAATCAAAAAATGACTTTATATTTTAACACGTTGAAAGCCGAGCAAAATTTTACGGTCGTGTCTGGTGCGCCTTAAATTAAAAAATAATAAATTTAAAAAAAAGCCAAGCCATTTAAATGTATAACATTATATTATATATAAAATTTATATTCTTTATAATTAACAAAGAAAAAAATTGAGTTACGTCTATGATGAATGAAGCGCCTAAGAATAATGTATACTTGGTTGCCTATACCGTAAACCTAAGTCTTTCTTGCTCACTCTTTATATCTGTTTTTGTATTGTTAACAATAATAATAGTCTTTATTTATACATTATAAGTATAAAAAAGCAAAGTTCATCTTAAAGCTGCTTTTCCACTTAACCCAACAAATTTTTACAATAAATTAATTTAACATCACAATAATTACAGCTATTCTATAATTCCTATCTTCTTAATAAAACCTGTGTTGCCTCTGTTCATTTTATAATGTTCTATATCTTTTCCAAACAATACTCAATAATTTGATTAAATAAAAAATATATCAATATGTGTTAAGCACTAACGCTATATTAATATGTAATTTTAAATTGTTGCCATTAATAAATTATTATTATTATTAAAAACCGTTTTTCTTCCACACACCAACTTGTACTATTATATATACATAATAAAAAAAAAAAAAATCATAATCATAAATTATCATGTACTAGAAGAGGTCACATCCATCAATACATGCAGCACATACAGTGTGAACAAGAAATTTTGAGGTTTTACAAATATTTCCAGCAAAAATTCTAGTGTCAGGTTTCTCCAGAAAAGAAAAGAACCCCAAAAAAGTATTCCTAAATGTTATTAGCATAAAAATCAGTTTCACAAAGACGTTCATCACTGTTTAGATAGAGTTCATGTTTTTAAAAAATATTAAAATGTCAATACATAATAAATTGTTTATTATAAAGTGCCAGTGACTAAACAGTTGCAGTGCAAACTGTTGATTTATATGAGTAATGGTATAATATACACAAATTTCATTCAATACCATTCATCACTTTGTTATTTTTTCATTCTCCGACAATGAGTGATATCATACATACATACAAAACATCACTACACTGTAATATTTCGTTATTAACTCATTCTACCACCAATGATACTTATTTTATTTGAACATGTTTTCTATATCCGTTATCTTAAGCAAGAGCATAACATAATATTAATACGTAGTAAAAAAATTATGTTAACTCCAAGTTTGCACAAATCACCGTTTTTTTATTTGCTTATTGAAGGTTTTTTGATCAACATTTTAAAGAGCATTTAAGGCTGGCGAATTTCTACCATAAACTGGTGGCATGTTCATTAGAAAAACTACTGAACGCAGAAATGTAAAATTTTCAGTAATTGCTATTGATATATATGTTTATAACTTAACATATTTTATTTATTTTTTTACGCAATATTTTACGAAATTATTGGAAATTATTTTTTTACCAATTTTAAATTTTTGTCACTATAGAGAGAAAAAAATCAGGAAAATGAATATACTTTTTGTTTTTTTTTAATTTGCATTAATAATGGAGATGAACACGCACAATTTTTACAGATAATAATGATCTGCTGTGCATGTAAAATATTATATTTTAGCAGTCATGTACTCAATAAAAAAAAACTTAACAACCAAATTAGATTATTTTAATAAATGTTCAAATACGCTATAAATAAATAAACTCTTTTGTAAAACGATTGATTTTTTGGTGTTAATTTTAAATTAGTTTTGTTAATACAGATTATTTCTTGCAGTTTCTTATAAAATGCTTTAGTTTTGTAATAATTCATATTATCAAGACCCTGTGTAAAGAAGACACTTTGTAAAAGAGGAAAAAGTTTTTATTAAGAAATTAAAAATGATTCTTTTACAAATATTAACTTGAATAAAAAACATTCGTATAGAATAAATACCAAAAAATAAGATAGCAACAAATTTGAAAAAATGATGTGCTGCCCTAATTTTACGTTTTTTTATTTATGAAATCATGATATGTATAACTAAAAAGCTAAATACCTCTCTGTAGTCTTCCATTCTTCAGTTAATGTAACACCCTGTATGTTCTTCTTCTTTCAAATGTTGTGTATGTTTTCATAAAAACAGTATCCTAATTTTTTAATCAAAATTAAAATTCTCAATCAAAAACTGACTTTTATATTACAATCATATTTTTTGAGAAGTAACGTTTTTTCAAAGATTTTTTTAAACTAATTATTTTTTATTAATTCGTTATATTTATTCATAAATCAATGTTGTTAAAAAAAAGTTACTTTTTTCAATCATGGCTAATTAGTATTAATTTTCAACTTTATAGGTTCCTGGGTATATTCACATATAAGATAAAATAAGAATAAGTTTTTTTTTTATCTGAATACTTAACTCAACAAAACAATCTACTCCAAGTAGAGAGAGCATTTATAAGAACTAGTTTTTTATTATTATTTATCTCTTTGTTTTCAAATAACAATCAAATAAAACATGCAAAAAATAAACATTTTTAATAGTTAAAATATAATCACAGTATTCTATTTAAAGAAAAATAATTTAATGCAGTCCAATCTCTCAACCTATTAAATTGTATCACACTGTATATATTCATTGTAAAATTTACATTCAAATTAACACAAGCCCATGTTAAACCCAGTAGGGAATTATATGAATTTCTCCCCTAACTATAATATACATATTTTAAGGCTTCTCAAACAAAAATTAATTCCTTTTAATAAATAATCAATTAAATTTCTGTATATATAGTAGGATTGAAAAGTGGAGATATAAAATTAAATAAACAAAACTCTGTATATTCTTAATGTATAAAATTACTTTTTATGTAATCTACTAAAAAAATAAATAATGAAAGTCTAGACCTAATGATTTCAACATCATTCAAGGAAACATGAAAAATGCTATAAATTGTCGAATTCTATTACATTATTAATCCAGCAATAGAACAAATAAAACAATATAATAATAGCCAATTAAAAAAATTAATTCTTTAATTGATAAGTAAACTCATTAAGTAATAAAGCTGATGAAATTTTTTTCCCATATTATATAAACGTGAAATTTCTTTCAACATATTTATTTATAGGTCTTCAGAATACATTTATATAAATAAACTTACCGTGAAATTTTCAGCAGAGCTGTAATCCTCATCTAAGTACACTCTCACTTTATCAAACAGTCTCAGCTCATTACTGGACATGAGAAGACTGACAAAGTCCTCTACATGTTTCATGCTGTTCTCGTAATTTTTCCCACCGACCTCCTGGCAATGTAACGCTATGAACTTGGGGGCCAGTTTGGCAACAGTCGATAAAAACTCCTCCGTCCATATTCTCAGCATAGGTGATGGCTAGAATTAGAGAAAAATAATAGAATATATTAATAATTTACCTATAATTGTTTACATACATCTTCAAATATCGACCCCACATTAGCTGTGACTAGTAATATTGGGATGTTTTTAGTACCCATTTTTTAAATTTTAAATTATCTTTTATTCCTTCTTTTTTAATTTAATTAAGATTAGGTTAATGATGTCTGGTCCCAATTAATAAGAGGTACTTATCGCGCACAAAGGCGCTCTCCTATGCAGGCTTTGAGTTGTGACATTGTTTATGTTTTTCCCTGCTTGCACTAATTGCTTTTCACACCTGTTTACACAATATTTTTGTGTAAATGGATTATAAAAAATCTACTATTGTATCTATTTGTACATAGTACGCCAATGCGCGCGCACAACGTTGCCAATTTCTGCGTAATTACCCCAAAATTGCAGATACGTTGCAAAATAAAATGTCTCAATTGGAATTCCAGTTGGAATTAATTATTTTGTATAGTTTTTAGTAATGAATACCTGTTTTTTAATTTAATAAAATTTATTTTAATTGCCTTAATCGACAAATTATGTGATTTTTAATAACTATTAAAACGTGCTATATACAAGGTGTTACTAAAAAGTTGGCACAAAATGAAACGCCATAATTGCACAAAACTATAAAGATTTTCATATTTTTTAACATTTGTCCTATTGGCCTTTATTTCCAATACACAGTGTATAAAAATAATTATATTTTATAACTACCAAGTTATTTGCAATATCTCAACTTAACTTCGTGATCAAAATACTAAAACCAGCGACAAAGGTTTTTTTGTGCATTACTAGATAGATATAATAAAAATTTTGCATAGATGTACAGTGTTTTTAAGTATTCATAGTTAGAATGACAAATAAAATTAAAATGTCAGTTTATGCATTATAGTTAAATTTTACAAGAACTGCATTAAATAAAAACTAAAAATATAATTATTTGCTTTAAAACTAAAAGAGTCTATTTGGGATTACTTTTTGAGTTATGTCAACTACTCCATGTAGACCAAAGTCATTTATCTACACGTGTTTGTCATTTGATTGATATGTATAATAGCAAATCTTAGACAAACAATCAAACGTCAGTTGAGTCAGACGGTGTTAGACGTTCAAATTAAAATCAGTCTGTTGGTCTCCACGTCGAAACCGTTGAGATAGTACAAAATGGATTATAATCTAAATTTTTATAAAGATATTATTGGAATAATAGTAGCATTAGCTACTAAAACGGGTTAAAATAGTTTTTGTCTACTCAAAAACAACTGCTAATTAGCTTGAAGGGTTAAGATAAGTATTTGCACTCACAATTTAATAAGTTGTTTTGTTTAACAATTACACTTTTCTTAACTTAAGTAAATCAAATCACAGCGATGGTAAAATATTATTCACAGAAAAATAAATACCATTACATTATTATAAAGAAGAATGGATTGAAATTGGTTTTGGAACTGCTTAAGAAATTTAGATAAAAAGTATGTTTATGTAAAAACAAAATGTTAAATATATCAGAACCATCCCACTGCCATACACTGATAAAGAATTCTTTTCTTTTATTATTTTGCGTTTTTATTACAACCAAATTTAATGTTTAAGGTGCGAGCACTTGAAACAAGTCTTGTCATACGTTTAATTACTGCCTGTCACAAATTAGATCTGTAATTGAATTGGTTTTTAGCCTATTAAAATTAAAAAGACAAATATTTTAAAACATTACGGCCCAAAACAAATTATAATAATGAATATCTATCTGAATTTTTACTATTTGTATTATTACTAAAAATAATCATGAATTTTTCTTACTTGAAATTTTTCAAATTTGTACAAAAAAAAACAAAGAAATTTAGGATCAACTTTTTGGAGTATATACTCCATCTGCCCCGGATCTGATAAAACTGTTCGATTTTTTTAGTTGTTTTCGTTGATAAATTGATCTTAACGAGTTTTTTAACTCAATCTTAAATCTTAAGATGTGTCGGTAAGATTAGACATTATTAAAATAAAAAATTGTCACTATTGACAGTAGACATTTTTTTTTTTTTTGGTACAAAAGCCGATGTTTTAAGGTTTACACTTGCATTACTAAGTTACAGCTTCTTTTAAATATGTACCTGTACATTAATTACATAATATATACTAAAATAAAAGAGGTTAGGTTATATTTTTTAAATATTAAATTTGCTTTTATATGCTAGTCTAAAATATATTAACATTGACAATAGTCCATGGTTATATAGACATTAATCATGTGTTAGACTAATGTTTTGAATTAATAAATGCCACAACTTCTTAAAATGCTCTGCCAAAACTGAGTTCAAACCTGTGAAAATTTATGCGCCGAGATTTGGTAGTCTTATTAATAACGCTACTAAACACTTTACTGAAAGATGAATATGTTGGTCTTAGTTATAACAATTATATTGATGACACTTAATATAAATATTACAAATTTACTTATTAACAGTTTTAGTTAATCTAATTGATGACTTGCACATACGTCCATAACAATTTAATGGGTGTATTTTATATTTAAAAGCTATTTGCAGGTTATATCATGGCATCTAAACAAAACATATGACAAATGTTAATAAACAAATCATAATTTTTAACAAATAAGATGTCATTACGGTTCAAGTTTTTGTAACATTTTGTATATTTTCGGTAAAACTTTCTGAATAAATATATAAAAATAATAATATTTGAAATCATTTTAACAGAACTTGCATGAACAACAATTTGTTTTATAAAATATATAAAGAAGAGACGCAATGTCCTCAAATGAGACAGTTGTAAAAGCAATAATTTCGAATAAAGCCTAGTTAAATAGGTAAATTTATACGAATGCCACAACGACATATGTAGCGCTCGTTACTATTTGTTCAATCGGACAACCCAATAATAACATTAAAAAATTAAATTTATGAAAAAATATTCTAAACTAAAAAACATCCATAGACGCGTTTCGAGGTTTACCTCTCATCAGTATGGCTTTATTTATTTAAACTAATTGATTTTTAACTTACTTTGTCAACATTGTTGGTGAACAAACAAATAAATAAAGCCATACTGATGAGAGGTAAACCTCGAAACGCGTCTATGGATGTTTTTTAGTTTAGAATATTTTTTCATAAATTTAATTTTTTAATGTTACAATTTGTTTTATTTTAAAAATCAAATTTTAGGAAAAAATAAAATTATATAATTGCTATACAATTTTTTAAATAAAATGTGGATAAAAAAATAAAACGAAAAAGATACTAGTTTTGTTTATTGATAAAAAATTCTGTTAGACCACGTCCGTCAAATCTTTCATTAACATACTAGTTATAATTGTATTTTATTAAACGTCTGTTTACAGTGGAAGCGTCGGTTTCCAAACTTTAAAGTTAAAAAGTTAAGTTTGTTATCTGCGCCTCAACCAAGTTACGCCTCAACCAAGATGCGCCCTAACCAAGCTGCGCCCGGTGCAAGGACACCGACGGCACTGACGCTAGCTAATATTTGCTTTTTTTACATTTTTTTTTTTTTTTTTTTTTTTTAAAGTAAGTAAGAATTTTATTATTAATATTATTACATATGTACATTAAACTAAAAATTAATTATAAAACTATCTCTAGCAACAAATTAAACTTAAGATAAAATGAATATATATTTATAATGTATAAAATAAAATAAAAAAAAGGTTTCGTCCCTCTCTCATCGTCCTGAGGTTTGTGGGTATTTATTCCCGTCTCATTTAAATGCAGTCGGTTTCCATGTCTGGTCTGAATTATGTTTGGCGTAATTGTTATTTAATAATATGTAATAATAATTTTCAATTGCAGTGTAATGTGTCTTTGTTAAGAAAATAATAAAAAAACTAACAATCAACACTCTTACTGTTTAAAACTCTTTCAATATGTAATTTTACGGCTGGT
Source organism: Tachinus rufipes (assembly GCA_963932245.1). NCBI lineage: Eukaryota > Metazoa > Arthropoda > Insecta > Coleoptera > Staphylinidae > Tachinus > Tachinus rufipes. The sequence continues at coordinate 76,465,634 of OZ010744.1, forward strand.
ATTGTGTTGTAATTCTTCACTTAATAGCTAACTGATGATAACTCAAGTTTAAACATAGTTATTTTATTTATAAAAAAAGTAATGTTTAAATACACATTTATAGCCATTGGTATAACATATTTTTGCCGCTGTTCTGTACTACATTGCTTAAGCTTTTAAACGTTTTTTCTTCAATCTAGATAGTGAGAATAAATTGAGCAGTTTTCATTTAGTAGTAGTTTGTAGTAAATTGTCATTTTTGAGCTTCTTCTTGCAAACGTAATAAGTGTAATATCTCCCGATGGCTTTATAGCCCTTATATTAGCTCATGATGCAAATTTCTACAAACCGACTCAAAACAAAACTGGATTCTTACCAACCAGTAAAACAGGCAGGCAGTTTTGGCACTTTAAACCACCTGCAAACAATTTAAACACTTATAGAAAAGACAACAAAATACAACATTTTAATTCACATAGCATTTATAGACTACTATAAAGCGTTTAACAGTGTCGAATTTTGAGCTTTCTAGTGCCATCAAGAAGACAATGCAAAAATAGATTTGAAGTATACTGCGCTAATAGAAGACATTACGTAATTTTTGGAAAATATCTCCAAACTATTTACCGCTGCTATAGATTGTGTGTTCAAATCTTACAACAAAAACTGTTTCAAAGGTTTATACGCTCTCTCACTTCCCAACCCAACGTATGGTTTTATAACTAAGATTTTTTTCTGGTTCAAAGTAGACCAATAATCTTTTTGGTGGTTTGGAATCTACTTAAAACTTTAGAAACTAATGCACCTGCAGTGGCGTGAAAAGTGGCTAAACTGGGACAAGACAGAAATAAAGATCAACAAACCTAACCATTTAAGATTTGCAGACGACATAATTCAGGGAGTTTATAAATGAATGGGATTATGTAATCACTTTAAATATGCTGCCTTTTTAAAATCGTCCACTATACTACATATTTTTCATATGTTTGCTTGACAGCTGTCAAAGTTGATCTGTCAAAACAAATAGTTTAGTAAACAATTTAACAAAAGCGGCACATTTAAAGTGATTACATAATCCCATTCATTTATAAACTCCCTGTACTACTAAGCATCACTATCCAATAACTCAAAAGAATGTAAAAAAATCTAATCAACCTGTCCCAGCAAATAAGATTAAAAATTAATTTAATCAGAGCAAAAATTATGATCAGCAGTCCGAAGGTGACGGCTCTAGAAAAAAACAGTAAAAGAAAAAGTAGAAACATTTATATATTTGAGGCATACAATTATAATTGGCAATAAAATCAGTCAAAACCAGACGCAAAGCTCAATTGGCAAAAAACGTTTTTGAATTACATGGTTGATAGATGTTGGTCTGGGTCTGATAACAGTTAATTATTTAACTTAAAATTGATTAACTGATGGTTTGCCGTAATAAACGTTATCAAATAAGATGAGAAGTGCGGCAAAAGGTTTCATTTTGCACTTTTTGAATACTATGCTTTAAGCTGCATTTGATAAAAATGCCATAACATGTGTTTACAGTATAATTAAAATTAAAAATGACCAAAATGTTTTTATGATTATAAAGTAGTGTGTGTTTTTTTTATTGCTGGTTTTCTTTACGTGGTAAACCTCAATCAAATAAACAAGTTTAGTAAATATTTGTAATCTTACAAAATATTTTTACAATGTCCCTATTCTCTTCTACAAACACTTAAGTTTTCCAAATGTTTTTAAGTTCTTTCAAGATTTGTACATGGTTTTTACTATTTAAAGCAGCGTTAAGCTGCAGTTTTACTGCACTACCTACCATCATCAACCAAAATTTAAAAACGTTAAACATACAGCAATAGTCTCACTGATTTACTGCTACTTGCCGGCGTCTGTGACGGTTTCATAATTTAAAACCTGTTCAAGTTTTAGTAGATTGTGTATGGCATGACATACCAACTTTGTAATGTTATAAACTGTATAAACATAAATTTTAACATATTTTATAATATATTATTTTGGTTATAGTTTTATTAAAGTTGCAGATTTAAAAAGCATAAAACCGGTAATTTGTTTTAAGACGTTTGTTTAAATATTAAACATAACATATGCCACAACTAAATAAAAAATATACTAACAAAAAAATTAGTAAAAAATTAAATATTTTGTAAACCCCAGTGGCTGCAGCGAGACGTAGTACTTTTGGTGGTTGGTGGCAAACGGTTGTAGTTGATGATCATGGTGCAGTAAGACTGCAGCTCATTAGACATGTTTTTGTTCTACTACGTTTTCTAAAAACTTACTAGATTTTTATTTTTGCTTAATAACCATTCATTTAAGCGTTTCAGGCTTTATAAATTTATTCTAACTCACAAAAGCAGATGCTACTATTCAGATATTCTCTTCTAGCTATTCCATAATGACTACCAAAATACATATAGAAGCAAACTTTAATGTAGAATACTTACCAACCAATGTTGATTACATTTCTAGTTGCATATAAACAAATTTGTGTGTAAAAAAGTGAGAATAATTATGTAGCCTGGTTTTAAACGACTAGTTTATAGAAAGTTTTGATTGGTTTATGATAGCTTTTTAGAGCTCACACTGTTTTACATAAAAATCTGTTCATATGCAACTAATCATGTTGATTGTTGATCTATGTAATAACATAAAATTAGTGTTTGCATAATTTTAACTGTATTACATTCAAAACAAAATAAGAAAAAAGTCTGCGAATAAAAACGTTACTTATTAGTAATCAAACGTAACTTTTGAGTAAAAGGTTGATTTACTCATGGTATTAGCACAATTTATTAAATTTTTAAAAACAATACATGCGTTCTTAACTATTTAACAGAAGATTCAATTTTTATTCAATTAAAAATATAAGTATTTATTGTTGTTATTTGTTTAGTAAATAAATACAATCTTTTTAAAAACATAAAATACTATTTTTAGTAAATGAATGGTTATAAATCAAAGTTTAGCATAATTTAATCAAATATTGAAATTATTTTTTATTCAGCATAAGATTAGCACTAACTCCTAATCATAAAAAGTTGCTTTTTTGAATTTTAATTTATCTTTGAGACCCAGTATAAAATAAACTAAACATCCCTCACCCCCTAATTCAATATAAAGGTGTGGTCATTTGCACCTGTAGCTAAGTACAAAAATAATAGAATTGACAACGTCGCATTCTGTTTTCCCAATGAACATGTGCGTCAGTATTGATCATTAATATTTTGTTCTGTGAATAGCAGTGAAGTTTGCAGCACAGGTAAACAAGTTAATGAAGTAAACGTTTTTAAAAATAAATCTGTCAAAAAAAGGTGGTTAATTTAACACAGCGCAAAAGTCTTTTAAATCCACTTGCAACTAAAGTTTAATTTGATTATGCATGATAAGAGGGTCACCCTTTTTAAAAATGGAATGAAAACTGGTGGAAAAGTATGCTTCCTGAAAAAAAAGTTACCTAACCTACAAATATTGTTTTTTGCATTTTTTGCAGGTCTTTTTGGTACCACAAACATTTGATGAGTTATTAAGTCAGGCCTTTCTAAAGTTTAATTATAAAGTTCGGAGACTTTTTACATCAAATGGTGGTGAAATTGATGATATAGATTTGATAAGAGATGATGATATTTTATTCGTTTCCAATGGAGAAGATTTTAAGTCACCTGTACCTGCTCCTGTTTCAAGTGAATGGATTACATTAAATGTTGGTGGAAAATATTTTACAACTACAAAAAGCACATTGTTATCGCAACCTACCAGTATGTTAGCAAGAATGTTTGCTGAAAATGATAACGGATACCATTTTACACCTAGTAATATAGATAGTAAAGGGGCATACTTAATAGACCGAAGTCCTACTTACTTTGAGCCAATTATTAACTTTTTAAGAAACGGTCAATTAGTATATGATGAAAATGTTAATCCTGAAGGAATATTAGAAGAGGCTACATTTTTTGGTATAGATTCAATTATACCCACACTTGATGAAGTCATTGCGACACGAAAAATGGCTAAGGATAATCTGCCATTAACAAGACGTGATATAGTAAATGCTTTAATGAAAAGTCCATATACTTCGGAGTTACGATTCCAAGGTGTTAATTTATCTGGATCTGATTTAAGCAAACTAGATTTAAGATATATTAATTTTAAATATGCTAATCTTAAGGGATGTAAGTTAATGGGTTCCAATTTAAGTTGGTGTTGTTTGGAAAGGGCAGATTTATCACAAGCCGAATTAGATGGGGCCCAATTATTAGGAGTTAAAAGTTTGTGTGCCAATTTTGAGGGGGCTTTATTGCGTAATTGTAATTTTGAGGATCCAGCTGGTAGTAGGGCAAATATGGAAGGTGTTAATTTAAAGGGGGCTAATTTAGAGGGTTCTCATATGGGTGGAGTTAATCTGCGTGTGGCTACATTAAAGAATGCTAATTTGCAAAATTGCGATTTGAGAGCAGCTGTTTTAGCAGGTGCTGATTTGGAAAATTGTGATCTTTCCGGTAGTGATTTGCATGAGGCTAATTTAAGAGGTGCTAATCTCAAAGATGCTGCATTTGAATTGATGCTTACTCCATTACATATGTCACAAACCATAAGATAGTCGTATGAAATCTTTTTTGTTTTATTATACATATATTTTTTAAATTTTTATTATTAATTTGAAGTTTAAATGCTTTCAGTATATAATTTAATATTTGTATATTATCTGTTAATTTTATAATTATTCATTCTTTTTAAGAGGATGGTTGCTCTCTATTATCTATTTATTTACTGGTCATGCAGTACTATAAGTTCAATTCAACTGTAGCAAACTATATCCTCACACATTGTAATATATTTTATACACTTTTTTGCTCAGCAACTACATTTATGTGATGTCATTGCATCCGGGTAGAGGTATGAAACAGTTAGTATTAACTAAACTACTCTGTAAGTCTTAAAATAACAAAGCGTCAGCTGCGTATTTACACATATCGTCTTTAATATTCAAATAATCTTAAGATCAATAAATATAATTTTTACTGACAACAATATTAAATAATTTCAAGTCATCAGTAAAAATTATACTAAACAACATTCTAGGTAAATTTATTTTTATATAAAGTGGATTTAGATCTTGCATATTAGACTGCCATATTGACATGAGATAAGGTTCTGTATAAACAGGACTTGCGAGACTGGATAGTTTTTAACATTGGTTGTTTATTCGAATTGTGGAAGTATAAAATTATTTCAGATTGACCCACTTAATATTGATTGCGATTATTATATAATTTTGTTGCTTATTTTAATGCTGTAAATTACTATTATTATTTTATGAAACTTTAAATATTATCATTGTTAATTTATTATGTTACTTGTTTTCATGTTAATCTCATGATGATTAATTATTTTAAAGTGATATAGAGGTGCGCTTGTAATTTTTTATTGTGTACAGTATATTACCATATTATGGTGGAAAACTTAAGGGTATCAATATTTAGGAGGATTAGGATTTTTCTGATTGTATTGTTTTTTTTTTAAATAAACTTAAATATGCTATACTTTTACAGTTTAGATTAAGGCTGATTCTCCATTCTTCTCCGGAATCTGCCGTGAAGAAGGTCATGTTTTTAGTGTCTTCTCTTGAAACGGAGCCGAGCAGTACTTAAGAGGAGATTTTTAGCTAAAATTGTAACCTTTACATTTGTTGCACACTCTCGAGACAACAAAAAATCTATACTTGTAAAAATTTAACTATCAAGCCTCATCAGCTTTGGATGAACCCATACTTAGCTAAAATCAATCACCACCACCGCCAATATTGCGGACACAACGGCGATCCTTGCTCCGATCGTACCCTCGCACATCGAACAGCGCTCCGACCCTAGAACACAGAGTTTGTTCTAAGCTCGGACCTTCGCTCATTGTTCCGATCCTGGTATTCATATTTAAGTGAAACTTTTTTAGCAACGTGTGGGTAAAATCACTAATTCTGTCACAAAATTATCTTTCATTTTTTACTTTTAAAATAATTTTATTTTTATGACACTAATAAACTTCAGTTTAATATATAAATACGATGATCAGACCAATGAACAAGGTTTCGAGCTTTGAACAAATTTTAGAATTCCAGGATCGGAGCGATGTGCGATGCTACGATCGGAGCGAGGATTGCCGCTGTGTCCGCACATTAACAAACTACCTGGAGACAGAAGGAACTGGCTGACAGCCGGATGTAAACCGCCTCATTGTCGACGTCGAAGCAAAGACCATATTGTCTCTCTGCACCTCGAAACGCAGACGGGACATAAACAATCATCTTCCATATCCGACCTCCCATGGAATATGAAAGAACAAGCTGTAGTTGAACCCGGCGAAGCCCTAAACGCGACATGTACGGTCTATATGCACTTCTCGACACGGTCATTGCAGTCTACCGCGACGAAGAAAACGGCCGTGGTACACAGGACATTCTGAAACTGCAAGGGAACATGACGCCTTGCACCTGGTAAACGAGAACGTCAAGAAGAAGAAAGAATCCTACACCAATTAACATCTTAGGTGGGTCTCGTGCGACATAGAACTACCAAATAGTGAAATAAGACCTTAATTGCAAGACTAAGTATGTGCCATCAGTCAAAAAAGTCCAATGTATGTAGCTATTAAGTGTTTTAATTAGTGATGCCGCCGGATTCACTTTTTGGCTGGAACTGGATACCGGAACCATCACCTACAAAAAATCCGGAACCGAATCCAAGACTGGATTCAACCGGATCCATAAAAAATAATCAATATTTATCAGCGCCGGTCTTTAGCGAAAGATGTCTATGAAAAAAAAAGAAATTGACTGACCGCAAATCATGGAGAAAAATTAATATTCTTACATTATAATTTAAGTATTATTGATAATATTGATAAATAAATTTTGCTTGTTTCTTTAAATTTTTATTATGCTTTCATTAGTTTCATGTATTTAAAAGAAAAGGATCTGGCCGAATCCGACTGTATAGTTATAAGAAATATATAGAAACCTTGACATGAACTGTTTCAAAAAGTTAGTTTAAACAATTTTAATTAAAAAATGTTATATGTACAACGATTTTTTGTAAGATTCCTGGTAATGACACTGTTTTTAATCGTTTTTAACTGTATTATGTATATAATTATTATAGTGTAATACTAATAAAGATATTTTAATGTGTATGTTGTGATACTATTAATAATAAACATTGTATCTTATTTTGAATGTTATGTTATCAATATTTAGTTATATTTTTTTTGTAATTTGCTTTGTGACGATGCCAATATCTTGTAAAGATCTTATGGAATAAAGTTATTATTACAGTGCAGGATACCGCCAAAGCACGGAAGCTAGATCAATTTAGGACTAAGTGTTTCAAACAATTTGAACTCGCAACACCCAAACTTATAGCGTTGATTGAAAGAGTATATATACTCTTTCAATCAACGCTTATAGTGAAACTCGCGTCCCGTTACAGTAAACAAACATTTGGCAACAACTAGACCCCATTTCGACAGAAGAAAAATTTCAAGTTTAAGAGAGTGGGAGAAATTGATACCACTCCACCAATCGGAGCACGCTACGATAAATTTGCTCCAACTAGCTAATGCAGAACTCCCGGAAGAACACCGGACTAGGTAACCCTAGTCACACGGGTCACACCACATCTTTCCAGCTTCCGCACGATCACCAGCCTAGTGTTGTCGACGACAAAGTAATAGATATCTTTTGGAGATTCTAAGGCTACTATAAACCCGCACTCTGTGCTCGCAGTTTTCGAGTACAAACAATGAACCGGTATGAAAAAACGACTTCATAAAAAAACCGAAAGCTTCTTCCGACGTCCAGCCGGTAACATGCTAAAACTACAGCCTTGAAGCTTCAAGGCCACAATATTAAACTCTGAGTCACCAGTTAATCACCGAGAGAAATCTACCTACTGAGATCACCCATTCTAAAACGCTAACCTTGAAGGGAATTTTCTACGACTTTTGCCAAGACCTAGTATTGCCTTAGAAGGTAATTGTTGCGTCCATTTCTAGGACACAATTCCCTAGAAGGACAGATATCCTCACAACGGTTTTTATTTTGCATGGAATGAAATTGGCTATTCTTCTCTCACTTTGAGAGATATATGTAACTTTGATTCTTCTTTGGTGCACAAACTGAGTGCATATACAGTTTTTTTAGTAATATTTATGTTTTATTTTAAATTTGCTTCGAGCAACTTAAATAATATTAAAACGCGGTCGTGTTTGAACGGGTTGTATTTAAAAATGCTAATTTTATTGTTAGAGTGCTCAAACGTTGTTTGCGTCATTTAATAACGTACTTAATAATTGGGACTTTGAATTATAATATGGTCAGGTTGTTTTACAGCTACAAAGGCTTGCTTTGTCTTGTTGATCTATTTTTAAAGGTTTTCTTGTGTTTGTCAAATTTTTTTGGGTAGTTTGTTACAGTTGACTTGGTAAACGATGTGTTTATAGCCTGAATTGCTGTATATTAATTTTAAATAACTAACGTTATTTGTCTTAATTACAAAATCGAAAATGTTACGATACTTTCAAACATATACAACAATCAAATTAAATTGTAAAATTAACCTAAATTTAGAACAGTTTTAACTTTTTATGAAGATTATAAGTGTTTTGCCGTGAAAAACCGTACATACCAGCGAGTAAACGGCAATTATATTTAAACTTTTTCTATTTTTTGACTGATTGCGGAAGTTTTACGAAAACGTACAATCGGTATATACGGTTATACAGAGAGTTTATAAATGAATGGGATTATGTAATCACTTTAAATATGCCGCCTTTTTAAAATTGTTTACTATACTACATATGTTCATATGTTTGCTTGACAGCTGTCAAAGTTGATCTGTCAAAACAAATAATATAGTAGACAATTTAAAAAAAGCGGCACATTTAAAGTGATTACATAATCCCATTCATTTATAAACTCCCTGTATTTGTAATTATTTTTTATATAATTATTATTAATTTAATAAAACATCTGTTATATAAACATTTACTTTATAAAGCATAATCATTTTTTATACTATGTCAATCAGTGTAACCGGCGTTAGGTTACTGCCTATGATCAGTTGTTGAAGATCTTGGTTAATGGAACGCAACGGTTATGAAAACGTCAATGTCAAGCAGGTACAAATAACCTTAAATGAAATACATTGTCACCTCAAAGAAACCCATAATAGCTGTGTATCATTTGACAAAATAGTAGCACTTGGTGGCACTAATTCAGTAATTTTTGAATTTATTTTTCAAATTGTTTTCGAGGTAGAAAACATTCTACAATCGCCAAATATTTTTTAATTCTAGTTAATCAAGTGTGAGACGATCTTTCCAGCAAAATCCAATCCAGCACCGGGTGCATGAAGCGCGCAAATGGAAAACACCTAATGTACAAGAACATAAGAGCGGACCACTCTTTTAGAGCGCTCGATTAGAAGCGGCGGGAATTAGCTGTTAATTTAAAATTGACAACATTAATTGTTATTCAAATTTGTTTGTTATGAGTTTTTATTTCTTACCTTTTATAATAAAGATGTTTAATACACAACTTACACAAATATGTTATAATTATAACCAAACGTCACATTTTGCAGTTTTATGTTTATGTAGTTTGTGTTTGTTTACATGGTTGGTAACTACTGCTACCTAAAAACCGAAAACTGCACATAAAGAGCGGTCCGCTCACGATTCTTGTACGCGCTCAATGGCTGCACGTCCAGGAAAACGGGAGCAGACTGCTACATTTAATTAATAAAATGTCACATTTTTGCTACCTATTTGTTAAGTAGAACCAATCAAAAGCAAAAGCGAGGGCTCCGATGTAGTTTTTCTATCAAATTTTACGCTTGATGCATATTTAAGAAAAAAAAAATTTCAAGCATTCATTCACATTTTAGCAAAAGTAAGCAGCTTGACAATGTTTTTTGTTATTATTAAAATTATTTAGTTTATGTTCGTAATTAAACGAAATGTTATTTGTATTTTTATTATTATTTAGGATTTCCACAATTGATATTATTTATAATGTTTTTTTATTTGTTATTGAAAACAATATTTATTTTTATACAAGATTAAATATAACGATTACTATGTTTATATATATATATATATATATATACATATATATATATATATATATATATATATATATTATTAAATTTGTTAACGGGATGATGAGTCTATTTTTTAAAATAATTTTTTAATAAATTAAAGTATATATATATATATATATATATATGTCACACTGTGACAAAATAAATAGTGTTTTGCGTTTATTCTACCTGTTGATAACCTGTGATGTTTTATTTCTTTATCAGCTCCTTCTCTTTGATAAAATACAGTATCTTTAGCCTTCGGTTAGGTTGTGCTTGCCAAAGATGGCTGAGCGCAGCTGTCTGTAAGCTTTACATTTACTTAGCAAGTCTCATCTTCTTCCATATATCTGCAACATAGAGAGTCCATTCCTATACTATGCAAGTGCTTGTTGAGATAACAGCGACTAACACGACTCATTTGGGTTTGTGTGTTTTAATATCATGCGATGTTTTTTTAAGAATATTTTTGAATGTTTCAATTCCTTACATCTATTTCACAGGTTGCTTTGTTCCGCCTCAAGTCTAGTACGGATTTTTTTTTTCGGTCTTTTCAGAGATCTTGAAAGCATGTTCTGGTCTAGTGAATGTTTTATTTGCTTTTTGTTTGGTAAGCTGATTTGACATATGGTTTTTTTTTATTCTCTGTTTTTTTGGTATCCATACCAGGCAAACTTTGCAGGTTGTGGCCACTGCTTTCAGACTGTATATACAAGTCATAACCAGTTTGGATTTTATTATTGACAATTGCAAGGCCTGCTTTGCCGCTTAATTATTTGACATGATAGTTATCAGTCTGTCAAGTTTCATGTCTGACCTTATCATTAGAGTTTCTTTTACATGAAACACATTTGTTATGCTAAGTTAGTAAGTCTTAAAGTTTACAATGTGGTAAATGCTGCCTGTTTTGCCTCCGCTATAACTATCAAGTAAAGTGGCGGTAACAATAATAGTACTTTCTTAGGTGCTGTGAGCCTTGATCTCATTGCTCCTTTTATCAGCAAACATGCAAGCTTCTTAATAGCTTTGTCTAGTTTTTTAGACATACACTTGAAAGTAGTTTTTTTGTTTACAAGCGCTCCGTATGTAATAATGGGTCTTATTACCACCGTGTATAACTATCTGGTCATATTAGTTGTTAGTCTTCATGTATGTCGGTTTATCATTTTGGTTGCAAAGAGCACCCAAATGGCTTCTGTTTTTGATTACTTTTTGTCCTGTTTATAAAAAAATAATTAAAGAATAATTTTAATTATTTTAAAGAATTAGAGCCATTTGACACAAAACTGATTTTAATACTTATGTCAGTACAAGTATTTTGATCGCAGTAGCGGATTTAGCATGCAAAAAGCTTGAAGTTTACCAAATTTTAAGGCGCTACTAAAAATTTTATAATTTTTTTATGATACAATTTTTTTATTGCTGGTTTCCTGAACATGCGCTCAAGGCTCAAGATTGACTTGCAGCAGAAACGCGGGTGGAGTGATTAACAATTTTTTTATGACAATCAAAAAAGCAACCTGCTCGCATTTTATGAACTAAAAGTTTTGACCGTCCACCCAAGTCTTAGTTATCAAGGAATTGGTTTAGTTTGCTTTTTTTAAACTTAATGACTTCTGTCAATTATTTTATTAGTTTGTAAGTTGCAAGCACGCGATTGAAGGAAGTACCATTTAATTTCTTGATAACAAACATTTGGGCGGGTAAGATCAACTTTTACCCAAGTGTGACTTACCCGCATTTAATTAACTAAGTGTCTCAACCGCTCACTCAAGTGTTAGTTGTTAAAAAATTCTCTTCTGTTTGTGAGCTGCAAAAATTCGGCAGAAAAGAATAACGACTTTCCATCCGAGTGATAGTTATAAAAGAATTGGTTATGTTCTCTTTTTTTAACTTAATGAATTTTGTCAGTTACTTTCTAATGTTTGTGAGGTGCAGGAGAAAGTAACATCCAATTTCTTAATGGCGGGTGTCCGAAAAAATCATCTGCTTGCATTTCATAAAAGTGCTTCTCCTGCCCACTCAAGTTGGTTATTAAAGAATTGTTTGTTTTTTTTAACTTAAAGACATCTGTCAGCCGTTTTCTTATGTTTGTGAGCTGCAGAAACGCGACAGGAGAGAGTAAAGTGCTACACCCGCTCATCCAAGTGTTGGTTATTAAGGAATTTGCTTAGAGCGCTTTTTTTATCTTAAAAACATCAGTCAAGAGTTGTCAAGGTGTTTCTAAATTTTAGGACCTAACAAAAATTTTATATTAGGTACTTTCCTTTTGCCAGTGAAGTATGCCAAAATACTCACTTTACCTAACCTAACCTACAAATATTTGTTTTTTTTTTAATTAAAATTCTCTTAGGTTAGGTGAGTATTTTGAATAACTTCACTGGGAAAAGGAAAGTGCCTATTATTACTATAATACTATTTTTTTCACCAGTTTTGTTGAGGCTCCTAGACATGCAGAGCCCAAGACACTGCTTGCACAAATTTTTCAAAAATGTAGCTTTTACTCAAAAATTTAGAACGGGTTCAAATTTTTTAGATAATATTTTACCAAATAATTGACACATAAATCTACCAATGTAACATATACATTGGCAGATTTGGCTTAGAACACTGGGTTTAAAATAAATTGGCCCCCAAAACAGTTGTATTAACATTAGCGCTGAAATCAATCTTTATTCAAGCGGTACTTATGTCAAAAATTAAAGAGGGCAAGCATATTAGAAGGCTAATTTTTATAATTTTTTGTAAAAATTTTTAAAGAGAAATAATAATTCGAATTAATTTAAACGAGGGGATTTTATTCATATTTCCAACTACATTTTCAAAATTTTTTCATGTATAATTTTAAAGTAATTAGCTGTTGTTTGTTCAGATTTCACTTTTTACGTGAAAAATAATTTTACTTTGTCGGTAAGAAAATAAATATTTAAAAAAACGTATAGTATGTAATTTAAAATAATTACTTTTTTAACAACTAACTGTAGAACTTTTATCTTATCGCTTTCAACTTGTTTTAACTCAATTGTATGAAGAAATAATAATTTAAATACAACCATACTGAGCGCATGTGTCACGGAAATCGATCACAGAGATTTTTGTGTGTGATTTTGTCCTTCCGTACTTTCATGACATTTGTGTTGCGTGAATCGTGCTACTGCTGCCTTCCTTCCTAAATGACAACAAAAGTTTGTGCTTGACAGATGTGAAATTTTTACGTTTTTTTCGTTTATTTGAAAATAATGGAACTGTTTCGAACCGATGATTTTTATATTTTTGTAAAGGACGAACATTCCTTATGGTGGGATAGGCAGACAGGTGCATTCATCCCAAAAACAGGTAAGTGTGATGGATGGATATCAATACCATACATACCACCCCTAAAATATTTTATTTCCTTCTTAATAATCCTTCAAAAGGTTCTTTACTCTTTTATAATATATCTTAAATTGTCAGCAATGTATATGTTGTATGCTCCAAATGCAAATAATGTACCTAATTATTGTAATTGATATAAGTTTCAATTGATGTTTCCTGTTATGATGAAAAATGAATGAAAAATATTATAGTAAATATCAATTGTAGTTTTATATTGATAATTACAATAACATATTGATTATCTACTTTATATGAAATTCAAAAACTCATAAATAAATATGATTGTATCAATACACAATTCAACGAAATGCTAGAAAACAAGTTAAAGTATGATTTTATTTCATTTATATGAAGAATTTTTGAATAGGTATCGAGGTATGACTAATATAGATTTTATTAATCATAAGCCAACTTTAGGATAACTTAATATTACCTTATGATTAATGTAATCTACATTAGTCACAAAGCAATTACACAGAAGTACCTAATAATTGTTAAGTTTGTAATAGATTGATTATGTTTTGTAGATAAGGAAATTGTATAGCAATGTAATGTGATTGTTTTCATTTTAATAATTAATTTTTACACAGTTAAGCTGGACAAGTGAAAAAGAAATATTATGAATTAAATCTTAAAATCATATTGAATGTGAAGCACAATTTAAAATAGTTATAACATTTATTAATGGTTAGCATGAGTAATTTTATATATGTATTAACTTACTAAAAAGTATGTATCTCTGGATATGAACATGAGAAGTTGTAATATTATAACTATACTTATAAATTAATTAAACTTGCCAAAGTAATTTTGTATCCAGTTTGGCTTAGTGTTGCTGTCTAGTGTTTATTTATACATTTTTTTCTTATAATTTTTTATTATCAATGATTTCAAAGTTTGAACGGTGAAAAATATGTATTGAGCAAAATTTGTTATCTAAACTATTTAGGGTTGTGCCTAAAATTTTATATGGTTCATTTATTAAATGAAGATTTTTGATGAAATGAGATGAGATCTTTACTTTTTATGTTTGCTGAAAACTATTTAATGTTATTTTCAACCGATTATTGCTGTAACCTAACCACCAGTTACTTTGGTTGATATACGTAACACACTACAAATAACAATAAAAAAGAATTGTTACTATTTGATCATTTTAAAGGGCTGTAAAACAGTTTGAACCAAATTTAATTTATTGTTATTTTGCAGTTTGTATGTTGTATAATTCTTAAACAAGTTTGTATTAAATTAACTAGTTTGCTTGTGTTTTTATATTTGTTATTCAATCAATATAGTTATGTTTTTCTTCAAAAGTACCATAATTTTTGCATTGTTTTACTATAGTCATTAAATTTATAGTAAAAAAATGTTATTATTACTTTATTAGTAATGTAATGAAATTTCTATTCTATCAATAAAAATGTTTTTTTTTTTTCAAAAGTTTTACTATAGTCAGTAAATAGAACGAGTCATTATGTTATTTTAAGTCTGTACCCTGTCTACAACCCACAAAAGCTATAAAACCAAACAGTGGGCTGGGCAAAAAGGAGGATATAAATTTGTTTTGTGTATTTGGGTTTTATTGGTCTAAAACTGCAAAAATAGGCTTATTTTTTAACATAAACTCTTACAAATACACATTTAGCAGCTTTCAGAACAACTATACACTAAATATCATTAAAAATTTGAGTTTTGCAAACAAATCTACATGGAAAATAGTCAGTGTCGTGCTTATTGGGTGTAGAAAAGTTCATCTAGAAAAAAAATGTACAAAATTTTTTTTTGCTGAAAAAAGTATATTGTTTTAAATTTTCTTCTAAGGTTGTTTGGCTTATGTTTTTTCAAGCTTATTTCAGAAGTTAAACAAAGACATCTTTTGTCGCTTGACTAGTTTTGGGCTATTTTACTCTCTGTTTGATAGTTGCTTGCGGCACAAATTTAGATTCATACTATTGGCGCCAAAATTTGAGAATATTATTATTTTTGGCATTAAAAAAAAAAAATCTGTTCGGCGCTCATCTAAATTTAACAAAAAAAAAAATTAAATCCTACCTTGTGTGTTTATAAGCAGAATTCAAATTTTTAATAAAATCTGGTGTATTGTTTCTCTAAGAGCTGCTAAACATGTGTTTCTAAGAGTTTATGTCGAAAAATAGGCCTATTTTTGCAGTTGAGTTTTAGACGCATAAAAACCAAATGCACAAAACAAATTTACATGAAAATACGTGAACTTCGGCGATTAAAAAAAAATTACAAAAATGTTCTTGTTTGCCCAGACCAATAGAATCAAAATATCGGTTTTGCAGCATATAAAGAGGGTGTCGACTCAAAATGACGCCAGAATTGGATTCTACGGAAAATTTCTGATCGATTTTACTAGTCATTTTTATTGAATCTCGGATTGATTCTGGATTCATGAATCCGAGAATTATTTATTTGGAATTATGTTAAAGTTTGTGCAGTATATAGTAGTATACTTATACTTTATGGATTTTGTTTGCACTTTATTTGGAATTTATCATTTATTAATTTCAGTAATCATTTATTCTAAATTTATTATAAATTGTAACATAACTTGTTACCAAATGTCACACTAATAAACAATCTAAGATTGATCTTCGGTGGTCTCAAGATTATTTGCATTTGGGATTATATTGAAGATTGCATAGTTTTCAATTAAGCAAATACATTATGCAATTGCGACTAAAATTGCCATCACAATATTGAATTGGCACAGAGCTAATCAACGATTTGCGCAATATATTTTGGATTTATGAATCCAGGATCAATTCGTGAAATGATATTCAACTATTAGTACGGGCATAAGTGAGTATTGTGCATTCATTTCAAAAAGGTATATGATTATTATTATTATCATCTAGTGTCAACAATGATAATGTAACAAACACATATGCTTGTCTTTGGTAAGCTCTTATAGTTAACATTTCAGCCACCAAAACGTTATGTATTCAATTGGCATTTGCAAATGAGTGACTAATACATGAAGGATTTTTTTGCACATACACTAACCATGTAATGGTTTATTTATTTATTTATTCAATTTCCTTTCTACCTTTCGGTGTAAGGCGTACATTTTAATAATTTAATAAATCTTATTAATAAGTCTAATACTCTTCCTCATTTCAATATTTCCAGTGTTTTTTTAATTCGATAATTGCTTCTATAACTTCTACGTCTTTTTTAATTTTATCTATTTCTTCCGTTCGTCTGCCCTGTATCATTGTTAATGGTTTATACTGAATGCAAATTGCATGATTTAGTGAGTTCGAAACAATAGAACTTACTAAATCAAGTTTTATGACAGAAAGTCAGATTAATTGGTACAAACAAAGACCAAACGTGTTAAACAAATTAAAAAATGCAAAAGACTTGTTTGATTATATACAGCATGTTTTTTTTTAAATTTCAAAATGTTATATTTAGGAATTACTTATATATGTTACAACAAGATAAAAATACCTTTGAGTTTTAACAAGTCAAACCACATTTGCTGAAACTGTCACATTGAAGGCGAGATTTAAGCAGTCTGTGAACCTTTTTTGTTTTGTTTGAGGGGTAAATGCATTACACACATTGTGTGGGGCTTTGATTTGCTTGTATATCTACTAAACTCTGAACCTCTACATTATCTTGGAATCAGTGTTGTGGTATTAATTTACAAGTCTAAGACACTTTCTATTTTTGTCTTCCAAGTAAGATAATTATCTTTTTCTTTTTTTTATGCTTTCATTAATGGCTTTTCAGTTGCTTTCACTTTCCGCTATAAGTGAGGTCAGATTGCTGATGGTTATCTTCTTCCCGACTTAATTCAGTCTGATGTTGTTCTAGCGAGAGCACTTTACCAGTGAATGTTCTGCATTATCTGTTTCACCACAGTAGTAAATATTACAATATGTTAATGGGCATCTGTCATGCACCGCTAGACACATATTTTTTAGGTATGACCCAAAACATCCATGTCTCATAAGGATCTGCGTAAGATGGTAGTTTAGATTTCCATGCTCCTTGTTTACCCACGATGTCAGCATCTTCTTTGACCTGCCATTCTTTTTCTTATTTTTTCATTTTTTATTCTATTGTCTTTTTTGTTTTTTCAATTGTTTTTCTATGTTGTTGGACAAGGACGATTGTTCCTGTTATTGCCTGTATAGCCTTGGTCTAAACTGTTCTGTAGGCACTTGCTATTCTGATTTAGAATTACCTTATATTTTTTAATGTTTCAGCTTTCTTTTTATATAGGCACTGTGTACAACAGTATTGAGTTTGCTCTCGGGCCTCACACGTTTCAAATGATTTGTTGTGCCAGAGCCATTACTAGTTTCTGCTTTTTGTTTGACTACCTCAGTTATGTGGGATCCCATGTTCTAGTTTTGGGGATGAACCAGTTTTTTTAAATTTTATATATTATTAAAAATATATATTTATTTTTATTTTTTATGGGCTGCAAATTATAGTAGTCAGTCAAGTATACGTTCGGTCACAAATATGTATTAAATTAAAAAGAAATTTAAACTGAGTTTTAAAATCTGTAAAAAATGTATAGGTAGTTTTTTGGTAAAAACTTTGTTATTGTTTTATTTCATTAATTATAAAGAAGCGCTTGTCAGTCAGTAGAAAAAAGTGAAAATATTGCGTGTGTGCTTGGCTTGGCAGGAGATGCCATTATTTACAATTTATTTAATCTGCGTACAAAGTTTCAGCTTTTATAAAGTTTACTACTACAGTATTCAGTGCATGTTGCGCCCTCTGCGCATCTACAAATGTTCCAACTAGAGGTTGATTGACTGTAGTATGTTAATGTGTACTACTTTTTTAGAGGCTTTTTTTACTATATTAAATATTAACATAATATGTTCTATAATCATTTGAAATATGTTTGTACTTTATTTTCTAGGGTGGGATCTAGCAGATGCTGAAGATCCCCACTGTCTGGGGATCTGTTATGGTCTGATTGGTAAAATAGAGCACCCCTCGGTATTTGATCCTCGGCTTCTTATAATAAAAGAACGCACATTTGTTGGGAAAATCCATGGTGATCATGAGGTGTATAAAATCAAATCTATTGCTTTTCTGCACTTGGCTACCGAGAATCCTGAACTCAATCTACTGCAATGTACAAAACATAAAGCAATGGCTACTCCCAAGAAGTCAACTCTCTCAAATCCGTTTGCTGATCTACAAAAGAATGTGGCATTCACCAAGACATTGGGTACACTAAAGAATGCAGGGAATGCGATCAAATCAACAACACAGCAAGCCGCAGCTATGGCAGTTGGATCTCCATTAAAAAAAGATGCGAAAGATAAAGAGAAATTTGAAAGGCAGATTCTTGAGGAGTTTTATAAAATTTTCACAGACACCAATTCTTTTTACTTTTCACACACATGCGATATCACCAGTTCATTGCAAAGGCTCTGTAATCTAGAGAAGAGTAAACAAATAGATGAAAAAGCTCTGTGGAAATCACTAGATGATCGGTTCTTTTGGAATAAACACATGCTGAAGGATTTACTCAATTTTGAAGTAAGTTATATTATATATATATAAATTTTAAATTGTACAAATGTAAATTAAATTAAATCTAATTGAAATATTGATAGAATAAATACATACATTAAAAAAACTTTTTTTTTACGAATGTTTGTTAAATATTTTAGGTTCAATAAGTCAAGATTAAATTTATACTTAAATATTATAGAACACTTTTTAAACCAGATAAACCTACAGGGTGTAGTAAATCAGAAATTGTTAGATCAAATTACTTTATTTGGAAAATAAAACAAATTTGTTAGCATGCAAATTGCATACAAATGAAAAGTTAATTTTTGTTTAAAAAATAAAAGTTTTTTACAAAATTGATTTTATTGCCAATAAACATAATCTCTATTAAAAGTATGTAATTCATATGTTAACAAATTACCCTTTGTAAATCAAAATATTTTGACCTTATATTATTTATCAAATGAAGAAAATTTTATTTGAAAAGGTTTTTCCTAAGTAAGTTTTGGCCTTAGTCTTCTATTATTCATTTCACACCTTTTCCGTTTTGTAAATTTTCTAAACCGTGATATCAAAATTTAACTTTTATATCCCCAATTGTAGATTTTACACAAGCCAAGCATTTATTTTCAAATCTTAAAAGTAAACTTTTTTTACATCTTGTTACCTTGTTAGACTTATCTGTAAACACCCTGTGTGTGTATGTTTAAAATATTTCTAGTTAGGTTATAATATTTATATTATGGTTCAGTCACTGGTCTATTTTAATTATAATACATCTTATTTTATATAGAATCCATTATGCAACCCATGGATTTTACCAATAATCCAAGGTTTTATACAAATAGAAGAGTGCAAAGTTGAGCTTGATAATGACATCAAAGGAGTAAAAACTAGTCCCAAGTATGAAATCTTTAAAATATCTATTGTTTCAAGAAGAAGTCGATTTAGAGCAGGAACAAGGTAATTTTTACAAAAAGTTTGAAGTGCAATTCTTTCATCTATAGTGAATTTTAATTAAAAGGTACAAAAGAAGAGGAGTGGATGAACAAGGTGAATGTGCAAACTATGTGGAAACCGAGCAGCTTGTAGCATATCAACATCATGAGGTTTCCTTTGTACAAGTGCGTGGTTCTGTACCAGTTTATTGGTCACAACCGGGCTATAAATATAGACCGCCACCAAGAATAGATAAAGGTAAACACAGATTAAAAGTGCGTTTTAATTTTATGTTTAATATTTTATATTTGTATCTAAATATATTAAATTTAAAGGCGAGGTTGAAACAAAAGAAGCATTTGAAACACATTTCAAAAACGAGTTGAGTAAATATGGTCCGGTATGTGTTATTAATTTGGTAGATCAAACCGGAAAGGAGAAGGTAATTTGGGATGCGTACTCCCATCACATTTTTGAATTCAATAGCTCATTAATCACATATGTAACGTTTGACTTTCATGAGTATTGGTAAGTTTTCTCATAGAAATTTATAAACATGAAATTAAAATATATTCTATTTTAGTCGAGGAATGCATTTTGAAAACGTATCAATTCTCATCAACAGTATTGCAGATATAATAAAAGACATGAATTATTGCTGGAGAGACAGGCAAGGGCACATTTGCTCACAACTTGGTGTATTTAGGATTAATTGTATTGATTGTTTGGACAGAACAAATGTTGTTCAGGTAATTTTAAATTCTATTTAGTCATTTGTGGAGTTTGGAACAGATTTTATTTATAGACTGCATTAGCAAAATCGGTAATGGAAATTCAGTTCTGTAAACTCGGACTGATATCACCTGAAGGTACAATACCAGATACTATTAAAAGTAGATTCCAATTACTTTGGGCTAATAATGGAGATATAATTAGTAAACAGTATGCTGGAACCAATGCATTAAAAGTAAGCACTTTATTTTAAGTTTATATTATTATTATCTAATTATGATTTTTGTCTACTTTAATGTTTTAGGGTGATTATACAAGAACCGGTGAACGAAAATTCACAGGCATAATGAAGGATGGAATGAATTCAGCAAATAGGTAAGATGTCCGGTACCTTTCCAATTAGTAAATTAGGTTAGTTCACACAGTTCCTATCCCCGTAGATTCTACAGGAATCACTTTACGGACACGCTGCGTCAGTGCTGTTTAGATTTGATGCACGGTAATAAGGTACGGGTTGACGACCTCCAGGATTTTGGGTCGCACCTAAATACTGTCAGTAGTATTGCAGGTGAACTTGTACCACTGGCGCCACCTTATTATATACCCCACCTTGCATTAACACAAGAATTCGAATTTGCCAATGCCCTCTATATTATGTATAGGTTAGTCAAACTTAAGAGGACTACTAAACAAATTCGCATTTATAAATTTTAAGTGCCGTATCATTTAATTATAACTGTGTACTAATTAAAGTTCAATTTTAAAATATGTTTATGATTTCTTTTATTTGTGTTTGGTGTGAGATGATTTTGTGTGATTATTAATAAATTTGGCTAATGTTTAGTAAAAGGACCAGTTGTATTTCAATAATAAAATATCAGCAACAAAATATATACAAAGTGTTTGCAGAAGATAAATTATACCAAAAAATTTTGGTGTTTTTATTACTTTATTCTAATGCCCGTATGACACTGACGATAATTTTCTATAGAATTATGTATATAATTATGGATGAAACTTTAAAAGTCTGTATATGCACAAATGATCATCAATTTTATTGTAGATTGAAATTTTAAGTACATTTTTAGTTTTTCTTTATAATTAATACATAGATTTTTCATAAAATTTTTAATACTTGTTTATATTAATATCACAATTATAAACAAAGTGAACTATTTATATTAACATTTGATCAAAAACGATCTGAAATATTGGCTAATTTTAAAAGATTATTTAATAAATAATAATTATAAAAAACACTCCCCCCATATTATTCTTTTATCATATTAACATTTGATATACATTTAACAATGGCATTCTTACTAAAACATTTAATTAATATTAATATTACTTTTTCTTGTGAAATATAGAATATTGTTATATGCAGTTATTACTAGATAATGATGCTCAACCACAGCCTCAACGCTGACTCAATCCCATACATATTATGCAAAAATTGATGATTTTCAAGTTGTTTTTTATCTTGTATATGCTATATAATCTTAATAGTTACTTTTAGAATTAACTTTTTAGGTTCATGTAAAAAATTACAAAATGCTCCTAATGGTTTAGAGTTTGCCAACGATATATCAAATTCGCCAATTGTTTGTGTGTAACCTGAAATCTAATGCCTGTATTCATAAAACATTTTTGTAACGATTCATTATCAAACGAATTATTATAATTTAATGAACATTAAAAATATAATGATATTCATAAATAAATTGTCATTAGTTAAATTATTTAGTAACTTTTTAGTTACTTTCGTTTTTTATAAGTTATTAATATGTTAACCTATAGAAATAACTTCAAATACTGTGAATTAATACAGATAATTAGACATTTTCAAATCAAACAGATGTGTCAATTTAATGATTCGTTTTGTTTTAATGGACCAAAAATAGTGCGTTAAATTTAATGAATAATTTAATGAACATTATTGCTAATGAGTGTTTATGAATACAAAAATTCTATTAAACGTTTTGTTATATTTTTAACAAATCATTATATATTTAATGACGTTTTATGAATACGGGCATTAATCTTTTATAATATGTATATTTTTTTCTCTTTTCTATAAGAGGTCCTTACACACTTTTCTGGTCTTCTGTAAAGTCATACATCTCTTCATAAACAATGTCATCTTCTTAAAGTATGGTAGACCACAGCATCTACTTTTGTTTTGTTTGCTTTTTCATTATTTTATTCTACAACTGCCTAAAATTTCAAGTCTTTAAAGTTAATATGCTTTTTTCCAATTTTAACTGCATCATTCATTTTCTCTTCTATATTTAACAAATTACTCTTACTATCTTCTACTACAAATGCATTGATACCATCATTACACATCTGTTCATAATTTGTTTAATTCTGCCATATTCATTCATACATTTATCAATGATCATTTTGAATAGCCATGGTAATATTGCACAATTCTGTCTTGGACAAATTTCTTATGCACATAATACATTAACTATTGTTGTCTTATTTGCTGCATTCTTTTCAAATAGATTCTATATAGTTTACTTCTGTAAAATCAAATCAAAAGTTTTTTTAGAAATTAATTTTTAGTATGTTAAACATCTACAACTGGTCCTAATTTAGTACATGCTAACTACATGGTAGGTGCCAAATGCATTTTTGCAAAACAATTTACTTATAATAATAATTGAAAAATGTTCCCAACATTATTAATCTTTTTTCAGATATTATCTAAGTCGCTTTAAAGATTCAAATCGACAAGGAACTATCGATCTAATGTTAGGTAAAACATCAAACTTACTGTAAAATCAATCATTATAAATAATATTTTATTTAGGCAATTATGTCAATGAAGAAATATTTAACGACAAGCAAGCACAATTTGAAGAAGATAGTGTTGCTACTGCGGAACATGTAAAATTACTAATTGAAGATTGTAAAAAGATGTTAATCAACAATCCTGAATTAGTATTGGGGTCTTGGGGTTTAATCAATGCTGATCCAGCGACAGGAGATCCAAGCGAAACTGAAATGGATACCATTTTAATATTAACAAAGGATTCCTATTTTGTAGCAGATTATGATGACCAAGTGGATAAAGTTACAAAATATCAAAGAGTAGTCTTAAGTGATATCACCTTATTTGAGAGTGGAATACCGGATGCTGCAACAAGTTTATTTAAATCTAATAAAAGCTACTATTGCATCCGTATTAATTATAATGTTAATGGAGTTCCTGGTTATTACCACATGTTCAGATCTACTAATATGCGATTTTTTAATAATATGGCAGTTGTTATCAAGAATGCAGAAGAGGAAGTTGGTAGGTTTTTGGATTTGTTTTGTGTTTTATAGATTGATTGTTTTGTTGGGTTTTAGAATCTTTGAAAGCAATATGTGAAGCATTTCTGGTGGCTATGGATATTTGTGATATGCCTGTTGTTCCGTATGTTCAAGGACATAGATTGGATCGAAGAAAATCGAAAATTGTTAGTGCAGATCAAAGTACTAATAATATTTATTTAGATATTGTTGGTCTTCCACATTTGACCAGAAATGTATCAGAATCACAACTGTTGGCATTTAAAAACGCAGGTAAACTTACTTTATTATTATATAGCATTAATTATTATTCATTTTATTTAGTTGTAACATAAATTGTTCACTGTTCTATATTATTAGAGTTTGAGGAAAAACTGCACTCTGACAACTGGCATGTAGGTTTTGAAAAGTTGCACTTTTTGGTTCTACACCTTTACTACCATTATTTAAAAAGTTATTAAACTAAAGTTTGGACTAAAAAAAAATGAGCGTAATTTTTTGGTGGATACTTCAACGTGTGTGCAGGAGGACTTTTTCAGTGTGCAGATTTGGTGCTAGTAGAGTGGGACTTTATTTTTTTTTTAATGGAAAATGCAAAACTATTTTCTGCAGTTGGTAATCAAAGTTGCTGTAAATTAATGTGTTTTTTAGACCATTTTTAATTACTTTATCATTCCGGATTTAGTGTCATAGTGACATTTGGTTTTAACTACTCTCTTAAGTGCTGGTAAATTATTTCATTCTTTAGTTTTTAAAACTACTTACCAGCTCCACTACCTCTTTTTTTTTAAATTTAATATGATAAAATTTTTAATTTTAATTGCACTTATTGACAGAAAACCGACCCTGCACTTTTACCAAGGCCAGAGCATAGATGGCCAGAGTTATTTTTTTGTAAGTAAGGACATTTTATTACATCTTTGGTACTTTTGACAGGAGGAGGTCGCGCAGTTAACCAAATTATTTAGAATTTAACATAGATCATTTTCTTTTGCGAGAGTATCAAAATATTCTAGTGGCGTCACCAAATTTTTTTCTTTCGAAGTCCAAATTTGTTTTTTTTTTTAACGCAAAATGGGACGAGGCAATAAGTACCATTAATTTTTATTTTATCAAAAGCGTCGAACTTTTTACATCCGGTAGACACGTTTTTTATTTTGAGCAGTGGCGTTCCAAAAATGGCGATTAGATAATGTGCCACTGTTAAACCCGGGCAACAATGTGCTTAGTTTCAATTAATAGATTTATCTTTGTCTACAAATTAAACCAGCGACGGTTTGGCAAAGTTGATGAAAACGAGAATTTTGGGCAAAAGTTTTTTTGAGCCAAAGAATAGAAGTGTCAGGGATTTAACTTGGAAGATGCAGCCTTCCAAGTTAAATCTCATTCGAAAGAGGAGGAGCAGGAAAAAATGAATGTATTAACAAATCTTTTAAAGTTGACCAATTTGTTTGTATGAAAACACAATGAAAAAGAAATATACTAACCATAAAAAGTCAAAAAGTTTGACGGCATTCTTTTTCACAATTTTTTCTACTAAAAAAAATTAAAACTTGAAAGCGGTTGGTAGTAGACATCGTACTAATTCTATCATCTTCAGATCTATTTAAGGGTCTAATTTAAAAAAAAACTCTTTATTACAGAGTCATTGGCTGTCTAATGTAATAAATATTTTTTTTACTCCAGATTTTTTTTATTCAATACCGATTACTTTTTAACATTCTAATGCCCCAATTTTTAATCTTCATCGACATTGAATCATTTGTTTACACCTGCCAGGTATGGGTGCATTTTTTTTGCGAAGGAGAGTTTTGTGCGCATTCCAATATTGTTTACAGTTTTTCCAAAAATTTGTGTATTAAGAATAAAACATATTTGAACTTTACGTTATATGTTATTAAGTGTACCCCGTCTTGAGACGGTGCTGGGCATTAGAGGGTTAAATAACAAAAATCATTGAATACTAATAATACAAGTAAATAAAATTTGTAAAATTAATTTAGTTTGGAGATAGAATAATGTAATAGATATTTTTTGGCTTTTTAAGTTATTGTTAGTGCAAATCTAAATATTTGTTGCAAAAGTTTTACATAACTGTTTATTTTTGAGCATAAATCATTGTTTTTGGAGTAATAGGTAAATTTTATGTATTTATTATGGCAACTCATCATGGAAGTTGTTATTTTGTGGTGATTCATCTTTTGTGAAAATTGTTATTAGTGTCAAAATTTTTTAATTAATTTATATATATTTCTTATAGGTAGTAAAGCTCTCTCAAATGTGACCCAACAGTTTTCTCGATTGAATCGGTTGGGTTCCAGCCTAAAACCAAAGAAAACAAATGCTAAATTCACAATTGGAAAAACCAAAAATGAAAGCTCCAGTGAATCTGAAGAAGAATATGAGAATTCAATATTCCAACCGAACATGTCTATAGAAAGTGGCACTTCTTTACAATTTGATTCTGCCTGTTCTGAAAAACACCAACCTTTCATCGAGCAAGGAATGGAAATGACGGAAGATTCAAAGGTGATGGAATCTTTTTTACCTAGCGTTGGAATTGTTATGGGTGCAAAATGCGAGTCAGAATTCTCAGAAACAACATTAGAAGCAAAAGAAAATATAATTAGCCTTGAAAATAGCAATGTAGTCAATACAGAACAATTAACTAGCATAATACAGAACGTTTCCATACAAAACGCAACGACACCTGAAATACAAATTAATTCGGGTGCATTTGAAGGGTTCGATACTCGAATGCTACCACCCAGTTCATTAAAATTAGATAAGAAATATAGTCATTCATCAGGTGAGGTGCATGCTAATCAAAGTATGAATGCTACACCAATTGATGAAACATATCGTGCCAGCTCAGAATATGATGTCTCACTTAATATATCTCAATCACAAAGCGAATCTGCTTTAAAAAATAAATTGGTTAATCTCACATCACCTGTAGCTATAGCTACTAAAGGTTTAGTTATGTCTCCATTCAGTAAAATTGCAAAAGGTGTACAAAATCTTGGAGCCAATTTGGATCCGAGAAAAATGAATATTGGTACAATACGTCATATTACTGAACGGGAGTATGAGGAGCATAGAAAATTACAGGAGAAGTGGCGCGACTGTAAGACTAAATTAATTGCTTTGTAATTTAATTACAAAGTCAATATTCGGCACAATAATGAAGGTAACACCATATTCTATATTTATTTCAATTAATCTTTTCTACCTCTTAGTTTGTTGATGTGACAAAAATGTATACAGGGTTAGTTTAATTAATTAAACATATTTATTTTTATAGTTATAGATAAATTATGCAATAATTTACTTTGAATGATTATTATCGTGTTGATTGATTTATTCTAAATTAGTCAGCAAAAACAGGGTAATTCCAAAAAAACTTTTAATTCGAGTTTTAATAATGGTTTCAATCGAAAAACACGTACAGCAATACAATTATTTGTATCAATTATCAAGTTTCGTGTTAAAATAGGAATGCCAATTATTATGCTGATATTGATTGGATATAAAAAAAGAAGTTTAGCAGGATCTTTTGGAATTATTCTGTACATTCAGTAATTAATTTGAGATAATATATTATTTATTTATTAATTTTATAAATACATCAATTAGCATGAATATTTTATAATCATTGTACAAATTACAACTCAAAAGAAATTCCATATAACAGCATCAGTATTAAAGCACATTTCTATTGGACTGTGAAAGTTTTTAAAACTTCAACGGTGCTGATATAATTTCAATTATTAATATTGAGTAGCGTACTTTTGATTTAATTAGTGGTAGGCGATAAACATTAAAAATGAAGAAGCTTTAATGTATTTAAAGAGCACTAAAAAGCTTTTTAGTAACTGAATGTGATATTTTATGTTATATTTATTTTCAAAACGTTATTAGGGTATGAAATATTAATTGATTGAAGCGTTTCGCAAAGTAGAGTTTAAATGTATTTGTTATATTGTGTAATTATTTTCTGTGGTAGTTGCGAGATGTATTTCTTTATTTAAATGGGCAATGACCAGGGCCGTGCTTAAGTGGGTGAGGCGCCATTTTAAATTTGCCAAATTCTTTATATTTTGAGAAAAATGTCTGGACACGACCCTGGCAATAATATCTAGAGGAAGGGTATGTAATACATAATGCATGCTATTTAACTATTTGTATGTATTTGTTTTTCTATCTCTAGATGGTGTACGAATATATACAAGCAGTATGTGTATATACTTGAACGTTTTTAGATTATTAATTCATAATAACCTGGATGTTCATTTTAATACTATACATGTCTTTATCCCTTTTAATGCTAATGTAAATATCAATTGTAAGTGAAGGCCTGGATGATTCAATTTGTTTTGGTATCATATTTTATTTGTTTATAGATTTTTTGGTCAATATATAAATATGTGTAAATTTGTAGATAAAATACATTCAATTATTATCACATTTAAAAACTAATTGCTGGCAATATACATATTTACATAAATTAATTTGAATTATGTAACTTAAAAAAAAAAGTAAGAGTAAACAAATAAAATCCTTTATTTTTCCGAGTATTTACCACTAATAGTAAAGTTTAAAAATTTTAATTCACTTGTTAAAAGTCAAATTTTTTTTTGGCATTATTTTAGCATTCTTGTAAACTTGTTTATTTTTTTAATTGGAAAATAAAATTGGCGTTTTTTACTCTATAGATCTTCTAGCAGGATGAAGGTCTTTTCAAGTGGTACGAAAATAAGGCATTATTTAATGTTTGTAAATTTGTTTATTGCTGATACATTGAATTTTACATTATACCTAAGAGATCATTGTTAAAGCATCGGGTTATGTAAACATTTAATTATAACTTAATATTTTGGGCTTAAACTAAGATTGGAGTTTAAGCTGGGTTCAAATCAATTTTGTCTATTAAGAAATTGACAGTTTAATCTTGGTCAATGTAATCTGTCATAATAAATTATTTGTAAATAGGTTAGGTTATATGTATCGTGCTGTCCATGGAAAAGCGGGACATTTAAATTTAAAATAAATGTTGGTAAATTTGTGATAATAAGTTTTATTGTTTAAAAATGTTGTGCGTTACATGTTTTTAATAAACAATATTTTCAAAAACGTAGTTTTTTGAGTGTCTTTGAGCACAACTTTTGCAGTTTAACTTCTTTTTAAAATTGTTTTTTTCCAACGTGTAGAGAATATCATTTCCAGTGTTATGAAATATACGAGAATCCAAAATCTTCAATTGTTTATTAAATTTTGAAATTAAATTGTAAATTTTTGGTCAATATATTTGCATAAACTTTCTTCTCAAATATTTGAGTGGAACTTTGGGTATCCTTGTGGTACCCTTGTGGTAGTGTAATGTATGACGTCACATCAACTATTGATAAATTAAAAAAATATGGCAGGAAATGAAATAATGTCAAGTTTATAACTATAAAATTAAAAAATAAACAAACAGTTTACATTTTTTAATCAAAAGTCAAATAAAAATTGTTAGTTTTAAATTGTAATATTTGTAATTATTATAGAATAGCATCAGCAATTTCAGCGTTAATAAATAAATAACAAATTTAAATAAAGTAAAGAATATATTTTCAGTTTGATTTTAATTTTAAAAGTAGGAAACTTATAAACTTCTATTTACTTTTAAATTCAATTGACCTTCCTTTTAGAAACATCCAAAAATTTTAAAATATATATTTATACTATCGCCAAGTTGATTTGTTAGAGTGAGAAATGACAATTAGAAAGAAACAGGATACAAATCAGTCCAACCATGCTCTGAAGCACGGTACGGCAAGTTGGCAGAGTTTAATTACCGTTTCCCACTCAAATAGGATTAGTTTAGATGGTGTAGAGGTGGTACTATTGGCTCAACAAAAACAAAAACACCAAACGTAGACATAGTAGTGCTATTATTATTAAGGATTCAGTTATTGCAATAAAGTATTATAAATATCTTTGATTGATTGATTGTAATATATGTAGAAAATCTTCATCAAATGTGGATTAGGTTTTTTATAAGATATTTAAATTTTGTAGAATTAATTTATATAAATTATTAAAAATAATGTAATTTTTTTGTTTCGCATTTATAATCATGTCATCATGAAACGGTATTAGTCATGTTTGTTTTACACAAAATTAATTAAGTGAAACAGTGGGTTGTTGTTGTAGTTGTATGTGCTTTAAAGAGACATGTGCAGTACGAGGGACACTGCCAAAGGTTGCGGAAAATGTAAAGCAAAACACAAATTACGTCATGTAAATTGCTTTATAGCTTTTCAAAATATTCTCCTTTAAAATCTATACACTTTTGCATCTGATGAAACCAATCTTTAAAACAATTTTGTCACTCTGAGCGAGGTACCTCCAAAACAAGTGATTTAAATGCTTCAACGGCATCTTCAGGCGATGAAAAACGCTCGCCACTCATTTTATTTTTGATATGTCGAAATAGGAAGAAGTCATTGGGTGATAAATCAGGAGAATATGGGCAATGAGTCATTAATTGGATGTTGTTACTGGTCAAAAACTCTACAGTTTGTCGTGCTGTGTGAGCGCTTGCATTGTCATGATAAACAATGATTTGCCGGTTTATGTTGTTCCTTCTGATTTCAGCGATAACTTTCGGCAAACAAAATGAAGTATACCACTCAGCGTTAACTGTCCTTCGATCTTCTAATGCAACAGTTGCAACATGATCCGTTTTTCCGAAGAAACAAGCAATAATTCTTTTCGAAACGCTTCATAAACGCACCACTTTTGTGGGTTTAGGTTCATTTTGAAACACTCATACAGTCGATTGCTGTTTAGTTTCAGGCTCATATGAATATATATCCAACATTCGTCACCTGTTACGATGTTATTTACCGAATTTGAAAGACCCCCTTCGAATTTCTTTAGCATTTCCTTGCACCACTTGACACGTGCTTGTTTTTGTTCTTCTTTCAAATTGTGTGGGATCCAACGACTGCAAAGCTTTCTGACATGCAAATGATCGTGCAAAATCGTATGTATTTGTTTTGCTGCAATTCCTAAGGATGCCTCTATCTCACTATAGGTCACATGCCGATCTGACAAAATCATTTCACACACAGCATCAACAGAGGTGCATGGACCTTCGCGAAGATCATCAAACGTTGGTCTTTCTCGCTTGAATTCTGCGAACCGTTTGTAAACTATAGTTTTGGATGGTGCTTCATTCCCAAATAACGAACTAAGTTTTTCCACACATTGCTGCGGTGTTAAACCGTATTGAAAATCATAATAAATCATCACTCGGAAGTCACGATTTGAAGTTTTCATTTTTCACACAATTATTACTCTCGTTAAATTTTGTTGAAACGAAACCGAGCAGTTTGAAATCAAACTGTCAACTGAATTGTAGGTGAAAAACGTCAAATTTTACGAATATGATAATTGCAGAACGCTGGCAATAGAGGCAGTACTTGATTCCGCGAAATTTAGCAGTGCCCCTCGTATCATTGAAACTACTACGAAACAACGTTGTTTTAGTTATAGATTAATTATTAATTAAAGTATATTTTTTTGTTACTAGAACATATTTTAAATTGTATATATTAAATTAATTAACAAACCAACTAAGTAGCACAGCACTATATGTTTCGGACCTTCATTTCAGTGAAAATTTGATACATGTAGCCATCATTTAAACAATACAAATAAGCTGTTTGTACTTTTGAGGGTTATTCTGAGTGTTTCTTTTACTTATGTTTACACTCTGAGACAGAAAGCTTACTGTCAAATTTTTTCATTGCACCCGAATGTTTCACTGATGTCAATTACTTTAAGTTATTTGAAACGATAATATCGGTGAAACAAACGTG
This sequence comes from Tachinus rufipes, assembly GCA_963932245.1. Classification (NCBI taxonomy): domain Eukaryota; kingdom Metazoa; phylum Arthropoda; class Insecta; order Coleoptera; family Staphylinidae; genus Tachinus; species Tachinus rufipes. Next base: position 76,497,501 of record OZ010744.1, read on the forward strand.
CCTCATATATACAATATAATTGATCATAATATATTATATGAAAAGAATGTGATAATTGAACATAAAAATATGATACCAAAACATCCAACAAAATTTACTTATGTAATCCTAGCCTAATATTTACAATGACTGTAAACACCACAATTATATTATTATTCGGAACCTTATATATTTTAATTATAGTGTTAAGCAGACATAAATAAACAAAAGATATATTATTTACAAACAAATTATACATTAAACTTTTTAGAAAGCTGATGCTTATATGCGCATGGAGCTATTATATAAAACAAATATAGCAATATATATGTATATTGTACTTAAAGAATATATTATTATAAAATATATAAAACAACATTAGTGGGAGCAGTGGAACGCAACAATGTCAATTACCTATACATTCCTAGTTTACATGGTTGTTTTCAGATGTCTGTATATTTAGATTTAGATTTTGTTACAATATACCATTTTATATAGGTAGAGATTGTGTAGTGGACTCAATAAATGGTATCATTTTCATAACAGATTCATTCAATCATTGTCAATATTTCTAACCATTTTATTTAAATCAATAATTTCTTCTATCAATAATGAAATTTTAATTACAGTTTACATTATATAATTCTTTTACAAAAGTTCATTATTGTTAGTAAATATTCGTATAATGTAACTATGTATTAAAAATTGCATGCATGAAAAGCAGATATTTCTTAAGTTTCATAATAAATGAAAAGTAGTGGTTTTTAGATTATACTTCAATTTTAAAATAAATTACTGATCTTAATATTGATTATCTGAATCTGTTATAAATGTTGTTAATAAACTATGTGTTGTTATAATTAGGAGTATTGACACAAATAAACTTATGCAGACAACGAAAAATATAGCTATCTAGCTGGTCAGTTTAATTTTAGCTATGAATAAAAGTGAGATATAATTCTTTGTATTATTTTTATCCTTAATTTTATTATGTCTAGTTTTGTATTACAGATAACTTAAGTCAGGATGTAAACCAAGTTTAATTTGGGTAAGTTGATATTAATTTATCATCATAATTTGTTTTTTGTTTTATTGTTTCTCATATTTTTCTTTATGTCACTCAGGGTGATCAGATTTTTACAAGTAAAAAAGAGTAAAAAGTAAAAAATGTTTAAAATCTTTCCACTCTTAAATCCTTAACTCTTCTATACTAAATCAGTATCAGAAAAACTACACTCCAACAATTGGCTAACTATATTGGTGTGTGGGGTTCAAAATGTACTTTTCTACACATGCATCTTTACCACCATTATTTAAATTTTTTATTAAACTCAATGTTTAAATTAAAAAACGCCAGATCTGAATCTGAATTTTTTAATGGAAGAGAGTTTAATTTTAATTATAGTATTTGAAAATATTAGGTCGTCGATTTCGTTTCGAAGATATAACCATGTTTCTAAAATAAAGTACTTTAACATGCACATATGTAAGTCATTTGTTAAAAATATTTTCTTTAATCTAATATGTCAAAAATTACAAGTTCTTAAATAGCATCTGTTAAAAAATACACAATCTAAAATGATCAACTGTCAAAAATATTTAATCTAAAATGTAAATGTGAATTTTGCACTTTTCAACCGTTTTTAGCTGGATTTTGATTCTTTTAGAAAATGTTTTAATTATTTTTAAAATACTTTGTCGTTTTGACTTTTTAACCGTTTTATAATCGGATTTAGCTATTTTGTCTTAAGACATTCCGTGAAAAGAATTTTGCGAAAAACTACCTGTTTTTGGTGCAATGTTCTAATATTTTAATGACTTTTGGTTCTTTTCAACAATATGTTAATATTTCATGATTGCATTTTGTTAATTTTCACAGTTTATTAAAAGAATTCTTTACTTTTCAATAGTTTATGCCGGAATTTGGTATTTATAAATAGAATTTTGCAGTTTTTTAACAGTTTATGGTAAGTTTATACTTTATGGCTGGATCTTTCAGACAGTATTTTCATATTTCATAGACGGACTGTGCTATTTTTGCAAATGTATGAATTTTTTTCAATTTATGACCGGATGTTTTATGGTCATAATTTGTTATTTTTGACATTTTATGAAAAAAAAAAAAATTGACTTTTTGTTCCAATTTTCATTATATCTGAATATATTTTAATGTTTTTAATGTATGGCCGGATTTAGCTATTTTTTAACTTTTTACTCTAGAATTTTGCACCTTTTAACAATTAATGACTAAATTTTGGACACGTTGCACTTTTGAATAGTATTTTGTTACTTTTTAACAATATTTTGATGTTTCAATGCTGGAATTTGATATTTTTGAAATTTTATTAATTAAATAAAAAAAATAATTTTTTAACAGTTTATAGTCGGATTTTGTTAATTTTTAACAATATTTCCATGTTTCAAAGCCGGAATTTGTTGGAATTTATATCTCAACAATAAATGTTACTAACGCCATCTATTATGTACTTGTCTATACATATGTATATGTGTATGTTGTGCGCATGCTCGATTTGAATAAAGGAAACAGAAATAGTCTATGCAGAATACTCATATCAAACACATGTGTTTCATTTTAACCTCTGAATATATCAGAATTTGTTATTTTTAATATTTAATGAATAGAATTTTACACTTTTTAACAGTGAATGACAGACAAAAAAAAAATACAAAATTATGTATGCTTTTTTTCTAAAACCGTCTCAATAATGGCGCACAGCTAAAATAGGTGGCGGTAATCTTAATTGATATAAAAAATACCTTCAATCAATTGGAAACTTGCCTTGCAGGGAGAGGCAAAAAACATTCATATGCGATCATTGACTCCCGAGGAAGCTTTTCCAAAAAAGTTGGCGGTGCAAAACACTTTAAACACCGAGACCTGACGAGTGGTCAACTCTAAACTAGAACCCAAGGCGACCCAAGGCGACCCAAGGCGACCCAACACATCTCGCTTGTAGATAAGGGCGGTTGGGAGGTGACTAACTTAGGGGGTAAACTTTATCTAGGTTTCTTTAAAATGGCATCTTGGGCTCTGACCTTCTGCAAAAAAGACGGAGACAAGCCGGAAGCGACAAAGACCGTCGAAAAGGCCGTGGAGCAAGATCTTCGAGGAACAGTAACGGTAAGTTTAATGTTAAACATTGTGTTATTTACTGCAGAGCAGCTTTTGCAATTCAAGAACCTTGGTTTAGTAAGGGAGAGATAATGAGGTTAAGTATACCGGGTAGATAGCTGCTAGCATCACAACCCATATGCAAGACCCGTACATGGATTATAGCGAAGCATGTACTTAATATAATGCCATTATAGGATCTATGTTTTAGAGATCTAGTGACTGCCAAGGTGGTGATAGTAAGGAAAGAAACCAAGAAAGAGATAATTTTTGGATTTGGGTATTTTCTACGATCAATAGAGACCTCTATCAGCTGCAGAGCTACTGCAGCTGATGAGCAGCGCGGATGACGTCAACGCCCACCACGTAGCCTGGGGGAGCAAGAACATAAACTTAAAAGGTAAGTAACTTCTACAATTAATAGTAGAATATAAGCTTAATATCATGAACAAAGGTAACGCGTTAACGTTTTGCAATGCGTTGCGTAGTGAAGTTATTGACCTAACGTTAACAAATTATAAAATGAGTGAAGTGATTAAAAAGTGATACGTGTTGGAAGAGTTCTTATTGTCTGATCATGTATACAAATCGGAAAAAACGCTCAAGAAATACTGGCAGCAAAAACATTACATAAACTGGAGATAACTAGACAAATATTTGTCAACTCTATTAAAACTGCTTTTGAAGGAAGCTGTCATAGCACTGTCAAGCACACCTCTAACAAGATTATTTGATGGAACAAGAGGTTTGGCAGGGGAAGGGCAAACAGCAGAAAGCTGATCAACAAAGCTGAATTTTTACCCTTACTGTGGTGCTTAGTCATGGACGACTTACTACTACAGATACTCAACAAAATGGGCATCTTACTATTCTTGCACACGTGAAGTTTAGAACTATCGTGTCAAACATGATACAGAGTGCATTAAATACTGAAAAAACGTGGTGCGAAAAGGAAAAGTTATTAGTGAACTCAAGCAAAACGACGATTGTATCGTTCACAAGACTATTTAAAATCCTGAGAATAAATGTAGCTACGTTTTAGATATCAAAGGAAGTAAAGTATTTGTGATTAACACTTGACATTAGGCAACTTTAACTATAGACTTTAAAACTCATGGAGTGCGGTTCTAATTGCAGTGATTTTATGATTAGAAATTTTTTTCATAGAAATGACGTAATGTCAGTGAAATCAGACCAAATGCTACTTTTACTGAAATGACGTAATTTCTATGACAAAATTTACCGATGACGAAAATCACCGTGATTAAAATTGACTCCCTGACTAATATAACAACGAAAACTATTTGAGTTCTTTTTACAACTAAAATGATGGTCGGACGTACATGGGGACTAACACCTAGTATGCCCAAATGGTTATACACGGTGGTGGTAAGACCTCACATACGGTGCGCTTGTATGGGGGAAAACACTTTTAAGTGTACGGCCAAAAAAATAGACAAAGTTAGCATGTTTGCTGATAACGGGACGACTACAGCAGCTATGGAAATACTATTATTGTTACCGCCACTTCACTTGATGGCAATGACGGAGGCAAAACCATATTATAAACCTTAGGACTCACAGACCTAGCATAACAATGTGTTGCATGAGGACAAAACTTTAATTATGAGGTTGGACTTTATGAAGGGCATGCAATAGCTCAGTAAGAAATTTGATGTGCAAAACGAATGGGTAAACAAAAGATACCTGAACAGTCAAAGGAACTATCTGGTACACAGATGGGTCAAAGACCAAAAGGGCACCGGGGCTGGAATGTACGAGGACAAATATTAAGAAAGGCAAACTTTACTACACTTAGCAAATATACTTTGGCTTTCTAGGGTCTAAAACTTGACACACCGATAACCATTATGTCAAACAGTTAAACGGATATGTAGGCCTTGCAATTGTCAGTAATAAAATGCAAACTAGTTATAACTTGCATAAACAGTCTGGAAGTAGTGGCCACAATTTGTCTGGTGTGGATACTAAAGGTCCACAGAATAAAAGCAAACCTTATGGCAAATCAGCTTGCCAAAGAAGGAGCAAAGAATACATTTATTGGACCAGCACCTGTTTTTGAGATCCCATACAAGACCGGAAAGGAAATAATCTTCAGCAGACTTGAGGCGGAACACAGCAACCTGTGGAAGAGCTGTAAGAGATTGACACAGTCAAGAATGTTTTTTAACAAACCATCGCATGATATTAAAACCGTGGTAACACAAATGAGTCGTATTAGACTGCAAAAGCTCACAGGACTGATAACCGGACACTGTGGTCTTAACAAGCACTTTCATAGAATGGAAATAAGAACGGACCTTTTATCACGCGAGTGTATAGAAGAAGATCAGACTCCGATACATATTCTTTGCATTATCAAAAGGTACTGGACTTCATTAAAGAGACGGAATTGCTAAAGGTGTAAAACATTAAAGGTGTATAACAGGTTCAATAGGACGGTGGTGAAAGGAGTTTTTAGTCAGTAAAAACCTGACACTACTAGGCAGTACGGGCGGCCTAGTGCGTTTTGAAGATTTTCAATGCTCAACTAAAGGGATTTTTTTTATTAACAATCAGTTACCAAGTTTTTTTGAATGTTACCTAGCAACGTTCTAATTATTAATTAACATCACCGTTAAAAATATACATAATATGGCCAATTACCGGTTAGTGTTTAGGTTTTTAGATTATGAGCAGAATGAACAAAATTGCATAATGACATAGTACATTGGAATTTACACTTTCCTACCGAAAATGTGCTGATAATTTGTCACAATTTGTAGTTTATTCCGACTAATTTGCCCGAAAGATAGTTATTATTATTATTAACTCATGTGTTAATTGCGTATGTAAATAAATAATGAAGAATTTATGTAAAAACTCCCATATTGAACAGAAATACATTTTTATGATAAAATGCCAGAGCTTTATAAATATATAATATAAAATCAGTTATTTATTAATCCTTAATCCAAATCATTAATTAACACATCAAATATAATCACCGGAGTACCAATATTATCTATAAATAATAGTTACGCAAACGTCCCACGCTACGGGTTTGTGTTGGAAATTTTAATTCGATTAATTGCCCTCAACTATTGTAATAACTATGAGTAACTGCTGCAAATACTTAAAAGTCTGGTTATCGTTTTGTATTATTTCATTCAGAAGCTAATCTAATAGTTAATAAATAAATAAATGTCATTGCTATTTATGTATTAGCTTGACATAGACAAATTATAAAGCACTGTAGCTTGAAATGTATGAAATTCTTACTTCTAATTCAATCGCACACAGCCTTTTCCGGTAGCCTTGGCACAATTTTGTAATGAAATAATGTCGCAATTATTTATAATTGAAAATTTATAAGACAAATTGTAGCATACCTTTCCTTTATAAGCTGTACAAGCTTTCTTACAATTAAATTATATTTAAATCAATTCTATTCAATTCTTTTGTCAGATATCTGTAAATTGAATTTAATAATAATCAAAATATAATTACATTATATACTGCTTACAAAAAAGAAAAACACCAAGTACACCTGTAGCCTAATCTAAATTTCAGATAATATATAAATTATGTACACTAAAAAAATTAAAGACTTGTATTGCTATTTTTCTAGATTAACTCTGCAGTGACATTACAATTTTATCGTGCAAATCAATTGATTAGTTCCTCATTTAAATTAAAATATGCCCCGAGTTTGTCAGTGTAACGTATTTTAACAGTTAAACGATTTTGAACCCGGTAGAGTAATCAGCCGGTTTGTGAATTCGTTATATTGCCCAATAAATTGGCAGATGTTAGCGTAGATGGATCGAGGGACAGGAACAACGCCAGAGATTACCTGGATGCCCTAGAAACACCACAAAAGGTAAAGATCGGACTCTTTGGTTCGTCGCTCTCCGTGATCAATTTTCAACAATAAAAGCTTATTGTAGATGTCTGGAGAGGCTTAACTAACTAAGGAATCTCCGTTCAATCAGTTTACCGAAGATTTTAATTATTTGATTTTAAGTCTTATTGCCATTTTCTTTTGTTTGTTCTTAAATTCTCACTATAATGATTGAGATTTTAATTGTATGTCCACAATGGTCGTATGATGATTAAACTTTGCCGAGGAGAATTAGAAAATTGATCATAATATGCTAGGGAACGACATACAGCTTTTACAAGCGGGGTGATGGTATGGAAAGCAATCGCTTATTGAAGTAAGTCTCTTCTAGTGTTCATGCTAAGAACATTAAACTTAAAATGCTACATTAACATGGTCAGAGAAGTTTGGAAACTTCCATTTTTTAACAAGATTTGTAAAACTAGCTACTGTTGATTTACTTCCATGGTCTTCTTGTTCTACAAACCTATTACTTATTGATCGTACGTGGGATACAAACGGTAAAAGACGGGATGATAGTCTTATGTGTCCTTAGTGGTAAGGATATTAAGACGTTTAGATCTAGGGAGTAAATTTCTGCTTCAAAACCTTGAAAAGTTTTTGAGTTATCGGTGTAGATTTGAAGGAGTTTACCTTTATCTATTCTTTTATATGTGTGTACACTACATAGTCTTCAAAATACAAAGTAAGATGATATCTGTTTGCGCTTTTAGTAGAAGTTTTTTTTACAACCCTCTTTTAGGGAGGAACAGTGTTTGGTTGCATTTAGGCGCAGTGCTGCTAATGTTGTTATTTTTTTAACATAGTTATTGAAGAGGGCAGACAAACACTTTTTTACATTTAATGTTTAGGTGTGGTCCCCATGTGAGTTTGGTGTCAAAAATTACACAGAAGTATTTTACTTTGATTGACAGCGTTAATGGGTTGTTTAAGAGTTTTGGTAAATTTAGTTGCCAATTTTTTGAGCCTGGTTTTAGCACCAGTTTTCTATTATTTTTAGCGTTTCTTGTATTAGGATGCTGAGTATGCTCTCAAATTAGCTACTTAATTGTTAAATTATCTGCGTAGTCAATTGTGTATAGAAACCACGGTAATTGAGTCGTTGAGTTAGACTACCTACGACTATATTTCAAAGTAGAGCTGATAGTATTTCACTAAGAGAGCAGCCTCTGTTAAGTACTTGCTTACAGTGACTTACGGATCTTTTCTTTAGCATGTGTTTTATCCGCCCACTGATTGTTGGATTAACACTATGTGTAAATGCCGTTTTGTAAATTTTTCCTGAGTGTATGCATGTTGATTTGAATTTATTGGCGTAGTAATAAGTGTCGTTTCTTAACTTGATTTTTTTTACAGTTTTTCAGTCTTCAGAAACAAAAAAGACGCAAGATTTATCGGGCGATATGATTGTGCCATCGTGTAATTACAGCGTTTTGGTTTTAATATAAATACAACTTTTACTTTTTTTTATGTTATGGGGATATAGCTGAAGGCGATACAAGCCTTATAGATTCTAACTAGGTGGGCTAGAATGATATTCCCCATTGTAAAAAAGCCGGGAAAATTCTGTCCAGTCTTGGTGCTTTGTTTCGTGGTGTGCAGCGTCTTAATCATCCTCTGATGGGGACAGGGTTGAAGTAAAAGTATTTTGGTTGCTTTTGATAGGTTGGCAGTGCATATGCGATTTGAATGTTTTAGACAACTAAGTTGTTCTTGGATTGGTCTGTCGATAGATTTTTTTTAGCGTCTTTGTAAGACATTTAGTTTGATTGGTGTTTTGAGTTTTTTGCTCTATTGAAGGATTTTTTTTTGCGGCCGTTTGAGTCGTTTGAGTTTGCTACACCACCAGGGTATGGTATTGTCAGAACCAGACACCAACTTTAAAGCACATTAAAATTTCCTAACAAAATTATTTTAGTTTTTCTAGATGACTTGAAAAAAAAAGCTTGTCAAAACTTTTAGAAAAGTTATTAATTTTTTTTTTGGGTTGCTTGATTTTGCAAACAGTATATGCCTTACAAAAATAGTTTTATTGGGAAGATTCTAGAATATGCTTGTTGTTTGTGGATGTACGCACAAATATCTTGTTGGTCAGCTAATGAATGTTCAAGTTGATAAGTTAAAACGATTTGGATGTATATTGTTTACTTTAGTTTTAGTTAAAAAGAGAATATTTGGTTTTTTATGTTTGAGATGTTGATGAACAGAGTTTAATTTCTTTTTTTGCAGTAAATATTTGTTTAGATGGCAATATGTCTTGTATTTTGTTTAAACAATATCTATAGAAAATGCAAAGATCTGCAACATTACGCCGGTGTTGTAAAGTAACTAAGTCATTAGCCAATTTTGGGTTGGCAATGATCCGAATATCTCGCTTTTAAATAGAATTTTGAAGAGATAGTGAAATTTTTGATGTTTCTGAAAAATGAAACAAATTGATTAGTTTACAAATAAAAATTTAAGTATTAGAATGGGTTACGGAAATTAAATATCTGGAGTTGAAATTGATGAAGTTTTAATAAATGTTTTCAAATTTTAGTTGCTAAATATAGTAAAAAAATAGGTTTTATTAGAAAACTTTTTGTTGCACAATATTGTACAGGGTTGTCCACTTATTGATTTTTAGTCTAAATGACGGTAATACACTCCTTTGAACTGTACTCTTTGGTTTTTAATGCATGTGTTTGAGGTTTTTTCACCATACAGGTCATAGCTTATTTACACATTTCCGTATAGAGCGGACAACCGTTGTTATGCGTTCTTTAAGGTCATTAATGTCAGTAGGTCTTGTAACATACACGCGTTTTTTCATCATATTCCATAACCAGATATCACATGGAGTCAAGTCTGGGAACCGTGCTGGTCAAATCAAAGGTGCAGTTTTTTCAATCCAGCGTCTGCTAAATGTTTTATATAGGTTAATGGCAAATTGTTAAAGAACAATGCGGTGGTACACCATCTTGCTGAAAGTAATCAAATGTTTTGATACGGAAGGGAAGATTGTCTACAATTAAATTGTGCAACATATCTAGCTACGAATCTCCTGATACAGTCTGACCATTAAAAAAATATAGACTTCAAATTTTGAAATAACATACCATACGTTAACTTTTGTAGAGAATGGAGTGAGCTCTTTTAGTTTATGGGGATTGTATGTACTCTAAATGACGTTTTATCTCACAAAAAAACACAATATTAGGGTCTATGTTTGTCATTTCTAATAACACTTCTGCAGCTTATACATGAGCAATTTTATCAGTGTCAAAAAGGGCCTATTATTTGAATCTGGCACGGTCATTGTTCACAGACCCTGTGGGCACAAAATTTTTATGAAGTCAACAGATAGTTAAACGGCTAGGAAGATCATTGATGAAATTTTTTGTTATTACTGAGGGTTATTACCTAAACACTTCCATCCAAGCTGGTCGGGTGGCCATGTTTAGTCTGCAACAATAGGCAATTAAAAATGATGTAATAGCATATGAGTGGTAACATCTTTTTAGAGAACTCTGTATATGGCAAATGAACAAAAAAAAAAATTACAAATTTTACAAAATAAAGCTATGAGGTCAATCTTAAAATATAATAGATAGATAGATAGATCAGCTTTAAAGTGGATAGAAATAAAAATTATATAAACCTACATATATGTATATTTATTTTTTAAATAAAAACTGATCCCAGTTTACTTTAACTTGCCATTAAGTAATTAATTTCATAATTACTCGACTAAAACAAATAACTTCTTTAAGCCAACAAAAAATCTATTTTTGTGGATGGCATCAAAAACGTGTGGTTTCAATTGGTGTTCCTGCCTACCTTCCAGAGTGTTTATAATCCTTTTTTTTTTATTACTAAGACTTGGGTAGGTAGGCGGTAACTAAGTTCATACTTTGGGGACGTGTGGTTTAAATTGGTGTTCCCGCACACCTGATAAATTGTCTGTAAGTAAAAACTAAGTTCAAATTTTGTAGGCGTGTGCTTTCAATTGTTGTTTTTTGCTCATCCGCCAGAGTGTTTGTGATCTTATTTTGACGGTGCGTGGTTTTACTTAGTGTGCCCCGCCCACCCGCCTAAATTTAATTTAATGTTCTTATCACAAACAGTTGGCTGGGTAGGCGGTAACTAAGTTGCAATTTTAGAGACGTGTGGTTTCAATTGGTGTTCTTCGCTCACCCACCAGACTGTTTGTAATCCAATATTGTTATCACAAACATTTATAGGCAAAAGATAAGTTAAAATTTTGTGAGCGTGTAATTTTAGTTAGTGTTCCCAGTCCACCCGCAAGAGTGTTTGTAATCCAGTTTTTTTATCTTAAACATTTGGGTAGGTGGGCGTTAACAAGCTCAAATTTTAGGGTTGTGTAGTTTTAATTAGTGTTTCCCGATTCCAAAAAAACATAAAAAATCTAAATTTGTTTTTAATTTATTTTATTTTTTTTATGAAAGGCGGCCTTATGACTTAAAATCTTTCAAAGATTGTGTTTTAGATTCCGTTTTTGAAGTGATTTTATGTTTTGCATCGGCTTGTTTTCTTTTTTAATTTAATTGTACTAATTTAATTTTAATTTTAGGTCTTGTCTTTAATTGTTGGATAATTATGCATTAGTTTAGTTCTATTGATTTTCTTAACATTTTAATCTTACACTAAGGCATCAGTAAACAATATGCAGATTGCGACTATAATGTATTTTACTTACCGACTATACGCCTTGCACAACCACTAGTATCTGTCTGAGTAAAGAAAGGAGAGCAGAGGGACATACTAATTTGCTACAAATTAATAAATTTGCGATTACGTTATTTATTGTATTAGCAAAAATCTAATTTTACACACATATGTACATTAATTATCACCACTTATGCTCCGAAAGCCGTCCGGGCGCCTGGGTTAACCAAGTTGTGTAAGTTTTATTGTAAATACGCCAATTAATAAAATAAACATTAAAAAAAAATGTATTTGTAAAACTTAATTAAATTCAAATATAAACTTGAATCCAAGAAGTTTTTAATACTACCAGTCTTGTTCTATATTAAAAGCGAAACGTTTCATTTTTAATTAAAGCTTTTACGAAAAAAATGTAAATAATGTAATGGTATTTATTAATTCCAGTTATACATTCATTATTAATACTCGGCCTGCTTTCTATATGGTCCCAGATTACTTTTTATGTATTATTCCGGTAATTCCAGTTCATCCGTAATAATGTACAAAACGGATATTGTTTTTTTTAGTGAAATGGAAACAAAAAATGAATTGAATGAAAAATTGTATATTAAAAGAAATATCAACGGCGTTTTATTTTTGGTTTAATCCGATAAAATTGTTCTATTGTGACACTTTAAAGCTTTTTTGAATTAAGTTTGACTTTTTGATTGGGATTTTAATCGCTTATCAAAGTTTATACAAATGCTTATTTGATGTTTTATTTTTAATTTTTATTATTTTAAATCTGCTTGAATAAAAGTTTTATTTTGCATAGAGTGCGTTGTAATAATTGGAGTTTGCACTTAGCTACATCGCTACACGCCCCGAGTCTGATATAACTTTCAAGCTCTATAGTTTTATTATTTTAAATCTATAGTTAATTAATGAAAGTTATATATATATATATATATATATATATATATTTTTTTTAAATAATACGTTATAAAGTTTGAAATAATGAAATGATCTTGTCTTTGCTTAATTTTACAGCAATACCAGTAATTTCTTTTGCTTCTATTTTTACACACAACAAAAACTTTGAATTGATCAATTTTAAATTGTAAAATTGTGTGTAGTCTTGCTATTATAGATTGTATATACTGATTTTACAATATAATTATTTATTAATTTAGTTATAATAGTTGTTTATTTTATATAACTCTTAAGTAATTAATTTTGATATTTGCTAAAAGTAATGGTGAATGTTACAAGTTTTAAGAAAATAAGATTTAATTACATAATGGATAGCTAAACTTTTAGAGGTGTAATTTAGTCTTGGAGGTGTGTAATACAAACTACATTGAAATTGAGGTCACTGAGGTGAATGACAGCTGTAGCATGTTTGGAGGGCTCTAAAAAGTTGTTATTCACACACTGGCAGTTGAAGCCTTGGCTTTGAATGCTAACACTGTATAAAGTTTTATACGTAATAGCTAAGAATATGTTGTGCACTGACAGCTGAGGCTTCTAGGTTGTATTATCAAGCTTACACAAGCCAATTGAGCCATGCCGTTTTATGTTGTATTAAAGGGGTTGTATTAATTAAGTGATTAGTATTATGGTATATTTTATATTGATGTTAAAATGAGGATTCTGGTATCAGGACCTATTGGGTTTAATGCTATAGAGATATTTTATGTTTGATAGTTGCACAAAATATATTAATGATTATATGCAAGTTCAATTTATAGAAAACTACGCTGGAAAGATGTAGAGCCCTAGTAATAGCGCGTTAATGCAAGAAGACGAGATGGACCGGACTGACGCGGATGAAGAGCAGCCCGCTTAAGTTATTAAATTATTACCTCTTTTGGAAACTTTACAGTTTTTTTTATATAATCAGATTTAATAAGCTTCCGTTTTATCTTGAATAACTCTTTTTCTGCATCATCAAACTTTGATTCATTGCTAAATATAACTTTAGATCAGTCTTCTATCAGTCTTCTATTCTCTAAATCAATTTAGACTTTTTTTTTGTTTGTTAGTTTTTCTTTAGCTTTCAATTAAATAAAAAATTGTACATTAAAAAAAGTAAATTTATTTAATATTTTATTTATTATGTACTTAATAAAATTTAAACCCTGACTTATGAATCTATTGCCTAGAACATTTTCAAGAAATATTTGCTCAGTTTACCTATTAAATATGGCCGTTATTTTTCTTACAGTGGCTTTTTAGAGACTTTTGCATACTTTCACAAACAATTTTTCCATTTTGAGTGTTAGTTTACTAGGTTGGCCGGTACTTTTACTATAAAGTTTGTATCCGGGGGTTTCTCCATAGCACCGGATAATATCTCTTACCGTTTTGCTAAATTCAAATGATTATCTTTATCGTTTTTTTACATTTTCCAAATGTTTTTTTTGTTGCTTTACCCCGACGCATTTACACAACACAAACACACATGAAAGGAGAGCGTGGCGCAGTGGTCTAGGCATCCGATCGCTGCACCGAAGATCGTGGGTTCGATTCCCACATACCGTGACACACTTTTCACATGTTTGTGGGGTTTTACGGCTAATAAACCCTCTCTGATAGAGTGATGCAGTGGTTCGGAATCCACTTAAAACTGTAGGTCCCTCGTAATGTAAGTTGCCAGCATTACGTGCAGAGATGGAGGCCTATATCCAATTGGGATAGAAAACGGCTTAAGATTAAGGTTTAAACACACATAAATGAAAATAGTATAATTGCTCATTACTATTACTGTGTTTTGTATACAACCCTAATGCCTCAATAGCTAGTGTATGTTTAAAAATCTTTTGCAGTTGTTTTGCAACGTCAAATACCAGTGCACACAAGACCGCTTTTGTTTGTGTACCTTTCAGTAAAGCAATTTATATGCTTTGTCTAAGACTGGTTGATTGATTTGTCAAATTAGCAGAAAGAGTTGACAGTTTATATGTATAGCATTTTATATATCAGATAGTTATACAATTTTTCAGAAAATTGGTAAGTTGTATACTTTGTTACAGTTGATAGTCCATATAAACAAGAAGGAAATTGACAATTTATGTATGAGGCAATTTACACGTTGGACAGTTATAAAGGGTGGGCCATCTAACTTTTGGAATTTGAATCGGCTATAAATAAAAAACTAATAAATATTTTTTTCAAAATTATGAGTTTATTAGAAAGATTGGACAGTTTTATTTAAGAATGAAATACAACATCATTTAAATGACTGCTACGGCTGGTTTGACAGCTCCAATTGCATGAATGGCAACTTTGATTTTGTGTTTCAAGGCATCAATCGTATCTAGATGGTTAGCGTAATACTTATCTTTAAGGTTTCTTTACAAAATAAAAAACTAACGGGGTCAAATCACAGATTCTAGCGGACAATTGACATCAGCACGTTGGCTGTATGGCAAGTTGTCCCGTCGTGTTATAACTAAATGTTATCCATTTTATACTTTTCAATTTTTGGAAACAAAAATTTGTTTAGCATAGCACAGAAATTTTTGCTATTGACGATACGGCGATAATTTTTGAAGAAAAATGGCCCAATAATGCCGCCGGACTAAAAAGCATACCAAACGGTTACTCGTTGTGGATGCATAGGTTGTTTAATAGTTATGTGTGGATTTTTTGATTTTAAAACGCGCCAATTTTGCTTATTGACATAGCCTCCGAGATGAAAATTAGCTTAATCAGAAAACACGATTTTTTGATATAAATGCTTATCTTTGGCCAAACGATCTTTAGGCCATGCACTGGGCAAACTGAAAACGCATTGGATGGTTATGAGGCTTTATTTCTTGGACTAATTAAACTTTGTAGGCCTTGAAACAGAGGTCTTTATGCAAAATTCTCCTCAGAGAAGTGCGAGAAATGTTCAGTTCCTGAGAACGATAACGAGATGATGTTGATGCATGTTTACGCGCACTTTGAGCAACAGCATTAATTTTTTTGGCTGAGCGCACTTGACAAGAACGTGAACATGTTGTTTATTCTCTAACGATCCAGTTTTGCAAACTTGCTTTACAAATTGGTTCACAAACTGCGTTGAATTTTTTATCGAATTTGTTTCCTAAATTTCTTACCGTTTGAGTAGATTCACCATTTTGAAAGTAAGTTTTTATTATTTCCTCACTTTGTTCAAGTGTCAATGTAACTGTCAAACATAAAACTAAATTTCTGTCAACTCATAAAAGTTATTAAACCTTTAAAAAACAAAATAAACGGAAGTTCAAATTCCAAACGTTACTTGGCCCATCTTTTACATTTAGTCGGACACTTATTATGTTGAGTTGGCAGTTTATATAACACATTTTTTGAAAAAAAAGTTGACAAGTCAGATGGCATATTTATGACAATTTATATGAGTTGTGAACCAGTTGCTTTGTAGAATTTACAAATTTCTATAATAGTTGACAGTTGCTTTATTGATTTGACAGTTTATATGACAGATTTGTGAAAGATTGAGAGTTGTTTTGCTTAATTGACATTTGACAGTTTACTTGACAAATTTGTGAAATAGCGGATTTGCTGAACATAAAAGTTAACATGTTGATAGTATAACAGATTTTCGACAAAATTTACAGTTGACAAAATTACAGTTGACAATTTTTTGGTAATTCAGTAGTTGAAATATCATGATGATAGTTTGTTGAGAATTAAATTGACATTATAGATAGACATATTTTATATGAAAAAAATTGGCAGTTAGCAGCTTGTATAACAGATTAGTGAATGACGGAAAATAAATTTGGCAGATTATATGAATAACGGAACTAATACAATTAAAGTAATGTTGTAAAGGCTAAGATATTACCAACTATTACTGCAACAGAAAAGTAAAATAAATTTGTTTGTAAATTAAAGTAAGATTGAGTAGATTTAGAAAAAGAGTTGTTGGAGTTTTTGTAGATGACAGTAAGTCTGTTATGATTCCAGAAAAAGCCTGTAAATCTATAGTAAAGTTAGAGATCAAAATAGATGCTAATTAAAGTTATTACATACTATAGTGGAGCACAATAAACTGTAAGATGAGATAAAGACCTAAGAAGAGAATGTTGACTGTGATAATTGTTCCACTTCAATCCATATTTGATGCCTTGTATCTATAGCACTCTCTTTTAATGTCTGACTTTAAATGCAACAACTGTTACGTACAAGACCTTAATGCTAAATGCAATTTCAACAGAAAAATAATAGAATAAAAAAACCTAATGATGAAAAGGATCAGATACAGCAATTTTAATAAATATAGACGAAGTTGGAAAGGGGAAGAAGACGCTACACGTAAAAATAATTAAAAGAATAAATAGAAAAAAAATTAAAAGATACACATTACTAAACAGAAGTTTGAAACAGGAGACATAGCAGATACACTAATGAAGGCAACGAAAATTATGAGATAGCTGAAACTCGTACAAAGATGACAATGTCCAATACAGTTGCAATCAACAACAAACAGAAAAAGGATGCTACAAATAGGTTATAGTGATAAGCAAGGCGGGTTTAATAGACCTATTAAAACTGACAAAATTCAGAAAAAAGGAATCAATTTTAAAAAGATACAACAAAAAAAAAATTGAGAGCTGTTAATAGTAAGAAAAGGGCCAGAGACAGAAAAAGAAATAGACATAATGGAGGGATTTAAAGTAAGACGAGCAAATAATGACCTTACAGGAGAGTTAATTATGATTAAGAATAAACCCGGAGACAAACAGGGAAAAACTGCTTGAAGAACTTAGTGGTATAAGTGACAACGAAAAGGGCACGGTTATATCTATGAGGAAAATATCAGGACAAACAATGAGAGTACGGGAAAACTAATAAGAGAAGGAATAAATATTGGGCTCATAAGATGCAGAACAGGGAGAGTATCAGATAAAGAGAGCAAATGTTATAAATGTTGGATGAAGGGTCACATGGAAGCGGACAGCAAAGGAAAAGACAGATATCAACTATGAATAAAATGCGGAGTAGGATAACATCAGATAGCTAACTGCAGTAATAGCGAATATTGTATAGAGTGTAAAGCAACAGGACACAGAACAGAAGGAAGCAAATGCCCGGTTGCAATCAAAAGAGAATGAGAAAACCATAAAAAAACATAGAAAACAAGAATCCAGATAATTGAAGACAGCAGAGATCGAGGACTTAAACCAAAATGTTAAACATTATCTAAACAAATATTGGCAGAGGAAGAGAGTTTTACGACTTACTGGTGGTAAGAGCGGTGAGAGGTAAAATAGACATATAGTGAGTGAACCAAATAAAAGCAAATTAAGTGGGGAGTGGATAAAAGATATGGACACAGATTGTTATCTTAGCAAGGGGTAAGTGTAGAGATAAAGTAGAAAGATGGGAACACCCAAGGAAAAAATAGTGTATATAGCTGATATAGGAGGTATAGTAGTATACAGCTGTTACATCAGTCCAAACTGCAATGGAATATTATCAGGAGTGGATAGAAGAATTAGAACACATCTAAAGAAAACAAAAGAGCAAACAAAATTTGATAGGAGGCGATTTTAACGCAAAATTTCTAAGATGAAAAGGAACAAAGTGCAAAAGGAGTAAACAAATTTTTGTGGAGATGATAGCGGTTGTAAATCTTACAGTATGTAACTAAGGAGATAAACCATATATTACCATAGCTACGTTGGAAACGGCTGTAGTAGTAGGAGGCTGGACAGTGACAGAAGAAGAATGGCTGATTCTACATAAGTACATACAATACAGTACAAACGGAAAATTAGAAACGGAAGACAAAAAAAAAATGACAGGAAGGTCCTGAAAAAAGCATCCAAGGACAGTAAGAAAATATGCTGAAAACAAAAGTTAGTACCTATAAGCGGAGATTTCTGCAGGAAGCCATACAAAATAGTAATGAATAAACTAGAAGGAATAAAAACAGTGTACTTAGAGGAAAAAGACAGTGAAGAAGTAATAATTGAGAATTTGTTTTCTATTGGAAAAATTGTATAGAAACTAGCAGAAATAGCTGACAAATCAGATTATACAAACAAATTATAAGGGAACTACGTAATTACAAAGCACCAGGTCTAGACAAGATAATAATAGAGATATAAAAGCAGCACTAGAAGGAAATAAAATAGAGATAAAGCAAATAATAAACAGATGTTTGAAGGAAAGAATATTTCTGGCTTGGTGAAAAGAAGCAAACTTATAAACATAGAAGTATTAAAGGAAAAATTAAGTTGGCAATAGAAATGATAAAGAGATAGATGAGAAAAAAAGGGTTAGATCTGGCTCTGCAGAAAACTGAGACTGTTGACAAAGAGGACTAATGGGGAACATGGGAAATACAGGTAGGGGAACAAATAATAAATATAGAAAAGAAAATGAAATTATTACAAACAAATTAAGAAAGCGGTAAAAGGAACAAAAAAATGAAAATAATGCTTAGTAGGCTTAAGTTAAATTATGTCAATATGGACTATAAAATCTACATATTATTACAATTATACAATCACTAATATATGTCTGAGTGACGAAAACAAATTGATAGCATATGCAACGACAGTATTGAGAAAAAAGATAGAGCAGTTTGAAACTTTAAGATTTAGATAAACTAAAATGGAAAAATACACATTTATTAAAAGCCACAGAAGACAAAGAAAGGAAGATCGACAAAAATAAGGTATAGGGCAAAGTGGGCCGGAGACAGCGTGTGTTGCCGCAGCAGACTATGTGAGTTTTGTTAGGCCAAAACTAATACTACATTTTTGAGAATGTTAAAGACAAATTAACAGCAGGATTAACGCAATGAATCAAATCGAAATACTGCCATGCGCTAGTCATCTTTAAGGGCCTGCTGAGGCTAATACTTCACCAAGTCATAAAAAAATGCAGAGAACTTTAAGGCCTGTTAGTATGTAAATACCATTATCCTTACCGGCTTGCTTGAATCTCAATTTTAATGTACTTTGTGTTAAACAACACACTTTATACACTTTACCTATACGTAAATAATGATATATACAAAGTGTTTTAAAATGTGTCTTAAAATGTATTTTCACCGAGATATTCAATATTAAATATTTTAAAAGTTTGTTGCAGCGTTTGTCATTCTGTTTTGAAAATCAAGATGGCTACAGTTAATATTATTATGAAAGACACCACAAATGTTAAATTATAATAAAAAACACGGGTAAATTAATTTAAAAAAAATTGCAGGTTATGCAATGTGCGATCAATATGTTTAGTAGTGAGTATCTTGGTAATAATACATTTTAATGGCACATGTTAATATAATTTTTTTATTAAATAAATAATTAAATGCCTGCTAATAACCCACTGAATCACTATTTTATGTTTTGATATTGATTATAGTAACTATTATTAAAAATTATTAACTTATTTCATTGTGCTATTCAAATAAAACAATATCTTCACAAATTGGCAAATCTGCTGGAAGCAAAAAGGATTTGTAATTTAGTAGAAAAATAAGCGGCGCAACGACGCGGTAGCTATCGAGCTGCACATTAAGAAAGACAGAGTCCTCAGGGGAACTGAAAAGTGCCGGAAAAGCCGGTTTTCCACACTGTTTGCTACCCACTTTACCTGGAAAACATTCAGTCTCTATCAGTTGTAACAAGGAGATCATCGTTGAAACTTCTTATTAACGATATTCCAGGCTTAATTTCGTTCAATTTACATTCGCATCACATAAAACCGGATCACTTTTCAACGGATGGGTGAATTTACATATTCGGGAATAGCAGAAAATTTGAATTGCCAGATACGCAAAATTAAATTAGTCGATTATTTCATATCATCCAATTACGGTTAAGAGCCAAAGTTCTTCTTTTACGAACATTCTTTTTATTTTTATTGAACAAACCCGTGTCATATATGTTAATATTTAAAAATAATAATAATAAATTATTTAAATTTAAAAAAAAATCAATTTTTATTTTATAGTTTTATAAAAAATTAACTTATTTAAGTTTTAAAGATACATTTGTGTAACTATTACTAGCAATTATACTTAATCGTAACTACTTTAAAATATTTACAATCTCTAATACGCAATATTAATTAAAATAGAATTGTGAATAATATAGTATTATGCACATTTTTTATTCACATTTAATTTAACTAATTCCATAATAACTAAAACTTTTTCATTACTACTACGTAATATAATTCTTTAAAAATTAAGTGGGGCTTTTCCCATCTCATTTACTTAGAAATGTAAAGAATGCCATTCAATGTCATTACCTTTTATGTAAACAATCCAGCAATTAGTAACGCAATCTGCCCGTTAAAAGGCAGGCGAAAAATGTGAATGCAGCAGTAACTAAACCAATTTTGCTGGAACCAGATCATTATTAAATTGTAACTCAATTCTTACCGAGCAAACGTATAGTTTTAATGAGGTATTTGTCTTGAAAGAGAGCGCTTAAATGCTTGGCGTAAACTTTTTGCTTCATCAGTTTTTTTCAAATTTCTAATCAGTTAGTCATTAGGGTTATTGATTTCACCTCTATGTTCTCAATTAATAAACATAATTGCGTTATAAAATAATTATATGTATAAATATATGGATAGACTAAAAAAGCAGTCAAGATAAAAATATTTAAAAAGTTTTGTTTTTTTTTCGAAAATTTATTTAAATTAACAAACGTATACATGGTGATACATAAGATATTTTTTACAACAAATAAATTAGTGGTAGTTTTATTACGGTGATTTTAGAGCGTTATAATAATAATAAAAAAACTTAAATTTTTTTTGCAATATTTCACACTTGTCTGGTAAAAAAGGTTATGTGCTTAAAAGTTTTTACTCATTAGATCTGACATCACTTCTTACATAAAATACATTATTTAGATATATTTCCCGGAACTAGCGGGATTTATCTTTATTAAAAAATATATATAAACTATAATAGGAAAAGTTAAAGAATGAGCAGTGTGTGTGAACATAACAAAGTAATAAGACATTAAGGAAATAACACAAAAATTAAGCGACAAATTCACAAGAACAGTGCAGGTAAACGAAAGAGACAGAGAAACGGGAGATCGTGGTACGTGCTGGCCGGGGCAAACTGTGATTGCGTAGCGTGTATTGTTGAGACATAAACAATGGTGGCGTGCGGAAATCAAAATGGAAAGTGGATAGAGAAGGATGATTAGAAAAGAAAAACAATATTGTTATAAAAAGACTACAGATGCCCCAGAAAACCATAAAAACAGTTAATAAATGAAATGAAGAAAAACCAAAAGTTACAGTAAATATCAAGAAAATGGCAACCTTGAATAAAAGAACAAACAATGAAATATATATATATACAATGGTGAAGTGCAGAAAATAAAAAAAAAAACGAAAAAACAGTTAATAAATAAATTGAAGAAAAATTGGAAGTTACAGTAAATATCAAGAAAATGGCAACTTTAAATAAAAGAACAAATAATGAAATACTAAGAGCAGAATTACTAGACTGGGAACAAAAGCAAACGATCAAATCAACTTAAAATATGTACACACAACTGGGAAGAAAAAAAAAACAGAAGACGACCTGGCATAAAAAACGGTTAACGCAAATAGAAACTGAAACTAAAGACAGTGACCTGAAAATAAACAACAGAGAGCATACAAAACTGGGAACATAGATCATTAGAGGACTAAACTGAAAAGAAATGGAACTAACCAATGAATTCAAGAGAGCAAATTTGGAGGTTTTAGTAATAACAAAAACTAAGAAAAAAAGGAATCATAAAAAGGATATAGACAAAGAAAACTTATTAATGTACAATAGAGTGGACAAAAAGAAAAGAGCAAGAACACGTCTTGCATCTAAAAAAAAAGAAAATGCTAGAGTGGGTAAAAAAGACCACGTGCATACAAAAAGTATAGGGAAACTCAGAAAAGACATAAAGAAGAAACAACAACAACGGTAATAGATTGATGGACTTTGCACAGTACACGACCTAATCATAGCAAACACATTTTTTGAATACAAAAACATACACAAATATACTTGCATATAGCAAAGTAGAGAAAACAGATTAATGATATGAGATGTGGCAGTCTAAAAAGAACACGACTATTACTGTTAGTTGCAGAAATCAAAGCAAGGGAAAAGTGAGCTGAAGTAAAATAAATCAATAAAACGAAAGAACACACCGAATACATGGTATAAAAACAGCATACTTGAATATGGAAAGAATGTGGAAAGTATTTAGAAACACCGTCACAGAAGCAGCTAGAAAAATATGTAGAGCACAAAGACAAAACAATTGCAAAATAAAAACGCCAAGTTAGATAAAAAAATGACAGAATTTGAAGAAATAATAGAATGAGATAGCAAAAGGGACCAGAAACAGTTCTATATAATGGAGAGATACAAAAGTATTTTTAAAAGTTACTAACGGGTAAAGAAATTTAAATAGAGAACCAAGACAAAAAAACAGAAGAAAATATAACAATAAAAAATTATCAGAAGCTTTAAGCAGATTTAAATACATCAAGGTTTGCAGAATATAATAAAATAACAGTAAAAATGTTGAAAAACATCGGAGAACGTGGTAGAGAACTGTTACTGAAAATATGTAATAAAAAATGCACCAAAAAAAGTAATCTTTTAGCAATGGAAAATAAGACTAATTTTATCAATACTCAAAACCAAATCAAACAAGATGGACTGTAAAATAGACACTATTAGAAAACAGAGTGAACTTGTAGAGTTGGATTCCATTTTGGAAACTGGGTCATGTTTTGAAAAACTCTAAAATACCACAATCACTAAAATTAAAAGTATACAACTTGTGTTACCTGTGTAACATTATAAAGGAACGCCGAGGTAACACGTGTGTGTCAACCTCGAGAATTAACTACCGTAGCGCGTGTGTGCGTCTGGTTATGTATGTAAATGTATATAAAAGTAAACTGTGTTATGTAAATGTGGGATTTTTCATCTCTATAAAAGGAAGTGGTGCCCTTAAAGTACGTTCCACCTACGCCGAATTTACGGAGCTGGGCACAACAGCGGCCGAACCAAACCCCCATGCTTGTAATGCCAATTTGCGACGGTAGCCTCGTTGCAAATTGGCGCACCGACGTGGTGGCACCAGAAAATTATTGGTGCTCACGTGCAAAAGAACCAGATTACCCTTTTGCAGTACTAATTATGGCGGAATTGTACAAGTAAAAAAGGAGAAAGAAATGAGAAGTTAAATGTAAAATTATTAAATGGTGAAAAGTGAAAATAGCAAGTTTTTGTGAAAAGGAAAATATAAGCAAAGATTGTAAGAAAGCAAGGCAAAGTCAAGAGGAAGCTGCGCATAGTGATACCGAGCAAGCAACGCTCAGCAAACATCAACGCAACTGGAATGCTCAACTAAAACGTTGCGGAAACATCACGGAATACCATTCAACTCGATACAATTACAGGTCAGGTTAAACTTATTTTCCATAAAATTTTTGTAGTAAACAATACCGGTTGAACTGTTATAATTTAAAAATTTAATTAATTTTTATTGTCTAGTTTGTTTATTATTATATATTATTATAAAACTGGGTTTAATTAATTATCATAAAGACATTAAGGGGGGAGAATAGTTGTGCTATTATAAGGGTTTACAGCATCCACCTCAGCAAGAAAACGCCTGAATATAATTGAATAAAATTTTTACACATTGTAAAAGAAAGTCCAATCTGTGTCCTCAAATTTGTAGAAATTTGATGCAATAAGTCGTTTCTTTGCAATCAATTTTTAAAAAGTGACGTTTTTAATCAGTTCTTTATTAATTTTTTCCTCGTTAAATGTAACTTTAAATCTTTAACCAAAAACATGAAGACATAGAATATTGTATGTAGTTCAACATATAAAAAGAGTGATGACTAAAATCTTATCGTTTGGATATTGAGTTGGTTGGCGTTTTGTCGTATAAGAACCAATTTTAATTTAAAAACGGCGCTGTACGTGTCAATATTTTTCTAGAGAGAAAGGTTCACCGATGTTCTCGTAGATGTGATAGGATTTAATATTTTTCCATAACAATAATACTAGTGGCACCACAACAGTACGGGGCAACTAAACCAGGCAATTCTCTAGCGTTAATTAGTAATACAATTTATTTTAATAATAGTAATAATTGAACTTTTTTTTAGTTAAATTCTAAGAAGATTAATATTTTCTATTGTTTTTTTTAAATTCTTATTATTTTGGAATTTACTATTTTTTGTGTTTTTTCATTTCTTTAAATTTATGAATAAATATTTTAAAGGGTATGAGATCAATTATTATTAATATAAAATAGAAATGAATTGTTTATTATGTTTGAAGATACAGTAGCTTAACTTTACAAATTAGAAATAAAATGGAAGTTATTTGCTTAGCAAAAGATGAATGTCTGTATGAACTTTGGCTTCGGGGTGAATTAAAAACAAAATATTTAACATTAAATCAAATACGTTTCAAATTAGCACCTTTGTTTGAACATGATGTAGAGGGTGAATTAATTTTAATAACAGTCGACAATTATAATTGGGGTTGTGAAATAGAAACATGCAAACAAAAAATTGAAATCTTCGAAAAACTAGTGCCATCATTTGAAGGTAATAGAGGTTCAAATGTTTGGAAAACAATTAAAACAAAATAAATTTATTTAATGGGTAGGTTGGCTAGAGTACCAGTGGAGTTAACCGAATATAAAGAGATAGTTAATCATTATCAGATAAGGATAGGAGAGGTAGAAAGTTTGACTGATAACAAATGTACTAATCTAGAGAATACAGATCTAGATTTTAGTTTAGAATATTGCATGTGTTTCTAGTTTGAGTGGGAATAATTTACAACCGGCATTGCAAAAGAAATATGTAAATTCTTGGGGAATTGAATTTTCAGGGGCAAAAAATAGCTACACATTTTTTTAGAAATAATTGAAGAACTTAAAGTGATCAGCAAGCTTAGCGATCAAGAGTTATTTCTATCTATATTGGAAATTCCTAACGATAAAACTCCTTCGTGGTATCGTGCTTATAAAAACGACATTAAAGATTGGTTGCGTTTTAAGTCAAAGTTGCGAGAGAAATATTTACCGGCGGATTATGAGTATGAGCTTAAGTCCGAAATTTATGCACAAAGGCAACAGCATAATGAAAGTATTGGCAAATATTTTTTATGTATGGTGTCACTTTTTGGCAGATTAACAGTTGCGTGGAAAGAATCAGAAAAAAATATTAATTTTGAAACACCAGTCCAATTTCGTAACCAAAAGTAGTCCTAGAAACTTTAATTATAGGCAGCTACAGTTAAATGGTTTTATTCAATATTGGAACTGCAAAGCAAATGGCCATACGTTCTTAAAATGCAATCGTCCAAAAAATTTTGTACAGTGGTATAAATCGAGATCAATGTTTTAAATGTGGCAGGGGAAACGGAACAACAAAACGGCTATGATTGTATAGGATAAAATAAGCAAATTTAAATTTTTTTTACGGTTGTTGGTGATGACAAGTGACTACATATAGTAGTTACACTATTTGATCACAAAGTAGAAGCGTTACTTGATAGCGGATGCACACGTACACGCTTAAGTTTTAGTTTAGTTAGTAAGTTAGGATTAGAGTTTATCAATAGTGAGGTGGTTTATAAAGGCAGCTATTGGCAATAATATGGCAGTGTTGAAAGAACTGAAATTACCAATAGTTACCCCTCAAAACATAAAATGTAAATAGTTTAGTAGTATCTATTTTAGTAAAGAATTTTGTATTAGGAGTTGATTTTTGGTCTAATTCAGGCATAGTCGTAGATTTAAAAAACAATAAGTTTAGTTTTGTAGAAAATAATCAGTTAAACATAAGTGCACTTAATGAATGTACACTATCACCGGATGAAATGGTAATACTGGACGATGTCGTTAATAGGTATTTTGGTACAATAGGCAATAGGTTAGGTTGTGCAGATGTTGTGCATCATAATATTGACGTAGGACATGCAAATTCTATCAAACTACGTAATTATCCTGTAGCACCGGCAGTTTTTAAATTAATCAACAATGAAGTTGACAAAACGCTTATTACCAGTTCTGTTGTTATACTCAAGAAAAAAACTGGTGATTATAGGTTCTGTATTGATTTTCGGAAAATAAACAAAGTAACGAAACGCGACGCGTACGCACTTTCATACGTTTCTGCAATTTTGGACTTGGCAAGTAAAATTAACGGATAACAGCAAAGAAATTACAGCGTTTGCTATACCCGGTCGGGGATTATTTCAATTTAATAGACTTCCGTTTGGTCGACAAAATAACTCTAGCACTTATTGACCGAGTACTGGGTCCGGAATTAGAACCGTGCGTATTTAAATATTTAGATAATATAATCATTGAGACCAAAGACTTTGAAACACATCTTAAAGTACTTGACAAGGTACTACGACGCTTAAGCGCAGCAGGTTTAACACTTAACCGCAAAAAATGTAAGTTTGCTTGTTCAGAATTGCGATACTTAGGGTATATAGTAAATAAACATGGTTTATTGATAGATCCGGACAAAGTACACGCTATTGTAAATCTGCCTGTTTCAAAATGTCCACGAGATATTAAACGATTTTTTGGAATGGTAGGGTGGAGTATCCGGTTTATACATAATTATTCAGCACGAGCGTCCGCATTACATGAATTGTTATGTAAACGTAAACGATGGGCATGGAGTCTTGATTAAGTCAATGCTTTTAATGATTTAAAAAAATGCCTGATGACAGCACCCATTTTATCAATACCATACTAGGACTTACCGTTTCAAATAGAATGCACATAACAGTAATTTAGGTGTATTAAGTCAAATATATACAGATGGCGATAGAATAATAGCATATGCAAATCGTTCAACCACCGACCAAGAACGAAACTATGGGACTACTAAATTAGAATGTGTATGTGTATTATTCGGAAATGAAAAATTCAGAGGTTATATTGAGGTTATTACAGACCATTTTCCACTAAAGTATTAGTTAAGGATTCTAAAGGATCCTTCGGGTAGAATTTGCAGGTGAATGATGAAATTGCAATAATAACTACTGGAAAAAATGATAAATGGTATAAGTCAATGAACTTTTGAAAAATTAGTTAAGGAATTTAAAAGTAATACTAGCAACGGAGATCCATGGAAACTGGTAGTGCCTAACTCACAAAGAAAAGACGTGTTTAAAGAAAACCATGACGTGGCAACAGCGGGCCACCTTGGAATATTTAAAACGTTTAGACGAGTAGCACAATTTTATTCCTGGCCAAAAATGTATGCGGATGTTGTGCATTATTGTCGCAAATGTGAGATTTGTTTATCGTATAAATTTAAACAAACAAAATCAGGTGGTTTAATGGGCCAACGGGTAATAGACAGACCGTTTTAAATTTTAGCAACTGATGTTATTTTAATGGTCACTGATTTATTTACATAAAAAATGTTTTTTTTGCAATGCGGAATTTATTTGCTAAGAAAATTTGTAAATTAATTGAAGACAAAATATTCATGCAATACGGTGTTCCTCAAGCTATAATTATATGAAAATATAATGGCAAACAGTATGCAGGAAAAACTTTAAAGAAATGTGCAATGCATACAAAGTAAAAACATGGTTTATGCCACTTTTTTAAACTCAAGCTAACCCCACCGAGAGGGTAAATAAAACGTTAAAAACTATAGTTGCATCTTATGTAAAAGAGCACCATAGAGAGTGGGATATAAATTTGAAAAAAATTGCTTTTGTTTTGCGTTCATGTGTGCACGAGTTAACAGGGTACAGCCCAGTTTTTTAACTTTTGGTTGCAAACTAGTAGTTTTGGGAAATTAGTTTGGTTTACTAGGTGAAAATAAACCTTTTGACAAATGCGATCGTCAGGAATTAGTTAATAGATTACAAGAACTTCTAGAATACTTTTCTAAAATTAAATCAAACATGGTTAAGGCGTTGGCACGTAATGCTTATTATTATAATCTCCGCCGGAGACCGGTTTCTTTTTCAGTGGGCGACATAGTGTGGAAAAAAAATCTTAATTTGTCAATAGCTGCAAATTATTTTTTAGCAAAATTAGCACTACAGTACAGTCGGTGCCGAGTACGGAAAAAGATTTCAACAAATATGTATGACTGGAAGCTGTTAATTGGAAAAAAGTATTACGAACGTACCGCAGTAAAGATATTAAAGCTAACTTACCTGATTAAAATAATGTTTGGTTTATTATTTATATGTATATTTTTAATAAATAGAAAAAAAAATTGGTGCACTGTTTTTTTTTTGTATGAGGAAGGGGAGAGTTGTAACTTTATAAAGGAATTCATCTTTTGCGCGGCATATAATAAAATATATGTTGGCAACAGTGGTTGTGACAGGAAGAGAAGCCATTGCCGTTGCCAAAATTGAAAAGTGCTTTTTCAATTTTGGCAACGGCCGATGTAACACGTGTGTGTCAACCTTGAGAATTAACCACCGTAGCACGTGTGTGCGTCTGGTTATGTATGTAAATGTATATAGAAGTAAATTGTGTTATGTAAATGTGGGATTTTCCATCTCTATAAAAGGAGTACGTTCCCCCAACGCCGAATTCACGGAGCCGAGCACAACAGCGGCCGAGCCAAACCCTCAGGCTTGGAAAGTAGGGCTACTGTCGCTCTAGTTACAACTTATGAAACAGAAACAATGGCACTAACTGCGGCAAGCTCTAAAAGGTTTAAAGTTACACAACAAGCATGGAACGCAGTATGCTCGGAATAAGTTTAAGCAAAAATATAAAAACAAGGAAATACGCAAATGGAGTACAGATACCGATTATTGATCGCATTGCTAGCTTTAAGAGGAGCTGAGCAGAGGACATGTTGAAAGACTAAAAACAATAAAGTGGACAACTAGGACGGCTTATTGGCGCCCAAAAACTTCCAAAAGAAGCGTGAGAAAACCTTAAAAGAGACGGTTGAACAATATTTTAACCACCGATGAAAAACAGTGGCACCAAAAGGCACAAAACACAGAAATATGGCAGCAAACGTGGAAGGCCTATGTTCAGCAGTGGAAACGATAGGCTGAAAAAAAGAGGAAGAAGATAATCTATTATTTTAATAATTAGTTAATAAAAAATGTTAAAAATATAAAATTTTATTTAATTTATAAATAAATAATTAAAAAAATACTTAAAATTTATAAGTTAATGTAAATGTTATATATAATATCATTATGTGATTTATTTTAAAGAAAAGAAACCGTTTTAGATAATGAAATTCATATTTAAACAGCTACAATGCTACAACTATTTATATTATGCTAACTACTTTTGTTTTAATCAGTTATATTTGATTAATTCATAATAGATTATTATGTAAACTTACAACATACAAACTTAAAAAAATATATATGAATGAAGTGAGCATACAAATATTTATGCCACAAAAACACGGTTCTGCATTTTTCTCTAAACTGAAATTTACTGAGTGATATTAAACGCGAGCTGGAGAAAAAAAAAATGTTATAAATTATGTTATTCTTTATTATATCATCGAATTTACGTTTGATTTCTATACAAGCACAAACAAATAAAAGAGAAAAGACAAACTGAACTGTCACCTCTTTAATGTTCACCTGCACGCAATGCCTGTATTATTCTTTCATTAGGAAAACTTCCTACAAAGACTGGGATTAGCACGGCCTAGTTTGTTCAAGAAACTTGTAGAAAGATAAATACGGATTAAACAACTCTATTGACTCAAACGATTATATATAAACACAAGCAATGTTAAGCGCAATCCGTATACAACATCCGTAGCACCAAACGCTTGAAACGTTATATACTTGAATGCGGATGAAGAATCAGGTGTGGCTTCACTACA
The DNA here is from genome assembly GCA_963932245.1 of Tachinus rufipes. Classification (NCBI taxonomy): domain Eukaryota; kingdom Metazoa; phylum Arthropoda; class Insecta; order Coleoptera; family Staphylinidae; genus Tachinus; species Tachinus rufipes. Next base: position 76,528,031 of record OZ010744.1, read on the forward strand.
TAATATGTTTAATTTGCATAAAGGCACCATTAATCTTTCAGCATTAATAAAGTTTTTAGTTGAGATTCAAAGTTTTTAAGGAATATTACTTCTCTAGAATATTTATTACTAAATTGGGTGTGATGAGGTGCTTTTTGCATAAATTTGTAATTATGTATCGTAATAGCAACATTATTTTGTATGCTATATATACACATCTTGTCCAGAATTTTATATTTATACAACAGTAAAAAAATATAAAAAATAAATGATGTTTTGAACACATATATTTTTATAATAAATTTAAACAAATTATTTTTGTGTTAATTATTATATATTTGCAAGTGTTGTTTTTGTATATTATTGTTCGTGATACCAAAAAGGTTGAGGAACCCTTCTAAACGAAGTTCTATATACACAACACATTTCACTCCGAATTTAAGTTATTACCGGCGGGTTTAACAACATCTCAATGTCAGAATTAACCTTAATGCCACCCCGAAATCCTTGATCTAGTGTAGCTCTAAACACATTTCTAACCCTTCATGATTAAAATCAACAAACAAGCACCTGAAACCAATACAATGTTAAAACTAATTTTATCTATATTATAAAAAAACACTGAATACATTCAACAATTATTTATAACTCAACTCAAAGGCGTACATCGGATGTGCATTGAGCCGATGTATATGGCGGGAGACGGAATTTATCCATTATATGCTTACACGACCAGTAGTAAATCGGGGGACGCTGCATTTTTAATTGCAGCTAAAACAGGTCAGCAATGCATGTCGCTGCCTATTGATTTATATAAATCATTCGAGGAATATGATTATTTGAAAAAGGAAACGCGTATTTGTCGCGTCGATGGCTGTGACGGGAGAGATTTAAAATGAGAGGATGAAAAATGAGGGGTGTAAATATTTACAGTATACTTCATAACGTTTGTATTAATTAGCACATAAGAATTAGGTCAAACGTTTTCTAAACATTTTTAAGGTAGTGTTGGACATTGTCAGGCAAATGTCTAAATCATGTATAATAATAATAATAATAATAATAATAATTGAAGCTAAAATTATTCATCAAGAATTAGCACTTAAATACAAATTAATTAGCAAATGGGAACCATACTATAAATATAATCCATCAATTATCCTAGAAAACGACGTGTGCAAATTATACTGGGACAGAGCTATTCTGACAAATAAAACAGTTGCACATAACCGCCCAGACATTACTCTTACTATAAAAAATGTAAATACTACGTATCTTATTGATGTAGCAATACCAGCAGACCATAACATCAAGGTCAAATATAACGAAAAAATTGATAAGTACTTACCTCTAGCGCACGAAATAGAAAAAATATGGAAAGACAAAGTGAGAATAATCTCCATAATTATGTCATCAACAGGTATAGTGCCACTAAATCTAAAGGAAAACCTAAATGAATTACAGCTTAAAGAATATGTTATAATACCTATGCAAAAGGCTGTGATACTAAAAACATGTAACATTGTTAGGTCTTTTCTAAAACAATGACAATCTTTACTGGACCTGGTCCCGTACCCGTCCAATAAATAAATAACTCCCAGGATAATACCTGTGGAAAAAAAAAAAAAAAAAAAAATAATACTTTATTTCATTTAAGCCACATGTGTGGATATGAATAGTCAATTACATATTACAGGTATAAAAATAGTGTAGATAATAAAACAATAAATAAAAGTAGTAAACATACATACAAAAGTTACATATTACAATAATATAAAATACAATTAATATTCAAATTCGTTATCACATAAATAATCACAAGTTTTATAGTATGATTTTTTTATAAGATTTTTTCTTATTGTTGATTTAAAAACATCAAGACTGTATTTCTTTTATATTTGAGGGTAGTTTATTATAAAATTTAATAGACGCATATTTAGGAGATTTTTCAAATTTTGACGTTTTATGGACGGCAGTTCTAAGATGATACTTATTTCTCGTTACATATGCGTGAATAGACGACGCTCTTTCAAAATTTGATAAATTTTTCCTAACATATAAAATACATTTGTAAATATATACTGATGGCACAGTTAATAAATTATTATTGACAAAATGTATTTTACAAGATTCTAATTTAGGTACAGAAAATATAAGCCTTATTATGCGCTTTTGCAATATTAATACTCTTTCTATATCACTTGAGCCTCCCCACAGTATAATATTATAAGAAACAGCGGAATAAACCATGGCGTAATATAAACTCATTACTGTTTCTGTTGGTAACGAAGCTTTAATTTGTAAAAGTGCGTAAAATGATTTGTTTAATTTATTGCACACTACTTGAATATGATCGTGCCATTGTAACTTTGTATCAATTATTGTGCCAAGATACTTATAATTTTTTTCAAAATTGTAGTTATCGCTATTTATGTTAAGTGAGATATTATTAAAAAATGTTTTTTGTTGATAGATTGGGAGTATTGCCGTTTTATCTGTATTTAAAATTAGACTATTTTTTTTACACCATATAGTAAATTCGTTTACAACAAGATTAAATTTATATTCTAATTCTGCTTCATTTGTTGCGGAAATAGATATGGCCGTATCATCTGCAAACATTACAATGTGTTCGGTGCTGATGTTTTGGTTTAAGTCATACACATACATTATAAACAAAAGTGGCTCTAACACTGATCCTTGTGAAAGATATTTCATGTTTGTTTGATATGGTACCATTTGCTTTAACAACCAGTTTACGGTGAGTGAGATATGTCTTTAACTAATCAGAAATAGGACTTTGAATACCTAAGTTATTAATTTTTTCAATAATAAATTTAGGATTAATTGTGTCAAAAGCCCGTGGTAAATCTAAGAAAATGCACAAAATAAGTTTATTTTTTTCCAATTCTTCATGAATAAATTGACATAATTCAATGGAAGCCGTTTCAATAGACTCGTTTTTTCTAAAACCATGTCGATGAGTTGCTAATAAATTGAATTGATTTAAGTAAGATCATATTCTGTTATGAATCAACGTTTCAAAAACTTTAGAAAAAATACTTAACAAGGAAATGGGTCTGTATTTATCAATATTTAAACTAGTTCCTTTTTTATATAAGGGAATAACCGTAGCAGTTTTTAAAGCATCTGGAAAAGTGCCAGTTTCTATTGACAATTTGAAAATGTGAGTTAAAGGTTCTTTTATTAGGTTTATAGTTGATTTAATAACATTTGTTGTAATATTGTCCAATCCGGCAGATTTTTTAAAAATTTCCTTAATATTAGTCGGGGTAAAATAGAATAAATTTGAATTTAAGAGGTTTGTAGCAGTGCATTCATCCGATACTCTGTTGTTATAGTGCTTTAGCAACTGCAGATTGGCAACCGTTGTAAAATAAATTCCAAATTCTTTGCATATTTTATTTGGGTCATTAGTATTGTTGTTTTTTAATCTTAGTGTTATGTTCTGTTGCGAATTTGAATTTTCTAGTGTAGAATTTATAAGGTTCCATGTTGTTTTGCTTTTGTTGTCGAAGTTATTAATTATGTTACTAAAATATTTTTTTTAGCGTTATCAATGTTTTTTAAATGATTTTGTTTTAGTAACTTATAATATTGTATCATATTAACATCGTTTGTATTCACACTAAGCCAGAAAATGTTTTTCAGTTCATGACTTTCTCTAATTAACTTGTCATTTATCCAGTTTTTATCAGAGCTTTTGTATGATGATTTTTGTTTTAATGGACAAGCACAATTGAATTTATTAGTAATAATAGTGATAAAAGCATTAAAAACAACATCAACATTTTCTTATTGTAGACCGTAGAATCCCAATCAATATTATGTAGAAGTTCTTGGAATCTAACAATATTTTGTTTATTGAGGCAACGTTGTTGGTAATTTTGCTTTTTAGGAAAATTAAACACTCAGTTACATTTAAAAATTACAGCAAAATGATCTGCAATATTTACTGATTTACTAAAAACAGAAAATTGTTCTAAAGGAAGGTCTGTGATAATATAGTCTATTGCATTTATAAATGTTTTTCCCGCACTAGTGAATATTCTTGTAGGACCATGTAACTTATTGATTAAGCCAAAAGATTGAAATATGTTAAATAACATAGTTTTTGACGGTGACTCAACCATTGAATTGATATTTATATTCCAAGACACAATATTGAACTGAACACTTTTTGAAATTCGAGTCAAAGCTAATGTAAAGTTATAAAAAAGACGTTTATTACACCTTGTGTTGACCTATAAACGCTAATAATATTTATTTTGACATTATTATGTAATCGTTACTACGCACATTTCAATGTTGAATTCTTCAACGTACATTTTGAGTGGTTGTCAATATGAGCGCTAACAAAAATTGCACATCCACCACGAGTTTTTATGGACCTACTGAAATGTGAAGCTAATTTAAAACCGAGAATATGTATTTAATGTTTTTTTAATTTAATATGTATAACATCATTATTAGTAAACCAATGTTCTGCAGCAACACATAAAATATCTATGGCGTGTTCATGACAAAAAAGTTCTACAATGTTTATTTTATACAATAGACTTTGAACATTTAACTGAGCAACATTTAGCGTCCGGAATTTTCTAAAAAAAGAGAATCTTCTAGTTCAAGATTTTTGTTATTAGTTATTGGATCATGTATATGGGTAATTCCATTATATTTTGACCGATTTGAAAAAGTTGACTTCTTTGATTTTGTCAAATTTTCAGGGATCAAATTATGAATTAAAAAAATGAGATTTTCAAAACTTTAGACTTTAGAATATTGCCTGTTCAAAATGACACACATTTGAAAGTCAGAAATTTTACAATAAAACGTCTTTTTTAGCTTATTTTGTATCTTAGTTTTTGGGCTTCTGGAAAAAGATAAAAAGGTTTACGATGGCTCAAATTATTCCTTATTACATGTACTTTAAAACCCATATTTTTATGTTTAATATTGTGGCAGTCATTTTGATATATCAAGCTTTAAACATTATTCCAAAAAAACTCGCAAATTTAGCAAAATCGCAATATTTTGTTTTCTTGAAACCATTCTAACTTTGTCAAATTTTAACAAAATTTGATCCACAAGGTCTAGATTTCTTCGTGTTTAATTTCTTTTTAAAATGATCAATACGTATACACTACTATTTTGACGCAGGAAGTTGCACATGTTTTTGCAATCTTTAAAATTTGTAATTTTTAGGTTCCAAAAAAGCGCTCTGTCACCCTATGTCGATTTTAGTCAAAATTTTAGTAAATACTGTTTAAAGCACAAGAAAAAAGGTTATTTATACGAGAAATGGTATATCGGGCATTATCAAGAGTTTTTTAATATTCAAAAATTGTCAAAATTGGCAAACCGCACATTTTGTATCTCAATTTTTGGGCCATTAAAAAATGTTAAGAAGGTCTACGATGGCTCAAAATACTCCTAATTACATGTACTTTAAAGGCAATATTTGTTTATTTTCCCATTTGGACAGTCATTTTGATATATTATGCTTTAAACATTATTTTAAAAAATATAATATTTAGCATAATTGCAAAATTATGCTTTGTTTAAACCGTTCTAACTTTGTCAAATTTTAAAGAAATTTGATCTTTGAGGTCTGGATTTCTTCGTATTTAATGTTTCTTTAATGTGATCACACAAGATTTATAGAATCAATACGTATACACTACTATTTTGATGCAGGAAGTTGCACAAAAACATTCGCGATCTTTAAAACTTGTAATTTTTAGGTCTCAAAAAAACGCTGTTACCCTAAGTCGATTTTAGTCAAAATTTCAGTAAATACTTTTCAGACCATAAGAAAAAAGGTTATATATATATGAAAAATGGTATATCGGACAATATCAAGAATTTTTTAATATTCCAAAATCGGCATAGTTCTTCAGAAAATCTAAATCACGTTTTGTTTATCTTGCTTTGTTTTTGAGATAGTCAACAAATACAAAATATTTAAAAAACTTTTTATTTAGCAAAAAAAAAAAACACAAACAAAACAACATTACTTTAACAAGTGTGCATTAATGCAAGAATTTGATTCTTGTCAAAACAGTTTTCTTTGGCTTGGTTAGTAAAATTTGATAAAACTGCTGTTCAACAACGGAGAATACGCAGATATCATTTTTGTTTACGGATTCTGTAATGGTAATGCCTTAAGAATTAAGATCAACAGAAAGCAACTTTCTTGACGAGTTTTTTAGTAAAATTCTTCCCCATATTATTATCAAAAGTAAAACACCTACAACCAGGCGACGCAGCACAACGACTTGCATTTTTTCAATGGCTTCTTTAGAATGCCCGATAAACCATTTTTTATATAAATAACCTTTTTTCTTGTAATCTGAAGAGTATTTACTGAAATTTTGACTAAAATCAAGATAGGGTAACAGCGTTTTTTTGGGACCTGAAAATTACAAGTTTTGAAGATTGCAAAAACATGTGCAACTTCCTGCATTAAAATAGTGGTGAATATGAATTAATTCTATAAATCTTGTGTGATTACTTTAAAGGAAAATTGAACAGAAAAAAATCTAGACCATGTGGATCAAATTTTTTTAAGATTTGACAAAGTTAGAACGGTTTAAACAAAGCATAATTTTGCACAAAAGCACGATTTTGACAATTTTTAAATATTAAAAAATTCTTGATAATGCCCAATATACCATTTCTCATATAGATAACCTGTTTGCTTGTGTTCTAAAGAATATTTACAAAAATTTTGACTAAAATCGACATAGGGTGACAGAGCTTTTACGGGACTTAAAAATTACACGTTTTGAAGATAGCAAAAACATGTGCAACTTCCTACATCAAAATAGTGGTGTATACGTATTAATTCTATAAGTTTTGTGTGAATACTTTAAAAAGAAATTAAACACGATGAAATCTAGACATCGTGGATCAATATTTGTTAAGATTTGACAAAGTTAGAACGGTTTAAAGAAAACAAAATTTTGCGATTTTGCTAAATTTACGGTTTTTTTGGAATAATGTTTGAAGCTTAATATATAAAAATGACTGCCACAATATTAAACATAAAAATATGGGTTTTAAAGTACATGTAATAAGGAATAATTTGAGCCATTGCAAACCTTTTTATCTTTTTTTAAAAGCCCAAAAATTTAGATTTAAAATAAGCTAAAAAAGACGTTTTATTGTAAAATTTCTGACTTTCAAATGTATTTCATTTTGAACATGCGATATTCTAAGGTCTAAAATTTTGGAAATCTAATTTTTTTTATCCATATTTTCATCCCTGAAAATTTTAGCAAAATTGAAAAGGTCGACTTTTTTAAATTGGTTGAAAAATAATGAATTACTCATATACACTATCAAAATGTATAGATTTTAATTATTAAATCAGTAAACACATATTTAGGCTTACTTAAGTATGCGAGTTTTATACTTTGAAAATGATTTCTGTAATGTTATGACTTACAATGTATCTGAAGTTTAGAAAAATAAATAAAAACAGCAATAAAAACAAATATCAAAAATTTAGGACGTACTCTATATTTCTTGTTTTTTAACCTTACAAACACTTTAAAGTTGGTTTATAAAAAACAATAAATAGAGTTAACTAGTTTTTTGACATTGGTAACTAGTATTATCTATTTTTAATTGTTGAATGACTCTAAAGAATCAGGTTACAAAGTCTGTAGGAATGAATCATAGCAAAGTTGTTTGTAATACACTGCCAGAGAATTATGTATAATTAATAGAAAAATAAGTTACAAATAAGTTTTTTTGATAGGTTGTTTTTTGTGCACATTTTTAGTTTAGAATCTATATCAAGTCTAGCTGATTAATAAGTTGCAGCAGAAAAAACTTCATTGTGCTAGAGAAATGAAAGAATAAGTAGATATATTAAAAAAAAAATACGTTTTTGAATAAAGTATTTAAAAAATGACATTAATCTTTGTGTTCTCGATATTTATTGTTTGTATGCAACTCTTTATAGAGTGTCAGTTTACATCAAATGTTTCAACTTGTTAAGCAAAATTTTATGAGGTTTTTGAAAGAAAGAATAGAAAAATTTATTTAATTTGAGTTTAAAAAAATTAAAAAATTACTTGCAAAATGTTTTCTTGTTGCCAGGTATGTTCTGACCATCTCAAAGGTTGAGTTTTTTCTTATCTTAGATAGCGTATCTACCATTTGGTATTTGTTTTGTTATTTTTTTTTACATTTATTTTATAATGTTTTTTGGTACTGTAGCCTTTAAAAATGTTTTTTGTTTTTTTTTTTATATGCATAATTGTCTTGTTTTTTCTTATTTCATTTTTTAGGTTTTTTCTCATTTTTTGTTTCTATTATTTATTTTTAATAATATTTTGTTGTCTATTTTTTTTACGTTTTATCTATCTTTTTTTTTGAAAGCTCAGTGATTTTTTTCTGTCACGATCTAGTAATTCACTATTTTTGCCATTTTCCACGTTTTTTTCTAACTAAAATGGCCGCATCTGTTTTTTGTTTACTTATCATTTTTTTTTCGTTTTGTGTCTTATTGTTTTGGATTCTATGCAGTATTCTTTGTTCTTGCATTTGGAAACCTAGTGTACATCTTTTTTTATGCATAGTAATGATTGAATAAATTTTCCTTTGCATTTCGCCGCTACTCCCAGCATTTGTAGCATTTTCATCATGTTAAGAACAGTTAAAGTAGAAGGGAATCATAAAAACAAATGCAAGTCAATTGCTGTTTTAAATCTAATTTTCTCAAAATGTCTTGAAATTAACCAATTTTATATTTTATATAAAACGTTTTTAAAAAACAATTTTACATATAAACCCACTTATTGGTATTGTTTTAATAATCAATTTAACTTCTTTTGTTTGATGACAGACACGGGTGAGTGAGCAGGAACAAGTTTAAACTATTAGCTTGTAATTATGCTTTTGGATTCTCGCTCACCCCTCTAAGTATTCTAAGAAGGAAAAAGTGATACACTTTTTTTTGATAATTAACATTTGATTGGGTAGGTGGATCACTCCAGATTATCATTACCAGCGAGTAGTTTTACTGAAGTACGCACTCACCCTAGTATTTGTTATCAAAAAAATAAAAGTTTTTTTCTCTGCAAGTGTTCTCTTAGTTAAAGAAGGAGGAAGTAATATTTAATCTTTTAATGACAAACGTTGAGTGAATGGGTGGGTCACTTCAAATCATGATTACTATCAACTAGGTTGAACTGGAGAAATTAGAAGTGTTGTAAGCGTTACAAGTATTTCTGTCTAAGAAAAAAGAATTGATATCAAAGTTTTTGATGATTAACACTTGGGTGAGTCTAATCTGTTGATGATCAACACTTACATGGATGAGTTACTCTATATCATGATTACCGTTGAGTAGTTTGAATTGGAATGAAAATTCACCTGCCCAAAAGTTTGTTATCAAGAAATTGGAAATTTCTTTTTTTTGCAAGCGTTAAATGTTTTTTTGTCTAAGTAGTAAGAGTAGTTTGAACTGAAATGCTCAAGCAAGTAGTAGAAGTCTTTTAGCCAAAAGAAGTTATATCCAATTTTTAATAAGCAACACTTGGTTAATTTAAACTGGAGTGCCTACTCATACGTTTAAGTAATTGTTATTAAAAAATTGGAAGTTTTTTTTCTTTGCAAGCGTTAAAAGTTTTTTTGTCCAAGAAGGAAGAGGTGGTAATATCCAATCTTTTGATAACCACAATTCGGCGGGCAGGTGGGTCCCTAGATATTATAATTACCAACAAGTAGTTTGAACTATTATATAAATTTATTTTCTTTGCCAGTGGTAGAAGTTTTTTAGTCAAAGGAGGAGAAGGTAATTGTTGATAACCAACATTTGGGCAGGTGGATGGGACACTTCAAGCCATGATTATTATTAAGTAGTTTAAACTGTGTGCCCATCTACCCGCCCAAGAGTTTGTTAACAAGATATTGAATTTTTTTTTTGCAAGCGTTAATAGTCGCTATGGTAGAGAAGAGGATAATAAGTTACTCTAGATCATGATTATTATAAAGTAATTTGAAGAAATTTAAAAGTTTGTTTTTTTTTTGGCAAGCGTTAGAAGTCTCTAAGTGAGAAAAGGAGATAATAAATCAAATCTTTTGATGATCAACATATGGGTGGGTGGCTGGGTTGTTCTTATTTACGATTATTAACCAATAGTTAGAACTGAAGTAAAGAATTAAACAAAGTCCAATTAAATTATTGCTTATTATTTCAAGAATTATTTACATCATTAACAGTTTTTTTTTTTTTACATTTTTATCTTTTTCTTGTCTATCAGAAGCCAAAATATTAGTATAATCATCAATTCATTCTTAATTTGTTTCAAAACACGTACGACTTGCAAAACTTTTTACTAATCTCACCACTATTGGTGATACCAGCATCTATGTTGCACAAAGCAAACTTGGAAGTTGTTTTGAAATGCGGCTTTAATGTCCCGCAATAATTGGAAAAAATGATTAACTAAATGTGAAGACAGTTAAGTGCAAATACTAATTAGTTATTATGATGGACTCTTCCCATTTTTTGGTTAGTAATGAAGGATTTTTTACATTTGAATATGTGTACTACAATAAAATCTTTTAATAAAGAAATGTTTATATAACTTCCAGCTAGAGTATCTGATATAATTGCTTTATTACGGTTGAATTGTTTAACTTTCAAGCAACTACATTTAGCCGGCATGTTACGATTAAAAATAACTGTAGGTTAATACAAGATTTGTCATTTGGTGCTGCTACTTATTGTATTGTATTGTATTGTAACAAACTGTTTCTTGTTTTAGAAATATTTAGAAAACTTCTTATTTTTTTGTTCACACAGTATTTCTTTTATGGCGGTTTATCTTAAATATTTATTAAATTTGATTTATGTTTATACGATTGTTTGGTATAAACAGACTCTATGTGTTGTGTTGATTGAGTAAATAAACAATACAAATACTACTTACTTAATACAGGGAGTTTATAAATGAATGGGATTATGTAATCACTTTAAATGTGCCGCTTTTGTTAAATTGTTCACTAAACTATTTGTTTTGACAGATCAACTTTGACAGCTGTCAAGCAAACAATGAAAACATATGTAGTATAGTGGACGATTTTAAAAAGGCGGCATGTTTAAAGTGATTACATAATCCCATTCATTTATAAACTCCCTGTATAAATATGCTTATTAGTCACAAAAAAAGAAAATATATTTAATGTTGATTGGCACACGGCAGCAATCTTCCGTAAAAGACAGGATTGTCTCGTTCAATTTTATATAATTTACATTAAAAAAATTGTAATGTAGTGTCGATAATTTGTAGAAGAATAACAAACGTTATGAATGTAATTTTATTAAAAAATATAACACAATAATTGTAAAAAAATATTTTTTTGCAGCTTTTTTTAAATAATATAACAATAATCTTTTTTTTTACAATGACAACCAACATTGGTTTTTTATAATGCAAGCTTTAATATTTTTATTTACTTATTCGACACACAACAATGCATTTTTAGAACTGTGAGATTAATTTTTTAAACTTAAATAACAATAATAACAAAGCAAGAAATTTATATACAAATAGTTTTCTTTTATAGCGCAAACAACGTTTTAATAACATATGCCATTTTAATTAAAAAAATTTGCATAACTTCTAAATGTGATAAATAATTTCATAAAAGAGGCAATTTTTCATGCCAAACAAATACAAGCTGCAAAGATTAAATGTTAGGGTAAAACTTTTTGACATTTTCATATCATCTACAATATTTTTGATTTTTAATCTAAATTTAGGTCAAATAATATTCTCTAGACATCGTTATTGGCAATAATAAATAAATATTTAATAATATTATAAGCCATAAAACTAAGAATAAATAAGAAAGTTTCTCGTCAAAATAGATGATTTTGTTTTTTTATGATACTTTGAAAGTTTCATTAAATGGGCAAAATAAAATCAAGCTGGAAATAACCACCCCTTTGCGGTAATTACTTTTTCCAGAACAAAATTTCCAATTTACTCATAACCCGAGTGGGCCATTACCTTTTTTCAACTTAATCGTTCGAGGTAAACTCGTATTTTAAATTATTTACGGTGATTGATTGCCTTATACATAATTAATGTAAATGTAAAAAAATGCAAAGAGTATTAACAGGTTTAAAGCTAAACAATAATAAATAAAAGCATAGACTGAAGCATTTTGATTTTTATGATTATTTTTAATTAAAATTTATTTTTATCTGAAAACAATAATTAAAAAAAAATGTTTTAAAATGCTAATTATTTTTTATTGTTTATTGCATAAAGAGTCAAGAGTATTTTGAGTTTAATACTCAATAATGTAGGTATTTTTAATTTTTAATTAGTGTTTTATTTTAAATGTATTATTATGTCTGTTATTGACTTGTCCAAAGATCCAGTGGATTAATAAATATCTAAATAAATATCTAAATATCATTTATACTGTAAGTGTCTGTCTTTGGCAACGCTGCATTCAATAGGTGTTTACAATAATATTTTTTACAGCGTCGGCTTAAAATGTGTCTTACTAGAAAGGTCAACTAGACAACGCTTATTGTTATCGTATTTATTTTTATATCCTACGGTTTCTAGGTTTCACTCACAATGAATGACAGGAAGACTGACGTTAAATTTTTTTGTAATTTTTTAAATTGTCAATTGACGATTGACTTTTGCTTTATTTAGATTTATATTTGATATACTGGTGTCAAACTTAACAGTTTATGATGATCTATTAACATTGTTTACTATTCCAAAGCACATTACTTTAAAATAAAATATTTATTGTTTGCTTCACTTTGTTTCTTGTAGTTTCTTTGAATTGTTATTGTTATCTTAAAAGTGATATGTAAAATTTGTTTTGTTTTTTTCAAATTTATTAGAACAAAAAAGTTATTAGATTTGCATGTTGTTAAAAATTAAGAGTTAAATATGTGTTCTTCTAATTATTTTGAACATTTTTAGGTTATGTTTTGACAATATAAAGTTTGTATTTTTACTCTAATAAAAGTTTTAAAATAGAAAGAAAAATGTATATGGGTAATTGCCATACTTTTTGAGCAAACTTAAAAACTGAGTGTCTCCAAATTAGCTCAAAATTAAATATGTAATTTATTTAGCCTAAAACCACAAAAATAGCTCTATAATGAAAATATTGTGACAATGTCAAATTTTAACAAAATTAGGTCTAATTTAGTTTAAGTTTTTTGTTTTAAAATGTTTTTTAAAATTGTAAAATACGACTTTTTGAAAATTGGTATTTTAGTCAATAATGCTTGTAACTTTGTTCTATATACATATTTTTTGGTGAATTTGCTAAAAACATTTTTTTATAAATACCTGAAACATTTCTGAAAGAAGAAAACTTAATAAAAATTTGAAAAAACAAAGTTTTTACGTTAATATACCTGGTAATTATTACAATTTTTACTACAAGAAAATCATGTTTTCTACATTTTCAGCGCTTGATTTCAATTTTTGTTTTTTTGGATAGTTAATTAGTTTAGATTTTTGGCATATAAGCCTAAGAAGACTATTAATGCCGATTTTTTCCTCTAACTATAAAAAATGTAAAATAATATGCTGTGAATATTAAAGAATGAAATTAAATAAATAAATAAATAAATAACAAAGAAAAAAATAAACTTTCAGAAACTATTAAAGACTATAGCAAACATGACTAGATAACTTTAATTATAAATTAACAATTATATTCATAAACCCAGTTTGCTCAACGATCTGTTTGCCCAAGACAATCGACAATTTGGGTGATAAATTAGAAGCAGTTTTATGTTTCAAAAACTGCCGACAATCCAATAAGATATGACGAACAGTTAATGGAACAATACAGGTATTACAAACTAACGGCACCTCAGATGGCAACAAATGCCTGTGAGTCCATTGAGAGTAGCCGATGCAAAGTCGCGTGAGGATAACCTTTTTCCTACGCTTTGGCCTGCATGACTAACTCAATGGTGTAATGACGGTTTTAGTACATTGCAGCTTGTTGTCTTGAATAGGAAACCACTCCTTCTGCCAACTAGACAATATTGATTGTTGAAACAAATACAAACATCCCTAACACAAGCTTTGTATGTAACATTATCAGCGCTAGTTATAGCCAATTTGGCAAGCGCATCAACTTTTTTATTGCCACTGATACCTACTTGACTGGAGATCCAGACAAAGTAGACAGCGACATTTAATTCAGACAGCTGAAGCAAAATTAATTGAATTTGCCTTAGCAAATAATGACAGGATATTGATCATCTATGACATTTAATGCACTCAACGAGTCTGTACAAACAACATAATATGTACCTGCACTTAGATGTAGAGAAGAGCTTGGTAGATAGAATACAGTTTTGCAGTATAAACACTGCTAACACTTGGCAAGCCAAATGTAAACTGCAATTCATCTACCAGAAAAGCACAACCCACACCGTTGTTACTTTTGAGCCATTGGTGAAAATCCAAGTAGCATTTACGTGCTTTGCTTGAATTTTTGCATATTCAGTTTGATATTTAACTGGTAAAGTTGATGCTTTGCTCATTCTTAATAATGCAGTATTGAAATACTGAAAATTTGTTTGCAACATTGCAAAAATTGTGTACGTTGTTTGGAAGAAATGAATCGATTGAAGGAGTAGGAAATTTTTTGATAATAATGCGTGAAACTGGAATGCTGGTAAACAATACGCGTATCGAGCATACTAATTTAAGGCGTTTTGTCTAAATTGTCGCTTCTGTGGCTTGAAATGTACTCGAAAACCTAGAAAGATCAACTTAACGCAGAAGTCAGCAACTCAATATTTGACGAACCACTCTGAGAAAACTATGATGGAGTCAACGTTACTGTTACTGGAGATAGTTACAGAAACATTATGACTGATTTTTTTGGTCCGAATTGGAGAAACTGCACATGTCACGATTAATTTTCTGCGCAACAAATTTATCAACCGCGTTTTTAGCCGTTTTGCCGATGTGAAATGATTGAAGGAAAAAGTGTATGCTGACAATCCACAGACAATTGACGACTATTATATATGAAGCAGAACATTTGCAAAGCTATTGCCGAAAAACCGCTGGAAACAATGGCGCAAATACTCGATAACTGGTACTCGAGAATGGCTTAATGCCAAGACTGCCGCGGCGGCTATCTATATGAAATCTTATTCTATACTTAATCGAAATATACATTTTCTGAAATGAAATAAAAATAATCGAAAAATAAGCCGTTCGTTCTTAATCCCATATGATTAAAGTTTTAACTTAAAGATGGCCCACCCTTTATAATATCAATGTTTGCATCTTTTTTTAAGCACTTAGCGGTTTTGATAACCTTGAAATTTTTTTAATAAATTTTAAGTAATAACTGAGTAGTATTAAGAAATTTGTTGTTTTTAGGATAGAGTAGTATTGAATAGCCAGAATCTTATTTAGGTTTGGTTTTACTTTGTCAGGAGTTACTATATATCCCAAATGCGCAATTTTTTTTTTTTTTTAATTTTGATTTATTGATCTGAATTTTTAAGTTGGAGTTTTTTAAGCGTTTGAAAACTTCTTTTTAATTGTTCAATAAGTTTTGGTAAACTGGTGCTGAATATTATAACGTCATTGAGATAAACCAGAAACTTTTTGTTCTGGATTTTGTGTAAGATGTTATCTATTACGCGTTGGAAAATGGCCGAAGCATTTCTTATCCCAAATGATATTTGAACAAATTGTGGCTATTTTTGGTATGTAAAAATAAAAACCGTTGGTATGACAACTCATGTTTATTAAGACTTTTTTGTTTGTTGTGGTTTGTACTACCAGCCCCTTAAATATTTTATTGTAGTTTTCATAAAAACTTAGTAATAAATTTTATTGCTAAACTACAAAAACGACAAATGTTTAAATTAGGTCTAAACTAACACTTTTTGTGTATAAATTTTTGCAAAAGTTAAAAACAAAATAATCAAGTAGCTAAAATAACCGTGGCCTTATGATTATACCATTTATATTTCTTGTAGGAATTAATGCAATATTTTGTTTAGCTACCCAGTCACGTAGATATTAATGACAATAAAATGGCTGACATCTACAAAGCTGGCAATATCAATAACATAAAAATTAAACATGCATATAAAACTTTGGTAATTTATTGCAACTACTATTATCTTGCTGTTATTCAAGGAATAGCTTATTAAAATGTGAAAGATTTAAAAACAATTGATTGAGATCAATAGTTTTTTAAGAATAAAAAGCTAACATTAATTGACTAACTAATGAGTCATACTGTTGCTTAGTTTATTTATATTTTAGCACATTTAGCTGTGTCCTGCATCGGTTATTTATTAAATGTATCTACCAAAATAATTATAGGTTTAAATTTTATTAAATATTTATTGTTTGTAAACAGTAGTTTAATTATTCTCAATATAGGCTGCTGACAGCGAGTAGGGATTCGTGGAGCAGTTGTAAAATGTGTTAATATTAGTCAGTAACCTCTATCTTGGTTTTAATTAAAAATAACTTCACGCACAATATTTATTTTGCCCCATTTTATTATACAGACTCTAAAAGACTAAAAAATATGTGTATTCAAATTTCATCACTAAAAAATGCAAGTTCTATATTGGTTTTTGTTGTTTACTACTATTATAATACTATAAACATTTCGTTTCGTAAAGAGGATTGTAATAAGACCTTTTGTATTTATTATTTACGCAGGATATCGAATTCGCTGGAGGACTACCTCTTATCGATTCCGTTCGGTTTCATCTCGACGGTGGCAGCAGCGGTGTTATTAAATTCCAGGATGGAAAGCCCCATCATCATCCTGGCCGCTAATATCTTGAAATGCGAACGGCCCCTACGATCGCAATTTTTTATTAACAACGTGCATTCGTATTCGACTGCGGTCTGCTGTTATGAACTTTTCCGCGCAGCGCAACGTGTGCGGTTAAATTGAATTTTCATTAGGGTATATATAGAACAAACGGGGTGGTTCACGCAATACATACATATTTACTTTTTACAAAGTACTGTATAAATATTTGTAGCAGATGGGCATTGACATAATTGAGTGCTATTTAATTACATGTAAATAATTTCTAATATTGCTTTATTTAGCTTGAAGCAATTTTTATTCTATTTGTTTTTGTTGGGATTGATATGATGTATGGAAAATTATATTTTTATTTATGTTTGTTTTGTATCACAATTAGCAACTCTTACACTTTGATAGATACCTTTTATGGTTTATTTGGTTAGTAAATATGACACGGTATGAAGGAGCACTCTTCGCTCCTAGTAATATGAAATTTGAAATTCTCCAAATCTGATATAATAGTATTGTGAATGTTGTTTAAGTTTGAAATAGATTTTTTACTATACAAGTAAATGAACAGCATCATTAAAATACGCGTGTAGAAGTATACACAAGTATATTAATGGGGTTAACTCACGTGTATTGAACAATATTTACTTTAAAAATACACACACGTTTTGGTCAAATAAATTCAAAATTTTATTGTTCTAATAATCAGCCTCCCTCTCAATTTTTGTCATAGTATCCATTATGCCATTTTAAAATGAGCACCTTGGCAATGTCAATTTAATAGTAAACAATTTTGCTGTCACTGTTTTGTAAAAGTTCTACAATCTTAAAATGAGTGATTTAAGAAGTATGCATTTCGATAAAAAAAGAAGAAGCGAGCAGAGCTATTTCTAGATTGCTTTAAAAAAAATCTAAAGCGATGTATGAGTATACACTCTACAACAAATGCAACTATGCAAATAAAAAAAGTATAACATACTTTGCCAACGTATCTACTACTTATAAGCGATCATCTCTCTGGGATTTTTATTTAATGATCTTAAAGAAACCCGATCTTGCTATTTTTTATCTAAAAACAAATTAAAAAAATTATTTAAGGCACCGATTGTTGAATTTGCAGGAGCAAGAAGTTAAAAAATGTATAGTTGAATAGTGTCAAAGTCAACGAGCAGTGTTTTATTTTATTTACCAA
The DNA here is from genome assembly GCA_963932245.1 of Tachinus rufipes. Classification (NCBI taxonomy): domain Eukaryota; kingdom Metazoa; phylum Arthropoda; class Insecta; order Coleoptera; family Staphylinidae; genus Tachinus; species Tachinus rufipes. The sequence continues at coordinate 76,546,056 of OZ010744.1, forward strand.
ACACCAAAACGAATACAGCCAGAGAATTTTTAGTTACCTCTGGGAACATTGAAGGAATATACGTTCAAATAGTTTAAAAGTACATTAATTTTTGCATAAGTAACTGATAAAAACAGACTTTTTTATCTAATTTTAAAACGTACGTGTGTAAAGTTATTCATTCTTTTGGATCTTTACCAAAACAAATTTACTTTTTAACTATTATTTGACTAAAAGACTTTGACATATCACAGTTTAATCCTTTCTAAATGTACTGGTAAAAAAATTAATTTATAATCAAATTATTTGTAGAAGCAGCGATGAAGCCAAAATTGCCGTTTTTGTTAAAATGCTACAAATCAAGGTAGCTTTTAAGAGCATACCGTCCGCTACTTTGATTCACTGTAGTGATTTTTACATAAAATTTAATAATCAATTTTTTTTTTACCAGTACATATAGAAAAGATTAAACTATTATTGTTTTGAGTATTTTAGTCAAATAATAATTAGAAAAAAGCTGAAAAATGTATCCAAATATAGAAATAATTGCGTTTTTAGTACTTTTAAATGCGTTTAAATGCTGTTTGCAAATATAATTTGGCTAAAATATTTTGGAAAAATATAGTTTAATCTATTTAAGACGCTGGAAATGAAGTAATAGGTAAAGGGCAGAAAGATTGTAACCTTCTTGTGGTTATGGGGCTTGTGTGTTTTCTTTTGGACGTGGTCAGTGGATCTGGTCTAGAGGAAAGCTTTATTGTATTGAACAACAAGCTGCTAAGCAACCAATGACAAAGTTCCAGAATAATTACAATTAACCCGCAACGTAGTATCGCGTTAAGTCTAAGAAATGACTACCTAAGTGATTGTGCCGTTCGTGAGAACCCGTGACAGAGGATGAAAGTGTCCTGGTGATTGAGTCACCTTGTAGATGCGTCTCTAGGGCTTGGCAATACGTTGGTATAACCTTTCTCGTCAGATGGCCGACAATGGAAGTCCTTGGAATTGAAAGGGTTTGCAGCGGGTCGCACATTTATTAGTTTGGTATGCATTACATGTTTGTATACAAACTAACTTTAGAGCTATATTTTGATTGTAACATTAGCAATCAATTTTAATCCTAAATTTTAGTCTTAAATACGCTTGCTTTATGTTCCATCACCACCACAATCTTGGCAAGTGCGTTTACTACGGATACCTCATTGACGTTTAAAGTTGTTTTGCCTTTGAACCGCATCCCACAAACCCCTTTTCCAACAAGACAGATACCTCATAAGTTAGGCCAGATACTTCATAAGCTAACCTAAAACAGAATAAATCAAAGTCAAACCAAAAGCACCTTCTCTTATCTCCCAAAAACAGACAAGGTTTGAAGTCTTTGGAAAAGTACGCTTTCTCTAAAACTGAGAGTATCAATAAAAAAAAATTGCTTTTCCACGTCTGAGCCGTTACCTGGACAACCCAGAAAGAGAGTGAAAACACGGAAAGAAAACTCAAGATTTCTCCTACAAAAAAGAAGAGAAAGTCCAGTTTTAAGAAGGTTGTCTCATTGCATCTTTATGTGGCAGTTAACAATGAACAGGCTGAATACTACTTTATCCACCCCAGACAAAACACCTTCCACCTTCAGTGGGATGTCACACACACAGAAAAGATTTTTAGGATTACTTATGATGATGAGGCTTTACTGGGGTAGTTTCAAAAAGTGATTTTTAGTTTATTATCTTTGTGGCCGGAATTACAACTAGACGTTGTGCCACTAAAGTTTTCAAGGCAAGATGTCTAGATGTCGTAGAGCTAATCATGAGTTGCCTGGGAAAGTACCAGTGGCTTAAAGTCAAAGATTGGCAGATCTTTTACACCGCTAAGTCAAAAGAGCTGGATAACCGACTTTTTTTTCTAGGAATAGGTGAGGAAGATGTATGCACACTAAACGGTAAAGCGAATCTGTTTAGCAAACCCACTATTAAAAAAAAACAAAAAAATGTGTTGCAGCAAGAGGAAGCAATAAAAACGGAGTACAAAATCGGGATAGAGATACACTAGTGTCCCTAAAGCCAACCGATAACGCGACATACTAAAGTTATTTAATTTAGCCTACATTACTCTCGAGCAACTGTAACAACACTATGCCGCAAATTAGAGGTGATGCAGTATACAATATTCCTAATTATTATCTATAACTAAAGTTTTGGATTACACAAGTTTAGTGATTGACATAAACAACGCTCAAGAGTATTTATTGATTTGTCAAAAGCATTTGATCTTGTAAATCAGCTGGTACTAGACAAACTAGAAAACTAGAAAAATATGAAATGCAAGGTTTAGCGTTGTCTCTCATTGTAAAGAATTATTTTGTGAAAGCAAAATAATGACATTACTTTACGTTTATATTTTTGATATATTAATGTATGCTAAAAATAATCTTTCCAAATTTAAAACTTTGAATCAATATCATCAATATAATACACGACACAGTAGTGTTTTGAAAATTTTATAACATTCTACAACTCGCTATGAGAAATCTTCTAAATACATGCCTATTGTTCTATACAATAAACTGCTGGCATCATTAAGTCATTGAAAAGCTTTATGCTTTATAATTGCAATAAATTTTTTTTTAATAAAACATACTATACAATTAATGAATTTGTGTTTAATGTATTTTGTAACTTGTGTTGTGTATTTTGTATTTTGTAAATTAGTCTTAAGTTTTTATTTATTTTTTCTTATATCTGTAACAAATCTATTAAAATTCAATGATTATTATTATTAATTCAAGAACCATGGATTGAACAAACCAGAGTATGCGGATTAGGGAAACTAAACGGAAATTTGTTTTTTAATTCGACTATCGGTAAGCTAACGTTGTGAATTTACATACTCAAGAATATAACAGCGTTTTTTAAGCTAGTTTTCAGACAGTGACTTTACAATTATTAGGATTGCTAAGCAGACAAGCTGAAGCCAGACATCATTGTGGCGTAGTCACACATTGCGCACAACATACCACCTCCAACAACACAGCTGGATGATTTGGTGCACTATTGTACGCGAGGTATAGTTAAGTGGGACGCTAACTCCCATCATATTGTTTAAGATGCAATGATACAAATGACAGAGGTAAGCAACTTTACGATTTTATTATCAGTACTAATCAAGAAATACTAAACTGAAACGTTGAACCGACGTTGGTTACATCCTGCAACCAGACTGTGATGAGATACTGGCAAATCTTATCATTTTAAACAAAATCTACAACTGGCATCTATCCACGTCGGTTTTAGTGTCAGATTACAAATAGATAAATTAAATTTAGAAGATGAACACACAAACAAAAATCAGGCTTCACCAAAACCTGAAGCTGATTGATAAGGGTGCCTTTTGAAACAATTTATTGCGAAGTTTAAGTACTTGTGCAAATTTAAATAAACTCATTTGTGTAGTAGAAATAGAAAACTATGTAAGTAAGTTGGAAACAAACAAGCGTACAAGCACTCGTGCTCACGTAAGCTGACTACCAAATCCGACAGCAGTAGTTGGTAGTGCAATCAACTTGACCGGTTTAAAGAAGCTGCACAAAGATCACTCAACACAGCAATAAAACTAAAAAAAAAATCAATTAAACTGGATATCAGAAAGAGAAAAACGCATACGTCAACGTCAACGTCAACGGGAAACTTGAAGATCTTTTTGAAAAATGTTGAAAACACTTCAATTGCTGCAAGATTAAAAAGATTTGTTTAAAAAACCTAAAATAATCTATCGGAAGCAACGGAGATACTTCTAGAAACCTACCTTTTAGGTTGTGCCGTTCAATACAAATTTAAAGTAACGCAGTATTAGAGAAGGACTGGGAAACTGCTTGCCATCTTGTTGAAAAGATGCGTATTGCATAACCAATAAATTTTTTTTTATACAAAACGCTAGGGTTACATATTGATTTTCCTGCCTATCTACAATGGGGCAAAGATATCATCCTAACTTACCGGGCAAGAATCTATAGGGCATGCATTGCTTTTTGATACATACCTATAGCATAAAGGAAAGTAAAAATTGTGCTTATACTAAAACCAGGGCTTAACGATTACACTATTGCAAAATCCTATTGACCATTTGGCTTTACGTCTTTTCTTATGAAGACATTAGAGCGATTGTGCAAAAGATTAATTTGGAAAACAACTTTTATTACAAAGTCAATACAGTCAAACCAACAACATGCATACACTCAAGGAAAATCTAACAAATCAGCCCTACATCTTGTAACAAACCGAATTGAAAAATCATTAACAGACCAAATGTTTACCTAGGGCGTATTTATAGTTTAAAAGCGCCTTTGATAAAATAAAAACATAGTATAAATCTCACAATTAGAAGATGAATAAAACACATGTTGAATAAAAAAGCAGTGAAAGTTACCTCAGGAGATTTGACGGTCAGGAGTCGTTGCTAAAGTTTGTTTCCAGGAAATTGTATTTTTACTACTATGGAATATAGTAGTTGAGAACCTCAATAATAATTGTGGTTTCTATACAATTGGTTATGCAAATGTCATAACAATCTTGCTAAGCAATAGTTTAAGGTCATCTCTGCAACTTAATGCAAGAAACTTTAAAAATAATTGAAAATAGATAATTGCAAAGACTAGGCTCATACGGTTAACTCTCTAAAAACCTTACTTTAGCAGTTTGTGGAAATAAAATTGAGCTGTTCTGGGTAAAAAGACATTTTAATATTTTAATAAAACATGTAACATTGAAGTGGACGGGTACAGGATAAGAAGAGACAAAGCGGTAGATTGATAGACGCAACCGGAAATAAGATTACAGAGATCGAAGAAAAACTATCGACCTGGGCAGAATATATTAAAAAGTTATTCAAAGACGATTGCTTAGAACATTATGGCATAAATAACACGGATACCGGACCTAATATTACGAAGGAAGAGGTTAAAAAAACTATAGACACATCGAAACCTGGAAAGGCAGTAGGTCCAGATAAAATACAATCATAGATCCTTAAATTATTTAGCAAAGAAGATATAAACAATGTTACCTGCCTATATAATGTGGTATATGATACGGGAGAAATACCCACAAATTAGCTCTATTTCACTTTTGTCACTATTCCAAACCGCTTTATTACTGAAAACGTTTTAATAACCTACTAAAAATGAACACACACAACGTACTGAGAAAGCGTTAGAATGACATTTTGGGCTGCAGGCAAAGGAAGCAATAATTGTCCCAAACGCCAAGACGCAAATTATGACAGAGATTCTGATAACATACTGCCAATTAAAAAAAAACAAATGCACACGAATGGTATTGAAAACAGTTCAACTTGTAGAAAAAAATGTTTATTATTGTAAATTGCTTGTATAATTTCATACAATTTCCTAATTGAAGACATTTGTAATTTAGCGATTTAATTTTTACATTTTTTGAACAAACCACAAACAAATGTCTTTAAAAAAAACGTGTTATTAATGAAATTGATCAGAATGTAAATTTGTTTAACAAGAAAGCCAAAGATATTAATAGAACCTAGACAATTTCAGTAATAGTTGTCTGGAGTTTAAAAAAAATAAACTGATCAATTTATTGTTAACAGAAATTATAATTTTATTGAAAAAAAAAGCATTCTAATATTTTTATTTAAGTAAAGTTAAAACGGATGAATATATCATTATATCTGTTTATTGATATTTATTAATGATAAATTGTATTGAATAATGTGTTAGGCAACCGTATTCAAAACAAGAATTTAATAAAAGGCAGTGTTTGAATAGTTTGAATAACTAGATTTGTAATCGGATCTAATAGCTATTTCTGTAGACAATGATATTTTCTCGGTCGTTGCGCTGCAATCTCTAGAGAATAACAAAAGCATTTTATGTTTAAATTACAGACAAAGCTTTTTCTATAGTAAGTACTTCGAACAAAACACTAAAATATATGTAAATAGCATGAAAGTGGGATTTTAATCAGACAAGCAAGTTACATAGGCTTTTTTTTAGTTAAAATATATCTATTCAAATAGTTCATTATTAATAAAATTACAGTTTTTATATAGAGAGCAATAAACTGTTTGTTTAATATAATATAATTCAATTAAAAAACATTTTTTTTTGATAAATAAATACTCTATCTTATGTTTGTATATTCTAGACATATACGGTTTAATTTAAATAAGCAACAAATAAATAAAATAATAGTAGTTTTAGCAATTTAATATTAAATTATTTTTTTTATATGACTTATATATAGCCTCAGCTTAGCAAGCCAGCAGTCCGGGATTTGATTCCCAAAATATGACTTAATAAAAATTTGTTTTTTATCCACCTGTGCGGTTTGGAAGTTACTTAATAATCCGTAGATTCCATCAAATAATCTTCTTTAAAAAAGTTTACAACTTGTTTAAAAGACGATGTAAAATAGAACATTTAAAAATAATATTTTTTTTGCAAAATAAATAAACAATTTAAACATTTTAATGACTTGCATCTGACACTAATTTTTTAAAATTGCCAAACCTTATTTTTATTCATATAACTAGACTTAATTTAATTAATATCACACAACAATAAAGTATTGAAGCACAGTTTTTTTATAATCTAACAAATACATTTGTTTTATAATATTCCTTAAGGTGTTTTTGTAGTAAAACAATGAAATTACACAAGTTTTTTTTGTGTTGTAATCATCAATCAAACAGAAAGCATTTAACAAATTTAATAATAATTGTATTAATTGCACTCAACAAGATTACAAAACAGATTTATAAAAAACTGCTACTAGCTAATACTAATAAAATAAGATTGATAGAACGTAAATTGGTTTTCCCAATCACTTTCTATAAATAAAAAAAAAACACAAAAAATATTATATTTGAAATACACAAAATAATTTCATTAATACAAAAGAAATAGATATTTTTGTAAGCCTGTTTACAATAATATGTTTTAAAATACAATTAAATTATTGCAAATCTATCATTTATAATTTTTGATTTAATACTTTTGCAACCAACACTTTTATTACTATAAACGTGTAGTAGAAAACAATTTCAACTCGAGATCTGCCACTTTCTACTAGGCTAGGTTTTTTTAGAACATTGCTGTTTAAAATAAAATTAAAATAGTTAAATAAAAATTCACATTAAAAAAAATAGTATTGAGACAAAAGTTTTGTCGACCATCTCTTGGTCATGATAAAAAAAAAAAACATTTACATAAATTTGCAATAATTAAGGTTAGATAGTGTACATTATTATAAACCTAAATTGTTTTACAAAAATATAATGCAAATGCGAATCATCGCAGGCTACGGCGCCCCTTGACGTATTGCGCCCCGACGCGGCGCTTACCTTGCTTTCCGCCTAGCGCCGTCCCTGGGTAGTAGTAAGTGTATGTTGTTAAACATTTAATTAAATTTTTATAAAAAATAATAATATTTGTTATAAAAAAAGTGTTACATCTGTGTACTTTTATGTATTTGTTAAAGCTTTAGACCAAGGGTGGCCAACCCGTGGCCCGCGGGCCGCATGAGGCCCGCCGTGATCATTTTTTTGGCCCGCGGGATTTATCACACTTTTACAAAATATAACTGTAGAAATTATGAAAAAAAATTTACTTTGATTTTAAAATCATATTCTTGGCTATATATTACAGATATTTTGAATTGAATAATTAAAAAAAAAATATGCTTTTATATGCTTTATTTTTTATTATTTTTATATAAACCGGTTTCGCCGTTTAAGGCTAACTATATATTACAGATATTGCCTGTTTTATTTATGTGTTTACAGTTATGAACTCGCAAAATAATTTAATTATATTTTGCAAACTTATGATGCGTGCTCATCTTGGAACATTCAATCTAATATAACAGGTTCTATGTTTTATTCTTAAGTAAGGTGTCTATACTTTTCCAGGAGAATTGTAAAATCTAACTTCAGTGGGAGAAATTACATTCATTAAAGTTTTGACAATAAAATAACATTTGAAAAGTTTTATTTATGATTGCTTTGACTTCATTTATTGTATTTTTTTTAAGTTTTTTAATTTTTTGTGCTCGCAATTACAAAAAAAAATGTTTTTTATAGGTAAATATCGGTTATAAATGTTATTTTCTACCATTCCAATTGTTTCCTTTATGATTGCTTTGACTTCTATTATTGTGATTACTTTTTTAATTTTTTATTAGAAAATTTTTCAGTGACGCAGTAAGCATCCCTACATACTCATGCACAGTTGATAGTGGAGCAGACTCTCAGTTTCAGAATCATTGTAAACACAATAATAATAATTCATTATGTTTCAATTTTTAACTTCAAAAAAATGTCTATAGTGGGTAAATAAAAAAATATGGATATATAATTTTTTTATGCGGCCCGCGGATTTGTGACGCATCTTTAAAGTGGCCCGCAAGATCATTTGGGTTGGCCACCCCTGATTTAGACCATCTTTTTTTTTTTTTTTTTTTTTATAATTTGACTTTGAGCATAAAACTCATCAGTCACAACCATGTGTTTAGTTTTATAATAGTTTTGAGAATAAAAAAGGATATTTAAACCAGGATACACTCTTCACACCAAGGGGCTCATCAAGGTGACTAACATAAACATACAATACAAGCCACGGGAAACATTGGTTAACGTAAGGAAAAACAAAAGGATATAAGATTATTATTATTATTATTTTTTTATTTTATTTTATTTTATTTTTTTTTTATTTTTTTTTTTTTTTAGTTATTATTCTTTTTCTTTTTAACTTAAACTTGAAGGTTTTAAGAAAAAATATGAGGAGTTTATATACATCTCTTTTATCTAGCGCTAGTAAATGGCAGACGTTTAATGGGGGGTATACATTAAGATTTATTAATTTTTGTAAAAGCAATTGAGAAGTGTTTATATTACTAGGGCACTCAAAAAATATATGATTTAAATCACCAATAACATCGGGACAGTTTTCACAATATGGGTTAGCTTTAACACCAATTTAAAAAAAGGTGAGCAGGAAATTGTTCATGGTTAAACAGCAATCGTATTATAGGAATGTATTCCTTTCTTGGAAGGTTATGATACCAAGGTAATCTAGGCATAGTTGTATTAAGTATTGTAAATTGGTTACTTGAGTTTTTACAAAAGGTTTTCCATTCATTTGACCAACTGTCATTCAATGTTTTGCGAAAGATGCAACCCAGATCCGTATATGGGAATTTAAGTTCTTTGTTTAATGTTTTATTTCCTTCTTTTGCTATATTATCGGCTATTTCATTTCCAGATATTCCACAATGACTTTTGACCCAGGCAAAATTAACATTAGTGCCATTTTAAAAAAGTTTTTGTTCTAAAGTTACGATGTCAAATAGTATATAATTTTTAGATTTATTATTTGACATATTAGATAAGCACTTTAAGACCGACATTGATTCAGAAAAAATGACCACACTATCAGATTGTTTATTAACGCACCATTCCAAGGCTTGTTTAATTGCTATAGCTTCTGCAGAAAATATTGAAAAGATTGGTAATAACTTAACACATTTTTGATAGTTCACGTTTTTGGCAAAAAAAGCAGATGTTGTATGTTGGATAGATTTTGACCCATCTGTATATATTTCAATTGGGTTTGGTAGTCTTGAGAGATATTCGTTTAATGTGTAACTGTTATTGATGACTGTGGTTGGTTTAGTAGGTATATATACGTTACGTTGTCGTGTTAAACATTTGTATTTTATGGTTTTCCACATATAATAATCACATTTGTGTATGTCTGTATAATCTAAATTTGCATATAAGTAACGAGCAGATGCTAAAGGGGGAGATGAACGATGACTCCAGTATTGAGATGTAAGAGTATTCATTGCTAAATCATGCAATTTATCAAATAAGTTTTTATTATGCGATATAATTTTAGCCAGCATTTTAGAAGCTATAAACTGTCTGCGTAAATATAGCGGAGGTTCATGGCATTCGGCCAATAGTCCACTTGTTGGAGTAAATCGCAATACACCACAGCAAATTCTTAACGCTTTGAATTGAAGTCTGTCTAATTTTTGAAAGTGAGTTTTGCTTGCAGAACCGTAAGCAAAAGAACCGTAGTCAATTATAGAACGTATGTATGATTTGTAAAACATTATACTTGTTTTAATATCAGCACCCCACTTGTATTTACAAATAGTTCTTAATATGTTTATTCCTCTTTCACATCTGCTTTGTATATGTAAAATTTCTTTGTTCCATAGTAGTTTTTTATCCAATATTATACCAAGGTATTTATAATGGTTTAGTATAGGAATAGAGTGACCAGATAAATCTATTCTTTCATTGATTGGTGTTTTATGACGAGAGAAGAAAACAACGCCGCATTTGTCAGTTGACAATTCAAAACCATTCTTAATCAACCAAGGTTGTAGTTTGGACATTATTAGTTTTAAATAGTTAATAATACGTAAGATAGTTTTTGTAGTTACGTAAATAACAAAGTCATCAGCGTATTGTAGTGTGGTGATTCTGGGACTAAATAAAGAGTGTATATCTAAGGTGTAAATATTAAAAAGGATAGGGCTCAAAACTGAGCCTTGTGGTAATCCCGCAGATATTAAACGAGGTCCAATTAAATTTGGGCCGTTTTGAATATATAATTTTCTATCAGAAAATAAGTTAATTATTAATGATATTAATTTTGAAGGAAATTTAAGAATATTTATTTTGTTTGATAATATATCTAAATTTACTTGATCGTATGCACTTTTTATGTCTATAAATAAAGAACCAAGGTAATCATTATTAGTCAATGTAGTCTGGATATCAGTTACTAAATGAGCAATTGAATCAGAAGCTCCTTTGCCTGCATTAAAACCATATTGGGTGCATGGTATATTATCGGTTTGATTTAACCACCACTCAATTCTCTTTTTTAATATTTGTTCCAATGTTTTAGTAATACATGACATTAACGCAATTGGCCTAAACGATGTGACGTCGTTTTTGTTCTTATTTGGCTTAAGTATAGGAATTATTTTGATTTGTTTTAGTGGTTTAGGAATAGTATTTTGTTTTAATATTGTATTAAATATAGACTGAATGGCTATTTTGCCTGTCGATGGAAGATTGTAAATCATAGGGTATGATATTTGGTCTAAGCCTGGGGCCGTATTAGTTTTATTATTAATGCCATTGATATTTCTTTCAGTAGGATATGGTCGTTTATGTCATTATTGTTTACATTGTTTATAGGCTTTGAATGTACAGATGGTGGTGATATAGAAATTAAAAATAATTCGCTTAATTCCGGCGACATTTGTAAAGAAGAATTGAAAGTTTTTGTAATTTTACGAATAGTACTCCACACTGATTTCGAGGAAGATTGTGAATTTAGGTTATTGCAATAGTTGGCCCAGTATTCTTTGGCTTTGCTCTTAAATAGCAGTTTAGATGCAGCAATATGTTTTTTACATGTTATATAATTTTCAATTGTACCGCTTTGCTTGTAATCTTGGAATGCTTTTTTTTTATTACTAAATGCAGTTTTACAGTCATTATCAAACCAGGGAGGATTATGTTTAAATGTAGGACAAAAAGGTTTATTTTTTTGGCTGCACAGTTAATTGACGTATAAAAATCTGACAGGTTAGGACTATTTAAAAAAGGGTAGATTGCGTCATTAAAAGAGTTTTTAAAACATAACCAGTCGGATTGATTTGTTTTCCATTTGTAATTTGGGTATATTATTTTAGATTCAAATTGATCCGAGCCAAAAGTATCGTTTGCAACTTCCCAATTGATGAAAGGATGAAGTCTGGCGTTACAAAGAGATATATCTATTGCAGACTTTTGTGCTGGAGGTTTAGATAGTCTAGTTGCTTGACCATTATTTAGAATTGTAATATGATCTACATTGTCCAAAGCATCAATTAAGTTTCGTCCAACAGTGTTATTTGAAGAAGATCCCCATACAAAACTGTGAGCATTAAAATCTCCACCTATTATAAAGTCACCTTGAAATTGTAAAAGAAAATTAGATAAGTCGTTCACAGTTAAGTGAACTGATGGAGGACGGTACACAGATGCAATGATTAAGTATGATGATTTTAAGTAAACTTTAACAGCAATTGTTTCAAAATTATTATTAAATGTGGCAAGCAATGAATATATTTCAGAACGAATATGATCAGCCACCAAAATTGCAACACCACCTTTGCCATCATTTCTATCATAGTGATACACGTTAAAATTTTTAATTTTTAAATTATTATTTGGTTTTATCCAAGTTTCTGATAATAAGATAATATCTGGTTTAAATAAAGTCAAGATAATTTGAAAATTGCGTCTATTAGCATTAATAGAACCGCAATTCCATTGTATTATTTGCAAAGTTTTGCTATGTGGAATAGGCATTGTTTAAATCTATTTTATCTATGGCATTTTTAATTATCTCTTCAATATGTATATTCTTTTCTGACAATTCATTTTGAGACAATGTATTTTTATGAATATTTAGTACTACCTCAGACATACCAAGAATTAATTTATTTTTATAATGTTCAAATTCTTCTCTATAAGGGTTTGGGATTATAATTTGTTCTTTACAAGAGTATGCTGGTGCATATGTGGGACTTAAAGGGCTAGAAGGAATATTTTTTCTTTTTCGGGAATTGTTATTCAATTGGGTATTTATAGTGATATTATTAGTGTCTCGTCTAATATGAGGTCTGTTATTATTTTCAATTGGGATTTGAATTTGTTGCTTATTAGAAGAGGGCAAATGTTTGTTGAGGGGAGGGTATTGATGTAAATCTGATAAAACCGGAAATCTGTTATATGAGGCAATTCTAGCATATGATGAGGGGTTATCAAAAGCCATTTCGGCTTCTTTAAAAGATAAGTTGGATTCTGCCATAATTTTTTAAATTTCTTTTTGTTTTTTATAATATGGACAGTCTCTGGATGTAGAATTATGATTATTAACTTTACAAAAGACACAGTAAATTTCAGAAGAACAGTTACCTTCGTGTTCATTTCCACAGTTTTCGCATCTATTTGAAGAATTACATAAGATTTGTGTATGTCCATATTGCAAACATTTATGGCATTGAATTACTGGGTGAACGTAGGGTTCTACTGAAAAGCTCACACTATCAATTATTACTTTTTGAGGTAATTTTAAGCCTGCAAATGTAATGGCAACTGTTTGTCTTTTAGTATATGTTACTTCCCCTTCAGTACTTATATGTTTTTTGTTAAAACGGCGTATACTTAAAATTTCTATACTTGATGAGATATGATCTAAAAGATATTGGTCATCAAAATAAGTATCAACAAATCTTATGATACCACGTTTTTCGGTTAGATGTTTGGGAACATTTGCAATTAAATTATTACTTTTTATTATTTGATGAGAAACGAGAGCATTTGCTGCAACTGCAGAATTAATTTCAACTTTAATTTTGTTTCTACCAATGCTTGATATATCAATTAATTGTGATTTAATTTCAGGGACTGAATGTAAAATTGAACCTATCCGTAATAGATGGAGTTTTCCAATATTTTTATTTTCATGTTCAATGTAAATAACATAAGATCCGTTAAATAAATCATGTTTGTAGTTTATATTAAGATTTTTAGGGGTTACGGGTTTATCAGAAATTGTTTGTTGAGAAAGATTTACGTTAGACCTTGTAGAATTGATATCCTTGTTAGAAGGATTTATATTATTATCTGCATTCACATTAGAATTTTGCGATATATCCATTTGAATATCGTTAGTAATTGTATTATCTGACTGCATAATAGGCGGGGGGGAATTGCCCCTCGCTTTCTGTTCGCCAGTCATCCGGTATCTTGATTCATCAAGCTACCGGTAAGTTAATATAAAAACCCAATAATTAATGGAACGGACTCACCGGATTAATTTCCAAACACAATAAATATGTTTTTATTTTATAACACAAAGAGAGTTGAAAAATATTTGATAATTTAAACTAAAGAAGCGAGAGCACAGTTAAATACGTCTGTATTGTACTGGAGAATATTCGCGAATGCTTTAGACCATCTGATTTCTAGCATGTCCAGAGTGATAGAAATCAGATGGTCTAATGCATTTAGTCTTAGCTATCTGAAACTGGTGACGCAGTTTATCTAAAGAGGGGGATATTCTGTGTGTCATATTTCAGACATGTTCAAAATAAAAATATATACAAATCAAATAGACTAGGGGGCAATTAATAAAATCAAGATTTACCTTATATTTCTTGTTAGGTGCCAATTGTTTTTATTTTGTTGTTTTAAGTTTATCATCTTGTTGAGGTTGGTGAGGTTAAAAAAAAAACAATAAAGATGTTTCTGTGAAGCTGATTCTTAGTAATCTGCTGCTACATAAAATGTGAATATTGGGACGGCACAAATTATTAGTCAATACTCAAAAACAACTTAACTTTATTCTCTTTATCATTTCTCAAAAACATAATTAACTAGGAATCAATGTTGTCTAACTCTTAAACGTTTGCTAGAGTGTCATAAACAAAATTTGGATTTGTGGCTAAAACCAACAAAGATAGAAATAAGAATATAATTGTGTAATCTAAAAGAGCATATTTACCTATAAATGGTGCTAATAGAGACTCTATGACCTATTGATCTTACTCAATTTATTGCAATTGTTTGTGTTCTGCCGTATTACAAAATGCACTTTTTATTAAAAGTTATTATCCACAATTGCTTAACATTGAGGCTTTATAGTTGTCTAAAATTATGTATGCATAGATTGAGAGAGTTTTGAAGGTGTGCATAACATTCAGGTACTTTACAATTAACTTAGGCTACATGCACATTGAGGTTTTAGGCGTGGTCAGAATAATGTTTATTAGCATTGAGATCATTGAATAAATCCCAATACGTTGGTGAAATGGTATGTTATTGTTTTTAAGCAGACAGAAAAGCTTTACAAAAGCCAATTTTTTTTACTCATTTTTGAAGTTTGGTTTTTTGTGTTAATTTTTACTACTTATTGATGTTGACCTAATCAACATCAAACAAAAAGTTTTAAGTTGGTTGTCTATTTGGACTACCATTTCCGCCTGTTTGTATATGTTATGTATAAGGATTCTATACCTTTAATCTATTCTGTGGCGGACAAATCTTTAATAATTTTTGTAAATATTTTGTACATCTGAGATAGAAATATTAGTCTATAATTTTTAATTTTTTTTTTGTGTATTAATATGCACAGTTCTATTTATGTGGTATTTTTTTTCAAACAAGCTTTTATTGTTTTTAGGTATTTCTTCTTTGTCAGGAGTCTTTTTTTTTTTATTTGATTGATTGTTTTTTTTATTTTGTTTTTGGTTATTTCTATTTGATGATTGGTTTTTTGTTTGAACTGTACAAGTTGTTGTAGATTTGGATGTTTTTTTGTTGTTGTTTTTTTTCTTTCCTTTGTTTTCAACATATATACGTTTTTCTTAATTATGTGCATTCATTCAGCCATTATTTTTTATTACTATTTTATCAAAGATTATTAAGAAATATGCATAATTTTTCTTAATGATCTTTGATTTGATTTTTACTTTTTAAAATTTTGCATTTTTTTTTTGTTTGTTTAGCATTCTGCGTTGTTTTTGTAGCAAAGTTTTAATGTCTGACCTAGTTTAGAAGTCATTTTTATTAGTTGATCTAGCCTAGTATAGATTATCTATGTTTATTTTGTTTTTATTTACTGTACAGGCTGTACTGTATACTACATCTCTTTAGGAAATTGTAAGACTGTTTGGTGTTTGTTGTGGCATTTTGTTCTGTTCTAACCATTCTGTGGTTGCGTCTCACAAAAAAATTTTATTATGTTTTTTTGTTTGGTCAGTATATAGCTTATTTTGTTTTTTGTGTTACTATTGGGTGATATTTAGGTTTATGTTTATTGTTGCTGCTTTTTTTAAAGTTACTTATTGTAAAGTTTATTCTGTTTAATATCTTTTATATACATTTCACTTCTGCTGTTCCTTGTTCTTTGACCAAAATTTTTAATGTAGTTCTTTGAGTCTTCCAGTTTCTTTCCAAGTTTTGCGTTGAAGGCTCCGATGATAAATGATAGGTTGTCTTGTATTTTGTTAGGGTTTTTTTAGATATTTGTTTATATCTAGTATTGTTAAAGCAATTTTTTTAGAAATGCCAACTTTAGGTTTTTTTAGCAACAAGAAACTCTACTCTACTGGGCTTTTATTATCTTTTCCTTTATAGTATGAAACGTTTTTAAATTTTAGTTTTATGCAATTTTTTTTTTCATTTTTTTTTTAGATGTCATTTCTGGTTTGTATATCTTTTTTGTCTTTAGCTAGTGATTTTATATTAATAGTTGCTATGTTTATTGTTAGCGTGTTTTCAGTTGGTTTCTTCTTTGATATGTCATGTCCTGGTATTTGTTGTAGCGGTTTTTTTGTCTCCCATACACTCCGTAAGACTGACCTGCTAAAAGGTGTGGCGTTTCGGCTGTAGTACCGTACACATCTGAAGACTGTCCTTAGTTTTAAAACCCGCCATAACTAATTAAGAGGTTTGTAGCCATAATTTCCCTGGTTAGGTGGGTTAAAAGATGGCTTAAGAATTACATTTTCTTAATTCCGGTTGGGCAATTATACTACTGTGACTCAGTTGCCAGAGCCCCGTTAGTTTTCTAGCATGGTTATAATCTTTGTTACATTTGTCTTTTAATTATAGATATATCAATGTTTAATAAAACGATATATTGTTACTTAAATAAATATTTACACTGAATATTAAAAGTGGTATACCTAAACTTTTATGTGAGATTTTTTTTTGTGTTCATACATTATTTAAATTATTTTTTTTGTAATATTTATTAAAATCGTATTTATTACATTTTTTAACATACATACATTGGTTTATAGTAACAAAATAACACGTTATTTGTTTATTGTTAGAAAAGACATTGTAAGTTTTATTGTTATTGCACAAATCAGTTTTGTTTTTTGTAAATTAGACGTAAAATGTATAATAACATATGTTTTATTTGGAATCGGTTAGTAAAATGTTAATTCACAACTTTTAAAAAGTTTGAAAGCCAGATATTCTTGACCGTTAACAAAGAATTATTTTTGAACATCTAGGTCAGTGCTTATTTAATGTTTCATTATGTAATATTATAATTTTAGAAATATTTATATATATGGAAGTAAACTTGGTTAAAAATAGGCTACAGGGTATTATTTATTAATTATACATACATGCAAAATAGCATAAATTATACATGAATATTTACTCATTTGCATAATTTTCATTATTTTGTCAGATACTTAATAAAAGCTGCCATTTGCTCTGGGCTGCATTAAAACACTTTCAATCTCGATTTGTAATATATTATTGATTATTAGATAAACTGATTATATTTTTGTCTTTTTGTGTCATTTAATAAAGCCAGTATAATAACGCACTTAAAAAAAAATAAAACCTTACTCGTTATCAGGCTATTGTGAAAAAATATAGCGCACACTCAGTAAAATTGCTAAAGTAATCCTTGTAATTCCCGGTTGAGAAATCATAAAATAATGTAAATCATGTATTATTTTTTTTATTTTTTATTTTTTTTTTAATGCAAAAGAGTAGATTTTATAATATTTTCACTAAGTATTTTTTACTATAGTTACTAAGGAATTATTTTACACATTACTGAGACCAGAAATGGTGAAGGCGCCGGTCACATGTATAAAAACGTCCATGTTAATACTTTGATTAAGCTAGATCTTATTTTAAAAATTAGAATACTTTTTACTGTTTGATATACATTTGTAAAAGTAAATTTAAAGTTATTCTGAGAGTTTTTGAATCTGTTCATTGCGTTCCAAGTGCCTAATAGCTTTTCTAGTCAATTTATTAATAAGACTATTAAATTTTTGCAAGTATGTTTGAAAAATTAAAACCAGTCACTTGTTGTTGATGTATTGTTAGAGGTACATTATTGTTACTTTACGCGGTTTTAGATATCATAAAATAATATTTTATTATAAAAATTTATTATGTTTTGTTATTGATTTTTTGTTATTATATGATGACAGTGTTACTGCTGCAGTAACCACAAATGCACTAAAGTTTTCACCCTGACGTTATCTTGAGGCAATAGTGATAAAACGTGTTGAGAGTGAATAATACTACTAAATAAATTGCATTTAGTTTAACCGCAATAATTGCATGTGTTGCATGATGGTGATATGCCTATACGGCTTACTTAATTTTTATATATCATTTATTTTTTAGACGATTTAGATTAGAAATTTGTCCACTCTAAAAAAACAGTTTTTCTTTCTTTTTCTATTTTGGATTGGAAAATGATGTTTTGTGGACCTAGTGCTCCTGCTGAGAAATATGTTTTTAAGACATAGATGGCTCAATTTAAATAGTATATTAAAACACGTATTTAGTAAGTATATTTTTAAAACTAGAAATATTTACAGTATATATTTGTTGCCTAAACAAATAATATTTTTGATAAAAAATCAGAAAAAAAATCTATTTAAATTTGAATGTAATATTAATTATTTAAAATTAGTTAGTTGAATTGAATTTTGATTTGACAAATAAATTGAAATGTTTAAATTTATTATTTTTAAAAATTGGTAACTATTGTATCATGTTATTGTTATTATAATACACATTTGTGATTAATTACTCGTTTTATATTAAACGTGAAATTTAGCTTAATAGTATAATAAACAGATCAAATGAGATAATAAATAATATATTTATTTACTAATTATATTGGAGTATATAACAGCAATTCATCATAAAATTAATTTATATATTCATTTCCACAAACTGTAGTGATTTTTATATTTTAATTTAGTTAATTGATTTCTGGCATTGCTATATAAAACGAGGTTGAAAATTGCAGTGCACTTGTATATTTTGAATATGCCGCATTTAAAGTAATATATTCACGTTTTAATTTTCTGAAAAATGCGTGACTAATATATGTACGTGCTTAAAAAGCTAACAATGCCAATGATGCTTGATGCATGTTGCCATTGTATGCCTTGATAATAATTAAATTAAAAACCGATGGCATATAAATTTGTAATTTTACGGTTCAGTAAGAACCCAAAACTTGCGTGGGAGACAATTAAGTTAACGACTAACCCATTTAGATTTTTTGTAAGTTTTACTAGATTAACAAATATCTTCAATATCTTCAAAATAAATTAGTTATAATAAAATAGTTATAATTCATACTAATTACAATTTTATAATTTAATTGGTGAAGTAATGCAATTGGGCAGTTTTAAGCACTTTATTTTAATAATATGTTTTATTTGTGAATAAGTTGACCATTACATAGCATTGTTGAAAATTTATGCATATGGCATATTGAGTAAATTTACTGGCGTTATAAACACGACGTTTGCTGTAGCAGCGTACCCAACAAGACCGGGTGGTGTACCGTATATCGTGGGTAAGAACGCACATATAGCTATAGGCTTTTTATTGAAAGCGTGGATGAAATTATTTAAAATAATAATGTTGATGAATCTTATAATTAACTTAACTAATAAATTAATCTGTAATTAACAAATATTGTTTATTTCATACAAAATTGATTGTTTTATAATCAATTAAAATGAAGAACTAGTAAATATAAAACAAGAAACTGCATAACATTTGCTTTAGAAGTAGATGATGAATTTATCAAACTAAGACGCGGACAAACATAGTTGTAATACCAATCTACATGAGAACGCCGATTAAAACATTACATATTGATAAAATGAATAAACTCAGTAATATACTCAAAACATTTAAATCTTAATTATAGAAAACACAAGGTCCAGCAAAATAAATTAATTATCTTGATTTTTTTAATAAAAAGAAATCATATTAAATATTTATTATTGCGTTTTTTTAATAAAAAATAGTAAGAATTAAGAACTAAAAATGCTATGTAAAAATGTGCAAAAGAGTTTTAATTCTATATTTTATTGAACAGACATATTTACAGTTTTTTTAGAGCTATATGTTTGTTTGAACTTTTTTTTAAATTATGTTCAGAGCATTCTAAAGTTTTCTCTTGTCTTCCTTTTCAACTTGTTGTTTTTCTTCAATGCTAAACAGAATGTAGTTGTGATTGTTTAAAGACTCTTGATCACTAACCTCCTACTGTGTCACTTTTGGTTTAATGCAGTAACTACCTATTGTCAGGTCTAAGATTGAAGCGTAGTCCTGTTTTTTAAAAATATTTTTACATTGTATTATTATACATAGGTTGTTCATGGCCTACTAATCAGTCACAATCTATCTTCTCTTATTGGTGAGGTTATACCCCACTAAAGCGTTGAAGTCACCGGCAACAATTGCCTCTTTCTATTGCACCTGATTTGCATTCTTATTTCGTGCAGAGTATCTTCCAGGTCATGTATATCATTGTTCCTAGAGTAGTAACAACTATATATTGTAAAAGCTGTTGTTGTGATGAAGGTATATCTAATGCTATGTCCAGGTTTTTTATTTATTATGTTAGTGTCTAACATTTTTATTGCAGTGTCCATCTTATCGTTATAGAACCAGTTTTTAATTTCAATAGCGTTTTGGTTTGGTTCACTTATTATTAGTACTCCTGCTTTGATATCCTTTGGATTGGCCAAAGCTAGATTGTTAATGATTTTGATTATAATTAGATTTTGTGTATCTTGTTAGCTCTTTCCTTTCCTTAGCATTTAAAGTTTTTGGATTGGTGTTTTTCTCTTTTGCAGTGAACACAGTAAGCATTGTTTTTGGATTCAGCTGCTTTGTGTTTTTTTTGCGCACTTTAAACATAGATTTTTTTTGTATGGATTATTTTCACAGCACTTAAAACATTTGATTTTTTAATTGGATCAGCTTTTCAGCGTTGACTTCTGACATCTTTATGGTGACATTTTGCTTGTTTTCGTTTACCGGACGAAGGATTTTACCTCAAAATCTTTGGGTTTTATGGCTGTTGCTTTGAAAATGGCTTTATGCTTTGGTTTTTTTTTGTTTTTTTTTCTTTGTATCATTGTCTTTAAAATTGGTATTTGTATTATTGTGTTGGCAAATAGATTTTTTATAATCTTTTTAAGCATAAGCCTTCTTACACTTTTTAGCCTGGGTACAGCCAATTTTGTTTTCTTTGGTTGCAGAGCATAGTCTTTGATAGTTTTCAGAACTAAAAATACTTTTTTGTTATCAGCCTTTTCTCGTACGTCTCTATTAGTCAGTATGGGGTAGTATATGCATCTTGACACATAAAACAACTTCAGTCTTTTTTAGTTGTTTGCTGAAAATGTTTGATTTTTTTTTCATTTTTTAATATCTGTGTTTGGATTAGTTTTATTTTCTGAGCCTTGCTTGGTTTGCATTAAATGGTGCCAGTTTCCGCTGCAAGTGATTCTACTTTCATTTTATGCTTTTTTGTTAAGTTTTGTAGTTTTCTCTGAAGCTGTTGTTTTTTTTAACTAGCAAATTGTCAAGTTTTTTTTCTGACTCATGTACTGCTTGTTTTAGACAGTCAGAATGATTTTGATCTGCAGTATTTTTTGTTTTTATTCATTGGCTTGTACATTTCTTCAATTACTTTTTAAAGTGACGTAACTTCTTTAAGTAGGTTAGCTATGGTGTTTTAGTAGCTAACGCCGGTCTTTTTTTTTACTTGTTGTCTGGTGATTAGTTTAATCTCTTTTGCTTTGATTCTTTCCCTGTTGGAAAAGTCTTTTGTTTTTTTGGCGTTTCCTGTCACAAGCTTGATTAGCATATTAACTAAATTTTAGTTTGCTGCACTAAAAGACTTTGATTTGCTTTTGTCTATTTTTACAGATTTGTCAGTTTTAATATTTTTTCTGATGGTTAGGTCAGAAGCCAAGGCCGGGTTATATTTTTACAAATGCTTTATTTTTGCCTTTATGATCAGTCGTTAGTTTGTTGTCCCCAAAATTCATGAAGTTACCCGGTTTGTAGCTGGAGGTGAGATTGCGCATTTTTGGTGCCACCCACCTTAGGAAAAATATTTTTATCTACCAAATTGCATAAACATTAGTTTTGTTTTACCTACTGACAAGCAAAAGAAAAAGTTTAGAGATGTTTGGTTACTTAGCCCTTGATACCTAATAGCATCGGTAACCGAAAAATGATCTAGAGTAGACCGAAGAGTTTATCCAAGAGAGAACGATAGTTCAAAAAGACAAAAAAGAATAAAAACGATGGTAGTGTCTCTGTTATGGCAAGGTTACTGTGCAATGGTGTTGGTCCGCGTGTGCAATTTTCTGTCCGCCACTTGGGGACGCGTTTAATAGGAGTTTTTACCACTCTTTACCCTCAAAGTATGGGATCTAGAATGTTTGTTTGAATTATTGAATTCCTTTATTTATTAAATTTAATTTGGCCATCTGGCAATATTGCATTTATATTTATTTTTTTATTTTTCAGGCACCAGAGCGTATATCTTATATGCCGTGTTGAAAAATGTAAATTTTATTAGTAAAAAAGTTTTTACGAACCCTCAGGTTTGTTACAAATGTTAAGTAAGAAGGTAATTTTAAAAGTAATCCAGAAATACTTAAAAATAAACAATTTTTTACTTGCTTATTAACATGGGATTTGATGGAAATACTTTGTAGTCCACCAACTAAACTACGTAACAGATTAAGGTCTGGCAAAAAAAAAGTTTCTAAAATTGCTCAGAATAATATTTAAACCGCAAAACTCTGGCAGATAAACTTTTAAATCATGTTTTGACGACAAATTACGTTTGCATTTCTTGTCCGGTGAACGGTTGCACTTTAATTGTTTCAAGGTCTTCTAAAGTCTAATTTTGCGTTGAATTGTTGGAGCCTTATAGAAACAAAGAATATTGTAACATCTTTGGCATTGGGGTTTTGGCCAAAAAATACTTTGTAAATTTTGCGATATACTCCAACTCTAATCTAACTAGACTTTCTAAACCAGACAAAGAAGAACGTTTCTATTTTTTTTGATCCAACGTTTTGACAGACGTGTGGTGACATATTTTTGTAAGATCAATTTTAATTTAATTTTACTTCTTCCAGGCTATCTGTTACTTGCTTGACAGTGTTACGTTATCTGCTTTTACTTGCTGTATCTCGGGTTGCTGTTTTGATATTTGAGTAAAACAGTTTGTTTCTTGCTTACCATCAGGTTTGCCTTTTATTATAATTTCTTTTATGTTGTTGCTTTTTGCGATATGACAAAAAACCTTTAAAATGCAGCTGTAAACTGTACTGGAAAGTTGTTGTTTAGGTTTGATTTTTTTAAGCACTGACACATTAGTTTGTATAGCTTGGTATATAAACACAGAAAATACGATGGTTTCAACAAGGTTTATTTTGATGTTATTTGTTATTTGTGGTTTTTCCATATTGTAGTTAACTGGGACATACATAGTTTTCTTTTTTACTTTGATTTGACGTAGTATTTCTGCTTTTTATTAACACTTTTACAAGAGACCGGTTAATTCTATAATCTATTTAAAATTTCATCTCTGTTTCAAATTTCTAGGGATGATTCAAGGTCAGTTTAGTTAGTAGGCTTTTTTCCAGAAGGTAAATTTGACACTCAGTTTTTAGAAGATATTTTTCTTAAACTAAGGAAAAAAAATTAGTTAGTTGCAATAATATTTATAAAATAAAATATAATTTTTGTAAAGAAAAGTTGATTAATAAGATAAAGATAAGTGAAATTAGAAATAGTTTTTAGAATTAATATTAAAAAAATTAAATTTATATGAAATTAAAATATTTATATGATTGACAAAATTGACACAATTTATTTTTTACTTTTGATTTTTTACACATACTGGGCCCGACTGGTGACTATAATTCTTCATTATATCTAATATTTAATCAGCTTGCGAAGTTTCAGCAAATATAAACTCATTTTACTACCCTGGCACCTGTCTCAACAAGGGTTTGACTGACAAGTATGTTAATTTATACCGCTACTAGAATAATATATTAAAAAAATAACGTTTTTACTCAGTCTATAATTATATATAATCCGGCGCATTTTTTTACGCTAGTTTGACTTGTATTATATTTTAAATTAATTAATATTAAGTATGAAATCGTGGTTTTATTATTGTTAGTTGAAACACATAATTTTTATTTGAAAAAAAAAAATTGAATTCATAAAATATAATTTTTACTTTGCGATAGCATAATATTCCAACTCTTATTGCCATACAAATTTACCTATTAAATTTAATAAAAATTAAACGATTCAAGTGATTTATAATCCCAATGTTTGAGTCGCATGAAAATTAATTGATTTATAATTTTCTTGTCATTTAAACCAAGTGAGTTTGTTAGCAGCAAACCGAAAGAAAAAACACATTACTCTATATTTACTACCCGGAATTGATGATCCCTGGCGGTTAAATTTTTAGTCGTTTCGCTTCACTACTATCCAACCATCCATCCACTTCCTTAATAGCCACGACGTAAATTAGACTGATGTGATTACTTTAACAAATACATAGTTGAAGCGCCGCCATACTCCCGCAAAAGGGAAATTAATTCTAAGATTGTAATACGTTCTGGCTTTGATCAGAAACGTTCTACACAAACCTGCCTTACAATTTAATTACTTCAGCGTTGTTTAATTCGGTTATAGTGTTGTGTATATGTATTCGGAAAATGTTTAGATAATTAGATAACAATTTCCTAACTCTAAACGTTTTGTAATTTTCCATATATATATATATATATATATATATATATATACAATAGTAAACTACATTTTCCAAATAGTAGAATAATATAATCAATAATATTTTATTATTTAAACATTTGTGGTATGATTAAAATAAAAATTTAGGTTTAAAGAGCATGTATTACACACATGAGCATAAAAGCTTCTGGGAGTACACGCTCTTGTTAAATTAAATACTTTAAAAGAAAGTTACAAACAATATAAATTTTAACAAAAATTGAGTTATTAATATACACATATTTAAAATGTCAATAAATTGTTGAAAAGATATTTATTAACTTAAAAATGTAAATTTTTATTATACAATTAATATACAATTAGAGAATGCCAAAACATCGTTAACTTGTTTTTAGAAATTGTTTTACAGAATATAATAATCTACATCAACTAAAATACGTTCTAAATTAATCATATAATAAATTTACTAAACTAATATAAACGTAAAAATCATACTCAAATACCATTTTGTTTGATTAAAAATATTGCTTTTATTGCGTAATATTTTTTTACAATTGTAAGAATATTAAAATAAGCACAAACATGTAAAATATATTATAATAATTTTTCTTTTAAAGATTCATAGAAGTAAAATGTTAGGTTAGGTTAGGTTAGGTTAGGTTAGGTTAGGTTAGGTTAGGTTAGGTTAGGTTAGGTTAGGTTAGGTTAGGTTAGGTTAGGATCTTTAGAGATTAACAATTAAATTGAGCTTTAAGTTAACAATCAAACGTTATTTATAATTTAATTTTACATTAAAAATATTTAATAAGCAAGATACTGAATACGGAGTTTTATTTTTAAAATTATAAAACTCTACACAAAGAATTAATTAATGAAATAATTTAATTACTGCACAAACTTTAAGGTTAACATTTTAGAATAAATAAAAATCTACATATTAAAAGAGGCGTTCAAGACATCTTAACTTAAAAAAAAAAAAACAAAAATAAAGTAATTAATCCTTAAAAGGTTGCTTAATTCTTACATATAACTTTCTGCGTAACACCTTGAGCAACGGCATTGACCTACAGGGCATGTTAAGTTATCAATCCAAATTATTGTGCCAAAAAATGCATGATGGAGGAGATGTTGCGTCTTGGACAATGTTCTTAAAATTACTAAGTAATCTCTTATTGTATTTATCTTTTTGTCAGTAATGGCAATATTTATTTTTTCCGTTTTGTGAGAACAAATATAGAACTAAAAAACAAACACAGCAGAGTGTATGCTGAACTTCAAACAACGCCAAAGACGACACAAGTATCTTAATGGGCTAAAAAAAAGCAAGCGTTATCCCGTTTACACTTATGAATGGAGTGTTTTTTAGCACATTGGCAAAAAAAAAACTTTACAAAAGATCATTGACCTAAATTTTGTTAAATAACTTAGTGGTGTAAAACATTAAAACTTAGATCTGGCTAGTTGTAAACTTTAAACCGGAACCTAAAGGAACTCAACATGTGTTACTTATGAACAAGGGTTTCTCGAACAGGAAAGTAACAAACCAAAATAAAAACCAAACTTGTAGATCAAGAAAATTAAAAAAATAAGTTTAATATTAAATATGACCGCCCGGGTGGTGTAGTGGTTAACGTACTCGACTGCTATACCAGGGGTCTTGAGTTCGAGCTTCAAGCCCCTTATATGGAGGGTCAGTTTTTCTGGTTAAGAAAAAATGTGTTGTGATGAAAACGCCTTCTTTCGGATAAGAAAAGAAAATTTAGTAGGTCCTGTGTGTCCTTGATGTTGCGTGCACGATAAAGAACCCAATTATTTAGGTTGGAATTTCTGAATTTGCGGCAAAATTTCCAGATGTAGTAGTTTTAACGTCTGACGTCTGTGATTAGACTTGGCATTACAAATAGACCGACGTTAAATGATTAAAAAAAAAAAAAAAAAGTGCAAGCTAATCTACATAACTGTAAAGCAACTTTTACAAATTTTAGTGTATATATTATCAAACAAAACGTTAATATTGTCTTTGTTCAGAACTTTACATCTACAAAAAAAGTTTAAAAACATTAAACACTTGTTCAGCTAAATTCTTATGTAACCCTACGACATATATTATAGCATAATATGTACTAGATCTAATGCTATTTTGGGATTTATGTTTCAGGTACTTAGTGACAGCCAAGGTAGCAATAGTAAGGAAAGAAACTAAGAGAAAAATAATTTTTGGATTTCAGTATATTTTTTACGACTATCAAGAACGTCTACAATATCTTTTTCTCTACAATACAAACGTTTTTTTATTAGTCCAGGAGGTGGTAACAAAAAAGTGCAAAAGTTTTGGAAGTCTGATATTTTTAGATCGGATTGTGGCCATAGAACGCCTCTGTAGAATCAGCACGCCAGCTGTTGGGACACCTGGCGCTGGCACTCTAATGGCCTGGTTACACAATACGAGTTGCTGACCTGACAGGGGACAGCTACTGCTAGAGGCAAGTAAAAACAAAAAATGTTACTGTAACTCGGATGCAAGGTACCGACTTGCACATGACAGTGACTCGTGATGATGCGAGTAGCTGCACTGCAGTAACTGACTATGACAGCTCGGATGCTAGTTTGCACTGTGTAACCAAGCCTTAAGAAAGGTGTCATTTTAATTAGTACCCAAATATTGTTTTGGAAAAGCTAAAAAATTATCGGCAGTTAGTCGATGCATTCTAAAACCTTAATCAAGCAGACAAACAGCTTAACAGCCGAACGCACGACGACAGCACAGCTGCATACATGTTACAAGAACTAACTCAAAGCAAACTGTGTAGAAAATTTGTCAAGTAATGAAACACACATATGAATTGAAATAAACTATAATATTTTCTGTTAAATATATTATAAATTTATTTTGTCATTCCTATTAACTGGATTGGTTAATTATTTTTTTTAATAATTTTTAGATTAATTTAATCTTTTGTGTAAATGATTATTAAAATAAATGTGTTTGGAGAAATAGGGAAAAAAGATATATCTAGATAACGATTTAATAAAGAAGAAAAGGGAAATACAACAAGAAATAAGGAACATTGCAAATTAGTAAAGGAAAACAGGTTAAAGTAGGTTGCCAAAAACTAATAATAAATAATGAAAAAAACAAGCTAATGACTGGTAAAGGAAGAATAAATAAAATACTGATACGGCAAGAAAAATAACAGAAACCATAAAAGTGACACAAACACGCAAGGAGTAAAACATAAACAAGGAATTTATACTTAATAGTCAATAAAGAAATAAGAGAAAACAAAGAAGGAATATTAACAAATAAAACATGGGCAAAACATAATGCAAAAAGAAAGCAAACAAACTAGGAATTTGGAACGTGAGAGGTACACACGGAGAATTGAAAAAGTTACAATTTGATATCACAGCACTACAGGAAACAAAGCAATCTGACAGCAAAGCAAAAAAAGTTAAAAACTATAATAACATAATATAAAACTATAATAAACTTTAAGAATAGATCACATTTATTAATGTTTACGCATTACCAGAAAACAAAAAGTTAGAAAGTACAGAAGAATTCTAACAGTTTTCAAAAATTTTGCAAAGTCTGACATAAAAATAACTATGCGTGACACAAATGCTAAGATAAACAGGAAAATAGTGTATAGACTAACTATAGAAAAGTAGTAAACATGAATTAATAAACGAGGGAGAAAAGTTATCAATAGATTTTGCAAAAGAATAGAATTAAGTATTTTAAAAAATACTTTAAATACTTGGCAATCACCAGATAAAAAGAATTAGATTGATCATATCTTAATTAAAAAACCGAAAGAGAAGGCTTTAAAAAATTGCATAGAAGATGTGGATAGCAATATTTTTTAGTGAGAACAATACTTGTCGTCTAAAATAAATTGAGAAGCAAAAAAAGGAAATAAAAGTAAGACAGGGGAGGATCAACATAAAAAAGTTATGAAAATTGAAAAATATAGGGCATAATACTAATCTAGAGAAAAATTGGTTAAAACTGATAAAGAAACTAGAAAATTCTGCCAAGTTTAGAGAAAATAAAAGAAATTATAACAAAAATATAAAAAAAACAACTAGATATAATTTCAGCTGAATTATTTCAGTATAAAGAATGCAAAGTATTGGAGCATGTACAGAGGTTATTTGAAGAGATTTGAAAGAAAGAGACATGTTAAAAAAACCAAAAGAAACAAAAGTGGATATTATACTAGTAAGAAGTAAAGAAGAGTTTATAAATGTAATTACTAAGTCTGTTAGTATAGCAACAAATATGAGCTTGATCATTAATCAAACAAAATCTAAGTACATTGAATAAACTAAGAAGGAGTTAAAAAAAAACACAGTTAACAATAAAATCAATAAGTAATAGTAAACTAAAACAAAACACACACACAAACTTACAGGGCAATATACAGAAAGGGATAAGCTGGCAGGAGACAGGGCAAAAAGAAAGAAAAAGTTTTAGGAATAAGTAGGTTTAACTGGTCACTTACTACGTCTAGTTTTTAAGCAAAACTGGACTGGATTGCTGGTTTTTTGGCTGAGCGCAGGACTAACTATCTGGATTAGTGGTGTATTAACTGAGTGCAGGACTGACTCTCACGGCTGGTCTAAACGAAACTAGACTGGGTTGATTTTACGGATTACTGAATACTGGCTTTGGCTATGGTTGCTTGACTGAATTCAAGCTTGACTGAGTCTAAGCTTGACTGAGTTTAAGCTCGACTAACTAAAATACCAGCTTGACTCCAAGCTACACTAACTGGAATGCTAGTTTGAGTCCAAGCTAAACTAACTGGAATGCTAGCTTGATTCTAAACTAGATTGATTTTACTAGGAACAGCTATATATATATGAAAAGGAAAAGGAGAAGGAATAAAGGAAGAATTTTGATTAGTTAAGGAACGGTAGGGGATCAGGAATGCCAAATTAAACTGTTTTTAATTACTAATTAAACTTAAAATCAACTGTATACAAACAAAACAATTTACTTAATTACATCCCGCAAATCCCGGTTCAATCGGCCCACTGGCTTGGACGTCTAAAAGAACTAAAGTTGCACGGGTTGCCTACAGTCTAACAAAAACTTTACAATTTTAATTAATTAACCTGAAACCTAATTAACCAAAATCTGAAAGTTCTCAGTCTTTCAGCAAAATTAATTAATTAGCAAAAACACCATATGAGTCGCCTAGGGCCCCGAGGCTAAATTTAGCCCAATATGGTAGTGCCACGTGCGCCGTGCAGGATACGGCGGTCGTGTTACGGGGCCCCTGGAGGGTTGTGAGTGTGTGAATTGTGCAAGTGTACCGCGACATAAAGGATTAAAATATCTCGGAGTAAGTCCTTATTAAAGTACTTCTAATTACAAGACACGTGTCCGCGGTCTTACAGGTCAGGGCGTAAAATAACACATTTATTTTACGCTGACATGTTACATTCGTTGCGGGACTTTAAAACGTTGCATAATTGCTGAATAATTAATTAGTTTAATTATTTGGAAATGTAGGCAACTCTATTTACATATACATCTAATTCATTCAACTACCGGGTGGTCATAAATACATGTATACCGGGAGATAATATTATTATATTAATATTAAATTAAATTCAGGACGAAATCTGGGGTTTATCAATAACAAATATTACGCATCAATATAAATAATCAATTTGAAGCAATATTAACGTGTATTTGTTATTAATAAATCCGAGGTTTGATACTGCACAAATTATTGCTTGACATCTTTGAGGCATGATTTATACAAGCCGACGGATATCTTCATGTAGTATATTTTTCCATTTTTTTGTTAAGGCATTAAGCATTTGTTAGCTGTTGAATTTGCGCACCTCCAAACACGTCTATCTAACAAATCTCACAGATGTCCATCTGGTTTTAATCAGGATTTAAGAGAGGCCAATATATGATATGAATCCTGTGGTGTTAAAGGTTGCTTATGGTGATGGCCGCAGTATAGGGTTTTGCGTTGTCTTGCATAAACACATAACTTGAGAGTGTACCATAAGCGGCAGGTATAACATGATCCTGCAGGATGAGATTGATGTACCGTTTAGCGTTTAATCTTTTTGGAATTGGCACAACTGTTCTTTCATTAAGACGAATTCCGCCCCAAATCATTACAGATCCACCACAACATTTTTTAACTTTTTGTATTCTTTGTGCAGAATGACATTTATATGGACGTCGTATACTCGTACTTGGCTATCACAACGAGTTAAACAAAATTGTGATTAATCTGTAAAGAGACAAGTTCTACTGTCAAAGTTGCTATGCGAAGTGTTCACGAGCAAAATGTAAACAATATCTTATGTGGTACAAAGTTTTGCTTAGTATCAGTGCGAGAAGAAAAAATAAACCGATTTTAAATTTAGTTTGTTTTTTTTGTCAAATGCGTCTTTTAAATCCTCCGGTTTTAAGGTATCAATTTCACACTCAATGGATGAAGTTAAATATTTTTGCAACTTGTCAAATACTGAGCCATTCTTGATAAAAACAATAACATGAATGATTTCTATCTTATTTATAAATTCCTCATTTTGATATATTGCTGTCAAACTTAACAAATGGTACGACGAAAACATTCAAACAATAAATGAAGAAAAAACGACGTATATGGTAATAAGACAAAAAAATTCAAAAGATATTGACATAAAAATTGAAATAAATAAGATACCAATTACCAGAACAAAACAGACAAAATACTTGGGAATAATAATAACAGAGAAACTAATATAGGATACACAAATAAACAAAATATTAAAAGAAAGTGCAGCAACAATAGGAGCTGTATATAGAGCCAGGAAATGCATACTAAAAGAAACTGCAATAAGTATACACTACTCACTATATTTAGCAAAAATTAACTATTTAATAAATATATGGGGTGAGACAAAAAACACAAAGACAACAAAACAAAATATTTAAAATAATACATAAACTACCAAAGCTAACACCAACCGAAGAAGTATACAAAATAATCAACAAAACAAACATCAACGAAAAAATAAAAATAGAAAAATGCAAACTAATATATAAAATTAAAAATAAAGAAATTAAAACAAATCTACAAATATTATTAAACAAAGAAATTCACGGACATAACACTAGAAAAAGAAGTAATATACATGTACACACAACAAGAACAGAAAAACCGTAAAAAACAATACTAAGCAATAGACTAATCACATACAATCAACTAACTGAAAATATTTAAAAAAAACGAAAACTTAAGAATTTAAAACAAAAATAAAAGAACACTATTTAATAACAAGACCATAACAAACAAATAAATGAAAAAACATGATAATACACACAAAATAAGATAAATGGAAAAAGAAAATAAAAATGGTGCCCCGAATACAAAGCTTTGCATCCTACCATATATGGAAACGGTGCAAAGCAGCAAGTGAGAAAAAAAAATTAAATTTACAAAAAATAATGTTGTAATTATGTAAATATATTATAATAAATTTAGTGAATAAAAAACAAATTAAAAAAAAAAACAATTTATGACAAACTAACAACATTGCAAGCCATTTTTTTTAAATCAAAACTTTATTGCTTATTTCATTTTGTTTCTTGTAAGTTCTTTGAATTGTTATTGTTATCGTATAATTGATATGTAAAATTTGTTCTGTTTTTGCAAATTTAATTGGACAAAATATGAATATTTGAATTAAGCGTTATCAGATTTGCAAATTGTTAAAAATTAAAAAAAAAAGTGTTTATAGTCATTTGAGTTAATTTTTTATTTGTTTATTGTATTGCATCATGACTGATGAAGTTAATATCGAAAAATTAATTTTGATGTTGTATGAAAGACGGGAGGTATAGGATAAAAAACCAAAACAACATTCTAACAAAAATTATGTTCAAAATTTTGAAATGACATAGACCTCTGTTAAAACATGCAGTATACATTTTACTAGCGCTTTTTTTAGCTTTCACGTGTTTGTGTTCATGCTTGTAAGCAATTATTATTATAAGCAATAATTGCGCACAACTGTCAGCATTTTACGTGTTTCACTCTTGTGAATTATTATATTGTAATTTTTTATAACTAATAATTGCTTATATTTAATTTTTATATTGAAATAAATACCTAATAATTATTATTTATTAAAATAAAATTTTGTATTGTTTACTGTTATATATCTAATTCTATCCATCAATCATAATTGTTATTATATTACATGGCTAAATAATTTAATATCAAATACATCTTATTCCGTCATCACATAATCCTTATATTAATCTAATTACTTCATTATGCCACGCAAAGAAATCGCTTTCTTTCTATTTAAGTATATTTATTAGGCGTATCACAGAAATAGCACGGCTCACTTTGACGTAGTTATTCATTTGAGGCGCAGGATGGAAACGTCCCTTTGCAGTACAAAATCAATTTCTTAATACCAAAGAAAAAGAGTGGATTAATAAAATTGGATCCGGTTCCTTAGGACCGACAACGAATCCATTACAACATGATAGATGATGGACGGGAAAAAGGAACGGAATCCAAGTATAATGTAAACGTAATTGTATGAGAATTGAGGTTGACATTTATTTGACTATCGACAAAGTTCATTTATATGTAATATTCAAATTACGTATGTTACGTATTCATTTATAGGAGTGCCGTATTTTCTATTTTATTAAAATATTGAAGTAAAATATGATCTATATCATATTTATATTCCGTCTATGTAATACTAAAGTGATATAATGTATGTTTTAATTTTAGATATGCATCGTTTTAGGTAAAAGAAAAATTATCATTAAATTATACACCACTTCAATAAATTTAGTCTAATTGCCTAAAAGCAATTCTAGTGTTTTAGTTGATTTTTGATATGAATAAAGGTTTAATTTGATAGAAATATAAATGTTGGAAAACCTATCACAGTAATACGTAATTTTAAATTTACTATAAATTTAAAACTAGTATGTATTAAGATATTAAACTTATACAGCTGAGAATAATAATGAATAATATTAATTAATAATAGGTTTAATGGGACTGCTAGTATTTATTAATTTTTTTAAAGATTACTTTTAAAGTTAATTTACTTTACTAAATTTAATTATTTTTATTATACACAAAAGCTAAAAAAAAGTTGATTAAAGATAACATATTTATTTATAAAAGTTAAAATTTGTTTCGTACTTCTTATTATATGTTCTAATAAAATTGTTGTATTAAATAACTACTAAAAAAGTGTTTATATTATTTTAAAATATCCTTAATTAAATTATATCTGAAATACATACGATTTTTTTTAAATCAGATATTGCTTTTTTATAACATCCTTTGATATATATATTTTAATTAAATAATATGTTCTGCATCTCGCTTACATAAAGAAATTACGTAATTTAATTAATTATTTTGTTTATGCTTCCATTACAATAAAGATAAAAATATATTCAAAGGGCAACAATGTTCAATTAATTAAATAAAATTAATTAATCTAATAAATGGTAAAATCATTTTATTGTTATAAATTGCTAAAAAAAGTTTATTTTACAATTAAATTATTATAAATTGGCCTGGAGGTTGTTTAACAACCAGTATTATTAATAATTAAAAATGCATACTAAAATTATTATACAGTACATTAATTCAATTACATATAAAAAGAATTATAACGGGAAACAAGTAGACTTATTTCAATAGCTTCAATCTGATTTTAATAATAATATAGAAACAAAATTTTGATTTTAAAATAATAACATATTATAACATGTATATTTCTTTCTTTTAATGTCGACACAAATTTAAATATGAAGATAAATTTAGCATTAGTTTAAATGTAAAGAATTACCTGCGCTAGAAAGAATTAAGTTTAAAGGTTCATTTTTTCTGTGAATTGTCCTTACATATTGTAAACTTTTTAGTAAATAAAATTGAAAACACTGTTTTTTCTTCAAACGTGAAGTGTGAAAAGGAAAATACTTACCAAATAAAAAACGTTGGACATTTATTGCTACAAATCTTTAAATGTTATAATATTTGTGTTGTTTATACGAGTACTATGCATACTGCAAATTTTTAATGCTAACAAAAATTTAAAATCATACATGATTACAATTTGTGACTAGTGAATTGACATTTTAAAAACATTAATATAAATAAAAATATGATTACATCAACAATTTTACAAAAAAATATATATAATTTAATCATTGTATTGTTATTATTAGCACTATAATTTGTTTTATGAAACATTGTGGAAAAAGTGCAGTATTGCTCTGATATATCTCATGTATTAGTTTTAAATTAAACTCAGTTTTCACAATAGTTAAATTTGTTTTCTTCAAACTTATGATTTTCCTATATGCAATAATCATTAAAAATGTTTATATAAATTTTATAATATTATACCTTAAATACTAAATGATAGTACAATATTATAATAGATTGCACTTTCAGACCATTTCGACCGCTACTTTGATTTGTAGTATTTTAACAAAAACTGCAACACTGACGTCATCGCTGTTTCTACATGTAATTTGATAATTGATTAATTTTTTTACCAGTACATTGAGAAAGGACTAAACTGTGATATGTTAGCGTTTTTTAGTCAAATTATAGTTGAAAATAAGAAAAAAAAAATAAAATGTAGAAATAATGCTATTTAACTGCTTAGATAAAAACTTTTTCTATTGAACTGTAATTGGAAATGAGACTTCAGTACTCTTTCTACATAACAAGAGTTTATGCAATAAGTTCTCTTCTACCCAAGAAGGTAAATATGCAACTTTTGTGTGCAAAATCGGAAAATGTCTACAAAAACATAATTAAAAACTTTAAAGCGGCTATGCACAAAAAAAAACACTTTGTATACTTTGTTTCTGCACAACAACTGCAAGGTACATAAAGTACAAACTGTTAATAAAATAGTCAATGAATACGGTTTTTTGATTTTGGATTCTGGATTAAAAGTTGGAAGGTAAACCGAAATCTACTACACGTAGGCCTTATCAAGCCTTTGGTACCTCACTTCACTCACTGGAACTCAACTACCCTATGTGGTTGATGTGTGCAAATACAACGCTTAGAAAAATCTTCTTTATACTGGTCATGTCAAGCTAGCAACTCTCCAACATGGACTCTTTATTGTATGAGAGGGTTGGGCATGTCATAGCACGTGCTTGAATGTCTTGTCATTTATTTTACATTTTCTACACGTTGGGTTGTTTTTAAAACCAACTGTGTGCATGTGTTTTTTGGCAGTGTTTTGTCAATATTCTTGTCATTATTTGCAAGTTTATTTTGAACAGTCGCAAGTAGTAATTGGCTGTCTAGAACAGTTATTGCTTTTTTGCCTGAAGTGTCATCTCATTGTTTTCTTAGTGCGTCGTAATGTTCTAATTTTTGTAGGTTTTAAGTTGTAAAGTGGTCCAGGATTTAGATCCACACAAAAGTTCTTTACTTTGTTGGAATATCTTTTCACTCAGAACAGCTTGATGTTATTTTCACAAATTGCTAAATTGCACGGTGACATTTAAAAATTAGTTTTGATGTGTGTAGGCTTGTTTATAGCAATTAGAACCGCTTTACTGTTCGTTAAATTTTAAATATTTTTGACAAATATTGTTTGGTTCACTATTTGCATAGGTCATCCCAACTACTTCTGTTTAGAAAATAGTTGTATGCATTCTTAGTAGTAAAGATATTTTAAGGTTCAGGTTTCGCAAAAAAAAAATCTGTTTAATAACTTTTATTGGTGTTTGAGCCATTTGTGTAAATTTTAATCAAATTATTAACCACTTTTTGTGTTTTTTTTGTTTGTGTGTTTGCACTTTGTAAAATCTTTGAAACACAAATAAGGGTGATATGCTATCTGTTTGCGTTCCTAACAAAGGTGTTTTTTAACAACCTTTTCCAAGAAGATACAGTGTTTGAAAACCATCCTTGCCAAAGTCTAACTGCATTTAGACGCAAAGTTGCCATTGTCGCCATTTTTTTTTGACGTAAATGTAGAGGGGCGGCAGACACATCAATGCCTCCATAGCTGCAGTTGGTGTAATCCGTATGCCACCTGTTATACTTAGGTATGACATTTGTTGCAACTGATTTAGTTTGTCTGCAAGCGTTATTTGTTTATCTTTTGGCCATCATATTAGTACTCCATATGTGAGCATAGATTTTATTACGGCTGTGTACAGCTATAACACTTTCTTTAAAAACAGTTTTTATATCATTAGTGTGTGTGTAATACGTTGTGCTTTGATACTATCCGCATTAAATTTAAAAATAAATAAGTTAAATTAACCATATTTTGCGGTAATACTGATGCACATGCATTACATCTAATGTGAAAATCTCAAACTTAAATGACATTTGCAAAGCCCGATAAAACGATATTGTAAGTACATACACATTGCTTCAATCGTTAACCTTGCAAATACTTGTATTTTTATGTAATCGCGTTCGATGAACTCTATGATTTGCAAGAAAATTTAATGTTGTATTTTATTTATTTATTACATTGTTTTGTGCACATTTAAAATAAATAAAGTAATGCATAATAGTTGTTATTAAAATAAAAACTGCAACTTAATTAATATTAATTTAAAAACACCCACTCCTTATGCGTTGTCTATTTTTTGTTTATTTAATTAAAGTCGCTTTAACAGACAATTTTTGTCTAATTTATAAATAAAAACTAAAAAAATTATGCCTATTACATTAAAAGATATTAAAGAACTGATTAAGGAACATACAGTAGAAATTAAAACTGAAATAAATAAACTTAATAATGAAATCCTACCGCAAATTACTGTACGAACAAAGGAAAATAAACAGCTTCAATGAAAAATAGAACAGTTGCAGCATAAAAAAAATATTGTTATCTACGGTATTCCCTCAAAGACTGACATTATTAAAAAAAGTCGGCAGCAAAATTTGTTGCTTCCATACTATTGTAAAATTAAAAAAGAAGGAAAACAAGCTAAACTTTTTACAACACGCGTTCTCATAGATAACCACAAATATAATCTACAAGAACTTTATTATTATAACAAGATCTTGCAAAATCTTACAAATATGGCAATTTGTTCAGAAAAAAAAGCGTTTATGCAATTTAAAATAGCAAGTTGTAATGGGGACAAAAAACAACTATGGTCTGAATTAAGAAAAAAACATTATTTTAAAAGTAACATATCTATTTTGGAACACCTTAAAAATTTAAATTTAATTAATAATTATTTAGTCTCCAAAGTAGAACAATTACCTGTGGATAATAATATTGTCAATTATTATAATAGTAAGAATAAAAAACAAAGTAGATATGTGTCAGTCGTGTATTTTGCTTAAAGTGCTAAGCGTTGCCAGTGATATATCTATCACAGCTTAGTTGCGGGACGTAACAAACTTTGGTTCAACGCTTTGGTTTAATATTTCTAGGTTAATATTGAAATTTGTGATTTTACTTACCCAGACAATATGATAGGAGTTGGCGTCACATCCAACTATGAGGTCAACATTTTTTTGCTTACAATAGTGCACCAAATTTTTAAGTGTATTGTTAAAGGTTGTATGTCGTGCGCGAGGTATGGCTACGCACAATGGTGTCTGACTTCTGCTTGTCTGCCAAGCTGATACTAACGGTTGTGAAATTACTGTCGGAAAGCTATGGCATAAGAAAAGCTGTTGTGTTCTTAGATATGTAAATACACGTCTTTAGCTTACTGTTAGTTAAATAAAAACACATTTCCACTTAGTTTGCTTAACCCGCAGACCTTGGTTTGTAAATGGTTTTTGGGTTAGGGCTGTTGATTGCCAAGGTTACTAGAGTAATATAGCCCCGATGATGGGTTGTATACAAACGATCAACGCACTCCAAACCAAAAATGATTAGCCGACCGGCTGCATACTCTTTCATTTTACTCTGTCGGCCATTTGACTGCAGCCAATTGATCGAGGTGGGTTAGTTTTGACCTCTGTTTAAGGAGAAACTTAGGATTCAGGCCAAAGCGGAGTGTTGCCAAGCCTAAAAGACGCATCTATAGGGTGACTTACCTACCAAAACTACTTCATCCTACTTTACAGGTTTTTATGCACGGTACAAACACGTGGGTAGTCATCATACCACAAAGCCTCAGCGTAACTACTACGTGCGAGGTGATCGTAATTAGTCTTAAACTTTGCCCTTGGTTTCTTAACAGCTTGTTATCTGATACAAAAAGATTTCCATCCCTAACGGACTCACTGATCACGTCAAAGAGAAAACACACAAGCACGGCAAGGTTATGATCTTTAAAAGAGAAAGAGCGTTTGATTACCTATTGCCTTTCTTCTATAGAGACGGTTCTTTTTGTATTTAATTGTTTTCATTTTTTTATCTAGTTTTTTAATCTACGTTTTTACCTTCACCTTGTCGTCTTTATCAGTTAGCGCCTACACTTCTAAAAAGGTCTGTCTTGCACCTTCCAAAACTACTAATTCTACAAGACAGATAGATTATACCAACTGTTTCCACGTATACTTTTTTTATTATTTTCTTCAAACTTACTATTAAAAGTAACAAACTCAACTTTAATTTTCATTTTTGTCATTTTTTTAAATGTGTATACATATCTTTTTTTAAACTTGGCTTGTTTTTTAGTCTTTTTTAAGCAATTAATAGCTTACTTTTATTTAAAATATTGTTGTTGGTATAGTGCTCGTTGAATTGTTTTTTTCATTTTGATGTCTTTGTCAGAGTTGGACAATGAAATCATTTTAATGCGTTTTATAAACCAGAGACTGCAATTACAATAAGAAATCTGGATTTTTTTTATATTATTTATAATTTTATTATAATTGTTATGCGTTGAATTTGTCAATATTAAATAGTATGAATTTATTTGATTTTTATTTATTTGCTTTTTACAGCTATTTTACATCGCCACAGTAAGTCTACAACTTGTTTAAAGTGGTTTGATGGGACCAACAGCTTAAAACGTGACTTCCGAACCACGCTGGTGGATAAAGAGCAAGTTATCATTTCCGTCATATTTCGGGGATCGAACCCCGGACTGCTCGCATGATATGCAAGTGCTCTACCTTTGAGCTATCAATAATGTCGATTTTGTTATAATAATTGCTTATGCAGTCTAATTTATACGTTTCATTAAATATACAAGCTAAAAAATTTATAATTTCATTAAAGTAAATCAATACTCATTCAATAGGATTTGACTGAAAATTCCTCTACCCTATCGTTTCCTTTGTTGTGCATTTTAGCATAATTTTCAGAGATGTTGATCAAACCCTAATTCTACCGACGATGGTTAATAAAATTTATTACAATAATTGGATGTCCGTCTAATTCATTTATACTACAATGAGAATTTTGTTTGAAAATTGAGTAGATATCTTAATTTAAAAAATTAACATAAGTTTTTATTTTAAAAGAATTTTTAATTACAATAATAAAATAATAAATGTGTCTAATAAGTTTCAACATACTCTTATTATGTACATATTTGATAGTATAAGAATCTTATAAAGCCTTATTTTTTGTAAGAAAAATCCATAGTATTAATTTACTTCTACGAATAAAGCACCATTATATTGATTGGATTTCTTACTATTTCCGGAAAAGGTCGACAACCAGTAAGGATATATTTATTTCACATCAACTCATTGTACTATTTTTAAATTTATAAAAATAGTTATACAATTTCAGTTTTTAATCAAAACTTGATTATAGTTCAAATTATAATATATGTGATACTATAAATTCTTTTAAAATAAATAGGTTGTAGCATTAAAAAAACACATTAAGTTATAATAATATTATAATAATGAGATTTTTATAGTTTCCAAAGAGTGGAACACCATTGTTTAGAGATTTTAATCCTAAAATTTCTAAACAATGGTGTTGCTTGATTTAAGAAAATTTTTGGAAAATCAATATAGAATTACCTATTCTATTTTTTTTTACAAAAACTTTAAGGAATTAGTTAATATGTCATAACAAAAAATATAAATTTTAACTACACACTTTACGCTAAAACTATCACATTGAAGACAAAATTTACGCAGTTTATGGATACCGACTTTAAATAGTTTACAATTTTAATTAAAATTGTCAGTAAATTTTGTTAGAACTAGATAAATAGATTTGGTAGTAATAGGATTTAACACCTAAAATAATAAGTGAATGATCGGATTTTTTCAAAGCTGTTTTAACAGTACTGGTTGTAATTTTTAAAATAATTAGAAGATACAACAGATCTAATAACCATAGTTTACAACAAAAACAAAAATTATAGCTTGTTGGCCAGAAAATGCTGTAGAAAATTGATAAGTTATTATTCATTAAAATTTCGTAAAAATATTTTTTGCATTTTTAAGATTACTTTGAAAAAACTTATCAAAACTTTTAAAAAGCCATCTAACAAAGCTTTCTAATATTCCGAAAAAAGAAAATGAATCTGAATCAAAAACAAAACGAAGAATTGGGTTAGATTCAGTTTTCTTAAATTTCATATTTTTTTATTTTAAATTTAAATCTAATTATATGGTTTTCTTAGGCACTGTACGTGCAAATATTTGCGATAGAGATGGTTTGTGGTTTT
This sequence comes from Tachinus rufipes, assembly GCA_963932245.1. Lineage (NCBI taxonomy): Eukaryota > Metazoa > Arthropoda > Insecta > Coleoptera > Staphylinidae > Tachinus > Tachinus rufipes. The sequence goes on from OZ010744.1 coordinate 76,587,346, forward strand.
TACTAATTGATTTATTAAAAAAAAATCACTGTTTGTTGTGTGCTGGTAATAAATTTGATTTTAGTTTAAACTTTGATGTGGTATTGATACCAACGATCATTTTTGAATTACTAACTGTTCTGATTACTGATGACATTTAGGTTCAATTTTTTATTTTAGCTTTAGCAAATCTTCATTTTAATGATGTTTTTTCATCAATATTTTATTAGGTGTAGATGCTGCAGCAAAGATATCACACCTGTTTATTTTGTTCATTTCTAACTTAAACTAAGTGCAGTATTAACCAATTTAGGTTGGATATTTACTTAAGTAGGGTTTACATCACTACCAAACACGGCCTTAGTTAACAACTTGGGTTTTTGACTTAAAAAAGACCAAACAAATTAACAATTTTTGGATGTAAAGGATTACGTTCATCAGAACTCATGTTGTTTCAACAAGGTCTTTAAAATCAAACTATATTCAAACTTGTGTATGCGAGCTTTTTGACACAGTAAATTTTTTGATAATAGTTTATTTTGTGTCTAGATAGCAATCTTTGTTTGAAATTTTTACGAACTGATACAACCTCCAGAAATTCTCAATCAGTATAAATAAAACTTTTTTTGCAGTCTTTAAATGCAAAAGAAATTTACATCTGTTAATAGAAAAAATTTCAATTTTTGATCAAATCTGAGATGTTGTCACGTAAAGAATTTTTGTATATTTATTTCTTTTTTCAAACTGTTTTAAGAACAAATACAAATACCGTTTAAAAATAACATTGTCAAAATTTGGGTTTTAATTGGGAACATGCCTTCAAGCGTTTTTTTAAATTGAAAAAAGTGTCACAAACAAGGTACTGTTTTTAAAAATTTGTATGCAGAAAATACTAAAGATTATATTGGTTAGACTTTTAAAACTAGTAAAACATCTAGTCTCATACATATTTACTCATCATAGAGTAAAGGAAGAAAAGGTTTTTGAACTAACTGCAAAAGTAGTTTTAAATCACGCTAAAAAAAAACTCTATTGGCATTTTTTTAAATTATACTTTTTTATGTGAAAAAAAATTATAATCTGATATTGGTCAAACCCTTACTCGTTTTTGTTTGCATCAAATAGTTACTTGTATATAAGGATAATAAAAGAAATTATTTTTTTAGCAATAGAGGATTTGAAAAATAGAATTTTAGTTGACGACGTTTTGAGGCTGATTAAATTTCTGCAGTCAGGATGATTCAAATTGGCTAAGTAGACAAATTATTATTGCAAAAATTGTAGTCATTAAAAGTTAGTTTGAATGAGAAGTTGCTTTTAGATATTTAAATATATCTCAAATTATGGCTAAGATATTTGATTTGAAGAAGATTTTGATAAGATTATTGATTTAGTGAATTTAAGTATTTTAAGCTGTTCCGATGCAAATAGTCGTAGTATGGCAAATGTTTATCAAATCAATTAATTTTATTTTGGTGAATTTACTTGTTACTAAATTCAAGGTGGCTCTACTAAAAACTTGGTTCAATCTTGTTGTTGTTTAAACTTTTGTTTTTAATTTATTTTGCGATTAATGATTTTAATTATTTAATTATTAGTCCCTTCAAATTAGACATTTTTCAAAGAAATTTTACCCACAGCTTAGCGACTTGCATACTTGCTATATACTACCTACGTTCCCAGACCAAATCCGACGTTCTCAGGCCCGGCTTTGGGTCTGACAACGTTTTCATGTGTTTTTTGTTATTTTTTGGCACAATATAGCAGTAGACAAAACAACACCAAAATTATTTTGGGACTGAAAACGTATATCAAATATGTCAACACATACAAATTTAGTTCACTGAATATGGCAGACGAGGGCGCGCTCGTCGTATTTGTATACTCACTACATGACGTTATCAGACCAGCCATGCAATACCGACGTTTTCAAACCAAACATTGGCAACGTTGTAATAAGCTATAATATACTTATACATCTTAAAAACTAAAACAACTGACTTGGCTTTGTGCCCGGCCAGAGTTATAGGCACGCAACGAAACTTAAAAAACAGCACACATCGCAATAAAACCTGCGGGCTGGCGCGGATAGAACAGAAACAGAACATGTGAGCGGGCACTGCAACTCGAGTACCCGGGTCCGTAAACTTTTTTTTAATTTGCAAACCGTGCATCAAATTACTTGATATAATTGTTGCTAATATGCTTTTTTTAAATATCTCTAATAAAACAAATGCGCTGCATTAGTGTTCAAATATTCGATCAAACACGTTTTTGAATTTTTTATTATAGGTCATAGCCGTTTTTAATTTTCTATTTATGCAATAACTATTTCTTTAGATAGAAAATTAGATAAAATCAATTACTGTGTTTTATTTTATTTTTTATTATAAATTATCACGTAGTAACGGTCAACTCTATTCCTTTAGATGTCTATTACTTAAAACTTATAATTTTAAAATAAGAGTTTGTTTTTTAGCTTTATTTATACGTTTATTAAAAACTGTTTTTAATAGTTACTATACAGAGTTGTTTAAATGTATGTAAACACCCAATTTCTGACTGCATTTTTAATTTATTTAAAAATTGACTTTTATAAAAGTTTTTGTATATTTTATAATCTATATAGTGACGTATTTTGATTTTCAATGCATGTATTGTTTTGCGTGATATTACGTCATCATCATTTTTTTTAATGGAACACCAAGTGTTTTTTTATTTATAGAAAAAACAAAATTTCAACATTTACAATGATATAAGGTATCATGGGTCTACGACTTATGGTTTTAGAAATATTTATTAATAAAATAACACAAATGTAGTTCGTTTTAAATGATAGTAATAATAATAATAATATTTAATTGTAGTTGACTTTTTGCCTCAAATATTCACTTATTTTGACGTTTTTTTTAAATTGTATTGAGAATAATAGAAGAACAATAATTGTTTTTACTTGTTGCTATGGTAATTGGAACATAATCTACTACATTTTCTTTTATTGTTTTAATGAAGATTTCAAAAACCGTAAGTTGTAGACCCAGAAAACCTTATATCATTGTCATTGTTGAAAAATTCTTTTTCTAAAAATTAAAGAAACTACAGGATATTCCATTAAAAAGAAACTTATGATGACGTTATATTTTGTGAAACAGAGCTTGTATTAAAAATCAAAATACATCATTATGTAGACTAAAATTTTTACAAAAACTGTTATTAAAATCATTTTTTAGATAAACCAAAAATACAGCCAATAATCGGATGTTTCCATACATTTACCCAACCCTGTATATTTTATTAATAATATACTTAGCATTGTACCGCCCGAGCTGGGATTTGAGCCAGGCCCAGATTTTAAGCTTAGCATTGGGCTGAATTTTGGGCTGGATCGGGTTTTAACAAAATATTTGATTAATAATATACTTAGCTTCAGGCCGTGTCGTGTTGGGCGTTGAGCTGAGTTTTAGACCAGGCCGGGTTTTGACAAAATTAAAAACGCCGACTTCTAATTTTATCTCTCATAAAATTACAAAACACTTATGCTTTTTATATTATATGCAATATACATACTTTAAATTTATTATTTCTTTATTCCAACTTTTTTGTATCGTGCATAATGTTACTTAGGACCGCTTTTATCATCGTCGGTTAAGCAAGGAATAACGCTATCTAAGGAATATATAAAAATGCGTTTTTACAATCCTTTATAACGTATCTCTAGTATAGTAACTAAGTAACGCGCACAACATATTAGCGTATAAACAACGTATATGTCAATTTATAAGTCAGGTTTAGAAACGGCCATCTTCAAGATAAACTATTTTTTAGAAAATGCACAGAAAAAAATTGATTGTCGAGCATTATTTCTTTGATTGACCTAATCATTGGGATCTTCAGGTGGTTTGTCTTTATTTCTAGTTCTAATTTGGGATTCATTGAATGGTTCCGATCACTTTAGAAGTCCTAGCAATTTCATAAAATTTTAATTGTAGGTTTTGAGGAGAATAAATCAGGGATATCTTATCCCGTGCTTAGAGCAGTAGTTATACTTAGTATAGTAACCAAGTAACGCGCACAATAAATTTGCGTATAAATGATTTATACGTCAGCTTATAAGTCATCATTGACGTTTCAATAGGTTATCTAGACTGTAACAAGGGCATAACTAATGCTATACCAGGTATATACTGTAGATAAATTTATTCTGAATATAAGTTATCTGACAATTGTAAAAGCGGCCCTTACTCAATTTAATCGTTAATAATATGCTAAATTTCTTTAATAGAACACATGCGCTGCATTGGTGCCTAAATATCCGATCAAACAAGGGTCATCTGTGATTGTATAGAAAATATTGTTCCTATTTCAATAGTTCTAGTTTTTTAATTTTTTTTATTATTTTAAAATTACTAAAAAAAAAAAATTGTTTATTTTTTTAGTTTAATCTATATGCTTATTAAAAACAGTTATTAGAAACTGTTATTATATATTTTATTAATAATATACTCAATAACTTAGTAATTTAAAAAAAAAACATGTAGTTTAAGTTTGAAAGTTGCATTTGACAAACTGCAACATGTTTTACAGTACAGTGTCAGCATTAGGCAGCAGATAACTAATAAAAAGCACCAAAACAAACAAGTTAAAAAGTTTAAAACGTTTTTAAAGTATTACAAAAAAGATTAGACAATAAATGATTAAATATTAAGTAACGGCAATTTATAAAATCTGTCTGTTTATTGTTTATTAAATTTATTAATTTTTGTTTTTCATTTATTACATTTATATAAAATGTTTAATTTTATCAATATTTTACTGAATTAAATGACATAACATATATTATGTAAATGTTTTAATATTTTGATTAATTTTTTTGGTTTGTTTGACAAGCAGTAATTAAAAATTAAAGTATGCTAGTAAAAAAGAAAAAACTAACAAGAGAATAAATAAACACAAAACTGAAATAAATTAGCATATACATTTCAAAATGTCTTAAATTTTTTTATAGGTTGTTCAAGCTTTTATTAGGTTCACGGCACGTATTTAGTACATACAATTGACACATATAAAATAGACATACACAAAGAATATGTGCTACATACGTATCTAGGCCACAAAACATGGCAACACTGAGGGGTCTAAAAGCGTCGGTTCTACTGTCTGGGACTAACAGAGATTGACAGACATCAACTTTTTGTTTCTTAATAATTGTTTACCCCTCTTTCATTGCTCTTAGAGTTCTTAATTAATAAGTCAAAATTACTTAATATACAACAACAACTTACAACAAAGATTTCTAGTGGGTCTGTGGTTGCCTGTTAAACATAGCGGGTCTAAAAACGACGGAAAATTATATATATATATATATATATATATAATTTTTGCGTTTTTTAATGGATTTTTACATTTTTAGCAAAATTTTCAATCAATATACGTCATTTGCATTTTCTTAGAAGGCGCTGAAAATACACTTGAGTTCTGAATTAGATTAATTGCAAAAGAAGAAAATATTAAAATGTTATTGTGAATTAATTTCATTTATTAATAGGCAAGGTTTTGTTATGATGGGGGAATTGGATCAAATGCTTTAATTTACTAGAGGAAAGTCAACATTTTTTCCTAACACCAAATGAAAGTTGATTAGCTACTTTTTTAGTAAACCATATGCACTTTTTGGTTTGGGTTTTTTGGTTATAAAAATCTGAAATTGGTTTTACCGTTACTATTTTGGACTAGAAACTTAGTTAGACAAAATTTGTTGTAGTTTGGTTTGCTACTGTTTTAAGTTAAAATCCATTTAATCTATTATGGCAAACTTGTATTGAGCATTTTTAAACTATTAGTCATGTATTAGTAGGTCTATTCACAGGTCTATTTCTAATTAAACTTTTTTGTTTAAAAACTAAAACATTGATTAAATGTTATTTGGCTTTATTTGTTTGAATAATAACTGAAATTGTTCATTTAGAGCATGTTTCTAGTCTTACTACAGACAGTTGTTTAGTAACATTAGATTGTTTTTTAAATAGAGTTTTGCGCTGATCAGGAAACAAATTTTTGTGGTACTGGCAAGAAATTAAGAAAAATGTTTTAAGTCATGTCTTATAGAAATGAATGATTGTTGTAATGTTTAGCGGAAGATTTTTTCAAATATCATTTTTGTCGAGTAATAGAAAAATTAATTCTGACTTTTAAAGAATTTTATTTATATAATATGTAAATATTGAATACTGAAATTTTATTGTAAAATTATTATTTATTAATCATATGTATAACATACACTAAATTAAATTGATTATATTTTTTTTTTCTTGAGAATAAATATCGGTAAATATTTTTGATTTGTCAATAAATAGTTTTAAAAATTGAATTGTTGTTTTTCTTACAAAATCTTAAAATGTTAAACTTGTTAATAATTTATGCATTTTATAGCAATATCGATCTTTTTAATATCAAAGGTAATAATAGTTTATGACAGTTCTTGCTATAACATGCAGTAAACATACATATAAATAATTAGCACAAATTATATAGTCTTTTTATAATTAAATTTGTTGTGTCTTATATTAACTCAAATTTTATTAGAATTATTAACTTGAAAAAATAGTAAATGTGATTAAAATTTTATTAATTAATTAATTTAATAATATAACTAAACATTTTTTAGTAACTGTCAACAATACTGATATGTTATTTGTTGTTAATTGAATTATATAGCTTTTAATGCATTAATTACAATAAATACGGAGGTGTTTAATTTAATTAAAATGGGTCAGTATATATAGGTAACTATTGAGCATTATGTAACTTGTGTAGGTCCCAAGTGACATAAATTAATGATGCTAAAGTTTTGACCTACTCTAGTAAACAGTATACTCAGAAGACTAAGATAAACTTATGTAATTAAATTAATGTATCTTAATTTTATCATTAATTGCAACGTATTTGTAACATTTAAAATTCAAGTAAAAACAGAAATAAAATTTAAAAGATATAATGTAAAGACCATTAAAACAAGTTGTAAAAATTAAATAAAAAATATTTTAATTTTAAAGCTTTGAAGTTGTTACCATAAACATTAAAAATGTTTAATAAGAATAATAATAATAATTTGTTAGTGTCAACTACTATCAGTATTACACAAGCTAGGTCACTTGGTTTTAATTAACAAATAAAACATATATATGTTCTGATATACACGAAATTGTATAATAGTAATTATAATTTATGCAAAAAAATTTATTCTATTTTTAATTTTCAAATTTCCGTTTTAATTCTTTCATGTCATTACCATCAGCTTAATATCCCAAAATAATTAGTTTATTTGTTCATTCTCAGAATGCTATTAACCATAGCCATTAAATAAAGTCATTAAGTCAGTTAGTATAAATAGTCAATACACCCTTTAAAATATTCAATTTGAATTGTGGTGGTGAACAATGTTGACGAAGTAAGTTAAAAATCAATTAGTTTAAATAAATAAAGCCATACTGATGAGAGGTAAACCTCGAAACGCGTCTATGGATGTTTTTTAGTTTAGAATATTTTTTCATAAATTTAATTTTTTAATGAAATAAAACATACAAATAAATATTTAAACAAAAAAAAACATGTAAAAGTACTGCCAACAAAATCATCAATGAAATAAAATGCTGTTTTATTAATATAATTGATGGTTGTGACCTCTATTACGTGATAATTCATGTTAATAAAATAATAAAACAATTTATTTTGTTTTTTATCACAAATTTATTCTTACAAATACATTACTAGTTTTGGCTTTACTAAAGCTTTCTACAAATAATATAACTTATTTCATCTGTAGAAGGCTTTTGTAAAGCCAAAACTAGTAATGTATTTGTAAAAATAAATTTGTGATAAAAAATCATAGTAAATTGTTTTTTTTTATTTCCTATATTATTAGATAGTGTTTCATGTATTTAAAAAAAGTTTTTTCAGTAAAATTTGTAATATGGTTTGGAATTAAGTTGTAAAATTTAATGCAGTGGTAATTAGAGCCTATTTGTGGTTTTGACAATCTTAGCTGGTTTGGGTAAGTATTTACTTTATTCTTAGTGTTATGTAAATGATTGTATTTATATACTTGTAAAAACAAAGAAATGTCAATAATTTTAATATACAAAATTTTTTTAAAACATTATTTCTATTACCAAGGTACTTCTACAAACCGTATGTACGATGTGATTAGCAGAAAACAATGAAGACTGTTTTTAAGTCAAAGATAAAGACAGTACCGCTCAACTTTATTAACAAAAAAACATTGCTGCTCAACTTTTTTGCTAATACATCTCCTTACATTGATCGCTTCTGATCTGAATTGATATACAAACCTAGAAACTTTGCATTGTTATCAGGTTCTTAATTTTGTTTTAATTAAAATGTGAAAATAATAGATTTCTGAGGATTTAGAGTTAAAAGATTACTGTAAAATCATTTCTCTGCAATAACAGTATTATGTCCTTTCTTAGCTATATTGATATATTTATGCTGAAATAAGATGGTAGTATCATCTTTAAAAAGTTGAGGAAGATTATTATTATAGATAAAGAATAGTATTGGGCCTAGTACCTTGTGGTACATCTGTAGCTACACGTCTAAATTCTGAATGTGGTTTGTTATGCTAAACACGTTGTTTTTATTATCCAAATAAGATGACAACAAACGACAGTTTTCTGGTTTTATTTTATAGGTTTTATAGAACTTACGTAGTAAACACTCGAAATCAACACAATCAAATGAGTTGGTCAAGTCAATAAAAGAAGATACTAAATATGCACCATTTTTAAATCATTTGATTGTGTTGCTCACAAAATTTAGTTTAGCTTGAGTTGACATCTTTTATCTAAACTCAAATTGGTTATCAGAAAATATTTTGTTTTGTTTTGATTAAAAAAAAATTAATTGATTTTTGAACATAATTTTAAAAACTTTAACATTAATTTTTAGCCAGCTGATAGGTTTGAAAAGTCATTAATGTCATTCTTTTTGTAAATATCAGCTAGTTTTAAAGAGTCGGAAAATAATTGACTATTAATACATTTACTAAATAGTTTAGTAAGTAACTGTTAAAAATGTGAAACTTGTTTTGTTATAGCAACAGTGATACCATAGCAATCAAAATACTTAATTTTTTTTTAGTAATTTGATAATATCTCTCGTTTTAATAAAGGTTGATTCACAAAAATTAAAATAGAACATTTTTTATTGCTAAGTTATATTTTGTTCTGTATGTTTTTTAAATTAGTTTTAATTTTAAATCATTTGATTTAATAAATGCTTTTGTTTATAAGTTTTAAATTTTTACGCATCAATTTGAGCAATCTTTGTAGTTCCGCATGTGAAAAAGCATTTAGGTTGTTGTTAAATAATATTTCCAAAAATATATTCTTATTGCAATTTAGTTTCCAATTAGTATTTTTAATCTAAGAAAAAATTTTTTTTTCTTGCGTTGATTTATAGGTTGGCATAATAGTGACATAGCTTTATTATTATTATTAATAATATATTTTATTTAATTCAAATTCAATATGGTTGGAGAAACCAGTATCAATAAATATTATTAATACTAATATTTAACATGTTGGACAATTAAAGTTACTTATTAAGCCATACCCACTTAGAAAATTAACAAATCATTTAAAAACATATTAAAATCTTTTGATGAAGATCAATAACCTGATGCAATCACACATTTTATATTTATTAACTCTATAGCAAAAATTTTGAATTCTGTTTTTTTTGATAAGTTATTAATTTTCATAGAAATACAGTTGATATTTGCTTTAGCAAGAATCATAACATCACCACGCTTAAAAATAACTTGTAAAAATTGCAAAATTTCTGCTAAATTATTCAATTTTAATTGAAAAGTATTATTACTGGAAAGCTAATGTTTGCATATGCAAAAAAAATTGTATTTATTTATGCGCTTAAATAAAAATAATTCCATTTTAAGAATTTTATTTTGTTACTATTGTATGTTCAAATGCAGAATGCATACTATTTGTTTGGTATTATCATGTGCCCGTAAAAAAAAAACAATCTAAAGACACTGCTTTAAACCACAAACCTGGATCTTTTATGTCCTTGAGTTGCTTAAACAAAATCTCTCTGGATGAAGAATAATCAGATTGATGTTTTGACGCCAGTTTCTGACATTGAACCGGTTTAAAATTGTTTTTATTTAAATGTGTTTTAATTATTTTCTCGGTTGTAGTACGGACCAGTCTATAAACATGAATATGTGATTTTTATCTACTCTATGCAAAAGAGTATTGGTATTCTCTAAGATGCCTTGCCTTTTTTACAATATTTAGAAGACTATATGGCTTAGAATTTATATAATATTTTGGAAAAATTTGACTACAATTTTAGAAAACTTTAACGTTTCACTGCAAAAATATTAGTTTTCCTATTTTGAAATTTTTGTGGATTGGGCCACTATTGCTTTCATAGCCTTAAATATTCTTAAAACCTGTAACCCTATCTATTTTATTTTATAGTATAAAATAAAACAAGGAATTAGAGTATGTTAACAAAATTTATATCTATAATGTGAAACAATTGTGTATGAAAATATTTTTTTCATTTAATATTTTAATTACCATCAACATCACGGCATTAATTAGTATTGATTGATTGTATTTTTGAACAAAAAAAACCTTATACAATTTGTAAAGTTTATAGAAAGTTAAGAATTAAAAAAAAAACAAGAATATTCTGTATTATACAAATAAGTAGTTGAAAATAGCAGTAGAGCTTTTTGGATAGTTTTGCCCAAAATTTTGTGAACGGTGGCGTAACTGAGATTTTTACGGCTCACCAGAAAGTATTGAGAAAAGCTTTTTCACGGTTTTGGAAAAAAAACCTACACAATTTTGTTAATTTTTTTAGTGGGTCATAAACTATTGAAATCTGCAAAACTCTATTCATAAAAAGTAAAAAATAATCAAAAATTGCAAAATGCGGTCATGAATCATAATTTGACATAAGCTGTTAAAAAGTTAAAAATATTATTAATGAAACATAACAATTTAATCTGTTAAAAAATTAAAAAAATTAAAACAAAGCAAAATTATAAAATGCAAATCTAGTCATGAAATATCAATGTATTGTAAAAATGTACCAAATTTGACTAACTGTAAAATTCTATTTATAAAATGTCAAAATTCAGCTTAAAATACCAAAATCTGGTCATAAACTGTTATAAAAGTATATTAAATCTCAAAAACAGCAAAATTTTGCTATGAATAATCAAAATATTGTTAAAAAACAGCAAAATCTTGTCATAATCTGTCAAAAGGTACTAACATTTATTTATAAAATGTCAAAAACAGATATATCTGGTTATAAAATATGAAAATGTTGTTAAAAAACCCAAATCTAGAAGATAGGTAACCGAGGTAACAACAACTCAATACAGACATTAACTAAACCAGACTGAAGACTAGTTAATATCTCAGAATGAAAGTTGAAAAAATTTAAATTTTGTTTATAAAAATTGAAAAATAGCAAAATCTGGCCATAAAACATTGAAATGTAAAAAAATCACAAAATTTTAAAAATAGCAAAATCAGGCTATAAATATTGTTAAAAGCAGCAAAATCTGTCAAAAAGTGCAAAATTCAAATTATAGAATGTTAAAAATAGTAAAATTCTGCTATAAAGTATAAAAATGTTGTAAAAAAGTAAACCCTGCTTATAAAATATTAAATTATTTAAAAAAAATGTGCCAAAAACTATTGAAAACTGCAAAACTATCAAAATAGTCTTTGGTACTGTTTATATTCCACCTGGTTCAGATTACTCTACTTACCAACGTCACTGTAAAAGTGTAAAATTAATTAGTAAATGCAACAACGTTTCTATTATTAGTGTTAGAACGGAATCCACTTGTGCTAAAGGTATTTTAGTTGCTAGCAAGTTTAATTAATTCGCATCAATAACTACATAATAAACATAAATTTAGTTTTGCTAGATTTATTGTTTGCGCCTTTGACATTTTTTTTAAACTTGAGCTTTACAGAATCTCTGTTTCCATTTGTACCATGCTATTTTTAACATCCTGCTTTAGGTCTAGTTTTAAAACTTCTTTACAGTATGATTTAAAAATGCTTATTACGTTTCCTTAAATGATGCTTTCCTTAATAAAAGGTGGGATAATATGTTTGTCGATTGCAATATTGATGAAGAATGCTACCGTTTTTTTTTTTAGTTTTTGACACAGTTGACCATTATCTGCTCAAAATAAATACGTGTTATAAAAAAAACCTTATAAATTTCTTATATGGTTCACAAGAGAGCTAAAAGATTTTTTGTTTACTAAAAAAAGTTACAAAAAGCATATGTGCTGTCTAGATCAGCAGCTGACTGCCACAAGTTTAGTGCAATACGTGATAAATGTAAGCAATTGGCCAATACGTGTTATTTTAATCACATTAAAAAAAGTGGAAGTTTCAATTAAATCTAATTCTTAAGCTTTTTAGGGGCATGTCAAATCTATACGTAGCAGTAATCATCTACTTTCACAAATGGTAATTCTCAAATAGACACTACTAATGGCATTGTAAATCTGATTTTTTAGGTCAGTTTACAGTCCGCTGACGGCATCTATGAGTTCACACTGCACATATTCTCTACCATCTATTCTTATCTACATACATGGATCGTATCTTGTTTTAAAGATATTTAATGTTGTCAACAAACTATTAGTATTAAAACCCAACAACTGTCCAGGGCCTAATAGATTAACTCAACAAACGGCGTTTGCTTTTTGTTGGCCTTTATGGCTTTTATTCAACTTATCTCTGGTCATGAGTAATTTTCCTATTTGCTGAAAACAAGCTTATATCACTCCGATTTATAAGTCCGGTGCTAAAAATGATGTAACAAACTATAGACGTATATCTATCAAAAGTTTTTTAAAGTTAGTTATCTGTCTATTGACTGCCATTTTGCAATCTAAAATTGCTCTCAATCAACACGGTTTTCAAACTGGCAAATTAACATCTTCCAACCTTTTGTTGTATAAAAAAAGATTTTAGGTGGATTCGGTTTACAATGACATTTCAAAAGCTTTGGATATTGTTGACTACAAAAACTAATTATGAAACTACGTAGCATTAGAGTTAATGGCACCTTGTTATTGTGGATTCAATCCTACTTATCTTACAGATCTCAATTTGTGCGCATCGGTCAGTGCGTTTTTTGTTATATTGATGTTACGTCGGGTGTTCCACAGAGGTCACATCTTAGACCTCTATTGTTCAATATTTTTGTCAATGATTTTTACTGTTTTTCTAATGGGTATTGTTTATTACTTGCTGACAATATAAAAATCTTTATGAAAATTCAGTCTTTGGATGATGCTGTGCTACTTAATAAAAAAATACAATTTTTTTTTAGTTAATGTTAGGCTAATGATTTACTACTTAATTTAAATAAGTGCAACGTGTTGACATTTTCTAGACGTCAGTCTACGGTGATGTATTGTTATTCTTTTGAGAGTTAACACTATTCGTAATTTTGTTTGATTCAAGCCTTTCATTTACATTACATATCGATACTGTCGTGGCTAAAGCTTATCAACTGTTAGAATTTGTAAAGCGTAACTTTAAAGAGTTTTGTAACTACTGTACTCTAATTATTTTTTACAATGTTCTATTACGCCCTCATCTCAAAAATTGTTCAATGTGTGGTCCCCATATACCGCCGTCAGTAAAGAAAAAAATAAAGAAATTCAAAAAAAGTTTGTTTGTTTTTTGGCGTATAAATGCAACATTGCAGGCAGCTACACGGAACTGCTCTCTACATTAACATAACCAATCTTAAAAAGAGAGAGTTTAAATTTTACGTGACACTAGTTTTAAAGTGCTTTGTGTGATTATTGACTGTTCTGACTGCATAACTCATTTGGTATTTATGTCTAAGGTCGAGTTTTACGCAATGACTACTTATTTCATATACCATACAAACGTACAGATTATGCGTAGCACTCTGCATATACACGTACTTTGCAACATGCCAACAAAGTTAAAATAAATTTTTTTAAAGATTCTTTTAATACCGTGCAACCTGCACTTGTCACCCATACGTGACCTTTTTAATGTTTTGTATTTCTTTAAGTTTTATTCTTATTTTTGGTATTAGTTGTTTTATGTTTAATTTATATGTTTTTTAAGTCATAAATATATACTTATTTTGTAATGGCTTCCGTTCACTAGTAAATAAATAAATGAATAAAACTCTGTTAATAAAATATCAATAAAATTATCAAAAAATATAAACTATAAAAATATTTATGAAACCTCAAAAATTGCTATAAAATATAAAAACTTAACAAAAACAAAACTTTCAAAAAATGCTGTATTCTAATCAGAGAATGTCAAAAATTGCAAAATTTGCACAGGTTTTGAAATAGAAGTCGAGAAAGCCCTATATATATATATATATAATTCATCTGAATAAATTTCAATACATATTACACCTACTTCAAATAATGTATATTTTTTGAAATGATATGTATATAATTTTATTTCAATTTCAAAATTTTTCAAATATTCTAAAAAATATTGTTGTAGTTAAGATTTACCAAAAACAAGTTCAATATTGAAAATGCTGCCAATTGATGTTTTCAATTTTTTCTTGCTTATGTCTATCACAATACGGTTTTAACCTTGTTTCTTTGTGACTAATTTAAGTAAAAAATATTACCCAAATATGGCAATTTTGCCATCCACTTGTTGTTGTTGAAGCAATCAGCACATGTGTTTTATCAATCAAAAATTTTTCTATTTCTGTTTTCAGAGAAACAGCTCTAAACTTGTTAACTGTAAAAAAATTTAATAGTAGTTATTAATCAAAAATATTGGTTAAAATTATATTATCAAAAATATTGAAAATGCTTTAAAAATATATTTTTTAAAATTATTATTCCCGTGACCCACCTCTGGCGACCCGATTTGGGTCACGACCCGAGGTTAAGAATTACTGATCTATTGTGTGGTAGTACATGTTTAGCCTACACCAATGCGTTGGGCTTAAATTTATAAACTTTTAATAATTTATTAAGTTAAATTGGCATCTTATTTAAATGATAGTTTTTGTTTATATGATCTGATTTTATTAGAGCTGCTTACAATTTATATTTAATTCTAGTTCTTGTAACTGTCTTGCAATTTTCTTTGCACTTTTTGCTTATCTTACTTAATATTATATTATATATTTTTTTAATTAATTAAGTAAAAATTAAATAGTTTAAAATGGTTTATTTGCGCAGAAGAAATCCGCTCCACTTATCAACACAAAAAACGCAGTACAAGTATATTTCTATTTAATATTTGTTATTTCTTACATTTCCTTATCTTCTTCGTAACTAACACAGGAAAACGTTCCAGTTTTATTTTGTCTTGACAGTGTAGAAGGGAGGATGGGGTCGTCATGTGGTGTTACACTTTGTGAGGGTCGTTTTATGCTATCTTTTAGGCAACTCAATCGCTCACGTTTCGTCCTAGAAGAGATTAGAAAGTAGAATTTGTTGGCTGAGACTTCAGAGTAGTTTTTCAATTTAATGTGTAAAAGATTTTCCAAGAGTGCAATAAGTTTATTCTAACAAAAATACACACATTTTAAAATACCAATAACATTAAAATCAATATTTAATATACAGATATATTTAATATAAATGTCACAATATTGTTTCATATTTAAAAAATGCATGATTTTCTATCTTTTGCTTGGAATTGGATTTAATATAAAATGTAACATTTAAACTGGGCGTTTTGTATTTCTTTTGTGTGCAAACCCTTTTATTTTCTTTCTCGGTGTGTAGTAGTAGCAATATTGTACGGCGTATGGTTTTCTCGAGTTTCTACCTTTATCCTTCATACATAATTCAACTATAAGTGGGCACATCGTTTTGGAAACGGATTTTTGTTGTTGACCACCACTGTCAGATGAACGGAAATATGGGTGGTATGAATTCAATAGTTTTCCTTTGAAAATGAAATCTATTTCAAGAGGATTACTGGATTAGTTTTGGTAAAAGTTATGTATAAATCGGAATTGAAAAGCTTTAAGATGTGATTGTGTGAGTGCAACAGAGTATAAATGAGCCGTTTTATATAAAAGGTAGAAGTTCTTCAGAAGTTTGTAAATTGAATAGATGCGTTTTTTCAGTATATTATTATATTAATCTGTTATTGTCACAATTTAATAAATTACATTATAAATTTAATAAAACTTTATTTATTGTATTTTACAAATACATGCCATTTTATGATAGATATACGTTTACAGTTTAGAATAAAACATAAGTATGTTATAAATCACTACATAAATCATTAAATAATAACACAAATAAAAAACAAACAGTATAAAATAAAAATATTTTTATAAAAATTTATTTAAAAAACATTATTTTAACAAATTTTTTTTTAACTTATTTATAATTTTATGATTGGTTGGTTTTTATTTGTGTTGGTAACTTATTTACCTAGATATACAGGAAAATATCTAATGAATGCACTATTGGGTTTTGGTAAGCAAAAGGTTATATTTTGTAATTGTATAATAATTATGTAGTTCACTTACTTTAAGGCTGCTTTTACAATAACCGTCGGTACACCAAAAATACCGCTATCTACAGAATAAATATGAAAATGCGTTTTTACAATTTCTATTTAAAGCATAGTAAGAGTTTGGAGGAAAATAAACAAAAGATAGCTTGAAGTAGTAGTTATCTCCATTATAGTAACCAAGTAACACAATAAACAAATTTGCGAATAAACATTTTTTAGGTCAGTTTTAAAGTCATAATTGACGTTTTATAGGTTATCAAGAGTAAAACTAACTCAACGTTTGTAAAATGCATTGCGTGCTATACCAAGTATATACTATAGATAAATTTATTTCAGGTATAGTTATCCGACTGACAATTGTAAAAACGGTTTTTAGTCAAATTAATGTTATATACCTGTCTAGCTACCTCAAAAATAAATAAAAAGTTAACAAGCAGAAAGCATGGTGAGGGCAGCAATACAACATTTATGATCTTTACATTTGATTCTGAACGGCATCTAGAAAGTGGTTTATAATACTTACGGTTTGCCTGTTTATTTCGAACTTATTGAGGTGTTTTTAATGACTTTTGCACGTACTGGACTCTATTTATTTTTATAATTGTCTTAAAATTAAAGAAAAAAGGAAGATAGCTAAGATTAATTAGTTTTAGATTATATGAACTAAAACTTAATTTCTACCTTGGGCGTGTTTATAAATATTAAAAACGCTTTTGATAAAACCACCTTTAAAAAAATAGAAACTGCTTTTGCAACACATAGTGTAAACTCCACAATTAGTGGATGGATAAAACACATGTTAGAGGAAAGAGCTGTTACTGTTAATGCAGGAGATTTGACGGTCAAGAAAGTCTTTGCCAAAGGATGTCTCTAGGGAGGTGTATTATCTCCACAACTGCCTTATACGGCTACTCAATGATTATGGTTTCTATATAATTGGTTATACAGATGACATAACAATCCTTCTAAGCCGTAAATTCATAAATATACTAAGCAACTTGATGCAAGAGGATTTAAGAATAATCTAAAACTAGTGCAAAGATTAGGCTTTTACGGTCAACCCTCTGAAAACCAAACTGGTTCTCATTACAAAAAAAAAAAAATTGGAACTTATATATATTGTGGTGGTTTTTGATAATAAGTTTACATAGGGATCACATCTAAATATGAGATCCAAAAAAGTTTATAAGTTTTTTTACGGGGCACCAATATAGGCTAAAAGCTAGACAAAAAACGTCTGCAAGCAAATTGAATTAGTTGCAATAAATGGCATGCCTAAATATAATAGGTGGCATGCGGACAACACCAATTGCGGCTATGGAGGCAATGCTGTGTTTGCCGCCCTTTAACATTTACGTTGAGGAGATGGCAGCTTTGCGCCTGAATGCAGCTGGACTTTGGCACACTGCAACGAGGGCTGGTAAACAGTGTACTCTCCTGAAAGATGTTGTTAAGAAAACACTTTTGTTAAAAACGCAAACAGATAACATGTCATTCTTCTTTGTGTTTTAAAGACCCTACACATGAACAAGAGGAGCAGAACGTATTCAATAATTCGATTAGAATCTACACAGATGGCTCAAAAACCAATAAAAATTCTGGAGCGGGAAATTTTTTGCAAGATCTGGACTCCAAATATCATTACCACTAAAAGCTCACACGACTATCTTATCTTCTAAGCAGAAGTAATTGGGATAATCTATAGGGTTATGGAAATTGTAATCCGCAAAATATCTAATTTTTGAATATCATCGTGTTTTAGCAGTCTGTAGAAATAGCATCGAGATGTTCTGGGTAAATAAACACTCTAACAAAGTAGGTAACATTAAGGCGGACGAGCTGGCGCGTAAAGGATCAACCCTCATGGCGTGTGGACTAGAACCTTGGACCGCTTTAACACTCAAAAGCTTGAATAATCTACTAAAAATTAACACACACAATGCACTAAGACGGCTTTGAGATGATATTCCGGGCTGCAAACAAACAAAGACAGCAATGACTGTTTCAAACTTCTTGCGACTGTCCAGAAAGAATTTGCAAATTATGACAAAAACCTTGACAGGACATTGCCAATTAAACAAACACATGTACACAATTGGTATTGGAAACAATCCAACGTGTAGAGGATGTAAAATGGATGACGAGACGACCAAGCACGTGCTATGTACATGCCCGGCTTTTTCATACGATAGAGAGTCCATGTTGGGAAGCTGCTTGTTTGACATGGCCAATTTAAGGGAGACCCCTCCAAGCGTTGTACTTGCATACAACAGCTATAGGGTGGTTAAATGCCAGGACAACGGAGTGAGGTCACTACTGAAAGAGGTACAAAAAGCCCAAT
Organism: Tachinus rufipes; assembly: GCA_963932245.1. Lineage (NCBI taxonomy): Eukaryota > Metazoa > Arthropoda > Insecta > Coleoptera > Staphylinidae > Tachinus > Tachinus rufipes. Next base: position 76,606,261 of record OZ010744.1, read on the forward strand.
AAAGCTTACGTGCAGGCTTTGGTTTACCATCCAACTTTCAATCTAAGATCCAAAATGATCTGATTTTATTAGAGCTGTTTACAATTTATATTTAATTTTTGTTCTAGTAATTGTTTTGAAATTTTTATATTTTTATGATTGTTCTAAAATTAAAAAAAAAGAAGATAACCAAGATTAGAGCAGTTACGGCTTATACTTTTTAGATTGTTTGTTGCAGTAGTTGAAACACTTATTGTTCAAACACTTATTATAAAATTTACTGCAATTGCAGAATTTTTTTCTTATAAGATTTCTAATGTAAAGGTTCAAAAACTGGGTTATACCAAACTATTTAAAATGGAGTTAATTTTAAGCTAAATTGACCTAAAGTGTTAGCTTGTATTGAGCCAAAACCATTATGGTGGCAACTCATTTAAGTTAAAACTTCAACAGACTAAAGCACAATAAGTGTCAAAGCCTTTAAACATAGCAGCCCAATTTAAACCACCGTTAACTGAAGTGCAAACTTCTTGCAATTGTGCGCCTACAGACCTTAATATTAACGTGTTGTCAGAATTGACAAAATTGAAAAATACTTCCGCGTCTCATACACTGACAAATAATATGATGTCAAATAGTGTGAGTTTTGTTTTTTCAGATGTAATTTCTAAAGAAAAAAGAAACGCTTATAAACAAAGAGTTGAAATTACGTTTTTATTGTTTTAACTATTATACAGTAAACTGCAACAAATATAACGCACATAAATAAAAGTTCAGTAACCTTAAGAATAAAAGTTCAGTGTTCAGTTTGTGGTTATACTATTTATTGCAAAGATCGTGTTGATTGTGCTCAGGGTAGAGCGGCTTTATTGGTTTGCAGTATAGTTTTTAGCAAAAAAAATTGTGTTAACTTTTTATTAAAATTTTTACCTTCCTTTCTCACAGACCGATTGCTCAATTTTTATTTTGCAGAATATTAGTTTGAACATTTATTTGATTGATCAACAACTTGAACAATTCCGTCCTTATTCTTGTTTATAAGTGATTTTAATACCACTATGTAGAGCTTAAGTTAAACCATTGTGGAAGAACGTAACTTAGCTAATCTATTTTTAGAAATGGATTTACTTATTTTAAATAAAGGTAACAATTTTTTTTTTGTGACCAATAGGTTATTTTGCGCTATTAATTTTACAAATTGTTCTTAAAGAATGAGAGCATTATTAAGTTGGAAAACTTTGAAACATTTTTTAACATGATAGTGACTACTTTCTAGTATTTATTTACGTGCTTAGTTATGTATTATTAAAAACCGTCATCAGATTTAGAAAATAAAAGATTCTAATTGGAATAAGTTTTTTTAAGTGTTTAATTATAATGACATTACTATTGACAAAAATGTTTTTTTTTTAATAGAATTTATTATACAAGCGTGCTGCCTGCGAGTACTTTGTTGTATAGGGTTTTTTAATAAGAGGTTTTATTTTGATATTTAAAAAAAACGGGTATTTTTTAAGAAATATCAATAAATGTTTATTTCATTGTAAAGAGGAAGGTATGCCATTAACATTTAAATGCGATATCAGTCAAATGGCCGCCACGGTTACGGTTGCAGTACCACATTTTTTTCATGAAATTTTCCATGACCAATTCACACATTTGCGGCTGTATGTCCTCGATAACTTTACGAATTCCATCTTTAAGGTCTTAAATCAATTGTAGAGCATAAACCTTAGCTTCCACGTGGCCCAAAAAAAAATCTAAACGTGTTATATCACAAGATCTCGGTGGCCAATTGTGACACGGTCAGGAAACTTTTCTTGCTAAATTGCAATTGTTTTGTTGCTTGTGTGGCACGTAGCGCCGTTTTGCTGAAAATTAACGTCGTCTATATCAATATCTTCCAATTCCGGCCATGAAAAATTATTAATCATAGTTTGGTAGCGCCATCCATTGACAGTAACAGTTGCACCAGCTTTATTTTCGAAAAAGTAGGGTCCAATCACACCGCCAGCCCAAAAATCGCACCAAACAGTGACACGTTGAAGATGCAAAGACTTTTTAACAATCATTCTTGGATTTTCTGAGCCCCAAATGCCTCTTCACTAAAAATGATTTTTCGATTAAATTCCGGATTATTTTGATGCATTTGAAGGAACCAATCAGCAAAGATACGACGTATATGGTGATCGACCGGCTTGAGTTCTTGTGTTGACTAAACTTTAAAAGCCTTAAGACTTAAGTTTTTATGCAAAATACGGTGTAAAGTTGTTCGTGAAATGTCTAATTCCAAAGATCGACGAGGATTCAACAAACTTGGGTTTTCTTCAACACTACGGACTACATCAGCAAATTTTTTATGTGTTCTTGAGCGATGCACACGGTTTCCATTCTTTACATCACAATCTTGTCCCAACCAGGTTTACTATTGCCGGCCGAGAAGGTGCTTTACGACAACTAAAAAGTGCTTTAGTTTTGCGAACTGTGACTGAATTTGTTTTACCATTTTTGTAGTGAATTTTAATAATTTCATTGCGTATATCGTTCCATTTTTAACAATAGCGTAGTTTTTACTTGTCAAATGTTAAAACATAATTGCTTCAAAATTGACAGCTGCCCAAATAGCCTGCTATTCAAAATGAAACTTTTTATTAAAAAACCCTATATTTAGGAACATTTTGCAAGAAGAGTATTCTTTTGTGCAATGTTAGTTGTGAACAATCTAAACTAAACAAACGTCGTTTTTTTTGTAGGTTTTCTAGTTCTGAGTTCTAAAAACTTACTAGTACTAGTAAATAAATCTGGTAAAGATAAAAAAATTTCAAAAAGCTATAAACCATTTTTTTTTTTACAGAATTAACATTTTATTGTTCTTTGATAATGAAAAAGTACTTGAAAATACAATGTTCTACAACTGCTTAATATGTGAGGTATTTGCAAAAGTATGGCATTGTTTATAAAATTTGTTTTATTTTTTGTTTATGATACGATAGCATGTTGAGCATACGTGTAGAATGGTATTTCTGAACAGTTTATTTTAAGCGTAATGCTATTTATGATAGCTATTAACTGCATAAATTTGTTTATCAAGAAAGGTTTTTTATGTAATTGCTTAAAACATGTTGTTCACAGGCAGTTGCAGGTTTAGGGCTGCACAACAACTGCAAAAGATTGTCAATTTTACACAAGTTGTTGAACCTTAAGATTGTATGTCATGCATACAACATTACATTAGTAAAGAGCACTTATAAACACACTGGTATTAAAGTACACCTTGCGATTGAGTTAATTAAGTGACTAGTATTATGATATTGATGTTATGACGGAGTTTTTGACATCAAAACTGGTATAAATGATAGCATCTTGGGCACACATTACGCTAGAAAGTTTGTTAATTTTACAGAATATAATGGTAATGGTAGAGAAGCGTACGGAAACATTAGCAGACCGGACTATTTTGATTGCTGGATAGTGGGGCAAAAACAACATGCAGCATAACAAAGTTTGAAGAGATAGTTATTTTTACGCAATTAGGTAATGCGGTCAGAGTTGACAACTTGGTATATTTTTTATGGCAGATTTGAGAGTGCGTTTGGCGGCATAAAACACAAATTAGTTAGGTTAGGGCAAATATTCTACTTATTTTTATGTATTGTTTGGTGGATTTTGGTGTTTTTTTGAAAAAAGTTTTTTAAAGTGTTTGCCTTGTATGATCGATAGTTTGCCGATTTAGACTTAGAATTAAATTTTTGGTGACGTTACTGAAATATTTTGATACTTTTGGAAAAGAAAATGATGTCTAGTGTATTCTATACAATTTGGTTTAAACCGCAACTTCTTTCTGTTAAAATTAATAATGTTGTCTTAAGAAGTTGTTAATAAAAGTAACTCCGGGCATGGCAACAGTACAGAGACAGTTTTTTTTGTCAAAATAGCGTAATTGAAAGTAAAGAGAAAAATAAAAAACTATCAATGAAAAATGAAAGGGGTAAATAGTTGTTAAAATTTATAATTGAAACTATTTACTAGCTCCCCCAGCAAGTATTTTTTAAGAGAATGATGTAAACTGAAAGTAAGTGCTCCAGTGTCAAAAAAGATGAATGATTGAAAAATGGTAAAAATGTTTTTAATTTACCGACAGATTTTTGGGAAAAAATTATAATTTTTCCATCGTAATAAAACTATTAAAAAAAAAAAAGAAATTTGAAACGTTTCAAACAACAACAGCAGAAAATGGTTTGCGGTTTGCCGTTTTTTGAAAAAAAAAAACTCCTACTTTACTAGTTTGAAATTTCCACATAAGAAAATGTCCTCCTCTATAGAGAAAAATTAGTCATGGATGCGTCGCCAATGGTGCGTGTCTGGTTGAAATTCATACGATGGTAAAAAAGTAAACAAAGGTCAAAGCTAATTAAATTTTTAGCTTAAATATAATAAATTAATACAAAAATAAATCCATTGCAAGGCAATTAAACGTTTTAAATACCTGTTTTAAATAATCAAAATATTTTAGTAACTAATCCCAAAAAAAAAAAGTTTTATTTTTTTAAACTATTTTGCCTCTAGTTTTACTATTTTAAATCTTTCTACTATTTTACTTGCCATGCCAGTTGGTAGTACAATAATGGATTTTCATTTAAACATTTAAAATCAAGTTTTTGATGTATGAATATTTTAGTTTGTCAAACTCTCAAACAAGCTTTCTAATGGTATTAGCAAACTTAATTATATAAGTCTTGGTAACTAGTAGTAAATATACAAATAATGTTTGCTTTAACTCTGGACAAGCAAAATAATTTGTTTCTCAAAGTTCAGCGATTTGCCGACTCTACTTTTGATTTAGATTATTTTATTTAAATAACTTAAAGTTTTAGTCATAGTTTTGCAAATGATAGCACTCTTTATATGTTTTATTATTTGTATGAACTAAACTTTAAACATTATAAAGACTGACGCATATAATTGAGTTCAAACGTCAGTAGTAGTAGTGTTTCAGATACGTATTGTTTACGTTACATTTTTAATAATAAAATTGTAAAATATTACCACTAATATGTGTCTTTGTTTTTTAAACCTTATAATAATGAAACGTTTGGTTAAAAAATAATAAATTGACGTACAATTAAAAGTTTTCTACATTCCTTCAGGGTTGTTTCTTTTTTTTTACACAAAAAATACAATGTTTATACAATACAATGCCAAATTTTTAGAGCAGTTAGAGGTGATGTATTGTGAAATATGTATACAGATGCAACAATAGTATTTATGAAAAGCTGCATTATAAAAATCGTTGTTATGTGATACGGAAGCAAATTTACGTTCTTTTAATATTTGCAAATATATTTTTGTTGTATAATGTAATAAATAAATTTAAAAAAAATACTAAACTTTTGTGACCGTAAATTTGTTAAAACTTTTTTAATTACTAAAAAGCTTGTATAGACAATAGTCTAGACAAAAGTAGTATTTAAACATGCGCTTCAGTTGTAATTTTTGCATGCGTCAATGTCTGTAAAACATGCTTAAAATGTAAAACAAAAACCAAAGCAATTGCTTGAAGAACTAACAGACTAAACAATTAGTTCATATTGATCAATTAATGTAACCTAACATAACATCTAGATGATAAATGTGCTGGGGTTTTATAAAGCAACTAATTTTGACCATTACAAGTTTGCTGCAAAAAATAAGGTCTAATTAATTTGTCTTTTACAATCGCTGGCTTAGTGCCAGTTACACTGATAGTTACAAGCTACACTTGTAGAAGTGAGAGAGTGTTAAGATAATATAAATAATATCTTAAAACTAAACTTTTTTTTTAATAATAATAGTTTTTTATTTTGATAAAATATATAAGTTTAGTTCATTATTTCAGGGTTATCTTGTATATGAATAATAATTAGTATAACTTATTAACTAAATAATATCGCAATGATGTTTAAAATTTGATCTGTTACAAATGTAAGTTAATACTATACAGTATTATATATATGTCATAAAAGATTTTGTTGAGCCATAAATAATTGACAATTATATATCGTTATTCGCCAGAACAGACCCAAACATATCATATCTATTACTCGATCCGTATCTTTTGCAATATTATGTTATTCCTTTTTATGATTTCGTAAAATTCAGTAACGATTTCATATATTGGGTCTCCTTGACCGAGCTGATATATCTATTAAAAAAACTTTTCTATTGTATATCGGCTTGCACACAAAGGAATTTCCACGTTCAGGATTTCCTAGCAGCCCGAGGCCGCTCGTTATCTACGTGGTATATATATTTCGTGAGGAATCGTCACTAACTGATTATCGGACTATGACGGAAAAGTTTTGAAAAATACCAAAATGTTTCGGTAACATAAAAAAACATTCAATTCTATTTTCTCTATGCCGCGATAAACTAAATTGGATTTCATTTTTGTTGTTAGAGAGTTTGTGAAAGCTTGAAATGTTATTAATTGGATGAAGTGAGTACGTATGTGTTATTTATCTAAAATTACGTGCTGTATTTTTTGTTTGCTGTGCTTTATTTTTCTAATATTGATTTGCTTTATTTCGTTTGCGTGTTGGTGCATGATATAGGTTGTAATATTTACAATTTCTGTAGATGAGTATGCAATAAAAACGCTCATGGAAATGTCTATTAATTTTATGTTAATGCTGTATAATCGATTTATTGTTTTTTGCACCAGTATAGTTTTTACGCTACTTAGAAACGATAATGACTAAAAGTTGGTTCTACTGTACTTTTATGTATTTTTATAACAACCTAAACTCAGTATGTTACAAAAAAGCGCATAAATGGTAAGTATTTGTATAAAGTAAAAAATAAAATGAATAGCAGAAACTGTAATAAGTTACATTCATTTCTAAAATAAACTAAAATAATATATTAAGTTTTTGATATTTTATTGCGTAATGTCTGCTACACACGTAACTTTGTACTACAATCTAATAAATGATTTACATACTATTTGTAAACAAACAACAAAGCAAACGCAATAAATTTAATCATAAATTACGCGTAATTACAAAAAACAGAAAATTTTATAATTCCTTAAAACTTTTAAGCATTATTTTTATTATTCAAAGCTCCCTAATGTAAATATGAACTCGCAAACTTTTTATGTTCTCTCATTTTATACTAACATAAACATTAAAGTCAACTTATTTATGTATAATTTAAAATATTAAAACTATATTTTACAGGTCACAATAAAACATATTTTTTATTAAAAAAATTACGTTTATCAATGGTATTTTAAATTTTAAACTTTTTGCTCTAATTTGTGATAGAAAAGATCAATTAATTTATTTTACAATTAAATATTTATATTTTTTTTTTAATTAATTATTTATTATACATTAAGATATGCTAATTTACTTTTTACTTTAAATATTGTAACTATCTTAAACTTAAACTGACGCAGAAATTGAACTTTTATGATTAACTTATTAGGCATATATACGGGCCGAGCCCATTCTGTAAATTTTTTACATTAATGTTAGTTAAAATTGCTGTTAAAATTTATTTTTAGCCAATCAGCTAGGTTTTATTTAAGAAACTTGGTAACTGACTGGCTAAAAATTAATGTTAACACCAATTTTAACTAACATCGATGTTAAAATTTTACAGAATAGCCCCAATATTATGTTTTAGCTATAATAAATCAAGCGTTGTTTATAGATTTAATTAAACCTTATTCCTTTTTAGTTTTTGTAAGATATAATCTTAGTATCAATACAACCTTGATGCTATTCTTACAAATTTTGATATTAGTTTTAAATATTTATTGAATATAATATTAGAACTAATTACAACTGATGTCAATGCAAGTAAACGTATTGTTTTACATGTTTTTTTTAATAGTAGAAAACGCTAATGACCTTGCCATTATATGCCTATTTTATGATTGGGCGTTTTGGAAAGAATTTTCTTTTGCATGGTTTAGCATTTCTTTATTGGTTAACGTTATTGTTGGTTGTGTATTGAGTTTTTTTTTTAAATTTTATACCCAAGTCCCTATACAACATTGTCTACTTCTAAACATAGTTTTTATGCTTTTTTTGGATTAGTTAGTTTTTGTCTTTAATTAATTTTTGCTGACTATAGTTTTTTTAATTTTTGAATGAATTATTGCCACTTTTTTTGTCTACCAGTATATAGTTTTTTGCAGCTTTTTTTTAGGAACACACTGTCAGCAGTTTCAATTAGCATCCGCATGCAGTCGTCCGCTTCTATTTCTTTTTTACAGTTTTCTATAACTTTTTTGTAGTTGTTTTTGACATATTTTCTACCCAATTTTTTTGTGTGCGTTTTTTTCATTTTGGAGTTTTACGCCAAATTCTAAATTTTTATGGTCACTTATGTTCTTGTCTTCTAAACCCATTTTGCAGTTTGTTTTATGAGATTTGTTGTTCAAAATGTTATATCTATAATTAATTTTGAGTTTCCTTATTTAAAAGTTTTTTTTAATTTTATTTTACTGTTGGTTCATTGTTTTAATTTTTCTTTTTTAAGTTTAGCGTTTGCATTAGTTTTGACCAAAACTGTTCTTTTTTGGATGCACATTTTTTTGATCTCTGTCACTTCATTTCTTTACAAGTACATATATGATAATTCTTTTATTTGCAGCTTTTTGTTATAAAAACACTATTAGCAGTTTTAGCTAGGATCTTTATGCAATTGTCTGCTTCTGTCTTTTCTTGCAGTGTGGTATAACTTTTCTCAGTTTTTTGAAGTATTATGTATGTTTTTGACACATTTTTTATCTAACAATTGGTTGATTTCTTAAGTATTTTTTTACGTTTTTGTAATTTTGGGGTTTTACCATGAATTTTATATTTTGATGGTCATTTCGGTTTTTGTTTTCTATAATTTTTTATTTTGCAATTTGTTTTTTGAGGTTTGTTGTACAGAATGTTATATTTACAATAAATTTTGAGTTTTCTTGTTTAAAAGTGGGTTTTTCTTCAAATATTATGTGTATAACTTGTTTTGCTAGCTATTTCTTCAATATTGAAGGGAGGAACTCTTTTCTTTTATTGACTTTTTATTGTTTAATTGGCCTTTTAGAATGCCGTATAAGGCTAAAAACTTTCTTCATATTTTCTAGACTTATGTTGGGTGAAACCTTACATCCATATATGATTATTTAAACTATCTTAATCCATATGTGTCCGTTTTTTTCTTTATGTTCTGACTTTAATATTTGTTTCAGATGTTTTTATAGTAATGCTGTAGTCGATATCAGAAAATCAAGTTCTTGCTTGTGTTTGTTTAATGTTTGGTTCTAATACTAACACTATATCTATGTTATATTTTAGTATAATTTTTTAGAGTAGGTTTTGAGTTGTTTAAATTTGACTGTTACATGTCATTGTTAACAGAAGATTTTTCTTTTGTCTTTATATTTTTTAAGTTATAAAATAGATTTTTGTCTATCAGTTTTTTCGTTAGTGCTAGTTTGCTTTGTCAATGGTTTTAGTTAAATTTTACTTAAAATTTGGTTATTTTTTTATCTGTTTCTGTTAGTTTTCCAGGTTAAGTTACTTAAATTTTGTGATACATTATTTTCTGCAGCTTTTTTTTCTATACCCTTTAATATTATAACATTTATTACTAATACTACTGGTACTATTTTTGCGTTTCTTTTGGTAGGTTTACGTTTTTACGCCAAAATCGATAATCAACCTTTCACGCATTGATTCATTAGTTGCAGCAAAAAAATGTCAAAACGCTTCTGTTCAAAAGTGGGCGCTTTGTTTAACCTCAAACCTAAAATACTCAATATCCTGTCCACATTTTGCTAAGCAAAGAGTGTAATTTTTCTCATCACGCAAATTTTTCAATTCCGCCAATAATAATTTTAAATATAAATTCATTTGAACTCTTAGTTCTTATTGATACCGGCACCAAAGTTTGAGTTTTTAATTGTACTCTTTTTTATTTCTTTATCTTAAGATTTGCTTACTCATTACAAAACTATTATTTGTTGTGCGCATAAAGTACCAATTTTACATCTTAAGAATTTGTGCATTTCTGCAACTATTACACAGGCAATCCACTATATGTGTTTCACTTCTACCGTTCTACAAATATGCAGTATATGTAGTGCTCTGCGATGCAAAATAAAGTAGCCAACATGAAAAAACTGAACATAATTGAGCGGTGTAAAACTCCTTATGTAAGCTCATTGTTGACGGTTATTAAACAAGATAGGTCTGTTTGGTTATGTTTAGATGCCTGTAGTCCAAGTTTTTAAAAATAATAGGTAATAAATGCGCTCTGTATTTAAAGTTTAGTTTATGCCATTATTGGATTTTACCGCATCGTATCAAATTTTTAGTAGATTCTCGGACATACCAATTTAAGGTCATCATTTTTTGGACGACTAAAAACAACCGTATCTTTGTTTACGAGCTGTATGGAACAAGTGCTCAGTGCTGCTTGTGATTCTGATGTACGTTTTTACATTGACAAATTGATAATTACTTTCAATTCTTTTAAAAAAACATTTGCAACATTTAGAGTATGTTTTTTTTTTAAATTGCAACACCCAGCATTACCTTCTGGTTTAAAAATTGTTTATAAATGGGTATTAAGCGTAAAAAAATTAAAAGTGGTGCTATTATCTAAAACGCTTGTTTAATACCCTCGGTGTGGTTTGCCGTTTACAGTTCAATGTGATGTCAGCAACATTGAGATAAGGGCAGAACTATTGCAGATAGTTGATAGCAAGCGCCGACTAACAGCTTATTTTAGTCATAAATTCTTTGAGCAAAAAACACTGGTGATATGTGCATTTACTCATTAGCGAGGTTACCTTTCGGGTTGACATTTTGTATTATGACCAACCATAGGAAGTTCACCAATCTAAATAGCCGTTGTTCACTATTTCCAAAAACTTTATCCTAGGTACTTGCCTTTTAAGATTTTGATTACATTATAGAGTTTGTTCTCAGCAAAAATAATTTATCGCCTACGCTCTATCAAGATATTTTGTAATGCGTTCAAACACACCTATAGACAAGTTGTTTCTGCTTGCACGCTGTGCAACTTAGCTAAATATCAACAAGGTAAATATTTGTAAGAAAATTAAGCAGGGAAAAACAACTAGGTGTGTTAAAAAAAAAAAAAATTATATACTTGCCGCATTTTTGTCTTGTTGTGGCTACTACAAAACTTACAAAACGTAGTGCGCAATTTGAGGCGATCTTTGGTGGCCAAACATAGTTAAGTCTCTATGGGCCTGTCTAAACCGGTGGGCAGAATTACATATGTTTGTGTCGCGGTTGTTATAAAAAAGGCATATTCTGCTGCTATAATAAATTGGTTTAACAAACACTATTTGTCCTCAATTGGTGTTTTTAGCTGCATACTTACTGGCCATCAGTGTTTAGATTATTTGTGCAGTAACTCAATCAAACCTGTATTTTTATCTGTTAGGTTAATGCGTGAGCTTAGGCAACTTTTTAATATATATATATATATATATATATATATATATATAAAAATAATTAAATACTAATAATAAATGTAGCATAACAGTATAAAAATAGCTCCGTGCGTATGCACTTGTCAAACGGATTATGCATGCGTGATGAAACATATAAAATAGTAAATTTTTTTTTAGCAATATTAGTTGCAATAGAACTAGAATAAAAAAAATATCAAACAAGTAATTAATGTTATAAAAAATGTGTAATATATATGAGGGAGAAAAGAATTACAAACACACTGAACATGTGAGTAATACATTAAATATTGAAAAATGAGAAACAAATATATTGAACATTTCTTACTTTAATTTAAATAATGTTGTTAACAACTTTTTTACTTAAAACATGTTATACATAGCTATCATACTTATATCACTTACCTGCTGCTCTTGTTTGGGTTTAAAGTAGTAAAAACGAATCTAATCAAATTACAAACCACACAAATGTTTGCAAATTGTTTTGAAAACAGGTAAAAGGATCGTTGAATTGACATGTTATCAGTGTACATTGTATGTGACGTCACACGCAAAAGTTAAATGATTTATGTACATATAATAAAATATATATTAGGTACTTCCAATACTCATCATGTACGTATGAGTTTAACAAACAACTTTTAGTTCATTTTAAGTGATCAAATTTTTTTAGAATATAAACACTAAACTTTTCGTTTAAATTATGTCAAATATAATGCTCGTTTTAAAATTTACCTTAGGCAATGATATACATATAATTGAGAGGGCAAAGTTTCTTATTCAGTGAGCTAACGAATATACCAATAAGTTTGAAGTAATTACCCTGTTAATTTATTAAACTGCACAATTAGTCTAGCGACTTAAAGTTACTTACTTACGTTCTCTATCCTTTTATAATTTTTAATTTCTTTATTTTTTAGATTAGATGTTATAATACATTTATTACAAAATATGTATTCATTTTGTACTTTAATAATTTCAAATTTAATCTAATTTTTTTGTGAATAAAAATTAAGTAAGTTCTTACTCTATGTAAAAAAAGGCTGACTTAATTTCTTTTAAGCCAAATGCCGTAAATATTTTATGTGATCACAACCGTGGGAGAATGAATAACTGATGAATGTTTAATGCGGTGAAAATTCCTTTCTAAATGCTTCCTTTCTACCGTCGTGAATGTTTAATCCCCACGACGCCATCGTCTACAAAAAAAGTAATTAAATATTATTAATAATACAGGTAAAATTTTGCATATATGGAATAAAACAAGAATAAACATACAGGAGATGATATTTTATTCAAAAAATAATTATTTTACAAAAAAGAAAAATAATCAATAAAAGTACTTTATATACAAAACATAATATTTACAATAAATTTGCCGTTATTTTCATTTGGGTTTATAAAAAAGTGCAAAACTTAAAAATATAAAGAAATCACGCTGTGATATGATGTAATCGGGGTTCATATATTTTTAATATTATTATTCACACCTATTACAGTTATTAAAATACACATTTTTTTGATTGTACTATCATTGATGAGTATTATATTATTATATATCCTTATCTATACAAAATGTATGTAACATTTATATAATACAGAACATAATTGGTTGGTGTCCGTCATAAATTTTATTGAAAGTTTTATAATATACATACAATATCTACAAAAATATTACATTCATATATTACATAGAAAATGCGGCTGTATCTATTTAGCCTGTACAAGTTCAAAATTGGTCGGATGGTAACTATAATATTACAGTACATTTAAATAAAAGACTTTTTTTTTATTACGTATATATTTTTAAGGGGTAATTGATTGCTTTGAATAATGATTATCCATTGCGATGTGGTATTTGTATTGACAATGAAAATACACACTTAAAATTGTATTCAGCTCATGATTTGAATTTATATCATTAAACATTCCTAAACGTGTTTTTTTTTTATAATTTCATTTAAAACTAATTTATAATTCTCATTCCGATTGAACAAAATACGTTCAATACTAACAGAATAATTTATTCAGAATGGAAAGGGCATCCGTATTTAATTGATTGCGTTCTTATTCTATTACTTTCGTCTCTTTCTTATTTTATTGGAGATTTGAAGCAATTATTCTTATCTCGTTTTACACTATTTCAATTAAACTCGGTTTCTTTTTAATAAATTCCGTTCGTTGAATTAAAAATATTTTTTGCGCACCACTGTATTTAAGATTGTAATAGGATGTAAACTTTCTATTACTTTTCTTTTAAGTTTCTGTTTCTTATTGCTTTTGTTGGATAGTAATTGAATATTATTTCAATGAAATTGGAATAAATAAAAATAACTGTATAAATTTGATTGATATTTCAGAATAGATTCAACTTACAGTTTATAATAAATATATTTGAATAATTTATATATGTAATTGCGATTAAGCTTTAGTTGATAATTTATAATTTCATAAAGTAAAAATTACTATGCAGATAATTACAAATATAATCCGGTTTGTGTTTCCAGGGGTATGTTCTGATTGATGGTGAATTATTTTGTTGGTTTAAAATAGTCATAGAAGTAACTTAATTCTATAACAAACATTATCAATAACAAAACCGCCGATAGGAATGCAGTTATGCAAGTTAAATTCTAATTTTAAATATATATGTACATTGCTTTTGTGCAAAACATTTAGATGATCTTCAACATTTCTGAGTAAACAATTATTTTTAGACAAAAATTGCAAATCCATCCTCAAAATGAATAAAAACAAAAAGAAAATTGAGCGTTGTAAACTTTTTTAAATATTTTAGTCAAAAATAAAAAATAAAGAAAGTAATCTAGGGCATTGTGTTTACTTTTTTCTAAAATATCTAATCAAGATAAAAATTGAATTTCACAAGTAAATTAAAACGACAAATCTAAATTCCGTGGTATAACGCTCTAATTTGTTACCAAAAATTGCCTATATAAAGAAGGTGGGTGTAGAAATTTAAAAATATGCTATACCGCAAAACTTCAAACTTTACATAAATTTAAAGAAACATCAAGTTTTAAATACTCGCTCGTGGCATCAATAAAAATCCTAATACGCGGAGATTTCAAATAACTTTTTGTTTTGTTGTGGCTATTATTGACACAGGTGTAACGCAAAAAAAACAAAAGTTGTTTAGGTACTGTATGCTCTACGTTTGAACTGGTTTAAAGAAGCGCAAGCGCTATACTGTAAAAAACATTGCGTCAAATGCTGATCGGATTGTTGAAAAAAAATAAGTGCAAACCTGAATAAAGTATATTAAATATTTGTGTGTTAATCCACATGATTACATTCAAACATGGCCTATTTGGTTAATTATTGTATGTAGGGTAGATTATTCTATATTTAAAAGTTAAAATCTGATCATTATTTAATTAATACATCGTTTTTCAATAAGAAGTCCTATTTTAAATTTTGTGGCAATTTTGGTCTGTTGAAAGCTTTAAAAAAACAATCAAAATTTATACTAGAGACAGTAAAAATTTTGACAAGACAGTTGTAAGTTTGTGGTGTTTTTGGTACTATAAATCATTTTCCCTCAAAGCTATTGTAAAATTATTTGCAAAACTTAAGCAGAATGGTCAAGTTAACGGTGTTGCAGTAAACCCATGTTTGTCCATTTCAAGACGTTATAAATCCTTACTTTTTTAAAAAAATTATATCATTTTGTGCAATCAAACTCTGCTAGACTTTTTTTTAAAGCTACGTAAAGAAACTCTTATGGCGCAAAAATTCCTGCCTTTAAAGAAAATATTTGAGTTATTATTTGCCAGATAGAGAATAATTTTTTATATTACGGGTGGTAAGAACACTTGTGTTTACTGTGAGATTTTAGTTTTTTAAGTGGCTTGTCTCTACATGAGCAATTTTTGATTAACATTATGCTGGTGGTTTTGGTTATTTTTAAGAAATTCAATGCAAATTTGGTTTTTTGAAATTTAAAAAATGATGCAATACCTTTATGGTAGAGCGCTTGCATATTATGCAAGCAGTCTGAAGTGTAATCCATGATATGATTAATTAAGAACAGGCTTTTTATCCACTGGGGTGGTTTGAAAATCACCTAATAAGCCGAGCCGTTGGTTTCATCAACCCCCTTTAAACAAGTCAAAGAATTACTAAAGCAATGTAAAATATTTAAGCTGTACAGTAATCCCCCTCCCAAAAAAAGTATAATAAGCAGCTTAATATACACGAAAAAATTTTTTGTTCTGTTGTTTTTTCCCCGTATTTTTTTTCTTAGATATTTTAAACATTTTTTGCCATTGGTTTATATATTTTTTTTATATAACATAAAAACTTGGAACAAATGTGCAGACTTTATACATTTTTCTAAAAAAAAAATAAAGAATTACTGAAGAAATTGGTAAAACATTGTTTTGTACAGTTTTTGTTTGAAAATGAAATTTTGCACGTCACATTGAAATAAAGATGAATCCGTGATAAACTGGGCAACGCAAGTTAAAGTTTGTCAGCAAAATATGTACCGCATGATGGTGTTGATTTAGCAACAAAATTAACACCATCATGCAGTACATGTTTTTCGTATGAATAGGAAGCGGCCCTATATTAAATCGCTTTTTGAAAGTCAATCTTGCGTCAACACCTACTCCAATGCTGGAAACCACGGTTTAAATGGTACAAAATAGAGGAATATCCAGCCTTCAAAAAAATTATTTGTCAGATAGAGCCTTAAAGCCTAGTTACACAGTGCGAGCAAGCATCCGAGCTAGCCTAGTCAGTTACTGCAGTGCAGCTCTTGCACCGTGTGACCATACGAGTTACTCTCCCTCGCCATTATATTATGATGGGGTTACACGGTGCGAGTAGCTGCGTTGCAGACCACTGACCAGGCCAGCTCGGATGATAGCCTGCACTGTGCAATCAGGTCTTTAGTTGTGCACATTTTTTTTAGAGTCCAGGTGGGCATTTACTGCATATCAAACTTAAACAAAAATGTATTAAAAACTGAATTTGGTGCTTTTATTAAGACATTCTTTATATTTAAATTTTAAGATACATTTTTGTTTAGCTATCCTAGTTAATATTTATTTCATGCTTTGTTTAAACGTTGTGTTTAGTAAAAAATAATATATAAAAACTGAGTGGTAGTTTCTGTTGATTAACACCATATGGTGTAAAGGTAATGAAACCTTTTTTGAGTATGAAGATAAAATAAAACAAGAATAATGGTAGCGTATAATGATAGATTTAAACATATTTTTTTACAAATATTGTTTGTAAAACTTAAAAAAGAAGCTACGCTGGCAATGAAAGATTGAGTATTCTTCTAAAAAAAATTTAGTTTAGTGCAAAGGTCGGAAATCTTTTTTGAGTAAAGAGTTTTTTTTAATAGTAGGGGTGGTAAGAATATTTGTGTTTAAAGTGAATTTTTTTAGTAAGTTCTCTTTATAGGCAATTTTTGATTAACATTATGCTGGTGGTTTTAGTTATTTTTATAAAATTTAATGCAAATTTTGTTTTTTGAGAGTTAAAAAAAGATGTGATAGTTTTATGGTAGAGCGTTTGCATACCATGCAAGCCGTCTGGGGTTTGATCCATGATATGACTAATTAAGCACATGCTTTTTATCTACTGGGGTTGGTTTTATCATCTCCCTTTAAACAAGTCGATGACTTACTAGATCAATGTAAAATATTTCAGATATACAATAATCCAAAAAAAAAGAAGATAATAAGCAATTTAATATACACGAAAAAATTGTTTGCTCTGTCGTCTTTTACCCAGTATTTGATTTATTGCGCTTACATTTTACACATTCCATACTGTTCTATACTTACAATAAATTTATAACAAAACTTATATTTATTTTTTAGGAATTCTTATTTATATTTGCTTTTTATATAAAATGAAAGGTTAAAAATATGCCGCCAAAATTTCAGATTGATACCGGTACCGCAAATGGGGTTATATCTAACTGTGTTTATCGCAAACATTTTGAAAAGTTTCCACTCTTAGATAAAGATTTGGTATTTAAAGTCTATGTAGAAATTAGTTTTTAACTAATAAGTGAATTAATATTAAATGGTAAAAATTTACATTAGAAATGTACGTAACAAAAATATAATAACTTTAAAAATGAAAAAAAAAACATTTTGAACCAAAGTTTCTTAAAAGACGACCTATGTTGCATTTTTATTAAAGCAAAAAGTGATTAGTTAAAGGTTAAATTAAAAGTTTTAGAAACAGCAACTTATTCAAGTTGGGGCACTTGGGTTAATTAGAATATGTGTGGGAATCCAAATTTGGAAATCTTAAAAATTCCATTACGTAAAATTAAATTAAACATTTATTTAATAAATTAACAGGAAATATAAAATTTTCTAAAATTGACTTATCTGAAGCTTATAGTATTAGTATCAAAAAAATTGCGTGATTATTTAACTAACTCCACTCACATAAGTCTATTTAGATACACCAGGCTTCCATACGGCAATACGAATGGTCCGGCTTATTTTCAAAACCTGAACAATTACTAGCTGATATACCTAGCTGGCATGTTATTTAGACATTAAAAATTAAAATTAGTTTTTAGAAGATTGTCAGAAAATGGAATAAAATTAAATTTAAATAAATTCAAAATTATTTGCTCGAGGATATATATATATATGGTGGCCCAACTTAAATCAAGTCATAAACGTTTTATGCAGGAATTGTATAATTGTCACAAATAAATCTATAGGTTTGGCATCAAAATGTTTAGACTAGAATCTATTGATTGATTATTAAGGTCCGCTAATCAATAAAAGTTATTTAATAGTAGTAAATCCTACTTCTAAATGATTAGAATGTTTTAAGGTAAATAGTACTGAGTCAATAGCAACTGTAAGTATATTAGTTGAAATTTTTGCAAAATTTAGATTGCCAAGAAAAATTGTATTTTATAATGCAACTCAGTTTACAAGTAAAAGTTTTTAAAATTTTTGTAAACACAACTGCTTCTTATCACCCCATCAATAAAACAAATTAAACATGTTTAAATCAAGTCCAATAAAAAAAAAACAAATGTAATAAATAAATTATGTTTTGAATAAATTTATATTTTAATATCGAAATACTCCACATACTGTGACAAATAAACCCGCAAAATTGTAGTCTGGAAGAGAAATTAATAATGAAAGTACTACCGCCAGTACTTAGCCCCACACAATATTGATTTAGTTAATAATAACCAACAAGTCAAAGAATAGATAAAAGTTTTATAAACTTAAAAGAATCGACGGTATTTAGTTTTTTTGAAATAAAAGTTGAAGGCTTATGTTAGATTTTCATATTTAATTTAATTTTTATTTATAACTTAACCTAGTTGGGTTGTTATTATTATGTTAACTAAACCAATAATGTTACATTAATGTATTGTTAATGTATTGTTGCAAAAGGATGTATGTAATTTAATTGTGAATTTGCAGTATACAAAAATAAAATATTTTTGAAACTATTAGTAATACTTATTTTCCTGATTAAATTATTATTAGCAATTTATTTTATTTAAATATAGATATACAGTGAGATCAACAATAAATGAGGTTTTTCAAATATTTCTGGAATTTTTTTTAGTAATTTTAGTGTTTACCAGTTTATCAACCTGTTTCCCTAAACAAAATAATAATAAAAGTCTCCAGAATAAACTTCAATTTTTATAGACTTTTGTCACTTTTATATTTATTAAAAATAATGTAAAGGTTAATTTACTACAATTTTAAATGGTGTGAAGTGTGTTATGCACAAACTGTGATTGAACAGAAGTGTTAAGTGAATATTTAAAGTATATAATTGTTTAAAGTTAATGTTTATTAAAAATATGTTTAAACCAATTTAATAATAAATTTTTATAAATTGTAAAGTGCAGTGTAAATTTGTGTAGTTAGTGTGAATTATTTGTTATGCATACTATGAATTGAATATTTAAGTTATATGTACAATAATGTTTATACAAGAATAGAGTGATTTTATAGTCGCAGTAAAACTATCAATGAAGATGGAACCTGGTCGCACTTTCTTCAGTCTTCAGAATTTATTATAAAAGGGTTGTTAATTATAAATTATAAATTATGCACCTGTAAGAAGAAACCACTTGACAGGCTGTTAATTGTAATTGAAGAGGTTGTTTACAATATAAATAATGATGAAATATTGAATAAGATTTTTTTACGGATAATGCTTGGTGGTAGTTTTCAATCTCTAATAGTTACACAAAACAACTTTACACTCAATTGGTATTTAGATTGTAATTTTAAGGTAAAGAATAAATAAACCTATATTTTTTATAAAACTTTATTAAATTGATTCAGGTACGACTGAAGAGAGTACAATCTGTGCCATATTTATTGATTGTTCTACAGCTTAAATTTATAAATTTATAAATTTTTACTATAAAAAAAGTTGTTTTTTGTGTATATTGTAGTGTACATATAATTTAATTGTTCAATTCAATTTTCTACGATTACCTATTATTATTATTATTATTTTAAATACTGAGTATTAATATTTTTATTAATAATTAACTAAATAAAAATAAACATTTGCTACTTTTTATAATGGTAATTTTGTTAATTAGAACATAGAAACATATTACTTAAGTTTATTTATTTATTTGTATATTATATGTATAATCATGGAAATAGTTGTTTTTTTTAAATAAAATTTTAAAATAATTTATCATGGTTTATTATGTACTTTGTATATATTTTAACTGTTTACAATTACAGTAATTGCCACAAGAACAAAATTTGTGTTACGCCTATGGTGATGGTCAAAAGCAGTTGCATACATTGTAAACCTCAGGAATTTTTGCTCATCCTGTACCGTTCATAACTAGAAAAATAACATAAAATCTTCTGCTATACTGTGACATGATAGTTTTAACTTGCAATTGTTTATAATGATTCAATAAAAACAAAATTAACTTTATATTACATTAAAGTTATTATTGATATAGCAGAATTTATTACCACAAAACATATACTCTATAAAACGAATATGAATTCAAAATTATTTTCTACAAGTAATATAGTTTCAAATATTCCTCTATTGAGTAAACATAAATATGTGTCCGACAACATGAAATCTCTCGTGTAAGCAATGCCAAACAAATTTGCAACGATATAGATCAGAGTTATGAAATATGTTGTATGTTCGCTTAAAATTTAAACATGTGTGTGCGTGCTGCGTAGTTTACTCTTTTCATGGACACATACATATAGAAAGGCTCCTATCAGTTTATACATGAACCCTCTCACTGAAATACACTTTCTGTTTGCAAATGATTTAAGGGACTGAAGGCTAAAAGGCGACAAAGAGAAATTTTACTGAAGGCGTCAACGTAAAAAAATATATGTATTAAGGAGAAAAAATGTAAAATATAAATTTATATTAAAATGTCAATAATGTTCATTGAATTATAGAAAATATATTACTTTTTTGAATACGTTATTAAAATTTGAGTGGATTCAACACAATATTAAATTTTATTTTGTATGAGAAATTGTAGATTTGCTTGCTTAAAGAGAGTGGGCAAAAATATGACGCTTTGTAACGATCCACTGAATAAATAAAGAAGCGTCATGTTGATAACGTTTTAGTGCGATTTATAAATCACAACGATTAAATTTATGTAGTTCAAAGGAAAAAAGTTTGTTTTTATTTGAAGTTATTTATGATGTTTTGCATCTCATTAATTAAGATGAAAGAGCTACGTATCTGCCTGTAAGGGTGATTATATTACATTGATTATCAAAAATAGCGGATAAAAGGATGTTTCAAAATTTCACAACGTTTTAAGTTCATCATAAACTTGTTGCAAAAACGAAAATAATTATATAAATATTAATCTTGATATGAAAAAAAGAATGTTATTGAATTTTATATTATATAAATAATAAATAGTTGTACAAATTGAAATAGCTCTATTTTGTTGCAATATAACTAATTAAAGAGCCTATTGGAAAACATTAGTATTAAAAATTTACTATTAAAAAACAACAAACATATCTGGGTTGGATTTATTTAAAAAAATTTATTGGTAGTGTAGTCATTTTAAAACAAACATTAATTATACATATTATATTATGTTTATGACTATATGAAGAAACAAACCATTTGTTTCTGTTCTGACCAGTGTTTATTTTATCTTTTTGATCATCTTGTTTTCTTACAATAAAAATGATTGAACATATAAAAAAATGTACACATTAGTGAATTGATGCCAGAGCATAAAATACTTTTATTTAAGTTTGTATTAGTCTTAATTGTATTTAAGAAATAAAAACCTACATAATATGATTTGACCTGAAAACACTATAAGAGTAATTTTTCAGCAAATAAATAAACTACAAACTATAAAAAGAATAACAGAAAAAGATCTATTTGTATGTATACTAGAAATAGTAAGCAATCAAGCATCAACTTGGTACTGTGCATACAAGAACACTTTTTATACATAAACTAAGTTTGTTAAAAGGCTTTGCAAGGAACATCAACTCCCAGATTGTATTTATAAATTTGCATAGGAAAATTTGTTCTAAATTCCAACAAGACAATGAGTCGATTAGCAAATAATTTGATAATATATTTGTTTTTTTATAATCAAATACCAATTTTAGTAGCGGAAAAATAAAAACTAAGTATTATTAAAAAAAAAACCCGCCCGGGTGGTGTAGTGGTTAGCGTACTCGACAGTTATACTAGGGGTCTTGGGTTTGAACTTTAAGCCCCCTACCTAGAGGGTCAGTTTTTCTGATTAAGAAAAAATGTGATGAGTACGCCTTCTTTCGGATAAGAAGAAAAACTTTAGTAGGTCACGTGCACTGCTTTAATGTTGCGTGCACGTTAAAGAACCCAATCTTTTAGGTTGGAATTTCTGATTTTGCGATAAAATTTCCAGATGTAGTAGTCTCAACCTCTGGCGTAAGTGAATAAAAAAAAATGAAATTATACTACATTGAAAAGTTAAAATGCTTCGCATTTAATGCAATAAAGTTGAAACAAATAGACGATAGCAAAAAAGTTTAACCACGCATATATTAAAATCATATTTGATGCGATCAAACGGTAAACCATATACTCAATTTATTTTGTATCAAATGAAAAAAATTGGGTGTTGATAAGAAACATTGTTGAAAATTTACTACGGTGTAAAGTTTTTTAATGATATCAAATGTATTCTTTGCATACTAAAAGTTTCTGTCTCAATAAAAAGCGCAGTCAAGTTAATTTAATATTAGATAAAGTCAATAGTGACTGTAGACCATATTTCCGATTTATGGATTAGAATTTGATAGATAGTTAGACTGTGTTTGCTTGAAAACAAGTATATATATATAGTAAAATTACCTTTAGAAGAAAAAGAAAAAAGTTACTTGTTATCATGCTTAGAACATATTAAGTAAAGTAGTTATAGTGGTAGGTTTTTATATAAAATCTGAGATTATACCGGACTTGAGTAAAAATGTGTATAACAGTATTTTATCAACAACCAAAAAACAAAAACTTAAAAATTTATATATAATATATTTTAACAAGCTTGGTTGCAGTAGCTTAGTGCAGCATAATATAAACGTAACTGACCCAATTAAATAACTCCATTACCCTATATCACTTGCAATGAAAAAATAATTAATCTGGAAATTTATAAAATGCTGAAGCTTAAGGTAATTGAGTTTAGTTATTTACTATAAAGTTTAAGGTAATTTAGCCTAGCTATTTGTCATGAACATTACTTATAGTCATAGTAAAGAAAACCTCTAAAGAAAATGTTAATAATGTTCAAAACGCAACTCGTATGCTTTGCCACAAGTCACCGCTATACTAAACCGGTTGCAATCTGCAAAATATATCTTGTCGCTTAATATAAAGTTGGCTTATTAACAAATTAATTTAACTAACAGTAACAAGGAGATTATGGCTATTGCAGATTAAGGACGCGGGTTATATTGGTTTACAAAAATCCCATTTAAGTTGCATAACAGGCCCAGTACATTTCAAAAGTCAATAGACCAGGAATTAGGCCTGCAACTTAAACCATACATTTTCAAATATCTTGATGACATTATTATAATAACAACAAATACTTTTGAAACTTATTTAGACATCTTGAGTAAAGTATCTGAGCGTATGTATCAGGCCGGTGTAACTCTAAATGAAAAAAAAAATTGTTTGGTGCCAAGTAATCCTAAAAAAATTTGCCGGTTTATATGCTTAACGGGTTGGTACAATAGATATATTTTAAATTTTTCTACAACGTTGCTTTATTACATTTGCAAATCGGAGTACAACTACGCAGGAGAAAAAATATAAAGTTACGGAGTTCCAAAGTTTGGCTTTAATGTTTAGAATCAAATAAAAAGGTTACATTGAAGCTTTTGAATTTGTGGTAATAACGGATAACAACGCCTTAAAATCTCTATGAGAAATTATAGATACACCGGCGGTTGCGTCGGTGGATTATAATTTTGCAACAGTACAATTACAGTCAAACACAGACCAGGGGGTCGATTCTGATCTCCGGTGACTTT
The DNA here is from genome assembly GCA_963932245.1 of Tachinus rufipes. Taxonomy (NCBI): domain Eukaryota; kingdom Metazoa; phylum Arthropoda; class Insecta; order Coleoptera; family Staphylinidae; genus Tachinus; species Tachinus rufipes. The sequence continues at coordinate 76,630,279 of OZ010744.1, forward strand.
TGTCACCGGTGGTTTTTCTCACAAAAATGACGTATTTCAATAAAATGTGACAAAATTTTGGTGAGTTTTGCCACTGGTGACAAAAATCGGTGACTTATAACATGCATAATTTAAAAGTGACAGTTCGCGTGAGTTTTCTTTAAATAATGATTTTAGTTGATTTATAAACAATTTATAAATTATTACATCATTATTATTAAGAATAACAAGCAATATTTGCAGTAACAAGCTTATAGAATAATTTAATTACCTTTTATAACGTTAAATTCATAATAAGTAATAATAACCTAATTATTATAGGTTGACTTTGACCGCCGGTGACATTTCTCACCGATGGTTTTTCTCATCAAAATTACGTCACTTCCAGAGCATGCTATTTTAATATTTGTGAGTTTTGTCACAGAATGAGTAAAAGCGTATAAAAACCGGTGACTTTAAACAGGCACAATTAATACGGTGACTTTTATGACAGTTCGTGTGAGTTTATCTGTCATTAATAAAATTGAATAAAATTCTAATAAATATTGTGATATACTTAATTCTTTCAATAACCATTTATTTAAAATTGTGTGAACAATATACATAAATTAGTTGGCTCGCATATTGACGACACATACCGCATTATTATAGTATTAATGTACTTCGATGCATTTGCGGAATATATTATGATGCGTGCGTCTAGTGTGCAGCGGTCGTCTGCTTGTTCATTATTCACTTAATTAATATATAATATTATTTTATGTTAATGAAATTATGATAAGCATTAACTAAACTGCTCAAGCAAATTTAATAAGACTTTAGTCGAGTAAATTTTGATTATATATGTTTGGATTTAGGCAGATTGATATATGATATATTTGTAAAATAAAACAAACTTAATAAATTTTATTTTTAAAATGCAAACAATAACATTATCAACTAAAGTACAATTATAAAACAAATATATACATACTTTCGTTACACTTAATTGGAACATACATAATCAAAATTAATTAATACTTAAATAAATTCTTAAGACAAAAGCAATTTAATTAATTTATTATGTTACTTATTGAGATAAGCAAATGTAAGGTATAATGATATACTGATTGGTAGTTTATTATTAAATAATAATATATTTACATCAAAGATGAAAACGAAACTAATAGATTTGCTGTTATCGTATGACATAGAGCCAAAGATAGACAAACCAACACGGCTTTAAAATTGTCATTTGCCTTAGTAAAGTGCAGGAAATATTATAGGAAATGTCTTAGAAAACGGATTATTATAGGATCATAATAAATATAAACATAATAGAATTCAATCTTATAAAACAAATTAAAACACCGGTTAGTTATCACAGAAATTTTAACAGTGCCAGCAATACTACAAAATTTATAAATTATCTTAGTTCTCACGACTGTAGTACTGCAACAATCAATAACGACCTTAAATAAAAATGTCAATTATTTTCTAAACACATTCATTTTTTGTTAGAAGCAGCGTTTCCTTTAAAGAATTTACCAATATAAACAATAGATCACAATGAAAATAACAATATCCGCAAATAGACTGAAAGATTTACACATATTACGGAGATCTGGCTTCAAAGAAGACAAACTGTTTTATAATCGTTATAAATCCATCTATAAATAAGTCTTAATTTTGGAAATAAATGCATTTTAATCAAAAATTAAGAGAATCTAATATATGAATAAACCGCCTGGACTATCATAAATGACGTTGTTGCGTCCAACAAACCCAACAGTGTTGTTAGTTCAAGTATTAACAACAAAACTAAAACAAATTCAGAAAATATTGCCAACCATTTCAATAACTACTTAAACACTATAACTGAGACTATAGCAGTAAATAGCAAACCTACCCACGGAAGTAATATTGATCTCAGTACTAAGTAATTTTTTTTTATCCAGTGACACAAGATGTACGTGATGGAGTACAGCAACTTAAAAATACAAACTTTGCAGGGTCAGATGGAATTAGCAGCAAATTACTTAAAAGTATAATGACATTATTTCTAGACCATTTTACTACTATCAGAAAATAAATTGCTAAATCAAGGAATCTTTCCCAAACATTTTAAATTAGCAAAGATAGTTCCCGTGTTTAAAAAGGGAGATGAAAGTAACAGCGAGCATTATCGCTCTATATCAATTTTGAGCACTTTTGCCAAAGTGTTAGAGAGTATTGTGGCTTTCAAAATAACAATTTTTTTGATCAGTGTAATCTTTTTAATAATATGTAATATAGATTTAAGGAAGGTAAATCGACTTAAGATGCTATTAAATTTAACGCAAATAGTTCAAAGCTGAATTAAGCACATCGACTATTTATTAAAAAAACTAGGGTATCTGTGTGATGTTGCTACAAAGCTAAAAAATATTGTGGACTTTAATATTTTCAAGTTATTCTACTATGCGCACTTTGAGTCTTACATATCGTACTGTATAGTTGCTTGGGGTAATTCTAGTAAGGTTGAAAAAAAATTAAGTTGCAAAAACAAATAGTTTTTAAGATTGAGACAAACATTGCAGACCAATATTTCAGAGCAAAAAAATAATGACTGGGTATTGTGTATATATTTTTCAAACACCGTTATATGTTAAAAACAATTTGTCAATTTTTAAAACACAGACACAACAGAAAAGCATATAACACAAGACATAAACATACGTTAAAAGAGTTATTATTAAACAGAGCCTATTACAAAAAGAATACTTTAATGATAACTCCTTCAAATCGTAAATAATGCTAGTGATAATGATGTATATTCATTTAATTTATGTTTATTGTAATTATATAAGTTTTAACGCATTTTATTTTAAAAAATGTATGTTTATTAATGTAATATTATATTATGTGAATTGACTTGTCTTATATCATTGCATGATCTTTATATTAATAAAGTATTATTAATTATTATTGAATATAGAACAATTTGTACATAATACAAATAATACAACTTTTTTTATAAATCTTTAGATTTTGTCACAAATTATATTAATTTATATTTTTAATTATTTCAATGCACAATTGAATGTTTGAAACGATATTTAAAATAATTCACATGAATATAGCAACTTTGACAGATTTAACAAAATTACTAGGTTGCCATGTAAAAACCATCGATGAGTTTTGTCACCACAAATGTCAGAAATAAGTATCCATGGAAACATGTGAGTTTTGTCATCGGTGACAAAACTCACATAGATCAGAATCGACCCCCTGGCCTGCATTTCTAAACTGAAAATACATTATTGCAATAAAATCAAAATGAAAGTGAAGTTTTAAATATCATAACGGTAAAAAATAATAACTTTAACAATTAGTATAGACAAATGGTAAATTCTGCCAATTTTATAACGTGGATAGTTGAAAAAGGTAAATTAATGCGTGAGACTTAATGTAATCTACATTTTAAAAACTTTTGGAAGGCGGTTATGCCAAAATCAGTCATAAATAAAAGTTTAAATGCAATCGTTTCCTTTGCAAATCAATAGCAAACCAGCCAAGGATCTGCTTAGTAAACCTCTTTAGTGGTATGGTGCGGATTCCACGTTAAATTGTATGTCTCGCATGTTTGTATAAAATTATTATTGCGTCTATGCTCGTAACAAGTACGTTAAGATTGTAAATATGATCATTTTGTTTATTTCTAGGTTAATAAATCTAGTGATGCTCTGACCCCTCTGTCCATCCTTACACCTACAAGCTTAAGCCCGATTTACGTAATATCTGTTATGTTTGAGTCAAATTAATCTAGAATATTATGATACCAATACTAAAAACTTGATTTTTTTTAAGTTAACAAATGCATGTTTACTGGTAATTTAATTGTTAGCAATGTTATTTAAAAATAAAAAAATTAAATACTGTTCACTCTTTAAATTATTTTTAAGAAATGATGTTTATTTTTATAAAAGTTTTCAGTTCTGCTGAAAACGCATTTGAATTAATTCAAAAATACATTAGTCAAAGAGGCTTGTAAAATATAGTTCACTGACTGTTATGCCAAACAGTTAAATAATTTAGAATAACATTGCTGTATGCTAACAGTTGCATTACTATATGCTGTTTACATACCTGAACTATAAATAAGTATTGCAAAGCTTTGATTATGAGAACTATAAATTGAATGTTGCCAATTGTTAAAAGAATTATAGAGTTTACAAATTTTAAATATGAATTTAGAAGTGTCAGTAGTAATACAAATGCAGTTTTTTTAATTAAAACCGATGTTATTGTAGTGGTTGTTAGAAATAATTATATATAAACGGCTAAATGAGCAGAACAGTTAAATGATTTATAATTTTATCACATAAAGAATGGATTTTATAAAAATAAATTTATTTGATAAAACTAGAATTAGTAGTAGTAGCAAAAAAAAACTGTTGTTAAGTCATGTCTTATTATCTATACGTCTTTCTAAATATCTAAATGTAGATATATCGATTTATACCATTTGAGTACTAAATTAACATAAATATTTGTCGTAAGTACGTTGATAAATAAACTTTTTTAAATTTAACTGTTCATCGATGGTTAGGTTGAGTAGTGTACCCCCCCACATCAATAACTATTTTATGCAAAAACATATACCTAAATGCATTGTTTATAAACTAATAATGACCAAATTAAAATAATTATAGAAAATGTACATGCATTATCTGCAATCTATGTTTTTAAACCCCATCCATGAATAATTAACACAAATTCTCTTAGTAAATAATTCCTCAATTATTGATTGCTAGAGCGTTATCAATTATTCAATCAGGCTAAATAGAAATCATATAATACCAATCAATCAATTTCGCATTGAATGTAATATTAGCATATATGAAAATCCACATTTAAAGTTTGAATTTACTGTAGCGTTGGTGGTTGAATTCAATGTATAACAACTTGGCGTGTTTAGGTGATATTTAATACCTCTAGGGGGAATTATAATTTGGGATGCGATAGGATGATTTAGGACTTACAATACCTGTTCCGAGCTGGCGCCGACTGTACCGTTTTCAGAATGGCAATCACAATGAAATGTACCGTGTAAAATGTAACATATGAGCCGCACTCCGATTACATCCTTGACATAATAACAATACGAACTTAGGGCGGAATTGGAACACTTAATAAAATTTAAGTAGGTTGTTTGTTGAAGTCATGGGAAATTTTGAAATCATTAATTCTATTTATAATAAATGCTGCAAAGTGCATATAAACTATTTTGTTTTACTATACTCAAATATAGATTAATTTATAAAAAACAGTGGAATGGAGTTATATACAACTTCCTATAATATCTATATTTAATTCATAATGGTTAGCTAATGATCAAAAATTTAACAAATTATTTAATATAGAGTTGTATGTATTAATGTCAATTAATTTTATATTTGTTTGATTATTACTTAATTAAAAAAATATGTTATTTTATTTTATATTAGATTTCTTAGTACTATTAATTTATTTGAAGTAAGTAGTTCCTTTGCATTGGCTAATGAATCTGTTGCCAAGAATTTAAACTATTCTGCAGAAAACTGGCATAGAAGTTGGTGTAATTCCCTGTCCCGCAACATAATCTGCCCGTTTATTGCTACGTACGTTTAATGGCTTGGCACTCAACAAAATTGCTTTGCAAGTCAAGAATAATGTTTTTATAAGCGTGACTCACATGTTCCCTTTAATGTTAGATGCACAAAAACATAAAAAATCAAGGCAACTTCTCTTGAAATTTTAACTGCTGATTGTGGGTTAAGTTGAACCAAGCCATCAGTAAAAAATTGATTTTAGTTGAGCCAGGGTTGATAGGTGAATACTTCAAACACAACATTGAAATTGGGTAGAGATAAGAATTTATGGGGAAAGGAATCGTATCTAATTTGCATGGATAAGGATTGGATAGAAAATATAATTAATTTGAAGAAAGAGTTTTTGTTTGTTAATTAATTGGTTATATATAGAGACTTTACTAAATGCCAAAATTTTGAGAAACTGGCTAAATGGAATGATTGCTAAAAATGTTACATGTTTGTGACATGACATCATATGCCAAGCCTCTGCCCGGTTTCTACTTCCATGACGTTAATAAGAGTAGAATTCAAAGCTTCTGAATTGTGGGAGTTTAGTAAAAGAAGTAACAAGCCTTTATTTTGCAGATGTTCCTAATGTTAACAATCAAAAAGTTCCTTTTAAATCAAAGAATGTAACACATAGACGTTTTTTGAGCCAATGCAAAAATAACATAATAATATAGAGTGGTGACGTTCTCATATATACTGTGGCTTTCTGAAACCTGCAAATATAAAGTTAATCTTACATCAGAAGGAAATATCAGTAGGTCTGAAATTAAGTTGCATGTTCAACAAAAGTTTTTCTTTTACTATGGGTACAATTTTGATAGTTTTTCAAGTATTAGGAATTGTCCCATGTTTTAAAATAAGTATTAGATACGTCAACAAGATGTGATTTAGTAAGCAAGAAGATTCTTGTAACATGGAGTAGAAAATATTATTATTTTCCACGGCTGAATACTTTTTGGAAGCAAAGACAAGGTTAAATTTGCTTGTTTGTATAAGTGCTGTAAGAGTGTGTAGAAGTGTATAGAAGTGTGTAGAAGTGTGTAGAAGTGTATTAGCAACATTTAGCAAAGTGACTGCTAAATGATGTTGAGCGTATAGAGAGGCTAGTTTTGAAATAAATTGTGATACCCAAGTCTAATCTTTGTTGGGAGTGATGGGTCTAGGAATTCTAGAGATTTTTTTTATTGTTAGCAATACGTGAGGCGATGGGGAGGTTTGGTTAAGAAAACTGCAACTAATTTAATTTTTTTTTTGCTTTAGCCACAATTTTACTAGCCGCGTCAATTTTATCTAGTTTTCTGTACGACAGAAACGTTTTTTTTTTCTTTCTTTAGAACATTTATGGACACCATGAACAAAGGGCTATGTTGTTTTTTTAAGGCAAAATTGGTAGCTTTTGGAATAATGTTTTGGCAGCATCCACAAACCAGGTGACAATTTGTTGGTACTTTAAAGAATAGTTTTGTTATATTCAGATTAGATATTTTACCAAACCAACGTATTGGCGCATGATTCATTGTTAGATTGAGATACTAAGTTGTTAAAAGAAATGCGTAAGTAAGACATAATTGATTTGTTTGGGTTGTAAATGAAAAACTGTTTGAGAATCTTGACTAAGATTTCTACAAAGTTTTAAATAAACAATGCATCATCCTCAAATAAAGCACGCTAAGAGATTATATGTCAAGCGAATGAGCAGGAATTAAAGAAATAAATGTTTTTAAGAACGGAGTTTCTCTGAAAACTTAAATAAAAATTTTTAGTTGGTTCATAGTCAAAGATAACCAAGTTTTTGATTGAGCAATTATAATAGAAAATAAAGATAAGATAAAGCTGTGAAAATAAGTTGACAAAATATTTGCCGGGGGAGTTTGGTTGTGGGTAGGGATTGTGAGAAATCTCTACCTTGTTGCGTAATAAGATTGTTAAAATTAAATGGGTTAAGTTGTAAAGTTTTATAAAAAGAATATTATTTTTACAAACATCAAATATTGTTATTTTATAAAATCTTTTAATTTTTATATTTATATTGATTTTAATCTGAAGAAATATGTATGTAACATAAGAATCGTCATTAAATCAATTTTATTAAGAAGAAATTTTATAATTTTATAATCAAGACTTATATCCCGTTATACAATAAAATATATATTAAAGAAAACTCTATTAATCATCTATACATGTATATTTTTACAAATCCCAAACCCAAACCCAACAATACAACAACACAAATAAAACATTAAATTACAATACATCTTTCTTATTTTTTTTTTAGTTAAATAAATTTACAAACTAAAAAAAAAATAGTGTTAAGTTGAAAAACAATACTTGCAAATATAAATTTATTCAACTGAGTATTATATAATACTCAGTTGAATAAATTTATTCAACTGAGTATTATATGTTTTTGGTCATAAAAACCCTTTTAGATTATGCTGTTTTAAAATTGTTCGTCAAGGCAAAACAAATATTATTTTTGTGTTAATGCCAAATATACGTGTATACTCCAGAAGTAACTCATAAGTTGAAATATAAATTAAAAAACCGTATAAGATATATATTTTTAATTTTTTTATTTTATCTGTAGTAAACCATATCACGTCTATATTTTTTTAGCTAAAGCGTTTAAGCATTTAAAAGTTGCAAACTTAGTTTAAAACATGATTTACAAACTTTTAGTTATTATACAGGATCATTTACAAGGGTGGACTTACGTAAAACAACTTTGTAGTTTGGCTTAAATAGAATTAAAAGTGTTTTTAGTCAGGTTTGTCGGTTGATAAAATACTAATATGTATGTAATGTAATGTAAAATGTATAAATATATATTTGAAGAAACAAATTATTTAATTTAATAAATGCGATTGAGATTTTTATTATAATTTCTATAATTTTATATAAATCTTAATTTCATATGATAAAGCAATGTTAACAGATTTTTTAGTTAAAAATAAACTGTATAAAAAAGTTTCTAAAGTAATTTAAAATTGATAAAGAAGTTTATTTTACCAAAACAATTTTCAATAAAAAAATTAATAAATACCTAATTATATTTTATACAATATGTAGATATTGTTTTCAAACATTCTAATATACATACCATTTGTGTTTTACTGTTTTATTGCTTGTAAGCGATACTAGTATTTTGATCAAACAAAGGTTATTAATACGAAGAAAGACAATTTACAATGAATAAATAATTCAAGAATGTCTAACAAGTTGTTATATTTAAATCTTTTACGACTATTTGCATAATATACAGGGTGAGTTGGAAAGAACGGACCAAACTCCAGGAGTGTATTCTACACGTGAAAATAATGTTATAAAACTCAAATGTTGTTATCCAATTTTTATTTGTTTTCAAGTTATAGCATAATTAAATTTTTTTATCTAGTATGCCATGTTCGACGTTTTAAAACATTTGATTGCTTTTTTGTTCAAATAATGTGTCAGTGTGACGGTAATTTAACGTTTATTTTGTTTGTACAATTAAAGTGTTACAAAATGCCACACACTTATTCAAGTTTAGAATATGCAAATATGGTGTTTGTTTATGGTTTTTGTAATGGGAATGCTACAGCTGCTGTTGAAGAATATCGTCAACGGTTTCCACATCAGAGATTTCTTAATGAAAATGTATTTATCAGAGTTTTCAACAAACTGTGCGAGACCGGAAAGCTTCCCAGTGTTAACATAACATCTGAACGAGTTACTCGACAAGATTTAGAAGAGATAGAAGATATTTTGGATGTAGTAGCAGAAGATGCAACAACCAGCTCACGAAGTAGTATTCAATTGGGTATTCTACAAACAATAGTAATAAACACACTCCAAAAGCAAGTCTTACATCCATACCATGTACAGAAAGTACACCTACAACTGGAAGATTATCCTAAACAAATGGAATTTTGTTGGTGGATAAATAATAATCCTCGTGTTGTATCGCGCATACTTTTTTAGATTAAGCAACATTTACCCATGACGGCATTAATAATTTTCACAACTGTCATGTATGGTTAGACGAAAATCCCCACGCAACAGTCAAAAATAATTTTTAACATAAGTTTTCGGTAAACGTGTGGTGTGGTATGGTTGATGGTTATTTAATTGGCCTCTTCATTTTGGAAAATCGCCTCACAGGAGCCAACTACTTAATTTTTTTACAAAATGAAATACACAGACTACTAAAGGATGTTCCTTTATACAAATGTACGACAAGCACAATGTAGTTCCTGCACATTTTGCTCGTCAATTCAAGCAACATTTGGACAAAAGCTTTCTAAGGCGTTGGATTGATTGCGGTGGTTCTATTAGTTAGCTTCTAAGATCTCCATATCTCACAGCAATAGATTATTGTTTATGGGGCTGGTTCAAAGATGAAGTGTACAATTTAAAAGTAGACACTTGGGATGAACTAATTCTACGTATTAGAAATGCTGCAGCCAATCTTAAACATAGACATGACTCCATCAGGAGAGCAACAGGCGCCCTTCGTAGACAAAGCAGAAAATGTTTAGAGTTAAATGGCGGTATTTTTGAACATTTATTATAAGAACGCTATGATAACCAAAACGTTGTTGAAATTTTGTTTATTTTTAATTACGCTATAACTTGAAAACAAATAAAAATCGGATAACAACATTAAAGTTTTTTTACATTATTTTCACGTGTAAAATACACTTCCCAATTCACCCTGTATACAAAAATAAATCAGAAATAAAATCAAATTAAGTTAGGTATGGCAAAATTATATCTGCATGACTGCTAATGCAATTATTAGTTAATTTACTATAATATTTTTTATAATAAAAATAATATAGTTATTAATACAAAGTAGTATGACAACAATACACGGTTTTACATTAAATGTAGATATTTATAGTTGCTGGCTAAAAATACCTTGATTTTTTAAATATAATTAAAAAAATTGTTTTTAACCTTTTATAAAAAAAAACATTGTCAATAAATCTCCAGCAAAAAATTGATTTTGTCAATACTAAGTAAAAATTTTATAACTTTTGTCTCTAAAAACAAAAATTACCTACTAATTTTTACTTATTTCTAATCATCATCAGATGGCCTAACAGCCAAAACCGGTAGGAATAAATAAAAATAAAAATCAGCATACCAAAGTATTTAAACTCAACCTCAAATATCATTAAAAAAAAATGGGTTTTTATTTAATTATTTACTTTGTCCATCTCTTGTCGTAATTGTAGACTTTCCCTGTTTAAACTTAGAAAACATCTGTTGTACATATCTTGTGCATCTTCCCAAATGGTGCCCAATTCAATGCTACTATTCATTGCAATTCTATTGTTTGATTGTCTTTGTTTATTTTGATTTTGTGTTCTGATAAATGTATCTAACAACATGTCAATTTTTGTGTTGTTGATTTTTATTAGCTCACTGGGCAGTAAGCTGGTAATCACCTTATTCTTTAAATATCTTATCTGTATTTCTTCAATTGCAGTATGCAACTTTGTTTTTGCATTAGCCTTATTGTAGTTGGTTTTAATAATGTTGGTGTATCTATGATCAATCCGGTATTAATTATACTAAAATTATTATTTTAGACAAACTAGTTTCTTTTGTTCTATACTCAATTACGTAATTTAATAGTTTTGTTAGTATTAGGAGATGTTGTAACAGAGTTTAAAGGATTTTTAAATAACTGTACAATCTCCACAGCATACAATATAACTGTGTAACCTAATAACAAAAAACCAGTAAATTACATCCAATATACAAATGATGTGATGAAAAACTACCACATCTTATATTTTCTTAGTTTTATATATATTTTCAATTAACAGATTGTAAGTTTTTCTTACATCGATCATTTTCAAATAGATAGAGATATATGCTTTATGCTTTTATGCTTTTTACGGCTATTTTACATCGCCACAGTAAGTCTACGACTTGTTTAAAGTGGTTTGATGGGACCAACAGCTAATACGTGACTTCCGAACCACGCTAGTGGATAAAGAGCAACTTATCATTTCAGTCATATTTTGGGGATCGAACCCCGGACTGCTCGCATGATATGCAAGTGTCTACCATTACATATAATACTCAAAAACTCCAACAAGTCACTAATAACTAATAACACTCTAAATAAATAATTAAACCTTATTATGATAGAAAAAATGGACATAAGTTGGATTTGAGCATACTTTTTAAATAAATGAAGCTGAAAGATTTTTTAGCTGCTCATAAAAAAGCGCATTGGAAGAACAAAAAGTCATGACAATTTGTTGTTTTGCAATTATCTTTTGATGTTTTTTAAATGCTGTTTTTTGTATGTTTTGTACTTAAATAATGCGTATCTTTAAGTTGTATATGTGCAGCACTTGAACTCATTTGATATGGTTTTAAATTGACTTTTTTTTATAGCATAATATTGAAATCATTTGAAGCATTTGACTATTAATATCAATCTAATGATTTAACCGGTCTAATGGTTTTTTTTTCTGTGAGAAACTTGGGTGTACTTAAATAATGTTATCATTAATATGAGTTGAATCTTAAATATTTATATAATAAATAAATCTAATATGTTATGTATCAAATAAATTTCATTCTCAACTTATATGATAAATATTAATAAAATTAAACAATTTAATTGGCTGTTTTAAAGTTTGTGAGCTTTAATGTAATTTGTAAACAAACAGGAAATTACATTAAATCATAAAACAATATTAGTTTTCCTATATTTGACTCCCCATTTGTGTTGTGGATTTTCTCAAATACTACGCTCTGCCGAACACGTAAAGCCAAGTATGTTTTATTCGTTCCCTACGCGCATTGTCTTTAAGATTTATGTCGTATTTCGTGCTTTCCTTGTTTACGTAGACAAAATTCGTCCTCTGTTCTTAGCTCGTAATTCGATATACCTTAAGGTTCGCTTGATGGACTGAGAAGTTTTCCTATGGTCCCCTGAGGCACCTTTTATCGGTATCCCCAAAACACCGTCTCATAATAACGCTTACTTATAACAAAACAAATTTATAACTTATCGTTTTGCCGTTTAAATCAATCCCTTTACAAGATTCTCTTCAGTACGCAATTAATCATGGTCAATATTCAAGTTTATCTGATCAAGTTAAATCAGCTTTAATTAATCTAGATGATAAAGTTGCAGGCTATGGGAAGTTAAAAGCAAAGTTTAGATCTTATTTATTACACTTTATAATAATTTCTCTTTTAGAATGTATATAATATGTTATCATTTAATATTAATACTGCTCTCTTTTTAATAATTAATTAATTTATGTCATATTCTTTAAAGAACATAACATATTATTATATTATTTCTCATTTTATAAACTTTTTCTTATATTTTTCTTTCCATAATGCTATATTAATATCAATTTTATATTGATTATGTGTTTTTAATGTAACATCTTTAAATTACAACAAATCAATTTATTTGTACTTTATTTTTAATAAAACAATTTCTACATTATAGTCTAAAAATAGATCAATGGTTATGCCTTATTAAACTTTCATCGCAATTTAGAACTCATTGTATAATTTAAGCTGGATAGAGTGCTTCTATCGTCTCTTTTATATTATGAATTTCATAATACGTTACTCTCAGACTGATGAAAAAATATACACTTTTTCAAGCATTCCGTTAACTACTACTCATTTTGTTTTGTATTGAATGTTTTCTTAATTAGCAAAGTGTAATGCTTTCATTAAACAATAAACGCAGTTAATGTATTCCATAGTTTGAAGTTTCAAAAAATGCATGCATTTCTGCAAGCTTGTTTGTAATGTGACGTTAGAATGGGAGGACGTTTATGAATATCCATGAGATGAATTGTGTTTTCTTGTCAGATGCAACGAGCGGAATTTCTGAGGGGAGAATTGCAACAACACATGGTGCTCAGAAAATTTTAGATAATAGCGTCATAAAATTGTCATCTAATCGCTATTTTCGTTTATAGAATTTAACAACTTAGATTAATGTATATTATGAAAATATATTGCATAAAGTTAAACAAAATTTCGTGATATTGCATAATAGTATTTATATTAAATTTTAGTATAATATAGTTATGCAAATATTGCATCTTAACATTAACTCCTCATTAATAAGCAACATATGAAGTTATTAATTAGTTATAAACTATGTACAGCATATTGCAACCAGCTTTGAGCACAAACATGGTGCGTTATTAATATTTAAAACAAATCGTTAAAATTCCGTAACTGTACTTATTGGTATCGGACGCTCGGAAAACATTTAGTTTTATGAACAATTTATTTTGTTTCTATTTAAAAATAGAATAAATTGAGTTGTTGTAAACTTAATATCGTATGTTATTTACTTATCAGATTATACTTTAAAACATATTTACTTTAATAACAATAATAATAAAAAAATATTAAAAAAATAATGTTACATAAGGTTATTGAAACTTCTAAATTGTAAGTAGCAAAAACTTAACTTAAACTTAAAATAACAAATAAATAAAATTGGTTAATAGATTAATTATTATTAATCAAAATGTGCAATATACATTTATGTTGTTGCTTTCAGTATACTTGCAGTGACAACCAACTTAATTTAAATTAGTTTAAGTTTTTATTTTATTTTGAATATAACAATGTATGCTTAAAAACTTTACGCTCTATAGACTGCCGCAGCTCAATCTTATTTCATCAGATGTTACTATGATTTTATTGTACCTATTTACAGCTAATTTAAAAATGTATTAAAAAATATTAATATCTATTGATGTCTCGGGGAGGCAATTATGTTCGTATTATATACCTGGAAGCTATTTAACACTTCGGTATTTAAGGGTAAAAATACTATATAAATATACAATATTTTTACCTTTAAATATTACCTCGAGTTCTAGGTATATAAGGTAAGTTCTAGGTATACAAACATAATTGGATAGTAATAAAAGAGTCTGATGAGACATTTTAAAGCCAAGTCATAAAGACACAATATCTTTGGCTATACTATACAATATTTAACAAATCTCTATGGTGTGGGTTGTCAATAAATGTTTTTGTATTTTTTTTTTAAATTTTGTAAAATTGGTTAGATACCGAGAATTCATTTAAAAGTACGTTTTTCAAAAATAAAAAAAAAATTAAAAAAAATCAATTTTATTTAACTGCGGCTAACATGGTTCATTCAAAGTTCTAGTTTTTAATAACGCGTTAGAGCATTTTGAGTATTTGGCGAATGATGCGAGTAATGTTCGCTTTCAGTTCCTCAATTGTAGCCGGCTTATTCATGTAGACTTTGGAACTTACATAACCCCAAAGATCAAAAAGTAAAAAAAGCAAACAAATTCATTTTTTTAAAGTGGATTACAGTAAAATAACATTTTATTAAATGTACGTGCTCGTACAAAAGCAGACAATGTTGTTTCATATTTGCCGGGTGTAAAAATTACGCAAAAATTGCAAAAAATGCTATAAACTGTTGGCAGCTGTTTTTTGATAATCAAATGATTAAAGACATAGTGCGGTGGCCAAAAAAAATTTAAAAAAATTGATTGTTTATAAAAATAAAAGTATGTGAAACCAACCAAATTTCCAGAAATTATAGCATTTATCAGAATTATTTAATTGTAAGAATTTGACAGATTTGCGGCAATCGTACGGAACTAGTGTAAATTTTTTTTGCATTATAATGTTTTGAAATCAATTTAAATTTTTGTTGGTTTGTCTTTGCTTTGATCACGTATAAAATCATAAGAAGAAATCAACTAATTTATTAGCTGCTCTGCAAGAAATACTAGAAAGATTTATTGACAACAGCAAGCAACCATATATTTTTTCACAGTTTATGACAATATATATAAAAAAATTTCATCTTTCCGTAATATGACCGAGCATGGTCATATTACGTACTAAATTTAAAGTTTATGCAGGACGGTAATCAGAAAATCTTTACAATCTTGGTAACTTAAAATCAAAATTTAACTTTTGATCACTAGTACACAAGTTACAAATTGATGATAAAACTGCAAAAACAGCATAAATTGACATAGGTAAGCACGCTTAAAAATCAAAAACTTTGTGCTTTAGACAAATTTGTGTAAATAATGGCCAGGCAGCCAAAAACAAATTTATTTGGCAACACAATATTACACTTGTATCTTTAATTAGAAAAAAAAATTATTAGTAGCTTCTTTAGGAAAATATTGATAAAAATAAATAAATAAATAAAAAAGTATTACCATGGCGCCAATTTCTAAAAATTAAATTTAAATTAATTAATATTACAGTAATATAAAAAATAATGTGCTACTGATGTCTACATTGCACTAGTTATAGTAAAACAATTAATAAAGCAAGTGTTGTTGTTTTACCAGATATTATAAGTTTCTACAGCTTTACTAAAAATGTGAGGTATATTATTTCCGGTCAATAATAAACTTGCAAAACTATTGCAAATTTTACTAAAAATAACTCTAAGGTGTTCCATACGTCCAAAAAACTGTAATTGCAAGACGAAATATGTTTGCACTATTTGAAAGAAATTAGTGTGCTTAAACCAAGCTGAGATTTGCTATCAAAATTGCAAAAAGTCAGAAAACATTTTTTTTTATATATATGAACTATAACTGCAATTTTTTTCTGTAAATTACGTTCTTTTTTAGTAATGGGTTTTTCAGACCCTACATATGTACTGGTGGTGGTTTGCAACTTAAACACAAAAATAAAATTTTGATCAAAATCAGTCAGTATAAATAAATATTAAAAAGATTAGTAGCAATGTATAGAAACAATAACCCAACCTATTTTGAGTCAAATATTGGTAAAAGTTTTAGTTTTTGTTAAAGACATAAAAATATCAAAAATAATTTTTATCGTAATAAATTATAGCCTCAATTTTTTGGAAAATTGTGAAGATTCTATTAATTAAATATACAAAAACGGAGAATTGCTACAAAGTTACAAATAAAGAATTAAAAGCAATTATACAAAAATAAACTTAAAACAATTATGCTTGACAACTGCAGGGTGCATTTATGTACTCTGCAGTTGTGCTTTAGCACAAATTGTTTAAAAAGTAGTCAATAAATGTAGTTTTAAAGAAATACAAAATCTATTTTAAAATCCCCTGTAACTGTTATCTTTTTACAAATAAAAAAAAAAAACTTTAAAAACCGTCGCTTTTTATCAAATGACACGCTGCAAAATTGTATATTGTATGCACTATCAAAAAAGTTTTAGGTTATTGTCTTATAAATTAGAAACCTTGTCAAAAAACTTTGACCAAAATGTTATTTTCTTGCAGTTTAATCTTTCCTCATTGCAACTTTGGTAGAGAAAAACAGATCTTTTATTTATGTGTGGGATTATAATGTTACCATTTTATGTTTTCTTAAATGTTACGCGACTAGACAATAAAAGATTAATATTAATTTTTTTGTTCTAAAAATAACTGTAGAACTCAAATAAACCAGTTGTAAACATTTGTATACATATGTACTTCTTTGTTGTCATTTTTTTAAACAATTGTGTCATGCAGTTTTATATAGTTTGCTATGCCGTTAATAAAGAATTATTATTAATTCTTAATCAAGGAATTGATGAAAGTGACCTTGTGTATTTTCAAACATGTTAATGCCGAATTAGATATTTTGCTTTGGGATTATTCGGATTATATCTTTTGTCAACATTGATAGCAACGTCCAGGTTTAGATTGGATTAAAACTTCAAATGACGCAATGTAGTGTTCAGTAACAAATCAAGGTTTTGTTTGGGAATGCATAATAGTTGTATAAAGGTTTGACTTTGTAAACGGCAAAATGTTTAGTTCTCAATTGTTCCATCTATTCTTCATTTAAAATAATTTGACCTGCCGGCAATATGTTAATATGTGTGTTACGTGCACCTTTACTTAAAGCGGCTAAAAAAAATCATTTTTCAGAAAAAAGTTTATATTAGCTTGTTTTGATGGATAGTTGGATTTCTTGATTTTTTGCGCAATAAACATTTACAAAATATTTTTTTTCTTTTCATATGTTTTTTTATTTAAGCAAAATATGTTCTAAAACGTTTTGCGTAAGAAAAAAAATCTTTAAAAGACACTAGGCAGCCCGTACTGTCTAGTAGTGTTAGGTTTTTATTGACTAAAAAACTCTATATGTTTTCTTCCTTACCACAGAGTGGTTTCTCTGTGCGCGTCTTGCACTGCGATCTTGTTGGATCTGTTGTACACCTTTAATGTTCTACTTCTTTGATAAAATCTAGTATCTTTAGCCAATGGGTTGCTTAAAACAATCCGTATCTGCGGTTAGGTTATGTTTGCCAAAGATGGCTATTGTTGCTGTTTGCATTCAGCTTAGTGTATTGGAGTCTCATCTTCTTCCATACAACCGCGGCATAAAAAAACCGTTCCTATTCTTATTATATGCAAGTGTTTGTTGGGTCCACAATATTTGGTTATCAGTCCTGTGAGCTTTTGCAGTCAAATGCAACTCATTTGTGTTACCACTGTTTTGATATTATGTAATGGTCCTGTTAGGAATATTCTTAAATGTGTCAATTTCTTACAACGTTTTCAGATATTGCTGTGTTCCGTTTCAAGTTTGCTGCAGATTTTTTTTCTCGGTCTCTTATGGAATCCCAAAAGCGGGTTCTGGTCCAGTGAATGTCCTCTTTGCTTTTTGTTTGTAAGCTAATTTGTCATGAAGTTTTCTTTTGTCCCGTGATCTTTTGTAAAAAGTTAAAGCATATTTACTCAGAGGTAGCAAATTTTGCTTTTTTTGATGTTTGTTCTCATAGGTTCCAGCCCCGATGCCCTTTTGATCTTTAACCTCATTTGTATACCAAATAGTTCCTTTAACTATTCCCAGATATTTATTATATATTATTTATCCATTCGTATTGCTGTGGTATTATCACATCAAATTTCTTACTGATGCAGTGGCTCTTCATAAAATTTGACATCATTATCAGAGTTTTTTTTTCATGCAGTACAAGGTTTAAATTATGTTCATTTATCTGCAGTTTGTATGCTGCTTGTATTGCTGTCGCCATTACCATTAGGTAAAGAGGCAGTAACAATAGTAGTACTTCCATAGCTGTTGTGAGCGTCGGTCTCATTGCCCCCGTTATTAGCAGACATACTAGCTTCTAAACTTTGTCTAGTTTTTTGGCCTATACTTAAGAGTAGTTTTGTGAACGGTACAATTGTTGTTTTGCCTAGATTTACTGTTAACCCCTCATTTTTGTACCACCTTTCTACGGCATTTAGTGCGCTCTGTATCATGTAAGAAACGATTGCTCCAAACTTTCCGTATGTTAAAGATAGTAAGATCATCTGCGTAGCCTAAATACCCATGTTGTTGAGTAGGTGTAGTAAATCATCTATGACTAAGCACCACAGAAGCCGTTTTGAACGTCAGTTTTGAACGTTCAACTTTAAAATTGAATAATTTATTTATTATACATCAGTTTTATAATACGTTTTGTATTTTATCAAAAATTGTATTGTCAATTGTTATAATAACGTTTAGTTTATTTGTATAAAAATAATAAACATATATTTGATGTTTAATATATGTATGTTCAAATATATGTAATCACAATTACACCGAAGATGGCCTAACAGCCGAAACCGGTCTGTACATAATAAATTTAAAAAAATTACACAGCTTATAAAATTATAATCATAAACACCACATAACCTATATAATAAAATATATGCACAAGATCAACTCAACTATTAATATTTATTTTTTTTAATTTTTTTAGTGTTTTAATTAAAAATACACGTGCTATCAGCTTACATAAATGTCTCTATCTAAATGATTCAAGTAAATTAAAAATAGGATTAGAGCAAACATTCCACCCTGTAGAATTCTATGTTTTGTAAATTTATTTGTGGAGTCAAGGATATGATAATTCATTTTAGATAATTTTATCAATTTGTATAATTTATTTTGGTTTTTTTAAATTTTTTAGAATTTTATTTTTTATTTTTAGTTTATATTTTATAATTTTAGATTAAAATGGAGAGGGACTGCTCCTATTCTTGTTAGTAAAGCATGTGTATTTTTATTTTTTGATCTTTGTATTGATATTGTATTAAATTTTTTAGAAAATCCAGAAATTATGATAAAAGACTTGTTTTCAGTTTTTAATAAGTTGCCTTTTTTACAAGTTGAAGATATTATTGTTTCTTTCAATTTAAATGGCTATCACATCATAAATAATTATTGAATGCATACTGCTTTGAAGTTAACAATTATTTTTATTTTCTGATAGTGACTTTAGTTGTAATTGTTTTTTTTATTGTTATGTTTTTATTTATATTTGTTTTATTTTTCTTGATATTGTTTTTATTATTCTTTCACTAGATGTTTATTTCTTTTGAAATATTTTAAAACATTTGATTTCTATTCATTATCGTTTTGTAATATATTTATGCTGTGTTTACTTTTTTTTTATTTATTTATTTGTGATCATGTTTGTTTGGATCCGTCCTTACTAATTGGTTTTTGTAGTTGTATACCATTTTATATTTAGTTTTTAATAAAAATGTTTTAATATGTTATATATTTTTTTTAATTTTTTAATTTTATTATGTAATTGATGCTATATAATCAAATATACTATACTTAGCACATAAATCAAGTAATGCTATGTTTTGTATTTGTGTATTTGGTCATATATTAGTGGTTTGTGGTATATGCTACCATTAATCAATACTCCAAATCGAGAAACCACAATTTCAATAATGTTTCAATATTAGTTACAACCAGTTATTACTTTGATTATCAAAGTTACTTTGATCTTAAAACAATACTATCTAGTAATTTGTTTTACATCGATAACATCCATTAGCAAGCTATATTGTTTAGCAAGCTATTTATATTTTACCTTGCTAAATACTTACTACACAGAACATCCCTTTACCTCCTAAGCACCTTAATATTCAATGTTTGTTATGTCCCAGGGTTGCTGCAGCGTATTCATTTACTCTGCCAACTAACTTCTAAGGGAGTTGTTTCCATCCCACAAACGTGCATGTGTAACAGGGGGGTTGCTTCGTGGTAAACGGCAAATTCTATTACAGGCCACCCTTGGCACACACACGCATCCAACCCCAACAAGCACAGATCGTGAAGTCGCAAATTATCGAAGACATCTCGCAGGAAATAATGGAGTTTGGTGATTTATGTTCCAGATATGACTCTAAAAGATTTATTTTACGCCGAGCTGGCAACGTTTTGTAAGAACATGTTCACGATCTAATTAAAATTCTTGATGTAGTATATAACGATCACGCGTATTGGAAATAAATTTTGTGTTAATAAATTTTATATGTTGAATTATTTTTTGATAGTAAAAATGATTTATTAGGTGTGTGTTAGTGTGGGTGTTATATTGCTAGTTTATTCATAATCTATAAAATATTAAAACATTTTTATTATTTCTGCTAGTAGCAATAGAAAGATATAAATTAATATTATTAAAAATTTATAAAAAATTCCTTAATATGTGGTAGTATTGCTTTTATAGTATACACTTACAAAAAAAAATAAGTAATTTTTATTAAAATAAAACTTTTTTTTTTAAATTTTTAATGGTTCATATTTATTCGTAAACGATAAGTTATTTTTTTTATAATTTTAATATTTATTAATTTGATATTCCCGAAGTAAAATGTCTCTTAATATCCTGTTAAATAACTTTACGATTTGGATTTATAAATTGTAGTTTTAAGCAATTTCTATAACGGCGTAGTAACAGTAGAAGAATCACGCGATACTAATTAATTTGATTTTGTCTAGTTTATGGATCTATATAAAGATTATAATGCAATAAATTACTTCTAATCTAATCAATTTGATAAAGATTATTTCAAAAATAAAAAGTTATACGTCACAGAAAACATTATATATCATGAATTGAAGCACATTAATATAAGTTAATGGTTTTACTTTTTCTTGAAATGGATGTAAAAACCATTGACTTATTCAAATCATATTTATTGTTTTTTTTTGCAAATTATATCATATTTCTAATGTCACTATTAATAAATGTTTGGCAAATGATTTTGTTTGTAGTGTATTGTATTTATTCATTTTATTTAAAGCAGTTTATTATAAAGGTCAAATTGCATTCAATGTTTTTTCTTTTTTGTGTTTGAGCGTGTTAAGTGTGAGGCTTTCGTTACACAAATCTGTCCCTTTGTGTAAAATTCAAACGGCCGACTTGAAGAGAGTTCCGTGGGTTCTTTGCACTGATTTATATTCAGATCCGATGCTTAGCCGTAGGCTAAAAGTAGAGGAAATCTTTAAAGAGACATTTATTTCAAAAAGTTTATATATAGAAAAAAAATCGTTTGAAAATTTTCTTTTATTAAATTTTAATTATTTCATGTTTCAAAATTTAAAATATGTATGTATACAAAGTTTCTCAGAAAGAACGTATAGAAATAATATGTTTTTAATACTTAACATAATTTGTTTATATAATATAACTTAAAAAAACAGTAATTTAACGCGAGTGTAAAATAAACATTATAAAACCAATGAAATATTTTTGCAATAAGTTGAAAGTAACAATGTTATTGTTATCAACTAAATATGTTTTTTTTTTAAATACTTTTAAGAATGCATAAATGTATTTAGTTGAATTAGCACATATTTATAATAATTTCCGGATACTTCTTTTTAATTAAAAGTTACTCAGATCAAATGAATTAAAACCCCCTGTATACATATTTTTTATAATGATATGGTGCATGCGCCGGGTAACAATAGAAACTTTTTAACGTTATAGTATATTTGTTGTTTTGGTATATTACATATACAATTTATAAAAAATCTGTCAGGTTTGTCTATTGCACAAAATCAATTGTAGTTTTTTATCTTTAAAAGATTAATTCCACGCAATATTGCGATAGTATGTCACTATGGAGCTGACATTATTGTAAAGTAACAATTTTATTTCAAGATTACTCAATAGCTTAGTATATTAACATTGTTTTGAATTATACTTATAACATCACAAAATTGCCTCTTATCTACTACAGCTTTATATATTTATCGCACTATTTTAGTTCAAGTTTAGTGGCGACATTGTTGAGTCATGATTATATACCAACAGGAAATAGTCTCTTATCTACTACGGTTTTATATATTTCTTGTATTATTTCAGTTTAAGTTTAGTAGTAATATAAGAGTATTTTTATCCTTATTGTATTGCATGTTATAAGGGTAAATGGAGCACAGAATTGTATTTTTAATATTGTTAATTAGTATTTGGTATTAATCATTGTTTGGATTTATTTATTAATTGTAAAAACTATAGTTTTTGTTTAAATTTTTTAAGATTATAATGTAATTTCTATTTATTATCATACTAACAGAATTAATTGTTTTGTCTTTGAACTTCACTTAAGTATATTATTTTTGTTTTGTGTTTCGCTATAATGCTTTAATATCATAATAGTACAGAGAGACAGTATATTCGGAAATTGTTTAATGTTCATATATGATTCATATTTTTTATAGTAGTTTGACATTTTTTTCACTATAATCTTTTAAATCTTTATTAAAAATATGTTTAATTATATGTAACTCCAATATATACTTTGATTTTGGACAAATAATGAACGGCGTATGTTATTATTTATTTGAATTTATTTAAACTATGATTTATCGGTTTATTGAGTTGAATTTGTTTTAATTGATCTATTAAAAATGTTTATAATGTCAAATCAAGACTATACGTGCCACTTAAACACTTAGACTTTTGTGGCAGTTTTAGATTACCTTATATTGCTAAAATTAATTTTGTTTTTTTAGAAATTTATTCTCTATAGACAATTAATTTATTATTAATATTATTTTTTTGTTTATTTTTTTCATTTCAAAGTTGTTGTTGTTGTAGAAATTGCGGGTTACCCAAAGATTTGTACATCAATTTGTAAATGAGTTAGGTTAGGTTAGGTTAGGTTAGTTTAGAAAACCTCCGGTAAAAAGTAATATTAATAAACCAAGTGTTTATAGTAGCGTCTTATGTATCGCAAAAAAAAATACTACTAGAAACAGAAAATAAAACTAAGTCCATCATGGTCAACAGTAATGTTTCATTGGAAACAACCCAACTCTGTGAAACATTTTAACAATACTAACATAGCTACACAACAGGCAGCACGTTGGCAAGAGGAAAGATGACTACAGTTTGCACCCAATAAATTGAAAGCCATAATTTTTGATAGTTCAAATGCATATAAACGCACCAAGCTTTATAGTGGTTGATATTGAGCAAAAAAGTAAAACTATACCATAAAGAGTGAATTACTTAAAAAAAAATAGTGACAAATATAGTCAAACAATTTTTTATTGTCTATATTTTTTTGCTTATGTATTATTATTGTAGTATCAATTTTAAAAATTTTTTTGTTACCTTTTGCATTTTTTGCACCTTTTCTGCTAACTTATAATTTGCCGTTTGATGTTTGTGTTAATTTGTAATGTTTTTTTTCTTCAATTTTTATTTATTTAGTTTTTTGATTGAGTAGCACTTTAATAAACTATATGATTTTTAATACATCTTAGTATAATGTTTTTAGGTTTTCCTAAATATTAAGTATGTAAATGATTTATTTTGTTTGTTTCTTTAATAGGAGTTGTTAAATATTTTCAGTATCAGGGATAAAACTGTTAATTTGTTTTATGTGTGTACAGATTTATAAGTTATTTTGGCTTTTCTTAAATAATGTTGATTTCTGTTTCTGTATAATAAAATGCAACGCATTTTTATATTGACACTTGTGTTAATTAGAAACTCTTTTGAGTTTTGTCATTTTATTAAAAAACGGTATACGCTTTAACAACGTTTTCTCAACGTTTGTTCAGATATTCTATCATAACTCACTTTCAGTTGCAACTACTTTACGTGCATTAACTCTAACTTTTGTTATTTTGTTATAATCGTCCAAGTCAATTGAACGTTTTGTGCAAAAAATCAAATCACAGCACACCACTTCATAAAGTTGTCATGCTAGTAAGACAAAAAATGCAGAAATATTTTGTTCGATTAAAGCCCTTGATCATTATGTGTTCTGCTTTTACTGCAGTGTGCTTTTACTGCCTTAGTTTGCGTTGCTCTATCTTTTTTAACTGTTTTAATTGTTCTATTTAGAAATTTGTTGTGTTGTCTTGATTCAGGTTTCTTGTTTTGCAGGTAATACATAAATCTATTCTTAATCCAATTTATCAATTATTCCTATTTTAAAATTTTCTCTTTTAAAATATTTATAATGGTTTTTTTGTGATATATTTAATTGATTATCTGAATTCATAATCAAATGTATTGTAATTGTTTTACTTTTTTAAATTTTTTCAGTTACTTTGTAAATATTTTCAAAAACATAAGTAAGTTGCAGAAATTATTAATGCTGTTTATTTTTGTCCAAACCAAAATCTTTTGGCAGTATTTTATTTATTGTTGACTGTGCTTGCTGTTACTACAGACGCAATTTCAGTCTAAAGTAGCCTATTTTGTTTTGTAGATTTCTTTAGAATTTTGCAATACAAAAAAAAACTATAACCAATCAGTCAGTAACCGTTTTTAAAAATAAAAATCCAACAAATGAAAAAAAGTTAAAATTTTATAAAAGCCATATGTAATTTTAATTGAGCCAATATTGTATTGCAAATAAATAGCTTCTTTCAATTTTCTACAATGGTCACTATTGTTGGGCGATTCTTTTCTTCCTTGGGCCCGCTCGTTTTTTTATATTATCTTTACATGGCAAACATGGTCTTTCTTGCTTTCTATGACCAATGTTAGGCACCATAACCTTATTTTTTTAATACACCTTTAATCTTGTTGTATTTGCCCCATTTCTATTTTAGTTATCGGCGTGTTGTACAATGTCTGTCTGATTTTGTTTTTTCTCTGATTTATTTGTTTGTTTTATTGTTCTTAAAAATTTTCAGAATAATTTTTTTAATTTAATCTAGATTTGCTTGCGTACAAGTCCAAGTTTGAACTCGTACGTGATGGTCGGTAAAACACAGAAATTAAACATCCTAATATGTTAATGTAGTATTATGTTACTGTTTTTAAACAGAGAAAAGAAGCTCTCAAAAAACATAAAATAAATGTCTTTAAATTTTACAACCTTTAATCTATTTTGCTGTTAACAAGTCTTTTTTCTACTACCCATAGCTTGTAAACTATAAATGTTACATACAGAGAAAGGCTGTACTTGTTGTTTTTTTTTTATGAGGATCTTTAAAATATGTAAGTGGTCAATCGTACAAAAATTTATTGGTAAATTAGATAGTAATTATTTTTGTGAATATTTTGTAGATCTAGGATAGTAGAAATATTAGTCTATAATTTTCAAGTATTGTTGAGTTTTCTTCTTTGTTTATTAATATAGTTTTTGCAAATAAAAAGCGTGACACAGCAGTCTAAATATCGACTGTTGCACCAAAGATTATGGTTTCAAATCTTACAACAAACATTATTTCAAACGTTTATTTGTTCTCCTGCTCCTTAACTCGTCTTGCCAACGTGGGGTTTTATTACTAAGTTCCATCTTTGGTCCGGAGTAGATTCATAATTTCCCAGTAGTTTAAAATCCTTTAAAAATTGTAGAACCACTTGTAACGTAAGTTGCTAGTACTTTGTGGTGGAGTAAAAAGAGCTGTAGATATATTAACTATCACTTTTGAAAAATACTGAAACAAGTATTAAGAAACAAGAAGAAGTTTTGTAAACAATATTGAAAAAATTAGAGATAATGAAGGAATATTAATATTCAATGCGCACAAAATCTAAAAATATAAAAGATGAGGAAATTAGAGAAAGAGTGAATACTTTATTGTTTTAGTGCAAACTGTACAGGATGTACACAATTTAAAGATTAAAGATCTGAATAATTTGTCTTATAAACATGTTCTTAATTATCATACTTTAAGTTTTACTAGCGTGTGATATCAGTGCAAGCGTCCTATAGTTACTACATTCTGTGGGAGAGCCTTTTTAAAAAGTAGATTAAATATCGACTCGCACCACTCAGCAGGCCATTGTCTTGAATTCCAGACTGCGTCGCATAATGAGTGAACTGCCTCAACTCCTACCTTTCCTATTAACTTAATAAATTCTGCCGTTATATTATTGGTACCAGCAGCTTTTCGGTAGTTTTATCTTTTAATTGCCTTTTCCACTTCTGATTTTAAAATGCATAGCTTCTTTTCTTAGAGGATAAATGATGTGCTTTAAGCCTTTTCTTTTTCTGCCAGAAATATCAGATGAACAGAGTGGATTTGTTCCAGGAAAGGGCACAAAGAAACAAATACTAAATATACGCTAAATCATAGAAAAAGCACGCAAATTTAATGTTACTATGTTTATTTGCTTCGTTGACTACTTGAAGGCATTCGATTCCATCAAATGGAAAACCCTCAAGCAGATTCTAGAGCAAATGGGAACACTTCTCCATCTGATACAGCTTATACAAACACAACATTGCCAAGATCAGAGTAGACAAATGTACTCAGGCAATTTTGATGTCAGATCAGGGGTGAGACAAGGCTGTATCCTATTGCCAATTATTTTTAATATATACAGCAAGTACGTTATGCAAAAGGTGCTAGACGAGTGGCATGAAGGTGTGGCTGTAGGAAGAAGACGCAAATGATATGTTTATTATAGCATCAAACCAGCCTGAACTAAAAGTTATCATGACAAGGCTGCGCAACATTAGCAAATACTATGGCCTAGAATGAAATGTAGGTAAAACGAAAGTCATAATAGTTGACCAGAAAACAAACAACTCCCAACATACCCAGCAAGTGGCCGGTTTTGAGGTGGTAGATAAATTTATATATCTTGGGTTACTAATCACTATAATGGAGGCAGCGAGGACAAGATAAGGCGCCGGTTAGCAATAGCAAGAACAGCAAAATCCAAACTAACGCGGATATAGAAGAATACAACAATTAGCAAAACAACAGAGCTAAGGCTGGTCTCTACATTAATTTTCTCTATTGCAACATATGCATCTGAAACCTGGACCAATTAATGGTCCAAGAAAAAGTTGACGGACAAAGACCACAAAGATTGCCAACTTAATGAATAGACGGTGTTACCAGACTGGATGGTCATACAATGCACAAGACCACAGAAATTGCGCAGGACAGAAAAGCATGAAAAGTTGCTGTTGATATGATTTCATAATAGTACCACCAAACCCTCACAAAGGGTACAAGGATTGAGAAGGAGATGTCTTACTATCAAAACCAACAATTGACAGTTTAGATTGTGATGCACTTAGGGCAACTTTACCAACACTTTAAACAAACCCCAAAACCAGACATGTATAGTGCTTATGTCGTAATTTCTAAAATATAAACAGAAGCTTTTATTGTACTGGCAATAATTAAGTATATAAATGCTTGTTCAAATTTATAAGCAACGCTGCAAAGTACCCACCAGTATTTTCAGGAGTTCTCACAAATAATCTTGCATCCACATGTAAATCTTTTTCTTACCCAGCGTTGATATCAGTGCATTCATTCTTCAATTTTCTTCTATTTTCTTGATAATAGTTAATGTCTTGTATAATATGTTGCCTAATTCTTTTTTTTAATTCTTGGAAGAAGTTTTACAACTCTTAAATTGTTGAAAATAGTGTTGATACAAAGTTGATTAAATTTTTATTTCAACATAATAATATTTACTAAGCAAATAAATATTAATTTGTTAAATTTCCAAGCATTTTTATGCATTTATTAATCTTTCTGAGCGTGCTAAATGGCTTGAGGCACCTCGTCGCAGTCTATCTAAAGTTGGTAACGCAGTACACTTTAGTTGTAGTAAGCTACGGAATTTTTGTCATATTCTAGACTTGTTCTATAGAGTTTAAATTAGGTAATATTGATGAAAACGGCAAACAATTAAAGTTGTTTTGTTCCAGAAAATCTTAAGTTACAGTAGCAGTATAAGGTTAGTTGATTTGGATGGTGATGTTTCCGTTTTTGTAGCATATTGCCCTCCAACCTATTACATTAAGAATTGTTGTCGTCTGATAATGTTAAACAAATTGGAAATTTTGTGTCATTGATTTTCGAGTGCTATATAGTGAGTTTGCTTTAAATACACATTCTGTCTGACTTTGCTTGTCCTGGTACCACTGCATAAGGCCAAAAGGCTCTTTGCAGAAGAGTCGTAATTGTAGTTCACTTACTTGTTGCTTTTCTAACAATATTGTGCCATCTTTCCCTGTTCCTGAACTCTCTTGTTTCTTTTAAAGTCGATTGGTTTTTATTGTTGTCTGTATAAAGTCAATATTTTTTTAACAATTGTTCTTTTGGTCGTTTTCCTTCAATTTTTCACTCTACTAATAATTTCTCTAGGTTTTCGTCGTCTCTTTGTGTAATGTGTCTAAAATATTTGAGGATTTAAGAATAGACTGTTTTTGAAAATTGATGAAGTTTGTCTATTTGTTAAATAATAGACACATTTGTACTTCTGGTTGTTCAAGGTACGCGCAGCTTACTTTTCCAACACCACAATTTGCAAGCCTCACCCAATTTTCTCACTGCCTACTTAATACTGCCTTAATTATCCATGATTTGACCTGTATAATAGTATAGAAAAGATTAATGTTCATTTCACATCTTCTATTAATTTCCTTGGTACATCTACCTATGTTTGTAATGAGTGACTCTAAGTATATAAATTTGCTAATGATTTTATACTCTTTTATGTGTGTTATGTTGTTGTTTTTTAGGCCAAATATTTGTTTTGTGTTCTTCAGTTTTTTGATAAATTTTTCTAGTTTCTCTGCCGTATGTGCTAGTAATTATTATTTTCGCTGTTTACAAACTCTGTTGTTGTGGTGTAATTTGCCACAAAAGATATGGTTTAAGCTTTTTGTTGATTATTTTGAGAAGAATCTTACTGGCATGTAATTAATGCTATTAGACAATTGCTTTTGCATTTTTTCCATGTTTATAGGTACAAGCATATTTGCTTATAAATTGTGTTTATAAATACTCTATAGCCAATTGCTCTGACCCAATTAATTGCAATTGTGTGTGTTGGTTCTGTTAAATCTTAAATTAAGTAAATTTTTATGTTTTTGTGATACTCTGGGAAGTCCGCTTTGAGTCTTTCTTTTTGTCAATTTTTCCAAATTTGACAACTTAAACACGTCTGCCAATTTTACAATATTTAACTCACCACCATGCATGCATATATTTTATTTTTATTTTAAATGACTTATAAAATTTAAATATATAAAAACTACTTTCATTAATAGTCAATTCTACATTAGCTTTTCAAGGTATTTTTTTTTTTTTTTAATGTTGGGATATTATTACGATTCTGCATTAGAATTATAAAGCATTTGAAAATAGATTCCAGTTTTTATACGATACAAGTGTTACTCGACGATAAAAATGCAACGCACTAAAAACACAAAATGTGCCCAAGTAAAAAATCTAACGCAACTCCACATGAAAACATTATGCTCAAAATAATAAAACTAAAAAGTAAGATTTACTTCTCTTTAAGTAATATACTGCTAGTAGAACAATAAAATCTATTTAAATAATCTATAAAGCAAAACTCCAGATTTGTTTAGAGTTCTTATAAAACATAAGTGAAAAGTAACAATGCAAACCGTTTAATTAAAAATTAAAACTTTATTGCATTTTCAGTACACTGGCAATCAAATTGAAGTTGTTTAAGAACGTTGTTTATTGAGTTTGCAAAAAAAAATCACTGGTGATCAGAAAGTTACTTACATTATTTGTTTACAGTGAATAAAGGTAAAGTGTATCAATTATAATCAGTAAAATTTAGTTTAATTTAATTTTAAAAACAGATATAAAATTGGAAAAGTTTAAAAAAATTCCTTTTATATTAAATTTAATAATATCTTTTTTTTTAAACAACTTATAAATTTATAAACATTTTATTATTATTACTCCCCAATATACAAAATATAAAGTTTCATATAAAATTGCTTTATCAAATTCAAATACAAAAATAATATTTAATTTAAAAACATTATAATTCTATACATACGGTATAAAATTATTTTCATCTAAAATTTAATTAAACCCAAGCTGCAATATTTTGCAGGTCGCTGGAGAACAACGAAAACAATTCACCCGATAAATTTTTAATTAACAATTTTCATTTGCTTCTATGTGAATAATTCAACATAATATGAATCAATGTATACTGTATTTTGTTGCTGCAGTGAGATGTAAATAGCCTTAATTTAGTTGAGTAATTTTCCATTTGCGGATGTTTTTTACTTTACATTTAATTGAATTTAAATGGATTGAATAAATATTTGTGTTTATGTTTCGTACATTTAACAAATTAAAAAGTGGACAGAGGAAAATTTAGTTACGGTTAACATAAATATCCTGTTAAAATGATTAAATTGTATCGTTCAAAACAAAATTGATTAGATAAATATTTTGAATAAATTCCTAATTGGTATACGCAATACAAAAACAAATTAACTAAATAGTTGCAATAAAAACATTTTATAATATTTAGTTAGAAAAAACACAATTATTATGCTTAATAGTGTAACCGCCAATCATACAAAAATACATCAATTTAAGTCGTTTATTATTTTTATTATTCTAATGTATAATGCTAAAATGTTAGATTACCTTACTAAAATTGCCAACCAAAATAAATACTGAAAATACTAGCTGATACGATTCATATTGAATATTTATGTTATTCAATTTAATATTTTTTCAGAGTGCTGTTTTAATTTATTGATCCGATGCAAATTTTTGGATACAATTTATATCCAATAGTTTTATGTACTTTTACGTACGGAGTTTAAAAAAAGAAATTGACCAATTTAATGTTACATCCAAGTTTGATATAATCAGCACAATAAAAAACATGAGTCATATTATAAATTTTAAATTTGGAATTATTACACATTAGAATTACTATTTATGGTTTTCTAAATAATTAAGTGAACTAGTTCTGCTTTACGTATTCATATGAATGTATTGTAAATAACAGGTTTTTGTTATTTATGATATGCCTTTTAAAATAGGTGTAACTTATATCGGTTAGTAATTTTTATAATTTGATTTTAGAAAGGTCTCTAGAGTCTATAATTTTTGCAAAAAAAATATAAAAATGATATAATGATACTTATGTCACACGTGTTTTCTGATATACAATTTATTTTCATACTCTATGGACCGCATCACATTTAAATGTTTTAAAGTTAGTCACTTGAGTTTATAAATATTTCGTTGTCCTTCTTCTTGATGTTTTTGAAGCACGGTGTTTGGTTGCGGTTTTCTTACTGACACATTTTTAGCCAATTACGCTCGCGAGTACAATAAGAACACAACGTGCCTCTTTGATAAATAATAAAGCATCTTCGTCTTTGCTCCGTTTCAAGTTTGTGTAGTTGTTATTATTTACAGTACAGACCCATCTTGTAACAAATAAATCACTTGTTTTAACTTTTTATTTGCGTTGTGTAAGTAACTCGATGAATGTTACATTACCAACATAATCTACAAGATAATCATTGTAGTAACAAAACAATATATATTTATAGGCCCAAATAAATTTTGTTTTTATAAATACATTTTAAAGTCAAAAAATAGGTAGGTATTAATAAAAAAATTAAGTTTTATTAAGTCATAAATAAATTTATAATTAGTTAAGTGTACGTCAGAATTTTTACAATCCCAGTTTACGTATTATATCTCATAAATTGTAACTTGAACTATAACTATTCACATAATGACCAATCTCAATGTAATCATCATAAGTAAGCATTATGGTTTATAATTTTTTGTCAATTGAATAAATCATAAATGACAAATGATTAGTATCATATCAGTGTTAATTTACATTTTAAGAAACATTTAATTTATACAGCACCTTAACTATAACATAGATCAACTTTTTTTTAGAATAGATGTACATGTCTAAGTCGTTGGTGTCATTAATTTACTTTATTATGTATGATAAATCATCGTTTGGGTAATATTGTTGTCAATACAAATCATCTATCGTTCTTAAAATTTTATCATTATAAACTACTACTTTGGTCGCAATTCTTATTGTAGTTAATATTTGATATATAAATAATTGCAATTATCTTTCCATTTGGCTAAATATACAGTGTTTCAGAATATTAAATTTTTATTAGTTCTCCCGGCACACTAATTAGCACATTAATTTTTTAAATACCATTTTAATAACCAATTGCTTTTTACATATTTTTTTGTGTGATAACTAAATGTCCAAATTAATTTGTATCATTTGTAAAATTAAAACGTTTTACGTTTCGCTTTTTGTTGATTGAAGATGATAGAGTTTGTCCAGTGTCTCTATTACTAACCGTTTTTGAGTTTTGATTTTTTAGTGCAAAAAGTTTTAAAATTGTAAAAAAAGTTTGATAGGGGTGTTTTTTTTTTTACTTTTACCGATTTTGATAAAAATTTATTTACTGATGCTAGGAATACGGATCTGACGTTTAAAATTTGAAAAAAAAATACTTTATTTGTTTTTTGTCTGGTAAAAAATACGATAAATTGTGTTTTGAGGAGTCAAATCATTGCAAATTGATAAAAATATTATACCCAGGATACCTCTCGATGTAAATTTTTTTGTAGATTTCGAATTTCGGTGTTTTGAAAGTTATTAATGCTTTGCAAAACTATAAAAACAAAAAAAAAACAGTATAAATAGCAAAAAAGTAAAAAAAAAACATTTTTGAAAGTGCACGCAAAAATTTCAAAAAAATCATTGATGTAGATTTTTCAATTACTTATAAAATTAAAAAATAAAAATCTATGCGAATTTTTTTTAAGGTTGTATACGGGGTTTGAGGGGCTGAAAAAAATTGTGTTTGAAGACTACCCAAAACTCTACTTCCATGATTTTTTTTCGAAGTTTTTATTCAATAGGTGCGGAGAAAAAAAAAACAAGAAAATGCTAAAGTAATTTTTGAGGTAATTTAGATATTCGTGATGTGGGGCATTTTACCTATGTTAACCACAATTGTAACTCAACGGTTATTTAGTTTACTGCTTGTAAAGTTTAGCTCAACATGTAATTTCATATTGGTTGCATAAATAGAAAAATATCGGATCAGATGAAAATATTTTCAACTGCACGCAACTTTGAAAGAGAATGAAATCCTGGTTTGACAATCAAATCGTTGTAACCCAAATCAATCGGTGAAACACAACAACGTTAAATTTATCAGAAACAATTAATCAAAAAAATCTGTATAAAATCCATTTTTTTGTGTATGTAGTTCTGACGTTAATAGAACGTGATACAGTGCCACATTGAGTATTTTTGGAAGAATGGTCTACCAGATATTACACAAAATTTTTGTATGTGTTTTTACTTTAGAAAATCATAAATCAATTTTTTTGCTTATGGGCTTCAGAAAATACATAATATATCAACTTACAAAAAAACAAAAGTTACTGCTTGATTTGCTGTGTGATCATCAAGAATGATCATTTATTCTAAACGGTATTCACATATGCTATAGACATATTATTTTGTAACTGCAAAAGTAAGATAAAACTATTTATTCTAACAAAACAGTATTACCTGTCATACTGCAAGACAGACTATAAAAATTTTGAACCAAATCTAGGCTTTTTATTTTAAATAAAAAACAATGTGTGTACACAAACATAACAGTGTTTATAAAAAAAAATTAAAATAATTGTTTTTTAGTTTACAAAACAAATAAGGGTTTATAGAGAATATAAATCCTGGCAACTTGTTTTATAAACAAATTAAATAATGCTTGGATGTTAAACGTTTTTGAAATACAAATGGCTTATTTTATATTACTTAACAAACTTTTTCATTTGTAAAATAATCAGTAAATCAAAGTAAAAATTGTACCTAACTTTTCTTCCCAATCCAAAATCTTGATAGACAACGAGTGACATATTTTTGTAATATCTCTTATAATTTTATTCATCTTCTTTTAGGCCATCTATTATCCATTTGACGGTGTTACGCCATCTGCGCCTATTTGCTGTACTTTGGACTGCTGTTTCAATATTTGAGTAAAATTTTTTGTTGAAATTTTGTATTGTGTTAGCCTATCGGATGGGAAATTTTTCTCTTGTTTGTTTGCCCCAACTTTGCTTAAAAAACGACAATCTGCTGCTTGGAATGTCTACGTTTCTGCTTTGTATACGGCCATGTCTGAGTCAAAGCACTGAAAATGCCTTTCTCTATATGAGTCCTGATCTTGTAATTTTTTTTAAATTTTTCAATAAGCCATTTTCTAGTAATAAGCAATTAAAACTTGAAAAAAAAACGATTTTTTTTGCATTTTTTTACATTTTTTGATCGTTTGTAACTTCTTAGGGTTGCGTTTTAAGGAAAAAACTATAATAAACTTTTCGTAAAAATTGTTCAAAGAAACATTTGTAATAGCCAAAACTTTTTCCATAATTTTTTTTTTCTTAAATATAAATAAAAAATATGTTCAAAAGATACCCTAAAACATTCTTACAATGTAACCACAGAAATACTTAAAAACAGCAAAAAAGGCTTAAATTTTACAATTTTTTGTGGATACATTTTAAGATACCTCGGAGCGTAGTGCACGAAGTTTTTTGCACATATAAAAGCACGTTTTTATCTATATTAAGAAAAAAATAAAATACCTGTAATCTTATTTTTAAGAAAAACTGGCTTAAATTTAAGCAAAATTTTCAAAATTTAAGGAAAAAACTTTTAACTATAAAAAATTATTTTTTGAACAATTTTGAAAAAAAGCACTTTATAATTTTTTTCTAAAAATGCAATCCTAAGAAGTTACAAGCGATCTAAAAATAATTTTTTTTTTTTTTTTAACTATTTCTGTGGATACATTCTAAGCTATCTCGGAGCGTAGTGCACGGCACTTTCTAAATATTTCAAGATTTTTTCACTTATAAACGCACGTTTTATCTATATTTGAAAAAAAAAAATACCCGTAATCTTTTTTTTTAAGAAAAACTGGCTTATAAAGTTCTGCAAAATTTTCAAAATTTAAAGAAACAAGTTTTTGGCTATAAAAAATGATTCTATGAACATTTAAATAAAAGTTTATTACAGTTTTTTCTTAAAAGTGCAACCCTGAGAAGTTACAAACAACCAAAAAATGTAGAAAAATCAAATTTTTGTTCCGTACTCTTGACTCAGACATAGCCATATAAATACAAAAAATGCAAGTGTGTAGACGTCTTGGTCTTTATATTAGTGTTATATAAGATATAGCTTTCCTTCCCAGCTGGATTTTCATATTTTTGCTTTTCAACAACTCCTGTTGTTGATTTTTGTTTGCGATCATAGTTTTAGTTTTTGATAAGTTTATACTAAACTGATGTTTTCTTATCTTCCACTTAAAGCCAAAAGTTCTTCTTTGCTACAGGCAAATAGTAGTTGTCTGAAAATTTGAGATTTGATATTTTTTGTCCGTCGATTACGACGTAGTCAACTCATTTGATGTATAAATTAAAGAATAAAAAAACCCTTGTCAAACTCCTTTCCTTACATTGTGTTTAAAAAATAAGTAGTTATCAATCTTAACCACAGCAGTACTAACGTCTTAAAAAACCTTGACTAAATATATAAGGCGTATAGGTATTCTTATCTGAATTAGAATTGTACATAAGCGCGTAATATTCTTAAGCTGTTTTGATAAGTTGTCTTGTAGGGTTCAAAATTTGTTCTCTACTACCTTGCTGTTTAACAAACGCTTGCTCGGGTGCTACATGTCTAGATGTAAATTTTTGTAACTTAAATTGAATAATGTTAGCATACTTTTACTGGTATTGGAAATAATAACAATGAAATTATTATAATTATTGATGTTGTCTAGTTTTTAAGCCCATGTTTGAAAGCTAGTTTTTCCAGTTATTAAATTAAATTTAGCAAAAACATCACTGGACTGAGTAGAATTGGAATGTTATTTAATTTATCTGCGGATGTTGTTGAGATACTTGTTTTTATCTCTTCTACAATTTGCCTGGATTAGTTGGTTGTACATGTTTTGTTGTACTACGCTGTTATTACTGTTGGTTTTAATGTCTTTTGTTGGTTTAATTAAAGCAAACGTTTTGGTGGATATTTATTGATGGCCTATAAGGGGGGTAAGTGTCTCTAATAATACTTAGTATTAATTGTATTGTATCTTCCTACATACTATTTGAATCAGTGCATTTGTTTTGTTTTATTGTATTAATGATTGTTTAGTCTAAATTTTGAAAAAGTAGCATCATCAATAATTATCGGTAGTTTATGTTTTTAAAATTGTCTAATGCAGTCTGGTTCCGGCAATATTTTTGCAGACATAACAGATCATTTGGATTTTTGTCAGTCATGTTGGTGACGTCCATGTGTTTATTCTTTGTATGTGTTGTTTGTATTCCGTGTTTGTAATGCTATAGTTGTTATCTATGCAAAAATGTAAAAACCGTTCTCATTTTGTTATTCAATACTATAACTTCCATTATAGTTACGTAGATGATCGTCATCAACTGTGCGTCTAATTTTTGCAATTAGGTCTCTCAGGATTATAGCATTTCCTGGTTGAAGATTTTGCTGACTGTATTTTCTAAGCATGTATAGAATTAATCTAAGTCTACATTGCTTGCGTTAGTGGTAGGAGCGTATACTTGGATTATATTTAGAAAACAAGAATACAAATTGATTTGAATAAACATTATGCGTTTGTTTATAGCGTTATATCTAATCAAGTTTTTTAAACAATTGTCCACCAATAGTTCAACGCAAGCTTGCTTTCGTTCTCAAGTCCGGTGTTGTGAGTTACAAAATTTGAGGTGTTATAGTCCGCTTATTTGTCAATGTGTTTCAGAAATAACACGACTAAAACATGCAATCATCAAATAAGTTCTACGCACATAAGGTAGTTTTGTTATGAGGGCATGAAAACAATATTTCATTTAAATATAAATTTGAATTATTTCTTTCAATTTAAAATAAATTTTTATTCAATAATTATTTAGTTTAAGTATCTATAGTATGTTAAGAAGATTAAGTTGAGTAAAGTGCATAATGTATAAATTATAACACTAATAATGTAATTTTTTTCTTAATATATTTAAAAAATGATTAATTAATGGTGCATGCGCCGGGTATCAAACTTTGTTGGCTTTATGAAAAATTTATATAATTCTTTATATTCAATTCCTATTATATGGTTATCTATGCATAGAATATTAATTGAAAAGTTCAAACAAACATTTATTAACTAAACTTTTGACAAATACAATGGACATAATTCTCCAAGTCGATTACAACTTTAACTATTTAAAGTCTTACGTTTGTTTTGAACTGTAAGTACTTTAGAAATGTTAAATGTTATTTTCCATTAGATCTGATCTATATTAATTATGTATGTAGATAACTTCTATTCGACAACATTTTAATATAAATTTCATCCCTTTGGTATCTAAAGTTATTTATACTACTAATTTAGGTATCCACTTTAATGTACCTAAATGAGCAGATGAAATGATTTATGTCATATGCAATGCGGTAGTAACTCAAACCATAATTAAACCATGGTATTTAATATTAAAAACAAACATACATGCAAACATAAAGTATGTCACAAAATGTAAATTTAAATTTTTATATTGCAACTTTAAACTACACGTTTCCAGTATTTATAATAAAATATTGCATAAAAAAGTAATTACAGTTCCATCAAACAGCTAAGCATTAAGCACGCTAATTATACCAAATGATCTATTTACTAATTCCACATAAATTTGAAACCTCCGCTCACACACACTATTTCCTTTATACGTGTAAAATCAACTAAATTGACCTATAAATCAACACAGACATAAATAAATGTGGTCTCAACAAATGATTGCAATTATTTTTTGAAATAAAAATATAGAGATAAAATGTAATCTGCAAAATACTTTAATTAAACCAAACCAATAATACATATTATAGCTTTATTATTGCATAATAAAATTTAAGTATAAGTAATAATTTTCATATTGTAGAATCATACATTACACAATAAATTTAAGGTTGACGTTTTCAAATACGTTTTACTTAAAATTGTGTTATGTACATATAATACGTATTGTAAGTTTTAGTTTATTGATATAATAAAAGAAAAAATTATATATTTTATTGTACTTTAAATCAGTAATAAGGCTGGTCTTCAATTTATTGTAAGCCTTGATTTGTTGTTTGTATTCAAATCTTAAATTATTTTGATGGTTTTGAAATTAATACCTCTTGTTTTCAAAATCTTTTCGACATCAGGTAATTTTATTCTATTCTAAATGCTTGTGTGAGGTCTATAAAGCATACAAACGTTGGTTTGTTTTATTCAATAAACTTTTTGGAGATTAAACGTATTGCATCAATTCTAAATCTATTTTTTTTTAATTTGCTTACCGATCTCGTCTGCAAAAATTTTGTTAAGTAATTTTATTGTTGTTGCCGTAACTTTTTCGAAAACTAAAAATCAACAAAGTAAGTTTGAAATAATAAAACAATTTGCATTGATCAGATTTAATTTTAATGTTAAAACTATCTGACCTTTCAAATTTAATTTTAAAATGTGCTAAGTACTTATTAGAATAGCTGTTTATAATCTAAATATGTTGTCAATAAAGTTGCAATTTGGCGTTGTTGCTATGATACTGACTTGAAAGTTTAAACATTATATTGACCAAGTCTGATTTAATAATTTTTAAAAAGTTTTGTTAAGACGTATTTTATATTATACAATACAACACCGTGTAGAAATAAGTATATATTTTAGTCATAAAAGTTATAACATTAACATTTTTGTAAAGCTTTTATACAAATGTAAAATATCCTGAGAAGCAAAATTATGCATTCATTATTGCAAAAACAAATAGAGGTAATCTTGGGTATCTCAAATAAGCGTAGAAAAGATGTTGAGAAAACTTTTATAAGCTTTGTTTTAAAACACATTGTCTTGTATTCGCCGCTTTTGTTAAAATCGATATTAACTAACACTGGTTTTTGATGACAGCACCACTTAATGTATCCTTATTTAAATAATTGTTTTTAATTTACATTATTAATGTGTATTTTCTCATGGTTTATATTCTATATGCCAGTTCATAAATCACTGACTTTATATATTTATTAATTTAAACATAAACCTTAAAAAAACACGTTAATATTGCAAACCATTTTTTTTTTTAATAAAAAATGTATAGGCGTACAATTTATAGAAAAGTTGTTTAATATAGTCACATAGGCAAGTAAGCCATATTTGTATAACAAGTCATAATATTATAAAATTGTTCAAATAAATCAGCTTTAAATAAAAAAAAAACATTAATTAGTTTGTTTTTATTATTAAATAATTTTTGAAATATATAGTTTCATGTCGTAGTCAATAATTGTTTTCACTTTGTTATTTAAGAGTTCGCACTACATATTCCAATTTCAACTTGTTGTCAACATGTTTGTGAAGAAGGTTAATCAAGTAAAATGCTTTTCATTGTTTTATCAAAATAATTGCTCAATAAGTTGAAAATGTTTATGTAGAAACCCAACTAAATTAAACAAATAGTTGTGTATTCATTATTTATTAATAACTCCAATCCAATTAATATCCAACTTTAAGCAGCAATAGTATAACTATAACATTTTAACTTTTTATTATAACATTAAACTTAATTTGCTTGCAAATATCTTTTTTATAATAACCTGCCGTAAAAACCACGTCCCACTAAATTTATTCGAGGTCGGAGCTAACGCAGCATGCCCATGTTAACTGCCTCTTAAATTGCGAATTAATGATAGAAACGTTTGAGTGGTGTCGCAACGCTCAACAAGGGCGGATCGAACATCCCGGTTACAGGAGCAATAACAGAATTACCATAGCATAAAGAGGTTACTTCAATCCACCGTGATGCACACATTCAACAAATTTGTTTTTTTATGTAATATAAAGACGAACTTTAAATGAAATTCCACACAAAGAAATGTAAATTCGTAGATTTTAATTAAAATGTCTTATACAAACACCACATCTTACACATGTAGAGACATTAATAACTTTTTTTTAATATTTACATACGTATACAAATTGTACATGTAATTGATACATCATTTTTGGCCATGTTGATAACCCCGTCGCGTTTATTAATTACTCGACCGGATATTAGTTGATATGTAAATTCGTTTTTGTAACTTGAAAGTATAATCTGTATAATATGATTGCAAATCATTTTAATTTTAATTTAATTTTTAGAGCAGATAAGATTGTCAATTATACAAATATCTATACGCAGTCAGATCGGTTGCATTATAAAATGTTGGTTTATGGATTTTACTTTAATTATTTATTAAGTGAATAGTCTGCGTGCGTGTGTCTAGACAAATTTATTTCTGGAACAAATAGAACTATTACCCTGTATAAGTGATTGTGACTAGCGCAAGATAACGTTGATGTGTCTATTAACTCTTTTAAAATGCAATTAAAACTATAATTCATTTGCAATTATACTGTATATTAGAATTAATGGTTTCAAGTGAATACTGTGCTTCAGGGTTTTTTGTATTTTATGTCGATTGCATGTTTTCTCACATCTATCCGTATCTATGTTTATAATATCTACATGTCTTTATTGGTTCCGATTGTGAATTATTTTTATTAATTAAATTACTGCTTCGCTTTGTGTTTGTAAATTGATGATTTCTCCCTCAGACATGTTGTAACTGAACCGGGGATCAACCGTTCGCAGGTCAGTGCGTAGGTGATTGTTCATATGGATGTCGCTGGAGGCATTGCTGTAGTTGACTTGATCCCTCCGAGCGCGGCATCTCCAACAGACTAATTTGGACGTTACCTGACAGCAGGACTGAAGCGTCTTCTTAAACGCCGCTCTAAACTCCCGGTTGAAGTAGGCGTAAATTAGAGGATTCAGGGCCGAGTTGAAGTAGCCCACCCAGAAGACGAGGGTTACCACGGATGGTGGACTGTAGCAATACACAGGACCACATAATGACGTTATTACGTACCTGAAATAAAAAGAAAATAATTATAAACAAAATTAAATTATGGTCATTTATATCAAAAACTTTGTTAAAAATTATGTTTATTGTTACTTTGTTGATATCTTTCAACTAACGCAATAATTTATGGCTCATACATGTATTAAATAAAAATTCATTTAATGTTTTATAGAATAAAATAATTTTTATTATGGCATATACAAGATCATCATCTAAAGTTAAACTGCCAAACGGCTAAAACGTTTTTGATAACTGTCAATATGTTTTAACATCAGTAGTAGTAGATAAATTTATTTTATAATCTTATACAAAATCTTATGATAAAAAAACAATATTATTATAACAATAAAAAAAAAAAAAAAAAAAGAGAAAAACAGAACAAGTGGCATGATCGTCGGTTAGTCGGATAAATCTGAATTTTCAGTCATATTGGATAGTGAAAGTATATGTTTAAAGATAGATTTAGGAGGAAATTTATATTTTACAGTTTTTTCCGGGTTTGGTGGTTTAGCAAGTTTAGCTATTATTTTTACGTTAGCAGTTTTATTACAAATTTTTTATCTAATACTGAGTGACGATCGGGAAGAGGTATTACCTATATATAGCTTTCCAATATACGGTGAAATGAGATAAGAAGTTGGAATTTATTGGGATTAGCATAAAGCCTCCATGTGTTGAACCATGTTTGGATGTATTCAGTTAAATATTGTAGGTGTTGAATAGATTGATTAAAACTTTTTGCGTGAGATATATAGTTTTAAGTCAAAGTTTTGTCGATTAGTGCCCAACATATAACTGCAATAAATATTGTATAAGAGAAGAGACAGAGGAGATTGTTGCGAAACATCTTGTTTGGGGTAGAAAATAGGGGACAAACTGTTCCTCACTCTGACACGCAGTTGTCTGTTTTGAAACAAATTCTTTATTGTGCATATTAAGTACAAAGGCACTTGAAGAATTGAAAGTTTGTACAAGAGGCTCTTAAGCCAAACCAAATCAAATGCTTTGTTTATGTCTAGAAGCAATTCTGACGTATATCCGCTATCAAAATGGATTGTTTGGATGTTGGAGGTAAGGATACACATAAGCTGAATGGTGGATTTTTTTGCGGAAAACCCAAACTGATAAACATGGATATTAGATTTTACAAGGTTTAGTAACTTATGTTTAAAATGGGATTCAATAATTTTTGCTATTACTGGAGCGTTTGAAGTCTGTAATTGGATGGAGATGTTGCATTTAAGTTTCCTTTAAAGATACAAATTATTATTCCACGTTTAAATTCAATTGGAATATATTGATGAAATAGGCAAACGTTTAGGATTTTAATTATATGGATGATGATATTATTGTGTAGACGTTTGAGGATTTTTTGAGGAATATTGTCTATACCAGGAGATGAATTTTTACCGGATTTTAAAATTTGGAAATAGTTATCTTCAGTTAACATTGCATTGTCGGTAGTTACGTGTTTATTTTTAAAATAATTGTCATACCAGTCCTCATCTTCAGTTTGTTTTTGATTTTTGTAGTCATCGTTTTTGCCAAAACTAGAAGCTTTGGCAA
The DNA here is from genome assembly GCA_963932245.1 of Tachinus rufipes. NCBI lineage: Eukaryota > Metazoa > Arthropoda > Insecta > Coleoptera > Staphylinidae > Tachinus > Tachinus rufipes. The sequence goes on from OZ010744.1 coordinate 76,673,478, forward strand.
AATGTCTAGAAAATGTATCGCATATGTCATGTTCTTTTTTGTAATCTTTTGTTTGTCAATCTACAGGAACGCCTAAACTTCATTTTATCATAAACATTTTGTAAACTTTTTTTTTAAATGTAATGTTCTTAATTTTATTATGAATATTTAAGTTTTTTAATTTTTACCCTGTAAATTTTTACACACAAAATTATAATATAAGGGGGTTATTAATTTTCTGTGTAAAAATTATATACTTCTACTTAAAAAAAATAAAAAACACACTGTATATTTTTACATTTTTTATAAAATATACAGGATATTTCATTAGAAAAAAAAAATAAATGTGCCAAATTTCCATAATAAATTGAAAACTCTGTACATTAAATAAATATTTAAACGGTAGCTTGTTTAAAAACCAAAAAAAAAAAATGTGTTTTTTGACATTTTTTACGCTTATAAAATTATTTATTATTTTTTCCGGCAATTTTGAATAACCTAATTACAATAAATTAAAAAAAAATACTTTTTTATAACTTTTGCATTTTTTTAAGTTCTAGCCAGTTTTTGTTTTTTTTAAACGTTTACTCATTTATTTAGCATTGCGGGACGTTTTTTACTCAATATGCTATTGTTTCTATATCCATCTGTTTGCACAGCAAACATGTTTTGATATCTTTCCATATTCTATTTTTGCTGCGTTTCCAATCGGAATCGTGTTTGTTTTGTTAGTTTGTTGCTGCCCAGATATATAACTTTTTGTTTTTTAAATTTTTTTATGCCAAAAACTATACAATTTTTTTAAATATTTTTTTAAACCTCCATTGTTTGTTAATTTATTTCTGTCTGTTTATAAGTTCTTTTGCAACGTGTATGTCATGCATTTTTTTAATTTCTATTGCTTTTTTACTTTATCTTAACTTGTTGAAATATTGAACTTTTTATTGCTGTCATTTAGTTTGTTTGTTAGTTTTTGCATATGCTTTATTTTATATCTTTTTAATACTTGTTTTTTGTTTTGTAATTGACGGTCCCTTTTAACTGTTCTGTTTCTATTTTTTTTCTATTTAGTTTATCTATAACTATATATTCTAGTATTTGATTGTTTATCCACTACCTTGAAATAATACTAATAATAATAATGTTTGTTTCTAAACATTTTTTTAAATGATCGTAACTATTTTATTCAAAAAAAATTTCGTTTTAAAAACTTTGCCAAAAAATACGTAAAACATGTTAAATTTTCCAAATCTCTTCTCAAAAATATTTTTTTATCTCCGTATTATTATTTACTGTTATGTTTATAATTATTTGATCAATTTTTCTTATAAAATATATACTGTTTTCAAAATTAATCAAACAGACCATGAAAAAGAAATATAAACAGATGGATGTTGACTAAAATGTTATTTGCCAAAAAATTGAAATTTTGTTTTGTTTTTGGAACATGATAATTGTGACAAGAGGTAGATGCTAGTTTGCTATTTTAACAAGTTCAGGACCTTAAACAGATAATGCAGAAAAAAATGTATTATTAGTCTTTTTAAGCTGATATGCCAAAAATTTAAACTCACGTAACTTAACCTAACCAAAATCTTCATAAAATAACTGCAGAACAGAAAGTGTTTAAACAACTGTAATGTGTGACAAAAAGTAAATTTACTTTTGTAACCCATATACAGCAAATAAATGGTCAAGTCAAAGTTTAGCAATTGAGTTTTAGTAACATCACCTTCAAATGAATCACATTTTGTGGTGGTATGTGGTGGTATTATACCAGACAGTAAAACAATAAACTCCAAAACTATTATATAACAGTCAGATTAAATTGCTTAATTGATGGGTTGGAATTGATACAATATCTAATTACCTTTTTGTTGTATTTAAACAAAATGCGCAGATAGTTATTAAGTTTTTTAAAAATGTGCTTAGGTATAAATTAAGTAATTTTATAGTTATTGGGGTACCTAAAACTCTAAATAAACACTCTTACAATGTTATCACTAACTTATTAATATTATTATTAATAAACTTAAGCTTGAAGTTGTGAAAAATTATTCAAATTTTTAGAACTTTAAAAGTTGCAAGAGTTGCACCTGTATATAAAAAAGGATATTTAAATGCTAGCGAAAACTACAGACCAATATCAATATTAAACATCTTATCAAAGTATTTGAAAAAGTCATATACAATCAAATTTGGAACTACCTAATGAAATTTGATTTATTGAGTAACTGCAACTTTTGATTTTATTGAACATATACACAAACTCATGGATAAAAATTGTTACATCGTTGGATTATTCTTTGATTTATCTAGCGCATTTGACGTAACATAAATATTATTAAAAAAAAAAACTGTTTAATATTGAAAAGGTGTGTTTTAAAGTTAGTTGTTTCGTTTTTATTATAAAAGAAAATGAATGTAAATATAGGTAATAGTGAATCAAAGGTACATGATGTATCATTTTTCCTAGCACAAAGTTCAATTCTTGGACCTCTGATTTTTTTAATTTATATAAACGACTTATCAAACTGTATTTCTTCCGGTTACACTATGCATTTTGCAGACAATATATCCGTCATTGTTGACGCAGAGTCAGATGAAACTTTACAAATAAAGGCAGCAACTGTAATAGAAGACATCCAAACTTGGTGTAACAAAAATAATTTAGTTATAAATACTGATAAAACCGTCAGTGTTTAGTTATATAACAACAAAATTTCAAATATAAATATTCCATTTAGTGCTAACCATACTAAATTCTTAGGATGCTATGTCGACTACAATCATAAATGGAATATTAATATCAAGCATGTGGCCAATAAATTAAACAGCGCATACTATGCAATTTTAAAAATTAAAAGAAAAACATATCTCAAAACTATTTCATACAAGTGTATTATGCTCTAGTATATTCTCATATTACGGAACGTTAAAACATCTAAGAAAAAACAAAGAACACAATATGATGAAGATAAAAGATAAAAATGGCAAAATCATAACAAAAGAAGACAAGATAATAGAAAGATGGAAGCAATACTTCCAAAAATTAAATGAACTAGAAGTAGAAGAAAATTATACAAGAGAAGATAAAGGAGTGATACAGTTGAAAAAAACGGAAGAAATAAAAAAATTAAAAAAGAAGGAGTAATAGAAGCAGTTAAGAAATTAAAGAACGGGAAGGCACCAGGAACAGATGATATAACGCCGGAAATGATGTAATTTATGGGTGAAGAAAAAATTGCACAAATCACGGAACTAATAAATGACATAATCAGAAATGGAAAAACGCCAAGGGAATGGAATAAAGGAATAATCCTACCCATACATAAAAAAAGGAGATAAAAAAATGTGAAAATTACAGAGAAATAACATTAACAAGCATACAAAGCAAGATATTTACAAGAACTATAGAAAAAAGGATGAGAGACAAATTTGAAAACACAATAAAGAACAGCTAATGTGGATTTAGAAGAGGAAGAAGCACACAAGACCTTATATTTATAATCAAACAGCTAAGTGAGAAGATGATAAAAAATAATAGAATAATGTACGTATGCTTTGTTGATCTCAAAAAAACATTTTACAGGTTTAAAAGAAAAGATGTATGGAAAGAACTAGAAGACAGAGGAATTGAGAAGAAAATAATAATAAACGTAATTAAAAACATGTACATAGAAAACAAAAACATAGTAAGAATTGATAACAAAAAAAAGGAGTGAAGCAAGGATGCGTGTTAAGCGCATTGGTATTTTTAATTGTTTTAGATAAAGCGATAAAACAAGCAAAGAAAAATATAAAAACAAAAAATAGGGTATTGAAAGATAGAAATAACAAGAACACCAGAACTACTTTTTGCAGACGATATGGCAGTGATTGCAGAAACAGAAGAAGAGCTACAACACAACATTGAAATAATAGAGGAACAACTAAAAAAAATAAACATGAAAATAAACTATGAAAAAATAAAAATAAAAAGAAGAATAATAAAACAAGTTGAACAATACAGATACCTAAGAACAATAATACAGAGCAACGGAAAATTTGACAAAGAGATAGATGACAAAATAGGAAAAACAGCAAAAATATATAACATGCTAAAATATACTTTCTTTAACAGAAAGGAAATAACAAAAACTACAAAAACAAAAATAATTAAAAAAGTAATCAGATTAACATTAACATATAGTAGTATAACATGGACTATGACAAGAAAGCAAATAGAAAGAATAAATACAATGGAGATGAGATTTTTTAGGAAGATCAAAAACAAAACAAGAAGAGATAAAATAAAGAACGAGACATACAGGATGAATTTACAAATGAACCCAACTCAAGAAAAAAATACGGAAGGCCAAATGAGATGGTATGGACATATCAGAAGAATGAATGAGAAAAAAAAACACCAAGAAAATATATGAAACGAAAGTAACAGAAAAACAAAAAAAAGAAAGACCAAGAAACGAATGGAACAGCGCAATAAAAGAAGAGGCCACAAAAGAAGAAACACTTAGGAAGAAATAAAGGAGATAGCCAAAGATAGAAAAAAATGACGTGAATATTATATAAATTAATAATACGCTATACAGCATTACACCGAAAGGTAGAAAAACAATGGAATAAATAAACAAAATACTCTAATATATCATATAACATCATTATCAGGGGAAAATCTTCTAAATCAATAAGAATACAAGTAGCCTAAAAAGAATTTTACGAATAATCTTTGGCCTGAAGCGCATTGAATCATGTTGAGAGTTATTTAAAATTCACAAAATATTAACTTTTATATCAATATATATATATATATATATATATATATATTTACAAATATGCTACTTATTCGTATATGAAAATAGATTGTTTTGAGAAAAACTTATCTAACTACCAATATGATACTAGGCACGGCCAAGAACTAAGGACTTTCCGACACCATTTGTCAACTTATAAAAAAATCACCAAATTTATCATGCATCGCTATCTTCAACAAACTGCCATCTGATAAATAAATAAACGTTAAATCGTTAAATTTATTTAAATGTAAACTAGAATCATTTCTCAGTGACGGGTGTTTTTATACTCTTGAAGAATATTTTAAAACATAATTTTTATTTAGTGACTATTTATCAAATATTATTTATGTTTTTTAGGTATTATATAATATTATGTTGTATTGGAATATACTTTTGTGTTTGTATTTTATTTGAATTTTATTGTACTTAATTTTAATTTATTTATTATATTATATTTGATTTGACATATATCGTGTACACAATCATTTTTAATGTTTAATAAAGATTATTATTATTATTATTATTATTTTTATTATTATCAAACACGTCATGTGAACTCATACCAAACCCGATATTGTTAAACATATAATTTGAATTTATTAAATTCAACAATAAAAAAATGCCAAAATTTTGAGAAGATCTAGTGATCTTTGTAAAGAAAGATTTATCAGTTAAAAACGATGCTAAACAAAAAATATTAAGAACCAATACAAATTGTTGAGTTATCTATGACACTTAAACAATCCCGTTTTTTTATAATTCCTACGATATCAACTTCTAACTACAGTATACCACAGTTTTGTTAAAATTAAATGACCAAAAACCGATATTATGTCAACAAACAAAAATGTCTTAGATTACAGTATGGGCATTAGAGTAATAACAATTGATACTTGAGGCTTATCATTTTACAGCCAAAACCGGGTAGCAAGCTTTAAGAAGCTAATCAACTTTAAATGCTACCGATCTAAACTAGTATGGGCGGCCAAATTCTTACAATCATTTGATATCACCATTGGCACTGTCCGAAAAAAAAAACACACTACTCGACATATAGAACCAACCACAACTTAGACATAAAGTATATGGTTTTTTCACAGGTTTATGTCTTAGAAATGTATCTAATTTAAAACTTGTGCAAGAGCAAAACAAAGTTGTTCTATGAATTATAAGCATTATCCGAGATCCGGATCATCTTATCTACCTTATACCAAAAGTCAACGTAACAACAAGAACATTGCCACGTAGGTACGTGGGCACGTAGAGCCCGCGGAATGCCTCTTTTAGGTGTTGAACTAATTACACGCCAAAGCAACTTACTCCGGCCCCACTAAACCAAAAAAACCATATGAAACCAAAATTTCTCACCAAATATACCAAAAACCGTAAAATCCCTGCACAAAAATACAGGCACGACAACAACCATACGCTCCTCTACAAGCACAAGTAAATTGTTATTTGTGATAAGAAAAATCTAGAGCTATCACTCGTATCCTAAAGCCGCAAATGTTTTATTGTTACAAATATCCGGGCACCCTAATCACCGACAACGGCCCTCAATTCAGATTGCACAAATAAAAGTAAATAAGTCGACAGTTTAACATACTATACCTAATCTACCAACATTAAACCAATTCAACATAAAAAAAATAAATTAAAAACGTTAAAAATACAGGCGGCAAACATTTAAACACAGCTTATTCAACCGCTGACATTTAACATGCCTATTCAGGTTCTTATGAAGTTTAACCTAACTCGCCATGTAGATTGAAAAATCTTACAACAAAATTTTTGTGTTAATATTTTTACATTTTGCATATTGTGTGCAATATTAAGTTTGTGCTTTAAACCTCCTATGAACACCTTAATAACATAACTAATTGATTATTGAATTTACGTAAACTTAGCTTTTAAGTTTAACAAAACAGTGACCTATTCGGTAATAATTAAACATAAATTATAAATTATATAGGATTAATTAAATTGGAACTAAAGGAGCTTAATTTACAATTGATACTTAAACATTCCAAAGTAAGCAGCTTCCAGATTATTATAATAATTAAACAGTAAATTGAAAGTATTGTGAGATATTCAATAAAAATCAAGCTTTGTTAGTAATTTATTCAATGTTGGAATCTATAGAAATATATGCCAATACTTTAAATTTGTCAAGTTTTGTCAAATGATTATTTTTAAAAGTGTATTGTTTAGTGACTTTCAATTTGAAGTTGTTAATTAGTTAGTTTAGATTTATGGCATATCAGCCTAAAAAGATTATTAATGCAGATGTTTGAAATTGTTAGTCGGAGATGATATATTTGAGTGCGGTTGTACTGGGTGCAGCTTGTGCGGTTTTTTGGGGGCGGTGTTTATTGATGCCAATTTTGGTAAAAGAGTATGAGTATGTATTTATTATATTACTTTAGATTATAATTATGTGTATATTATGTTTTTATACTCTTAGTATCAGACTTATGAATTAGATAAAAGAATTTCACAATCTGTATATGAATATTTTGTTTGTTGATTGTAAATAATAATAATAAAACAGACTATGGATTAAATACTTTACCAAACTATAATGGATTCAATTAGGCAATGGAATATACATTTTTTATGTTTTATTTTGTTAAATTAGTTATATATTTTTTTAAACGTAAAAATCTTTTCAACTCTGTGGTTTTCTTAACTATTTATTATGCAATCAACTAAAACAAAAAATATAATATAGTTTATTTAAAAAAAAAAAATCATTAATTAATTAAAATTGTTCAGCCATTCCTGATTGAATGTAATCTGCTGCATTAACAATCAGAAATAAACTATAATTATAAACACAAAATAAATAAATGATATTTCTACAAGTATTATAAAACAATAACATATAATTCTTGCGTTGGTTGTATTCAGTTTATTTTTAAAATTTATTACACAATTATAAACATTATAAATTGAAATGAAACGAGTTAATGCTTGCCAATTAATTTATTAGTTTATCAATTCTCGTTTGTGAATTCACAAAATTCAAATATGCAACAAACTACTGCTGACATTTAATGCCATAAATCAAAATAGCTCATAGCTCTCTAATCCACAAACACATCGATAAAGCAGGATTGCTCGCAATCACATTTAAAGCACAGTATTATGTAGTGCTAACATAAATGCTTTTGATGAACGGCAACAAAACGATTTAAAAAAAATATATTTATGATTAATTTCCATTGTGCAACTATATATAATGTTTGGCTTCCATATAGTATTATAATTTAATTCATTTTTCGGACAGGGTTAACGCGATTGTAATGTCAAATTAATTCTATTTATATTAAATATTGTGTGACGGATACTATTTCCAACTGATGTTAGAAATTGTTAATTAATTAATTTATAAGATCACTGAGCCTTATATTAATGATAAAAATGAGGTTTTTATATAAATGATGGAGGCGTTGATTGATACAGTATGCTTGTAGGCAGCTTCATTGTACGATGAATCGATCTTGTATGACCCAATAATTTCTAGCATAATCAGCAGAATATATTACATAATAATTACATAATATATTTTTAATATTTTATAAATCAAAATCAAAATTTCATTATTATGTTAGTAGTTATTGTTTAAAAAATATCAGTTCTGAGCTTATCATCAATAATTAACTTTTTCTAGTACAATTTTAATAAAGATTTATATTATATATATTTACGTTATTAAAAGTTATTATGTATTTTAAAAATGTTATAAAAATGCCGACAAGCCAAAGTAAAATACTATTAAAAATGTAATGAAAGCCTTAGTACACGAATTCTTCTTAAAGTGTTTGATGCTCTTTTCTCATTTTGACATTGTAATAGGTTAGGTGTTGCGACAGTTTGACACCTTAATTTATATACACTTATCAGGATTTTGACCCTGACTGGCGGTACCTCAGCAACTGCAGGGTTGTACGCCAACGACCGATAAATATATAAGGGCGCCTTAAATAGAAATAGTTGGAAAATAGAAAAATATATTTACTTTTAACATAAATCTATTGGCTGGATTCGGATAACGTTTTCTGTATTTTCTTTACGCACATAATAATTTGAAAAGTAGGGTTTTTATATTTCACTAATTGTCGGTAACAATATTAATATGATAACTATATGATTGTTTGTATTATAGTAATTACCATAAAAAATGTTTGAAGTATTTTCTTTGAATATTCCATCGCATAAAATAAACTTAATAAAACTTATGAATACAAATTTATTGATAAATAACATAATATAAATATAATACATATAAAGTGTCCCCATATATCCCCGGAAAGATGGTTATCAATAATAAACGTAAATTTTACGGCTACAAAAATTAGGAACATAAAACATCCTTGTAAAAAAAAACCCGCATACATTTTTAAAACCTAAGTTAATTACGCGCTTTAGTTTATCTCAAGATCAGAAACGGCTGTTAGTGTATTTAGTAATGGGAACTGTCACTAATGGTATCTCCAAGACCTTATCGTGTTATTTGTTCCCAATAACATGCTTAGTTTGGCTTAGTTTGGAAACTTGCTGCTTACAAAGACCAAGCCGGACCTACCAATAACATCAATAAAAAAATAAATTGAGGCACTGTATAGCAGAACTGAATTTTGTGGAAGTTTGAGATTTTGCTCACGGACAGTTTCATACTATTACCATAATACCAACCATTGACCTAACATCATATAACATTTGGACGCAAAGCAATAAAGAACACTCAAGCTAATTCTAGAGGAACTTCAAATTAATGTTAATTGCAACAGACAACACTTGCCTAACAACATCACGCTGCGTTTATATTACGAATTACACTACAGATTCAAGATTTTACATACAAACTTGTGGTAGCAAATAATAAACAATTATAGGCGTTGATTTTTTAGTATTTTTGGGTTTTCAGTAGATGTAAAAAAAATATTAATAAACGCAATAACCCTTATTGTAGGATTAACACACTTTTTAAAAAATTCAGACGTTTTTAACCAGACAATGTAACAAAATCAGTAAAAGACACACGTCAACTAACCCTAGACAAAAACCGCAAAAAAAATTTAATAATATGTTTAAACTTGAAGTTATTAAACCATCTCAAAATTATTGGTTTTCCCAACATTACATGGTACCAAATCAAAAGTGTCAAATGCAGTATCACAATCTAAGTTTAATTTTTATTCAGCTTAACACATCTAAACGGAGCAATAATAATTAGTTTAAATTAACAATTTATCTTTAAAACAGTAATAACAATGCCGTTTGGATTGCTTAAGTACTCTTGCATAACTTTTGGTTTCCGGAATGCTGCTCAAACTCTTCAGAGATTTATAGACAAAGATTTCAAAAATTTAAAGTTTTGTTATATCTGAATAAATAATATATTTATGGCAGAATGCTTACCAAATCATCTAAATGTGTATATAACCTTGTATCCAACAATAAAACCAAACTATTACCAGATAAGTTTGAGGCTATGCAATTATATCTACCTACTTTAAAAAACGTTTTTTATGGTAAACCAGTAAAATAGACATAAGAAAAAAAAATTATTAAGGTTTGCAAAAAAAATGTAGCGCAAATAACATTATTTAACAATATAAGGCCTACATTAATAATGGTATTCATGTTGTGTTGTTTTGTTTTGGGATAGATAACCATAGTTATTCACTTAGGTTGGTTTGGAATTAACTCTTTAAAGAGTCATGCACGCTGTAACGTGTCCTCACGTTATGTTTAGTTGGTATGATCATCCGGCATTTAGACCTTAGCATCTCCAAAATCCTTTGAGGTTTTTTTAATCTTCAGTAGAAGAGCGGTTTATTTTGAGTGATCTTATTAAATGCGCAATAATCTACGCAAAAACCTTAAGGTATCATCTTTTTGCGACAACGGAATAGCTACTGGGACTTTGCTCACTTGGTCAAAAATCATTGTCTTCTTTTAGGCTATAGTCAATGCTTTAGTGTTTGGTAGTTGCAGCTTGGTAACATTGTGGCTACTTTAATTTTTGTATTATTAAGGAGTCGGAGTCGGATTTGTTACAGTCGACTCTGCCTCCGACTCCGACTTCTCAAATATTGGCCGACTCCACGACTCTAGACTCCGACTCCAACTCCAACTCCACACTTTTGGTTTTGCTGTTGCTATTTTACTGTTTGTTGAATACTAGAAAGGATTTCTGTTTGGTTTCTGATTGGTATTTGATTTGTTTCTCAAACTCAAAGCATTACATTTAGTTTCGTAAACTAGATTTATTTTTAATTCTAGCTTAGCGGCAAAATATGTTTGTTTTGCATTTTATTGATTTAGCTAAAAATTGATCAAACGTCTGGAAGTAGATGACGTCGAGTTACAGCTAGATGCTTGATTTGATTAAGGTTGCCAAGACGTTTGCTAGTATTTTTTTTTTTGGATGATAGAGGCAGATCCGTTATTAGAGTGCCGTCTGGAAAAAACATTCCATTTGTGTGGGTTTTGGTGTTGCGTGGTATCACTTGCTCCCATGCGTGAACGGCGTTGGTTTTATTTTTACTCTGCCGTCAATCCCTTTGTTGCCTTAAAGTTTCTGAAGGTCTGCCCTTCCGGTTTGCATTCGGGCTCTATTTGTATATCAGATCTCATTAGGTTGTATCAGGGTCGTAATGACACTATGCTCTTCATAAGCCCAACGTTGTGCGCCATTTGTTACAGGCTTTTGTCGGAAGTGTCGGTAAAGATTATCTGAAACCCTTTCTATGTTGCAATGTTATTTTGGGGTCGATAACCGTAGTTTTCCACCTGAGTTTTGTTTAGAGTTTTTCGAGGGTCATGCACGCTGTAACGTATCCGAACGTGATGTTAAGTTGATATGACCATCTGGCGTTTACTTTGTGTTCATGGGCATCTTGTTGAAGGTGTCCCCGAGAGGTCAAAGACACCTATCAAGAGTATAAAGATGTTCTGTAGCTTGCGCAAAAGTAGGTTTAATTTAGTTAGGATCACACCCGCAGCCAAAAGTTTGCACCCTTCAATAGGGGAAACACACTATAAAGTTGCTGTAAAAGCACCACCATTGTCTTTTGGTGCATTGATTTTGTTTAATTCCCAAGTTGCAATCTGGCTTACGGCAGAGTGTGTAATGCCGTGAGTCGGCCCGTCGTTGGTGTAGAAACGTAGCCGAGTGCGTAAGCAGCAAGTATAACAGTAGTCGTCATTAAAATGCTCCTTTAGTAATACCCAGTTGGCCTGTAGGTCCCGTGCAGGACATGTGCAAGAAATGGTACACTTTGAACTGTAGTCGGTATTAATTGCACCAATCTGTAACCGTGGTCAGTAGACATAGCGGTAGTCATATTGTAGTGGTAGCAGTCAGAGAGTATACTACAAGTCTGCATGATAAATTCTGGGAGATTGATGCTAGATAGTAATTGACTCACTCACGCAAAAGTTTAAGCTTTATACCCGTTTATAAATCATTTGATGGAGCATCATTTGAGCGAAGCGCCCAGAAAGCAGCATCAATTTAAAAATAACTAACAATTTAAAAAAAAAACTGTAAATGATAACAAACAACTATGGCACTACCTAATACAATTTAGTGATTGTCTGCATACAAAGTTTGTAGAATCAAAGCAATTGTCTGCGATTAACTCTTGGCCGCTGTGATCGTTAGATTGATTTTGAATAATGTATTATAATATTCCCATAGGATATAGTGTTTTTACAATATGAGCATAAACTATGTAAGCGGATTATTTTATTACCAGTCGCCTTGTGGAAGCAAATATGTTTGTATGATATACCATAAATAGCTTATAACACCTCGCTATTCCAGGGTAAAACATTTATATAATTATACAATATTTTCATCCTTGAATACTACTTCGGGTTCAGGTATATAATTATTTAGGCTAATATGCCTTAAATCTACACTAACTAACTAATCCAAGTATATAATACAATAATAATTGGTTGTTAATGAAATAATCCGTTGAAATAATTTAAGCTCACGTCGTAATGACACTATATCTATAAGCATATCAAATTTATTTTATAATAAAAAAAAACTGATTATACGCAGCTTATGATAAAAAGTTGCAATCTTGCAATGTATGTATTACACGAGAGTTTTCTTAATTATATAAGGCAATGTTCTATAGATATACGTAACTACACTAAAGAAGCCTTACAGCCTGCAATAGACTTGGAGATATTAGCTGCGTAGAAAACCAAGAAACAACTAAAAAATTTGCAAATCACAAGATCATCAAACTTGAGTTAAAACTAATAAAGACACCAAATTATTAACCAAATTTCAGTTTTGAAGAGCAGTATTAAATAGTATTTCAGTACTTATCGAATCTGACATGCAGAAACAAAACTACATGGTAAAACTTATAACACGACTTACTAACGTACTGTATTTGGCTATTAATTAGTAAGAACTTTATAGGTGTCTCAATTGTTAACAAACTAGTTTTACCCGCCATGTTATAACGTTACCACATAAGCGTAACACCATCTAAGAAGTTTGAGCTCGTGCACATAGGTATTGTAGTTATACCAAACTCATAATACATATTTAAATTTACAATTAATATAAAGTTAGAACAAAAGAATTTTTATGTCTGTAACAATATTAAGTATAATTAGAGTTTTACTTATTTAGTTGGAAAGTAATCCTCAAACCAATTAACTGTAAACTAGCATTATACCTATTATATTAATAGTTATTTTTTATAAACATTTAATATTTAATGCTTCTGGTTTATATAATAAACAACATTTTAAATTGAAACCGTTGATTCTTTTATTTTATCTTGTTTGCGTGCTTTAGAAAAAACAACAAATAACACATCAAAGTCCCTGCGGCGCACTTGTAAAGTGAACACGCAATACATCATAGTGTTTTTGTAGGTGAGCAAATATAACAATGCCTGAAAACTTCATCGGGCCACAAAAGCGTACTTCATGTACTAGAAGCTCACTCTAAAGTGTAATTTTGTTATATGGTACAATGCAAATGGTCATTGTAAACGTAACTTTTTTCTTATATCTCTGTTATTTAAAATGGACTTGATGATGCTAGAAAATAAGTACAAGGGCAACTACTTCTATTCAAAATTTACCTTACAACATAATTTATAAAAATAATGTTAGTAATATAACGTTGATTGTTTAAATAATTTTTTTTAAATAAATTTTTAATATGTAATTGATTTTATTTTTAATTGCAAATAAATTGATTCAAACAAAAAGTTATAATAGGGCACTCAAAATTAAATTAGGCTACGCTTACGGTTTAATAGTAGTAATAAAAATATTTATTTCATACTTAAATACAAACATTAATAATAATGTTAATATAACAATATTACGAATATGTTTATAAAAAAAGCTATTGACCATGATTTTTATAATACTAAAAAATAAGCCACTTGATTAAAATATGTTTATGTGAGTGTTTAACAGCAAAAACATTCTGTCTGGAGACGTGATTGACATAGTTGTTAGTTGGATCTATCTAAATCTTCAGACGTATTGGATAGAGAGGAGATGGCACAATGATGGAATTTTATGAGAAAATAATATATTTGCCAGCTATTTTATGATTTTGTTGTATATAGAGCTTAGTTATTATTTTAACATTGGACGCTTTGTTATTTTTTCTCTTAATCCTGAATGACGGTTCGGAAATGATTGGATTTGGGTCAATTGAAAAAAAAAAACTTATGACGATATACGGTTTATTGCATCCAGAATCTAGCCTGTGGTGTTATTGATTACTTTTGATTATTGAATAATAATGGGTAATTAATTTAAATCAAATAAAGAATATTATTGAAAAGAGCGGTCTTTTTATGTCATTTGCATTTTTTAATCAAAGTTTTACAATGTATGAAATTGACATTTAATGTTAAAAATTAATTAAAAGTAATAATAAAATAATTATTGGAACAAGCTTGCATTCTTGATTAAATGTAATACAATAAAATATTACTTAAGTTGTAAATTGCAAGAAATACTATTTAATAATTTGGAACTATCACAGCGATCTGCAATTGATGGTTTCCTTTCCATCATTAGTCAAGTGCGGGCTGGAGAGTATAGTGTGTCGCTGCTATTGTGAAGCAGGCCTTTGGCAGTTTCCGCTGAAAATTCACTGCCTTCGATATACTGTAATCAATTGGCACACACAAAAAATCGTTCTAGAAAATCGATATTGGCTGTAAACTATTATATTTAGTTATACATTTTAATAAGTATACGTTAAAATATATTAAAATATCCTTATGTTGTTATTAAGAATAGATTTAAAATTAATTTGAGAGTCAGAAAACACTTGATTCCCTACGCGTAATAATGATTTCAATATGGTGATTATATTTATACAAAATCCATGCCATGTAACTTCCAGTGCTTCCTCCTTATATTGTAATGATGGACTCAAGTGAAATTGATTTTTGCTATACTTATAAAGAACATTGTTATATAATAATTATATGCATTATATAAAAACAATAAAATCAAATCAAGACAGTTAAACATAATAAACACAATATACAATACAACACAGAAACAAATGGAAAGTGAAACCGAACTAGTTAAATTAGAAAAAATAAAATAAAAAAGAAATGAAAAGAAAAAATACGCAATTAACAGAAATAAAACGTTGCAACACTATCCCACAAACTAAATATAAATAAAAAGAGTTGTTATTAGAAAGAGTATTTAATCTTAATGTGAAAAAATTGAAGACTATGATGAAAGATATAATAAAATAAAACAAAAACTCTATAAACAACTAAAAACAACAAATTAAAAAAATGCAAAATTTGAAGAAAAAAAACTAACAGTTTAAAAATAAATGAAATAAACTAATAGATAGAATGAAAGTAATAAAAAAGAAAAAAAAAACTAAACATAGTGATTAAAAGAATTGAAGAAAAAACATATAGATACAGTGAAGAAGATGCTAAAGAATAAATTAAGTATAAATGTAAATATAAAAACAACTCCAAACATTAATAAAATAAAAGATGCAATAATATAGCAGAAATAAATAGTTGGAAAAAAAACATAATGAAAAATAAAAATAAATTAAAAGCACACAAGATGTTTATAAACAACAATCTTCCTATAAAATAATTAAGTATAAAAATAAACAGAAAAACGCAAAAAAAGTAATATTAAAATACAAAAAAAATAATAATATGTAAAAAACATGAAAATGAGATGAAAGAAAAAAAAATATACACAAAAAAAGCAATAAAACAGAACAATAAAACAAGAAAAAACGCATAAAAATTGACAAATAAAGAGATAGAACAACAAAAAGAAAAAACAAAAAAAAATTAGTAGTAAGTAAAAGAAACGAAAGAAGGGAACCAGAATTGAAAGAACATATGAAAGATATTGGCTTATAAAGGTCAAGAGTAGAAGTAAAAAAATAGCAAAAAGAGTAAAAGTAATAATGCCAGTACAAATAAAACAACATAAAGAAATATGAACACTAATAATGGTATATGGGGAAAACGACAATGCAATGAAAGAACCAAAAGAGTATTTTTTTTTTGGAAGAAAATAAACTGATGAGGAAGCCGAAAATAATATAACCATAAAAGACCCGAAAGAAAAAATGTGGAAGAAGAATAAAAAAATAGAAGGTAAAATAGAAAAAAAAGGCAAGACAAGAAATAATAACAAAAAAATAATACTATAAGTATGTAAAGAAAATAACCTGATAATAACAAACTCAAAGTTCAAACACAAAATATACATAAATTCATAACCATCTAAAAATAAAAAAATCAATAATAGACTGTTTACTAATAAATAAGAACCACTGGAATGAGATTAAAACGTAAGTGTAACAAAACAAGCAGACATAAGAAGTGACCATTACTTACTAAAAATAGACATAAAGTAGATTAAAAATAAAAAACAGAAAAAAAAAGATCAAACTAAAACAAAAACAAAAAAAAAATTAAACAATACTAAAAAAAGTATCCTTTACTCACATAGACATTTAAGAAAAATGAGAAACATTCAAAAACATAAAAAAGAAACTGCAAAATAAACTAAAATATGGAACATAAAAAAAAACAAATTAAAGACAAGAATAATTTCTAGACACAGACTTTAAACAGTTGCGAATTAAAATTTTGCAGAAATAGTTTAACTGGAAACTTATTCTATTTGCAAGTAACTAGATAAAAAAATGTAAAGGTTTTGGTCTAACATTTATAAACGGCTAAAAAATAATTGTTAGATTTCTTACAGAGATTAATTGTTAAAATTAATATTTGATACAGCATGTCACAGATTTTAACATTAATTAATATTGATTATTTTGGAAATACCATTAAAATATTGTTTTAAGATTTTTGTAAAAATATTCTTTTAAAAGTATTGGTTCTACTCTAAATTCTCTATTAAAAATTTGTTAAAATCTTAGAACTCTTTACTACAATATATGTTTAGATGGCTGTATGTTTTTTTTTTAAATAACTCGTGCTTGAATAAAATTTAAAAGAAATAATGCATTTTCAGATCCTAGTTTTCTGGATATTTTTGAAACTATATTAACAAAATGATTGTTTTTGATAGATAATGTGAGATTGTAACCACTATAAAGCACATTTAAAAAGATTTAAATATAGATTTGTTGATTGATTAAATATTTATTATGACTAATACTTTAGATTTTAATTTTTTAGAGTTATAATTGACCCAATTAGAAATACTCCAGTCAGACATTGTTTCAAAATATTTGTTTACAAATGCTGCAGATTGTAACTAACTAAAAATTTCGAGACGCTTTGCCATATTTGTTAGTACAATATTTTTTTAGTTTTTAACATTAAAAAAAAAAAACAAAACTTTTAGTATATATTTTGGGAATAAATATAATGATTTATTTTTGTTTCATAATGATGCTCCTTTGTAATTGAAAAAAATATGTATGTTATTAATTTTAATTACATAAAATCTCTGTATTGTAAATGAAAAAGAATACGCACAGCTTTCATTTTTAAAATTTAAAAACGTGTTCAACTTGCTAAGCTCTGCCGTAGAAGATTTAATTTCGTATCTAATTATTAATTTGAATTTAGATATGTAAATAAACTTTAACGTATTTACATTTTTCAAATCTCGGCGCATAATTTGTCGCAGGTTTGAGCCCCAGTTCTGGCAGAAAATTTTAAAAATTTAGGCATTTATTAATTTAGGACATTAGTCTTATATATGATTATTACCCATTTAATCATGTTTATATTTACTATAAGAATGAGTGGACTACAAGGCTTTGTCAGTATCTACAGCGCCTCCATTCTCTCAATTAACGGGTGCGAAAGCATATATTTGTGTTTTTAGGTACACATTCAAGGGCAGCTTGTGTGATAGTAGCACAAGCGTAAGCCCCAAAAAACGTATTAAAGTCTGTAAATGATTTTAGTGTTTTTGTTGCATAAAATGCTATACTTAACAACTCACTATGTTTTTGCAATAAATTAAAACGTTTGATACTTTTACCAGATCCTAATTGCATTGAGAAATATATTGTACATTAACGTTAAATGCTTGTAATAAAGATTTAGTGTCATTTATTTGTACTTTTAGATGCCACTTTGATAAAAAAAAATTAATAAGTCTAAATCTATTCTTTTAAAGTTTATTCAATAATATTGAGTAGACTATACTATCAAATGCCCACAGTAATATATTCATGTGAAAAATTATCAATTAATTTATAACAATTAAAAAAAGTTGAAATTAATTGTTCTGAAACTTTAGAGAATACACTTAATAAGCAAACTAGTCTACAGTTTTCTTTAACTGCAGGATCGTCTCTATTAGATATAAGTTTGATAACTTCAAGTTCAAGACAAATTTAGAATACACTAGTGCAAACAACGGTTTCTTAAATTAGTAAGAGAAGTTAAAATATCTTACATTACTAATTTTAAGTTTGGTGTTTACTTAATCGTAACCAAGGCTTGTGTTGTTTTTAAATAAATTTGTAAAAACATTTTCTATAAAGTTGTTCCAAGCTACATTTGTATCAATTTCATAGTTGTCTTCCCAATTCGTAGTTCTTTTAATTAAAAACTTAAATTTTTTTAGCGTAATGACCTGATGTGTACAAAATATACTAACCTGAAACCTGTTATTCATATTTCTTAAAATGCTGTAAATAACAGAATTTTTTCATTGGAGTTTTTAGTGTTCTTTTTTTAATATAAGTATACGTATACGCATTTGAGGTGTTGGGCACACTAAGCCACAGAGAAGACATGTGCATATTTAGATGCCTATATGAGGTAACAGATCTGTTTAAAAAACGATACGCTCTGCATCAATTTGTTGGGGACACCCATCCAATTTGTGGCCGTTTTGACTGTTGCTTAACTTTTGTTAGCGCTGTTAATCATACTTTGACGCTACCAAGTCAAAACGGCATAAACTCCAAAAAAATGTCTGTTATTAATAACTTCGTATAGAATTTTTTGTTCCACATCTAACAACTGCAGCCGCATATCCGTAAAAAAATTAAATTTCAATCTTATTTTTAAGATTGCTCAACCGCCATTAGATACACTTATACTAAACTTATTTGGCACAAACGCTAGTCGTTAAAATTTTTCTTTTAAACAAGTTAATGTATTGTAAGTTGTATTAAAAAAAATATATATTTAGTTTTTTATTTCTCTTTTCTACTATTCACTATAAAGTGTTTTTGATGAAAATCGGCGTGGAATTTGCCAGATAGAGTGGGCTCATAACCAATTATAAATTATTGAGATTTACAATTATTATCTGATATTAAATTTGCATTGCATCCAAGAATCTATAGATTCTTGGATGCAATGCAAATTTTTAGAAGATATAGAAAGTTATTGTGCAAGTTTTGGTTATTTTTTTACTAACGTTGTAGTGATATCTTGCAAATCTTTAAAAAATACAAAAGTTTGTGTTTTCATCAATGAAAATCAGTAAAAAAACTAATGGAGTTTTATGGGTTCTTCTCAATGCAGAAATGATTTAGTTGTGGACACCTAGTTGTTGTTTAAATAAAATTCATGTTACAATTTTAGATAAATATTTAAGAATAATAATTTATTTAAAAACAAAGATTTGTAAGTTTGTACTTTTGTAGATTATTTATATGTAGAGTAATTTTTAAGTGTGTCGATAAAATTTGATGTCGTGCTCATAGTTTAAAACTTTTTGTAACAAATCAGCAATGTTTTAAAAATGTATATTAGATCGATTTAACAGTAGAAAAGTCCAAATAAAATTAATATGTTTTTAATAAATAAACAAATTTGCATGTGTGTGTAGAAACTGTGCTGGCTAAGAACACTTTATTAGTTGAAGCAGCAATACTGCAAGCATGGTTGTTTATTTTATTTACAAACGTTTTGGACTATATGACGCTGTATATCTAAATCAAGAATACCAGAGTTTTGGAGGCAAACTAGGTTGAGTGTGTAAACCAGATAATGACATTTGTCAATGCGGTGCAAAACGTTTAAGGTTAAGTAATGTTTTCTTTACTTGAATAGCACTGTTTTTTAAAGTAGGGTAAATGTTGTAGGAGTTGTTGGAAATTTCCTGTGTCAACATTGCAATTAATAACTTGTGTTTTAGAATTTTGATCTTAGGTTATAACCCAACTTGTTGTTTAGGATTTCAATACAAATAACAAAACATGTCTAGAGTACTTAATATTTTTTAAAGTTAATATGTGTCTTTAAATTAATTTAGGTTTTGAGAAATATCTATATACATTAAAATAAATCAATTTTTGAGATTCTGTAGTACTAAATTAAACAGTGTATTGCGTGATAGTATTAACACACCTGTGGATTAGCCAGAATAGAAGTATATTGTATACTATTATTTAAGTTTAGATATAATTTTGTAACTTGTATGTATTGTAAGTATGTGTTTGTTTTGTTGATTGCGTTGTTTTGTAGTTTTCATTCCTTTTTGGCTTTAGTAAAAGCATATGCAAAAAAAATAGTTATGAGTAATAAATACAAGTAATATCTTTAGTCCCTATTTTGTAGAGTCTTGTTTGATTGTTATTGGAAAAAGTGTTAATTTTGCAGTGTAATAAAATTTTCAGATTATCGGATAGTTGTTGACAATGACACCCAATTGTCAATTTTTGTTTCAAAAAGATGTTGGGTTGTTAAAGTCAACGGTGTTGCTTGGATAGTTGCTCTATTGTTTGTTGCAAAACGCTTGCAGGGGAGTGGGTGGAAGCAAGCAATAATTAATTTCCAGGATAAAAAAATCAATTCTTGTTTATTCAATTATAAAAATCAATTATAATATTCATAATAGTAACGGAAATTTTTAACTAAAATAAAAAAAACCTATAAAAAACAGAACATGTTACAACGCAATACATAATTTTTATTAAAACTTTCCAACATAACTTTATTCACTTGCAATAAATGTATAAAATATTAAACTAAATCCGCACTTACCTAGTGCAGACGGTTGCTAGTGTTTAAAAGACCAAAATTGATTCAAATAACCTCGCGGCTTTTGCGCGTTGATATCAGGGTTCACGGCACGCCTCACAGATAGCGCATTCCGGTAGAATATACGGGGTGATCATGTGAGATTGTGCATTATTACATCGGCCCCCATTTCGAAATGGTCGAGTTGCTTGGACACCGAGACCGGAGCGGAAAAATGGTAATAGGGTTTGAGATGGCAACCATGGAGTGTGCCACGTTCAACGTCGGAATTGGAAAAAACCAAAACGTAGGTTTTTGTTGCAATGTTTTTTTTTTTTTAATTTGGTAAGGTTCTCAAACAACGGCAAAAACTTTTTGGTCTCCTGATTCAGAGCGGAGAAACCAGAGTTTGCTTTAAGCAAAACTAAATCAACTGTCTTAAAACCGGAAGACACGGTATTGGGACTTGCGGAAACACGCTTCTGAGCACGTTTTTTAAGATTATCAACTGCCAACATCAGCTGGGTATAAGGTTGGAACCAAACAAGTTTGGGAAAATACTCCGCGATAGGAGACTGGGGAAGTCGACCAAAATGTAGCTCACAAGCGGAAAATCCTGTCGATTCATGGGTCACACTGTTTAATAGCACGTTAAATTTTAGAACAAAATGTGCCCAAGTAGTATGCTTAGAGGCACAATACAAGCGAAACAATCGGCCAAGTTTGCGCATAACGCGCTCTACGGGATTGCCTTGTGGAACGCACTGAATAGAATTTTCTCGCAAGAATTCTGGCCACCGTTTTGCCTTAAATAGGGTTTCTTGGTCACAGAGAATCTTTTCAAGCTTTCCTATCTCTGGATAACACCGTTTGCATAATCGGTTAATTATTCTTGCGGTGGAAGCCCGTTTAATTGGGCATAATGTCAGAAGTTTAGCAAAAACTTCAAAAGCCACAAAAATATAACAGACACCACCTGTAGATTGAGGAAGAGGACCGAAATAGTCCACTAAAACAAGTTCATTAGGTTTGGATAGAATAATTGGTTCTAATTTAATTTTTAAGTAAAAGAGAATTCTTATTCTGTTGACAAGTAAGACAACAGCAAAGAACTCGTTTAAAGAATCGGAACATTCCCGACCACCATAAATCACGACAAATTGCGCACCAAGTCTTGTACACTTCATAGTGATCATAATACTAATGATACAAAGTTATAAAATCATCGACAAGAGACTTGGAAATACACAAGAGAGAAGTAGTAACTTCATCATGTTGAATGAATAACAAGTCTTTGCTAAGTAAGAAACGATTAGTCGGTTCAGAACCGGATTCAACCAATTTACGTGTCTCGCTCATCAAGAGATTGTGCTGCCGAGAGTCGCGCTAACAAAAAAGCGGCTGATGGCCAGGAAGTGCACCGGCACACCAAAAAAGACTTAGTGACAGGAGTAGGAAAAGGTACCGGCTGATAACGCGAGAGTACGTCGGCAATAAGAGTACTCTTACCAGGGACGTATTTCACTACAAAATTTAAACCCAGCAAAACCAACACCCACCGTGAAATACGCGGAGACAATAAGCGGCAACTATTTAAATATATCAAAGCACGGTGGTCAGTAAGTACCGTAAAACGCTTACCTAACAAAAACACCCGCTATCGTTTCATACAGAAGATTACCGCTAACAATTCCTATTCCGGAGTAGAATAGCGACAATCTCGTTTAAGCAGGCTATTCATTTGCCCACATCAGTTAACTGAAACAGAATAGCGCCAATACCGACGTCACTAGCGTCGCACTACACATAATAGGGTAAATTGGCGGCGTTTGGGTGATATAAAAAGAACTTCATCCAATGCACACAAAAACGCGTTTTCCTGATCTTGCCCCCAATTCAATCGGGTTCCTTGTCAAATCAGACGCGTCAACGGTTCGGTGGTAGAAGAGGATTTTTCCACAAAAGCACGGTCAAAATTAATTAATCCTTAAAACGCTTGCGTCTGCCAAACGTTGGTAGGAGCTGGAAAATCACAAATAGCCTGGATCTAATTGGGATCTTTTCGGATGTCTTCCGAATCAACAAGGTATCCAAAAAAATTTAGGCGTAGACTAAAAAACAAAAAACTTGCATTTGACAAGTTTGAGTGTATTCATGTACAAACAAATCAAAAGCAAGGCCTAGAATACGATTCATACAGCGAGTGAACGACGCGACCGCCGTTTTTAGCCTAAAAGGCAGCACCTTAAACTGGTAAGACTTAGTACCAACTCAAAAACCAGTAAAACTTCGGTGACTCTTTTGGATTGGTACTTGCCAATAAGACGCAGTGAAATCCAATGACGACAAGAAACGGGAGCCATTGATTGTAGAAATAATGTCTTTGATAGGCCGAGGAAGTTTGCAATCTGATTTAGTAATCGAATTAAGACGGCAGGCATCAAGACATAACCAAACTGAACCGTCGCGCTTTACTGTTGTCATAAAAGAACTAAAAAACAACAGTTCCATTCGTTCTATTTCGGCCTGGACAGCAGGACGATGTGCAAGCGGGATGGGATATTGCTTAACAGAAAACGGCTTCAGGTTGTTAAGTTCAATTTTGTGCTCATACAGATGAGTCCGACCAAGCGTATTTGAAAAAAACTGCACGATGCTTGTTAAGTAGATTGCAAATAGCCAACTTTTGATCTTTCAAAAGCTCGCAATAAATGTATAAAATATTAAATTCAATCCGCACTTACTAAGTGCAGGCAGTTGCGGTGAAATACACCTTAAAACATTGCCGGGAAGCACACGTGTTTCTTACGTTAAAAATGGCAAAGAGTCTCACACGGTCCCTGTTTAAAAGACCGAATTGTTTCAAATAACCTCGCGGCTCTCGCGCGTTGATATCAGGGTTCACGGCACTGCAATAGAGTGCCGTAGCAATATTGCGCTAAGACAAGATAGACCATATCAGCACAAAAATAGTGGGACAATAGCAACTAACAAGATACTGCAAGACAAATAAATAAATTGGCATCAAATGACTGTTTGGCAACAAAGTAAAATTAATGTTTAATTAATTAATGAACAAAATATACGCTCAGTGTGGTGCATAGTCTAACATTTGTTGCGTCAGTTGTATTAAAAAAACAAAATTATATAACTGTGCGTAACAGAATAGAATTAAAAAATAGTGATTCATATTCTGTAAGTTTTTTTACTTGTAAACAGATTAAAAAAATAGATGACAATGTTTCATTTTTAATTTTGGTTTCTAACTGATTTTTTTAGTCTTTTGTACAGTTGTGCAATATTAAAATTTATTAATTTTGAAAAAGGTATGACTACAATTTATAATGTGATTTGCAAATAAATTTGGATTTTGTGATTTAGTCTAAACGTTTTAAAATGCTCAGTGTATTGTGATTCAAAACTTTGTCCAGTTTAACCTACATATACGCTACACATTCAAAACATTTGATTTTATAAACACCAAACTTTGTTACAAGATTAATTTTATCTTTAGCATTAAATAATATATTTAGAAATTTGCAACTTAGTGTAAAAACAATTTTTTGATTTTGTTTTTGTACAATGTGGTTATGTTTTCTGTGCTTTTTTCTAAATAGTTTATTGTTGAGAATGAATCTTTGTTTAAAATATTTTTGCATAAAAGTGAGAAATTGTGTTTTAATATCATTTACTATTTTTCAGTAATATATATTTAAAACAATAAATTATTCACTCGTTTTATTTCACTATTACCTTATATTGTTTTCAAGTAAAGAACAACATTTTGAATTTTAAAACAATTTCAAACAACTTTTTTTTAATGTTAATAAAATGCTAGTAAAATTTTTAAAAACCTAAGTTTGTTTATAGTATCAAAATTATCATAGTTTTATTAGTTGGCAATTAACTGGTTATTATATTTCAATTTCAAAATTTAATAAAAAAAGATGAAAAACTTTATGCAACTTTTGACTTATAATAACATAATTCTATTTGATTTTGTTTTTTAATAATGTATAACCAAAAATGTCCATTTATTGTTGGTTTTTTAGCAGTAGATGTTGGTAACAATAATTTATCGTTGCTTTTTCCATTATACATTATTATATATATTTTCCAATAAATGCCATTAAAATAGACCTGTTTGAAATTGTACCAACTGCTACAATTTGTGTTCAACTTGTAAGTGATAACAAATAATACAAAACTTGAAATTTTTATTGAAATTTGTCACACAAGAATAAAACTAAAGTAATTAGTTTATTAAATTTTAAATAACAAGCTCGAATGTACTAAATGATTTAAAATACTTGCAAAAGTATTTAAATGATTTATCTTAGTATTTATCATACAATAAATTGGTGCAAACCGTGTCAATTCTATTAGCAATGTTTGTAAGTTGAATGTGACTAAACCATATTATAAACTATTAAATAATATATTCTGCTAAGAAATAACTATAAATGTATAAAAATAAGCAATGTGGCATAATATGGTGCAATGACAATATGCGTTCAATACTAGTAAACGTTTACAAAAACTTAAATTTGTATTCTATATGTATACATCATAATAGTGAAGATGTGCTTGAAAGTTGATATAATTAAAATTAATTTAAATGTTATACATGTTCAAATTTCTCTAGAATAAATGACTACATTAATTATATAGCATAAAAGAAAATAAATATGATATGAGTAGTTATAAATTTAAACTATATAAAACTTTTAGTTAAGAAAAAATACGTAATTAAAATATTTGCAAAATTATGATTCAATAATTCAATCTATTTTGTTTCAAATAAACATTTTCTCAATTATAATTAAAAAAACATTTGTAATTAATTACAAAATGAAATTAAACGAAACATGAAGCTCAAGAAGTTTATTAACGTAATAAGTTTTAAAAAACATTCTTTTGCTTTTCTAAACTTTTTCAACACTTTTAAAGTAATTAAAATGAAATAATAACAAAGAAAAAGTATTTAAAAATGAAAAGGATGTAACAATATTGAATTTTCACTTAAGCGTTTTAAAGTTATTTTTAGTATAAAATATTCATATCCCGTCATGTTATTTCTATCTGTTAGACAAATAATATCCTTTCAGTGACCTTTGAATATCTCGAGTGACCTCTTGTTCTCGCCCCTTAATTCGACCGTCCCTACTCTTGTTACTTCTCTAATATAATCCAGGCTCTTGCTTATAACTAGGAGCCAACAAGCTACTTATACGTTATATGTCACTACTACCATACTTTGCACACTTTTTTAGTCTGGTTACGTGAAACACAAAAGAATCGAGTGACGTATCCGCATCACGTAGGTGAGCTCTCCAATGTAGTGGGAAGAATTTTATAGTATAAAACTTGCAAAATCTAAGGATTTCTTTTTTATATTATGTAACATAGATAATTTTTCTAATAGAATTAATTTCAAATAAAAATATTTAAAAAATAATTTACAATTTAGCAAAAATTTTGCAGAAATTGGTAATACATATGAATATTGAATTTTATTTTATATATGACAATAAATTAGATTTAATTTGTAGTTTCATAACAAAATGTTTTCTCATAGCATTTTAATTTATGGTTTATATTAGCGTAACCTATGAATACGTCCAATTTAATTTTAAAATAAAACAATAATTTAATATAACCAATAAATTATATCATCGATAAAAGTTAGTAGAAAATTTTATGAAGTTTACGATTTTTTTAAATGCAGAAACGGTTTAGTAGTGAAAACATAGCTGCAATATCCTTGATTGAATTTTAAATAAAATTCATGTTGCAGCAAAAAAAAAATTAAGAACCAGCAATGTTTTGTAATTTATTGTTAAATTGATCTATTAGTAAAGATAAAAATCAAATCAAATTGATAAGGTTTCCAATAAGTAAATTTGAATTGTTGGAGTTTAAGTTAGGTTAGGTTAGAATTCAAATTGTTGAAAAGAATTGTTTATAGTAGTAAAGCTTTCTGTTTATTATTTAATAATTTTTTTATTTATTTATGAAACACGAGTGTCGTTTATTAATTTTAAATAATAATTTTTTTTTGTTCATCTGATTCAAATAAAACGCTCCAAAAATGCCGTTGCTTATCCGTGTAGGATTTAACCGTTGATTTTAATTGTATTACACAAAGAGTTCTATAACTAGAGATTCCAAGCTGCCGTTTAAACAACGTACAGGGTCTTTACAAATGTCTAAGATTATGTAATCACTTTAAATATGCCGCCTGTTCAACTTCAACTGTATTTACGCACACCAAATTTGAATTCACTATTTCACTAGAGTGGCACAAACGTACATTAAATGGATATATAATCCCAAACTTTTATAATGACCCTGTATAAGCAGCGTACATTTCTCGGTATCTCGGTATTTGTAGCACCATGACGTTTCTCTATCACATACAACGTAACGCCGTACGCGTGAAGGAGGGCGGGTTTAAAGAGGCGCTCGATCATTAGTAGAGAGAGGAAGAAAGTACAGTGTTGTGCGACAAGAACAGAGATAGATTTTAAAACAAGTATATTTAATAATTTATGTGTAACAAAACAATAACAATATATTAAATTATTTATTATATATAATAAATTGAGATAGATTTATGTTTTATATAAACTCTAATACAAATTTTACAATACACAGCACATTAACATATGTCTAACAAAAGTATGAATTAGTTAATTTTAAATTTTCTTTTACAAATATTATTATTTATTATGTTTTGTAAGTTCTACACTATAAGCCTACCAAAATTGACTATGAGAATATTAGAGAGACATGCATGCAAAGTATAAATCTATTTGCTTTATTCACTCAGATGCCACTCACTATCCGCCATCTCCAAATCTCAGGATTTGGAAACAGCAAGTAATTGCTATTACAATATTACGCTTAGCGCCTATTGTAATATTTCTTCACTACCAACTTAAAACTTTTCGATACAATGTTTTTTATACACGCAACTTAAACGGACGCGTTGCAAGCGGAAGCAAGCATCGTTAGGAGCAAAAAGGTAATTCTGTATAAACAAACAGGGTTCATAAAGCAAGCAAGTCTGCAAGCACTGATGTGTTTAACAAGCTAGATCTTTTTGCTCTTGCTACCGATTGCAATGCCTCCGCTCTAGACGCGAATATGTAAACATCTCTCAAGACATCGATATTTTATTAAGCAAGAACTGAATATTAAAATGTAAAACTTTAAAATGTTTTTTATTCACTGCAAACTGGCCGTTCTTTTACATTGCTACTTAATTTGTATTTTATATATGGATTTAAAACTATTAAATTCTTTTTTAATTAAGTCTACAGTATCTAACTTTTGGAAAGACAGATCAAGTAAGCAATAAAAATGATTAACTATTTTATTGCAATGTTTTGATTTAATTAAAAAAATGTACTATACTGTGATAAATCATATTGATGTTACCTGCAAACTTAGTTTATATTATGATATATTTTCTAGTTTTTAATCCAGCTATTCTAAAATATACATTTTGAAGATATCTTTTTATAGAAATAGTGTAGCAATATTATTTATTTGATGTACTTAAATAAGAAATAATAATTTGCAAAAAATTATTAAATGCGACATTATTCAACTCTTAATTGTAAATCAACAAGATCAGTAAAAATTCAAGATATATTGAGTTCTAATAGAAGATTTTAGGAACGTTTATTAAAACAACACTTATTGATTTTAGAGCTATAGTATATTTTTAGGCAAAAAAAATTAATGTAATTATTTGCATAGACTAAAAACTAAAACTAACAATTATTTTAATTGTAAACCAGATAATACAAAATTGCTGCATTAACAAAACATGTAGATTTAGTTAATTGAAACTAAAGAGATTCAACTCCAACAGAATCTTACTTGTTAAATTTTATTCTACTATGAATCGATTAGAACAAGTAATTGCCTACTGTTTGCGTTTTTTTTAACAATTGCAATCTTAAAAAAAAAAAATAAATTACATTTGAACAACCTTGTTAAGAAGATGTTTTGCCAATGCATACAATATTTGGTTTATTGCTTAAATAACTAACAAAACTAATAATAAAAATGTCTTTGTTTTGCGCATTAAAGCATCCTTGCTATTCCATATTACAAGAATTGACTATAATGGTCCCATTATGATCAAGAATTGCAAAATTTAGTTAAAACCATCAATTTCAACTATAGTTTTCTTGTTGTAAAAAAAGTCAAAGATCTGTTGTCACGTTTCGATTGAAATCTGTATTAAATAAAAAATTATTATGTTCTTGTTTAGAACTTGATAATGTAAAAATTATTATAGTTTTCAAAATGGTTACAATTTAAAAAACAGGTTCGTATGCTGTTTTAGGTATAGATTACATTTGCATATTCTAACTAATTGGAAATGCTTTTTTTATATGGCAAATGTTTCTAAAAACAATAAGTAAAATTTTATCTATACCTAATACCTTTCTGATATTTAATTTAAAAAAATGTATTTTAACAATCCAATGCCTAAAGTAAATTTGATCTATTATTTTCTACTAACAACAATAGAAAGATTTATTAAAACAGTAAAAGATATGCAAATTGGTTTGCAATATAACTGTTTTTTTCTTTTAAGTTGTTACTAAATTGTTTTAATCATTACAAAAAAAAAACGATCTAAAAATATTGAATTACTTTGCTATGATTATATTGCTGTTTAAATTTTGTTGTTGTTTATAGAAAACTAAGAAATGAGTTTGATTGAAACAATTACTGGTAAATTTGTTAACTGTTTTTTGTTTCTTACAAACTGCTTGTTGTTGAATAAGTTGTAATGTAGTGTTGTAAAAATAATTAATTAAAATTAACTAATTTTACCAAAATAATTCCTGTTTTTCTATGATAAAAAACCTGTCAAACTTTTAAAAAAGTTATTAAAAAAGTTTGAAGTTACTTTATTTAGAAAACAATATATGCCTCTCATAAAAATAAATTTATCTAAAAAATCGAATTTAAGAAATATGCTATTATGACCAATATCTTATATTTTGTAAATTTAGAATAAAAACAATAAACAAAATCTACTAGATTGAAACGTTCTAAATCTTTATTGTTTGCTTTGGTTGCGGTCAAACAAGTTTTTAAATTAATTGATAGTATATGCAAATCGTTTTTATTAAAAAGTTGATTAAAACTAAAAATATTAGTGTCGACTTTGACCTAATTAAAAATTAGTTCAAAAACACATTGTCAGATCTATGTACAGGTTAGATTTTGTAATAATAATACCTTCATTTTGTGCTTTTCAGCTTTGAATTGAATAAAATGTACAAATATTTCTATAACTCCTCGACATAACTCTGTAGCGGCTTGTGGGATTGTTATTGGTTATGCTTGAAGCGGAAGTAGACCGACGTACACTCTTACTGATCTTAAATACAAAAATAAACTTGTAAAATAACTCTGTCTTTGTATTCAAAACCTTTATGACGCTGATAAGTTTGCTAAAAATGCTTTCCGCATTTTCTTTTTTCTTCGGTCTTTTGGTCAAATACTTCCAAAACTTTTCTATGCTATTTTGTAGCTTTATTAGTACTGCATTGCATTAAATTTCTCTTTGTCAGCCAATGTTACCTCTCAAAACTATTTATCCCAGTTTTTATTTGACAAAGAAGTCCTTCTTGACACCTGATAAGGCCGACACAACTTAATGCAAAAAAACATTCCTGCTCCTAAATTGCCATCTATTTTCTCCTGATATTAAAATTTGAGTCAGCGAGTTCAATATTTTTAGGTAAACTTACAAGCGCGTTCAAAGCTATTAGAAAGCAAGTTGTTTGTGCACTGTAATAGCACTAAAAATGTTGTTAATAGTGAAAAAATCATTAAAACGTGATTTAAACTTAAAACACGTCTGTTTCTTGATGGTGTGTCTGATTTGCTTGAAGTCCATTATTGAGATATCAATTTTCTTTCCTTTTAAATCTAACTGGTTTACAAATTTGCTGCTTAAAAATTAGATTAGGCGCCTGAATCATCATTCTTGCCTTATGTATGGCGGTTTGGTCACCTAATGTTCCTCCACTTGTTGCTATAGTGTCCTCAGGGTATATAAGTGTGTGATGTTTCCTATTGCACTTGAAACATCCATGAGCTTTACATTTCTTGGCCATATGTGTTTGAGAAAAACAGTTGTAACATAACTTTTTTTTATCGCATGGTATTGACCCGTGTTTGAATTAAAACTTTTTTGAATTTAACCCACGTATAAACTGTGATCTCCGTACCAAAAATAACATTTTTATTTTCTTATAGAAACGTGCGTCACTAGTGATTTTTTCTTGTTGGACCATGTTTATGTTGTCGTGGTTTAATCTTCATACCTAAACGGTTAACTGTCTCTAATGCAGTGCATTTATGTTCTATAAATGTTGTCAATTAGTTAAAACTTGGTTGAGAATTCTTAAGTATAATAATTCCCACTCTCTAGTTGTTTGTGAATCTAGCTTTTTCACAACTAAACTTGCAACTTGCTCCATTCACTTGTCTGATGCTGTTAGTGCATTTACAATGCTAATTAGTCCATTACTTATTTTACGCAACATCTTAGACAATTCCTAGCCATTTCCGAAAGGTTCAAAATTCTATGTACATGTTTTTGTATTATAATTTATTTATTTTCATAACAACTTTGCAACATATTCCACATAATTTGATAATTTTCGGCAGTTGTTGTAATTGAGCTGGCTAACTGAATCGCTTTTCCACTTAATAATGATTTTTAATATTGCAGTTTAATGAATACTGTTGTTTGCGTAGAAAAATGATTCAAAAGAATTTAAACCATTTTTCAACATTGCCATTAAACAAGTTCTAACGGTTCTAGTTTGCAGATTTGAGTCGTACTTGCTATAGGTAGTAAAATTATTATAATCACTTGTTTTGGGATTTACATATGTTTAGTTTTTAGCTGATTTGCTTGATATTTCAGCATTGTCAGTGTGCTAATCGTTTGACTAATTGGTTGCACTAATTATAAATTAACCCCAAATTTGTTCTTTAAATCTTTTAACAAGTTATTGCCAACAGCACAAATATTATAATAAATCTTTTTCATAACTTCTTCGTATTGATCTTTTCCAGTAGTGTCTTCACTCATCATAAATATTTTCTTTTGAATAGCCGTAAATTCTTAATATTTCTCTTGCAGCTTTGTTATTCTCATTTTTTTTAAGATTTGGCCGTATTGCTCTTGATGTTGACAGTTATCAAAATTTTGCAATCCTTGTGATTGCCTCTTTTAAATATTGTCTCTCCTTCTTCATTTCTAAAATTTGCTCCTCAATTACTGATTCTTTACTTATTTTTTTACACAACTCTACTTATCTACTTAATTACGCTTTAATGATCACTGACTAGATCCGGTTTCAAAGGACTAAAACGCTTTCCAGAGTCTCCAACACTTTGGGCACGTAGTTTCTGTTTTAAAAGACTCAATGTTGTCTAATAAGATTCTTTTTAATTTGGTGTTTGCTCCAACAAAATTGGTTCTATTATTAGAATAGATTCGATTGTAACACAATTAAAAAAATTTGCTTCTATGTTTGATTTCTTCTTTTCTTTGTTTTTTAGCAGCTATAATTTATACTATCTTTTTTTGTCCACTTTTAATTTTTTTTTCATCTGCACTTCTCTCAACTTGTTTCACTTTTTTAATTAATATATGTTCCATATTTTTTTAGTCTCTTCGCACATTCTGCATATTTCTTTTAAAACCAACAAATTGTCACTCATTTTGTAAATTATCTTTTTATCATTTTCACTATATCTATTGCTTACTTAGTACATTGGCAGTTTATTTTTTATACGATATTCATAATTTGCGTTGTACTTAGCTTTTTTTACTTGTATTCTCGTATTTTGAGCTATGTCTCTTATCGTTTCACTTTTTTGGTTAGGTTAGATTAGGTTAGGTTAGATTAGGTAAGGTTAGTTAGCGTAAATGACCGTCTCGGGGATTACCGTCAGGTCTAAAAAGAGCGTAAAATACAGGGAGTTTATAAATGAATGGGATTATGTAATCACTTTAAATGTGCCGCTTTTTTTAAATTGTTTACTATACTATTTGTTTTGACAGATCAACTTTGACAGCTGTCAAGCAAACATATGAAAACATATGTAGTATAGTAAACAGTTTTAAAGAGGCGGCATATTTAAAGTGATTACATAATCCCATTCATTTATAAACTCCCTGTACTTGGGGGTTACTTTGAGCACAAACTAAGAGTGGGGTGTGCATGTAAGAGAAGTGTGTGAGAAAGCGGAGAAGGCGGCTCGGTTCTTAGCAGGGCTAATGCCGAACCTGGCGGGAGCAAAATCTTCCACCAGGCGCCTGATGTGCTCGGTATTCTCCTCCATAGTGCTGTATGGGGCCAAAATATGGGGGGATGCCGTGTGCAACAACAAAAGGCACAGGGAAATAGTTCTGCGGACTCAGAGGAGGTGTTGCCAGAGGGTTTGCAGCGCATACAGGACAGCGCCGACGGCGGGCCTTCTGGTCGTGTGAAGACGGCGGTCTGGAAGGGTCGTCTTACTAAATGTGAAGCGAAAGAATGGATGTGGGGGAAATAGCAGAAGAGTTGGGAAGAATGCGTGTCAAGTAGAGGTGGTAGCGAACCGGCATAGTCCAGACGGCTCATCGCAGACGTGAGGCGTTGGGTGGGTCGGGGCCATGGTGAGATGAACTACTATCTCACGCAGGTACTAACGGGACATGGTTTTTTCCGGGCGTACTTGCATTGGATAAAGTTGATTGAAAGTGATGAATGTCTGTACTGTGGGCAAAGGGATACGGTTGAGCACACCGTGTTCCATTGCGAGAGATGGTTGGAGACGCGTAAAAGAGCATGAGTGAAACTGATGGGAGAGAGCTTGAACCCGGATAAAATGGTGATAGTAATGCTGTCTTCGGAGTTCAATTGGGACATTGTGGCCACCATGATAGGGTCCATGCTACGTATGAAAGAGAAAGAAGAGAGGGAGTTAGCTCCATGGTGTGGTGTGAATGAAGGGGGGTGGGGCCGTAGCTACTCGTTAATGTATTTTGTAATTGTAAATTCAATTCTTATGTATGTTTTGTAAACTGTTTTGTCAAAAATATGTAAAAAATGTGCGCGCTCAAAACTGGGCAAAAACCAAGACCACAAAAAAAAAAGTGGTGTCAAATTTATGTAAATGTGTGTTAATTGTGCCTGAAGACTGGCGCGCGGGAACCTCCACCTCGACGTAATACTTAAATGCAATTCCAAGGTGGAGAAAGATCGTTACTCCCGCAAAAAGAGGAGGAGGTGTTTTTAGTCAGTAAGAATCTGACACTACTCTTCGGGGTGTCTTATGAAAGATTTTCAACCTCCTTAGAAAAAAAAAAGGTTAGTTAGCGTAACCATTTCTATTGTAAATTTTTTCCCTGATCGCCGCTAGTTTTTTTGTTCTCATTTTCTCTTTCATATATTCTTGTATGATTTTACATGTGTGCTTCTGTCTTGTTCTTCCTTTGTATTTCATTGCTCTATGCTCTGTTTTTACTTTTGAATTGTCTTTTTTGACTTCCTTTAGCAGCACCCATCTCCAGTATTTTGCCCTCTATTCCTAAATTTCAAACCCGTACAATACCATATCTCAAACTAAACTATCAAACATATACCTTTTTATTTTTATACAATCAAAATTTTTTAATAATTATTTTTCATACTTGTCCCACTACTTTATTTGCTTTTTGAGGTTTCACTTTAATTACGCTTTTGCTGTTGTACAAAATACTTATCCTAAATATTTAAAAAACTCCGCAATACCTTGCCAATTCTGTTTCTAGTCTTTCACTATTTTTTCTAAACATCATTTTCAATGTATTAATGTATATATTATTTCAAACTGATTAGTTATTAATATTTAGCGGGAAAAAACAATTTTTTAAATATTAATAACTAATCAGTTTGAAATAATGTATACATTAATACATTTAAAGTGATAATTATTTATTGAAACATGTATGTATGTTAAATAAATAAAATAAATATTTAAATAAAATCATTAATTTAAATAATATGAATAAAATTATTATTATTATAATTATTTTTTATAGTATGCTTTCTGTTCTTTTAGATATTCTTCTTTTGTGTTTTTGTTGTTTCTTCAGCGCCTTAACATCTTTTGCGTTTATATCTTTTTGTGAGGACATTTTCTGTCCCACCAATACCAATAATTATGCTTCCTTCAGTTTTTTTTCTTTTTTATAGCCACATGACATTTTCAAATGTATCTTTTATCAACTATCTACGCCTCTACTGTTCCAATTATATCAAAAGTTTTGATATATTTCCTAAACTTATGTTCCAAAACAAAACTCTGCTTTTCTGTATTTTTTGTCCGTTTTTTATCTTTTGGTACTTTTTGTTTTTGTTTTAATTTGTGTATCTAAATTTCGTCCTTAGTTTTTGCACGGGTTGTCTACTTTTGTTGTATTTATGATTTTTTTCTTTGCGTTCACACTATTACTACTACTATTAGTTAGTTTTCTAATAATGTTTTTATCCAGAATTAGTAAGTAAGTAGTAGTATCCATTCTTTTGATCAAATTCTAAATAAATTAACAAACTGTATAACTGTTTTTATTTATTTTATCCCTCAATTAACCAAAATTATTTGAGTGTGAAAACTATACATGTGTTTTGATATGAAATTAATTTTGAATAATATTCTAATAGTTCAAAAAACTTAACACTTTTTTGAAAATAAAATATATAAAAAAATTACCGGTAAATTTTATTGCATTTTATGCAATAAAGGTACTCGTTTGTTACAAGTGACAATGACTGAAGACCGACAACAAAAATAATCCCGGAACAAAAAAAAAATCACTACAACACAGCGGTTTTGTTGTTGCACATTTTCAATAAAAATGTATTGGTTCATTCCACTTGCAATAACTTTCCTATTATAGATGTGTCTAACTTAAGCAAATCTGATGTTTTGACATCACTCAAAAAGTTGAAGAACTCAATGACGAGCGGACATGATAGCATACCCAGCTTTATTATTAAAGACTGTGCTGGTATCTTTTGCGTACCATTGTGCAAAATTTTTATTATTATTCTCAACTATCATAATTTTCCTGATGTTTGGAAAAAAGCAAAAATTTGCCCGGTTTTAAAATCACAAAAACACAATAGACCATTCCGTTATATTACACAAGCTGGATAAATTTGGTTTTAGTAACAATCTTTTACTATTATTTAAATCATATTTAGATAACCGTAGTCAATATGTTTCTTACAATAATTGTAACTCTTCTGAATACTGTCCAACGTCAGTCGTGTCTCAAGGATCTAACCTATAATTGTATTTACTTTTTATTAACAATCTGTCAAATATTTTGTAAACATTTACTTTTTGTTGACAATCTCAAAATGTTTTCCGCAATTAATTCTGTTAAGGACTGTTTTAATCTTCAATACAATATTACTTTAGTAAATAATTGGTGTAATACTAATCGCCTCTTTCTTAATGTAAGTAAATGCAAACTTGTAACATACACCAAGAAACTTAATCCAGTTGCAGCCCAATATTTATCGGATGGAGTGGCGATTGCGCGTGTTAATCAAACTACAGACTTAAGCATTTTATTTGATGCCAAACTAACTTTTTCGGGTCATTTAACGTCAGTAATATCTAGAGTGCATAAATTAGTAGGCTTTATTTTGCGCAACACTAAAGAATTTAACAACATTGAAGCAATAATTGTGTTATACTACACACTAGTCAGGAGCGTTCTTGAGTATGGCTCAGTGATATGGAACCCAATTAACAGCTGCGATATTAATTCTCTTGAAGCGGTTCAACGGAAATTTTTGAAGTATTTATGGTTTAAATCTTTTAACTATTATCCGCCTCAAGAATTTGACTATGGTGAGCTCCTTAAGAAATTTGATGTAGTTCCACTGGCAGCAAGAAGATCGGTTTCAATACTATCTTTTTTGTATAAAATTATACACAACACAGTTGATTCTCCTGATCTGCTATATAATTTAAATTTTTTAGTACCACGTGTCAATTCCAAGACCACAAACTGTTTTTATAATCCACCTGCAATGACGTCGGCAGTGGTGAAACCTCCGTCTTTTTCAATGTGCTCAACGTTCAATAGTGTTTCAAATAAATGTGATATTTTTAATGCTAATTCAAGTGTTTTTTTAAAGTGTATTCGTAAATTTTTCTATTGAAAAGTATGTTTTATTTTTAACTTTTAATTATTTATTTGTAATTTTATTGTACTTGTATTTACTGTAGTTTTTAATATGTTGTTCTGTAATAAGGTTTTACCTGTTGGGCAACAAATTATTATTATTATTATTATTATTATTAAATTGTTTTCTCGGACAATTCCGGTAGCAGTTACTTATAACGCCGGGTAAATACCAGAGGCTTTATAAGTTTGTTTTAATATATTTTAATTTAAAAATTTCCTAACAGTTCGACATGTATTTAAAATGACTGATTTTTGAATTTTAATGTAGATGTTAGCTGGTAAGTTTAGGGTTTCTATGGATTTATGCAGGCTGTGAGGAATAATGCCAGTACTTGATATAATTAATGGTACTATAATTACTTTATCCATTCCCCAGATCCTGCGTATCTCATCTGCCAGATCAGTGTATTTTTCAACTTTTTCCGTATAAGTTTTCTCAATATTATGTGTATTAGGAACGGCA
This sequence comes from Tachinus rufipes, assembly GCA_963932245.1. Lineage (NCBI taxonomy): Eukaryota > Metazoa > Arthropoda > Insecta > Coleoptera > Staphylinidae > Tachinus > Tachinus rufipes. The sequence continues at coordinate 76,711,482 of OZ010744.1, forward strand.
ATGTCTATTACATACGTAGTTTTATGACTTTTGTCAACTAGTGTTAAGTCCGGTCGATTGTGATGTATGGTTTTATCCGTTATTATTGCTCGGTCATAATACAATTTGAACAAGTTGTTTTCAAGTACTGGTTCTGCTATGTACTTATAATACGGTAAATCTACTGTTGGCAACTTAGTGTTTTTTACAAGATGTTGATGTATTATATTTGCCACGTGGTTGTGTCTTTGCAGGTAATCGGTCTGTGTCAGTATTTTACAACCAGATGTTACATGCTGTATTGTTTCTGACTGAATATGACATCGTCTGCATTTATCCGTTGTTATAGTAATGTCTTTGATAATATACTTCCTATAATTATATGTATTAATGACTTGATCTTGTATTGAGATCATAAACCCCTCCGTTTCCGGGAATAAATCGCCATAATTTAGCCAGGCGTTCGACGCTTCAGTGTCGACGTATAATTGGTTTAAATCATGGTAATGTCTTCCATGTAGTGTTTTTTGGGCCCATTGATTTTTTATTTCTACATCTGTTGTTATAGAGTGTGTGTCATTTGCTATTGTGTCTTGGAGGTTGAGAGGTGTATGTCTGTTATCAGCCAAAACAACAGCCTTGTGGAGATGGGAACTTTCTTGTTTAGCATAAAAGAATTTTCTTAAACTGTGGATTTGTTTATTATGCAGTCTTAAAATATTTACCAGGCCTCTTCCCCCTTCTTTTCTTGGTAGGGTAAGTCTGTCAGTATTTGCTTTAGGATGATGCGCTCGGTACTGAGTTAGTGTAGTTCGGGTTAGTCTTTGTAGCCGTTCCAAATCAGTTGTTGTCCATTTAATAACTCCAAACGAATACGTCAAAACTGGTGTTGCGTATGTATTTATAGCCTTTATAATGTTTTTGCCATTTAAGTATGATTTCATTATATTATGAACTCTTTGGGTATACTTTTTTGTTAATTCTGTCTTAATATGTGTATGTTCTAACTCCCTATTTTGTTGGAAACCCAAATATTTATAAAATTCCCCTTCTTCCATTGGTTCTACAACTTCTCCGTTCTTCAAAGCATAGTTTGTAGATTCCCTTGTCCCTTGTGAGATGCACTGCACTTTGCATTTATCAATTCCAAATTCCATGCGAATGTCGTTAGAAAAATATTCAGTTATATTAGTTAACTGGTTTATTTGAATTTGTGTGTTTGCGTACAGCTTTATGTCATCCATATACATAAGGTGAGATAGTTTAAAGTGTGTTATACTGTTTTGTTTTATATTAAATCCGTACCCCGTGTCATTTAATATGTTTGATAGTGGGTTTAACGCAAGACAAAACCAAAGTGGACTCAATGAATCACCTTGAAATATACCACGATTTATGTCGATTGGACTGGTGGTTATTCGCAAATTGTTGGTATTTAATTTGACAACGGTATTCCAGCTACACATGGCATGTCTGAGAAAAGTTGTTATATGTGGGTGTACCTTATATAGTTTTAATGTTTCAATTAGCCAGGAATGCGGAACGGAATCAAACGCTTTTTTGTAGTCAATAAAGGTGGTGTATATGTTTCTACGAGATGTCTTTGCCTGTCTAAGAACTACCGAATCTATCAAAAGTTGTTCTTTGCATCCTTGAGAACTTTTGCGACAACCTTTTTGCTGTTCAGCTAGTATGTTGTTATTATAAATATGATTTTGTAGCTGATGCGTTATGCACGATGTAATTATTTTATAGATAGTTTGTAAACATGTTATAGGTCTGTATTTGGCTGGATTGCTAAGGTCATTTTTGTTTATTATTATTATTATTATTATTATTATTATTATTATTATTATTATTATTATTTTTTTTTTTTTGTTGTGTTTTAGCGTCGACTACTAAGGTCATTAGCTATTTATTTTAATAATAAAAAACCTCAGGTTATAGACCTGAGGAGACAAAACAACACATTAAAATGGTTAAATAAATAAATAAATAAATAAAAACTAAATCTAATATCACAGTTGCTTAAATTAAAAAACTAATATCACAAAACTTACTATTTAACCTAACCTAATATCACAGATGACACCGAAGCTGTAAAATGCTTCGATGCCAGACCCTAAAAACTAAAGTAACTAAACCTAATATCACAACTTAACCTAATATCACAACCTAACTTAATATCACAGATGACATCGAAGCTGTAAAATGCTTCGATGCCAGACCCTAAAAACTAACTAAACCTAATATCACAGATTGCACCGAAGTTGTAAAAGACTACGATGCTTTAAACAACTCAACAACACAAACTGATCAATAAAAATAAATAAATAAGTTAACACCAAAATCATTATAAGACAACACAAAAACTTGGTTACACCTGTTTGAGGAGTCCTGCGTCTTTCAAGAACTGGACGCACCTTCCCATGGACTCTTCTCTATTTGATAAAATAGACGCCACGTTGTTAGGGAGCTCGAGCCGATTACGGTGGGGAAGGTAGGCTCGGCATTCCTCCAAAATGTGCTTCACCGTTAGAGGGTCGTGACATGTTTGGCATTCTGGTTGTTCGTCGCCGGTCAGGAGATACAAAGAGGTCAAATTGGTATGACCTATGCGCAAGCGACATAGGGCGACCTCCTCTCTCCTGTTGAGATCTACCGGCGACTTCCATGCCGTCACGGAAGTGCTTGATTTCCTTTAATTTGCTCTCGAAGCCGTTCCATACTCTTTGCCAATCCTCGATGACCTTCGATATGACGTAACCTTTGAGATCATCGGGTCTTACGGGAATGTTGTCCGTAGGATCCGCGTCAGCCGCCTGACGGGCGGCTTTATCGGCCAGCTCGTTGCCCTCGATACCCACATGACCCGGTGTCCAGACAAAGATAGCTCTCTGTCCAAACCCGGCCAGGCGGAATATCGAAATTTGTACGAGCTGGACCAGCGGATCGACCGAGTACATAGACTGTATACTCAGGATGGCACTCAGCGAGTCGGAACAAAGGAGGAACGAACTGTGAGATGACGTCTCACAGTTTAGCAGGGCTTTATGCAATGCATGTAATTCTGCGGTGTACACGGAAGCCTCTTTAGGGAGAGACCATGAATGAGCCGTACCGTCTAAAACGAAGGCACTTCCCACTCCCCGATCCGTTTTCGAACCGTCCGTATACAACCGCGGAGAGTCTGGGTATTCGGCAACGATTTCAAGAAACTTGCTCCTCAAGACGTCGGGGCAAGTTTCTCGTTTGCTCTTGGCGGTCAGATCAAGACGAGTTATAACCCTCGGCAACAGCCAGGGTGGAAACTCGCCAGAACCGACCTCGAATACCATTGGATAATTAACGTTGAGACTCTCCTCTAGCTCCTGCGCTCGGACGCACACCGGCCTACTGACGGTAGGCCTGAGTCTGTATTTACGTTGCTGCGTTTCGTTGGCGGTAAATATGAGTTGGTTGTTGTGACCCCTCTTTGCTCGCATCGCCGCGGCGTACGTGAGTACAAAGCGACTGCGACGAGCAGCTAGAGGGAGTACACCCGACTCGCAGCAAAGACTCGGTGCGGGACTCGTCCGGAATGCTCCCGTGGCGTATCTAATGCCTGCGTTGTGGACTGCGTCTAGGGCTTTCAACCGGGATTTTCGGGCGGATGAGTATACCGCGCAGCCGTAGTCGACCCTGGATAAAACCAGAGCTTTGTACAGCCGCAACAGTACCTCTCTCCGCGCACCCCAGTTGATGTTGGCCAAGCACTTGATCACGTTCAAGGCTTTTTTGCACTTTGTGACCAATTCATCAATATGTGCCCGAAAGGATAAGGTCCTATCGAGCACGAGCCCTAAGAAACGGACTGTTTCGACGCACGTGATTCTGGAACCCCGCAAGACAAGTGCGGGGTCCCGGTGAGGTCTTCTGAGGCGGCAAAAATGCACGCACGAGGTTTTCGTCGTAGAAAAGCGAAAACCTCTCGCCTCTGCCTCTCTGTCCACTTCGTCTATGGTGATCTGGAGTTGACGTGTTATGGCAGGGATGGTATCTCCAGCCATGTAGATCACCAAGTCGTCGACGTACAGGCATTTTTGTACAGGTGTAACCACCGAAGCCGCAATATCATTAACCGCAATCGCAAAAAGGGTGACGCTGATTGTCGACCCTTGGGGAACACCGTTCTCTAGACATAATGTCTTCGAGTTAGTGCTTCCCACCCTTACTTTAAATTTGCGATCGCGCATGAAAGATTCAAGAAAAAGAGGCATACGGCCCCTGAATCCCCATGCGTGCAGCTTCTGCAAAATTCCATATCGCCAAGTCATGTCATACGCCTTCTCCAGGTCGAAAAACACCGCTACGAGGTGTTTTCTTGCTAGGAAGGCGTCTTGGATAGAATTTTCTAGACAGATTAAATGATCAACGGTGCTGTGATTTTGTCTGAAACCCGCCTGGTATTTAGCTAAAAGATTGTTACTTTCCAGCATCCACACCAGACGGTTGTTGACCATTTTTTCTAAAAGTTTACTGAGACAGCAGGTAAGTGAAATCGGTCTGTAGCTGTTGACGTTGTTTGGATCTTTGCCCGGCTTTAACAACGGCAGGATAATGGCCTCTCTCCAACATTCCGGGTAGACGCCGCTTTCCCATATCAGGTTGTAGATTTCCAGCAACCGCTCCGTCATGCGGGAGGGAAGCTGCCGGATAACCTGATAAGGCACGTCGTCTGGTCCCGGTGCGGAGGAGGTACCCATACCGTTAATTGCCGTTTCCAACTCTTTTAAGGAAAATAAAGAGTTGTAGGGCAAAGAATCCGGGGAAGAGAAATATAGCTGAGTTTCTAATTGATCTTTTTGACGCAGGAATTGCTCACTATAGTTTTGAAAGCTACTGGCAGACGCAAATTGAGTTGCCAATGCGTCTGCAATGTTGGCCGCTTCGGTGACTTCGCGTCGGTCGACGATTAGGATGGGAGCCACAGAGGGAAATTTCTTTCCCGACACGGCTCCCACCTTTTTCCACACTTCGCCAACCGAAGTGGTCGGCGTGATCGTCGATACGTAGCTCTCCCATGATCGTTGCTTGCTTTCAAGAATTTTGCGGCGCGCAACGGCTCGCTTCTTCTTGAAAGCGATCATGTTTTCCTGCGTCGGAGATCTTTTGAAACAATTGAAAGCTTTCTTTTTCTCTTCCACAGCTACTCGTATATCGTCGTTCCACCAAGGAACCGACGGACCGGCCAGCTGACCGCTGGACTTTGGGACAAACACATCTGCTGCTCGGACAATACAATTAGTGAAAACCTTCACGGCGGTCTCGACATCCTCACCATTTGACTCTGGTGGGACCAGACTGGCTTGGAAACCTTGCCAGTCTGCGCGGTCGAGACACCATCTACGGGGGACGGACTGTCTGACCCGTTTGACGATGGTTTTAATAACGATGGGAAAGTGATCGCTACCGTGAAGGTCTTCTAATACATTCCACGATAGACGTGTGGCTAAACGTGGGGACGATAGAGACAAATCAATTGCCGAAAAGTTTGTACCCCTACCTCCAAAGTGTGTGGCGGAACCCGTGTTGAGGAGGACAGCGTCGCTTTGATCGACAAAATCCTCAATCAAACGACCTCGCGTGTCTTTCCTCAGGGAACCCCACAGCGGATTGTGGGCGTTAAAATCGCCCACCAGGAGGTAGGGCTGTGGAAGCTGCGAAGTAAGTTCTTGTATATCTTCCAGAGTCCAGTCGAACTCCGGAAGATACAGGTTGCATATTGTGGCTTTTATCGGGATGGTAAGCCGGATTGCAATTGCCTGGAGTCTAGTTCTGAGGGTTATTTCCGTAAACGGCAAATTTTCCCTCAGAAAAATAGCGACTCCACCTTTGGCTCGGGCACCCGGCAAAACGTCACTTCTTGTGCACGTAAAGCCCCGAAGATTGAAATTTTCTTGGGGCTTGAAGTGCGTTTCCTGTAAACACACGCAAAAGGGCATGTGCTTTACCAGGATCATTTTCAGCTCACAATAGCTGCGTTTGCAACCGTTGCAGTTCCACTGTATTATCGTCTCCATAATTTTAGATGACTATTAATTAAATAAAATAAATTAAGAAATAAATAACACGTAATAGACGGACAGCTATTAAAATAAGTTAACACAAAACAAATAAAACACCAAAGTTGTAAAGGGACTTTGATGTTTAGACATAGACAAGGCAAAAGATACATTCTTAAAGCTAATATCACAGATGACATCGAAGTTGTAAAATACTCCAATGTCAGAACCATAAAATACATAAAACTTAAAACTAATATCACAGATAACATCGGAGTTGTAAAAGACTCCGATGCCAGAACCATAAAACAAATAAAACTTAAAACTAATATCACAGATGACATCAAAGACAAAAAAATCTTTAATGCCAGAACCGTAAAATGGAAAAGACAATACAAGTACACAAATGACACCGCAGTTGTAAAGGACTGCAGTGCCGATACATAACAACACATAATTAAAAAACTTAATAGAAGGCCTACAGCTGTTGGGAGCGTGATCTGCCCTTTTTCCAGCCAGGTTTCCTTCTTCTTCTGCCTCTAGTACTGCCAGTGTCGACAACAGAAATTTCTGATGCCGTACTGGATCCGTCGTCACCGTTGCTGGAAGAGGGGTCATCCCGCTTCCGTTTACCCGGATCAAACAGATCCATATCTATTTGTTTTGGCGTTTCTGCCAAAACAAGTTTGGTCAGGTCAGTTTCAAAACCAACCTGAGAATGTGTGGGGGGTACATCCCCCACGTTTTTGGTTAAAGAAACCGAAGTTTTCCTTAACCGTTGTTGCCCCGGAGGTTTGGGTGGGGGCATGTTTGGTTTAATGACCGGTATTAGCGGTCTATTTGCTGTAGGAAATTGATTGTGCCCGCTTAATGCAGCAATAAGGGGCGGCAAAAGTTTATTTATAAGCTCGTTCACATCCACTGAGTTTTTTGATGCAGTCGCTGCTTTGGCGTATGATATTCCGGCAATTGGTGTAGAGACTAATACCAATTTGCGTGCTTCAAAATATGTTAGTTTGTTTTTCGTCATTATTTCTTTGATAGCGAATTCCTCTTTGTATTTCGGACAATTACGTGATCTTGCGGAGTGCTCTCCTCCGCAATTGACACACGTAATTGGCTGTTTGCATTCGCTACCTTCATGCAAAGGTTTACCACACGCGCAAATCTGCTCCTTGGAACAACGAGCAGCTGTGTGTCCAAACCTCTGACATTTGAAGCAACGCATTGGTGCCGGAATATATGCCCTGACTGGGAGACTATAGAAAGCCCCTTTAACTGTAGTGGGAAGTTGAGGGCGGTTGAACGTCAATATATGATTAGGGGTTTCTTCGCGTTTTCCGTCGCGCATGCTAGAAATGCGACGCGCTTCGATAACCCCCTGACCACTCATGTTCTCTACAATTTCCTCTAACGTGCAATTTAAAAAATCTCTGCAGTAAACAATTCCCTTACAGGAATTCAATGTTTTGTGAGCTGAGACTGTCACGTTCATATCTGATATACGGTTACATTTTAGCAATTTCGATGACTGATCACCGATCAGTCCGTATAAACATTTACTTATTAAGAAGGGGCTTACTTTATCAAAGTTGCCCTCTTCTCTAGTGACCAGGATGAACCGAGGGACAGGTCCCGCCTTCTCATCACTGGCACTGTTTGACAAAATAGCTTTGCCAGACTTCTTCCCTTTTGTCGAAGAAGAAGCTGGGGGGTCCGATTTGTCATCGGAAGGGGACCGGGTAGCATTATCCGTTGGCACAACCCGATCAGTTGCACCAACTTCCGAACAATTGACTACTGCGCTACCGGAGCATTGTTCTCCCACTCCGGTAGTTGCCAAACCCGTGCCGATTATGAAGCCCCTGTCAGATTCAACTGACGGCACGGACTGGGGGCGTGATTTTGATTTTGACATCATAAAAAAAATTTGCGTTTTACCTACCGCCAGGTTGGGAATGAAAGGAAAAGAGGGGTAGGGGTAGAAATGGAAATGACAGGATAAATAGGGAAGGTAGCCAGGAATGGCTTTGGGTACATTTGGTTTGGCTTCTGCTCATTGACCCATCCGGCATGGGTGGCCCTGCCAAGAGTTTAAAAACTCCCGCCGGCGTAGCTTGAGCAGAAGTTACTCAGCCCCCTCACCACGACAAGGTAGTACCCACGAGGGGGATTATTATTATTATTATTATTATTATTATTATTATTATTATTATTATTATTATTATTATTATTATTTCATCTAAAAAATCTCATTCTTTGAATGGCTGGGATTTAGGCAAGGCGGATTGTTATCAAGCCATACCTAATTGTTATTTAGAAAGCGTCTGACAATATGGCATGTATCCAGTACGATTGTCTTGCTAATTGCTGGAAGCAGGTGTTGTAATTTTAAAGCATCGAGTTCAGTAAGTAAGCTTTTCGGAACGACTCCTGTAGTTGAGATAACCAATGGGAATATACGTACTCCTTTCAATCGCCACATTTGTTTTATTTCTGCAGACAGTTCTAAATATTTATTTATTTTTGTGGCATACGTTGATTGTAAGTTGTGGTTTAGTGGTACTGCAATGTCTATGATTGACACTTCCTGCTGTTCTTTGTTATATACCACTATGTCAGGTCTGTTTGCTTTTATTTTAACGTCTGTTCTTATTTCGCGGTCCCAGTATAGTTTATACCTATCATTTTCAAGTACATCTGTTGGTTCATATTTATAGTACGGGGTATCAGATGGGAGAAGCATAAGATCTCTGGCTAGCTGTTGATGGATAATCTTGGCCATGTTGTGTCTCTGCGTGTAGTCCATATTCGCTAACATCGAGCATCCGCCAGTGATGTGTTCAATGGTTTCATTTGGTTTTCCGCATCTTCGGCATTTATCAATTATTGATGTTTCTTTTTATTATTATTATTATTATTATTATTATTATTATTATTATTATTATTATTATTATTATTATTATTATTATTATTATTATTATTATTATTATTATTATTATTATTATTATTATTATTATTATTATTATTATTATTATTATTATTATTATTATTATTATTATTATTATTATTATTATTATTATTATTATTATTATTATTATTATTATTATTATTATTATTATTATTATTATTATTATTATTATTATTATTATTATTATTATTATTATTATTATTATTATTATTATTATTATTATTATTATTATTATTATTATTATTATTATTATTATTATTATTATTATTATTATTATTATTATTATTATTATTATTATTATTATTATTATTATTATTATTATTATTATTATTATTATTATTATTATTATTATTATTATTATTATTATTATTATTATTATTATTATTATTATTATTATTATTATTATTATTATTATTATTATTATTATTATTATTATTATTATTATTATTATTATTATTATTATTATTATTATTATTATTATTATTATTATTATTATTATTATTATTATTATTATTATTATTATTATTATTATTATTATTATTATTATTATTATTATTATTATTATTATTATTATTATTATTATTATTATTATTATTATTATTATTATTATTATTATTATTATTATTATTATTATTATTATTATTATTATTATTATTATTATTATTATTATTATTATTATTATTATTATTATTATTATTATTATTATTATTATTATTATTATTATTATTATTATTATTATTATTATTATTATTATTATTATTATTATTATTATTATTATTATTATTATTATTATTATTATTATTATTATTATTATTATTATTATTATTATTATTATTATTATTATTATTATTATTATTATTATTATTATTATTATTATTATTATTATTATTATTATTATTATTATTATTATTATTATTATTATTATTATTATTATTATTATTATTATTATTATTATTATTATTATTATTATTATTATTATTATTATTATTATTATTATTATTATTATTATTATTATTATTATTATTATTATTATTATTTTAGGTTTTCTCAGCTTAGCTGGTAAGTAACGCGTACCTCGGCTGTTTATTGCAAAAGGTAAGCGTTTTTGTTGTTGTGTTAAATGTAGTCTACTATTTAACATTATTTAATTTTTAAGAGTCGTCATTCAGAACCTTGCGTACAATTCCACAAGTATCTATTATAACAGAACGCTGCATTTTCTTATAAATATAGTCGGATACTTCTATAAGTTTCAGGTTCTCAAAGAGGGCTTTTGGTATCTCTCCAGTTGATCCAATTACAATGGGAATCACAATTACCTTATCCTGGTGCCACATCAATCGTATTTCATTTGATAGAGGTAAGTACTTATCTAGTTTTTCTTTATTTTTAGCCTGGAGGTTTGCGGCATTGGGAATGGAGATATCAATTAGGTAAGTATATTTCTTTGTTTTGTCAGTTAGAACTATATCTGGCCTATTGTGCGGCATTGTTTTGTCTGTTATTATTTCCCGATTCCAGTAGATTTTAAAAAGTTCATTTTCAGTGACATTTGCAGGGTTGTATTTGTAGTAGGGGTCTTTTTCAACTTCGGGATCAATCTGCTTACATAGTTGTTGGTGCAATATTTTTGCGACATTATCATGTCTTCTCGTGTATTCCGTTGCGGCTAGTGATGGACATGCGCCGGTGATGTGATCTACAGTTTCAGGTTTTCCGGAACACATTCTGCATTTATCGTTTTCGATTCTATTATCATGTATTATGTGTTTCTGATAATATTTGGTCGCAATTACTTGGTCTTGAATATTATTATTATTATTATTATTATTATTATTATTATTATTATTATTATTATTATTATTATTATTATTATTATTATTATTATTTTTTTTTTTTTTTTTTGTTGTGTTTTAGCGTCGACTTCTAAGGTCATTAGCTATTTATTTTAATAATAATAACCTCAGGTTATAGACCTGAGGAGACAAAACAACACATTAAAATGGTTAAATAAATAAATAAATAAATAAAAACTAAATCTAATATCACAGATGCTTAAATTAAAAAACTAAATTTAAAACTAATATCACAAAACTTACTATTTAACCTAACCTAATATCACAGATGACACCGAAGCTGTAAAATGCTTCGATGCCAGACCCTAAAAACTAAAGTAACTAAACCTAATATCACAACTTAACCTAATATCACAACTTAACTTAATATCACATATGACATCGAAGCTGTAAAATGCTTCGATGCCAGACCCTAAAAACTAACTAAACCTAATATCACAGATTGCACCGAAGTTATAAAAGACTACGATGCTTTAAACAACTCAACAACACAAACTGATCAATAGAAATAAATAAATAAGTTAACACCAAAATCATTATAAGACAACACAAAAACTTGGTTACACCTGTTTGAGGAGTCCTGCGTCTTTCAAGAACTGGACGCACCTTCCCATGAACTCTTCTCTATTTGATAAAATAGACGCCACGTTGTTAGGGAGCTCGAGCCGATTACGGCGGGGAAGGTAGGCTCGGCATTCCTCCAAAATGTGCTTCACCGTTAGAGGGTCGTGACATGTTTGGCATTCTGGTTGTTCGTCGCCGGTCAGGAGATACGAAGAGGTCAAATTGGTATGACCTATGCGCAAGCGACATAGGGCGACCTCCTCTCTCCTGTTGAGATCTACCGGCGACTTCCATGCCGTCACGGAGAGCTTGATTTCCTTTAATTTGCTCTCGAAGCCGTTCCATACTCTTTGCCAATCCTCGATGACCTTCGATATAACGTAACCTTTGAGATCATCGGGTCTTACGGGAATGTTGTCCGTAGGATCCGCGTCAGCCGCCTGACGGGCGGCTTTGTCGGCCAGCTCGTTGCCCTCGATACCCACATGACCCGGTGTCCAGACAAAAATAGCTCTCTGTCCAAACCCGGCCAGGCGGAATATCGAAGTTTGTACGAGCTGGACCAGCGGATCGACCGAGTACATAGACTGTATACTCAGGATGGCACTCAGCGAGTCGGAACAAAGGAGGAACGAACTGTGAGATGACGTCTCACAGTTTAGCAGGGCTTTATGCAAAGCATGTAATTCTGCGGTGTACACGGAAGCCTCTTTAGGGAGAGACCATGAATGGGCCGTACCGTCTAAAACGAAGGCACTTCCCACTCCCCGATCCGTTTTCGAACCGTCAGTATACAACCGCGGAGAGTCTGGGTATTCGGCAACGATTTCAAGAAACTTGCTCCTCAAGACGTCGGGGCAAGTTTCTCGTTTGCTCTTGGAGGTCAGATCAAGACGAGTTATAACCCTCGGCAACAGCCAGGGTGAAAACTCGCCAGAACCGACCTCGAATACCATTGGATAATTAACGTTGAGACTCTCCTCTAGCTCCTGCGCTTGGACGCACACCGGCCTACTGACGGTAGGCCTGAGTCTGTATTTACGTTGCTGCGTTTCGTTGGCGGTAAATATGAGTCGGTTGTTGTGACCCCTCTTTGCTCGCATCGCCGCGGCGTACGTGAGTACAAAGCGACTGCGACGAGCAGCTAGAGGGAGTACACCCGACTCGCAGCAAAGACTCATTGCGGGACTCGTCCGGAATGCTCCTGTGGCGTATCTAATGCCTGCGTTGTGGACTGCGTCTAGGGCTTTCAACCGGGATTTTCTGGCGGATGAGTATACCGCGCAGCTGTAGTCGACCCTGGATAAAACCAGAGCTTTGTACAGCCGCAACAGTACCTCTCTCCGCGCACCCCAGTTGATGTTGGCCAAGCACTTGATCACGTTCAAGGCTTTTTTGCACTTTGTGACCAATTCATCAATATGTGCCCGAAAGGATAAGGTCCTATCGAGCACGAGCCCTAAGAAACGGACTGTTTCGACGCACGTGATTCTGGAACCCCGCAAGACAAGTGTGGGGTCCCGGATTATTATTATTATTAATATTATTATTATTATTATTATTATTATTATTATTATTATTATTATTATTATTATTATTATTATTATTATTATTATTATTATTATTATTATTATTATTATTATTATTATTATTATTATTATTATTATTATTATTATTATTATTATTATTATTATTATTATTATTATTATTATTATTATTATTATTATTATTATTATTATTATTATTATTATTATTATTATTATTATTATTATTATTATTATTATTATTATTATTATTATTATTATTATTATTATTATTATTTTTATTATTATTATTATTATTATTATTATTATTATTATTATTATTATTATTATTATTATTATTATTATTATTATTATTATTATTATTATTATTATTATTATTATTATTATTATTATTATTATTATTATTATTATTATTATTATTATTATTTATTATTATTATTATTATTATTATTATTATTATTATTATTATTATTATTATTATTGTTATTATTGTTATTATTGTTATTATTGTTATTATTGTTATTATTGTTATTATTGTTATTATTGTTATTATTGTTATTATTGTTATTATTGTTATTATTGTTATTATTGTTATTATTGTTATTATTGTTATTATTGTTATTATTGTTATTATTGTTATTATTGTTATTATTGTTATTATTGTTATTATTGTTATTATTGTTATTATTGTTATTATTGTTATTATTGTTATTATTGTTATTATTGTTATTATTGTTATTATTGTTATTATTGTTATTATTGTTATTATTGTTATTATTGTTATTATTGTTATTATTGTTATTATTGTTATTATTGTTATTATTGTTATTATTGTTATTATTGTTATTATTGTTATTATTGTTATTATTGTTATTATTGTTATTATTGTTATTATTGTTATTATTGTTATTATTGTTATTATTGTTATTATTGTTATTATTGTTATTATTGTTATTATTGTTATTATTGTTATTATTGTTATTATTGTTATTATTGTTATTATTGTTATTATTGTTATTATTGTTATTATTGTTATTATTGTTATTATTGTTATTATTGTTATTATTGTTATTATTGTTATTATTGTTATTATTGTTATTATTGTTATTATTGTTATTATTGTTATTATTGTTATTATTGTTATTATTGTTATTATTGTTATTATTGTTATTATTGTTATTATTGTTATTATTGTTATTATTGTTATTATTGTTATTATTGTTATTATTGTTATTATTGTTATTATTGTTATTATTGTTATTATTGTTATTATTGTTATTATTGTTATTATTGTTATTATTGTTATTATTGTTATTATTGTTATTATTGTTATTATTGTTATTATTATTATTATTATTATTATTATTATTATTATTATTATTATTATTATTATTATTATTATTATTATTATTATTATTATTATTATTATTATTATTATTATTATTATTATTATTATTATTATTATTATTATTATTATTATTATTATTATTATTATTATTATTATTATTATTATTATTATTATTATTATTATTATTATTATTATTATTATTATTATTATTATTATTATTATTATTATTATTATTATTATTATTATTATTATTATTATTATTATTATTATTATTATTATTATTATTATTATTATTATTATTATTATTATTATTATTATTATTATTATTATTATTATTATTATTATTATTATTATTATTATTATTATTATTATTATTATTATTATTATTATTATTATTATTATTATTATTATTATTATTATTATTATTATTATTATTATTATTATTATTATTATTATTATTATTATTATTATTATTATTATTATTATTATTATTATTATTATTATTATTATTATTATTATTATTATTATTATTATTATTATTATTATTATTATTATTATTATTATTATTATTATTATTATTATTATTATTATTATTATTATTATTATTATTATTATTATTATTATTATTATATTATTATTATTATTATTATTATTATTATTATTATTATTATTATTATTATTATTATTATTATTATTATTATTATTATTATTATTATTATTATTATTATTATTATTTTATTATTATTATTATTATTATTATTATTATTATTATTATTATTATTATTATTATTATTATTATTATTATTATTATTATTATTATTATTATTATTATTATTATTATTATTATTATTATTATTATTATTATTATTATTATTATTATTATTATTATTATTATTATTATATTATTATTATTATTATTATTATTATTATTATTATTATTATTATTATTATTATTATTATTATTATTATTATTATTATTATTATTATTATTATTATTATTATTATTATTATTATTATTATTATTATTATTATTATTATTATTATTATTATTATTATTATTATTATTATTATTATTATTATTATTATTATTATTATTATTATTATTATTATTATTATTATTATTATTATTATTATTATTATTATTATTATTATTATTATTATTATTATTATTATTATTATTATTATTATTATTATTATTATTATTATTATTATTATTATTATTATTATTATTATTATTATTATTATTATTATTATTATTATTATTATTATTATTATTATTATTATTATTATTATTATTATTATTATTATTATTATTATTATTATTATTATTATTATTATTATTATTATTATTATTATTATTATATTATTATTATTATTATTATTATTATTATTATTATTATTATTATTATTATTATTATTATTATTATTATTATTATTATTATTATTATTATTTCATCTAAAAAATCTCATTCTTTGAATGGCTGGGATTTAGGCAAGGCGGGCTGGGATTTAGGCAAGGCGGATTGTTATCAAGCCATACCTAATTGTTATTTAGAAAGCGTCTGACAATATGGCATGTATCCAGTACGATTGTCTTGCTAATTGCTGGAAGCAGGTGTTGTAATTTTAAAGCATCGAGTTCAGTAAGTAAGCTTTTCGGAACGACTCCTGTAGTTGAGATAACCAGTGGGAATATACGTACTCCTTTCAATCGCCACATTTGTTTTATTTCTGCAGACAGTTCTAAATATTTATTTATTTTTGTGGCATAAGTTGATTGTAAGTTGTGGTTTAGTGGTACTGCAATGTCTATGATTGACACTTCCTGCTGTTCTTTGTTATATACCACTATGTCAGGTCTGTTTGCTTTTATTTTAACGTCTGTTCTTATTTCGCGGTCCCAGTATAGTTTATACCTATCATTTTCAAGTACATCTGTTGGTTCATATTTATAGTACGGGGTATCAGATGGGAGAAGCATAAGATCTCTGGCTAGCTGTTGATGGATAATCTTGGCCATGTTGTTGTGTCTCTGCGTGTAGTCCATATTCGCTAACATCGAGCATCCGCCAGTGATGTGTTCAATGGTTTCATTTGGTTTTCCGCATCTTCGGCATTTATCAATTATTGATGTTTCATTAATAATGTATTTTTGATAGTTTTTGGTTAATATAACCCTATCTTGGATGGCTCGCATGAATCCCGTTGTCTCAGCGTACAAACCTCCTTGTTTTAGCCATATGTTAGAGGCGCTAATATCGTTTGTATCAGATAATAGTTGATGCGGGTGAGTACCGTGGATTTCCTTCTGTTTCCATTATTATTATTATTATTATTATTATTATTATTATTATTATTATTATTATTATTATTATTATTATTATTATTATTATTATTATTATTATTATTATTATTATTATTATTATTATTATTATTATTATTATTATTATTATTATTATTATTATTATTATTATTATTATTATTATTATTATTATTATTATTATTATTATTATTATTATTATTATTATTATTATTATTATTATTATTATTATTATTATTATTATTATTATTATTATTATTATTATTATTATTATTATTATTATTATTATTATTATTATTATTATTATTATTATTATTATTATTATTATTATTATTATTATTATTATTATTATTATTATTATTATTATTATTATTATTATTATTATTATTATTATTATTATTATTATTATTATTATTATTATTATTATTATTATTATTATTATTATTATTATTATTATTATTATTATTATTATTATTATTATTATTATTATTATTATTATTATTATTATTATTATTATTATTATTATTATTATTATTATTATTATTATTATTATTATTATTATTATTATTATTATTATTATTATTATTATTATTATTATTATTATTATTATTATTATTATTATTATTATTATTATTATTATTATTATTATTATTATTATTATTATTATTATTATTATTATTATTATTATTATTATTATTATTATTATTATTATTATTATTATTATTATTATTATTATTATTATTATTATTATTATTATTATTATTATTATTATTATTATTATTATTATTATTATTATTATTATTATTATTATTATTATTATTATTATTATTATTATTATTATTATTATTATTATTATTATTATTATTATTATTATTATTATTATTATTATTATTATTATTATTATTATTATTATTATTATTATTATTATTATTATTATTATTATTATTATTATTATTATTATTATTATTATTATTATTATTATTATTATTATTATTATTATTATTATTATTATTATTATTATTATTATTATTATTATTATTATTATTATTATTATTATTATTATTATTATTATTATTATTATTATTATTATTATTATTATTATTATTATTATTATTATTATTATTATTATTATTATTATTATTATTATTATTATTATTATTATTATTATTATTATTATTATTATTATTATTATTATTATTATTATTATTATTATTATTATTATTATTATTATTATTATTATTATTATTATTATTATTATTATTATTATTATTATTATTATTATTATTATTATTATTATTATTATTATTATTATTATTATTATTATTATTATTATGTTGTGTATGCACAGTATGTAGGTTTGGATATTATACCCTACACGCTGGTGTTTAATGTGAAACCGGAAGTACACCGTATTTCTATGGTCTCTCATTATCCTAGTGCTTTCCTTATTATGTGGGCTGTTCCTAGTATTGCAGTTGTTTGTAATTGCTGTATGTTATGTTTTCCTCTAATTTTTAATATATTTACGGCTAAGTTATTAGTGACCGTTCCAGTGGTGCCAACTATGATAGGAACAATTTCGGTTTTCATATTCCACATCCTCGAAATTTCAATTGACAAGTCACGATACTTTAGAACTTTTTCCGCTTCTTTACTTCTAGTATTAGTGTCATAAGGTATTGCAACGTCAATAATTAGCACATACTTTTGTGATAATCTTTTATGACAATATCAGGTTTGTTTGCTTTTATCTCCCTGTCAGTATGTATTTGTTGATTCCACAGTATCGTGACTCCATCCTTGTCTGTTACTTGTTCTGGTTTGTTATTATTATTATTATTATTATTATTATTATTATTATTATTATTATTATTATTATTATTATTATTATTATTATTATTATTATTATTATTATTATTATTATTATTATTATTATTTTTTTTTTTTTTTTACAGGGGCTTTTGCCTCTTAAGTGCGGTGTCCATTCGCGCCTTAAGTTGCCCCGAGGCAAGTGACTAACAAGTCCATGCGACCGCATGGTAACTAATTAGCCCTGGAGTGGGCCGAGTGCACCCTTAGTAGTCTGGCAGAACCAAGTAAGATGCATTTTTGCATCTCTGTAGCAAGAGATTTATGATTTTTAAAGCAACCAGGTAATTTTTGAATATTTTCTGTAAAATTTGTTGATATGCCGCCTAAACAGCCTATTATGAGTGTAACGGTTTTAATTGCATACTCTGGGTAAGTAATATTTAACTCGGAGATAAGCGGGCGGTATTTTTGCTCTTTTTCTGTGAATTTTTTTAATATATTGTTTTCTGCGGGAGAAGAAAACTCTATTATATACATAATTTTTTGATTTAAGTCCTGTAATACAATATCCGGTTTATTAGCTGATATTTGTCGTGTTGTAGAAAAACTAAAGTTCCAAAACAGTTTACAATTGCTATTAGATACAACGGTCTCTATGTCGTCTTGAAGGTAATATGCAATTATTTTTTTATCTATTTTAAAGTAATGCCTGAGATGAAAGTATAACACTTTAAGCGCGTTGTTATGCCGGCTTATGTACTCTGTTTTTGCGTAGTGAGGACACGCTGATAAAAGGTGCATTAATGATTCCTGGTGTTTGTGGCATGCTCTACATAATGTGCTTATAATATTTTGCATTTTTAGTACTTGCTTTGAATAAAGTAGAGTGTTATGCACGCCATCTTGGCACGATGTGATAAAACCTTCGGTTTCCGATCTAAGGTTGCTAGAATGCAAAAAAGAAAAAGTAAGTAGGCTCGATAACTTGAGATCTCGGATGTTTTTAAAAAAGATACTGTGCATATTTTTATCTAAATGTTTAGCTAGTAAAGTATTTTGTTCGGCATTTTTGCATAAGTTTTTAACTTCTGATACCGGTAATATTCTAAGGTCGTCTAAGTTCTCTAATTGAAGTTTTAATATTGTTTTTAGTGCCGCTTGACGTAGAAAGCTTCCTTGTTGATTTATTTCATGATCTTGAACTAGTTTTATAAGAGGATCAGATTTTCGAAGGACATTTAAGTATGTACACAGATTAATTCTGTTATACATATTTTCAATGTTGACGAGTCCTCTACCCCCTTTTTTCCTAGTAATGTATATTCTTTCAACGGAAGCATTGGGATGTAAACTATTGTTCATATGCATAATTTTTCTTGTTGCAATATCCTGTTTTCGTAGTTCTTCTGCAGTCCATTTGATGCACCCAAATGTATGTGTTATGATTGGTACTGCAACCATATTGGTTGCTGATATTTTATTTTTTCCGCATAATTCGGACCTCCAAATGTGTTTTAGCATATTTTTATATTTGCTACTTATCTCGTTTTTTACAGTTGTAGTATCTTGAAAACTGCTTTCTTGAAAACTGCTTTGTTTAATTCCGAGGTATGTGTAAGTTTCGTCCTGTTGAAGATGTCTTATGATTCTGCCGTCAACCAATTCTACATCATCTCTTTCGTCGGGGTCTTTTCCACGAATAATATGGTATATTGCACATTTTTCTATGCCAAAGTTCATACCAATATCGCGAGTATACTCGTGCACATCGCGTAAAGCATGGTTAAGGTTTTGTTTGTTAGATGCAAATAGTTTTAGGTCGTCGACATAGAATAGATGTGAGATTTTATTATTACGGCAGCCTGGTTTACCTGCGCAATAGCCATTGTGTTGTTTGAGGAGTGTAGAAAGAGGAGCTATTGACAAGCAAAAAATAAGAGGGCTAAGAGAGTCGCCTTGGTAAATTCCTCGTTTGTATGTAATGGGATTAGTAACTTTAGTTTTCCATAACTTCATCAAGTGTTTGATACAGTTAACAAGTATTTTATCCAGTTTCATTATGTTAAAAATGTAAATTATAAGGTCGTGCGGTGTTGTATCAAAGGCCTTTTGGTAGTCCACCCATGCCATTGATAGATTACGTTTGTAATATCTGGCGTCTTGATATATGCATCTATCAATGAGGATATTTTCTCTGCATCCATCTATTCCTTGCTTTGATCCTCTCTGTTCGTAAATTTCTTGCCACACGGGCTCAATATGTACCAAAATTTTTGTGTTTATAATACTTGTAAATATTTTGTAGATATGATTTAGGCAAGTAATAGGGCGATAATTTGCGGGTTGTTTTGGGTCTCCTTTTTTGAATATTAAAATAGTGCGACCTTCTGGAAACCATTCAGGAATACTTTTTGGATGTTTAATAAACTTGTTAAATATTTCTACGAGGGGCTGGTGCGTTGCTGTCATAATTTTCCACCAATAATTATTTATTAGATCTGGACCTGGTGCGCAGAAATTTTTTGATTTTTGTAGTGCTTTTTTTAATTCATTTAAGTTGATATCTTCCATTGTGTTTGTTTGTAAGTTTAAATTACAAGTGTTTCTAAATGTTGTAAGGGCCTTTGTTTCTTTATTAAATGGCTGCGGTTTTTCGTATATTTCTTTCCAATAGTTTTCAATTTGGTCAATGTCAGGATTATTGCACGTTATTATTTTTTGTTTAAAAAGCTTAGATGGGCAGTTTTTAAAGGTGTTATTCTCTTCAATCCACTTAATTTTTTTTTGCATTTTTTTCTTTGCTGCTGTCAAGCTTCTAATTTTATCGATAGATCTTTCTTTAATAGTGTTAAGTATTATTATGTTTGTTGTGTGGTATTCATTTTTTATAGAATGCTCGATTTTTTGTTGTTTTGTTGATAATGGTTGGCCTCTTTTTTTACAATCTATTAGAGTTTGGATTCTAGATGCCAATTTTCTTTGTGTGTTTATTTTATTCTCTAGTTGTTTTACACGAGTTTTGAACTTACTGGTATTATTAATTTTTAATATTTGAGATTTCACTAGAACTGTAGCTGCTCTATATAATCCGTTTACGATTATTTTGATATCATTTGTATTGGCGATGTATCTAGAAAGTACACTGTTCATTAGTTTAATATTGTTCTTGGATATGCTAATTTTATTGTGTATCTTTTTTTGTATAAGCTCTTCATTACATTGTATCAGTTCCCAAAACTCTTGTTCTAATACATTTATTTCTTCTTCTGTTGTTAGGTTACCGTTTTGTTGTTGATTTGTTTCATTGATAGATTGGTTTTTATTAGAATTGTTGTGTTCTATGATTATTTCTTCATAGGTTTGTTCAGGGGCTGTTTGATTGGATATAAACAAATGTTGATGATGTTTTTTTAAATACGCTACTTGGTTTCGAAGATTTTTTGCTGTATAATGATTAAGTTCTGGATGATTTGTTATAAACCGCGTATGTAGTCTATCCATATAACCTCTTCGCTTTGGGCTACTCTCGCTATAGCATTTTGCTAGATCTTTTTTAAGTTCCACCGTCCACTCAAGGCGACCAGCGGGGGTTTGGCTGCGCCCAACTTCTCCTTGCACCGTATCCGAAACCGATGCGTTGTGGGCAGCCTGACTGCATTCATTATTTGGAACCAGTATGAATCAAGTGTTTCAGGAGGTTACCCTTAGCACTCGACGCTCAAATTTTTGCAAAGGTTTCCTGTTAATAGGAGTTGAGGCGGTTTAACCCTTATTGATCTGCTATGGTTTTAGTGCGGATCATATATACATTTTGTATTTGGTATTGGAGAAAAGGTTTACTACTCCGTTAAGCTCGGGTGCGTGGTGGCGCTTTTTGATTTCACCAAAGGTTACTGACCAAGCGTTCACCTCCCTGCGTTATTATTATTATTATTATTATTATTATTATTATTATTATTATTATTATTATTATTATTATTATTATTATTATTATTATTATTATTATTATTATTATTATTATTATTATTATTATTATTATTATTATTATTATTATTATTATTATTATTATTATTATTATTATTATTATTATTATTATTATTATTATTATTATTATTATTATTATTATTATTATTATTATTATTATTATTATTATTATTATTATTATTATTATTATTATTATTATTATTATTATTATTATTATTATTATTATTATTATTATTATTATTATTATTATTATTATTATTATTATTATTATTATTATTATTATTATTATTATTATTATTATTATTATTATTATTATTATTATTATTATTATTATTATTATTATTATTATTATTATTATTATTATTATTATTATTATTATTATTATTATTATTATTATTATTATTATTATTATTATTATTATTATTATTATTATTATTATTATTATTATTATTATTATTATTATTATTATTATTATTATTATTATTATTATTATTATTATTATTATTATTATTATTATTATTATTATTATTATTATTATTATTATTATTATTATTATTATTATTATTATTATTATTATTATTATTATTATTATTATTATTATTATTATTATTATTATTATTATTATTATTATTATTATTATTATTATTATTATTATTATTATTATTATTATTATTATTATTATTATTATTATTATTATTATTATTATTATTATTATTATTATTATTATTATTATTATTATTATTATTATTATTATTATTATTATTATTATTATTATTATTATTATTATTATTATTATTATTATTATTATTATTATTATTATTATTATTATTATTATTATTATTATTATTATTATTATTATTATTATTATTATTATTATTATTATTATTATTATTATTATTATTATTATTATTATTATTATTATTATTATTATTATTATTATTATTATTATTATTATTATTATTATTATTATTATTATTATTATTATTATTATTATTATTATTATTATTATTATTATTATTATTATTATTATTATTATTATTATTATTATTATTATTATTATTATTATTATTATTATTATTATTATTATTATTATTATTATTATTATTATTATTATTATTATTATTATTATTATTATTATTATTATTATTATTATTATTATTATTATTATTATTATTATTATTATTATTATTATTATTATTATTATTATTATTATTATTATTATTATTATTATTATTATTATTATTATTATTATTATTATTATTATTATTATTATTATTATTATTATTATTATTATTATTATTATTATTATTATTATTATTATTATTATTATTATTATTATTATTATTATTATTATTATTATTATTATTATTATTATTATTATTATTATTATTATTATTATTATTATTATTATTATTATTATTATTATTATTATTATTATTATTATTATTATTATTATTATTATTATTATTATTATTATTATTATTATTATTATTATTATTATTATTATTATTATTATTATTATTATTATTATTATTATTATTATTATTATTATTATTATTATTATTATTATTATTATTATTATTATTATTATTATTATTATTATTATTATTATTATTATTATTATTATTATTATTATTATTATTATTATTATTATTATTATTATTATTATTATTATTATTATTATTATTATTATTATTATTATTATTATTATTATTATTATTATTATTATTATTATTATTATTATTATTATTATTATTATTATTATTATTATTATTATTATTATTATTATTATTATTATTATTATTATTATTATTATTATTATTATTATTATTATTATTATTATTATTATTATTATTATTATTATTATTATTATTATTATTATTATTATTATTATTATTATTATTATTATTATTATTATTATTATTATTATTATTATTATTATTATTATTATTATTATTATTATTATTATTATTATTATTATTATTATTATTATTATTATTATTATTATTATTATTATTATTATTATTATTATTATTATTATTATTATTATTATTATTATTATTATTATTATTATTATTATTATTATTATTATTATTATTATTATTATTATTATTATTATTATTATTATTATTATTATTATTATTATTATTATTATTATTATTATTATTATTATTATTATTATTATTATTATTATTATTATTATTATTATTATTATTATTATTATTATTATTATTATTATTATTATTATTATTATTATTATTATTATTATTATTATTATTATTATTATTATTATTATTATTATTATTATTATTATTATTATTATTATTATTATTATTATTATTATTATTATTATTATTATTATTATTATTATTATTATTATTATTATTATTATTATTATTATTATTATTATTATTATTATTATTATTATTATTATTATTATTATTATTATTATTATTATTATTATTATTATTATTATTATTATTATTATTATTATTATTATTATTATTATTATTATTATTATTATTATTATTATTATTATTATTATTATTATTATTATTATTATTATTATTATTATTATTATTATTATTATTATTATTATTATTATTATTATTATTATTATTATTATTATTATTATTATTATTATTATTATTATTATTATTATTATTATTATTATTATTATTATTATTATTATTATTATTATTATTATTATTATTATTATTATTATTATTATTATTATTATTATTATTATTATTATTATTATTATTATTATTATTATTATTATTATTATTATTATTATTATTATTATTATTATTATTATTATTATTATTATTATTATTATTATTATTATTATTATTATTATTATTATTATTATTATTATTATTATTATTATTATTATTATTATTATTATTATTATTATTATTATTATTATTATTATTATTATTGTGCCGCCACTGCATGGGTGAACATCATCATTTTATGGCTCCGACAATTCAATGAGTTTATCACTTATTTCTATGTTTAAAATAATGGAAATGAAATGATCATAAACAATAACTAATATTTGTTGAGTGATAGTGTTTGTGAAAGTGAAATTGAAGACATAAGGTAATATTATAAACTAATTTCAACATAACCTCCATAAACCGGAACTCAAACAAAGTAAACAAAGTATAAATTTACTAACGTGACATTTCAGTTTTGATAATAGACTTTAAAAAAACAGTGTGTTTTTCTTAAACAATATTTAATCAGTTATAAATAATCATAATATTTAATTAATAGTCGTGTATTGCATATAAAAGTTGCAATATTTAATAAACAGAGGGCAGCACGTGACGGTCGACAAACTATAGAGACTAGCAGTTTGCATTCGAATAATATTTAAAGTTTCACTTGATATCAATAGAAACTAGCACAGACCAATAATTTCAATTTCGACATAAATAATAAAAATTGAATAATTAAAAAAAATAAAGCAATCAGTAACGGAATATAATAGTAAAAATAACAGATAAAAGAAAATGGAAACGTGCAGTAAATGTAAAAAAGAACTTCCGCAAGATGGAAACCATGTATGGTGCCATCATTGCGATACTGGCCTACATTATAAATGCTCGATCCAAGAAAAAACTTACAAAGCAAAAGGTGAACAAGCAAAACAAGCCTGGAAGTGTGAAGCCTGTAGAAACTCAGAATCAAACATTATAAATACACTATCTCACGAATTAAAAGATTTAAAAGTGTTAATTACGTCACTAAAGCAAGACATTAAGGAAAGCAAAGAGAGTCAATCTTTCATCAGCTCTCAATACGATGATTTATTAAAAGGTCAAAAAGAAATGCAAAAATCTATAAAAAACTTAGAACATACAATAGTAAATTTAAACAACCTAAATAAACAAAAGGATGGACAGATTAAAGAGTTGAGAGTGCGAATCAGCGACTTAGAAGAAGAAAAACATGAAAAAAGTATTGACATTCATGGAGTGAGCCAAGATGAAAATGAAAATCTAGAAGATTTGATTGTAAAAATTGCATTGAAGAAAAATGTGATTATCACAAAACAAGATATTGACGAAGCATATAGAGTAAAAAGTAAATTGAATACTAAAACACAACCAATGATTAGAGCCAAGTTAAATAAGAAGAATAAAAGAGATGAACTAACAAAAAATAGCGGTATTAAAATATATAACTCTGAAATAACCGGTAAACAAAACCAAGACGTTATAAAAATATTTGAAAGCGTACCGGCGTCCTGCAAGAAAATAAGATGGGAGGCTAAAAACAAATCAAAGGATATGGGATGGAAATTTGTATGGATTAAAAACTGCAAAGTTCTTGCAAGAAAGACTGAAGGATCCAAGATCATACACATTCAAACGGAAGAAGATATTGCTCTAATAAATTAAATAAATTAACTAAATGGATATAACACAACAAATGGAACACGAAGAGGAAACATTAAACTATACAGACTTAAATCTTACCCAAAATGACACCACTTGTCAGGTCATTACAGATCTCTCTTATTTGTGCGATCTGGCAATGGAAAACACTTTAACTATCAATTACTTAAATATAAACTCTATATTTGCTCACTTTGATGAATATATCAATCTTATCAACAACAGTTTACCTAAACTACACATTATGGTATTATCAGAAGTTAAAGCTCGCTCCAGCGAAGTTGAAACTGTCAAAAAGTTTTTCTCTATTGACTCATTTAATATGCATACTAAACTAAGAGACAAAAATTCGGGTGGTGGAATAATGGTGTATTTTCGGGAAAACTTAAATGTAGTTATAATTGAATGCAACATGTTATATTCCGAAGCAGTCTACGCAAAAATTGTATATCCAAACAAAACAGTCGTTTTTACACTAATTTTGTATAGACCACCGGGCAACATAAAACTTTTCCTTGAAGAAATTGACACATTTCTTAAAACAAACAAAGAAAAAAAGATGGTTATCATTGGAGACATAAATATAGACATATTAACAAATTCAAAAAATACAGAAGATTATGAAGAAATGTTGTATGGGCATGGCTTTATAAGAAAAATAAATAAATATACTAGAGAAGAATATAGAGGAAACAATCTTGTAAAATCATGTCTAGACCACATCTATTACAGAAGTCAAAAAGAAGATATGACCACAGCAGTTTTGACAACAAAAATTTCAGACCATTATTTAATTAGTGGTACTATTAAACTGGAAACAAATCATGTGGTTAATGAATCAATACTTACCACTTATCTAGACAGACCAAAGTTCATTCATCAATTCGCTCAATTAATTAAGAAAAAGCAGTTAGACAAATTAAATGACCCAGACCTACTACTAAATCAAATAAATCAGATACATAAAGATTGCAAAGAATCATGCACTAAAAATAAAAAACGACATCAAAGAAAACCACAAAAAATATGGATTAATGGAGAAATTTTGAAAGAAATGCAAGAACGAGATAGAAAGTTTCAAATATGGAAACGTTATACAGAATCTAACAGTATAAAGAATGAGCTTAGAAAACGTTATAACGAAGCTAGAAATAAAGTTACAAATATGATTAAACAATCTAAAAGAGAACACTATACAAAACTATTTAACTCGGCAAAATCAAATATGAAAGAAACGTGGAAATTAATCAATGAAACACTAGGAAGAAACAGAAAAAATTCAGAAGACCAAAGATTGATAAAAAAATTTAAACAAGACACCAGCAAGATACTTGAGCAGTTTACTGATACATTTAAAAATCAAACAAAATCTCTTGCCAAACCATGTAGCAAAATACTGCATAATAAAACAGAGAAAACAAATCAAATACAAATATTGGAAATACCAGAAACGACACCTGAAAATATTGAAAAAATTATCATGTCTATGAACCCTGCCAAACCAGCAGGTCACGACGGAATTAAAACAAAACACCTCATAGATACCATAAAGGAAATAAAAAAGCCAATGACCAAACTTATCAATCTAACCATTAAACAAAAGAAGATACCAAATGTTTTAAAAAAAGCAATCCTGCGCCCCATCTATAAGTCAGGAAAAAGAGACAGTCCTAAAAACTACAGACCGATCTCTATACTACCAACTGTATCAAAAGTATTAGAAAGATACATTGAAAGAACATTAACAGTGTATTTGGAAGAAAATAAATTAATAGACATCAATCAATATGGATATCAGAAATCAAAAGGCACAATCCAGCTACTTGAAAAATTCACGAATACAGTTAACCAAGCATTAGATAAGAACATGCACGCTTTGTGCTTATTCGTCGACTTTTCAAAAGCATTTGATACTCTTGACCATAATACTCTAATAAATATTTTAGAAAATAATGGAATTAAAGGAGAAACTAAAAAATTGTTTAAAAACTACTTAGACAATCGAAAGTTTCAGGTTAAATTAAATGGCAAACTGGGCGAAGAAACAATTATTGACAGGGGTGTGCCCCAAGGCAGTATTTTGGGACCAATACTCTATCTGTTGTATGTAAACGACGTAGGATCATGCTTTAAAAATTCCAAATACTTTTTATACGCTGATGACACATTAGTTGTATCGATCCACAAAAATGTACAACAAGCGTTGAAAAATATGCAAAGAGAATTTAAACAGTTTCAAAAATGGGCTCACGACAAAGGACTCACTATCAACAAAGAAAAAACAAAATTGGTTCATATAGTATCACCACATCAGCGAAAAAAAGAAGATCAAATCAACCTGATTTTTCATAAATCCAAATGTTTACACAATGTCCAAATATCTGACAACTGTGATTGCAACGAGCAAATAGAAGTTGTAGAAAAGCAGAAGTATCTTGGGATATGGATAGACCAAGATCTGAGCTGGAAACCACACATAAACGAAATAAGAAAGAAATTAAAACACATTTCAAATAGCTTTTACTACCTTAGACAGTTTATACCGGAACAAACTATGACAACGATATATCGAGCACTTCCAGAATCTATAATTACGTATGGAATAACTGTGTACGGTCAAGCGTCGGATTATATTATTGAAAGACTCCAAAAAACACAAAACCGAGTAATAAAAAATCTACGCAGTTATTCAAATCAAGACCCATACAAAGAGCTATTAACAATTAATCAACTTTTTAAATTCAGAAGTATAATGAACAACATAAAAGAAAAAGATACATGGACTAAAGTAAACCATTGCAAAGAAACAAGGAGAAATGTAGCCGGAAAATTCATAGTAGAAAGTCATAACAATAAATATGGAAAAAGAAGAAAAGAAGTAGCCATACGATCGTTGTTCAATGAAATTCCAAATGAAATCTTAACAACAAATTCAATAGAAATGTTTAAACCAAAAATAAAAATCTGGATAAAAGACCATCTCTAAAGTGACCGATTAACACATATACTAATAGTGCACAATAATTGCCACTGACAAGCCAATTTGGCTTAGTGGCACTAAAAAAATTAAACATTAAACATGAGAAGAACCTCGAGGGGGTTGGTTTTTAGTGGGTACACTCCCTTCAGAACAAGAGGAGGAGTCCCACACTCCGTCCATAAATGGATTTTCCACCTCCAAGAGAAAAAAAAAAAAAAAAAAAAAAAAAAAAAAAATTATTATTATTATTATTATTATTATTATTATTATTATTATTATTATTATTATTATTATTATTATTATTATTATTATTATTATTATTATTATTATTATTATTATTATTATTATTATTATTATTATTAAACAACAGTTTACCTAAACTACACATTATGGTATTATCAGAAGTTAAAGCTCGCTCCAGCGAAGTTGAAACTGTCAAAAAGTTTTTCTCTATTGACTCATTTAATATGCATACTAAACTAAGAGACAAAAATTCGGGTGGTGGAATAATGGTGTATTTTCGGGAAAACTTAAATGTAGTTATAATTGAATGCAACATGTTATATTCCGAAGCAGTCTACGCAAAAATTGTATATCCAAACAAAACAGTCGTTTTTACACTAATTTTGTATAGACCACCGGGCAACATAAAACTTTTCCTTGAAGAAATTGACACATTTCTTAAAACAAACAAAGAAAAAAAGATGGTTATCATTGGAGACATAAATATAGACATATTAACAAATTCAAAAAATACAGAAGATTATGAAGAAATGTTGTATGGGCATGGCTTTATAAGAAAAATAAATAAATATACTAGAGAAGAATATAGAGGAAACAATCTTGTAAAATCATGTCTAGACCACATCTATTACAGAAGTCAAAAAGAAGATATGACCACAGCAGTTTTGACAACAAAAATTTCAGACCATTATCTAATTAGTGGTACTATTAAACTGGAAACAAATCATGTGGTTAATGAATCAATACTTACCACTTATCTAGACAGACCAAAGTTCATTCATCAATTCGCTCAATTAATTAAGAAAAAGCAGTTAGACAAATTAAATGACCCAGACCTACTACTAAATCAAATAAATCAGATACATAAAGATTGCAAAGAATCATGCACTAAAAATAAAAAACGACATCAAAGAAAACCACAAAAAATATGGATTAATGGAGAAATTTTGAAAGAAATGCAAGAACGAGATAGAAAGTTTCAAATATGGAAACGTTATACAGAATCTAACAGTATAAAGAATGAGCTTAGAAAACGTTATAACGAAGCTAGAAATAAAGTTACAAATATGATTAAACGATCTAAAAGAGAACACTATACAAAACTATTTAACTCGGCAAAATCAAATATGAAAGAAACGTGGAAATTAATCAATGAAACACTAGGAAGAAACAGAAAAAATTCAGAAGACCAAAGATTGATAAAAAATTTTAAACAAGACACCAGCAAGATACTTGAGCAGTTTACTGATACATTTAAAAATCAAACAAAATCTCTTGCCAAACCATGTAGCAAAATACTGCATAATAAAACAGAGAAAACAAATCAAATACAAATATTGGAAATACCAGAAACGACACCTGAAAATATTGAAAAAATTATCATGTCTATGAACCCTGCCAAACCAGCAGGTCACGACGGAATTAAAACAAAAGACCTCATAGATACCATAAAGGAAATAAAAAAGCCAATGACCAAACTTATCAATCTAACCATTAAACAAAAGAAGATACCAAATGTTTTAAAAAAGGCAATCCTGCGCCCCATCTATAAGTCAGGAAAAAGAGACAGTCCTAAAAACTACAGACCGATCTCTATACTACCAACTGTATCAAAAGTATTAGAAAGATACATTGAAAGAACATTAACAGTGTATTTGGAAGAAAATAAATTAATAGACATCAATCAATATGGATATCAGAAATCAAAAGGCACAATCCAGCTACTTGAAAAATTCACGAATACAGTTAACCAAGCATTAGATAAGAACATGCACGCTTTGTGCTTATTCGTCGACTTTTCAAAAGCATTTGATACTCTTGACCATAATACTCTAATAAATATTTTAGAAAATAATGGAATTAAAGGAGAAACTAAAAAATTGTTTAAAAACTACTTAGACAATCGAAAGTTTCAGGTTAAATTAAGTGGCAAACTGGGCGAAGAAACAATTATTGACAGGGGTGTGCCCCAAGGCAGTATTTTGGGACCAAAACTCTATCTGTTGTATGTAAACGACGTAGGATCATGCTTTAAAAATTCCAAATACTTTTTATACGCTGATGACACATTAATTGTATCGATCCACAAAAATGTACAACAAGCGTTGAAAAATATGCAAAGAGAATTTAAACAGTTTCAAAAATGGGCTCACGACAAAGGACTCACTATCAACAAAGAAAAAACAAAATTGGTTCATATAGTATCACCACATCAGCGAAAAAAAGAAGATCAAATCAACCTGATTTTTCATAAATCCAAATGTTTACACAATGTCCAAATATCTGACAACTGTGATTGCAACGAGCAAATAGAAGTTGTAGAAAAGCAGAAGTATCTTGGGATATGGATAGACCAAGATCTGAGCTGGAAACCACACATAAACGAAATAAGAAAGAAATTAAAACACATTTCAAATAGCTTTTACTACCTTAGACAGTTTATACCGGAACAAACTATGACAACGATATATCGAGCACTTCCAGAATCTATAATTACGTATGGAATAACTGTGTACGGTCAAGCGTCGGATTATATTATTGAAAGACTCCAAAAAACACAAAACCGAGTAATAAAAAATCTACGCAGTTATTCAAATCAAGACCCATACAAAGAGCTATTAACAATTAATCAACTTTTTAAATTCAGAAGTATAATGAACAACATAAAAGAAAAAGATACATGGACTAAAGTAAACCATTGCAAAGAAACAAGGAGAAATGTAGCCGGAAAATTCATAGTAGAAAGTCATAACAATAAATATGGAAAAAGAAGAAAAGAAGTAGCCATACGATCGTTGTTCAATGAAATTCCAAATGAAATCTTAACAACAAATTCAATAGAAATGTTTAAACCAAAAATAAAAATCTGGATATAAGACCATCTCTAAAGTGACCGATTAACACATATACTAATAGTGCACAATAATTGCCACTGACAAGCCAATTTGGCTTAGTGGCACTAAAAAAATTAAACATTAAACATGAGAAGAACCTCGAGGGGGTTGGTTTTTAGTGGGTACACTCCCTTCAGAACAAGAGGAGGAGTCCCACACTCCGTCCATAAATGGATTTTCCACCTCCAAGAGAAAAAAAAAAGAAAAAAAAAAAAAAAAAAAAAAAAAAAATTATTATTATTATTATTATTATTATTATTATTATTATTGATTTTTAAGGCAATGCGAGACAACTAAAATAATAATCAAGGGACAGCCTGAGTTAGTTGCTTAGGTGCTTGACTCTTAAGCTAAGTTTGAATCCTACTCTACCGTACAATTATTTGTAAATTTGTTTAAAGATTTAAGTTATGATTTCAGCAACAAACAAATTAATAAAAAAATAATTATTTTGCTTCATTTTGAAAAGTCCTACGGGCTGTTAGAACTAGGTTTGTAAAAACAAATCTAGTATAAAAACGCCAATTTTATAGCAATCAAATCAGTCAATTGTTTACACAATAAAAAAAAGTAGTATTTTTGATAGAGTGGAGTAGTAAAACTATATTAAAAGAATCTATTGGACAGTAATTTTTTATTTATTTATTTTCTTATTATTTTAAAGCAGGTTTAATTTTTTAGATTTAAAATTTTAATGCAGTTGTAACTAACATCTATTCTATTTTGTAAATAACTCCTATGTAGCAATCGTAACTTTACCTCAGATAAGATCTAATTACTTAATAAGCTTGTTCCAAGATGTGTCTAACTATTGTTCTAAGCAAATAGAATTTATTTTTAAATATATACTAAATAAACGTTGATGCTATCAGAAATAACAAGTAATTTGTGTCAAATTAAATTAGCCAATTTATAAATTATTATAAAATAATATCAATACCGGTTTCAATTCCCCAGTCTATAAATAGAGATATACTGCGCAAACAATTTGTTGTGCTAAGTGCATACAAGAGACAATTGTAACCATTATATTATATAATATACATTTGCATATAATTCCAATAATTATGGTAATATCTTTATTGTATGACAAGTATACGCAACTTGTCTATTGAGATTACTAGTAATGTGCAAATTTGTTGCTAAAAAGCATAAATTAAAACAACATATCACATACAGTCAATTATTAAATTTAATGTAAAAATTAATTTTAAAATCTATATAATAAAATAACAATAAAAAAATTAAACTTGTTGCTCACCATAAAAAGAAAGGCAACCAACAAGCCAGAAACGCGGATACAATAATTCCTAACGTTCTGGCTGCCTTTCGTTCCCTTTTCATTTTACTAGTCCCTGGATCGGTTTTCACTTCGGTGAGATCGGCGTCAACTGATTGGCGAAGCGACGTCAATCCTGCAGATATGCCATTTATCTGCAGGTGTTTGTTCAATAACGCAGCTGCTACTTTACTCCTGAAAAATAAAATAAAAATTCTATATAAGTATTGCAATTACATTATACTTTGACATCAAACACATTGTCCACTCATATTAAGACCTCTAATGTTGTCACACACAGGTTTTCATCAATCCAGTTAAGTGCAAGCAACCCCGTTATTATATTTTTTTATACAAAAATCAAATTATCATGTGGTAAAGTGCTCACACGTTCAACTTCCTATTTAATAAATGACCGCCTGTGAAATTTTTATTTTAAATACACGCCAGTGTATATTTTACAAGATTAAATTTAGTGTAAGGCTTTGGTTGCATACTGAAATTTTTAATAAAGCGCACGTTGGTGAAATTTAATTTAAGGCGCTCAAGCAGTATTTCATTCGGATGGAAGGAAAGAAAAGAGTTTAGTATAGGGCTATTCAAAAATAATAATCAGCATATCTTCTATTGCTTGAAATATATAGTGTGTTTAAATATTTAGCTAGCTTAATAAGTTTGAGATTAAGCTTGCTATATTATGGTATAAATTACACATCTTTTAAAATGTTACAAATTTAGTAATATTGTGAGTTTTAAAACAAACTCTCGTATAAACTAGAAATATTAGTTTGTTTTTTAAACAAAGCCATTATTGAGTCAACAGTTTAGTG
The DNA here is from genome assembly GCA_963932245.1 of Tachinus rufipes. NCBI lineage: Eukaryota > Metazoa > Arthropoda > Insecta > Coleoptera > Staphylinidae > Tachinus > Tachinus rufipes. The sequence goes on from OZ010744.1 coordinate 76,746,539, forward strand.
TTTAAAAGTTATTAAAATAATTCAATTGTATAGAAAACTCAATATTGTTCTAATGTGTATAAAAACAGTAGTGTTTGATTATACTGCCGTTTTATTTTTCATTTATGGTTTTTAAAAATTGAATAGGTTTTATCTTATTTTGCATGCAAACTGGCGCTTCATGCACATTCTAAATGAAAACAAATTATTCAATCTGTTTGCCATACTTGCAAATTTCTAAATTTTTCAATGAATATTAAAATTTATTTATTTATTTAAAACAACTTTTTTAATATCGCGGCAGTATACATAATTAAATTAACTGTTTTTGTATTGTAAATGTTTTTGTTTTGTAAGCTTGAAAAGAAGAAACTCAAAATATTGTTTTAATTATACAAATTTCAATATTACAAGTTTTGTAAAAATATTTACTAATTGCAATTTAGCTAAAATTAAAATTAATATATTAAGAACAATATATTCACGTAACATTTATTATATACAACAATATAACGAATAATATTTTTTTTATATAACAAATTAACATAATACTTTTCACAGAACATAATATAAAACTAAACACTATGATATAAACTTTATGAGTAAGGTAGAAAGGGCTAGTCGTTTATGTTAGGTTAAATATTCATAATTTAAATTCAATTTAGAAGTGAAATAGTTGAAATAGTGTAGATTGACGATGCTCCAACTATCTTGTGTTTATGGTATCAGTTCATCAAACATTATATCTCTATATTTCACAACTCATTCTTAAAAAAGGTTAGGTATATATATAACAAGATAAAATGCTTCAAGTTTTTTTAACAAATAAGTGTGTAAGTTGTGTTAGTTCAAATTTCTTAACCTTTGCCATTTTTTTTAGTTATATATTTGCAGCACGCCGATGTTTGGCCGCACTAGCAAATCTTTAAAACACAGTCATAAAAGATCATCATGATAGTTAAATTTGGTGTTGACTAATTAAATAAAAGTTTATTGCTAAACAAAATAAAAATAACAAGTTTCTTAGTTCTAAACAAATTTTGAGTAGATTATGTAAAACCAGAATACATCACTAGTACTCACCAATTAAGCAAAAGTTTGCAAACAATGAATTCTTTGATTGGAAGTAAGTAAGTAATATGAAACTTATGTTTTAGAGACCTAGTGACTACCAAGGTGGTAATAGAAAAAGAAATCAAGAAAAAAATAATTCTCAAATCTGGATAATTTTCCTACAACCAGCAGTGACCTACACTTCCTGCAAATCTATTGCAGCTGACAAGCAGCGGGAACAACGCACCGCTGATCCTTAGATGCAACGCCCACCACGTAGCCTAAAAAAACAAATTTAAAATGTAAAAAACTCGTAGAGTTTATAGTATAGACCTAACATAAGCAAATTGTAAAAAGAGAAAATTGATTAAAAAATGGTCAGTGTTGGACAGGCCCTTATTGTCTAATCATGCTTACAATTCAATATCAAATCTAAAGATACACTCCTTTTGGAATACAAAAACAAAAAAAAAACAAAAATTGAGATCTATGTTACAAAATACTAGTTAGCTAAATCGGGGTAGTTCCAATGACAACAAAAACATCACAAGAGCTAAAAATAATGAGTCAACTTTATTAAAACTGTTTTTGAAAAAAGTTGCAATAGCACACAGCAAGGGCGGATACCAAAAAAACTGTTCAACAAAGCAAAAAAAAAACACGGTAACTGAGCCACATATAAAATCAGTCTTACGGTGTATAAAAAAACCATAAAAACAACCAAAAAATCACCACTTTCCAGATTATAAGCTAATGGAAACTCCTAATTAAGAAGACCTAGAATTGCTAAACAAAAATGCAAACAAAAGGGACTAAAAAAAAATACAGAGACCATAATTAATCAGGGCGAGGATTGACACATTCAAACCGGTCAAGTTGCCAAGAGCCATCATGCTACAAAAAAGGTTTGCAGTGCTAAAAGAGCTTATCACTTTCACAAATACTAAAGGGCTGAAAAAGGGTCAAAAATTTTTTTTTACTAAAACCGGGAAAAACCTTGCTAAATCCTACAGACCAATCAGCTTGGCATTTTATATGCAATTACTATTGGAAAAAATAGTCGGCAAGTACATGACAAAGCGCTAAAGGCCCAACCATTACACCAACTTTAGTATGTTTACCAAGCGGGTAAACGCTGCAAACTAGCTATATTCAGCTAGTCAGCAAGTAAAAATATACTATCCAATGCAAAAAAATAGCTTTGAGTGCTTTTCTAAATATTGTGAGAGCATTCGACAATACTACCTTCAAATCTATTGCAAAGACAATAAAGACCCAAAAAAAAATAGACCTTCTTGTCTAACAACAGGTCAACTCTATACTCAAGAATTGGACTGTAACCGTAATATTATATGGAAAAACTTACAAGAAAGCGTGCTTTCACCCTTATATAGACATTTTTATCCTAAGTTATTACGCCGATGATCTCATTATCCTTGCATACGTAAAGATTAGAGCAACCATGTCAAATATGATAAAAAGTGATCTAAATACTGTGGCAAAGTGGTGCAATAAAAGAGTTATCAGTAAACCTAAGCAAAACAACAATTGTACCGTTCGAAAAACAGCAAAACAGCCTAGTCATAAAAAACCTGAGAATGTATAGAGTCTCGCTCCCAATGTAAAAAAGACTTTATGATAAGCCATTGCATTAGTAAGAAATTTATTGTGATAATACCATAGCAAAACAAATGGATGAACAATGGATACCTGGAAACAGTCAAATTGACTATCTGGTACACAGATGAAGCCAAAAACCAAAAGAACACCGGGGTTGGAATCTACAAGAAAAAATTTAAGAAAAGTAGCTGCATTCAAGTAGTGCGCCAGGAACATGAACAATAAGAGACTAAAGCCTGACAGACTAATTACTATCATGCCAAATAGTCAAACGGCATTGCAAGTCCTGCAATCGTCAGTAATAATATTCAAACTGGCTATGACCTGAACAAAGTAACCGCCATAAATCACCGGCCTTACCAAAAAAATACACTTATTACATTGCTGAATTAGTAATTATATTCTCTCATAAAAATATTCTGAAAACTGTTTGTCAAAATTCTTCAAAATAGCAGTTTTTACCCTTTTATAGTCAAAAAATTGTTTACCCCAAAAGCATTTTTTTTAATTTTAAAAACAAAAAGTAGTTGCTAAGGGCCAAATTTAAGCAGCAGTGGAAATGATCAAATTTCTCTTATGGCAAGTTGAGTAATCTCAGCGATGTGCACAGGTGCGTTGTCGTGCAACAACTTGACCCTTTTTGTTAATTTTCTTTGTCGGTTTGTTTAAATATTTTTAAGCTATGTAATAAAGTAAAAGAATAAACGTAAATAGACTTCCTAGGCAAGCAATGGAATGGGTGCCACAACAAAGAAAAAAAAAGGAAGGCCAAAGTAAAGGTGAATCCAGAGAATTAAAACGGCAATGACTGCAAAGAACCTAGTAGGACAGTGGGATAATAAGAAAGAGTGACAAACGGGCATCGGACAACGTCAAAAGACGTTCTAAACCAATTATATATATATATAATAAAGTAGCATAATAAGCGCCATTCACTGTGGTATTTTTTTTATTTAAATCAATCATCAAAATGCCCACACAATTTCTAACATTTGGCCATGATTTTATTAGTTGACTTGAGTATTTTGGCTTTTTTTGGTGATAATTTACCTGCAAGCCGCCATTTTATAGATTTCATTTTAGACAGAAAATCAGACTATAGATTCATCTCCCGTAACAATAGATTAAATTTTTTTTTCTGGTCCCATCTTTCATAGCTTAAACAAAATGATGCACAATCAATCCAATGCTGCTTTTAAACAGTAAACAAAAGTTTTGGAACCCATCTTGCACTCATTTTATTCATACTTATATAGTCATGGAGTATTTGGCAAATCGATGTGGCTCACATTCCTAACATTGCTGATAACTCACTAACTTTTAATTGACAATCATTTTAAACCAGTTCTTTAATTAAAAAAAATGAATTTTCTGTAATTACTTTAACTGGTCGACCAGAACGTAAGTCATCTTCTAAAAACTCATCTTAAAGCTGTTGGCCTATTCTTTTACAATGAAATAAGAAGATGAATTTTTACCGTATACGCTATTAAATCTTTGTTTAATTTGATAAAGGGTAAGACCTTCCGATGTAAAGAATTTGATAACCGCTTGGTACTCAATTTTTTGCAAATTTGGCTTAATTGAAACCTAACAATGTCTGTCTGAATATCACTACAATACTAATTAATGTAGAGGGTTGCAATTGCACATGTACGTTAATAAAGCATCACATTTTACTGACAATATTTGACATTTGATCTGAAATTTTTAGAAATGTAGTAGGCCGGCAATTTATGACGGTTATTTTGTACAGTCTGAAAGCAGTAGCTACAACCTACAAAGTTTGCCTGGTATGGATAATACAAAATCAAAAAACTAGAACCCACTTTTAAAATCTCATTTAAGGACAAAAAAGAATCCGTAGTAGACTTGAGGCAAAACACAGTAACTTTTCAAAAAAACTATAACGGATTGACACATTTAAGAATATTCCTAACAGGACTATTGCATAATATCAAAACAGTGGTAACACAAGTAAGTTGTATTAGACTGCAAACACTCACAGTACTGATAACCGGATACTGCGGACTCAACAAATACTTGCATAAAATGAGAATAGGAATAGACCTTCTATGCCGCGGGTGTATGAAAGAAGAAAAAACTCTTGCTGAATCAATGTAAAGCTTACAAACAGCAACGCACAGAAATCTTAATAAACGTAACCTAACCGCATATGTACTAAAAATAACCTATTATCTAAAAGTACTAGACTCAAAAAGACAAAGTTGCTTAAAGAGTAAAACATCAGAGGTGTACAAATGGTCCAATAAGATTGCACTGCAAGAGGCACCAAGCAAACCTACTCAAGGTAAAGAAATTGAAACGTAATGTTTTGAGTAAGTAATAATCTTACACTACTAGACAAGCTGCGCAGTGTTTTTTGAAAATGTTTAAAGCATAGTTAGTATCATTAATTTTGACTTTAAACACTTATGTTTTAAATACCTAATTCATACTCAAAATGATCAGAAAACAAATTATTAATAAAATCACTAAAATACGCAATATTATGTTTCTTATTATTTAAGCTTGTTTGCACCATAACAGCATATATATACACTTTATTAAACTATAGTTAATTTTAAGTGTATTTTTACTACGTTGCATTTACACATTTAATCGTAGTTTAACCAACAAAAGTTTAAAACAGATTACACATGGCAACACTGCACTTTTCTAGTACTTTACCAAAAACTGGTTTGACATTATCAATGAAAATATCATTTTTAATGACTACAAACTTTAATATAATTAAATACAAATAATATTTAAAAGTCCTTTAATACCATAAACTTTTTATAACTATATGGTACAATAAAATAAACTACCACTATTGTTTTAAAAACAATTGAAGATTTAAGTAATGTTTGCATTCATACATGCCGTTTTGGTTTATTACATTGTAATCAATGTTTGTTACAGAATCTGCTTACAGAAAAGATCACTTTTTTTGGAACGTGGAAAACTTCTTTTTGTTTGTGCCAACGTCAAGAATATTTGGGTAAATTTCCGAAAACAAGAGAAAAATTCTTAGCTCCCTTCCAAAATTAAAATATGCTAGGAAAAATTTTGCAAAATCCAGAGTCAAAATAAAGTTTTCTTACTACATAATTGATACAAATTTAAGAAACTAAAATTAAAAAACAACAATAAAAAACTTAAATTTTTAAGCCTTATTTATTGTGTTTTCTTTTATAGCACCTTTTATACTTTTAAGACTAAGACTACAAAAGACTATATCGACAAATATGGGAAAACGCCTTTAAATAAATTTTTATGATACAATCTGTAGTTCGTGTTAACAAACATTTTAAAATAATATCTGAATAATTAAAAAAAAACTAAACTTTTTGCTGTTTTAAAATCCAAAACAAAAACATCAACAATAAGTATTAAACTAAACAACAACTTTTAGGAGTTACAATCTCACATAATCTTTGCTGAAACAAGCATATTGTTAACATAGCTTCAAAAGTATCTAAAAAACTAAGATTTCTTAATGAATGTAAAGAGTATTTTACTGTTCAACATTTGCATATAAAAGAGCTATTTTTATTAAGTTTTAAACTGACAAAAACAAATAAGGGAGATAAAAAAAGTTTAATTATACACAAAAGTTATTTATGCATGTGAGCTATTTTTTAACTTAGTTGCCACCGTTATTGAAGCATTTATCGTAACAGAGCCTTAGCTTTTCTATACCCTTATACCACATTGCCGCTTGGATTATCAGCTGCTTTTCCAACCATTTTTTTTTTATCTTGGTAAATAGAACCTGTTCTAATTTCTTGCTTACAAGCTTGCTAAATATTTGAAAAATTGGTGCGTAAAATTGAATTGTAGTGACACTTGTATTAAAATCAGTCTCGTGTCAGACGGTTCTTAATTAAAACACTTAAAGTTTTAGCTTTGATGTAAAGGTTGTTATATTTTTGACAATATTGTAGCATATTTTATTATTTTTAGTTGATTATTTATGCAAATTAAAATTGTTGCAGACTTTATTTGATGGTGGGAGTCATTATTATACATTAATATCAATAAATAATTTTGTGTTTATTTTGCATTGTGTAAATATCAAAAAAAAAAATTACGTGGGAGAACAAACCTTATTAACAGTTTGTATGTATTTATGAGAAATAGTACTAGTATTTCCATATCCATACATTAGAATTTCATTGTGCAAACTGAATGATGAAACTGCAAGGTAGATGTTTATTATAGAAAAAACTGAGAAATCAATTACAAATTTTGAAACAAATAGAAGTTATACATATAAAAACATTATGTATAATTTTTTAAGTGCAACAAAAATAACTTTTAATATGCTTGTGAAAAGAATGAATACTTTTATAAACGCGTTGAAGTACTCAATTTGATTAATTTCATGTTGTCCCGAGTTGGGATTTATTATTTTATTCAAAGCGATTCATAAATATGATAAATTATTTTTTTTTTTCCGATTTCAATACATTTTTGTATTGTGCCGTATTATTCTTAAAACAATACAAATAAAAATAAACACCTATTTTTTTTAATTGGATTATGCCAATCAGAGCAATCTATTAATAAAATTTTAGAATAATCGACTTTGACGTTTATAAAATCAAGCTATAATTTGATTAACCATTTGGTTTAAATTTAAAATGACGTGTTATAAGATTTTTCAGACTCAATTAGTGTTAGATATTATTAATATGCTGTGTTGATGGCACAATAAAACATTTTTTATTCTGGTTTTAGAAGTAATGTATTTTTTTATAAAAAGTAGATTGTTGAAAAAATGATAATAGCATATATAAAGTAATATTAAACAAAAAGTTCAAAATTTAAAAAAATGTGAAAACCGCGTAAGGGAGATATACCTTTGTTTTTAATTTTTGATAAAACCATTTAATAACTAATGCAGATAAAATAAATTAAATCCAATTTTATAGTCAAAAACCATCATAGAATCTAATCGAATATAACTTAGAATCTGTTAATTGTCTTGGCAGTTTAATAGATAAAAAACTAATGTGAAAAAAGTTAATTATGTAACCTGCAAGTTAAATATTATGAAGCACCATAACCAGAGTGTTTACAGCCTAAAAACAAATTATTAAGCTGTTATTTACTATAAGAACAACTGAGTCGTATCAACATATATTAACTCGGAATAAAATACCTACTAGTATACATATCTATATACAGGATTGGGTAAATGTGTGGAAACACCTAATTTCTGACTGCATTTTTAATTTATTTCAAAAATAACCTTTATAAAAGTTTTTATATATTTTTTAATCTATTTAGTAACGTATTTTAATTTTGACTTTGTACTATGCTTTGCATAATATGACGTCATCATCATTTAAATAAAACACCCTGTATTTTAATTTTCATCACATTAAGTGTTAATTGAAACATAATCCACATTCATTTTGTTTTATTTTTTTTAATAATTATTTTGAAAGGCGCAAGCTGTATACCTATAAAACTTTATATTGTTGTAATTGTTGAAAAATTCTCATTCTAAATATAAAAGAAAATGCAAGTTGATCCATTTAAAAAATCTGATACTGACGTCATATCACACAAAACAAGGCACGCATTTGTTTCTATAACTATGGTTGGCCAAATATGAAAATTGACATCGCAAATGTTGTAAAATCTTGTATTGTTTGCAAAAAGTCAAGACGCATAGACATACTAAAAGTATAATCCAAAATTTTAATTTACCTAAGTTTTGTTTCGAAATTGTTCATACCAATTTCATAGGACTTTTACCTAATTGTAATGGCTATCGTTACCTCATGGTTTGTATTTATCGCTTTACTAGGTGCTCTGAAACCATTCTATTATGTGATATTACTGTTGTCAGTGCTGCTAAACCATTTTTGAATATTTGGGTTTTCCGTTTTGGAGTACCAAAAACTGTAATAACAGATCGTGGAAAACAATTTCATTCAAACTTTTGGAACGAATTTAGAAAACTAATAGGTTTTGATCACAAATCTACTACTTTATATTATCTACAATGTAACGGATTAACTGAAAAGTTGAATAAGCATATTAAATTATTTATTAAAATGTCAAAACCTTTACCTAAATAGGTTGATTCTTTACCTCTACTTCTTTTAAGTTTTAGAATAATTAATAAAGATTTTTTAAACGCCACACCATCAGAATTTGTTTATGGAACTTTTTTAAACTTGCCTGGTCATTATCTGAAGTTTAATGATTATGTTACACCAACTGATCCAAATTTATCGTTATTTTTGACAAAACTAAAACAAACTATAAATGTACTGCTACCTTGTCAGACAAGATTTACTAAACAAAATTCTTTTGTAAATCCTGATTTAACAAATTGTTCACATGTTTTTATTCAAAATAACCATGTAAAAAAGTCTTTGAAACCAATTTTTTCTGGACCTTTTTTAGTTATTTCTAGATCATCAAAGTTTTTTATTGTTTAACTTAATGACAAACAAGACTCGGTTTCAATTGATCGATTGAAACCAGCTTATTTAGAGTTGTCATCAATTTCAATTTTTAAATCTAAATTAAAGTCTACTACTGCTGTACCCATTAGAAATTTTAACAAAACTAACAAGACTGTTTTATTTAACCATTGTGTTTATTTTAGTGGTTAATGGTTTTTTGTTAACTTTTTAGTATTTATCTTTGGGGGAAGTAGTGTAGCGTGTTTTTATTTATACATTATTTTTGTTTTTATTTGATAAGCAAGCGTGTGTTACGCCCAGTTATACCTATTAATTTTTTTTAATAACTGACGCAACGCACGTTGAATCTCCCAACCACTACACCGTGCTTGAACGTTGTAACTTAATTAATTATCACTAATTTATCCATTAATTTATTGCCGCTAAACCATGCGACTGCATCTCTTCTCTGCGTCGATGTTACTAATCCTCCTTCCTTCGTCCCGCAATAGACTCCCACTCCGCCGCATTGCAATCCATTTGTGCTGAACCGGTCCATCTCGTCTTCTTGCATTACCTCGCAAATGCTTCCGCGTACTATTCTATAAATTGAACCTGCACACTATTATTAATACATTTTGTCTAACTAATAAATATATATGTCTCTAGCACAAGACCAATTGTAATGCAAGAATTCCTATAATTATATCAATACATGGTATACTACCAATTACCTAATTAACACATCCCCAAGGTATACTCTAATACCAGTGTGTTTATAACTGCTCCTTACCGCTGTAATGTGCCCTGCATACAATCTCTAGACCTAACTGTCCTATGTAAGCTTGACAATCTTTTGCAGTTATAGTGCAACCCCAAGGCCTCAACTGCCAGTGCACAACATACTTTTGGCTGTTACGTATGAGGCCTTACAGCCAGATACAGTGTTATTCACACAAACCCAAGGCTTCGGCTGCCAGTGTGTGAAATAACAATCTTTTCAGCCCTCCAAGCATGCTATAGCTATCAGTACCTCGATGACCTTACTGCCAATGTACTTTGTATTACACACCTCTAAGACCGGTCTATGTGTGAATAACCTCTGATAGCTAAATTACACTCCTTAAAGCTCCCCTAGCCATTGTGTAATTAAATCTCTATTACACCCCTAAAAGCTCACTTAGCCATTGTGTAATTAAGTCTCTTTTCTCTAAGGTAAAGAGTTACCAAACCTATTCATTAACAAATATAGCAATCTATACTAGTTCATTATTTATTTACCCTTAACAGTACCTCAGACGCTCAATCTGTACGTAAATAACAATATTTATAAAACATTAACTATTATAAATAATGCTAACAAAAACTACTGTTAACACGTGGTTATTTGAATTGGTAACTAAAATAACAAAAACGTGAATATTTAATTTTTAATGTTGTTTGTCAGAAAAGATAATAATTTTTTTAAATATTAAATAATTTATTATTTAATTAAAATATTTTATTAAAGTAATATTGTTACCAAATATTACTTTACTTTCGTGACCCCAACGTGATAAAAAAGAGGATATTCACGTGATTAAGAGAAGATGATTTTCAATCCGATAGCCCGCATATCTGTGGCATCAGCATCAGCATCAGCATCAGCATCAGCATCAGCATCAGCATCAGCATCAGCATCAGCATCAGCATCAGCATCAGCATCAGAATCAGCATCAGCATCAGCATCAGCATCAGCATCAGCATCAGCATCAGCATCAGCATCAGCATCAGCATCAGCATCAGCATCAGCATCAGCATCAGCATCAGCATCAGCATCAGCATCAGCATCAGCTAATTGCCAAAGCGCTCGAAGAGAAGAAAAAGGAGAATTTGCGGCGCCCGACTGATATAGAACGGAATAACGACCAAACATTGCAGAAATTTTGCCAGATAAGGTTTATTAGGACTCAATAAATTTTTTATAAATACTTATCGTAATTGGTAAGGTATCATTATTATTTTATTTTATTAAAAATCAATGACATATGTCATTTGATTAACTTTTATTATACATTATTTTATTATTTGTTACTACGCCTCACTATTTTTCTCTTCATCAGTTGGTAACTTTTGTAAAAAAGTTTTTTTTAAATGTTATCGTCTAGTCTTTTGGTACCGAGAAGTTGCATTCATTTACGATGAAACTGTGATGGTGTTTTATCACCAATTTTTTCGTCAGTCAAAAGTTGTTTTAATGTTTTCTGTTCGGAAATTGAAGATTAAAAATCATTTTTAAATAAATTTAAAATGCAGTCCAAAATTGAGTATTCCTATACATGTGCCCAAGCATGTATTAACATGTGCATTATTTGTATTTTAAAATAACAATAAATTTTTTGAAATTAATGACATGCACCAATTATTCAAGGCAACATCAGTTGGATATAAAAACTGTATCACAAATATTTTAAAAAATATGTAGCCAAAATTGCTTCTATACATTTAAAAAAATTGTACAATTTAAAACTAATGGCTAATATATACAAAGTTATAAATACTCTTTTCTGTATATTTTGATTTTCTTATAGTTTTTTATTTTGTTTAATTTTTTTAATCTTTTTTAATATGTTTGTGTACGTCAAATTATTTAACTAACTTACTAAGTTAGTTTAATAATTTGACGTACACATTTGTTTAGTTTTATATATTATGTTTATAAACTCCGGTGCAGAATATCCGCTATCCCAGTCCCAGACCGATACAAATACGGACTGCAAGAACATTTTTATAATGCCAAAAAAAACGAGGTAAATCAAAAAAGAAGCAGAACTCAATTGAAAAAGGAAGTGCAATGGTTTCTTTAATACTTTACAAATAAATAATTTACACAACAAAAACTAACAATGCTACTGCAACAAATACGTTATTTACAACAACAACAAAAAATTATCAGTCAACTCCTAAAAGCAACACCGCATCCACATCAACAACTAACATGTTGCAGGCACGACTAATTAACAAAGAAAATATAAGTAAAAATACCACCAACAACTCGCAAAACAGCGTTTCAGGCCTACAATAATTAGAAACAACACAATTAATTGCAAGTACGTGTACTACATTGAAACAATACAACATGTTACACGGACACAGCTTTTTGATTTATGGTGCATCTCTAGTATAAACACTAACAATACTATATTGAGCACCAAGCAATGGTTTCATCATAAAGACCAACACAGCCAAAGAAATCACATTAAAAATGTTGCAAGAGTTGATAACCAACTTAAAAGTCGTTAAAAGTTTCAAGGAAACAACATTAAACAAACCAAAACTACAAAAATGCCGTCTGCATCATATTTGGCTGTAATAGCATTAGTGAACCTTGAAATTACCAACGACAAAATGGAACAAACTCTAAAAGCTATAAATATAGACCACCGTTTCTGCAAACAAATAATATCCAGAGCAACGTGACTACCAACATATAAAATTTGCATCATTACTGCTAATGTAGATGCTTACCAGAAACTGTTGCAACACACGTTTTTTTTATAAAAGTTGGCCCTTCTCTGTTTACAAAAACCACGCTCCAGCTTCCCTATCGATACCCTGTAACAAATGCAATTAATTTGACCACAAAACAGAAGATTGCACAGCAAACTCCAAATGTAGCAAATGTAAACTTGCTCACAAAACCGCATGCTGCACAACAAACCTACCATCAAAATGCAAATTTCGTTACAAGGAAGGACAAAAACCATGGTTTCTAAAATGCAAAAACCGGCTCACACAACCTATAGAAGACAAATCAAACGTCAAAATTAAGGCAGAAAACAAAAGGTCAGGCCACAAATAACAAAATCATCTCAAATTCACTTACCTATCATTATCCATGACCATATAATCGACACATACCTTGACAAAATTAACAACCCCAAATCAATATACAGACACTTATACAAAAATTAAAATCACAATTTATTGAGACTTACAATATAGACACAATAGTTTTTTTTCCGCCAATTGCATGTTTATAGTCATGCTAGATCTCATAAATCCCAACCATGCACCTCCCACGGTCGCTATTAACGGCATACAAGTTATCATCACTCAATCCCAAACTGACTAGCATAAATATCCTATATTCCAACATTAATAATTTTCCTCGTAAATCCACCCTTATTAAAAATTTTTTATAAAAGAAAATATATCCTGTGCCATGTTTGTTGAGACCTAAACCCAAAATCCTATTTCATTTCGTAATTGGTCTATAATCCAAAACCTTTCCAACGTCTTAAATCGTTATAATAGAGGATGTTCCGTATTAATGACACATCCAACTGTCCAGTTAAAAAAAGATAACCCTTCTACCATTAACAATCTATTGAATGACTGTCTCCATTTTGCAATCCCATTCCTACAAAATTTAATCCATATTTTCCTAGTATATATTCACACAACCTCCAACATTAAAGATAACATTTTTGTAAAAGCTGCCCAACACCCGCATGCTATAATCGTAATTGATTTTAACATTAACCTAATGAAATTCCGGCACCTTCAACAATTTTTCTTCCGTTCCATCTATTCCAACATTTATAATTGCGGATAATCAATGTACTACTCCTGATATACTTTGTTGCACATCCAGTTTAAAACGAGTTAACCAGTCAATTAACGTTATTCCTGATTTCTGCTCTGACCACCTCTTAAAAATGAGTACATCTATAATTTTGATAAATGTAATATAAAGAATGTAAATCAAGATATATCCTTGTTCATCAGCTGTAGCCCCATAATCTCATTAAACATAATACTTCTAAAATTATAAAATCATATTATAATTATACTCTCCCTGTTTACATTCTTAAGTAAATAAAATACAAAAGACAATTATACAGAAAGTATAGTTTTTTTTTTTAAATTAATAATGTTCTATATCTTCAAAACCGTTGCTATGACAACCCATGTATATTAAGGCTTTTTTATTTGTTGTGGTTTGTACTACTACCCTCTTACATATTTTACTTTTTAAAATAAATAATGTTCCATATCTTTGAAACCGTTGCAATGACAACCCATGTTTATTAAGACTTTTTTGTGATTTGTACTACCACCTCCTTCAATATTTTACATTCTTTTTTAAAACATCATGTAAATTAAATTCCCGACAACAATAATAATTGATTAATTGAACCAAAAAATGTACGTAGTCCATTTATGTTTTTATTTGTGAACTTTATGTAAGTGCCAACAAGATTGCAATTGATTTTTTAAACGTGCAACAATCAAATTTTTGTCAATTTTTATTATAATTTCTAGACTATAATTTTTTTTTATTCTACTGCAATTGCCATAATTTCAGCAAGTAGTAGATCTATTAGTAATGTTAATTTTTTTTATTTTTAATCATCTTCAACGTCCTCAAATTTTTTTTTAATTGTTTTTTTTGTTATAATGTAAATAACAGTGAGCTTAACATACATCTTTGTTTTACGCTTTGGTTTTTAGTAAATGCTGCTGATTTTTTATTGTTTGTTTTCACTATGCTTGTATTTGTTTTCTAGTTCTTTTTTTATTTTAGTATTGATTTCTGATTCTTTTTTATTTTTTTTAGGATCTTGCCAATTGCGCTTGTTATTGCAATTTTACTATAGTTATTGAATTTTATCTATCTTTTTTTTTTGTTGAAAAATAAAACTATAAAAAAAATAATATAATAATAATAAAAAAAAATGACGCATTTTTAGGTACAGTTATCAATAACATTTATTATATATCTATATAACAACTAGAAATATAACGCTTCTACTGCATTTATTAAAAAAAATATCTTGATGTTTAGACCATACAATAAAATAGTAGTTGTAAAGATGAAGCTATACATCATTCTGGCAAACAAAGCTGTGATGTTATTTTTACCAAGATATGATGTTTGAAGTTTTTTGTTATTTTATTATGATTGTTTACAAACCTAAATAAACATTATAACGTTTTCTAACTGCAATGTTATTTAAAGTAAAAACCTTATTGCCAAATTACGTTGATAAAACATAATCCCAAGCCTATAAACAAAAGAGTAAATAACATTTATTTACAATCTAGTACAACCCTATCTCTGGCAGCATACTTAGCATGCTACAGCTGTCAAGTAGTTCAATAACATTAATGCCAACGTATTTTGTTTTACTTTTTTGATCTATGTGCCAATAACTTAAAACAACTGTTAATTTTTTCAATAACTTTAATCTTATGTCAATGTTCTTTGTCACCCCATCTTAATACTTAGTTTGTCTATGTGTAAGTAACTTCAACATACACTCGAACACTATCAATGTATATAGTACTATAATTATTATAAACAATATTAACAAACAATTATAGTACTAAATTATGCAAATATAAAACTGCTGTAATTTATTTTTCTAAAAACTCATTTGCAGTTATTTACTTTATAATGTTTTATTATTTACTGTTTAAACAGATCAGTATTATTCTTTAGTATTTGTTTAAGTAGCACATGTTCAATTAATGATTATTCTAGAAGTATAAATATACGTAGGAAGATATTTTAACTTTATATACTATTCATAGTTTAAAATAGTCTTCTTTTTATTTATTCTATGTTTATATACACAGTGCGCATTGGGGAGTAAAAACTCTTTTACAGAGCGAGCATACCAAATTCTACTATACAGTAGTTACCCATCAAAGGCACTTGCATAATATAATCTGTCATACTGCATTATATTTTATGATAGTATTAAATAAAAAGTTTTATAAGACACATTTTTATGCATACGACAAATCAAGAAGTTTAATTTTATTCTGCCTCTTTTATTTATTAAAGGCAATAATCAATTTAGTTGTCAAAATATGTTACTTGGTTTATATAACATAATGCTTATTGTATGAGTAACGATATAATTACTTATCAATAGAATTTGTAGTAAAAAATGTTCTATTTATATACTATAATTGAAGACGTGTTATTATTATTTATTCATTGAAATTTATGTTTTGTGCTTTGATCTTAAATGACTAATCATGTATTATATGGATAGATACAAAAAACTACAAAACATATTAACAGTAAAAATCAAAATTATGCAAACTTATTATAAGAAGTATTTAGAATGGGTGGAAAAATAACTTAGCTTGAATAAAAAATCAACTTACTTTTATATTTCTAATTTAATAAAATGCTGTAAACAACCATAATAATTGTTTTGTTAAAGAAATATTTTCTTTGACTCTTCAACTATTAAACCACCAAATACCTGAAATCAATTAATCAAATAGAAATCACATGCACATAATGTTTGCGGCTCTCAAACTGATTCCCTTTGTTAATTAAAAAGTTAATTTAAGTTTAGACAAGTAATGCTTAGTAACTTACTAACAAATTACTTTATTGGTGTAAAATATAAAAAGTATCATTCGGATAGATGGTTGGTAGCTATTTTACAAAGAAAATCATTTCTTGTAATTATGTCTAATTTTATACATTATAAATGTATTTGTTTCCGCTTAATCCTTTGATGATAAAGATGAAGGCAAACATATTTTGCGTCGGTATTTTCTACTTGCGGGATTTAAAGAGAAATTAATAATCTTTTTTTATCGATGTATTTGCATATAAAAAATAAAATTGCAATTAATTTTGTGCTTGTAAACTCTTTTAAACAAATAAAGCAGAACATAATCAATACACAAAATTAAATAGCGTGAATATACGCTGTTCATATTATCCATGCAATACGTACTTCCTTTGAATGGTAAAGATTTATTTTTAGTTACATTTAAGCATTCAGTAAAACTAAAAATAAAATCTCTTTGCTGTATGTATGTATGTATGTATATATTACGGTAAATTTAATTAATCCAGTAGTTATGTATAATTAAAAGGTATATATAATACTTACAGACTTTTTTAAATATTTATATATTGTTTCTTAACGGGAGATTGATGTCTTTCAATAAATCAAAAACTTGTTATAAAAATTAGATTTAATAATACTGACGTTTCTTCTACTTCTTCAAGTTATTTGCAAAACTTTAAAAGAATATGGATCATTTTGTAAACCAAAAGAGGCTAAAATTAATTTTAATAA
The DNA here is from genome assembly GCA_963932245.1 of Tachinus rufipes. NCBI lineage: Eukaryota > Metazoa > Arthropoda > Insecta > Coleoptera > Staphylinidae > Tachinus > Tachinus rufipes. The sequence goes on from OZ010744.1 coordinate 76,763,721, forward strand.
AAATGCTGATAATTGTTTTGGCATATAATACTTTTAAACCAAGCGCATATGTACAAGAAATTGATCTTAAGTGTAACGTATCCAAAGAAAAAGCAAGAAAATGGTAAATATCGGGTCCGTATTTTTATAAAAAAATAGAAAAAATATTGGATGTTCTTTCATTGAACACCTGCTTACAATGCACACAGTTTATTTGTCAGAAATATTTTTTAATCGATATAAATGTCTAATTGCATAGCCATCAAAGTCTTCGGATTTTTTTTTTCTAAAATTATAAAGAAAATTATAAAGATAACCACATTGATAATGTTAAAACCATAATTAAAAAAAAAAAAAACTGAAACTAGACAATACTTTATTAAAAGTAAAAAATAATATATTAAAAAGTTGTCAACTATGTATTTAATAAATTGGAGGTTATGCTAAAGCATCAATAATTGTTAATTTAACTTATAGTAATTTTAATTAATAATTAATTAGACTCTTAATCAAGCTATTGTGTATAATATTGTTTCATCAAAATATGTTAAATCTGTTTTTTTTTTAATTTTAATAACAAATTTAAAAAATATAACAAACTATACATTTTTAAAATCAGTAAAAGTAAGCTTCTTAATAAACCAAGTTTGGTTTATATCTCAAAAACCAAAGCTGCTATAAGTTTGCCGTTTAATATAATAAACCATATTTTTATACTTATTGAGGTATCCAATAACATTATTATTATTTATAAACGCAGTACCTAACTTTGTCACATTTGTAGTATTATTTTCAGATAATGTTTAAACAAATGCATTCTCTTAGAATAACAGTAAACAACTAAATTTGACTACTAATATACTGCTTAACATTTAAACTGGTACACTTACAAGAACATATACTAAAAAACAAATGACTACTTTTTAAAGAACGCGTTCTTGCTTGATTGATAGTGTATGGTTCTGAAAACACTTTTAGGGCAAAGAATCAAAAGAATAAAACTTAAATAACAAATTTCAAATATTTTAATAAATAAGTAACAAAATTTTCGTTTTTGTTACAGAAAAGCTTGCTCTGGAAAGAAATGATAACCAAACGCTAAAAGATTAAAAATGCGTAGGACCTCTTCTAGCTCTTATGACTCCTTAGCAACGTCTTGGCATGCTGCAAATCAAATCCCGAATGTAATGCTAAGAAATATTTATCCAATTTTCCAAAACGGCAGTTCGAAGCTGATGGTGATCCATAAGCTTGATGGTAAGTCACGTGGTTCATAATATAGCGTTTTCCTCTACTTTTCCAAACTTTCACTCTTCCATCAAAGCTATAAAGACGCACTCTGGTTTTGTCACTAAATAAACAGCGACTCCAATCTTCAACACTCCAATTTCGATGTTAATGTGCCCACTCTAGCCTTCTTCTTTTTTGGCTCTGGTCAACAATGGCAATTTTTTAGAAAATCTGGACCTTAAACTTACCGCATGAAGCCTTCTTCTTAATATTTGAGTGGATACTTGAGTACCTGTTGCAATCAATAAAAAAACTTGGAGTGTTTTTGCAATAGGAAATCTATTTCTTCGACACTGAATCGGAATAAACCGGTCCTCTTTGACTGTGCCTATGTTGGACAATTTCAGTGTCATTAACTCAAACTCTTCTGATTACACTGTGGCTCACATTAAAATGAGCAGAATCAGTTTTTAGCGATGCACCAGTGATAAGCATTTGCAGCGCTTGGCTCATCTCTGTTGTTGAAAATGTTATTTGATAAGCATTTGTTTGCATTCTAAAACATAGCCTTTATTATTATTGTTATTATTATTTTATTATTATTACTTTTACTGCATGTAATATAAGTGTGCCAGTTCAAATGTTGAGGAGTGTAAATTAAAAAAAAAACTATATTAGATCTATTTTGTTTTAACAAATATACTTTCTAAAGCACTCTTATGATATGTGGTAGTAATTGTTTTATTAATTATTTTTGTATTTTGTAATTTCTAAAAAAAAAAAAAAAAATAAATTAAATATAACAATCTTACATTTTTAAATTCAGAAAAATAGGATATTAATCAACCCATAGCAAACTAAGTTTTTTTTATATCTGAAAAATTAAAAATGATATTTTGTTAATTTAGTTGAATTTTACTCAAAAATATATACAGAATGCATTTTTTATTTTTGCTCTAAAGCAAAAATAGATAAAAATTTATTTAAATTTAAAAAAATCAACTGTCTTTAGTTTTTTTAGAACATTTAAAAAAAGGTGAAGAATTAGATCAAATAACATTACGTTTTCTAAGAAATTCTGCTTAACTTTGCTAATTTAACCAACTCTGTAACATTTTAATATAACAAAGCTACTTATAGAATACAAACAGATTATTCACACCCTGTATAAAAAATTAAAAAATCTCATTTTAAAAATTATAATTAGTTTTACAACAATCAAAAGTCTTGTAAAAACCTAAAAAAATAAATTTCTAAAGACCTTCAGGTTAGTATTATTACACACTGTCGCAAAAAAGCAGAAACTGCATAACTAACTTGTCAATACAAATTATTTACACTAGAACACAGTGCTTTTTTTAAATTATTTTTTCAAAAAAGTTATTATTCTATTTAATATCATTGACACAAGTGTAAAAAAAAAATAAAAAGTTTTGGAAAAAAAAGTTTTAAGAGTATTGTAACATAATCCAGCACAAATAAAAAAAACAAAAATAAAAAAAACTGCAAAAAACTAGAAAAAACAATTCAATACTCTACATTAAGTCAGTTAAAGGTTGAGTCCATGTTAATAAAACATAAATATTGTTAAAAGTTGAAAAGTATGCAAAAAATGTAAAATAATAGTGAAAGGATTGTTGTTTATTCTTTATTTATCCTTAGTTTTTCTATCTATATCTAGATATACTGAACAAATCTGCTATAGATGTCAATACACAAATGGAGTTAAAAAATACATTTAAAATGTGTGATAATCAAAATTATTTTCAATTTAACCGAGTATTTTACAAGCAAAACGCTAGACTGCCAATGGGATCACCGCTTAGCCTTTTTCTAGCCGACATTTTATTGACATACTTGGAAGAAAAAATACTATCATCTCGGCTGGCTAAATCACACATTCATTTTTGGTATAGATATGTAAATGATATCTTAGTTTGATTCAAAGGCACACAAAGGCAACTTTCCAATTTCTTACAGTTTCTAATCAGCATTCATCCCAAGATTCAATTTAGAGTAGAATCAGAAGTTATTGAAGCAATCAACTATTTAGATCTTATTCTAACCAAAGAAAATATTGAACTTAATTTAAAAATTTTAAGAAACCAACGTTTACAGTTAGAACAATTCCTAACAAGTCAAACCACCCCTATAATCATAAGATGGCAGCATATAATTCAATGATTTATAAAGCAATCACAATTCCAATGTCACAAGAAGACCAAAATATAAAATTAAAAACAATCAAACAAATTGCACTCAACAATGGCTATCTCATTAATACCATAGAGAAGTTAATAACTAAGAAAATTAAAAAAAGAAACATTTAAAAATGTATACCCTCAAATAAAAGAAACATTCGATTCAAGATTCACTTGTCTTAAATATTTTGGCCCAGTCACCAAATCCGTATCAAATGAGCTTTCTAAATTTAACATGAAAATTGCTTTTAGGTCAACGTCAAAATTATCAATTATTTTATTTAACGCGAAGGAAAAAACGGATAAATATAAAAAATCAGGAGTATATAAGTTAACATGTGAAGATTGCACAAGCGTAAATATAGGACAAACAAGCCGAAATTTCATTACCCGGTACAAAGAACATACAAGATTATTTCAAAATACTATTATATAACAGATTCAACGTTTACCAATCACGTTCAGGAACATCAACATACTTTTCCAAAACTGGAGAACATACAAATTTTACATAACTCACAAAAACTCACCCTTTTAAATGACCAAATAGATTTAATATATTCCTCAATATTTAAAGCCATTTGTTAATTTTTCTTTTTTAGATAATCACCACATATTTTATTTTAATCTATTTTGTAATATAATCCTTTTACCATTAGTACCGCATGCTCATTACTGTAATCTTAAAAGTATTTTTACTTGGCAGTTTACATATACATATATTTATATATATATATATATATATATATATATATATATATATATATATATATATATGTTTGTTGCTTATTCTTTAACTCATATAACTTATTTTATCTGTAGAAGGCTTTAGTAAAGCTAAAACTAGTAATGTATTTGTAAGAATAAATTTGTGATAAAAAACGTAGTAAATTGTTTTATTATTACATTATGTGAAGATGCAACTAACCAAAGGACAATTGATTAATATAAAATTAAAAAAAAAAGCTTAATGTAATAGTTGTAATGTAATAATTGTTGCAAAGCCTAAGTGGGACAATAACACTGGCTATAATGATGCTATATATCATAACAATGAAACCCTGTGTAGATTAACTAAAATAAATAAACTATTAAGTTGGAAAATTTTCAAAATGACTGTACTAGAGAAAAATATAAAAAATATTAGTTTGCATTGAAAAATAATTAAATGAAGAAATGATAAATGAAAACATTAAACATGTGGGGAATAGATTAAAGGTGACAATAATTAATTGAGCAAACAACGTGTTTAAAGTGTGAAAATAGTAAATGAAAGTAAGAATAATATAAGAACAAAAGAATAACTTAAAAAAACAATGAAAAAAGTATTTTGGATGGAAGAAAGTAAAAGGAGTGCAAGAAAGAGTTTGTGGCATTCAACATAATTGTGGAGAAATGATTTGAAATGAAGACGGTATTAGAAAGCAATGGAGAGAATGATTTGAGCAATTGCATGGAAATAATTTGAATTCTACTGCAGTCAAAAAAGATTATGGAAAAATAACAAATAGTCTAACCGCAGATAAAGTGATAAAAACTATAAATTTGTTAAAAAATGGTAAAACCGCGAGCGTAGTTAAAGTATAGGGGCATATCATTTATTAATAGATGGATTGGCTTATTCAATTTGTGTTTTAAAAAATTGTCAATGCCAAACAATTAGAAAAACGCTGTGATTATTTCTTTGTATAAAACTAAAGGCAGTAGATCTGAATGCAAACATTATCGTGTTATTAGTTTGTTGAGTATCCCAGGAAAAATGTTTGCAAAAGCGTTATTTGAAAGAACTCGTAAAATAACAATTGAGAAACTTTGAGGAGGCTTTGAGGGACTGCATGGACCAAATTTTGTGCACTTCCACAAGTGATTAAAAAAATGTATAACATTAAAAACAAAAGTGCGCTGTAAGTTTGTTGATCCAGAGTATGGGGCAAATACTTGTTTAGTAAATACCGTTATTGCTACAAAATGCACTATACCAACTAAATGTTTCAGCAAATAAAATAGATCTCTGTATAAATTTAGCAAAAACTAAAATCATGGTCTTCGATAAGGACAAAGTAAGCATCGGTTTTAACTGTAAAAGTTTGGAGCAGGTAGATATTTTTGTGTATGTAAGAAGAATGTTTAATGAAAATAGATAAAAAAATTAAGAGACAAGTGAATGTATAGCAAAAAGTAATTAGAAGTATGTGTTTGATTACAAAGAATGAAATATGGTTCAAAGGAGCAAAGATGAAAAGTATGCTGTATAGATCTGAAGCATGGGTGTGTCAAAAGATACAAACAAATGCAGTTATATATAGTATAGAATAATTAAAAAATGTGTGTGAAAAAACTGACAGAGTGGACATTGAACAGTGAAAAAATAAAAGAGCATGCATGGACCAAATGTATAAATATAGTTATAGCAAAATTAGACAAATTGTACAAAGTAAGGTTTAATAACCAAAGTAGGCTATTGTACAATGTCACTGCCTACCCTTAAAGAAACCGGCGTGACTAGGTACGTATATATGTATGTATAGAGTATTGTCTTAATTAATTCCATAACAAAATCCTGGAAAAACATCAGTAATTAAAAAAACAAATATTTTCTAAAACTGGCAAATAATAATAAATCAAGTAAAAAAATAAATTTACTTAGTAGGATTAAATAAAATCACATTATTGGAACTAGAAACAATAATTGAACCAACTCCATCATTGCCAATTATCAATAAAAATATAATATTTAGAGAATAAATAAAGAAACTTTATTAATGTTTGTTTTAAAAGACCTAAGTAAAATTGAATTTTAATCAAAATATAATAAAGTTTCAAAAAACTAAATAATGTATAATCAATTTGCAACAAATTAGATAAGCTATGTGTATTTCATTAAAATTAATACATTGATGTTCTATGTATTATTGAACATTGGTGCTTAAATGAAGACATAACAAATATTAAAATAGCTAATTATATTATTGATATTAATAAAAAAAAAAACCATACACATGGAGGAGTTTGTATTGTAGCCAAAAATGCTATAATAGTAAAAACAAATGTTTTTGCACTTTTCTGAAAAATTACACTTTAATATTTGTGGTGTTTTAAATACATGTAATAATTTTAAAATGTTAATCATATGCTTATATCAATGATAAAATATTGCATTTTTGAAAATATCTCTATAAAGTATTAACCAAAATCAGTGACAAATATAATAATTAAATTATTACAGGGGATTTTAATATAATAGATTTTTCAATAAAGGCGGGTAAATGTTGAAATGGAATAAAACAAGCTGTGTGTGAAGTATTAACAAAATTATTTTTTTAATTGAAAGGCCCATGTATGCCATTAAGTATGGAATATAACATTGTTCAAATGCCCGCCTCGGCTTCTTATAGTGGCACGGATCCGAGTAGTCCAATTTTCAATGACTCTTCCGCATAGATCCGGCTGAATTTGAGCGATGGCTAGTGTTATGTTCATCTTTAGGGCATCGGTCAATTGTGGTTTATTTGCATAAACCTAACACTAAACCTAACACTTTAAGAAACCCAACAAGAAAAACTCTAGCGGGGTCAAATCGCATGACCTTGGTGGCTAATTCACATTACCCCTGCAAGAGATAACCTTACCCTCAAAACGTTTATGCAGAATGTTAATTGTGGCGTCTGTTATATGGCACGTGGCGTCGTCCTGCTGGAACCACATGTCGTTTAGGTCCACATGGTTTAATTTGAGCCATAAGAAATTGGTTATCACTGTTCTGTAGCGCTCGCCGTTGACCGCCTCACCAACAACGTTTTCAAAAAAGTAAGGACCATAATCATGAACTTTGAGATTCTGAGCAACTGGATATTGTACGGGTGTAGATCTAAGTCCCAACGCAAAATTTGTCAAATTGAAGTCTGCAAAAGCCCGAGTTCTTGTGCACGGCAAGGAATCGACTGTCTCGGGTTATGCTGTACACTTTCGCGGCAATGTTCTCCGCCAATCTTGCGTTCCTGAACGTACAAATTTAGCCACTAAACGTTGAAAAGTCAACTGTGAAGAGCCACCACGTCTACCGTAAAATGGGCGCAATGCGCGCAACGTTTGCACTAATAAACACTCATTTTGATTATAAAGTTTTATTATTTGAACGTGCTGTTCAATCGTGTAGCTTGTCATGGTGATTTGGCATAAGTAACTAAATCTCAAAACGTAAATATAACCTAAATACATTTGCATTATATGTGCCAAATTAGGATTGGACAAATGTGTAATGCAAACCAAACATTTTAAATGATAGTTTTAGTAAGTTTATAAAATTACGTGATCTTAATAGAAAATAGCTGAAGTATAAAAACATATAGGCATAGGGCTCAATTACATTGTTGATTAAACAATACTTTAATTAAAGATGGTAGGAATTTAGATAATTTTGTTTGGCTTGCGCATTCTTCTAATGATCAACAATTAATAAAAAAAAATTGATTCACAAAAGAAATTTCACAAACAAAATATTTTAAATGCAAATGTCTTTAAATGAAGTTTTAATAGAAAATGGCAATATTATTGATTGAAATCAACATAATTTCTAAACAGGTTCATAGAATTTAAACATTTTTAATTTTATTTAAAATTTTGAAAACAACAAAACTTCAAGAATAAGAGTTCATGCAGATTGATAACATAAATATCATATTAGTTAAACGTGTTGCTTTAGACATTATTGATACCTAATACGTATTATTTAATTTGTGCAGGTTATGATTATTAAACATTATTTTATTATTAGAAAAATTAAATAATATAGATTTTAGAAGTTTATTTTTTAAATTTATTAGCAAAATTAGTCTATTGCATACCTGAAAAAAAATTACAGTTTTTACTTTTCACGTATTGCATTTTGTACTATGAAAATTGTGTTTGTTCATGTGAATAAAATGAATATAAATATAAATATAAATATGAATATATCTATCTGTATATCATGTAACTTCATTGGTAGTGTAAGCCGCTACACTTCACCATAATAAAAGTTTATTTTGCATATACACTGCTGTAAGCATTATTAAAAACAAAACTATACTTAGTTATTATATTTACTTATTATCTTTTTCTAATAAATAAAGTTTATATTGCTTATCAGTTTTACATGTATAGGTTTTATTAACAGACAAAATGATTTTAAACAGAATCAACCGTAAATAAAATCAAATAAATTGTAGCCAAATATAGAATCGTATAATATAATTATAATTGTCAAATGCATAAAAAAATAACTATACAGTCGCTTTGTTTTGTAAAATGTTAATAAATCGTAAATTTTAAATACACGCTATTAACTTTTTTGATTGCAAATGTATTATTTTAATATCCAATAAAAATGATGCAGTTCTTTGAGAGTTATTGAATTTACTTGTATTACTACTTTTTGTTAATGTAGTACAATAATTTAGTGTTTAGTATATATTTACTTGTATGATTATGTAATGTAGTTATAAATAGATTTAAGACCGCTAATAAAACATGACTATTATTATGTACCATTTAATTACTTAATAATGTCATAAAGTTAGAAAACCTTAATTTAATTATTGTTGTTCCCATTGTAGTTACATCAAGTTTTAAATAAGTTGAATAAAAAAATTATATTAACCCCAAAATGAGCAGTTATACAAAACAAATTTATTCAAATGTTTTATTTAACTGTATATTGTTATTAAATTGGTGCAGCAAATACTTGTTGAAACTCCATAATATATTTATAATTAAAACACAGGTGGTAACAGTAACAAGGATTCTGACGTATATTTGGCGGTGATTGCCAATCAACTATCACTCAATGAAAATTAATTGTTATTTCATATACACTAATGATATCATTTCAACAGGATAAGTAATTCCTATTATTTCAACAATATTTCAATTTTCTTTAAAGAACATTTGTTTACATAATTTTTAACTATATTGTTGAACTGTTTTGTGAGATGTGTAACACATTAATAAAAGTTTTTGACATACATTCAACAACAACTTGCAGGGTCCGGTAAGAACAGTAACAACAAATTTCAAATTATTTTAATATTGTTATAGTTACAATCAAAAACAGGATACCATTATAAAACGGCTATATAGTTTTATAAAATAAAATCAGCACTCTCAACACATGATGTTAACCATACAATCGGTGGATAGATAAAACACTAAAGAAAAATCTCGTAATAGTCACTGTAGGCAACAAAATAGTCAGAAAAGTGGTACTATAACTACTACTACGGAATATAGTAGCAGAGAACTTCAACGGTTTAATAACCGTGGTTGTGCATACTTTGCAGCCGAATGCAAAAAAACCTCAAATAGTTTAAAAAATAATGCAAAGACTAGGCTTTTACGGTTAACTCTTAAAAATCCAAACTAGTTCTCTACACAATTAAATATAGCCAACTAAATTTAGTAAAATTCCTAATTACCTCATTAACGCTGTCAATCAAGTTGACATACTTGGGTGTGATTTATGACATCAAACTCACATGAAAATTACACCTAAAAATTAAATGTACTAAAGTGTTAAGACATGAGGACTGTCTCCAAAGATAATACTATGGTTGTACACAGCTATTATAAGACCTATGCTTACTAATGGGGCACTAGTCTAGTGGCGGTAAAAGCAATGTTTTGTCTAATATCTATGTTGTGAAAATAGCAACATCAATAACACTGCTTTAAAATGCAACTAAACACTGTTGTCTCTTAAAAAAGGCTGTAAAAAATTATTTCTACTAGAATCGCAAACAGACATTATGATACTCTATTTTGTATATAAAAGGCCTTACAGTGTACACACATAAACAATAAAAGCAAAGGGAGGATAAATACCAATTTCTTCAAATCTACACCAATGGCTCAAAAACTCTTTGAGGCTCTGAAGCAAAGATTGGCTCTTAAGATCTAGACGTCTCAATATCTATACTACTTAAGACTAGGGTGTCCTCATTTTTTCAAGACCCAACCGGGACAAACAACCTAAAAAAATAAAACCTTGTTGTAGAATTCACCTTTAGTAAATGAAATTACACTCTTGCAAAAAAAATTGTTATTATAGGTAAAAATTTGTCATGAGTTCTAATTTCTATCGTTTTAATAGTTTCATTAATGATTGCTTTAACTTCTACTATTGTAATTTTTGTTAATTAATTGTGGATGAGTTTTATTAGTTAACCGGGACAATTAACTGTTCCGAAAAGAATTGGTGAGACACTGGGACAAGAAAGTTAAAACCGGGACAAATCCGAAAAAAAAACCGAGACGTATGGACACCCTAATTAAGACACATATGACTATCCTCCAGTCAAAGAGCCGGTAACTCATGAATGGCAATGGAAACGGTAACTCAGGAAATATCTGGTAAAAACGTGCAAATCCAAACGGTTTTAGTTGTTCACTCCAACACAATAGGTAACGTTAAAGCTAATAGATTAGCGCAACAGATCAAGCAACACTATACTAAAAGCAAATACAGCAGAAGAGTGAGTTTACCACTGGAGGAGGTACACAAGGTCCTTTGAGTGCAGAAAAATTGGTTTAACCGTCCTGATTTGAAACGCCATTTTATGTTCATAATTACTTGAAACACCTAAAATGATTTTAGTTACTTAAACCACAATTTTACACTATTTATTAAATAAGACAAACTACATAACTGATAATAATACGATAATGATATAAACGGTTGTAGATGCTTTTAAGAACTGGTTTTCATTTTATTTGAGATTGATAATAAAAAAGTAAATAGTAGTAGTAGTCAATTATTTGTTGTTATAATAAATAGATGAGATTTAGTTTTTTTAATAGTAAATTAAAGATATAAAATTTTCCAAAAAAACGTGGGTTTTACAACAATAATTAAATAAAAATAAAGAAATTTTAGAAATTTAAATTATATAAATTTTATGTAACCTTACTGACACTATTACATTTCAATTATAAATAAATATTATAAAACACGTATTAGAAAGTCTTTAACTTTTGTCATATTTACTGTTATTATTTATAAAATTCAAACGTTTATTTGCTAATGCATTTACATATAAAACAAATCATTACTACTAAAAAAAATGTGCAAAATTGGAATGGAAGTGTTTAAAACTTAAATCTTGTTTGAATGTTAAACATCCTTTCCATAACACTTTATATTTGCTACTATGCACCAGCTTTTAAACAATAAGCTCAAAGTTTAATAATCAATCTGTTGTATATTTACCTTGAACTTGAAAACTATCTAAAATAGATTTTAGAGTGTTGAAAACACTAACTTTATAACATACGTTAGTTTTTTTTTTAAATAACACGTTGGCGAGAGCCGATAAATAAATAATCTTTAGGATCGGCCATTGTAGACTATGAAAGTTTTAAGGGAGCCGTTACCTTTTTACTTCGTCGACGACTTTAACTGCCGCGACTTTGGCAAATGTTAATTCACAATATACATAATTAAAAGCGCGGGCTTATTCCTGAAATTTCCACCCGACTTATTTCAAAGTTAAATTGCTTGTTTATTATTTCCGTGGGGTGGACACCTAATCGAATCCTGTGTTCGTTTGCGCTTGTAAAAATGCTAAACTATTCTCGACCGTTTTATTCTTCCCATCCCTCGTTTTGTGAAGTCTGCATTTGGATAATGTTTTATGCATCCGGCCTTGTTAGTTCGTACGCTCGGATAGAAATTATATAGTGTAATTTTGTTCAAAAATTATAACAAATTTTGATAAAACCAAACATAAATAAAAAAAGTAAAATTTTACATAAAATGGTATTTAATTGTTATTTTCATTATCAAATGAACACCTTTTTTAAAAAGAGTCTTCCAATAAAAACGCTCAATTTTTGAATGTAAATAAAATAAGTTGTGTGTGTGTGATATTTACTTATTTTTTTTTTTAAATATTTTATAGTATTAAGTATAGAACATAATGTTGTAGCATCTATTTGGGTAGTTCAATTTTAGATGATTGTCGCATAAATCTAAATAAATTTGCTGGATGGCGTTTGTTATGTTGACTTAATTGTTTGCGGTTTATTTTCATTGACCTGCAATTTAAAACCAAATAAAAAAGTCTAAAAGCAAAAGATAACCGTGCCCTCAAATCGCTTGTGCAAAATGTCCATCGTAGCATGCGCTGTGTGGTACGTAGAGCCGTTTTGTAGAAACTATATGCGTTGGTATCCGTATTATCTAGTTTAAACCACAAGAACTTGCTTAAATTCAACTTGTAGCACTTGCCGTTGGCAGCTATGGCTATGCCAGTTTTGTATTGGAAGAAATAATATCCGCTGATTCTGCAAGACCAAAATCCGCAGCAAACATAACTTTTTCGGGATGCATTTTGTGTTACTGTATTTAGTGTATCCAATCATATGAAATTGAGCCACGTCGCTAAAAATGATATTATTAGAAAAACTTAGGTCAACTTCCAACTGCTCCTTAAACTCCTGATTCAGTTGAATTTTATACGGATGCAAACCCAAGTCTTGACGCAAAATATGAAACAACAAAATTGTAGAAAAACCAAGTTTTTGTAAACAACAAAAAATTGACTGTCTTGGGTTAATAACATATTTTTTAAATCAAATCTTTCCAATAATAATTTTTTGAAACAGACTTCATATTGCTCTCCAAATAAAACAACTATAAACTTTATCTTATCTACTACTTTATCCGTAATTTTAATAATAATAAATAAAATAAAATTAGCGTTTTTATACTCTATTGACTTCACCAACCTGGTTCTAGCAGGCCGAAGGTCTGAGTATGAAGTGATGAAATGAGGCAAGATGATTATTGTCTGTAAATTTGTTTGTAGCTGAAACCAAACTAAAATATATAACAAAAGTAGACGATACTCCAGTAAAACCAAATAATTGTGGTATTTTATTGACATTTTTAGAAATACGATAGATGCATCTATGCATACCGTACGTTGCTCTATGTAGGTTTTGATGCAAAAAATTGTATGATTGTAGTACATTAATGCCAAGACTAATGCTAAATAAACTCAACAATTGCTTTAAACTAATCATGCCATTTAATACTTTAAAATGATGTAAGATTAACTGTCATTTACAGGGCAGATTAGTGTGTTGATTATGGTTCTAAGTGCTAAAGATTGTGCAAAAGCTGTTGCTCTTGTGGCAAATGGAAGATGCCAATGGTATGTGTCCAGACTTTTTCATGTCAGTCTTTCTATCGTCAAAAAAGCACTTAAACAATTTACGGAAACCGGCAAAAATACTCGGAGGCCGGGATCTGACAGGAAACAAAAAACGACTGCTATTGATGACAGATTTTTTGTTCGTACTACTTTACGGAATCGTCATGTGATTTTAATGAAGACCAGAAAGAAGTTTGTGATACAGCTGTGAGTGTGTGGACAGTTTGTCGAAGGTTGCAAGAAGCTGGCTTAAACAAGTTTGAAGACAAACAAAAGAACGATTTGAGGGGTGCACCTTTAAACCCCGGTTTAGCCATAGTGGAGATTCCCTGTTGGTATGGGCAGGAATATCAATAGATGCCTGCACCAAATTGATTGTCATTGATGGATGGTTGCTGACTGCACAGCGGTATATTAAAAAGGTTTTGGAAAATTACGTAGTCCCATTTGCTTCATTTATTAGCGATGGCTTTATTCTGATGCAGAATGACGCAAAAATAAAAAATAATAGAATAAAAAAATGTAACTAGCCTGCATGTACCATAGATAGAAATCTTATTGGGCAGGCGTGTTAGAGTACGTGAAGTTGCACCAACCACAATAAACGAGCTTTGTGTGGCATTTTAGAAAGAATGGCAGAATATTTCACAAAATGATATTTGTGAGCTCATTAGTAGCATGGGTCGCCGTATGCAAGCAACTGAAATTTTTATTATTAATCTATGTTTAGTTTATTTTGCAGAAATGCATTTTCTTTCGTGTACACCTACATTATCGTGTTTGCTTATTAATGTTCATTACATAAACTGATAAGATCATATGTTGTTTTTTTTTTTACATCCTGATGGTCTCTTTGATTGTAAAACACTAAACATTTTATTAAAAAAAATATCCGGATTTTTGCAAAAAATTACCCAATGACCCGTTTTTTTTGCACTTGGTATACATTAATAAACTTTTTTAAATAAACAAAAGTTTTATTTATACTTTATACTTTCTAATAACGTAATTGACAATTATGGCGGAGTGTCTAAAAATTAAGGTATTAAACAATAAACAAAACTACAAATCAAGCATGGTGTTGATATAGCTTCTAATGTATCTAAAAAACTATATTTTTTTAACAGATGCAATCATTTTGTTTTTAGTGCAATTTCAATTCAAGAGTGTTATTTTTTAATTTAAAAATATTATGCTATTAAAAAAAATAATGTAATTAATTTTATATTGATAACAACATTTGTTGTCTACCATTTTTTTTTTCGATAAATTTGACCTAATCAGATTTGCAAATCAAACATATAAAATACAAATAAAGTTTTTTTCAATGATAAGGCAAATATTTTGGTCAAAATTATACGTAGAACTTGGTGTTGTTACATGATGATCTTTTGTTAAAGAGACTTAACATTCTTCTGCTAATTAATTTGTAATATAAACTGCGTTTGATTTGTAAAATTTCTCTAATATCCAAAATAAAATGTACAAACTAGTGTTAGCCAAACGTTAGGCAGCTTATAAACAACAATATACATTATCATAACTCTCAAGAACAATCATTGTTAACTTAAATGCATTAGCTCAATTTTACAAAAACTTTTTTCAAAAATAAATAAGAACTGGTTTATTTTCGTTACATTTTATTATTGATGTTTATAATAACTGGCTTAGTTGATAATGTCGGCGTTAATATTATTTTTTGGCAGTATTAATATAGTACTTAATCAATACGCATAGTGCTACTTCACTAGATTCATAACTTTCACAAGAAAAATAACTAAATAAATATCAATATTAATTTTAAAAGATCTCAAATACAAACCTATAAGTTAAAAATAAAACATTTTTTTAAATCATAGTAAATAAAGTTATAACAAAGTTTTTAATCAAAATGTAACTAATAAGTCGTGTTTGTGTAAAAGAACTAAACAAAATTGAAAATAACGTAAATAAAATTAAATAATAAATAGAAATAATATTTTTAAAATAATATAACAAAAATACTAATATGAAAAAATACATAAAATATAGACTATAAGCTTTTGTATTAAATAAAAAAACTCTTTTTATTCTGTCGAGATGAAATTAGCTTTCTATACAACTGTTGAATGTATATAACAAAAATAATCTACTTACTGTAATATCAGCTGGTTGTACTTATTTAATCCTATTTAAATTTAAATTTGAAACAACTTGTTAATTAGCGCCACGGTCTCATTAACTTTTACTGTCTGAATGGCACAGTTACAATTACTGTTTCAATTTGCTTTTAAAACAAGCAATAATCTTCTAAACTGGAACATTTTCTACTTAAATCTTAAAAGTTTTTCTACATAAACTTTTGAAACAGCCACGTCGACGTTTGGAAGAAAAATCATTATGATGTTTACAAGCTAACACATATTGAAAACTCAGTAGATAAACTAAATTTATAGAGATATTTTCCCCAGAGGAAAGATAAAACTAAATCGACTTTTAAAATTGCATTAAGTATTTTCTATATATAAAAATAAGATGCGGTAAAATTGTATTATTGTATTGTGTGTGTATGTGTGTATAGCGAAGGATAATTTAATAAAGGCTATAATAATGTTCCCAGTTTCTCCTCTCCTCTATATAGATCTCAGAGGAAATATAAAGTTATTGAAGTTTTGTCTCTTCACAACAGACTTACTTAATTAACGTCGAAGGCGCTTTTTAAGTGAATTTACTCCGCAGAGTAAAGTGCATGTACACCGATTATAATTTCATTAGTCTAGCTAGAATGCGTTTTCCTTTTAATTTCATCTGAGAATGCAAAGCTTTTAGTTTTATTACTTTGTAATACAAATATATTGATTTTTTTTTAAATTATATTATACATTTTTATATATTCTATCTAAGGAGTAAATAAAAAACTTGCTACTAATTTAAATCAAATTTATATTATATTTTATTTTTATAGGTCAAATCAATGCTAAAAACTTAAACATATAAGTTAGCTCACACCAAATTAACAAACATAATTTAAATCAATTTTGTTTTGTTTTAGATGCATATGCATCTACATTTTACTAATTATAGCGTAGGTGTAGTTTTTTAAACCGTTATTGTAACCATAGTTTATCTTAGATTATATATGAATTAATTAAATAGCGTAGTCCGTAAGATTCTTGCAACAAAGTGAGTGCACATCCCGTCGGTACTTATACATAAATGACCATGTATGTCAAGTGTACGGAATGAAAATAATAATAATAATATTTATTTATTAAACTAGGCATAGCCTAATACAACAATATTAATAAGTAGATACATTATTATAATAATATACATATGACATACAATATAAGGTATAAAAATAAAAATAATAAAAAATACTAATTAATTAAGTATTGATCTAATTACGTTTAGATATAAGAAGTTTTGTGAGCGCAAATTTAAAATTTCTTACAGGTATAGAATTCACAATATCATTAGGTAATGTGTTAAAATCTATTAATACTTTATGGTACAAAGAAAGGGTACTGTATTTTGTTTTTGTAGTTTTAATATTAAATTTATTGGCTATCCGTGTGTTGTAGTTATGGATTTCATGATTGAATATAAATTTATTTATAAGATACTCAGGTAAATCACCCCTTAAGATTTTAAAAACAAATGTCATAGTTAAAAATGACAGTCTTTCACACACCGATAACCATTGCAGTGTGTCTAACATAGAAGCAATAGGCGTGTACCTATTACAGTTCAAAACGATTCGCATAACTCTATTTTGCAAAATTTGCAGTTTGTTAATATTGTACTGCGGCAGTAAGTATAATATTGAACTGCAATAATCGAAATGAGGCTGAATAATAGACCGATAAACCGTAATTTTTGAATACATTGATAAGTTTCCCGATATTCGTGAAAAAAAAAATATTTTTTGTAAAATTTTATTTTGAATGTAATTAAAATGTTTTTGAAAGTTTAAACAGTTGTCACTTATAAACCCTAGATATTTTATATTGTCTACTATTTCTAGTCTTTCATGATTTATGTAAATATTTATGTTTTCACTATATAATTTAGAAACTTTGTACTTTGATGACATAATCATAGCTTTACTTTTAGACGTATTTAATTTAAACTAGTTTACACTGAAATATTTTTCAAGTTACCGAAATAAGGGTATTATCAGCAAAGAGGTTTTAGAAGGTATACTCCTTATTGATATAATATTCAATGTCGTTTATGTAAATTAGAAACAATAAAGTTCCTAGACAACTACCCTGTGGTACCCCTATTTCAATATTGCACTCCTCTGACAAACAATTAGCCACTTTAGTTTTTTGTTTTCTATCAGTTAAATAATTAATAAACCATTCTAAAACAGTTCCACCTATACCATAATATTTCAGTTTTTTAATTAACAACTTTATGTCTATGGTATCTATCTAAAAATATGGCAACAATATATTTTCCTTCTGCTATATCTTCTTTCCAGTTAGATATAGTTAACTGAAGCGATGATTCACATGAATGAGATTTTCTAAATCCAGACTGATTTTCCATAAATAGTTTATTTTTGTTAAAATAATCAAATAATTTGTTTTTGCTCTACATAAATCCTGATTAGTTTTTGAGTTTTTTTACATTTTTTGTAAGATTTGTAAGATTGCATTTTTAGGAAAAAATTATAAAAAACTTTTTTCTTCAAAATTATCCAAAGCCAACATTTTTTTTCCTTAAATTTTGAAAATTTTGCTGAATTTTAAAAAAGAATTTTTCTTAAAAAAAGATGACTGGTATTTTCTTTATTTCTCAAATATAAAAAATTTACATTATTTGATCGTTTGTAACTTTTTAGGATTGCATTTTTAGGAAAAAATTATAACAAATTTTTTTCTTCAAAATTGTCTAAAGAATAAGTATTTACGGACAATTTTGTTTGAAAAAAATTTAAAATATATTTGTAAATAATCATTTCTTTCTTTATTTATTTTTCTTCGTCCTTCAATGATTGTTGAATGTAATTAATTAAACGGTATATAGGACTTATTTTTTATTTTTTAAAATAATGTTGAGACAAACGACAGTGCCTTCATTTTTTTATTAAACACCAAAACAAAAATAACCATAAAAATTTTTGTTACTCCAGGAAATATTGAAAGAATAGACAAGGTTCAAATAGCTCAAAAGTACATTGATCTTCCTCCAGTAACATTAATCATGACAAGTTTATCATGCAATTTTAAAACGGTACGTGTGTAAACCAATTGGTAAACATTATTTTTTTTTAGATCCTTGATAAAGCAAATTGCTTTGTATCTCAAACTTAAACACCTTGAAGAATATACACCTATTGCTTGCGTAATTCATCTATTTCCCTGTTGACAGATTTAGTAGCAGACTTTTTGACAGTATAACGTAGTTGATGGCATTCTAACACGATTTCCTAAAGCTATGTTGAAAATTTAGCAACAAATAAAAAAAAAGAATAGTAGTATTAAACATTGGTGAAACGGAAAAACCGAAAACTAAATTAAGCAGGCAGTGCCCCTTGTAACGATCAGTTTAAATAATAAAAAAATTAATGTATTAGCTATAAATTGGCTAAAAGTTGCCGTTTCCTCAAGAGTTTATTTAAAAAGATTGCAAAGATTGTACTTTTATCATTTATATTAAATATTTTTTTGTGTTTGTAATAAACTATTTCAAACTGCAATCAAATCATTCATGTCGTGATAAAAAAAAATAGGCATCAACTATCAGAAATGTACGCTTGTATAAAGAAATCAATTGTGATTTCTTAGTAGTAACAAAGATAAAGCAGAGAATAAGCAATATCCAGAAATGCGACGGTTCCAAAACCAAAGAAATGGAATGTAGAAAAACTAAGCAATACAAAAAAAAGTGGATATCAAAAAACAATATTGGAGCAACTAAATAAGCTCGCAAGCTAAGATGATGTGGAGCAAGAAAGGAAATACATCAAAAGTAGTATACTAAAAAATTCTAAGCAACTGGGAGAAAAACAAAAGAAGCAAAACAAAGAATAGTTTGACGAGGAGTGTAGAAAGACGATAAGACTAAAAGATAAAACAAAAAAAAATTAACGCGACCAAAACATGTCAAAGGAAGAAAAAAGAATATTATAACAAAAAGGCAAAAAAATAGAAAAAAACAATACCAACAAACAATGCAGAAAGTTTTACCGCAAAATAAAACTACAGACCTCGTATTATAAAGCAAAATAAATGACGTGTAACGGCAAAATCGGTAATAACAGAAGTCGTTAAACGACGGCAGAAACATTTCTGAAATCTTCTTAATAATGAAAGAGGCCCAAAAAAAAACAAACTCACTACAAATCGGCTGAACCGGAAGTACAGACACTTGAAATTTGTTAGGAACAATCTGTCGCTGTTTGAAAGTAATCAAGTACAACATGATCATAACACTAGATCAAGATGGCTCAGGCTGCCAAAGCATAATCACAGCTATTTTCATAGTTCTTGTGTTGTGCAGTGTATAAAACTATATAATGTCCTTCCGAATGTTCTCAAAGAGCTACAAAAAAAAATGTTTTTTAAAAATGTTAAGCAAATAATATTAGAAAACTCTTTTTACACAACAAATGAATACATTCTTTTCTGTGATAGCATGTGATTATTGTTTTTAAGATTTATTTGTTGTATTTTTTGTTATACTTTAATGTAATAATTGTCTTTGTCATGTTTTATTTTCATTTTATATTTATACAACAAATTTTAACGTGTTATTAATTTTAGTATAGCAAGTAAGTTTTTATATATAAATTATAATTCATTAGACAATAAGTTTTAAAAATTACCTAAAACGTGTGTGCATCAACCTGTATACTGTTATTTTTAAAGAGAAATACTCTGCTCTATTTTGACCAACCCATGAATGTGTATGATTCGTTATTGGAAATAAACACTATTCTATTCTATTCTATTCTATTCTATTCTATTCTATTCTATTCTATTCTATTCTATTCTATTCTATTCTATTCTTGAAAAAACAATTGAGATCATAGCTGCCAGCAAAAATAACAAGGCGCAGTGTAGCGATAACATAACAGCAGAATTATTAAAAGCAGTATACACGGTCTGATCAAACAAATATGGGAGGAGAAAACAATCTAAGAGGAGTGGAATGTGGGCCTTATACACCCATCCACAAAAAAGGAAGTAAAAGAGACTGTAAAAACTACATATAAATTACTTTTAAATGTAGCATACAAAATATTCTTGAGTATAATTCATAATAGGCTGAATGCCTACGCAGAGGATATCATAGATGTCTATCAGAGTAGATTCCGCCTTAACCGGTCGACATCATGTAATAACTGTTCGAAAAAAAATACAAATACAATTCAGACATTCACTGCCTGTTTATTGACTTTCGGAAGACGTGTGATTCAGTCAATAGAAGTAAATTATATCAGAACTTAATAATAATGGGCACACCAAGAAAGATAGTCAACCTAGTAAAATTAACATTAAATGAATCAAAGAAGCAGTAGTAATACAAAGCAATCAAACAAATACATTTGTCATTAAATCTGCAGTCAGACAAGGTGACGCGATATCAGCTCTACTTTTCAACTGAACACTACATGCAATTATAGAAAAACTAAGTGCAACAAAAAACTTAACATACAAAAATAAGCAAGTTGGAGCCTACGCTGACAACATTGTTATCACAGAACGCACAGCAAGTGAAATAAATAACACTTTTAAGAACTTTGACAAAGAAACAAGGAAAGTTACCCTAACAGTGAACAGGAAAAAACAAACTGTATATTGATGACCAGAAGAATAACACAAAATAAAGAGAAATACATAGTAGGCAACTACAGTTACAAAAAAATTAAAAAAATTTCGTATCTGGGATCTTAACTAAACGATAACAATGACGAGAGCAAAGAAATCAAAATAAAAATAATAAAAGGAAACAAAGCCTACTATGCAAACAGGAAACAGCTTACCAATAAACTGCTGAGTTACAAGTCCTGACTAATGATATATGGTTACCTACAGTTGTGAAACATAGACTCTTCTTACGAAAAGTGCAGAAGAATTAAAGATAATCCGGTAATGGAACAGGATAGAGCATTCAAGAAAAAAATTAACTATGAACTCGAGACTAAGATAGATAGACCACATACAAAGAATGTATGGCAGATCGGATCACTATGCTTATCGCAGAATGGAAATCCACCATCAGCATGCCGATGGGGAGACCACGTAAAAGATGTAATGTAATAAATTGAAATTGAATTAAAAATGCGTCAGTTAACAGCATCGACTGCTGCCTCAATTTCAAGTTTTGTAGTAAAAGCAGCTACTTTTGCGTCATTTTTATTTTCACATATAATTTGATACTTAATTAATTTTTTACTAGTACATTCAGAAAGGATTAAACTATATTTTATTCAAATTATATTTGCAAAAAGCATTAAAATGCATTTAAAAGTATTTCCAATTATAATTTGACTAAAATACTCTGACCAAATATGGGTTAATCTTTTCTGAATGTACTTGTGAAAAAATAGATTGATTATTAAATTACATGTAGAAATTCTTTATTACAATCATCAATTTTATTTACTTATTTATCCATACATAAATTTACATTAAAGTATGTATCCACAATCGTCTATAAAAACATATTAAATCAATTAAGTCAAGCCAAAACTACGGTTGTAACTGTGATAGAAAACTCATTGAATTGTTTCAATATTTCATTATCTTACATTATCACGTAGCACAGGTCACAACCAGCAATTATAATAATCAATAACATCAATGTCAATATTATTATTTATTGTAAAGCATTTGACACGATTTAGTTTTACAAACTGAATCTAAGTTAATCAATAATACTCAAATATACATAATTATGCATTAGAGTAATTATAATCACAAAATATATTAAGTTTAGGTCGATAGCGAGTATAATTACATTACATGAGACCGTGTTGTAAATTTTGTAACAAATCTCATTAATTAATGCATGAAATTTGTAATCAATAAGCTAATAAATTAAATAATTCAGGAGAGACCATACATCTGGCATTGACGAGCACACAAAACGGAGAGGCCTACTCAGATTTAATCGAGACAAATTAACCAAACCGAACTAATTCGAACAAGATAATCGAGAATTTAACATTGACGTTTGGTAAAAGCCAAATGATTGATGATGCAAATAATTTGCTAAACATTTTTATTATGTAGAAAAATAAATATTAAAGCTTCTATCAACATAAATTCAAATAACCAAATATAAATATATTATTATTCTTAACATAACATGACAAGAAATAGACAATATAAACAACTAAAATGTTTGTTATCTTCACACAAATTCAAATAAAAATAAAAAATTTGTATTGAAATAGTTAATTAGAATTAGAAGAAATAAAATTATAAAATCCTTTTAATCTTTCTTTGCAATCACATTAAATTCTCATTTCAAGATTCTTCCCTCGGATAATTGCAATTATTTAAGACCTGTGACATCCGACATTGATAAAAAGAGATGAATTCAGGATGTGACGTTTCCCTGGATCCTCTTGAAATCCCCCTAGCCGTTTCTAATTAACAGGAAGTTTACATCGCATATTGTACAATAGAAAATTATTTGACTCCACGCTTAAAAAAATCAACCAAAATAATTTAATTCTACAAAGCTAACATTAAGAATATTTATAACTTTATCATCACTTTTGAAGATTAAGGTAATGATTACTCTATTCAAATATTCGTTTTGAATTATTACAATTCAACCGAGTAGAATTTATGTTCGTTATGTAAGCATAATTTAGGAATATCTTATCTCAAACGTTCTTTCTGGGTTTATATAAAAAGCGGTTCAATTTAGATTATATTTACACTTTTTCATTCATCTTCAACGTCCAATTAATATCCCAAGCGTAGTATTAGAATTTTCTTTTTGGTTTTTAATTAATATTTTATATTGATTTTCACCCCGGTAATAATTATTTCAAATATGCGTGTTGGATATTAAAAAATAAATTAAAAGATATATTCGCTTATTTTATCAACATTTTTTTGCTAATTGGGTTTTATAAATTAATTACGCATGTTCAGTTTATTGTACGAAACCACCAGAATTAATTTTCCCGAATAGCAGCTAGGTGCGGCAATATAAAAAAAAGTTTATCTATTTATGATTATCCGGATATTTTTTTGAGGAAACATCATCAATAATATATTATAATATGTAAAAAAGTTGTTTACCAATATTATTTCATCTCAATTTTATCAAAAGATATTTATAATACTGAAAGTTTTGTTTATTATTTCCGTTTCATTTCTGGAACAAACATCATCATATTTGTCGTTAAATGTAAATATTAGTATTGGGTACTTAATTTGAAACTGTTTAGATAAAAAAATATATTTATTATTTTGTATAATTATTTATCATATTATTTGGTTTTATCTACTATTAAAAAATAAACATAATATAATGATTATGTTTTAAATATTATTTATTATAGTTTTTCAGTTCCAAAACTGTAGTGGCTTTAATGGTATATGCAATAACTATTTTATAAGTTTTGTTAATAATAAATGAACTAATAATTAAAACCATAATTAAATATTTTCAACACGCATATGAAACATAGTAAGAGAAATAAAAAACAATTAATTTCCTGAACAAATTAGGTTTTGTTCGAGATGGGATTAATATTACATTTCCGTTGATATATTGGTTAGGTGCACATGTGTTTTGTCTTTATGCACCAATTCTGGTGTATTAATTTGTAATTTATTAGTTTTTTATAAAACAGCAGTTTTAATATGTTTTACGTTATTTTATTTTTTAGTGCACATACGTTATATTGAAAACATTTTAACATCATAAAAATATACACGGTTCATATATGATTAGTAGCTTATTTAGAAAACAAAACTATCTTGTTGATTAATCCGAGACTGTATTTCTAACGTTTCAATTTAGGATTAACAAATATAAATACAATGTTTATTTACAAATGATAGTTACATAATAATTGATTGTATTAAATAAGTAATGACATATTTTTGAATATTTTATTTTACAATAAAATGGTGATTATAAATAACTTCACCAAATTCCTATCCTATTAAATCATATTTTTTTACTAGCCGGTTGTAGCAATGGGAGGATTTATAATAGTACAGTTAGAATGCAAATTGCTTGGCAAAAATATCTGTTTTTTCTTTTGGATTAGTAACTAGATTGTTTTGATCATTCCGAAGAGGGGTATTGAAGATTTTGTACTACTTGCAATAAATTTATTGTTTTATAATTTTATTGTTGTTTATGGAAAACTAAGAAATTCGATTAGCTATGTTTCTGTCAATCCTATCTTTTTCAGATTGTATTAGATTGTCACAATAATAACGAAGTCGGAACGGTTCATTGAGTTTCTTAAATACTTTTTGCTTCTTATTTACTGCCTGTTTTGTATGAATTTAAAACAAATACTTTTGTTTTGGTTTAATAACAGAAAACGAAACAATTTTTCAATATGTGGATAATTAGAATATAAGCAATAAGTATCAAAATCAAAATTATTAAAACATTCTTTCGTTTTTACTATGTTTATCTTAGAATAATGATAGTTAAGGCGCGGTTTAGATTTGGTAGTAATAGAAAGAGAAGTTTTAACAACAAAAGTAATAAGTGAATAATCAGAATCAGAAATATGTACATTAAAATCTCCTAATAAAATTATTTTAGTTTTTCTATAATTACCTTAAAGAAACCTGTCAATACTTTCAGAAACATCATAAAATTTTTTTGAATTTGCGTTATTTACAGAACGGTTAATGCCAAATAGTATTATTGAAACAATTTTGTTTAAGAAATATGCTATTATAACCAATGCTTTACATTTCGTACGTCGCCAGTCTAGAATATTCTTGTTGTTTGTGGATGTAGGCACAAACACACTGTTGGTCAGCAAATGAGTGTTTAAGATAATAATCGGAATCTACTAGATTATAGCGATCCGGATCATTATTGTTTACTTTAGTTTTTGCCAAACAAAAGAGTATGGGGTTTTCTATGTTTAAGATGTTGATGAACAAAGTTTAAATTCTTTTTTAGATTACAAATATTTAGAAATTAACTTTGAATTGGTTAGTGGGACAGGCAAAGCCTTGTTCCGCCAATTTAACCGTATCAATAATCCATGTCTTTGCAAAGTTGTTATCAAGTGGGCCTTAAAAATTTAACCCCAGCTGCCCACCATTGCATCGGCAATCCGAGGCTATTGCTGTATTTTTGTGGTAACAACTAATAAAGTAGACCAGAGTACTAACCTGATCGTACCCGTTACCAAACAGTTTTTAGCTGCTGACGCCAAAAGATCAAATGCCGTCCAATGTTGGGCTAAAGTAGACCAGAGTACTAACCTGATCGTACCCGTTACTACACAGTATTTAGCTGCTGACGTCAAGAGATCAAATACCGTCCAATGTTGGGCTAATTAATCAATATACCGCAAATACAACTATCGGGTCGAGCATGCTTGCACTATTCCAATCATGCCAGTATCACTAATAATAGTAGCAACTTTTGCCTTAAAAACAAAAAAAAAACATACTTGAAACTGTTATTTGTCTTTTAAATTTAGCGTTTGTGCAAAAACAGACAATCAATCAAGTTGCAGTTTTTATTTACAAATTCATGTTTATTAGTAGAGTAACAAGATGAAATTTTTCAATAAATTTGATTGAATAACGGTTGAACATGTTAAATTATTATTCTGGTCAATTAACTCAATTAAATAATGTGCTTAATCTTAATTGCAGTTAAACCTGTTAAATTTTTTTTTCTATGTTATAAAAAAAATGCCCACTTCACATCTCACATTTAGATTGTGGACGTAATACAGAAACACTTTAATGTACATTGTTAACTATGACTTAAACAAGAAAATTTATTGAAAATTTATAAAATAACTTAAAAACCTATTAAGATCATTTTATGTTAAAGCATTGTGTAACAAAAAAACCAAAACATCACTGTAAATTATATTGTCACAACTTTAAACCTGTGTGCAAAATAACTTTCAAAGTGTAAGCAAAAATTAACTTTAGCCATTATTAAAAGAACACCACAAAACCAATGTTTTGCCAATAAAAAAAACGCAGTGATAGAGTTTCACATAAAACAATTGTTAAACAACAAACAATAAAGAAGTTTCTTGAATCTTTAAGTTGCCTTAAAACACATTATGCAAGCAACAAAACAATTAACAGACGAGACTTACCCTGTGAGTTGAATATAAAAAAATTGTGGAAGATGTACATGTATAAAGTGAAAGAACACAGTTAAAAAATGTTTTTTAGAATAAGTTTTGTAAAAGTATGTATATAACGTTGGTTTTGGATCTCTAATGGTTAATGTGTTCCAAATGCCTACAATTTTCAGAAAGAATTAAAAAATTAGCAACTTATGAAAAACTCCACAAAATACTTAGTAAATCATATTATTGCTTACTAAATAAAAATAATTTCAAAATTGTAATATTTTGAGAGTGACCGTTAAACAAACTCAATTAAAATTTTGCAGTTTTCTACTTATTACAAAATGTAGTTTTAGTAAAGAGATGAGGTAGTACGTTTGGTTGCTGATAGTTGTAGAAGGCAGAATTATAATAGCACAATACTTAAAGTGCCACAATACTGGCTGCAGTGCTGTTTTTTATCTCACATAATATGTTTAAAAATTAAATTTCAAATTGTTGGTCATTTTTTTTCTCCTGATTGAGTATTTGGCCAAACTAAAAAAAAAAATAAAAAAGTGTACTACAATATATAATTCAGAAATATTGATATAATTAAAGATCATTCATTAGTGTTAAAAATTACTCAGTTTTTGATTAAAATGGTAAAACGCACATTATTTTTTTAAATCCTGGTTTTAGGCCTTTTTGTTTTTAAACCAGTTAAAAAACAGTTTTTTTTTTCAAAAACCGACAGTAATATTGTTTATGTCAGAAATAAATTCTATTTGACAATAAAAGTTTAGTTTTTTTTATTTCTTTTGACAAAAATTTGATTGAGTTATATTTATTAACAAGCTCCATTGTATAAATCTTATCATAACTCAGTAAATCTTAATAATAGTTTTCTTGACAATATAAAAACTATAGTTAGAATACATAATTTAAACTCTGACTCTAATGCCTGTACTAATAGTCAGAGATTAAATCTCGGATTCATGAATCCAAGATTCATTTTGCTAATCGTTGATTGGTTCTAATCCAATTCACGGATACCGTGATGGTGAATATAATTGCGATCTGCTAATGTAATTTGTTAACAAACGTCAGAATAAATATATGACACACTAATAAACAATCTTGGGTGGACTCAAGATTATTTGAATCTAGGATTATATTGACGGTTGCATAGTTTTCAACTCGATCCGAAAATTAGCGAGAAATGTATTGGTCAATCGCGACTAATGATATCCGTGAATTGGCTTAGAGCCAATCAACGATTAACAAAATGAATTATGAATCCGAGATTTAATCTCTGACTATTAGTACGGGCATTAAAGTAATAAAAGCTGGTGTTCCTAAAAGATCTGCTTTATTGCCGTCTTTATTTTTGATTTACATTAATAAACTTCTTTGAATAACCAAGAATTTTATTTAATGTTTTGTTTATACTTCATACTTTTCAAAAAACAGATTGTAAAAAATTACAAACTTTTCAACAATCCAACATATCATCAGTACCAAATATTAAACAAAACATCATTTCTATTTCTAAATCTTTTTCAATTTGTCTTCTAAGATCTCACATAATCTTCTTTTTAAAAATATTTAGAAAACTAAGATTTCTTAGACATATGCCATCTAAACAACTATTTACTTACAGTACAAAACAACAAAGCTAACAAATAATCACTGACAGTTCAGAGATGTAAAACTAATATCTTTAAGATAAAAAATGTTTAACCATATTATCCACACATGGAATAAACTTCCAAATACAGTATTTTTTTAGACCTTTAAATTGCAAATATTCAACGTCAATGTCACACACTGCTAAAATTTAGTTTTCAATGTGATAGTTTCAGCAAGGAAATTGCGCTTGTTAAAATTTAAAAGTGATTTTACGTTGTTGTGACATATTAAGTAATTCCCAAATATTTTGATAAAAAAAAGGCATAAGTCGTATTGGCAATCTTTGTTCTACTTTTAATATAGCATTACTAAGTATGTCTGCAGAAATGCAAACATCTTTTGACTTAATAAAGAATATAACACATCAAAGTATTAAAAATGCACAAAACATAATTTAATGCATGTAAAAATATTCAAAATACAAATAAAAATTTAACAAACTTATAAATTATACAATATATGTTAAAAACTTAAATTCTATTACCGACTAATTACAAAATTCTTTGAATAAAGCATTTTTACATAATTATCTAACAATAAAAAGCAAACTATTTATATCAAGATTCTGATAATAATCGTTTTACAATATTTATTAATTTTTAAATATATATTAATTATATTATGATAAAAGAATATTAGGGGAGTGATTAATTTTTTTTTAAATTATTTATTGAATAATCTCTTAAAATTAGCCAATATTTTGGATTGTTTTGATCGTTCCTTAAGGCTCTACAATATAAATACACACACACACTCATCTTCTTGATTTGTATATTTAAATTTTACACATGAATTTTTAACCATTAAACTTTCTGTTTGGTTTTTGATATTTTTCTTCTGGTTATGTTATTTTCCAATAACTTTGAGAAAAAAAGTGTTCTTTGTCCATAGATATAACTTTAAATGAGTTTTTCTTTTGTGCAGCCCTGATGACTCTAATCCAGTCATTGGGAACATAAGCAAAAAAGTAATATTTTTTGGCTGCTGTAAACAATCCAAAATCTTAGTTACAGGGCAAGTATGAGTGTCCACTGCAAAGAAATTTATGATCAATTTGTGAAACGTTAAAATCTGCATTTGCGACAATATAATTGCAGATTAATGAATGACAGCTTTATGTTTCGGTTTTGTTCTCCACATTGCTCAAAATACATAATTAGCTTTGTACTAATAACAAAATTTTTGACAATGCATTAGACAAGATCCAATTTTCTGGGAGCCTCTAGAGACAACACTTATTCCAAGTGTACATAACCGCTTGATTTGTTGCAACGTTTTGAATACCAAAGCAGTAGATCCATAGCTGCCTCTTATAATAACATATACCTGTTGTAAGATCTGGTGTCGGAAGTGTTTTCATTAGATCAAATGCAATTGTTGTAACTTCTTGATTTTGATGTTTGGCCAATTCCCCATCATCATGCATCCCCTGCCTAGCTTCCTCTGCAGTTCTGAGATGCAACTCTTTCTGAACTTCAAGCTTTTGTTTTTTTTGGTACATCAGTGCATACTTTTATTTTATTATTAAACTCATCACATATTTTACACGAATCCGTAATGAGGAAATGGAAATGTAGATTAAAATTTTCATAAAAAAATTTCCTAAACATACTAGAAGAAACAAGTGAAAAATTTATCATCTGCTGCTTGTACAGGTCATATAAAATGTTTATGTTCAGGTTTAGTAAAAGATACTGCCGATTAAGGCTATTGTGCTTTGCGTAATGGCTTTCATATTTTTAAAATTGGTCAATAAAATTTTTCACCTTGGTAATTTTATATTCTGGTGTTTTGTTCCATGATGTTTGTCGGCCACGTTGGTCCTTAGCAGGTGTGCTTCCTTTAGGCTTATTAACCCTTGAAATTCGTCTATCAGAATTTTTTAAAACTAAAAAAAAAAAATAATTTACAGACCTGCTAGGATTTTCTTAATGAGTCGGAAAAGTGATAGGACTTGATTTAATTTGTCGGGAGTTTTTTTATATTTGTTTGACACGTGGCATCTTTCTGTATTAGTAACATAAATTAGTTCACATAAGTAAGCTGTTTGCAATTCAAAACTTCCTATTTTGTAAAATGAAATACAAATCTTTTTTTGGTCATTTGTATTAAAGTTTTGATAGCAATCATTTACACAGCATTTGTCAACAAATTTATATTTTTTTGCTTCAACTAAATCATTTTTAAATTCATATATGATTTTCCCAAGTTTCAATTAATTTTTCAAATTCAGTTAAAAAGTTGGCTAGCCAATTATTATATTGTTTCATTATTTATATTGAAAAAATTAAAACCATTATTTTCATATTTCGAATCAATCTGTACAAAATCTTAATCATCGTTTTTCTCCGTTGATGAAATGAATTTAGAATCACTGCCAGAACTGAAGTCATTATTAGAAAATTCACGTCCTAATTCATTTGAAAATGTTTTACTTTCAGTTATTTATAGTTCGACCAGGTAAAAGTATGCACTTTTAATTGATATTTAATTTTAGTTAATAAGACTGATACTTACCATTTAACAGTCTATCAAAATCCAAGATTGTAGACTAAGTAATTAAAATTTATTCTCAGATAGGTGTTTACGCTTTTCACTAATTAGAAAAGCAAATAATTAAAAAAAAGTAACAAAAGATTAATACAACGCTAGTCTGTCCAGTCAAATGAAAAATAACGGTGATAAAGCGGAAAATACGGGAATATAATCAGTTAATTGGCGTAAATACGCGTCAATCAGTTGCTATGTGGCTTAGGCTAGTGTTGCGTTCAATCTAATTTAATTTACATGGTTTTTGGATAGGTCAAGGTGCTGTTATCTACAAATTCACTAAACAATCAATTTTATAGCACTGAAAAATGTTTAGAGAGTGCGCTAAGGATGATAAATCTACATTTATTGGTATTTTCATGAATTTGTGGGTTAGGCCATTCTTGCACTTATTGCCTCATTTGTCCTAGACGTTTTTTTCAATTTATTATTATTTTATAAGAAAAAAGTTTTTATTTATTTACTTGAATTACAGATAAGTATTAACAAACTAAAAAAAACCTTTTAATCAAAACATGTTTTGCCATTACACAATGAAATAAAAGAAGATTAGATGTGACAAGTACTTTATTTATAATAATAATCGTTTATTTAATGCCTTTTGGCCTTGAAAATTCTACAACTTAACATAACATAACATAACATTTACCATATAACTTAATTCACTACTAATATAATATATATAATTTTAATAACCCTAAACCCTGTTTTTAATTAATTATTTATTAATTCTGTTTCAATTTTCTTTTTTTTTTGTTACAGCCATCAGTCATTTTATTTCTTTTCTATCTTCTTTCAATACCTCATTTCTTTCCATTTGCTCTTCTCTCATCTTATTGCATTTTTGCATGTGTTCTTTGCATTCCCTAACTTCTCCACACATCCTACACATTTTTTTTCTTCTTCCATCCAAAATTTGCACACTTTCTCCTCATTTCCACATCTAAATCTTGAAATCATTTGTTTTTCCATTTTTTCATAATTTACATTTTTTAGGTACTTTGGTAGTGCATCCGTTATAATGTGTTCATAATTTTAATTGCACCTAAATTTATTTATCCGTGATTTTAGCTCTTACACTTGTATATCTATATCTCTCATCATAATTTCTTTCCACATACTTCTATTTATTCTTAATCTTTCTACTTCCTCAGTAGCATATCCATTCCTGTTAAAATATTTTTCTTTGTTTGTTTTATTTTTTCCGCATGTTCTCTTCATTTTCTCTTTTAGGCATTCTTGTAATATTTTACATTCATTCCTATCTCTCACTCTTTCTTGATACCTCAATGCACGCTTTCTTGCTTCTACTCTTAATTTGTCTATTTTAACTTCTTCTATTACAATGTATGCTGGGGTCTTTTGGTTTACTCCTAATACCCATCTCCAATATTTTGTTTCTAACTTTTCTTGCTTTTTCCATCCCCAAATTTACGCTCCGTACAATAACATACTTTTTACTAAACTATCAAACATCATTCCTTTTATTCTTATACATTCAAAGTTTCTTTCACCAATTCCCCATACTACCGCTTTATTTGCTTTTCTTGTCATATTTTTTATGTGTTCATTTTCACTATTGGTTGTATAATAAACATATCCTAGGTATTCAAATGTTTTTACTTCTTCATTTTCTTTCCCATCCCATTTTCAATTTTCTACTCTACGTCTTCCTCCCCCTTTTCTAAAAGTCATCATTTTTGTTTTATTTACATTCACTTCCAACTCTTTTTTTTTTCTAAAATACTTATCCTGGCATCTAGTCATTTTGTTCAATTCATTTGCTTGTTTTGCTACAATCACTATGTCGTCTGCATAAGCCAGCGACCACACTTTCTCTCTGCCCACTACCACCCCACCCGTCTGCGCCTTACATAGCATTTCTTCTAGATCTGCAATGTATGCCGCAAACAAACTAGGGCTAAGTCTCTATTTATAATACATTCTTAAAATGAGCACTATTTGCTACAACGTAAACCAAGAAGTTTTATATTTTTTGCTGCACATTTGTAGCAACTAGTTTTAGTTATGTGACCACCGGTGTTTAGTATACAAAAATATTTATTTAACTTCAGAAAAAGAAGTTTAGTCGGAATTCCGGGCTACCCACATTACAGAACTCTTCTTTTTCAAAGGGCAACCACTTTAATCAATTGGTTTTCCAAAATTACTAAAAAAAACAATAGCTAACAAAATTACAATTATTTTTAATAATTGCAGAATGTTCTCTGGTAGTCAAAAGGCAATGACAGTTATAATTTAGAGAATACATGTAAAGCTAGATCGACAACACGTCATTACTCTGTGTTTTGACCTATCTCTAGCATTTAACAATGTTCGATGTGATTTTCTAAGCGCAAAGTTTAATAGATTAGGACTCCGACATTCTATAAACAAGTGAAGAGAATCTTACATACACATACATTAGTGCAGTCTGAAGAACGTTCAATGCAATTGGGGGTACAACAAGGATCGGTACTAGAAACGTTAATATTTTTTACTATTTGCAAATGATATGTATGCAGATGACAATTTTTTCTTCTTCTTCTTTTTTTCTATTTCCTAGGCAGCACTGCCTGTTCATTTCTTGATGCCTCTTAGTTCTATAAACCTAGGTTGTTGTTCTATCTCTTCCTTGGCCTACCTACGGATCTGCGGCCCCTTGGCAACTTGTCTCTAGCTATCCTAGTAATTCGGTCTTCTTCCATTTTGTCTATGTGTGCGTCCCATTCCCTTTTCCGTTGTTTTGACCACTCCGTGACATTGGTTATTCCACATTTTTTAAATTCTTCGTTCGAGATTCTGTCCTTGAGTGTTTTTCTCATTTGCTCTGTACGTGTTGTTTCTGGGCGCGTCTCGACCATGTAAGTTAGTATCGGCCTGACTACTGCCTTGTATATTCTTACCTTCGTTTTGTTTCTTATGTGCTTATTGTTCCAAATTGTGTCGTTTAGGCTTCCTGCTACATGTGTTGCTTTTTCGGCTTGCATTTTGACTTTCTCCTTCAGTTCGCCGTAGCTGGAGAGAAGGATTTTTAAATATTTGAATTCCATTACTTGCTCGATTATGGTCCCATCGATTTTGAGTTTGCATCTTGTTGGGTTGGCAGCTATGACCATGCACTTTGTCTTCTCCGCCGAGATCTGCATGTTAAACATTTCAGATGTTGTGTGGAATGTATGCAGCATTCATTGGAGGTCGTCCTCGTTTTGCGCTACGAACACTGCGTCGTCGGCGAAGCAAACAATCTTTACTTGTTTTGTCCCCATTGCATATCCCTTCTTCATTCTAACTTAATTATTTTGTCTATGATCAGGTTAAAAAACAGCGGACTGAGCAAATCCCTTTGTCTTACTCCATTTCCGGCTTCTATAAGATCAGTCATGATGTCATTGACAGATGCTTGAATGGTATTGTTTGTGTATATGTCTTTAATTGTTTCTACCAGATCCGGGTGAAGTATTTCCAGGACGTCTCGTAGCTTTCCAAGATCAAATGCTTTTGTAAGATCAATGAAACATGTGTACGCTGGCCTGTTCTATTCTAGAGATTTTTCTCTGATTTGCCTAAGTATAAATACGGCATCTGTACATGATCTTTCTTGACGGAATCCATGCTGTTCGTCAGTAAGCTCTATGTTATTGTTTAGCTTGTCTGCGATGATTTTGGTTACAAACTTTAGTCCTGTATTTAGAAAGGTGATTCCCCGGTAGTTTTTTGGGTCTTCTTTCTTCCCGTTTTGAACATCAGTATTATGTTGCTGTTCTTCCACTTTGTCGGCACTTCTTTCTGTTTTATGATGTTGTTGATCAATAATGTAAGCTGTTGTGTTAGTTGTGCTCCTCCATACTTTAGTAGTTCGTTGTATATCTCATCTGGGCCAGCCGCTTTTCTGTTTCTTAGTTTTCTTAGTGTTTCTTCAACATGTTCTTCTTTAATCGTTGTTGTATCTTCTGATGTGACCTCGAGTATTGGTTGTTGTTTATTTTCACCAAGGCTGTATAGCGCCTTCAAATATGCTATCCATGTAGTTGTTTCAATGATGTCGTGTTCCATTTGCTTGGAGAACCTCTGCCAGTGTTCCGTTTTTATTTATCTCACTAATGCGTGTGTTTTTCTTCGGATTCGTTTGTAACGGTTGTATGCTTGCTGTGTGCGTTGTTCGCCAGTTTCTTCTCAGCGCATTTTTCTTTAATCTCATGCCTGAACCAAGGTGTTTTTTGCGCAAAAGGGTTATATGCGCTCACTTTACGGTATCCAAGTGCTTCTGTTCTCGCTTCTTGGATGTTCTTTTTGATTTTTTCCCACATTTGATCAACATTGTCTTCCGCGGCTATCGTGTTTTCGGATATTTTTTGACCTAGGCGTCTCTCATATAGGTTCTTTGTTGATTCATGCTCCAATCCTTTAATCTTTATTGTAGTTCTTACTATTTTCTTTGTTTTTCTTACATATCTATTCAGCTTGGTTCCAAATTTTAGCTTGCATAGCACAAGGTGAAAGAAAAAACAACGTATATGATAATAAGACAAAAAAACACAAAAGATATTAACATAAAAATTGAAATAAATAACATACCAATTACTAGAACAAAACAGACAAAATACTTAGGAATAATATTAACTGAAAAATTCACCTGGGATACACATATTAACAAACTATTAAAAGAAAGCGCAGCAACAATAGGAGCTGTGTATAGAGCTAGGGAATGCATTACAAAAGAAACTGCATTAAGTATCTACCATTCACTATTTTTAGCAAAAATTAATTATTTAATAAACATATGGGGAGAAACAACAAAAACAAACATTCAAAAAATTCAAAGGCAACAGAACAAAATTCTAAAAATAATATACAAACTACCAAAACTAACACAAACAGAAGAAGTATACAAAATAATTAACGAAACAAAGATAAACGAAAAAATAAAAATAGAAAAATGCAAACTAATATACAAAATTAAAAATAAAGAAATTAAAACCAACCTCCAAATAAAATGCAACAAAGAAATTCACGGACATAACACAAGAAGAAGAAGCAACATACATGTACACACAACAAGGACAGAAAAAGCAAAACAAACAATACTAGGCAATGGACTTGTCACTTACAACCAACTGCCTGAAAGTATCAAGAAAATAAAGAATTATAAAGAATTCAAAATTAAAATTAAAAAACACTATATATTTACAAGATCTAATTAGAAGAAGACAGAAGCAGATAAATAGAAACATAAAATGGTGCCCCGAATACGAAGCTCTGCAGCCATCCACATGGAAACGGTGTAGAGCAGCAAGTGGGGAGAAAAAAAAACAAATAATATAAACTGTAAATATGTAAACATTTTATAATAAAAAAACTAAAAAAATAAAAAAAAAAAAAAAAAAGGTTGTGGTCACTGTCAATGTCTGTGGCTGTTAGGCATCTTACATCTAAAATAGTCTCTGGCCGTATTTTCCTGTTGGTTAAAATGTAGTCGATTACAGACCTGTGCCCGCAAGTATTGTTGTACGTGAACTTGTGGTGTTCTTTGTGTTTATGGAAGGTATTGTTTATTCTTTGTTCATTGATGTTGCATAGAGTAACTAGTAGCTCTCCATTACTGTTTTCATGTGACTTGTTGAAGCGTTGTTTTATGCCGGGAATAGTACGATTTCCAACTCTTGCATTGAAATCGCTGAGAATGATTATGGGGATGTTCATGTTTGTTTTGTCAATAGTTGCTTGCAGGTTGTCATAGAATCCTTCTCGGATTTCTGGTGTCTTCTTGTTTTCTGGACTATATACACTGATAATGTTAATGGCTTGGTTCCTTAGGGTCATCATTATTGCTATAATTCTCTCTGAAATATAGTAGCATTTAGTAATGTTATCTGCATGTTTTTTGTGTATTAATCCTTCCTTTGCACGTGAATTTTTATTGACGCCACTAAAATCGAGTAGATATTCTCCAAGTATTGCTTGCCCCCTGCCCTTTTTATGCGTTTCCTGTAACGCGCAGATGTTTACTTTATTTTCTCTGAGTTCTTTCTTCAGTTCCTGGTCTCTATTTGTCAGTGTTTTGATGTTCCATGTGGCCACTCGTATGGGTCGCTGCTTCCATTTGTTCTTGTCCGTTGCCTAACTGTGGTCATCTTCGTGTTATCCGTCCTAATCCGAGGCTGGGTACTGTTTCTGCGAGAGTAATTTTCGTTTTGACCCAGGGCAGATTGCTGGCCTCACCCTGGAACCCTCCTTCTTCATCCGGGCTTGGGACCGGCAACATAACCTCTCAGATACGCAATCCACTTCGAGGCTAAGCAGGCGAATATAGATGACAATTTATCATTAAGTTGCTACTACCAATTTGTAAATTTAGTGACTGACTTACATTTTTGTTAAAATGTCTACTTTATTGTCTTCATTTATAACAACCAGATGACAATTTGGTTGTTATAAATGAAGACAATAAAGTAGACATTTTAACAAAATGTAAGTCAGTCAATAAATTTACAAATTGGTAGTAGCAACTTAATAATAAATTTGAATAAAACCGCAAGTATATATTTTAACAGTATTGCATTAAACTACAACTTGGCTAACATAGTTATATGTACTTCAACTAAACTTCTAAAAGTTCTCATTGATCTAAATTGAAAAGCTTACATTGATCTTGTCTTTTCCAAAGTATCAAAAGCAACATTTGCCATAATTAATCTAAAAAAAGAATAAGATACTAACCAAGTAATGTCTGCCTATTATGTAATGGTATATTCAGTTTTTAAATACAACATAGTAGTCTGTGATTAATCTGTCCACAAAAAACGTGTATTTATCATGCAACAACAAATTATGCAAATCATTTACAATATTTCATATTGTAAAACATGCATTTTTAAATATAAAAAACTTCTCATATATTTATAGCACTCTTACATTTCTTTATAAAAATAAAAATAAATTTAAAACCTTAATTTAATCAACTATCTCTTGTAAAACGTTTTAAGCATGTTTCTACATTACCAATAGTATTAAACTTTAAACACAGTATTTTAATTAATTCACCACTCAATCTATATACAAATATACTTTGTTTCTTAGTATATAAACTTTTTTTGTAAGCATATCTAATGTAGGCATTTAATATTAAATGTTCTTTGAATAACATCACCCACATCTCTATGTAACATAATAACGAATTGATGGCAGGCGTAATGTATATTTTTACATTAAACTTTCCGACGCTTTATTATGCATAATTTATAATTACTTTATTACAGGCTAATAAGTTTAGCTGTTACGTCCAATTTTATTAGGCTTTAAAAGTTTTTTTTATTATTATACTATAAATTATTCTGGCTTTTGTATGTTATTTCTATAAAGCATTGTGCTAAATAAATATATTTTGGTATTGCAAATATGTTTAAATGTGGATTTATGGAAATGAATTATTTATAAATTTCAATAAAGTTTGACAAAACTGATGGTAAAACTCCAATTCAGATGCAATTCAATATACACAAATATGAAATAATATTTAATATATTTGGCGTACTGCATGATTCTATTCAATACAAATACATACGTGCTTGACGTAACAAACTAATTTATTTTATAAGCAAATGCTTCAGTTGATAGTCTATTTCCAAACGTTGCAACATGTTTGATAAACTTAACGCCAATTTTTATTTAAAAAATTTGTGTTACATAATCCTTAAACAAATAGTTCATGCAGTGTATACTTGTTATCAATAAAAATAGTTAGTTTTCAAAAGTACAATTACAACACTTTTGGATTTTAATAAAAATCTTTATACTTTTACAATTGTAGAAAATTAGTACCGTTACGTGTTAAATGTACAATTGAATTAGTGTAATTGAAAGAAATTTTATTGTAGAACGCAATCTATGTTCGTTTTTATAAATTCTCTTAAAAAAATCCGGAAAATTAGTAAAATTACGAAAAATCTGAGGAAAATCCCTTAAAGTAACCTATTTTTAACAATTAAGTGATTCATTTTAATCTAGGTCGAACAAATGATTTTTGACTATTTTTTGCTTACTTACAGCACAAAAACTGAAAAAAGACAAAATATTCCTGAAAAATTAAAATGGCCGCCATTTACACTGTATTGCACCTAGAGATTTAAAATTTAAGGATTAGTCATATTTTGGTACCTCAAACATGTGTACAGATCGCAGATGTCAATGTGGGACGATTGTCCGTACTATGGTAGAATTACCCTTAGTGTTCCGGTAATTTTATCTTAAGTTTTCAAAAAAAAACCAAGTTCAATTAATCACTTTTTGATTTATTTTACTAGTCCACACAGTCTTTGATAATTTAGTAGTTTTTGTTTTTTATTACTAATAAATTTTATTATGATTGTTATATTTTTTTTTTTAATACACAGACTTTTTATAGAAAAATAAATACATTTTCTAAAAATAATAATATAAAAATCATTGAAAGAAAATGCAAATTGCAAAATTACCCAAGACTATAAAGAAATGTTGAAAGAGCATAATTTTATACAAAAAATAGTAATTACACTAGAAAAGAGAGGTAAAGGTTTTTTTTTAGTATAATCATGTACAGATCACATTTACTAAAGAAACAATAAATAAGACACGACTGCAGCAATTTTAAGAACAAAAGTATCAGACTACTAGCATTATAAGTAAATAAAATGGGAAATAACAATTTCAGAAAATAAAACAAATGTAACGTCTTATTTCGATAGACTAAAGTTTATTGTAAATTTTTTCTAACTCCTTTAATAAAAAAAAAACAATTAGATAAATTAAACAATTCAGAGCTGAAAAAGACCCAAAATTTCAAATATGGTAACGTTCTAAAAAATCCAACAACGTAAAAAATTAACTTAAAAAACGATATAGCAAAGCAAGAAACAAACTAACAAACATGATCAAACAATCTAAACAAAAATATTGTACAAAACTATTTAATTTGGCCAAATTTAATATGAAAAAAATGTAAAAAATAACTAACAAATCATTTGAAAAAAACAGAAAAATATATAAAAAAAAATAATAAAACACTTCAAACTAGATACCAACCAAATAATGTACACAAAAATTAAACAAATAACACAAACCCAAAACTAGTTGGTCATAACAGAATAAAAACAAAAGACTTTATTGACACTGTAAAAGAAATAGATCTAATAACAAACATTATCAACCTAATCGTTAATAAAAAAAATAAACAAAACCTTTACAAAAAGCGTCCAATTTATAAACCAAGAAAAAGAAATAATTCAAAAAACTATAGGCTATTCTGTATACTGGCTACAATGTGGTTTACAAATTACCTAAAAGAACAAAAGTTTAAAGTAAAAGTAGAAGGTGAATTAGACTAATTCTTTATCTTTTACATAATAACAAAATAGGATAATGCTTTAAAACCTGTAAATACTTTTTTTGCAATTCTGAACTATAATATTGACTTTTCAGTTGCCATTTTCGATGTTATAACTACTTACTTTTTTTCACTAGTGAAAAAAAGTAAGCACTTTTTTTCACTACTAATAAAATTTAATTATTTTTAAAATAGCAAATGATATGTTTTTTTATTATTTTTTATATATTTCCTAACTATTTCAAGCAAGTTGACGGCTTGGATTTTTCCCTCTGTTACAACAAACTGTCTTGAAACTTTTGTTTTACTATCTGGCACAGAAACTTTTATGCATCCTCCAATATCTTCAATATCTGATACAGTCATCTTAGTTAGTTCATCTCGGCGACATGCACCAAATATACCCATAATTAAAGCCACCTAAGAAATATAATCGAAAAATTAAATTTAATTGAAAACATGTTAATATATTTTTACCTTCACTAGTAGATATGTTTCGTCATTCGCTTGCTTCAAAAATGCATCAATTTGATTTTTCGTAAATATTTTGGATTTTTTAGGTTTATATCCTTTTGACTTTCGTTTCAAAAAAGCTATTACATTAGTAAATTTGCTGATATCTATGTTCTTTTTCATATTCAATGTAGCTCTTAACATTGAATACTGGGTCCAAGTTGTTAAAGCTTTTTGATTCGTCATTTTTTGTGCAAAATAAGCAAGTATTACCTTCTCCGTGATTATTTTAATATTTTTCAGTATGCACCATTTCTCAAATTTCTTGTATGCGGCTTCATATAAATGTTTTGATTTTGTTGGCAGCAAGGTTGATATAGCAGCTTGTGCAGCTGCTTCTATATCTGCAGGTATATCGTCGTCGGATTCACTCATATTTAATAATTGTTAATTCACAATGGGGTTGACAGCATCCACTATACTTTTTTATCGTTTTGTTTATGTGTGTATGGCAACGCAAAATAAAGTACGCTCAAAACTTGACGCAATATGTTAACTAGATTGTAATAACATCCATAAAAAAACAATAATTATCAGAAACTTGCGGATTATACTCCAAAATTGCAAAAAATAGTGTATGTTACACGTGTAAAATGCGTGTTTTTTTACTCGTCGCATTATAGATCTCGTTCTTCGAACTCGATCTATAATTTACGACTCGTTAAAAAAACACTATCATTTTACAACTTGTAACATAAATAACTATTATATTGATTGTTTCAATTCATAAAAAAGCACAAAAAGCACTAAACAAAATACAAAGAAA
This sequence comes from Tachinus rufipes, assembly GCA_963932245.1. Classification (NCBI taxonomy): domain Eukaryota; kingdom Metazoa; phylum Arthropoda; class Insecta; order Coleoptera; family Staphylinidae; genus Tachinus; species Tachinus rufipes. The sequence continues at coordinate 76,805,443 of OZ010744.1, forward strand.
ATCCGGTAGTTTCAACAATGAGCCCACAACAAAGAACTCACAATAAATAGAAAAAAAAGCAAGTTTGTCTACATAGTATTGCCACATCAACAAAAAATAAACAAACAAACCAACCTAATCTTTTACAATTCAATTATTATTATTATTATTATTATTATTATTATTATTATTATTATTAGAAACTGTCTCTAAACAACAATTTCTGCTGAAAACCGGATGTAAATAAAATTAAAACTATTTGTTTATGTCAGAATAACAGTGATGACAATAGCATTGCGTAAATCAATAATATTATATGGCATTACTGTGTACGGACAAACCTCTGATTATATTTTGAACAAATTACAAAACACACAAAATTGTGCAACAAAAAACTTATATTGTTCAACAAAAAATAATTATGCAAAATTATGAAATATCAAACAACTATTTAAACTAAGCTCTATTATAAACACATAAAAAAAAGATAACTGGTTGAAATAAAACACAACAAAAGTACAAAAAGTAATGTAGCAGAGAAATATGTAGTAAACAGAATTAACAACAAATATAGAAAAAGGAATACAAGTATTATTACAGCTTTTTTTAATAAAATCGCAAACAAGATACAAAAAGCAAAATCAGTAGAACTTTTTAAACAAAAAACAAAAACCTTGATCAATATTCAATAGTAATCATATATTATTAATATACTATATTACTATTTTTTTGATATTGTTGTGCTTTTTACAGCTTTTTACATTGCTCCAGAAGTCTTACGTATTGTTTGAAGAGGTTTGATGAGACCATCGGCTTATTAGGTGACTTCCAAAGCACCCCGGTGGATAAAGAGCAAGATATTATTTCATATTTCAAGGATCAAACCCCAGACTGCTAACGCTCTATAACTAAGCTATCTCACCGTTTCGCACTATGTTATATAATTTATTACTATATGCTACTGACAAGCCGACCTGGTTTAATGACACTAAGAAATAAATAAAATCATAACTGATATTCGGAGGGTGGTTTTAGTAAATAAGGTCTTTTTTGAATAAGAGGAAAAGTCCCACACTTCGTCCGTAATGTAATTTCCACCTCCGGCAAAAAAAAAGAAATATTATTATTTGTGTCACTTTATAGTATATTCCAGTCAGTGTATGTTTAAATGTAAAAAAAGTGCTGTATCATCAGTTCATTAAAGTTATTGTGTGTAAAAAACCGTTTTCTATACGCAACATTCATAATTGTAAAAATGTTTTAGATCAAAATCTAAGAAAAAATTAATTTATTTTTCATTGTGTTACTTCAACTGATCAAGGTAAATTAAACTGCCAATTATATTTAAACTTGAAAACTTTGCAGAAGCAGTCCATCACCAGCGCATAAATCAACTAATGAAACTTTTGAACATGTTAAATAATATTTTATAAATTTTCTTGTTTTCAACACAAATAAAACGTACAAAACGCTCAATAAATAGGTAAAACGTTTTTATATTATCCTACCAAAATATGTTTCAACAAATTAAATAAAAAAAAAAAAATTACAGCATATTTTCTAAAAGTTACCCTCGTCAAATATTTATAATAATGAATTGTTGTTAATTTACAGTTGCAAAGAAAATTCATTGTTAGGCACACAAAAACAATCAAACCAAAACATTGTTAGTTAACCACGCAAAATTTAAAAAAACAAGAATTTTGCATTTTATTTTAAAATAAACAATAATCGGTATGTAAACAAATTTTAAAGGGCACCATGAATATTAATGACAGACCTATTCGGAAAACTTTGACAAAAAATATTACTGATTTTCTTGAATGCAATATAAAAAAAAAAACAAGGAAAGCAACCAAATTCAGATTTTAAAATTAAAGAGAATGTAGAATAGAAGTGAAACTCATTATTGCTATGCTTCAAATAAAAATAACGTAAATATATTAAAAGCGATCAAAGCTTGGCTAAAAATCAGAAGTATATTTTAATCTTCTACAAATTAAGATAAGTGTAAAATTGATAAACAATTTGCATCTCAAAGAAATAGAATTGTGTCACAAAGAAAATAGTTCTGATAAAATAAATCATTTAACTTTAGTGTTAGTAATTTGCATAAATTGACAGACATGTTTTTAATTATATCCATGGTTTACTACAAAAGTCAAGTATTATTATTATTTTTTGTTCTGATAATTGTGGTTAACAAAACAACAAGTATTGATCTTATACATATGCATTACATATTGAGCACCAATTTGCCTTTTGTGGACACTTTCAAAACTATGGTAAGAATTTAACTTAATATTTGTATCAGATAAGTATGCTACGCTAATCTAAACAGCAAAAAAAGCCATCCATATTTTATACACATGTTAAAAGTTACTACAAGAGACAAACGGCAAATAATAAATTACACAAAGTAAAAAATAAATACTCGTGTTAGTTCTTTTATAAAATTTCAATTATGTGCAGTTAGTTCTAAAATATTATATATTATATTTTTAAACTGATGTTAAAACAACCTTTTCAAATTGTTATGTAAGGAAGACAACTAACAAAAATAATAAACACGTGTTTATGTTAATTTAAGGTGTATATTATTATAATTGTATATTATTATTTATATATATTATTGTAAATTGTTATTATTATTATATATTATTATTTATAAGGTGTTAAATAAAAAGTAAAATATTTAAAGGAGTGGTAGTACAAACCACAACAAACAAAAAAGTCATAATAAACATAGGTTGTCATAGCAACGGTTTAAAAGATATGAAACATTATTTATTTTTATATATTTTTACAAAAAACAGAGTTTTAACAGATGTTTGAAGTGTCCTCCTTCCATTTCCAAACAAGCACAACATCTTTGTCTAAAGAACATTTGTACTCTTTCTAAAACCCCTTTATTGGCTCGGATTTATTAGCACTTTTCATTAATTTTTAACTGCAGCTCCTCAAGGCTATTTACAAGAGTAGCATACACTAATGATTTCAAATATCCCAAAAAAAAATCAAAAGGATTTAAATCAGGCAATCTTGCTGACCATAAAACTGGTCCGCCTATTTCTACCACCTATGTGGAAAAGTTTGGTCTAAATGCTCTCTAACGGCAATTAAAAAATGAACTGGAGCACCATCATGCTGGAACCACATTTGTTGCCTGTGAGCCAAAGAAATGTCATCCAAAAAATCATACATAGTGTTTTGCAAAAAGTTGTTAAAAACGTGTCTGATGTCCACATTCAATTACAGTATGAATATTTTTGTCGGCCTAGCAATGTGCATTATAAAAATTATCAACTCTATTTTTTCTGAACCCGGCTTTATCCGTAAAAAGAATTTTGGCAAGAAACTGCAGGTCTTCAGCATCCTTGCGTAGAAACCAGATAATCAGAGGGTTCTCCTAACAAGAGTAGCACCAATTTCTATCTTCGGCTAATATTCTTCGCACACTTGTCCCTGGATTATACTTTACCTGTGCTATAGTTTCTTGTTCAGCTCTAGGAGTAGATATCGACCTTGGTCTGCCGGAAAGATAACACTGTTTTCAAAGTGAACAAGTATCTCTCAATCTCTGGTGAATTCTTCCAAAAATACAATGTAAAAGAATCTGCCGATTTGAATAAGCTTTTACATAAAAACGTCGCGCTTTGATGGCAATCCCATTAGCACGACTATACACAAAATGCATGTCGGCTAGTTCTGCATTAGAGTAATCATCCAACAAAATAAAAACTGTCAAACATTGAATGTTTATTTTACAAAACATCCGCCAACTATGATAAGAAAATGTACGTGTTTGCAAAATAAAAAAAGGAGGAAAAAAGAATTAAAAATAAAAATGTTTATTAAAACTTTTCTGTTTGTTGTAGTTTGTACTACCACCTACTGCAAATGTTTTTTTGGCCGTTGGGCTTCTAATCATTGTTTTGGTCTGTATGTTAGGGTCAACACAGATGGTTTCGGTAAAAACAAACAAAAAAGGCATTTTGGTATAAGTTACACTCAATGTTTGTCAAGGTTATATGCATTTGCAAATATGTCAAAGCGTGTCAAATAATTCAAAATAAATATTCAATTTATCAAATATAAAACTAAATAAAAAATCAATTTTCAAAGCTTATCTAATTTAATTTTTTGGGGTTATAACATAATAAATTCTTTTCTGAGCGGGCCGCTGTCCAATCTTTTTTTTTATTTAACTTTTTGTAATACTGGTTTAAGTTAGACAACCCCACCAACTTACGTTGTAACTATTCACATAACATATGTCTGACAATTAAAATGATTTAAAACTACTGTACTTTGATCAGTTTTGTAAGCGCATGCGGCAAACGTCATAAAACAAACAAAGCATCTTAAAGTAGTTACACTTAGATTTTAAAACTTTATATCAATGCTAAGTTTCTAGTTCTGCCTTCTGATGACAAATTACTAATCAGCTTTTTTTGACTTTTTTTTAAATTTATGTTGCTACATGCTTAATTAGGTGTCAATCATTTAAAGAATGCATTAATAAAGTTAAGGACAATCAAATTCATATCAAGAAACTAAAACATTTATACACCCATCAGAAATTTCAACAATACCAAATCATATCGGTAACATGCAACCAACCCAGTCCAAAACAATTTAACAAGCAAAACAACAATCGTATAATGACGTAATTTAAAAAGTTAAAAAAATTTGACAAACCCATCACTATGTCCAGCAGTGAATAGTTAACAAAGAGCTGATTTGAGTTTATGTTATCAATTATTAAATAAAAATTTATTTTGAAACGGACATGATTATGAGCATGTAATTCCCATTCTTTGATAACCCGTTCAGGTAGTAATTATTGGCCACTTTTACTTTTTACCACTTGACACCGGCAGCAAGATTGCTTGTTTATCTAAAGAAGTCTTCCAACAAGTAAACATGGTTTTGCTAGACTTAACAGTTATACCAGTAATCGGTATACGTGTGCGTTTAAAACTCAACAATGTCAACATTCAAGTAATTTTATTTACAATCCAGTTTGAGTTTTCAGTCATCTCAAATTCATGCTACTTAAAATACCCAACATAAAGCTGTCTGAACATGAGGAAACTATTTCTTATAAATCCTAGAAAAAAGTGTTTGTTGGTGCACAGAAAACAGAAATGAACCCTCAAGTCATACTTGCTGAAATTACCTTAAAGCCTACTCAAATATTTCTTAACTAAGATCAGTTAACTAAACATCAACAAGTTTTTCCAAACAGCAAATTATAAACACCAAATTATCCTAAAAAATATAACATTGTTTGAAGTTAAACAATACTCCAATCCAGTTAATAACCGCTTGGTGTAGTATAAGCTGAAATAGAAGGAGTGTGGTGTTATATAGAGAACGGATACACTTTTTTTGAGCCCGTTGCTAACCACTATCCATATCTGTCTAGATGTGCAACAATTAAACTTAATGATGCAAAGTAATACATTGTTACCTTAAACATTAGAAGACCTAAAATTGAATCTATCATAAAAAAAAAAATAATTTGTATTATCTTTAAATTTAACGGCATCCTATTGGCAAGTGCCAATTAATCCAGAACATCAACAATATACGGTAATTTGGATTAAAATCAGATTTTACCACTTTTGTGTTTTGTCGATTGGCTTAAAGACGGCTGAAAAACTGTTTATTGCCCGCTGTGTAGATCTTGTTTTATGGGTAAAATTTAAAAGGATATTTTACCCATGAAAGAACAATTTGTTAATGTTGTTTTGAAACTAGCAAGATTTATGCTTTGTGTACGTAAATGCCACGTTTACTGTGCAAAAATTAAGTTTTTACGTTGTCTCTCAAATTCTAAAAGCTTTTGCCCATATTCTACTCAAGTCCAAGTTTTACAAAAATTTTGTTTATCTTGTAATATTAAACAGCTACAAGCCATCTAAAGTCAAGCCAATTTCAATAAGGAATTTGTCTAGCGTTTTTTTACCTTAACCGATCCTTTAACTTTATTATTATTTAAATGAATGGAGTAAAAATCGGAAAACTGCCTTTAAAGCCATTAAGTACAAATGAACAAAAAAGACATTTTTATATCACTCGTATCATAATTTGGCACTTATTTTCTAATGTTATGCTAGTGAAGTAAAAGTTGGAAAAATGTTCCAAAAAGTTGACAACTTTAGTAGGGTAGTAGCTGACTCTGGTTGCCTATTACTTGACCGTAAGAGACAATACAATACGTTAGAGAAAGAATTAATAAAAGTTGTTGATGCTTTGCAATGTTAGAGAGTTCTTTTGTAAGGAAATAAGCTACTGTTTTTCTCTCTCCTTGCCCAACAAAGTAGATATTATTCCTTCAAAGTTTTAATTTTAAAATCAGGTTTTATCCCTGGTCGGGAAAATCTGATTGCAGATGTTTTATCCCGCCACACTTCACGTTGCTTGTCCACGTCTCAATCACAAAAATGTGTAATTCTAAAATCTTTTTTAGAACTAAGTATTAAAACTGTTTGCAATCAGGTTTGCGTGCGCTTTAGATAATTTTTTGGTTCCGGAATGATATGATATACATGAATAACATGCATATCATATCTGATTAGAACATTTTAGAGTCTACAAAACATAACACTTGATTTGATAAAGACTATGATAGTGCAACATGTTTAAGACAACTAAGCAAAAGCTTAAAGCGTGCAAACTATGTCGGAGAATCAAGCAAACTATCTACCCAAACCCTCATTTAATGGCATTCTATTATCTGGTCCAAACAATTTCATATTTAATGACTTCTTTGGTTTATTGTTCACTTAGATATTTAAAATTCTAGATGATTTTGGCAAACCTGTCGAGGTAATATCGGATCACAAATTTTAATGTACCACTTATCGCTAAACAAATTTTTTGAAAAAAAAAAACTAATTACAACTTAATTTTTTTGCAGATTAGTTTGATAATTTGTAATGCTACATGTAGTTCATTTCGGAAATGTTCGATAGTAAATATAGAATTTTCATTAAATATAAATTGCTGTGATTAACCACAACCCCTATAAAAACCTGAAATTACTGTTTCGCTACAGAGAAGTTATGCAGCTTTAAAGAATCAAGTTTATTACTCCCGTGCAATTTTTGCTTAGTTAATAACTAAAAATGTTTAAATAAATTATTTCCTAAAAATTATAATTTGCAAGTATTGAAAGTCCACTTACTGTGTTAATTTCATCATTAATGAAATAATTTTAAATAGTTTAGTGTACTTTGTCGTTATAACATATAATTAATTAATAATTTTTAAACATTATTATTTAAAATTGATCAAGAAAAGTACAATAAAATCATTTATATAAACCGTAAACAACTTGTAGATTGCCAGAAACTAGATAAATGTACTAATTATTTTTTTTAATAAGTTTGTGTTGATACGCATTAAAATTTAAAAAAGTTATAGTGTAAACGTCGCAGGTTTAATAAACATTATTTTCTTAACAATTAGCTGATTTGTATAAAATAAAAAATGCATTATATAATAAATTCAAATAAATGTGTTACAAAGAAAACTAAATTTATTATAAGCGTAGCTACAAATGGAATTGAAAGCTTGTTATAATATTTCTCTTTAATATAACTTATATGTACTATCAACGCGCAATAGGCGTTGAACGGAATAGAATATAATATAAGCGTTATGTTATTTTTGCATGAATGAAACATGCTCTTATTTAAAATATAACTTTTATCGTTAAAATGATATTTTATTCGTTTTCAACAAGTTCTAAATTTTTAGTAAAATAAAAACTCATTAAAAATAATTTTGATAAAGTGTTTTATTTGTTTAATATAATATTTAAAATAGAAAGCCAATATTGCGATGATACATCGTATTAAATATTGATAAACATATAACATTTTCTGCCAACACACATAACAGCTTAAATCTCCAAGCACTCAAAAAAAAGAGTATATTCCCCAACATCGTACACCGCCCCATATCGAATTAAGGTACACATTTTTACCTCCGGTGCGCTGAACGAGTTGTTGAAAAGTCTGTCAATATCTCGTGACTGATATGTATCCTAACACATATTGCAGATAGATCGTATCAGTGAACCGGGTGAGAAATATGAGAGACAGGGTATTATTGGCAGAAGTTGGAATTAACTTTTACCTCGTTTTAAACTTTGAATTGTGGAGTTTGCACTGTAGGTGTGTGAATAGGATGACGAAACGATAATTTACAAACTTATGTGACCGCAAACATGTTTCATTGCTTCTGAATAGTGGCAAAGAAGTTTGTTTTATAAACGGTACACAATAAAGTTTTAAATAATTGTTATAAGATTAAGGATGCGGCAACTTAGTTTGAATTTTCATTAAGTAGCTATGTAAAACTTTATAGTATTAAATTTGAATTAAAGTTATTATAAAATATATTTTTGAATAAATTATTGTTTGATATTTTAAATAATGTAATATAATATAAAATTAGGATAGTAATTTCTCTGAGCGTGCGGTGAAACTGGAGAGGCAATAGGAAGCTAGAATTTCAGGATGTGGAATCTTTTCAAAGCATTACGCAGTAATGTGATCAAGACCAGAAATATATATATATATATATATTCAGACGGAAAACTTCAAAGAATATACCAATAAAATTTAATTTATTTTCTTGTCCGGGCTTATGAACATTTATATTCTATAAATGCAGCAAAGGCTGCAGACTATTACAGAAACACTTAATTGAAATCTGTAGTCATATCGTCATTTATATTTAAAACTTATATTCTAGCAAAATTTGTATTTTATAAAAGTTTAATCGTAAATGCAGATGTAAGTCATATTCATTGCTTCATAATTGTTTTAGTTTGTGTTCCAATAAAAAATATTATTTAAAAATAATAGAATAATACTTTAAGTTAGTAATTATAGATGTACAAAAGATAAAAATTACCTTTACTGATATAAACATACAAACATAAAAAGAAAGCAGATGTTAGTATTTAAACCACCAGTTTGATCAAAGTACATCTACATACCCCTATCAATTTAATCGTTTAATTAATCTATCAATAATTGCGTTGTGAGTTTATCTAAAATTATTTATTTACAATCTGTTAGTAATATGTCAATTTCAGACTTAAAAAATTAGACATTAACAAAGTATTACCAATTCAGTGTTTAGTTTATTTATTTTTTGTTTTGTAATATTATTTCACAAATATTTTATTATTAAATATTTGCAAAATAGCATAAATATAAATAATAAATAATAATTTTTTTTATTTATTTACGTATTTGAATTATTTTTTATATTACATATTTTGATAGATCAATAATAAATTTTGTCATTAGTCGATTGATTGATCTACTTATAGAAATAAAAATTCTTACTATACAAAAATGTTTTACGCAAAAAGACTCATTTTTTAAGTTAATTATTTAATTGTGAATAAAACCTTGGACATACTTCAATACAAAGTTTTATTGCAGTCTTGCGCTTTACGCTTTGGGTATAAATACAGAAGCGTTTTGTTAATTCAATATCATAAATTTTAATCTTAATTGAGTACGATCTTCAAGTATTGTTGCTTTTTTTGTTTGATTTACTTCACTGTAGTTTTAAAAAAAACTTTTAAAATAAATACAGTTTAATAATGTATATGAAAAATAGTTTCTTCTCATACTTAATATCCTATCTAATATTAATCATATCTTCTAATTGCAATTAGTTAAAAAAAATAAGTGACTTTATTATTGATAATTTATTATTCTTACCATATACTCAATATTTGGTGTCTAAAGAAAATTACTTCTTAATAGAATAAAGGTTGCTCACCTGAAATAATAAATAAAAAACACGTTACATTAATTTGTTTATATAGAAATATTACAATTAATATACTAACGCAAAGTTGTTACTATTTATTGAATGTATTAAAATCAATCAAAAACTAATAGGGATAATTTTTTAGCAGGTTATTATTGTCTACTGTTTTATCCTCTCAAAATCAATTTTATTCATGTATATTTTGATGTTTTGGTTTGCTATTCTACAACTTGTTTAGTTTTTCTGCTGAAAATCTGTCAAGCAATGTGTTTTACCCAACTATACTTGAGAGTTTCGGCTTTTTGTAGAATGTCAATTACTTAGTTTTTTTTCCGTATTTTTTATTTCCGATTTTTTTTTCAAGTTCACTCCAATCTAATAGTTGTATTCGTTTTCTAATATACGTCATTGCCAAATAGTAAAACTTTCAGTAAGTTTTACTATTTGGCAATGACGTCAATTATTACTTTATTTATGGATAAGACCCATGTATGAGTAAAGTGTACAAAATAATTTTTTTTTTGCTCAAACTATTGAAAATGCTTTTCTTTTACATATATCTTAATTATGTGATTTTTTTCAGATCTTTTCAGTAAGCCATTTCCAAGTAATAAACAATCAAAATTTGAAAAAAAATGATTTTTTGCGTTTTTTACATATTTTGATTGTTTGTAACTTTTCAGGATTGCATTTTTAAGAAAAAATTGTAAAAAACTTTTTTTTTAATTGTTCAAAGAATAATATTTTACAGCCAAAAATTATTTCTTCAATTTTAAATTTTTTTCAGAAACAGTTTTTTTTTAAGAAGATAATATATTTTCTTTTTTTTCTAAAATATATACAAACGTGCTATTATATGTGCATACCCTAAAAATTTTAGGAAGTGTCCTGCACTACGCTCCGAGGTATCTTACAATGTATCTACAGAAATAGCAAAAAAAACTTAAATTTCAAGTATTTCTGTGAATACAGTGCGTACAAATTATCAACAAGTTATTGGCCTAAAATTTTTTAGCTGAAAACTCTTAAAATTGAAAACGCTATTTGCATAGCTGTTGAGAAGTCAGTCAATATAACTTTAACGTCGCCAGACATTGATAGCCGCTCAATTGTTAACCAGTCCTCATCAGCCAGCACAAGAATAACAAGTCTGCATTTGTGTTTGGATCGATTAGAAATGTCAGCAAACTCAAACTTAGTCAGATAAGCTATTTAATATGTGATTTGCATCAAAATCATTTTAATATTTATAAATACAGTAAAGTCAAACTTTAAAATGTACTGTCATAAACATGATTTTGTTCTAATTTAAAGTTTTGTTAAAATTTGCGCAAAATAAAGTAAACTTTATATCTTTGCGCTTTAAACTTGATCTAACGTTGAAGTTTAAAAGGATGTTTGAAATAGTTAAGATAATGTTGCTGTCAAGGGATGAGCCAAAATAATACTAAAAATTGACGGAAAAATTGCAAACTGTAATTCTGCAAGTCAAATGTTAGAAAAGACAATTTTTCACCTTTAAATACAATACTACAAAATGAACCGTACATAATTACATGCAGCTTAAATTGAAAGCAAAAACATCAAGGAGATCTGAATACTGTCTAGAATTCTGGGACTACTGCATTCAAAGCTGTATCATGTACAGCCTAGGATAATATTGCTGATGTCAAAAACACTTTCTCCAAACTCATAGAAAACCAACGATTGAAATAAGACAAACTCAAAACCAAATGTAAAATGAAAAAACAAGTAAAAAAGAAAGTAATCGCTATGGCCAAAGGCAAAACAAAAAGTTGTTTAAAATGATTATTTGTCAAGTCCAGTCTAAAAAATAGAAGTCAACAATAGACGTTGACTTCTATTTAAACTGAGCATGAAAAATTTGCACATCAAAAAGTTAAATATGTCAGAAATATGTTTGACAAAAATGGCGTACTATCCACAGATAATTGAAAAGACTTTGTTTGTGAAGAATGTGTATAAAGCAAGCAACATCAATAAAAAAACTGCTTAAAAAGTTTTAGATTTAATTCAAGTTAATCTTTACAAAATGTTTGTCACTTCTCTAGATGAAGCTACGTATGTCTTCTTTTACAATTTCGTATTTTCTATATCTCAAAGATTAAAAACGAAACCGTATCAAAACTGATCATATTCTCAAAAATAGTAAAAAATCAATTTAATAAAAGTAATAAGTCCTTAATGTCAGACTACAACACTGAATAATAATATATGTCAAAACACAAAATTTACTGAAAAAACTGGGAGTTTTGCAAATCAAGTCAAATGCTCTTTTACCAAATGGTAGGATTGAAACAGAAAAACAAACAGTTATGAAGGTAGCAAGTACCATTATACATGCGTAAACTTTAAAAAAAGTATGAGCTAAAGCTGTGTGTTATTTATTGTTCACATTGTATTAAACAGGAATCAGCTAAATCAAGAGTAAGAGTCAACAGAACTAAGGGTAAACAGAAAATTAAACAAATTAATTGTTATGTACTCATCCTGAACCACAAACAAAGCAAGATGGACGGAAAGTCAGAAAAGCGTATCCTAGTTAGCTAGAACGTGGATTTGCTGCAATAACGGATTTTTTGGATTATGTAATTTTTGCTAAAAAAGTTAAACCTAAAAAGAATAACAAGTAGATCAACAAAAATATAAACGTCATAAAAAAAATTAAGTGTATTTCTTGCACGTAAAAAAACCAAAAAACAAACAAGAATTGGCAGCTGGAATAGAAGTCAAAACTTACTGCCCTTCAAAGAAGTAATCAAGCTTTGTGGCACGTCATGCGCGAATTGAACTAATTATTAGCATTGCAGTATCCAAATATTGGTACTGCTTTCTTGTATAAAGATTTTAGAAAAAAAAATTAAACTAAGAACAAGTTTCGGTATTCTAAAACCAGTTTTGAAAAACTAGAAAGACAAGATTTCATTTTTTTAACACTTTTGTTTTCTTCTTCTTCTTATAGTGCCATACTTGCTATGAGCGTCGACACGTCTCTCGTATGTTTGTGGTGTGCAATAATAGTTCCACACAAACATACGGGACCTACAGTTTAACGTGAAATCTATACTACACCACTAGAAGGGTTTAGTAGGCAAATACTTCGCTCGTTTGCCATTGCCTTGCAAAGGAGACGACCGCATCAAAATATATTCAACAAATTAGATATTGTCGCTGCCGGGAATCAAACTCGGGCTGCCTGTACAACAATCTTCGCACTAGACCCATGTGCTACGTACTTTTGTTTACCATATTAAAATCCATGCATTTTTTATGATCTTTTTTTGTAGATGACGGACTTATTGATGGTAAAAATGAGATAGAAATTATTAAAATTTTAAATAAAATTTTCGAATAAAAATTTTAATATTGTTTGAATTATCATGTAACGGAAATTGACATTAAGCCAGAGTGAGCATTTATCAGCCAACCCAAGTACTCTTAAAAGATAATTCAATAATTTAATTTCATTAGCTACTATCCTACATCAACTCCCAGTGATAAAAGAATGGTAATCAACTTTATATCTATACACACTCGGACTATAACTTTAATTAATGAAATTAGTTAAATTATCCTAAATAACAAAAGACCAACTTTGTGTGTAGACAACTAATCTGCAATTCTTTATGTTAAAAAATACTCATAATGACTAAACCACAAAAAAAAAAAACCTCAGCATTTTTAAAACCCTTTTGTATAACTGGTTGATACATATCTATTTTATTTGTAAATTTAATTGAAATATTTTTTGCCAACAAATAAATGAGCAAACAAATGAAATGAGCGGTAATTTCAAATATATGAGTTCTACATATTTTTATTAAATAGGTGGTTTTATTATTTTTATGCAGCCAACGCTATTGATTGTCTCAATTTTAATTAAATTTACTATAATTTTTTTTTATGAATGTAAATCAATTACTCAAACCCAATCCAATTTCAAAGCGGTTTTCAGAAATCCTCATCAGTGCATTTTAGTGGTACGGCATTGCTTGATAGTAAAAGATGAATACAAATAACTTATTTACGGCTCTTAACACATAATAATTAGTGGTACAAAGTAGTTGTAGCTCCATTATGTTTTTTTGGCCAAGATAACCAATAAGAACTGATATTCGGTTTCTTTGATGGATTTAAAAAAACGACATTATATCTTAGCTTGTTTTAAAAATACTTTACGCCAATTAGACATTTTTCTAACTTACATTAAAAGTATTCACTCCAGTATTAAGTTTACAGTACCGAAACTCTCTTATAAAAATAACTTTTTAGATTTAACAATATCTCACAATAATAATAATCTTTCATTTAATATTTTTTGTAAACCTACCTAAACAGACTCAACTATTCCGTTTGACTCTGTACACCCTAACAGCTACAAGTTTGAAGCCTATTATTCAATGGTCCATAGAGCCTTCAGCTTACCATTAACACCAAATTTTTGACAAAAAGAGCTTAGTAGAATTATATTAACAGGTAATAACAAAGAGTATAGTCTCACTATACAGTTAATTTATCCTAAAATAAAAGTTATAGAACCTATAAAATACATTTCAATAACATATTTTTGGTAACATATCCAAGAAAGCAGAAATTATTCTCAGTAAATTAAATTATAAAGTAGCATTTAAAAGTCAAAATAGGTTATACATTTTATTCAACGCTAAAGACCGTAGCATCAGGAGTGTTTGAGTGGAATTATAACATAACCGCTTTTTCAAATTACGCCATTTAGATTGTACTTTTGCAAATTCTGTTTTATAAAATAGTCACAAATTGCCAGTTAATGATAAACTTAAAATCATTCACAACTGCTTTAAGCAAAAAATTAAATTTGCTAGAAGCTCTCGAAATTACTAAATCAAAAAATAATCTTTCCGTAAACTTGCTTAATAATGAAACCAACCTGTATAAATCTCTTTTGTATAAAATAATTTAATTATCTCCTTTTTTGCGCAATGTTCTTTGTCTTAATTACCTGTAAGTAAAAACCGCCATTCATTAATATTTTCTCTACCTGCATTTAAATCATAATAATTTCAATGTAATTTTCTACCTCGTCGTTATATATAAGCTTTATATATTTTTCTATATTCATACTTGTTTGTATCATCGTCTGATAATGGCTTTGTAAACGGTTGAAAAAAAAAACATAGTAAATTTGTTTTATTTATCTTATTACAATTTACTTTATTTTTAAATTGATTCAATTTAGGTAATTTTGGAACTGTTGAATAATTTTTATCATAAAGTTTTTGTAGGATTTTTTTAAGAAACAGTTGACAAACTGATATCGGTAATTAAATATAAATATAAATATTCAATAGTTTAATTTATTAAAAAAAATTTAATAGTAACCATTTATAAACAAATAATTGAGCAAAACAAACAAAAGTTCTTGGTTTTAACAATACCTGTTTTGTGGTAAGCAGGCAATATGCACAAGACCCTGTGATAATTAACTATTTAAAAATATTAAATTTTGTCCATGCAATAAATACAAATCAATATTTCTTCTAATACTTAATTCTAACAAAATTGTAATTTTTTTATTTTTATTGCAAAGTGCAAAGTTCAATCAAATAAATCGAGCATTTGTTGATTCTTAAATAGATTACATTTAAGAAAATGCATGTTTAACAAATTGTTGCTCTCCTATACAGGGTGATTCTTAACCTATGCACATAAACTTAAGGAATTATAGCTTACAATCAATATTATTGATAAATGTTAAAAAATTTAGTAAAAGTTTTATAATAAACGAGATAATGAATTATAAAGTTTCTGAAAAATTGAAATTTATTATTTGAAAAAAATTGGTGTGCCATGCCAAAATTAAAACAATAAAAATGTAGTAAAGCTTTTAATCAACTAATTATTAAAATAATAAACAAATAACAAAAATGTAAAACTATTAGAACACTTAAAATCATAATAAATGCTCAAAATTATTTCCTCTATTTTCCAAACACATCTGAGCCCGCCGAAGCCATGTTGCGCTACATGCACGCTGAAGTCTCGGGAATTTAGGTCAGGTGATCTAGGAAGCCAGGCAGTTGGATCTCCTTGACCAATCCACTTCCTCTTCCACTTGCTACAAGTAAAAATTTGTCACTAAAATGTTAGTAGAAAAATTTGGGTTCACATCATGCTGACGCAACAGCCATTCGCAAAATACTACCCTAAGAAAAAAATCCGTTGGTAACAGGGCATGTACACACATGATAGGGATACAGTAATTCATGCTTTAATATGCGCCATACAGTTGACTGCGATACCCCAGTTTGATCGGAAATTATCCGGGTACTGATGTCAGGACGTTCTTCAGCAATATTGACAATATATTCTTCGAGATTAAAAATATGCCTAGAACGTCCCCCATATTGTCCAGATCTGGGCTGCAAGTGCCCAGTTTCTACAGTACTGCAGCCACTGAATTTTGATGAACTTCTCCATACACCAATATCATACCCACAAATTCTGCATTGGTCATGTTATGTTGCGCTATAATTTAATTTTATTACACACTGACAGGCGTCACCTATTTTTTTAGCAACAACCGCCGGGACTTCAACGCGCATTATTTTAATTTTGGCATGGCATACCAATTTTTTTCAAGTAATAAATTTTTTAAATTTTTTCAGAAACTTTATAATTTATTATCTCGCTTATTGAAAAAATTTTACTACATTTTTTCAACATTTATCTTAAATATTGATTGTAAACTATAATTCTTCAAGTTTATAAGCTTAGGTTAAGAATCACCCTGTATAACCTGCTAAATTTTAATAATTTAATTTTTACACATCGATTCTGTTTGGCCCCATTACACACATGTAATTCCCGATGCGACTGTCTGTGCATAAATTAGCCACTGTCTGAATAATGTAGCAAAATTTAGATGTAACTTACATAAATTAAATCAATTATTAAAATATACCACATTTAAAATTGATTTATATACCAATACTGAATTGTGTATTAATTAAATAAACTTTGGTGCTATTTTGAAATGCAAATTGTCTTTCTATAAATGTATTCAAATATATGTCAAGTTTTTTACAGCATCGTAATTGCTTATTCCATTTGTGATCTAAATTTTATTATTTACATTTACGGTTGCAATTGTATTTTGTTAGCGATTGCAAAATGTGTAATTGTAAAATATATATTATATAATTAGTTTTTAGTTTGTATAACGTTAATTGATGTAATCGGTGACGTGTCGCACTTATACCCAATAGTGACTTCATAACCGTGATTAATACTGTCGCGGAGTTGGCAAATTGCTCGATTTAAATGACACGTGCAGATTTACAACTGACAGTTATCGTGTTGTCTCATTTTAACGTATATATAACATAAAATGTAGCTAAATGTATTGATTTTAATATTAAAGACTACGGTTAGTGTGGTGTTATTAAATTATTTCATCAATATTTATAAAATATATGTTGCCCGGCGCATCCACCATGTTATTGCTATGCTTAGATTACTTTCATGTTAACAAGACGTAAAAGCATTATTCAAAGCATTGTTCTAACGAATGTGTATTGTACAATAGATAAATTATTTATAGTGTATAATAATGCAATAACGGTAATAATCAACAAGTTTAAACTACAATAAATCTCATAGACATAAACTTAAGAGTTTTCTTAATCAAATGTTGGTTGTCAGTAATTTTTGAATATTAATTTATTCCAACTAAATTACAATGAAAACTAAGTTTCAATCTAATTCATGTTTCATTTTTCCATATTAAATTTATTGGATAGCTCCCACGAAAAACGCTGCAGCAGTTTGGAACTTTTATACGTTCCGTGGCGGCATGAAATATTAATACTGACTTTGTACATCTGCATGCGTTCCCGTATGTAATAAAAAAACACGTACAAGCCGTAAATTACACTTTACTTTTGGGGCCTATGCTAGCAAATAAATGTTTTCCTCGGTGATTGCCCGCTGAATATTGCCGATGTTGAATGCAAGATTTGGAACATCACGCGACCGGATAATCGGATAAACTTCGCCGTCGCCACTTAAAACCCGAGTCGAAATAATGCATTAGGGTGATCGTAATTGGAGGCCGTGTTCATGTTTTGTATAGCAATTGCCTGCATGCAATCTAATCAGGGCAAATCATTGCTAATGAAAAAAAGGAAAACATTGTAGAGATTCGAAGAACGTATGTCGGGTGTCAAAACTTTAATGCTTGTAGTTAAACTTTACGTATTAATATTTTAAGAAAACTTTTAAACAAAAAATATTACTGTTTTATTTGTTGATATTAATACATAATACTAGAATATGCTTAAGAAAATATGTTATGTATTATTAATTGTATCGTACGATCATCATTTAAAAAAAGTTTTATTAATTATAAAAACTACAGCTTAAAATTTGTTTATTCAATTATACGGGGTATTAATTAATGTTGCGGAAATATTACACTCGGAGATTCCTTGTCTGATTCTAACACGATATGTTCCCATAAAATTATAGTCTGAAAAGCCTCTTTTTTGAAACATAAGAGTTTTTCCCACAATTTTAAATTTACAGAATCAAAAAATTTTTGATTGTATCTTTAAACGATGTTTGAGATATGCTGACGTTTGGTTTAAATTGATTTTTAGTTGGAGTTATTATAGTCAATTTTACAAATGAAAAATAGGTTTGCAAATGGCAATACTTACAAAGCTAGAAAGCTGTATCAACAGCATTATCTTAATTGTGTAACCTCTAATAGTAAGACATTTTCACGAGTTCAACATCGTCTATGTGAAACTGGAACTTTTAACCGTGCAAACATCTAGCAAAAGCATCTAAAAATGTCAGGACTAAGTTTTGATGTTGTACGAGTACAAGAAAAATAACGTCAGTATCGGAAATCACGCATGTTCTGGTGTAGAAAATCTTAAAAGATTATTTATTATATCCGTATCATACTCAAAAGCCATTTAGTCGTATTTTAAATGTTGTTTAAAAATTCTTTACTTAATTACAAGTATTATTTTCTGACAAAGCAAATTTTTCAAGATATCCGCAGGTTTTTTGAACAAAACATTTAACAATTGTCAAAGTGGACTTCAACCTTGACCTAGTACGTTTTCTGAACAGTCTAGATTTCTACTTTGGGGGACACCTAAAATGGGAAATAAATTGATGCGTGTATTTCAGCAAAAGGATCACATTTTCAACAATTTTGATAGTTTTTATACACCTTGCCGGTAAGTCTTCCTGGTAGAAATACAGATCCAATTACACAAACGCCCACAATTCTAACCCAAACATTCAAGGAAAACTGAAGTTGAAAACGATCTTGACATACCAGATGCGGATTTTTATTTGCCCACCCATTGTTGTTAAAAAAATTCTTTATTGCATTTCTTGAGAAAGTTTTTTAAATAACTAAAAGTTCAATTCATAGTTTTGCAGATAATAGCACCTTTCATACACATTAAGCAGATTTAGGGGAACAACATTATTTATTAATTGCCACATCAAAATAAAATCGATTTTAATACTAGTTATTATTGTATGATGATTGCGCTACGCTACATATCAAAAATAATTTATTTAAGTAAGTACTACATAGTTATTATTTATTAATATGTACAATCTTAAATATCTAACAATTCAAATACATCTTACGGAAAAATACTTATTTTTTGTTTTGGTAACAGTCTCATTGAAGATATCAACATATCACTAAAAACCATTAGGGCATGCAGTAAATCTTCAATGTTTTCTTTTCTACCAATTTTTCTTAAATTGGTTTGTCAAAAATATCAACATTCTTTATGCCTAGCTTTGAGAACTTCCTTGCTGAGGTTGCCAATTGGCACTATAAATTTTTTTATGACGTCTGCTTTGTGTATAAGAATTTTGTGTACACTGGCAAGCAATTTATACCTGCCATACAAAGAGATATACAATTTAGCGGGGTACAACGAGTATTCTCTGAAATGTTTGCTGTTTATTTTGTATCCGCATAATATAGCCTGCAATATAATAGCAAACCATTGAATTAGTCTGACATCTATTATGGTTACATCTTGCCTTCTGGGGGTTTTTAAAAAAATTCCTTGCAGTGTTGCCGTCATTAATGTTTCCCGATCCTTGTTTGACAATATCAACCAAAAGTCCAGTTTTTACTCAAAATTTCTCAATAATTTTTTGTTTTTTTACATTTAAAGCTTTTTTATTTCTTTTCCTCAAGTTTGCCACGTTTTCATATTTAGCCTATAAGATATGTGCAAGATACACTCAAAAAATTTTATGTGAGCGTGTAAAGTTGACAGTCCATAACAAAATGTCAAGTTGTTACGGGGTTGTTTCAGAACTTTTTCTAAATTGTTCATATCATTCGGTTTTGATTTAAATATATAGCAACTTTGTGTTGAAGGATAATCTGCTAAAATATTTGCTACTTTTCTATCCAACATTGTTTTTAGTAACTTGTGGTCAACTATAATAATTTTTCCCTTCATGTATATAGAAGTCGGACAAAGAGTTGCAATTTGTTGTTCAACATAATTATTTTCATTGTCTATTACATTGACAGATTTTTTTATAAATTCAATTCTTATCGGCACACAGAATCTCGTTGAGGATGATCTTGGGTTCACCCATACAATTTTTTCTTCTTAATTTTTTTTATATGCAGTCACTTTTAATAAAACTATAGAAGTAAGTAACAGATCTAAATCAGTTGAACCACAACTTTCTAAAAATTTTTGTTTGTATATATTAATATTTGATCAAGCACGTTTTTTAACGCAATTTTACACTTTGTTTCCGACACCCAACTATCCACCAGAAAGCATTTTTTTTAATGCTAATAAATTCATCATATGATAATACTAAGAATAAAATAATAATATACTTTATTTCTGTTATATACAATTCATATAAATAGAAAAACGGAGAGTTCAGACTGGGTCTCCTCTTCTACTTACCCTTTTTAATTTTCACATTACTGATTTTGACCTAAATTGGCTTCAAACTGCTTTTTCTTGAATCCCTTTATCTGTACTCCATTTAATACATAGTTAAATTTTACATTTATTACTGTAGGTGTTGTAGGCACTTTAATTACTTTATAATTTAAATAGCAGTTTTGTTTTATTGCTGAACTTCTCAGAGAGCTTTGGTCAATTTTGTATCTATAAACAAAGCAAAAACTTCGCCAGCGGTGTATTTCTTCACTGTAACCTCAGCTTTTTTTTTCCTTTTTATTGTCATCAATGTTCAGAGGCTTAAAGTAGTTACTTTTTGCATCACATAAGCCACACTTTGTTTGCCAGATTTTGTTAAACTAAATTGACTAGCAAAAACCAGTTTTTCTAGACTATGTGTCAGTACTAAGTTCTTAATTCGTCTTCTTTTCGATCTCGTTGACAAAGAATCAAACTGCTTGATAATTTTTGACAATTTTGGAGTTTTAAAAGTAGTTTTACTTGCACTTTACAATCTAGGCTTAGTGGGCACACAGTTAGCATTAACCAGTTATTGTAACGTTTTAAAAACTTTTTTATTTTTGTCACTAAATTTCCATTTGTTGGCTAGTTTTAATAAAAATAGCAAAATTGTCTTTGTAACATAATCCTTTTGCATATTGGGCTGATTTTGCAAGATATAATTAACCAATAACTTTTTACACTCGACAGTGTGTGCTTTAGAAAGCAACAAATCCTTTGCAAAAAGTTCAAAAAGCTGCATTCTTCTTATAGCTGCCGTTTGATCTGTTGACAAGATAAAAAAAAATGAAATAGTTCCAAGCATCCATGACTATTGAGATCATGTATTTATCAAAGAGTACAAATGATATTAATATAAAAATATTTTTTTTAGCCGATTCCGACTTTTTTATTTTTTTTCACTCTTAATTAAAATTATAATTTTATGGTTTTTTTAGTATAACGATAGCAAGTATACAGTTAACTTAAATCTACTGTTATTCAAACTGAAAATAAATTTATCTTTACCTGATGGTTCAAAAGACATGGTGAGATAAGATTTTTTTGAGAAAATATTTTTGAGATAGTAAATTCACTCCGTAAACACTTAAAAACGTTAAAAAGCGACAATAAATTGTAACTGAAAGAGTTTGACATTTGGGGCGCTCTACAGAGGATTAAACTTTTGTTATAATAACTAGTTACTAGATATTCTTTGGAATACAAAGAATCATTGTTTGATCAGTTTGGAGATTAATATTTTTGCCCTAGTTGTCTCCTTAAATTAATTGTTTTGACCACTGTAGAGCGTCTTAAAATGTCTAGGTTAGATTCTGTAGCATCTATAAACAAAGACCTCAAAATAATGTCATAATAGGAAATTTCCAACATGGTCAATTTTAACTTTAAAAAAACTCAATTTCTAATTGTTTTAAAATCAAAATCTGAAGTATTTTCAGTAACAAATATTAAACTAAACAACGTATCCATATCTAAATGACATCGCTTTAAAAGTATCTAGAAAACTAAGATTTCCTAATAGATGTAAAAAGTTTTTCACTTCTGTTCAAATTTTGCATATATATATATAAAACTTATTGACTTGTCCTTGTACTAAATATTCTTCCCAAATATGAGGAAGAACATCAAAAACTACATTATCTCTTTTAAACTCTATTCAAAATCAAGCTATTTGGATCATTGCCAATCCAAAATTGACTAATGACTTAGATACTTTACAACACAGGCGTAATGTTGCAGATCATTGTATTTTTTATAGATATTTCTATGGAAATTGTTCAAACAAAATAAAAGATATATTGCCATCTAAACAAATATTTTCTTCTTGTACAAGGCTTGCCAGGAATTCTAACAAATATGCACTGACAGTTCATAGATGTAAGACCAAAACTTTTAAGAGAGATTTTTTTAACATTAAATAATCTTCCAAATTTAGTATTTCCTAAAACTTATAAGCCACAAATGTTTAAGATCAATGTTCACAGACTGCTTAAATCAAGTCTTAAAAGTGATAGTTTCAAGTGTGGTTCCATCTGTTGAAATTTAAAAGTATTTTTATGTTGTTGTGACATATTAAATAATTCCTAAAAACATCATATTTTAAAAATAAAAAAATATAAAAATTAAATAAAATAAAAAAGTAATAGACACATAAATATTTTTAAACTTTGCTTAATTGTAACTGACTGATAGCGTAACAGCATAGCAACAAACCAATTCCGGACATATGTTTATAAAACTCAAGGTGCAACCCAATGATTTTGATGCACTCTAGTTACTTTTGCAGCATTTTTAAAAGCATAGTCATTTCAGAAAAGATTATGTAAAAATATTTTACCAAAATTTTTTTTTTCTTATTCATCGGCTTTCTAAAGTTTACTTCCGGAAATAAGCCAAACCAGTTTGTACCAAAAATCGTCTTTATGTCATTTAGCCTCGGCTTCCATTAAGTGATTAGAATTATGTTTTGTAAGGCTCATTGTTTCCAGTCTATATGTAGCTACTAGCAGTAACAAAAGTCATATACTTTTCTTTTGAGATTTATTGGTAATAAGGTTATTCACCAAGATAGATTTAAATTAGCCGCCCATGTGAGTCTTATCTGTCTAACTGCTTCTGCCGATTGGTTTGCTTTCCCTAACTTAATTGTGTGGCCTAAGTATATTGATTAACACATTTTATGGTAGTGCTGCCTAACAAAATATAAAAATCCACTAAACCTTTTATTATGTTCATTTTTAAATTTATAGATTTACCTCTGTTGCTGCTTTATTGTGTTGTTGTAGCATAAGCTCTAGTTCTATGACATCATTTGCAAATAGTACGATGTCATTAGTAAAACGGAGATGATTGAAGTATACACGGTTATTATTTAACTAATTTAACTAATTAATAGCTTTGGCAAGATTGGATTTTCTTGTCGCACTTTACCTATTTTTATTGGTGCTTAGTACTTCCTTAATTTTTACGTTTTTTTTGACTACATCTTTTTGTTTAGGTTATAAATAGGAATGGTATTTTAGCTTAACTTTATTGTATTTTTAACTTTGGATGTCCCAACCATAATAACTGTTGTTTAGTTAACCACATTTACTATGTTAGAATTTTATTTAAACCAATAAAAGAAACATTCAAAAAATAAACATTATATAAGTAATATTTTAAAATTAATATTAAATACTAAAATATTTGTGAGGTTAAGTGAGTATTTTGACTTACCTCGCTTGGCAAAAAGAAAGCACTTCAATTATCATTTATATTAATTTATCAAATTTTGCGTTGATTTATTAATAAGTAAAATTACAAAACAATACAAACTCCAATATTAGTATTAAATTATTAGCTTTCGATTAAAACAACAACTATGCGTATAGCTATGTTAAAGTTTGAGCAAATGATTTTGCTTTAAATTTATATTTGCCTTAACAAGAGTGCAAAATACATGTAAAAATAATTTAAAAAACTATTAACAACGTTCAATATATTACCAAAACAACACTAAGCTACAAGCAAAAGTCAGTTAATATTATTTATCTTGATAGTTTAATCAGTCTTTACAAATCGACTTGAATTCCAATTTTTAAATAAAATTAATAATGTGAAGAAACTTAAATGTAAATGCCGATCATTTTAATAGCCGATTAAGATTATTAATAAGTATGAACCCATATTTATTAATAAATTTAATGATTCTAATTAGACAAAATAAACGTAATCATAAAAGAAGAACACTTATGGTCGATTAGAAAACTATACATTATAAAATATTAACTGAAACAAAATACAAATACACAGTAAATATCAAACGTCAAATATACAATTTATAGATTTGATTATACCGCAATTTAATACTATTCTTTTTGTATTCAACTTTCTATTTACTTATTAAACAGAAAACCTTATTTTTAGTTCAATTTAACAATAAATAATAACATACTAGTTTAAATTTATAAAACTATTATAGTATATCTAAAATATAAATATAAATTAGGCGCTATATAATATTGAAGTTTGTTCGTATTAAAACACTGAATAATGATAGAAAAATAAGGTTGAACTTTGCCTTGACATAAATCTATTGTACATATTTCACTTTATGACAATCCAAACCGCCCTCTTTTAGTTATTGTTTAATAAATTAAATGCAAACAAAGTAAAGAACATGAAGGGAATTTAAATGTATTTATTCGCAGCATACCCAATATATACCCGTTATACGTGCCGACTTCTCCCCTGGGGGTAATTTTCCGTTGTATGAGCCCGTAGTGTAGTGAACCTCGATTCCAAATTAACTAACCGAGAAGTCTAATAAGATGCTATTAATTAATGGAATTGGGGTGTAGATTAGTAACTACGTACCGATTGGATCAGGTCAAAGCAGAAACTTTAAGCTAAAGTCTATTCTTGAAATAAATTTGGTGGAATTAAAATAAGATTTATGGAATATGTATATTTTAGTTAATACAGTTTCATAATTATATTTGAATTTACAACCAACATAAGCCGACATCTAATATGTTTTTATTAAAAGTAATAAATTATTATTATGACGAATTTTTGCTGATTCATTTTTAGTCGTGCTTTTAGTACAAGCGATTTTAATTAAATTGTTTGCAAACCCACGCGATATTTCTACTTATCGGACATTAATTTATGTTCTTTAATTAGAACAAAACTTAATGTATTAATTAGCTACACCTGGCGATGCTTATCTCTGCTTCTTGCCGTGTATTCTAGTATAAATGTATTTCCTTGTTTAAATGTTTTCTATTTATATTTACTTTTGCGTCCGTTGCTTTTATTTCATCCTTCATTCATTTTCTTATGATTATCTTAAACATCATTTTAGTTGATTCTAGAGCCCGGCATTCATGCATATTAATTTTCGCTACATTGTTTTCAAGTTATACACATTTAGACACAAGTCTGAATGGGGGCATCCAGATGAGTATTCAGTGCAGATCTGTATCGCTGTCGGTTTTAAGAGAAAATGTAGATAAGTCAGCGAGAACCTCTCTCTTTCTAGGGCTTACCACAATGTTGCGGAATCGATGTTGTGCAACGTGGTGTGTGCTTTATCTGCAAGTTTTAATTGAGTGATAACTGGATCGCAGTGCAAGCACGGAATTTATCTGAATAAGCAACTTCGATCGTTTTGTATATAGAATGTGTATGTTCACTGTCGACGGTGAAAGCAGATGTGTTTGTATGGAAGATTAAACGGCCCATTTTCCAGATTGAAATGATATGCGGAAAATGTTGCCATTTGGGACTGAGACAAGCATATCTGTGAAAGCATTAGAATAAGTTTAAAGAAAATTACGAATGGGTTTTGTTGTCCTTTCAGTTTAGTGAAATATATGTAGGTTTATATTTTATCTCACATTGGTCATTGCTTAAATAGCCATATCTCTTATTCTGTTACATGAAATATATTTATTTACAAATAAATTTTATACAAACAACAAGCAATATTTTTGATTAATTACGAATAATAGTATCAAAAATCTAATTACCAATAAAAAAATAAAATATAACAATTATAAAAAATAATAATAGCAAGAAACAATTAAAACATCAACTTTGATTTTATTACTCAACGACAACGTATTATTAATAAAAATAATTTAAAACTGTTTTAAGAATAAAACTTAACATATTTTATATTAAACAAACATAAATAAAAAATATAGTAATCATTTTTAAAGTAAATATGAATTAACCAGAAAGGTTTTATTGGTTTAAACTAAATATATTAGGCAATTAAATATGAAATGGGATTATGTAATCACTTTAAATGTGCCGCTTTTTTTAAATTGTTCACTAAACTATTTGTTTTGACAGATCAACTTTGACAGCTGTCAAGCAAACATATGAAAACATATGTAGTATAGTGGACGATTTTTAAAAAGCGGCATATTTAAAGTGATTACATAATCCCATTCATTTATAAACTCCCTGTACTATATTACTGTAATAAATTACACGTTCTCTTAGCTTAAATCTGGTATATATTGGGCGTTGATTAGTATGTCCTCAGTCTAGAAATTAATAGTTGCAATCTATAATTAATTGTCTATCATTATGTAGTGCTTGTCAGGTAATGCAATTACATAATGCTAAACCGGTATTACATATTTCTTTCAAAAATATCTGAGACTATAATTAGCTTTACTATATGTTTAATTCAAATCTTTTTTAATATGTTTATTGATTTCAGTAACCTTATGAGAGAATATGTAAATTGATAGAGTTGATACTTTAAATTTATCTACTTTCTTATATTCTGATTAGTAAAATAAAATGGTGTATTTTAAACGCTATGGCGTATTACTGCATTATAAAAAAGTTATTAGATAGTTATGAAAGGTGATCCATAGCTAAACCACCAAATGTTTATTTCAGGTTAAAATAATACATTTATGTCTATCAATTTATTTACTATAACTAACATACCAAATATTGCAGAACATTAACAAAATTTAAAAACCATGACTGATAAACATAGATTCAAAATAAGATAGAAAATGTAATGCAAAAGTGTGTTTACAAAATTGTCTACATTATTCAAAGATATATTCTTTTGATAATAATTTATAATCTACCATCAACATCTGGTCAACACCAGAAACCTAGTTTTGAAAAGAAAAACAGTGATTATGACTTTGATAGCGATGATTCTATAAGCAATCTGAGTTGAAAAAATAATAACTAGAAAAATTAGAGATTATAATTTTGCATTAAGAGCATACCGACCGCTACCTTGATTTGCAGTATTTTAACAAAAACGGCAACTTCCCCTTCATTGCTGCTTCTACAAATAATTTGATAATCAATTAATTTATTTAATTAAGTCTTTTAGTCAAATAATAGTTAGGAAATAGCCGAAAAAACCCGTCAAATATAGAAATAAATGCGCTTTTCTGTATTTTTGAATGCATTTTGTTGCTATTTGCAAATATAATTTCACAAAAAAGACTTCGACATATCATAGTTTAATCCTTTTTAAATGTATTGGTAAAAAAATAAATTGATTATCAAATTATTTGTAGAAGCAGCGATGAAGGGGAAGTTGCCGTTTTTGGTATAATACTACAAATCAAGGTAGCGGTCGGTATGGTCTTAAATAGAAACATTTTTAAATGCAAGTAAGTAAAATTTTTTATAGTGGCCAGATTGTTTCATATCTGTAAATTAACAGTGCAACTTAGATTAAAGAACAAAAGACAAAAAAATTGTTCAATTCCGATCTAGATCAAGAACAAAAATATAAGTGCAGTAAATAGATTTAATCAATTTATGTCATATACAGGTAAATTGCCTAAAAAAATCATAAATAGTAGGTAAAAACTCTTCTATTTTCTAAGAAACACTTATAGTTTTATTTGTTACAAAACGACTAAACAATCAATTAAACAAAAAGCAATGTTTCAGTTACAATTTGTGTTTTGGCAAATAAACTGACAAAAAACAAACCATTTTGTTAACAGTAACAAAATAAAAAATAAAACAAGTAGACGTCCGTTAGTGTAGATCACAAAATAAAAGAAGGTATGTTAACCATTTTTTGATAAGAGAAACGATGAGATGCTGTGCAATATATGTAATATTTCTGAAAAACCTGTAAAATTATCCATTATTTGTCAAGAATGCAACGTAACGTTCTGTTAATTTTGTTAAAATTTTATTTTTTAGTTTTTAATTAATTTATTTAATACTTTAGTAACATACAGTTAGTCATTAAAACAAAACAAAAATTAAAATATACTACAAAAATAATTCTGTTCTATAAACTGTTCAAAACCATTTTTATTAAACACTGCTTGTAACAGAAATAAGGTTAAAAATAAATTTAAAGACTAATTTAATTAAAAATTGTGACTTATAATAAAATAATTTACTACATTCCTTTAGTTTATTTTTGTAAAAGCATTACTAGTTTTGGCACGACTAGAGCCTTCTACAGATGAAATAAATTACTGAGTTACAAAATAAACAACAATATTATAAGAAAAAGAATAACTTTTTAAGGTTACAGTATAGTAAACAGATTATATTACAAAACAGATTAAAAAAAGTAATCATATTAAATCTATTTGGTCATGTAAAAAGTGTTTCTTTTTAGTTTAAAAAGTTTCAATGTATCTAGTAAATTTAATTAAAGTTATTTTTGTAAATTATGTATAGTTTTTACGTTGTAAAATGACCTTTTATGTTTTCTGTACCAAGTTATAAAATTGTATAATTTCCACATTTACTTTTGATTTTCTAATTATGTTTATTTTTTAGAGTTATACAAAACGTTGAATAGTTTTGACTTAGATCTAAAAGAAATGTTTATGTTAAGTTAAAGAAAAAAAAACTTTAAATTCGGTTTTGGTGCCAAAATGTGCAAAACAAATAAATTTTGACGTCTTTAAAAGTTTCTTTCTAATTTTTTTAGTTATTAATTAATTTATAATATTGATGGTTTTAAGAATTATATTCTTAATATAACTTGTTATATTGAAATATATGTGTGGTTCATAATATTGTCTTCCCAAATATAACTTGTAGTTTTATTACTTTATTTAATAACTACTTACTTGTTATTATCAAAGTTTAAAAAATTCATAATTGTCGATAGCAATTAAATTGTATTTATCTTACAGAGTAAAATTTTATACCTAAAGGCAACCACAGTTGTTAATAATAATAATAATAATAATAATTTTTCATTAGATTAGAAGAAAAAAACTGATTACAAACAAAAAATAAATTTTACACTGGTGGTTTTTCTATTATGAACTGTTCTTCCATTTAAACTACAAATAACACATAAATGATACGGTATATAAAATATGCATGTTGTGGAACAAACAAAAATTCATAAAACGTTTAAAACTCTAAAAATTTGTTTTTTATCAAACTTTGACTAAAACTAAACTGAGTAATGTAAGATTTTTGAAACAACGCAATTTTGTAAAACAGTGTTGAGATAGTGCTTCTAAATCTTACATCATTATTACGTGCATTAGATCAAAATATTGTTCTGTAGAAATATAGAGCCGTACAAAAATGTATGATTTTTTTATTCATCTAATTTAAGTCTAACAGTTTTGCCGAATTGTGCTTTTACTTACGTTTCCTAAATATTTGAAGCATACAAAAGTTGTAGACCTTTTGAATACAGTTCTTAGAAATTTGATCTATTATTAAAAATTATAGCAATTTTGAGCCGGTTTATTCATATGCTCGATAAGGTTTTGATTAGATACATAATCAGTAAGCTTATAGATCCTTTGTAAAAAAATAGGTGTATTCATCTCTGTTTATAGATGTTTTTCATTTTAGCGTTTCTTACACCAGGTGCGTAGAGGTCAAGTGCGACTATTTTTGTTTTTTTTACAATTTTTTTCATCTTAATCCAAGCTGTAGATCGAGTGGTCAAACAACTTCTATCCAAAATTTTTGAGCAGTTCCTTGACTCACTTCATCTTGGACTTTAGTTTGTTCTTCCTGAAATATCCTGCACCAATTTTGCACTGCACTATCACTAATAATGTATTCCTCATACACACAAAACTTTTGATGAGTTTTAACCTCAATATTGCAGTCAGCTTGAAAATAACGAATTACAGATCAAATCTCGTATTTAGCAAGAATTTCTATTGTAGTGCCCATAATAAAACCACAATCACATAAAAATTACGTTACGTAATAGCCGATCCAATTAGAAAGTATTAATAAGATATATCACTAAACATTATTGCGCAAGCGCTACTTCGATATAACAACTGAGTATCCATAGACAACCTACCGGAACTTCATCTGATTTTACTTAGTAATTGAGATTCTTAGCAAACGTAAGCCAAAATAAATTAAACTGTGCAGAAAAATTGATAAGAAGGAAGCTACACCAACTGAATATAAAACATAACAATAAATTTGTAAGTTATAATGTGAATTTATTAATAATAATAATAATTTATTTTCTTCTTATTTGGCCTTAAAAAGTATTTACATGTTACAATTTATACATAAGTTAACTGAAACCTTTATATAATAAAACTGTAATATGTGTAAAGTTTTAAATTTATTATATTGCACGAATTCCGCAAATGCACAAGCATCTTAAGAATGTACCGCATGACAATGTATTGAGCATTGTCGCAGTGTGGCATCATTAACCCTAGTATACTCCCAAGCCATTACAAAAACTTATTCTATCATAATTTGTAATAATCTACAAATTACACTACGTAATCAACATAATATCTTATAATACAACTTAAACTCTACAATCTTTGTCAATTTAGTTTCTTCTTTTCCACACTATTCTTCTTCCATCTTCTTTCAACACATCCTTTTTATCCATTTGTTTTTTTTTATTTCAATATATTTTATTAACATGTTTTAATGTTTCATTGGCTTCTCTACGCATTCTGCAAATTTTGCTTTCCTGATTCATCCAAAATTTCCAAACTTTATTTTACATCCTTTTATTTTTCTTTTTTTCTTTTTGTTTTTGTGCATTTTAAATTATTAAGATATTTTGGAATATTAATTCTTATAATAATTGCAAATTTCTCATTGAATTCAATTACTTTTGTTTTACTCTTTTGTATTTCTATATCCCTATCACGTTTGTTATTTCTTTCCACACAACTCTTCCAGTATTTTTTATTCTTTCTACTTTTTTACAGTCATATCACTTTTCATTATAACATTTATTTTGCTCTACTCCTATTTTTTCTTATCTTTAATTCATTTTTTTAATTAAACATTCTTGCAGAATTTTCCATTAATTCCTTTCTCTCAATTTTTTTTCTACTATTACTTTTTTTTATCAGTTTTTACTTCCTCTAACACAACGTATGTTAGGGTTTTCCTCATCAGTCCTAGTACTTTAGTATTTTGCCTGTATAGCTTCTAATTTATTCTATTTTGTCCACCTATAAATTTCCTACCCATAAAACATCATTATCATTATTATAACTAGACTATCAAACATTGTCTCCTTTATTTTTATACAATAAATTTTTTTTTACCTATTCCCTACACCTGCACTACCACTTTGTTTGATTTTTTTGTTAAATCTTGTATGCGTTCATTGTTGCTGTTAATTGCACTAAATACATATTTGAATATTTTACTTCATTATTTTGTCCTTCTTATTTCCAACTTCTTCCTTATATCATCCACCCCCTTTTCTAAACATCGTAATTTTTGTTTTATCAACATTCATTCTTAAGGCTTTCTTTCAGAAGTATTTTGCCAAACATATAATCATTTCTTTCATTTATTTTGATTCTTATGCCACAATCACCATGACATCTCCGTATTCTAACAACCTTATTTTCACTCTACCCAATACGGCTCCACATGTTTGTGCAAGACTTAGCCTTGCTTCTATGTCTGCAATATATGCAGCAAACAAACTAGGACTGAGTAGGCATCCCTGTCTCACATCTTTTGTTGTTTAGAAATTTTCACTCATTCTATCGTTTCTTCATATTCTGCTAACCGTTTCATTTTCCTCTATCCACACTATGAAAGGCCGAATTAAGGTCCAAGAACAATGCATATATTTTTCTTTTTTTTTAGAGTTAATTCTTTTTCAACTATATAATTTAGTATATATACGTTGTTTATAGTATCTCTCCTTTTCCTAAACCCTACCTGCCCATTCGGCAATATTCCTTTTATCTTCAATTTTTTATTCAATTTTTCCGCCATGGCGTATATCTTATATGCCGTATTAACTAATGTAATTTCTCAACAGTTTTTAACTAGCTTTATTTTCCTTTTTTGTAATGGCATACAAGACCCACTTTTCATTTGCTACAAAACTCTTCTATCTTCCATACTCCATTTATGACCTTTCTCAATCTTTCAATCAATTTTTTTGTTCTATACATCCATGCTTCATTCTGTATTCTATCCACACCTAGCGTCTTCGTTTTCTTTAGTTTTTCTATTTACCTCTGTGAATGTGAATTTATTAGAATATACTTTAAAAAATATACACTTTTGTTTTACTTTAAAAACTTGTCACAATAAAAATTATTATTGTTTTTTAAAAAACTCTTCATTTATCTCCGTGCGATTTTTTGCAATATTGTGCAAAATTGCTGTTGCAACTATTATAATTTGCACCATTGGTATCTTGCACCTTGTTCCAATATAAAAACAAAAAAAGCGCAGCTTTCAAATTCCAAATGTCTTTTTCACTATCTTCTAACTTTCAACATTGTTTTGAAGGTTTAAAGTTAGTGTTGTCATGTAACGTCTTAAAGAATATGCGCTTTTACTCAATAAAACATTATTTTAGAATTTGTTTCTTTCAAACTTTTGGTTGATACTAAAATTATCAAAATTTTTGGCATGATCCTGATCTTTTAAAAAATAACAAAACTGCTAATAATGGGCCATCCACAACAGTTGTATCAACCTTTGAGTGTGCTGTTGCTAAATTTTTCGTAATTATCACCAACTGTCCGGTGCTAAAACTACAGCGACAAAGAGTGTATAGTTTCAGCAAAATGGAGCCAAAGCCCACATACAAGAAGAGCTTTAATAAAAGTTTTATAGGAGATTTTCAGGAACAAATCATTTCACATTTTGGCATTTTTTTTGTAGAGGTTTTTGAAATCCCATGTCTATAAAAATAAACTCTAAATGTAGGAAAAATTAAAAAAATTGCAAAAAAATAAAATAAAAAACTGTTTTAGATGTTATAAGCAACTTTAAACACTCAAACAAACTTGCATTCAAGAAAAAAGTTGTCATTTAATTGATGTCATTTTCCACACTTAGGGCCGCTTTTACAATTGTCAGATAACTTAAACCAGGAATAAATTTATCTAAACGTATAAACCTGGTATAGCATTAGTTTTGCCCTTGTTACAGTCTACATAACCTATTGAAACGTCAATAATGACTTATAAACTGACATATAAATTATTTATACGCAAATTTGTTGTGCGCGTTACTTGGTTACTATACTAGAGAAAACTACTGTTTCAAGCACCGGATAAGTTATTCTTGGTTTATTTCTTCGAAACATGCAAATAAAGTTTTATGAAATTGCTAGGACTCGGGGCCATTGTAAAATTTCAATCACCCGCACACTTGAGTAGAATCTCTATTCAATGAATCCCAAATTAGAACTAGAACTAAAGACAAACCACTTGAAGGTCCCAATGATTAAGCCAATCAAGGAAATAATGCTCGACGATTATCAATTTTCTTCTGTGCAAAAATTTTTGCAACAAATCCTACTTTAACTGTAACACGTTTATGCATTTTCTAAAAAATCATTTATTACGAAGTTGGCCGTTTCTGGAACTGACTTATAAATTGACGTATACGTTGTTTATAAACTAATTTGTTGTGCGCGTTACTTAGTTACTATACCAGATATAAGTTATAAGAGATTGTAAAAGCGCATTTTTATATATTCCTTAGATAGCGCTATTCCTTATTTAACCGACAATTGTAAAAGCGGCCCTTAGTTAAACAAAATGGCATTCTATAAAAACATTTTAATGCTAATAAATAAACAATTTATATAAAATTAACCAAGTACTCATTATTTCAAAACCATGCGGTTTCTCAGAATCACATTATATTATAAACATACATGGGTTTTGATATTTTATGTGCATGCACTCCATTGCACCTATTACTTTAAGAAAGTATAACTAGAGTATAAATTAATCATATTATTGTTTAGATCACTCAAAAAAATTAAGTTGTCACTTCGCAGCAAAAAATAGCTAATATTATCTTCCAATGTTTCTATAAATAAAATAACATTGATAGCGGGTATTTTATAGAGTGCTTCTACATAATATATGTCCTTTCCAAGTTTACATTTTACCTAAATTTGTTCTGTGTTACTTACAGGCAATGAATAAAAAAAAACATATTTTATACTATTTCCAATATACAATGTGTCTACGGATAAACTTAACTATACGTGTAAACATTTTTATTGAACATTTCAAAAAAAAAAAAAAAAAAATTAACATTTTTCCAGCTTGTTATATAAATACGATTCACGTTGAGAAACTCTTCTTTTGTTGTACAGAGTGTCCAAAAAATATAAAATTGTAGTTTTGCAAAAAAATTTTTTAAAAATCAAAATTTTGTTAAGCGTCAAAACTATGAGCGTATTAATAATTAAAAAAATTTCTATCATCTTTTGAATTTATTATAAACATTGTAAATAATCATATGTAATATCCTTAGTGCATAGAATATTGCCGATAATTTATTGGAATCTCACGAATTCATTTTTGCGGACGGCAATCAGCACGAGCCGCAGGCGAGTGACGATTGCCTATCGCGAAAATGCATCAGTAATTCTACTTATCAAAACCTCAACATTATCTTGTAAGTCCGTGGCATACACTATAGGCTTAAGATAACCCCACAGAAAATAATCATTACGGTTAAGTCTGGAAACCGAGCTGGCCGGTATATCAGTCCATTGTGACCCATCCAATTTGAAAAATTTTTATTAGCCAATTTGTAACAATCAAAGCACTATGCGCTGATCAGCCATCCTGCTATAAAATATGAGTAACAAACTGTTTATTAATTTTTAAAAACAAATTGTAAATGTAATTTTTTTTGTTTTAACTTTATAAATATTATTTTATTGCACCGCAAATTTTGTAGTGTTTTTATTCTTGTAAATATATACATTTTTTTTATTAACTGTTATTAATGTAACTTGCGTCACTTTATAAAATGGCTATAAAATAAAAGTTAGGTATACAGTTATATTTATCTGTGGAAATAATACCGCACTGATCAGTTATGTTTCCATAAAGATAGCTTAGTTAATTAAATACGATGACACCAGTTTTTTAAACCAAGTAGGATTTAAACTTTTATATTAAATTGTTCTGTTCAAATTAGATATCAAGTGTGACACTCAGTAGAGGAAATCCTAGCATTAAACATGAAGTGACATAATAATTAATTGATGTAAATTTATACTCTACTACTCTTAACTATTATGCAAAATTGTATAATCAATTTTGCTTATACAAGTTTTTACGTTATATATGTTTTTTTTTAATAATGTTCATTGTTATAACACGCAAGTAATTGTTAAACTCTAAAATAAAATTTATTATTTAATTCATTGCCGCGCCAATTAATATCATTTATTTTACTTTCAAGTGGTTTCTTTGTTCTTCTTGCAGGTATTCGGTGAGTATTTGCGAACTAATATTTAACTTTGATCAATTAATTGTTACGTTTTATACTGTTAAGAAATATTAAGTAAGTTTGTTAAGAGTAAATGCTCTAGATGCTTGATTGAATAATTTGGTCGCAGCTGTTACTTCAACCGAAACGAACAATCAATAACAAAACAATGGTTTATAGACTGACAAAAAAACTTTACTATGAATCATTATGCCCGTGTTAATTAATATAATATTGTTAGAGTATGCTGTTTTGTTTGATGCAGAGTTGTGTCTGGCATAAGTTTCATAATGAATGTCAAGCAAAGTTATTAATAGTTTAGTAAGTAAACATCTATAATCTACGGGTAAATAGTTTGTTGCAGTTTTCATAGTCTGGCATTATTATGCAGACAAGTCGAAAGTTTACTTAATAATTAAAAGGCAGTTATTAATAACAGTTTTTTTTTGCATAATTGTTTTATAATAACTCAATCAAGTCTAACGTAATCTAAAAATTAATATTGTAACGTAAAATGAGGTAAAATAAAAATTGTTAGAGAAAATTAATATAAAATGATATGAAAATATGCAAACAAGAAATTAAGGTAAAATTTTATTAAAACTAGAACATTAAATCAAATAAATACACAAAAAAAATAAAATATTAGCTAAAAATTATATTTTAAATTAGTAAAATAATGTTTTTTTTTATATTATATATACACGGTACCAATTATGTGAGTGTTTTATATTTATAAAATAATACAAAAATGTGAAAAAAAAACAGTAAAATTATTTTAAAGATAGAAATTTTAATTAAGTAAACACACAACAATTTAGTTTTTTTTCTTATTATACACTCCGCGACAAAAGTCTGGGTTCACTAACAATTTTTCCGATTTTTCGTCCTTTTTTTTTTTTTCAAATAAACCAAAATGTTAATGTTTGTTTATTAAAAAACAAAAATGAAAAACCACCTTTGGTGATAAATTAATAATTAATCTTTATTTACTTACATTTTAGGATACTAAAGAAATATAGTGTTTATAAAAAAAAGTGAAAAACACGAACTATGGGTACGAACAAAACTTTCAATATCTGGTGTTTCCACCACGAGCCCTAATAACACAGTCCAGACGTCTAGACATGCTGTTAATCAACGTTGCAATGTTTTCTTGCGGCAGTCTGTCCCACTCTTCAACCAAACATGCTGCAAGGTCTCTTAAGGTCCGAGGGCGATCAGGGCGAGCTCGAATGGCTCTTCCCAGTTGGTCCCACACGTGCTCAATAAGGTTCAGATCTGGTGAACAAGCAGGCCAATCCAAACACCTAATTCCGACTTCGTTAAAATATTGGAGGGTAATGTTCGCCACATGTGGGCGAGCATTATCCTGCATTAATTGAAAGTTTTCTCCAATAAAGTGACTGTATGGTACAACATGTTCCTCTACAATATCCCTAATGTACCTATCTGCGTTAAGGGCTGCTCTATCACAAATATGTAGTTCTGTACGAGCCTCGACAGAAATCCCTCCCCATACCATTACAGAGCCTCCGAAAAAATTGGATCTAGGAGCCATGGTACATGCTGCGTATTGTTCTCCTGGTCTCCTCCATACCCGTGTACCATCCAACGTAAAACGGGATTCATCAGTCCATAAGACATGTCGCCACTCGGCAGCCCCCCAGTTCTGATAAGTTCTAGCAAAATTCAGTCGGTTTTGTTTGTGACGAACCGTAAGTTTTGGACCAGTGGCAGCCCGATAAGACTTTAGATTATTTTCTCGAAGTCGTCGCTGAACTGTGCGTGCCGATATTTGAACATTTCTGACTGCAGCAAGCTCATTAGCTGTAATTGTTGCAGTTTCAGTGCGATTTCTCAAAGATTGTAACAACATAAATCGGTCATCTTGAGCATTAGTTTTTCTTGGTCTTCCTGACCGTGCTCTGGCTGTTAGTAGACCATCTTCCTCATACCTCTGCCAAATCCTTCGGACCCCGTTTTGAGAAACTCTATACCTACGGCCTGCTTCTCTCTGGCTATGTCCTTCTTCAATGTGGGCAATTATCCGTGCACATCTTACTGGAGATATCGGCATTTTGATCACAAAACTAAATTTCAGCACACACTGACACTTGCCAGCAACATTTGAAGCATGATAAACAAATCCCTGACAACACCTACTTAATTGTTAACCAAATCTCAAAAATCTGAATAAAAATTGTACGGGTATGCATTTGGCGACTACGTCATTAAACTTGTTTTTTGATAAATAAGCATTAACATTTTGTTTTAGCTGGATAAAAAAAATTCTGTACGAAAAATCGGAAAAATTGTTAGTGAACCCAGACTTTTGTCGCGCAGTGTACATTAAATATTAATAAAATTTAAAATGTATACAAGCTTTATCCATATAACAAATTAATGACAACATTATTCTTAAAACCCTTTGATCCAATAGTAGATAAATGTTTAAGTTTTTTAAATCCGATCTCGGATTGTAATTATGTTAACTGATGCATTAGTTATCTTGGCGCCTGTATACATGGAATTCCTAATACTGACCGGGAGTGTAGTACTTTCATAATACTATATTGCATTTAATTTAATAAATTGTGATTTAACACTTAAATTAAGTTGACTGAAAAAAACAATATGTATTTTGGTAATTCTATTACTTTTTAACTAATTTGAAAAAGTCGACCTCATCGATTTTGTTCAAATTTTCAGCAATCAAAATATAGATAAAAAAAATATTTTTAAAATTTTGGATATTAGAATATCCCTTGTTCAAAATGACACACGTGAAGGTCGGAAATTTCATAATAAAACGTCTTTATTAACTTATTTTGTATCTCAATTTTTGGGCTTCTGAAAAAAGATAAAAAGGTTTACAATAGCTCAAATTATTCCTTATTACATGTACTTTGAAACTCATATTTGTATATAAAGGATGGTTGAGACCTTTACTACGTGGTAATCCATAATAATAATAAAATAAAACACTGTCTACGTTTTTTACCACAAATACTTAATTGATATAAATCTATATTACTAAAGAATATATATTAATATTAACAAAAGTTCACTGAACTTTTGTTAATATTAATATATATTCTTTAGTAATATAGATTTATATCAATAAAGTATTTGTGGTAAAAAACGTAGACAGTGTTTTATTTTATTATCATATTTGTATGTTTAAAACTGTGGCAGTGATTTTAATATATTAAACTTTAAACATTATTCTATAAAAAAACCGTTAATTTAGAAAAATCGCAATATTTTGCTTTCTTTAAACCGTTCTAACTTTGTCAAATCTTAACAAAATTTAATCCTCAAAGTCTAGATTTCTTCGTAATCACACAAGACTTATAGAATCAATTCATATTCACTACTATTTTGATGCAAGAAGTTGTACATATTTTATCGATCTTCAAAACTTGTAATTTTTAAGTCCCAAAAAAACGCTGTCAAACCACAAGAAAAAAGGTTATTTATATGAAAATTGGTATATCGGGCATTATCAGGAAACCATTGAGAAAATGAAAGTCGTTGTGGTGCGTCGCCTGGTAGTAGGTGCTGTAATTTTAATAATAATATGGGTAAAGATTTTCACTAAAAAAATCTCAATTGCTAGGACATTACCATTACAAAATCCGTAAACAAAAAATAATATCTGCATTTTTATCAAATTTTACTAACTAAACCAATGAAAACTGTTTTGACATGTATCTAAAGCTTGCATCAATGCACACTTGTTAAAGTAATATTGTTTTGTTTGTGTTTTTTTGCTAAATAAATTTTTTTTTTTTAATATTTTGAATTTTTTGACTATTTCAAAAACAAAGCAAGATAGACAAAAAGTGATTTAGATTTTCTGAAGATCTATGCCAATTTTGACAATTTTTGAATATTAAAAAATTCTTGATAATGTCCGATATACCAATTTTTGACATAATTTTTTTTTGTGGTCTATAGAGTAGTTACTAAAATTTTGACTAAAATTGACATAAGGTGACAGAGCTTTTTCGAAATTTAAATATTACAAGTTTTGAAAATCGCAAAAACATGTACAACTTCTTGCATCAAAATAGTGGTAAATATGTATTAATTTTATGAGTTTTGTATGATCACTTCAAAGAAAGATTAAACACGAAAAAATCTAGACCTTGTGGATCAAATTTCTTTAAGATTTGACAAAGTTAGAACGGTTTAAACAAAGCATAATTTTGCAGTTTTGCAAAATTTACTGTTATTTTTTTTTTAAATAATGTTTAAAGCTTGATATATAAAAATTACTGCCTCAACATTAAATATACAAATATGGGTTTTAAAGTACATGTAATAAGGAATATTTTAAGCCATCGTAAACCTTCTTATCTTTTTCTAGAAACCCAAAAATTGAAATACAAAAATGTGCGGTTTGCCGATTCTGACAATTGATGAATATTAAATTTTTTTTGATAATGCCCAATATACCATTTCTCATATAGATAACCTTTTTTCTTGTGCTCTAAAGAGTATTTACTAAAATTTTGACTAAGATCGACATAGGGTGACAGCGTTTTTTGGAAACCTAAAAATTACAAGTTTTAAAGATCGCGAATTCATCTGCAACTTCCTGCATCAAAATAGTAGTGCATACGTATTGATTTTATAAATCTTGTGTGATCACTTTAAAAAGAGATTAAACACAAAAAAATCTAGACCTCCTGGATCAAATTTTGTAAAAATTTGACAAAATTAGAACGGTTTAAAGAAAGCAAAATTTTGCAATTTTGCTAAATTTACGTTTTTTTTTTTTGGAATAATGTTTGAAGCTAAATATATCAAAATGACTGCAACAATAATAAACTTAAAAATATGGGTATTAATGTACATGTAATAAGAAATAATTTGAGCCATTGTGGACCTTTATATCTTTTGCTAGAAGCCCAAAAATTGAGATACAAAATAAGCAAAAAAAGACGTTTTATTGTAAAATTTCTGACCTTCAAATGTGTGTTATTTTAAACCGGCAATATTCTAACATCCAAAATTTTGGAAATCTCATTTATTTCATCTATATTTTGATCCCTGAAAATTTGAGCAAAATTAAAGGAGTCGACTTTTTCAAATTTGTCGAAAAGTAATGGAATTACCCATTTACATAAAAATACAGTTACGTAATTTAAAACATGTTATTAACAGTTTATTAAGAAACACTGTTCTAAATGACCTTTTGTAAATTTGCAACAAACACTATTCTAGATAAAATATTATACAGTATGTATCTGAATCTATT
Source organism: Tachinus rufipes (assembly GCA_963932245.1). NCBI lineage: Eukaryota > Metazoa > Arthropoda > Insecta > Coleoptera > Staphylinidae > Tachinus > Tachinus rufipes. The sequence continues at coordinate 76,846,708 of OZ010744.1, forward strand.
AATAGTTTCGAACATAGTTTGTTGTTGTTTTATGTGACATAATATAGTGTTTGTTTATATCCTTACAAAACAAAAATATCATTGTCTTTTGTTTTTATTGTGCGTTTTACAGTTATTTACATTGCTACAAAAGTCTTACAAATTGTTTAAAGGGGGTTTGATAGGACCAACGGCTTATTAGGTGACTTTCAAGTCACATCAGTGAATAAAGAGCAAGTTATTATTTCAGTCATATTTCGGGGATCAAACACCGGACTGACAGTTGCTCTATTACTAAGTTTATCTCATTTAACTGACTAAATTAATTTTGAATTAATGTATCAACTATAAAATTGCTTTTTGAGTATCAATTTTTTCTGCTACCATCTTAATAAGTCTTGACAAAATTTCTAGTACTTTAGTGTTCTTTTTATATAAGTCAAGCAGCAAATGCTTATAATATTATGATCTTTAATGCTGACAAGTCATTGTCATCCATTAAGCTGAAGCCAGAATCGCCAGTGACAAACAATTTGATTGTTAGTTATTACAGCCAGACACGATTAGAGTGGCCGCTATATAGGCAACTTAGTATACACCAAAATTATGTTGAATGTGGTTAAACTTTTTCTTTTGCCCGTTTTAGCACTTTTCAATAACAGAACAACGTTGCCCGTGGAATGTTTAAATTGTAAGCGTAAATAAAAAATGCTAAAACGGGCAAATGCATTAATTTAACCACATCAACATCATTTTGGTGTATACTAAGTTTCCTATATAGGGCCACTCTATTTGTGTCTGGCTGTAGAACCATTTAAAAATGTTCCTTCTCCACAAATTGTTTTACATGTCGGTCAAAAATTAAACAAACCTTGCCTAATTACAGTTGTTTTTGATAATCCAGCTATTGCAAATAAACTCTTATAAAATCAAAATGCCATAAAACATTCTGAAAAAATCAAGGGAGACAAAACCATTGCTCAGTTAAAACACATAAAAACTATACAAACAAAATAGATTTGTCCAAAAATGTAAAACAAATTAAAAATTTATTATTAGAACATAGGTTAAATAGAAACTAAAATAAACAGTTTTAAACTAAATATTTTATTAATAACTAGAAGATGTAATAGTTGCTTTGAAAAATACACTAAATTCTTTAAAAATTAACAATAAAACTATATGTATATAAAATTTTCATTAAAATACAATGTGCTGGACAAATGAATACATAGAGTTTTCCAATAATTATTGATTTGATAAATAGCAAACCTTTAATCTTTGACATTTGTCATTCAAACTATACAATTAAAAAAAATGGTACAAAACACGCTCTAACAACGTATAGAAATAATGAAAACTCATTTATAGACACAGTGAAAATTTTGGTAAGACCGTTCGCATAGTTTGTGGTGATTTCTTGTCAGTATAAATCACCTTCCCTCAAAATCATTGTAAAGCTAATTGCAAAATTTGAAAAAAATAGACAAGTTACTGATTGCATTGCATGCAAAATCTTAACTTAAATATATTATACATGTAATATAAAATGCAGCAGACGCAAAATATAAAGCCGGCTGATTATGGACAGCGCCAAACTTATATTTCTTAGGTGCTAAAAACGCAGACCCATTTCCGTCTTAGTAGATTAGTCAATAAACAGATCTGCCGCATTTGGGGTTCCAAAAATCGTAAAACAATAGTAGAGAAATCTTTTTATTCCCAACAAGTTACCGTTTAGTGCAATTTTTGAATCAGTGGAGTCATGGGAGTTTACTTTTTCAAAAACAACAAGGCCGCAATTACAGTCAATGCGGATTGCTACTATATAATGCTAACTGACTTTCTTTGTCTTATATTAAAATATTTGGGTACAGACAATTTTTTTTTCTAATATAAAGGTAACAAACCGTGTAACAATTGCCGTGTTGCACAAAATTTTCTAGGCGTATTATTTTGCAAAACTCCAATTTTTTTCTTTGGGGCTACGTAAAAAAAATGTTTTCGCTAATGTCCCACAAACAAATTCAGCCCCTAAAGACAATATTCAAATTGTTATATGCCAGATAATGCTTTAGTTATACAAAAATAATTTGCAAAACTTTGCAAAAAAAAAACCTTTTGTAGACAGAGTTGAGGTGAGCAAAAATTGCAAAAATTGTACTTGAATTTAAATAAAAAATAGTGTATTACTTAAGAATAAATATGTTTCAATTTTAATTAAAATGAGACTTCTTATTGGAAAACCAGTTATTTAGTGTAATTTATATTCCACCATCTATTACATTATAAACGTACGTAAAGCACTATAAAGCCATCTAAAACAGTCCAATAATTGTATAAAAGTACAAAAAGAACAAACATCAACAACAACAAATGAATTAGCACACATTTGACACATTCTATGCAATTTTTTATTTTATTATCAATACTAGAGTTAGCAAATTAAAAAAGGTTTTCAAATTGAAATCCGCTAACATCAATACATTTTTTGCAAAGCCAAATCAAGGCATTAATTGCTTTTGAAAATTCTATTCGCTTTTGCCTCATCTCATTGCACGCTTCTTCAATCTTTAACACTAATTGGTTTCTTGTATTAACTAGTGTCTTATTTACTTTATCTTTCAGAGTTCCCAAACATAAAAATCTAATAGATTAAAATTTGGCAATTTTGGAGACCAGACTACTAGTCTTGTACGACCAATCTAACGCTGTAGGTAATTTGTAATTAACCATTCTCAGACTATTAATCCAAACGTGCAGAAGCACCATTGCGTTGAAACCAGTTTCTATTTTTAAAGTAGAGATACGACTGCTAGTAAATATTTAGAGTTATTTAAGAAAAAACTGCATTTAATCTTGAAAACATAAAGAAAAAACTACAAATAGTATTATGTATTATACTAATACAAACTTTAACACTAAATTTATTTTGAAAAAAAAAAAACACAGTATCATGTGACCAAACATGAAGATTGTGATAATACCAATTTCAGTTTTTGTGAATGTAACTTTGTCCGTCTATATAATTTAATGCAAAAACATAAATAATTAAAATTGTAAAGCTACTCTAAAGACAGCTAAGTCTAGAATTAAAATCAATTAAACAAATAGGGTGGTTATTATTTTATCTTTAATTAAATTTTAATTTTTGATTCTAGTATTCTAATTCAAACTTAATACACAAAATCGTCGGTGCACATCAATAAACACTTGGGAGCATTCTATTTAGAAAACGCCATTTGTAGTCACGCACAGAAGCTGTAGCAATGCCACCATTAAATAAAATTCTTGACATGGTACAATACCCATGTCAAACCAAGTAACAAATTCCCATTAACTATACAAATGTGTATTATTGACAGATGCATTCTAACTTATTTTTTCATAGCTAACTTTAACAGTTAAACAAACAAAAACCATATTTATTTTGTTAGGAAGTATTTAAGATACATGTTTATAGAAACTTTTTTGTTCCATTTGATAAACTGTTTAAATTTTCCAAAAACAATCTGAACCTGAAGAATAAAATTATTGGTAAAATTTACATATCACATATCACATCATATTATGATTTTCTTTAAATATTAATCCATAAATTGTTTGCATGCATTGACAATGCACACAAGCAGCCAGTCGGAGCCCAAACGTTCATAACTTGAGACTTTCTTAAGATACATGGTTTTGAATATATAAAAAAAATTAATGTTTAGATACATATTTTAACAATTTTTATTAACAAATAAAGAGCTTTGTGGTTACTCAAAATGTCCACGTTCAACTTTAATGCATACACAAAAATTGTTTAAAAGCTTCTTTTGTTTATAACCCAAATTGCTTATCATTCTGCTTATAAGTTTTTTTAATAAATTTAAGTAACTAAAATTTCATACAAATTACTCTTCGCTATTTAATCGAAAAGATAGAAAATAAAATTCAATCATAAAATTGTCTGCAAAATCACTTTAACATTTACGGAAAATTGTAGTTGATATTATTTTTTTAATAACGTGGAACATCTTTTTCTTGACTTCAGACATATTTATTATAAAAGTTATTTGAAAAACCCGTATCATCTAAAATAAAATTTCCTACAAATCTCGGAAATGCTGTCAGCAAATTTAAGTGCACAAAATTTCTCGTAGGTAAAAATTAATAAATAATACGCTTGAACGCTACGTAAGTATCATATATATTATGATAATAGTATAAATGTTAATTCCTTATTGTCGTATTTATTTACTGGGTCTCGTTGCCCACAACTATTTGTTATAGGTTTCTCCTAACGGTAGCAAGTTATATTTGCATACAGTAAAAGTTAAATTTAGTATTTATTTAATATTCATTTATCAATTAAATGCCTTGTACTAGCAAATAATAGGTAATTTAAGTTCAGTTAATTTAATAAGACGTTCTAAAATATTTTTAATACCAACGTGATTGCGTTTTAATTAAGTGTACTTTTGTTGTATTTAAACTTAATTTTATGTAAAACTGATAGCTCCAATTGTAACTTTAGTGACGGTACAGATCTTACAATGATAAAAACAATCCATATAAAAGTGCGTAATTTACAGAGCCATTTATGCAGTTTGACAATTGTTTGTTAAATAAACAGACGAGAATATAAACATTATTACTGTTGATTTAAATAATAAAACTATTTGTGGACGCATTGCGTAAGCTTCCACATTCAATTTGTTACTAAAAATATGTAGACGTGCGTTTTATTTACCTTACACTAAAAATCGTAGTGTGTGAAAAGTGCTTTTGATTTAAATTAAATGACAATATTTAAATTCATTACAGTTTCTAGTGCATTTTTGTCTATAGTTTACTTTTATTCTTTTGTTTAGATAATTTTTAACAAATTACAGTAAAAAGCAGTCGGCAACGAAACTAAAAACGGATATCATTGTAGCGACTGAGTACCAAGCCTATTATGCACCACTTCCAATCACAGCTATGGAAGAGTTGGTACAGACATACATGGCAACATAAACCTGGTCATCAGATATGATGCAAACTCTCACCACATCGTACTAAAAAACAGAAATACAAATGACAAAGGTACACAATTTTATTATAAGTACTAACTTAAAAATATTAAACCAAGCTGTTAAACCAACGTTTGTGCAAAAATGTTGAAAACATCTCAACTGCCACAACTTTACATTTTTTTAATCAAAAAACCCCTAACAACAACTCCTGCCTAAATGCTCGGACGGTGCCTACGCAACAAATCTGTTAAAAGCGATCGTGATTGGAAACTCACTTCGCAGGTTGTACCACCCCAACACAAGAGTAAAATGACGCTACAACCCTACCCCCTCAGTGGATGACTGAAACGCAGCCCTCCACACAAAAAAGATAAGCATATAACTTAGGCAAATTCTTACCTTACAAGGCAGCAGGACTGGGTAAAATTTTCCCGGTTTTTTGCAATGAGCAAGAATATCATTTTAACCCACTTGGTAATAATTTGTAATACATGTATTGCCTTTCTCTACATCCCTATAATAAAAAAAAATTAAAGATGTATTTATACCATTACAAAAATGCTGTGATTACTGATTACATCCTGGCAAAATCTTAACGGCCAATAAGTTTTACGTCTTTTACTTATATCGATGCACTCAAACCAACACGCATACACTTAAGGAAGATCTACAAAATAGACTTTAAACACTGAACAAATTGAACCAAAAAAATATTTCAAACAAGATGTCTATTGAAGTGTTCATAAACTTCAAAAGAGCGTTTGACAAAAACCCGTAAATAAAAACAGCAATCTCAACACATAGTGTTATTCCGATAATCAGTAGATAAATAAAAAAAAAACGTAACAGTCACTGTAGGCAACACAATAATCTGTATTATCACCACTACTATAGATTTTTGTAGTAGACATCCTAACTCAACAATTTAATGACCTTGCTTTCTACACAATTGGCTGCGCAAATAATATAACGATTCTGCTAAGTAGCAAATTTAAGGGCAAACTCTGCAGTCTAATAGCAAAGATAGACAAACGCAAAACGGTTGCAACGCGGCATTGTTGCAGTTCTGCGGGGTAATTTTGTTTACCACAAACAAGCAACAACCACGCATCAAACCATCTGAAACTAGCAAATATACGTAGCAAACTGTTTGAGATTCGTTGCATTGCTGCCGCAGCGCGTGTTTGAAAACCCTGCTAAACGATCGAACACAACTCAAAACCTGCCGCAGCACAGCCTCGTTGCAGCCGCTGTGCGCTTGTCTGCCTGCGCCATAATACAAAAAAATCCTACAAATTTTAAAAAATCAGTAAAATAAAGGCCAATGTCATAAGACCTATGCTCACCTATAAAACACTAGTCTAGTAGCTAAAAACAAAACAAAACAAAACAATTAAATTAGTTGCAACAAATGGCATGTCTAAGTTCAACAAAAGGTATGCAAATAACGCCGACTGCAGCAATAAAAGCAATGCAGTGCCTGTACCAGTAGCAACATCAGCAGCATTGTGCCTGAATGCAACCGGATTTGACACAATCCAAAAACAGCTGGCAAAAAACACTTCTACTTAATGCGCAAACAGATATCTGCCACCGTACGTATTTAAAAACTTTGTAGTATAAATACACATAAACAGTAAAAGCAAAAAGCGCATAAAGATAAACTCCAACTAATTTACACCAAACGTGCAAATTCTTACAAACAGCAGAGCATACATTTTAACTATAAAAAAACTAAAATCAAATTAAGGCAAATACTAGAATACCATATAACCTTCACATTGGCAGCTTGCATAAGTAGCTTTAATTAGCAAGAATTGTTAAAATGACAGTTTATATTGTTAACTAGCAATATATATCTTGTTACTTCTAGCAATGTGCATAGAAAACAACCCTAAATATTTTACATTTAATCTAAAAAATTTAAAAATGTAATAGGCCAGGAATTTATGGAGATTACCTTCAGGGGCGGCGCTAAGTACTATAGAGCCTCCCCGCAAATTTCAAATATGTCGCCCCTTGTCTTTTAAAGTATTAAAATACAAATAAATATAACTAAAAATATATACCTTTTTAAATTTATTTCACAATAGTAAAAAAAAAATTATTATAATTGTAAATGCACTCAGTACTCGCATCAGCATAAGAAACGGAAAAATATTTGAGATTACATATACAAGATGAGTCGGAAGCAACAAACCAAACTCCAGAAATGTATTTTACACGTCAAAAAATTGTAAAAAAACTCAAATGTTGTTATCCGATTTTCATTTGTTTTCAAGTTATAGCGTAATTAAAAATTTTTATCTAGTATGCTACAAAAAACTTTTTGAATGTTGGATTGGTTGCGGTGGTCTTATTAGTTGGTCTCCAATGTTTCCAGATCTTTTAACAGTAAATAATTTTTTATAAATCTAATTCAAAAATAAAGTGTACAAAATAAAACGCACTAATTCAATAAAATGTTGCAGCCGATCTTAAACAAAAACATAACTCAATCAGGAAAGCAACAGGCGCTCTTTATAGACAAACCAAAAAAATGCTTAAAATTAAATGACAATATTCTATTTTTTAATTACACTATAATTTAAAACAAATGAAAATTGAATAACAACATTTGAATTTTTTTACATTATTTTCAAGTGTACAATACAGTTCTAGAATTTGGTTCGTTTCTCCCAACTCACCCTTTATAGCCGGCTTCATTCTAGGCAATTGTTTTGGCTGTTACCCAATTTTGGACCTATGTATAGAGCTGCACGTCAGACATTAAAATTGTATCAGTCTATAGAGTCATTTGCTGATAGCTTAGAACTTTAACGCTGATTCTTAATGACTAAAAACACTAATCTAAACAGGTCGATCCACTAAGAAGTCAATGACTTCTTAAAAGACACTGATGATAACACACCGTTACATAGCGTTTGACCTCCTTAAATCAGAAAAATGATCTTAAAATTAAAAACTTGATCTGCTTTTGAACATAATCCAAGATAACACAAAGTCTAACAATTTTCTCCTTGCCTACTGACAAAACTACTTTGTAGTCCACCAAAAAATTGAGTGATTGACCACATTGCCACAGGTTTTAGACTGAGAATAACTTTTGACAAGGTTTCAAACAAAAGTTTACTTTTAAAACTGCAGAAACTAGAATTTTCTCTGCGTCTTATAATGTTTATAGCTTCATATCTAAACCGCAAAAGTCTGATGTTAAACTTTGGAACAACGTTCTTATTTTGTGGACCGATGTTATCACCTATCTGGATATAAACTTCAATAAAGGACTTACGTACAAATTACACGTACACTCTATCCTAGACAGAGCCAAATTGGCAAAAAAATCAGAATGAAAACTACCAAAAATAACTTTTAAGTTTTTAATCTAGAAAACAGTTGCTAACACGCATTTCAATTGTCTTTTGACTTACCTTATGGTAGATTGTTGGAACTCCATGGTTTGTTTAAAACATAGAAATTTGTAACAATCTTGGAATCCCCCAGCTGCGCCAACACATCATAACGTTAGCCACAAAGTACTTTAATAACCTCGTGGTTTACCCCAAACCAGATCTAACCTAATTTGCTGAGCCAGACAAATATAAATACTCCTATAAAAAACCGATTAATATAATTACTTTCTAAAGTGGCTTAGCCCGCAATCTCACCACGCGTCTTAACTAACCTTCTTCTAAAATACCGTTTTCAAACGTAAGATATACAGGTATGAGCTTTACAGTTTCAAACTTCTAGGCGTGATACAAAAGAAATTTAATCCGTAAGCACTTTTCTTTAAAGGGTGAATCAGGCAGTCTTTATAGAATTTTTTTTTTTAAACTATAAAAAAAATAGATGCAGTCTAAACAGTAAACAGTTAAAATCACGGAAACAGCTTAAGTAAAGTTCTAATTGAAAATTAAAACTAAATTGTTAAGCAACGAATCAAATCCGCAACACAGCAACCAAACAAAATCACAAAAACGACCCTTTGACTGGTTAACAAGAGAAATGAAAATTATTTGCACTAACAAACGTTCCGCTTTTACGCTGAATGAGCGTTTTACCACCACCACATAAACCACACGCGCTTTGCGGACGCCGCCGTTGAAATTGTAGTTTAGGTGGCCTTGGTCGGACTTAGCGCCCCTCAACGCCGATTCTCTAACTTCAGATTCCATCTAGAAGCCCTTGAAACAAGAAGCTACTACAACAGCCCCAAGCTTTTTAAACCTAAAGAACATCTCCAGGAAGTTGCTCAAGATGTATTGTGCAACAAAACTCCGCGCATAGAAAGTGGGACCTATCGGTCAAATTTAGTGTAACAAACTAAATCGTTATCTCATATTTTTTTGTCTGCAATATGTTGACTGATTTGATTAAAAAAAATTACAATACTATAATTGTGTAATATTGCGGGCTAGCCACGGCGTCCCTGACGTATTACGCCCCGAAACGACGCTTACCTCGCATGCATAACTCTGACTAACAATAATAATATGTTTAATTGTATTGATTGTTTCAAAAAGTAACTGCGTAAGTCATATGTAAAAAGTTTTATTTATGCAATAAAAATAGGTACTACAACGTAACGTAAATAAATTTCCAACATTTAAATTATGACTATTATAGTATGGTATAACTACTGCAATAAGTTAGATAAGTAATCATGTATAATATTATATAAGATACCTGACAAAATACTACAAACATTAGTTATATTTGAAATGTTATTATCGTTGAACAAATAAAACACCTTGAATCGAAATCCTATATGTTGATGTTGATTTATACATGGAGAAGCACTACACAAACATAAATTTCCAAAATAGAAAAGAGTACACATCCTATGTATATTTACAAACACATAGAAAAATAAAATGAATGTTTACATAACATGTTTTGAATATGCATTAACTTCATTTAAAAGATGCGCTTCTATATTTGCTTACAATCCAATATTTATCAAGTTGGCTTGCATATAGATCTTCACGTGCTTAAATAACCCGCTATCAATCGCATCCTTGCCTGCATAATGCATGTGTTCCTATTTTCGTTATAACTGCCAAAAAACACGGAGGCGATATGTAAAGGTCTATTCCGGTGTTAATAAATTATTACTTGCGTGCATAAATCATCCGGTATCATCGAGTTATGATTAATGGTGTTAAATCACTATTAATAAACAATCCCAACAAAAGAATCCATGTCGTTTTACGTACGGCCATATCGATTCATCAAAATATCCAGGCCGCGCCATAATCTCAGATTTTCAATGCAAAGCACCAAATGATTTTCGGATTTAAAACTTGTTGTCTGCTTTTATCGCTAAAAGCTCTTGTATAATGCATTTTTTCCTACTGTGTGGTATGAGGCACGTAGCGTTCGTATCCGTTAACGGCTCGTTTGCTATGTAATACTGGAAAATATGGATAATGCACGTTTGATATTACTGTATTAATTTGAATAATGAATGGACGTTAATATAGCTTAATTTTGTATTGATCAAATGTATTTAACAATGTAAATATTTTAAAGTTTTCATATGTCCTAATATTTATTAAATTCACAAGTTATTTAAATTAATATTAGCAAAACTGGAACATGTGCATTTCATTATTTAGTGAAATAATCTTTATTAGAGTTTAATATTGTTGTATTGCAGAACGTAACAAACAAAAAGACGTTATAAATAGTAATAAAAATTGTTATGGCATGTCTTTTTAAATATTAATTGGAATACGTAATCTGAATTGTCGTCACACAAAAAAAATTGCCATACTTATTCAAGTTTTTTATACTTGAAATTCTTAACCAAGTTTGTCATGCTCTAAATACGCTTTAAATAATGTAAAAATTAATATTTCCAATTTTAAAAGTCTAGTTTGTTTTCTTTAGGATTTTCTGTTAATGTAATTAAATACAGACTTGATAAACAATTTATTTTAATTCAATTAAAAATTATTTACCTTAGTGAGGTACAACAACCAAGCACAAACCTTTGAATTATTTTAATATTTAATTATCGTTACCACTTTTCACATGTTTTTATAAATATATAATAGTATTTAAATAATTATTTGCTTCGGAGATCTGATTTAAATAAAATATGCCTTATGGCTGAAAGACTACGGTCGATAGCCGATTGTACAAAACATTTTTTTCCTTCTATGTATTATACCTGTTTAAAATGTTGTAAATTACTTGTGCAATAAAAATGTTATAAATATATATAAAATATGCCATAAGAATTTAACTGTACTACAGCATTTGCTGATAAATGTTGTCTAATAAGTGATAGAGCAATGCTGATTACATTATAATCAATATTCAATTGTAAACGTTCATATGAAAAACCATGACTAAAGCATATTTGCAATGTCTTATAAAAATGTAACTAATTAACGGATAATTCCACTATAGTTCGGACCCCACATCGACTTCTCTGATTTTGCTCAAATTTTATGCACATGTTTGGGGTACCAAAATATGACGGTTTCTAAAGTTTTAGATCTATAAGTGCAATACAGTGTGAATGGCGGCAATTTTATTTTTTTAGGAATATTTTGTCACTTTTAAGTTTAAGTGCTGCTAACTAAGCAAAAAATAGTCAAAAATCTTATTTTAAAGAGTGTATCTTAAAATAAATTTTCCGTAAAACACCAGAAAAATACCATTTTATTAAAACTTTAATTTTGGCTACACCTAGAAACTTAAAATTTAATTATGATACTCCTGAAACAGTACTGTCAATTGCAAAAATTAAAAAAAAAAACGAATCTGCTTGCCCTAGGGCAAAATATAACACATAATTGCAAAAAATGGGTTACTTCATAGAGATTTCCTTTGGATTTTCCGTAGTTTTTATCATTTTTTGGCATTTTTAATAAAATGTTAAAAAACGGATTCCTTTTGGTTACTCTAATTCAATTTTTTTTTTCCTTTTTGTTGCAAAATAATGAAAGACAAAAAAATAATTATTTTTTATCATAATTTTTTTTTGAAAAAGTATGATATAAAAAAATATCATAAAAAATAATTGATTTTTGGTCTTTCATAACTTCGCAAAATAGGTAAAAAAATTAAATGTAATTAAAAAGATTTTTTTTTTGTAAAACGCAATCTGTCTTTTTTTTAATTTTCTTAAGAAAAGCTAAAAAATTAATAAAATAAAAAAAAATAGGAGAAAAACTACTTAAAAATAACCCATTTTTAAACATTATGTGTTATATTTTGCACTAGAGCAAGCAGATCCAGTTTTTTAATTTTTGGTAATTAAAGTACTATGTTTCAGGAGTATCGTATTCAAACTTCAAGTATCCAGGTGTAGCGGAATTAAAAATATCAAACTTTTAATAAAATTTTATTTATCTATTTTTTCGCAAAAAAATTTAAAAACCAAAACTAAAAATCGTATTCTACAGAAAATTTCTTATAAGATACACCTTTTCAAGTATAATTTAAATAAAAACTGAAAAGACAAAATATTCCATAAAATTAAAATGGTTGCCTTTACACTGTATTGCTCCTAAAGACCTAATACGTTAAGAATCGTCATATTTTGGTACAAAATTTGAGCAAAATCGGAGATGTCGATATTGGGACGTTTGTCCAAACTATCGTAGAATTACCCTAACTTAACCTAACTGAATTATAGATATTTTATTTTTTATTTAAAATATATATTTTAATAATAATTTGCAGCTACTTTTAAATGATAAACAAACTTTATAGCACAGTTATTCAGTTTATTGCCGCATGCCTATTTGAGATGTATTTTTTAACTAAAGGATATTTAAATAATACAAAAAAAAATTTAATTTGTTATTTATAAGTGTATCAATTAATCTGAAAATTTATCATTATTATTAATTTTTTAAACTTTATTTATTTAACATCGGTTTTTTTGCTGCAATACTAATCACCGACGCTACTAAGATTATTACATCTGAGAATTATTTTTTTTAACGTGCACGCAACATAAAGGCAATACACAAGACATACTAAAGTTTCTTTTTTTATCTGAAATAAGGTGCACTCAACACAACACATTTTTTCTTAACTAGAAAAACTGACCCTCAAAATAAATGACTCAAACCCAAAAGGATTAATTGTTGGACTGTGTTTTCTGGTGATGTCAAAATAATAACATAAAAATTGTGCTGTCAATATAGTTACAAGTTCGTATAAAAAAGTTTCCATAAACACTCCGCGTCTTGGAACATTTTATTGGTTTCAGCAAAGCACTTTATGCAATTGCTGACTATAAAATATTTAAATCTTTTTGGTTCTAGTCGACAGCAAAAAAACTCAAATCAATAAAAATTGTACTTAAAAATTTATTTCAATTTAAAGGTCTACCAAACACCGCAAAGCATAATCCGTAATGACTCCTTCTTTGACGCCCTCACCTACTTACAAATTAACAGCAAAAAATGTTTGCTTGAAAACTTTTTGATTCAGTGCTTGCAAACAGGTTATGAGACCAAAACTCTTTGAATGGTAAATCTTAATATTTAAAAATCCTGATTGCATAGTTAGTCAATATAACTTTGACATCCCCAGTCATTGTTAGTTGTTCAATTGCCAGCCAGTTACTATTAACCAGCACAACAACAATAAGTCTTCTTTTGTGTCAATTAAAAATGTTGATGCTAGTCAGATAAGCATTATTCTTTATTAAAAGATTAGTATCAAAGTCAAATTTTAAATTGTACTGCTATAGATATCCAGTTTCAATTAAAAGTTTTATTGAAAAATCTGCAAAAGAAATGCAATGTATGTATGTTTCTTGGTTATTTCAAGTTGCGATAAGATTACAACCAAAACCTCCTAGTAGTAAAGATGATGATGCCGTCAAAGCATAGGTAAGAAAAAAATTAAAAACCCAAACCTTAGTAAGTAGGACTAAATATTGGCGGCAAATGTCGCATAAAGTTGCAAATGTTTGAAAAACTTTGTCTGTTGTATAAAAAAATTAGAACTCACAGTTGAAGGTTTGCAAAGACAATTTTTTTGTTTCAAATACAACACTATAAAATCATTCGTGAACCGTGAAGAATTGCTGCAACAACTAACTAAAAATCTATAAGCTTGTAACAACATTATATTATTACAATAGCAATGACAACGACACAAATAAAGATTAACCCCTCTTCCCTACCCGCCTAGCACATTGCAGAAAACACGAGCGGACTCTGTTAAAGGCTTATCTTAATATAAAACTTTCAGTTATTGTTTTTCTTCCAATAAATTGTATTGGTTTCCACTTTGACCTTTTCCCTTTATCTAGTCTCAAACTGAAAGCAAGAAAATAAAAATGAGTAGGATACTGTCCAGAATCTTGAAACTGCTACCTACAAAGTTGTCCAATTTTTGTACAGCCAAGAATAATATTGCTGTTGCCAAAAAGACTTTTCCAAACTCAAACGCCTACAAGGACTCGACAAAACCGATTCAACTTAAATAATACAATTATTTCAAGAAAAAACAAAAAAACTACAGACAGAAGCCAAATTTTTAAAGTTAAGAAACTTTGTCAATTGTTTGCTTTAATTTAAAATAAAGAAAAAAAAGTTTTGCAAAAATAAGCCCTATCTGTCAAATAAATATGTGATTTATTGTAAAAATAACTACGGGTGAAATGTTTAAACAAAAAGTTATTTTGCTAAAAACTGTCCGCAAAGTAACTCTAATTGTGATAACACTAAAAAAACAATCAAAAGAACATCTGAAGAACTACAGGTCAATTTTTTATCACCATTGAACATAATCTGTTTTTTGACAGAAAAGTTAAATAAAAAATACATACAATCTGTTAATGCAAAAATGTCAATTTTTATGAGTCAGAAAATTGTTTGAACCGATGTTTGTCAAATCTACTCTAAAAGATGATGACTTTTATTAAAAATTGGCATAGAAAATTTGCAAATTAAAATTTCAAGTATGTCAGAAATAACCTTGACAAGAATAGCATTGAGTACACAGATAACTGGAAAGACTATGTATGTAAAAGATGTATATATGGCAAGCATTATTAAACCTCTCATCTTAACAATCAATATATTGCTGAAACGTTTAAGATGTAATTTATGTCAATCTTTGGAAGATGAATCTTATGTCTCTATAAAGAGCCAAATATTTCTTATTTTTTAAAAGATAATTTTTCACAACAATATCAGAACACAAAACTTATTAGAAAAAAAAAAAAATCAAATTTAATGCAAATAGTTAAGGTTTTAGCACGAATCATTATACATAGGCAAAACAAAAAAAAATAAATATGCTAAAACTGTGTATTATTTAATGTATACATTGAATCAAACAAAAACAAGCTTAATCAAGAGTTAGTCAAGAATCAAATTCTAAAACACTCAAAACCAATGATTTGTTGTTGGGTGTTGCGTGAAAAACAAAATTGTCGTTTAAAAGCTTGTTTTGTTGCAAAAAAATTTAAGCAAAAAGAAAGTATTGTCTATACCAACACTTTTACTCCTGTGGCACACCATGCATCAACTGTTAAATAACATTGCGGTATTCAAGATTTAAAAAAAAAACTATATGTATCAGCCTGAAAGTTTTCATGATGGCTCAAAAAGAAAGTGCAAACTAAATAAAGGTCTATATGGTCTAAAACAAACTTTTTAAAAACATTGACTTTTGGTAACACAGATGATGATCCATGCATTTTTTATAACAAAAATAGGACATAATTATTACTCTTTGTGAATGATTGATGAGACTTATTCTTGATAGAAATTATTAGAATTCTAGATGAAATCAACTGTAGTAACTTTAACATCATTAAAAAAATGCTTAACAAATCTTCAAATGCAAACCGACATTAAGCCAAAAAAAGTTATTATCAGCCAACAAAAAAAAAACTTCTTAAACAACAAGCCGCTAGACAAATAGTAATCTATTGGATCTGGTAACAATTTTTTGTCTACACTTCAGTTTTGCAGTAAATTACATGAGTCGTTTCTGCGGTAAACCAATAAAGATTCAAAAAAATGACTGGACCAACAAAACTTGAAACTTTTTTTGATGGAGATAATCAACTTTATGTCTACACTGACTTGGACTATGGATGAGGACAAACAATCAAAACATTCTACCAGTAAGGTACTAATTATTCGCGGTAAACTCATAGTCTAATATACTCAGAAGCAACGGTTGGTAGCTATTTCATCAGTTAAAGCAAAGTATACGGCTATTGTATAATGATGACATCATAGATTAGGCGTATCAATGAGAAACTAAATTCTTAACGTTAAGAAACCAATTTCTTTATATATAGACAACTATTCTGTAATTTTTAGGATAAATTATACTTATGAAGGCAATTTTAAGAAAGTTTATTCAACAGCACATTATAATACCGTCAACCTGAGACATGTAAAGAGACCAACTTGCTGATATTTTGATAAAACAGTTAAATAGACAAATTTTTGTAAATATCAATAAAAATTATTAAAAAGAAATGTTAAGACATAATTATATTTTACAATTAAAATATTTTGTTTGTGTTTACACATTGTTGATATCCAAATTAAGAGTAACATCTTGAAATTTAAGACTGGTTATGTCTATCATCAGTTTAAATATTATTACTGGCCATCGGCTTGTAGTGTAGGTAATGGTCTGTTGAAGTGTTGTCTCAATTCAATTATGATTCTAGCGTACCAATGACAATCTTCACTTAAAAAACTGATGTATGTTTAAGCATATTTTTTATAAAATTAAACAAATTATTTGTTGCGTGATTTCATAATATCAAAAATAAGTAGATAAAAATTAAAGTTCTGCTTTCTTTTAAAAATTGCAACTTTCAAATTTCTACTCTTTCAATAGTGACATAAAGAAACAAAACATTTATATTAATATAATAAATAATAAAAAGTTTATTCTTTTATAAATCTAATTAAAGAAAATAAATTAAATAACTTTAAATTTAAGTTACTTCAGTTTGATCACGTGTAATAAGAACGTCAATTTAAATTAAGTTTGCATAGAACTAATTATAAATGTCAAGTCCTTAATCTCTCACACAAAGCAGGATTGTAATTTTTTATAATATAATATTAGTTTTAATTTGTTTGCTTTATCACATAAAGTATTAAAATGTTTAATATTTATTAACATTAACATGATGTACATGTATAAAGTAGTTTTGATTCATAATCTATTACCATTAATGCTATATCCAAACAAAAGTTTTAAAGTTATTATTATTGCTAATGTTATATAAATGTTTACAAACAATTCTACAAAAAATAATAACTTATTTATGTACATTTTAATTCAAATTTAGATTAAATGGCATTTTACATAGATCCTTTATTTCAATTAAAAGAAAGTTTGAATTTTCTTTAATTTATTTAAGAAGGTAAAAAAAATTAACGATTCTGTTAACTATTTTGATCACTAAATTATTTTAATCTATTATTTTTCTAATGTTATATTGTTTAAATTTTTTTATAAGATTGACTTTTTATAAATTTTATTTTGACGATATAACATAATATTGTAGCTAGTATATGTCAAATTAATTTAATCTGTTTTGGTTTGCTGCTATATTCTTTCAAAACTTCTTAAATAAATATCTTAAATCATATTTTTTATATGACGTTTTTGTTTTGTTTTGCTCAATGCTTCAATTATAAATATATATGTTTGAATTTTATTTGAAGAATGTATATATTCTACAATCAAATTAAAAATCTGGTTATTGTTTTTTTAAACAAATTGATTTATGAATTATTTTTGTTCCTATAAATTTTAAAAGTTTTGTTTGTCATTGGTTTAAAACTAATTTTAACCAAATAATTATTATTGTTCCTAATTGCCGTTTCATCATCTATCCATATGTTTTATCATCATTTGTAAAAACAAATGCAATTATTAGATATTTAATTTATAGTTACACAACATCAATAAAGTTTGAACCATTAATATTATTTATAACTAAAAACTTTAATTTATGATAGAATAAAAACAAAACAAACTTATTGAATTTATACCGACACGCACGCTTTATTAATATGTCCAAAAAATTTCCACAGTGTACATAACATGCATCTGTAATACTATTTCAAGAGACACATTAATTTATATCTCAAAACAATCTGCCATCTAAATGCATGTATATTGTTATGTGTATTAACATTGACTATTTGGCAAGTTTGCAGAATTAAAACTAGTAACGTATTTTTAGATTCTATTTAAAAAAAACCATTGTGTGCGTTTTAATTTTTGTTGTTGTAATAGCATTAAATGTAAATGTATTTGTTGATTGTATTTATTTACTTTATTTTTAAAAATTAATATCTAATAATACTTTTAATTCATGTCGTTGATATCAATATCAATTTGAAATTTTTGTTTGATTTTTTCATATAAATATTGAAATAAATAAAAAAAGATACAAGTCACTCAATTTCCTGATGAGTGACATATTCAGATTTTAAATGTAGTCGAAATATAATAAATGCAAAAAGTGAATAGTAGGGTATCATATTGATTTTTATTTATAATATATAATCTAACAAAAGTTACTTAATTAAAATTTATTCTAGATTTATTTAATATAACTAGTTATAAGTTAATAAAAATAAATATAAATTTTTATCAAATCAAATGCAATATATTCAAATTAATCGTAGCAGTTATTATCATATTTTGTATCTACAATAGTAGTAGTTTTAGTTCAATTTCATAATGTAGTGTTTAAAACTTATTTTAATATGTTACACCGGTAATAAATTTTATTAAAAATAACAATTTATTATAATAGGTGATTCATTTAGAAGTACTTTTTTCAGTAGGTGTTTTATGTTAGATAAAACATGCGATGAGTCAAACTGTTAAAGTATTTTTGTTCAGTAATGTTTAACATTTCATCATGGAAAAACTTAGCCCGGCAAAAATAAGCACTCTATGAGAAAAGTGTTTTGTGCGCTTAGAGCAACTTCTGGTTTACATAATCGGCCTACCAAACGCACAATTCGCTTTATCATTGAAAAATTTTAAATTCAATATTATTGGATAATACGCGCCTAAATAGACTAAATCCAGCACGTAGTAAAAAAATATAGCGAAGGTAGCTGAGAGTGCACGTGATGACCGTGATGAATCAATTTGGCGCCATTCTCAATAATTTGGCTTGTCGTGAGGAACGATTTAGCGTATTTTTTAATTTTGATTTAAAAGCATACAAAATTTAACTCGTGCAAGAATTGAAGCCGGCCAATTTTTAAAATCGTCAAGCTTTGAAATTTACTGTTTTTAATCAAAGTTTTGTTCAGCAATGAGGCCCATTTCCAGCTTAATGGCTACGTCAATAGACAAAATTGCCGTATTTGAACTGAAGAGCAATTAGAAGAGATTCGAGAACTGCCATTAAATCTAAACAAAACAACGGTTTGGTAGGGTTTATAGGCTGGTGCAACATTTTTTTTTAAATAAAACCGGCCGGAATGTAACTGTAAATAGCGCCAGTTATTGCATAATGATGACAGAGTATTTGCTGCTTAAAATTGAAACCGGTAATCTCAAAGATATTTGGTTTTAACAAAACTAACGCTACTTGCCACATAGCCAGTAAAACCATTGCTTTATTGCAAGAACAATTCAGTAAACAGTTAATTTCACGCCTCGGACCGGTAAATTGGCCGTCTAGATTGTGTAATATCTAGACTTTTTTTTGGGACTACGTTTAGTCCAAAGTTTACATGGATAAGCCAATTACGATTGAGAAATTAGAGACCAACATTACTTCCGTCATTTGCCAAATACCATTTAAAATGCCAAAACGCTTTATTAAAAATTAGATTTTCTAAAAAAATGATTAAAAAAAAAATGTAATAAATGGTTCTTTTGTATGATTATAATTTTTTTTTAATTTAAGAAAAAGTACTTGAAAATAAATCACCCGTTACTAATTACATTATGCATTTAAATAACATTATTTAATAAATTTATACCGTTTTAAAAGTGACGCCTGTGCTCTATAAATTTTATTGAAAAGACCAAAACCAATCAAAAATTTAGAGTTAACATGTTGAAGTTGTCACTTGTTTACGAGTAACTAAGAAAACAATAAAACATTTAACCTTAAAAGATTTTTAATAAATCTGTCATTTTTTTACAAATTGTGTTCAAACAGATTGATTTTTACTTAAAACCATGCGTTCGCACAATTTAACAGTAAAACATAAACCATCTGCAGCATGTTTTTTGTCAATAAACGCAATCGCTGCGTGAATGAAAGCTATAACATTTTCAGGTCCAACAACAAAAATTTAGATCCAGTGATCAAGGAAGCCATCAAGCAATACCGTACCACAAAGATGCACTGATAAAGATTTATGAAAACCGAAACAATTGTTTGTATTTGGTTGGCCGCTTTGAAGTTGGATTAGGTTTGAGTAAGTGATTTTAAACCTTTGTTATTCATTAAACAATATTTGATTGTTTACCTCTTTAGTTATTGCAATTTGGTTGCCAGTTGGGATACTGAAGTTTTATCAATGTTATTTGGTTTCTTTGGTTAAAACATGATGGAGTTACAACTACTTTGCAACACCAATTATTATCTAACTTGTGTTAAGAGCACGTACATTAATTATTCGAATTGAAAACTAAAACAATTAAAAAATCTGTATTTGGTTGGCCGCTTTGGAGATAGATTGAGTTTGAATAATTGATTTTAAACCTTTGTTTTTCAGTAAACTCATTTTTTTTTATTAATTTTTTATTTGGATTTAA
This sequence comes from Tachinus rufipes, assembly GCA_963932245.1. Taxonomy (NCBI): domain Eukaryota; kingdom Metazoa; phylum Arthropoda; class Insecta; order Coleoptera; family Staphylinidae; genus Tachinus; species Tachinus rufipes. Next base: position 76,867,452 of record OZ010744.1, read on the forward strand.
GATCTTAACATTATATCAATTATCTATGCATTGAAAAGTTATGTTAAAATACTCTATTGTTTTTAAAAAAGAATAATAATGATTCTGGGAAATATATTGCAGATTAAGAGTTTATTTATTTTAAATATACCAATAAATGACAATCTATGAAGTAACGTAGCGTTTTAAATATTTGTTTGGCTATATCTCACTATAATACGATTAAATTAGCGAACAAGGCCTAGTCTGTTCTTCTGGCCAATTTAATCAACCAAACAATGTCTTAGTTTGTGGCATAAAAGTCAACTTTTTTAGTATTTGTGGTCTAAAAAAAATAATCAGCATCTTGAACATAAAAAACCTTATATTCTTTTTTTGACTGAAACCAAAATATACAATAAAGATCCAGATTGTTTTAATCTATTAGAATACATTTATTATCTCAAACATTTGTTTGCTGACCAAAGGAGTTTGCGCCTACATCTAAAAACAACAAGAATAATAATAATAATAATAATAATGTTTATTAGTGCTCTCAAAAAAATGTTACACAAGTCAATAAAATTACACGTTAAAATACGATTGACAAAATATTTGAAACATATTAAAATAAACATTGTAGTACAAATTAAAATGTACTGAAAAAAAAAACATATTACAGTTAAAAACAAGTACAAACACATTATTTTTAAAACTTAAGCAAATTTTGCATTAACATAATAAATCGGTAAAATCGTTACTTAAATAATCCTCAAACGTAAAAAATGCTTTTTTTAACAAATACTGTTTGACAACGTTGATAAATGTTTTAAACGAAAGATCTTTCACAGCCGTTAGAAAAGTATTAAAAAAAATTATTCCCAAATAACTCGGTCCATTTTTATTTCTTGTGTTATAGTCGTGTCTTCGTGACCAGTATAACTCATTAAATGAAGTTTCACATGTTTTATACATTCAAATACAAACAAACAGGGCACAGTTAAAATATTCAACTTTTTAAAATAATTGAATATATCATCCCTATATCCAATATAAGCTATAATACGGATAGCACGACGTTGTAATACAAATATTTGGTGACGCGATGTACTGTGACCGCATAATAGAATGCCATAGCTTAAGAGAGAATGACAATTACCAAAGTATGCAGTACGCAGCAAGTTTAACAAAGCACAATTTGACAGCAGACGTAAACAATATATGTTTCTGCTTAGTTTATGAGCTAGATATTGTTCATTATCGCACCACAAAACGTTCAAAACTCAAGGCATTGGTTATAATAGCATATTTCTTAAAATCAAATTTTCCGTTAAGACTATTTATATAATAAGCCTATATTGTTCTTCAAATAAGGCAACTCCAAACTTTATTATAAATCATTTTAAAGATTTTTACTAACTTCTTCAAGGTAATCATAGAAAAACTGAATTAAGAGATTTTAAAGTACATAATACTGAATAGTTAAGTCATTCATTTTCTACAACACTTTCCATCCACCTATTTAACAATCTACATATTTATCTTGTGATAAACTTTATGTTAAACCAAAATTAATAAATATGTATCTTTTAACTATTCCAAAGATTACAATTGTAGCTGCTATAAGAAATTCTAACCATTCACTTATTAATTCTATTTTTTTCTTATTACTACTGGTGTTCTGGTGTTCCGGTAAATTGCATTACCTCCTAATGGTAATGATACAAGCAACGGTATATTGGCATACAACGCAAAAGTTGTTAATATTATTAGTGGTACTAGCTTGTTTAAAATAGTGCAAGCTTGCTCGATACTATAGAAGTGAGCAATGGATGCATTTGTGGTATATTTGCTAAATTGTAGAAACATCAGACGGTGTTTGAATATTACAAAAACTACATGTCCAATAGACTCAAGTAGGCAAAGCGATAGTGGGCTGCTAAAACCAAAAAGACAGAGCCCACTTGATAGACTGTTGATACGAAGAATGTGATAAGAGTATTTAACAAGGTACATAGTTTGTTAAAAAAATAAACAAAATAAAAACTGTTATTTTATGTGTGAGAGAAACAAAAAAAAATGGGAAGTTGTATGTACTATGAATGGCGGTAGTCTAGCTTTGTGGTCTGATGTAGATAATTGGATGAGTGCTTGTTAAAGTGTAGGCATAATTCTAAACCCTACTGCCAAGCAACATGTAAAATGTTTTTAGAATCTTAAAACGTATAAAAATTGGCATCTGTAGAATTATTCTAGTACTGCGTATGCGTCTATCAATGATAAAGATAATATTAATAAACGTTTAATTCTTGCCTTTCGGCCTTGAAAATTCTACAACTTAACATAACATTTACCATATAAACTTAATTCACTTCTAATATAACATATAATCTTAATTACTCTAAACCTTGTTTTTAATTAATTAATTATTAGTTCCGTTTCAATTTGTTTTGTTACCGCCATTATCTATTTTATTTTTTTTCCGTCTTTTTTCAGTACCTCATTTTTCCTCATTTGCTCTTCTCTCATCTCATTGCATTTTAGCATGTGTTCTATGTTTTCCTTCGCTTCTCCACACATCCTACACATTTTCTTTTCTTCGTCCATTCAAAATTTGCACATTTTCTCCTCATTTCTACATCTGAATTTGCAATCATTTTTTTTTTTATTTTTTCAAACTTTACACTTTCTAGGTACTTTGGTATTGCATCTTTTATAATATGTACATAGTTTGAATTGTACCTAGATTCATTTATCCGTGTTCTACGCTTTTGCACTTGTATATCTCTATCTCTTAATGTAACTTCATTTCACATACTTCTATCTATTCTCAATCTATCTACTTTCTTACTAGCATAACCATTCCCGGTAAAATATTTTTTTTGCATGTTCCCATTTTTACGCATTTTCTTTTCATTTTCTTTTTCAAGCACTCTTGTAATAATTTACATTAATTTTTTTCTTTCACTTTTTTTTTCATACCTCATTGCACGCATTCCTGCTTCTACTCTTAATTTGTCTATTTTAACTTCTTTCATTAATTACAATGTATGCTCTGTCTCTCTGTTTACTCGTAATACCCATCTCCAATATTTTGTTTGAATAGTCTGTAATGTTTCCTGTTTTTTCCACCCCCAAGTTTCCGTTCCGTACAATAACATACTTTTTACCAAACTTTAAAACATCATTTCTTTTATTCTCATATAATCAAATTTTCTTTCACCAGTTTCCCATACTTGTCTTACCGCTTTATTAGCTTTTTTTGTCCTATTTTTTATGTGTTCATTTTTATTATTATTTGTACAAAAAACATAACGTAGATATTTAAATAATTTTATTTCTTCAATTTCTATGTATCCCATTTCCAGTTTTCTACTTTGCGTCTTCCTCCCCTTTTGTAAAAATCATCATTTTTGTTTTATTTACATTTACTTCCAATTCTTTTTTTCTAAAATATTTAGCCCCACATTTAATCATTTTGTTCATTTTGTTTGCTTGTTTTGCAACAATCACCATGTCGTCTACATAAGCCAGCAACCACACTTTTTTTCTGCCCACTACCCGCCCTGGTAAAAATGAAAATGTAGAGTTTTAACAGATCCCAAATAAAATCTTGAGTGTCACTAAACCTAGCAAAAAAAAATTCAATCAGAAAGAGTTCTAGGAAAGTATGGTAACAACATAGTGAACAAAAATGGCAAGGAATAGTTTAATATAAGATACTTAAGCGTTCGTGGACCAAAATGTAAAACTGATCATTTTCTTGTCAATTTAAAAGTGAACTTTGATCGTAAATTTATTAGAAAAAAACAAAACAAACTTAAACAGTTAAATAAAAAAAATTCAAAATGACAGAAACAGTGAAAATTATTAAATAAAAAAAATAGTTTGACAAGAGAAAGAATTAAATAATAAAATAATGAATGAAATCATTAAAAATGTGTGAAATAAATTAAAAGGGATAATAGTTGATTGTGCAAAAGATGCGCGAGGAGTGACGGCTGTTAAAAATATAAAGAGAGTAATACAAACAAGTAAAACTAACAGTAAATAAAAAAAGTGAATTGCAGAAAAAAATGAGGTTGATAAAATAAGTGCATGATGTGTACAAAGAGAAAAAACTGAATGCAAAGAAAGTAATAATTAAAAGAAATTAACAAATAAGAACAAAAGAGTTGAAGAAAATGCAAATAATAAAAAAAAACAAAAAAAATAGTAGGTGAAGAAAACAAAACAATGAGTATAAGAAATGTGTGGCATTCAGAATGATCGTGGAAAAATGATTTGGAATAAAAACGGCATTAAAAAGCTCTGGAAAGAATATTTTAAGCAATTCTGTGAAGACAATGTAAGTCCTATTGCAAAAAAAACCGCAGACAAAGTAATTAAAGCTATAAAATTGTTAAAAAATGATAAAACTGGTGTAAGTAAGATTACAGAAAGAATGTTAAAGTATAAGGACTTATTGATAGATTGATTGGCTTATTTAATTTGTGCTTTAGAAAATCAACAGTGCCCATTGATTGGAAAAATGCGGTAATTATTTCTTTGTACAAACGCAAAAAGCAGTAACGACTAAGAAAACTTGGAAAGTGCAATGTAGCTTTATGCCGCGTAATTTTTGCACTTTAACAAGTGATTGAAAAATTTATGGCAGTAAAGAAGAAAGTGTGCAGTGCGTTTGTTGATATATAGAAAGCATATTTTTACAAATTTGTTAAAAGGTTTTTTTTTACGTTTAATCAGTGTTATGTTAAATAAACTAATAGATCTAAGACTTGTAATAAACCGTAATTCATTGTGTGAAAACATTAACATCTTCTCTGCTTGCAATGCTGGCAATTTACATTACAGGTGGGCCTAAAATTTTAAATAGATTCCAAATCACAAGAAAGATTATAATATATATACTCTAGACTAGAAAAGCATCTCGTCATAAACCTTACTCTTACAAAGCGACCAGATTAGGAAAGCGTACATTTAAAGTAGTGTTTGTTGTCAGATTCAAACTCAATCTATGCATCTAATAAAACAAAATTCAAGTGAGTGTTTGTTTATACCTTTTCAAAACTAGTTGTTATAGTTTTAAATTTTTCTTTAGTACAAACTTTATAAAAAAATAACTGTCTGACATAAGTTACTTTATTATTTTATCAAAAGTGTTTTTTTTAGTAAAATCTTTTTTTTGTCATTAATTGCTGTTTAAAAAACATGTTCTGTGCTAAGCCAATGTCATTATTTTAATATATTTTATGTTTTTCATTATATACGACCTTCTATAATTGATTGTATTTTGTTTAATACCCTAGTTATATTAGAGTAACTGTTTTATTTTTTTGTAAAAGTGTTTTTTTTTTACTGTACTATGAAACTTTTGTGTTTTTTGTAATTCTACATCCTTAGTAACTGAAATCGTTCATCTTTTCTTTCTCTTTTTAAATAAAAACTTGTTTGTATTTGTATTACAATATATAATACTATTTTAATATAAAAAAATATTTTTTATCAATATTAGAAAGTGTGTGAGATAAATATAAAAAAGAACAAAATCATAACAGTTTTCTACAATATAAAAGTTTTTTATAGGCTAATTAAATAATATATATAAATAAGACTGAATATGTCGAAAAAGATTAGTCTCAAATAATATTTTACTGAGGTTGAGAAAAAAACCGCAGCTCTTAAACATAATTCAGTAGTTTAATTGCATTTATATATTTACCCATAATATAGCACTGGTCCGGTGTCATGCTTACGTCACCGCATAAACTAAACCAATTTACGCTTGCCTACAATCATAAAACTTTGATTTGTATTTTAGACAAATCTGAGTTGGCAGTTGACGGTATATCCAAAATATGGTTAAATAATTAAAACATCTACATAACACCTTGGAAAACATTTTGTTAAGCAGATAATTAAAAAAAAAAATTTGTATTCAACTAACTTAGTTTAAATTAAAAAAAAAACTTTTTTTTTCTTTATTTTATTTACATAAATATGGCATTTCACACTTCTTTATACATATAAACTTACTTGTATTTATCTTATAGTGGAACAAGAAGCTTACCTGAAACATAATACAATTATTAACAATTATCAAAAAATACAAATAACAAAATATTACTAAATACAAATAAAATTCATATACTTTAAATGTTCTTGGTTAGAATCTGTAGCATCAATAGATATAGACTTCAAAACAATTTCTCCTTTGGTCAACTTTAAAACTTAAAAAAAAAACTCAACTTCTTTAGTTGTATAAATTATGTAATTAATTTACAATTATATATTCAAAGGCAGCTGTGAGTAACACAAACATAAGCCTAAAAATATCGGCCATTGTACCTTAAAAAAAATCTAAGGTATCAAAGGTACCAATTACCACTAAACAATTACAATCTCACATAATTTTCTTTGGAACAACTATGTTGTTACATAGCTTTAAAACATTCAAAAAACTAGAATTTCTTATTAGATGTATACAGTTTTCTGTTAAGCTTTTGCATTTATATATATATATAAAACTTATAATTGTTATTGTATTGAATATTGTTCCCAAGTATAGGAAGGAACATCCAAAAAAATTGCCGATCCAAAATTGACTAATAAGTAATATACTTTACAGCACCGGCGTAATGTTGTTGTATAAAAAATGCAAAAGTCTGCACTTTCTATAGATATTTCCATGAACATTGTTCAAAGAAAATACAAATATTTATTTGTAAGACTCAAGGGGTAAATGACTTAAATATGATGCTAAAACACATCTTGATCTCAGATCTTTCAAATAGAGACGCTAGGTAAAAAATTAGTGAAATGTTAAATCAAGTGGAAAATTCCTATTTTGATAATAATATAAAAACCATTTTCAATTCAAAACAATTTTTATTTTTTAATTGTCACATAACATTTTGATTTAATTTAATTAATTTAAACTACTTAAAAAAAAAAAATTGGCTTTTCATTGTCAATAAACTGATTCAGTCAAACTTAATAGTTTTAATCTATTTCTTATAGCATGCCAATTGGTATATTGGCAACTTTAGTTAGAATGTTGTTTAGTAGATCTTCCAGAGTTTATGTGTCTACCATCTGTTCACATATAGTTTGGTAGATTACATCATGATCACGTTTTGTCAGTTGTTGGGTCACAACTATTTTGTATGGGTGCAAATGGAGTTTATAATTAAAAAAATTGCTAAGAAAACCCCGACATGCCTTAAGCAACTTATTTATGTATTTATTTAATATTTTTAAAAAATAAATAAATAAATAGTCTAAAGTTAGTTGATCATCTACTTAACTTAAAAAAAAAACACATACAAAAAAAACTTTTTTAAACTATTTTAATTAATTTTAAATTATTTTAAAAATAAATAAAAATGTAATGTGTTGAAAATCAATTTATGCATTTTCTATATAAATATAAACATTGGTTATGTTTATTTAAAATTTAAAATACTGGTATGTTCATTGTTTATTATCAAATACAGCATATCAGTAATTTAAATTTCAATTAAATCAAACTTAAATTTATTATAAATAAAATATGTCAAAATTGTGTTTCGGCGCTTAGATTCTTTTAAATACCAACTTAACATTGTTATAATTTAATATTTGTTATATTTATTTATATTATTTAAATAATATTTTTTTTACAATTGCATTTATTTTAAAACTATATTAATAAAATAAATATTACTGGAAAACGTGTTTATTATTTTAATAATATAGATCAATATAACAAATATTGCATATAAATTCATTTCCACCAGTTTATTGTAACTCGTAATCAATCTGCTCTACCGGCCAAGTTGAAAAGTAAAACGTTTAAATGTACAAAAAAACTTATATACATCATATTAATTAGAAATAAACCAATTGCTAAAATATCACAATAGAGAATTGGGTTAAAAATATAAATACATAAATATATAAATTAAAAAAGTATATTTTGCTTTCATTATTCTTACTACACCAATCTTTTATCTTTATTGGTATATTTTATTTTGTCTCTCATAAGTGTTATATTTATTATCAGCAATTTCTATGCCGCGCGTATAAACTACTTTTTATTTCTATTTTTATGCAAACATATTAGGAGTAGCTCTTTACATTTTCATAATACATTATTATATTTTCCGAATTTATCATATTTTATATTTGTTTTTATAGATGTCAACGTGTTAATACTGTTCCTACTTATATGTGCAATTTTAGAAAAATTAAAATAGAATCAGTAACTTTGCTAAAGTACTTAACCATCCGGGCTCGTACTTTAATGCTGTCTCATCATATAAAGTAACTGACTGTTATAACCTTAGTACAATCGAATTTGTTGAAAACCGTTTGAACTTCTTGATCTGCTAGTAAATGTTTTCAAATAGAAGGGTTTGGTTTTGATAGCTTCTCTCGAGAAGTTTTGCGCTTAATCATAGAAACCGTTTATGTATAATCAAATGACTAGCTCGGAAATATTCAACCAACAGAGACGCAGTATTTTAACATATTTACTTACGTATATGTGTTTATTGCAAATGTATAGCAAATGTATAGCAAATATAAAATTTAAAAAAAAGTTTTGTTTATGCAATATATTGTTTTTAATATAACTGCGTAGTTTAAAATGCCATTTGATAGAAAGCATTTATGTATAGTTTTCAAATCACTTTCCGAGTTGTTCCTGGCTAAGATTTAGAATAAAAAGTGTTTACTAGTGTAAGTAAACCATGGCAAATAATTGTAATAGGATACATTTAGAGATCTGTGTCTGAAATAATTAAAAAAAAAAAATAATATTTAAATTGAAAAATGTTATGGTGAGTAATGTGATTAAAGTTTTTAAATATGTTATACAAAAACCAACATATTTAGACGTATTTAGACGTATTTATGCTAATTTTTTATAATAGTTTGATTGTTTATTTAAACTAAACAGTTAAATACAAATAATTAAATAAATGCCACTGGGTTATTGTTTAATATAAACTTATCTAAATAAGCGTTGAAAAAAAAAAACAAAACTTGCAGTACATCAATAGATTAATAGTTTTTGACAATGTTTTTAATAAAATAATATGTTAATAATTTTCAAAACAATCACAGTTGCCCTTTTTAATAATAGGCACAATTATAAAATATTTTAATTTATCCAAGTAAAATTCAGATTTATGAGCATACCGGCCACTATATTAGTTTCCAGTATTGTAGTGAAATCAGCTACTTTGGCATCATTCTTATTTTCACATATAATTTGATAATTAAATTATTTTTTCACCGGTACATTCAGAAAGGATTAAACTATACTTGGTCAGAGTATTTTAATCAAATAATAATTAGAAAAAGACAAAAGATGTATCCAAATATAGAAATAAATGCGTTTTTAGGTATTTTTTAATTCATTTTAATGAATTGTATAAATAAATTGATTATCAGCATCCTTGTCAATTACAGGCTTATACATTATTTATCGGTATATTACATACAGACTGCTGTCATTAAATTCATTTGCTTCTAGTGCTTGTTTGTCGTAAAAAAATGACATTGGTTTTGCTGTTATTGTTTACTATAATTACTTATAATAATAATACTAATAGTTTGGTATGAGCATTTTAATTCAACACTTATAATAAATTTTAATAAAACATATGTTGTGTTGATATATGCAATTAATCGTATTTTACATATACACACAGAGACCTCTGTTCTTCCACTTAACCGCATTAACATATTGTTTCATTATTTAGACAGCAAAAAAACACAAAATCAACTGAATCACTTAAACAATTATAATGATTTTACTTATCATATTAGTATAAGCATGTTACACCTTTTTTAATATACTGTATGCTTGATTAACTAACTACCTTAACGTATCAATAAATAATTTTTATTTTCATTTTTTAAATTTTGGTTTCCACAAATCTTAGTTTATCTGGCAAAGAATTTAAAGTTTTTACAATGTTGTACAAACAGCAACGTGTATAAATAGCTGTTTTATGAAGAGGTGGAGATAAGCGCTCGTTGTAACAAATATTTAAAATTTATTTCGTTTGATACCATATATTAATCGTATACAGAAGTTTTGCACTTTTTAGATACATTTATTATCTAGCGAGTCAATACAGATACTGTATACGGAGTTTAATTAATTAAATTGTGACAATACCATGGTTTCGCACAACCTAACTTTAGTTTTTTTATTGAGATATATACGAATATTATAAATAAGTTTTAAATTCATGTATGTTTTTTGAATCATCTTTGTTACTTGAAGTTTGCACCTAAAATCTGTATCAAGATGTAATCCAAGATTTCTTGCATATTGACAACTGGAAGATCACTGGAATTAATGTGTATTTGAAGTTTATCCTAAAACTTTATTTTTTTACATTTTTTACCAAATATCATAACTGACGACTTACTGGCAAATTTTCAAATGAACATGGCTTAACAATCAGCCATGCTCATTTGAAAATTTTACTAACTCAATAAGATTGTCCTTAATGCATTGATTAGCTGTTTGATATAAGTTTGGGGAAAATGAGTAAATCAACTGCAAACCGTCCGCATACATGTAAAGTTTGCAGTTCTTTATCGGTTTTGGTAGATTCATGATATACAATGTAAATAAAAACGGCACAAGTATGGAACCTTGAGGAACCGCTTGGCTTAGTGACATAGGCGTAGAAAAGCTGTTATTAATTTTAACTTTTTGTAGTTTTTCTAAAAGAAAACTTTGACTAACCAGATAGCAGACATATCCATCTCAATGTATTTTAAAATTGCAAGTAAGATATCATGTTTTACAGTATCAAATGCTCTACTATAATCTATTAATACCAGAACTGTCATTTGCTTACTGTCAATTGAGCTTACAATATTTTCTACTACATTAGCAAAGGTAGTTGATCAACTAAAACCTTTTCTAAACCCAGACTGATTTGTTGGGAGTATACCATTATGTTCTATGTATTTTCCATTATTCTTTTCAAAACTTTTAAAAGTACGGGCAGTATATTAACTGGACAAAGATGTTTAAATTCTTCCTGTCTGGAAATTTTAGACAAAGGTATAATAATAGATTATTTCCACTTGACTGGAAATGTACGTGATTTAATACATTTGTTAATTGTAAATGTAATCATTAGAATAATATAAAGACAACATAATTTTATTATATGTTTGATATAATACTAAAAACAAAAAGTTCGTTTACTTCTGCAAATTTAAAGAAGTTATTTTTATTAATTGCTAAACTGTTATTATAAAATTTAATTGTATTGCCAGAATTAATATTTAGTTGTAAAATAACAAATAATACATTTATTTAGTCTATTATTATTTAATTATGTATTTCATTTTTAAAATGTATATAACATTTTTCTATTTATTATAAATGTATTAAATAAGTGCTTTTTACTTATACGTTATTGTATTGCGTTATTTTAATGTACACTCAGTTTCAAATAAAATGAACTATTTAGTAAACTGATAATTTATTCTTGTCACGTATGATAGAATAAATGTTTTACGACGGCGCCGGCTTAGCTAGTCGGTGGGGGAAGTGGATCTTAGGATCTGTTAATGATAGTTGTAGGGCGCCAATTCACAATACTCGGTTAATTATACTTTATTTAATGTTACACCACTACATAGCACTAATGTACTAGCATTACATGTATATAGATATCCCACTTTGGGTAAGTCGCACAAAGTATCTTTCGAGGATATTTGTTCGTTGAAAAGTCGGTTAGTACTCTCTGTTATTATTTCATTTTTGTAGCACTTCCGACTTAAGTCACCCAGCCTTGCGCATCCTTGATACATATTGCGAGGTTGAACTCCTTTCGGGTAGAAAGCAATAACTATGTTACATACCCTTAGTTAACAACAAATATTGTTTTTACATAATTACTATATACTTACTACATACATAAATTTATAACATAAACCATTTTTATTCATATTAAGGATCATGTTTTAAGTCTTTAGTGTGCCAAATTCCAATAGAGTTACCGTCTTTATCTTTTAAAGCATACGTGTTCAAACCCACTTAATTTGTGCTTCCGTAAATTTAGGTGCTAATTTAGCTGCCAAATACGCGAGACCGTCTGACAATACAATGTACTTTTTCCACACTATTTTGCTCGAATAAAAAACTACGTCACGACGCCAAAAATTATAATGTTTTGGATTCTTCTCATATGCTATTGTAAGATTTTTTTAAACATAGCTATAGAAATCAGATAATTCTTTCATACGCTCTACAAAATTTTACCGATCTGAAAAATTATACGGTGCGTTATGGTCTAAACTTGGGTATTGATCACCAGATAGTTCTCTACCAAAGTAAAAAACGCTGGCAAATATTCAGTTGTTTCATGCTTTGCCCTTCTAATGGCAAAAGCAAAACGTTGCAAATGAACATCCCACTCCTGGTGTTTTTTTTTTTTAAATACGACAATATCATTGTTTTGACTACGCGGTTAATTCTTTTGGTTGGATGCAATGTAACCAAAAACACATTTTTAGTAAAGCAATTTGATATGACTAGTATGAATCTATTCCGATTTTTAATAATGGGAATAGCCCAACCAAATCACTAGACAAATCTTGAAAAGGACTACTAACTATTTATTTTAAATTACCTTCTAAGCAAGACACGCACAACACTTCTTAACATATCTTGCAACATCTGCATAAAATTTTGGCTAGCAATTTGATTTTCTAATTCTTTCACACGTTTTGTACATTCCAAGATGTCTTGCTATTAGCTTTTCTTGACACTCCTTTAGCACAAGATTTCTTAAATCTTCAAGGACTACTAATTTCTATTTATTAGCTTTTGTAATAAGTGGTCTATTTTTTAGGTTATTTTATATAAGCAGTTGTTTTCTATCCTTCACGTTGGATATCTATTTAGTTCTGAGTTAATATTTATAATAATTTTTTGGTACTATTTATCATGATCATTACTTCAATGAACATTATTTCTTTATAACAGTAAAATGATACTATTGTAACTTAACCAATCAACGGCTTAGTCCTTTAGGCAGATCCTTTATATTTCATAACCACTTTTAAGAATAATGGTCTTTAACGGCTTTAATCATTGTTCCTTGGACGTAAGGTCTAAAATTTTTGATAGCAAAGAGAACCGCTAGACATTCTAACTCTAGAGTATTAAACTTCCTTTCTGCGGGTATCAATGATCTGCTAACATCCGTCTCCTTCAGTTGAAACTTGCGTTAGTACAGCGCCTTAACCTACGTTAGATGCATCTGTTTTGATAGTAAATTGTTTGTTGAAATCAAGACACGTTAAAATTAAGGCCTGTACTAAACTGTTTTTGATATCCATAAATGCTTTATTAGTTTCATCCGACCATAACCATTTTACTTTTTTCTCAACTAATAAATTAAGTGGAACCATCCGAGTAGAATATTATTTTATAAAGCGTTGATACCAGCCTGCTAAACCAATAAATCTTCTCAACTTGCAAATTGATTTGGGAATTAAAAAATTCAAAATAGCATTGACTTTTTCACTGTCTACACACAATCCATTTGAATCCACTACATAGCCCAAATATCTTAACTGTTTTCTAACAAATTTGCATTTTCCTTTGTTAAGAGTCAAACCAGCCTTAAAAAGTCTGTTCAATACTTTTTCTAACACTACTAGATGCGATTCAAAATTTTCTGTGACAATAATTATGTCGTCTAAATAGACGAATACGTGAGGTTCAAAGTTCACATATAAAAGCAAATATATATATATTTTTTTTTAATTTAAACTTCTGGAGATGACCAAAGACTTTTTTTCTCTTCGATAACTCCGAGCTTCAGCAGTTTGTCAACTTTATTGTTCATTATTTCTTTCATAACCGGTGATAAATAATAATGACGTTGTTTAATAGGTCTGGCGTCACTTATATCTATATAATGTTTAACTAAGTTAGTGGATCCTAATTTGTTACCCATCAAACAAATACTTCATAGATAAATTATTCAATTGTTCTACTTTGTCTTCAGAAATAGATAATTTGTATTTTAACAAACTTATATTTACTTGAGTACCAGTTAATTTAAAAACATCACGGTTAATATCGGATTTGATACCCGACTCTGTTCAAAAATCAATTTCAAAACATTTTCCTTCCACCACAAATAGAACAAATATACTTTCTAATACAATTACGGATTTTTTTGAAGCAGTGTTGATTGATGTAATTTTTTTTTCTCAATTTTAATTGTAACGATTTTAAAGTGTACCATAAATTCAATCCTAAACAAGAATAGGTAACGCCAGAATCTAACAAACACATATAATTTATACCTAAAATGTTTACTTATATAATTTAATTTATGAGTTTTTGAAAAACTTTGATCGGTATTTTGATTACGAGAGATATCACAACCTTTTATAATTTCGTTTTTCTGACGTTTCTTACTACAACTAAAACAAAATAATTTTGGCGTTTTTGGGCAATATCTAAATATATCCAAAGCCAAAACAATTCCAACATTTTTATTCGTTTGAGCTTGGGATTATTTTTGTTGATTTGTTGTATGAAGGTATGATGAAGTTGGTACTGCTAAATTGAGTTCTAACTTTAGTTAGTCAAAACAAATAGTGGATGCATTTTGTAAAACTAAATACCTATTTGGTTCCAAACGTTTGCATTTCAAATATAGAGTGTCTACAAAAATTACTTATGCAAAACCTAACAAATGAATATAATATAGATCAAGATTTTGTTGTAAAATATTTAATTTCTCTTCTTCTATTGGTTTTATTGGTAACCGTAATAACAAAAAGTGTAAACAAGCAAAATACAAACCAACTGGCTTGTTTAGACCTTGTGTACTCTTGCCACAGCTCATACTCGTAGTCAAACGGCTGATTCTTATCTATTAATTTGTTTACTTATTTATTCCAAGAATGATTTGTTCTCAAATTGTACTTTTCCGTTGTGTGCCCTTAGTTCTTAACCATTAGAAATGCTGTCTGAAATAGTGCAATAAGAGACTTTAAAAAAGAACTATCTTTAGCAATAAATTAAAATTTTGTTTGTTTGCTATTTTTTTTACTTTAAAAAAGCAATAAATTTTTTTTGTTCAAATTTTATTATTATATTATAATAATTTCTTAGTGTGAATAACTTACAAATCATTTAAAATTTTTATAAAAATTGAGCCATAGGTTGTTTGTTTTTAGCGTTTGGAACTGTACTTAAATAAGTGTTTCCCAATTGTTTTACATAAAAAAAAATTGAAAGTGCAAATCTTTAGTAACAATAAAAAGAAATGCAAAAACAATAAATACTTTTCATAATCTTTTTTTTTTGTTAAACCCATTTGTATTTTTCTCTTTGAGCATCTGGTAATGCGGAGGTTTATCTGGTGAGTTTTTCTAGTAAGTAGAGAAAACACCACCTTTTTGTGTTGACTTTTCTTCGTTTTGGTTATATATTTTGTTTCATTCTGTTGTAGTACATCTTTTAAGTATTCCACACTGCATAAATAGCTTAAAAAAACATTAATATAAAGTTCCAACATTTTTTTAGATGTATGTAGAGCATTCTCATTTCACTTGTTCTATTTAATAAACTCACAAACAAACTTGCATATTTCAGATTACAGAAATACTTTAAGAAACGCTAATATACAGTTTAAACATTTTTAAAGCTGTATGCAATCTTACAAAAAATGTATCTTTTCATCTGCACAATGTTATATGTTATATGTTAATACCTACCCAACTGAAAAGTAATTGTAACATGTAGGACCCTAGCTGCTCAAGTAAAATGAGTGAGAGTTTCTGAAATAGACCCAACCTTTTACTGATTATATCCCACAGGCGTTTAATAGGTGACAGATGTAAATCAACATTAGCTAACTCCAGACATTTTATAGTAATTCTAACTGTATGTGACTTTGCATTATTTTGTTGCAAAATAAAGGTTTTCAACTTTCTCGGATAAAGCATGTTAGTGTTAGAACCGTGTTAATGTAGTAAGCTGCATTTAATGTTCCCAAAATGAACACAAACTTACATCTATAAGCAACTGCTTCCCATACCATTACCACGCATATAAAAGCTGTATATTGTTCTACAGCAAACTATAATTTTCTTTATTTCTCTTGGCGACGTCTAAACATCTTACAACCATCGTGAAGCATACAAACAAAATTTTAATTTGTTGTTGATGGTAACTTGTTAGGACTCTCTAAACATCACAAATTGTTTTTATTGTCAAAAATCGGTTCTGGAATATGACAAGCTAAAAAGCTCATCTTCACGTTCTGTAGTATTTCTAAAGAATCTAGATCGTAATTTTTGCCGTTGTTCTCGTCTCTTAATCTATCTACGCCAACAACATATTATTGTACTAACACTTCAAATTTGTTGAGCAAATTCACTTTGACAAATCTCCTTCTAAAAGCCCGATTACTCTTCCTCGTTCAAAATTGCTTAATTGTTAAAAAAATGTTAAATAAACTTTGGTAGTTTTTTATTTAAATGAGAAAAATTTGCACAATAAAATTGTAATGTCACTGCATAGTTAAGACAATTCCGACCGCTACCTTAATTTGTAGTATTTTAACAAAAACGGCAACTTTGGCGTCATTGCTGTGTACATATAATTTGATAATCAATTTATTTTTTTACTTACACATTCAGAAAGGATCAAACTGTGATATGTCGAAGTGTTTTAGTCAAATAATAGTTAAAAAATAGCCAAAAAACTCATAAAATATAGAAATAAATGCATTTTTATGTATTTTTGAATGCATTTCGTTACTATTTGCAAATATAATTTGACAAAAAACACTTCAACATGTCATAGTTTAATACTTTCTGAATGTACTAATTAAAATCATAAATCGATTAAATCGTAAATTGATCAAAAACTTATTATTATTTTGTTGAAGTGCTATAAGTAAGCAAGATATATGATGCTAGCTAAAGATTTTTGCGTTACTTAGCAATATTTTTTTTAATTACATTCTTTACGTATGTTGCTAGAAATAAACAAATGTATCTTGATATTGACTGATTGTTTGCTAACATTATGAACTGTTATTTTAACTAATCTTGTTAGCCAATATTATAAAGTTTTATCACATCAGCAAGCATAGCAATTCTGATCATCTCTAACAAAAATCTTGCTACGTAAAAATGTAGAATATACCTACTAAACTAGCTCAATAACAATATTACTATGTAACAATATGCACCAAAAATTGGCAGATTATCAGAAATTTTGATAAAAATTGAGTAACTTTATTATATTCACCACACAAGCAATAAAGAAAAAGATGTATGATGTATGATTCAAATAATATATCATGAATGTGTAGTTATGTTTAGATTTGTTGATGCGTTAGAGAGTAAACAAACCGCCACAACGCCAAATTCATCAGATGAAATCATATAATCAGGACCAACTTATAAATTACAATAAATTTTCTGCGTTTTGATGTACACAAATATTTTTATTATATTATCAACATTATGTAAGATGTTTGCTACTAAAAATTAGCCTTACATAATGATTCTATAATTATGTTATAAAAAAAACATAAAAGTTTTTAAAATCAATATAAGTCATTTGTTGGTTAGTTAATATTGATATTTATTTATATTTGCGTTTTTAATATTTAAAATACAATTTTAATTTGCATATAATTACAAATATACAGATTTAAATTATATATTATATTAGATACTAATTATTCCCTCCCGGCAAGAAAATTAAAAATATTATATTTACTTTTAGTAGTATTTGTTTTATTTATAGTTAACACGCATTATAAACACATCGGACTAATCTATAGTGTTCTACATACTTAATTTTAATTAAAACTTATAACCTCCACAAAATAAATAAAATTCAGTGTTTCCGCTATGCAACGCCAAATCTTTTTGCCACATAAATCAAAGTGCACTACCGATGCGCGTCGTTTTAGCCATGTAACACGAAAAACGACTTAAGAGTTTTCCCATCAAACATCATTCGATCGAGATTATTATCTGCCTCAGCAAAAGATTCATTTGTGTCAGCGTGGCAACGTGTTGATCTAAATCTGCTATAATCCATTGTTACACGTATATAAATATGTGTGTTTATTTCTGTTTATATAATTTTCGCAATCCTTTGTGCCACTCGCCATATAATAAACTAGCGGAACGACAAAATAACCATGGCATTGAATTGTATGCGTATAAAAATACAATAGCATAAAATAAGCAATACTACAATATTTCTTAGTTTATTCAAATTATTTTATTTTAAATAAAATATACTAAATTTTGATTATTATACAAATAGAATAAAATTGTGATTATAATTAATTTTCTTAAAAGTATTTTACTAATATTTAAATATTAAAGGCTTTATATTTAAAAGTATGACATATCTCACTGCCAAAAATAATTGGATATATTTCAAAGTTGTATGCAACATATTCATTTTAATTTGTATTTTCTAAATGTTCTCTGCATTATGTTGTTGGTGAAACTTTTACAATTAGTTTTAATATACTAAGAAAATGATATACCCCATAGACTATCCGTAGTTTATATGCACTTTAGTTAATTTGTGTAACAATCTTTATATATAAACCAATCAATACAACAAATATGATAACAAATGTATATTTATCGTAAATACCTACACTTGATTTTAATCAATCTATTAAAATAGAACTCCGTATCGTTTTATACCAATATGACATCGTATTGGAAAAAAGTGGGTGAAATATTAATCAATGGAAGATTAGATAGGTCAACTTCCAAGAAATTTGTGTCGACTATTTCCAGTCACGCTATACTATGTTTAAACCAAACACGTGTAATTATTATGAACCACGTTATTATTGTTTTTTTTTTGTGGTGTTTGGTAACACGCTTTTGCATTGCATAAATCACATTATTGTGTGGAAAAATACTAATGTTTACATTGTAAACTATTTTTATAAATATATATATTTTAATTGACATATTTATAATTGCCCAACTTTATAATAGTAGCAGCGACAATTAAAACTTTTAAATAATATACAAGTATTGTAGTAATTATAAAAAGTTATTAATTGACATATGCAGTTAACAAAATTCTCCATATTAAAAAAAATATAACTTTAACCAAGTATATGTTGTGTAATTATAATTTTCACAAGTATTGTAGCTTTTTCAATTTTATTTTTTAAAATGAATGTTATTATAATAGTTTAAAATTACTTTTTCTGTTTTATGTGTATAATAAACTAATTATAAAATCAAATTGAGTATCTCAATGAAACTCACTGAAAATCAAAATTTTATTATGCAAAAGCATGTTATAAATGGCTACAATTTTTTTATTTGCTTTCCCTAGCGTGAAATATAACACATAGCTGATAAAAATAGGTAACTTTAAAAGTTTTTTTTTGGGTTTTTGGCATTGACAACAATTAATGTTTATTTTTTAAGTGTTTTTATGTTATTATGCATGATATAAGAACTTAAAAAAATACGTTTTTAATTTTTTTTTTTTTTTTTTTTTTTTTAAATGTATCAATCTTTATATTACTATGTTATGCATAATAACATAAAAACACAAAAAAAAAAATATTTTTATTGCCAACTATTCAATGTTTCTTAAATTAATTATTATTTTACAAAGCTGTATTAAAAATATCAAACAAACTGTAATCATCTATTTTTTTTCAAAATTGTTCAAAAAATCATTTCTTTTGCACATATAAAAACACGTTTTTATCCATTTAAAAAAAATACCCGTTATTTAAAAAAAAAATGTTTTTTAAAGTTTAGCAAAATTTTCAAAATTTAAAAAAAAAATTCTTAAAATAATTTTGAAATAAAAAGTTTGCAACAGTTTTTTCCTAAAAATGCAACCCTGAGAAGTAACAAACAATCATAAAATGTAAAAAAATGCAAAAAAATCCATTTTTTTTTGTAAATAAATCAGTGGCGTGCAAAGATCAACAAAATAAGATTTAAATTTCAAAGTAACAATTTTTGTTCTTTTGCACGTTATTGTTTTATTTGCAAAACAATTATTTTGAAATTTTTACAAAACTTCAACGTTATTACTAAATACATAATACATATAATGTTAAAACTTATTTTAGTTGATAATTAATTCAGTATGCTGAGCATATAAAACATTACTTCTATTGCAGATGGAACGCGCAAAAAGTCTACAAATAAAAATCTAATTACACCATGGCTTATATTTTGTGCCAATTTACAATTGTTGCAGCTAATTTTTTTTTCAAAAAAATTTCTCTGAAATTTTTGGAGTATCTTTTGCCTAAAGTTTTGCAAAATTTTAAAAATAAAAAAAAAAACGATTCGTTTTTTTTTTTCTAAAAATGCAGTTCTGAAAAGTTACAATTAATAATAAAATGTAAAAAAATGCAAAAAATCATTTGTTTCAAATTTTGATTGATTACACAAAAATGTACAAAATTAGGACTCATGTAGAGAAAGGCATTTTCAGTGGCTTGAGCAAAATCAAATTTTTGTTCTGTACACTTGACTTAGACATGGCCATAAATATATATATATATATATATATATATATATATATATATATATATATACATATATGTATATAAAGCTTCCGCATAAACTGCAGAATTATACCATAACATAAAGCCCTGCTAAACTGTGAGATATCATCTCACAGCCCATTCCTCCTTTGTTCTGACCCGCTGAGTGCCATCCTGAGAATACAGTCTATGTATTTGGTTGATCCGCTGGTCCAGCTTGTACAAGCTTCAATATTCTGCCTAGCCGAGAATGGACAGAGACTTATCTTTGTCTGGACATTGGGTCATGTAAGTATTAAAGGCAACGAGCTGGTCAATAAATCCGCCCGGCAGGCGGCTGATGCAGATCCTACAGACAACATTCCCGTAAGACCCGATGATCTCAAAAAATACGTCATCATTGAGGATTGGCAAATAGTATGAAACGGCTTCAAGAGCAAGTTTAAGAAAATCAAACTCTTCGTGACCGCATAGAAGTTACCGGTAGATCTCAATAAGAGATCTTCCGCCCTATGTTGCTTGCGCCTATGTCATTTCAACTTGACCAATTTGTACCTCCTGACCAGCGATACACAACCCGCATGCCGAACATGTCACTACCCTCTAACACGTTTTGAAGGAATGCCGAGCTTACTTTCCGTAATCGGCTCAAGCTCCCGAACAACGTGGCGTCTATTTTATAAAATAGAGAGAAGTCCATGGAAAGGTGCGTCCAGTTTTTGAAAGACGCAGGACTCAAGAAATAAGTGTAACCAATGATTTTGATGTTAATTTAATTATTTGATTTTATTGATCAGTTTGTGTTGTTAAGTTGTTTAAAGCATCGTAGTTTTTTACAACTTTGGTGCCATCTGAGATATTAGGTTTAGTTAGTTTTTAGGGTCTGGCATCAAAGCATTTTACAGCTTCGGTGTCATCTGTGATATTGGGTTAGGTTAATGTATAGGTACTGGCATCAAAATATTTTTCAACTTTGTTGTTAGTTGTGATAATTGGATTTGTGATATTAGTTTTAAATTTAGTTTTAAATTTTAGCAACAATGATATTAGATTTAGTATTTATTTATTTATTTAACCATTTTAATGTGTTGTTGTGTTTTCTCAGGATTATAACCTGAAGTTTCTATTATTAAATTAAAATAATGATCTTAGTAGTCGACAATATAAATAAAGAAAAAAAAATGAGATTCATAAAACAAACACAATAAAAATTTTGATTTAATGCAATATTATATCATAATACCAAATTATTTATAACAATTTTGTTCACAATCATCTAAATAACAAAACTCTTATCAATGTGTATTTAACTGCAAATGTGCTACATTTTGCGCGCTCACAAGACCACACCAGTCTACGTGTAAATAATCTCAAACAACAGTAAAGTACAACAATAACTTGAAACTTAATGTACTAAAAAAGTACACCTCCTAAGGCAAACTCATTTCTTTTAAATTAAAATACTGCATACTTAGATATTTAAAGTATTACTAATGTTTAATTTTAATCATACTTAGATATCCATTACTATTATTACTAATGATTACTCATCCATTTGACATAAATTTAATGACAGTAGCTATCCTATAATGATTAAGTAATTATTTTTGATAGCAATTAATCATTAAGCACATGGTTGCTTCCGTTTAATTTCCTCAGATTTAATCGATGGCAAAATTTTGTGGAATTTACACCATCTTGTTACAGTTATTTCATTCGCTGTTGTACTTTACTACTTTTTAACATCTGACATACGTAAGGCCATGTCTAGAATGAATTCCTCCACGTCAATCATTAAAAATTCAACGATTTGCCGGATGCATTTAGTCGATCGTCTTCTTTAATATATAATTTTTGATTAAGGAAGACGATCTTCTTGCTGCCTATACTAAATTAGACAAATAGTTAATGCACATTATAAAGTTATTTGTTTTCAAATTAACGTAACTTTTAATATTATTATTATTTTAACAATTTTATATTAGTTGTAATCGCTTTAGTTAAATGTTATTTTGAACTAACAACATTTGTATTTTTTATAAATTATATTAGAATTGCTCATGCCATATTGCTGAATAAGCATTAATATTAAAACAACAATGCGCTATAATTCTGTAAATCAGAGATTATAGATAATTAAATATTGTTTTTATCAAATTATAGTTTATATCGTATGAATAAACATACAGGTTTATTTTAGAGACCTTTACGTTAACTAGGTGGTTTTGGATAAAAATATTAATATTATAATTCATTTTTTAAGAGAAAAAAAAAATTATAAACTAGTGTTCTTCGTGACACATTTACAATTATTTAGTAAGATTTTATTCAAGAAATTAGAAACTGTTATTTTTTTGCTTTTTTTAAACTTAAACTTTTGAAAATAATTAAATATTTAAAAAATTAGCGCGCAAATTAATTGTAGTAACATAAGTATTGAAACCTGTAGTGTCTTCGCACTATTAAAAAAAAAGGGTTTAATTTAGTAATCACTATTTTACTAATATGTACTTTAAGTGAGCTGCTCTCTATTCTATAATTTATTACAGACTAGTCTGTAAAATAAAAATAACATAATAATATTCTTTTACAATTTAACTAATAAAAAACTAGAATCACAAAAACCCAGTTTTTGTGTTTCTTTTCCGCAAATAATTTTTAATATAAAATGAATATATTTTATTCATATCAAAACATCACAATTCCTCCCACTTAATTTTTCATATAAAAATCATACATAATATTTCTTTCTATAAAAATCAATTAATATCCTAAACGTTCTGGCGGATTTCGATTTTGTTGGGGTCGCAAAACTTTAGAAGTATTTTCACTGGTTTCTAGTTCTGGAATTGAACCTGTCTTAACAATATTTGAAAAATCAATATATATATATATATATATATATATATATATATATATATATATATATATAGATCATTTTATAACTTGATTATAATGACGCTTCCAAGGTATTTTAATACCATAAACCTTAACTTATACAATTCTACGACCACACTTTTCTTGTATTGATTTAGGTACCCAATGTGGTTTGATTTGTCAAAAATCCTTAACCAGTACAGAATCTCCTATCTTAAAATCTACTTTTCTCTCCCCTTTAAAATTTCGACGATTACGTTGCAGGCTAGATTTCATGTTTGCTTTAATTAATTCTATGCATTTTGGTTTCCGATATTTATCGGTTGGTTTAATGAAATCTAGACGGGTACGTAAAGGTCTACCCAGCAACATCTGAGCTGGGTTTTCACCTGCTGTATGCTACGTGTTGCAATAATGTAGAAGATATCTATCAATATCGCGCTGAAAATCAGAAATATTCTTATTTTTAGATTCTTTTAATGGTAAAGTATTACGTAACGCTATTTACGCAATTTTCTGCAGCTCCATTAGCTGCTAGATAATACACAGATGATCTAATAAACTTAACATAGTTTTCATTTACAAATTTCAAAAAATCATCAGATGTTAGTTGTGTACCATTGTCCAAAACCAAAACTTTGGGAATACCGAATCTTGCAAAACATTCCCTGAGTTGACTTATGATTGTCGTTGCCGTTATGTTTGGGATTGCAAAAATTTCCGGCCATTTTGGCAAAGTATCGGTTATAACTAATGCATATTTGCCTTTAAAAGGTCCTAAGAAGTCAATAAACAATCTTTGCCAAACCTTGTCAGGGATAAACCAACCTTGTAGAGACACCTTCTTAGGACTTTTTCTAAATTCTAATTCACAATTTTTGCAAACCTCTTTCAAATCTTTATTAATAGAAGGCCACCATACATCACCTCTAGCCAACGACTTGCACTTTACTATGCCTAAATGTGTGTTATGTATTATTTTAAATAAAAGCAACACGCATTGTTTCCGGTATTACAGCTCTGTATTTCCATAATAATATATTATTTTCAATAGATAATTCATTTCTTCTTACATGAAATGGCATACATTCCCGGCTTTTCCGGCCACCCATTTATAATATACTTAATTACTTTTATAAGAAATGCATTGTCTCGTGTAAAACGGTTCAAAGTAAAATTTTATACACCAATAATGATGTTAGTCTTAAAAATATATATGTATTTAACAGTTTACAAACTATAAAAACAATCAATAAACTTATAAAATTTTCTGTTTACCATATTATATAAAATGTATATATAGAAGTAATTGTGTTTTATAAAAAAAAAAACACTTTAAAAAACATAACCATCAAACTAGCCATATTTTTTTTCTTTGTCCTCAACTAAACTTGATCTGCTAAATTTAAGTAGAAAATTCAGTTGCTTGGACAGCAAGGTAAAACAACCTTTTTCTTTTTCTAGTGCTCCTTTAGCTCATAAAAGTTAGCAATTACAATTGCAAACCTTTCTTTACCTTTAGTCAATCTTTTGAGGTTTTCATAATTCAAACCTGTCCATTTTTGTATTTCTCTCTGCCTATTCTTTCTTTTTCATTTATTCATTTATTTTACCTTGTACAATTAGATAAGGTAGAAGGTATTTGTTGTTCCTTAGTAGCAGTTCTCTATTGTTGTTTAACTTTTGAAGTACTTTGGTATTTGTAGTGTAATTGGTCTATACAGTTTTAAATTTTTTTTGTACATCCTTATTTCAAATGCTTTTAATCTATTCATAACTGATATCGTAAGCGTCCAAGATTTTACTACATACAATTAAACCAACCAGATATAGCACTTTACTAGTAGAAGTCTAAGGTTTAAGTTAAAGTGATGCAGAGCCATTTTTTGAGTTTTATTAACCCACATCTTGTCTGTTCTGTTTGACTTTTTTTTTATAGTAATAATAATAATAATAATAATAATAATAAATAATTTTTATTGTCAAAAAAGTTACAGAAAAAAATATAATAGTATCAACAATAAGGTACATGATCAGATTGAATAGTTAAAATAATTATCCTCTAGTCTTTTTCATAAACCTTTACACTTAACTACATAAAAATAAAATACTATTAATTAGTATTTTTTTTTAATTGTTATTGTTCGGTGACCGGTTTCTGTTATTTTTTATTAACTATCTTCAGAGCTATAATAAAAACGAAGTTGTAATTTAGTTTATATTGATGTTTAAGTGTTTACAACTTCGTTTTTATTATAGCTCTGAAGCAACGTACAATAAAAACACAAAAATATTTACTAATTAATTGTTGTCCGTCATTGCCAAAAAAATCCCTTTTAAAGTAAACATAAATATATGTTTTTTTTTTAATTTTATTATAAAAAAAAACAAACTGATATAATGATAAAAACTACAGCCTGCGACATTAAAACACTTGAATTATCGCGACAATTGATAAAGTTGTTTTTTTGACAGTTTACAATAATTAAATTGCTGATATCTTAAAAAGTTTTTTATTGCCCATTCTAAAAATAGAGTATATCAATAACATATATAAGTATCTTTTTGACTTAGTTGACTTTTTTTTAATAGGTTTTTAATTGAATAAAAACATTTTAAAAATTAACGGAAATGTCTGTAACACATTTTTTTTAGAATTTTTGATCAATTTTAAGCAATAAATGTTATTCTCAATAATTTGCAAAAAAAATCCTAAAAAGTTACAGGCGTTTGAAAATTGCAAAATATGGTCAAAAATTGTGTAGCACAAAAAATCAAAAAAAAAAATCAAGGAACCAGAATTTATGTTAAAGAATCGATCCTCAAAGTTTGCGACGTAAAAGAATATTTTTCGTACCACTCATACATGGCCATATATTAAAAAAAAAAAAACAAAACGTTACATATAACTAACTAATTAAAATTATCTAATACTAAGTTGCAGATATATGCAGATGCAATATTATAATGAAATGATCTTTTAAAAATTTGTGAGTTGCGCGTTGGTATTGATATCACATTAGTGTTTTGTAGGTTTATATTATAAAAATTATTATTTTTTTTTTTTTTCAAATATGTTGGCATACCTGTAGTTAGAATTTTATGATACATAACTGCAGCGTTTAAATATCTATTTTTTTTTAAATTAGCCACTTTAAATCCGCTAATTTATGGCTCACACTGTTTGGACAACGTATGCCAAATTTAAATTTAATGCAGCATTCTATTCATGTCTTGTTTGGTAATACACGGGTCATACACTGTATATATAACATTGCCTTTAACTTTTGATTTAAAAAAAATCTGTTAGAATAAAGTAGTTTAAGGTTTGCAAACAATCTTTGAATAATTTTATTTAAATGTTGTTTGAATCGAAAATCAAAATCAATATTGAGCCCAAGATTTTTTGTTAAATCCACTATTGGTAGCTTAACGTTATTTATGCTGAGCAATATGTTGTTCCATAATGCTTTTTCTCTTAATTTCTTTGACCCAAATAACATTAAACATGATATAAAAGCATTAATTTTAAGAGAATTATATCATCTTGCATGGCGTTTATAGATTACCTCAATGTACTTAAATCAGAAGATATGTATATTTGTGTGTCATCTGCGTATAGACAGTATTTAGAGTTAAGTATAGTTTTTGTTGAGTATGAAGAAATGTAGATTATATACAATAGTAGACCAAGTGTGGACCCTTGAGGTACCTTTTTAGCTTGTTACATTGGATTTTTTTTTAATTGCTACTTTTTGTGTTCTATGACATAAGTAAGGTTTTAAAAACTTTATTGTTTTAAGCCCAAAACCAACAGAGTTTGAAATAACAAACAGAAATTCATAGTCAATAGAATCAAAAGCCTTAGAATAGTCTATTAATGCTAAAATGCTTATTTGTTTTTTATCCATTGATTTTAAAATGTTGTCTGTAATATGCGCCATTGCTGTAGCACATCTATGACCAGCCTAAAACCAGATTGAGTTAATAGAACATTTGAATCGTTCAGATGTTTTCGTATCTGTATTTCAATATCTTTTTTTTTACAACTTTTGAAAGTACTAGTAATATACTGATGTCTTAGATCTTTGTAACTGGTTAGATTTGACACTTTTGACAATAGAACAAATTTGGCTTCTTTATGACATTCAGAAAATACAAAAGTATGAGTACAAAGATTTACAATATGTGTTATGTACGTATAGAGTTAAATATAGACAGCACATATTAATAATATCTATGTTTAGCTAGTCTACTCCGTACGCTTTTGTTTTAATTTGTGAAAGCATTATAGTTACTTTAATTTCACTAACTTCAACTAGTTCTAGTTTACTTTTCGTGTAATTTACGCTATTATACTCTTTGGTTAATTGAGCATTGGCTTTAGAAGTTTTGGTTGCTTTTACAAAATATTCATTTATTTTGTTAACATCTTTAAAATGTTTTGGAATTTCGACGGATTTAGGTTTGTTGTGTATATTGTAATTTTTAAGAGTTTGCCAGATTTGTTTTTGATTTGATGTCATGCTTAAATACCTTTTTCTCTGCTTTTATTAAAAATGTAGTTCAACTTCTAAAGATTTTGTAGTACTCACAATGCTGTTCTAATTTGCTTTTTTTAAATTTTTTAAGTTCATTTCTTTAAGTTTTATCATTAATTTTATGTTATCTTGTATCCAAGGTAAATCTTCACAAGTAAATCGAGCGGTTTTGTAAGCTGCATGGCAGTCTAGAAGATCAGTAATCAATTAAAGTATTTTATTTTGTCAAATTGTTCTAGTTTAACTTTATAGATATCGATAAATTCTAAAATTTAATTATTTACAATATAATTGTTTTAGGGCCGATTTATTCACCTTTCTATAAAGTGCTCTGTAGCATTAATGATAAGATTGCCATGAATAAATGTTTATTCATCTGTCAATAGTGACAACCTGTCATCAAATTAAATTTACAAGACAGATAAATTATATAGATCACTTTGGCCCGTCAGTAAAAAAATTACTAAAAGCACATAACCTTATGCCGTTTTGTTTCACATGAATGTAACCACAAACAAATAATAACAAGCAGTTGTACCACAATCGTTTTCTTTTTAGTAAGTCTATCTCTGTCTTTCTTACAGATATGTATATAGATATCTTTTTCTATTAAGTTGTACTAGCTGTATAAAAACATTATAAGCGTTCAATAATTACTTGTCATATAAAATGAGATGAATACACCCAAATTTTATATTAGTGACCTATAAGTTTATTGAACACGTAACTAATCAATAACTTACAGAACAGATGAATAAACCGGCCCTTAGTGGCATTTATTTCCATATTGAATTCTTCAATAGAGTTGGTTAAGGCGTCAATAAATTGTTGCATCTCTACATCTGTGTTTGCTGTTATAATAGTGTCATCAGCATATCTTAAGATAAGTATGTTAATTTCATTAATTTTTATTATATGTTAAACTTTTTCTCATGCTTTATTGATTACTATTTTAGAGTTAAACAGGATAAACAACAGTACACAGCCTTGTCTAACTTCTTCTTGAATTTTTTTTTTGAAGTGGAGTTTTCAGTTCTGATTTTTAGTGATTGATGCTAATACTAACTTTTTATCACTTTTACGTCTTTCTTGTCTAGTCTAAATCTTGATTAGTTTAACATAGTTCACATTATCAAATTTTTTTTTTTTTTAAATTAATAATGCATATGAAAATTTTTTTGTTTTGGTCGTAACATTTCTGTTTATTTGCAATGTAAATACTTGTACTCATGCCCGCTTTTGTGTTATTTATTTTGTCTATGTTGCCATTTTTTTCTCGGTGTCTGTTATAAGTTTGCCCTCTGAGTAGAACAAAGATTTATTCACCGGTCGTCAGTCGTTAAATGTAAAATCTTTAACCTTTCAATGTAGATTAAATAAAACTTGTTTGCTTCAAGTTACTTTATTGTTTCACACTTTTTATTTAATCAGTTTTTGTTGGCCAATTTTGTAAAATAAAATATTGTTCTTTATCCATTCCTGTTTTTCTTTCATTATTTTGTTTTAGACTCTAGGATTAGAATGTCCTTTATATTTTTCTATGAGTCTGCTACCTATTTTGTGTATTTTTTGTTTAACGCTTTGGTTATAATTACTTTTATAAGTAGGTCTTGTAGGCTCCTTATATCTAATTTAGAATTACATCTTGAACCGTGGACTTTCAGCGTTAGATGCATTTTAACAACTATCGGATTGTGGTCAGAGTTGATATCAGCTCTGGAGTAAATCTTTGTATTTGTATTTTTTTTACAAATTCTTTTACTTATCAAAATGTAATATATTTAGTTGCAACCTGTTTTGTTCTTTGTATGTTGCGGTCAGGTCCACGTATATAATCTTCGAGGGAGTAGACTAAAAAATAAGCAAATTTGATCAGTTATTTTCTTCGTTTGTTTCAGTTCTCAACAGGCTCAATTTGAATTCTCCTAGAATTTCTTCTATTCTGTCTTTACCAATCTTTGCATTAAAGTCGTTTAGTATAGTTTTGTTTTTTCTTGTTAAATTATTTAGTTTTTTACCCTTTTACAGGCACTGACGGTACGAAATTTATGACTGCTGCTTTATCTAGGTCTTTATTCAATTTCAATTCCGTTAAAGTAACTTTTGTTTTTGTTACAAGAGTAATAAAACATTTTATCTTAAACTTTAGTTCTCATGAGTTTGGTCGTCTTACTTTGTCTATGCGTAGAACATCAATGTTGAATCTGCCCATTTCACAGCTTGTGTTTGCGGTTTTCTTGGTTTATACAAACCATCTAGAACGTCCATCCAAGTGGCAATTTATACTGGCTTGTTGATTGTTTTAAATATTGTATTAGTAGTATGAGTTTTCTTTTTGAAGATTCTTAGCACCCCTAACTATATAAAATCTGCTGGGGACTAACGGTATTATGTTTGAGTTGCATTTTAATTTTATTGAAAGTAATAATGCAGTAGTTTCCCGTTGCTTAAATGTCCATATTATAAATTTATAGGTTATGGCAGATGGAAATTTTGCATACTCATATACAAAATCTAACCTTAACAGATCGTGGTTGTTAAATGTTTGATTTTCTATACTAGACTGCCAAGTGACGTTAAAGCAGAACTCTGTAATTATAAGCAGTTATTTTTTAATTTTATTTGTTAATTTAACCGTATAATTTAATAGAGTATCTAGATTAAGAAAAAGAAATTGTAATTGCATGTATATTTTTTTACGTGTTTCACACATATATATATTAAAATATATAATAATAAATATTATTATCATTATTATTGAAACAAGAGCTACTTAAATAAATTTGCAGCTTTTTGGTTTATTAAGTACAGTTTAAACCTCAAACCATAAACATTGCAATATATTAAAACCACATGATTGGTGGTATATTTATAGTCCGCTTTACCACCAAGTTTTTCTGCAAATAATAATATTAACATTCCGTGCAGTTAACATAGTTTATATTACAAAATAAATTTATAAAATAAGTAACATCAACGCCAATTTGGCTAAAAATTTGATTTGCGCCAAAGAATTGAAGTGCCTGGGAGTTTATCGTAGACAACTGCGCATAATTTTAATTTAAATCTAAAATGCCGATAATTTTTTAGACTAAAATTTAATAACTTAACAGTTAAAAGAAAAAATTTCAAAAAAATTTCATTATTTTTAAAATAATATATTGTAGTTTATTAGATTCAATTTATTTTTCAAAAAAATCTAACCCCTATTTTTGAGGTAAAAACTAAAACCGACATTATTAGTCATAATTTTTTTCTTAAATTTTTATTTTTTTATTAGATAGGATTTATTAAGAGGTCGTTAACGATGTATAATAAAATGATTCTGCGGGATATTTTGATCAGTAAATTTTTGTTTTTGTTTTTTTAATTAATTTTTACGGTTTTTGGCAAAAACTAATAAGTCAAAAATGTTGACGTTATGCCCTCTATTAGGAAAAACGTTAAACTGTTTGTGTGTGAAGTAGACTGTAATATAGTTAAATCCACACGGACAGGCAACGGCATTTTTGGCGCGTTTTATTTGAATCAGATGCCAAAACAAATTTATCATTTAAAAATAATTAATTAATTTTCTTAATTTTAATAAAAATAAACTGAAGTGATGACTAGCATTGCTAAAACATGTAAAAATGCTTTATACAATTTTATTTTATTATTTTAAAGTTTGCCCCCTAACAAATCTCTTCCCCCTAACAAATTAGCCCCGCTGGAACAGGAAAATAACACTATCAAGATGCAACCGCCCTCCTTGCAGAAACAAACAAAAAAACAAACTCTAGGTATTGGACAAAAAGTTTATCACTCCTCCCTTGCTCAAACATACTAACCCCGCGAAGACTGGCAAAAAACAATATCCTCATACGGCATCCTCCCAACAAATTAGCTCTGCAGGGACAGGCAAAAAACACTACTCATCTACTTGACATAAAACTTGAATAGCGTCTTAACTATTGATACTATAATCAACTAGACACAACTTTTGGTATACATCACTTCTACCCCAACCTCTGTACCATCTTAACTGTTTCAATCCAACCTTTAAAGTTTTTTTATTCCCACATACTTTTAGTATTCGACTCTGTATTTAAAAACACTTGACAAAAATCTCATTAATTTTCTCAGTTAATGCACAACTAACCAAACAAGAGCTTTTGTGATGCAATAAATTTAATGTATCAAACTATAATACGTATTTATACATCAATCTTTTTGGCAAAGCCATGTATAGAAAAACACTTGACATAAAACTTGAATACGTTCTCAACTATTGATACTATAATCAACTGAGCACGACTTAATGTATATTACATCTACCTCTGTACCGTTTCATCTATGTTAATCTAACCATTAATGTTTTTTTATTCCCAACAAACTTTCGGTATTCAACCCAGTATTAAAAAACACTTTACAGAAAACTTAAAAACCGTCTCAACTATAGCATATCTAACAAAACAGGAGCTTCTCTGATTGTGTTTCTTCAAATAAAATTACTAACTTTATTTTCTAGTATAATTCATAATAGAGGTTTTCCATTTGATAAGAGTCGCACTTGGTGGCACTAACTCAGTGATTTTTAAATTTATTTGTCAAACGCGTCTCACAAACTCAAAATATTTTTTAGTTTGTTTGTCAACTAAGAGACGCTCTTGCTCGCAATATTTAAAAATATAAATTGCACCGGGTGCATGAAGCGCTCAAATGGAAAAACACCTAATGAATTAAATTAATTTAAAGTAATTGCACACTTCATTTTGTATTATAATTCATTGTGTTTTCTTTAAAATAGTTACTAACTTTATTTTGTAGCATAATTCAAAATAATTCTTCTAAAATTAACTGCAAACTTCATTTTGTAACACAATTTGTTGCGTTTCTCCTAAAATAGTAACTAACTTTATTTTGTAGCACAATTTATAATAATTACCCTTAAATAAATTGCAAACTTCATTTTGTATTATAATTTATTGTGTTTTCCTTAAAATAGTTACTAACTTTAATTTGTAGCACAATTCATTATAATTCCCAAAATTAATTGCAAACTTCTTTTTGTATAATATATCGTTGAGTTTCCCCTAAAATAGTTACTAACTTAATTTTGTAGCATAATGCATAATAATTTCCTTTAAATTAATTGCAAACTTCATTTTGTATTATAATTCATTGTGTTTGCACTAAAATAAATTTTACAAAATATATTTTTTTTTACAATTTTCAGTACCCATTAATACACAAGCATTAGAGTTACATCATGTAAAAAGTATTGCCACTTTTACTTTCATTTTTTTACACAATTATACTTTTACACAAGGTAAGATACCAATTACAAAATTACACATACATAACCTTAAATATAACTTGACTAATTGACTTGACAAAATACATATACATATCGTATAGTATAGTTTGTTCTTTTATGAATGTGCTGATAAAAAAATTAATTATTACATTATTTGTAGAACTAGTAGTCACCAAAATGCTGTTCTTGTTAATAAGTCAGAATAAAGACAATTGTACTATATTAAAAAAAATCTAATTAATCTATTTTAATCTAAAATAAAACTACATTCGATGTAAACATTTTTAAAAGAGATTCTACAATCTCTAAAAAAATGTATTCCGAAAGTCGCCAAAAAAAGTTAGAAAAATGAGACAATTTAAATATTACCTCGCAATGAATAAATTATTTGAATTTAATTCTTATAAATCCTGAGTGTTCAGGAATGTCGTGGAATAATTTGTTGGATCTGCAACGCTTTAGAGCCGGTGCTAGATTTACAGAGCTTTAAGGTACAGTTCAAACGTTTGACTATATATTTTGTGCGCGGATGAAGTAAATAGGATGAAATGGAAGAGGAATAAAAATCCCCTGGATAAATGTTTTTACATATCTCATCCTGACTGTTTGTAAATATGTTTAGGGGACGGCATTTATACGTTATTTAAATTTTCTTTTTTAAATAGAATGAAATAATGATATTCATAAATTTCAATTCTTTGTTTAATAAAACATACTTTTAAAATACAAATTGAATTTACTATGGTTGGTAAACTGAAGTAAACGACTTTAACTCTAAGAGTAATTTAAATTATAACACAAAATTTGCAAAATTTATTAACAAAAAACAATTAAAAAAATAACATGTAGTTAGTTTGATATTATTTTGAATTACATTATTTACAATGTCATTCTTTATTAAAACTGATATTAGAATTTATAAACTGTTTATGTTAGCTAATTGCATATATCCAAAATGAATTAGTGGAAACAAACAAACAAATAAGCTAGAATTAATGGATCACCACAATACCATAATTGACCAGTAGGGCGACGACACAGAGCATTAACGTACATCGCTGGAGATATTCTAGTTAAAATGTTAAAGCAATGTCATTGCAAATGAATGGAAATCTATTTATTTGAATTCTTGCATTTTATTTGTTTTTGCAATTTAAATTTAAAAATGAATTAGTTTAAATTAACATTGTAAGTTTAAGATTATATAAGGAAACGTTTTTTGCAGTATTGAACAAACTCAACAAAAATTTTGTAGTTTATTGTCTATTGTCTTGTCTTAAAAATTATTTATTTGTAAATCATAATTAGTTACATTGTTTCATTGTACTACCTACCGCCATTGAAGCTTCGCCGATTTGTTGTTCTTGCGTAACATAATTATGTCTGAAATCGATTGTCCGGAGCTACTTGGTACTCTATCATTCCATGTAGCACCTAATAAGACACAGTATTCCTTATTCCTTATTCTTATTTGCAAATATTTAAGCAACTAATTTTAATGTATTTTCTGTCTCTAAATCTACGTTTAGGAACCAGCTCATTTATAAATGCCATAATTTCTCAAAATTTTCTGCAAACGCTGAGGTGTTTATTTATAACAATAAAGTAGTGTATAAGTTTGCTTTTTTCTGTTACAATAATTTTTAAATTTTCTAATAAATACCATCAAATATACTTTCAGTGTACGTGTATTGTTAATACGTTTAGTAAAATTTTAATATATGTCATTACTTTTGTACAATTCTCAAAAACTCAATGTTTCAGAATTGCGCCAAATTTTAGTACATAAAAGGTTAAACCAAAAAAAAGTTGGATTCTCAAAGGATTTGCCCTATAGAACTTTTTTTGCCCTTTTTAGATCTTTAAAATGATTTGTTATTTTATGTAATTTGAACTGAAAATTTTGCAAATTAAGGTATCTTGTAGATACATTAATATAGACTGCTCCGATTGTGAACACATTGCATAAAATAGGACCTGATTTCAAAATGGTGCCACATTACAAAATCACAATATAATTAAATTAACAAAAAAATTTTTTTATGATCACTTAAGTACTTCCAAAGATATACTGTTTCAAAGTTAGATATTTTTAACAAAAAACGCAAAATTGACATTTTTAAACAGGCATAATATTTTTCAGTCAAAATAAAATGGCTTAAAATTCTGGAAAAAAATTCTTCAAACATATATAAATAAATTCTAAAACTTTAGATATAAAACTTGAAGTTTGAAGTAGCTAATTTGAGATCTAAAAATTTTAAAAATTTGTTTCTAAATCACATTGATTTTTGAGGTTTTGATCAAGAAGTATGCTTTTTTTTAAAACTTATTAGAAAACAAAGTTGTAAAACAGAAAATTTCCTGTCGATATGAACTGATTTGTTTTTTCCAAATTCTGCGTAGTTTTATTGATAGAGGGCACACAGAGAAAATGCATACTTGATCAAAATCTCAAAAAACAATGTGATGCAGAAACAATTTTTTTAAATTTTTAGACCTCATATTAGCTACTTCAAACTCCGAGTTCCATATCGAAACTTTTAGAATTTATTTAAACATGTTTGAAGAATGTTTTCCCAGAATTCCAAATCATTTCATTTTGTTAGAAAAATTTTACGCCTGTTTGAAAATATCAATTTTTGCATTTTTCGGCCAACTTTGAAACACTATATCTCCAGGAGTACTTGAGTGATCATAAAAAAACCTTAAACATTCGGAAAGGGTATTAAATAAAAAAACATTTTGAGTCCTCGTGAATCTAATTAAATTGTGATTTCGCACCACTTTAAAGTCAGGTAAAATTTCATAAAATGTGTGAGAAGTGGTCAATATTTTTTAAATTATTATTTATTAATTAATCTTTTAAAATTAGCCAATGTTTTGAATAGTTTTTTATCCTTCTTTGGGGCAATTTATACGATGTTAATAAAAAATATATAATTCATGTTTTAAATATTTTTGATTAAGAATATGAAAATATTTTAAAATGTCAATAAAACAAAATCAATAATTTATATAAATTATTTATTTTGTCTTAATTGGCTAATTTAAAAAAATTATTTAATAAATAATAATTAAAAAAAAATTTGTCCACTTCCCCAATATTATTTTTTTATCATATATACATTAATTGGTCAATAACTTACTTTTATATATCAATGTATCTACAAGATACTTCAGGTACCTCGGTACCTATTTCCAGGGCTGAGAAAACGGAAATTAAAAAATAGCCCTTTTAAGCTATTTTTTGGCTCTTTTAAGAAACTAAAAAGGGCAAAAAGGAATCTATAGGGCTAAAACTTTAAGAATCCTCTTTTTTTGGTTCATATTTTCATGTACTAAAATTTGGCGCAATTCTGAGACATTAAGTTTTTGAGAGTTGTACAAAAATAATGGAATTGCCCATATAAAAAGTACCAAAAAACGTTTACAAGGTTACGTTATAAACCAGTCGTACAGTAGTAATGACAAATTTTATATGATCTCGTATTATACTAAAAAAATAGACAGCAATATATAAAACAGTGACAGAGACAGTTAAAGAAAATGATATTAGCAGTGATAGTAATATTATAGTAAATAACAGAAAAAAAAACACCTTTACCACTAAGTTAAAGGCCACAATTTTTGGTAAAGGTACAGAATTTAAACATCTTTTAAACTTTTCTTTACCGACAAACTTATTAAAAAATTAGTAAAAGAGACAAATAATAATTCTCGAAATAAAATTGCCCAAAAAAGATGATTAAAATTTACGGCATTTCTTAGAATTGTCCTTAATATAAACACAATAACATTTTCAATCCAATAAATAATAATGAAAACAAAAACTATTTACACCAAATGTGTTTTTCACACATTATCACAGCATTGAAAACATACAACACTCCGTTAACGCTTTCACAAACATTCCACGTATTTATTCACTGAACAACTTGCGTTACGCTGACGATACAGTACTTCTCGCCGAAAACATGCAAGACCTTCAAAATATGCTGAATGACGTCGTCACAGTTAGTCGAGAATATGGACTGACACTTTATGTTAAAAAGACTAAATACATGATTGTCGCTAAAACTGAAGCACCAAATGAACATTTGTATGTGAAAGGCAAAAGGCTGGAAAAAGTCGAGAGGTAT
Organism: Tachinus rufipes; assembly: GCA_963932245.1. Classification (NCBI taxonomy): domain Eukaryota; kingdom Metazoa; phylum Arthropoda; class Insecta; order Coleoptera; family Staphylinidae; genus Tachinus; species Tachinus rufipes. The sequence goes on from OZ010744.1 coordinate 76,904,839, forward strand.
AACTATCTAGGTACAAACGTCGACGGCGCCGTGGACTATTGCGCAGAAATAAGAATTCGCATTGAAAAATCCCGTGCATCCTTTGTGAAAATTAAAAAAACTGCTCCGTAGTCGCGACTTGAGCCTGGAACTCAGAACTCGGATGCTCAAATGTTACGTATTCCCAGTCCTTTTATATAATGTGGAAACTTGGACTCTCAACGTGTATTGTGAGAGGAAATTAGAAGCCTTTGAGATGTTGGCCTACCGTAGGATGTTGAAAATATCATGAACAGAACATGCGACCAACGTGGAGGTTCTGAGAAGAATGGAGAAAAACAGAGAGATCCCACTGGAAGTAAAAAAAGAAAACTGCAATATGAGATTCTCCGACTCATAATCCAAGGAAAAATCGTGAGAAAAAGATCTATCGGAGCGAGAAGAATGTCTTGGCTTAGTAATGTGAGAAAATGGTTTAAGGTCCCGTCAGCTGATCTGTTTAGGGCGGCAGTTTCCAAAATCAAAGTAGTAATGATGATAGCCAACCTTCGGAATAGAGACGGCACATGAAAAAGAACATCCATAAATAAATTAAACAACTTTAGAGACATAACGCATTACTGCCTGTTGTTTACTTGATCATATGTTTTATCTAGATTAACAAATGCGCAGTGTGTTCTTTATTGTCATACATTTTTCAATTACTTGCAGTGCAAAAAAAATTTATAAAACCAAACTGCAATACCCAAATTTTTTCAATCATTATTTCATGCACTTTTTCAATCAATACTCTTTCTAACACTTTTAGAATACCAACAAATAGCAAAATAATGTTTACATTCAGCCTTATTGCAGTTATTTCTGTACAAAAAATAACAATGACAGCATTGTTAGGTCAACCAACCTATTAATAAGCGGTATACGCTCATACATTAACATTTTACTTACAATTGCGGTTTCTATCGTTTTTTTATGACTTTGTCTTTAAATAGACTCTCCGCCATTTCCTTAGTCTTTTTTGACTACTATAGAATTCATAATTTTCTCTCTAATACAGTCTTCATTCCAGATTATTACTCCACCATCATTTCCATTCCACAAACTTTTCTTGTTTTGCTCTCTTTGTTCAATTTCAAAATCATTCTGTTCTCTTTTTATTTCTTTTATTCTTACTTGTTCCTTACTTTTATTTACTACTTTCTTTAAATTCAGTTTTTTGTACACGGCAAGGAACCTACTTTTTTACTTCATTTTTTTCTGTAACCCACTTTCGTATGCTTCTTTCTTTTCATTCACTGGTAGTTTTACTTCCTCGTTTTACTATGCATCTTTCTTTATATAACCAACAACCGTTCTAATTTAACTTTTTTGGTACTTTGTAAGATTCTTTCAAAACTCTACTGTCTCATGTTTGCCATTGACAGACGCATACGCTGCCACTAGAAAAATTCTACAAATTTTGATTGATAGTTTGCTTAAATATTAATACAAATGCAATAAAAATACAAATGCCATATTTACTAGTGCAAAGAATTAATAATACCACACAGCCACATTTCATTCTTCATACTCCAAAGCACTTTGGCCTGCTAGAAACAGGTGATACGACCGATCAATTGCAGATTGCCATTTTAAAAGTTTTTGTTTGTAATAATAACATATTGTAAATATATAGTCTTAAAAATGTTTGTGTTAAATAAACATCCTTGTATTGTAAATCAAATTTCTAAATCAGTAAACAAATAAAAAGATTATACTAATCTATAATAATAAACGTCATGGAATTATTAATGAACAAAAAAAAAATACAAAATTTAAAACTACAAAAACCCAAATCATTTATAGGAAAATAAGTACTGTAAATATTTTGGCACACAACTAAGAATGAAGAATATAAAATAATAAGTGTTGTATTTAAGTTGCAATCAAATATAATAAAAGCTTCAATATTGAAACAAAAATTATTAAGAACATGAAAGCATAATAAGATTTTTTGAATAATAAAGATTGACAAAATATGAAACTAGAAATGTTATGCAAATAAAAAAAATATAAACAAAGACTTCATATCATAAAATTTAATATATAACTTAACTGGTACTCCTAAATAAAAAACAAATGTTTTGTTAATTGCATATAAATTTAATCAGTAAGGGCATTAAGCCCTTATGATGTCTCTACACAATTTTCTTGAATATGTACTTAAAACTAAGATAGCTATATATATATATATATATATATATATATTACACAAATTGTTAGTGAAAGATTATCACAACATTTTGTCTTTACTATGTAATTTGTTTGTTAACTTAATCTGATGCATTAATTTTAGTTTGATGAATAGATTGCCATAGAAATAATATACATATATCAGTATGCTTCTTTGTATATAAATTTCTTAGACATCAAAGGCAGAAATCGTGCTTTCATGTATTATTTTATTTATATCCAAAACTGTTATATAAACTTTGAGACCAAATACGACAGCATGTCTTATGATTACCACTAACCCAGATTGGTTGGAAAATAAGCCATAACTAAAAAATAATCATTAAATTTTTTTTACCCAAATTAGGAAAAAGTGAGGCACTGCGGATACTAATTACTTGTAGGTTTAATACAGGTATCTGATGAACAGTAAAACATACTCTTTATGTAAAATGTAACATTTTTATTAAAATTCTATTAAGCTTTGTATTGCTTGCTACATCAATAAGGTGTTTTAACAAGAATAAATAAAATAAAAAAAACAAATTTAAATTATAATCAATATAATTTAAATAATATCAGACCAATTGTGTTATACAATTCAACAATAGTGTAGTACGTATTACAAAATATTCCAGACAATAATGAAAAAAATTAGCCTCTCTGTATCCCGTGAGATCATACAATAGCTGCAGTAAATTATTCAGAATTAATTAGTCCTGATACACACCACTCCGCTGTTTATTAAATAACCAATTGTCTACATAGTTCAAAATTAGCTGCTATAATCAGTTTACAATACCCGGTTTAAATTTTAAATATAATATAGTCATTAGAGAATGCACCTCTTTATATATTCTACGTTATCATACTCTTGGGATACGTGTGAATATTTGATGGATTTTATTTAATAAAGGAAATAGCAATAGTGCTATTGAATAATATTATATTAGGCAGTTATTGAACATGACGTTTATATTTAGTATCCGTCTTTACAAGTTAAATTTATGAGTATTATACTGAAATACTAAATAATATCCGTTACAAGATTAAAGATTAATCAACCGACTATTAGATATACTTAGCAATTTCTTTATTTTTCTATTTAACGTTAATAAGTTTTTTAGGGTGGTGTGAATAAAAATTTAGCTAACGCTTCTAGCATTCAGTTCTAGTACTAGCTTTAGCTACCTAGTCAACCCTTCTAGTTCAAACATTTGCTTTAAATGGAGTGAATAACCTTTTGCTTGTGCTAGGTAGTAAATGCTGGAAAATTTAACTATATAAATTTGTAAATACGTATTAGATTTGTAGCTATTTGACTCCTGTTTATTCATGTCGCGTAAAATTGCATTCTCTTCCCAATATTAGTTTTATATTATTATTTCTGAAGTGTTTGCTATAAATATGTCTTTAGACGATGTAATTATGTGATGCAAAAGAAAGTAAAAGGTTTTCCAATAAGAAGTTTCATTTTCGTCAACTCGTCTATTACCATAAACGTCATATCTTTGCTGATTTGGTCCTTCAAATGCATCAAAATGATCCGAAATTTTATCAAAAAATCATCTTCAGTGATGAGGCTCATTTTCACCCCAGAGGATACGTTAATAAGCAGAATTGTCGCATTTGCGGCTCAGAAAATCCAAGAATGATTGTTGAAAAGTCTTTGCATTCTTAACATGTTACTGTTTGGTGCGGTTTTAGGGCTGGCGGTAATGTTAATAATTTCTCTTAAAAAATCCCGTTTTTTTTTAAATATCAAAATAAAACCTCTTATTAGAAAACTCTGAAATATAAATAATAAATTTGGGCAATTATTAACAAATCATAAAATTTTATTTAATAAATCACAAGTGCCTAAAATTAAGAAGGCTACAGAGAATGCTGTTCTAGAAGTTGTAAACAGCTTTATAAAAACATTCGAAAAACAAATATCTACTAAACAAACAAAGAAAAAAATTCAAAATATGAATATCAAACTAAAAAAAAAAACTGACAAATCAGCTACAAACAACAGAAAAATTATTCTAAAGAATTGGGAAAAACATCTTATGGAACTGGTGGATAAGGGAGATAATCCCGTTTTTAATAAAATTCCAGGTTAGTATTTTTAATGTTAGTTATCAAATCAAACTTAAGTTGAAAAATAAATTATAAAACATCAATGGTACTCATTTATTTCAATATTTTGTTTTCATATAATTAAAATAACTTGAAAATTATATAAAATATTACATGTTATAAATAACTGTACAAGAAGAAAATAGTGAAATAAAAAATTAATTACAAAAATGAATATAATTAAATTTTACAAAATAAACATAGAAATAATTAATTATGTCAATAATACTCTTTAAAATATATTTAAGGGCTCAAAAAATTAGAGTCACTGATGCAGATAAAAATGTGAACATAAATGAAAAAATACCTGAACCACTTTCTCCAAAACGAATGAAACTAAAGCTCAATTTATAAAAACCAAAGAGACAAACAGACTAAGCACAACTAAATTGCAAAGATTTGTGTTACAGCTAAAACTAATTAGGATGCAAACAAAAAAGGAACAGTTAATCCAGGAAAAATTAGAAGAAGAAAAAAGTGAATTACATTTACAAATTATTCTTCAGATAATGGACATACGTACGCTCAATTACTTTAATTTTGCTATTTGTTGAATAATAAAAACCATTTTGTATGATAATTTAGTTTATGATAAGATATTCGTTTTTATCATCATCCTCTGGCAAGACGTCGTTTAAATATTTATGTATATATATATATATATATATATATCAGATCTTATTAAGCATCAATACTGGTCAATTCTTCCGTGGCATTACATGTTGCTTGAACATTGGTGCTACAAAAACTTTTACGGTTGCAGTATTCATCACCATGATGACTTGGTTTTTGGATTCTGACGTGTGTGCAATTAATTGCACCAATTACATTAGGAAATTGATATTTATTTGATCAGTTCAATTGTGCTTTATCAATGTTATCCATTTCAGTAGGAAATTTTATCCAAATATGTGCTTTGTCCACAATTTTTGATAGCATAAAATTAACTATTTTGCAAGCAGTTGTTCTATAAACCCTTTTATTTTTTGCAATTCTTATTTGAAATCCGAGATCGCTCACAAAACGTAGAAATATTTGCACTTTTTGTTTAGCACTTAAAGCACCACCTCGTTTTTCATCCGAAATACCCAAAAAATGTTCAGCTAACCACTCACACATATTATGTTCAGAAAATCTATATAAATTTTTATATTCTTGAATTTGACAGTAAGATTGTTTTGAATAATATTTTCAAGAACACAAATTTAAAAATTTAGCCATTGCATGTAAATAAGCGTCTCAAGCCAACGACGACCACGCTTGACAAATTACTAGCTTTAACAAATAAAATTAAGTAGTTGCTGCGTTTTATTCACACGGTTTTAAGCAATAGCTGAAAAAACAAGTAAGAACTAAAAGCAAAAGCTATTACTATTAAGCAATAGCTTTAGCTGATGTGTTATTCACTAAAATTAAAGCATTTGCTTAAATATTGCCAGTTTAAGCTAATGTTAGTTTTTATTTACACTGGTAAATGTATATACAAAAACTCAAAAAGTATTATTAATTAACGGTGCACAAAATTTCTTAATCAATAAAAAGTAAAAATGTGGTTTCCGCTACATCAGTAGCAATTTGCTTCAAATTGGTTTCGCTTTGTAATTCGGTAACAGTGAAGTAACAATTTTATTATTCATTTTTGGTAGCAACAAGCATTGCTACAAATGTAGCGGCCTTTGGTAAAATTAAGCATACATGTTCAAGCCTACTAGACCAAATTTCAATTTGACAAGTGCACAGATATTTGTATGGCAGACATAAGTTTTAAACATTATAATTGTTTCTATAATTGTCATACTTTTAAATTCCGCATAATATTAAACATCTTTGGATTGTAGTTATTTCAAGTAATTGACTATAAAGGGTGGTCAATCTAGTAGTATCTTCTTAATCAATTGTTATTTTGACAGTGACAGATCTTTTTTGTAGGAAATCATGACAGAAAGTTAGTATCATATCTCCGCAGAAAAAAATGACTCGTTTTACGGTTAAACCACGTTGAAAAATATTGCAAACATATTTCCAAAGTCAATGTTGTGTAGCCTAAACAGTGCGTTCATTGAAAAGAAGTTTTGGCCAAAATGAAACCCCCACATCGCGTGCTGTACTCAAGCTTGTGCAAAATGTTCATGAGATTGGCATGCTAGTAGCAAACACACACGGTCCCCGCCGTCGTACGGTGCGCACAGAAGAAAATGTGGCTGCCGTAGCCGAGAGTGTGCGACTCAGTCTTGAAACATCGCTCGCTATTGATCTCAACAATTCATCATTTCACGCACCAGCCTGATGCAAATTTTGCACAAAGATCTTGCATTATTTGCTTATAAGGTCCAATTGACTCAGCAATTAAAAGCACACGACCATCCGGTTTGTTATCGCTTATCAGTTTAGGTTTTATAGCAGCTCGAAATAAACAACAATTTTGCTCGAAAAATAATCCTTTTTGACAAAACGCATTTTCATCTAAGCGGCTATGTTAACAAGCAAAACTGTCGCATCTGAGAATCGAAAAACCCGCACGTGATTTTTGAAAAACCAATGCATCCTCAGAGAGTGATAGTTTGGCCAATTTTTTTTTTTTAAATGCTGCTAGAAACGCTATTTTGGTCTACGGTGAGCGCTACAGAAGCATCATAAACAATTTGTTGTTGCCGGAAATTAAAGACATAGACTTGGACAATCTTTGGTTTCAGCAGGATGGCGCGCCATGCCACACAGCTCATGCCACAATTGATCTTTTGCGCGCCAAGTTCAGTAATCATGTTATCAGCCGTCTCGGCAATGTCAATTAGCCACCTCGGAGCTGAGATTTGACGCCGCTACTGCAGTTAGACTTTTTTTTGTGGGGTGCCGTAAAGAACCGATGTTATGCGAACAATCCAATGAAAATTCAGGCCTTTAAGGCAAATATCGAGCAAGCCACTAAATAGAACACTTTTTTATTTAAAAGCCACAGATCTATAAAACTCACCAAATGATATTTTAGCAAATAGGTTATACGTGGTACTCATTTTAAAGTTTACCATATCAAGAATATAGTGTAGCAAACACTATGCTCACAAAACTGCGCGAGTATTAAAACCAATATCGCCTTTCTTGTTAATTGCTAAAAAAAAAAAATTTACATTTATTTTTGTAAATTTTTTGGAGAAGGAAAACCTATACTGACTAAACACGTTCTTTAAGAAACCACTTCAACGCAGATGGACATGGAGAAGCAAGGACGTAGGGGTCCTTAACCGCTTCGATACAGGAAGCGATCATAGGCTTCTCCGAGCATGTCTGCGGATTGATTTAAGACCGGAAAGAAACAAGTTGATAAAAACCCCCAGGTTTCCCACCATCGACGAGTTAGAGGCAAACAAAGAAGAATACCAGAAAGAAGTAGAGAAATACCTAAAACCGACGGATATAATAAATATGAACGTAGATGAACTGGCCGAGAGAATAAAAACAGGTATCCAAACAACAACAAAGAAAATATGCTCTAGAGCAAAACGCCCAGTAGACCCAAAACTAAGCGCAAACACTATAGAAATGATGGAAAAAAGAAGACACATGAAAGGTGGAACAGTGGAGTACAAGGCATTGAACAGACTAATAAAGAAAAACATACGACGAGACATACGAAGATATAAGACCCAAACAATTCAAACAACAATCGAAAATAACTTCAATATGAAAGTCCTGAGATCAAAACTTTCAACTGGAAGAACACGAATAACCAAGCTCAAGAACAAGCACGGAATTATAATCTCAAACTCAGAGCAATTATCCCAAATAGTCGAAGACTTCTATACTAACTTATATGCATCAAAAACACCAGATATGGAACCGACAGAAGGTAGAATATTAAACGTGGGATCAGAGGATATGCCGGAAATATCATTACAGGAAATTAGATCTGCTCTGAGTAAGATGAAAAATGGAAAATGTCCTGGAGAAGACCGTATTACATCCGAGATGCTAAAGCTGGGTGGAAGCACGGTGGAAAAATCGATACAAACCTTGCTGAATAAGTGCCTCAGAGATAGTGTACTCCCCAAGGAATGGAATAACGCTGAAATCATTATCCTTTTTAAAAAAGGGGACACAACAAACATTGAAAACTATCGTCTTACCAGTTTACTATTGCAACTATACAAATTATTTACTAAAATCATATGCAATAGACTTACGAAAAAATTAGACTTCTATCAACCAGTAGAACAGGCAGGCTTCCGCAGTGGATTCAGTACAATTGACCACTTACAAACACTACGCACCGTAATAGAGAAAGCTACCGAGTACAACGTCCCTATACACCTGGCATTTATTGATTTCCACAAAGCCTTCGACTCAGTAGAAACGTGGGCAGTCCTAAAATCTATGAGGAATGCTAGAATAGACTCAAGATATGCTGACATTATTGAAAATATCTATAATAATGCTACATTTCACGTCAAGATCAAAGAAGAACTAACCACCAATAAAATAAACATAGAGAGAGGAGTGCGTCAGGGGGATACTATCTCACCAAAGCTATTCACCTTAAGCTTAGAAGATGTTTTCAAAAAACTTCAGTGGGATCAAAAAGGAATTAAGATCGATAGAATATACCTTAATCACCTCCGTTTTGCGGATGATATAGTCCTAATATCAAACGATCCTGTAGAGCTTGGAGAGATGCTACAACAACTAAATGCTGCATCAAAAAGTATAGGGCTCAAAATGAACATCGGAAAAACCAAAATAATGAGCCCAAATAACCCCTACACCGTACTAGATGACGTGGAAATTGAATGTGTAGACCATTATACATACCTTGGTCATGTCATTAAACTTGGAAAGGAGAATCAAACAGCAGAAGTCACAAGACGAATAGGTCTTACGTAGGCGGCGTTTGGAAAATTACGCTACATACTGGCCAACAACGACATACCAATAAACCTCAAAAGAAAAGTTTTCGACGCATGCATACTGCCAGTAGCTACATATGGCTTAGAAACAATGAGTCTTACAAAAAAGAGCTGAAACCGCCTAAGAACAACACAGCGGGCGATGGAACGCACTATGCTTGGCATCTCGTTAAGGGACAAAATCAGGAACGAGGTAATCAGAGAGAGAACAAGGGTGACTGACATTATAGAACGCATAGCTCAGCTAAATTGGCGCTGGGTAGGACATGTCGCTAGACAGAATATCGACAGATGGACAGTCAGAGTCACCCATTGGCGGCCGAGGGAAACAAAGAGGAGCAAAGGCAGGCCACAAAGGAGATGGTTGGACGATATCAAGTCGGCCGTCGGAAAAGAATGGTTTCAAAAGGCTCAAGATCGCCAGATGTGGAAGAAATACGGAGAGGCCTATGTCCAGGAGTAGACGTTACAAGGCTGATAAAGAAGAAGAAGAAGAGAAGTTACTTGCTAAAATCGAGAACAATAAGTGTTGGAGGATATTTTTAGCAATGTAAATTAAAACCATTTAGTAAATAAGTTTTAAAAATTGTGTTTTGTTTTTTAAATTGTTTTAAATTTAATTTTTTTGTATTAAAGTTGTCATCCTCAAGTATCTATTATATTTTCAGCAATTTTTATTTTGTAAAAAGTGGTAAAAATTTCCATTTAAAAAGTTTAAAAACAATCATTAAAATAAATAAATTTTTCTGCAAAGTAGTGTGTTTGTAAAAATATGTAAACTTTCAGTTGTGTATAAAGCTGTATGTTTGCATGGTTACAATGTATAGTCATGTATAGTTTTGATAGTTAAAAATATGGAGGCCTTTTTTAGAAGGTTAATTTTACTAATAAATATTTTTCTAAATTTTAACAATCTTTTTATATCAAGAATTTTTGTTTGATGTTTTGAAAAGTTTTTGTTAAAATAAATTAAAAATTAATTCATAGTAGGATTATTGATTATTGTATACCTTTTGTATAAGATAAGTATATAATTGTTTTGTGTGGTTTTTTATTTGTCCGTTTAGGCATATAATGTTTATATTATTTTTTAATTTGTCTTTTACTATTGTTTCTTGTCTTTTTTATATTGATGTAGATTTGAGTTTTTTTGTTTGGCCGACAATATGATTGTGAATATAAAAGTGTTATTATATAGAGGTTTGACTATTGTCTAGGTAATTTTTTAATCTAAATGTAAAAGCTCTGCCTGTTTGACCAATATAGATTGCACCACAGTCGTATTATTTAATTTGATAGATTCCAGCAATAAGAACAAATCCCACAAAAGCTTGAAAACACTGCTTTTGCTACCACCACTGCATTTAGTTGTGATAATAAGAACAAAACAAATATATTAAATACAGATAAATAAAAACACTGTAAATATTAAAAGCTACAGATTAAAAATAACAAATCTGTTACATAAAGAAAAAACACAAACATTTTTTTTATAAAAAGTTATTGCACAAAAAAATATTTAATGTATTTGTACCGTTGCAAGTTAAATAAACAAATAAAAAATACCCTTAGCACAATAAAAAAAACATAAAATTACTAATCCAAAAGAAAAAGCAGATACTTTTGCAAAGCAATTTGCATCTAACTCTACTATTATAAATCTTTCCATTGCTGTACCTACAACAACAGTTAGTAAAAAAATAATAAACCCAATTTATTTTTGAGCACCGGCTGTCAAAATCTATCTTCTTAAATTAAATATCAAAAAAGAATCAGGTATAGATAAAATTCCAGCTATTATTCTTAAAACAGTTGCAAATGTATTAGCTCCCATTTTGACCAAAATATTTGCCTTATACAAAAATTGAACATTCCCAAATTATTAAAAAATGCAAATGTTCAACCTATTCCTAATTCTTCAAATTATAGACCAATTGCATTATTATCTAATCTGTCAAAAAAATTTAAAAAATATATTAATTTTCATTGTCAAATTCTTAGAACAAATTACTTTCAGCTCAAATACTCAATATAGATTTAATCATAACGTTCGACAACAGATCTTCCTACTATATTTTTGATTTGCATTAATAAACTTTTTCAAATAACTAAATGTATTATTCATAGTTTTGCAGATGATAGCACCCTTCATACTTCATATTTTCCAAAAACAATATCAACAAATATGGCAGATCGTCTTGAAATTTTTAGGTTAGAATCTGTAGCATATATAAACATAGTCAATTTTAACTCTAAAAACACTCAATTTCTTACTGTTTCAAAATCAAATTTGTAGTATCTCAGTACCAAATATTAAAATAAACAAATCCATATCTTAATCTTCTCCAATTTTATTTGTCTTTTACGTGTTACAGTCTCACATAATCTTCTATGGAACAACCATCTTGCCAACATCGCTTTAAAAGTATCTCGAAAACTAAAATTTCTAATTTCTGTTCAACTTTTGCATATATATATAACACTTATATTTATCCTTGTATTGAATATTGCTCCCAAGTATAGGGAGTTCAAAAACGAACTACTTGGATCATAGCTGATCCAAAATTAACTAATGACTTAGATACTTTACAAAACAGGCGTAATGTTGCAGATCTTTTTATTTTCTATAAATATTGTAATAAACATTGTTCAAACATTATACAAAACATTTTACCATCTAAACAAATATTTACTTGTAATACAAGCTTTGCCAGGAGTATTAACAAATATTCACTGACAGTTCAGAGATTTAAGAACAAAACTTTTAAAAAAGAATTCTTTAACCGTACTGTTGACAAATGGAATAAACTTCCAAATTCAGTATTTCCTAAGACTTAAAAGCCACAAATATTCATAGTCAATGTTAACAGCCTGCCTAAATCTAGTTTTTAATGAGATAATTTCAGCAAGTGTGGTTTTACTCGTTTTACTCGAATTAAAAAAAATTAAAATAATAATATAAAAGTAGAGTTTTAGATAATTAAACTGTAGTTTTTAATATAAATAAAATTAAGACATTTTGCTTTTTATAATTGATACATTTTTTTTATATTAGCCTAACACACAATTTAAATTATTATTGACTAACTAAATAATTTATTTAGTAAAACTACTTATGTATATTATTATTATCTAGATTTCAAACACCATCTGTGTATAATTAGACATAGTAAGTTACAGTATCGATTTATTAGTATTTATTAAAGTAATAGACTTGCCTGCAAGTATTTAAAACCAAAATGCATTGTGATATATTTGCAGGACCTTACATAATGCAGTTGACATGTAAATTTATGTATAAGCGGATGACGGTTATGGCATTTTCAGTTAATTCATTTACCTGCGGCGCATTTGGCAAACTACCCGTAACGCGATTATAGCTGATGATTATTTATTTGGGTAAATGGAAAATACAAATGAGTCATTATATTCAACCAATTGACACGTTTTATTCTAGTGTATGCAATTAATTTAACTCTACCTAAATTTATTTTTAATATAGACCATGATTATTAAATTTTAACAGTTAATGAAAATTGCAAAGTTTAAATGGTAAATTAGAAATCAATACGCATTTAAAATAAACCATGTCGCCGCATCATATTTGTTAATAATTTAAAACGTTTAAGCTATTTTCTTGTACATTTTGCGTTTTATTATTCTCGCAACGTTCACCATTTTGGTTATAAATTCTGCCCTTATTCGATTAAATTTACCTTGAATATCTAAGTACTATCAGTCAGGTACTTTGTATACCTACAAACTTATAGGTCAACTAAATAAAATCTATTAATTTCCGTTGAAATTTATACCAATATACATGTTATGTAACAAAACCAAGTTATTTTAATTTAAACCAATTATGTTAATTAGATTTCTATAATACTACCTTGCGTATATATATTTTTATTTGGCTAAAATGTATGTTTTATTTAATTTCAAAATTTAACTATATTTTATAACATAATTATAAAGGCTTTATTGTATAGAAATGAAACAAATATCTAAATACACAGTACAAGAAATAATCAAATATAATTTATGAACAGTGCATCATCAATCCCAAATATTTTAACAGGATTGCATGACATTTTTTGTCAAACAAACACGTACATTATTCAGATATAAAATGATTGATGATGATACAGTAGCAAACAAAAAATGCAGCCTTAACAGCCTGAATAAGAGTTTACAGTTGGGTTGTCATAGTGAGACTATACCGATTTGATATTGTTTTGATAAAAGCAACATAAAATCAATTAAACAAATTGTTTACTATTACATGTCTTAAATCAAAATAATATATCTGATGAAAAATTTAGAGAAAAGTTTAGTTGCAAAAAAATTATATACTAAGTTTTATTTAAAATTTTATATAAATTTACTTATTAAACTTAGTTATAAAATTATAGGTAGAAAAAGTTTTAATATTGATTTTACTGACAATCCTTACTTACATACATGTTTTGCATTTTTTTTTTTTAGTATTATAATTTAGTATTAACTGTTAATAACAATTTGAATAAAAAAACTGTTTCAATGTTAAGGGATGAATAACAAATAATGTAAGATGTAATAAATTTTTTTCAATGGTTATAGAGATAAAACTTTTTTGATTGTTACTCTTAAAGAAAAGAAAAATGCATTTTGATGCATTTATAAATTATTAAAATGTAGAACATTGCTATGTTCTAACAACTAAACAATGTTTCTAATTCATCCACATTTTGTTCATTAGCACGTTTGTGAAAAATATGATTGTTATGTATTGTTTAGACACTATTTATTAAAAACAGTAATTTTCATTTTTGAATCTAGTATTTAGAGTAAGTTAGAAAATTATCTACGGTTTTGATTTAAACTGCAAGAACATGTTTTATTATGTGTAAAATCTTGTAATACCCAACAGCACTAAACACTCACGTGTTATTTAGAGGTGTAAAGAAGCATCTTCATTTTATCGGTGTTATTGTATGTTCGGAATTGGGCACACGTTTATATACTTATTTTTTTTAATAGCTTACTTTGTCTGTATGGCGTAGCGGGTCGGTTTAGTTAGCAACTCCTAACAATTATGTGTCGTTCGTTATAAAAACACTTATAACTTTGTTATAAAAGAAGTTAAAAAAATAAAAACAAATATGATTAGCTGATAATATACTGATTCCAAAAATGCCAAGTAAGAACCTAATTATTGATTAGTAAAACTATAAAAATAAAATAAATAATAAAACTTATGAAGATACAAACAGCAAACTATTATCAAAAGAATTTGCTAAACAGTTTACAGAAATACCTCACAAAATAATATCTAGCATAAATAAAAATGGCTGCTCTATGGGCAAACTACTCTTATACTAAAACCAATTACTAATATTGAAATTAGAGATATAATTAAAAATTAAAGTTATACTAAAAGTATAGATATACAAAGTATTGGTAAACATGCGATAAAAATTTAAAGGGTTGTTCCTTGGCCTATTCAGAAAATATTTTGTTTTGTGATTATTTTTGAAAAATTTTGTATCTTTGAAACAAAGAGGTTGTTTCAAAGATCCAAAATTTGCGAAAGTTACAATATTTTATTATTAAAAAGTACATGTAAAGTTGCTAAATCTACAATAAATGTTCGAAATGTCTTCCTCCTGCCTGGATACAAGCATTCAATCTTCTCGTCATTGAGTGCAAAACGCTTTTAAACACACTAGGGTTTATTCTGATTGAGTTACACTTAGCAATTATCCGATTTTGCAAGTTGTCTAAATTCTCTACTGAAGTTGCGTAAACTGATAACTTCAGATAGCTTCATAAGAAATAATCCAGAGAGTTTAAATCTGGGGATCAAACAGGCCATGCATGTAGCCTAGTTCAACCAATCCAGCAATATCCGTATGTTGCTGTTAAATAGTTACGAGCAACCTGATTAAAATGTGGTAGTGCCCTATCGTGCATAAACCACATTGCAATTCTTGTTGCCAATGGTACATTATCCAGAAACTGAGATAGCATGTGTTGCAAAAAGTGGCGATGCACCGGTACATTTTTATGGTAATATTACTGGTCCAATTAGATAGTTGCCCACAATTCCAACCCAAATATTCAAGGAAAACTGACGTTGAAAACAATTTTCACATACCTGATGCGGATTTTTATCTGCCCACATATAATTGTTATGAAAATTCCTTATTGCATTTCTAAATAAACTGGCTTCATCGGTAAAAAAAATATGTGACAGAAATTATTGTGCTTTTTATTGTGCTTTTTAAGGCTATTTTATATCGCCACAGTAAGTCTACGACTTGTTTATAGAAATTTGATGAGACCAACAGCTTATTAGGTGACTTCCAAACCACCCTGGTAAATAAAAAGCAAGTTATTATTTCAGTCATTTTTTGGGGATCAAACCCCGAACTGTTTGCATGATATTCAAAGGCTCTACCATTGAGCTATTACACCATAAAAGCATAGAACTAATGTTTGTAAAAGCTATAGACTTAACGCAATACGTAAAGGAAAATCAGCAGGCAGCAATGCCTGAACATGCTTATTGTGTACTGTCATTGATCTTTGTGCTTGTTTTACGAAGACGTTAATAAATGTTTTTGAAATTTTTTCTCGTCGTTCGAATAGTGAGTCATGCTAGAGGAATTTACTAACAACTGCGACCAATACATGTGATGATCAATGACAAAAAGTCTTCTCATGAAATTCACTTGTACATTAGCAAATAAAACATCCGTTCCAAGTTATCGTTAAAAAAAATTTGTACTTCATAAACTCATTAATTTTTTGTATTTGATATACTCATTGGCGTACGCCATACTTTTATTTACAATAATAATTTCAACAAATATCAAATATAGTTGTTGCAAATTTTGTTTACCCTGTATCTTCAAAACAGAAAGGTTTTTCAAAAATCATTATACTACTATACTATAAAATATTCTTAGAATAGGCCAAAGAACAACCCCTTGAATTTGTGCCGCATGTTTACCTAACATATAAGTATATTAGACTGTAAGTGATCTTTATGTAAAAAAAGAAAACCTTGTCAAATTTCAGCCGTTAAGATTCAAAAGTACACGTGCCGCACTACTTTTGAATTTTTAAAAGTAATATACTTAATAAGTATGATAGCTTCCAGATTTGAGTCAGGTGCATACCCTGAATCTGTAAAAAGCAAATAAGTACTTGCTAATTAGATTCCACAAAAAACTTTTCATAAATATACTTTGTTTAATTATTTTTTTATATACATATTTTTTTCATAACTTAAGTTTTGAACATAAAATTAGGCTCGCAAACAAAAATTATTAAAATATGAGGCTTTGGTCTATAGTTTTTTTCATTTAGAAAACCTAAATGACAAATTGTACGTACGTATTTCTTTTATTTTATTTAAGGTAATTTAAGGTAAGAGGTTTACTTTTAAAACTTTAAAAGGTTGAAACTTGGCATGAATTACTTTTTTTACATAAAGAATACTTTCTGAGGATGTACATAAAAAACTTCCCAAAAAAAAAATGAAAATCAGTCTAATATAGGTACCGTGTGTCCTAAGATAGACGAACACAAAAATTTTGAATTTTGGAATGACATTTGGGGATCAAGTTATGCTTAATGTAAAACTAAGGCATACCATAAATGAGTTGATTTAGTCTTATACATGATGTTTTATAAGCAATTTCGTAAAAATCATCAAAAATAAAGTACCTTCATTTTTCAATATACAAAAAAGTTTAGAACTGCTTGTCTTTGTTTTTGCTCATCGTTACTTTATATCTTAAACCAGAATATAATAAATCAAACATAATGTCTGCCAATAAATAATAATCTTTTAGAGCTACGGCCAAAACAAGTAAACCTAGTAACAACTTTAAATCTGATACTTTTTTCTGTGGATTTTTTCATTTGTATATAACAAGTATAAAAATCAATATATTCTGGTTAATAAACATATCAAAAACGTAAATTGTTTCTGATAATTTTGTAGCAGAAACAAATGGTCTCATTTTATCTGTATATATTGTTATTTGTTAAGCCTTTTTTGTTTTGTCATAAACAGGTTCAATATGCCATTTATATTAATTTTTGCCTTTAAGAAATTCTACATCAAAATAAATTAAAAGGTTTTATAATACTGCTTTGTTGGCTGGATGTTTGCTATTTTTTTGAGTTTTTGATAAATGACTTTCCCGCATTCATTAAAGTATAATAATATTTAGAATTTCTGCTTCAACCTCATCTCTTATTTTCCAGATCTAGTACAAAATCTTAATCATTGTTATCACTGTCTGTGTCTGTTTCTACACAATCTTCTGATTCACTGCCAAAAAATTTACCGCTACTATTAAAAATTTTTGCTATTTTTTTGTCAATGTAGTAGCGTTTTGTTTTCTGTGCCATTCTAGATAACGCTATTACAAATATATACCATGTGTGCTCAAAACTACTTTTAAACCTATTACTTAAAATTTTTGACGTATTACTAACGTACGTAAAATTTACGTGCACACGCTTATAAATTGCAACATAAAATGTTAAATATAGAAACCAATTTGTCTGTTTTGACTTGTTTTGCATTAAAAATAATTATAATAAACAAGAATAATATTTCTATGAGTTTAAGCTGATTAACTCTTTCTACCTAAAGTTAAGTTACAATTTCTTACTACTACACGTACAATTTGAGTGCGTTAGTATTGGAGGGTTAAACAATTTTTATTTTTTGCATAATTTTTATTCATTGTTTTATGTTTTTAAAATAAGAATAAATTGCATACTTTATTGTGCTATTTTATTGTTAGAAACAAGACTGAATTTGGCTGTTAAGCTATTGTTGCACTAAAATATTACAACAATTTTTAATAAAACTAGACAAAGTTTAACTAAATACAGGGTGTCCGGAAAATACGTGTACAACGTTTGACGACAGACTCCTGACGTCAAAATAGGTCGATCTAAGCCGACTTAGTTATATCCAAAATTGTCTCGTTTAGCCGGTAGAGGGCGTCAAAAATTTGTAAATATTAAAAAGAAATTACCTGTAACAATATTTTTTTAAGTGACCTTGTTGCTATGGCGTTTAATAATTTGACAATTATTGACAAATTGTCACCAGTCTATGAAATTTACTCAAGTATACGATCAACATTCTTGAATTACAAGTTCATTTTACCATTAAAAATGGAAAATTATACAAACTCTCAGAAAGTTGACATGCTCCTGGTATACGGGTTTTGTCAAGGAAATGGGCGTTAGAGTGTTAGGGTTTACATGGAGAGGTTTCCTAACCGTCGAATACCAAACCACCAAACATTTGCCAATATTGAGCGTCATCTTCGGGAAACGGACAGTATTGAGAAAAAGTTTGAAGGCAGGGGTCGTATGCGAATAACTCGAACTGTGGAAACAGAAGAGATGATTCTGGAAAGAGTTGAAGAAGAACCAAGTACCAGTACCCGTCTCTTAGAACGTGAGTTAAATGTTCCTAAAACGATTGTCAATGAGGTTTTAAGAGAACAGTTGTTACATCTTTACCACATACAAAAAGTCCAGGAACTTTTACCGACTGATCCCCCCATGCGGCTTACATTTTGTCAATTTATTAGAAACAAAAGAATCCTTGTTCCAAATTTTTGTAGAAAAATTATGTTTACTGACGAGGCATGCTTTACAAGATCTGGGGTAACCAATCTGCACAACGAACATATTTATTTTGATGAAAATCCACATGCCATTAAAGTTGCACATCATCAGCATCAATTTAAAATTAATATTTGGGCAGGTATTATTGATCACTACCTTATTGGTCCCATTGTTATTCCAGACAGGTTAGATGGAAATATTTATTTAAATTTTTTGCAAGACACATTACCAATTCTTCTGGAGAATTTGCCCCTTTCACTTCGGAGGGAAATGTGGTATATGCATGATGGTGTCCCGCCCCATTTTTTCGTTGCCGTTCGGCAATACTTACATCATCAATATCCCAACCGATGGATTGGAAGAGGCAATGATGCACCAGTAAAATGGCCACCACGTTCTCCTGAGTTAAATATGTGTGACTTCTTTTTGTGGGGCGCTATTAAAACAGAAGTTTACAAGACTCCGGTAAACACACGCGATGATTTATTGCAGCGGATTTTAAATGCAGGCAACCATTTTAATAATCCCGAGACATTAGATAGGGTCCAATATCATTTTTTAAAGAGTGTTAATAAGTGTATTCAGCAAGATGGCGGTCATTTTACACATTTGCTTAAGTAATGTTTTTGTTTTACTTAGTTTCTTACAATAGATACTTTCAACTTTGTTATACTTTTGTTTTTTTTTACGCGCTCTACCGGCTAAACGAGACAATTTTGGATATAACTAAGTCGGCTTAGATCGACCTATTTTGACGTCAGGAGTCTGTCGTCAAACGTTGTACACGTATTTTCCGGACACCCTGTATAATATATGTATATTTTGTCATAGTCTTCAAAAATATATGTGTTGTGTTTTTAGTTTAAAATCATAGTTTAAGTTTGTAACATCAACAATATTATTTTCTTTAATAATTCTATAAAACTGTTTCGGAAAACAGCTCTCATCACTATGCCATTACACCCACACCAACATGCATATACCAAATCAGCCACACATCTTGTAACAAACCAAATCAAAAGATCACTAAAAGACAAAATGTCCACCTTGAGCGTATTTATAGCTAATGAAAACGCTTTTGATAAAACATCCATTAAACAAATAACTGTAATCGTAAGGAATTCAACGCCTAGGAAAGTTGATGGTTGTCCCTAGAAAAGTGCACTATCTTCACTAGTAAGAAATATATAGTATTTGCAAACTCATACAGCTACTCAATAATCGTGCTCTCTATACAATTCGTTATGCAAATGACATACAATTTTGTTAAAAAATAAATTTAAGGGTATACTCAGCACTTTGATAAAAAAGACACTAAGATTTATTAAAAATTAGTGCGAAAATTAGGCTCATAAACCAAACTGTTTTTTATTGCACAAAATAAATAAAATTAAAAAACTAAACTTACTAAAACTTATGAATACCCCACAATCGCACTCAACCAAGATAAAATACTTTAGAGCAATTTTTAAAAACAAACTTTTGTAAAAACTACATCTAAATATAAAATGCAAAAAAATCGTATAGAATTTAGGTAATGCAAACGAGCTGTGGGAAAAATATGGAGCTTGTCTCCAAAGATAATTCTGTAGTTGTACACAGCATTAAAAAAAACCTATGTTTACATACGCGGCACTAATGTGGCCAAATGTTACACAAAAAATGTCTGCAAGCAAACTAAACCAGTTGCAATAAATAAGATGTCTTATAACATATGGCATGCGGACAACACCAACTGCTGCTATAGAGGCAATGTTGTGTGTGCCGCCTCTTAACATTTACGTCAAGGAGATAGCAACAATATTAGCTTTGCGTCTAAATGCAGTTAGACTTTAGTGGCACATTAAAAGGATGGCTGGCAAACACTGTACTCTCCTGAAAAAGACTGTTAAAAAACAAATAACATGTTACTTTTCTTTGTGTTTTAAAGACCCTACAATGTGTGCCCACATGAAGAAAAAAAGCAAAATGTAGTCAATGATTTGATTAAAATCTACACGGATGGCTCAAAAAACAAAAATCTTCTTGCACGAAAATCTTGTTGCAAGACCTAGACTTCAAAATATCTTTACCACTAGAAACGCACAAAATTATTTTCCAAGCAAATATAGTTGGGATAACTTGTGAGGTTATAGAAATAGTAAACCGCAAAATATCTGGCAAAAATGTCAAAGCTTTTTTGGGTAATAGAACAGCCCTTATTGTTATAAACAAGCTAAAAATTACATTAAAATTGTTTTTTTAATGTCATTGTGCCGTTACATTAATAGCCTGTGGAAATAACATCAAACTGCTGTAGGAAAATAGCCATTCTAACAAAGTAGGTAATTAAAAGACTTAAGACGTTGTAGATATGGTTACATGGACGCTAATCATACAATAAACTAATGTCGTCAATTAATAAATGCACATTTTGTTAAAATGCTGTGCTGAGAGGGATTCAAACCTGCAACAATTTATTTGCCAATATTCCAGTAAAGCGCTACACCATGATAGAACACTGCTAACTAAGAAAACATAAACACAGGGTTAGTATTAGACAGTCCAATGTACATGTCCGGCTCTTTTATTCAATAAAAAGTGATTATGTTGGAGAACTGCTGGCTTGACATGGCTAGCATTAGAAAGACAAATGTTGTTCTTGCATACATCAGCAAAATAGGGTTTTTGAATGCTAGGACAAAAGAGTAAACCACCACCACCACTGGAAGAGGTAGGTACAAAAAACCCCTAAAGGCTTACGTGCAGTAAACTTTGGTTCACCCTCTAACTCCAAATCCAAAATCCAAAACTCTATTATTGTTTTATATTAATCAATTTAATAAATTATTTTTAATTATAACTAATTTTGCTGTATTTTAATAACGTGATAACATTATGTATAATAATATACTTGATTGATTAATAAAAAAAAAGGCCTCCATTAATCAATTATTAGATAGAATATAACAAAACTAATAGTTCATTAAATTATTTAATATAAAACAATAACAATAAAAATAGTAAATATTGAACTGGTCAAACCAATAGATCATTATATATAAATTAATTAATCAGTTTGTAAATTAGTATTGTAAAATCGTAAGCAGTATAACCTTTTGAAATAATTCATTTTAATGTTTGTAAATACAACAATAATAAAATGTTGACAATAACGGACACTTTTGTAAAATATGTTGTTACGGTCCATTTTTCATCTGGAGATCAGCAACCAAATATACATCTTGGACCTGAAACGATTAAGGTAGTTAATAGTTTTCAACTTAATTGGAACTATTTAATTGTTAAATTAATTAATAGTTTAATTATCAGATATGTTAGGGATTAAGTGAAGTTAATTAATTAGTTGCTTACCTGTCGATATTGATAATTAATTGCTGGATTACATCTGATATCGATAGTTAGCCGATCTTGGATTCCGCTAACTTCCTTCTACCAATGTAACATCTGGAAAAATAGAATTGTTATTAGTTGATTATAATTATTATTAGTGGGAATTATAATTAGAAATTGTTTAGTGTCAATAAGTCGGATTATCAACCAATTTTGTTGTTATTATTAGTTTAGGTTATGTGAGTTATTATAAGTTCACATCTTAGTTGAATCTTAGTTATTGGGGGAATTAATTTTATTATTGCTTAATTAATGTCTACTTACCATTATCTGATATTTAATCCGTTATTGTGCACATACACAGGCACTGTCACTTCACTGTCAGTAGTGTCAGTGATGTTGTCAAACGCCATATTGATTGGGCGACGTGAAGTTGCTGGGACAGGGCGTGGTTGGCAATCCTGTGTACTGATGAAAGGGTGACAGCATTCACTTGGTTGTTGCGAATAATTTAATTGCGCATCACTTTCTCGCAAATCGTGGTCCGTTAAGCGTGGGTGTCCGTCTTCACATAGAGCAAGTGGAATAAATCCATGGCCATCCGGGCCGATTAACTGCTCTAGAAGATTTTTGTGGGTGCACAATTTATTGTGGAGGATTTCGTTTCCTACCAAATTAATATTTTGTGAAAAGTTTGGTTAAATGCTAATGTGCAACCCAACGCTTGATGCGGATTATTGACCCCACGTGGACCACGCGCGAACAATACGAAGCCGCACAACAACTTAGGTAGGATTAAAGTTTAAGGTAAAGTGACATTAATTAATTTTAGTTTGTGGTTATAGGCTTCGAATTCACATTTATCTTCAGATTAAATGTAAAATCTGATTGCTTCATCCTCCATACTCTATACTGCTGTATGCTTGAGTGAGCTGGTCAAGCAAAAATGAATAGGAGTGGATAGGAATCCGACTTGGGAAATGGTTAGAAACAGTCGAGATCTAACGACTATAAATCAGGAGCTGTGACAACTGGATCTGGTTGGAAGGAGCTGTCCGTTCCTGGGATTTGTATTAATTTATATGTGTATTTTGTCTGTCGAATATCAGGTTCAATTTCAATTACGTATTAACCAGTTAGCCAGGTTTTCTTCACTATTTTACTATTGTATTAACCGTCATATTTTAACTGGCAACTGAAGGTAAATTCATTTATTTCATATTCAAATCGATGATTCAATTGAACATCGGGCAACATAAATAGTTGCGTACATCCATGTTTGTGAACCAAGGTTCACATGAACTAGCTTTAAGCATTTTAAAATTTTAATTTAATTTTTAAAGTAGAATTCTAAAATACAATTTTATTGTTAAGACATTGAAGTATCTGTGTCGGGTTAAACCATTCTATTACAGGGTCTTATGCAGGGATAGCGCTATTCCGGACATAACGACAGTGAGTATTAACCATCTTATAATTTACTTTTATGTATACCTTTACCCAGATAATTCAAGTCTGATATTTTGCAAATTGTGTTGTACTCAACAAATATTGATTTTGAACAGTGTATTATTATATCGAATTTTTGTTTTGAAGCATTATTGGCATTACTTTATTGGTTCTGGCAAGTGTGCTTGATTTTGGATTTTTTTTTTGCGATTCGACTATTGTTGACTATTATTATAATGTTTGTGTACGACCTCTCTAACAATATTAATGACATTTAGTCATTGACATAGATTTTTTTTTATTATCATTGAAGCGGAATCTTTCTAATAATTATATATATTTTTTTAAAATTAGAGTTATAATCTCTAATAAATATACTTTTTTTTTGTATTTAAATTAGAGCTATTAATCTCTAATTAATTTACTCTGTTTTAAATTTAGAGTTATAATCTAATAAATATTAGATAACTTGGCCTTTTTTTTTTCTTTTCTTAACATCTATATATGGTATCGGGTTCTACCTATTAGGAGGTGTGATCAATAACATACAGGGTGGACTACAAAAGAGATCCCGTGGCGCTCACTCTTTACCACCCCCGTCTACACTGAGCTACGGAGGCAAGAGAAGCCCTGTCCTCCTCCTACTCAATAAAGAAGAAAAGAAATATAGTAGGCCAAAGGGAGCGTGACAATTTGGCGCCCAACGTGGGGCCGGCTTGGCTAACACTTGTTAGACAATTTTAGATTAGGAATATTGTTAGTAGAGGTCGTGTTAACAAATAGTCAATTTCAAATTTTGGTGTGAATGTTGTTGGGTATACTTGACTAGATTTTATCGAACGATCATCATGGATTTCAAAATGAGGGTTAATCGTCTGGCGAAAGACGAGATAACGTACGAATTAAAGGTGCGAGGAATTATTGGTATCCCTACTGTAGAGTCGATGCGACCCTTGTTGCGGCCCTTGCTAAAGTTGGAAGAGAAGGAACCAAGTATAAAATATCCATCGCCAATTATGGAGACTAAAGAAGAAATTGGTATCATTACTGGGAAAATAGTGTTTCTGAGAGGTTCGTTGCCCTCAATGGATGAAACCACGTCACCCTCAATATTGGAGAAGTGGGAAACGAGGTTTGTACATGTACGAGGTCGCGCTACACGTTTAGATGCATCTGAGAAAAATTTTGAGACCCGAGAAAAGCTGTTGGCTGAAATTACGACATTAGGTGAGGCATTTGGAAAGGTGAACCAAGCCAACATAACCTATCGAGAAAACGTACCTCTCCATGTTTCGCTACAAGCCGCTTCTATCGCGAATGAGGAAGACGAGGATGGTGGTGAGGAAACCGATGATACCGATAGCAGTGAAGATGAGCTGCCATGTACTTCAACCCCCAGGCGTAGACCGCAACGTTTGCAAAGATCTCTGAGCGTGATGAAATGGAATTTGAAATATTCAGGTGATAACCATCGGATGTCGGTTAGTGCATTTTTGGAGCAAGTCGACGAATTGAGTTTTGCTCGCAACGTCTCTAAACAAGGATTGTTTCACTCGGCCTTGGACCTCTTTTCAGGAAAGGCTTTAATTTGGTACAGGGCGTACCGTAAAAATTTTAGCGATTGGGATGATTTGGTTAAGGCGTTAAGAAAAGAATTTCAGCCTAGTAACTATGAGGATAAACTCCTGGATGAAATTAAATGTAGGACACAAGGACAGAGAGAGTCCAGCGGTTTATATATGGCTGTTATGAAATCTTTGTTTGGGCGACTAACTTATAAGGTTTCTGAAACTATGCAAGTCCGAACGATACGGAGAAACCTATCCCCATTTTACCAACACGGTTTAAGTTTGGTGGATACAAAAACATTGGCTGAGTTGGAAGTTTGCTGTCGGAAGTTGGAAGCATCAAAGGAAGCCAGCGATGAGTATGTACCTCCAACATCATCTCGTCGGAGCCTTGAGCCAGACCTAGCCTACATTGAGGCGCATCCAGTTAGGGAAGTCAGCGAGGTAGTTAGGTCGCAGTATAATAGGTTGTGTTACAGGTGTAATAAGCCTGGTCATTTTGCGAGAAATTGTACACTGCCCCCTGAACTTCGGTGCTACAATTGTGGAAATCGTGGGTTTAAAAAAAATAACTGCCCAAAATGTGCTGTTTCGGGAAACGGCAAGAGGGAGCAGTAAGTAGTCGAATGACTGCTCCCAATGATAAGATGATAACTAACCTCAAAACTAAGGCTGTCTTGGAATATGTGCTGTCCCATAATAAAACCGATCAAAGACCCTTTCTCAAAGTAACAGTTTTGGGAGTAGAAATCCTAGGATTGTTGGATTCTGGAGCCACCCATACCATAGCAAGTAGTGTTGGATGGGATATTTTTAAAAGCGTAGGACTACGGATGTTGTCTGGTAGAAGTGGAAATGTGCAAGTAGCCAACGGTGAGTCGTGTACGGCTATAGGAATTTGCAATGTGCCCTTTACATTGGAAGGGAAAACTAGATTTGTTGAAGTATGGGTAATACCAAACCTTACTAGTCCGTTAATATTAGGAGCTGATTTTTGGCGAGAAATGGGCATAGTCCCAAATCTTCAACATGACAGTTGGCAGTTTTCAACTGCAGTTCCAACAATTAGCGCATGTTTTCTACAGTCAGAAGGCGATCTGGATAGCAGTCAGAGCAGTCGACTGAGTGAGTTGTTAAATGAAGTCAGAGGTCAGATGAATGGAAAAACATTAGGTCGGACCACCTTAGTGGAACATGCCATCATAACTACATCACCACCTTTAAAGCAGCGTTATTATCCTCGTTCTCCACACATGATGAAGGTCATCGATCGAGAGGTAGAGGAAATGTTAAAATTGGACGTAATCGAACCTTCTAGTAGTCCCTGGAGCAGTCCGGTGGTAATGGTTCCGAAGAAAGACTGTTCAGTACGCTTTTGTGTAGATTATAGGGCTTTGAACGCCGTTACAAAGAAGGATGCTTATCCGATTCCTTACATTGCAGCCATTCTTGATAGGTTAAGAGATGCAAAATACCTGACGTCGCTTGATATTAAATCTGCATACTGGCAGATTGGCGTGCAGAAGGAGTCGCGGGAAGACACAGCATTTACCGTCCCCGGAAGAGGGCTATACCAATTTAAAAGAATGCCGTTTGGGCTTACTAATGCCCCTGCTACTTGGCAGCGACTTATTGATAGAGTATTGGGTGTGGATTTGGAGCCTCACTGTTTTGTTTATTTGGACGACGTTATCCTTATTTCTCCGGATTTCGATCACCATATGGAATTATTGGGCAAAGTATTTAAAAGAATAAAAGATTCTGGCTTGACAATTAGTGTAGATAAATGTCAATTTTGTAGGTCCAGTTTGGTTTATTTGGAATATGTGGTGGACAAGAATGGTCTAAGGGTGGATCCTACTAAAGTTGAAGCAATAGTCCAGGTCCCAACTCCTAAGAATTTGGGTGAGGTGCGTCGTTTTCTTGGCATGGCGGCTTGGTATAAGCGTTTTATTCCGGATTATTCTACTAAAGCAGCCTCGCTGCATGACCTTACGAGGAAAAATAAAAGATTCCTATGGACCGAAGAGACTCAGGCTTCATTTAACACCTTAAAGCAACACCTAATCTCGGCACCAATTTTGTATAGTCCAGACTTTGAACGACCCTTTATTGTGCAGACCGACGCATCGGAGTATGGAGTAGGTGCGGTTCTGGCCCAAGAATATGACGAGGGAGAGAGGGTTATCTCTTATTTATCGAGATCATTAACCAGACAAGAGAGAAACTTCTCAACGACGGAAAGAGAGTGCCTTGCCGTCATTTGGGCGGTGGAAAAGCTTAGGCATTATTTGGAAGGCGTGCATTTTACAGTAGTGACCGACCATCATTCACTATTGTGGCTACATAAGCAAAAGGACCCGACCGGTAGATTGGCGAGGTGGGCGGTTCGCTTACAACCTTTCGATTTCACGATGATACATAGGAAAGGGAAAGAGCATTGTGTGCCAGATTTTCTCTCTAGATCTGTTCCAAGAATTGAGGAGGTTAAGATGGTAGATGAAGAGAAGTTAGACTCCTGGTTTACACAATTGAGACTTAAAATTGTGAGTAACCCCTTACTCTATCCAACGTTCAGAGTAGATGGAGATAGTATTTTTAAACATATCAAGATTAGTATTCCGGAGTTGTATGGAGAATCGGATTCTTGGCGAGAAGTAGTTCCAAAGTATCGACGTATGGGAATACTACGCGAAAATCACTCGGAATTGACGGCTTGTCATCCTGGTATTAGGAAGACGTATGCAAGAATAGCGAGGCGGTATTATTGGCCGAAGCTGAAATCGGACATAACAAAGTTTGTCAAGAGATGTTCTACGTGTGCTGAACAGAAGGTTGAACAGAAACCACCAGCCGGTCTTATGGGTTCAAAACCTAGTTGTCATCATCCTTTTCAGATGATCAGCATGGACCTTATGGGACCACTGCCAAAAACTCGTAGTGGAAATATGAACATCTTAGCCGTCACTGATTACTTTAGTAAGTACGTAAAGCTTCATCCATTACGTAAAGCTACTGCATCTTCTATTTGCAAATACGTCAGGGAGAACATTTTCCTAGAATACCAAGTCCCAGAATTTATTATTTGTGACAATGGTCCTCAATTCCGATCCAAAGATTTTCAAGCCCTTTGTGCTCGTTATCAGGTGAAGATAATATTCAACGCTGCCTATCACCCACAGACTAACCCAACTGAAAGGGTTAATAGAGTTGTGAAAACGATGATATCTGCTTATGTAAAAGATGATCATCGAAAGTGGGACACCATCCTTGCCGATGTTGCGTGTGCGATAAGAACCCAGAAGCACGAAGTAACCGGATATTCGCCTCATCTTGTGGTTTTTGGATGCGAATATAAGTGTTCGGGTGCAAGTTATACTAGGTCCGAATTGGTGGATTTGGACATCGAGAGAAGGAAGATAGGGTTTGAGAAGATGTACGAGGATGTTAAAACTAGGCTGGCGAAGGCAAACAAAAACATGGTGAGGAGGTACAACCTGCGAAGACGTCCTGTTAAGTTTAAAGTAGGACAGAAGGTTTGGCGTAGAAATTTTGCGTTGTCAGCTGGTGCGGCATATTTTAATGCTAAATTGGCGCCGAAGTATATTGGGCCATTTACAGTAGGGAGACAAACCTCATCTTGGACATATGCGTTGTTGGACGATGACGGACGTGATAAAGGAAATTGGCACGTCAAGGACCTTAAGCCCTTTGAGCAAGATCCATTCGAACTATCTAGTTGATGATTTTTGGTTGTGTGTATGTAATGTGTGTGAATGTGTTTATGTGTCGTGATGTCCTGACGTTGGCATCCAGCTTTCTTTTTGATGCGTAAAGTATGGGGAGATACCCTGCATACTTTTGACGACGAACTTGGCAAACGAATTTGGATTTTGAGACGGTCATGATAGGGATTTACGTGGTGTCATGGGTACTGTTAGGCTATATTTTGTTTATTCTATTCTTCTTTTTTCCTTTCACCGACCACACACCACCGAGCTTCAGCCCCCGAGGGAAGGGTGTTAAAGAAGTCTCTAGGCTATGGGACTGGTGTGTCGGACTACGAAACCTTCTCTAGGTTATACTTCCTTTCGGCTGCCTTTTAGTCAACTCTTCTCTTTCCTAACTATACTTGCGTGACACGGTGTTTCTTTCTTTAGTTCTTTATCTTTTTTTTTGTGGTTGATATGACTTATTTGGGGTGTTTTGGGGTACTTAATACATAGTATCGGCTCCAGATAAAGAAAATTTATTCTAAATTTTCTTATGGTAGTAAAGGGGGAGTTGTTACGGTCCATTTTTCATCTGGAGATCGGCAACCAAATATACATCTTGGACCTGAAACGATTAAGGTAGTTAATAGTTTTCAACTTAATTGGAACTATTTAATTGTTAAATTAATTAATAGTTTAATTATCAGATATGTTAGGGATTAAGTGAAGTTAATTAATTAGTTGCTTACCTGTCGATATTGATAATTAATTGCTGGATTACATCTGATATCGATAGTTAGCCGATCTTGGATTCCGCTAACTTCCTTCTACCAATGTAACATCTGGAAAAATAGAATTGTTATTAGTTGATTATAATTATTATTAGTGGGAATTATAATTAGAAATTGTTTAGTGTCAATAAGTCGGATGATCAACCAATTTTGTTGTTATTATTAGTTTAGGTTATGTGAGTTATTATAAGTTCACATCTTATTTAATCTTAGTTATTGGGGGAATTAATTTTATTATTGCTTAATTAATGTCTACTTACCATTATCTGATATTTAATCCGTTATTGTGCACATACACAGGCACTGTCACTTCACTGTCAGTAGTGTCAGTGTTGTTGTCAAACGCCATATTGATTGGGCGACGTGAAGTTGCTGGGACAGGGCGTGGTTGGCAATCCTGTGTACTGATGAAAGGGTGACAGCATTCACTTGGTTGTTGCGAATAATTTAATTGCGCATCACTTTCTCGCGAATCGTGGTCCGTTAAGCGTGGGTGTCCGTCTTCACATAGAGCAAGTGGAATAAATCCATGGCCATCCGGGCCGATGAACTGCTCTAGAAGATTTTTGTGGGTGCACAATTTATTGTGAAGGATTTCGTTTCCTACCAAATTAATATTTTGTGAAAAGTTTGGTTAAATGCTAATGTGCAACCCAACGCTTGATGCGGATTATTGACCCCACGTGGACCACGCGCGAACACTACGAAGCCGCACAACAACTTAGGTAGGATTAAAGTTTAAGGTAAAGAGACATTAATTAATTTTAGTTTGTGGTTATAGGCTTCGAATTCACATTTATCTTCAGATTAAATGTAAAATCTGATTGCTTCATCCTCCATACTCTATACTGCTGTATGCTTGAGTGAGCTGGTCAAGCAAAAATGAATAGGAGTGGATAGGAATCCGACTTGGGAAATGGTTAGAAACAGTCGAGATCTAACGACTATTAACCAGGAGCTGTGACAACTGGATCTGGTTGGAAGGAGCTGTCCGTTCCTGGGATTTGTATTAATTTATATGTGTATTTTGTCTGTCGAATATCAGGTTCAATTTCAATTACGTATTAACCAGTTAGCCAGGTTTTCTTCACTATTTTACTATTGTATTAACCGTCATATTTTAACTGGCAACTGAAGGTAAATTCATTTATTTCATATTCAAATCGATGATTCAATTGAACATCGGGCAACATAAATAGTTGCTAACATCCATGTTTGTGAACCAAGGTTCACATGAACTTAAGTATAGCTTTAAGCATTTTAAAATTTTAATTCAATTTTTAAAGTAGAATTCTAAAATACAATTTTATTGTTAAGACATTGAAGTATCTGTGTCGGGTTAAACCATTCTATTACAGGGTCTTATGCAGGGATAGCGCTATTCCGGACATAACGACAGTGAGTATTAACCATCTTATAATTTACTTTTATGTATACCTTTACCCAGATAATTCAAGTCTGATATTTTGCAAATTGTGTTGTACTCAACAAATATTGATTTTGAACAGTGTATTATTATATCGAATTTTTGTTTTGAAGCATTATTGGCATTACTTTATTGGTTCTGGCAAGTGTGCTTGATTTTGGATTTTTTTTTTTGCGATTCGACTATTGTTGACTATTATTATAATGTTTGTGTACGACCTCTCTAACAATATTAATGACATTTAGTCATTGACATAGATTTTTTTTTATTATCATTGAAGCGGAATCTTTCTAATAATTATATATATTTTTTTTAAATTAGAGTTATAATCTCTAATAAATATACTTTTTTTTTGTATTTAAATTAGAGCTATTAATCTCTAATTAATTTACTCTGTTTTAAATTTAGAGTTATAATCTAATAAATATTAGATAACTTGGCTTTTTTTTTTCTTTTCTTAACATCCATATATGGTATCGGGTTCTACCTATTAGGAGGTGTGGTCAATAACATACAGGGTGGACTACAAAAGAGATCCCGTGGCGCTCACTCTTTACCACCCCCGTCTACACTGAGCTACGGCGGCAAGAGAAGCCCTGTCCTCCTCCTACTCAATAAAGAAGAAAAGAAATATAGTAGGCCAAAGGGAGCGTGACAATGTTCATCTGTACGAATTACAATCAATGCAAGCAGTTGAGATAAACAAAAAACTTTCTTCATTACTCACAATTCAAAACTAATTATCATAAAGAACGGTTTAAAATTTAACAAAAATTTACTAAATTTATTTTTAAACTTACATAAAGTTATATTCATTTTTAAAGCCTTCACTGTTTCTCGCATTTTGCTCATTAACGTCTAGCGTTCTCAAATTAAATAAAACGTCTAACAGTAAATATAGAGGACGCTGTACTTAGTGGCATCGCCAATTTGATACATGCGCAAAAGCCTATGTAGCATCCAAACAAACGCAAAGAAATTAGATGAAAAAGTATTTAAGACAATTATAGCGGTATCATTTTACGGAAAATATATACTAATTACTTTTATTGTCTTACTAAACAGCACAAATAATTGCACGCTGCTAGGTGTTAATTTTAAGATGCTGGCATACACATAACCTCATCAAACTTAGAGTTTTGTAGAAACACTTAGAATTTTAACCGATTACTATAAACCAATATACACTGCACTGATGTTTGATTCTCTTATAGTGTTGCCAGACGCAAAGCATTATAACCTACCTTTATCAAACAACGCTTATTCACCAATACACATTGCAGAATACACCTCAGATAGATATGTAACTAAAAAAACTCGCAAATCATATAAAATGAAAACCCAGTCAAATTTTGATATTTTAAATCTTACTGTAGAACTTTGACATACCAAAACTAAAAATTTAAATGAGCTGGAAAAGAATAAGTAAAATTATTAAATAAATGGAAAAAAGTTTTGGAAACCTTGGAACTACTATCCGTTTAACTAAGCATTGTGTTATTATAAAAGATAATTATCGTCTTATTGCAGGAATACTATATCAAATTTCACCAAAAAAGAAAGCTGAACTCAAAAGCAGAATTAAAGTTGATGCTAAAAAAATAAATTATAATTCAATCACTATGAGCTGTACCTGTTGTATTAGACTTAAATAAAATGATTTGACCAGTTTATAAATTGATTATTCTAATTAATGCCATAACTAAAATAGATGTCTATCAGTTTCCAAAAATAGTTAACATGTTGCATTCAATTTAGCCCGTCAATTATTTATTAACTATAGACCAACAAACTAGATATTTGCAGATTCAAATGCAACAAAAAGATTTAAAAAAACTAGCATTTGAAACTTATGAATTTACCCGTATGCCTTTTGATTTAAAAAATGCACCAGCTACACTTTAACAAATAATAGATCAACTTAAGAATGGAATTTGAAACGTCCAAATGTTTGCTTATATAGAAAGAAATTATCAATTTGTTGCAAAAGAATTTAATTTCTTAGAGACATTATATTTGTATTTATGGCAAAACCAACTTTTTTAAAACATGCACTTTTATTCTTACAAACATGTCCATAGTACCGCCAATTTGTTCTTAAATTAGCAGAACTCTTGCGTCTTATTAGCCAACTCACAAAAACATACATTTTTTAGAAGTAGTGTCAAATAAAAAACATATAAAAAAATTTAAAAATTTCTTACATCTTTTATTCTTAAACTTATTCATAAAAATTAAGTTTATACTCTAAACTGATGCAAATAACTGTACAATTGGTGCCGTATTAGTAGAAGGCAAAAATAATAATAGTTATCCAGTATGCGAGTAGAATTGTTTACCAGTGGCAAACAAAACTACTTCACAAAAAAACAAAAAGTTATTGCTATCGTTTGGTCAATTCACAAATTTAGAAAATATATTGAAGAATGTGAAATAATTTTCATAACAGATTATAAAGTAATAAAATATTTAATAAATTTAAATTCTTTAACCTAAAGATTAACACTAGTTACTGTCATATAATTAAAAAATATTGTATTTATAAAAAAAAACAAATCAGGTAGCAGATGAATTATATAGACTACCATTCACTTTAAAATTCCAACCTTTTTGCAATATTTGTAAAATAATAATTGATCTTTCCACTAGGGGAGCAATAATAATCGTGCAAAACAGTTTGAAGATCCACATCGACAGGACATTATAAAATGTTTTAAAAAGTTAGTCGCCGGCAAAAATATATACTATTAGACATGCAAAGGTTATATTATGACACAAAAAAGACAAAACTATATGGAAAAAATTTCCACTTATTTACTCAAACTTTCTAAAACCCTGACAAAATCTTTAAAATCTAAGATTTTGCTCAAGATGCTCGCAAAAAGATTACTAATAGCCAACGCCGACTAGACCCAACTTATCAGCTTGGTAACCACATATTGTACTTTACAATTCATCTAAAAGTTTTTGTGCAGAATTGGCTTTGAAAATAGATGGACCCTATAAAACAGAAAACATGAACCAACATTTTATAAAATAGCTTCTAAGGAAGAGCCAGAAAAGTTTTCAGAAGTAGATTACACTACCTACTATGGCCCTACTAAGTCTAACAAAGCACCAGTAATACCTACATAAAGAAGAAAACAACCAAACAAAAATCTCGCCCACTTAACTGTTGCTAATTCCTGTTAGTTCACTCCAAAACCAGAAAAATTCCCACGTCAGTGCAAGAACGGCCAAAGCCAGTAGTAATAGACATCCAATAAACGGCTAGAACCAGTTGTAATAAATTGAGCAGTATAAAAAAAAATTATCACAAGCGCTCAACACAGTTAGTCGTCTGTTCTAATTTTAATTCTTTCATTAATTATAACACAACAGGCTTTAATTACACGCATACGCTTATAATTAGATTAGATTGTATATAAATAATAATTGTTGCGCTGCTTAGTGGCCCCCAACTAGCACAATTAGGAACTTTAAAGTGCTTTGCCACCAGCTATGGGCACGTAATAGGAACGTTCGAATTACGTGCGTGCGACCTAAATGGGAAATATTTTTTCGGTGACTGCAACGTAACGGCAACTTGCCTGGAACTTGTACGGCTACGTTCCAGGGACGTAGTGGTTACGTAGCGGCGTCGTCGCGGCGTAGTAGCCGTGTTGAACATAGAACCTTCCTCCTACTTTTTAAAACTTTTAATAGTGCTTGCTTTGTCTTGCAGCAGACTTTGTTATTCTTTTAGTTCACTCCTATATAATCCTTGTCTAGTTTACTTAAACACTCAGAAACAAAATGGAATACTTAGTAAAAAATAATAATATCCAAAACAACTTACACTCTAATTCCCTAGAGTCTAAATTACAAAATTAAAACCAATGCTACTTTACTGATAAACATAAAGATGGCAAGTTAAAATCGAACATTGCGCCATTCAAAATTGTATGTTTATATTAAAATATTGTCTTTAAAATATTTATTGTCATGTGAAAATATGGCAGTAGATACTAAAAACATTTTAAAATAATTATTTTGCAATTACACGCATTCATTTGTTATATTTTGTACAGAAATTATAACAAATTAACCATTTCAGTCATTATGACATATTTTAAAATAATATTGTCACAGGTGTTGTCCATAAAGATGGCGAATTTTTGAAAAAGTAACTTTAAAGTGGTTATTACTAAAAAAAGCGACTTCAAAGTAATCGTCACTTAGCAATAGTGGACCGGAACTGTGAATGTGTAACTTTAAAGTAATAATAAGTGCCAAATGGAACTGCAATGCCACTTTTAAGTTTCCTGTGGGTCCTCACAGAACCATCTGGGACTCGAAACTCGAACTGGGTGGCTTTAACCTTACATGGCTTTCTCAACAAGTGTCAAGTACAACCACAACCTAATGTTCAATTAAATTAATCCCGTTAACCCATCACACTGCACTTAACAACATTGCTGCTCTCAGCACAAATTTTTAAGTTAACTTTTTTAATTATATTTTATGCAGCGCTCCTTAATATTGGCATATTGGGAACTATATGGTAAAATCTACTTCATGGTAATTTTGACAGGTTACACGGACCACAGCACAATTACATTCAACTTTGCAGGCAACGACAACGTTATTAACACTAATATATATTACTTATAAGTTCCTGGCAGTTAAAGTTGCGCAGACGTCCCAAAATCATCGCGAAAACTATCAATGCTACTTGAAAGTAACTAAAATTTTAAAGTCGCATTTTAATAGCATTAGGTAGTCGTTGCTAGTATCGTTTGCCACCGTTAAGTTCCGAAAACTTTAAAGTTGTCCCACTAGTAACTACAACGTCCCAACTACCGGGAAGCTACGTAAAAGTAACATAACTATAAAGTAGCCATTCTTGGAAAAAACTATTTAGCAGCAACTATAAATTTGTTAAATAAAGTTATTTATTCACCAAAGTAGCAGATTTAGTGGCAGTTATGTAGCAGTTACTGGTTCAGGGTTCCCATCTCAGTTGCGGCCAGTTTGGTGCTAGTTGAGCCTACATTATTGTTTATTAAAACCATAATAATATTGCCTTATTGCGCTGTGTAATTGCTCATTGCGCTAAAATATATTTTTTTCCTAATTCTAAACTTAGGTCATAATAATCAGACACTTTGTTAAATCTAAATTACAAACTGTTATTATTTATTTGCACTTAATTAACAATTTATTGTTAATTGCACATCTGTTGGCGCCCAACAAAATCTCTCAAACATTTTATACAACATTAAATTTTTTAAACTGCCACGCAGGGCATAAACTTTAACACACATCAAATGTTGTTTAGTTATTTATTTACTTACTAGTCAACAGAAACCATTACAAAATAAGTGTATATTTACAACTTATACATTAATCATAAAACAACTAATACTAAAAATAATAACTTAAATAATTACAAAATATTAAAAGGATCACGTATGACAAGTGCACGTCCCCGGTATTAAAAAAATCTTTAAAAAAACCCACTTTAACTTTGTTGACATGCCGCAAAATACGTGTAGATGCAGAGTGCTGCGCGTAATCTGTACGTTTGTACATTACATAAAATAAATCATTGCGTAAAACTCGAGCTGGGACATGAATACTAGTTGAGCTGAACAAGTCAAGACAGTTAATAATCCCACAAAACACTTTAAAAATTAATGTCACGCCAAAATTAAAACGACTCTTTTCAAGACTGGTCATGTTAAATATAGAGAGCAGTACCGTGTAGCTACTTTTTATGAATTTGGATTTTTCCTTTACTGACAGCGGTGTATAGAAACCACACATTTGAACAATACTCATGATGGGGGCGTACTAGAGCGTTGTAATAAATAATTAGAGTACAAAGGTCACAAAATTCTTTAGAGTTACGCTTGACAAATCCTAAAAGTTGGTAAGTTTTAGCCACGACAGTATTGATATGTAGTGTAAATGAAAGGCTGGAATCAAACATAATGCCTATATCACAAATAGTGTTAACTTTCTACAATTCATTCATGAGAGAATAACCATACATCACCGAAGACTAAGTAGTAAAAATCTGTACTTCTTTACTAAGTAGCACAGTATCTTCCAAAAACTGAATTTTCATAAAAACACCCGACATAACATCAATGTAACGAAAAACGCACTGACCAATGCGCACAAATTGAGATCTGTTAGATACATAAAATTTAATCGACAGTAGTAAGATGCCATTAACTCCAATACCACGTAGTTTTATAATTAGAATCTTGTGGTCAACGGTATCAAAAGTTTTTGAAAAATCCGTGTAAACTAAATCCACCAGGAATCTGTTTTTGAGCGCATCTGTATATAAGATTCATACAACAAACAGTTGGAAGATGTTGATTTCCCAGTACAAAAACAGTGTTGATTGAGAACAATTTTAGATTGCAGAATAAAAGTCAACCAACTGTTCAAAAAGTTTGGAATGAATGATAAAATAAATATAGGCCTATAGTTTGTTACATCATTTTTAACACCGGATTTATGAATCAAAGTGACATAAGCTTGTTTATAGCAAGTAGAAAAAGTACCCATGACTAGAGGATAAGTTGAATAAAAGCCATAAGGCCGACAAAAGGCAACGCACATTTGTTACAAAGAAAGCAGTAAATCTATAAGGCCTTAGATAGTTGTTGGGTTTTAATACTGATAGTTTGTTGACAACATTAAATATCTTTAAAACAAGATGCGATTCATTTATGTGGGTAGAAATAGATAGTAGAGAATATGTGCAGTGTGAACTCATAAATGCCGTCAACGGACTGTAAACTGACCTAAAACAATCAGCAAAGAGATTTACAATGCCATCAGTAGTGTCAATTTGAGAATTACCATTTGTGAAAGTAGTAGTAAAATCCGTTTTTCATATCTATAATTCTTATAAATTACATTGATCAATTTAGTCAAAAATTTACGCCTCATTTATACCGAGACAAACTAAATTGTAGTAATACAGAATGACACATAAATTTAATTTTAAAAGAACTTAAATTTTTGACATTAAAGCCAATCAAAACAATTAGAAAACATAGTACGTATTATAATTTAATTAACCTTAAATTATACACTAAACAAAAATTTTCTTTGACAATTATATTATTAACTGTTATTATAACTTTTTAGAAGTCCACCTGTGATATTTTATTAATAGCCATCTAAAATTACCATTTTCTTTATTCTCTTAACTAGCCTAATTCAACAATGCAAATTAAATAAGTGTTTTTAAAATGTACAGTGATTATCATTATATTATATGTGTAAATTTACATATACAATGAATATTATTGATAGCTTTTTTTTTCTTTCCATTATGATGTAAAATCTAAATTTTGCACTTATTAATAACCAATTAAAAAATTATTTATATCTAAATAATGTTTTTTAGTGCTAAGAAAAAAGATAGTATTATTTCCAAAAAGTACGCTAATATAGAAATTATAATGGTACTAACTGCCGTTCCAAAATGTTTCTTGTGAATTCTATAGATATACCTTTATAATAAATAAAATTTTAACAATTTTAATTTTATATTAAGTAGTAAATTATATTATATAATAAATATTGAATTATTCTTAAAAGTAATTTATTTATTTGATAAATAAAATTTGTATTTTAATATTACAAAGACGTATTTTCATTCCGATTATAATCGTGACATTCATTATTAGCTTTCAACAACACTAAGAAATTCATCAAAACTGAATTTAATAAAGTTCTCTATTACTCCTGTGTACACTGTGTAGTAGTGATGACGGCTCAAAAACATGCGCCCCCTCATTAATTATATTGGTTGGAACATACCCTACAACACTAGAAGGAAACTATTAATTCTCAATTAAACTCATATATTGTTTGATTTTGTATGCAAAACTCTAACAAGGAGCCTAATTGAGTCAATTTCAATCTGTCAATATTAACGTATAAGTAAATAAACACATATTTGAAATAGTATTATTGCGATACGGTAGGAATGTATTTCCAATTTTAGAATCATGTTTCCATGTTATAGGCAGCATATATTGTTATAATGCATTTTGTACATAATTCAGTGATCATAATATTAAGCGGTAATAAAGTAAACAACGTTTACAATTAATTAAAACTTTACAAAACATTACACTTGAAAATAATATTCCTACTTTGCCTATTTTAAATTTTCTCTATAAGCAGCTGCTAACCCAGAGCGCTCGTTCGCGAACCCCCTTTTTGCAGTTACAACCTCTCTTCCAATTTGCAGTTTAGTAATTTAGTTTAAGGTCTTCATATATAAGAATTATGTCATGGGATTGTATGGCCCGCTGAGTCGAGGACATTTCAAAATAGTGTGTGTTTATTTGCTAATTTATTGTCTCCAAGCACCAATAAAAATAGAACACTTTTAAAAATAGGAATAACTTGATTGTATTTTGGGATGAATGTAATGTGTTTATTATGTTACTTTTACAAACAAACAAAATATTAAAGCCGTGTAAAGGTGTTTCAAAACACGTCCTTATAACTTGCTCTTGACCTATTTGTTATTTAAAATATAATTGTTTTACAATAAATTATATGCTGTTGTTTGCATTGTAATAAGTGTTGCAATACTGAAAAATATGTAAATATTGATTTAAAAAATAAAGTTTTTAATTGGCATTTAAATAATTTAATAAGCTATTGTTAACAATCACTTAAAAAACTTATTAACATTATAAGTACATTCGCCATTTTTCAAATGAGTAATGAAAGTTCTATTTGCTTTATAAATAAATAGAATTAATCACATAATAACGGAACCGTTATTCTTATGTACTTTAAATAGAATAAATGATTACTTTCATTACAAATTCAAAAAAATATAAAGGGTGATTTTGCTTCCACATAACACAGTTAAATATTGTCAAAGCATCAAGTTGTGACTGAATTTTAAACGTTATTTTGTATCCTAGCAACATAAATTTTTTTTGCCGTAGTCGTATACATACACAATAGAAAATTGCATCAACATTGTCCAAGCCTATTATAAGGTCTGTCCCAACATACGATTTGGACAGTTTGCAAACCGTCCAAACTGTGCACACAAACAAATATTTGTCATCATTAGGCAATCATTTATACACAGCAATTTATTTGTGTGCATAATTTGAACGGTTTGCAAACTGTCCAAATCGTATGTTGGAACAGACCTATTATAAACCTTGGAATTGCACGCTTAAAAAAATGACATATACTGCACACATGGGTCTCAGAAACCCCAATAAGTTTTTTGAAACATTAATAAAAATTACAAATAAGTTGTTGTTTTTTAGGTCAGATTAGCTAATTACAAGTCTATACAATAGGTTGAGTAAATAAAATTATTTATGCTTATTTTAATTATGCCTATATTTATTAACGAAAAAAAAAACATTTTTTTTTTTTAACTTAAACAAATATTTTATTTTCAATAAATAAATAAACAAATATTAAAAATTGGAACAATAAACATTTTAACTAAAAAAAACAAATAAAAAATGTAGTATGTTGTATAATTACTCTTAGTCAGGTACATCAATTTTCAGAAATTTTGTCTTCAAAATCACAACACAATTTTGCCCTGTGCTCCAAGCAGTATAGCCTACGACAAGTAGAACACCTAAAATTTGTTCTTTTCCCCTTTCACAAAAACTGCATCAAACCTTTTTTAATAAATTGATATTTCCAATTTCTCACTCTTCCCCAAGATTTCCAAAATACTGTTTCGCAGTGTTTTTTGAAATGTGGTTATTTAAACTCAATTTTTTAAATATGGTTCAATTATAACCATTGCTAACTCTTTTAGAAAATTTGTTACTTTTCTGTTCTCTCCAATGTGGATTTGCAAGAAAAAACAAAATCATTGAATTAATGCCAGCAGAATCAGATATATTAAAAAAATACTCTTAAGGGCCAACGTCTGGTTTTTCGTAAAGTGGTGTAAAAATAGCAAAGTTCGTCAAATGTATCTGTACCTCCCTTTGTTTCATTATAAGTGTGTATAAAATTGGGCTTCTTAGTAACGGTATTTATTAATGCATCGTGATGCATTGTTGACAGCAAAACCACATAATTATGTGCCTATCTATTTTTTATGTAGTAAAGTAGGTGGTATTTTCTTTTTGTTTTTTCTTAAAGTGCCGACAAGAGATAATTTATATTCTTCTAACATTTGTTCAGCTAGGATTGAAGTGAACCAGTTATCTACAGTAATATTACGATTACTACCATGTATTGGTATCGAAAGTTTCTTTACATAATAAGCTGAAACTAATTTATTATTTTGTGTGGTTACTTTTCTAACATATGGAATTGCATTAATCATATATGTTTTTGAAGTAATCAACATCGTTGTTTTGATTTCATACTTGTCTGGTTTACTAGCCTTGTAGATTCAAAACGGACATTTACCTTGATAACCGGCAAGCTTCTCATCAATGGTACAGTAGTTATACAGAGTATAATATGACGTACAGTTTTTAACAAAAATGTCCCATAAATTTTTTTGGAAACTCTATATTTTTAATTGTCAAATCTCAGACATACAGCTATAAACTGAAAATTTTTGACATTATAGCACAAAATATGCCATTTCTAAATTTTAATAACCAAAGTTTATCTAAACTACAATTTGATATACGTAGTGCACCTGGTAGAATTAATAGCCTAATAAAAGCTTTTAATTTTGATATAGTAATTAGATTTCTATAGCTCTGTGGTACCATGTCGATACATTTACGAGTAATTTCTTCGTTTGCACAAAGAACAATAATGTCAATCATTTCTTTAATAAACAATCAATTCCAAGCTTGCTCAGAGGATTGAACTAATCTGGCTTCCTTCCTTTTGGTCCAGGTAAATGCGACACTATATTATCTTGTCTTGTTTGGCCTTGTCTTACGGGTGTTTATGTGCTCTAACAATGGCCAGTTAACTAGAATCATTTTTAATTGATTCAACAATTTCTTGATCATTGTCACTGCTTTCATTTTGTTCGGTATCACTATCTGATTGTTCTTTGATGTAATTATTATCCAAATTGTCACCAAAAATATTTTCTATATTATCGTCCTCATCCTTATTTAACCATATATTTTTCAACAGTGTTCTTATTTCTTCATCAAATAAAAAACGACAATTTTTACAGTTAATTGAAGCCATTATACTAAATAAATTACTTATAACTAATAATTCAAAAAATACATAAATTGCACACTGGGGTATCCAGAACCCAAACAAGTTTATTTACATTCTTCTTACCTATTTGTTTGGTTAAAATGCCGCAAACAATCTGCACTCTAATGCATCTAAACACAAACTGAATTTACGGCGAAAAAATCTATCCATTTTTGCACAAGCTACTTTTAAAATATGCTCTAGGTTTTTGGAACCCCAGTGTGCAGTTCCAGCGTAAAAGATTCAAAAAATGCGTTTTGGGCTTTACGAAAATATTTTAGTGCTCATAATCTACCTTCCGAGCGCACAATTTAGAATGTGATCAAAAACTTTAAACAAACTGGGTCTGTAACTAAGAAAAAAATACCTCAACATACTGGTAGCGGTCGTTCTGTACAAAATAAGAGTTGATATAAAGTAGTAGGTCGGATAGAGACTAACACCTAGTATGACCAATAGTTATACACGGTGGTGGTATGACTCATTATCACATACTGAGCGCTTGTATAGAGAAAAAAAAAACACTCTCAAGTGCACAGCCAAAAAACTAGTAAAAGTTCAAAAGCTAGCATGTTTGCTGATAACGGGAGCAATGAGAACAACGCCTACAGCAGCTATAAAGGTACTATTATCATTACCGCCACTTCACTTGATGGCAATGACTGAGGCAAGACAAACAGCATACAGACTGCGGATAAACAAACACAATGTAAACCTCGGGACCCACAGACCTAATATAACAAAGGTGTTGCTTGAGAAAGAAATTCTAACAATAAAATTGGATTTTATGAAAGGCCACTGCATCCGCAAAAAATTGACGTAATAATACTACAGCAAAATGAATGGATAAAAAACAGATAGCTAGGAACGGTCAGGTCAAAAGAACTATCTGGTACACAGATAGGACCAAAAACCAAAAAATAAACACTGGAGCTGGAATTTACAAAAACAAACACCAAGAAAAGCAAACTTTGCTACCACTGAGTAAATATGCCTCGACATTTCTGGCAGAGGTGGTTGCTATTAAGTAATGTGCTAGAGACATAATTGAGAAGGAACTAGAACCTGACAGACCAATATAAAGTAATAAAGTTCAGAATAGTTATGACATGCATACATAGTCTGGAAACAGTGGCCATAACTTGCAAAGTTTACCTGGTACAAATATCCAAAGACCAGAGGATAAAAGAAAATCTTAGGGCAAATCAATTTGCCAAACAAGAAGCACATAAAACATTTACTAGATTGGTACCCGTTAATAAATAATAATAAACTGTAAGAGATTTACAAATTCAAGAATATTCCTATTAGGACCATCGTATGATACCAACACAATGGTACTACAAATAAGTCGTATTAGACTCCGAAGG
This sequence comes from Tachinus rufipes, assembly GCA_963932245.1. Taxonomy (NCBI): domain Eukaryota; kingdom Metazoa; phylum Arthropoda; class Insecta; order Coleoptera; family Staphylinidae; genus Tachinus; species Tachinus rufipes. The sequence continues at coordinate 76,948,548 of OZ010744.1, forward strand.
CTCACAAAACTGATAACCGGACATTGTAGACTTAACAAACGCTAGTATAGAATGGGAATAGAAACGGGCCTTCTATGCCGCGGGTAGATAAAAGAGGATAAGACTCCAATACACTTGCTAAATAAATGCAAAGTATACAAACAGCAACGTATAGCCATTTTTGGCAAACACAACCTAAACAAAGATTTGCTAAAGGCTATTAACTGGTTAAAGGTACTAGACTTCATCAAAGAACTACTCAAAAAGTAAAACAGCAAAGATGTACAATAGATTCAATAGAACAGTATTGCAAATGATACTAAGCAAACCACCTCAAGGTAAAGAAGATAAAAAGTTATTGTTGATTTTATTCAGAACTAAGCTTGTCATCCACAAAAACAACAATAATGTTGCTTTTGTCTTTATTATAAAAAATGCATGGATCATCGTCAGTATTAACAAAAGTCAACGTCTTGAAGAAATTAAAAATCTTGCTATCTAATTTCTTTAAGCGTTTGCACACTTGCTTCAGGCTGACATATGTAGACTGCTTCTCTAAGATCTTTATACAAGTAAGCAAGTCTGACATCAAAATATCTAAAATTTAAATACTGCAATGCTAATTATCAGTCAAATTGACGCATGACGTGCCATAAAGCTAAGAATGTCGGTATAATCATTTTTTTCTGCTCAAAACCTCTTGCAACAAGACGGACTTTCAAACAACTATCTAGTTTCACACGCAACACCCAACAGTAGTTCTGTGATTTTGCGTGTTTTGAAATTTTGACAAGGTTCTATGTTTTTATTTTGGTAAAAAAGTTTGTTTTTTAGTAGTTCGAAAACAGAGATTTCTTCTACTTTTCATATCATCGCTAAATTAGCTTAATTTCCTCCTCAAAGATAATCCATTACAGATTATGAGAAACTAGCAGGACAATTTAAAATTTGATGATCACGCAGATTTAGCTTCTTTAGAGCTTCGATTACTAGTTCAGCTGCTATTTCTTGTCTGTTTTTCGGTTCTTTACGTGCAAGAGATGATTGCGCAGATACTTCAAACAAAAATTGTTGTCATTCAAGTCATCGCATAATTTAGATTAATCGAGGTTTGCATGTACTCTTCTCAGCTTTGACAAATAACATTATCCAAACTATGACATCGCGCTGTGTTATACAATACAATATACAATAAATAACACAGAGCAAATTAACGTCGTAGTTAACTAAGATACCTTTATTTGACTTCTTCTCCATCTTGCATTGTTTGTAGTCAAGAATGGGTACATAACAATGACACCTAAAGCTTCTTAATTTGTTTATTGATTTATTTTTTCAAAACCTAACTTTTTTAGACTCTGGCCCTTGATTGAGCTAATTCTTGTTTAATTTAATATAAACACTAAATAAAACACAGCTTCAGTTCATAATTTATTTTTTCAAATTTTGCGCACGTGCAAACTCCTCAACTGTTTGCATTGTCTAATCAATCTTAACATGTTGTTGAGGGGTATATACATTTTTCAGTAAATTTTGTCCTTTAAAATTTTTAGTTTTAGTGCCGTTGTCTGACATTAAGTACTTAATTCTTCTTTTAAATAGAACTACCACCATTTTAAAAAAAAAATGTTTAATTTTGCTACGGCTTTGTCTTTGGTCTTTAAGAAATAAACAGTATGAAAGTCTAAAAACTAATCTGTAAAAAAAAAATAGTTGATTTTATCTAGAGACGTGACATTTAACTTAAATAGCAAATCAAATCTAAAATTTTTTACCAATTTTTTTTATTGTTGCAATGACAATTTGTTGATGTTGCTTGCTATATACACATCCTTTTGGTGCCGTTGTCTAAAATTAAGCACTTAATCCTTCTTTCAAATTAATTCTCTACTATTTTTAAAGGCTTTGTTTTTGGTCTTTATGAAAAAGACAGTACAAAAGTGTAAAAAATTATTATTGAAAAGTAAAAAATACTTGGCTCGCAAAAATTGACATAAATCAAATCTAAATTTTTTTTAGCAGTTTTTGATTGCTGGGATAAGAGTTTAATTGTCTTAGATAAAAAGTTAGAAAAGATATGTACCAGATATAAAATATTTCTCAATGTTACTTAGTCCCATCTATTAAATGCTTTCAGGTCCACATTAACTTTCCCCTCCAATTTAATAATAATAATAATTATAAAAAAAAATTATTTTGGTATAAAATACAGTAACAACAACACATACAAAAGTAGATACTGTATTTACATAAAATAGTGTCAAAAAGGAAAGGTTTGATAGCATTACTTATAATACAGGCATATGTGTAGGTTTTATCTGGGTATAATAATCTTCAATACTTTATAGCTAAATTAAACTAGCTTGCATCTCCAATAACAGTTACCATTATGCCCTACATCTCGACGGTTGATGTCCAATGTTAATAATTTACTAGTGAGAAAAGATTGATTTCTAGTTTTTCTAATGATGTACCAATCCAGTTTTCCTGTGTTATTTTAATTTGAGTTGGCTTAAAGCTTTAGCAAAATAACCTTTTAATTTGCAAATATTACAACCGTACTTATTTTTGCAACAAATCACATATTTAACACATGGCATATTTTAGCAAAACTGTTTGACATGTCCCTTCAGTTTACATAAAGCGCTTTACTAACGTAATTTCTTAATAACTTTGGTAATTTGGTTTTGGTGCTTGTAATTTTTTTTTGTCTCAAAATAAAAACGTGTTGAGTCAAATCGGTCTTATTGAGTCTTCTTTCAATCGTAGACGTTTAATAAGTTTGGAAAAGTTTTCTTAGCAGCAACCATATTATCCTAAGCAATATAAAAATAATAATATTTTGGAGATAGTAGCCTTAAAGTTTTAGAAAAAAATTCAATTCTTTTTGATGTTCTTGTTTTCAGCTTAAAAATCCTTGGTGAGTTATTGCAGCTGCACGCAATTTTTCACAGCTAATTTTCTAATGTCGTATTTAAAGCTAAAAAAATGTCTTTGCAAACCTTTGGCTGTAAGTTCTGATGCAAATTTTTACTAGCATCGAGTTTCTTGTCATTTTAAATCAATCAAAACAAAAATGCAGATTTGTTGTTACTGTTGTGCTGGCTGAAGGTGACTTGCTGACAATTGAGCGGCTAAAAATGACTAGCAATGTTGAGGTTATATTGACTGATTTCTCAACACTTATGCAATTACCATTTCCAATTTTAAAAATTTTTATCCAAAAAGTTCTAAGCCCATATCTCGTTGATAATTGGCACGCACTAGATGGAAGTATTCACAAGCAAAAAATTTACTTTTAGACGAAATCTTTTATTATTTTATTAACCAACCACCATCTTATTACGTTGCATTCTTACTCCAATACTATCGGCATTAGCAGACTCTATCATAGCTAGAAACTAATAATAATAATAAAAACCGTTTAGATATGTGCAACCACCAGTTAAAGCTCTAACGCAGGGTCAATGTTTAAGACAAAAAAACTCAACAAAATACTATTTTTGTACGTTTAAATATAATGAAAAGTAGCATTTGTACTTTAAAATCAACCATAAATTGACACTACATAGAACCTGCAGCTAGCTCTTTTACTACTACTAGATATTGTCATCAATTAGTGATGTTATTTATATAGATACTTTTGCATTTAAAAAATGCGGTACGCTTCCAGTCAAAGTCAAAAACGTTGATAGTCAAAATATTGCAAAAATATGTGTCAAACCTGCCATTCCAAAAACTCCAAACAACATTTACCTGCCTAAAATTTGATCCATGAATCATTTTTTGCAAAACTTTTATTTTCGCATCCGCATTGGCTTTAATATGTTTTGCAATATGTTTTACAATTAGTATAGCACTCTCTAACATAAGTAAAAGCTAAAAACAAAGTTTTGATTTAAATTGTATTAATTGTTTTTGTTGATGATGTTTTTGTGAAACGTTTTTTTTAAGTCACGCATAGTCAATATTTTTTGAACATAATTTTAACGGGCCGCATAACATATTATTTTTACAGTTAAAAAATGTTAACCATTTGATCACAATGCAACACGGTGCATAAGACTGGGTCGTGTTTTTTAATAATTTTTCTACTATTAATTTATATGATAAATTAAAGTTTGTTAGATAATTAACATTAAACAAAATCTGTTTTTAATAATAAAATTTAATTTGTATTTTGCTACCTGATCCATCAGACCAGCGGGCCTGCTATTGTTTTAAGTTTAGCGCGCTCACTAAAAAGTTTAATTTTTTTTTTCGTTTTCTTTAGTATTGTTTACAATCAAATTGAAATTATTTAACTAGTACATTTAAAATTAAAATAAGGTTTTAAATGCCACTGACTCTATTAAAGCTGTTGATCTTACTCAATATAGATAATCACAGTATTACGCAGTTTAACTTTCTAGTGTTTCAAGATGCTAAAAATATAAAACAATTTTGCAAAAAAAAAAAAAATTAAAAAAGTTGGTTTAGGCAGACAAAAGTGCACAAGTTCTTAATATAACGATTTGGACGTTACGAGACTCGAGGAAAAGAGAGACTACTGCAGTTAGTGCGCGGAACAAGTTTCAAGTGGTGCAAGATGTAAAATGTAGTAATAAACCCGTAAAAGAAATGTTAGAGCAATACGGATTACGAGCAAGAAAATCTATAAATGCCCCACACTTGAACAGGTAACAACGGGTAGAGCTTAAAAATTAAACAGAACAAAATCTTCTTAAAATTTTGCCTTGAGTTCCCAAATAACCGCTATAGAACATAGAAAAGACCTGGTGAAAGATTTGAATAGTAGAATATTGTGTCTCAGTTTTAGTTGTGACTCAGTAATTTTACTCACATTGCCTAAATCGTTAATAAGGGTTTGAAGAAAGTTAAAACCCACACCATAAATTGAACTGCAAAAAATTTCTAATTAAAGGCAGTCAAACATGTTTTGAACAACGTGGAAAGAGATGTTTGAGCTCAAATTTTTGCTTGTGCAAACATGGAAGAGTTAAATGCTGCGTTCCTACCTAAATGGGAAAGAAATCACCAAAATGCAATTTAATACCTTATTCAAGAAATGCTAAGAAAAATGGAAGTTTTAATCATTATAAAAAAAAAAAAAAATTGTTATAAACAAAACAATACAATTTGTTTATTTACAATAATTTTATTTTGTATTTTTTATAAGTAAATCACATTATTCAAAATAATAAGTGTTTATCAAAATTAAACTTGTCCTTAAACGTTGTTAAACTTATCTAAAGTACATACCTGTATATCAAATTTTGTACAGGTGTATTTTTAATAAAATATTATCCAGTTTTGATAACCAAAAATAGCATTTTGTGCAGTTCAACATCAACAAAGTCCTCTAAAAAGTATTATAAAGAAGCTAGGTAAATATTTAAAAGTTTAGTTGAGAGAATAACGCGCGGTTATAATAAAAGCATTCTTAAAAACAAACAAATTTTACACAATGCCAAGACATATTTTTTTTAGCACTACAACATTTTTAGCGTACCGATGCAACAGGCACAATAAGTTTGAGTTTCTTTGTTTAATTTAATAATATAATATATAATTAAACACTACAATGATTGGTCCAACATTTTGTTTATTTATACTTTGATTTTGAATCAAATGAGTGTATGCTATAAACTTAAAGATTAATTTTTATGCAATAACAAAAAAAAGTTAGAAATTCAGAAATATGAACGTAATACTTAATATATTGTATATTCATACAATCTGAGTAGTAACACTTTTAATTAAGTTATTGACTAAAATTGGCACAACAAAAAATTGTATGTATGCAATTGATGTAATAACTGTTTATTTTAAATTTTATTTAAAAAACTACGTATATAACTTATTAAATTAATTGCATTTCATTTCTGTTAAAAGGTACAAATTACAAAGTTGTAAATAAACCAGAAAACATATTGTTAATTCATGTCATAAAGTAAAGATTAAAAGTTTTAATTCTCCGCAAATACGTATCCAACTATATTTTAGCTTATCACTTTCCAATGTTTTATAATATATTGCAATGACATCTTCACAAACAATATAAATATTTTTTATGCTTAAATAATTGGTTTCAATCGAAGTTTACAACGCAAATACAAATTGGTAGTTTTATTACAGTGTACCGTTTTTATGGCTTCTACTTTTATTTGCTCCTGCCAAACTTTAATATTTTAGTTGTGTTAATTTTGAGAACATAAAACACTCAAAGTTTACGAGTTTATATTTTATTGACTATAAAATTGATGTAGATGATACAATTAAAACTAGTTATTGATTCTAACAGGCTGACAACGTAAAACATAAAATAGGTTGTGAATTCTATTACATACTTATAAAAGTTAACTATTAATAAAATATATTTTGCAATACTAAAATTCTTTTAGTTATTTTATACACAATATTTTAATAATCAATAAAAATATGTAATTAAATTGTACAAACTGCACAGGAAGTTTGTGATTTTACTTGTAGAAAGTTATCTTTATTCCTATTGGGAATAACGGAATCCTCAGTAGGATTTAAACGCAATAACGTACACGAATGTAATTTTATAAGATTATCTATATGGCTTACCTATAAAGCATCCTTTCTTGTCTATCCGCTTCGACGTAAATCCTATAATACATGAATATCATCACCATGCCCGGCACCCAGAAGCTTACACTGGACGATATAACCGAATATGTTTTATTGACCGTGAAAGAACACAGGTGTGGGTTACGCTTTCTAAACATAAGATTTTCCTCCGTGGTATACCATTCCATAAATATGGGCAAGAATGAAACTAATGCTGGACTGCACCATACTACTGCCAGCATAACGCCTAATCTAGCATTGGTCATTATAAGAGGATAATCCAGGGGCTGAACTATGGCGTAATATCTATCCACACTTATGCAACATAGATGTAAGATAGAAGCAGTAGAAAAGTATACATCAAGAGAGTTCCAAACGTCGCACATGAAATACCCGAAAATCCACCTTCCACCGGTTATTTCTACACTAAAATTAAAACACATGGCCCATATGGCTACAAGCATATCGGCCAGAGCCAAGGACACGACAAAGTAGTTTGTTATCACTCGCAATTTTCTATGCCTCATCACTGACACTATCACTAAAAGGTTCCCGAATAACGCCGCAATTATTATTAGTGCCATGACGGTCGTTTTTAACACTATCAGGAAGCACAAAAGCCACGATTTTGCCTCCCAATTGTCCACCTCCAGCGGCGAGGGCGGCGTGAACGTGTAAAATGTATTATTTGCGTAACGCACACCATCCTCACTCTTGTTTGTTTCATAATCACTAACATATATTTCCGTCACGATCTCTGGTATAATGACGTATTGATTCATGGTCGTTGCTTCCTCACGGATATTAGTTATCCATTATATTATTCACTTCCTCCATTTGCCTTCAATGATTGTATCTGAAAAGTGAGAATTGATTATTAAATTATATCGACATTATAGTTATATAGTTAGAATAATGTGACATTTATTATTTATTACTTTTAGCTTAACTTTTTTACAGTAATAAATAACAGTACTATTTTAAAACAATACATTATATTATAAAAGACATTTTCTAGAATATATTCGAAAATGACTACTTAAAAATAAATTACTGTTATTATAATTTTGTAATAATTGTAATATATGTAATATAAGTTTTTTATATAAAATACACATGTTGATATATTAACATTGATAATTTGATTGATATAGGAAAACACTACAATAAAATATTACAATTTTTATAAAATAATAATTAGTTCAATTTTGTTAATAAACAATATTTGCTGAATAAAACTCATGAAAAAATTTTAAAAAAACATATTTCTTTTATTCATTTTATTTAAATTGAAATATTGTATTTTTGCCTTATCTGTCACAGGTCTGCGGCTATGCATAATTGATCAGAATGCAATTTATTTTGTTTACATTGTCTGGTATAAAGTATCACTGATATTTTTATCCAATGCCAATTTTATTTTTACTGCTTACTGCAATGTGTTCAATATGCAACTAGTATGATATTTCATACGTTCTATTACGCACGCATAATGCATGCAAAAAGTGACACATTTGTCTAATTATAACAATTTATACATACAATACAATAAGACAGCTAATATTCAACTTAATTCATTTTAACAAATTAATTAAGTCAAATATAATAGAGTCGGAAATAAAATTACTTTACCGATCTAATAAAATTGAAATTGATAGATCAAAAAGACTTGCATATGAGAATTACATAAATAACGCAAAATGCCCTCAGCATGCAATGTGGGACACTATAAAAACACAGAGTAATTATAATAACATAACAGCAACGTATCAATTAACATCTGATGAATGATTATTTTTTAAAGACGAAATATTGATTAACTTGTAAAATATCATTTATACAAACGGACATGATAAAAAACTTTAAAAAATCATATAGCAAAGATTGTTATTATCTTACTGCAAGAGTAATAAAATCAATTGTAAACCTTATAACAAAGCTAATAAATATGAGTATTAAAAACAATGATTTTACTTGGTGCTTATACACAAAACAGTTGAATTGTCCAACAATAGACCAATATCTATTATACTAGTATTTGCAAAAATATATAAAAAATTTCTAGCTTTATAAATATCAACATAATGCAATATATACAATACGGTTTTAGAAATAAAAAGTAGACTACACTTGCTTTACATGATCTAACTTAAATTATATTAAGTGGTTCTAAAAATTTAAGTGTTTAGCTTTTAATTGCATGTGTTCATAAAATTTATTAATCAAACTAAAAGCTATGAACAATCATTTATTGTATGTTCATAATAATAGGTTAAAACACGTGAAGTGAGCCTTGGTATACCACGAAGATCTGTATTAGGACCAATTTTATCACAATGTGAGTCACAAGCACACTTTACTTTGTTTGTGAATAATACAATTATTGTGTTGTAGATTACAGATTTTGGCAATCTTAAACAAAGTAACACACAGTTTAATGCAAATTAATAAATTTTATCAAACCAATTATGTTTAAATAAATAAAAAGCCGAACATAGTAGTAGTTTTTTCTAAGGTAGAAAGTGACTCAATTAAGTTTGTAAGATTACAAGTTAATAACAAGTTAAATATAAGCTGCAATGAGATAGACATACAACCTATATTCACTACATTTACACAAATTGGCTTGCTAAAAAAAGTTAATTAAAACTTACAGTTATCTGTTTATTGCGCTCTATATACTATTTAAGCTCATAAAGTATATCCTACGCTAAGAAATGTATTTAAAGTACAAAGACGTGCATTATAACTTGAACAGTTTAATACATGTCTAAAAACAAGACATTCACATCTTACACGGCATTAGTTTAGACGTTTAATGAAATTAATAAAAAGAAAAACTTTACTACACAATAAAGTTTTACAATGTTTTTCCTACACATATAAAAATTGAGTACATTAAGAAACGATTAAAACATTTTTTGACAGTTTTATAGTACTTTTGAGTATTTAGAATACAGTTTTAAATAAAATAATTTTTATTTTTAAAATACTTATGTATGTATAACATAAATAAACACAATTACTGTTATTATTACTATTAATTAATAAAAATTGTATGCATTATAAGTAGTGTAAAAATATAATTCAAATGTCTACTGCGACTTGTCTTTATCAACAAATTTGATTACTTCAATTTGTAATTATCTTGTTCAACATTTGTGGTTGCATGCTGACAATAGTTTAACAAATGATGGTATTTTAATAATTCAAAGTGAGTGGATTGTTGGCATAGACTTGTTCTTTAAAGTGGTCTAAAAAATAATTTAAAGCATAGCGCCGTAACCGCTAATAACAACTGCTAGAGAACTATGTTATGCAAATTTGCGTGGCCAGATGTTGTTTTAATACAACGGCGCTATATGCAACACAGCTAATGCCTCAATATATTTGTTGAGGAAACATTTTAGATTTGTAAATTAACTGCCGGGGTAATGTAACTTAAAACCCATAGATTATTTTCTTTGTGGTTACGTCAAGGAACAAGTTTTTGCCAACAATCCACATAGCAATCAAATGCGTCGTTGAAGATATAAAACCGTGGTGGACATTTGAACAATATCTTGTTCCAAACATAATTGCATTTTCTAGCTTGAAAATAAAGTAAACACCAAATTGATAAATTAAACCGTTGTTGCTTTATTTAAAATTAAAATGTTATTTAATGAAAAACCATTTACTTTTCACTACAAAAATTGCACCTTCTTCCAATGCAGGTGTGTAACGTTCAGAATAGAAATAGCATAAAATATTTTTTATACAATAATTTTACTAAAATCGATGCAAATTACAATGCCACAGTCTACACATACTTAAACTTTTTTTTTACACATGGTGGCTTTAGATATAATGATTTGTAAATACCTAAAACGTAATGTTCTAAAAGGTTTTTTAGTAAGATTTTTTAGTAAAATTGTTTCTCATTAAGCAACCAAACACGTTTAAAATTGTATCTAAGCGCTTAACTAAATAAATGCGTTTAAATAGTTTCCCGCGCAGATATCAACCAATTTTGTGTTAATATACACATAATAAAACTATTTGATGATATGTAAGTATCATTATTTAAAAATCAATTATAAGCAAAAAAAAAATTAACCTTAAGTCTCATTTTCTTTACAATGTAAATGTTAAAATAAAAAATACTGATAGTCCCTTCAAATTTAAAAAACAAATCAAAATTTTAGAGATTTTTTACCCACAGCTCACTAACCTGTATACTTAAATGTATTTGGATTGTCTGAAGACTATATTCACCAAGCTTCTCTTCTTATAGTGCCATACTCGCTACGAGTGTACGGCGCCTCTCTCGTATGTTTGTGTGCGCGATAATAGTTCCACTCAAACATACGGGACCTACAGCAAATACTTTGCGGGTTTGCCAATGCCTTGCAAAGGAGACAACCGCATCGAAATATATTCGACAAATTAGATATTGCCTCTTCCGGGAATGGAACCCTGCACAACAGTCCTCGCACTAGACCATTGTGCTACGGTTGCCACATTCACCTAGCGCCTGCATAAAAAAGGTGGTTTTGGAGTAATAGGCATAAATATATTAATTTTTGCGTTTTTAATTGTTTTTTACACTTTTGCAAAAACTATGCGTTTTGGCCATAAATTATTTTTATTAAAAGTTGTAGAGCAGAAAATTTCCAATCAATATAGATTATTAATTTTTTTTATAACTTTCCGTTTTTTGCTAAAGGACGCAAAAAATAAAGTCATTATTTTGCGCGCTCCAGCAGGCAATGCATGCATTATTGAAAAAACCAAAAAACCTATATCAATCAAAAATTTTCTGCTATAAACTTTAGTCTGTTATAATTTTTTCAGAAAAAACATATTTTTGGTTAAAAATCTAACAAATCAGCAAAAGGTCACAATTTGCGACATTTTTCAACATTCTTTAGCGGAAAATGCTCTCACTATCGGGAAATCCAAATAACCAATATCAATCGGAAATTTTTTGCTCTACAATTTTGGTTTTTAGTAATTTTCTACCAAAATGCATAGTTTCGGCTTTAAGTGCAAAAAAATAACATATATGTATACTTTATTTTCCGCGCCTTCTAGCAAAAAAACGAAAAATTATAAAAAAATTGAAATAACCTTTATCGATTGAAAATTTTTTGCTCTACAACTTTTAATAAAAATAATTTTTAACCAAAATGCATAGTTTTTGCTAAAAACGAAAATATTAAAAAAAACGCAAAAATTTATATATTTATGCCTATTACTCCAAAACCACTCTTTTTCATGCGTGCGCTAGGTGAAAATAGTCTTCAGACAGTCAGTCCAAATACACCTAAGTATACAGGTCGCTAATCTGTGGCTAAAATTTTTCTGAAAAATGTCTAATTTAAAGGAACTAAAAGTGTTTTTACGTTATTCTAAAATATGCATTATATATGTATTAATTATAAATCATTTAAGTTTACTAGTAAAGTTTTGGTTTTACATTTCGGAACGGTTAGTGAATATTTGTTAGAACTCCTAGCAATCTTTGTACAAGTAAATATTTGTTTAAATAACAATATATTTTGTATTTCATTAGAACAATGTCCATGAAAATATCTATAGAAAATGCATAGATCTTAATTTTAGATCGACAATAATTCAAACAGCTCGTATTTGAATAAAGTTTAGCAGAGACAGTTGTTTCCGTTGCTCCTTTTCATACTTGAGAACAATATTCAATACATAGACAAATATAAATTTTATATCTATGCAAAAATTAACTTTTTAAATTTTGTTCTGTATATATTATTTGTCAATATAGTCTTTAGGAAGTATAAGGTATAAAACTTGCTATCATCTGCAAAACCATGAATAGGATTTTTAGTTATTGAAAGAAAGTTATTAATGTAAATCAAAAATAAAGTTGGCAAAAGAGCAGAACTGTGAAAAACAACAGCATTTTTAATTTTGGGGTCAGAGTTAAAACCCTCAATTCTAACTATATTGTTTGTATTGTTAAGAAAACTATTGATAAGATTTATGATCAAGGCCTTAACAATGTAGTTTGTTGTTAAGATTAGAATGCCATAGGGTAAAGTTTAATGTTTTGGAAATGTCTAAAGCTACTGCAAGTTTTTCTCTATGGTTGTCTAAAGTAAAAAATAATTTGTAACCAACATAATCTGTTATCAAACAGTTTGAACAAAATCCATATACGCTGAATTATATTTGCAACAGGCTATAAACTCTATATCAAAGCTTACAAAAGTATTATTAAAATATTCAATAACATAATGTCATTAAAAACTACAAGAAACACAAAAAAACGTCGATATGATGTCAATTTCATATTCGGAGAAAATCAACTGCATGAAGTGTCCGCCGATTTTAAAGATAAACTAATAGAAAAAATAATGTCAACTATTATATCTTAAAATGATTCTGCAATAAAATCCGCAATAGATAAAAAAAGGATTACAGAACTGGAGGATGAGAACGAGGAATTACTAGAACGCTTGGATTCAATGGAACAATACGCAAAAAGGAATTGTTTAAGATTGTATGGGGTCGAAGAAAAACGCAATGAAAATTGTGAAGGTGAAGTACTAGATATTTTTAAAAATAAATTTAACATTGAGATAAACCCATCAAAGATTGCCAAATGTCACCGAACTTATCAAAAACCGCTAGGAACAAACACCGATATAAAACAACCTCGAGGAATCTCTGTTACTTTTGTTAGCACTAAAAAACGCGACAATATTTTCAATAATAACTGTTACCAGAATAAGTTTACTTAAAAAGTGCCAAGATAAATACGGAAAACAAAATGTTTGGACTTTAAATGGTACTAATATTATAAAAACAAAAAAATTAGAATTAACACTGTTAATAATTTTGATAATTTAATTTAGCCGTAAATATGTATTAGTAAATAAGTAATTACAACTGTAATTTAGAATTAAGTATATACTTTAATTTTAATTTATTAATCAAATAGTATGCTCGTAAATAAACTGAAAGTTTGTCCCATTAATATCAATTCTATCTTAAAAAAGTTTGAAATATTTAGAGAGGAAGTTTTATATAACGATTATGATATTATAGCTTTAACTGAAACATGGTTAAATAATGATTTTCCTTCAAATTATATAGATATGCATAGATATAATTTTGTTAGCAATGACAGGGTAGGCCGGGCAGGTGGTGTTGTATTCTACATTAAAAAATGTTTTTCTATCAATGTATTAAATCGAATTAACAAAACGTTTCTTGAGTGTTTGTGGATTCAAGTCACTATCAACAACAAGGTATATTGTGCAGGTGTAGTGTACAGACCTCCGAAAAGAAAAATGGATTTATTTTTTGATTATTTTGAAAATATTATGTCTAATTACACTCTTGACTTTGAAGGGATTATATGCATGGGAGATTTTAATATAGATTTACTAAACGTTTACAACGCATCAACTTTAAAGATTGAATCACTATTTCAATCTTTGACAAATTATCCACAGTCCTACGCGCATCACTGATTCAAGTGCAACGTTATTAGAATTAAATATATTAAATGAAAATTTTTCTACAATAGATACTGATGTTATTTTACTTCCAGATAGAGCAGATCACTGTCTAGTAAAAACTACAATAGCATTAAACTTTGAAAATAATACCAATAACTATACATATGCTCGGGATTTTAAGAATTTCAATTATGATGACTTTATTAAAGATATATATTCAATTCATTGGTTTTACATATATGATATTATAAATATTAATGATTGTTTGAATAATAATATGACAAATTTGTTTGATATCCATGCACCTTTTAAAGCTTTTATTAGTCGTACTCAACCAATGTCATGGATTACGTATAAAATTAAAGAAATGATGAAAACAAGAGACAAAGCATTGAAAAAATATCAAAAAACTAAAAAGTTGTCTGACTTAAATTATTACAAAAGTCTTAGAAATATAACTACTACAACCATACAAGTTGAAAAAAAAGCATTTGTTCAATTTAGAGTTAACATAAATAAAACTAACAAAAAACAACTGTGGAATGACTTAAAAAAATTAAGTCTATAACAAAAAAACTAATTTTATTCCGGATCACCTTGCCGATGCTAACAAAATTAACTTCCACTTTGCAACATCTATACCATAAGCTGATCCAGATTGTAATATTTAAATTTTTATATTAATTCAGTTAGTCATAATAGTCAATTCAAATTTTCTAATGTAGCAAAAATGACGTGGAATTTATTTTAGCTAAACTTAAATTTTTGCTGCCCATTTTTAATTCTATACATTACCCATATTATTAATGATAGCATCTCCACAAATATCTTTCCAGACGCTTGGAAACTATCTATACAACACCTATTCCTAAAAAAAATAATCCGTTACTAATTAATGATTTGCGCCCTATAAGTATTTTGCCTGTTCTCTCTAAACGAAAAAATATTAAAACAACAAATACAAAATCATATAAAACTATACAACATTCTACCAGAACACCAATCAGGATTTAGATTTTCGTATGGCTGCTCTACTGCATTGATGAAATTTACAGATGACATAATAAAAGCAATTGACGATAACAAAATAACTGTTTTAATATTATTGGACTATAGTAAAGCCTTTGATAATGTTAATTATGAATTACTTGTAGCAATACTTAATTTTATAGGTTTTGATAACTCAGCTTGTAAACTTATTAATTCTTACTTATTATACAGACAGCAAAAAGTTAAATGTGGTCAAACTGTATCTGATACAATAAACATTTTAAATGGGGTACCTATAGGTTCAATCCTGGGGCCATTGCTATTTTTAATTTATACTTGCAGCTTATATTCATATATAAATCACTGTCAGTATCATTAATATGCTGATAATACACAGTTCTATCTGCCATTTATGTCAAATAATTGGAAAAATGCTAAAAACAAAATAAATCATGATTTAAAGAAAATCTCAGAATTTTTGTTATAACACTCTTTAACCATTAACTCAAACATAACCACAGCTATAGTGCAATTTCTTAACATTAGCTTAAATGGGACTCGTGTAGTGTTTTCAGATTGTGTCAAAAACTTAGGATTAAACTTAGATTATAAATTACGTTTTAGAGAACATGTAGGGACAATAACTAAACGTGCACTTATAGCACTAAAATCTATTTACATGAATAAAAACATCTTGAGTAAAAAAAAAAATTGTAAAGCTTTAGTTCTTTCCAATTTTACATTATTCAGTATATGATGTTTGCATAGATCAACTTTGTTAGTCACGAATTCAACGTATTCAAAATGCATGTGCTCGGTTAATTTTTGGTGTAAGAAAAAGACAAACCATTCGTCATAAGATTACTGAACTGAATTGGCTTACAATGAAACATCGTAGAATTGTGCACACTGCTTGCCAGTTCTATAAAATTATACAGACTAAAATTCCTCCATACCTATATGAAAAGTTAAGCTTTCAAACATGTACATAATATAAATATTTGTTTAAAAGTAGCTCTGACAATTCCATCACATAGAACCAAGCTGCTTAAAAGAAGTTTTAGCTATAACATAATGTACTATTATAATAAATATAATTTTAAACTTTCTTCTTTATTTTTGTTCAAACAATGTTTAAAAAATATGTTATTAACTCAACAAAATCAGGAAAGATAATTTCTTATTAACGATCATGCTATTTGTTTATTTAAATTTTTAAATTTTAATTTGGTTTAAAATTTTTAGTTTTAGTTTAGCGATCTAGAGGAAGTAACAGCAATATCAGATTTTAATCTGATATACAAGCTAATCTAGATTCGCTTTTGTTGCTCATTAAGTTTTTGTGTATTGGTTTAAGTATAAGTAGTGTTCTATATAAGTTTACAAATAAACAAATTATTATTAGATTTATTATTATTATATAGTGTACAATATTTTGTTTTGAAAATTTGACAAAAAAAATTTTGTCAGATTGGACATTAAAGCAATTTTATAACAATTTTATGAATCAAATTTGTCTTCTTTTTTAAGTATAAGTTAAACATTTGCATTTTTCTAACAAATTAGAAATGTTTTTTTTTTATGTATAATAAGGCAAATATTTTAATCAAAATAGAAACTAATTTATTTGCAAATGTTTTAAAAGCCAGCATTCTAGGAACAGCAATAAGAAAATTTATAATAGTAGAGTTAGATTTGCTTTATTTTCGGATTATTAACTAGATTGTTTTGACCATTATAAAAAAAAAACTATTCAAGATTTTGTACTACCTTGCAATGAATTTAATGTTTTATAGAAATTTTTGTTGTTTATAGAAATTTGGAAAATTTGATTAGCTTTGTTTCTGTCAATTCTATTTGTTCAGATTGTTTTAATTTGTCATAATGATTACGGTTTTTTTTATAATCCTGTTAAACCTGTTTAGAATAATTAATAATGTGTTTCTTAAATACTTTTTGCTTTGTACATCAAGCCAAAAATAGATGGGCCGGTACAATTGGGAACATAATATACACAAAAGTTATGTATTTTTCTCTTTCACTCATGTCTTTGCCCGTTTTAGCATCTTTCATTTGCGCTTACATTTCACATATTTTATAGACCACGCCATTTTGGGATTATTTTATTACTGCCTGTTTTGCCTAAATTAAAAACAAGTGTTTTTGTTTTGGTTTAATAACAAAGAATGGAACAAATTTTTCAGTAATATTTTGAAAGTTTATGTTATAAACCTTTATGCTAAATTAAAGTTAATTGTATAAGGACTTCAACACATAATAGCTATTAAACAATTTACTTAAGTAATTAGAATTGTCTAGAGTTACTGCAACGTTTTTATGTTGTTTGTCTAATGTAAAATTTAATTTATGAGATGGTTTAACAACCCGTTGACTAAAATGAATTAGTCTTATTATTTGCATTTAATATATTATATAACCCAATCTTCTATATAAATTATTCTGATTATTTTGAAAAAAAATTGTTATTTTTTAACAACCTTGCAATAAATTAATTGTTTGTAGAATTTTTTTTATAACATTTTGTTAAGTTTTTTTGAGATTTTTTGCTTAAATATGTAGATCATTAAAATATAAACAAAAATGATGAAACAGAAACCATGACGTTGTAGAAGTTAAGTGACTCAACTATTCAGTATTATAGACATAAAAATTTACTAACAAAATTATTTTAGTAGTTGATCTTACGCATATATTTTATTAGATAGGTTAGGTTGTGTTTATTAAATATACTTCTATGCTATGTTTTTTTAATTATGTACAGACCGGTTTTAACTTGCCATCTTTGGTGTAATTAGGTTTACATATATAATATATATGTAAACCTATAAAATTATTTTAGTTTTTCTAGATTACCTTGAAGAAGCTTTATATGCCTGTTACAAAACACTCTGCATATTAAAATTATGTTTAATAAATAGTTTGTTTAAACTCAAACAACTTTTGTTTAAAACTTTTTTTGAATGTTCCTAAAATGTTGACTAACCCTATATATAAAATTTATATTTGCCCTTGTATTGAATATCGTTGCCAAGTATAAGGAGGAACATTTAAAACTACACTATCTCTTTTAAAGTCTATTCAAACACGAGGTATTCGAGTTGTTTCCAATGCAAAATTAACTAATCATTTTGTTAAAACCGGCGTAATATTGCAGATCTTTCCATTTTCTATAGATATTTTTATTGACATTGTTCAAACAAAATACAAAACCTATTGTTATCTGCAAAACAACAAATATTTATTTGTAACAGTTTAAAAATGTAAGACCAAAACTTTTAAGAGAAGTTTTTTAAGAGTACTATCAACACATGGAATCAACATCCAAATTTAGTATACGACATGATTTACAAGCTGAAAATATTTAAAATTAATGTTTACTGACCATTTAAGTGTAATCTTTTACTCGTTGAAATTTCACTTTCACTTTTAAAATTTAAAAAAAAAGTAATAATCTTGTCAAGTAGAGTTAAATAATATCATTTAAAAAATTATTTTAGAACAATATAAAAATTATATTATGATTTTATTACATTTTCATATTTTAAAAATTTAATTTTAAGAAATTCTTTTTTTTACCCAGGCATTTATTTGAGGATTTATTGTAGGGTGACCTACTAGTTAATATTTGTATAGTTTGTGAAAATAATTGTTGACTTTAAAAGTACGTTAAGACGTAAATTTAATTAAAAAAATAAGATATAATTTACAAATAAAATTGTGATAACTTAGCACTTTAAAATATTTTTTAATCGTCAATTACTATTTTACTTTAATATAAAAATGTTAGATTTTAATTTTTTGTAACTTTTCTAAAGATAATAAAGAAAATTGTGTTTCTATGACAAATTAATTTTGCGAAATAATAGATTCCTTTTTTATACTTCTGCAGCATCGATTGCAGTCGAGTGATGTATTAATTTTTTAGTAGCCAAAACTTTGAGTTGCAATACAATGGCAACTTCCAAACCAATAATTTATTTATCAGAATCAATATCAGTGTTAACCTACATATTACGCGACTGCTTCAAACCCGTTTATTATATTTTATGTTATCTATTCAATATCAAAATATTTTTTTTTATTTTGTTTAAAATTAATTTACCATTAGTATTAAATTGCATTGTAGATAAGTATTATATTTTTGTTTATAATACGCTGTATAGTGTTAAGAATGTGCAAAAAAAAGTTACGCAAGTAACCGCAGAATATATAATAAACAAAGCTTTTTGTAATAAACCTTTATTCCAGATTAAAGTTGTATGGGGACCAACACATAATAGCTATTAACTGATTTACTCTAGTAAATACATGCTTTTATGCTTTAATTTATACATTAATCCGTTCATTTAATGTGCTTAAGAGATATTTATCAAGGCGTGTTCTCAATTATTTTGATGTTCTATCGCATAGTTCCTTATTACTGCAACGTAAAATATTTATTTTACAAAATTTTATTTGAAGTCTTTAAATTATTTGTCTACTCTTTATTGCTATTTCATAGGTTTATACGCTATTTCATAGGTTTAATTAAATATGTGCAAAATGAGCTAGTAATTTACAGACCAATCAAAAAAATAAAAGTATAAATTGCTTAAGGTTAATGTGCAACGTTCGTACTTGTGAAAAAATTTTACAATTTAAATACTTAACGTATACAAAAAAAATCTTTATTAAAGGTTATAATTTGACATTTAAAAAGTAAACTCTTTTTTTCTATGGCTCCCTGAGCAATAGACACATTTTGCATGCATTATATTTTTAATAGCTTAAACTTTGAGTTGCAATACAATAACAAATTTTAAACCAACTTACTTAATAAAAATCAATATCAGTGTTAACCTACATATTAGGCAACTTCTCATAAGAATGCATAGTAAAAATTTAAGTTTAGATAGCCTATACAGAATTAATACTTTAAAGTTGAGTTTATTGATTATGATTTAACAGACCTTTCTTATGTTATGATATATTCAATACTTTCAATATTTTTTTAATTCATTGCAATAAATATGGAAAAATAATATAATCATATTTTGTTGTTATAAAGTGAATAATATAATTACCAAATCTCCTATTAATTATTATTTAAATAGTAGTATAAAATCAATACAAATGTGCACTGCACTTGCATATTTAAATTTAATTAATTAAAAATAATATCAACAAAAAAAAAAAATAAATATTTATTTGAAAAAGCTAGAATACTATTTAAAACAAAATAGAACAATTGTGGGCATTTATTACAAGATGCAACTATATAGTAGCTGTAGGTGTTGTATATAAACTACCAGAAGATTTTAATATTAATTTATTAGAACTTGAAGCTTACACAATTGGTTACCAAACCAACAAAAATAACATTAAAGTTAATAGATTACATTCATATATCAAATAAATCATATAATCAGGTACTAAAAATATGGACAAATATTCTGATCATAACTTGATATACTTACTGTAAGCTTATTTTTAAATCCAAAAAGCAGAACTAAATAACAATTGTTTTAATATAAAAACTTTAAACATGTTAATGCTTTATAATTTTTAACTTGTAATTTTTAGGTCCCGAAAAGGTCACTCAAAGTCGATTTTAGCCAAAATTTCAGTAAATACTTTTTAGACCACAAAAAAAAAGTGATCTATATGAGAAATAATATATTGGGCATTATCAAAAAATTTTTAATAGTCAAAATTCGTCAAAATAGGCGTATTTTTCAAAAAAACTTTATGGTGTTAAACAAACACTTAGTTGTAAAAATGGTTGTATATGTGTTAATATATTACTTTTTATATCCATAATTTCTGAAAAACTTAGCAAAGTAGAGTTTTTAAATACTAATTTAAATACATTTCTAGATATACACGCTTCATTCCAGCATAGCAAGCTTCAAAACAGTCATATCAATGGTAAAGTGTAAATATTAAATTATTATCAAAAAATAAACATATTCTCTAAAAAAGTTTAAATCTAAAAAACAACAATTTATTGGAAAAATATTAAACAAATTACTACAAATAATTTAAAAAAGGAAAGAAGTGAGAGATGAAGACATAAAAATTGTATGCTATGCGGATGATGCGGTACTGATCTCCAAAGACAAAAACAGCTTGCTAAGGAGATTTGCAAATAAATATAAAAACAATTAACGTGCATATTGTGTTAATTCAATTTACAAAACAAGCAAATTATCAACAAAAAAATTCAAACAAAATCTTGTACAATATAATTATTAGGATATACTTTATAGACCGTGCTAGATATAGAAGATAAACGTAAAATACAAAAAATACAAAATTTGTGTGTAAAAATAGTAAAAATTGGTATTCAACCTAGACATAAGCCTGTATCAATACACAGAAAAAGCATGGAATAGCTAAGTATGACAGAGAGAAAAAAATGCCATCTAAAAACCTTTATTTATAAAATATCGCCTTTATAAGCATTTGTCATACTTACAACAATACACTATCAACTTAAAAAAAAAACATCCGGATGCGAATAAACTTGCACTACTTAAATCTTTAACTTTTTTAGCTAATTATAATTGTTGTTAGCAATTTTACTTATTGTGTGCGTGGTGTTTGATTCTGTGTTTATATACAGTATATATACTTGGGTATTTCCATTAGTTTTTGACTAATTTGAAAAAATCGACTGACCTTTTGAATTTTGCTCAAATATTGAGAGATCAAAATATAGATTAAAAAATAGAATTTCCAAAATGTTTGACCTTTGAATATCGCTTGTTCAAAATGACACATATGAAGGTCAGAAATTTCACAATAAATATTATATATTATATCCTTATTAATGCAATCATTTTGATAAATTAAGTTTCAAACATTATGAAAAAAAAACTTGTAAATTTAGCAAAATTGCAAATTTATGTTTTCATAAACCGTTCAAACTGATTTTAGCCAAAATTTCAGTAAATACTTTTTAGACCACAAGAAAAAAGTTATCTATATGAGAAATAATATATTGGGCATTATCAAAAGGTTTTTAATAGTCAAAAATCGTCAAAATAAGCGTATTTTTCAAAAAAACTTTATGGTGTTAAACAAACACTCAGTTGTATAAATGGTTGGATATGTGAAAATATATTACTTTTTATATCTAAAAATTTTAAAAATATTATATGTATTAAATATTTTTGGAATTTTATCTAAACTTAATAGTAACTTAATAGAAAAAATAAAATAATTCTTTGACACAAAGTCACAGGTATTGACAAATTTAATAGCGTTGTGATAGAAGAACTAAAAAAAATGAAAAAAAATTAAATGGGTAACTTGTTTAGAATATAATGCAGTTTTAGTAACCATGAATTTGTAGCCGGTGCAGCAGCGTATTTTTTGTGTAACAGCATTTGTCAGAACCAAATCCATAATTAAAATTCAGTGGCTATTTGTGCGACAATATAACATTCCTTGGCAGGGTAGGGTTCATTCAAGAAACACGGTACATCAAAGTCCACAACGCTTGGCAGTTTGCCAAGCAAGAGCATTAAACATTTTGAACACTAGCCTTAAGCAAATTTTACACGACGACTTAAGATTTTATCTATATAAAATTTAAATTGTGAACAACTAAATATAAAGGCGTTTGAGGTAGATGTTTCAAAGAAAAATGGTTTTACGAAACGGCGATGTTAATTGGCCTGCAAGATCTCCGCATTTAACTTCCTGTGACTTTTTTTTATGGGGATATTTGAAATTGAAAGTGTACGTGGGCTAGCTCAATAAATTAGAAGAGTTTAGATAAAACAGACGGTAAATAAGAGCCATTAGTCCGGATATGTTGCAACGGGTCATGCAATCATTTTGCAATCGGCTTCAAGAATGCAAAAGATTGAACAGATAGCATTTGCCAAACGTAGTGTTTAAAACTTCAATACTAATCAAAACTGCATTATGTATGTAATTAATATATAGCATGCTTATTTCTGTGTTTCAATTAATAAGTCTACAATCCTACGTTAGCTAACGCTGTATATATAAGACAGGGACACTGCCAAAATTCGCGAAAAATGTAAAGCAAAACACCACTTACGTTATGTAAATTGCATTAATGCTTCTCAAAATATTCTCCTTTAGAATCTATACACTTTTGCATCCAATAAAACTAATTTTGAAAACAGTTTTGTTACTCTGAGCAAGGTACCTCTAAAACAAGTTATTTAAATGCTTCAAAGGTCTCTTCACGCATTTTATTTTTAATTTGTCGAAATAAGAATAAATCATTGGGCAATAAATTAAGCAAATATGAGCAATGAGTTATTAATTGGATGTTGTTATTGGTTAAAAACTCTACAGTTTGTTGTGCTGTGTGAGCGCTTGAATTGTCATGATAAACAATGATTCGCCGGTTTATGTTGTTTCATCTGATTTCAGCGATAACTTCCGGCAAACAAATTGAAGTATACCAGTCAGCATTCACTGTCTTTGAATCCTCTTAAGCAATAGTTGCAACATGACTTGTTTTTTCAAAGAAACAAGCAATCATTATTTTCAAAACGCTTTGTGAACGCACCACTTTTGTGGGATTAAGTTAATTTTAAAATATCCATACAGTCGATTGCTGTTTAGTTTCAGACTCATACAAATATATCCAAGATTTGTCACCTGTTACAATGTTATATACCAATTTATACCCCTTTCGAATTATTTTAGCATTTCCTTGCACTACTAGACACGTTCCTGTTTTTGTTCTTCTTTCAAATTGTGTGGGATCCAACAACTGCAAAGTTTCCTGACGTGCAAATGAGTGTGCAAAATAATATGTATTTGTTTTGCTGCAATGTTTAAGGATGTCTCTATCTTACTATAAGTCACTTGCCAATCTGACAAAATCATTTCACGCACAGCATCAATATTTTTTTGCAACCACAGAGGTAAATAGACGACCTTCGCAAAGATTGTCATCAAACGTTGGTCTTCCATGCTTGAAATCTGCGAACCATTTGTAAACCATAGTTTTTGATGGTGTTTTATCTCCAAATAACAAACTAAGTTTTTCCACACATTGCTGCGGTGTTAAACCGTATCAAAAATTATAAAAAATTATCACTCGGAAGTCACGATTCAAAATTTCTATTTTTCACACAATTATTACTCTTGTTAAATTTTGTTGAAACAAAACCAAGCAGTTTGAAATTGAATTGTCAACTGAATTATTATAAAAAAAGTCAAATTTTACAAATATGACAATCGCAGAACGCTGGCAATGCAGGCAGTACTTGATTCCGCAAACTTCAGCAGTGCCTCTTGTATATACACAAGTTTTATATACAGGGTATTTTCTTACTAGAATAAGAAAACTTTAAGTATATTTCTTAATTTCAAACAGAAAATCTAAATTACTTATTTGTCTATCTCGCTTCGTTTTCGAGATAATCAAAAAGTACTAAAAGTTAAAAAAAATTTAAACTTGTCAAATTTGTTTTCTTTGGTTTGGTTAGAAAAATTTAATAAAATTGCTGTTCAACAACGGAGAATACGCTAGTATCATTTTTGTTTACGTATTCTGAAATATTCGACAGAAAGCTTTTTTGTCGCGTATTTTTGAACACACTTTGAAGGTTCTTATCAACATCACACCAATGTCAGTGTCAGAAAAAAAAAAAAAATTGCCTCAATTTTTGATGAACCAGGGGTCAGTGTTAGGCAACTTTTTGCCCAATCTCAAAAATTTGTTCAAAAAATATTCTTTATTATTTTTGCTGTTTTTGTTTTTGCAAATTATATATGGCCATGTATGAGTCAAGTGTACAAGTTGAAAATTTGTTTTTGCTCAAACCACAAATTCTAATTATGTGATTTTTTTCAGATTTTTTTAGTGAGCCATTTAGTCGGGAATGGCAATCAAAATTTAATAAAATTGAGGTTTTTGAAGTTTTTACGTTTTTTGATCATTTGTAACTTTTCAGGATTGCATTTTTAAGAAAATTATCTAAAGAATAAGTTTTCATATCCAAAAGTTTTTTTTCCTAAATTTTGAAAATTTTGCAAAAGTTTTAAAGACAGTATTTCTTAAAAAAATAACAGGTACTTTTTTTTCTTAAATATTGATAAAAACGTGCTTTTATATGTGCAAAAGATAAAAATTTCAGAAAGTGCCGTGTGCTACTTTCCGAGATATTTTACAATGTGACAAGAGAATCAACTTTTTTTGTTGTCTATAAGATTAAGACTGTTGTTTTTAAAAGTTTAACAATAAATTTTATCAAAACTTTTTGTTCCTAGCAATAATAAAATAGAAAAAAACAAAACTAGGAGTCTTATAAAAGTTAAAAATAAAACTTTATGAAGTATCAAAACTTTCTGTTGCTTTTAGAAAGTAGTAATCAAAATTTATAGTGTTCAAATTTTTTATTGTTTCTAAAAAACTAAAAATGAAATTTTATAAAGTATCAAATTTTTCTGTTGTTTTTAGAAAGCTATAAGTATAAATACTACTTGCGGTGTTTAAAAGCTATTTATCAGGCAGTTTTTTTATTTGCATTTAAATTTTTTTTTACCTGAAATTTATTTTTTAAACGTTTGTGTTTATTATTAAGTTAGACAATATTTGTCTTCATTCTTAATTAGTAAACTGATTATACATATTAGTTCATAATACAATTTTGAGATTAATAAAATGTAACAAGTGACTTTTATGTTGGTAATACAGAAATATTTTTTTTATTATTTATAAATTAATCAATTAATCTATTTATTAAAACAACAGTTAATTATTTTTATTTATCTGCGTAATTGTTAGTGTAAATAAATGTTTGCAATTTGTATTGTCGGTATTGTTTTTGTGTGTTTAAATCTCGTTGTAATCGTGACATTTACAAGTGCAACAATTTGATTAAAAACATATAAAGTTTGCCAAAGGCAATAGAAATGTGAAAATGACTAATCATAATAAATAATTAAAACTTCAAAATATTGATTCTATATGGGGTATCTAAACTAGGAACTGCTTTGTTCGCAACGCTATATTTTTATGTCAAAATGTATGTATAAACAATCAATTTTATTATATTAAATATAAACAATCAATTTTATTATATTAAATTAAAATTTGATTGAATTGTTGTCTATTTAAGTATATTTATATTAATAAAAATATTTCCATTATGTTGCGTAAATGTTAAATATTACAGGTATATATAAAAAAAATTATTTATGATTTCCTGGAAATACACTTACATTTATATTAATCTTTATTAAGATTACAAACTGCGTGTCAGGCGGATAAAGTTATTAATTTATTAATAATGAAATAATCTGAAGCTACGGCTGAACGATTAATTCATTTCCTAATTATAAGTAAATCCTCTTACTGGATCTGTAACGAAATTGTACAAGTTACATAACTGACATAAACCTAAATTATTCACAATTTAATTTGATTCAAGTGTTCATTGAAAGTTTGTTGGATTTTCAAATCACTTTATATTTGAATTGATTGGGAATAGGTAAATGTTTAATAATATAAATACATAGTAGTATAAAGTATAATACAATAAGTAAATCTTTTATTAAAGAGAGATGACAGATAGTTTTAATATTATATTTTTTAAAATCAAGTTGTTGTGATATTAATAAATTAGATTTAATTAATTTGATATTTTAGCTGTAATCAAAAGTTAATTAATTTTGGAGATACAATTTTTCCGTCAGTAGTTGTATTTTACTTATTACAGATGATTTTAAATTAAGCAAATACAATAAATTTGTATCACTTAAATAAAATTCTACTCAATTGTGTATTATGAATAAATTTCTGAAATATTTTTTAAATTTTCATTTACGCATTGTTTTATATTCTAGATATAAGTAATTCCCAAATGAAAACATTTAAAATAAATAATATAATTTTAAGCAGAAATTCAACAGTCTTCTCTTATTTTATATAATAAATGCTTTGAAGCAATTTTGAGAAATATCAGTAAGTACTTTCAAACAAAACAACAATTTTAATGGCATCCTTAAAAATTTGATACTAAGAATACAACATCAAATTACACTTTTGCCCTTTTATAAATAGCCCACACAAAATAAAGCGGAAAAAACCGTAATCTTCCCTCATTTCCCAAAAATAACTACATTGTCGGGTCATTTAATCAAGCTGAGATTTTATATAAGAAATATATTTGCCACGTTCGACACGAGTATAAATTGTGTTTTCATTGCACAGCTTTGAGTGAGACGAGGATAAATTATGCAAATCCTGCACAAACACGAGTCGAACTTAATAAAATAGAATATATTAAAAGTTTTTTAGAATTCTTATAATAGTGTATTAAATAATTATCATTATATTTTATACTTGCCAATACTATTTAATTCAAATACTAAATTTATATTAATTTTTAATAATTAATCAAGATAAAAATTAAATGACTAATATCTTAGATAATTACTGTTTAAAGCTTCGTTTTTTTATAAATGCAGTGTATAAATCAATAACATTTTAATTATTATATTAATTAATAATTCAATATATAGCCCTTTGTCTTGTATAAATGGCAAAATTAAAGGCCTGTAAAATTGCGACGGATGTCTTTTCACCCTAATATGCCTCCTATAAGTTCTCCTTATTTTACATTCATAGCGGCGTTAATTACTAATGCAAAATATAATGGCGTCACTTTAGAATATGGCTTTTTGGCTTAATATTTCATTAAGAATGAATGTAATATGAAGTTTGTAGAATTGGTTTAGAACAAAAGGGAAATTGCTCCTACAGAATCCCCATTTTATTAATGGATAGGGAAGTAGGTATGCTGGAATGTAGTATTTTCTTGAATAAATAATGTTAAATTAATTCGTTTGTTTAGTCGTAGAAATAGAACTTCAAACGTTTTAAATTGGTGTTAATAAATGTATTATTCAGATTATGTGCATATAAAAGCAATTTTAACAATGTAAAGTAGTTGAATAAAAACTCAATAATTAAATAAAAAAAGAGATTGCATTTAATAAAAAAAACTTTTTATAACTTAATCTTATCTTCAAAGTTGTAAGTTTGTTATGAATTACATTTGACAAAACACTATTACAGTATTATGTAGATAGTATTATCTACATTATCACGGTAACATTTGCAGTAACTTGCAGAGAATTGCATTTTTTTGTAAAAGAAACTATAAAAAAACAAAAAATTATAATGTTTAAATGTAAAAAATATGGAATAGAAAAATGCAATATTATAAATGTTGCAAGTTGCATATTGCAACATTGCATTATTTAAGACGTGTTAATAGACAAAACTGAATTTAGAAATTTACGTATTGTAAATTTTTTTTGTAGAATTTCTATGCTGGAGAAATGTTAGGAAAGAATAACTTTTTAAACCTCTAATTTTACTAAAACTTTTAGGTAATTTAAGTGAATAAAACAAATTTTAAGCCTAATTACATTTTCTTATTTCTTAAATTGTTTTATGTTTGTTTTGGTTTGGTTTCATTTTTTTTAACCGTTTGATGTTTTATTAAGCCTTGTTCATAAAAGTTAAATAAAAATATATTTATTTGCACATTTAAGAGGAAAATCTAATATCTCTGTGTTACTAATGATTTTTGTTAGCATTGGTAATTAACGTACTGTAACACAATGTTTTTAATGTACAAATAGTGTTTGAGAATGTGTTAAGGTTATTTACACGTAGACCAAGTGGGTCTTTAATGTATAAAAATATACATTGACTTAAATGTTATTTACACATAGGCTAAAGAGAGTCTTGTAAATATGTAAAACAAAGTACATTGGCATAGGAATCATTGGCCGTTGTAGCATGCTAAGTACGCTGCTAGAGTTGTGGTTGTATTATGTTGTAAAATATTGTTATTGTACACTGGCATAAAGCGTTAGAGTGTTGTGTTTGGTAATGAGACCTTATACACAACAGTATTTAAAACCATGCTTTATGCACTAGGATTTGCGCTCTTAGTATTAGAGTGTACCTTGCGGATGTGTTAATTAAGTGATTGGTGATATAATATGCTAGGTATTAATATAATTATAGAGATTCTGGAACCACCACCAGTTGATCTTGCTAGAAAGCAATGATATATTTGTT
Source organism: Tachinus rufipes (assembly GCA_963932245.1). NCBI lineage: Eukaryota > Metazoa > Arthropoda > Insecta > Coleoptera > Staphylinidae > Tachinus > Tachinus rufipes. The sequence goes on from OZ010744.1 coordinate 76,977,693, forward strand.
AGAAGGCATTAGTAATTATGTGCAGGTTCAATTTATAAAAAAAACCGTAACAATGAACAAGATTGCCAGAAATAAAGTGCAGTGGGGCAAGTGCATACTTTTTTATAATGATTCTGCATATGATCGCAGTCAAAACAAACATTTTAAATATAAGTATTATTTTATGTTTTAATCTCACAAAGAACACAATTAGACATTAGCCATAACCGATATATTTGAACATAATTAACAAGCTAAACATTAACCGGCTAAGATATTTTTTTGATTTTTTTTTGTTGATAAAAATAACATAATAAGAGTTATGGCAAAGGCAATGCTAGACTCCTTAGTAAAAGCACTCATAAAAACTTCTGTATTAAAGTGGTAACGCAGTGCCTCTATTAAAAGAAACCTTGAACTGTTTGTTTGTGAAGGAGAGCTGTAATACAGTTTTATTTGAATTAGATTACCAAAACAAATTTATTATTTAAAGTTATGCCTTTTCATACAGTAAAATGGCATTTTACATCAATTTGTTTCGGTCATCTGATTCAAATAAAACGCGCCAAAAATGCCATTGCATGTCCGTATAGCATTTAACAGTATTACAACTCTCTTTTCCACACAAACAGTTTATTGTTTATCCAAATAAAGAGCATTGCGTTACCACTTTTAACACATTAGTAAAGATAAACTGTTTAATAGTTACTGTGATTTTATGTAAATTGTCTCTTTGACCAGTGAGATGCTAAGCACACTGATGATGGGTGCATACCCTGAAACACGAATGTATGTGTCTCTTACTGCATAAAAAGGCAATTTACATAAACTTCATAATTTATTAGTTTTAAACTTCACCCACAAGACTGAAGCGCATAGCAGAAAAGGTCAGGAATGGGAACGATCTATCCTTTCATAAATAATGCTAATCAAACTTTGACTAAATCTATGCTTTTGTACTAAACAAAAAAAAAACAACCAATAATTACTTGTATTATTTGTATATCAACAAACGTGGAAACAAACTTTTCAATTAGATACTGCAACAACTTCAATACTGGACAAAATACGTTTGTCTTTTCCAACATCAACTTTTAAATTAAATCAAAAGTATGTTCAAGATAAAGTTTTATAAAAAAACCATTTTTATATATGGCCATGAGTTCAATAGATATATGCAATTAAAATAATATTATAAAACCAATTGTTAACAAATATTTTTTATTTTGAATGTTTTATTTATTAAAATTAAAATACAAGCGTTTACAATTCTTCTCAATTGAGATTTGATCTGCATCTTAATATTCTATATTTTTACGTTATGTTCTATAGAGTTTTCCAATAAGAGATTTTATTTTGATATTAAAAAAAAAATGGTATTTTTTAAAAGAAATCAATAAATGTTTATTTCATTGTAAAGAGAAAGGTATGCATTACCATTTAAAAACAATACAATGGCCGCCACGGTTACGGTTGCAGTACCACATTTTTTTAATGAAGTTTTCCATGACCAATTTGCACATTTGCGGCTGTATGTCTTTAATAACTTCACGAATTCCATCTTTAAGATCTTGAATTGATTGTGGAGCATTGGCATAGAGCTTATCTTTCACGTCTTGCTGAAAATAAACGTCATCCACATCAATATCTTCTAATTCCAGCCATAAAAAATCATTAATCATAGCTCGGTAGCGCCATCTATTTACCGTAACAGTTGCACCAGCCTCATTTTCGAAAAAGTAAGGTCAAATCACATTGCCAGTCTAATAACCGCACCAAACAGTGACACGTTGAGGATGCAAAGACTTTTCAACAATCATTCTTGGATTTTCTGAGCCGCAAATGCAACAATTCTGTTTATTAACGTAACCTCCGAGGTAAAAACAGACCTCATGACTGAAGATAATTTTTCGATAAAATTCCGGATCATTTTGATGCATTTGAAGAACCCAATCAGCAAAGATACGACGTTTATGGTAATTGACCGGCTTGAGTTTTTGTGTTAACTGAACTTTAAAAGCCTAAAAACTTAAGTCTTTATGCAAAATACGGTGTATTGTCGTTTGTGGAATGTCTAATTCCAAACACCGACAAGGAATTGACAAATTTAGGTTTTCTTCAACATTACGGGTTACATCAGCAATATTCTTATGTGTTCTTGAGCGATGCACACGGTTTCAATTCTTCACATCACAAACTTGTCCCAACAGCTCAAATTTTTTTACCAGGTTTACTATTGCCGGCCGAAAAGGTGCTTTACGACGACCAAAAATTGCTTTATATTTGCGAACTGTGACTGAACAATTTTTACCATTTTTGTAGTAAATTTTAATAATTTCAAAGCGTTGTTGAAGCTTGTATTGTTCCATTTTTAATAATGGCGTAGTTTTTACTTGTCTAATGTCAAAAAATAATAGCTTCAAAATGGACAGAAACTCAAATAGCCTGCTATTCGAAATGAAACTTCTTATTTGAAAACCCTTTAATTCCACAACGGCAATTATAGTTTTATATTTCAAAGAAAGTATATAACTTGACAAATTTCTGTAGGTTACGTTACTGGTCTTAAAAAAAAGTATTAATTACATTAAGAGTGTGTTTGCCTGCGGTTGGTGTTTAAATATGAAGTTATGCGATTGTAAGTTTTTTAACAGTTATTTTTTGTCTAAGTTAGAGAAATTTATAAAAATTAGTTTTTGTAAACTGTTGCACCGTTCTTGGTAAAAACTGTTTTAACTTAAGAATTTTAAAACTTGCTTTTTTATTATTTTATATTGATTTGTCATCAAAACAAATATTTTTTTTAGAAAAGCACACAATTAGGTTGATACAAAATAAAAATTTGTTTTTTGTAAAATATTGTAAAACTATCTGGTTCTAAAAACTACCCGTTTAAGGTGTTTTAAAGTTATTAAGTTATGATTGTTGCTTTGCAAGTGTAGCTGCTTCAATTTTTATATTTTTGTGTAAAGATAAAAAAAAAAGTTTTTATTTACTTTAATTTTGTTTTATTCATAAATTAACTCGTTTTACAGCCATTAGTAAAACATATTTAAATACTTTAGTGCAGCATTTTTTTATAATCCTGTGATGAACACTAAAAGTTTTATGTTTTAACTATATTGAAATAAAACTGTAAAGAGTACTAATATTGAAAGAACAAGCATTAAAAACAATTTAAGCTCTTATTACTTAATATGTCATAACAACATAAAAATATCACATAACACTTAGATTTAAGTAGTCTAGGAACATTGGCTTTAAATATTTGCAGTTTATAAGATTTAAAAAATACTAAATTTAGAAGTTTATTCCATGTGTCAATTAAAAGTTTTAAACCCACATTTCTGAATTGTTATGGAATATTTGTTAGAATTTTTAGCAAGCCTTGTACTACAAATATATATTTGTTTAAATGGCAATTTATGTTGCATTTGGTTTAAACAATGTTTATGGAAATATCTATAAAAAGTGCAAAGATTTGCAACATTACATAGGTATTGTAATGTATTTAAATCACAAATCAATTTTGGATTGGCAATGATCCGAATAGCTCGTTTTTAAATAAAGTTTAGCAGAGATAATGTAATTTTCAATTTTTTTTTTTTGGTTACATAAATTGATATTTTAAGGCTTACGCTTATGATACTACTTTACAAGCTGCCTTTGAATATGTACTTAAAAACAAATATTTACTATCGCACCCTTTAATTGAGAGAATGTAGGCGATGTAGATACTGACAAGGCCTAGTTCTTCTTGCCAACCCACACTTACATATTAAATGTAATTATGATTAAATAGACACTAATCATACTTGCTTAGTCAATATTACCGAAACACCTAAATAATTCTCTAATAGTTAAACATTTCAATATAAGTTACAAATAAAAGTTTTTTGGTTTAAGCAAACTAATTTATAAAAATATTTTTAATATTTTATTGTGGAAATTTAGTAAACTCTATTTTTTTAAATAGAACATTTTATACATTTTTACATTTTTATTCTAAAATATTTAGTGTTTTTTGTAAAAATATTTTTTTATAAAATGCACCATTTTTGAGTTATAAGCAAGTCAAATAAAAAACATTTTCACAAAAACATTTACATTTATTTTAACCAAACGATTAAAAAGAGTAATAACATTCAAAACAATTAATAAAACAATCTTTAAATCATTAAAAAAAGTAAAAATATACAAAGTGTTCTATTTAAAAAAAAAAAAAAAAATTAGAATTTTTATAATAAAATAAACACCCGGTATATTTTTTGATTTTTAATTTTCAAAACTAATCTTAGAACATTTTAGAAACATACATAGTGTTAATTTTATTATGAAAATTAAGATGTTTTTAAATAGACCACCCAGTATATTTTTACATTTCTTAATGATTTAATGATGACCGTTGAACCAAACGGTTAAAAACATAATTGTGAGAAAAAGTTCTATATTTGAAGTTCAGGAGTTGCGTATAACTCAAAAATGGTGCATTAAAAAAAAAATATTTTACAAAAAATACACAAAATTAATCTTAGAATCTAAAAATGTAAAAATATACAAAGTATTACTTTAAAAAAAAATTATTTCAATTTTCTACAATAAAATGAACACCCTGTATATTTTTTTTTATATATTAGTTTGTTTAAAACCAAAAAACTTTTTTTGAAATTTTTAACGTGAGAAAACTATTTAGGTGTTTCGTTAATTTTGACTAACCATGTATATTAAACTATTGTCCTGAATTAATAAATGCCATATTTTTTTTTATTTTTCTGCCGGAGCTGGGGCTCAAACCTGCAACAAATTATGCGACGAGATTTGAGTTTAAGCTCTTTACCCAACTGAGCTACTCTCTGGTAACTTAGAAACAATATTTAATACAAAGACAAATATAAGTTTTATATATACATGCAAAAGTTAAACAGAAAACTTTTTACACCTATTAAGACATTTTTGTTTTCTTCATACTTTCAAATCTATGTCAACAACATTGTCGTTTAAGAAAAGATTATGTAAGATTGTTAACACTAGAAGACAAATTAAAGAAGATTTAAATATAAATTTTTTTGTTAGTTTAATATTTAGAACTGATAATTTTTTTTGTTATAACAATTAATATTATAGGGTTTACGATTCTACTTTTCAAATTGCTTTTGAATATGTACTTGAAAACAAATATATACTATTGCACCTAGTAATTGCTAGAATGATACCTTAGATTTTGATTTTGAAAATAAGATGTTGAGTTTTAGTAGAGTTAATTAACCATGTTGGAAGTGTGTTAAGAAATTTCAAGATGCTCTGCCATGGTTGGAACCATTAAACGTTATTTTTTATTAAAAATTGTAGTTTATTAAAAAAAAAACTCAAGTAACTGGTAATTTTATTAAAAGTTTTACTTTCAGATCGTTTACATTTTATAAAAAAATAATATAACAGTGGATGCAATATTGCAAAACAACACAGGTTCAAATAAATAGTTTTTTTATTCCTCAAATTTAAAGATTTAAATGTAAAAGGTTTAATTAAAATCATCTTTAACATTTTTAAATTTATTATCTTTAGTGATGAAAACTAGTTGTTAATACTATATTAATAAGCAAAATTATTGTATCCAAAAACCTTTGTATAGTTAAGAAAAATCAATATATTTAAAACGTGTGGTCAGCTTGTATTTATTTAAAACAGTTTGAAAAAACACTTTCAGTAAATTGAGTGCGCTATAAAAACACATTTAATAATTTGTTTGGCATAAGGTAGAAACTATAAATATAAAAAACTTTGTTTAACAATATAGTGTTTACGTGCTATACAAGTAGTTAAACAATATTTTTATAAAAGTCTAGTTCTTTGGTTTCAAAAATTGTATAAACGTCTATTAACCACCAAGATTATGTAACAAAGTATTAAAACAAATAAAACAAAAAACAAAAATTGCAGTTTACAAGAATAGCCAAGGCAATCATTTAAAATTTCAAAAACAATATACATGTTTATAGTCTTAAACAAAATATAAAATTTTGTTTATTGTTATATTTGTAATTTTGTTTAAAAAACTAATTCTTTACTTTTTGAAGAAACACTTTTTATAAAGTAGTATTCAATTTGAACTATCTTTTGGGCCAGATAAAATACAAAACTATCAATTTAAAAAATTGTCCAATTACCTGCTTGTCAACATTTTACAAAATGTTTACAAAAATAATAACAAACAAAATTAACAAATAATTAATACTCAACAACAAAATAACTTCTAAACAAAATAGCTCCAAAAAGGGATCTAAAGAATGCAAAAAACAACTTATTGTTGACAACAAGAAAAAAAAGAACATATTCATGACTGTACAAAACTTTTGCTTAAGAACTGTAATGCAAACATAGAAAATAAAGTTAAGCATTAACAGCAAAGTTAAACAAGTCAAACTTTGTCCACATAAAAGTTTACTTTTTATTACATTTTATTATATATTATTTTATTTTCAAGGTTTCCTTTAAATGCGTTGTAGGTTTGCATTGCTTTAAACTCAATCTCTAACACAATAATAGCCGCAGTCTAAATATTTTTAACAGCAATGTTGATTAATACTTAAAATGTTGATAGGCAATATTTAAAAAATTTCACTTTTATTTTGTCTTTTAGTTATTAAATATTGCTCTTAAAAGTGGTTTGATAAATAAATCTAGAATGTTATTTTGTAATGAACAGTAAACACATGTTATAATACCTTTATCTATGGTTTCTTTAATATAGTATGTTTTCACACCAATATGTTTGGTACGCATACTAATACGTTGTTCTTTCAAAATTTGTAAACAACTTTGATTATTTTTCTATATTATAGTTGGAGTTTTTACACAAACATAAAAATCATTTAACAAATTGCGTAACCATTTGCATTTTTTACTTGTTTCTGCTATAGCTACAATTTTAGCTTTAGTTGAATTGAGTGCAATGTTGTCTTGTTTTCTACATGATCAACGTATGATTTCATCAAAAAAGAAAATATATTTCCTAGTTGTTATATTTTTAGCATTAGCGTCTGATTATGCTATGTTTATTATTTTCTTTTAAACCTAATTTTAATTGATACTTTGAAGTGCTTTTTAGATACTTAATGACTCTTTTTACTTCCTAATTTTTGTGTTTAGTTTTTACTATTTGTGCAAAAATATCTTTGTTTGTTTATTGATATGTATAGTAAATATCCTATTGCCTTGTGATATTTATTATTGTTAGGTATATATTCTTTATTTTCTTCTTTATAATAATTTGAACTTATTGGTACTTTACTTACATTTGCATTTTTTAATTGAAATTTAAGTATTACTTTTCTTATATATTTTTTTTTTAATTTATGCCTAAATTATTCTTAATTTTACTTGAGTTGTTGATTGTAAAATTTAGTTTTAAAACTTTAGTATAATATTTGATTTTGAATTAAAATATCATAAACATAGAATAAAATCATCAATTTTCATAGTATACAAACAAGAATTATAATAACTTTGTTTCAAACCTATAGCAATTAATACATTATGTAAAGCATCATTCCATACTTTTGCTGACTATTTCAGGCCATAAAAGCTCTTGTTTAGTAAACAGACTTTGTTTTTGTTTTTTTCTAAACTCGGTGGTGTTTTAATGTAGATCTTTTCAGTTAAGTGTCCATATAAAAATGCTGTTTTTACGCCAAGATGGTTTATTTTCATGTCTGTTCCATCCGCAATGCTAAACAATATTTTGAAAATTGTTTTAGCACTGGCCTAAAGATTTTATCACAATTGATTCCAAACTTTTGGTAAAATCTCTGTGCAACCAATCTTGCATTATATTTTATATTCCCAGCAACACTAATCTTGATTTTGCCTACTTATTTATATGTAAAAACATTTGCATCTTTGGAAAATTAACAGTTGACCATGTTTAATTGCTGTTAAGTTTTTGTTGTATTGCAGTAATCCACTTGTCTTTATCTTTACATGACACAACTTGATTGTAAAATCGTGGTTCTGCATTAAATATTAGGAATATGTAGTTTTTTTCCATTTTTTTTTTTGGTGGATGCCTTTTAACAACCGTAATAGACTTTTTGTTGTCACTTCAGTTGTAGTATTTTTTTTTGTTGCAGTTTATTATACACACTAGCTCTGCTCTTATTACAATGTTTATCCGCACTTTCTTCACCCAAATTTAATTCACTTAGTTTACTCGTTGAGCTTGAAGTATTGATGTTCTTGTTGTTGGTGTCTTCTTAGGCAGTGTTGATTTTGCTGTTATTATCTCTGTTCCTCTGTTCTGACCTTATTTTTGTTGTTGACATCAGGTTTCTCCTGAATCGACGGAAGGTGGTATTCGTCCTAATATAGCGATTGTTTGTGCTAAGTGTAACAAAAATATTAGTCGTTATGACAACAACATTCAATGTATTAAATGTGAAAAACATTACCATACACTCTGTATGAACCTAATTAAGCTGCATTTTGTCTTCTGAAGCAATCGGGGGAGATGAAATTGCAATGAATGTAAAAATGTTGATTTAACCTCAAACATAAACAATGAAGAACTTAAAAATGAAGAAATTATAAATAAAACTATAGAAATACAAGCAGGTGAGCTGAATGAAATAATTGAAAAGGCAATCAAATCTGCCGTAGAAAAAGTATTACCGATCATTACCTATGAATTGAAAAATGTAATAGATCATTTAAAAACAAATAATTTATTGTTGATAGAAAAAATCAATAAATTAAAACAAATTACATCCTTGTTAACTCAAAAAGAAATAGAACCAGCCAATGAACTGCTTAAAAGCATAAAAGTTGTTAAAGATAAAAGCGTTAATAAAAAAGTTTTAATTAATGATATACAGGAAACTGTAAACAATGTTCAAACCATAAATCTGACTAAACAGAGTTACAGCAATAAAGTGAAAAATCAATTGGTTCGAGCGCAGGACAATTCGAACGATTCAAGTAATGTGGGTAGCATACCTAACAAAGCAATAACCAAAAAATCAAAACGTAAACAAGAGGATAAAGATGGCTTTACGGTAGTCACACATAAGAAGAAAAAAACTTTAACTGGAACATCAAATGAACAATCAATATTGAAAGCAGCACCATCGTGCTCTCATATTCATATATTTAACGTAGCCTCATCAGTTACCAAAGAAGATATAGAAACATTTATGAAAAATAAACAACTGCATTTTTTTAACTGTCAACAGATAGCATCTAAACGACCAGAAGAATACAGCTCATTTAGAGTGGCCGTGTCTAGTGATTCTGTAGATGCTATAAATGATCCAAAAATATGGCCAGCGGGAGTAAAAATCAAACGTTTTTTATTCCTAAGGAAAATGAACAAGATAAGTTAACTAAAAATATTGTATCATTATCTTATATGCTTTTCTTTAACATTCAATCTATAAGATCTAAAGTTAACTTATTTGAAGCTTTTTTAATGAATAATGATAACAAATATAATATAATATGTCTCTCAGAACATTGGTTAAATCAAGATGAGGCAATTTGTATTAATAACTTAAACGTTGCAACAAGCTTTACTAGAACAACACACATCCATGGCGGTGCATTAATACTTGTCAAACCTAATGTAATTTCAGCAAATTAAACTTAGATAAATTTTGCATTGAAATTCATGGTGAATTCTCAGGGATAAAGTTATCAAATTGTAAGTGCATAGTCATATCTGTGTATCGTTCTTCTTCCGGTGACTTTAATATATTTATAGAGAAGCTAACAGAGCTCCTAGCTGAATTTGCAATAAACGGTAATTCCATAATTATGGGTGGAGATTACAATGTCAAGTTTAATTTTAATGATCCAAATGCCGTATTTCTGATAGATCTTTCTAATAGTTTTGGTTTTAGTCACATCAATTCTCAACCAACAAGAGGACGCAATTGTCTCGATACTATTTTTTCTAATAATATAGATATTTTAACAGATGTTGCTTTAGTTGATATGCATTTTTCTGATCATCTGGGTATACAAAGTGCCTTAAAAATTAAATAATAGCAATAAAACAATTGTTCAAAAAAAAACAAGACCCATTACAGAATTGGGAAAATTTTCTATTTATAATCAAATATCTGATTTAAATTTTACTAATTTTATTAATTTCACTGATTGCAATGCTAACAATCTTGTCGAAACATTTATAAAGACAATTACAATATGCTTCAATGAATCATTTCCTGAAAAAGAAATTAAGATTAAGGCAAATTGTGAACATGACATTGTGTGATACACAGATGATTTAAATAGAATGCGCAACACGCTCAGTTTTACACGTGATGTATATGCAAAACATCCAACTCCACGTAATAAAATATTGTATAAAGATTATAAGACATCTTATGAAAAATGCATTAAACAATCTAAAATTAATGCTAATAATAACTTTATATGCAACTCTAAAATTAAGAGTCAAGTTATTTGGCAGGTTATTAATAATGAAAAAGATAAGTTGCACTCTGTTGATACAAATATGATTGATGCTGAAACATTTAACAATTTTTTTATCAATGTAACTAATAATATATTAAGTAATATAACTCTACCATCTAAAGACCCATTGTCATTTATGAATAAAATAGATGCTGATCTAAACTTTAACTTTAGGGAAGCAACTTACAACGAGGTTCGTGATGCTATAAAGATCTGAAAAATAACTATAGTAGGGATATATATGGGTTAAGAGTAGACATTTTGAAAAATGTTTCAAATATTTTAGTTAGTCCAATAACAAAATTGTTAAATGCATGTATTAATGAATCTATTTTTCTAGATGTTCTTAAAAACGCGTTAGTAATTCCTATATATAAAAAAGGAAATCGGGAAGATGTTAATAACTTTCGTCCTATATCCATCTTACCTATTGTTTCAAAAGTTTTTGAAAAACTATTATCATACCAAATAAAAGACTTTTTTGAAAATAATAATTTGTTTTCTAAAACCCAATTTGGCTTTAGACAAGGACAGAATACAACTAAGGCAACTGCATGTCTTATTTTTAAAATTATTGAATGTTTTAAAGAAGGAAAATACACAATCGGATCCTTTCTCGATTTGTCAAAAGCTTTCGATTGTGTACCACACAACATATTACTAAAAAAGTTAGAATTATACAACTTTTCTTTCAAGAGCATACAATTAATATCATCTTATTTGAAAAATAGATATCAGACAGTTTTGTATGATGACATAAAATCAAATAAACTAAAACTACTAAATGGTGTCCCTCAAGGATCTATTCTTGGGCCATTGCTGTTTTTAATATATATATAAATGATCTACCACAACACCATGGTCAGGCTAATGTTGTGTTATTTGCAAATGACACAATTTTAGTTTGTACAAATTCTTGTATTGAGACAGTAGTGACCCAAAATGCAAACCTTTACCTGAGTGCTGTAGATTGGTTTGATGCCAATCGACTTGTTTTAAATAAGTCTAAATCATCAAACATATGCTTTACATTAAAAACCATGTCTTCACCACTAAATATACCAAAATTTGACGATTCAGTCAATTTTTTAGGTTTAATAATAGATCAATCGTTAAACTGGATTAGACATGGTGATACTTTGTCAAAGAAAGTAAATAAAAATATATATTTTTTACGTTTATTAGCAAATGTCAGTGTCTCAAAATGTATTACGAACTGCATACTTTACATTCTGCCATTCTGTGTAGTCTTACAGTATTTTAACATGGGGACAAAGTAGTTCTATGTCAAAACTATTTAAAATGCAGAGACGAGCAGTACGCATAGTGGCAGGAATAGCGTACAGAGATGATTGTCGACAAAGATATTGCAATCTGATGATTTTAACTCTTCCCTGTGTGTTTATTTATGAATGTCTGTTGCATGTAAAACAACATATCCAGAACTATGATAGCCATGAAATTATGTATAATTATTTAACAAGGAATAAATCACATTTAATTGCAAATTATTCCAGATTGGTAAGAACCCAAACTGGATCTAGGTTTTTTGGTGTAAAATGTTTTAATGTTTTGCCAAACATTATCAAACAGCTTGATATTGTAAAACTTAAAAAAACAGTCAAATTATATTAATGTAAGAAAGCATTTTATTCTACTGAAGAATTGTTATTAAATAATTTTAATGATATGTCCTAGTTATTGTTTTTAACTTTTTAATATGTTTTAGCTAGGCTATATTTTAATGTGTACATTTTATAATACTCTATATAACACTTTTTGTTTTTCATGTTGTGTAACTTTTTTTTTTTTATAATATTTAGTTTATATTTAGTTTTTATATTTAGTTTGAATTGTGTAAATTTTTTTACTATTTTGTACTTTGACATGTGTAACAAATTTTGTTTTGATAACACGAATAAAATGATTATTATTATTAATATGTATATCCATATAGTTGTTGATATCGTCTTCTTTTGGTTTATGATGTTTTTTGTTTACACTGTTTTTAAACATAACGTCTTTTGAAATTGCAACCTTACCTTGACTTGGAACAAAGCACATGTACGATTTTGATTCCATGTCAAAGCCAATCAATATTGAATCTTTTGCCTTTGTGTCAAATTTCCTTTGTTTTATTAATGGAATTTAGACATACCATTTTGTACCAAAAGATTTCATGCTATCAAAAATCGTTTTTTTTTTTGCTATAACTCAAAAGATGTTTTGTTTTTGATACTTTTTGTAGGTAAACAATTTTGAATAAAGATTGCCGTCATTGCTGCTTTTCCCAGAAGCTATTATTTAAATCTGAATCTATTAATAAACATCTTTAATTTTTACTAAGTAGCGGTTTTAAAGTGCAGTAAATAGGCTTGTAAAACTATGACATTCAAAATATTTTTGGAACCCAATGCCAATATATTTACCTCTTCTATCTGACAGCAACATTTTAACTGGTTTATTTTTATGTTTCTTTTTAATAAGATAAATCTTTGCAGAACATCACTGGCTCGATTATGCGATTGTTTTTGAAATTATTTTTGCGCAGTTTTTCCGTTAATGTAAGTTTTACAAACTGTTTGTATACATTCCACAGCTTCCATATCTCTAGACCGCGGCAGTGTTTATCGGTATTTGAATTTCTTAACTACATACAAATTCTTGTTTAAAACACCGATTGCAATTAAGTTTTGTTTAGAAAATACCTTGCATTTCTTGTAACAAAACTTTACATTGTACCCTTTATCAATAAGTTTCTTTTTTAAAATTAATTTACAGTTAATCTCAAAAATTAAAAAAAAAAAAACAATCGTCAGAGTAATTGTAGTGACGTTTCCGATACCGTTAATTGTGTTCATTTTTATAGTTCCGCAACCTAACGATTCAAGTTTCTTACCGTTAGCCACTGACACAACTTCACAATATTTATCAGTGAAACTTACAAATTGTTGCTTATTATTTGTGAAGTTGCTCTAGAATTAAAAATCCAACAATCATTACTAATTGGGTTGATACAGAACAAAAATTTATTTATATTTATAAACCATATCATTTGTTTTCTTTGTTAACGCCATTTGGCAAAACGTCTGCACTCATTTTTTTATGTGGCTTTGTTTATGGCAAAAATAACAAGTTACTTGCGAACTGTTGTCATTAAACTGAGTGTTTTGATTTTTACGGCAATTGTTATTTGAATTTTGTTTGTTATTGTTGTTGTAAACTTGAAGTACTAAAGTGTCATCTAGTGTTAGATCTCCGCAATCTTTTTGACGTTGGAATTCTTCAATTATCTTTGCTCGTACCAGCGCTAAAGTCAATTTGTTGTCCTTGCAAACCTTCAATGTCGTTATTAAACTATTACAGCTATTTGGCAATGAACCAAGCAATGTTGTTCTCATTAGAAACTTGAGATCAATTTTACTTCCGAAGTTTTTAAAACTGCTCATTTTGTTTATTCACATGCTTTTTAATATTTGATCCTTCATCTGCTCTTGATCACATAATCGATCTTAAAATGCTTACTCTCGAGCCTGGGCCATCTTTTTTGAGAAAATCTTTTATCGCTTTCTATGCGGCTTTTGCTGACTTACTGTCACGGACAAATTGCAGCTAATTGTTCTTGATGGCCAAAACTATTGTAACAAATGCTTTTTTGTCCAAGCAGGCGTAACTGGATCAGGTGCGTTGCCGTTGACTTCAAGCCAAATTTTCTTGTCTTTCAGGATCATTTTAAGACAAAACTTTCACCTAAAATAATTATTGGCATTCAACTTCATCACGCTATATTTGTACTCTGCTGTAGTCATTGTGCGAGTGGAAAACCAATCAAAACCAAAATTCCTTAAAACTTAACCACTCAAAACAACAACGTTTAATGGATGGCTTAATATCTTCAACAAAATGTATCTGGGGGCAAACCTTTTGAATAGTTGTAATTTGGATTGTGTAAGACTTAAGTCTGCTGGGTATATTTATCACAAAAATAATATCTTAAAAAAAATTGAATGGTGGTTACCTTTACTATTTAATAGTTCATTTTAAGATAAATAAAACTCATTTACTGTGTACTATATCACAAATATATTTAAAAAAATGTTTCAATCTTTACAAGGCCATGTAAAGGTTTGATATATGATACAGTTTTTTAAATATATTTGTGATGTACTGTACATAGTAAATGTGTTTTATTTATCTTAATAACATCTTATTTAAATGACTGTAAAGCAGACATTTGATGCCAGAAAAAGAAAGATTATTTTGTGCCTTTCAAAATTAAACAACTAATACCGTAAATTATAAAAAAAAAAATATATATACTAAAAGAAGATGTTATCAAAAAAGTAACCAATGTAAATATAATTATTGCTATACTAGTAACAGAAAACAAGACATGAAATTCAAATGGAAATGTGGAAACAGAAATTAGTTTCAATTATAGTTATAATTTTTTATGTTACAAAAGTAGTACCCAATTAAAACTATTGAAAATATAAAAAGAAAACTTGATGTAGTATATCTTATCACTATCCAGAAATCTACAATTTTGAACACATCCAATATTACTAGAACTTTTACGGCTTCATATTGTGCACCCTTGGGCCACCCGCGTACATATTTAAACGACGAAAGGCTGCAAAACACTAATAGGTAATAACCCGGCAGGCAAACTGTTTGAAAAGTATTAATATCAATTACTCGATATATTTGTCAAAATAAAACAGTTGGTAGAACAAGTATTATCTAAAAAGTATTTCTAGAAGAAAATATAGTTAAAAAAAAATATATTAACGTTTATCGTATCGGCTGTAATTTTCGAGATACAAGAAAAAAATATACGTCTAATTAACTGTTTGTTGTTTTATTTGTAAATAATTTATAGTAAGTAAAGTAAAACAAATATTAAATAAAAATTGTTATTAAATCTATTTTGTTGGGAGCGGACAAGAATTAAAGTAGCACTATCGCTTGAAACTAAACAAATTACATACTATTTTATTTATGTTATGTTTAAAAAGCTGATACATTAATACATATTTAAATACATAAATAAATAAAATAGTGTTATCAAAAGAATTTTATTTGTGTAATGGTATTAATAGCACAAATTGAAATAAACGAGAAATAGTGTGACATATTTGAATTCCCGAGAAACGTCTTGAATTTTATGTTTCATGAATAAACTAATATCACAGCAGGGACAGCAAGATATGCAATCGTGGCCTTCAAACTGAAAACTTTACTCGCTTCTTTCACAATCAAATTATTTATAGTTTTCATGGCGTTATATACAATGAAAGACTTTCAAAAATGTATGACAGATTATTTTTTTAATTTTTAATACCCGATGGCTTGAAAACTTTTACTATAAGCATTCATTAAAATAAATTTAGTTATGTAGTCAAGATGGATAATGCTTTATATCTCTAACAATAAAAAGATAAAAACCCAAGACGTGTAGAAATAAATAATTGGAAGATTTTCTCCAGGAAAAACGTCGTCGGCACAATGTAAGTCGCTTAGAGAAACGATCCTTGTTGTTGCATCATTAATTTTGGAGTAAAATGGCGCGAGTTCCATAGCTTAATTAAAAAAGCTTTGAATAATCACGACATTATTTTGAATTAGTTTAATAAGAATAGTAAAATAAAATTCACCCAGTTTTTAATAATAATATTAATAATAATATATAAGGTAACATACTCGTATACAAATCAGCAAATAAATATTAGCTTAGGTAAAACATCATTAATAGTAATTATATGTTTAAGTAAAATTAACTTTAATTGACTTAACATCGCTCTTTGCTAGATTTGTAATTACAGGTGGCTATTTTTATTGAAATTTGCTATTCCCGGATCCCGTAACTAGGAAAGCTTTAGTAAGCTATTTCTCCCACGTGTGTCATTGCTATGAATATTGTGAAAATTAGTTATATCATCTTTTACATTGCATATAAGCAAATAAATAATAATAAAAAAAATATATTACTCTCTTGAGAAAATATGATTGAAAATATTTTCTTTTGCTTACTAAATATTCATAAAAAAATACGTATAATTCTACAGCCGTTGTAAATTATAACGTATCTCAATTCTATCTAGCAATTAATTTGTGTAAACTAATTTAAATTGTTACTAATAATGAAACATTATTGTGCAAATTGTATTCTTTCATTATCAATTGTAATGTGTAAAAATAAAACATTATATTTGAAACAAATCAATTTTAGATGATTTATTAACAGTATGCATTCTATTATCATTATTTGATTTATATCGTAATTTTATTCATCAATTTACATCTGGTTATATTTAATGCATTCGATTTGCATTAAAACTGTAATAAATTGGTGATTATATGTTAACTTCTTTGTTTATGTAATAAAATTATATTACGTTTAAATATTGATAGATATCTACATAAAACATCAGTTTTAACCTAGTATATACAACAGAGTGTGAAAGCATAAGATCATTGGATAACAACATGGAATTAAAAACGGCTAAAAAAAAAAGAAGACAAATTTATTTAACTAGAATTAAAGCAGAACCGAGCAAATTCTGTTGTTGATCATTTATTGTAACATAAACATTTTTTTTATGATCAGTTAGGATACTGCGTCAACGTCAACATCATCACCCGTTAGTGTTAATGCATTGCTTTGTTGTAATTAAGCGGTTGTATTCCACAGGACAATGTAAATTCTGTCTATGTAATAGCGGACGAAGAGAGTGCAAACATACGCAGACCGCCTAATTTAAATATATAATATATGCTATAGATGCTTAGCTATCATAAATTAAAAACAATTTTTTAGAATTGCAGAAACAATAATTTAAATTAATTTCACAATGTCACTATAAGAATGTACATTAAATTTTTCAGATAATCTGTTAGTGATTTTTGTTAGCATTGTTTATAATAATTAATACAGTATATACATTATTATAAATTATACAGGTTATTCAGATTGTTTTGAAAAATTAAAGAGGTATTTAACTCAGTTGAAACAAATAATTTCCTATATACATATATATTTAAGTGCTTTTTAACAAAAGAGCTTTTTTTGTTTAACTGTTAAAGTAAGCTTCAGAAAAATAAATTTGTAACGCATCTGTCAATAACACACTGGAATTGTTAATCACTACAATCTTTATGTTTGGTCACATAAAAATCTACACAAACTTTTAGTGGTAATGTTTGGATTGGTATAATACATAATACTATTTGTAGTTTTTTTCTTTTTGCTTTTAAGATTTAATTTTTATTTTATAAGTTTCTTACAAATAATTTAGAAATAGAAACTGTTTTTCAACTCAATGGTGCTCTGGCACATTTTGAAACAATAGTTTGGAAATATATACGTTAAACAACGTTATGCAAGACTGGTGATCTAGCTTCTTAAGTTTTCTAGATCTTAATTCATTGGATTTTTATGTTTGGAAAACTCTAAATAAAAGATAAAGTATATAAAACGGCAGTTAATACAAAAAACTAATTAATTCTAAAGATTAAAAAAATGCAATAAAATAAAAAAAATAAACAATAAAAAATATTAAGCGTAATTGATGCTTTGATTCGGCGTTGCAAAAAAATGAATCAATATCGGCATACTTCAATTTGAACATCTGCTAAAATAGTTTTTTTTTAAATAATTATTAATTAATTTGCTAGTTCTAGTAATGATAATAAAATAATACTATAAAATCAGTTAATTAAACTTTTAGCATTAAATTACCATGCAACATATTTGTCAGAAAGCATTTAAAAGTACATGTTTAAAAAAACTCTTTTTTGTTTTATTTGATAAGTTAAAATAATTAAGTTTTAAAAAAAAATCTAAACCAGGGTGTATACAGAGAGTCAATAATCTACATGTGTTTGTTATTTTTAATGTTACAGAAAATTAGCAAAATTTCGTAATTCCAATTTTAACTTTTTTAAATAATATATTAATAACGATTTATTTTTTTAAATTTAAATAATTTTTTATCTATTTACTCTAGAACAAATATAAAAATTATTTTTGTAAAAAATTCAAATAAATTAACCAAAAAGAGCATTATTAATTTTTCAGATCTGATCGTGCTTTTTTTAAATGGCAGCTCGAGTTCATTAATTTGCTTAGTTTTTTATTTTAAAAATGTATAGATTGATATATCTTATTTACAATATAAATAACGGTGATACACATTATCATAATACTCGTCACGTTAATATTATTAATTATTATAGTTTAACTTATATTATTGTAACATTTTTGTCTGCTATATTTTGACATATGTATTTATTTTAATGTATTTTATTATAATTTATAAATTTATTTCTAACAACTTTTGTAGTCTACATAGTGGTCTTAACTATGTATGTTATAATTACAAAATATTTATTGTTTTTATATTCAACCTTAATAGAATGCTTAGTCAATAAGTGCATAGTAATGTATAATGTACCGCAATAATAATGTAAATATTTTTATGTATATTTTTATTTAACTTATCTTGTTAAAATGCGACACTGATGAAAATAATTTAAAGTTATAAAGAAATCTTATTTAAAATTGATGGTATAAAACAAATTGTTATTGGAAAATGAACTAGTCAGTAAACTTTTCCAAAACGCCAACTAACAAATTTAATTTTTTAATGTTAATACTTAAATAAAATATGTTAACAAATACTTGAAGGTCAGTTCTGATTTCAATGATTTTTGTCATCGGTGAATTATGTTATAGAAATTACATTATTGCTGTAAAACCTAAGTAGTAGTTTGTCTCGTTTTACTGACATTATTTTTATTAAAAAAAAGTTAACAATGATAAAAATCACAGCAATCAGAATTGCACCCCTGTGGGGTTATTTTGGCACTCATATAAAAAAAAAATGACATTTAAATCATAAATTTTCAACTAATAATACATATTGATGCTTAAAAATAGAATTAACGTAAAGCTTGTTATTGGGTGTATATCACTACATGGTGTCGTGGTACAAACAGAGATCAGCGCCAGATTTTTTAAATTAATAGTGTTGTCATTAAAAGCAATAAAAAATATTGCAAATGTTGCAGAATCACTCCTAAAATCTAGACATTAACCATTTTCAATTAGGTTACGTCATTATTTTAAAAGTCACTTATTGTCAACTAACAAATTAAATTTTTGAGATGTTGAATTGTCACATATTTTTGTTTTTTTTTAAGGTATTGGCATTTGTGGTTTATAAGAATGACTTCTGGTTTTCTTCTCTGCGGATATTTTGGTTATACTGTCCTTGTCAAATTAGTCTCAATTTGGCACTAGTTTGAGGTGGGCTGGAACTTTTTGTATACTTTTATCTGCACTGATACTCACTTCTACATTTTCTTTTTTTTTTAATCCGTGTGCTATTTATAATTATTATTTGGTTTGTCTTCATATGCGTTCTTAGTTTTTTAAGTTTTTCTTTATTTTTTTTTTGTCGTAATTTATTTCACAAATGATTTGTGCAGTTTTATTTTTAGTGATATTTTTGTTTCTTTCTAAGATTACTTTTTTGTTTTTTTTTTTTGTTAGAATATTTTCTACATCAAAATGGGGTACTTACTACTAGGTATTTGCCTTGATATTTCTGTTAATAAAAATAATTTATTGGTATGCATAATTTTCTTGTTCTTTTGTATTTCTTATTTTAAGATTATTTTCTTGTTTTTTGTTTTCATTTTTTCTCTCCTGTGGTTTTTATTTTGTGTCCTTGTTTCTATTGTTTGTTTTTTTTATTTTTCCGTTGTCAAACTTCTTAATAATCTTATTACTCTTGTTTATTTTTTTCTCTTAGACATTGCTTAATAATAATTGTTTTATCCACTTTGTTTTTCAGTATTATTTTTTGTATTTTCCTCTACGCGTTGCATTCTACTGCATTATTCAGTGATTTTTTCTTGACAGAATAGACATTGTTCCTTTTCGTTTTCTTTAATGTTTTTAAAGGTGTTGTGCTTAGACTGTGTTTGTGTTGTATAACATAGCACCTTTTAGATTTATTTTCTAGTTATTATTTTATCTTCAAGATATTCTCCATTAATTTCTCTATTTTTCTGCCTTTTTTTTGCTTTTATGCTTTTTCTTACTAATTCCTACTTATACTTTTTTTTAAATTTTTAGTTTTTTTCTACTATTATATCCGTTGTAAATGTTCCAGTAGCTTCTTTTATTTTGTTCTTGTTTTTTAGTTTTAGTTTTCTTTAATGTTATTGCAAAGTATAACAATTTGCTTTTTGCTGCCTTCTTCTAGACTTTTGTTATTTAGCATAAGTTTACCGATCTTTTTCTTCTTCCGTAATCTATACATTCTAATTTTTTGCTTTGAGTGTTACTCCAAAGTAATTGATTTTTTTTTCTTGTGGTTATCATTAAATATTCTACCGGTATCTTGGGATGCCAATTTTACAAATGCCGTTATAATTACCTTTTTGGCAGCTTTATCTAAAGTGGCTCATTATAAACTAAGTTACACAGTTTTGGATGTATTGTTTTCATTGCATCTATAGCTCCAAAGGTTGTTGTTTTTTTGGTAAATCCGAATTGTTTCCTTTCCTATATATTTTTTTCTTTTTATTTTGTTCTATTATTTGCACAATATTTTTTTAAGTATTTTTGCAAATTGGCCTGTATGATATTGCTTTTCTTGCTTTTTGCTTTTTTTCCCCCAATCAATACTAGAATGGCCTGTTTCCAACATTCTGAAAAAAATCATTTGTTAATTGTTTGAGTTGTTTTTACCTCGTTCCCGTCTAGAGCTGATTTTTAAAAACTATGTCGTTATTTTGTCCAAACCAAGTGCTCTATTGTTGAGCAATTCTTTTATGATCTCATTTATCTTTGCCACTATTTCATAACTGCTTCTTTTTCTTTATTTTTGTTTCTACAAGTTTTTTTTTTTCTAACTCTTTGCTTCTAATTTGTTTATCACTATTTGGATTGTTTTTTTAAGATTGTTCTGTCGTTTTTTGTTCCTTTTCTGTTTTCTTTGTGTTTTTCTTTTTTCTTTTTTTTGACTTTCCTCTTTCTTTGTATTGTTTTTTTTGTGCACATTTAAAAAAAAAAATTTGCACCACCAGTGTAATCCGTTTTGATTTTCTTTCCTATATCTGTAAATTGTTTCATTTGAAGCTTTTCTGAGTATCTTTTGCATCTCTTTTCTATGTTTTTGTTTTTTGTTACTTCTTCTGTTTTTATAACTTTTTTTTGTCTACTCCTTTTAAGATGAGGGTACCAAAATCTAGCAAACGCTTATGAGACAACCGCCTGAATGGGAACAAACAAACGATAAATGGGGATCTAGAGTAGACAAAAGTGGTCGCACTTCCTTGTCTGCCTGCTCCTTGCTTAATGATAATTCCACCGCCTTGCCGTATGCTAATATTTTTTCCGCAAACAATTGTTGCTTGATTAGTTTGGTTTTTAACCCGTACAACATTTGATTACGGAGGTTCTTTTCCAATGTGATCTTAAACTCAAACTTTTTAGTGCTGTTACGTACTGAGTCACTGATTCTCCTGCCCCTTGCTTCCTTAATCCAAATTTGTATCTTTTGGCAATTACGGACGATGCTGGCTCCAAATGGTTTTCTACTAGCTTCACTAAATCCTTGTAGCGGCTTTCATTTTTTTTTTTTGGATGACTGAGGTTTACCATCATTTCATATATGTTGTCTCTAACTACCGTCAATAAAATTGGCACACGTTTCTCTTCATTTATCTCGTTTGCAATAAAGTATTGTTCTATCCTTAATATATATGTAGACCAGTTCTTAACTTCTAACTTGAATTTGTTAATTTACATTTTTACTAACTATATTTTGTCACTAATTGATTATGTTTTTATTCTTGTCGCCACTGTGGTATATCCGGAATAACAAAAACGCAGATTAGTTTATAACTGGTTTATTTTCTACGCACACAACATTTTATACACAAATACTGGAGACAAAAACTTACAATGCTTTTTGCTATTACGATAAAGACCCAATATTTATACATAAAAAAATACATATATTTTTTATACATTTTATATTTATTTATTTTTATTTTGCGTTTTTACAGCTATTTTACATTGCCCCAGAAGTCTTACAACTTGTTTAAAGGGGGTTGATGGGACCAACGGCTTATCAGGTTCTAAATCAATCCGTAGATAAAAAGCAAGTTAATATTTAGTCATATTTTGGTGATCGAACCACAGACTGTTAGCGTGCAAGTTGTTAAACCTACAATAGATGTTTGAAATGACTTTCTCCAGTCTGGAGAGGGTTGTTTCTATTTGAGTTATACCTACCAATTATCGGGTTTTGCAAATTGTCTAAATTCTCCACTAGAGTAGCATAAACCAATAATAACAGATAGCCATATAAAAAATAACCTAGAGGGTTTAAGTCTGGGGAACAAGCAGACCATGCGTGTGGCTTACCTCGACCAATCCAGCAATCTCCGTATGTTGTTAAATAATCACGAGCAACTAAACTGAAATGTAGTGGTGCACCATCGTGCATATGCCACACAAAATAAGTTTTTAATAATAAACTCTCAATTAAAAGTAATAAAACATTTTGATTATTTAAAAAATAATTTTTAATATACACCAATTTTGACCAATTTAGTTCAATAAAGAATAATAAAACATGTAAAAAAATATAAACTAAATCTAAATTTTTTTTTTTTAGTTTTAACAGTATTAATTAAATGTTTATTTTAATCTAATGTCTAACAAGTACGTATATTTTAAATCAGATCACTAGGAAATAAGTATTTAAGTCTATAATTAAGTTTTTTATGTTTAAAAAATATTTATAAAATATATCTTAATATATTTTATATCAAATGTATGTACGTCCACACAGCGTTTAGTCGTAAACTAAACAATTTACTTCACACATGCTTTTACAACATAACACTTTGCTTCTGTTCTATTACCCACTCATAGTAAAATTTTACAATGAAATGCAGAACAAAACAAACCATACTTTAGCTAAAAAATTAAAACAATTAAGGTTTTAGTCTCTCACACCCTCAAAACTGTAAATCTGCACTTGTCACGCAGTTTGAATTGGCGCTCCTTTGTGGCAGCATTAATAATAGTCTAAAATAATGGATTTGTATTTACTCGGAGAAAATGAACTACTGCAATATAGTACGGCTACGATTAAATGTTAAAAGCTTGGTACTATTATTATCTAAAGGATCTTAAGATTGCGCGATATATTTTGCTAAAGAATAATTGCAGATTGAATAGTGCATTTTTAATGCAAAGAAAATATAATTTCTAAATTTATGCATTTTTTTTTCTACATTATTACATATTTGTTTTGGCGTGATTACTGACATGACCTTTAGTAAATTATCAGTTATGTAATATTAATACTATCAAGCTTCACTTACAAACATAATAAGTAATAGCATTAAAAATCACTAAAACTATAATGAAACAACGTAAATTGAAAAAATGTTGATTATGTCACTACTAACATTAAATGTCCAGTATGAATAAATAAAACTATAAAATGTATTCCATATCTATTTTTATATTTCATTCATGCTATTAAACAAGATAATATTCCGCGCATAGGAAAAAACTGAAATAATAATAGTTTTCTAGAAATGCGTTTTTGTTATCGGCATTATTAAAAATTCTTCATTATTTTTCTACTGTCGTTTGCATAATTAATACGACCCATAATTCAAAACAAATGCAAAATCAACTAAATAAAATTGGCAATAAATCATCAATAAATACCTATAAATATCACAAAATCCTCATAATGCTGCCAGCAGATACTTCAATTAATTCTTCTTGAATTTAATAAAAGCGACTACAATTAAAATATATATTTATACGTATAACTAAATAAATAAATAGCATGTATTACAGTAATACACATGCATGAAATATTTAAAAGGCGCAATCGATAATGACGTTTGATGGTAAGTGTTTATCGATTAGAAAAAATTACTTTTATGGAATACTTTATTACTATATTTTGTTATATATTTAATTATTTGTTTAAAGCTTTGCGTCGGGTTTAGAGTAAGACATATACCTCAAAATAAAAGTGACTGTAGTTTTTTTTTATTACATGTACATACTAATACTGAGTCTGAAAATCGTAATTTTTTTTTTGCATTTAACAGAACAAACTTTTATGTTTACCAAAAATCACTGTTGGTTGTTGATATATCAATTACCCTTTTTCATGTCATTTATTTTTCTTTTAGGAAAATATTTAAAAAAAATAGAATTATTTATGTTTTCTTATCCGGCAACGGTTTTCTAAAATATGAGATTTAAAATGTTCGAACAGCATAGACCTTTACTTTTTGTTACAATAGAGTTTTCTTTGACTTTATTTTTTTGGTTGTTTTTTGTAGAAGCTAGAGAGGTTTTGTTTTTTTTGTCAAATTGATTACTAAAGGGTGTTTTTTTTTAGACACGGAGAACTTTAAATTTGTAACACTGTTATTTGTGAAAGCTGATTTGACAGTTCTCAATTGTTTTAAGGTTAGTTTGGTTTGGCAATTCATTATAAATAGACTCACGCTAGAGCAACGTTTGTAAATTGTTTAAAGTTATTTGGAAAAACATAGTTCAATTCGAGAAACTCATCGGGCATTACGTGGATTGTATGGAGCTCATAAATGTCCATCAAAGCAATTAATTCATAAAACTATGGATTGTTTTTGCAATACGTTTAATCTAAACAATAATAAGCATCCAGTACGACGTCGTACAATGCGCACACCATTACATAAAAAAAATCATTGTTTAGTGCGCTTTATGGGCCGGTAGAATCATTGGTCCTTATGTCTTCAAAAATGGTGATGGTCCGAACGTTACAGTCAACAGTGAGCGGCACAGAGACATGGTTGCCAATTTTTTTGTGCCTTAATTAGACGGCATTAATATTGCAGACATGCAGTTTCAGCAGGACAGCGCCATATGCTACACAGCGCGTGTTATGTTACATATCGGACATTGACCATAAAATATGTGCTACATTTTAATTCACACGGTTTATCTGTATGTTCTTAGAATTAAGATGTTAAAATGCAATTTTACATTTATGATAATTTCAAGAATGATGAGCATGAACACGTGTGGCACGTGTTATGCAACATCAGCATATATTTTATTATATAACAGCTTGTAATTGTAAGTTCAGTTTAGTTTTAACATTGTAAGTTACACTCATAATCTAAAATAAATATAAATCAATATTATCAATACTATTTTTCGCGCGATACAATTAATTTACTAAAAAAAAACATTTCACAAACAATTAATTTCACGAACTGGATCTCCAGATTACGCTATGTACGCGCCAACCGCGGCGGCCACATGTCCGAAACTATATTCAAACATTAATGCCTTAAAATTATCTGTTAAATAAAGCCAATTGCATAGATATTAAAAACATGTTTCTGTGTTATATTTCAATTTAAAGTTTTCCGCCTCTAAAAAACATTCTGTATTATAAACAAAAATAGGCAAAGATGTCGGGTAGTTTTTAATACTAAAATTGTCCCAATCTGTAAATGTCTTGTGGCATCTTAGATTTTAGTAAAAAAAAATGAGTATATAGTAAAATTAATTAATAATTTATTCAAGCTCAATCTAAAAATCACATTGGCCGTAAGTCAAGCACAGACAATTATTTTGGTTCTACAAACCCTGACAAGGTTTGCTTCATATTACTGCCTCCTTGCATGATAGCAAGTTTTAATAAACATTAAGTAGAATAAATATAGATTATTTATTATTTTTAAATATATATTGTTTTATTTTTTATTAACTAATATATTATTATTGCAACCAGTTTCGTTAAATTGATAACATTTTCAAGTATTTAATATTTTATTATTTGATTAATTATGTTATCAATATAACAAATCTGGTTGTAATAATAATATATTAATTAATAAAAATAAAAATAATATATGAAACAATATTCAAAAATAATGAATATAAAAACGTTTCATAGAGTAAAAAAAAACATTAAATAAATAAAGATCAATTAAAGTTAATAAAAGTTAATTCAAGATATTAGACCATTGCATAAATATTGTCCATGTTTTCATAATTAAATTTAATAAAGTGCTAGGTAGTCCAGATACTAGCACCTTATCAGTATCTACAGCGCCTCTATACTCAATTAACAATAGAATATATTATTTTATTACAAAGTAACCGCCATAAATTTCTAGTTTACTGCATTTCTAAAAACTTTAGACCAAAAGTCAAAAGCCAAATATTGTCAATACAGTGTGAGGCTTTATTACAGTACATGTGCAATTTTAACCCATTACTTTAATTAGTCTTGTAGTGATATTCAGACAAATATTGTTAAGTTAGAACTATGCCAGATTTGCAAAAAAATGAGTACCAAGCGGTAATCAAATTAAACAAAGAATGACGTATACGGTGAAAAAGAAAATTCACCTTTTTATTCTAACGTAAAACAATAGGCCAAAAGGTTTAAGATGAATCTTTAAAAGATGGCTCCCGTTCTGGTCAATCAATTAAAGTGATCACAGAATAGAAATCAATTGTTTTTATTAAATAACTGGTCTAAAGTGATCGCTAACTTAAAGTAAAAAAATTATCAGCAATGTCAGGGTTTTCAGATACATTGATTTGCCAAATACTCAGTAACTATTTGAGTATGAATAAAATGAGTGCAAGATGGGTTCCAAAATTTCTGGAGTTGTTTAAAAACGGCATTGAATTATTGATTATTTACCACAAAAAAAAACAGAGTATCCCTGTCAACCAAAAAAATCATTGCCACAATCTTTTGAAGTTGGGAGGGCATCATAGTAATTGATTTAAGAAAAAAATACTACGGTAAATTGCGTTTATTATGCTACCTTATTACATAAGTTGAGAGAAAATGTTGGGGTAAAACGCACAACAATGCACCTGTGCACACCGCCATATTACTCAACTTGACATAAAATAATGCGGTTTTTAAAATTAATCATCCCTTCTACAGTCCGGACTTTTGCTCCTAGCGACTAATTCAATGTTTTCAAAACTAAAAGAAAAAACATTTGGGAGTAGATTTCTTGACGATGAAGAGGTGAAAACTGTATGTAAAATATTAAAGAAGATAAAATTACTAATTAAGCAATGTAACAAGTGTGTTGAGGTTAAAGGAAATTATATTAAAAAATAACAAAATCTGTTTCTTATAAGTTCAGAATTTCTTGGTAAGGCCAAGATTTATGGCGGTTATAGTATGCCCATAGATATAGTGTCTATAGGACATGGGCTAAAATTATCTAAACGGATTACTTCATTACTAATCGCCTTGGGGAGACAACTATGTTTGTATTATACCAAAAATAGATTATAACACCTCAATGTTTAAGGGTAAAAATATTATATATATGTTTACACTTTTGAATACTACCTTGGGTTCTAAGTATAGAATACATTCATAAATGGTTGCTAATAAAATAATCTGTTAAGATAATTTAAGCCCATGTTGTAAAGACACTATATCTATGAGCATACTATACCTCACAGGTGTATGTTAGGTAGTAACAGTAAGATGTTGTGTTAAAGACAAATAAATAGAAACAGTTTGTAAGATTAGAATAAGCTAACTAATTTTTAAAATTTGTATAAAACTTACTTAATAATAATTTTATTTTGAGTAATGCAGTATTAAATATGTTAAAATTCAAAAAAATGTATAAATTATTTACAAATTATTTGTATACAGCTGGTGCTAAGACAAATAATTTCTAAAAACAAATAACACTTTCAACAATAAAATTATGCTTTAAGGAAAAAAATAGTTATATAGCTATTACTTACAAAATAAAACTCAGAAAGAAAACGACTGAATATAATTGAATAAATATGTTTTTTTTTAAGTTTCCGATAAGTTGTTTATCCGCAATTAATTAAAAAAATGGAGCTTTTTATTAATGCTTCATTAATTTTTTACTCGTTAAATATAACTGCAAATCTTTAATATAACCCACATCATAAAAACATAGAATATTGTATGTTGTTCAATATATTTAATAAATAATGACTAAAATCTTATTGTTTGGATATTGAGTTGGTGGGCGTTGGTTGACCAATTTTAAATTAAAAACGGCGTTGTACAAGTAAATATTTTTTTAGAAGAAACAGTTTACCGATATTCTTGGGATTTTAGTTTGTAACGTTTCCTTATAATATTGTTTCATAACAATACTACTAGCAGACGCGGCGACTATACCCGGCAAATTCTCTAGCGTTAATATGTTTTAGTTGTCTATATTACCGCTTCTCTCTACTTAAGATAAGTTATTTATAGTCAATATTCAATCTTTAAATCAAGCCGTGCTTGTAATATTATTTTATGTTTTATATTGATTATATTTTAAATTGTATAGAAAATAAAATAATTAAATAATTTTTAACTACAACCAATACAACATTTTTTGTTTGTTTATTGTGTGTTATACAGCTATTTTATAATGCCCCAAAATTTGTACAACTTGTTTAAAGAGGGTTGGTAGGACAAACAACTTATTAATTGATTTCCAAATCACTAGATAATGTAGTATTGTTAAACATGCATGTAATAAAAAATATTTATATACAACATCAACTTATGCGCAAAAACTTGGAATATGATTGCTAATGACAACCGATACTTAATGGTACAAAAATGTCTAATAAAATATTATCACTAATCAATTTATTCCTAAAATGTGTTAAAAACGAGTTATGCACAAATCAAGTTTGTTTGGTTATTAGTAGTTTGTTGTGAGTACTTGTATTTGAACAAAAACATACAATTTTTTAAACTTACAAAATCGGATAATTGCTGGATGTAACTCAAATAGAAACAACCCTGGTAAGTTTGAAAGAGTTTGGCACTTAATGGCGAGAAGATTGAATGCTTGTATTCAGGCTGGAGGTAGTCATTTCAAACATTTATTGTAGATTCAGCAACTTTACATGTACTTTTGAAAATAAAATGATGTAACTGTCGCAAATTTTGTTTACCCAGTATCTTCAAAACAAAAACATTTTTTTTAAATCATCATAAGACAAAATATTCTTAGAATAAGCCAAGGAATAACTCCTTTCGCTGCATGTTTACCTAACAAACTGTATATATATTCTAAAAAAAAGTTAGATTTTTATGTTGTGTCTTTACATAAT
Source organism: Tachinus rufipes (assembly GCA_963932245.1). Lineage (NCBI taxonomy): Eukaryota > Metazoa > Arthropoda > Insecta > Coleoptera > Staphylinidae > Tachinus > Tachinus rufipes. Next base: position 77,007,343 of record OZ010744.1, read on the forward strand.
TTTCTATACGCTCATATTAAAATTAATTTGAAAATTGTTTTCCGCATCAAAAAAACTCTTTGAGATTCAGATGCGGTCTTTGTATTAACTATATAAGGTACATAGGAGTGTACGAGAGCGTAGTACATGTTTAATAGCGTTTGCTTAGTTGTTTTAATTGTAAAGTTTAAAAATAAAAATTACATTGTTTGTTTGCAAAATTTTACGCTTTGCAAAAAACACATACTCTGTTTTTTAATGATTAACATTAAGCTTTTTTTTAATACTAAGTATTAAACTGAGTAATTGTTTCTACTTTAACCTTACGTTCTACTAGATTTTTTGCAGATATCAAAGCTGTGGTATCATCAGCGTTCATTATTACTAATCTTTCTTTTAAAAACTCTTGTAGATTATTTATAAACATTAAAAATATCAAAGATACAAGTACAGAGCATTGTAGAACCGCTTTTTCTGTATTATTAAATTTTAATAAACATATTGCGATCAGTAAAATAAGAAATTATAAAATGGCCAAATAGTCTATAATTACATTGTTAACCGCAAGTGTCAAACAAAATGTCACCTTATTTGACCAATAAACGTTTCACCAATATTTAATAGCGCTATTTGTCAAATAATTCTCCTAATAAAGTAATTGCTAAAAATTCTTAGAATAACTTAACAAATAACACTTCAAAGCGTCTAGGTAACATATACCGTTAGGTTCTACTGAATTTTCTGCAGATATAAAACCTGTGGTATTATCAGCGTACATGATTACTTTCTGTTAAAAACTTTGGTTGATTATTTATAAATATTAAAAATATCAAAGTACAAAACTTTGTAGAACGTTTTTATCTATTTTTTTTATTTTGATAAAAACTTATAAATTTTTACAAACATATTGCGGTCAATAAAAAAAAAAAATTTGCTGCAGAACCTCCAAAATCTAAACTGAGCAATTTAATGACCAAATAATTTATATCTACATTGTCAACTAACAATAATTATAACTTAAATAAAAAAAAAATAAAATAAAATAAATAAATTTGAATCTGCAATAATATTGATAACCATTTATTCATTCAAGTTTTATCTATAATTACATATATAATTCAAGATATAATTATTGTCAGTGTCATATAAGCATTACAACAAATATTTTTAGTAGTATTTGTTTCTGATTATTGCACAGTTTAAAATAATTGAGGTTAGAATATTTTAATAAAAAAATTATATACTTTATTGTGCTTATTTTACTTTTTTATATAAATTAAAACCGATTTCGGCTGTTAAGCCATCATCAGTTTTTTCTTTTTACAGGTGTTGTTGTGTGTTGCGGGTGGTGTGAATTTGTTGTGGTTACTGTACAGTACTGTGTACACTAACCACAGGTGTTGTTGTGTGTTGCGGGTGGTGTGAATTTGTTGTGGTTACTGTACAGTACTGTGTACAGTAACCACAACAAATTCATACCTCCCGCAACACACAACAACACCTGTGAAAAGAAAAAAAAACTGATGATGGCTTAACAGCCAAAACCGGTCTTAATATATGTATATAAAAAAGTAAAATCAGCACAATAAAGTATATAACATTTTTTTATTAAATACCCTAACCTCAACAAATAATTTGAATTTTGTCAGTTTTGTGTTGATATATTTCTACTTCACAAATAATTTGAGGTTATGCATGCATTCATACTGATTTGATTAACTTATTTAGTCAATTTTCTGTCTATTCTATTACCAATTTGATAAAAATTACAAAAAAAGTTATATAATTACTGAGTTACCTTGGTGAAACGTAAAATTACTTGAATTTTTTTTTGCCCAATAGTTATTTATACAAGTTTTTTAAATTTACTTTACTTTATTTAATTAGAATTGTTAACTAATTTTTTTTTTCAAGTTTTTAACTTCTTGAACAATATCTTGTAATTAATTGTGCTGTTGCGTTTGTTTTCTTACTATTTTTACTTACTATTACCAAACGTAGAAAGCAAATAAATATAATATACTGCTGTACTAGTTCTGAAGTGAAACATATTTAAAATGTTATTTTTAGAAATGCAACTTTAAAAATTTAAAAAATAATTTATAGTTATTTATAGTATATTTTATTTTAATGTTAAATAAATGAATAAAAAAAACTTGATTTTTACAAAAGTTTTTTTTTTAATCTATTTTTTAAAACGTTATACCAGTTTATTTGAAAAGTAAATGTTATATTATATCTCTTGCTTTAGAGCTAACACAGCTATGTATGTAACGCTTTAAGATAAACATCAATTAGATTGAATTTTGGTATTAATTCTTCTCTAATAAAAATTAATGAATTTTGTTTTGTGTTAAGTTAGCTTAATGCTGGTAATAATCAAAATCAATCAATCAAAAGTTTTTGTTTTGACTTTAAGCAAGGATAAATTTAATCTTTTACAAAATTAAAAATAGTACATTATTTCTTTGCCTTAAAAACCTGATTGCAATTAAAGTTTTTTCACTTTACATTTAATCATACTATTTTCATAAATTTTCAAACGGCAACAGATATTGAAATAAAAAAACATTATAGTAAGTTTTAACAGTCACCATCATTTTTGAATAATGAAGTGTCAACTTTTAATTCATCAATATCTCAATTACAAACAAAAAATACTAAACAATTAAAAAAAAGGATCAATCATTTCAATGTATAAAAGGATCACCAAAAGTGACTACGACTGCTGCAATTTGTCAAAAAATTATGGAAAAATATGTCAAAATTTTAATTTATAATTTTTTTAAAGTTAACAATATGTATTATAGACCAAAATTATTTTAGATTTGTAGAAAGAAAACGCACAAACAACTTTCTAAGTTTGCAAATAAAGTAATGCTTGCAGTTAAAGAATGTGATGCACATATTTTGTGTATATGTCAACTTTACCAGAGCTTTTGACACTATTAACCTGTGACACTAAATGTGACAGGATTGTTTTGAGTTTGCGAGTAAAGTTTGATTTTTATAAATAATTATTTATTATATCTATATTACACACTACAAAAACGGATAATTACAATATTAAAATTAACACAATATTAATTGAGTGACTTACTGGCCATCACACTTTAAATTACTTACAAGTAAATTTGAGATGTCTTTGATGAAAATTTTAATTTTTGCACCTTTAAAGAAAGATACGTGGTTTGCCCTTAGTAGTACTAACAGGCCTACTTCAAAAAGGATGAATTGTCTTCCCAAACCGCGAGCAGCACGGCGATCAACTTTTTTTGATAAATGTTCACCGGCCAATACTATTTTTTTTCCCACGGGAATTTGCTTTGGGGTATATGTAACAAAGATTCCTTAAGGTTAAATTGTAATTCGTTAGGCGTAAACCCTATAGATTTATAGACTACGTTGTTAAGAAGTGTTTCAAACTTACTCATTTTGGTAGCCTATTTTGTTTGAGTATCGTTGCAATACGCTTGAAACAACCTGCCAAGTTTTTGTCCTTTCCGAGGGATTTGATTCAGGATGACGTACTGAACTAAGGATGTGACTTATACTTAATTCTTGCATTTGCGGATTTGGTTTACTTCCTTCTGCATGCGTGCGCACTGTTCCGTCGGCAATTTTTCTAACTTTTCAATTTCTTTATCCTTAACTATCAATTCCCTATCATATTTTAACTTAACCTTGGCAATCTTTGTCTTATAATAAACCACTCTTTTTTCCTCCTTTTTCCTCCTTTTTAACCATTTCATACTTCAATCTACGATCTTCTTCCAATTTTTTATTTTCAACTTATTGCAACTTATCTTTATAATATTTTTTCAACTCATGCATTTTTTTTTTAATCTGGTTTGAGACAAATTGATTTCTTTCCTCTTTTCTTTCTAGCTGTACGTAACATTTTGTTATTTTTTCAATTTACAATCGGATTGGTAATTATTTTCGTCTTTCTTTTAATATTTTTCCATAGGGTCTAATTTGTTTTAAAGTGATGGAGCTGTAAATGGTTCATCTAATATACCTTTCGCTATTTGTTTTCCAAGTTAAATTAAATATGAGTTTTAAATAACATTGTTTTTTATTTCTTTACTGCTTAATTTTTCTAACTAGGGTTTTAATAATTCAATGTAGTGGCTGTTCATGTTATGTATGGTTTGATGGTGTAAAGTATTTGTATGTATTAGAGATCAAAAGGATCCATTGCTTTGTTTGTATAATCTTCCATGTGGTTATAGAGTAAAAATATATAATAATTGGAAGTAAACTGATTAAATGACAAAATGTCAGTTAAATTGTCCATTTTTGTTGATAATTATTTCACTTTTAATCAATATACTCGCCTCTAAGTTGGACGCCAGATGTGACACTAACTGTGACAGGTTTGTTTTGGGGTTGCGAGTAAAATTAAATTTTTATGAATTATTTATTTCTATATTACACACTACAAAAAAAGATAATTACAATATTAAAATTAACACAATAATAATTGAGTGACTTACCGATTAATCACACTTTAAATTACTTACAAGTAATTTCAAGATGTTAGACGTAAGGCTTGCGTATAATAAATAAAATAACACAAATGCAAAATAAATATCACACAAAAAGAAACAATGATCTCGATACAAAAACAAACAAAAAATTTACTATTAATTAATTCTGCCATATTATGTTTTGCTACAAACCCAAACCAGTTTATTAATATATCGGAAAGGTACGGTATTAGAGAAATGTTGTTAGAATGGTTTAACAGTTATTTAAACTTAAGAACTTGTAAGTAAAAGTAGAAAATTGCTTCTATTATTATTATAAATTCTAAATGTAGGCGCATGACAAGAAAATAATTATTAACTTTGACAAAACCAAAATCATGCAAATCACATCCACAATAGAAATAAAAATTTTTTGTTTTCACTTATTATTATTTGCAAACGCACAAAATTGAATGGGTAACTCAAATTAATTATTAAAGTGTTATAATTGATTAGCACTTTTTATAGAAATTTCAAATAATGGCTATTTCTACTTTGTAGAAAGATTTTTCCACCTCTGCTCTTTCTTCCAGTATCTACATTGAGAACCAAATATACCGCACGAGTAGAATCCGTGCTAATGTATGGCATAACTGTTTGAAAAATGCATATCATACAAAAGCTATAGTCAACACCATTTAGAAGTAATTTCATTCAATAATAAATACGGATATAAATCAGAAACAAGAACAATTCCAACAAAAAAACTGTAAAAATGCTAAAACAATAAAAAACGCAAAACTCAATCACAATCCTTTTGGCTATATATAAAGCAATTTGCTATACACAGGTATTATTGAGAAATAGTTTAGTAGGTAAAGCATTTTTTAAATAAAAAAAAATGAAGAAAAACTACAGACATTTAATTAGATAGTAAATTTATAAACATTTATAACCAAACTAAACAAACATACGTGTCAAATTAATAAATTATTGGCAAATAAAAGGTTAAAAAAAGAAATTGCAATTTTTTTTTTTAACTTTTACCGGAGTAAAAAAAATAAGTTTAGTATTCAGGTCTAAAGCTATATACGAGTTAAATTAGCAGTAAATTTTTTTATTATCAAAATAGTAGTAAAAGTTTTTATTGTCAAAATAAGTGTAAAAAGTAAAATTTTATTTGACGTTATATTGTAAACTTTTTTTTTAAACAATTTTTAGATATAGATACAAATACAAAAAATAACTAATTTATTTTTAAACTTTTTTACTTTAAAAATATTTTTTTAAGTTTTTGTTAAATCCTTTTGTGATGTTTTATAGTGTTGTCTTTAGGTTATAGTTCAAATTGCTCAACATTTGATATATTTATTATTATATCAACTTCAAAAAACAAAAATAAAAATGTGCAATTTGAGCACATAAATAACAACAGAAGCCCAAAAAATATTCATAAAAAAGTCATTTATTGCTACAAGCTGTTTAAATAAGACAGGAACCTTATTTATAACGCCCAAAGTGTAAAAAAATTCTTAAGCTCAAACTGATAAAATCTTTAACAAAGTTACAGATTTGATGTTAATTGAATGCCAAGTAATAATTTAAATTATTACTTGAGAAAATCGGAATACTAAAAAAAATTATTTTTATAGTTTTACATAAAGATTTTAGAATGAGTAAAGTGTTAAATTTCCAAGCTGCACATTCTTGAACAAAAACTGTATAAACATGTTTGCGTAAAGAATTTGACTGCTTTATTTAAAGATAAAATTTTTTTCTATAAAAATTGTGGCTGCAGACAAAACATGGGTACACTACTAGAATCTTTTTAACTAAAATATTACAAAAAAAAAACATTTATTTGTACTGTCTACAATAACTGCTAGAATGCATATAGCATAAACTGTTCAAAAAGTAATAAATGCGGCTTTAAGGTATTCCTACATTTTACAGTACCTACATTGCCCTATTTCTTTTTGTTTCTATTCAAAACATTTAAAAAAAGACTTAAAAGAGTAGCATTTTATCGAATAGCAATACTATTTTGTAGTATTTTCAAAATGTTTAAAAGGTTATTGTTAAGACCATTACGTTTCTAAAAATACGTTGAATTAAGTGTGTTAGTGTTACTGGTTCATATGTCAAAATATAATGTTAAGTAGTTAACATATAAAAATCTTCTACATATTAGGGTTAAAATACAGCATTTTTTAGTTGACATAAAAAGTCAGTATTTAATATAAATAACATACTTTCATGTATTGATAATAGAATATGCATAATAAATTCTACTACATTTTTAATAATAATTTTAACTTCGTTTTTTGATATATATTTTGTCTATTTATTATATTTTAGACTTAAATTATTTAATGTATTACTTAGTATTTTTTTAACATACTCTGCATCATTGTTTTGTGATCTTTGGGTAAATAAATTATTATTATTATTAAAATTATACAGAAAAGAAGATATTATTTAATAAATAAATCCAGTATAGTAGATATAATGATAGATATAATGATAGATAGAATTTATCTCAACGGATTATTTCATTAGCAACTAATTATGATTGTATTATATACCTGTAACCCGAGGTAATTTTTAAGCGTGAAAATATTGTATATTTATAAAATATTGTATATTTATATAATATTTTCACCTTTAAACAAAAAGCTATTTATGATATATAATTCAAACATAATAGTCTCCCCAAAGCGATTAGTAATAAAGTAATTCTAAAGTATTTACTATTGATACTTTGTGATTCATTTTATAATGATCAATAGCTTTGGTAAAGTTGAAACGATATAACCAATTTTATTTTCTATTTCTTAAATTTTATAATTATAAGAAAAGTAAATAATAAATCTATAAATTGAAAACAATACTTATTGTTAAATCGTACATCACACAACAAATGTATATATTCAATGCGTTTAATTACCTTTTTGTTATAATGCTATACACGATGTTTCAATTAATTAAACATCAATTATCCATTAACTTGCACTACATTTCTAAATATATACTTAGCAAACTAATAATTACTTTGCTGAAAATTTTTATCTATAAATTTATCGACTTGTTGCGGTATTTTTCTGTATAATAAAATGCTACGCAAGTTGTATATTACTCTGTAAATAAAACCCGTGAGAGTGTGGAATTTTTTCATTATATCCTACAGACCTTTAAAAAAGATACCGTAGAAAAAATATTAAAATTACAGCTAAATTTTACTTATTACATTTTTTACCAAATTTTCTCTTAAATGTTTAGAAAAATTGTTTTTGGTTGTTTTATTATTCCAAATTTAGGTTTAAAACAATAATGTGTTTTAATTATTATTTATAATTAAACTCTACAATTTATATTAAAAAATAAAATTTATTTTCTTCACTACTCTAAACGTAATTAGTTTATAAAAAACAGAGTCAAACTTTTGTCAATATTAAAATTTAGTAGAGTATTTAAGTAATTTTTTAGTTTAAATATTTTTGAGTATATAAATAAAAAAATCATAAGATCAAAAAATCGCCAATTCACAGCACTCAAAATTTACACTTTTAGATTTTATATATAATAAAAATTAAATCATGTAAAAAACAATTCTATCAACTTGTTTCCAACAATGCTTTGTTACTGAGTTACTGATATGAGTATGGATTATAAACTAGCAACTATGTAACAACGCGTCTTTACAACTAAATTTTCATGTAATTGATCATATTGGAGTAACTTCGGAAGCTGTAGTTCCGTAACTAAACTGTTTATAACTCACGTGTATATACATTTTTTTCTTAAAATAAACTAAGGATTCACCGCATAAAGCAGTACTTTAATTAATATTGTTTTCTGTATTTTTATTTGTTAGTAATAGTTGTAATTTATCCACAATATTTTACTGATAATAAAAAATTATAAAATTATATTGGAAAAATATACTTTATCTTGTTAACGGTACAATTGTAGATTCAAATCGAATTTAGATCCTCAGGTGTTCAATGGAGCAAGTTATCGACTATATAATTTATCGAATTCACAGTTTATTTTATACAACATAAATTGATCTAACAAAAATTTCAGCAATAAATAATAAATGAAATATATTATTTAATGCTTAGTTAAAATAACAAACTTTTGTATAAAATGTATTCACTTATGTAAATGAATGGAAATTACATTAACATTGTTATATTGTTTATGTAAATTTAAAATACTTTTGAAATATAGTACCTTTTTTTACAATTCACCATCCGTACATGATTAAAAAATAACAAAACAAATGAACTAAAACAATACAAAAAATATTGCAAACATTGGAAATGAATTATTTTTTATACGCTCGATTTAAGCCATATGTTTGCAATCAATAAATTTTGGCATTTATATTTTTCAATCTGTGTTTAATACACATTAAATCAGTATTGAAGACAAATTTATTTTAGTTGTATTAAAATTGCATTGGAATTAGTAAGGCTAATTTTACTGCACAGGAAGTGTTTGTTGGACAGTCTGTAATATACGATCACATTGTTTATTTTTAAACTATGCAACAAATATTTTCGACACCTGAAAATGCCATATGGTCGTCCTTGCATATTAAAAGAAAGCATAAAATATATTTACAAGTTTAAATTATTGCAGTTACGTCTTTCTTATAACACTTCAAACAAATTTCGAATTAATCACTATAATATTAAATTCTAATTTTAAATCATAATTTATGGCCTAATTTAAATATAAATAAATTTGTCTTACATGTGTTTTTTATTACTTCTCACCTACCTAATTTGCAACACGCTAGGGTTGTACAGTCATTAGCCAACAATTAAGTTTTATAAATAAACCTAATATAGTAAAATTTGTATAAAGTTTATTGTGACAATTAAACTTTTATATCTTACATTGCAAATTTAAAATTTATATATGACGCCTTTGCGCTTATAAATTTTATAATACTATATTAATAATGGTTTCTTAGTATTATATTGCTCAAAGAAACGATAGGCGATAAAACATGAGGCTATAATTAAATAAATTGAGTGATAAAAGCTGCTGTTTTTATTGGCACTGAGATCTGAAGCATGTACATGTAATTTGCAAATATTTAGACCTATATTATATATTATTTGATATTTGTTTGAAAAACTATAAATTCAATACAAATATATATACATATATACAAACATATTTTATAATATAAATAAACTAAATCTTAAACTTGTAGTAAATCAGCATACCTTAAACGGGCTTAAAATGTATCTACATATTTATAATAATATTTTGTTGCGTATTTTCATACATATAATCTAAAGATGCTCAAACCTTTTGTTTACTGACTTGGTTTTAAAACTATATATTATTGTTATACTTGTGTTCCTTAATGTTATAAAATGCAATGATAATTTTTAAATTATAAAGTAGTTTACAAAATATATCTTGTAACACAATAAAAAGTTTGACAGTACAATAAAGAAATACTGTTTAAGTTTAGACAATAATTTCAACAAAAAATTTAGAATTAAAAATGTTAAAAAATAAATTTGGACTCTTATTTAAATTATGTTACTAGACATTTTATAATTTACACGTTGCAACAATCAATTAACAACTCAAAATATCGCGCTTTTAATAATTTTTTTTTTTTTTAGAGGTTGAAAGAGGTGAGGTGTGTGGGGAAAAGTGCAGTATAGACGCGGAATGATTGGTGTGTGAAAAACGAAAAGTTATATTGAAATTATATATTGTGCACATTAACCTAACAAGTCTAACACAAGGACAATAATAAACTAAAACAATAGTGAAAAAGAGACGAACGTAAGAGCTACCAAATAGACAGTACTCCGTGGTGTAGCGGGCAGTGCGCGGGAACTCAACAACCGGCAAGTCGCGTCGTAGGTTCGAGCCCCGAGAACAATTAAACTTTTTTTTTTCTTGTTTGTGTTTTTAAATTTAAAAACTGTAAATTAATTTAATTAGCTGACTAAATTAATTTAATTAGCTGGTTTAATTATTTAATTTAATTAGTTCATTTAATTCAACTAAATTAAATGGACAGAGAAGGAAAAAGAAATAGAGATAGTGCTGAAAAACCGGAAATATTTCAAAGAAGCAAAAAAGTTCTCAGGTCACCGGAGCAAAGAAAAATAGAAGTGATAAGAAAAGTAAGCACTAACGAGCCAGAAAAACATTGTCCCGGAGAAGATAAGGAAATGGAGGAAATAAAAGAAATGATGCAACAGATGATAGTGGAAATGAGAAAAAACACAGAAGAAATAAAAATGGAAATGAGAAATATGAAGGAAGAAATGATAAAAAAAGAAGAAAAGTGGGAAGTAGAGAAAAAAGAACTAAAGAGTAAAATAAAAGCAATTGAAGACAAGCTGGAACGAAAAGAAAGAGAAGAGAGAAGAAACAAGTTTGTAGTAAGGGGAGTAGAGGTACAGGCAGGAAAAGAAAAAGAAACAATCGAAAAAATGATACAAAAAAACTTAAAAATAGACACGGAAATAATTTCTGCCTACTCTGTGAGAAATGAAGAAAAACAAACAATAATAGCAGAAACAGAATCATGGGTACAAAAACAGTATATTATGAAGAACAAAAACAAACTGAGAGGCACAAACATATACATTGAAAATGACTTGACCTTGGAAGAAAGACGAGTTCAGAAAGAATTAAGAGATATAGCAAGGGACGAAAAATCAAAGGGCAAAAGAGTATGGGTACGGTACAGAAAATTGGAAATAGATGGAGAAATATACAATTGGAGTGATCAAGATCAAGGAGTTTCAAAAGAGAGCGAACGCAAATCAAAAAAGTAATTTGTAGCATCAACACAAAAAAAGTAGACAACGCATGCAAGGACCAAGGACATGACTCAGATACAGAAAATAAAAAAAAACAAAAAATAGTAAAAAATAAAGACAGTGCAAAAAAACAAACAAGCCGAATTTTGTTTTGGAACGTAGCTGGGATAGACAACAAAGATCACGAGTTCTGGGAGTACATAAAAACTTTTGACATAATTGGAATGGTAGAGACGTGGATAGATGACAAGAAATGGGAAAAGTTAAAGCTCAACATGCCAGCCGAATACTTCTGGAAATGCCAACCAGCTATAAAAGAGAAAAAAAAAGGAAGAGCCAAAGGAGGCATAATTACCGGCATAAAAAAAGAAATAAGTCAAGAAGAAGATGACGTTATTGAAATGGAGGGAATACAAGAACGAAACTTTTTGAGGGGAGGAGAAAAATATAAAGCAATAACAGTATATAGTAGACGCATTAAAAACACGAGACAAAAGTTAGATACGCTAATACCAGAAACTGAAGAAAGAAAATTGATTATAGGAGGGGACTTCAACGCAAGAATTGGAAAGAAGGAAGAAAAAATCAAACACGAAGACTCAAGAAACAGAGAATCAAAAGATACCACAGAAAATAGAGAAGGAAAAGAAATGATAGAAATGATAGAAGAGAGAGGTTGGGACATTTTAAATGGAAACATCACAGGAGATGAAGAGGGAGAATTTACTTATATAGGGACAAACGGGCAATCAGTAATAGACTACGTAGTTGTAAATGAGGAGGCGTGGGAAGAGATAGACAATCTTAAAGTAGGAATAAGAGTTGAATCAGACCACCAGCCATTAGAACTTAACTTAACTGGGGAAACTGTAAGAAGGCAGGAAAATTAAGAAAAAAGTGAAGAAAGGATAACATGGACGGAAGAAAGTGTGATAAAGTACAAAAAAAATCTGAGGAAAATTAGAGAAAACGGAAGAAATGTCGAAGATATAATGAGGGAATTAGAGGAAACAATTGGAGATGCGGTAGTAAAAAAACCATATAGAAGAAAAGAAGAAAAAATGAAAAAGAGCAAATGGTGGAACAGCGAATGTACTAAGAAAAAACAAGAAGTCAGAAAGATGTTAAGACACTGGAGAAACAACAAAAGCACAAAAGAAGAATATATGAAAAAACAAAAGGCTTACAAAAATCAATTAAAAAAAGCTAAAAGTGAATTTATAAAAAAAGATGAAATGGAAATTAAAAAAATAAAGACAGAAGCAGAAGCATGGAAATACATAAACAAAGAAAGAAGAAGAAAACAGGGAGATATTGAGGAAATACCAATGGAAGCGTGGAAGAAACATTTTTCAAGTTTGTTTGGAGGAGAAAAGAAAAAAGAAAATAAACTAGAGAGACAAGAGCCAATCCACCAAGCGGAAGAAATTTCAAAGGAGACAATATGGGAGAAGATAAAAAAACTAAGGAAAAAGAAAGCGCCAGGTATGGATGGGATACAGAATGAAGCGTGGTTGTATGGTACGGAAGAACTGATTGAGAGATTGAGTGAGTTGATAAACAGAGTATGGAAGGGAGAAGGGTTTCCGAGTCAATGGAGAGAAGGTCTTGTATGCCCTATACACAAAAGTGGATCTAAAAAGCTAGTAAATAACTACAGAGGAATAACACTACTGGGTACGGCATACAAGATCTACGCGATGATATTAGAAGAAAAGTTAAATGAGGAACTAAGTATGAATGAGATAATTCCATATGGGCAAACCGGCTTTAGGAAGGGAAGAGGTACCATGGATAACGTATATATTTTACATCATATTGTGGAAAAGGAAATAGCAGAGAAAGGGGGGAAAGTATATGCGTTATTCCTGGATCTAAAGGCGGCATTTGATAGTGTGGATAGAGAGAAACTGTGGAAGTGTATGAGAGAGAAAGGAATTAGCGAGCACCTGGTAAGAAGAATGGAAGACGTGTATGAGGAGACAGCAAGTAGGGTATGTGTTAACGGAAAAATGAGTGAAAGATTTTGGACAACAAAAGGAGTAAGACAGGGTTGTCCATTGAGTCCTACTTTATTTGCAATCTACATAGCAGATGTAGAAAAAAAATTAAGGTTGGCTCAAGCAGGAGGGGTAATAGTTGGTAGAGAAAAAGTGTGGTCGCTAGCATATGCAGACGACATGGTAATTCTAGCAAAAGAAGCGAAGGAAATGAAAGAGATGATGAAAAGCTTAGAAAAATATTTTAGAAAAAAATGTTTAGAAGATAATGTAGAAAAAACAAAAATTATGGTGTTCAGAAAGGGGGGTGGGAGAAAAAAGGTGGAGGACTGGAAATGGAATGGGCAAGGTATTACGGAAGTAAAATCTTTTAAATATTTGGGATATGTTTTTTGTACGAGTAACACTGAGAGCGAGCACATTAAAGAAATGGCTCGAAAAGCAAATAAAGTAGTGGGACAAGTTTGGGGAATAAGTGAAAGAAAATTTGAATGTATGAGAATAAAAGGGCTTATGTTTGATAGTTTAGTTAGGAGTATGATATTGTATGGGTCAGAAATATGGGGATGGAAGGAACAAGAAAAATTAGAAGCAATACATGTAAAATATTGGAGATGGGTGTTAGGTTTAAATAGAGAAACTCCAGCATATATTGTGCTGGAGGAAGTCAAAAAAGATAAGTTAAGAGTAGAAGCAGGAAAAAGAGCAATGAAGTATGAAGAAAGAATGAGACAGAGACACGAATGCAAAATATTACAAGAATGCATGAAAGAGAAAATGAGAGCAAGGAATGAAAAGCTAGGGGAGATCAGGGAAAATTATTACAATAGAAATGGATATGCGAGCCAAGAAATTGAAAGAATGAGAGAATCTGGGAGAGAGACATGGTACGAAATTATGGAAAGAGATAGAGATATACAAAGGCAAGAAAGGAGAATGCGAGTGAAAGAGTCTAGGTACAACGCAAATTATGAACATATTATAGAAAGTGAATTGCCAATGTACTTAGAGAGCGATAGATATAGTAAAGATGACAAAAAGATGATTGCAAGATTCAGATGTGGTAATGAAGAGCAAGTGACAAGATTTTGGATGGAAGAGGATTTGAAAATGTGCAGAATGTGCGGAGAGACTAAGGAAACTATAGAACATATGTTGAAAGAGTGTAACGAAATGAGAGAAGAACAGATGGGAAAAAATGAGATATTGAAAGGGGACGGAAGAGGGGTAGAATGGATGAGGGCAGTTAAAAAACGAAGAAAAGAAATATACGAACAGAGAAGCAAATTTTCTTAATTGTGTTAATTTTATAAGGATTAAGTTTTATTATTTTGGGAAGTTGTAATTGTATTTGTAAATGTAATTTTTAAGGCCGAAAGGCAAGAAATAAACGTATTATTATTATTAATAATTTTTTATATTTTTTATAAACAATAGTCATATTAAATATATGTTATATACAATGATTTGTTAATTTTAATAATTTCATTGACACATTTTTGTCTTTTCAGACTCATTGCAATCTCACAAAAATAAACGTGATAAACTCAATTTTATCATTACCACTTTTTGGATGATACTAAAAAGTTATGCATTTAACTCTTTTTTTTCAAAGCTTTTGCTAAGACATAAATTTTGGTTTTACACTTATATCTTTCTTCTCTATAATAACAAAAAAAAATCAATATAATGTAAAAAAGTAATTTTTCATACTTATAAGATCAACTTGAAATTCTCAAAATATATAGAACAATTCAATCCTAAAATATTTACAGTTTTAGAATTATAAGTGACGATTTTGTTTCGGAAATATAAGTATTTTTGCAAAATTGTGTTTTTGCAAAAAATGCAGTAAGGATTAGTGCTCTTGTTTGAAATTTTTTTTACAAGCAGTTGTTTTATTTGTACCATGTACAACAAGTGCAGGTCTTGAATCTACTTTACGTATAGTTTTTTCTTGCTGGTTTTTACGCAATAATGCTGAAGACTCCCGTTTTCTTGACAAAATTCTTTTTACAGATAAAGCCGGGTTTACACAAAATAGAGTTGTTAATTATCACAATACAATGTTTGGGCTAACTAAAATTCTCATGTTCTAATAGAATCTTAGACATCAAAAACGTTTTAATAAAAATTTTAATGAGTATTGTAGGCGACATGTTTTTAGGTCCTTGTTTTACCAAATCGATTAACAGGTGCTGCTTACCTAAAGTTTCTGCAGAACACAATATATGATGTTTTTGACAACATTACTATTGACCAAAAGCAACAAATGTAGTTTCAACATAATAGTGCTTTAGTTACTCTTTTATTGCCGTTAGAGAGCAATTACATTAAACTTTTCTATGTACATAATTAGGAAAGAACGGGCCAGTCTTATGGCCTGCAAGATTGTTTGATTTATCTTTTAGATTTCTTTTTTGAAAATATTTGAAAACATTGATCTATGGTACTCCTGTAAATAACCTCTAGAAGCTGCAGCTACAAATTAATGAAAAGTGATAAAAAATCCGATTCAGTAAGGAGATTTTAGAAAGAGTTTAAATATTTTTTAGATTAAGGTGTCATTCTTGCTTGAAAATAGAAATAAAGCATTTCAATCCTCTTATGAAACTTTGTTCTTTGTTTTTGCTAAGAAAAACAAACTGTCCCATCTCCAACGCTGTTGCTTTGAGGACTCATGTTTATTTAAACTTTTTGGTTTATTTTGATTCATATTAAATAAAAATCAATAATAAAACAATACCTTGATGACCTTGATAAGATTTATGATCAAGACCTAACCAATAAAACTTGTTGATAAAATTTAAACGCCATACTCTATTAAATGTTTTGGAAATGTGAAAATCTATTGCAAATTTTTTTTATGTTTGTTTAAAGTAGAAACCCATTTGTGACTAACATAAGTAAAAAAAATCTGTTGTCAAACGTTTTGATCAAAGGGCATTGAGATATTTGCTTTAATATTTTTTCCGTTTTTATAACTTATTAGAAAATAAGAAATGGCTTTTTATTGGTAACATTCATGCTAATAACATTGAAGACGACATAAAAAAACAAATCCAATCTTTTACTGACAATGCAATTTTAACATGCATTAAAATGAATACTAAATACGCTACAAACTGCTATAAAGTAAGAATTAACTCAAACAATATGTCTACTGTAACTGACCCATCCAACTGGCGCAGCGGTATCAGAATAAAGAAGTTTATCTTGGCAATACAAAAAAAATAAAAAACAAAAAGTCAGGAATTCAATCAGAAATCCCAATCATCTTCTGAAAGAAGTAATAACATGCATGTTGAAAATTTTCAGCTGAAGGAACCCAATCAAGAAATAATATAACGCAAACTGACCAATCACCGACTTACCATCTTCCATCAGGTAAAAGGCACATCTATAGACTAAAAATCCTCTTTTTAAATATTAGATCAATTAAAAATAAAATCGATATGTTTGAAGCAAAAAATCACATTCATGGAGGAGTTATGACTCTAACTGAAAATAATTGTAATGCTATAGCACTATATGGTATTACAAAAGAATCAGTTGAAATAGATTGTAAAATTACCAGTATATTTTTATGTGATGTTAATTTAATAATTTTAACTGTTTATTGTTTTCCTTCTGAAAATTTTGATAATTTTATAAATATTTTAAATCGTGCTTTATGTAAAGTCGATGTCTTAAATATTCATGTCATCATTGGTGGAGATTTTAACGTATGGTTTCAAACTTCAGATCCTCGAGCGTCTACTTTATGTGATCTATTGCTTAGCTTTAGACTTAAAATACATGTTTTTTTTAATACTAGATCTACAAACTGCCTAGACAATATTTTTTTCAAACATAGATAACCCCACCATCAGTCTAGTTAAAACCGGCATGGCAGACCACAAAGGTTGTAAAATTGCTAGTAATCTTGACATAAAAACTCAGAAAACAAAAATAACAAAATTTTATAGACCCATTACAGAACAAGACAAATTATTATTCTTTAACTTTATAAAGGATGCAACTTAGGATTTCTGCAGTAATAATTCTCTAGTTGCCACTACGGAGTTAACTAAACAATTTCCAAACGGAAGATACGCATACAAATTCCGCAAGGCCGAAACCAGCTCACCTCAAACTAGTACCACATTAGAGACAATGACTAGGACAAATTAACAGCAGGACTTACGCAGAGAAGAAAACCGAAAGGTATTGCTATGCGTTAGTTATTCTCAAGGGCCACTTGTTTAGGCCAACACCTCACTACGTTCTTAAAAAAAAAAAGCTGCCACTACTAAAATTAATTTGTTTTGTAAAATTCTCTCTAATACTGTCAAACAGGCTTTTCCTCAAAAATTATTAAAACACAAAGATGAAAATGGTTCAATTTCTAATTGGTACAATTTGCATCTTTTCAATATGAGGAAAAATTTGCATCTGATTAAAGAATCTTGCCAAAACTCAAATAATTCAAAAAACAAAAAACTTTTGAATAATTTTTGAAATAAATACGAGTTTGAATGTAATCAAAATTACATATTAAATTCTGGCAATAAATCAAAAGCCATATGGTCTGTAATAAATAACAAACAAACAAACAACAAATGTGATAGTGTCTGTAATATTTCTGCAAAAGATTTTAATATTTATTTTACTGAAATTGCCCAAAATCTAGTCATCTCTTTGCCAAAAACGCCACCCTCAATGCAAACTCGTTTCTACCTAATGCTGGTCCTGTATTTAAATTTAATGAAGTTTCTATCTGTCACGTTCGTGATGTTATAACTTCTTTAAAAAACAGCAAAAGTAAAGATACATATGGGATAACAACAGGGCTCATAAAATCTATTAAGGAGTTAATTGTATCTCCGGTAACAAAACTGATTAATATCTGCATCAGAAAACAATTATTCCCTGCTACGCTTAAACAAGCCATAGTAAAACCAGTCTTTAAACAAGAAAATAAAAATGTAAAAAGCAACTATAAACCAATCTCGCTGTTGCCCATTGTGTCAAAGATTTTTGAAAAAATATTAGCTTTCCAAATAAATTATCATTTTGAAACAAACAAACTCTTTACAGATTTTCAATATGGCTTTCGTCGTCAAACAGGTACAACAAACGTTGCATTAAAAATGGCACAATTTATTTCTGACAGCTTTGAAAATGGAGATATTGCAATTGCAAGTTTTTTGGATTTGACTAAAGCTTTTGATTGCATATCTCATGATATTTTAATACTAAAACTACGCAATTACAAATTCAACTCAAGTAGCTGAAACCTCATAATGTCTTATTTAAGTAACAGACAACAATCTGTGTCATTTAATGGGAACGTTTTGACTAAAAAAGCAATTAACATTGTAGTTCCTCAAGGATTCATTTTAGAACCTATTTTGTTTTTGATATGTATCAACGACCTGCCGTACTCAATTTCAACGGGGTCCGTCATATTATATGCAGACGACACAACACTCACATCTGTTGGTAATACATATGAATTGGTTAATAGATCAAATGAAGAAAGCAATAAAGAAGCATCCAATTGGTTAATAAACAATTGTTTATGTCTAAATGCTACTAAAACTACCAACATTACATTTTATATAAAACTTGAACATCGGCTACAAACTAAGTCTGCAAAGTTTTTTGGATTTCAGTTTGATTCCTATTTAACTGGAGCGCACACGGCAACTACGTCTCAAACAAAATTAGTCAATCTATTTTTACTCTTCTTCTCTAATAATTGCCTCAGAACAACATATTTTGCTCTATGCCAGAGTAACCTTACCTATGGCATTACTGTATGGGGGCACACCACCATTTCCCACAGATTATTTTTTCTCCAACGTAAAGCAATCAGAATACTTGCTCACTTACAATATAGAGTATGCTGTAAGTCAGCATTTCAAAAGTTGTAAATAATGACACTTTCTTTTCTGTACATATATTACTGCATAAAGTACTATCTCCAAAATGATCAACAATTTGACACAAACAGTGGTCATACATGCAAAACTAGGTACAAAAATAATTTACAAATAAAGTCAGTTTGGCTGAAAAAAGGCCAAAACTGTGTAAATTATTATTGTGCCAAGTTTATAAACAAATTCCTACAAAAAATTAAAACCAAAGCACCTAAAATAATTTTAAAATGGTTGCAGGATGTTCTAATACTTTAAGTATTTTACACATTCGACGATTATTTCGATTATTTAATACACGATTTTAGTTAAATTATTAAAAGTATTACTCTATTTTTATCTGTAATGTATAACCTACATGTATCTGTATTTAATATTTTTAAGTGTGTGTGTGTGTATATATGTATTTACTTATATGTTTTTATTATGACCAAGTGGCATACGTATGGATCTAACACAAATAAACTATTCTATTCTATTTTATTATTAATAGTCTTTTTATAGGTTCATGAGGGTATAAACTCTTAAAAAAAAAATTCCGTTTTTTTAAGTTTTAATGACGTTTTTTAACTTGTTTAAGTATTGCAATTTTAAAAATTCAAAATCTGGCGCAATTTTAAGTCTATATCTTGTATATATGCAGCAAAATCATAAAACCAATTTTTTGTTCTCATATTGCTGGCATTTTTTAGATTTTTATTATTTGCTAAAATTGACGTATTTTGATTTGAAGTTAAAAAATATAAATTTGTTTTGTGTATTTTAAGTTTTAAAGGTCTAAAACTCAAAAAACTTGCATAAGTAGTATTTTTCAACATAAACTTTTTCAAATACACACTTAGCAGCGTTTAGAAGAATTAAACATAAAATATTATTAAAAATTTGAGATTTGCAAACAATTCTTTATAAAAAATAATCAGTGTTGTACTTATCTGGCCTAGAACAGCCCATCTAAAAAGAAAAAAAATGTACAACATTTTTTCTTTACTTAAAATTTTAATTTTTTTAATTTTTTTATGTAATACCTATGATGTTGACACAAATTAACCAATATACCATTCATTCAACAATTGCTTAGTCATATCGAGTTGAGCAAGCTTGCACTATTAAAACAAACCAATACCATTAATAATATTAGTAACTTTTTGTCTTGTAAGCCAGTATACCGTTGCCGGTGTTAATACAACTAAAAGGTGAAGCAATTTACTGGAACACCAGAACACCAATAAAAAATAAATGTTTATAATTTTGTTGTTATTTTTTGAAAACTTACAACTAAATTTCAACATTTATTAAAAAAAAAAAAACTATTTAGATTTTTATATATTTTATGTTAATGAAAATTTCTGTTTTTTATTCTGTTAATGTTGCAAATTATCTATGCTATTATTTAATTTTAGACTAACATTAACTGTAGTTTGACATGTTCTTTTCTATACTGCAACAAGCATACTCAATATTAAGTTTTTAATTTTTGTGTTAAATTGTTTATAACAAGTTAAAAAGTTTTTGTTGTCGTGGATCTTATATTCTTACCGTGCATTATTCAACATATTTTAATTTTGTTCAATATACCTTTTTCTTGTAAAGCAGTTTTTGTCGTGTAATATGTTTTTTTGTTGTTCAAAACTTTTTAAATATTATTTAAAATTTACTGTCGTAGAAATAATTTTTTTATCTGTTTGTTTATTTTATGCCGTGCCAATAAATCTAACTTTATGATAACTAAGTGATTAAAAATCACCAAGTTTTAATCATTTGTTACTTCTGTTATTAAAACTGCATTTTTATTAGTACCAAATCTAAACCGCGCCTTATCTATTATTATTCTATAAAAAAATAGTAAAAATAATATATGTTTATAGGGTTCTAAGGGTTTACATATTTTAATTACGATCTCCCAAAAAACACTTCTAAAAGTCATCAAACATATTGTTTCTTTTTTTGTTATTAATCAGAAGTAAAAGTAGATAAACTCAATTTAGACCAAATTAAATGTAAATTTTTTTAAAGCATTCGATTAGGTATGTCATGCTAATCTTATTAACAAGCTTTATTGTATAGATCTTGATAATTGATCAAAAATCTGTTGACAATCTTGGCAACAAAATTATAGTTAAAATTAATAGTTTTAATTCATACTTTAAAATCATAAATGCTTATTGCGTTTCTCAAAATTCTGCTTTTTTGCCAACTTTATTTTTGATTTACAATAAAAAAACTTTTATAATAACCAAAAATCCTATTCATAGTTTTGCAGATAATACCACTTTATACTTTTTAAAGACCATATTGACAAATTAATTTCTAGGTTAGAATCTGTAGCATTTATTAACAAAAATCTTAAAATAATATCTGAATAGGGTACTCTCAACTTGGTCATTTTTAACTTTAAAAAACTCAACTTTTTACTGCATTAAAGTTGAAAGTTGATGTAACATCATTATTAAATATTAAACAACAACAAATCTACATATATATAATTTTTTTTAGTTACAATCATACATAGTTTTCTTTGGTATTACCATGTAGTTGATATAGTTATTTAAATGTATAGAAAACTATAGAAAAGAGCATCTAAAACTATTCTTTTAAATATTATTTAGAAACAAGCTATGAAATCATTGCTTATCCAAAGTTAACTAATGCCTACAACATCGACTTAATGTTCAGTCCCTGTTCAAACAAAACACAAGAGATCTTGCTATATAAACAAATAGTTAGTTGTACTACATGGCTTGTTAAGAGTTTAAATAATTTTTACAGTTTAAAGTACAACAAAAACTTTTAAGACATATTTTTTAATCGAACTATTGAAACATGAAAAAAGCTTCCAAATTTGAAATTTTCCAATACCGGAAATATTTAAGGTCAATATTTACAGACTGCTTAAATCTTGTCTTTAATGTAATAGTTGTTTATGTTGTGATATATTAAGTAATTCCTAAATATCACATTTTGAAATAAAATTAAAAAAATATTTAGTATATTGTTAATATTATTGATATCTTACAACATATTTAACAAACAATTATCAAGAACCTCAATTCAACTTATATTGAGTAATTTTAAATTTTAGTTATTCTAGCAAAATAAATAAAATACTGATTATTGTTTATGTAAGTCAATAATGCTATTTATAGAATAAACTACGCTACAATAACATTTAGTTAATAATATATGACAAACAGTGTTAATTTGAACAATGGTAAAATCATTACTCAGGACGGAGTTTTATATTATAATTAGTATATACTCTTGTATATGTTTATTGACTGTGTATTTTATGATGTTTATAAAATATACTTAAGAACTATTCTTAACATGTTATATAAAGTAAAATAAATATTTGTAAAATGGCTCATAGTATATAATTTAAAGGTATATTTAAATTTATAGAAACATTTTTATACTGCGTATAGAAAGACTTGTTTTATAATTCATATGAGACGAGAATAATACCGAGAAACGTAGATCCTTTCATTCCAGTACGGCAATAAATAATATATGTTAAGCGCAAAGCGACGCGAACGTGGAAACCAAATGTATGCTTTAATAATCTGAACAATTTTATAATATACAATCTTCTGTTTAATGATTTTTTTAAATTTGATTTATGTATGTATTTTATAAAATTATTATTACATTATGGGGTGATGGGGCATTATTAACATAGTTGTGCGTAGTTTGCAAAATCAAACGAGCCAGTGGCTTAAATTCTGAAAGTGCACTGTATCGCACATGAATTTAACAATATATTACTAGAGGCCATTCAAAATTAAACAAATATGTTACAAAATCCGATGTTGTTTATACTAGTTATTAGTATAAAATAAATTATTATTAAATTAAAAGAAATATATTACAATTATAACAAAAAACAAATTAAAATTTTTGTAAAAAATCAAATAAATTTTTAAAATCAATATCAAATTCTATGCACATCAACGCATTTTTATTACCTAAATGGTCTATTTTACTTCATTAATAGTGAATGTGCAGCAATCAATTTAAAACATTAAACAATTAAATTAAATTTCTGTCTGAAGTAATTTATTGAACTCTACTAAAATATAAGGCGGGCACCTTATGCTTCCATATGTTTTTGATTTGATAATGCATATGCGGTCTAGTGTAAATTTGCAATTAGGGTCAAAATTGACTTTGTCATACCGTGAACCTAGAAAAACTGCAAGAGCTTATTGACACTAACACATCAAATCTTTTTTATAAAAAGTAAGCTGTAGCACCAACATAAAGCAAAAATGGCCCCAAATTTCAAAAAATCAAATTTCATTCTAGTTTAAGAATTTTTTTTTTTAATTTTCAGTTTTACCAAAATTGAAACCAAATATTCTGCTCCTCTTCTAGTTTTGGCCAAAACCGAAACCAAAACTTTTATTCTTTTTATTTGGTAAGATTAAAATTAAATATAAGATTTTAATTTATTAAGAAATCACTTTATTTTTTTAATACAATGTAGGTACTTATTTACAAACTTATTTAGAATCAAACTTAAGAAACCAACAAAACTACATCGTGTATCAATACATCTACGTCTATCAAAACACAAATAAATACAAATAAATAGTCTATTCAAAATGTATTTGTTATTGTTACTAACTCAGGTTCTTAAATAAAAATAAGTTGCATCAAAAACACTTTAATTGTCCGCATTTTTACCCAATAAACTACTTTGACAGTTTCCGTAAATTTGTCCAGCGGCTAATCAACAAACGGCAAGCAGCATAGGCGTATGAATTCGTTTTGACCGATTTCGATCTGACACAAACGCTAGTTTTGGCAAAACCGAAGGTTTGGCCAGTTTTTGGCCAAAACCAAAACTGCGGCCAAAACCAGAATTTTAGCCGAAACTGGCCAAAAACAAAACCAAAACTTTTGGTTGGTCACAAATTTTTTGTCTTATTTTAAAATTATTGTTATTTTTATTTAATAAAATTGTTTCGTTCTATTTATGGTCATCAGATTTTTAAAAACACCTTAATAAAATCAAAACAGTACAAAAAAAAAACAAAATTAATATTTTCTTTTAAAAGTAATTATAAAAGGGAGCTCAAAATTGACCCTACCGTAAGTGCACATTTTGTTAACCATACCAGTTAAAGGTTAAAGTAGCGCTTAAGCAAAAGAATTTAGTAATCTATCAGTACTTTCTAACCAGTTCGGCCATTACTTAACTTAGTTTTTATGTGAGCGTGGTTTTATTATGGCCACTACAATTGAAGCTCCCGATAGATTTGTTTCATCAAAGATTGTGTTGTATATGGGAAAAACATTAATAGCTTAAGTGCATTGCAAAAATGGCAATTTTTTAAGATAATCAAGCTAATGTCCATGGTCAGAAATGAAAGTCCGTAGAGTTTTGAATAGAAGTTGTGTGACCAGCCGCTCTACAGCTCGGACTTAGCACAAAGCAATTTCCATTTATTCACCAATATAAAAAAAATGGTTAAAAATGCATCAATTTAACAGTAACAAAGAGTTATAAATCCGTGTACAATATTAACGAGGCAACTACATTAAAAGATAGTTCACATGTAAGAGTAACTTGTGTATAATAAAACATTTTTTATTTATTGTAGTAACATATTACTTTGTATATGATTTAATTACAAATCTGTAAAATTTATTAATAACTTTCTCAACAACATTATAAATACTCACGGTTGAGCTATTTTGACAATTTTATTTTTTTTACTATTAAGTAATATTATTTGCCATTTTTTTTGCTTTATTTTTGGCGTTTAAATGACATTTGTAAATATAATTGTTTAATACTGTAAAATTAATTAAATTATAAAAAAATAAAAACTATACACACATGCGCTACATTATGTTGGCTGAACATCACAAAAAAGGTGTAAAACCATTGGGATATTTTGCAATCTTACAAATGTTTTTAACAAGGCAACAAATAGCAAAAAAACATGCCAAAAATAGTTTGCTCTAAAAATAGCAATACTAGCTTAAACAACAAGTCAAGAAAAAATTGATTTTTATATTTTGAGTTGTAGAAGCAGACGACAGTTGCAGCATCAAAACTTTGGCTCAAAATTTTAACACCGATCAGTCTACATTTGTTTGTGTCATCTCAAAAAACTTAAACAAGTGTAAAAAATGTCCAAATTTGTCTTCTGTAAGTTTTCAGACAACTACAAGGTTATCCAAGTTTTACCGATTTATTTTAGAGAAATGAAAAAATTTCAAAAAACGGCAGCAAATTTTGATCAATTTTTGTTAAATAACCAAAAATTCTGTTTATAGTTTTGCAGATGATAGCTTTTTATATTTCATACATTTTAAAACTTTTATTAAAAAATATGTAAGAACATTTCAAAATGTATAAACCCAAGATGACACCCGTTTCAAATAGTAAAATAAACAAATCTACATTTTTTTTTTGATATAACTTTAAAAAAACTAGAATAACAGATTTGAAAAAAATGTCATTTAATCCAACTTATGTACGCTCTTATATTGAATCCAAGAATGAGAACTAACATTTTTAATTTGGAAAAAAGATGTTTTTAAATATTTAACAAATTAATTCTACTAAGTAGAATATTTTTATAATATTTATAAGTAAATATTTAATTAAATATAATAAAAATATATAGATATACGACAAATTCACATTTTTGTTACTATCTGGATTATAGCTAAAATCGATTTATTAATTACTTTTGTAGGCGGCATTTGCTTTATTCTATTGTAGTAAATGTTATTGTAATATCAAAGAAAAAAACAAACAATCACTTCTTACATTGTGAAGACAAACAAATTTGAACGTCGAGGAGTGTTTATATAATTTTGAAAGATTTATAAATCAAGCATAGTAAGTTTTTAATTTACTTTACTATTTATAACTTGTTTGTCATGTCTCAAAATATAAACAAATTTGTATTGTTTTTTATAATAATAATAGCTTCGATTTTTTTTAGTTTTGAAGCTGCATACAAATGTGACCAACATTTATCTCAGAGGTTTTTAATTATATTGATTTTTTTTTTAACTTACATAAATGCTACTTATTTTTTTTATATTCTATTATTTATTGTAAGTGTTTTATAATTTTAATTGTCAATATTCTTGCACTTGCTAAACAAAGGAAAATTTAATTTTTAACACAATTTGTAATTGTAACCTTGTTATATTTTATAAAAGAAAAAAATAATAAAATGTAAACTATGCAAAAACAATTTAAAGAAATGAATAATATAATTATTGCCAACCGTTAGTTGCAAGTAAACAACAACATCAAGTTGCTAACTAAATAACTTTAGGTTAGATCATAAATATTTGTTTACATGCTTGGTAACTAAAAATATAATTAAATGTAAATTATAACTTCCTAAAAATTAAAAAAAAATAACTGTAGATTATATTATTGTAAAATCAAAAAAACAATTATGGAAATTTATTTATTTGACTTATATTTATGAGTAGTTTTTATTAAAGATGATTTAAACAATACATTTTATTTTATTTTACAAATGTTGGCACTGCAAGCTGTTAATGTTTTTTAAAACGTTTATAGTTAATTTATAAACTTTCCAAATAAAATAAAATAATCATTTTTAGTTATAATTATTTAGATAGCGCATATTATTGCAATAAAAAATAATCTAAGTTATGTTACGATTGCAATAATTATACTATTGAAAGACCTTGGTTGATAATATTTTTATAGATGCATACCACAATTTCAAAGTTATTTTTAAATAGTAATTTTATAAATAAATAAAATGTAAATTAATTAACAATAATACCAACTTTTTGAATAAAGTTTTCCTTCTTAGTGTTTAACCAAGTAACCATCTTCATAACATTAAACAATTTAAAATTTATCACTGTTCAAAACATTGTTATTTTTGTTAGGTATAGTTTTTTTTGTATATATCACACGCGACGAGTATTACGCGTGCTACTTTGCTAAACGAGCGTCGTCTTGTGCAGGGCGCGCGCAAGTTGGTACTGTGAAGGCGTCGCATTCGAGAGCGTCCGCGACGGCGACGCTCGCTGCAGAGGGCGTCGCGAACAGACCGAAACTACTGCATATCGAGTTTTACCTGTTACTTCCAAATATTATCGGCCGCGTGAGGTTATTAAAATCTTCATAATTGGAATACGAATTAACAGATTAAGTGGAAAGCCGCGTCGTTTCACTACCGCGCCACAAATCTAATTACTGTTACGCGAACGGGTTCCTCCGTCGTTCGTTTTTCCCATCTCCCAATATTGACAAATTGAATTATATATAATTTATTCCTTAATGGCCATCTTCCTACAAATCTAGAGCTACAAAAAAAATCCGTCTAGTCTTCACTATTTCCACAAACAATTCAATTACACATAAACTTTTTTGTGATGGTTTTATTAAATTTGTAAAGGTTTATTTATATATAAGAAACATCGCTTTTTTTATTTGTAGCAATTTAATTTAATAACTGTAGAGGCTATTCCGTAGCAATGACAATTGTGAACTGTTATTTACCAAGTAAATAAACGCGTTTTATCGCAGATATTTCAGGCGTTTTAATTTTATCAATTCATGTACAACGTAATGCAGTATTATCGAGTAACGTGATACACAATTATGAATTGCACATTAACGAGTCGTTTGTTGTTTTGTGATGATCATCGAGGCATTCCCACCACGGTGTTACAGTGCACGGCGCAGCAATTATACTAATTTCAACTTGTTAACGCTGGTTTGGAAGGTCTCCAAAAGTGGTGCTCCATATATTTCGGAACTTAATGATATATGGCGGTATTTTTTGTTGGGTTTTCTAGCTATAAAAAGATGAATGATATTTAAGTTTTTAATAATAGATAATAATGCAATGTTTTAAACCAAATAAATACAAATACGCAACAATGTAATAGATTTTTTTTGAATTAAATTTAACTAAATAAACTTAATACAGAAATTAAACAAAATTGTAATTTTTTTATCAATAAATGTCCTGATTGCAATTAAAATAATGTTAATTAAATAGCCATACAATCAAAACATTTCATTATTATTATATAAAATTGACAATAAAATAAACAATTCACATTGTTTTTTTTTTTTATTTTGCTTTTGCTGAACGGTTGTGAATCCTTAGTTTTCTATGGTTGTGGTGTTTAGGACAGCGCAGCTGGTAGATAAGCCTAACGTTCTGGTTTGCAAAAGTTCTAAGTGGACTCGTCAAAAACGTTTTCTGCTAACACCTTGTGGTGGAGAATAGAGTTTCCTACGGCTATGCGTTTATGGTTGAAAAAGAAGGCCACTTTCACAATATTTTTTTTCTGTTTTTGCAAGGTTTATTTTTTTGTTAATGATGAGGTAGGTTTAAAGGTAAAAACCATCAAAATAATAGATGTTTTTAACCCCTGAATAGTACCATTAAAGACCTAGATGTTGAGTTTAAATTTGAAAACCATAGCTTCTACCATTTTCTTTCTGCTTAAAATTGACCGGAAAATAGTTTAAATATAAACCCTAATCTAAATATGACGCCAGATCTTTTGCATAACATTGCAAAATGCACTTAAGATGAATGCATCTTATTTTGTTTAAACTTGGTGTTTGCAGCTCAAACTATACGAAAAAATAATCTTTAAATAAATTAGAGTCAATTTATTTTGTTACCTTTTTTTCATATGTCTTCATTCAATCTAAATATGACATTAGATTTGTTGCATAACGTTGCATAAAATTAAAAAAAAATATTTATTATAAATGCACTTGAAGCATCTTATCTTGTTTAAACTTGCTTATTATTAAATATGTTATACGAAAAAATGATCTTTTAATCAATCTTAATTAATTTTTATTATAAGTTAGGATAATGTTGTTGCTCTATGATAAGAAAGTGGTAATGACTCCATCCAGTCTTGGTGTCTAGTATGTAAATAAATGTTTACCGTGCGTATATATGATACAGCTTAAGAATTACAAAAAATAGCTTAGTGTTAAGCAACTAAGTTTTTTTAAAGGTTTTTTGAAAAGATTTATTTAGCGTTCTAGTAGTAAAAATGTGTTTCACAACCTTACAAAAAATCTTAAACATTTTATTTGTAGTTGCAATTTAAGTTTTTTGTTTTCTTAAAGCATATTTTAGCGTCTGCTTTAGAATATTTAAATTTTTTACACCAGTATAGTATGACAAAACCTAAAAACTAACAAAATATCCAATTTGCTTGTGTTTCATTATCATAGGTAATTTAAAACAATGTTTTTCTGGGTATCCACTTTTGAAAAGAAGAAAGTGTTTTTTTGATTTTGGAGGTTTGTTTATCCTAACAATTTTGATTTTTTTTTAGTAAAAAAGCATTTCAATTCAACACATAAAATGTTTTATTGGCAAAGCGTTTTGTCTGCATATCAGCCAAATGTGGCATATTTTGTTTTTTGGATTTGCTTACACAGATTCTATGTTATTAGATACCAGACTAATTTTTAATCATTTTACTTGCTTTATGTCAGGTCAATAACCTTGCTAAGCAACGCATTGCAAAACGTTGACGTGTTACTTTTGTTTTTGATATTGATTTTACTATAATTTTTTTTTATTTTTTAAGTCTATGTGTTTGTTTGTTAGACTACGTAGTAGACGTTAGCGTCTTATCCAAAGATGAGCGGTGCGTCATTCTTGCTGCAGTAGTTAGGCAAACAGTAAAGGTTTATGCTAATTGTAGGAAAAGTTTTTAGATCCAAAAGTTTTTTTTTTGTTTTCTTTTCTATTATTACTACTTTGGCTGTCACTAAGTTTCTATAACATAAGTCTCATAATGGCATTATATTGAACATGCATCTTAACAAAGCAAGTACATGCTTGCAGTTGAATTGTGCTGCTAGCAGCTACTTGCCCGGTGTGCTTAACATTTTTATCTTTTTCTTATAGATTCAAAATACTTAGATAAGGACAATGTTTTTTTTCGATTGTTGGAGGGGCAAAGCTCAAAAAAATATTTATTTAAACAAATTAAAATTTTTTTCTCTAGGTTTGCTACTTTTTCTCAAGTCCCCTCATCCATAAATAGGATGAGTTGACTATTTGCCAGGTTTTTTATTTATGATGTTTTGCACTGTTAACTTTTTTAAGAAAGTTGCTGGTTCCAACTGTAATTTCGGTACCCATGTTATTACTCTTCTTGGTTCAGGTAAGTCTTTCAAATCTATAGTCTAAAGCTTTTTGTTTTTTAATAAGTTTTCTTTAACCGATGTGCCATAATTGTTATTGCGTTTTTTGCTGGTCAATTTCGGCGTGCTGCTGCTGGATAGGTTTTGCATTTGCCAACCCTTTGTGTATCTCAAGAGTTCTATAAGTAAATTTTATAAATAAAATTAATACTACGAATGACAACACAGATTTTATTTTGGCAAAATAAAACATTTTTAAGATGTTTACAGTGTTTTCATTCTGGTAAATAACAAAAATCTTGTCACATATATTTTTTGTATTTTTTGTGTATTTGCGTCCTTGATGTACCGGGAGTATTTAGTGCAAGTAATGTAAAGTATTGCTGCGGTGTCCTCGTTGCGTTACCGGATGCCTTAGTTGGCTCAGTTGCCTGAGCCCTATGTGCGCTCTAGGGTTCTATAAATTAATTTTATATAAAATTAACTACAAAAAAATTACAGATTGTATTTTGGCAAAAAAAACATTTTCAAGGAGTTTACAGAGTTTTTTTTCTAGTACAAAAGTTTTATTACATATTTCTTTTGTACTTTTTTGATCACAACCAATCAAATTACTATTGTCATTTAATTTTGAATTTGATTTACAGATATTACTTATACTTATGCCAGTGTTGTTTTTTTTTTAAATTTCTATTTGATATTAAAAAGGAAGTATTGTCTGCAAAGAAGTACAACTTATAATAAAATAATTAATAAAAATAATTAAAAAAATTACTTTTAATACTGTGCTTTGTAGAGCCATATGTGTATTTTTAGTGTTTTAGATTTTATTTGATTTATATAAACCTGCTCTCTAAGGGGGGAAAATAATTGCGCTATTATAAGGGTTCACAGTATCCAACTCATTAAAAACACGCCTGAATATAATTGAATAAAATGTTTACACATTGTAGAAGAAAGTCGAATCTGTGTCCTCAAATTTGTAGAAATTTGATGCAATAAGTTGTTTCTTTGCAAACAATTTTTTTTAAAATGACGTTTTAATCAGTTTTTATTAATTTTTTACTCGTTAAATGTAAATTTAAATCTCTAACCAAAAACAAAAAGACATAGAATATTGTATGTAGTTCAACATATAAAAAGAGTGATGACTAAAATCTTATCGTTTGGATATTGAGTTGGTTAGCGTTTTGTCCTATAGGAACTAATTTTAATTTAAAAGTTCATTTACCAAATGAACAAACCATGATCTTATGGCTTCAATTCCTGATCAAGTTCAACCCTGTAAGCTTGTAAACCAAGATTTTTTTACAAAGTTGTTTATAAACTGGATGAACACAAGTTTAATTATTAAGCACAATGACAAATTGATACATTGGGATCATCATTAATACAACGCTGCACACTATCAATTGCTTCTTGTGTGCGCAATGTACGGCGTTGTACTGAATGAGTATTATCGTTTAGATTAAAGTTAAAGTTTAGATTGCAAAAACAAGGTACAGTTTTTTAAATTTATTGTTCTGATAGACAATTATAAGCACCATATATATTTTTCAAACTGAATCATGTTTTTCAAAATAAATTTGAACAATTTGCAAACGTTGCTCCGGCGTGAGTTTATTCATGATAAATTGCCAAACCAAACTAACCTCACAGCAACCAAGAACTGTCACAGATAAGGAAGTTGCCATATTAAAGTTTGCCATTTCTAAAAATTCACTTTTTACAATAATAGCCGTAAACAAATCTATTATACTGTATTAAATCAAGAGTTAAAATAAATCTCATTTATAATTTAAAGTACCACTTTTTTAATTTGCATAATTCTTGTCTTGTATTAGTTTATATCTAATATATGCATTAATTTTTCTTTTTTTAATTTTTTAATTGACATCTTCAGTTTTTCTCTCTATTACTGGCAAATTAAATTGATTTTATTTCTCGCTTTCAGTTAGTCAGTTTAGATTTTTCGCATATCAGCCTAAGATGACTTATAATGCCCATTCTTTCCGTTAACTATAAAAAGCATGCTTATTCAAAGCGTTCTGTCAAAATTGTCGCTTCTATGCTTTAAAGTGTACGCGACTCAATACTTGGCAAACCCGTTTAAAACCATTTCTTTACAAAGACTTTGGTATCTTTGCGTACAAAGTACAACTTGTTTAAAAATTTAAAATAACCGACTTTGGTGCCCGTTTTTGTTTTGCTCAGTGAGCTATAAACAAAATTATTTTTTTGGACGAGGCTCACTTATCTTGTATGCCATAGTTGAGAAACTAATGCATCTATTGCAAGTTACCGTTTTGAGCGGATTTTGAAGTGGTGGCAATATTGGGTAATTTTTCTTCAAAACCGATGATAGAGCCAACGTTACTGTTACCAGAAATTGTTACAGAGGCAAGATAACTGATTTTTTGTGACCCATGTTGAAAGAATTTGATCTACAGCAGCTCTGGTTTCAACAAGATAAGGCAACATCCCATACTGCACATGCCACGATCAATCTTCTGCGCATGAAATTCAACAATTGCGTTATTAGCTGTTTTGATGATGTAAACTGGCCACCTTGCAGCTGCGGTATGACACCGCTGGATTTTTTTTTGTAAGGTCTATTAAATGAAAAGGTGTATGCTGACAATCTACAGACAATTGGCCACTTAAAGCAGAACATTTGCAAAGCTATCGCCAAAATACCGCTGGAAACAGTGGCTCAAATACTTGATAATTGGTTCTTGAGAATGGCCTACTGCCAAGCTTGCCGCGGCGGCTATCTTAATAAAATCATGTTTTATACTTCGGAATATACATTCTAAAATAAAATAAAAATAATCTAAAAGTAAGCCGTTTGTTCTTTATCCTTTATGATTAAAATTTTAACTTAAAGATTGCTTACTCTTTAGTTTTAGGTTTTTGGTTTATTAAATAGTATGTTGTCATAATGTTATGTGGTTAAACAAAATTTTTAACACTTCCGTAGCAATTAAGATAAAAATTAAAAAAAAACTGTTTAGACAATGCAGTCGTTTGAGGTGTAAGATCAAATAGATTACAGCTAAAAATACATTTAAGAAAATAAATTTATATGTAAAATCTACTCCAAAGCTTTTAGTAAGAGTGACACGTAACTATTTTTTTTTTCTGTAAATAAATTTTATTAATTTTTAATTAAGATACTTGATACTTGATTAACGTAGTCTATTATTCTGTTTATAAAAAACCGTCATATATTATATTCAATTCACTTTAGACAAAAAATTGTCAAAAAATATTTTTTAAAAATTAATATTAGAAAAGTATTTAGTATAAATAAAATGTTACTTACTAATTTTAAAGCATTTGCAAGTTCATATTCTGACTAAAATAATTGATTTATTACACAAAAAAACAATTTCAAGTTGTTGAAAAATGACTAAAGTTTAACTATTGAATTACTGTCCAATCTGATCTAAAAAATATAATAACTTTTAAATTATTAAGCTTTTAGAACAAAATAACTTTATCTCAGATACTCAACATGGATTTTGATTAAAAAGTTTGACAACAAATTTTTTGACATATAATTAATAGTCACAAATGTAATTTGACTATAAGCAAACATAAATTTTTTTGCTATAGTTTTGAACATTTTTCAAGCAGTAGATAGGGTATGGCATTCTAATCTTATTAGGTTTTAATCAGAAATTTCTAAGTTTTATATATAGATATAATAGTTTTTTTTACAACAAAAAACTCTGATATTAAAATCATAAATGCTAATGTTCTTTGAGGTTTTGTTTTTGTGCCAAATTTATTTTTAATTAACATTATAAACTTTTTTAAATAACTAAAAACTTTTCTCATACTTTTTTAGATAAGAACACCTTGTATATTTTACATTAAAAAAAAAAAATAGAAAACTTTAATTCCTAAAAAATGAGCATACAGCACGGGGTCTGGCAGAGATGCGTCATGTTTCCCATTTAATTATTTGTTTTCTAAACAAATATTCTAGGAAGAGCTAAACAAAACCAAGCAGAGGACAACTAGTAAACAATATAAGATATGCATACAATTCATTCATATTTGCAAGCTCCCTAAAAAGATTACACCAGCTTTAAAACAGCATAACAAAAGCTAGTAAATGGGCAAAAAGACTAAATTTATGCTCATCAATAAACACAAAAAGGTTACTTTTTCATAATAAACAATACAAAAATTTAAAAAAAAATATCTTAAAAAGCTGATGATGGGACCATATAAACCCAATAAAAATAAAAAGCAAAATTAAAATAAGCCAAAACAACGATTTTTTAAATTAGCACAATTATAAACAACCTTAGTTTGAGCATTAAACTTAAGCATTGACATTGTTAAGTATTACATGTTTGCGTTGCTCTTATACGGAATAAAGGTTTTAATAAAAAAAACTGAATGCGTTTGAAATGTGAACGTACAGAATTTTTTTTAAATTTTGTGTATTGCCTTGCCGTCTTTAGAAATAAAGCAATATCTAACAAAAACTTTGTTTTAAAAAAATCGTAAAAATCTATCAAATATTGTAAAATTAAATATATTTTTTGCAATATTAAATCTATTATCATTATAAAAATAATAAATCTTTATTTTTAGAATATTTTATGACAATTTTTTTTGATTAGTTGCTATTATTAGCACTAAACCGTTATATCAAGCAAATTTAATGAAATTTTTAACAATATTTAGTATAAAAGCTGTAACCACTTAAGTAGGTAGGTTTTTAAATCATTTTCATAAACTTACTGTTTTTATACTTTAATAATAGATAAAAGTGATTACTACTAACATAATAAAAGAATGAACCAACAGCAGTGATTATGTTACCTACGATAAAGTGTTGAAAAGAATCTGATGGTGGTTGACCAAACTGTAAAAAAAAACAACTTGGATAGCTTGGTTTACATAAGAAGACACTAAGAGAAATATAAAACACTTTAAATAATACTGCAGGAAAAAGTAAAAAACAGAAAGGAAGGCCCTAAACAAACAAGAAATTTGTGGATGAAAAACTTCAAAAACGTAGTTTAATATTTGGTGCCCCATTAATACAGCCAATTTTAAAATTTGAATATAAAGTTTTGATGTTTTTATTGCATTAAAGAACGTAGACAAAAAGATTATGTATGGAACACAATATTAGATAAATAGTCGTGACTGCTGGTACTCGTTGGTTGTTTTGACAAAGTTTTAATAAAATTTTAGCATAGTCCTGGTTCAATTTTATTAAGTATTGCTTTTTAATTTAGGTATTGTTTGGGTTATTAACAAACATCTTTTGTTTAAAAAAAGTTGTTGAAACTACAAACCTTAAAAATTAAATTCAGTAATTTAAAGCTAGAAAAAATTGTTTAATATTTCACAGTAACAAACGCCGTTGACGGTGACCGTATTGCCAGCCGCATCCTTGAAAAAGAACGGTCCAATCACTTTGCCAGTTCAAAATGCGCACCAAACAGTAACTCGTGGTGGATGCATGGGACGTTGAAAGATCTCAAGTTTTAATTGCTGAACAAACAGATTTTTTCTGGAGTTGAACTGATTTAAATTTTTTGATAAATTGCATAATTGTACATCGAGCAGGTGCGTTATGGTGACCAAAAAATGTACGACATTTTTAAACCAATTTTGCAAAAATCCCACTATGGGATTTGATTACTATTAAAAGTTACGTTGCAGTATCTTTTCTAAATACGCTATACATGCCAATTTTTACTTTTCCTTAAAATTTGTAAAACAAGTAGTGTAATAATTACATCTTAAAATCTACAATCTTTATGTTGCTTGTTTTAAATTCAAATCAAATTGGTTAAAAAAAATACTTATATTATTAAATGTGTTAAATTTACTCAAAAACACCACAAGCTTTAAACATTAATATAAATAGCCAGCATCGTTTAACTCTCACACTTACATGTGTATGAATAATAATAATGTAATAATTTACCAAAAATTATTAAATCTACCAAACCGTTTGAGTAGCTAAAATGTTATGAATTCAAAAACCATATTTAATTTCTGAATATTTTGCAAATAATGCTATGTACAGGTATTAACATATTGGTTACCTATAATAAAAATTTGTAGTAAAAAAGTTTTTAATACAGGGAGTTTATAAATGAATGGGATTATGTAATCACTTTAAATATGCCGCCTTTTTAAAATCGTCAACTATACTACATATGTTTTTATATGTTTGCTTGACATCTGTCAAAGTTGATCTGTCAAAACAAATAGTTTTGTGAACAATTTTAAAAAAGCGGCGCATTTAAAGTGATTACATAATCCCATTTATTTATAAACTCCCTGTACTAATCAATATTTTATTTAGTACAATAAAACCGATAATATAAGGCTATCTCATAGCTGTCTTTGAATATATACTTATAAATTAATTATTAAAAATGGAGACGCTGTAGATACTGACAAGGCCTAGTATCTGGTCTACTCACACTCTTATATGAAATGTAAATATTGTACATGCACATCAATCATGTATTAGACTAATGTCCTAAATATAAATGCATAAACCGCGACAGTTTATGCGCCGAGATTTGATTAAACGCATTTGTGTATGTATGTATATGTTGTACCTGAATAAAATTTATTGCTATTATTATAATTGTTTAGAGTACTACAATAAAAATAGTATAATAAATTTGTAAACAAGTTAAAATTTTAAAGAATAATCTGTTCCAGATTCAATCTCTTTTGAACTGAAGAGAACTTTTCTAACATATAACTTTCATGTTTGTGCTGTGTAGTTTGTTAAAAAGTTTCCTTTGAAAAGAAAGGTTGTTTTTATATTTATAAAAATTATTAATAAAGAAAAAAATTGCATTGAATTACTTATGAACGACTTACTTTTCCTGACCGTATTATGAAATTAGTAAATATATATATAAATCATTTAAAAAAGAAAATATTTTTTATATTTAGAAGGTATTATGATTTATTAATTATTATATTATATTATATATATTATTTATAGTAATAACAAAATATTACAAATAAATATGAAACGTTTTAGTATTTATCTAGGTCGGGTGTGGCATTTACAATTTTTTTTGCATACTGATTGTATGCATGTCTGGACTTCTCTAATCAAACTTTAAATATCAATTTGGTTGATTAAACTAGGTTAGATTAAACCTACTTCAAAAGCTAAGACAAGACCCGCAACAACACGTATGTGATGTACACAAGATTTTATCTGACATTCAAATTAATCATTTGTAACTATTGATTATTTGATTCTAATCACTTTAGTTATTAGTGTGTTATTTATTGTATATGAATTTTTAATCTTATAGAAAGAGAAGTAAGAAGATGTTTAAATTGACGAGGGATGAGTTTTGATTTAATTAATACTTTGTAATGCTTTCACGCTTTAATTATCTTTTTATCACAAAATGTTTCTTAACAGTATGCTTAATTAGCATCAATCAATGTAACCTTTCAAATCTACAAAATTGAGAATTTATTTTGGAAAAATTTAATTATCTTTGTAATAATGTAAAATGTAATGTAAATTGTAACAACGACATAAAAGTGTTAATTAAATCCCAGAAATAATTTCAACGGAATATTAACTCATAATAAGTAATATTATACAGTAGCAGGAGAATGAGTTTGAACAATGCAATGTTTTATAACTTTGTTCCCTATAATATTTGTATAAAATAGCATTTCATTGTATATAGAATATTATTATGTGTGTACTTAAATAATTGTAATAATAATTTATTGGCTAAACTAAATTCAAAATTAGACATAAAAATAAAGTCTTTTAAAACAGTAAAATAAACTATTCATACTTAATTTTAAATTAAAATACCTATTTTTTTGCGCAAAGCAAATAAAATTTTGAGAAATGTAAAATGATTGTAAGAAAACCAAATTAAAAAATAACTATGAAAAAAAGTGTTTGCTTATGAGTTTTAAGTTGGATTAGGTTACATAAAGTTATAAAAAATACAAAAATAAATCTTCTAATTAGAAAATAAAACGGTCTGCATATACTAACTTATCTAAAAAAAATTGTTAAATAAATGTCAAACAAAACGGAGGAAATAATCAGCACCTATCAAAAGATTTTACCAAAACTAACATTAAAGATACTATATAATAGAAAATAGTGAACCGATGAACGAGTGTGCAAAATGTTAATTCTGTTTTAAACAAAGATTTTATTTTTGTAAATTTATTTGTCACAAGATAATTTTTTTTACCTAAAACATTAAAAGAAACATGGCCCATTTTATAAAAAAATAAGTTGATCTTAAAATAATGTCTGTTGTCTAAGTTGCTTAACCATCTTACTGTTATTGGTAGTCAGAGATTAAAATTAGGTCATAAAACAACATTCTAATTA
The DNA here is from genome assembly GCA_963932245.1 of Tachinus rufipes. Taxonomy (NCBI): domain Eukaryota; kingdom Metazoa; phylum Arthropoda; class Insecta; order Coleoptera; family Staphylinidae; genus Tachinus; species Tachinus rufipes. The sequence continues at coordinate 77,046,068 of OZ010744.1, forward strand.
ATTTAATAATATTAATTAAAAAAAACTAGACTAGACTTATAGTGGTATGATTCTTGTCAAAAAGATTTAATTGATTTGTAAAATTTTACTAATTATATAAAAATATATATATATATATATATATATATATATGTATATGGGTAATTCCATTACTTTTCGACCAATTTGAAAAAGTCGACGTCTTTGATTTTGCTCAAATTTTTAGAGATCAAAATTTAGATGAAAAAAATGAGATTCCCAAAATTTTGGACCTTAGAATAATGCCTGTTCAAAATGACACACATTTGCAGGTCAGAAATTTTACAATAAAACGTCTTTTTTAGATTATTTTGAATCTCAATTTTTGGGCTTCTGAAAAAAGGTAAAAAGGTCCACGATGTCTCATATTATTTCTTATTACATGTACTTTAAAACCCATATTTTTTTGTTTAATATCGTTGCAGTCATTTTGATATATTAAGCTTCAAACATTATTCCAAAAAAACCCAAAAATTTAGCAGAATCGCAAAACTTTGCTTTCTTTAAACCGTTCTAACTTTGTCAAATCTTTACAAAATTTAATCCACAAGGTCTAGATTTCTTCGTATTTAATCTCTTTTTAAAGTGATCACACAAGACTAAAATCGACATAGTGTGACAGCGTTTTATCGGGACCTGAAAATTACATGTTTTGAAAATAGCGAAAACATGTGCAACTTCCTGCATCAAAATAGTGGTGAATATAAATTTATTCTATAAGTCTAGTGTAATTACTTTAAGGAAAGATTAAACACGAAGAAATCTAGACCTCGTGGATAAATTTTCTTTAAGATTCGACAAAGTTAGAACGGTTTAAACAAAGCATAATTTAGCAATTTTTCAAAATTTACGTTTTTATTTTTAATTAATGGTTAAAGCTTGATATATCAAAATCACTGCCCCAACATTAAATATACGAATATGGGTTTTAAAGTACATGCAATAAGGAATATTTTAAGCCAACGTATACCTTCTTATCTTTTTCTAGAGGCCCAAAAATTGAGATACAAAAATGTGCGGTTTGCCGATTTTGACAATTTTTGAATATTAAAAATTTCTTGATAATGCCCGATATACCATTTCTCATATGAATAACCTTTTTTCTTGTGTTCTAAAGAGTATTTACTGAAATTTTGACTAAAATCGACATAGGGTGACAGCGCTTTTTCGGGACCTGAAAATTACAAGTTTTGAAGATCGCGAAAACATGTGCAACTTCCTGCATCAAAATAATGGTGTATACGTATTGATTCTATACGTATTGTGTGATCACTTCAAAAAGAGATTAAACACGAGGATATCTAGACCTTGCCAATCAAATTTTGTTAAGATTTGACAAAGTTAGAACGGTTTAAAGAAAGCAAAGTTTTGCAATTTTGCTAAATTTACGGTTTTTTTTGGAATAATGTTTAAAGCTTAATATATCAAAATGACTGCCACGATATTAAACATAATAATATGGGTTTTAAAGTACATGTAATAAGGAATAATTTGAGATATCGTAGACCTTTTTATCATTTTTCAGAAGCCCAAAAATTGAGATACAAATTAAGCTAAAAATGACGTTTTATTGTAAAGTTTCTGGCTTTCAAATGTGTGTCATTTTGAACAGGCAATATTCTAAGGTCCAACATTTTGGAAATCTCTATTTTTTCATCTATATTTTGATCCTTGAAAATTTGAGCAAAATCAAAGAGGTCGACTTTTTCAAATTGGTCGAAAAGTAATGGAATTACCCATATATATATAAATAAATTTGTGTAAAATAAATTTACTTATTGGACAATAAAGTTGCCAGATGACGCCAATGAAATTACAATGGATTGTAGGATGAAGGTAACACAATTGGTTTGTTTTCAAAATATTTATTAAAATTGCGTATTAATTAAATTTTAAAATTACAATACTTTAATAATGTTTGCAATTATATAAAAGTAAATCAACCGCAATTATCGTGTATTATTATTATGGTCTAAAGTTGGTAATACTGAATAAAAACGTTATACCTTATCTATAACGCTTTTCTCAAAAATATTTAGCCAAATGTTCTGTATTACTTTTATTAACATATTTTTAAAATTGTTTGAATTATAATTTTTTTTTAAATTGATTAGTTGTGTTTCAATAATTAAATTTGTTAATTTGTTTATTAAAATAATTATTAGCTGATTTTTTATGGTTTTCTTGTAAAAAATTTTGATAAATTCTTTGTATGTATGTTTGCCATACTGCACGCTTACGACGTATTTATACGAGCAATAAATACTAGTTAAGAGAAAGTGTTTACGGATAAGTGTAACAAGAGTAAATGATAAAACTATCACATTGAAGACAAAATTTTAGCAGTTTGTAAACATAGACTTTAAATATGTTTTCAGTTTATAAGTGTCCGAAAAAAGTAAATTTTGAAGATTATTCCGTGTGTCAATAGTACGGTTAAAAACAATTTTTTTTTTTTAAGTTTTACATTATTAAACTGTCAGTAAATGCAAAAAAATGCATAGCGTTAATATTGTAAAATATCTAAGTTATTAATCAAATTTGGATAAGTAATAATTCTAATAGTTTGTTTTTAAATAGAATTTAGAAGAAATATTCCAACCAGATGCTCTTTGGTATATTTAGAAACAATATTTAATACAAGAACGTTTTTTACGGAATAGGACACTTCGGCGCTGCTGCTTTGGAGCGGCCAATTCGGCGCGGCCAATTCGGCGCGGCCAATTCGGCGCGAGGTAATAGTCTCTTTCATTTATTGTTAATCTCAAATTTATACACAAGCATGCGACAAAATTAATGCACAGAATGGACGTAACTATTGGACAGAAATTAAAAAATTAAGTCGCTATAAACCTTGTAGCAAAATTCAGGCAATTAAAAACCCGGATACAAACATTACATACGAAAAAGACCAAAACATAGCAGATACATTTTTTAAACATTTTAACAAAGCTTTCAGGTTTAGTGAAAATGACAACTACGATGACAATAAACGGACTGAAGTTGACAAGTGGTACAATGAATATTTTGAAACTGACTTTGTAATGCCAAACAATGCACTAATGACTGAAGATGACTATTTCCAAATCGTAAAATTTGGTAAAAATTTCTCTCGTGGTGCAGACAAGATTATTAGGAAAGTTTTTAAACGCCTACATAATAACATCCATATCTATATTAAAAAAAATCATTTACTTTTGCTTATCCCATCATTACATACCAACTGAGTTTAAGTTCGGAGTTGTAATCTGTGTTTCTAAAAAAGACTCAAGTTCAGACTTTCGTTTAAACTATAGACCAATAACACTCCTTCCGGTAATAGCAAAAATCCTTGAATCTTATATTAAGCAAAAGTTATTCAACCATGTTAGAGCTTTTATAACAATACACCAGTTTGGTTTTGCTACCAATAAATCTACTATCCATCCTTTATGTATCTTTACTTCTAATATACAAACAACTCACCTGGAAGGTGGTTAAACGACTGCCCTATTCCTTGATATAAATAAGACATTTGATTCCGTCTGGCTAAAAAGTCTTCTATACAAACTTTCAATTCTTACTTAATATCTCTTATAAAAAACCTTCTCTAAAATAAAAAACTACGCGTTAAAGTCAAGAATTGCTTCTCCACAATGTTTTATCCTGAACAATAAGTTTCTCAAGGATTTCCTCTTTTCCCTTTTCTTTACAATATTTACTGCTACGACATATTTAGTAAGAATCCTCAACATTTTAATCCAAATTCATATAAACTGCAATATGCTGACGATACCGTACTTGTGTCTCATTCACAAAATCGCATTAATAGTATTCAACTCTTACAAATTTTAACCAACAAAATTCAAAACTGGTTTAATCTTTGGAGGTTGTATGCCAATCCCAACAAATCCCAACTCTTAATCCCTTATCACCGTATATCAGAAATCTCACCTAATATTTACCTTAACAATGCAATAATTACACCAACGCTTTGCTGTAAATACTTAGGTGTGCTTTTTGATAGCAAAATTTCCTTCAAACCTCATTCCCAATCCATAAAATCCAAGTGCATAACACGAGTTAAACACTTCCGCTGCTTAACATACAGAGGAAAAGGTATAAACAGAAAAACAGCTACCCATATCTACAATTCAATTTGCCGTCCTCTATTAGATTATGCATCTATTATTTTTTCTGCATGCCGTAAAGAGACTTTAAACAACTTCATAGTAGCAGAACGATTGTCACTTTGCAATATTACCAAAATACGCCATCCAAATAACCCACTTTACAATATCCAAAACAAATCCTTATACCAATTGACTCAAATCCAACCACTAAACAATCGACATCAAGAACTGCATAAAAAATGTTGTAACAAACAGGCCAATGTTAAGATAATAACTAAGCTCTGTATTTAACAAAATCATAATGTAACAGCCAAGTACAAATTCTCATCGAGTCCTATCTTTGAATACATCTCATCATTATCTAATAGAACTGATGACTCATCCGACTAACTAACAATCATGTCATCTTAGGTATATTTTTCTTTTTTATTTACTTACATATAATATACTCTTTATATCGTTTTCATTATCATAACTATACACATAAGCAGAAAGACCTCGGTCGACAGCCCTTTACATATTCAACTAACCATTTCTACAATGTATATATATATATATGGGTAATTCCATTTTCAGGGATCAAAATATGGATTAAAAAAATGAGTTTCCTAAAATTTTAGACCTTAGAATATCGTCTGTTCAAAATGACACACATTTGAAGGTTGGAAATTTCACAAAAAAACGTCTTTTTTTGCTTATTTTGTATCTCAATTTTTGAACCTCTGGAAAAAGATAAAAAGGTCCACGATGTCTTAAATTATTCCATATTACATGTACTTTAAAACACATATTCGTATATTCAATTTTGAAACAGTTATTTTAATATATCAAGCTTCTAACATTATTTCAAAAAAACACGGAAATTTAGCAAAATCGTAAAATTATGCTTTCATTAAACCGTTCTAACTTTGTCAAATCTTAACAAAATTTGATCCTCGAGGTCTAGATTTGGTCGTGTTTAATCTTTGTTTACAGTGATCACACGAGACTTATAGAATCATTACGTATACACCACTATTTTGATGTTGGAAGTTGCACATGTTTTTGCAATCTTCAAAATTTGTAATTTTCAAGTCCCAAAAAAGCTCTGTCACCCTATGTCGATTTTAGTCAAAATTTCAGTAAATTCTCTTTAGACCATAAGAAAAAAGGTTATCATTATGAGAAATGGTATATTTGGATTTATCAAGAGGTTTTTGGTGGTCAAAAAATGTAAAAATCGGCATTTTCATTAAAAAAACTTTATGATTTCAATCAAAGACTCAGTTGTAAAAATGTCTCTATTTGTGTAAATATATTACTTTTTATATCCATAAATCATGTTTAGCAAGTATATCTGTATAAATATGAAAAAATACTATAAAAAAAAAATTCCCATTGGATACGTTTGGAATTTTAGGTAAACTTCATAGCAACTGAATAGAAAAAATTATATATTTTTCAAGTATACAAATTTTCGTATATATTACTTTACATATTTATGTATAAAGGTTGATTTTTATCAAAAAATTTAATATTATTATGGTAATTTGTATTTTCTGTCTAAATATTAAATACATAAAATTAATTGAGTTTTCGTTTTTTTTGCATCTTAAAAGTAAATTTTTTTCTTTCTGCCTCAAATGAAGTGCGCTTCACTACCATTCTATTGTCGTCGACAGGTATAAAGCAATGAAATTTTCTCGTCCCTTCTAATATATTCACGTTGTTAAATCTATCTTCCAAAAATCTCCGTCGTTTTTGTACTTCTGTATTAGAAATCCATAAAACCCTATTACAAAGTTTTTATTTTTATTTAATTCCACATAACAATATTTAATGTACTTACTTAATACTGGTCTTATCCTTTGATAAAAATTCAAACATCTCTAGTGGCGTCGTAATTTGTTCATCTGGAGGAGCTCTTAGACAATGACGCATACAAGTCCGCTTACAACAACCACCAATGCCATCACAAGGGCTCTTTCCATGGCTTGTTGCAAAAAAATTATAAGAAAGAACTTTATATTTAAAGTCAGATTCGTGCATACAAATATTTTTTAGATGATTCCTAAAATTTTTAAAGATCAATAAAATTTTATTAATAATAATTGCGTAAAATATACGTAAAAAACAATAAGCAATTTTCTCACTTGTTTTTATATTGATTTGGAGCTCCGTCGGAAAAGTAAATAACTTTTTTTATATGTGGAATGGTTTCCTTTAGAATCTCCGTTACTTTCTCCATAAAAAGATGTACTGAGTACGCAAAATGATCTTTTGTATCACTAATAATACAAATGCTTTTACTTTGCAATTCGTCAGAATTTTATACTCTATAATAAATAACAATTGTATATAATGTGGCTTGGGAATTATTGTAATAGAATCCTTGCACTGAATTCTGAATTATAAATGAATAATTTTCTGCAAAGTCCATAAGGATTATACAAGTATCTAGTTCCAAATTTTCTTTGCAATGACACAAATATTTTTTCTGAGAATCTGCAATATATTGGTGAATTGTTAAAGCCCATAGATCACTGAAAAGGTTTTCCTTAAATTCTGCAATCGGCTTTGTGATGGTTTCCAATGACGCTCTACTACCTTGATTCACCCAATATTTATACGAGATATTGTCTTTTGTATAAAATGTATTTGCGGTAACTTCTCTGATTTTATATATACCTGGACACTCATTGCAATCATGTAGCATACATTTTTTGCTATTTGCATTGCAGACTGCAGCTTCTAATAAATCTTTATATCTCAATTTGTTATCCCAAGCAGTCAGTTTTAATTTAACATTTTCGTGAACTTGGCAGACACATATGGTGTGACTACCAGGGTCTCCTGCAACAAAGCATTCGACCGGCTTCAAAGACACAAAAAAAGAAAATTTTGGCAAAATAGTTAATTTATCGCGATACTCAAGATAAAAATTTTAAAACAAATCATGTAAAGTATAAAGGAGCAATTTTTTTTGTAAGGTGATCTTGTTTCCTTGAGAATCCTTTACATTTACAAAATCTTTTTTCCCAGGAAAAGTGTAGCAATTTGCTTGATCAGTATAATACTTTTGAATGCATTTTACTGTTTCTTCTGGAATTTTTGAGTATTTTTTTCTTGTGTAGATTTTGATTTTCTCTGGAAAAAAAATTGTTCAAAATTATAAATTATTCATATCAACAATAGTTGATAGAATATCTAGATGATTAATGGTCCAAAAAATATAGAAACTAAGTTTCATTTGATTTAATTTTGATCATTTCAATTCAATGAACCAATATTTATATGTAAAATTGACATTGTCACTACAATACTGAGTATAAAAAATAATGGCTTACCAATATCTCAATCTAATTTGTTTAATTTCTTATACAAATAGTGCGATATTTTAAAGTGATTTGTAATTTTCTGATAATTCCAATCGTGAGGCAATAATGAAATAATTTCCAACTTTTTTGAAAATTTTGTCTCTATTTGATATTCCTTTTGTAAATTAGCTAACATTTTATTGAAAGCATCACTATCGGAAATTAACTTTTTGTAATTATTGTTTGATTCTGGTAAGGATATGTTTAAACCATTAGATAGTTTATCGTTGAATGCTTTAAGTACCTTCTCAGCTAAATCTACAGCAGTTGACTTTTTATCACTTATTTGAGAACAATTAATTGGTTCAATATTTAATGACTCCAAAATATTTATAAATTCTGCTTGATTTTGGCTTAAGCTAATAAATAAAGAACCGTCTAAGCTTTGATTTAATAAATTAGAGCCATAACTACTTTGAGATAAAAAGTTATTTTCTTCCTCATTTTGATCTATATTTTTCTCTTGCAGTTGAATACGATTAGATCTACGGGAAGCTACTGCTATTTCACTAGTAGTATATGTACTATTTTCAAATTGATCAGTCTAAGTAAAGAAAAAATTATTTTTATACGTTATTATAACATTCTCATTTGAGCACGTCAAGTTCTAATAGGATTTTTATCATTTAAATGCTGGATGTTTAGATAAATGACAACTCTTACATTTATACAACAATCAGTTAATTCCAACAAAAAATAAAATTTTAACCAAAAATATAAATTTATATACAACAAGAAAACAGTGATTACTAAATTTTAATTTTCTATTTTTTGATTTAAGAAATTGAACTTGGCTCAGATGATAACAATATACATCAAAACTATCAGTTTAATAATTATCAAAATAAATGTTACCTTTATGGAGTTTTTCTCAGTCTCAATTTCGGCTTTGAGTGATTTAACGCAATTGCAACACAATTTTTCGCCTGGTACTAAATTCACTTTAGCATATTTTATCGCATCCTTATAAAAATCAATATCAATAATACTTAATTTTGAATCTCTTTTTTTTTTTGTGTTGTTGATATGGATCGGAACAAAAACGAATTTTAAAAGAGAAATGATCTAAATATTTATTTTTGTGGTGTAAACAAATTGTCCCTGCAACTATTTTCTTATATCCTTTCAATCTCAAACTCAATATCAATTTTTCATCCACCTTCAAGTCTTGAAGATTCAATAATCCAAAATTTCTCGTAAAAGTACGTTTATTGCATTCCGATTTTGTAAGCGCACCAACACTACACGTTTCCATTTTCTTAAAAAAAAAGATTGAAAAATCGAATGTTAGAACTATTAATACAAAGTTGTTTTCTATATTTTGAAAATGAAAAACAATGTTAATGGTTATTTTTTTGATATCATAATGATGAAGTTTTCCAAAACAATAGCGGAGTACAGTGTCATACACGAATACAATTTTATATATATCCAACTATAGATATATATACACAGAAATATTAGAAAACATCATTTTATTGTATAGTTTCAAGAGTTTATGCGCAGAATGCCAATTCACGTAGGTAAACAATAATGGCAGCGCATGTGCTCAGCTGATAATAATAAAAAATATTAGAGAAAACTTAAGAATTGACCATCCACAACAATAAACAAAATTAAAGCAAAATATTATTTTGTAAGGTAATTTTGTGCGTTCTGTATATCACAACCATAATCACCGGCGGTTAGGTTACGGCTATGATCGGTTGCTGAGTTATTATTATTATTATTATTATTATTATTATTATTATTATTAGTATTATTATTATTATTAATATTATTATTATTTTCATTATTGTTATTATTATTATATCTTTGTCATTAGCGTTAATTATATTTAATTATTAATTTGTTTTATTTTATTAACACCTCTCAGCAGCTAACAAATGATTCTATTTGTTATAAATGTCTGTAATATATATGTTATAGCTGTCTGTAAGTTTAAAAAAAATACATTTAGCTACAAAATATGTTATTTTGTTGATAGTTTATTAGAAGTTGAATAATAAATTAATTACCTTGGAATCCATAACTAAAAAGTGCACACAACGTTACAATCAATAATAAACACACAAGACTCTAGAGTCTAGAGTAACAACATGTGAACCATTTGTTTACTTTTGTTTGCATTTCAAACTTACCGTCATGAGTAACCATGATTTATTAAAATTTATCACTGTTATTTTACTGTAAGGATGGTCGTAACCGCTTGTGAACAATTTCAGTTTACCGCGTTTCATATATCAATCTGTTTGAAATTTTTCAAAAATTCAAATAATACTGACGAGTTTTGTGATTTTTTCTCATAAAGTATATCAATATTATAATAAAAGTAAATGAACATTATACATATATACGAGACTTTGTGTACTTGATTAATGAATATATTATTTTTTTTATTCAGTTGCTATTAAGTTTACCTAAAATTCCAAACGTATCCAATGAAAATTTTTTTTTATAGTATTTTTTCAAATTTATACAGATATACATGCTAAACATGAGTTATGGATATAAAAAGTAATATATTTACACAAATAGAGACATTTTTACAACTGAGTCTTTGATTGAAATCATAAAGTTTTTTTTATGAAAACGCCGATTTTGACATTTTTTGACCACCAAAAACCTCTTGATAAATCCAAATATACCATTTCTCATAATGATAACCTTTTTTCTTATGGTCTAAAGAGAATTTACTGAAATTTTGACTAAAATCGACATAGGGTGACAGAGCTTTTTTGGGACTTGAAAATTACAAATTTTGAAGATTGCGAAAACATGTGCAACTTCCAGCATCAAAATAGTGGTGTATACGTAATGATTCTATAAGTCTCGTGTGATCACTTTAAACAAAAATTAAACACGACCAAATCTAGACCTCGAGGATCAAATTTTGTTAAGATTTGACAAAGTTAGAACGGTTTAAAGAAAGCATAATTTTACGATTTTGCTAAATTTCCGTGTTTTTTTGAAATAATGTTAGAAGCTTGATATATCAAAATAACTGTTTCAAAATTGAATATACAAATATGTGTTTTAAAGTACATGTAGTAAGGAATAATTTAAGCCATCGTGGACCTTTTTATCTTTTTCCAGAGGTTCAAAAATTGAGATACAAAATAAGCAAAAATAGACGTTTTTTTGTAAAATTTTCAACCTTCAAATGTGTGTCATTTTGAACAGACAATATTCTAAGGTCTAAAATTTTAGGAAACTCATTTTTTTTATCTATATTATGATCCCTGAAAATTTGAGCTAAATCCAAGAGGTCGACTTTTTCAAAAAGGTCGAAAAGTAATGGAATTACCCATATATATATATATTTATGTGTAATATAAAAACTTTTTAAAATAAATCTGTGTACTTACATAATGTAACCTAACTAACCTAACCTAACGCAACTCCTAAAATGACAGCATGGTCAATTATAAGTAAAGATTTACATGTTAGAAACAACATGTCGATCGGTAATAAATCTAATAACATAATATGCTGTTATTAACATAATAATTAATATATTATGTTCGGTGTAAAAGCACCGTTAGAAATAAGTACATTAAATTATATGCATTAGTATGCATTGTATAAATAAACATATAATTCATTAACGTTTTGTTAATAGTTTTTATATAAAAAGTTATATTTACATATATTAATTATTTATTTTAAATATTATATTAAAATGGGTTCGAAGTGTATTAAACAAAACTTTTAAAATAAATTTATTTGTAAAATTACCCAATATACTACCAAGAACTTTTATTTTCTCTAAAATTATTAACGTACGTAGTGTCTTGCATCTTGTTGTAAAATAGTTCCGTAATGTAAAATAGTACAGATTACTAAAAATTGTCAGAATATTATCTACGTTTAAAAAAAAAAACTGTTATTGTTTGATATATTTTCTTAAAAGATTTTTTCGTTGAAATCTTATAGCATTATATATGCGTAAATTAATATTAACATTAATAACCTAAAAAATATTGATTAGATCTCACTTGACTGATTAAATATACGTCTATAAACTTTTTGTAGAACAATTCATTAAATTAGTGTTGTGAACAAACTCGTTAAATTGTAGTAAATAAGTGGATTGTAATGTAACACTATTGATGCTATGAAAAACAGTATATACATAGGCTTTTAATATACAGCTGTCTAGTCTATGTTGCTCAAAATACACTTGCAACGACTAATTCATTAACTTAATGCCTCAAGGTGAGCAGACTTCTGACGTTTACACAGATGGATGGAGATAAATTTAGCGCTACCCGATGCATACACACTTTTTGCTTTCGGTAAAAACAAATGATATTGAATCAACTACCCCTCCTATGGAATTGAAACATTAATGTTTTTGTGTCCCTTTAATCCTTGAAATTCGTATTACATTAATTGAACAAGGGTCCAGACAGACAACCGCGTAGAAATTATATGTTATCATTACTGTAAAGCCTTAACCTCAAGCGATCTTTTTGCAATATTTATTAAAGGCACCGCAAAGCATTCATTATTTCTAATGCAATTAGTGGGATTGTTGTTTTGTAATTAATGGTTAAGCGATTACTTAGAACGCGTATTGCATTTTTTTTAACATCAATATGTCAATAAAATAATTTATTTAGTTTTAATTTATTTTTTAATATATAATAACGCGTTCTTTTTTTTAATAAATACATTGAAAACTTTTACATCTAATATATGCAATTTTACATCATTTATTGTTAAAATAATGGCAAAATCGATTGACAATCATTTAAATTAATAAAGTGATTTGCTCTTTACCCTTGTACTATATTCCAATACAAAAAAAAAATCACACGTGTGTATTAATTTCAGTGGTCACGCAAACTTCAAGTTGAGCTTCTTCTGGCATGAAGTACCTGAATTATTGATTAATATTGCTGATTGATAGACGAGTGGAAAATCGACCGCAATTAACTTCCCGAATAAAATTTATGTTGCTTTGTTGACCTTTAGCATTAATATGAGTAATTAACAAAGATTGAATAAAAATGAGTACAGAGTTTTAGGGTCATTAAGTCAATCAGATATTTAATCTGCAATAAACTCAATAACTGTACACCGTTTTAATTAATAATTTGTGTAAATAACATAATAAATTAATGACTATTAAAGACAAATATTTTAATAATATAGTTGCATTTGTATAAATTTTTTAATTAATTTAATTGTGTGTTTATTTGGCCATAATAAGTACTTAGTATATGACATTCTACAGTATCCATAAAATAATTACAGTTTTGTGCTACTTCCAAACTTTCATTGAAAATTACACTGTACTTTTGTACCGTTTATAAATTATAATAAGTAGAGTGCGGATTTATGCTATTTGCTTATTTGTTAATATTAAATGCATAACAAAATTTTTTAGGTATATACGTTTCATAAAAAATGCAACAGTTGGACACTACTATTATTTTGTTTATTTTGCTTTATTTTGACATACGTGCTTTAAATGCTTAGTTGCTGGTTTGTTTGGCGTTTTTGCAGCTTTTTGACAAATTTTACACATTATATTTTTTAAACTGTTTTTAATAATTTTTTATGCAACATTTTTTGAAAATTAAAATTAACAAATAAAATGTCTACACATTTTTTTCTAATTTACAAAATACAGTGTTACTAAAATATATAATACAAAATAATTTGACAATTTTTAAGCAATGAATTGTACAATTCTTAATATGTTATGAAGTTAAAATAATAAACTTTTATTTCTTGCATTATGGTCTTAAGAATAATACATCTTATTATAAAATTTTCCATATAACATCATTTAACACTAATATAATATATAAACTTTATTAACTCTAAACTTTGTTTATATTTAATTATTTGTCAGTTTTGCTTTCATTTTTTTCTTCTTTTTGTCACCGCTATCATCTATTTCATTTTTCTTCTTTTAATATTTCTTCCATTTGCAATTCTTTCATCTTATTGCATTTTTTGAGCATATGTTCTATGTTTTTCCTAGCTTCTTTATACTCTCACACATTTTTTTTCTTCATCTATTCATTTTTTTTTTTTCATTTTTTATACTTACACTTTTTTTTACTTATTTGTCATTTTAATTGCACGTTTTTCTGTTTCTACTCTTTATTTTTTTGTCTTCTATTGCAATTTGAGATGATGTCTTTTTTGTTTATTTTTAATGTTTATTTTTTTCATTTTATTATTGCTATTCAATTTAGTTTGCTTTTTCTAGACCTAAGTTTTTAAACCATGCAATAACATACATTTTTATAAACTTTTAAACATCATTGTTTTTCTCATACATTCAAATTTTCATTTACCATTTTTTTTTTGGTTTTGAAGTGTTTTTTGTTAAGTAGCTTAAAGCAATATTATTACCAGTAGCATAACTTATGTTTTTCTTAAATTTCTGATTTTATATTTCAATCTTGTTTTAAACATTCCATTGTATCTTGTGTTACCCAACCATGGTCTGCTTTTGTTTGATTTGTAGTTACTCACTAAGTGAAGTGAATTGTGTAATTTGTATCATCCTGTATTATTTTTAATTCTTAATATACAGGGTGAGTTAGGAGAATCGGAAAATAAAGTAAAAAACTTAAATATGGTTATCCGATTTTTATTTGTTTTCAAGTTATAGCGTAATAAAAAATGTTTATCTAGTATGCCGCAAAAGGTTTCCAGGGCATTAAATTGGTTGCGCTGGTCCTATTAGTTGGTCTACAATATCTCTTAGCTTACTTCTTAGCAATAAATTATTGTTTATGAAGCTGATTCAAAGATAAAGTGTACAATGTAAAAGTGGACACTTGAGATGCACAAATTCAACGCATTAGAAATGTTTCAGCCGATCTTAAACAAAGACATAACTTAATCAGGAGAGCACCTGTTGCCTTTAGTAGACAAATCAAAAAATGTTTAGAAACAAATTACGGTATTTTTGAACATTTATTATAAAAAAAGACTATGATTTTCAAATTGTTAATGTAGAAATTTTATTTATTTTATTTACGCTCTAACTTAAAAACAAATAAAAATCGGATAACAACATTTAAGTTTTCTTACATTATTTTCAAGTGTACAATGCACTTTTGGAGGTTGGCCCGTTCTTCCCGACTCACCCTGTATAATTAATCATTTTTATATTTAAAGTTTTATATTTTAAACTTTACTTTATCACGACCGGTCAAGCGTGCAAATGCAAAATTGTTGCACAATCTGGCGTAACATGTATAATTGTAAAATCATATTTTATAACAATTGCGCCATTTGTCATAAAAAATGTCACAATAAATTGCATTTAGAAAAAAAATGTATATAAAAAAAATTACAAACAAGAATTAGGTTATTCTTAAATACAAAATTGTATTTAAGTATCTATGCTTTGTGTAGCTACACCGATTTTATTAATGAAAAATTTCAAAAACATGCAATTAATTCTTTAAATAATATTTTTTTTACAACCTTTACTGCTCAAACAAAAGCTAAGCAGATAGTTAAACATAAAACTTTTTTTTAGAGGCGGTAAACTATAAATTGGCAACTATCTTATCTGTGATAGTTGATTTGACAATTCTCAGTTGTTTTGAGGTTAGTTTGGTTTAGCAAATTATTATAAATAAATTCACGCCAGAGCAACGTATACAAATTGCTCAAATTTATTTTGAAAAATATGGTTCAGTTTGAGAATCTCATTAATCATTACTTGCAATGTATGGTGCTCAAAACCGTTGATTAATACGATTAATTTAAGAAACTGTGCATTGTTTTTGCAATACGTTTAATCTAAACAATAATAAACATCCAGTACGACGTCGTAGGTTGTAGGAAACGGCGGGGTAGCGATCAGTCGTGATCTTACAGGGTTCTTTCGATGGTTGCCTCAAGCGCTACCACAAGCACGTTGTGGATAAATTAAAAAAATAATAAGACATCAGACATAATTACAGGCCACACAGTTGGTAAGGATAGGACGGGATGAAAGGCTGCTAAGGTCGCGAAGCCGGCGGCCTTCAAAACATCCTTAGCAGCGGGGAAACCAGAAGATACTAACAAAAGTTTTATACCTTAACTGGCCGACGGGAAGGAAATAACAGGGTTTTATCTAGAGTCACTTACACTACACAGGTAATTACTGAAGAGCTACTGAACGGCAATGCTAGCACTAGAGTTGGATCGGGACTCCAACTCAAGTCGAACTGACTGGACCAGGACAGGACGGCGGATTTTGTAGGAGTTTGGAAAAGGGAGGGGATACAGCACCCACGGGATTGGCCAACGTGACCAAACCAACCAGGAGTGCCACCGCAAAGAATGAAAAATGAACACAGGAATACTAACTGTATAAAATTAAATATAAAATAATTAGCTTTATAGGTCTAATTAATTTAACAAAAACACCCACATAATATTGTTCAATCAAGGTTTAAATTCCAGTAAAATTGGTACATAAATAACAAAATACTAATACAAAATGTAAACAAAGTATGATGGGTTGCATACAGTTAGCCAACATTAATAATTAATAATTAACTATTATTCTAGGCTAATTAGCGGGTTATTTGGCCGGAATTGGACTTTATACATATGTTTAATTATGTGCGGGAAACACCAAGGTTACGCCACTGCCTGTGTGTTTGAAACAGCGGTTTCAAGTCCTAAAAAAAGCCGCATGGCCGGTATGGCCGCAACCACCTGTTGGGGCTTTAAAACCGCGGTTACCGGGAACGTAAGTGAGGTGTGGTGTTGTGGGTGATCTCCCGGGAATAATTAAACAAATGTAAGTATCCAAAATACTTATTGCATGCTACATTTAAATTTTACATGGCCGGTACATATTGAGGTTGCATGTTACCTCACATACCGGCTCTAGCGAGATAAAAAATCATCTCTATGGTCTGGCCATAGTTGCCGGGGGACGGTAGTAGAATCTACCTAGTCTGAGAAGTGGTTAATTGATGTTTTATTACAGTATAATAAATGCCGGCATGTTAGGCAACCCAAATTGCGTTGTTTAATGCGAGAGATGTGTAATTATACCGGTTGTATCTCTTAATCTAGAACTAGGTTCTTTACAAGTGCGCACACAAAATGCAATTTATAGTGTACAGCGTTAATGATGATCTAAATGTGTCAATTTGTCATTGTGCTTAACAATTAAACTTGTTTCTATCTGTTTTATAAAAAAATTGTAAAAAAGATCAGTTTACGAGCTTACAAGGTTCAACTTGTACAGGCAACGGTGAGCGGAACAGAAACATGATTGCCAACTTTTTTGTGCCTCAATTTGACAGCATTAATAATGCAGATATGTAGTTTTAGCAGGACAGCTCCACATGCCACACAACGCGCAACACAATTAATTTATTGAAAAAAACATTTTCAAACGAATATTTTTTTGAATTGGACACGTTAACTGGCCCCCTAGTTTGTGCGATTTGACGCCAGTTGATTATTTTATCTGGAATATGTAAAGTCCTATGTCTACACCAACAAACCAAAAACAATTAGCACTTAGAAACTAACATTTGCGGCAATCTCATGCCTAAAATTATATTCAAACATTAAATAAAGCCAATTTTATTGATATTAAAAATATTTTTCTGTGATTTATTTCAATTTAAAGTGCTCCGCCTTTAAAAAAATACTCTTTGTTATAAAGTACATTAAATTAAAATTTTCCGATATTTTAATCGTTGCCGTAGATTTAGCTGTACAATCTGAAAGCTACAGTAGTTTTAAAGTATTTGTTCTAGCTGACCATGTTTGAACTATTTTTTGCAAAAATTGTTGGCCAGTTAACATTGCCGTCAATAGATTTGTGAGTTATAGTCGTTCACAAAATGCTCTTGCTTCATCTTCAATAGATTTTTGGAGCTTGAATCCTGTCAACAGCTATATTACGCCTTTGTTTAAATCTAGAGCCAAAGAAGACATCACTAACTCTAAAGACATATGTATTTTATCTGCTATCCCTAAATTGTTTTGTAACTGGTCAGTTATAATAGATGTGCAAAAGTAAAAAAATTTCATCATGACTGCCATCTTTTACAACTAAACTAAGATTTTATAAATACTTGGTGTTTTAATAATAAATTGTTCTTGTTCTAATGCTGATAAACGTTTTTTAATAAGTTAGATAGAACTTTGAGTAAAATTTCTTATAATTACAGGTATGTAATTGATACTGAAGTATTGAAAAAAGTCACACAAATAAACGATTTAGGCGTAATTTTTAATCATAAACTTACATTTGATCATATGCAATTGTGCCATAAAAAAATCTTAGAATTTGCGGATTTATCACCAAGTATACTATAATGTTTATATTGTGCTTTAGTGCGTTTGCGTTTGGAGTACGCTTCGTCAGCTTAGAGACCTGTTTATAAAATTCATAACCGCAGTATTAAACAAATTTAAATAACTGTTGATGAAGCATTGCCGCAAAAAAGCCAATTTGTCGTTTCTTGCGTAATTTAATTATGCTTGAGACCTACTTGGTACTTTCTCATTTCACATAGCACCTAATAATAGACACAGCAAGCTTTTTTCTTTATTTTTTTAATTTGCCCATTCTACTAATTATAGTTTTGAAAATCCGCTTGGTAGAATGTGTAGGTTTGCAAATAATTTACTGACCAATTTTAATTTAATTTGTGTCTCTAAGTCAACGTTTAGATGTCAGCTTAGTCATGCTGGCTAATGGTTTGTTTTAATATGTGCGCTTTTGTGTATGTTATTTTTTGTATTCTTTATTTTAATATTTTAAAACATCATTGTTTATGAATATTTGATGTAAATGTAAATGGTAACATATTTTTACAGTAAATAAAGTACTATTATTATAGTAACTCAAGCTAGACTCAAAATAGTTTATGTAGCTCAATGCGGTACTTATTTTTGTATTACAAAAATATAATGACTTAGTAAAACTAAAAATTTTTTTTTTATAAATTTATTGCAAACAGTAAACTTAAACAATTGTGTAGTGTTAGCTAAAATAACCTTATAAATGAAATTGCCAGTTCAGCAATGCAATAAAAACAAAGTAGAAAGAAAGAAGTTTGTCACCAACGTAGTATAGTTTCAGAGTCTACAGTCAGCGTAAATAAAACGTTGTAATAGTTGTTATGTGATAGTATTAGATACCAAAGACGCTTTTAAAATTGCCTTGCAAATTACAAGCATTTAACTGTAAAAATTGTTAAATCCGACACTACTCGCCCCAGAATATTTTAAAATGGTTATTTCAACCACCACAAAAAAAAAACAACAAATGCAACAAAACTATTAAAAAAAATGACTATATCGACAAATATGGCAGAACCTTTTAAAATTTCTAGGTTAGAATCTGTAGCATCTATAAAAAAAAACCTAAAAACAACATTTAAATTTGGGGTATTATCAGTACTAAATATTAAACTTAACAACAAATCAATATCTAAATCTTCTTCAATTTGTTTTTTAGGTGTTACAATCTGACATAATCTTCTTTGAAACAACTATGTTGTTGACATAGCTTCAAAAATATCTAGAAAACTAGGATTTCTTAATAAATGTAAAAAGTTTTTTACTTTTGTTCAACTTTTGCTTATATTGTAACAGGTTTTTTTTTTGTTACATTTTCTAATTTAAATTTTAATTATTATACCGTCCAATTTGCGGGACAAGTCGGCCAACTATTATTGCAAAAAGGTATTTTGTTTTATTATACTGATATGCAATTACGTTGTGCACGGCGTAGGCATATCAGTCTGTTTAGTTGCCTAAAAAAATAAATAAATAAATAAAATGAGCATAGATTAAACCAAAGAATACCTGCAATTTGGTATAGAATGTGTGTCGGGTCAAGTCAAGCTTGGATATTCAGTGTGGTTTTATTTTATTATTTTTCTTGTTGTAAACTCTACTATTACGTGTTTTATTAATAATTCAGTTGATGAGCTGCCTTCTATGATACCGAGTAATAAATGATTCTAAGCAGAAATCGATACCTTACCTTAATAAAAGTGTAAGATGCACTCACGAAGGGTCGGTTGAGTTCCAAAAGGCCTGTAAAGAGAATCAGCCTCTTGGATGAATGCGGTGATAAGGAGTGAACGTTACCTCAGAAAAGATATAAGAACATCCAAAATCATCTTGGTGGTAACGCCATCCAGCTATAAGAGAAGATCACCGGAGCCGTGGGAGATTAGGTAACCGTTACCGGTTACCTAATCTCCCACGGCAAAACAAAAGTTATAATTAAAATTAAAACTCTCAAAATAATGTTTGAAGTCTGAAATCTAGGGTATTGCAAGTTTGTTTCTTTACTTGCCATCAGCTAGCGGACACCTTTATTGAAAAATTGAGATATGGCCACAAATTATAAATTTGTGCAAACCAGAGGATAATCGAAGGACCAGATGATTTTGCTAAGAAGATATATGCCAGGAAATAAAGATGCTGCCGCTGATATACCTACAAAAGCAAACTTGAAACAGATAAGGTTTGCTCTTTCTTTTATTATATAATCTGTTTTTAATTTTTGAATTTAAGCGTATCTCTCTTCTTAATTAAGTATTAATTTTATAGATTAGTTAACCAACCTATTTGTGGTTAAAAGTACTAACCACGTGGAGCTCTTTTATGGTTATGGAATAAATTGTTAATTTAATAGTTGTGTAATTAACCCAGTCCTAGCTTCCGACTATAATGAGCTCCAACACAAAGTGAGAACAAAAGTAGGTTTTAATATATAAAACTTATATTTGTTTTTGTATTAAATATTGTTCCCAAATATAAAGAAGAACATCGGATACTACACTATCTATTCTAAACACTATTCAAAAACGAGCTATTTAGATCATTTCCAATCTAAAATTGACTAATAACTTAGATTCTTTACAACACAGGCATTGTTTAAACAAAATACAAAATATTTTGCAATTTCAACAAATATTTACTTGTAGGCTTGCAACAAATATTCACTGGCAGTTTAGAGATGTAGGACCAAAACTTTTATGAGAGCTTTCAATAACTTCACTGTCTACAAATGGAATTAACATTTGAACTCAGTATTTTCTGAGACTCATAAGCCACAAATATTTAAAGTCAATGTTCACTGACTGCTTAAATCTAGTATTCAATGTGATAGTTTCAGTCGTTGAAATTCAAAGATATTTTTATGTTGTTGTGGCATATTATTTTAATTTTATAACATACGTTAAAGAAGCTACTAAAAAAAGATAAATCTATAGCTGTAAATAAAAATTATGTCACTTTAAAATTGATACTAAAATATGCTTATGCTTTAAAAAGCATTTAAATAAAATAGTTTAAAAACTGATAGGCTAGTATGTAAAAAATAAATTGTAAGCTAAATAAACTTGAATCCGAAATGTATAAAAGCGCAATACATAAAACGTACGGTAGTGTAGTATTAGAATAAAAAAATGCTGTTTTTTATTTATAATTAATTTATAATATGTAACATTTTATTCTTTAATTCTTTATTAGTGAAATGTTTTTTTCTAAAATGTAGCTGTGTATTAATATATTATATTTTATATCTAAAACTGTTCTCGTAATGTAGAAACTAACAATACCTTCAACGGAAGCTTTAATAAGATTCTGAACAATTAGATAATAGTTCTGGATTATAAGGGTGGCAAACTCTTGTCAAGATTTTATTAAGTAGTAAAACCACTTAACAAAATAGAAAAAAAACAATTTATCTTTAAGCATTGAAGATGTTATACAATTAAAATAAATTAGTCTTTGCAAAGTTGCATTAACATTTATTTCAAGCAAAATGTCATTTTTTACTTAATATTTTTTTATGCTATCAAAAGATTATTGGTTTTTCTTTAAAAAGTATAATTAAACATTAAACTAAATTTTGCTTTAAGCTAAAAGCTTTACTATCCTAACAATTTATTAATTTGTGGTAATATTATTCTGTTTGGAGTGTAATAATATTTACAGAAATTAAGTTGAAAACTTTTAGTACGTTGAATTTAATATAATAAATCCATTTTCATCTAACACCAACACTCTCAAGCACCTGAGTTTTAATTCGATTAATAAGCGACAGAATTTTTTTACAGTTCATTAATTCCATAAAGTTTATAATCTTATTATAAAAATTACAAAATATTCTGTCAATGAAATTAAAACTTTTAAAATGAGAATATGAAATACAACAACTAATTAATGCGTCTGCTCGAGATATTTTTATTATTCTACGCACACCTTAAATGAATCGTTTATTTAGATAGATTGGATTACTAACGATGTAATTAATAGGTGTAAGCTTGGTGTGTTTTAATCCCCAAATGTAAAATTATTGAATTGGTATGCGTGTCACTTCTTTTTTTTTTTTTGGTTTATAGACTATAAAAAATCTGATTACACATGAAAACATGAAACGCACCGCACGTATTTAACAATAAAAACAGTATGCATACAAATTAATTGAGTAGGTTGATTTATAATGGTAATTTTGTTTTGTATTTATTACGAAATTTATGTTTGAGGTAATGTAAAAGTAAAAGAGTTATGTAATTATAAATATAAAATAAATATGACCCTAATAATAACTAACAACAAAGTATTTGTTACAGTTACTTACAAAATAGTTACTACGGAAATATTTTATACATTTTGATTTTAAGGAACCCTTGTCGTACACGAATTGAAATACGACGAAATGAGGGGTCCTCTATATCAAATAAATTTCGTCAATGCGTAGAGTTGTCTCACGGTCCAATACATTACGAAAATTATTAGGTACCTAACTCACATGCGCGGCTATAACTCACGTGTGCAGCATGATCTTCGAATAAAAACATGTCCATGCAGTTCTATGAGCGCTGTTATTATTGTTGTATTTATAAATACTAATAGCTTATACTGTTCTACATATATTATTATTATGGGTGCCAATGTGAAATACAACGGAAGACGCAGAAAACGGTAAAAATTGTATTTACCATTAACTTTTATTTTATTATATCGCATTATTTTATACAAAATTGTTTGTTGATATAAAAATGTATCGGTTTCTGAAACCGAATAAAATTAGTTTGCTCCACATAGAGTAATTTATTATTCATATAAAATTATTGTTGACATCAAATCAACAAAAAAATCATACATACAATATCAAATTTTGGATAATATAATATTAAAAAAAAAAAAAATGTTTTCAGTTTATATTAATTAAAGTTTGTAGTAATTAAAGTTATTATGGTCACTGACATTTGGTTTAAATATTTGTTTACCATACACATACAAGGTGTTACAAAAGTTGGCCTAAAAGTAAACAGCATTTTCTTTATCCAAGACGATAAAGATTGTTTTATATTTGCTTTTGTTTTTTATACTCCTGTATTTGTCTTAGGTTAAAAAAATTATAACGCATTTCCGTAAGTTTTAAATTATTTTCTAATTAATCTCCGTAAATAACAATTCTTAATAGAAAAATATGACTTGCTTCAATCTAAGCAACACACTAAAACCAGTACAACAACAATGTTGTTAATTTTAATTAAAAAATTGTGCATCACTAGATGTAATAAAATTTGTATACAGATATACAATATTAGTTATTTTAACTATTTTTTTATGAGCTACGTTTTCTGGCATTTTATTTATATTTTGCACCATTTTGTAGTAACAATTTGTGAGATGGAATATGTTGTTTAGTTTTGCTCCAATCTTTTACAAACATCTTGTAAGTTGCAACGTAGATATTATAAGCAAGGAATATGTTTTATAATGTCTACTTGAACTATACAGGTTAGGTCTACAGAGTTACTTTTATATATTACATTCAAAATATATTATTAACAAATAAAAGTTTGGAACAAGTGATGTAAAGTTATAAAGAAATACTTTCTGTAAGGGCTTACAGCTAAAGAATTGTAAAACAACATTGAAAATACCTGTTCAAGCTAAAACCAGCATTCTTTCCGTTGATTATTTAGAAAATAATTTGCAAATGATAATTATGTTTTTAATGCCGCACCTCAGCTTAATAAACTTACAGGTAAAAGAGGTGACATACTTTTACTTTATGAAAAAATTAAAAGATTTTGAAACGCATGGTCAAAAGTTTGGATGCAGTTTTAGCAATTATAATATTCTCAAAAAAAGAAAAAAATCTTTAGTTCTTTAAAAATAAATTTGTATCTTGCATATGCTGTACAATATATATTTTTTAATAACCTTATTGATGAAATAAAATTAAGCATAAACAATAGTTTTGTTGCAAACTATTATTGTCAGTAAATGTACCATTTATGTCAACACGTAAATACAATCAAGGTCAAAAAGAAGTAAACAGCAAGTATAAAAAATAGCAATTTCTAAAACGTCTGCAGCTGCAAAAGAAGAAACAGAACTTGCTATTAAAAAAGATCATAAAGATGAAAACGGAGTTCCAAAAATAATAGTTGTTTGTGATGAAACTTGGTCTTAGCAATCATACAGATTAAACTATAATGCATTATCTGACGTAGGTGCAATTATTGGACACATAACAAAAAATGTGTTATATATTATAGTTAAAAATAAATACTTCTTTGTTTGTGCAAAATAAAATACAATTGCTGAACAGATAGTTTACCTGCAATGGAATCAGCTTTAATAGTTGAAGGATTTAAAACAAGTATTGAACTAAAATATAAAACAATGATAGCAGATGGTGACAGCTTTTAATATAAAAAAGTTTTAGAGTCTTTGAATGAAAAAATTAATTATTTTGCAATTTTTGCAATAATCTTTGCGATCTAAGCAATATAAAAATAACTTGTAATGATTTAATAAATAAAATATTTAAGTTGCGGTGTTCAGGCTGTTAAATACAGAAAATATGAAAACATTGACATGGCAGAAAAAACTTTGAATCTTAAAAATTATATTTAAATGTACCTAGTGATACGATTGGTGAACATAAACATTGTTAAATATACTAGACTAAAAAAATACTATAAAAGATTTTAAATTAGTTACTTAAAATACCTTATTTATAATTTAGACAGCAACATTGTAGAACTATACAACTCTATTCTTTGTAAAGGGTCTCCCCGGTTAAAATAGGTTATATTCCCCCCCATCACGAATATCCAATATACCTCATAAATTACTTTTTAGCATCAAAAAAATATGTTTAGTAGGATTTAAAAATTTTGATACCTTTTCTCCCTTTTTTATAGGGGGTTAAAATAACATTAAAAAATAAATCTAAAAAAAATTATAAAAGTAGGGTTTTGGCTGGTCAACAAACACATTATTATACATTGTTAGAAAACTTTTGATAATTCTTATTTAATAAAAAAAAATTAAAAAAGAAGAACCATTTAAAAATGACAACCAATAAGGTTTTTTTTCTAAAAAGAAAGTTTTGAAATTAAAAAAAATATATATTAAACCAATAAATTTAATAGATTTTATTCCTCTGAAGATGATGGAGTTTGTCCAGTGTTTCTATTACTAACCGTTTTTGAGTTTTTTAGTACAAAAAGTCTTGAAATTGTAAAAAAAGTTTATCGATGGTTTTTTTACCCCTACCAATTTTGATAAAATTTAGTTTACTAGGTGATTTTGATACTAGGAACACAAATCTGACATTAAAAAATTTGAAAATAAAACATCATTTGTTTGTCATGTAGTAAAAAATATTCGTGTTTTTAGCAGACAAATCACTACAAATTGATAAAAATATTTTACCCAGGGTAACCAATCGATGTAAAATTTTTCGTAGAATTCAAATTTTTGTACTTTGAAAACTATAAATGCTTTGCCGAGTCAAAAAAGCAAAAAAAAACTTTAAATGTGGCAAAAAAATTTTAATAGTGGCTCACCATTCGCAAAGATTCCAAAAGAATCATGGATGTAGATTTTTTAATTATCTTTGAAGTAAAAAAATAAAATGTCATGGAATCGAAGGTTTAGATAACTTAAACTCAATTTTGACCTTTCTGGAATTTATTTAGAGGTTGTTTACAGGATTTAAATGGCTGAATAAAATTGTACTTGAAGACCACCTAAAATTCTACTTTCATTTTTTTCTTTATTAAATAAGTGTAGAGAAAAAAAAAAGAAAACAAAAAAATGCTATTTTTTGCCTCCTTGGGAAAAGGGAGAGATGTCAAAAATTTTAAATTGTACTAAACATGTTTTTTGACGCTAGAAAAATAATTTTTGAAGTATTTTGGATATTTGTGATTAGAGACATTTTACCATGTTAACCGGGGGACCTATTGTTGGTAAAAAACGGATTAATTATAGTTTTAAAGACTTTTATCAAGCAAGATGTTCTGCTTTAGTTGTTTCACATAATACAAAAAAACCTTTTTTAAACACCCAAAACGCTATGAGTTAGCAAAAACTACAAGCGCATTTTCTGTTTGTGTTGATTATATTTGTCTATATTTATAGAGCTTTAACAAATTATTCTACTTAACTTCCAGTTGTTTCAAGATTTATATAATAAAGCATTGCACGGACAAAATACATACTTCTATATTATAACACGTTTATTACTACAAGGGAAAAGCTTGCTCGTCATTGTAGCAAGCCATTCTCTCAAAAATATTGGTTGTTTTCTACTATTTCAAGAATTGTTCGGATAAACTTAAAGAGAAAAGGGGGTTGAAAGTTAATGAAGCCTTTATTTGTTCTTTAAGTCTAGAGCCAAGCACACCGGGCATCTGCAACAAAAAAAAGTGGTTTGCCGATAGTGGGGCAACGCGCCACATGACCAACCGTCAAGAACCAAAATATTCTTGACGGTTGGTCATGTGGCGCGTGGGGTGACAAAATTTGATAAACCGAGGCAGGTCGAATTGGGCGACGGTCGCACAGTTAATGCGGCGGAAGAATCACCTACAGGATGTATGGTGCGTGCCCGACGTTGGACAAAATTTGTTCTTGGTGAAAACAACGTTGAAAAAGCTCAGCAGATGTGCGTTAATATTTAAAAAATGGTATCTATCTTGTCGGTAAAATGAACTTACCTGGTTTGTTCAAAATTGGAATGCGTGTGTGTTTACTCGGTAACAACGGGTTGAATAGTAGTGCGGCATATATTACGTCAAGTGTTTCAAAAAACAATTATCAGAATAAACAACATACCAAGCGGTTTTTTGAACAATTTTAAATTAAAATAAATAATCGTGAAGACTTATTTGAAAATACAAATAATGTTTTGTTAGTAATTTTATGTTTTTTGAATCTACCGCTTTTTTATTTGTAAGCCCCTTCTCTTTTGTAACAAGCCAGGCTTGCCACAATTACCACTTTGTAGAAATAAACGTGTTATGATATAGACGTATGTATTTTGTCCGTGCATGGCTTTATTATATAAATCCTGAAACATCTGAAAATTAAGTGAAGAAATTTGTTGAAACTCTATAAATATAGACAAATAGAATCATCAGGTAATGGGCCCAGATTAACGTTTTTAACTTCTACTGTGTTTTAGTCAAATTCTTCCGGACTTAACCTAACAGAAATGTGCGATTTGTTTTTCGACGGGTTGTTAATAAATTAAAATCAGTTTGTTATCTGAAACAAATTACGTTATTACAGTAATCGTCGGGAGATAAAAACAAGATGAAATTTAAGCCACAAATCAAAAAGTAGGATGGATCAAGCAATTGGGCAATGTGGCAACGACAGATAACTCATGTTCTCAAACATCAGAAGATTTTTGATGTTGCGGATAGAAGTAGAGTAGAGTTAAAAAAGCGGGTGCTCTTGCGCAATTAATACTGGTAGAAAGTACGAGAGACACTGCTAAAGTTTGCGAAAAATGTAAAGCATAACACAAATTACGTTATGTAAATTGCTTTATTGCTTCTCAAAATATTCTCTTTTAAAAACTATACACTTTTGCATCTGATAAAACCAATCTCCAAAACAACTTTGCCACTCTGAGCGAGGTACTTCCAAAACAAGTGATTTAAATGCTTCAACGGCCTTTTCAGGCGATGAAAAATGCTCGCCACGCATTTTATTTTTGATACGTCAAATTAAGAAAAAGTCATTAAGAGATAATATAGGCGAATATAGGCAATGAGTCATAATTGGATGTTGTTACTGGTCAAAAACTCTACAGTTTGTCGTGTTGTGTGAGCGCTTGCATTGTCATGATGAACAATGTTTTGCCGCTTTCATGTTGTTTCATCTGATTTCAGCGATAACTTTTAGCAAACAAATTGAAGTATACAAGTCAACAATAACTGTCTGTCGATCCTCTAATGCAGCAGTTGCAAACATGACCCGTTTTTCCAAAGAAACAAGCAATCATTTTTTTTTTAAACGCTTTGTGAACGCACCACTTTTGTGGGTTTAGATTAATTTTGAAACTCTCATACAGTCGATTGCTGTTTAGCTTCAGGTTCATATGAATATATCCAAGATTTGTCACTTGTTACAAGGATATATACCGGATTTGAACGACCCCCTTCAAATTTCTTTAGCATTTCCTTGCACCACTTGACACGTGCCTGTTTTTATTCTTCTTTTAAATTGTGTGAGATCCAACGACTGCAAAGCTTTCTGACATGCAAATGATTGTGCAAAATCGTATGTATTTGTTTCGCTGTAATGCCTAAAGATGCCTCTATTTTACTATAAGTCACATGCCGATCTGACAAAATCATTTCACGCACAGCATATAATGTTTTTGTAACGTTCCAATTTCTGCTTACGCTGCTGCAGGGGTCCCTAAAAATTAAAATACGTTATATAACGTAGGCAACCACATATACACATGGCAGTTTTGGAAAGTATAAGTACAATAATTAAAAGGGGGGTTAATGGTTAGATTTAAATATTATTTAGCTAGGTTGGGTTAGTTTTGTTAGGAAATAATTTGTGTAGCACTTACAGTTTGATTTTGACGTGTTTGGTTTATTCTCCAGTTGTCGGGTTGTAATCCAGTTTGACAGTCATCTTGTGGATCTATCCTAAAATGAGACAGGTTTAAACTACAAGTTTGCAAATGCAGATTATGTTATTGGAGGTCTTCAGGTGTTTTAATAATTATTTTGTTGGGTTAAATGTTTGGAGCTTGTGAGATTTTTCATGAGAGCAGGGGATTAATTATCGGTTGGAAAAGTTGTGCTCAGAAATTTCTGTGTAATATACTTATCTTATCTAATTAATCTTTATTTTTGTTGACATTCACAATCACCGCCATTGGTTGTGAACTTGACTTAGTCGAGTTTACATAGCTCACAATATTACCTACCTGATGTGAAGTGTTTGCGGTTGGCAAGCTTGGTTTTGCGTTAGCAAAGGGGTCTTGGAGAGGATTTTCAGTCTTCACATTGGCATCGAGGTGCACGGTCGGTGACGCTTGATTACCACATGACTTAAAATAAAAGTTAATCCTTCGGCATCTGAGTTGGTTGTGAGTATTGAGTCGCACCAAATGTTATAACACGTCTTAATAGATGACGTGAGTCCGTTTTTGGACGTATTTTTTGTTCAAGTGTGTTATTACACAAAATGAGGTTTCCTAACCTCGCACCTCGCACCTCGTGCCAAGTGATTTGTTGTTTCCAACGCAGTGAGCGTATGGAATATACCGAGCAGCCGCAAGACATCTCAGGTTAGTAACAAGAATTTTTATTTAACAACAATTTGGTTTATTTGCTTCGTGTAGTGTTGTGATCGAGGGATTATACGTTTTTAGGCTGCTTCAATTGGGAGGCGTTCAATGCCAGTTATTGCTTCAATTAGGAGGCATTCAATGCCAGTGACTGCATCAATTGAGAAGCGTTCAATTGTTTCATTGGGAGCTTTTGTTACAATTAAATGCCTGGACTAGGATGTGCTTGTCCACCTAATGGGATAGTTGCTGTTGACGAAGTGGGATTGTGGCTCTATCAAAATTAATAAGTGAAGAATATTCAGTCACCATCGTTTTGGCTGGTGGAAATTTCATTCAGGCTTGAATTTAATTTTATATTTTATAATCTTTCGGGTGTAATGAAGAAAAACTTTTATTTGTGTTGCAATGAAGCTTTTAGCTTCGATTTATTAATTTATTAGTTGTTGTAATAAGGAGCTGTCGCTCTCAGATTTTTGTGTTGGAGAATTGTATGTACGCTGAACATTTTCAGTTGTAACTCGGGTCTTAAGGGATTTTGATTGTGGCTATTGTGTTTAGTAGCCCTTAGCTTTGAGTCACCTTGCACATATTTAATTTAGCTGTAACAAAAGTTTTATGCATCCTTTCTTTTAATTTAAAAGTTGTGGTTACGTCTACGCTACTAATTATAATATTTGTGTGTGGCTACGGCTACGCTTCTAATTATATCATTTGTGTGGCTACTGCTACTCTTCTAATTATATTATTTTGTATATGTGAGAATTGCGACAAACCACCTGCGGCAAATTAAATTCGGGTTTGGGTTCTAACGGTTTGGTCATTGGCGAATTGTGCCAACACGGTTAATTTGCGATGTTACCACACCCTCGTTGTAATTACTAAAATATGTAAAACCAACTGTTTGACTGTTAAATATAGTGTTCCGACTAAAGTGATATATTTATTTATTGTTTGGGTTGTGTCTTTTGTTTTTCTTAGGAGTGTTTTAACCAACTTATAGGGTTTGAACTTTTCTCTGCGAAGGCGATATAGTAGGAGGTAAATATTAGACAATTTTAAGCTCGTGGAGCATCACATGTCACCCGCCCATCTTCACTGAGCTAGACGGTGCAGTCCTTCTTACAAATCAACTCTACCGCCACCACCCTAAGTGATTTGGAATGAATCAAATGCTAAATTTTGTGCTACCACAGAGGTGCATGGACTACCTTTGCGAAAATTGTCATCAAACGTTGGTCATCCAAGCTTGAATTCTGCGATCCGTTTGTAAACCATAGTTTTGGGGGTCTAGGACACTTCGGCGCCGCCAATTCGGCGCGGCCGATTCGGCGCGGCCGATTCGGCGCCGGCCGTTTGGGCGCTGGCCGATTCGGCGCCGGCCGTTTCGGCGCCAAAACTTTTCAAATAAAACATAGTATATACAAATATATTATAATCATAAAAATTTATTTGGTATTTTTTACTATTTTATATTTTTAATTCTTTTAGTTATTTATTTTAATAGACTATTATCCTTTATATTTTTCAGGTTATTACCTATCATTAAAAAGTGATAATTAATTACCTATAAATTATTTGCGTGCCAAAGTTATGTTTATTTATTATAATATATATTGTATATTTGACAATTTAAATATGTACGTACATATATTATGATTTTTATGTATAATTTTTGTTTGATATGTTATGTAATTTATATGTATTTTATATTTTATTTATCATACATTATTTGTTATGTTTCACAAAACAAATCAATTTTTATTATAATGTGTATATATACTTTTATTTTATTTGAAAAGTTCTGGCGCCGAAACGGCCGGCGCCGAAATGGCCAGCGCCGAGGTGTCCTCGCGCCGAATCGGCCGCGCCGAATTGGCCGCGCCGAAACGGCGGCGCCGAAGTGTCCCATTCCGTAGTTTTGGATGGTGCTTCATCCCCAAATAACAAACTAAGTTTTTCCATATATTGCTGCGGTGTTATACTGTATTAAAATTCATAAAAAATCATCACTCAAAAGTCACGATTCAAAATTTAATTTTTCACACAATTATTACTTTTGTTAAATTTTGTTAAAACAAAACCGAGCAGTTTGAAATTGAACTGTCAACTGAATTATAGGTAAAATAGGTCGAATTTTACGAATTTGACAGTTGCAAAACGCTGGCAATACAGGCAGTACTTGATTCCGCAAACTTTAGCAGTGCCCTTCGTATAAATGACTCAAATGTGAAATTGACATCCACGAGTGATTCTGCAAAGTCAATATGAGAAAAGCTTATTTCTATATACGAGCAAAGCTTAGGTCAACGGTTGGATTGTTTGATGGAGTCATTTTTTACTTACGAAAGGGACCCATGTAAAGATATAGTAACTCATATTTTTTGCTTCTACCGGATTTTCCGTGAACTGAATGAAGAACTGAACAAACAGGTAAAAACAATGCTGCCAGAAGTTTTTCTGTTAAGCCAAATTATGTCAACTTTGCCTAAGGATTACTTCTAGTTTAATAGTGTGTGGAAATCAATACCGATGCAGGAGCGATTCATTATTAGACTGACAGAGCGGTTGCGTCTTATAGAAATGCGTCTACCAGAAAAAAAAAGAGATTTTAACTGCGTTGATTTTGAGGACTGAAAGTAAAAAAAACGCAGTGCAGAGAAACCATGCAGGAACAAAATGCGTCAGATGTAAAAAGATAGGACATATTTCCAACAGTTTGAAACTATACGGCAAATTTTGTGAAAAACTTGACATGTCTGCAGAAGATTTTGAAACAGCCTAAGCAATGTTTTAATTTTCTCTAAAAAAACTGACAAAGAACATTTGTTTGAAATTAGAACAAATGACTAAAGCAGGTGCATTGAACAGTTAGAAGAGAAACCTTATACAGGTTTTGTTAATCTAGTAGACACACTAATTTATAATAAATATACCAATGATATACACGCTTAAGACTAGGAAAAGAAATATAAGTGGATGGCAATTTCAGAATTGTCTACCTTGCAAGGAGTTGTAATAAAGCTATGCGGAATGTTTTTAGACCATAAAATTCCGTACTTAGATGCATTTTTAGATGGTTTGATATAAGATGATTTTAGAGGCACAGAAAAAACATAAAAATAAGATTCAGAAAAATAATAAATAACAAGTCCACATTTCCTGCAGAACTCGAGTCATTGGCAAATCATGTAATTTTTGAGAACTCTCGTCATTTTTAAAGACTTGAATATTTTGACAATTAGAGTTATTGACAACTCAGTCATTGACGACTTGAATCATCAAGGACTCGAGTTATTGACATCTGAAGTCATTTTTGTAGACTTAGGTCATTTTTAAAATTTAAGTTAATGCAGACTTGAGTAATTGAATAACTAAAGTTATTCTTGACAAATGCAAGAATTTTATAGTAATACCGGCACCTCTCTACAATTTAATGTACTACATATTTGTTTTTTTTTTTTATTATTAAATAATATAATTATTCACAGGTTCTTAAAAAAAAATTGTGCACAACCTCCTACATAAACTTTTTCAAAATTGTCAAATAAGCGTCTAATACAGCAAGTACTAGACAATAAAAACAACATACTGCAAAAATTTGATAATAATCTTGGCACCTTTGTTTGTTGTGAATCTGCACAGAGTAGTAATTTTAGCTATAATAAATCTTAAAATCACATCAAGGTTAATTCTAGAATGACATAGAGCCTTCACATTAGTAGCTTGCGTAAATAGCAATAAGCTGTGCTGGGTAAATTAGAATTGCAACTCATAAAGTAACGCTAAGGCTGATAGATTGGTGCATTTATACTAGTAAACTTAAACTCTGGACTACACTACCACTAAAAAAATCTAATCATTATACCAAAAGCAAATACATACAACGCATTTAAAGCATTTGAGTATATCAACCCGGTTTGTAGACAGACAAAGTAGACGATAATTTTCCCGAATTACAAAACGACCAATAACTACTTGCGACTGTCCAAAAAGAATCTGCAAATAATAACAGGAATTTTGACAAAGTATTTTTAATTAAGATAACATATGCATACTAACTCATTGTAAAAAGCCCTATATGTAGAGGAGGCAAAGTGGAAGACAAGACAATTGAGCAAAGACTATGTATTTGCTCAGCGCTCTTCTACGTCATATAATTTTTTTTTGCTGGTTGCATAGCATAAGGAAACCCTTTCAAACAATGTTATAGCATACATCAATCACATAAGTTAGCTGTGTGTCGAGACCGAGGAGTGAGGTTTACCACTAAAAAGGGTTTAAAGAGCAAAAGTTACAGTAAAAATAGATTTATCTTTTCATTCAAATCTAAATCTAAACCAGAAATACTTTTTTTTTTCATTAAATTTATATCTCCATTTTACAATGTTACCATAATGCAAAGATTTTTTTATTAAACCATTAAAATGTGAGCTAATTTTATTTTTATTATTATATTCATATTATTTCATATATTTTTTATTATTTATTAATTAGTATATTATTTTATACAACATGTTTCGTTATTTTTAATAACATTTTCAAGTAAGTATATAATATAATAAAAAATTTTGATTGATTTATAAATAAATTAAATTTTTGTTTCTCCCGCATTCCCTGATATCCGGTTTTTATAAGTCCTTTTAATAATTTTATTTATTCCAACATTAGTAAATGCGTTATGTGTAGTTTTATCAGAAGTAGAAGTTATTTTACTGGTTTCCTGTAAAGCTTTATACAAAATTACATTTATTAGAGCGGATGATACTTGTTCTACTTTAGATTTGAACTACTTTGTTTTTAAATAATAAGTTCTAAAACAAAACTTTGCTGTCGTGAACAATCTAGATCTTTTTGATAAAGTTTATCAATGGTTGAATCGCATATTTCTAAACATTTTAAAACTGTTCATTTGCTAAGTGAAATCAATATGCTTGTAAATAATCTACACATGCTTTGAGAGGTTTCCACATTAGGTAAATGTCCATTCTTAACAAAAATTTGCAACAATATTAAAAATTAAAATATTAAATTTATAACTTACCAATAATCTAGTCCTATTATCCACATGGTTCCTCTTTCTAGGGGGCCAATTGATTTAGTAATATTTTTCAAAAATTAAAACAATAAAACTTTATTGAGGGAGGTAGGTATTTTAGGCAAATAGTTAGACATTCAAATAAAAAAAAACAAATATCTCTAAATATAAATCAAGCACTGTATTTATTAAAAAAAAACTTAAGTTTTATAATTAAACTTATGTGTATCAATGATAGTGTTAACATTTACACTAGTATTTTAAAGTAATGTATACAACTCTACACAAACGTTTAATTGTAAATAGATCCATATGCGTTACAATATTGTTGTTAATTCTTGTTATATATTAAACACAAAACCGTAGTTCCCTAACAATTATTAAAAAAATAATTCACTTGCAATTTAAATTTGTTAAAAAAAGCATAAAATAATTAAATGTTTATCATCACATTTATTTATTTTACACTTTAATATTTACATTTATACACCACCTATAAATAACGGTTGAAAGCGTTGCACAGCAGACTTAATGAAAATACAGGAATCTGAAATACGAAAATCTATTGATCGACCATGTAGGATTCTGTAGATTCTCCCAGTCAGATATTGATTAGTTGAATATATATACAAGATTCAATAAGCACGTAAAATTTACGGTATCATCATCAAATCATCAAATAGATTGCATAAAATAGTTAACTATCAGTGATTTAACATACAATGAATTCTATTGATAATGCACTACTATCTTTTGAATTGCAAAAACTATCAAAAGAAAACCTAATACTTACTATAATAAATGGAGCTATTCCGCATAAGGCAATATTCAACGACGGGTGTCGTAAACTAATCAATGAAAAGTTAAAATGCTACGATGAAACATATAACATGTCTTTACAAACTCACAAAGAAGAAAACATTTGCCGCGATGAATTATGTAAATTTAAAGGATTACTCGCCGAACAAAAAATAGCATCACTTGAGAGATTAATTGATTTTTACAGAGGTGTAATATTGCAACAAAAAAATACAATTAGATATTTACAAAACTCTTCTGATAAAATTAATAAAGTTGTCGATAAAAAACCTATCAACAACAAAACCGATCAAATAAACAAAGTATCCGAAGAAGTTGAAATGGAAAGAAATAAACTGGTTGAAGTAAAACGCGATATAGTTTTGCATTTAAATAAAATAAAAACCATAAATAAGTCAAATCGTCAGATGGTTTATCATGTAAATCGTTTACACCCTGATACAACTGAAGAAACAGTTAAACAAATTTTAAGAAAAAATCAAATACAATTTTTCAACTGCGAATCGGCAAAGTCAAAGCATCCTTTAATATATTCTGCATTTAATATAACTATACCAGCATTATCAGAAGATAAAATTAAACAAGTTAAATATTGGCCTGAAAATACTTGTGTTAGAAGATTTTATCATTACAATTATGAAAAATATTTGAAATAAAAATATTAAAGCATAGAAGAACTTTCAAATGTAATGTAAAATTGGGTTTATTTTTTAAATGTGCTATAAATGTTCTTATTTGTTTGCTACTACTTAAATAATTTATTAAATTATTTTATAATTTTGTTTTGTTTTTTTTTTTTGTATTATTTTAAAGACTTTTATAACTATTCTAAATAACTACTAGAAAAGATTTCAGTTATAACAATTTTTTTAAATAAATTAGAGTTGTAAAAAATAATAAACTAATCCTTTTGTAACACAAATTCAAATTAATTTTTGTTTTATGTAAAATTCCCCAAAGTATTAATAATTTAAACAAAACACTTGGAAAAAAAAAAAATATATTTTAATAATTTTTATTTAGATAACTCTATTTTTATGAAATAATTTATTATGAATTGTATTACATTATCATATTATAATGTTTGTTTTGATCAAGTTTACAAAATTATAATTATTTATGGTCCATAAAACTTGTATATGTAAAAAAATAATAGACACTTATTAACATTTGGTTAAATTTGTTATAAAAATTTAAAAAAAAAACGTCCTTACAAACAACTCATATATTTCTAAAATATAAACAGTTTAATTAAAAGCCATGGACATACAAAACTTTTTAGTGGCTGCAAATGTGAAAAATGTCTACTATTAACTTTAGTAAATTCAATTTAAGTAGTGCTATTAAATGTTTATAAAAAATGAGTAGGCATATTTTTATTTTATTTTTGTGTTATTTAAAGCTATTTTGGAAACAAGTTTGTATACATTTTTGAATCTTTAAACCGGTTTAATCAAATTCCAAAATTTTTGTAAAAATTGTTTTTTTTTTTAATTCTAGCTTTAATAAGTAAACTAACTTTTTTAAACATTATTGTTAATCAAATCTAATAGTATACCTGACTTATAATAAAAAACTGTAAATTATTATTTGTTATTATTTAAAAAAGTATAACTATAAATATATTAATGTTGTAAAACCATGTGTGTAGAAAAAATCAATCAAGTGAAGATGTAGTTATACAAAACATACTTGACAACGTTAAGTAAATCAAAACAGTTCCTTTGTACTTAACTTTTTGCCATATTAATTGTAGCATTAAATTCAAATATTATGTTTTGTGTGAGTACATAACTCTTTTAAACATTATTGTTATGTATATATAATCAAATAGTATACTTATTATTATTTTATTAATAAAAGAAAAATTTATAACTATATATAACTATAAATATATTGATGTTGTAAAACTATGTATGTAAATAAAATCTATCAAGGAATGTAGTTATACAAAACATACTGATAAGGTTTGGTAAATCAAAACAGTTGTCTGTACTCAACTTCTGACCGTTCTGATTAAAGTATTAAGTTGGACTACTATGTTTTGTGTGACATAAATGTATTATTATTAATCATTGTATTTTAAGTATTATTAATATTTTAGTGATCTTATGTTATGTATGTGTGTGCCAATAAAAAAAAGCATTGATAGTTTTTGTACTTTTATTACTGAAATGAAATTATAAATAATGAAACGAAAAACTAGTATTGCCTTCTTTATATTATTAATTATGTCCATAAGGACAAAAATATTTATTCAAAATTGTGTTTGCTATGTAGAATTGTCTATGCATGACCCTTAGCCGCTGTAATTCGTTAGACTGATTTTGAATAAATTATTAATTCATTTTATAACAAAATGAAATTGACAAACAATTTTTTTTTAATTTATATAATTGTACATTTATGAGGTGTACATACAAAACCGGCATTTTCTACATTAGCACATTTTTTAGGAGACACACAATTTTAATAACTCTTTCAACTAAGCAAGATAACTGTAAAATTTTTGTTTGAAACAGTTTACAAACTTTATATAATTTATATTATAAAAAACAAAAAAACTTTAAAATCTATTATAAAATTTTAATTTGCCGGTTTTGCAACCAACATCGGAGATGGCCGGTTTTGCATGTTACATTTAAAAAAAAACTGAAATTTAAACTTAAATTTAGATCTATATATGTAGGAGTCAAGTATACGGAAGAAAAATTTGTTTTTGCTCAAACAATTGAAAATGTCATCCTCTACATGAATACGCCATTTTTAAGTTTTTTTTTTACATTTTTTGATCATTTGTAATTTCTCAGGATTGCATTTTTAGAAAGAAATTATAAGAAACTTTTTTCTTCAAATTTGTCCAAAGAATAAGTTTTCATAGGCAACGTTTTTTTTCCTTAAATTTTGATTTTTTTGCAGAACTTTAAAAGACAGTTTATCTTAAAAAAGATGACAAGTATTTTTTTTAATATGGATAAAAACGTGCTTTTATATAAGCAAAAGATACCCTAAAAATTTTAAGAAGTGCCGTGTGCTACATTCCAAAATATCTTATAATGTATTCACAGACGTACTTTAAAATAGCGAAAAAAGGCTTAAATTTTAAACTTAAAAAAACTTTTTTCTTTAAAATTGTTTCTTTTTTTCATTAAAAAAATGAAGGGTATTTTCTTTTTTTTTAAATAGATAGAAACGTGTTTATAATTGTAACGTTTTTATTCATATTTAAGAAAAAACTATATTTTTTTAAGAAAACTAATCCTTTATACAATTTTGAAAAAAAAATCATTATAATTTTCTCCAAAATTGCAATCCTGAAAAGTAACAAACGATAAAAAAACACTCGTAGTTTCTTTTTAATAAAAACATTCTTTTAAAAATCAGCAAAAATTTTAAAATTTAAGGAATAACATTTTTGGCTATAAAATTTTATTCTTTGGATAATTTTGAAGAAAAAAATATATAATAATTTTGTCCTAAAAATGCAATCCTGAGAATTTACAAACGATGAAAAAATGTAAACAAACTCAAAAACTTTATTTTTTTTTTTTAATTTTGATTGCTTATTACTCAAAATTTGCTTACTGAAAACATAAAAAAAAAAATTACATAATAAGTTTAAGCAAAAGCAAATTTTCATTTAATACACTTGACTCATACATGGCCGTATGTACATATAACGGGTTGTCAATAACCTACGTGTGTTCTATGGGTAACTTTGTTATTTTAAATGTAACAGAGTTGGTAAAATTAACATAGTTGCCATTTAAAAATAAGGCCAATTTGATTTATATCTCAAAAATCAAAAATGCTATGACTTTTTTGTTAAATTAATTGACTTCTACACAAAAATATCTACAAAATACATTTTTTATTTTTGCTTTAGAGTAAATAGACAAAAAGTTATTTAAGTTTATTTTGGAATATTTAAAAAACTTAAAAACCTGACAAATTTAAAAATGGCATTTGTTTTTTCTGGAAATTCTGCACAATTTTATTATTTTAACCAACTCTATAACATTTAAAATAACGAAGTTACCCATTGAACACACAGAGATTATTGTATAGTCCAGCCATTCTCTAACAATACAACAGCCTACTTTGGTTTTTAAACTTTACTTCGTACTAATTGTTTTTACGTTTTTCTATTCTAATACACTTTGCAATAATCTACTTTTGTAATTTGACTCTTTAGAGTTATAGATTTGCTTTGTTACTTTATCTTTACTCATTTTCTCAACATGGCTAAACTAACGTAAAACACTACGTTTGTACAAGTTCATCGGTGTTACTTTTAAACTACATTTGTTTATTACCCTCTTATTTCTAACTTTGTTTATACAAATTTTTGCACACACAATTTTTAGTTACTCTTCTTCAACCGCATTTATTTTACTGTTGTGTTTTTTTTAGATCCATACAGTAGAATTGATGTCAACATACGTTTTTCTTAATTTCTCTATATAAACTATAATTCTTAATTAAAAAATTTTAAATACATAAAATCATCTATTTGCGTTTACCGTTTAACCTAATTCTACAATCACTGCCTACTTTGTTCTTGTCAAAAGATCATAATTTTCGTTTTAGCTACATTTATACACACTACACATCTATTTTATTTGTTAGAACAATCAGTTGGTTTAGTGGATTCTGTAGTTTTTTTTTACACACTTTCACAGCATCGTCAGCATGCAGCTTTTTTATTTATTGACATTGACCATTCGTACACTATTAACAAGCATTCTTTATGCATTTATTCATAAATATAATAATAACCACGAAGACACTCATCTCTGCCAATACTGTCATTTACTAAACATTTATTTATCTATACTTTTTTAAAACGTTCCTCAACATACGTTTGTTCACTCAAACATGAGCTTTCTCTAAATCAAATAACGTTTAGTACACTTTTTTTTCACTGCCATATTTTTACTTTTAATAATAATAATAATAATAATAATAATAATAATAATAATAATAATAATAATAATAATAATAATAATAATAATAATAATAATAATAATAATAATAATAATAATAATAATAATAATAATAATAATAATAATAATAAAAATAATAATAATAATAATAATAATAATAATAATAATAATAATAATACAGACATAGAGACCGTTGTATCTAATAGCAATTGTAAACTGTTTTGGAACTTTAGTTTTTCTACAACACGACAAATATCAGCTAATAAACCGGATATTGTATTACAGGATTTAAATAAAAAAATTATGTATATAATAGTTTTCTTCTCCCGCAGAAAACAATATATTAAAAAAATTCACAGAAAAAGAGCAAAAATACCGCCCGCTTATTTTCGAGTTAAATATTACTTACCCAGAGTATGCAATTAAAACCGTTACACTCATAATAGGCTGTTTAGGCGGCATATCAACAAATTTTACAGAAAATATTCAAAAATTACCTGGTTGCTTTAAGAATCATAAATCTCTTGCTACAGAGATGCAAAAATGCATCTTACTTGGTTCTGCCAGACTACTAAGGGTGCACTCAGCCCACTCCAGGGCTAATTAGTTACCATGCGGTCGCATGGACTTGTTAGTCACTTGTCTCGGGGCAACTTAAGGCGCGAATGGACACCGCACTTAAGAGGCAAAAGCCCCTGTAAAAAAAAAAAAAAAAAAAAAAAAAAAAAAAATTATTATAATTATAATACCAGAACTATGCTAACAAAACAAAACATGCACCACCCAAAAGCATGCAAACAACGTGTAAACATACCCAGACATAAGGGAGGACGCGGTATACTAAATATTAAACAACTTCACGAAAACCAAATATACCAACTACAAACTTACTTCAAATCCCAACCGGAAAACATACTGCATAGAACATTAATTCAAATTGACAACAACTACACCTCACTAAAACTAAATGAAGACCTAGAACCACAAAAAACACATAACGATCTTATTAAAGAACGAGATCGAGAGTGGCAAGATAAACAACTACATGGTAAGCACCACTATGAAATACACAAAAATGACACTAATCTAGAGTGTGCAAACAAGTGGCTGTCATCCGGATATTTAATGCCTGAAACTGAAGGATTTGTAATAGCCATTCAAGACCAGGTTATTAAAACCAAAAATTACTCAAAATATATACTTAAAGAGGAAAATATTGAAGATCGGTGCAGAAAATGCAATAAACCTAACGAAACAATCACACACATAATATCAGGATGTGAAAAGCTGGCACCTACAAAATACACAAACAGACACAATAAAGTAGCTGGTATTGTGCACCAACAACTTGCAAATCAAATACTACCTACAAATGAAAATAATGAACAATACTATATCTATAAACCTAAAACAATAATAGAATCAGACAAATACACACTACTATGGGACTTACCTGTTCAAACTAATAAAACTATCATTAATAATAGGCCGGATTTAATATTTAAGAACAAGGAACAAAAACATACGTACCTCATAGACATCGCAGTTCCAGCAAGCGAAAACCTAAAAAAGAAAATATCTGAAAAGAAAGATAAATATAACGACTTAGCATATGAAATTAAAAAGATATGGAAACAGGAGAAAGTCGAAATAATTCCCATAGTAATTTCTGCTACAGGCGTAATACCTCAACTTACGTTAGAAATGCTTACCAAATATAAATATAAATACCAACAAACTTGAAATAATGCAAAAGGCTGTCCTACTAGACACAGCTAACATCACAAGAGCATTCTTCGGAAGCAATTAAAATGTGTATATCCTTGGGAAACCCGCATATACACATTATACAGCAATAAAAGCTAGATAATAAAAAAAAAAAAAAAAAAAAAAAAAAAATTATAATAATAATTTTTGGTATAAAAAATTTCCCATAACACACAAATACATTGCACATCAACTTAATAAAATAATTTACAATCCAGAAGAAATCCCACCATTCCTCACGGAAGGCATCACACATTTACTGCATAAAAGCGCCAATACCAAAAATCCGGAAAACTATTGCCCTATTACATGCTTGCCTACAATGTACAAAATTTTAACAAACATTTTAACACGTAAAATTAACGAACATATAGATTATCATCAACTAATGTCACCAGAACAAAAATGTAGAAGTAACACACGCGGTTGCAAAGAACAACTAATTGTAGATAGCATCATTACAACACAGGCACAACGAAAACACAGAAATCTATATATAGGCTACATAGACTACAAAAAAGCATTCGATTCTATACCACACACCTGGCTTATCCATGTGTTAGAAATATATAAAATTCACCCACAAATAATTAAATTTTTAACTGCAGCCATGAAAACCTGGAAAACCCGACTTCATATCAAAACTGCCACCAATAAAGTTGAAACTGATGCAAAAAAGATACAAAGAGGCATATTTCAAGGAGATACTTTAAGTGCTTTATGGTTCTGCCTAGCGCTCAATCCAGTATTCCGTACATTAAATAGAAGCAAATATGGCTATAAACTAAACGAACATACCAAAATCAACCACCTACTATACATGGATGACATAAAAATGTATGCAGCCAACCGAAATCAATTGTTTCAAACCACTGCTCTATTACATCAAATTAGCGAGGACATCCACATGACATTTGGAAACTCTAAATGTAAAATAATACATATTGAAAAGGGCAAATGGGCTCATACCGATAACATGGAATTAAGTGGCAATTTAACTATTGAGGCAATGGAAGAAGAAGAAACTTATAAATATCTAAGTATGGCACAAAATATCAAAACAGACAACAAACTAATGATGAAACAATTTTCTGATAAATATGAACAACGATTAAAACTAATACTTAAAACTAAACTCAACGGAAAAAATATTGTAAAAGCTGTCAACAACTATGCTATTCCATCCCTTACGTACTCTTTTGGTGTAATCAAATGGTCTAATACAGAATTAGATGAACTTGATAGAAAAACCAGAACTATGCTAACAAAACAAAACATGCACCACCCAAAAGCATGCAAACAACGTGTAAACATACCCAGGCATAAGGGAGGACGCGGTATACTAATTATTAAACAACTCCACAAAAACCAAATATACCAACTACAAACTTACTTCAAATCCCAACCGGAAAACATACTGCATAGAACATTATATTAAATTGACAACTACTACTCCGCACTAAAACTAAATGAAGACCTAGAACCACAAAAAACACATAACGATCTTATTAAAGAACGAGAACGAGAGTGGCAAGATAAACAATTACATGGTAAGCACCACTATGAAATACACAAAAATGACACTAATCTAGAGTGGTCAAACAAGTGGCTGTCATCCGGATATTTAATGCCTGAAACTGAAGGATTTGTAATAGCCATTCAAGATCAGGTTATTAAAACCAAAAACTACTCAAAATATATACTTAAAGAGGAAAATATTGAAGATCGGTGCAGAAAATGCAATAAACCTAACGAAACAATCACACACATAATATCAGGATGTGAAAAGCTGGCACCTACAAAATACACAAACAGACACAATAAAGTAGCTGGTATTGTGCACCAACAACTTGCAAATCAAATA
The DNA here is from genome assembly GCA_963932245.1 of Tachinus rufipes. Taxonomy (NCBI): domain Eukaryota; kingdom Metazoa; phylum Arthropoda; class Insecta; order Coleoptera; family Staphylinidae; genus Tachinus; species Tachinus rufipes. Next base: position 77,089,589 of record OZ010744.1, read on the forward strand.
CTACCTACAAATGAAAATAATGAACAATTTTATATCTATAAACCTAAAACAATAATAGAATCAGACAAATACACACTACTATGGGACTTACCTGTTCAAACTAATAAAACTATCATTTATAATAGGCCGGATTTAATATTTAAGAACAAGGAACAAAAAGATACGTACCTCATAGACATCGCAGTTCCAATTCCTAAAAAAAAAATATCTGAAAAGAAAGATAAATATAACGACTTAGCATATGAAATTAAAAAGATATGGAAACAGGAGAAAGTCGAAATAATTCCTATAGTAATTTCTGCTGCAGGCGTTATACCTCAACTTACGTTAGAAATGCTTACCAAACTAAATATAAATACCAACAAACTTGAAATAATGCAGAAGGCTGTCCTACTAGACACAGCTAACATCACAAGAGCATTCTTAGAAAGCAATTAAAATGTGTATATCCTTGGGAAACCCGCATATACACATTATACAGCAAGAAAAGCTAGATAATTAAAAAAAAAAAAAAGGAAAAATAATAATAATAATAATAATATATTTATTCCCACAGAAGTAACTTCCGATTACAGAAATATACAATTCTACATAAAAAATATAAGATATAAAATAAAATTATAATAAAGCAAAATAAATGTAAATGTTAAACAAAACAAAAATAAGAATTAAAAAAGATTAATACTATTAATAACATAAATAAATAATTAAATCAATATTACCTAAGTTAAACAAAAAACTTAAAAAAAAACAATAAGAAAAACAAACAAAACTGCTGCAAAATTATATTATTATAGTTTGTTAGCATTAGTATAAATTAAAATTGCACTCGGAAACAACTGTCAATTAAGGACACTAACAATCTTAAGTGTTAAGTATTTAATAGTTTAGATCAAATGCTCCATCTATACATAGTACAAAATAGGATAGAAAGCTAAAAATTATCAATAGAGTTATTTAATGACGTTTCTGCAAGAAACATTATATAATATTCAGAATTATTACAGATTGCTTAAATTATATGCGTCTTAGAACAAAGATCTCGAGTGTTTTGATAATGAATATGTACAAAGTGGTTTCTGTGTCGTTCTAGTTGTCCAAATTTTCAGCTACAATTGTCGGAATTTCAAAAATGTGGCAAATTCTCAATCCTAATTGTCCAGCCGACGTACGACGTAAAAGATCTTGTTTCACTTTATGATAATACTGGGTTTGCATTAGCGTATTGTCACGAGAAATGTTGATGTTTTTATATTTATCCATATTGTTCAGTTTTTTTATGTTCTTAAACAGATTATTCATATTAGTATCACTAGAAAGACTCAGCTTTAAGGGACGTGAATTATTGATGCATGTAGGATCATGTTTTCCCAATCTGATCGGTTGTAGCTCGCCATGCTCAACCTCAAAAACTTTTAAAATATCCCGTAATAATACAGAATCGTTTTTTATTTGCTCATTTGGTTTAGATTCTAATAAGCCAAAAATAACAATATTATGTTTGCGTCTATTACGATCCATAATTTCTTGGATTAGTTTTTCAGTAACTGCTGATGTAGGTTGGTTAGTTTCAGCATATCTGGCGTTAAGTTGATTTAATTCAGCACGAAGCTTAATATTTTCAGATTCTACAGCAACAATACGCGAGTTGGTGATTTTAAGTTGGTTGGTAACAGGATTTAGAACATCTAATTTAAATTTCTCAAAATTTTGACATAATAATTTATTCAGTAATTGTTCAAACTTAGGTATTGCAGAGGAATCAATGTTATCGGCAGAATCATCATGCAGTAGGCAGGTTTCACACATCCAAGTATCAGTGCTATTATTACTGCTGGCTTCATCTATGTAGTAATTGGCTCTAATCACATCCAAGTCTGCACATGATATGTGAAACCATTTTGCACAACCTTTAACACACTTAATTGCATTGGATCGAGGACTAATATTTTTTAAACAAATCCTGCAAGATGAGACCATTTTTTACAATAATTATAAAAACACGCAGCAATGTGATATATAAGGATAGGTATAAGGAAAAACTCTTCACATCACCCGGTCTGTTGTGATGACTTAAGACAGAAAGGAAGACCACGGAAACGTAAAAAGTTATTGATAACGAGAAATTATTAATAAGCAAGTTACATATAATACAATATATTATCAAATTAAAATGTATGATTAAATAATTATTCATATATTATGAGAAACAAAACTGATTCAATATTTATAAAAATGATAATATTAATTTTGATATGACATGTAAGTAGTGTAAATATTGTAATATTTATATTATTTATATTATTTATTTCCTTTAAAACATTTTATTGTTTTTATATTGTTTATTTTTTGCTCAAAATAAAAATAAATAAAATGTGAGTGGAATTTACCATATTTAAAAATAGGGAAATACTTTAAATAACACTACTTACGACAAAAAATTATCATTAATAATTATAACACTTGATGCACAGTATTAAGAACAACACATTTGACAAATATGATTAATTTCCGCAATAATTTAACCACTTAAATCTGCTACTATTGAGGAGCACATGCGTACGCGTTCACGTCTGAGTTAGAATTTAAAACTCTTTATGAAGTCAATTTTTTAAGTCGTATTTTACGCACTTTTTTAATCAATACTTTTTTAAACACATTTACTGGAATACTCAACCAATTAATATTTTAATTCATTCATTAATAGCACTATAATTTTTATTTTTAGTTTTACTGCCTTTACTTTTGTAGAAAAAAAAAATCACAGCTGTCCAATCATTTTGGCATTATCGATTTTCTAAAGCACAATCTATTAAAAAGTGATAAGCCTTTATATTTTAACCATTTGACCATAATCACATCTACACATGCTGCTTTACTATTTGTTAACAATTTTATAGTTTTTATCACTTTATAATTGGTTAGACTATTTACCATTTTTCCAGTCTTGTTTTTTGCTATAGATTTTACACAGTGCCCTACTATATATATATACTTTTGCGATTTTTTTGAGAGGACTATTTAATTGTTTTCTTTTGATTCTAAATATTTATATTAAAATTAAAAAAAAAACTCATTGGTAACCGTATTTTTGCGTGCCTGAAGGCATATCAAATTTCTTATTTGATTAACATTTAAACGCTCAATTTTTTTTTACAAATTGCAGGTCTTTATATATGTCAATGTACCGTGTATTAAATACAAGGAATTTTTTTGCAACTAGAAAAAGACATTTAACTAGTTATTTCAAAAACATTTGGGATTTGGAAAACACCTTAGGCACAGTGTAAATTTTATAGCAACAAAAGAAAGACTGGACACCTTACGTGCAGATACAATTGCTTTCAAAATATTTTTTTTATGTTGTACACATTATTATCTTATTTTTTTCGGCCACTCATTTTATATGTTTTTTTCTTTTTAATTACTGTTAATTTCATCTGTTCATTCTACTATGCTTTTTTTTATATTTTCACTGTGTGAAATGACACAGACATCTTTGTTTAATCAACTATTGTCACACAAAATTCCAAATAAATGAGGCCGGCAACTCAAAATTGGCTTCTGGTGGGGTCTTTAAGACAAGCGTATACAAAATATAACCCCCACAAAGAAGGTGTAGATTTTTATACTGACTAAATAGTATTATTACTAAATATTTTGTACAACTAATTATAATTCTCCCTAAATGAATTGCAAACTATATTTTGAAACCCAATTTGTTGTTTTCTCTTAAATAATTACTTATTTCATTTTGTAGCATAATTTATAATAATTTATCTTAAAATAACTGCAAACTTTATTATGTATCATATTTCATAGTGTTTTTCTTAAATAATTGAATATTGCATATATGTATAACAAACCAAGGGCTTTTCTGATGCAGCAAATTATTTGTTCCAAATCATAGTATCGATGTAAACATCCATATTTTTAGTTTTGATATAGAACCTTACACTGTTCCAACAATTTTACAAAATACAAATATTTTTTTTACAATTAATTGTACCAATACACAAGTAATAATATACAAGCAACGGGTTACACTATGTAATAAGTATTAATTAACTTTCTTATTTTATTTGTTTTAATTTATTTATTTTAATTATTCTATTGCTTTTTTACCTTTCGGTGTAAGGCTGTATGGCGTATTAATAATTTATATAATACTTACGCTATTTTTTCTTATCCTTAGCTATCTTCTTTATTTCTTCTAAAGTGTTCCTTTTTCTTGTAGCTTCTTTCTCTATTGCGCTATTCCATTCTTTTCTGTGTCTTCCTCTTTTTTTGTTTTTCTGTTACTTTTCTCTTATAAATTTTCTTAGTGTTTCTATCTTCATTTATTCTTCTAATATATCCATATTATCTCATTTGACCTTCCGTTATTTTTTCTTGTACTGGTTTTATTTTTAAATTCGTTCTGCATTTCGCGTTCTTTATTTTATTTTTTCTTGTTTTGTTTTCGATCTTCCTAAGAAATTTCATTTCCATTGCATTAATTCTTTCTATTTGTTTTTCTGTCAATGTCCATGTTTTGCTACTATATGTTAATGTTGGTCTGATTACTTTTTTACAATTTTGATATTTTTTGTTTGTTAAAGAAACATAACATGTTATATATTTTTGTTGTTTTTCTTATTTTGTCATCTATTTCTTTGTCAAGTTTTTTGTTAATTTGTATTATTGTTCCTAAAGATCTGTATTGTTTAACCTGTTCTAGTATCCTCTCTTTTATTCTGATGTTGTGTATTTTCATGATTATTTTCTTTTGATGTTCCTCTAATATTTCCATGTTGTATTGAAGCTCCTATTCTGTCTCTGCAATTACTGCCATATTGTCTGCAAATAGTAATTTTCCTATTTCTATTACTTCCATTTTCCAATACTCTATTTTTAACATCTTTATTTTTTTCTTTGCTTGTTTTATAGCCTTGTCTAAAACATTTAAAAACAACAATGCGCTTAAAATGCATTCTTGCTTCACCCCTTTCTTTGTTTGGAATTTTTTCGATTCCTTGTTGTTCATTCTTACTACGTTTCTATTTTCTGTGTACATGTTTTTAATTATGTTTATTATTCCCTTCTCAATTACTCTCTGTTCAAGTTCATTTCATATATTCTCTCTCTTGATCCTGTCAAATGCTTTTTTGAGGTCAACAAAGCATACGTGCTTAACTCTACTTTTTTGTATCATCTTCACACTTAGCTGTCTTACTAAAAATATTAAGTCTTGTGTGTTCCTTCCTTTTCTAAATCCACATTGACTGTCCTCTATTGTCGTTTCTAATTTGTCTCTCATTCTTTTTTCTAAAATTCTTGTTAATATCATGCTTGTTAGTGTGATTTTTCTGTAGTTTTCACATTTTCGTTTTTTTTTATGTATAAGTAAAATTATTCCTTTATTCCATTCTCTTGGCGTTTTTCCATTTCTGATCATGTCATTTATTAGTTCCGTTATTTGTGCAATTCCTTCTTTTCCCATGTATTTTATCATTTCTGGCGTTATATCATTTGTTCCTAGTGTCATCCCATTCTTTAATTTTATAATTGCTTCTATTATTTTGTCTTTTTTAATTTCTTCTGTCCTGTATCACTTTTTCATTCTTTCTTATTTTGTTTATTTCTACTTCTTGTTTTATTAGTTCATGGAAGTATTCCCTCCATCTTTCTATTATCTTGTCTTCCTTTGTTATTCTTTTACTATTTATATCATTTATGTTTTTAATTAATATTGTGTTCTTTCTTTTGTTTTAACTGTTTTAACGTTCCGTAGAATAGTTTTTGGTTCCGGTTGAAGTTCTCATTCATTTCTTTTCCAAATTTTGTCCATGATTTTATCTTTGCTTTGTTTATTATTCTCTTTGTTTTATTTCTTTTTTCTTTGTATTTTTTATGAATTTTCCATTTTTTTTTCTAGGTATCTTTTCCATTTTTTTGTCTTTTATCTCCTTCTTGACTTCCTCTGTCTACCAATTGGATTATTATATCTTTGTTTACTATTTTTGTTGTTATGATTTGGTTAAAAGTTTTCCAATTTTCTTCTATGTCCCTTTTTTTTTCTTTTTAAATTTTTTATGTAGTATCTTTTGGTATGCTGTTTGTATTTATTCTTACTTTAATTTGTATGTTTTAATCTTTTTCTTAACTTTTTTTCTTTTTTTGTCTGGTTTAGTTATTGCCATCCATTTCATGTCCACTCGTATTAAATGGTGGTTGCTTCTTATTTCCGCCAGTCTTGATACTCTTACATTCTTTATCTTTTTCCTGTTGTTTCTATTAACTAGGTAGTAGTCAATAATTGATTTCTTGTTTCTGGTTGGCTGTGTTCTTGTGTATTTGTGGATTTCTTGTTTCTGGTTGGCTGTGTTCTTGTGTATTTGTGGATTCCTCTGTGTTTTGTTTGTTACTATTAGATTGTTTCAGACGCATAGTTGTAGAATTTGTTCTTTGTTGTTGTTATTTATTTCTTCTTCTTTTTTTCTCATTGTCTCTTCTATGCCGTTGTTTTGATTTCCTGCTCTCCTATTTAGATTTCCTAGTATCATTATGTATTCTGCTCCCTCGTCAATTTCTTGTTGTAGTTTTGTATAGAAACCGTCTTTTTTTTTCTTTGCGTCTTCATTTGGTACATACGCTACTATCATGGTTCATTATCTAACAGTTTCATTTTTACTGTCATAACTTTTTTGTTTATGTGTTTTTCTTTTATTGTAACTTTTATCCTCTTTGAAGCTATTATCATTCTTTCTCTTCCTTTTGCTTTTTCTTTTTCTTCTATTCCCGTCCACATTAACCAGTATCCTCTATGTATTCTTACTATCCTTTGCCCTTTCTTTTTTGTTTCCGTTATTCCTAGTATTTCTATTTTTTGGTTTATCATTTTTTCCACCGGTTCTGTTTTTTTCTTTTGTATCTTCTTATGTTCCATTTACCTATTCTTTTTTTTAATTTTTTTTTCTTTTTCTCTACTTTTATTTCTTTTCTGTATTTTTTTCTATTCATGTTTCTTTTCATTTGTTGTTATCTTCTTTCTTGTTTCATTTCCTCGCCGTGTTTTATTTGATATATTTTTCTTTTCTTTTGGCTTTTGGTTTTTTTGTTAGTTTTTGGAGCTTCCACTTCTTCTAGATTCTTTATCTTTTTATTCCATCTATATACTTCTTTATTAATTGTTAGTTTTTAGTATCCTTTTCTTAAACTTTTGCTCTAGTACGAATATTTTTATTTTGGCTATTATTATTTGTTGTTTTGTTTCCCATGTTCCGACTTCAACTCTTTTTGATTTTATGTAACAACTGTATTTTTTTTGCTCCCACTTCATTTCTTTATATTTTATTTTCTTCTTTAGCTCTCTATTCTCTTATTTTAGTTCTTTTGTGTATTTTGCCATCTCTTTCATTAAATCTTTGAACATGCATTTTAGTTTCTTCATTTTTGCCATTTTTTTTTCTGTGTTTGTATTGCTTTTAAAGAAATCTTTTTATGTTTTATTCTTGCTTTCTTTTTCCTTCATTTTAACTTCTATATTTCCTGTTATTTTACTGTTGTATTGTTTTTCTACTGTCGTTTTTCTTTCTTTCTCTATTTTTTTTTGGAGATCTTTGCTTTAGCAACCCTCTCTCGCTTCGCTCGTTCGTGCTGCTAAAAGCAGCGGGCTGCTAAAGCTTATTTTTGGCCCTTGGTACACTATATACTATAGACTCTCTGATTTTTAAATGTTTTAGAATGTGTTAAAAAAGATGTATTGTGCTATTATTAAATGATAAGAGTATGAATTTTTTCTAATAGCAACAACCTAGATTGGCTTGAATTAATTATTTATATTTTATATTAAACCTGTAACCATCATAAATATATAGTCAATATATGTAACTTGTTTTATTCAACAATCAACTAAAGCTGAAGCAGGGAATGTAATTGCAGTAAAACAATTATTAAAATCAAACAGTAATGTGAATAATAAAGATCAAAACGGCGATTGTCTTTTGCATTTAGCAAGCAAATTTGGGTGCGTGGAAATGGTTAATCTTTCAATAAAAAATGGCGCTAATATTAAAGGCAAAAATAAAAACTTTGAAACTCCTCTTTATGTAGCTTCTAGATATGGCCATGAAGAAATTGTTACCATTTTGCTAGATAAAGGAATCCACGTTGATATTAGAAATAATACCAATAACACTCCGTTGCACGCAGCAACCGGTAATAGTCATGCAAATGTTGTTAAAATTTTATTGAATCGAAATGCAAAAGTGATAAAAAATGACAAAGGCAAAACACCTTTAATGTACGCTAATAATGAAGATATTATATTGCAGTTTATTAAAATATGAGATAACATGCTCGATGCTAAATACAAAGAAGGATTACTATTTGACTCAATTTTGCATAATTGGAAAAAACTTTTTAATAAACTTATTGTTGAGAAAATTAATATTAATATTGAATCAAGTATTTTGGGCAGTCCACTAAATTTTGCTACCAAACATGGGCTGGCCGATATGCTTGAAATTCTTCTACAAAATGGGGCTAATATATTATACAAAAACAATAAGAATAATACTGCTTTACATACAGCAGCTAAATATGCTCATAATGAATGCATTAAAATATTACTAAAATATGAAGCCAATGTTGAAGAAAAGGGATACAATAACATGACTCCTTTGTTATATGCAACTGATAATGGTAATAGCAGTTCAATCGAATTATTACTTGACCACGATGCAAACGTTTTGAGTGTAGATATGAAATTATGGAATGCATTACACTATTCTTTGCATCATGGATTTGCAAATGTTGTTGAATTGTTATTAGAAAGAGGTGCGATGCTTGAAGAACTTTGCGGAAGTGGAAATACGCCACTTTACTATGCATCAAAGAATGGTCACACTGATGCAGTGCAAATCTTAATTGATGCAGGTGCTGATGTAAATACAAAATGTGATGAGCAATATACACCATTGCATCAAGCTAGTTTATTTAACCACACCAGCACTGTTAACCTGCTGCTGAAACATGGAGCTAATAAGAATGCTGTTAATATGTACAACAAATCACCATTAAATTTAGCCAAAGAAAAGAAACACAAAGAAGTAATAACTATATTAAAAAACCACTTTTTTTAATTAATAATTTTATTATAAATATAATGTTTACTAATTGGAATTGAAATCAAAATTATGATTTACTATGGTTTTATTACGATTTTTTTAGATTTAGCAAAATGTGTTTATAATAATTACAATCTACAAACTAATGAAATAAATAATAATTAAAAAAAAAATGTTTTATTTCAAGTTAATGTCCAAAATAGTAATAACCAATGTCCTTCAACCTTACTAACTGCTGCTAAAAAACAATATTATTAAAATATGTTCTTCATATCTTAAGCATATTTCTGATATTTTTGTGTTTTAACAAAAAAGTGTATTTTAATTATTTTTTTTTTAATTTTTGATATGTTTTTGATCAGGTGACATATCAAAGTTTTTAGTTTTTTATTTTTTTTTTTATTTTTTAAATTTTTATTTATTTATTGAGCCAGGTCTATTCTCGATTATTTTATTTTCATAACAATTTTAACATCAGAGACCTTAGATCAGTCATCTGCATTTTACTCAACTTTGTACTAAGTTTATGTAAACCAAGTTAATCACGTAAATTTACCATAAATTGTGCATCTTTAAAGACAAGTGTATCATCTCCTTATTGAATGCTTTTTTTTCAAAATAGTATTTATTTTTATCTGTCTAGTTTTTTTGCGTTTTCCTAATAAACTTACGACCAAGATTCACTTATCAGTTTTACATTCTTTCTACGCGTTGCTCAAATCTCTAATTAAGCTTTCCAATTTTTCATCATAAACTACAAAAACAATCATAGTTTTAGATTCACTTCAATGCCATGTATACTTGTGAATAAATATGTGATTAAACAATGTATTTGATATAAATAATCCTGTGTTGACGCACAAACTCACTAACTCCTTGCCATTTTTATTCACACTACTATCACCCTACTTAAAAAAAAAAATTTGATTCAACTTTTTAGTTATCCACTTATCTATTTAAATCTCTTATTAAAATAATTCACTAACGTAACGTTTTTTCTGTGGCCCCAATTTCTGGGATAAGATGTGAGATTGTGTTTTGGTAACATTTTTGATTCTTTTTTTTTTAGATGATCTTAGAACGTAGTGACGTTAAGATCTCTCCGCATATTATTAGGTAGGATGACACCAATTTTGATTGGCTTCCGTAGGTAAGTTGTGTTTTTATAACGGTTTTATTGATTAAAAGCTTGTTTCTAAGAAAAGGTTTTTTTGTGTTAATTAATAGAAATAAAAGTTTTCTGTTCAATTTAGTTTTTATTTTGGTGTTTGCTACATAAGTTTTCTATTTTGCACAAGATGACTTTAAAGTATTTGGCTGAGGTGTTTTAAGAAATGTTTTTTTTTGTTTAACTCAACACATTCGTGAGGGGATCTGTGTTTTTTGCTGAACAATACAACCTGACTTTTACTAGCGTTGAATGTTTTTACGCTATTTCCCAAGCCAGTCTTCAAATGTCGTGACAGCTTCTTGGAGTAATATTTGTTTATTTTCAATGTTTATTCTACAGCAAATATACAATAGATTGTCAAAAAAAGCTTAATTAATTAGTGAAATAAAAATAAAAAAAAATAGTAAAAACAGATTAAAAAAAAACGTAATTATAATACAATCAAAACAAGTTTAAATTAATTTAAAAATCCAGTCTATAACTATAAAACTCCAACAGATTATCGGGCTCACATTTAATTAAAAAATCGATAAGACGTAATTTTTTATTGTTATAGGTCAGATCTTGTTTTATCGATCTAGGAATATGATTATATAGTTTTATACAACTATAATGAAGGCTTCTTTCTAGTGACGTTAGATCTATTTTCCATACAAATTTAATAGATTCCAATACATACATGGCAGTAACTGTTAGTAATATTTTTTTTTTAAATGCTTCTCTGCAGCTATTTTGTCCTTTCATCTGAAGCATAACTCTGATCGCTCTTTTTTGAATAATAAAAACTGTATTTATATTATAACTATGACACCAAATTTTAAGACTGAATAGAAGTTTGAGTAGTAGAATGTAGTGACAATACTCCGAAGTATGGCTGTATTGTCGGCGTATTGAGCAAATATTGTGCCGTTAGCTGAGACGAGCATGTCCCTTACGTAAATGTTGAATAGTGTTGCGGCTAGGACAAAGCCTTGCGGTACCCCAGTTTTAAATAGTTTGACTGTAGAAAAATCGTTATTAAGCTTGATTTGAAAAGTTTTTTAGAAAGTTAGGATGACACCAATGTAGATAGTTTTGTCGGGATACATTCTATACAATATTGTCGTTAGACCATTGTGCTATACTTGATCAAAGGCTTTCTCTACATCAAAAAAGACGGCACCAGTCATTTTCTTTGAGTTGAAGTTTTTGTTTATATAACCCACGACTCTGACCAGTTGGTGGGTACTACTGTGTCTTTGTCGAAACTCATGTTGGTGATCTGAAATAACTTTGTGTTTTTGGTATGTGCTGGTATGAGTGCATGCATGTTTTTTTTTTGGCAATTTTGCTTGAGTTGGACAGTAAGCTGATAGGTTTGTAATTTTGAAAAAATAACCCGTTTTTGTTGTGCAACTTGAATACTATCACTTGGGCGTGTTTCCATACCTCGGGATAGTGTAAAGTACGCAATATGGCATTCATTATTATTACATGGCCACAATAGTAATTAGAAGTATGTATTTAAAGGCCAAATTTGTAATGCCATCTAGTCCTGACGTTTTCCTTAGCGCTAGACCTTTAACGATTTGTATGACATTGGCAGAACTGGTTGCCGGTAGAGAAAAGTTGCAGTTTCTTATTGTATTAAGTTTGTAGTTCTTCTTCTATGTTGTTTTTTTGCTCAGTATTTATGTTGTTTGTGACTGGTTGGTTTTGTAGTTCAAGCTTATTTGCCAATGCTTCCGCTTTTTTATGGGTAGTGTAAGCCATTTTTGCAAATCATGTGTTGCCAAAATGGGCTTGGGTGGGTTGCAAATGGCTTTTAAAGTTTTTTATAGTTTATATTGGCATTAATCTATGTCAGCAATGACCGTTGAGATTTTTATGCAGTTTTCTTTTTTCTTTGACTTCTGTTTTGAGCAAATTTGTGGATGTTTTTTGCAAGTTTTGAACCGCTGTCATTTTTGCATGGCTTCATTTTTGAATTGTATTATTTTTTTTTTGTAAGGTGGAAATCTCAGAAGATAGTTTTTTTTTTGTTGCTTGTTCTAGTTTTTTGACGGTTTAGATTATAGAAATAAAGCCTGTGTTTACTTCCAGATAGACTTGCACAAGTTCCGATTTGACCGTTTGGATAAAATATCTTGTTTTATGGTTGCATTACTAAATAATTTAGTAGCAATTGGATTGTGATTTGACAAGAGTTCACTCACCACTTTAGCGAGTATTGCACCTGCGTAATTTTTTGTGACGGAAATGTCTAGTTTGTCTGGTCTATGACCAATATTGCTGTCAAATGTTAGTTTGTAAGTTGTTGTCGTTTATCTATTGTGCATTAGTTTGTTGCATTTTGTATTAGTTAGTCGGCTGTTCTAGTATGTATGTTTAGCGTTTGAATCCCTCTTTATTAGAGTGGGGAGGCTAATGTTCAGATTGGTTCATTTTAGTTGTAATTGCTTCTATATTTTTTATCGCTGGAATAATCAATGCTTCTTCAAATTATAAATGCGGTGCCGCCGCCCATTTGCGGTTAAGAATTTTAAAATTTGTTTTAAATAATTTTTTTGTATAAAGAATATATCTAAGTTGTTAAGTTGGTTGTTAGATTATTATCTAACTTGTTTGTTAAGAAATAGCTTGAGTAATGAAATAACCATGTTTTGTCTGAGGTTGATTTGACAACAGAGTTGACTATTTGTTATCTTAATTCAGAGTTGAATTTGTTAATCTTTTTTTTTATTACTATTAATTTTGAATGTAGACGCTACTGAATTTTGAAATAAGTCGGCATACGATTTGTCAGGGTATTTCTTAAAAAAAAAAGGGTACAATGTCATTAGCAGTTTTTGCCAGGTGGGTAGGATTAGGATTATTATCTTTCTGTAGATTGGATTTTTTTTAAATTTTTTGGGCAAATTTTATGTAAGTTTTTCACCCCTTGCAGCTAGCCGGGTGTTTTTTTTTCACAATTAACACAGGTGGGCTTAATGGGCTCTGCTTTGTAGACTTTGTACCTGGCCGACAGGTAATTTGTACATTTAACGCATGTGTAATCCGCGGTACATCACAAGACTGAATGCCCAAATTTTTGCCAGCAATGACACTGCGCTTGAACGTTGTTTTTCTTTTTTTTCTCGACCGAGATTTCTAGACCAATTGGCTCTATTAACTTTATTTCAAGATTTTTTAATTAGTTTTACGTAAACAAGTAGAAATCTAGTTTTGAGGTTGTTGAGGCGGGTTATAGCAACTACATTAAAACCCAGTTCTTTTAGGGCATTGGCAATTTCCTTGGAAAGCATCTTGATCGGTAAATTGCGGACAATGACTTTAAGGGGCAGTTTGATGAGTGTCCTAAAACTACGAGCAGAACTCTAGTAATTTAACTCCTTTTTTAAATCGGTAAATATATAAAATTTCAAAATCTTTGTTTATTAAATTTTGAAATTAATTTGTAATTTTGTTGTTGTTGTTTTGCTTAAACTTCAAGAGTTATACTTCATTGAACATTAAACTTAGTAGTTTTTTTATTGTGCTATAAGTTATTTTTCTTAAATAACAATTGTTACAGTTCTGCTCGTAGTTGTAAATGTATAATAAAATGTGAAATTTAAAATTCCCGCATGTATTATTTTTTTTAACAGTTTGGTACTGCCGCCACATTAATTAAAATCATAATAAATGAATATAGTCATATAATAAATTATTTTTTTCTTCTCGGCAACGTCTAACCGTTTTATTACTATTGTAAGTGTTATTGAATGTTTTATTAATAGACTTACTCTCTTGGAAAGTACTAACGATAGCTGAATATTGCAGCTTGAAGCAATATAATATAGACTGTTGAATAGTCGTTTGAAGTTTTTATTTTAACTGATTTATTTATACAACATTTAAAGATACAAAAATAACATGTTACCTTGGATCAATAAAATGTAGTAATATAACAATGTCATTAAATTATTTCATTGGGAAATATTCCATACTCCAACAATTTCAGAAGTGCTGCCCGATCTGATTGAGATGATGAAACCTTGACAGACGGTTCTGCTTCAAGAGTAGTAGATATGGTTGTGCAAATGCGGTAAGGTGATTTCCAATTAAAAAATGACTTGGGGTTAACACTTTTTTGTCTGTTGGATCTTCCGTTATGGGTATTAGAGGGCGTGAGTTTAAGATACTGCTGCGTTGCAATATAAAATCTGCTAGATTGTCTAGTCCAGATATATGACTTTAGTTATTGGTATTTGTTATTTCTCTGATTGCAACAGTTCTATTGGCTACAAAAACCTTGAATGATTTGTTCTTAGCTTTGATCTAACCTAGTACAATAGATGAATTGGTTTAATATGTAACATTTTTTTATTTTTTTATCAATGTCTGGAATATTTTTTGCATCAATTTGACTCTTAGAAGTGCACCACTTAATTCTAGCCGTCGGATGATGGTTGCCCTGAGAGGTGCTACGTTGGATTTATCGATGATTTTGTGATAGAATAAAATTGCTGGCATTCGAAAATCTATGTACATCAAATTGATAAGAATTATTGTCAAAAATATGTCTTGAAATTTGTTGTACGGTTTAATAGTTTTAGCTTGTTTTGAAAGATCATCCATTTTGCATAAATGTGAGTAGAAACTGATTTGTCCCATGATAATTGCTAACTAGACCTGGGGGATCAAATATTTGGGCAATTTGTCATAGAATAATTTTTTTAGTCTATTTTGTAGATTTTAACTTGTTGGTGTGTTCATATTAGAAAACATTTTTAGTTGTTGCCCATCAAACGTTTAATGTTTTAGATATAGAGTCATCAAAATCTATAATGTCGTTACCATTTCCGAATTTTAAGTTTGATTAATTGTTTCTTGGTTTGTTTCAAAACTTCTATGTATAGGTTGTCTACGTAAAAATCTTTTAAGATTACCTTAGCCACTATTGGGTGTTAAACCTTGGATTCTTTCGCTACTGTTTGCAAACACTTGATAGCTAAATATGCAATTTGTAACAGCGTTTTGATTGGGATGGAAGATTTCTTTTTAAAATTTTGTAATATTTTGGGATGAAGTAATATTTGTTGATACATTTTGGCGATATCTGCCGTCCAAACATAAGTGTGTTTTTAGAACCTCAATAGGATGTAAAATAGGTTATCTTGTAATTGTGGACCAATCAGCAATTTATCGATAAGTGATATTCTTGAACTGGTTTTAACTGAACTATCAAACACAATTATTAGTTTGGTAGTTGTGTTTAGTTCTTTTATAACACCGTGGTGTAGAAGGTAAAAGTGTTTGCTAGTTTCCTGATCATTGTCTTCATTTAATTTTAAGTGACTCATTTTTATGTGTTCTTGAATGAATGCAGTCTATTGATTTTTATACTTAAAGTCTTTGTGAAGTTTTCTTTCCAAATGTTTAAATCTTTTTTCCGCTTTAAATCCTTATTTTCCAAGTATTTAAAGAGTTGGTTTAAATGGGAGTTTTACAATTAACTTGCCGTGCTTGTCTTTATTAATATGAGTTTTAAAATGCTCTTTACAATATTAGAGCCGTCTTACACGAGACTGATTTTAATACAAGTGTCAGTACAATAATTTTGCGCGCCAATTTTTCAAATATTAAGCAAGCTTTTAAGCAAGAAATTAGAACAAGTTTTAATTTCTTGGATGAAATCTTACTTAATAATTGACGCATAAATCCGTCAATGTATACATATGTCGCCAAAAACACTGGATTATAAAATTAAATTTTTAAATAATTGGCGCGCAAAATTATTGTACTGACACTTGTATTAAAATCAGTCTCGTGTAAGACGGCTCTAATTCTAAATTCCAAAATTTAACATTGTTTTCTCCATTAATAAATTACAGTATGACAATGCTGAAAAGTGCTTGGTTTGACAACTTCTGGCAATTGTCTATGCGAAGTATGTTTTTTGCAGCTATATATAGATGTTGAGCCGTCAGTGCAATCTGACCGAAACATAAGAGTTGAATAAATGTATTCTGATTAATAAATCGATTTCTGATGAAATATAAAACGTGGGTCTGCTAACATTATATTATCTGGGAATTTTATATCTTTGATGTTGAATATTGTATGCGGAATTTTTCTAATTGATAGTATCACGTGTTTTCTTGTAATATTGGTTGATGCTTCTGTTAGTCCATAGACTGGAATATTTATTTTAAACTTATTTAGAATCAGTCTGCTCACACAACTTGTTGATGTAAAGTTTGACTGTGCGCTTGAGTCCAAGAAAGGCTGTTGCATAAAATTTGCTATCTTTAAGAAATATTATAGCAGTTTAGAGAAACACATGTGCAGGTTTTATTGGTTGTGATACATGATAAGCATTAGTTGGTTTTTCATATTGGTTGTCAATATGCAATAGTGTGTGATGCTTGTTGTGGCATTTTTTGCATGTTCCAGCTCTGCATTGATTTACCTTGTGGTTTGGTCGAAAACAATTATTACAAAATTTCAGTCTTTTAATATTTTGAATTTGTTCTTGTTCATTAAGTTGCAAAAATAGTAGACATTGATTAAGTTAGTGACTTTCAAGGCATGATAGACAATTAAATGGTTTTACCGCTGCTAAGACATTAATGGTTCTAGACTGATAAGTTATCTTGCATTGAATGTGTTGTTTTGATAGTGGTCTCCTTGGTACTTGCTTTAACTCCCAGATTTGGCATTTATTGTTAAAAAACTGCTTTAATTCATTGTACGTAGAAAGCCTTAATCCAGTTAATGATTTTTCTTAGTCATGTTTGGTTCTAAAATCCAATTTTGTTGTTCGAGAGCACGCAAGTGCTTAGTTATTTCGCCAAGAAGCTTTCAAAATTAAAAATTGCAAGATACTGGTTGTAATTTAAACAATCCTCAAACATAGTTTGTTATAATAATTTGCTTATTTTTGAATCTTTTCTTCAAAAGATCCCAAGCAATTGCATAATTATGTGCTGTTTTTTCAATTCCATTTGACGTTGTTTTGGCTTCTTCTTCCAGTGATAAATAAATTTTTAAATGTTTAAAATCTTGTTGTTATCATGGTCTAATAAATTATATAAATCATAAAATGACACCCAATCTTCATATTTGCTACAAAATTTTGGTAAATTAATTGTTGGTAATCGGATTTGCAATTGTGCTTCTGGTGCAATAGTAGATGATATTAAGTTTGATGAATTGGCAAAATTTTGTTTAATATTTAACCTTTTTAACAATGTGTTTGCCTTTTCCAATACTTGGAATTATTTGTCCTCAAATGAATCAAACTCAATGTTTTTTATGTTTTAGTTCTTCGATTTTTTGCCAAAGTCCAAAAATAATATTAATGCGCCAAAAGATAAAATAAGAAAAGTTAGTTTAAACGTATTTTTTAATAATTAAAGAGCTAAGAGTCAAAGGAGTAATAACAGATAAAACGTTGATACAGTACGTGATAATTTTAAAACTAATATAAGAATATATAAAAAAATCAAAAACAGTTAGAACGCAAATCAAAATAGATCCCAGGCTGGTAGCTTAAAAAACAAAGATACTGACAGTTATATAAATAAGACGAATAGGCCAGCACTAAGATGTTTTAAATGTACAATCGACGGCTACCTAACAATAGACTATAAGTCCTGTTATTTAGTACTAGCTATACAGACTAAAATTTAAAATAGACGATGAAACTTTTATTACCATAATTTATGTCGTATCTGACAACATCTCTAAGTAAGATATGATTATAGAAAATGAATTATTAGACCAAACAAAGGTGAAAATTACTAAAAATAAAGTCACCATTAAAAAATAACAAAAGAACAAAAGAAGCACAGTTGATGAAAATTGATGTTGCAGACTAAACAGATCTGAACATTGGCCAGAAAGTAAGCAAAAAAACCAGAAACAAATATTAAAAGAGTTGTAAAAAATTATACACCAAGAATATATAAGACAGTAGACAAATTATTTAAAAATCATAGTACAACTTAAAAAACCAGTTTATTCTACACCTAAAAGGTTGTCATAAACAGATAAAAAATGAATGCACAGGTGCAATTATGGCTAGATTATAGAATAATAAAAACGTGTACATCAGAATATGCCAATCCAGCGGTGTTAGTCAGGAAGTAAGATGATAACTTATATGCGTAAATTCTAGAAAAGTACACAAGGTAATGGTCAAAAATTAAAGATGGTGCTTGACACATTTCAGAACGCCGTACTACTCAGTGTACACAGCATTTGTTACGCACAATGGTCAATTTTGGTCCACAAAAATTTTATATAGTTTTTGTAATTTACTTGCAGTGTTCCAGCATTACGTGAACACAGTATTTCATAAATTGAGAAGAAAAATTATTTTTTATAGATGACATATTATTTTAGCAAAAAAAAAGCAAGCATTAGAGCAATATCAAATTGTGTGTTAAGTAGCCAGTAAATATGGGCTTAAAATCAACCAAAAGTGACAATTTTTACAACAAAGAATAGAATTTCTAAAGCAAGTAAAAATGGAAGGATCCAACAGAAATTCAAATTTTTTTTAAATTGACTGTATTTTGCATTATATTAAAGCAAAACAGATCTATTAAAGAAAAATGCAATTTTTTAAACTTACAAATAAAAAAAAACAACGTTTAAGGCTTTGGAAACTGACTGAAAGTCTAGTTCTTTATTTATATAAGCCAGGTTTGAAAACTGAACCCCACATACGTATAGAGCAGTATTACTCTAAAGTCTCATCGAGTAAGAAAACAACAAATGCAAAAAATATTGTAGTTTACGTGTAACTGCTACAATAAAAATTCAAGACAAATTTACAAGAAGGGCTTAAGCACAAAGGTAGCTCAATGGGCAATACTGCTAGAAAAATATAATTTTGAAATCGAACACTGACCGGGTACCAGAAGAAAACATGTTGACAGTTTAAATTGGTATCTCATTATGGAGATAGCGAACGACACACTGTGCAAAATAAGAAAGCCTTAGGATGATGACAACACCATAAAGTGTTGCAAGAGAAGAAAGAACTACGAGATCATCAACGACGTACTATTCTGAGTAGAAAATGCTATAGAACAGCTAGTAATTTTAGAGACAATAGAAACAGATGTTATAAGAACAGTTTACAAACGAGGACATTATGCAGTAAAAAGATGTAATTGATCAGAAATATTACATCCCAAATCTACCAAATAAAATTAAAAAAATTATTGCATGCTGCATTCCGTGCATTTTGATGAATAGAAACGGAGGAAAAACGAAAAAGTTTACTGTCTAAGGAAGATGCACCTTTGATGACGTATCACATTTACTATTTCCGACTCTTGAACACGACCAACAAGAACTACAACCAAGTTTTGGCAATAATATAAAAATTACGAAGTCAACGACTAGTAAGTACCGCAAATACAAATGTACTATTTGTGGGAAAACCGGCTACTCGGCACCAAGTAGGATCTAATTACGGTTGCTTTGAAATGAAAACTGTCATATTAATTAATGTTTTGTCATTTGATCGAGTTTGGATTACGATGTTATTTAATTAAAGCTAATAACCGCCACCATCTTATTAATTATTCCACATATTTATAATAATATAATATATATATATATATATATATATATATATATATATATATATATATATATATATATATAATTTAATATCAAGTATTTGTTGTTCGTAATGATTTTTTAATAAGCGCCATTTGAACTTTAACAATTAGTTTGTTTAAGGTTGTAACTCATATGACTGTGTTACATAATAATAAACCACTGTTTCTTTTTCTTTTTATACCACAATAATATACTATTTTTTTCAATTTTCAAACAAAAATACAGCAAAGGAATTCTGAATAAATTATACGTCTGCTGGCCCTCTAGTAGTAGTAAAAGAATTCATTACTTTTTGCTATCATAATGCTGGTAAAAGGAAACTATACAAATATCGATTTTAGCAGCTATTGAAGTTTTCATTTAAACTCCAACAGATGTCGCATATAGCAACATAATACTAAAATAGCTTTATGCAACTATAAAATGGAATTTTTCTTTCATACAATCTTTAATAAATACGTTTGTTATAAATAAATATATATATCTACAATCAAAAATAAAAGACAAGCTATGATTTAACAAACAATATATATTTCACAATATATTGTAGATACATTTTTTTTGACGTGTAACACATATTTTTTATTTATTATATGAATGTGCGTCTGTTTGCTTTCTTGCAAAGCGCAATTCATTTACAGTTTTATATTTTTTTCCTTTCAGTTTTATAATATATATGTATTTTATTACAAAATAGGCCTACACGAGATTGTCTTTTTTAATGTCCCAACATCATAAAGAACTAATAGGACAGCGATAAGTGATTTTCACTATTTTTTGTTTATATTAGCGCTATACAAGAAATAAATTAACAATATCACATCAAAACTAAATTAACACATATATAATAATCTTTATTTACATTGTGGTGATAGAAAAATAAGTAGATGCATATTTGAGTTGTTTAATACTTATAAATGTAAAATAAAAGTTCTATGTAATTTGACGGTTGAGCACATTAAAAGGAAGACATGAACTTAAATTAAATTGAAATTAAAGTAATCTCTACTGCAGAACATTTATTTAAACATTTTGTATTTTATACAAAGCGGCATAATACTAACCCGTTTGTATTATAGTTTATTTTTTATTTTATATATACCTCTCGTACCAAAAATACTGCCTTTCTTATAAATAGATCTTGCCTAACCCATTTTTCATATTATTTTATACAAATTTACAAGAGTCAAGTCCAATATGTATTAAATTTGCAATAAATATAATAAGTATTGGAATATGTATACTTAGTCTAAGGGAAATGATCTCCGCTAAAATTAATACTACGGTATAAAAAAAGGAACAAAATTTATATCACACTAGGAAAGTAAGGAATCAGAAACGAAACGTGCGTTCCGCAAACGAAATCAATAGCGTGTATAAAGAAAAATACACGCATTTGATTTGTCAAAAATGAAAAACATAATACAAATATCACAGAAACATAGTGATGATTTTTTTATATTAGCGTCAAGTATCGTGTTTGCTTTTATTGTAAAGTCTTTCAAAATGCCAGTAATATTCTTAATAGCGCTCTTTAAAAAAAAGTCTTTTTTTATTATTGCTGTTTGTATATATTTTCAACCATAATGTAGCAAATGCTTGCAGACTTGAACAGTATAAACTTGATGTGAACATCGGCGGTCGTTGCATTTGATTTTGTATTGGTCTCGATAGCATAAGTTCGTAATAACAATAAACCTTTCGTGCATTCATCCGTTCTCCGCTGCGTTAAAAAATGTTGTATACTTTAGCTGTAAATACATGTAAAAAAAGTTTAAACGAAAATATTGCTTTTTTTATATACAAAATATTCAAAAATGGCATTTTTATATTTCCTCTTGTTTTGTCAGTCGTTTTTTTGTAATTTTGTTAGTGCCTTCTGTCTTCTTTTATTAAGTTAGTTCGTCTTAAAGGCCTTCATCTCTGTATTGCGGAGGCGGAGGTCTATCCGGTTGCTAGAGGAATCTCGCAGGGTTCTTCCAGCAGCTGAAGCAGCAAGGCAATGCACAAAGAAGGGTGTCCTTAAACGCCTCTCTGAAGTCTCGGTTAAAGTATGCGTATATCAGAGGGTTTAGGGCTGAATTGAAGTAGCCGACCCAGAATAACATTCCCACCACGGCGTCCGGTGTTGGACAATTGGTCTCGCCACACAGCGTCGTTATTACATACCTGAAATAAACCACAAGCTTTAGTGTTTATTCTACATTTGCTATTGCATTTAATTAACACAGCATAATAGTAACATTAAATTTTATATTCTTGTTGACTGGTTAAAAGGTTATAGAATTGTGAAATTAAAAATACATCTGCACTTTGTTTTGAGTTTGTTGAAAATATAATTATGTAAGTATATTATGTAAAATTGGCATAGAACTCCCAATGTAACAGAATTATATTATATAAGAAAATTATCAGTTATTTTGAGTATAGTAATAATATATTTCTCATAGTGAACTGCCGTAGAATGTCATCTGATTGATTTTCCTACACTGCTTTGATCAATTAGTAGTTAACATAGAATAGAAAGCATGCGTCAGAATCATTACAATGTAATTAATTAATTAAAATTATTACTCGTACCAGTTAAAATATTTATTTTAAATTTTGTGTTACATTAAATAAAAATGAACTAAAAAAATTATATTTAAATGATTATTAGCATGTTTGTATTGCGTTTTATTATTATTTATTGTCTGTCTAAATGTCATACTCTATGTATGGATAAGTACAAAACACATCTTTATCTATCAATTGTCTATCATAAATAGTATTTAGCTAATTTGTTAGTAATACATGATAATGAATTATTAACACATGTTGAGTTTTTTTATTGTTAACATAATAAAATGCTATTTGTTATTGTCTAAAAAAAGAGTTTAATAATTTTAATTCAAATTTTATTACCGTAACAGTATCCAGTTTATTAAAACTACCAAGCGAGTTTTTTGTTATCTGCCTAGCTATATCGACAATATGTTATTACATCAAATATAGGTCTAACAAGTTCAAATGGAACAGAAAATCTTCCACAAAGTTGAAAAATTGTTTTTTTTAATTTCTGTGGAAGAGTGAAGAGTGAAACTATTTTCATTTGTACTTCTTCCGGTAGTAAACCACACTCCTTTGTTATAACACACAGCTAACTTATGTGGTTGCTGTTTGCTAAGCCATCGCTTAGAAGAGCAAGCAATTATTTAATATAAACTTTGTAATCTATTTTACATCCTCTACATATGGCTGAAGGTTTTGGTTTAATTGACTAAGTAAAATTTTTAGTTATTGTTGGAAAATTAAAAATACTAAAAACAATTAAAATTCTACATAAAGATTTAAAATTGAGCAAAGTGTTGGTATATTAAGTTGCAAAGCTGCTCAGTTCAAACAGAAACTGTGTAATCAACAATCTTGCAAAAAAATTAGTTTATCTCAAGATAAAGAAATTTTCTTTAGAGTTGTAACAAAAAATGTGACCTGGGTGCACCACTGTGGTCTTTTCATACAATAAGAATTGATAGCGACAGTTTTCAGAAACGTTTAGAAAATGTTATTAATTGAGTATGTTTGTCATTGCTAAGGTGAATAAAGCAATTATTGAAACAGATTTTCTCTACCACTACTAACTCTTAGTCAAAATTAGAAATCCACAATTGGTTGATGGCCTAACACCACTCTTCGTAGAAGGACTGCGTCGTCACAATACCCTGAAATACCGCAATAAACCGGTTTAGGCAACTAAACATTTAATAATAACTACACCTAAACCACCAGTTACCGAAAAACCTTGTAACAACTTGTTACACATCAACTTGGCACAACTCTAAAAAAAGTACGTGTAAACTATGCGGCAAATACCTAGTGCCTCACCTCTATAATTTTGCACACGGTTTTCACGGCAAAAAGATATTTTCTACCATTGACTTAGTCCGAGCCTATAATTAAATTATAATTGCTAAAGAGGACATCCCAAAAACAACCATTACAACTTCGTTTGGTTTATATGAATTTAATTTATTTATGTCATTTGGCCTCTGAAACGCAGCGCAGACATGTCAGAGATTCATAGACAAAATTTTTAGAGAATTAAATTTCCTTTACGTTGACAACGTTTTTATTGCATCAAATTTGGAAAAAGAGCATAAGCATCATCTTTGTCAAGTTTTCAAACAATTCAAGTATTATAAAACTTTATTCAATTAGGCAAAATGCATCTGGAAAGACATCAGTACAATTCTTAGGTTACCTTGAAACTCGGCTTGCAATTTTTAAAGCAGCAACTTAACAAGCCCCCCTCAACGAGTTACTACGTAAAGACATACGCGGAAAAAATCCTATTACATAAACTCCAAAAACCTGCGCGGTTTTTGTGAAATCAAAAAAAGTTACTTACTTACTCAGCGGCCAAAGCTTATATTCTATTTTTTACCGACGCATCAGATTTTGCTGTCGGTTGCAATAGACAATAAATGAGAATCTTTTCTTAAAGAAATTTAGCAACGTAGAAAAGAAATACGGTACATACAATCGTAAATTGCTTACTATTTACAAAGCAGTAAAGTATTTCCGTCACATGGTGGAGAGAATTTATTATCTTTACAGACCACTATTACTTTTGCTTTTTAACAAAAATTGGATCTTTCTCTTTCTCCTTGACAATTCTGGCACCTCAACTTTATAGGCTAATTCACCCCACCCACGCCATAGCAGAATTACAAACTACAGAAACATCTGCAACCAAGTACATCTATCCAATTAGAATTAGTGCCGTTATTAAACACCAACATAACGTTCTACTGCAACATCTCCGCACATACAGCCCGATCGTATATCACCAAATCTTTTAGACAAGCCAACTCTCTACATCAACTGGCGCACTCAAGAGTAAAAGCAACAACAAAATTTGTTTTGAAGCAATATGTTTGGTTTTCTATTAAAACAAGTTGTAAGGAATGAGCATGTGCTTGCTTGCAATGTCAACGCGCAAAGACTTTCTGTCACGTTTTACCCTCAAATAATTTGATTACATTCATATCAACCTATTAGTTTTGCTGACTAGAAGCATACCCGGTGAACAATGTGTGCGCAAACAATGTTTTAAAGAAGAATGAATTGCCAGGTTTAGAGTGCCGTTAGGAATTATTACAAACCAAAGAGAACAGTTTGTATAGCACTTGTTCAGAAACTTAAACACCTTATTGGGAACTTAACATTTCCTTACCACAACCTACTACCACTTATCTAACGGCATGCTAAAACGTTTTTATTGTTAACTAAAAACAGCAATCAAACGCTATGCCAATGAAACGTGGACTGACGCCTCTCTCTTATCTTGATGACATCAAAGCGGCGCAAAAATTTAAAAACAACAACTGTGGAACTGGTTTATGGCAAACCATTGCGTTTGCTAGGCAAATTTCATGCATCACGGGTAGACACTGGTTTTATTACAACTAATCGGTTTGTCAAAAATTAAAAAAAAAAACAATTCAATAAACAGAAACCAATGCTTAAAACACGTCAAAAAAATAAAAAAATAAAATTTTTAAAAACGTCCGTACGTGAAAACATGTTTTTGTTTGCGTTTACAGAATCAATAAAGGATTTGTCATACAAATGACCATATCTAGTGCTTAGCAAGTTTGACAAAACTTTTGTCATAATTATTGAGGGTAATAACGTCGTACTATCGATCAATCGTCTAAAACTAGTCTATATTTTTGCCGAGAAGTCGCCTACTAACATCAGGGATCCCATTGAACTTCTTCCAACTTCAACACCAATAAAAACTAAATCAGAAAATCTTGTCCAATTTCCGGAAAAACTACAGCTTAGATTTTCTTAAACTAAAAATCTAGTAAGGATGCACACAAATGTATAATTTTAATAAGCTATTTATTGGAGTCAAATGACACTGGTTTAAATATTTTAGTCGCAAAGATACCAGATAAGTAGTTTCCTTAATTAGGTAGAGCGACAACAAGTAGAAAAAAGTAACATCAATAATCTACAACTTTGTATATTAAGGGTTTTTTAGTTGGCGCGAGTAGATTTTGTTTTAATGACATCTATCAAATCTTTTGTTTTTATTCAGTTACTTATGCCAAATTACCATAGCAAAATACACGTTTGAACAGCACGTTTAAATGATAAAATTTTATTATCAAAATAAGTGTTTGTTAGTGCAAACGTTGCGCGCATTGCGCCCGTTTTACGGTAGACGTGGTGGCCCTTTACAGTCGACTCTTTAACGTTTGGTAGCCAAATTTGAAACGACGGGTTTGGTAAACACAAAAACTCGGGCTTTTGCAAATTTCAATTTAGAAAAATTTGCGTCGGGATTTAAGCCTAGACCTGTTCAAGATCCAATTGACCCAGGAGCTCAAAATTCATAACCATAGACAAGGGTTTGTTTGCTGAATGTGTTTTGAATCGTTTAGAAGAGAACCCCAATTTTAGCGGAAAAATTGACGAGGTGCATTTTTGGATAAATGGCTATGTTAACAAGCAAAATTGCCATAAATGGGACGACACCAACCCACACGAGGTTCACTAGGTGATAATGCATCTTCAAAAAGTTACCGTTTGGTGTGGATTTTGGGCCGGCGGCGGCGTTATTGGTCCGTACTTTTTTTAACACAACGTTGGTGGGACGGTCACCGTCAACGGCGAGCGCTACAAAATAATGATAACCAATTTCTTATGGCCCAAGTTGAACTATACGGACCTAGACAACTTGTGGTTCTAGCAAGATAGCGCCTCGTGCCTCACAGCAGACACCACAATTGACATTCTGCGTAAACGTTTTGAGGATAAGGTTATCTAGCTAGACTTTTTCTTGTGAGGTTTCTTGAAGTTGCAGGTCTTTGCAAATAAACTACAATTGATCGATGCCCTAAAAGTGTACATAACAGAAGCCACCGCTCATTTTCAGTAGGATCTATGCGGAAGAAACATTGAAAATTGGACTACTCAGATCCGTGCTACTATAGGAAGTCAAGGCGGGCATTTGAACGGTATCATATTTTACACTTATTGGCATACATGGATCTATCAAATAAAAAAACATTTTGTTAATACTTCATACACAGCTTGTTTTATTCCATTTCAACATCTACCCGCCCTTATTGAAAAACTTTTTACATTAAAACATAATTATTTTTTAATATACAGTTGTTAAATCCACCAAATCTTTTATTACTTATCTCAGGCAGCGGTTTGCTTTGTAGATTAGTACCACTTGCTCTTTAATATACATTTGATTAGGTTTTGTACGCATTAGACTTAGTCCAAGCATCTCTCCTTTGTTCTGTAAACGTTTTTGTTTGTTTGTTTGTCTATCACAATATTCCATAAAGTTGGTATTTTTAAATTGTTGTTAACTGTGTTTGGAAAATATAAAAAAAAACAAAGAAATTTAGACCCGAGTCAGAAAATTTAAACACGCGAGGGAACTACACTTTAAAAGTTAGACCTATACACTTAAAACCAGAATGGAATCCCAGTCAAAAGAAGTCCAATCTCATTGCGTGTAAAAACATGTAAACTATTTAATAGCTTTCAGTGATTTTTTGACAAATGTGATATTTTTTAACAATAATGAACTTCTTTAAATAACTATATTCTTATTCGCAGTTTTGCAGATAATGACCTACTTTATACTTTCCAAAGTCCATAATAACAATTATGACAGTGTTTTGGATTTTTTAGGTTAGAATCTGTAGCTTCAATAAACAAAATCTATCAAATATTCACTGATAGTTTACAGGTCCTACGTTTACCTAAGTTTTTAAAAGAAATTTTTTAAACCACATTATTAACACATAAAATAAACTTTTATTTTTTTAATTATTGTTAAGTTTGGAATTTCATCTTCTTATCCCGTTACATAAAACATCTAAAATAATTATTCATGCAGTGTCTATTTAAAACCATAATTTTTGACAATAGTAAATAATATGTTGTTTTTTTTAATTAAAAGTTTATTTGAAAAGTTTAAAACATTTTGCACATGTTGAATGTATCTTGTATTAAAAACCACTGTGAAATCTTATACACGTACAATAAGAACAACAAATTGTGTCCACAAAAAGAACAACTTTTTATAAAATTATTGGTTTTTTACTTGAATTAATAACATTTGGCAGCAAGTTTAGAACAGTTATAAAAATACCAATATTTGCGCTTCGGGCATTTTGAATTTTGAATTCTATTTGTTTTTCAAACAAACGCTGGCTGTGGGTTGTTTTGTTATTTTAATAAATTTTGATTTGTGTTTTATTCAAAAATAATCTATTCTCTTTGCTTATTTTTGCTATTTTGTTTAAAATTCTTTGTAAGTCGTAAATATTTTCTGCTATAAGTGCGGCACTGTCTGCATATCTAATATTTCTGCTGTTGTGTTTTGGTTAATTGTGTTTTTATTTAATATTTTCTCAAAGTATATGTTAAATAAAAACGGTAACAAAACACAACCTTTCTATTTTTATATTTTTGTAATCATTTATTTGCATTTATTTGCTTACTTATTATCCTGATCATAATGAAATTATTTTTAAGTAGTTGTATCGACAGTTTAGGTCGTATGGTATCAAATGCCTTATTATAGTCTTAATACAATAAGTACAAGGGGCACTGCTAAAGTTTGCAAAATCAAGTACTGTCTGTATTGCCAGCGTTCTGCGATTGTCATATTTGTGAAACTTGACGTTTTTTAATTATATTTCAGTTGACAGTTTGATTTCAAACTGCTCGGTTTCGTTTCAACAAAGTTTAACGAGATTAATAATTGTGTGAAAAATGGAAATTTCAAATTGTGACTTCCGAGTGATGATTTTTTATGATTTTCGATACGGTTTTAAAGACCATCCAAAACTATGGTTAACAAATAGTTTTCACAATTCAAGCATGGAAGACCAACTTTTGATGACAATCTTTGCAAAGGTCGTCCATCCACCTCTGTTGTCGCGGAAAATATTGATGCTGTGCGTGAAATGATTTTGTCAGATTGGCTTGTAACTTCTAGTGAGATAGAGGAATTTTTAGGCATTGCAGCAAAACAAATACCTACGATTTTGCACGATCATTTGCATGTCAGGAAGCTTTACAGTCGTTGGATCCTACACAATTTGAAAGAAGAACATAAACAGACACGTGTCAAGTGGTGCAAGAAAATGCTAAAGAAATTTGAAGGGGATTGTTCAAATTTGGTATATAACATCGTAACAGGTGACGAATCTTTGATATATTCATATGAGCCTGAAACTAAACAGCAATCGACTGTATGGGTGTTTCAAATAGAACCTAAACTTACAAAAGTGTTGCAATAGAGGATCAAAGGACAGTTAATGCTGACTGGTATACTTTAATTTGTTTGCCAAAAGTTATCGCTAAAATCAGAAGGAACAACATAATTTGGCAAATCATTGTTCATCATGGCAATGCAAGCTCTCACACAGCACGACAAACTGTAGAGTTTTTGACCAGTAACATTATCCAATTATTGAGCTATTCTTCATTTTGGCCTTATTGATTGCCTAATGACTTCTTCCTATTTTGACATTTCAAAAATAAAATGCGTGCGAGCGTTTTTCATCGCCTGAAGAAGCCGTTGAAGCATTTAAATCATTTGTTTTGGAGGTACCTTGCTCAGAGTGGCAAAATTGTTTTGAAGATTGGTTTTATCGGATGCAAAAGGGTATAGATTTTAAAGGAGAATATATTTTGAGAAATTTACATAACGTAATTTGTGTTTTGCTATTCATTTTCCGCAAACTTTGACAGTGTCCCTCGTATATGTTCTAGTTTATGCTTCTATGCAACGTTGATTTAATACGTTAAGAGCAAATAGTGCTTCTCTGGTCCCTAAATAATTTTTTAAACCAAACTATGTTTATCTTTTTTTTTAATTTTTTGTATAATCTGTAATAAATTGTTTTTTTTATCGTATGACATATTAAGCTAATAAAATATGTATGACACTGTCTTGTATTTGGCTTTATAGAGATTGTTACAAACGTTGATTAGCTATTCTTTAGGTAGTATGTCAGTTTTGTAGATTTTGTTGAGTAGATCTACTATGATATATATATATATTATGGTCATCAATAAGTTTGAAATTAAGCTGATAAAATATTTATGACACTGTCTTGTATTTGGCTTTATAGAGATTGTTACAAACGTTGATTAGCCATTCTTTAGATAGTATGTCAGTTTTGTAGATTTTGTTGAGTAGATCTACTATGATATATATATATATATATGTTATGGTCATCAATAAGTTTGAAATCTTTAATTTGTTTTTATCTGGTCCTTTGTCTTTACTATAGTTTTTATTTTTTTAAAGGTATATTAAAGTTTATTCTTTGTTATTTCTAGTTTAGTTTTACAATCTGTGTTTTTGTTATTTGTTTATCCTGTTAATTATTACAAAATAGTAATTGTTTTGACATACTTTTAATTTATTTGTTATGTTCATGATGTCCTTTCTATCCAGTAGTATATTATGTGTAATATGTGTTTCATCATTTTTATAATCTGTTGAATTTATTAGTGCCAAGTGTCGCAGCTGCCAAAGTGGTACCCCCTGCATTATTTTGGCATGTGGCAATATCTCTGATTGCTTCAGTGATCTCTTTTTGTACTACAGGACCATCTAATAATATAAACTCAATACAAAGCTTCAAACTAATTGCATTTGTAACGTCAATATGTATTATTAATTATAAATTTATGAATTAATTGTCACCTTTCCTCTCCGGTAGGGAAACTCTATGACGTGCGCAATATTAAAATGAGTACCAATATAAAGGTACAGTATGTGATTTCCTATTCTTTGCGTTATTTGAGGAATATTATGCACTGTTTTTGGTTTGTACATACTAATGACGTTCCATGTTTCCATCTTAAATTTTTTGATGTTATTTATATTGTTAGCTAGCAATTATATACCTTTTTACTTCTAGCAATGTGCATAGAGAATAGCCTCGATTTACAAATTCAAAGTTTGCTAAGAATCTTATGAAATATTCACTGATAGTTCAGAGATGTAGGACCAACATTTTAAAATGAATTTTTAACCGAACACCTAGTCTCCAGCTTTTAAATGTAGTATTTTCCAACATTTATAATCCGCAAATATTCAAAGTCAATGTTTGCTTTGATATGATTATATTCCTAAATATTAAAAAAATAATAATAAAAATCGGTGGAGTATATTCATACAATTTTAATTAAAATAATATTTTTATTGTGTTACAGAGATTATGTAATGATATACAATCTTTCAATATTATATAATTTTATTTATATTATTTTAATAATATTTTTAATTTCTAAACTTAACTTATTAGATAAAAACGTAATTACGATTTATCAATCAGTTTTGGGAGTTACATTGTAATTATATGTATGTGTTTCCTGCATCTTAAGTTTATATTCAATTTTGTTGTTGAAACTACATATTAACCTGTCTAATAATCGTTTATTTATCTTACACCATAAACGACAAACATGATAATATATATGATAAAGCATATAAAAGTATAAAAAAATTTAATTATACAATTTAAAAATTTAAAAAAAAAAAAAAAAAAAAAAAAATGATAATATGTAATACTTTTTATTTAAAAAATCACCAAATAAATGTACTCGAATAAAAATATTAAAGATTTTTAATAGGTATTACACAATGTTGAACGCACAAGAAAGTACTTTGATTATTGCAAAAATATCTAACTCAGAATATTGAAAAATTAAGTATTTTAAATAAGTGATTTTATTTTTAGCAATTTTATAAACTTTATTTTATTTTGTTATATGTAACATAGTTGTATAAAATAAAATATCCTCATTTCAGTAACAAAATTTTATGTCATTCTAATTTTTGTGATAGTTGTTATAATAATTACAACTACATTTTAAAAGTTTTTATTCATAGAATATGAATTTATTGTTTCTTAATTTAAGTATAAGAATAAATTAACTTATACTGCAATATTCGATATTTGTTTTACAAACAAAGTGTATGTTAATAATAATATTTATACGCTCTATATTATATACATAATATGCTTTTGTGTGTAAAATATAAATCTTACGGCAAGGCCCCCAGTTTAACCAGAGAACTAAAACGAGATTACACTTGATTAAAAGTTACATAGCTGCAGCGATTTGGTAATCGTTTTAACTAGTTCGACATTGACCTACCAGCAATAACGTCGCTTGTAATTGCAATGGCAATGTTGAAATCACCTCTCTCACTCTCCACATAAAAGTTAATGGCTTTAAATTTTAGAGAAGTTTGTTCTTTTGTTTTTGATCGTTGCTTGTATTAATTAACAATAAATTTACAATTTAGTGGGTGCATTAACGCGGCACATGTGCAATAAACTTCGCACCATTAAATACATAATTAATTAACAATAATTTTAGTAGGAGGTGCATTGACGGCAGAAATTAATTAAATGTTATTAGGAGTAAATGGCGATGATATTAATGTTCATTATATTAATTAAACGTATGGGCTTTCAATCAAAGCTTGTAACAGTTTTCAACGTACTTTATAAACAGCAAATAATAAAAAAAGCTAGATTGTTTGAGTGTTCAAATTTTAATCAACATATAAATAAAACATGTACTTTATAATAATAATATTAATAATAATAATCTTTACTTTTTCCTACAGACAACATACATGTGCTAAATGACGTAGTTCATTCGAGTAATTCCATTAAATTTTACATATAACTATATTATAATTAAACATCTCGTTTAAAACCAATTAGAACTATTTATTATACTACCTATTTACATCCAAAAGTATTTATAGCTTTAATACAACTCTTAAAAGCAATTTGAAACTATTCGAGTTTATGAGAAAACTAATAAATATATAAATGCAAACTACTTTAATCAAAACAAATTTTTAGAGATTTATTTTAAATAATTAACTAATTTAATTAATAGAGACTAAGAACAATTAACAACCAGAAAACGTAAGTGCTTAAAATTTCACTTTGTTTTGTAACATAGATCACTCTACAGTCTAGCCACGGTTTATCCAAATTGAAACCATTTTATCCTCTTTCTAAACAAGTACCAGCGATAAATATTTATGCACCAACACGTTTCCCTACGGCAAATAACCCCTTCTGCTTCCTTCCACGCTACATAGACAAATAGTTGAGGCGCCCTGATTAAAATTTGCCCTTAAACCGTGACATTGACCCAGAACGAAAACTATCTAAATGTCATACACGCTTATAGTATAAAAAAAGACAACGCGGTCATTTTATACACGTGTCAAAGTTACAATCGATTGTTTGTTATTATTTTGTCACATATTATTTATTTTATAAACGCTAAATTTTTTAAATTGATTACGTTTAAAATCAATAGAGTTTCTATTAGGTTAATGCTGAGATAACTTCCCATCGAATATAAATCTAGAAAGATTTTACCAATATAGACTAATGAAAATTTGCGTTGTAAGAAAATAGAAGGTAAAAAATAAAACAAAACATTAGCTCGTAAAAGTCAGCGAATATAAATTGTAGAAGATACTGCAACACGGAATAAGTTTATCATTAAGATTTATATCATGAGGCCGGTGTACTATATGGATTTTCTTTTATGTCTTCAAATACAAGATGTGAAAAATAAAAAAAAGATTACATAGAATACGACCTTTTAGAAGCCTCTGTAAAGTGTTTTTGGGTCACTGACAATCAAAGGAACTCGATATCGGACCCCTTACTTACGATAAGCATTTTAAAATTGACTCCTATTGACAATCGTTTTTTTTTCTACACAGAAAAAAAAAATACAATATGCTTTGATTCTATTATTGCTGTTTGATTTTGAAGTAATCAATTTGTAACTCTCATCCAAATTTGCATTTAATCCAAAGTAATGTAGTTTAAAATAAATTTTATATATTACAATATGGTTTAGAGCCAAAATCAAATCAACAAATTATTCTATAGTTAAAATTTATTTAACTGAATTAATTTAATTAAAAGTTGTAGTAATAAAGTTTATAAATGCCAATTAATAATTATAAAAAAGTAAGTAAATGCATAAAATTAATGTAATTCTATTTATTATAATTGGCATTTTTATTAGGCAAATTAAATATTAATTTTAT
This sequence comes from Tachinus rufipes, assembly GCA_963932245.1. NCBI lineage: Eukaryota > Metazoa > Arthropoda > Insecta > Coleoptera > Staphylinidae > Tachinus > Tachinus rufipes. The sequence continues at coordinate 77,123,613 of OZ010744.1, forward strand.
TTTTTAGGTTTGTTAAAATTAGTAATTAAAAAAACGATTGCAGAAGAATCAATCATTCATTGACGCACATATAAAAAATACACAAAAATAATCAGTAGGAGATTTTAAAATAGTAGAGTTAGATGCAAAATGGTTTGCAAAAATATTTGCTTTTTCTTTTGGGTTAGTAACTAAGTTGTTTTGATTATTGATATTAAAAATTTTGAATAACTTTGCAATAATTTTATTGTTTGATAAACATTTTTGTTATTTATGAATTGCGCGTGCAACTTCACTTATTCACAAACTTAAATAAAGCAATGTTCTACTCTAAAAAAATGAAAATCCGTATCCAATACAAATACAACTACGGCAAAATAATTGGTTTTGTAAATATTTATGTAAGCGTTTGTTTACATTTTTCTCTAATAAACTTCCACTTGATAGTTGAAAAAATAGTTTAAAAAGTGTATCAACAATAATTTACCTTTGCTAAGATTTTTAACAGCAAATTTATAACTATGATAACAAACGAACATTACTCTAGATTGTGCTATAATTGTGCTGACTATATCTGGTTATAAAATGACAATTGAAGTATGTAAATAGGAAAAGTTGGAAGTGCTTTTAGTTATTGATACATCTCATAAAGCGGGTTTTGGTTACTGCATGAGTCGCAGCAAGCTAAACCTAGGTAAGGGTACAAACACGTAGAAAGCAAATTGTTCAAACTAACAAGTTGCAATAATCGACTTTAAACTAGAGTAAATGTTGCTATACATTTAAATGAACCCAAACAGGTAGCAAGATTGTAGCAACTTGTCGCAACTTACAAGCAGCAAGTATGAGCAAAATATTATTTTTGTGCTTTTCTCGTGCGACTTTCGCTTTCAAAGTAAAATAGATGTATATGTTACTGAACATATATAATAAACAGACTGCTGTTTACTATATTCACTGAACGCTTGCTAATTAATTTGACTTGATATAATCATTATTAATATTGGTTTTAATTTTTGTGTTTAAAAAAAGTGATATTTTGTTTTATATTGTTTATGGTCAGTTGAGTTTATTGCATACTAATTTATTGAATCGCATCATGACTGATAATATTGATACCAAACAGTTATATTTACAACTGGTCACAGTCCGTCAAAACATGCAGTATACTATATACTAGAGCTCGCTTTCAGCTTTCTACGTATTCGTGCCCATACTTGTAAGCGCATACAATAAGCAATTTATGTTATAAACAACAATCTTGTTTATTTGTCAGCTTTCTACGTATTTTTACCATATGACTGTAAGTCCTGACTGTAAGTACTATGTAGTCGTGTGCAAAACTCAGCGCGTAAGTGAAGCTTACTCTTTTAACTTGCGTGCTGTGTAATTATGCAGTTTTCTATAAAAGTGAACAAAGTAGCTCATACAAGTATTCATGCAAAATATTAACACCTTATTTATTTATTTATTTATTTAACGTTGGTTTATTTCTGAAGCTAATCATCAAAGGTTAAAACTACTACATCTGGAAGTTTTGTCGCAAATTCAGGAATTTTAACTTACATTATTGGGTTATTTAACTCGCAACATTCAGACAATACAAAAAAATCTACTAAAGTTTCTCTTCTTATCCAAAACTTACCACAACACATTTTTTTTAAGCAGAAAAACTGACTTTTCAAATGGGAGATTTAAACCCAAAACCCTTAGTGTAGCAGTAAAGTACGCTAACCACTTTTATTTACATCAGAAAAAAAAAATGTTTATAAAAATTTATAAAATTGCCAAAAATTAGCACAGTACTTATTTTGTTGAGTTGCATACAAATGCAAAATATGGTTTGCAGATGCCATAGAAAATATGACCCCAGAAGACGTTAATGCACATTTTTATATATTTTACTAATCAACTCTGGTAAAAATGTACAAGTTTAAACAAGTGTGCTCTACAACGTAAAAAGAAATTTGGCTGTTTCATTTATAAAATCAAGAGAAAGGTTAGTCCCAATCAAATATACATAAATTCAAACTCACAAAAGACAATAAAAACCTTATTCGGGCTCAACTTAATTTTTTTCCAGGCTATAAAACTCACAACCATCTATAAGTCAAAACTCAAGTATCTATCTTTAAAGTTTAACATGCAATAACTTTTTAAATGTTTCTAAAAAAAAGTACTAAAAAAACATTGTTACTCTCATATTTTCTACAGCTATAATTTAAGCTTTCTACTGACGCATGTAAAAAATGTTATGTGTTATCATTTAATAAATCTACCAATAAAGGTGTAAATGATAAAAAAACTAAACAGGACCACTGCACCATAGAAAATCGAAAAAAGCACAAAATTATATGACAGAGCAGCAAAAGTTATAAAAAATTAGTATGCTGAATTTAAGCACCATGTTTTATAGTAGACATTTACTTACAATTGCAGGTTTATCGTTTATGTTTATGTAACATGAGAGAATAGAAAAAATGAAATAACTTAAATTTTTTTTTAAAATGCATTCTTTACACGCAATAGACATCCGTTGTGGTGTAATAATTGCGCATACCAAAATAATAACAAAATGCTTGTGATGGTTATTACCTATCTTGTTTGTAAAGGATTTTACTGTTTGATTAAAACTGAATATCTTGTAAGTGAGCATAGTTATATAGACGTTGATTGAGATTTTGGAGTAATTGAGAAAGGTCGTCAAAATGCAGCGCAGTGGTTCTGCAGGATTTCAAAGTATTGTTACTACGCAAGTAAACAATCCATTCTATGTTATGAAGATATCATAAACTTTGTACAGCTTGCAAGTTAATACATTAACACTCTGGCACTACAAATAAATAAAGTTTTTCACAAGAAACCGTATTTGACTTTAAAGTGGGTGGTTTTTCTTTGTGGGCAAAACAAACGAAAAAAAAAAACATAAATCCAGATTCAATCGCTTTTTAGTTTAGAAAAACTGCTAAAAAAAGGGTTAATCTACTAAAAAAGTTAAAAGGCTGTTAAAAACTTAAAGACAAATAATTCTATTAAGACCTTTAACACGTGATCTTTAAAATAAAACGTTTAATAAAAAAATGTAATTTTCTATGCGATAGAAAATGCAGTTCTCATAAAAAAGAAAATGCAGTTCTTTTTACAAAAGAAAATTCAATTATTCTTAAAGAAAAAAATGTAGTTTCTTATGAGGTAGTAATGCAGTTCAACATAAAGACATTTTCAATTTTATATATGCACATTTTAAATCTTTCTGTTATATTTTGCGTTTCAAAGTTTTGTTTTTCATACTTTACCTACTTATTCAATAAAAATGTGTTAAGCTTTATGTATCTTTCTGTTTTTTAATTATATACTTTATCCTTTATAAAACAGTTACTGGTACTTACACCATTAATCAGATTGTTATGGAACTTACACCGTTATCCACGCGTTTTCTTTATAGCTATAAAATATAAAAATTAAGTAAGATAATATTATGCAGGACGTTACAATATTTTTCATTTTTTTTGTTAAATTAAAAACACTTTTTAAAATAATGTTTTATTTGATTTCTGAACATTTTAGTTTTTGGCACTTTTCCATATCTTGTATATAAACAAAATAAGATTTGTGCAATTGCGTCGTTTATACTTTCAATAAGCATTTAAAAAATAAAAATAAATATTTTTTTGATTACAAATCAATGTTTATAGCTTTAAATAAGAACCTTAGTAACAATGCACTAAAATCTGTGTGACCAGTGGTAGGAAGTTCTGCGCAGTTTAAGAAAAAGAAATTTATAGCAAGAATAAAGGATGCATAATGCAAAAAAGAAACACAATGCCGTCGTTAACACACATTTTTATACATATTAAGTACTCCCGCGCCAGTTTTGCTTGACGTTTGACGCTTGACTGATTTTGTATGTAAGTTTGGTGTCGTTTAGCACTCTCGTCCCATTTTTGTCTCAGGAATAACTACTCAGTGTTTTTGGTTTACTGTAGTTTAAATTTTTAAAATATCAGCAAGACTATGCTATTTTATTTTATCTAACTATAAAAAACAAAATAATATGCACTAAAATGCCATATTAAATATACTTCGTTGAACAAATTCATTGCCATCAATATTTTAACAAAAATAATCGAAAAACTAGAACTAGGAGATAATCAAATGCAGCGTTTTGTTCTAAAAACGGTTGACAATTCAATAAGTTATGATAAACATTTATTTTTAATACAAATTCTTTGTTTTTTAATTGCCATTGATACCTACGTAACTAAAAATTGAAAGATTTTGTTTTTAGTTTTGTGACGTGTTTAACAAGATTTTATGCCAACAACAAGGTAATTGCACAAAACACAAGTAATAGAATTAGTACGGAATGCGGCAGATAGTAAACAAATTCCTGTATAGTAAACAAAAACCACAACACGTAATGTAGATAGAATAAGTAATCCGTAAAAACTCATACTGTTTAATATATATTAAATATGTACCTAAAAATATTTATAAACTTGATAGCATATAAATGATTGTTCTTAATGACAATTTTCACTTTAATGTTTTGAAAATCAATTAAAAAATATTAAACTTTTAAAATATATATTTATTTAATTTTTTTCATTTTAGCACAATAAAGAAATTTTGTTTTGAAAAGTGTGTCTAGCACAGGTCGTTCTTTATTGCGCACACACTGGAGAAGCCGTTTTCTAAAATGTTCATTCATTCTCTTGAGCATCTCGACGGGTATAGCGGCGAGTTTGTCCCGAATATTGTCCTATTGGGTTTCCACGGTTCGAGGACTATTGCTGTTCTATTTTGATTTTAAAATGCCCCACAGAAATAAAATTACATAGGCTAAATCAGGAGAGCCTTTAAATTTTTTTTAAAAATTTCATCAAAACATGTATACGCTGTGACACCATCTTGTTGAAACCAGATATCCTCTAACTGCATTGCTTCAAGAGCAGGCTGAAAAAACTTTAGAAACATGATCAAGTAACGTTCCGAGTTCACGGTTATTGCACAACTATTATACAAAAAAAATACGGGCCAATAATGTAAATTCTTGAATGGCGCACCACACAGTAACCCGATCTAAATAAAAGGGTCTCTCGTAAAGTTCCTTAAGGTTTGTGTTGCACCAATACCGCATATTCCAATAACCACTGAGGTAGAAATGTGCCTCATCAGGAAATAACACATTTGCGTCTCGGGGAAGAGCAGCTAGCATGTTTTTACTACATGTTTGTTGCGTTACATAATCCAGTGCTGAAGGTTGTTGAACTATATGCGTTTTATACGGATGCAGATGAAGTACATGATGCAAAATTCAGTTAAGAAACGTTTTGTTTCCGAGCAAGTAGATCGTTTCAAAGATTTTTGTACTGCTGCTCAAACTTGGTTGGCGTATTCCAGTGTTGTCATTTTTCTCTGCAATCCTTTTATTATTGATGACACATTCCCTGTTGTTTTAAATGCATTGCTTGATTGCCGTCTAGGTACACGACCATGAGGGAAAACTGCAAACCGTGCACAGAAAGCACGCTGCACCGCAATAATTGAGTGGGCGTTTAAAAAACAGGCCTCAACTCAAAATGAGCGTTCTTCTACCAACCACTGCATTGTTTTGACCGGGCAGAACAAAAACAAAAACTTCCCATATTACCTCATCCAAAGAAGCCGTCTTTCACTTTTCCGACTACGTGGGCACACAGCATTCTTCTTAAAATAACAATGTGCGGCGCTCCACCCCAAATAAAAAAAAAACTTTACTACTGCCACCAGAATTTGTGATCACTTGTTAGAGTAGATGGCTGAAAACTGTACTTTTTTATATATATTTAATTTTTGTTTTTAAATTTTTAATAATATTTTGTAAAAAACTTTAAATGAACAGTTCAAATAAAAAATTACATCAATTTTTAATAAAATTTAAGAAATTTGAAATAATTTAATAATAATAATAACAACAATAATATTAATATATCGAGTTACTACAAAAATTTAATAAAAATTAAATGTAGATATAGTATGCCCATAGATATAGTGTCTTTACAACATGGCTTTAGACTATCTTAGGGGATTATTTTATTACTAATTGCTTTGAGAAGACAATTATGTTTGTATTATTATATACCATAAATAGCTTATAGTATAACACATCGATCTTTAAGGGTACAATATTTTACAATACATACAATATTTTCACCTTTAAAAATTACCTAGGGTTCTAGATATATATTAAAATCATAATTGGTTGCTAATAAAATAATTCGTTAAGATAAATTAAGCCCATGTTTAAATTTAAAAAAAAGAAACAAAAACAAATAATTCCATAAAATAATAAAAATATATTTTTATATAATTTACCAAACATTATTAATAATTTTGTACATTAAAAAATTATTATTATCAAAAGAGATAATTAATAATAATAATATTAAATCTCCATTTAATACAAAACTTCAATAAAAATAGATGCAGTTACTAAAGAAAAAACCAGAAACGAATAATTCTATAATGTAATAAAAATATAAATTAGCCGAATTTAGAATTACATAAAAGACCACTATCATATTATTACAAATAAATTTACAATTATACATAACCACATTTTTTTGTATTATGAATTATATTATTCAAGTAACCTATTTATTCAAATAATTCAAGTTAACTTTTACTCCCGGCACCTCCACCAAAGTATATAAAAAGAATTAAACTTTTTTTGAAATGAACCTCTACAATACTATCAACTCAATACAACAGAGACAACTTTTCACATTTAAATTTATTTATTAAGATTGTTGATTATAATGTATTAAATTAATTGTAGTTCTTTTGTTTCATTAGCGTATAATTTTTTTTTGTGTTAGCATTTTTTTTTCTAGTATTGCATCTGTTGTCATTTATACAAAACTAAAGTGTTTTTGCCACATATTAAGCAAATTTTATTCATACAAAAACTATTTCCATAAGTAATAAATTTATCTATGTATAGATGAAGTCAACAGGTTAACATGTACAGCTTTAATTTTTTGATAAGTGGTTTGCTTTTATTAGATCCTATAACCTTTAATACTTTATTTTTATTTGTGGAACCTTTTAAATGTTGCGGATATAGATAATTTTTTATTTTAATGGCCCTTTCACATTTGTTATTATATGTTGTAAGTATTTCAATATTTTTTCAACTATTAGTTTTTATTGGTGTGTTTTTTGTTATTTATTGCTATTAATTTTTAATTTTATTTTCTAGTAAGACTTTGTACAAATTAAAAAAAAAAAAAACAATGAGTATATCTGTTTTGCATATTTTGTAGTAGCATTAAATTAGGTTGAAGTACAGAAATTCTCCGTAATTAATATTTTAAAACGCAAATCAAGTGTTTTTTTATTGTACCTTTAGTATGTTTTTACATAAGATTTTTTATAAATAATTTATACTTTGACAAAAATTTAATGCATGTGTATGCAAGTAATATATTACTTAAACAGAAATCAACATTCAAACTAAACTAAAACACTATTGAAAGCTTGTTCAGTGTTCAGATACTGAGGTAATAGAGATCACTATGTTAATAGATTTGTTGATTTTTTTTAGTTTAAAAAAAACGTATTACATGCATTATTCTTAAAAAGTACATATATCTAACAGACTAACTGTAAGATATACATATGTACTTTTTAAAGCTTCTTTAAATAATAATACAAGGTTTAACAACATTACGCATTTGCATAAATCTGTAATTAAAGAGGATATTACTAATTACTTATTATGTAATAAGTATATTATCTATAACATTAATAGAAAAAATCTGAACCACCACAGTTTGCTGACAATTTCTAATTTGGAAATAAATCTACAGCAGATGCTTGAAAAACTAGCCACAAAGTCACTGGCGGTAGATCTTAAAGTATACGCAGACTAAACACAGTTAGTTAGTAACTTACTATTTTGTTGCACTGCACATATTAAAAAAAATATTTTGCTAAAGCAAGTTGATAAATATACATATCTAAGCCAAAGCATAAAACCAAACAAAAAAACTAAAAAGCAAAAATCAATAGAAGAGTAGAATTGAAAAAAGCAGTCTTTGAAAAGTTAAACTTTATTCTGAAAAGCAAAATCCCACAACATCTAGAAATCAAAGTAACAAATGCGTTCTACCAGTGCTTACATATAGTGCACAAATATGAACTAACACCAAGAAAAGTTTAAACAAACTGGTTAAAGCACAAAAGACAATGAAAAGAATAATGCTTAAAAATTTGTTTTAATTACTAAAAAAACTAAAGTGCATACAACAAAAACTAAAAGTGTTAGATATTGCACCAACCATTTTAAAACTTTGATGACATTTTGCAGAACACAACGCACAATACAAAGAAAAACGTTGGAACAACAAGTGGCAGCGCGGCCATGACTGTATAAAAAACAGCAAAAAAAGATGAAAATGAGATAAGGCAAAATTTTTTTTTTTTTTTTTTTAAATGTGGCTATAAACAATCCACATAGAATCGACAAGTTTTGATAGATATAAAAAGTGCCTACATCCAACAATAAATTGACTTAAGCTTATAGATAGATATATTATCCAAGGTGCTATTCTTAAGTTTGTTGATTAAATTGTAACTAATTGAATACAATAGATGTGCATTAGCATTTTAGTAGAACAGTCCCATTCTGCAGTAAGGGTTGTTATTCCTATTAATCTATGGTATGGTATTATAAGTGCTGTTTTTTTTATTAAGATTATTGTGACTTAATTTTATTTGGTACATTTTTTGTCAGACTGTTGCTCATCCTACAGCATTCATATACGCAATATATTATTCACAGCATTTTTTTTGTTGTTTTCCAAAATTAAGCATATTGTCTAAAAATTACAATTTTGCAATAGAAACAGTTCTTAGATTAATTGCTAAAAGTAGCAAATATCTTTTTTATTTCAGATATTAAAACCTTTAACCTCTAAAACCATTTTTGCTTTTTTTAGACCCTTAAAAAAGCCAAAAAATGGTTTACAAAAAACTATTGTTTTATTTCCGTTTTTTTAGCCTTGGAAATAAGAACCAATACGTACCCTGCGGCAAATGATTTGTTGTTTACGCACTTTGATCTACAAATTTTGCATAGTAAGGTATTTTGTAGATACATTGATATATAGCGCTCCGATTGTGATCACATTTTATGAAATTTGACTTGACTTCAAAGTGGTACCACATTGCAAAATCACAATATAATTAGATTTACAATGGCTTAATTTGTTTTTTATTTAATACCCTTTTTGAATGTTTTAGGTTTTTTATGATCACTTTGTGTTTTACTAAAAAAACTATTAATTTTTGTGTTTAGTACGCCTATATAAAATTTTAAAAATATTGGCAAGATGCTTATTGAAGGTAACTTCCTGGACTTGAACAATCACCTTTTTTGTAAACTGGTATTATTAAACTTTGCCTTAACAAGCTAGGAAAAACACCATGTTTTAGAGATAAATTAATTACATGAGTAAGGGGTTTGACTATATGCTCTGTACATTGTTTTAATATTTTATATATTATATATTATTATATTAATATAAGAAAAACCTTTTATGTCAGTAACTATTTGCTAAAGACATTGAGATTTGAATAATTTCAATTTCAGTGACTGGTTCTAAAAAACTTGTGTTTGGAATGGTTTCATTAATACTATTTATGTAGTTTGTATCTACTTTTTTTGGTAATGAATTTGTTAGTTCTAAAGCAATATTTGTAAAATAATTGTTTAAAAAATTTGCAAATTAAGAATCAGATGATTCTAAACAACTACCATCTATATAGTCATGATCAATCAGGTTTATTTTGATTTGTTTGTTGTTTTCGTTACATTTTTTACTACATTCCACAGTATCTTTTGTTTGTTGTCTGCTTTATTTACTAAGTTATCGTAATAATTTTTCTTTGCTTTTTTAAATTTTTCTTTATACAAAGTGTTTATTCTTTTATATTCTGCTCGCTTGCTTTGTATTGCTACATTTTACATTAGGAAAACATAAGTTAAAATAATATAAAATTGTATTAAAAAAGTATTCAAATGCAATATTTGGGTTTTTATTTGATAAGACATGATTCCAAACTTCCCTTTTTAGTAGATCACAAAATTTACTTATATTTGAATATTTTTTTATAGTAAAACTGCTTTGTTGCAGTGTGTTTTGCGAAATATTCAATTTTGATTGATTAATTATAATGAATTCTAATAGCTTCGTTTATTACATAGTTTACGTTATAAGACAATATTAAGTCAATAAAACGCTGTTTTTGAATTGAATTTTTAAGAACATTAATGTTAATATCGCCGCCAATTATTATTTTTTGTTTTCAATAACTGAAAACTCTACTAAATTAATAAGAATTTAAAAAAAAAAATTGCATTGTCCTTTTCGGGAGGTCTATATACTGCAACAATAATTGTATTAATGTTTGTATAGCGCATATTTTTCATATGCCTTCCTATGATAGCTTATTGATGTCTGTTCTTTCGGTAAATTGGAAATCGAAATCAACAAATATTGCGATTCTTCCATGAATTCTGCGAGTTTGACAAAAGAATGAAGCTAATTTGAAATTGTTTAATTTTATTAAGCTTAATTCACTTGCTTGTAGTTGCTAGTGTTCGCTAATTAGTAAATCATCCGGAGCTTCCTCATGTAACATTAATTCTAAACGTGGCAATTTATTAATAATAATATGTGTGTTTTTATTTTCAATAATATTCAATTTTGTTTTTTGAGGCACGAATAAAATTGAATTTATTTAATATAATAACCTTTGTTCTATATTTCAGGATTTATTATTTTATCGTAAAGATTGATATTAATCTCAATTTTAAATGAGTTAAAAGTTGGCTCTGGGTGCTTAGTATTAATTTTGATGCATATAACTTTGTTGGTGCTTAATTTGGATTGTAAATATTTTGTTAGGTCAGCAGGTTCAACACTTGGATGGAAGCGAGAAGCATGTATACAGGTTTTGGACTCAACTGACTTAAGTTTTAAGTTTTCAGTATTTCCGGATCCCACGACGAGAGGTTTTTTTCTGTTTTTTTATTTGACTTGAACTGTTTGAACGTAAACAATGTGGTTTAATGTTGTTTGTAGGGACCATTTTTAGTTGATCATTTCTAGCTTCAACTATTGATACAGAGATATCGCTTTTGTTTTTATTTTCAGTAAGATTGTTTTTATTGGTTATCTTTTGATTAATATTTATGCCTTTTGTAAATAAACATAAACTATCTGTAGATATGGATGTAGTTAATTTCTATAATAACTCACGGTTCTGTAGAATGCTTAATTTCATTTCCATGATTATATCCAGAATAGATGTTCCATTATTTAAGGATGATTTTCACATATTGCACACATATGCTACATTTTCATTTTTGTTGTTAATTAACTTCTCTTCGGCATCTTTTAATGAAGCACACGTTGGGTGAAACTTGGTTTTACAGAAGCCGACACAATTAATAATAACTTTACTGTTGGTAAATTTAAGGTCACAATTATTGCAGAAACTGATTTGTTACTGATTCGCCATGTTTGATATACTTTGTAGTCATATAGTGTCTACTTCCATGTACTAAAATATGGCGCAGTTCTGAGTCGATGTTTTTGAAAAATATACAAAAGTAGTGGAATTACCCATATACATTCTACTAACTATGAATTCAATAACCCAATTAGCAAATTGATTTATTTTTTGTTTTAAAATAAACATTTAAAAAATCTGTTAAAATGTATTTATAAATAACTTCTTTTTTTTTAAATGTAATTGGTTAAACGTCCTTCCTGAGGTTAGGTATACAGATGATTAATTTTGTATAAAACAAAATACGCCAATAGGACTCAATATAATTTTATTAATTAAAACATTCTATAGATACGTGAACGTTTCAACAACTTCTGTTGTCTTCTTCAGCACTACAATACAAGATAATTTTTTTTTTAATTACACAATGAAATGGACAAAATATCAAATAGTCAAAAAGTATTAAAAAAAAACATAAAAAATATTAAAATACATTAGAAATGTGTAAAATTCCTCATATATTGGCGTATTTTGTTTTATACAAAATTAATCATCTGTATACCTTCTTTTTTTTTGTATTTATTTATGCACATAAAGAACATGTAAATTTTATGTATAGCTATATTTACATTATTTTTACCAAAGAAAAATCAAACTCAAAATATAAATAAATTATGCTAAATAAACTCAACTTGTAAAACTGAGTGGTTAAAAGACTGTATTATATTATTTAGTTTGCAGCTATATCATTATCAAAATTGAGTATAAAATTAAATTTTATTTTAAAATTAATTATTTGTTGTTAATTAATATTTGTTATAATTTCTGAGCATAGTGCGTATTAATGGAAATTTAGCAGTAAGCAAAATTAATGTGAGTTAATAGAAACATTAATTTTAATAATTACTGTTTAAATTTAATATTGATATACTATAGAGCAAATAAATAGTTAATATTAACAATTTGTAACTGCAAAAAAAAAAAAATTATATGCACATATTATATAGTTAAATTTATAAAATTCTTTTATTTACGTATCTAATACAAACATGCTTAGTATAGTATATTTAAATAACTAATATCATTTAAATAAAATTAAAGTTGAAAGAAATAATAAATGCTAAAGCGTTATTATTTTTAAATGAGTTTTAATAGAAGCTGGATGCTTGACTTAACTCATTGTCTTTATTTAGGTTATGCGTAAACAAGCCCTGTGACATACTTGAAGAACAATCAGTCTACTTAAACATAATATAAAATACATAAAGAAAAATTGCTTGTACAAAGTAGTTGTTTTAAATTTCTTATGATTTTTTTAAAATAAACTATTACAAAACAGTACTTTGATATAATGTAACATAAAGTTTTTTAAATATGTACGGCCAATTTTCTAGTGAATTCAATGTTATATACTTTAATACTTATATATGAAACAATTTACATAAAATACATCATTTATGAAATTTAAAAAAATAACTTTAATATAATGTAACAATAACAATTTAGCAGAGCTTTTTTTACTAAACTAATTTTTGTATAAATTGACTAATTAAAATTTGAGAACATTTACTTAACTAAACATGTGTTTGTTAAAAGCACTGAATAATATTTAGGTCAGATTTATTTTTACTAAATCTCTATACAAAAACATTCAATTTGCCACGTGAATGAAATGTATCCATGTTGTGATATGATTAACAACATACATACACTGAAAACCACACTCGTTCAGCGCTATGAATATGAAATGAAATTCTCAGGAGACAGTCTCTAGCATCCGATGCATTACTTTCAAGCTCTAGTCGAATAGATCAAACAGAGGTGCCATGAATGAGGCCAACGAACACGTAATGCATTTCTATTTAGAAAGCCTCAAAGGGCGCCCCATATTTAGAATTGAATATTCAAGGAGATTCATTTATATCTAGTGCTATATAAAATTTAAATTTAATCCATAACTTTGGCGCAAATGGATTTTAATCAAGGTAAAACTCCCTAAAAGAAGTTTTAATCTAAATTATATTCATATTTAATTTAAATAATTTAAAAAAATGTTTACAATTTAAATCGCAATAAATCGTTGGTACTAATCAAATTAGAAAATTATAGATAGTATTTACGGTTATTGGATGAATTAAGTAAAGTATTGTATGTTCTTTATATTATTATTTTTATGTTGTTACGCAAGTTTGCGTAAGTATTTTGTACACAAACAAACAAATATTTAAAACATAGATAACTACAAGTAATGCTTCCAAAATTACTTTATTAAAAATAAACTAAAAAAGTTTTATTTAAGCATAAAACGCAAAAAGAATAAGCGTGATAAAGTTCTACCAGACAAGCAATTGCTTAATTTTACCCGACACAAGTACTCAAGGGTCAAAAACAATTAAAACTATGAAGCACATAAATCTATTAACAGACAATTATGAATTATCACTTATTCATCATACCTGGTTTAGCGCCATATTTTAAGGCTATGTTAATAACAAATACGTTATATTAAAACCAAGTAAATAGGTGAATTATTGTTTAAATAATAAGCTAAACGACGCATCTGTAATTTGGCCGCTGTAATCGTTAGATTATCAATTTTATTCATAATTATTTATTTAATATAACGTTTGCATTTTCCGACTAGATGTTAAAGTGGTTAGAGTATTTGCTGCTATAAATGCATTTTTGTTGCATTTGTCATTCAAAAAAGACAAACTATAACTATTATTGAACGTTATAATAAAACTACATGTCTTTGTCTCTTTTGCAAAAGAATACTTTTGCTGGTTGTAAAAAGCAACCCGTATGCAACAGGATAACTTTGTTGAAAAACCCACAATTTATCTAAAACAAGTCAAGTTTTTGTGTGACTTGACTTTGACTTTATTCACACTTTCACTGTTATCTCTAAAATTTTACTTAAAATATTGTTTCTTTTTATAGACTTTTTATGCTGTTTTTATACTCTTATTTATTTCTTGCTTTTTAAATTCTTTTTTAACTCAATACCAAGGTACTTTCTAAAGGTTTTTCAATAAGAAGTTTCATATTGAATAGCAGGCTATTTGGGCAATTGTCAATTTTGAAGCTAATATCTTTTGACATTTGACAAGTAAAAACTACGCTATTATTAAAAATGGAACGATACACGCTTTAACAACGCATTGACATTATTAAAATTTACTACAAAAATAGTAAAAAAATTTCAGTCACAGTTCGCAAAACTAAAACACTTTTTAGTTGTCAATAGCAATAATAAACCTGGTGGAAAAAATTGAGCTGTTGGGACAAGTTTTTGATGTGAAAAATTGAAACCGTGTGCATCGCACAAAAACACATGAGAATATTGCTGAGTAGCCCGTAGTGTTGAAAAAAACCCAGGTTTGTCGATTCCTCGTTGATCTTTAGAATTAGACATTTCCCAATTGACATTACACCGTATTTTGCATAAAGACTTAAGTCTTAAGGTTTTTAAAGTTCAATTAACACAAGAACTCAAGCCGGTCGATCACCATAAACGTCGTAAACAAAAAATTATCCTTAGTGATAAAGCCCATTTTTACTTCAAAAGCTACGTTATTAAGCAGAATTGTCGCATTTGGGGCTCAGAAAATAAAAGAATGATTGTTGAAAAGTCTTTGCATCCTCAACGTGTCACTGTTTGGTGCGGTTTTTGAGCTGGCGGTGTGATTGGACCTTAGTTTTTTGAAAATAAGACGGTGCAACTGTTACGGTGATTGGATGGCGCCATCCATACCAAGCTATGATTATTAATTTTTTATGGCCGAAATTGGAAGATTTGATTGATGTGGACAACGTTTGTTTTTAACAAGACGGCGCTACGTGCCACACAAGCAACAAAACAATTGTAATTTTGCAAGAAAAGTTTCCTGACCGTGGTATTTCTCAAAGAGGTGATTACAATTGGCCACCGAAATTTTGTGATTTAACACTTTTAGATTTTTTTCTTTAAAGCCACGTAAAAGATAAGGTCTATGCCAATGCTCCACAATCGATTCATGACCTTAAAAATAGAATTTGTCTAGTTATCAAAGACATACAGCCGCAAATGTGCAAATTGGTCATAAAAAATTTTATGAAAAGAATCAGGTACTACAACCGTAACCGTGGCGGCCATTTGACTGATATCGTTTTTAAATGTTAATAGCATACCTATCTTTTTACAATAAAATAAACATTTATTGATTTCTCTTAAAAAACACCCGTTTTTTTTTTAATAATAAAATGAAATCTCTTATTGAATAACCCTATATTTGTTTTAGTTTGTTTTTATTTAGATTCAATTTTATATCTTTTTAATTTTTATAACATTTGTTTTACTTTTATTTATACTTAATCCATAAGTTTAAGCCATTTTCAAGAAAATGTTTATTTTTTTTAAACTAATGTTCCTTCTTTGTTCTTTTTTCAACAGCTACCATCTGTAACGCTTTAAATAAAAAGTTTACTTTGCTGCGGTATAAGGCTCAGCATAATATGCTGTCATTGCGGACATCTTCTAAATTTACATTTATGAAACCTATATTATTTAGTTATCCCTGGCGATTATATCAGTTTATGATGTAATGTCCTATATAAAATAAAGTAGGTAATGAAGCTGAGCGACAAATCAATAGAATTTATTATGATAGATTTTAAAACTCTAACCAAACAATCTTGACCGTTTGCGGACAAAAAAACCAATAAAGTTGTAGAAAAAATAGAAAGTTTGTAAAGAATTTCATTCATAAATAGTCGGAGAACGGTTAAATTCTAAAGTAAGTTATTTTTTTACTCACATCAGTTTTCAAGACTATAAATAACACATTAATTTTTTGTAAATTAAAAAATGGTATTTCACTAATTGAAGTTATATAGATAGAATTTAAAACAGTAAAATGCAAGAAAAATTGCTGTAATAGTTAAGTTAATAATTTCAAAGAAAACTATTTTATTGCATCAGTTGTTATACACTAGCGTTAAGGAGTGTAAACAAAAACTGGCATTGCAAAGCATTGTCGATTGTAAAAAGTTAACAGATAAGAAATGGTAAGGTCAAAAATACAAATTGCATAATCTTAATATTTAATTCTGAACGGCTCTCAGAAAAAGTTGCAACGTTTTGGACGTACTGCAAGCTAGTCAGGCATTTCAAAATGTACAAAATGCATTTAAGAAAAACATGGCCTTGATGCATGCATTAATCTTTTATGCTTGAACTGTAATAGTAAACACTACAAGATTATTCTAAATTAAAAAAAAAGAAATTAACCACGATGCTCCAAAAAGATATAAAGCAATTAATGCTCTTAACTTCTCTAGATTGTTTAATGAGAAGGATTAAAAACCGGTTGCAAGCTCATCATACTCAAAATCAAAACCAAAACTGACTACGGTCTAGATCTAAAACTAAAATTACAACAAGTACAGTAAACCACACAAGATGGTAGTTTATTGCAAACCAAAACCATTTAAGACGGCATTTCATTTTAAGCCAATACCTCAACAAGCCAAGTTTTAATATGAGACTAAGCCTATAACAACAGCAATCTAATTTAAATTATAGACCCAAACTAATTTTAAAAATAAATTTTTATTTAATCTTGGTGACATATTTATTGCAAAGATCGTGCAAATTTTAATTGTGAGCAAAAAGAAGCGGTTTTATTAGTTTGTAATACGGTCTTCAGTATAGAACTTTGTACCAACATTGCATTAGAAGCAGTGACTGTTTAACTACATTTTTAATTCTCACTGACCGTTTGAATAATTTATATTTTGACAAATAACACTTTAGACATTTGTTGGATTACTTAATTATTTATACAATTCAATGTGTTTAGTCATAAAATTTATAAAAAATCATTACAAATATTGAAAAATAAGAAATGCAAACTAAGGTATATTTGTTCATAGTTTTGATTATAATAAAGTGTTTCAATCATATTTGACAAATATGTTCAAAGTTCTATAAATTCCATTATAAAGGCGTGCTACCTGTAAGAGTAATTAACTGTTTTTAGAAAAACCTTGAAGACAGCCTATTTCTTGGCAATATCTTGATTGTAAGCAGATTAAACTTGACAATAAAGTTTAATTAATTTTTGTTATTAAACATTGTAAAAAACTATAATATTAAAATAAAATTATTGTTAAATAATCAAATTATTACCGAGCTTGTCAATATTTGGCTAATGTTTATTTTGCACTCTATAGTCGGATATAGTCAGCAGAGTATTGCATTGAGTTGTAAAAACTTGTTATCATACTATCAGTACTTAAACTTAATAAAACTAGAAAATTCTTAATCTATTATAAATGCATCTCCCTAACTAGCTGTTTATGTAAGTTACTAGAAAAAGTAATTAAGACCTTACCGACCGCTACCTTGATTTGTAGTATTTTAACAAAAACGGCAATTTTTGCTTTTTTTTACTTGTTTTTTTAGCGTCGACTACTAAGGTCATTGGCTAATATATAATATAAAAATACAATAATCTCAAGCCAAGGACCTAGGAAAATAACACAAAACATTAAAATGTTCAAAAATTAAAATTAAAATAAATATATACTATAGCTAATATCACAGTTATAAAGTATCACAAATTCTACTAGCACAAATAAAAGTAAGTTGTATAAACCGTTAAAATAACAAATTATAAATTTTTAAATAAACCGGCATCTTTAAAAAAAAACTACACATTTTTCACGGAATCCGGACTGTTTGAGAGAATGGCCTCTACATTATTTTCAAGCCTTAGGCTATTGCGTTGAATGAGAAACATTTCTCTAAAATCTGTTTGACCGTTAAACGACTAACGCAAATTTTGCATTTAGGCTGTGGATCACCAGTTATAAGATAAAACAGAGTCAAGTTAGTAAACCCTATGCGAAAACGGCATAGAGCAACTTCTTCTCTTTTGCTCTTGTTTCCTGGCAAATTCCATGCTGTCACAGAGGGTTGTACAGAGCGCAACTTGATTTGAAAGTGCGTGTAAGTTCCATTCGTTCTGCCGTTTTTTTATTATACTTGCAACAACGTATTTTTTCATGTCATCCGGTCTTATGGAAATGTCATCTCTGTAATACGCATCAGCCGTCTAACAACTGGCAGCATCAGCCAATTCATTGCCTTCAATGCCCACATGACTCGGTGTCCAAATAGAATCAACAGTTTTTTAGACTGGGTCAAAGCGTGAACAGAAGCTTGAATGAGATGCATCAATAGATCAATATAGCACATAACAAGTCAAAACAGATGAGAAACGTTTTGAGGTATGACATGTCACAGTATCGTAAAATTTGGTAGATTGCGTATACTTTGGCAGTATACACGCTAGCAAACTGGTGAAAAGTAAGCGGCATTATTGGTAGCGACAGCGCTACCCACTCTAATTTCTGCTCTCAAGCCGTCGGTGTAGATCCGTACTTTGCAATAATGTTGTAAAACTTGATCCTGTAGACATTATGGCACGTTTTGCTTTTTTTCATTAAGGTTAGTTCTAAGCGGGCTTGGATCCCAGTTAAACGCCAGGGTGGGACCTCCCCAAAACTAACGTCTAATACTCTTGAGAGGTTTAAATTAAGCTGACCATAAGTTCTCTGGCACAAACACACATTGGCATACTGACTGTTGGCCTGATATTGTATTTCCGCTGCTGCGCGTTGTTTGCAATAAATATTTGTTGAGTTAAGAGATTTTTCTAGACATGCATTGCCGCTGCGTATGTGAGTACAAAGCCGTCTCTGCGGGTTTTTAGCGGAAGCACGCCCAACTCGGAACAGAAGCTAAGTGCTGGGCTTGTACGGTAGGCTTCTGTGGCATACCTTATGTCTGCATGGTGCACAGCTTCTAACATTGTTAATCTTGATTTGCGTAAGGATGAGTAGACTGCGTAGCCGTAATAAACCCTAGACAAAACTAAGACATAACGCAGGCAGCCGCAACAGCACCTCCCTCTGGGCTTTCCAATTGATATTGGCTAGACACTTTATTAAATTAAAAAAAAAATTGCATCCTGTAACTAGCTCATCTAAATGTTTTTTTGAAATGACCGATCAAAGTTAGTCCCAAAAAACAAATAGTAAGAACAGGATCACGATGAGGTTTACAATGACGGCAGAAATGAATGCATAAGTTTTAGCTGTAAACAGACAAAAGCCTCTTGCTTCCGCATCTCTGTTTACCGCATCTATGGTGGACTGCAAATGATACGTTATAGCTGGGATGGTATCTCCTTTCTTGTGAATTTCCAGGTCGTCAACGTATAAGTATTTTTTGACAGAAGTACTGACAAATGACGATATGTTGTTGACCACAATCATGGATATACTGGATACCTGACCCGCGTTTATAAAGTGACACAAAATATTTTACGGCGGTCATTTGGTGGTGACTTGATAATACTAAATATGTATTGAAAACATTTTACATTTTATTGTTTTAGTTTTTTAAACATATAAAACATGCATTATATGCTACTAACTATTAAAATGTTCCGGACAACAAAATTGGTTAATTGGATCCAAAGTTATGACCAATAATTTGTTTGTTATAAAAAACTAATATCTTCTAAACGAGTCTACTAACTTGAACCAAATTATAATTCAACATTACTACACGTATTGCTGACGTATTACTATCATGGTAAAACTTTGTATATACAAGGGTTTTTGCGGTACAGTAATTTAAAAAAAAAACTTTTCGTGACATATAATGCATGTTTTAAATGTATAGAACCTTAAAATAATAAAATGTAAGATGTTTTTAATATTTACTTTGTATTACTAAGTCACACATAAAATGGCCGCCATAATATAATCAACATAGGAAGTAAGGAATATAGTTTTATATTATATCCATGACCATAATAGCAAATAGTGTTACACTTATAACGGAGCATTAGGACACACCGTTATCCAGCAATAATGTGAAAAAGTTGGTGTATCCGACCCGGATTCTAAAACGGCAATCTTGCATAAAAGACTCTATAAATAGGGACAAACGGCCCCTAAGTTCCCACAAGTGCAGTTTCTCTAAAATTCTGTATCTTTAAGTCATGTCGTATGCTTTTTCCAAGTCAAAAAAACCGCAATTAGGTGTTTTCTTTCTAGAAAGGCATTGCAAGCGTTGTTTTTAAATTGGATCAGTTGGTCAATTAGAGTTTAATTTTCAAAAACCAGCTTGATGTTTTGCCAGGAGTAC
Source organism: Tachinus rufipes (assembly GCA_963932245.1). Taxonomy (NCBI): domain Eukaryota; kingdom Metazoa; phylum Arthropoda; class Insecta; order Coleoptera; family Staphylinidae; genus Tachinus; species Tachinus rufipes. The sequence continues at coordinate 77,144,359 of OZ010744.1, forward strand.
AAAAGATTTTAGGAACCTCTCCAGTATCTTTGCAAGACAGTTTGGAAGTGAAATTAGTCTGTAGCTAGATGGATTATTGGGATTCTTGCCTGTTTTTAAAAGAAGTTAATAATCAATTTTTTTTAAGTTGCTGGGTAAGCGATTGAGTCCTATATTAAATTATATATATCAAGCAATCTTGCTCTCATAGCGTGGGGCAGATGCTTGGCCATCTGATATAGGATTATCTGGTCCGGGTGCGGACGAGGTTCCCGTACTACTCACTGCACTTTCTAACTCTTTTATTAAAAAAGAACTAAACATGCCTTTGTACAAAAAAACTTTTGGGGTAAAATTGCTATGCTATTGCGTCTGCTATTTCAACCGCGTTAGTAATTGTGCGCTTGTCGGCGTACAACACCAGGAAACTTTTTTCTCGCTACTGCTGTCATTTTTTTCCATACTTCACTACCCGGAGTGGTTGGTGATATTGTCAAAACGGGATTTTTTTAAATTTGTTTAACCCTCGAGCGGGAACGCCGCTGTAAAACCTACGGCAAACTTATAAAATTTTTAATAAAATGACTGTACACGTGTATTTTTAGGAATAATCCCTGACTATTCTTCAAGCAATGCTTATAGATTATGCTGGTGGAGATTAATTGCTTTTGTGCAACAACATTTGGTCCGCACTGAGTCATAAGTAAATATTAATTTTTGCCAGTTGTATTTATATATTTTATTTTAAATATAATACTTAATTAATAAATATATATATTTATCTATACACATTATTTAAAAAAAAATTATAGGTTAGGCAAAATGTATGTTTTTTTTGTAAGTATTAGTTTTGCAATAATTTTTTTTAAGCGCTAATACTATTTTTTTTTAATTACTAATAATTACCAAAATCGCGCGCTCGCTCGATGGTTAAAGCGCGCTTTTTCTCTTTATCCGCTACTTTAATTCCATTATTCCACCAAAGAACTGTTGGGCCGGCAAGTTTACCACTAGTTTTAGAAATAAACTTGTTTGCTGCTTGTATAACGCATTGCGTAAATTTGTTTACAGCAGATTCAATGTTTACGCTCTCCAGTGAAGGTGGCGTTAGGATCTTGAAACGATCCGCGCGGCCAAAACACCAACGTCGGGAAACAGACTGTTTTAATTGCAATTTGGAATTAATCACTACCGTAAAGATCGTCAAAAACTTTTCACTGAAAACGTTGAGTTAATTGCAAATAGCAACAAATTGCATTCAAAAACACATAAAAACGCATTTATTTTTATATTTGATTCGTTTTTTTGGCTGTTTCCTAACTATAATTTGACTAAAATACTCCGACATATTATAGTTTGGTCTTTTCTGAATGTACTGGTAAAAAAAAATAAATTGATTATCAAATTGTAGGTAAAAACAGGAATAAAACCAAAGTTGCAGTTTTTGTTAAAATACTACACATCAATGTAACGGTCGAGATGGTCTTAATAAGCGTCTATGTTAATAAATTTAAGAGCGGTTTTTACTTAAATGTAATTAAGACAAAAACATAATCTTTAAGTAAATCCGCCATTCATTAATCCTTTCTCTATCTGCTTAATCTGTCTTTTCTTTTTTGTATTATTGTATGTAATTCATAATTATTTTAATCATAACAATTTCTATGTATTTTTTACTTTTTTGTACTTTTTATGTTTTACTGTTGTATATATGCTTATGTAGTTTTTTTTAATTACAAACAGAAATTTGTCTGTATCACCGTCCAATGATAGCCTTGTAAAGATTGAAATTAGTTACGTTTTTTTAATATACTCGTGGTATAGTACATAGAAAATGTGTTTTATATATTTTATAATAAACTATCACATAGTAACGACCACCGCTGTTTAGTTTTTAAATTTAACAGGTTTAATTGTTAATATATAATGTAGTCCATCACTTTGTTTAGCTGAATATAGCAATTAAAAATACACGCAAAGATACAATGTTCTGCAACTGCTTCTTTTACAAAATATGATATACTATTGTTTGTAAAAAGTTTTTTAATTTTATCCGTACATTCAAGGTACGTGTAGAAGATAGCATTAAAAAAAAAGAGCTTGCAACAAAATAAAAATTTTCAAGGTTTTGCTTTAAGCGTGATGCTATTTATACTAGCTACTAACGGCAATAACCAGTCCATTAAGCATCTGATAAGCAAATGTATGTGTGTTGATAACGTAGCTATCTATTCTACTTTAAAAAACATCTTAACTTTATAACGTCAACAGGGTTTACGGCAATAAATTTACTTTTTTTTAATGCCCGTAAAACGTTGCTTATCCATTTTTGTAAAAAATAACAAGTTCCACACGGTAATTCTTAACAAATTTTTAGCAACTAGCGTTTGCACTAACTCTATTACTAATGCTTTTTGTGCAACGCTGCTACTCTAGCTATCTTTTTGTTTTTAGCCCAAAATTTTGACTGTAAGATTTGCCGCAAAATTTAAACAAACTTGCTTACATTCAACAATTGGATGTCGTGCGTAATAATGGTCTCAGCAGTTTATACAACATTAGTCGCAACAGCAGGTTGATGAAAGAAGTTTTAGTATACTTTGAAAATTAAATTTATGTCTTCCTTTTAAGGTTAAAAACTACATTAACAAAAATAAACAAAACAACATTATTAGTAAAATATTAAGTTAATTCTAAAAATTCAAACACAATACGTAAATGCTACTCACATTTTTACCGGTGAGTCAAAAAGTAGCAATGGTGTAGGTTATGCTTGTTTGGTAAATAAACTGAGTTTTTTTTTTTTATTATAAAATATTTACATATTTAGAATTTATTTATTTTTTCTCATTTGTTGCTCTACACCGTCTCCATGTGGAAGGCTGCAGAGCTTCGTATTTGGGGCACTATATTATGTTTTTCAGTCGCGGTCAATGTCCGACGGAGAACGGACGCGCTCGCGAATGTGCATAAAGGCGATTTAAATAATGGTGAATAATCTACGTTATTTAAAAAATTAAAAATTCTGTGAATTAGAACAAACAGTGGAAAGGTGAAAAGTTTATTGTGAAAGTTCAAAAAAGTGTAAAACACAAAAACATAAAGGTGCGGTCGTGTTTTAAAACACACTCGTGTCGTGACGCGCGACACGTCTAGTGTTACATAATAAAACATAAACGCGGAAACAGCAATTTGATATTAATTAAAAGTGAAACTAGGCCAAGGGTCAAAAAACGTAATAAGATGGATGCATTTTTAAAAAGCGGGATGTTGCAAAGAACACCGCCGGATAAAAATAAAGATAAAGAATTAGGTCAAACGAAACAAAAAAGAGGGAGAGAAATAGATTCGCCAGGAGGTAACAACGAGGCGAAGAGAGCAAATAACCCCACAACAATCCAAATAATGGGAAAATTAATTAGAGAGTTAAAAAACTTAACCAGTGAGTGTACAACCACTAAACTGGAAATTAAAAAGGTGGCGAATCAACTAGAAACAAATATGGAGAGAATGGAATTTGAAGAAATCCAAAAAAAAGAACAGGAGAATGAAAATAAAACAAAAATAGGTATAGAAATGTCGACACAGACAATGGAAACTGGAGATAATAGGGAAAAAAACCGTAAAAACCATTTCATCTCGGACGAGGAGATATTAAAAGTGGCTAATGAAGAGGATATAAAAAATATTATAAATAAAGAATGGAGAGATACAGACTATAAATATGTAAATGTGGAAAAAAAAAAACCAATAATGGGAAAGGAAATGGATACAGGACTTTTAATAAATAAAGATGAAATAGGCAAAGAAGGTGGTATCTTACAACAAGCAAAAATAAAATACCCTGAACTAATGGAGGAAGAAGGAGAAGATGAAACGCCATATATAAAAATTGTTAAAAATCTAAGCGAAAAAAATGTGGGAAAAGTACACATCATTAAGCAGAAAATCGAAACGGCAGGGAATAAGGAGATACTAATAGCTATCGAAAAAATGCTTATCAAAACAAAAACATTAAGTATTGAAGAAATAAATATACCAATACCAACGGGAATTACGGCAAGGGATGCAAAAAAAATTATGGAAATAGCAGGAAGAAGAACTAACACAAAAATAAGACTGTGCGTGCCAACACAGGGACAGGTAGCGGAGACACATAGAGAAAAAAAAACAGGTACGGAAACAGGTGCTATAGTAGTGAGCAAACAAGGTGTCACATATGCAGATTTGCTGAGACAGGCAAAAACCTAAATAAAAGGATCTACGTTCAAGGAGGTAAGAGAAACAAAAAAAGGGCAGTTGTTACTAATTACAAAGGGTAATGAGACGGAGAAAGAGATAGAAAAAAATTAAAAATACAGAACTGGTGATAATCAAAGATATTAGCCCGGAAATTAAGAGAGAAGAAATACTGGAAGAAATTATGAACAAAGTGAACACAGAAGGAAGTACAATAATTTCCATAAAGAAAGGTTATAGAGAAATACAAACCGCTATAGTCAAAATGGACAAAAAAATAGCAGAACAGATAATAGGAGAAGGAAGAATAAACATAGGACTCATAAGATGCAGAGTAGAGAAAGTTAAAGCAAATGAAAGAAAATGTTATAAATGCTGGAGGAAAGGACATGTAGCGGCAGAATGCAATGGGGAAGACAGGTCTTCGCTATGTATAAAATGCGGAAAGGAGGGACATCAGGTTGCCGAATGCAGAAACAAAGAATACTATATAAGTATTAGGACACAGAACGGGAGAGAAAAGATGTCCAGCTACAAAGAAAAAAGAAATGAGGAAAACAAAAAAAAATATGGAAGACAACAACCCAGATAACTGGAGAGAACAGGAGGAAAAAATAGTATCACATAATGTATAAGTTTATACAAATAAACATAGGGAGGGGAAGAGAGGCTCACGATTTACTAATAGCAACAGCGGAGAGAGAGGAAATAGACCTAGTGCTAGTGAGTGAACCTAATAAAAACAAACTAAATGGTAAGTGGATAAGAGACAAAGGAACAGATGCAGCAATTTTAGCTAGGGGGAAGTGTAGGGACAAGGTGGAAAGATGGGGAACACCAAAAGAAGGAATAGTGTGGGCAGAAGTACAAAGCATGATAGTATACAGCTGTTATATCAGCCCAAACTGCGGTCTGGAATACTATCGAGAGTGGATAGAAGAATTAGAAAGAAGTTTAAGAAAACAGAAAAACAAAAAAATTATTGTAGGAGGAGATTTCAACGCAAAATCACCGAGATGGGGAGGCTACAAGAACGATTTAAGAGGAAAAATCTTAGAGGAGATGATAGCAGGGTTAAATCTTACAATCTGCAACAATGGAGACAAACCGACGTTTGTAAGAGGAAGCTCAAAATCGCATATTGACACCATAGCAACGTGGGAAACGGCAAAAATAATAAATGAATGGACCGTGACTGAAGAAGAATCACTGAGTCTACATAAACATATACAATACAATACAAAGGAGAAAGGAAAACAGGAGCACACGAGAGAAGGTAAATGGAACGTAAGAAGAATGGACAAAGAAAAGATAAAGAGAGGCATGGAAACAGAAGAAGTGACAGAAAACGAAAATATTGAGAAAAGATGCGAGAGGTACTCAGAAAAACTGAGAAAAGCGGCGGAGGAAGCAATTCCTAGGTACAGGGAAGGCGGACGAAAAGGACCATACTGGTGGTGTGAGGAAATAAAAGAATGCAGGAAAAACACAATACAAACAGCGAGGAAAATCAAAAGGCTGAGAAGAAGAGGAGAGAACACAGAGGAAATAGAAGAGAAACTAAAAAACGACAGAAAATTTTTAAAAAAGGCAATTAGGGATAGCAGAAAAAGATGCTGGAAAGAAATGATAGAATCTATAGATGGGGATCCTTGGGGAAAACCGTACAAAATAGTGATGGACAAATTGGGTGGAAGAACAAAAGGAATCTGCTTAAAAGAAGACGAAGAAGAAGAGGTCATAATTAAAAAACTATTTCCCAAGGGAGAACCAGAAGAAGAACCAGAAACAAAAGAAGAAGAAGCAACAGTTATGGCAACAGTGGAAAAGATCAAAGAGATCATAAAAGAATTGCCTAACAACAAAGCACCAGGTCCGGACGAAATAACAACAGAGATTGTTAAAGCAGCATTAGACGGAAACGAGATAGAAATAACTCAAATAATCAACAGGTGCCTAAAAAAAGGAACTTTCCCAGGATGTTGGAAAGAAGCCACTCTGGTACTGATTGAGAAAAAAAAAGAAGCAGGAAAAGCAACATCATACAGACCAATATGTTTAATCAACACACTGGCTAAAATAATGGAAAAAGTTATTGTACGGAGAATAGAACAAGAAATAGAAGAAAAAGGAGGATGGGAAAAAGAACAATACGGATTTACCAAAGGAAAAACAACCTTAGGAGCTATTGAAAAAGTGAAAGCAATAGCAAAAGAAGCAAACAGCGGAACGCAGAGGAAAAGGCCACACTGTGTAATGATAGCGTTGGACATACAGAACGCGTTTAATAGCGTATCATGGGCAGCAATCATAGAGGCGGCAAAGAAGAAAGAACTGAACAGAAAAACAATCAAGATTATATGGAGCTACTTACAGGACAGAAATCTAGTGACCAAAAATGGAAGATTCAAACTTACTAGAGGGGTACCGCAGGGCTCAGCACTGGGACCAAAACTGTGGAACCTTGTCTATAACGAGTTACTTCAAATGAAGATGCCGGAAGGCGTGTCAATAACAGCATTTGCGGACGACATAGCAGTAGTAGGTAGAGACGTAGAAATAGAAGTACTAAAAGGAAGATTAGAGCTGGCAATTGATATGATACAAATATGGATGAGAAGTAAGGGCTTAAAACTAGCAACACAAAAAACTGAGGCGGCATGGCTATCGACTAAGAGGAATAATAGAGGAACAGGTAAGATACAGGTGGGAGATCAAGAGATAACCATAGGGAAAAAAATCAAATACCTTGGAGTGACACTCGAAGCAATGGGATGGAATGAACAGGTTAAGGAAGCGGTCATTGGAACAAAGGAAATTGAGAGAAAGCTTGGTAGACTTATGCCAAACAACGGAGGTCCAGGAGAAGAAAGCAGAAGGCTAATAGCAACGGCAGCAAGAAGCAAATTGCTGTACGCCGCAGAAACATGGGGAGAAGCCATGAAAACAAAGAAAAACAGAAAGGAAGTAAGAGGAGCCACAAGAGCAAGCTCGCTAAGGATTTGTAGAGCTTACAGAACAGTGTCACAAGAGGCAGTAGAGGTAATTGCGGCAACACCTCCCGCGGATATGATGGTGGAGGAAAGAATAGAAATAAAAAAACTTGTAAAAGAAGGAACGAGTAAAAAAGAAGCAAAGATAAGAGCAAGAGAGAAGACTATGGAAAGATGGCAGAGAAAATGGGATACAGGAGAAAAGGGGAAATGGACGAGAGAATTAATCCCAGACATAAAAGAATGGGTAGAGAAGAAACCCGAGACGTGTTATAATACAACACAAATACTGACCGGGCACGGAGCATTTGGAAAATTCTTGCAAAAAATTAAAAAAATAAATGAAGAAGAAAGGTGTACATTTTGTCAGGAAGAAACACACGATAACGCAGAACACACTCTAGTAGAATGCGAGGCGTGGGAGGAAGATAGAAAAAAACTAGAATATATACTAGAAAGCAAAGTGGATAAAAGAACAATCATTAACAAATGCTTAAAAGATGAAAATAAATGGAGGGCGTTAAAAAACTTTGCAACAAGTGTACAAAAAAAAAATTGAAGAGTTTGACAATAGAAGAATATAAAGAGACAGACAAAGGTAGGGGCTATAGAGAGAGAGGGGCCGGGGACAGCATGCGTGCCGCAGATGATGCGTGAAAATCGGCGAAGCAAAAACCAGCCCGCCTCAAACTAGCACCAAATGTAGGTTAGTTTAGACAGGGACATTAAAACAACAGGATTTGCGCAGAGAAGAAAACCGGAATGTATTACCATGCGTAAGTTATTCTTAAGGGCCACTTGTTGAGAGCCAAACAACTCACTACGTCCTAAAAAATTAAAAAAAAAAAAAAAAAAAAAAAAAAAAAAAAAAAAAAAATGTTTCCATTTATCTTCTTCTATCTTCTTCTAACTAGACCTTGTTAATATATAGCGTTTTTTATTTTTTATTTTGAATTTTTTATAATTCTTGATTTTCTTGATACTGTTGGTTTTCTAAGTAATAACAAAGTTTATATTGCAGAATTGTATGCTATCTATTAGACTGTACTCTACAACCAACTAAGTGCAAATACATCTTGGGTTACATAAATTTGTAAGTGTAAATTTATTTAATTATGTTTTAGGTGTCTGAAATAAATGTCATTATTTTTATTTTTATTTATCTAAATCCTTTGTCATGTAGGTATTAGTAGTAATAAAAATGCTGAAGAGCTTGCCAAGTCAAAAATTTTACATAAAGTTTGTTAGGATGTTTTTATTTTTCTACAGCAAATAATGTTGTCTAGTTGGCACAGCAAGTGGTTTGCTATTTAACACATTACGCTACAGTTTACAGCGTGTCCAGAAAGTGTAGGGAGTATTTGTAAATTTAATAAAAACAAAAAGTCAATTTTTTTAAATTTTTTTGACAAAGTTTTATAAAGTTAAGTGCTAAAGATTATGTTGTCCAAATGTTGACCTTTCCCTGGCATTCTTTTATCCAAAAACGGAAATAAGCCGTCACACGTCAACACATTTTTCTAAATACGGCGGCCATTTTGGTGCGTATAAAAAAAATAATTAGTGTGAAGTGTGGCAAGTAGCCTTATCTTGTTTAAACCATGCTTCCACATTAAAACCTTCAAACACTTCTAGTTCTGGAACCAAAAAGTTCTTTAACATGTTGAAATACCGATCACTGTTTACTGTGTGTTTGTCTTCGCCAATCTTAGAAGTAGAGAAATAAGGCTCAATAATGCTCTCACCAGACATAGCAGTCTACACAATAAGTTTTAGACTACGTAGTGGTTGTGTTCAGAGAGATATTTTTGTTCAGAGAGATATTTTTGTTCAGAGAGATATTGAAGTTAGAGAAAACTAATAACATGCCTAGCAGAAATACACATAAAAGATACAGGTCCATAAAAACACGAAAAATGTATAACTGGTAAAAACAGCAATTGATCAATTATTATCAAATCGTTCTGCTTCACAGCATTATGTTGTTTTTGAAACAATAAACTGCAATTTAAAAAGAATTTTTCGTTTGGATTTACATTTCCATATACAGATCCCACCAACAACAGCTTTTTTCAGTAACAACAAGACACATTTTCAAATAAGTGCAGCTTTCTAATACTAAGCCAAAATAAACTCCTATTGATTCATGAAAGACTCAAATGCAGAAAAAAAAACAATACAAACAAGGAGGTAAGTCAAAAGACAGAAAAAATAGGAGAAAAAAAAAACACAGAGGAAATAAAAGAAGAACTAAAAAACGACATAATTAAAAAAAAATTGCAATTATTAATAGCAGAAAAAAATGATAAAAAGAAATGATAAAATCTATAGACGGAGATCTTTAGAGAAAGCCGTACAATATAGTGATGGACAAATTGGGAGGAAAAGCAAAAAGAATGTAAGAATTGTCTAACAACAAAAATTGTTAAAGCAGCTATAGATGGAAGCGAGGTAGAAATAACTCAAATAATCAACAGATGCCTAATAGAAAGAACTTTTCAAAATGTTAAAAAAAGCCACTCTAGTATTGATTGAAAAAAAGAAAGAAGTAAGAAAAGCAACTTCATACAGACTAATATGCTTAATCAACACACTGGCTAAAATAATGAAATTATTGTACGGAGAATAAAACAAGAAATAGAAAAGGGTGAGAGAAGGAACAGTACGGATTTACCAAAGAAAAAACAACTTTAGGAGCTATATAAAAATTGAAAGTAATCCCAAAAAAAGCAAACAGCGGAACGCAGAAAAAATGACAACACTGTGTAATAATTGAGTTGGACATACAGAACGCGTTTAATAGCGTGTCATGGGAAGCAATCATAGAAGCGGCAAAGAAGAAAGAGCAAAACAGAAAAACGATCAAGATCATATATAACTACTTACAAGACTGAAACTTAGAGACCAAGAAAGAAAGATTCAAATTTACCAGAGGGGTACCGCAGAGCTCAGCACTGGGACCAAAACTGTAAAACCTTGTCTAAAACGAGTTACTTTGAATGAAGATGCTAGAAGGCGTGTCAATAAAGACGTAGAAATAGAAGTACTAAAAGGAAGAGCTGGCAATTAATATAATACAAATATGGATCAGAAGTAAAGGTTTAAAACTAGCAACACAAAAAACAAAAGAGGCATGGCTAACGACTAAAAGAAATAATAGAAGAACAGGTAAATGGACAATAGAACTAATTCCGAAGATAAAAAATGGGTAGAGAAAAAACCCGAGACGTGCTATTATACAACACAAATACTGACGGGGCAAGAAGCATTTTTAAAATTCTTGCAAAAAAAAAATAAAGGAATAAAAAAGGTATATATTTTGTCATTTACACACAATAAGTAGAACACACAATAACGTAGAACACACTCTAGTAGAATGCAAGGCGTGGGAGAAAGATAGAAAAAAACTAAAAAATATACAAGGAAGCAAAGTGGATAAAACAACAATCATTAACAAATGCTTAAAAGATGAAAATAAATAAAGGACGCTAAAAAACTTTTCAACAAATGTACTAAAAAAAAATTAAAGAGTTTGATAATAGAAGAATATAAAAAAACAAACAATAGAAACAAACACACAAACTAAAAACTATGAAAGAGAAAGGAAAGAGATGAGAGAAGCTTAATGAAAACAAAAAAAAACAGAAAAAAAGATTAAAAAGTAAGAAATAAGAAAGGACGGGACAGTTATGCATACCAAAAAACAGAAGAAAAAAGATGAACATTAACAAAGACTACGCTACCAAACAAAATTGCAAAGATAAAGAAAAGGAAAAAAGAAATATTGAAAAAAAGCAGAATAACAAAAATAACAAGGCAAATACCAAATGGTACATAAGCTATCTTGAGGTTGATTAAGAACGCAACCTTTCAAATAGTCAGAATATACCCGGCAACGAGAAGCCATAAAGAAATAAATCTAGATAAAGATACAAAGATATCACTGGAGGTAAAACTTACAAATCTTGGACTGCTAAAAAGGATCTAATTAATAAAACTGCCTAAACTATTCATAAAGGAGAGTGGATACAATGAAGAAAAAGTAAACAAATATTTTAGCAAGCTAAGAGCAAATTATATAATTAGAGTAAATAACACACTGATAGGAGAAAGAAGAAAATGCAGAGGTAAATGCCAGTGCAAATAAGAATAGGCAAAATGACAAAAAAAAACAGACAAAAGTAGGGGATATAAAGAGAAAGTATTTATAGTAAAACTGTTCAATCCATTTTGCGCACTCTATATTTTATTTATAAAACCAATTTTAAGATTACTTATTTTTAAAACAATAGAGTTAGACCAAAAAAACATATCAAAATTTAAGTAAAGTAAAATGCAATCTGTCATCAACAATTGACAAAATTTAATTTAAATAATTGGCAAATTCTTATACATCTTTACATAAGACGGGTCCGTCGGAAAATAATGCAGTTAAAATGATTTAAATATTTATTTATTTATAAACTACTGTACTTAATTTTATATTATACAAACAATAAAATTATTACAAATAAGTTTATTATAATCTTTTGAAGTTTTTTTTTATACATATGGCACATTTGCAATATTTTTCTGGATATTTTAAACGAGCAAACATGGCTCACTTTTGTTGTTTTTACTGCTAAAGTTTTTAGTTTTATAAAATGTTTATTTTTTTTTCTAATTGTATTATTTAGCCTTAAATTGTTTTTCTCTTTATAAATGACATCTTATTGCAGAGATCTTTTATAACCAGACGTGGTTTATAAGTTTTTTTCAATTTTTTAGTTTTACTCACTTGTGTAAAATGCAAACCAATTCAAAGCATAAATATATCAAGTTATTTAGAAAAAACTGCAAAATGCCAATAAATCTAACGTTTGAACGTGCATTTAGTTTAGAGCTTTAGAAGACAGTTCTTGATCTATTCATATTCTGTTTTCTACAAGTAGAAACCATAATAATTCCAGTATTTATTTGCGTTGTAAATTATGCAATAGTAATTATAGTAACTATGGAAACATTTACTAATGTTTCCAAAACCAATGATCACTAGCGTGTAAACAAAAATAGTTGTGCTTTGCTCAATACTATAGGTTATATACTTGTAAAACTGCAAAAGTAAAAAATACAAAAATTACAAAAATTTGCAAATATATATTATAAACTTGTTTGTACTTAAAATAATGTTGTTGTGACTCTATTTATCAACAAATAACACATAAACTATATGAGGGTCTTACGGGCCCGACGTATGCATTGATATGGTAGATACATAAAATATTTTTTAATATAATATGACAATAAATAGCTTCGAGTATGATTGGTTAAAGCATTCCTTGACGGAAATACTTATATTAAACGCAGTATAATAATGGCATAAAAATGAATACAGGAAAGAGTACATTAGACCCAACCCATGCATCCTAGGGTTAACATTGGACCAACCAAGTAAAATAACAACATACGCTAATAAAACAGCAATTGTTGTTGAGAGTAATAACTAGCAAGATACTAAAGATACAACTATAACTTTATAAACTATTAATAACTAATTATTCGGTAAATATTATCAAATTGAGACATACATTAAAAAAAAATAATTTGTTAAGATTTCTTTGCAGTTAATTTACTGTAACTTTTTGATGACCTAAAAAAATCAAGTTAGAAAGAGGCACTTTAATACACAAACAAAAAACCTAATTAAAATAAAACAATCAAACCATTTTTTTATGCTATGTAAAGAAAACAATATAAAAATTACACTTTTTAAAAGTTATTAAATAATATACCAGTTATAATTTAAAATAACTCAAAGATCAGGTAAAATAAAAATGTACTGCAACTACTTCTAATATAATTGAATTGTTGTTAGTTGATTTCATACTTAACCGAATGGAAAATATTAGTCAAACTAAATACAGCAAAAAATAATATAAAAATAAAATATTCTCAAAAATATAAATTTGCAATAAAAACAACAACACGTTTATTACTATAGATATTTTTTATATTCTAGTAAGTGTAAGAATTTTAATCATCGACAACAAGGAATTGATTGATTTTATTCTAAAGTGTCGCTAAAGTAAAATGATTATTTCAGACATCTTATATAAATTGTACTAATTGACCTTTGCATCACTCCGATCTCAATCAAAAATAATTGTCTAAAAATAGACAAAGCGCGAATGAATTGTCACTTTAATTACCCGAGAATAAATGATTTCGCTGTGACTGAATTTCCATCTTCACAAATTATTCACGGCATAGAACAAACGATCAATAAGAGCAAATCCTTAAAAAATATCTTCCCTACTACACATCCACAAACTAAAATCAATATTTGCAATCTGCAAACATCTACTTATATTGCAAAACATAAACTTTCTAGATGCATAATTACCCCATAAATCTTATCGCATCGAATTACATCGGGTATTACTCTCACTAATTAATGTTTAAAATGGGGAGCTTGCATATGGGATTAAGGAGAGAAAAAATAGCAGTTTCTGTTTCGCTTCTAATATAGATTATCTTGGAAGCACCGTAGGGCCATAAAGCCTACTCGACTCCCACGCTATAACCAGGGATCGACCGAATTATTTGGCTGAAGTCCAGGAAACCTTGAAATACCACATTCGGCACAGGGACAGCTAGCTAGAATACAATCCAATTTTCCTATTATCTAAAAGTCCGCATCTATACCGAGTTGAAAAATTTCCGCCTATCGGTCTATAATGAAATAGAAAAACAATTTGATATCATCAAAATTACAAATGGAAACTACAAAAATAATAAAACTTATAGTATCACAAGCATTAACAACAGGTTCTATTTATTTTTAGTTATTAATCTATAAATATATTAATAAAATCAAAGTATTTATGTATGTAATATTAAATCAGTATTTATTTATTTACATTCAAAACATCAATCAAGAATGTTTGAAACTATATAGAATATTTATTTTAATTATTTCTCTTATAAAAAAATATAATAAAATATAACACGTTGTAATACTGCGATTGCAAGTACAAAGCGGCACAGAACAACATAATTTTTAAAAATTAATTCATAATAAATCTCGAAGCAAAAAAATATGTCTAAAACGATTGCGATGCAACAGTCATATAAACATATCTACTTACTCACGATTAATCGCGAACACACATGACAACATAGTTTTGTAAAATAAATTTAACTACACTTATTCTCTTTACTTATACAAATTATAGTTTGATTTAAAAAAAAAAACACAGTCTTAAATATTTTAGTTAAATTGCTACTGAGCAATAATAATATACGTTAAATATGATGCCTTGAAAGTGAGAGCATTAGGAGAGGCGCAAATATTTTTTTGCGTGCTTGTGTCTGCAAAACATAATGTATCTCTTGCTCACACACAAACTTACGAGTATCTCTGAATCTTGAAGACAATTTAAAATCATTCCCAATACTTAAAAAATGAAAAATAGTCGCTAGCTTATGTTACATAATGTTACAAAGAACATTTATAGGTTCTACTTACAATATTTTAACATTGGTGTTATTATGTATATAATGATGTTGTTACATTGTTATACTAAATGGAGTTAGTAATGGCATTACTATACATTATATATATACATATAATTTCTCTAATATATTTGCATGTGTATTTAAATAATCTCATTGGATTATTTGATAAACAACCAACTTACGGAAGGAGGGGGGAGGGACAATTATGTTTGTATTATATACCTGGAAGCTATTTAAAACCCAAGTATATAAGAGTAAAAATATATAAATACATATATAACATTTTTAAGTTCTACAGCTAGTTAATTAGCTTCCAAGTATATAATACAAACATAATTGCCTTCTCTAAGTCGGTTGTTTGTCAAATAATCTGATAAGATTATTTAAACCCATGTCGTAATGACACCATGACTACATTATACATACATATTGCATACTAACGCCATTTAGTATAACAATGTAGGTACAACATTATATACATAATAACACCACAATCTACAGCAAAATAAAAATTAGAAAATTTCAACTAAATTACTCATCCTGCATCAAATTTTAATTATAATGCGCTTTTAGAAACAGCACGTGCTAAAACTTGTTATCAAGTTAATTTTATCACTCATCAATTTACTAAACAAAACAAAATTACCAGAGATAAAGTGTTAATTTTCTTTAAAAAGAGTAGAACAATCATCCGTAAAATTTTGTAAAGATGCAGTAAGTTGTTTACTGCGTGCATTCAATGATTGCAAATTTACTTTATATTTTGATGCAATAGATTTCTCAAAATCACTTAAATTACCCACTGTTGCAATTTTACCCAATAATATTTTATTGAGTGTTGCTGTGTTGAAACAAGACTAGTTTGTATCACACCAGTTTATCCTGCCTATATTAAGAGTTATCTTAGTACTATTCATACTTATGTTAAATAATTATTTCGTGCTTGCAATAAACCACGGATAATAGTTTGTCACAAATTTTATGTGTAATCAGTTAAAATTTATACCACATGCAAAAATGGCTTATGTTTTAACTTAACTGATCTAGTCAAAGAAAACCAGTATGTCTTGCATTCTTTGGTTATATAAGAGCAGTGCCGCAAAAAAAAGTTTTTGCTAACAAAAAATATTTTTTTAAATTGTTTGATTTGAAAAAAAAAATCAAAAATTAGTTTTAAAAACTAAATAAAATAATTTTTTGTTTTGCTTAATTAAAATTTATTTACGATAGGCAGGCAAAACATAGTAGTAAGCACTTGCTCTTGCAATACGGGGGCAATAGTGTGTCGCGGCTGTGGCGCCAATGTGCATATCAAAACAAGTTTTTTATAGAAGATACCTGTTGAATTTTATTGTGTCATAATAAAATTATATTATTTATAAAACTAATTAGTGGTTAATTATTAAATAATAACATTATTACATATTTACATAATTTAATATGTTTTATTGAATTTATGAAATTAAAATTTGCTAATAGTGACGTCAACTCAGTCAAAGCAACCACATCATCTACAATTTATGTATGCTTTTGTCTTTGAGAACCATCTGAATGGCATTTCAAACTAGTCTTAAGATGCTTCATAAGTATTTTCTAGCAAATAGTAGATCTTGAAAAAAATCTCTAAAATCTCAAAAAAAGTTACCATACCTGTCGTAACACCGACGATATACGATACAAATTGAGCTTTTTTGTTTAGACCTTTTTTCTATTTATGTTACATCCGTTGCCATATTCTTGTTTACTAATATTGATTACACTTAATCCATCTTCCTCCAACTTTTTTACAACTTTTTTGGCTAAACCAGTCAATAACACTGAAATTTGGACAATTGTCTCCACATCAATATCTTCAATTTTTTTCAAATTTTGTACTCATATTTGGAGTATCAAAACATGTCGATTCCAAAAATTTAAGATCTCTAGATGCAATACAGTGTAAATGGCGGCCATTTTAATTTTTTAGGAATATTTTGTTTTTTTTTAAGTTTTGCGCTGTAAATAAGCGAAAAATAGTCAAAATTTATATTGGAAAAGTAGTATCTTATAGGAAATTTTTTGTAAAACACGATCACAACTTTGGTTTTTCGAAATATCTTGCAGAAAATTAGAAAAATACCAGTTTATAAAAAAATTGATTTTTTTGATTCCGCTACACCTGCAGACTTGAAATTTAAATATGATACTTTTAAAACATAGTACTTTTGATCGCAAAAATTTAAAAAACTGAATTCGTTTGCCATAGGGTAAAATATAATATATAATTGCTAAAAATGGGTCACTTTTAAGAGATTTTTCTCGGATTTTCTGTAATTTTACTAATTTTCCGGTTTTTTTAGGAAATTTTTAAAAACCTGACATAAAAATCGCGTTTTTTGAGATATTGTTTTGATTAATCAATTGTTTTTGGTCTTTTTTTGCAATATTATAAAAGATCAAAAAATAATTATTTTTTATATAGGATGTATATATACTGTTTTGAAAAAAACTATGATAAAAAATAATTATTTTTTTCTTTCATAATTTTGCAAAAAAAAGTTAAAATAATATTGAATTAGTGTAATCAAAAGAAATTTTAAGTAAAACGCAATTTTTATGTCCGTTTTTTAAATTTATTATAAAAGAAGTTGGAAAAATAGTGAAATTACGGAGAATTCAAAGAAAATCTCTTAAAAGTAACCCATTTTTAGCAATTATGTATTATATTTCTCCCTAGGACAAGCAATTCCAATTTTTTTATTTTTTCAATCAAAAGTACTATGTTTCACGAGTATCAAGTTTAAATTTTAAATCTCTAGGTGTAGCGGAATCAAAGATATCAAATTTTTCATAAAATAGTATTATATTTATTTTGCGGAAAAACATGGGCGGGATCGTGTTCTACAAATACTTAGCAGTCTTTACTTTTTCAATAATATGTTTTTTAGTAGAATTATGTTCTTTTTTTAAAGTTTTTTACTTTTTTAGGTAAAACTTTAATTTTTTATTATCGAGTACGCGCAACTTAAATATTAGCAGTTACTAAACCTTCTTTTTTGAATTGGCTAAGAAGATACAGCTGAGTTATACAATGATCTTAATAAAAAAAGTTAAAAAAAAAACAAAATATAATAACTATCTACTGTCCAAACATTGACCGTTAGCTAATTTTCTTTTAAATCAATCCTTAAATACTTAAGGTTTTTCCTTGGTCAGGACCTTGCTCTACAAAGAAAAGAGCAAATCGAATCATTTATTGAAAACCAAGACATTGAATCGGTCAAGTCAACGGTGTATTTATTTGCCTTTTTTTCTATTGATTGCTATGTGGCTTCAAATTTTCAAAAATTAGTAGACTTAAGTATACAGGGTGTTTCAAAAAACTAAAAGAAAAAAGTTCTTAGTAACATGGTTCCCCCAAACGCACCGTTTTCGAGACATAGGGTGTAAATTTTTATTTTTTTTACGATATCAAAGAAACAAAAAATAAGTAGCAACATAATCACAAAACCTTTATTTTAATAAACTAAGCAATAACATAAAAAACAAAAAAATCACAAAAATTGTTAAAAAGGATGTCCTTCTACGGTAACGCAAGCTTTCAACCTACGTCTTAGTAACTGACGTACCCGTTCGAAAATGCCTGGAGTGTTTCGTATCGTATTGCAAGATGCAATAATGCAATTTCTTAGTTCTTCATCAGTATTAACTGATGTATTGTAAACTAAACTTTTTAAATGACCACACAAAAATAAATCCAAAACATTTAAATCTGGAGACCAAGGAGACCAAGCCTGTGGGCTTCCTCGACTTATCCAATTTTTAAACAAACTGTATAGGAACACAGTTTATTTAAAAATTGACGCGCAACTAAACTAAAATGTGCAAGAACACTATAGTGCATGAACCACATTTTGTTTCTCAATTGAACCGGAACGTCCTCTAAAAGTCCTGGCAGCTTTTCTTTAAGAAAATTACGATATGATTGACTATTCAGCCTAAACGTCAAAAATATAGACCTATTAAATGGTCTCCTACAACACCTGCCCAAATATGAACGGAAAATATTTGCTGATGATGGCCTTCCATTATGGCATGTGGATTTTCGTCGGCCATTTTATAATTGCATTTCGAGAAAAATTTGCTTTGTCCGTAGATAAAACGAGGATTGAGAATTTTGCGCAATTCTTTCTTGAAACCATTGACACATAACCAATTTTTGCGGAAAATCTACTGGTAGAAGAAATAAGTTCTTGCGATATCTTTTGAAAAAAGGTTATTTAACAACTAAACAACAATTGTCAATAACTCAAATGCATAAAACAAATGCATGAACGCTGACTACTAGATCAAAAACAAATGTTTTTATCAACAACAAAACATGTTGCTACTTTTTTATGTTTTCCATCATAAAATGCCGTATTTCTCTAAAACGGTTTACGTTAAAGCTTTTGACTAAGAGTACCTTTTTTTGTGTAAAAAAAATTGGTGGTTTACAATGTGTTTTTAGAATGCCAATTTCTTGAGTGTCATAGAAATTAGAGCCATAAAAACCTCACTCAACCCTAAAATCTCCGTCAATAGCACATGAAATAAATTGAATAAGCGCTTAAAAAGTAGCTAATAAAAATGCTAAGATGTTTTGTATCTCATACGGTTCCTAAGATATCGTCAAAAAAAAAAAAAAAAAATATTTTACAACTTGTATTTTGAAAACGGTGCGTTTGCGGAACCATGTTAATGGGATTTTTTTTTTAATTTGCCAACCAATCCTACCCTTTATTTTCCGACACATGTTTTGAAACACTTATGCCCGTATTCATAAACATTTTTATAATGATTTATTATCAAACTGATCATTATAATTTAATGAACATTAAAAATACAATGATATTCATAAATAAATTGTCACTAGTTAAATTATTTAGTAACTTTTTAGTTACTTTTGTTTTTTATAAGTTATTAATATGGTAACCTATAATATCTAACCTTAAATATTGTGAATTAATACAGATGATTAGACATTTTTAAATCAAACAGATGTGTCAATTTAAGGATTCGTTACGCTTTAATGGACAAAAAATAGTGCGTTAAATTTAATGAATAATTTAATGAGCATTAATGCTAATACAAAAATTTGATTAAACGTTCTGTTATATTTTTAACGAATTATTATATGTTTAATGACGTTTTATGAATACGGGCACTAGTATATAAAATAAATAAATACTATAAATATATCTTTTTTCAACCACTGCGTTGTTTATCTATATACACAAGTATTTAACTGTAAATATTGTCACAATAAACATAACTTATTGTTAAAGTTATTTTTAATGTTATTTCATATTAGGTAACAAAAAACATAAATAAATTAATATTACGTCTTTGCATATTTCATTTGTAGAGAAAAAAAAACATTTTATTGAATTAAGCAAACTAATAGCGTCAGTGACAAACCACTGACAAATATACATAAACATATACATATACATACCTCATAAAATGAGCACCGACAACTACGCAACATTGTTTGAATTGATAAAACAATACGAAATCATATATGACAAAAAAGTAATTATCTTAGGTGACTTTAACATTACTAAATATTTTGATTTTTATAGAAACATTACTTTTGAGTAGCAATCTTATTTACTCAGTAACTTCACTGATTTTTTTAATTACAAACAATATAATTTTAAAACTAATAAAAACAATCGTCTGATAGATCTAGTAATATCGAATGTTGAATGCATAGTTGAATTAGAATCACCAACTCTATCGATCTCTGTTTCTAAATTATATTCTCATCACAAATCATTCTCTATTAACTCGTCCAGCTCTTATTATAACTTTCGTAAAGCTAATTATCCAGCTCTATATAATCTGATGATAGCAACAGATTGGTCGTTTTTAAATCATTCAAATGAAGTTAATGTTGTCTGCGAACTATTCTTTACAAAATTATACGAATTTCTAAGTTCTACCGTACCTATAGTCACATAAAATTTGCTTATATTAAACTATTAATACAAACTGGTTATAATAATTATATAAGCAACATCCAAAACTATATAATAAAAGATTCTAAACAATTTTGGCACTTTATAGAAAAAAAAACATGCACGCATACCAAGCACCTTAAAATACCATGGTGATAAAGTTAATGATCCACAAAGTATTGTAAATTGTTTTGCAGAATATTTTAGCAGTGTTCACACACAGCAGAACAATACAAATGATTTTACAGATAAAACTGAATTTAATTTGAATTGTGTAATAAAACCCACCTTTGACGAAGATGAAATAATAACGTCAATAAAAAATTTAAAATCTAAACTGACCTGTGGAGTAGATAACATTCCCAAATTAATAGTCAAAAACTGACGTTTTGTTCTAGCCAAACCTTTATGTATAATATTTAATCTTTCACTACAAACTGGTCAGTTTCCCGAGATATGGAAATCTTTGAAAGTTTGTCTAGTATTCAAAAGCGGAGATTCACATTCAATTAAAAATTACAGATTTATTTCAATCTTATCTTGCTTTGCCAAAGTTTTTGAGGGTCTTCTATATAATTATATTTACAGCAATATCCAGAACATCATATCACCTTACCAACATGGCTTCATCAACAAACGCTCAACCATATCAAGTTTAAGTTGTTTTACTGAATATATTTCTACTTCATTAAATAATAAACAACAAGTGGACGTAATATATACGGATCTTTCTAAGGCATTTGATAAAATTAATCATGTTATTTTACTAAATAAACTAAGTCAGTTTGGGTTACACAAAGAGCTTATCACGTTTTTTAAATCTTATTTGCACAACCGTACTACATTCGTGCAGTATAATGGCTTTAAGTCATGTGCATTTTCTCTATCTTCAGGTGTGCCGCAGGGATCCAACCTTGGCCCTCTATTGTTCAACATTTATATTAATGATGTGGTTGATGTTATTAACGTTGAGAAACTGTTATACGCAGATGACCTTAAATTGTACACTGTTATCAATACCCACAGCAATTGTTTT
Organism: Tachinus rufipes; assembly: GCA_963932245.1. Classification (NCBI taxonomy): domain Eukaryota; kingdom Metazoa; phylum Arthropoda; class Insecta; order Coleoptera; family Staphylinidae; genus Tachinus; species Tachinus rufipes. Next base: position 77,166,084 of record OZ010744.1, read on the forward strand.
TGTCTTCAACAATCTTTACAAAATCTGTGTTTATGATGTGTCTCTAACAAATTAGATCTAAACGTTAACAAATGTATTACACTCACTTTTAGCCGTAAAGTTGACAATATTTCATTCAATTATACAATCAATAATGTTATTTTATCAAAAACTGACACTCATAAAGACTTAGACATTACTTATGACTTTTCATTATCATTCAGAAACCATATTAATACAATAGTTAGCTCATCTAATAAATTGCTAGGCTTTATTAAAAGAAGCTGCAAAGAATTCTAGAATCTGCAATGTATATCCTTGCTATATAAAACGTTAGTAGTAAGTAAACTTGAGTATGGTGCGTTGATTTGGGATCCATACTACCAGGTGAATATTTCTCAAATCGAGAACGTACAAAGAAAATTTTTTTTGTATATGAAAAAAATATGGAAATTACCCAGCTCAAAGATTTGAACATGACATATTATTAAACACATTAAATTTTTATTCGATGAAACAAAGACGTACAATATCAATATTATTGTTTCTACTTAAAATTATTCATAACAAAATTGATTGTCTAAGTTTGATAAATAAAATAAGCTTTATTATTCCTAGGCAAGTCTCTAGATTTCCTAATTGTTTTTATCTTCCTAGAGTTAATAATAATATGACTTTTAACTCGCCTATATACAAAATGTGTTATTGTTATAATACTATTTGCAATGACATAGATTTATGCTTTACAACTTCATTAAACGGTTTTAAACTGCAGCTGCAAGCGTTAACATAACGTTCCTTATATCATATGTCATAATTTTTTTGTTTTTAACAATTTTGTCTGTCTTTCATATGCCTACCTTTTTTAATATGTTTATTTATACTTATTATAGTTTGAGTAATTTTTTTAAATTTTAATTTTTTTTATATTTTTAGTATTATAGTTAGATACATACAGGTAACATTATAATTGTTATTTGTTAAAGTACACATTGTTTATCTTATTATTAATACTGTTTTACTCTTTGTTATATATGTTTTTATTATTATTATTATTTTACTATATTTTAGTATTACATCATTTAATTTATATATTACGTATATGTTTTTTATATTCATTAATTTTTAATTATTATTAGTATTATTATTGTATATCTTTATTTTTAAGATTAATTTTTTATTTCTTTTATTTTACTTTCTTTTTTTTTGTCCTGCTCTGTAATTGGGTAATACCTGTTTGAGTATTATTATTAAATAAATAAATAAATAAATAAATAAATAAATAAACTGTACGTGTATAAAATATGAATAATTTTTGCTTTTGTTTAACATACGCATCAAGCAAATCGTTGCGCTTTTCTTTAATTTTATTGTTAGCAAATTCCTAATTTTTTTTTTATGTTTAATATTTCCAAAATAACAATTTTAAAGTAACACCAACGGCACCACATTAGTTACGGCACTGTATAGAAATACGTTCTTCTAAATTTATTTCGTTTTAACAAGGCTTCTAGCACTAATTAACATTTTTTGAGTATTGAAATTATATTTTTCTAAATGCATTTTGTTTCAACAAGGCTTCCAGCACCAATCAACATTCTTTTGGTGTAGACAAATAAGTTTTTCTAAACTTATTTTGTTTCAATAAGGATTTTAACAATAATCAACATGTTTAATAGTGACCTTAAGTTGAAGTCTTTGCATAATGACGCGGCTACTAGTATCAATGACGTTCTTTAAACGTGTAATAAAATAAATATTTTGCATAAATAGTTTTAAAAACTAGTGACAGACAATATATTACTACCTTTTGAAAACAATGTTTGTCCAAAACTGGGTGTCCATAGAGAACAAAAAACTTTAAGACGTTTTCTTTAATAAGATAATTGTTTTAAACAAAATTCAGTTTAAAAAAATTGTACTCTAAAAATATTGGAAATTATATTAAACAAAGTCATTTAAAGCCTGCAAGATATTTAGTGTCTTGTATTTTAACTCACAATGGGGTAAAAAACATGTATCAAGAACGGGGGCGAAGGTGGTTTTTAATACCGTTGAAAATAATAGTAATGGTAATTTGTTTAAAAACACTTTTTTATCTGAAAAAGTTACAATTAGATATTGGTTAAATGCTAACCCGCTTCTGATTTTATCAAGTTGCTATGACATGTAATATTTATCAGATATTTTGAGAAATAAGTTTTCATGAAGATGGACTTTCTTACATATTTTTTGGCATTTTCATTTTTATGAACTTATTATGAAGTTGAAACATAACAGGTAATATTTGAAGCAACATCAAGTCAATAGCTACTGCAAAATACCATTCATTATAAGATATTTATTAAAAAAACAAGTGATACGTAGGTATATTTTTCCGGATAATTTAGTAATCTTACGTTTTATAGTTTTTTTTTTCAAGTTAAATCAATTAATTTTGTCTTTAGTAAGTAAATTTAGTTGTTGCTAAATCAAGTGTAGCGCACCTTGAAACCCGAATAATTTTTTGAATAAAATTAGATGCTACCCAATTGTTGTCTAAATTACTTTCTTTAAATTGATGGGATTTATTTAGAATTACCAGTATATTTTGTAGATTCCATCTTTTAGAGATTTTTGTGGCAAATTGTGTGAATTATATGAATTCAACCCAAAATATAATCGAAGACATATTAAAAAAAAAATAGAATTCTGCTGTTTTTGCTAAACTCTGTTTTATTAACTTATAAATTAGTAGATTGTAAAGTTTGGTAGAATAGGCCTGAGTTTATTTAGGAACTTATAACAAATTATCCTGGAATAAACCAAAAATGACTACGTTATAATTTAAATCAAATTTAAAAAAAAGCAACAAATTTAAAAGTATTTTATAAAAATTTGATTTATGTCACAAGTTTGACACATGTAGTTAACAGAATAGCAGAAGAGATACGTATAGAATTTTCAGATATAAATAGTTTTGTTAATTCTGTAAAAAAATATTTATCAAAGTTACTATAAAAAAAAAGTGCCTAGTATACCCCTTCGGCTTCAACCCGTTATTACAAGGCGTGGCTTAATTCAGTTATATTTTATACGGAGCATTTTGAAGCAATAAAAGAGTTGGTGCTTTCTTTTTCAAACGATTAAATGATTGCAAAAATATATTAAATAAACCGCAACAGAACCAAAAGTTGGCTTTTATTACTGCTAATTATAGTTTTATAAGCAAAACCTTAACAAAATATTTATACTTTAACGTAACTATTTTATTCTTAAGTTTTCAAGGTTTTCTTGAATAAAAAAATACATTTATATTATTTCCCGACATCCGCAAAATGATTTATAATAATAATAATAATAATAATAAACTTCATATTTTATTTTTAGGTATAATAAATAAATGTCGTTAAAGCTGTATGCACCCGCAGGCATACAATTTGTTTTATTTTAAGGTCAGTGTAGATTTAGAAGCTAATAAAAACGCAAAACTGGTGTTATTATGTGAGCATTAAAATAGCAATTCGTGTGGATGCGGCGCGATAAAAGCCATATTAGAGGCGTGTATTGCCTTCAGAAAACATAAATAATATAAAGGTTATTTTATTAGTAATTTTATTTTTGTAGTTTAATTTATAAAAGACATTTTACATATTATATTTTTATTAGTTTAATTAATAATGTTTAGCAAAATTGTAGTAAAATGTCAATAATAATATTATTGTTGTTATTACAATGATATTTACACAAGTTATAAAATAAATTAATAATAAATTTTTGTATCAATCGATGTGTCTATTTTTTTTAAATATTTCTGTATTCAAACTAACCGCAAAAACATCAATAATTTGTTGGCTGAATGATATGTGGCATCATACTGTTAGAGCCACATGTCGCCAAAATAATTTTTTTCTGTAAAATTACCCGCAATCAAATCAATTATTTTAGATTTACAATATTATGTGCAATTTCTGGTAAATTATGTTCAAATTGTCCGTGATTATCAATTAACAATTTAAAAATAAACCTCTAGACAGTGCACATTAATATACTAATTGACTATAAGTAGCATAAACGTCAGCTCTAAAATATCGGCTATTAAAACTAAAATAAAATCTAGATTATGCTACTTAAAATTGCAGAATTTTTGTTTGGTATTAAATAATGCATATAGCAATAAGTCTCTTACAAAACACTATTTCAAAGAAGAGATAAACTCGTTATTTCTAATACACAAAATGTAAGCATCTAAATTAACTAAATGTTGCTTTTAACTAATAATTTTTTGTTAACCAAATAGTATAAAGAAGACCATTATCTAATACATAAGTATATTAAACAAAATTAATAAAAAAAAAAACTCAAGTAAGATAATTAATTACTCTAACCTGACTCAAGCATTATATATACCCTCTATTTGATTTCATCTAAACACTTAATACCGTTTGATTTATTTACGTTTTGTCGTATTTTTCGTCGCAAAAAGCTTTCTGCGTGGATGAGCACTGACATATATCTCTCTCGCAGTGAAAGTATCAACTAATGTTGGTTATATTTCATACGTTTTTTACCTCTCTAACTCCCCTCACCCCCGTACGATGCCTTTTCATAAAGGATTTCTTTTATGTCAGATATTATATTAGTTTCGATATGCTTACCAGAGGAAAAAGGGCAACCAACATAACATGAAAGCTCCCATTATGATACCCAAGGTGCGGGCTGCCTTGTGTTCTGCTCTCCAACTTTTCGACTGTTGTCGTATGGTTGTACCTGAAAATTAAAAAAAAATACTAATGAAATAAGTTACAAAAAATAATAAATTATTTATTAAACATAGTTATAATTTATTTTAATATTATATTATTAAATTTTTGTAACTACTTGTTAATATAAAACGAGTTGCGTATATACTTTTTCAATTAATTAGTTATACATTTTTATATTAATTTTATAAAAGTTGATAAAAACAAGATATTATCAAGCCAAATATAATCTATAACAATTTATATTATAAAAAAATAATATTTTTTTTAAGAAAATCTTTTTTATGAAGTAATCTGCTTTATTTATTTACAAAACTTATTAAATAACATAAACAAGCATACCTAATTGTTTAAAATTATGATTAAATCTTCTTCTAACAACGTGGAGTTGGTTTTGTTTAATTTTCTTAAAAAAAAAATGAAATATTTGTACATTTTTATAATAAACCCTATTTTTATTTACATTATATGCACCATATTTTTAAGTAATTTCTTTATTATTTCTCTTCTTTTAAGAACATTTTGATCGCTACTTTTATTTGTAGTATTTTAACAAAAAACGGCTTTGACGACTTAGCTGTTTCTACATACAATTTGATAATTAATTTATTATTTCACTAGTACATGTAGAAAACATCTAACTGTAATATCTCAAAGTGTTTTAGTCAAATAATACTCATCATATATAAGAATAATTGCGTTTTTATGAATTTTGTTGCTATTTGCAAATATAATTTGACAAAAAACATTTCAACATATAATAGTTTAATCCTTTCTGAATGTACTGGTAAAAAAATAAATCAATTATTTTTGTTGAAATACTACAAATCAAGGTGACGGTTGGTATGACCTTAATGTTAAATTTTACCATATTGCAAGGCTAGTATGATTGTCTTCTTGTTTATTTCAGATCCTTTACAAGTTAGAATATTTTCAAAAACCGTCAAATGCATCTGTTTTTGTAGTTTGGGCTGCCTTTTCAAGAGTATTAGATTATGAGTTTTGGGATTGCGGGCAATAACTTTTTTTTAAATCTATATACAACCTAAAATATTACACTACCGCAGTTTTAATAATCTTTATAATAGTATTGGTATTTATATCAAGTTAAGGCTGTTGAGAAAATGAGAACAAGTATATTTATTTACATTATTTGTTAGACATTAAGTTTTATTTACAAACTAGCTTATATTGTTTTTTTTTTTTTTTTTAAGTATAACCAAATACTTGGTTACAAAATTATTAACATTGTGATGTAAAAGATTTAAGAATATTTACGTCAAACTAATTGAAATATTATATATTTAAAAATTTATGTTTATTTTTGTCACATGTAATTATTGTGTATTTAACACGTATGCCAATCGCAGTAGATTACAGTCGACTTATTATTTGCTCCACTAAAACAAGTTCTAACAAATTAAAATTGTGTCGTTCTATCACGGGACAAGTTTAGTGTTACTTGGTAATTCCCTCAGCAAAAAAAAATACCCTCAACATGTCTTCACGTTCAGTTCTAAAGAAGAAATAACGTGTGCAACGGGAATGGAAGACTCGCGGCCGTTCACACAAACCAAGCGCAAGCAAGGAAGGCCACCGAAAAAAAAAAAGGACAGCTCCTCGCAAAAACCTACGCAGAAACATAATACAAAAAAGCTTGCAATAAACACTCAATCAAATATTGAAAATAAAATATCAAATGCAAATCTCAGAGAAGTTATTATTAATTAATAAATTGACATACATAACACAAAACAAAAAAAAAAAAAAACAAGACACAACACATTTTTATTTGCAACAAAAAACCTAATGTCAAGAAATAAAATTGTAGATATTTGGGAAAAATACAACATAGAACAGCGGGATATTTTACTTAACAATAAATTTATTATTTTAAAATAAATACAAAAACAAAAAAATAATTATTATTTTAATTAATTTGAAATCAATTAATTTCATAAATAATTTTAAAGAATTACTACTAAGACCAGAACATGAAAAAAAAACACCACAGATATTGCAAACGTGTTATTTCAAGAACAACTGGTCTAGCTACCTAAATAATGCGCATAACATATAACACATAACATAAACATTTTTCAACTTATAAAAGCCTAACACCACTACCACCACTTCCAATTCTATGTATCAAATGCAACTCATTTACACATACGACTAAGAACTGCAACGCTGAAATCAAATGTGCAAAATGCAATAGGCCACAAAGCACAAACAAATGCACCTCACAACAACCTAAAAAATGTACAGCATGCGGAGAACTGGGACATGTCGCCTGCAGCTCAAAATGTAAAAAAAACCTCTTCAGCCTATAGAAAGAATCCTAAATATGAAATTAAAATCCACAAATAAAAGAAACGTGGATATAGCCAAGATTACAACAAATAATGGTCGCATCCACTCAGTCATAACCATCCATGACAACATCATTGACACGTATGTAACAAAAACTAATTTTCCCAAACATACTAACAGACAAGAATTACTTAAAAAACTTTAACAAAAATTTATTCAATCTTATAATATTGATACAGTTTTCACAATTTCCGGCAACCAAATGCACATACTAATGTTTGATTTAAGTGACACAGACGCACTTCAATCTACAGCTACAATACATATGCATACATATGCATCCTCAGTCATGGAGTTTTAATGGCTACCTTAAAATTTCTATACTCTAACATTAATTTTTTTAACACTAAGTCCCATTATATGAACAATTATATTTTCAATCAGAATATTTTGTGTGTTATGTTTCTAGAAACTAAATCCAAACAAAGAATGTGTTTTTAAAACTCTTCAATTCAAAACTTTGCTACAATTTTTTAATCAAAATTACAGAGGTGGATCACTAGTCCTGGCAAATCTACTTGTCTATTTGGGTAAAGCCAATCTTAAATTAAATAATTTATTATACGTTACATTTTACTATACCGTTTTATAATATAAAAATTGATATTTTTTTGGTTTATATCCATCCCTACTCAAATATAGAAGACAAAATATTCTAAAACCTTTCTATGCGAGTATGCAATTATTGTTGGTGGTTTTAATCCCAATGCGGCAAAAAAAAAACATTTATCACAATTTTTAAATAACACTGATTTTTAAGCAATTTTTGCAGCTTATACTTTCATAATGCCTAACAATCCTAGTTCTACACCAGATTTGTTACCAGCCACAAATAACATAATTCCGCTTGCAAATTCTATCCAATTTATACTTGATCTTTGTTACGACCATTTAGCTATTCAATTCCAACTAAATACTCAAATTTCTCCTATTCTAAAGCCCATAGAATATATTCAATAGTATGACCTATGCGACAATAAAATAGTTGACGAAGATATGAGAAAATATATAGCAACCAATTTTACTATTACTCCAACAAAAATATCAAGTATTTTAGGAAAATTAACCAACTCAATTAAGAACAACTTGCCCCTAAAAAAGAAAACTTTTTTTAACTACCCACTTCCTCCATTAAACTTAACAAACTGAATTAAAACATTCATATGCTAATATGCAACTAGAAAGATAGCAAATAGACAAAAGTTTGTAACAAAATTAACGAACAAAAGGGACGGACATACTGGATGAAAATAAAAAAAAAACTAAGTAATTATACCCTATCTTTAAAATTGCAGCCTATAACTGATCCAGACACTAACAAACTTCATGAATTTGATCAGACATAGCAAACATTCTTATCATTTTACAAAAGCCTTCAGCTTTGGTGAAAATTATGACTAGAAAGAACAAAAACGGACTAAAATTTAAAAACCCATACTAAACGCCTGACAATGTATTAATAACTGAAGATGTATATTTTCTAATCCAAAAAGCTAGTAAAAATTCATTTACTGATTGATATAATATTCCCAAAAAAATCTTAAAACGCCTACACAATACATAATATCTACATGCATATAATTAAAATCCTTAATTTCTGTTTACCCCATCATTTTATTCCTATCTACTTCAACTGTGGAATAGTAATTTGCATACCGATAAAAAACTCAAATGCTACTTTTGCATCCATTTATAGACTTATAACACTTTTTCCAGTTATAGCTAAAATTCTTAAATCCCACATTAAGCAAAAATTGGTAAACTATGTACAACTCAATTAACCTATCTATCAAATTGGTTTTTCCACAAACAAATCTACTATCTACCATGCATGTATTCTAACCTCAAACATCCAAACAAACAAATCACCTTGAGGGCAAACAGACGTCAGCATTGTATCTTGACATAAACAAGGCGTTTGACTTTGTTTGGTTAAAAGGTTTCTTTTACAAATTGTCATTATTGTAAGTATTTTTTACCTAATTTACACAACAAAAAATTTAATTTAAAATAGAGAACTACGTGTTAACGTTAGAAACTCCTTCTCTTCCGTTTTTTATCATAAGCAAGTTGTTCCGCAAGAATCTCCATTATCACCACTCTTGTATAATGTACGTAGGTCAACATTCTAATTCAAAAATGTACATACTACAATATGCTCATATCTCATGCAAAAAATCTGAATTGTTTTATCCAGCACTTACAATCTCTAACTAAACATATTGAAACATAGTTCAATACATAGAGACTTTATGCCAATCCTAAAAAAACTCAATTTTTTATTCCATACCGTAGAATATCAAGAAACTTACCAAATATTAATCTAAACCATGTAACAATTCAATCATCTTGAACAAGCAAATATCTAGGCATGCTTATTGATAATAAATGCATAACTTGAGCAAAACATTTTTGCTGTCTACACACTGCTACACATATTTATACATCTATTTGCAGACCACTTTTAGATTACGCATTAATTATTTTTTGACAATGCTGTAAAGGGACTCTAAGTCATCTGCACGTTGCTGAACGATCAGTTATTAGAAGTATCACTAAAATACGTCATCCCAATAATTCCTTACATAACATCAATAATGAGTTTCTATATAAACTAACGTCACTCAGCACTGACTAAAAAATTTTGCAACAGATTTGCTAACGTAAAAATAATATCTAAACTTGCTTTTTCACAAAATCAAGAAAAAATGCAAAATATAAATTTCCATCTAAATCTATCTTTGAATATATCCTATTCATTTCCAATATTACTATCAACTCAGACTCATCCGAGTAACTGACAATCATGTTATCATTTTTTTTTTTTAATTCATCAAAACTTTAATAATTTGATATTTTTTACCACTGTAATCATAACCAGAAAGACTTTGGTCGATAACCTCTTTTATATTCATACTAATTTCTATTTTACTTTTAAATATGTTTATTTTTTTTATAAAACTTTGTATATGTGTATATAAAATAAATTTGTTTATAATAAAACTTTTTTTAGGTGTGTTAAGTTTGAATATCCATCATAATATAGGTTCCACAGCGTTGGACCCAAAACCTTGTGGCACCCTACACGTTGTGTTTATTTATAAAGTTTTTCCAACAACATTTTTCCTTCTAGGTATTTGTCTACATTTCAGTTCTTAGTTTATCTTAAATTTTTGATTTATAGTTTGTTCGAGCAACTTGGAAATTGTGTTGGCCAAACATATGAGTTTATATGCTTTCAAACTATTTGTTCCTCGGGTTTTATCTCATAGAATTAATTTGCCTATTTGCAATTTATTAAAAACAATAACTTTTTTAGATATGTAATTTAGGGTTTCTACCAGTAAGTAGTTTATCCTTTTGCAACTGCGTTACTACTTCCTACTACTACTACTTACGCTCAGTTTGTGGAAACAAACTTGAGCAATTTGCGTTTTTTTTAAATCAATAATTTCTATAAAAAAGCGCATTCAAAAAGTTTCCGGCACTATTTTATAGCCGGTGCACCAAAAATCAGAATTTTTTTCCATGAATTATGATTTGTTTTGTTTTTTTTTTTTTAAGTTTATTTTAGCATTTTCTGTACTGTTCTTGGATGTTCTAAACATTATTTTTGCTTAGGTTTGTATTACCAATTGTCTTTGTTTTTTGTTCTTTGCTTTATGACACTTGTGCTTGAACTTTGCTATTTCTTAGTTCTATTAGTAGGTCCTTGTTTGCCTATTGTGAGCATACTTCTGTTTCAATGTAGTGTTACAAGCTTGTTATGTTATAGTTAACTTTTTTTGTGTTTGTGAAAACTTCATTGCACATCTATCTTTTAGAATATTTTTTATGACTACCATTTGTTTTCTTTTTAAGGTTTTTGTTATTAGTTTTGCTATCTTTATGTGTATAGTATTGTAGTAGTTATAGTTTTTTGTACCACCAACATGCCACTTAGTAATGTGTCTCAATAGACTTGTAAGCACATAATAATGTCGATGAACAACAAATCCCCACTTCTTTAAAATGTGGTTGTTTTACTATCGTTTAGAATGATGCAACTTTTTTTACTTGTTTTTCTTGTTTTTTTTTTTTGGCAAACTCCAGCTGAATGTTTTAGCGTTAAAGTCATTTTCTATCAAAGTCTCCTTTTTGTGTTGCTTGGTGCTTGCTTTAAATTCAAATAAAAATTGTTAATTTTTTTACCGTTCATCACAAATAAAATGTGCACACATACAAAACTATAATACTATTCTTTTCAACCTACACAAAATTTAATCTTCTTCTTGTTTTGCTAAAGTCTGTTGTATTTTAATTGTTTGATTTTATGAAAAAAATACTTTGTTAGAACCAATGCATTTTCTTTATACTATAATACCATTTGTCCTAGATTGTATCATACAGTAAAAAAAATTAAATTTGTATGTTTAAATCAACTACTTTTAATTGTGTAAATAATAGTATTTAGATAAATGTTTGCATAAATTGTTAATGTGTTAAAGCCAAAACATAGCTGCACATATTGTGATTTTCAAAAATTTAGTAAAACATTTGTGTTTAGAAAAATTATCGTTTATATGCAGATTTGCTGGATATTGTTGTTACAATTTGACAATGTTAAGTTATTACTATATATTAGCACCGCATAGTCTTTTATCTACTTACTTATTTTAATAAAAGATAAATTGCTTTCTCTAAGTGGCTAAACACTATAAATTACTTAAAAATATATACAATAAAAAAAGGATACAATAAAAAAAATTAAAAAAATGATCATAGTAGAGAATGACAAACAACAGAAAAAAAATTTAATACATCTTTTTAACTTGGTCAAGATAATAAGACAAAGGATACAAAATAGAATAGGGCAATGTAACCATCCTTTGCTACGCTGATGATGCAGTGCTAGTAGCAAAGAAAAACGATCCAGAAATCACCACATTGGTTTAGCTGTACAGTAAAAACATTTAACATGACAATTTACATCACAAAAACAAAATGTATGACAAAACACTGCCAAAACAAAAAGTCTGTGTCTTTTAAAACCAATAAAATAAAAGTTTTGCGCAGAATTTCCAAAAAAAAAAACACTACTAGTTAAAGAAAAGAATTAAAATATTAGAAAAGACTAAACTAAAATAAAACAACAAGCACATAAACCTTTTGAATGCTGAAAAGATAATAAAAATTACAAAAAATTACCACTGAACAAGAAAAGTATAAGAAGACCGAAAACTGATGAAGCAACAACATTGCCATTATTGAAAGTATAAATGACAAAGAGAAAACAGACAATATACTTAAATCACAGAAAGAAAAAGAAGCATACAATTCTTGCTTAATGTAAAAATAATTTAGTTTACATAAACTAATAACAGCAACAGATCTAGTATACTACCTTGAGGTGTACCAATATTATTTGTCAATACTGTTAATTGATATCTAATAACTTCCATATAATGTAGTTGCTAAGTTGCTTTCAAACTATTGATAGAGTTTTTTTTTTACTCCATAATCCTCTAGTTTAAAAATAACTATTATAATATGTATTTTTGAATGCTTTAACAACACATGCTGGTTTTTGTTAATAGTATGCCAATGCCGACAGTACGGATAATAGTCCATTTTTTTCATCATTTGATTTTGAGCTAGATTTATAAATAAGTAAGACGTATAAAAAAATATAAATTGGTTTATATAATGTATTTTTGGTGTATTTAACACACTTCCATATAACTAAATATTCTCAGGTAAATGACAAATGTGAAATGTGACGTTATATATAGAGATGGAAAAATGGAAACAAGATATTTGTATAATTCAATATCATCGTTGAGTGGCGTGGTGCAAAGCATATATTTTAGCGTACTCATGTGTGCCGCTTTTTTTAAAGTATATGTTCTGTTCACAATCAGAGAGACCAGTCTTTCATAAATTAAAATAGTATAAGGTCCTAGTGTTATTTCATATGCAATTAACTCGGTTTTCATTAAGTTTAACAACAACAAATATAGTTAATATTCAATGTTTTCTTTATTTATTCTATAAAACTATTTTATATTTATTGTTATTAAACTCATATGAAACAATATAGTTTTAATAAAATAAATTGTTAATATTGATATATATTACATTAGTTTACATATAGGTTTTACGAGTAGCCGAGTATGCATTTATTGGACTTATTTGTTATATGTTATATAGTTTGAGTTCAAATATTTTTTTAAACCAATCAAACTTTTTATTTTTTAATTGTTGCCTACAAAAACATTGCTGTAAAAAATTCAGAATGCGTTCATTTATTCATTTTTGTACTAGGTTTTTTCGTTTAAAACAGAATACATTTAATTAAAAATGCTAGCTAATTGTAGGGCTCAATAAGAAAAAGTATATTTTCAATTATTTTAAATTAAAAAGAATAAAAAGTATACAAGCTTTAAAAATAGTATACGTTACTAAAGAGTATGTCTGGTGAGACTGCTTAAGATCTCATTTAATTTAAAAAAAGCAAAATACATTTAAAGAAGGCTTACACGCAAAATTATATTAACTTTACACCTTTTCCAAATGTTTTTTTTATTTAACGCTAAAACGTTATTGACTTAACTTGCATTTAGAATTAATTATGTGTAAATATGCACGTATGCTCATTTTACTAATGTAAAATTTAATTATTTTTTTTAAGCTAAATTAAACTATGAATACATTTTTTAAATTGAAACTGAACAAATATTTCCAGCAACAAATCAAATATTCATTATTAATGTTTTCGAAAATAAAACAATTTTATTTACAAAGTAAATGCAATTATTACACTACGTTACCCCTACTCATGAATAAATGTATAGGTGACGCTTGATAGTAGACACTTAACACGATACCAATTTCAAATGATTTTTTTATTTGAATTGCTTTGTTGAGCACCGTCTACAATTATGAAAATAATTGCTTGATTCCGATGGAGCGTATTTAATCAAATAACTGACGAGTGCAAACAAAGATCAAAACGGCATTTTTCCTGTATTCCGATTTTCCGTTGAATCAACAGAGTAGCGCTGATATTTATAAATAGACTCTCACAAAACTAAACAGTACTGTTTGAATTACATTGAGTGGGCACGGCTAGGATAGTATTCCAGCTCCTATTGTACAATATTACGGGACATGAATACATGCATGAGTTTCTATTACACACTAGTGTGTACACACAGTTTGTCTCCGTGTTCTGGTAAACATGTCCCAATAAACATCAACAGCACCAAAGGATATATTAATAACAATGAGTCTATTTTGTCGAATCAATTAGTTTCATTTATTAATTAATTTTTATTTTATTTTGACCCAATTTAATATAAAGGTCAAATGCAAAATTTATCAATTAAAATATGGTGGTGTAATGAATGCAGTAATACAATTAATTTATTGAGTTTTATATGTAATTTAAATTGGATATTTGAATGTGCAATTCAGTACAATTTATAATACAGGATGATTTATGAATTATTGCAGTGGTATTAGTTCTCACATGAATTTAATGCTCTCCAGCGTCGATGAAATCATTCAATAATCAAACAATAGTGACTCTGCATTGTTCAAATTTTTATTTTATTTTTAATATCATTTTGGGTCAGATGGATTAAAGGTATTTTTATACTAGCATTGATGTTTATATTATATGATTTGCAGTCGGTCACGAACTTAATACTCAAAACTAAATTTATAATTATGATAGAAAACAAGCAATTAAAACAATTTTAATTAAACCAATTTGATGCTAAGTATAAATTTGCAATGGATGTATAAAATTTTGATTAACAAATTCATGTCGTTTAATTAAGCTATTTACGAGTATTGTATTGTACTGTGTATCCATAACGGTTTTATTTTTAGCTTAAGAATGTATTTGTAAACAGATTTATTTTTAAAACAAATAACACTAATTGCAGTCCTTATTTTCAAAAATGCTTGCAGGACAAAACAGCATTATAAAAATTAAAAATTTATGGTATAAATTATTGCACCACAATATACAGTGCCTAACAATATCCTTACCAAAATTGGAAATATACACTAAGATCTGAACACATTATACGCAATTATATCATATCCACGTATCTATAACAGAATATAATTGTTTGTTTTAGCGGCACATTACGCATCAATTCTTAAATAAAATTAATTACATTTTTCCCAAAATTAATTTTACACTAAAAGCAGAACTAAATGATAAAAACAATCTCTTAGACTAAATTTTAATTCACAACAATAACAAAATTGAATTTAATATATTTAGAAAACCGACCGGCGTAAATACTACAATTTTTTTCAATAATCTCATGTCACGCTAGCAGCTTATTCTATAGCACATAAAGCAGTTTCAATTCCATTATTAAATCATTATCTTAATCTAGAACTACTGAATAAAATTATTACTATAGAAAATATGAACGGGTTTTCAGTCAAAAATTTCAAATTTAAACAAACACCACATCAAGTTATTTTAGAAAATCTACAGAAAACAAAATAAAAAAAAATTGCATTAAGACTGAGAATATATTATCCACAGTTATACCTGGTATAACACAAAATGCATTTTACAAATGCTAAATAAGGGTTTCTCTATATAACCTATAGAAACGTCATTAGTGAAGTAAGTAAAGTTGTTTATAAGCAAATTTAGATTGTTTACTTTATAATGTTACAAAACGTAAATGTGTTTAAATCAGATAGTAACAAAAATTAGAGCAACAAATTCTTCTTTTTATCTTATTTATTTTCAGGAATATGATATGTGCGGCGCTTACCAAGTTATGTGCCATATAGCGTTATACTAGGTATAATTAGAGTTATATATTTATATAACTACTGCTCCAAGCACCGGATAAGTGTCCCCGGTATATTCCTCTCCAAACACTAACTAAGCTTTAACTGGAGATTGTAAAAGCGGCCCTAATCTAATAATAAAATTAGTCCCTTAAAGAAATTGGGTGTTTATAAAATCTCATGTTCCAAAAACAATAGTGTATATGTTAGGCAAACTGGATAAAGTTTTGTAACAGGATATACAGAACATTTTAAAGCTTTTACACTAAATCACAATACAAGTTCATTTGGAAATCATATTATAATTTCTAATCAAACTTTCCCCGAAATCAATAAAATTAAAATGTTACACAACTGTACACAATACACTAAGCCATATCTGTGAGAAACCACCAAAATAAAAAAAAAAAATTAAATTTCTTGTTAATCTGTTGAATAAGAAAAGAAACTTACTACAATATAAATCAATACTTTTAAAACCTCTCTATTCTATCAGTTATACCATTTATTTTTCCATTACTTCAATTTCTACAGTATGATTCAGAAAAATTGCATGGTTTTTAAACGCGCAGTACACAGCTAGTAGAAAAAGAGAAACCGGTACAGTGTCATTTATTTCAGCAGGCTTTGCTATTTTAGTCACTACAACGCAGTAGAATGTGCAGCATTGTGTGTTCGTGAAAGATAATTATAAAAAAATAATGGCTATAAAAATGAGCAATGAGAGTGTAGAAGGATAGAAGCATTGCTTTGTTATTTTTTTTGCTGGGTTCTTTGATGTTTTGTGTCTATAAAAATAAGCCCAGAACAATGTTATTTGCCGTAAATATCAGAAAATTGATTGGTAACTGTTAGAAGATGTTATAAGCATATGCTTACAATATGCATTTAAGAAAGTGGTCGTTATTTTTCAGCACTTAGTTAAATAAAATTACATTTAAAAGATCTTTCTGACTTGTTGCACAAACATTATGACAATAAAATCATATAACATGCGCTAATAAATTCATTCAACTCATCAATATACAGTAAAAACAATACTGGTCCTAATGTTGATTTTTGCACTACACCTCTGTTTAAAACACACATTTGGAAAGCATGTAGCCCAAATTGCACAAATAGTTTTTAGTTGGTTAAAAGCTACAAAATTAGCTTTAACATGTTACGCAAATTCCAAAAGCAAACAGTTTGTTGCGTACACAATAACCTGCATTCATTTTTTTATGTTTTTTTTATCAGGTCTACGTGGTTTTCGTGATAGAATTTTTTTTTGGAAATTATGTTTGAACTCGTTAATTTGATAAAAGTGCTATTTATAGTTTAAACAATAAAAAAAAAATTACAATTTAGAAAACACATTAAGTAATGCTATAGGGCAATGTTACCATTATCATTTTTAATACTTTTATTGTAGACTGCAACTATTGTTATTATTTTAGTTTGTTCTAGACTGTAATTAATTTTTGGGAGATTTTCCAGTAATTTATATATACTGTTAATGTTTGTTATAATTTTACTAATATTTTAGCGTAGGAAATAGAAAATCTTCAAAACACAAGACAGTTTGCACTGTTTAATAGTATTAGGTTTTTACTGACTTAAAACCCCATCTTTTTCTTTCATTTCTCTAAGGTAGTTTGCTTGATACTTTTTCTACTGTTGTTTTGCTATACACCTCTGTTGTTTTTCTCATATAGCAGTTCTGTCTCTTCAATAAAATCTAGCATCTTTTGTTAGGGGATTACTTTTAACCTTATTTTGGTGAGGATGTGTTTGCTAAAAGAGGTTGTGCATTGCAGTTTATAAACTTTGCATTTACTCAGCAAATGTATCGGCGTCTCATCTTTTTCCATGTTCTAATGTTGTCTTAAATTTTGGTTGTTATTGTTGTTTTTTTTTGTATTTTATCGTCGATTACTAAGGTCATTAGCTATTTAATTTAATAATAATAATCTTAGGTTATAGACCTAAAGAGAGAAAACAAGTAAATAAATAAATACTAAATCTAATATCACAGTTGCTAAAATTTAAAAATAAATTTAAAACTAATATCACAGAATCTGCTATTACAACTGACAACCAAGTTGTAAAAGATTTTGATGCTAGTACCTATACATTAACCTAACCTAATATCACAGATGGCACTAAAGCTGTAAAATGCTTCAATGCCAAACCCTAAGAACTAAAAACTAACTAATATTACAGATGACATTAAAAATGTAAAATGCCAGACCCTAAAAACTAACTAAACTTAATATCAAAACCTAACTTAATAGAACAGAAAACATCGAAACTCTAAAATGCTTCGATGCCAGACCCTAAAAACAAATTAAACGTAATATCACAGATTGCACCAAAGTTGTAAAAGACTGCAATGCTTTGAACAACTCAATAACACAAACTGATCAATAAAAATAATTAAATAAATTAACACCAAAATCATTACAAGACAACACAAAAACTTGGTTAGACTTGTTTGAGGAGTCCTGCGTCTTTTAAAAACTGGACTCACTTTCCCATGGACTCCTGTCTATTTGATCAAATAGACGCCACGTTATTAGAGAACTCGAGCCAATTACGGTGGGAAAGTTAAGCTTAACATTCCTCCAATATGTGCTGGTTGTTCGTCGCCGGTCAAGAAATACGAAGAGGTCAAGTTGGTATGACATACGCGCAAGCAACAAAGGGCAACCTCCCCATTCATGTTAAAATTTACCGGCGACTTCCATGCCGTCACGGAGAGCTTGATTTCCTTTACTTTGCTTTCGAATCCGTTCTAAGCTCTTTGCCAATCCTCGATGACCTTCAATATGACGTTTCCTTTAAAATTATTGGAAATGTTTTCCGTAAGATATTCGTCAGTAGCTTGACGAGCGGTTTTATTGACCAGCTTGTTGCCCTCAATACCCACATGATTCGGTGTTCAGACAAAGATAACTCTCTGTTCAAACCCGGTCAGGTAGAATATCAAAGCTTGTACGAGCTGAACCAGCGAATCAACCAAGTACATTCAGCGAGTAAGAACAAAAAAAGAACGAGCTGTGAGATGACGTCTCATAGTTTAGCAGGGCTTTATGCAATGCATATGATTCTGCTATCTCTTTACAGAGAGACCAAAGGCACGTTTTACCCTAAAATCTGTTTTTGAACCGTCCGTATACAACCGCGGAAAGTTTAGGTATTCGACAACAATTTTAAAAAACTTGTTCTTTAAGACGTCGGAGCAAGTTTCTCGTTTGCTCTGGGAGGTCAGATCAAGAGTGAAAACTTGCCAGAGCCAACCTCAAATTCCATTGAAAAATTAATATTAAGACTCTCTTCTAGCTCCTGCGCTCGGACGCACACCGCCTTCTGACGGTAGGCCTGAGTCTGTATTTGCGTTGCTGCGTTTTGTTTTACATTTGCATTACACGTTCTTGTAGCGTACCTTGTGCTTGTGTTGAGGACTGCCTCTAAGGTTTTCAACCGGGATTTTCTGGCGGATGAGTATACCGCGCAACCGTAGTCCACTCTGGAAAAAACCAGCCGCAACAGTATCTCCCCCCGTGCACCCTAGTTGACGTTTCAAAACTTTTTTGCACTTTTGTGACTAATTCATCAATATGTGCTTAAAAAGATAAAGTCTTATTGAGCACAAACCTTAAGAAACGGACTGTTTTAACGCACGTAATTCTAGAATCCCGCAAGACAAGCGCGGGGTCCCGGTGAGATCTTTTGAGACGGCAAAAAATGCACGCACAAAGTTTTCGTGGAGAAACAAAAACCTCTCAGTCCAATTCGTATAGGATAATTTGGAGTTGTCGTATTATGGCAGGAATGGTATCTCCCGCTATGTCAACTACTAAATTGTCGACGTACAAGCATTTTTTTACAGGTGTAACCACAGAAGCTGCAATGTCGTTTACCGCCATTGCAAAAAAAAAAATACGCTAATTGTCAACTTTTGGGGAACACCGTTCTCTAGACATACTGTTTTTGAGTAAGTGGTTCCTTTTAAATGTGCGATCGCGCATGAAAAATTCAAGAAAAAGAAGCATAAAGCTTCTAAGCCAAGTCATGTCATACGCTTTTTCCAGGTCAAAAAACACTGCTACAAGGTGTTTTCTTGCTAAAATGGCGTCTTAGATAAAATCTTTTCTAAAACTTGCCTGTTAGTTAGCTAAAAGATTGCAACTTTCTAGCATTCTCACCAGAAGGTTGTTGACCATTTTTTCTTAAATTTTACTAAAACAGCAGATAAGTAAATTGGTCTGTAGCTGTTAACATTGTTTGAATCCTTGTCCGGTTTCAGCAACGGCAAGATAATGGCCTCTCTCTAACATTTCGAGTAGACGCGGGAGGGAAGCTGCCGGATAACCTGGTAAAGCACGTCGTTTTGTCCCGGTGCGAAAGAAGTACCTATACCGTCTGGTTGTTGTTATTGCAATACGTGTTGTTTCGTTGCGTTTGTCTCGTTTTTGTTCTTTACCACTGAGTTTAACATTATTGTTAATGTATTCAACAATAATAATTATTAATTTTATAAACTTATTTAATTTAAACATTTAATAAATATGTTTATTGCATATAATATATTTATAATTTATTTTTTTAATTTAACTAGAAATTGTTTTGTAAGTTTTGTTAATTTTATTATAACAATATGTTTAAATTAAAATAACAAATGTTTTTTTTTTATGTAACACATTTTGTTATGTTAAGTCCGTGAGACTCAAGGTTTACAGTGTGATAATTTACTCACAGTATGTATGCTGTTTGTATTACCTTTGCTATTATCATTAGATAAAGCAACAGTAACAGTATTGCAGTTGTCAACAGACATGCTAGGCTTTAAACTTTATTTAGTTTGTTGGTCGTGCACTCAAAGCTTTTTGTTATACAAACACATATATAATAACAAGTCTTACCAGCACCGTATATATTATATTTTGGTTGCAAAAAGCACTCGAGCCTTTGTAGTTATGTTAGTCAAGTGTGTGTGTATGGAAGTTTAGCCTAGTGTCAAGCGTGAGTCCCAGATAATTTATTTTCTTTATTATCAATAGTGTAGTTTAATACTTCTTTAGGTTTTTTAGGTCTGTAGTATTCTAAAATTATTGGCGTAACTTATAACAAAAACTTATACACCACAACTCCTACAATCTTTCCATATAAAATCATAGTTACAGTCCGGCTATTAGGCATTGCTGGACAGGAAAATCTATTTAGAGACTATTGCCATTGCAATACATTTAAAAGTAATATTATATTTGACAATACTATATTTTTTTATTAGATGCATTGACCGGGTTTGTACCTCGTCCTGTATAATTTTGTCAACTATTTGTTTTTAATAGTTTTTGTACAATAGATGTTAGGCTAAATGGTCTGTAAGATTTAACCATGACATACATGGATTGTTCCACTATAGATACTACATTGACCCGTGTTCTAGCTGCTTAGTATTTGTAAAAGTGCTAAACTTACTTTGACAATCTTGCATAGAAGTTTTTCAAAACTGCAAACCCTTTTTGTAGCATGGTGAAATAAACTCCATCGGTTCTTGGCAACTTAACTCAAATGTGTTTATCTTCCAATTCAGGTTGCATATATTATTATAGTTTTTCTTAGCCTAGTTTTTTTTTGCATTTTTGTTTAAAAGTTCTAAGTCTTCTGGATCAAGGGCTTCTATCAGAGTAGATCCTGGAAAATGTGTCTGCAGCTCTTAATCCTATTTTTGATTTGTCAAAAGTGATTTTTATAGGAAATCTAAACAATAAATTTTTAAATATTTTGGTTTTAAAGTATGTATTAATCCGCAAATCTAATATAACAATAAAAGAAATTATTCTGCTATATATGACTTTAACTGACATCCTAATAGACAGCTAATCATTTTAAAATAATTAAAGCAATAGAACTTAATGAGTAGACCCAGGTACCATAAAGTATCAAAAAAGTTTTCAAAATTAAATAAGGTAGCACCAGTGACTTGTTTTTGACGGAAAATAGTCTTAATACAATCATTAACTTTTGTTAGTTGATTTGTTATATTGGTTTTGCAAAAATTGTCTATCTTTTACTACTATTGGTATTAAAATAACATTAGATCTTTTCCAAAAAAAAAACAAAAATAATCTCTTTAGTACTGCATTTGAGATGTAAGTTGTAAGATATGTACATGACAGTTATAAGAAAAAAATATATTTATACTTTTAGAAATGCAATCAATGCCAATAGTAGATTTGAGTTTGTTAAATTAATAAAAACATGCAATTTGAAAGTAATTTAAATATTTTTGTGTTATTATAAATTGGGATATTAAATTATAAACTTCTTCTTAATAAATTGATTTATTATGACGTTTCATATGTTATATACATATATCTTCAGATTAAAATCAAATAATAACTAAATATATTTTTTTTTTATAAATTGACAAATATATGAAACGTCATAATAAATCAATTTATTAAAAAGAAGTTTATAATTTAATATAAAGATTTTAATATCCCGTTATATAATAACATAAATATTAAAAAAAACGTCTGTTAATGATTTATATATTAAATATTTTCTAAGCCATTTTTAATTTTTTTGATGGATTTTGGAAAGCACTTCCTTTTGTGTTTTTTTATAATTTCTGTTATTTTGCTATAGAGATAAATAGGATTACTTGGCTAGGTTGTAAAATTATTACCATTGTAAAATTAAATAAACTTTTTGGTTTGTTTAAGAACTCTTCAGTAATTTGATGTTTGGTCTAGAATATTTTTTTGGCAAACTTCAATATTTTTATATTAGGCTAATTATGTCAACACAACAATGTAATCAACTTTTTATTTTGTATATCAAGTTGTAAACTTGTATTAAAAAAAAAATTACAAGTCCATAGAAGCGTAGTTGGTAACTAATAAACTGACAATATCTGTTTCAGGTTAAAAACATTAATTGCAATTAAGTTACTTTTAGCGCAACTATTAGGAACATAGAAACATTTGACTGGTTGACTACTAATCTTGTAATAAGAATTGCCGTCTTTGAGCTCCAAAATTGGATTACATTTTTTTGTTTTGAATTTGTTTATATACAAATTTAATAACGTAAAAAAGTAAATAAAATCTGTTTAAAGACAAAAAATTGTAAAAATATTAACTAGTTATTAAAAAAATACAACACAAACAAATACAAAGAAGTATAAAATAATTGATGTAAATAAGCTTAAAAATCATACAAAAATTATAGAAGTAAAAGAAGGTAGATAGAAATCGGTAAACATGAGGGCTGCAGCTTTAAACGCTATTTTTGATTATTTATTGTCAAGAAAATTTATTTTTTGACAATAAGAAAATGTTTAATGATAAAACTAATAAACAAAAAAAAAACTGACAAAAAAATACGACGGAAAGATAGCAGAAACTGTAAAAAAAAGACTAATACCATAAATTTAAAAAAATGTGTAAAAAATAAACTAGCTAGCTAGCTATGTTACTTTACAACACAACTACTCACCATACATAGAGCTTTTGAAAAGTATTTACAAAAAATAAATAATATAAAAAAAAGAAGATTTATATTCTGTCAAGAAAACACAAATGACAACGCAGAACATACTTTAGTAATGTGCAAAAAAAAACATTTACTAAAACATTAATACCAACCAAGTTTTGCAGAAATAAAAAGAATAAAGAAAATACTGCACAAAGAAAGCATACTGACAAAATTGACTAAACAATTTCTAAACGGTAGATACGCTATTTTGAAGTTGACAAACAATGCAACTTTCAAAATGGACAGATTATATTTGCGCACTAGAAGACAGAAAAAACTAACCCAAAATAGAAATTCAAAAATTGCATCAAAAATAAAACTAGCAAATCTAAGATTACCAAAGGTGATGCACCTAACGCACAAAACAATTATAAAAAAAAAAAGATACAACAAAGAAAAGTTAATAAAGGTATAAAGAAACTAAAAAGAAAAAAAAAGCCAATAACTAAGCTAAAAAACACAAAAGTAAGAGAAATAAGAAATGAATGTTAGTGTATAAAGTAAGACAAGAATATAAAGAAAAAAGAGCAGGAGACAACATGTAGTACTACATTAGTGACAATGAGAAGGACAAATTAGCAGTAGGACTAACGCAAAGAAGAAAACGGACTTGCTAAAGTCAACACTACATCTTAAAAAAGTCTTAAGTTTAATTTTTACATTTTTTCTTTCTTTCTTTTTCTTAATATTATATTTTCTAAAACATTTCAAGTAAAAATTTATTGTAGCTACTTAACCTAACATTAAACATAACAAAAAATATATAATTAATACATTATCTATATTTAAATAATTACCATTAAAACAAAATTTTAGTTAAAATTTAGATTCAATGTTTTCTATAATGTTCTATATAAAAATAGCGCTAATGTCATAGTTGCAATATTACATTACTATTTTTTGAATGTTAAATGTCTTTTAAGGGAGCTGTTTGATAAGTGTCATAAAACTACGAGCAGAACTCATGCAATTTAACTCTTTTTTTTTATCGGTTTTTTGCTATTGTGTAGAAAATGAAATTTCCAATATAATAAAATATATAAAAATCCAAAACCTTCAATTTTATATTAAGTTTTGAAATTAATATGTTATTTTTTTTGTCGAAATATTTGCTTAAACTTTAAGAGTTATACTTCATTGAACATTAAACTTAGTAGACTTTTTATTGTGCTATAAGTTATTTTTCTAAAATAACAATTTTTACAGTTACAGTTACATGTAATATACAATTATTACAAAACAATAATTTTTTAATTTAATTTTATAAAATAAATTTATACTTGTTTTATAATAATTATAATATTAATAATTTTATTTTATATTTAATTAATTGTTAATACACAAACTAATTTTGTTTTTGAAAATATAATTGGTATTTAAATTGACATAATTTAAATACCAATCATATTTTCAAATATAGTAACATTAATAATGCTATTGATATAGTAAAACTAGATGTGTACTATAAAAACATTAATCAAATTTTGAAATGATTATTAAAATATATAGATAACAATTGATTAGATAAGCTAGAACTTAACAAATGTTGTGTTTTTTCTGCACTTACAATATACTATATATTATTTGCCAAAACTAATTTAAAAAAACCAATGTAGTTAATTTTATATTAAAAAATTATTTAATACTTTTTGCAATTGTTAAGTAAGCCATATAATACTAAAAATAACAATACATCAACAGAAAAGAAAATCTTTTACCATTTGAAACGCGTCACACTGAAAAATTCATCCCAAATTATTCTTATATGAAGTGACATTTTCACATAAAAAAGAATCGTTCTCGATAAAACAAAAATCTTTTTTCCTCACACCTCTCTGTCCCACGCATTTTCCACATCTCTATCCTACTTTTCCGTTATCGTTTCCACTCTTTCGTTGTTTTATCGTGACAATAGAAGCATTTCCCAGGGTATAGATTATCGTTTCGACCTACGGCAAGAGCTCCCGGGGATCCCTTTGTGCTAACCTTACATTAGCATTACTCGTACGCAACACATCTTCGCAATCACAAACAATGACGCCCTTTAATGGGCTAAACTTAATTTGGGAATAGTCTTTGGTTTCTCAATGACTGCTAAAGCCAATTAAACGTGTCGTCGAGTCTACCCTAACAATGTCAAGTAAACAAATGTAAAAAAACTCCGAACAATTTTATTAATTAAAAACAAACAAAAAACATATGATAAAGTATAATTAATTTTCAAAAATAATTAATATAATGAACATTAATTAATACGTTTTTTAGCAATTGTATTTATCTTGTAAACCAACAATTAACATCAACAAGATTATTACAGTTAATATTTAATATATAATTCAAGTCTAATTACTTAAATTACATTTAGTGAAATATAACAAAAACAATTATTTATTGAAAACCAAAATATAAAATGAATTTTATGTTTCATTGCACGTTTCTTGTAAATTTAAGCATAACATATTTACAAAGTAACCTTATTTCAAAATGTTATGTAGTATTATTACACACAATAAATTTTAATAAATATAGAAAATCCTTTATTTAATGGAGCATTTTCTGTCATTGTTCTTTTAATGTTGATTTAAAATTTAGCTAGAGGCATATCTTTTATATTTTGTGATAGCTTATTATTATTTTGTTAATTACAAATTTATTTTTTTATTTAACAAATTGTTTTGTGATTTTTCAAGTATAGATTTTTCATTTAAAATATGATTGCTGTATCTTGTATCGTATTTATGACGGCTGTTGACTGTATAAAATCATAAAAGCGTATTGAGTGCAAACATGGCCGGCAGTGTATATATTCATTACACGCAGCAGTAAGGTTTCAGTTTGCATATTGTTCTGATTGTTTTTTTTTTGTAATATAAATATTTTACTTGAGTAGCCAGTAGCACCCCACATTGTAATTCCATATCAAAATTGTGAGCCAAATAAAGAATAATATGCTATTATGTGTGCATTAAACTGATTCTTAAAAAAAGTTTGTAAAATTTCTTTGAGTGCACCCGCAGAAAATTTTTTATGCAAAAAAAGTAATTCATGCCAAATTTCAGCTCGTAATAATAATAAAAAAAACGTGTCGCACTGCCTTTGAAGATTTAAAAGTAAACCCATTACCTAAAAAAACATTATTAGAATGTTACAAACTTGACAAAATAAAAAAAGTACGTACATTACGTCATTTTAAAGAGTTTCTAAATTTAAAAAAAAATTTAATCCTAAGCTTCAAATTCTAATAATATTTGTTTACGAGTCTAATTTTATGTTCAAAACTTTAAATAATTTTAAATATGTGAAACCTAATTAGCAAATACTCAATTGTTTTCTTAGAGACCCAGAATATGCATCTGACTCAAATCTGAAAGTTATGAAACTTATTAAGTATATTTATTTTGAAAATTCAAAGGTAGTGCGACACGGGTTCTTTTGAATCTTAAAAGCTGAAATTGGGCATGGTTTACTTTTTTGCATAAAGATTAGTTTCTGAGGGTGCACATACAAAATAAAAAAAATAAAAATTATGGTGTTCAAAAAGGAGGATAGGTAAAAAGTAGGAGACTAGAAATAAAATGGACAAGGTATTACGGAAGTAAAATCTTTTATAAATATTTGGAACATGTTTTTTGCACAAATAACAGCAAAAGCAAGCACAGTATAGAGATGACTCAAAAAGCAAATAAAGTAATAAGACAAGTGTAGGAAATAAGTGCAATTATGGTGTTCAAAAAGGAGGATAGATAAAAAGTAGGAGACTAGAAATAAAATGGGCAAGGTATTACGGAAGTAAAATCTTTTAAATATTTGGATCATGTTTTTTGCACAAATAACAGCAAAAGCAAGCACAGTATAGAGATGGCTCAAAAAGCAAATAAAGTAGTAGCACAAGTGTAGGAAATAAGTGCTAGAAAATTTAAGTGTATAAAAATAAAAAAAATTAATGTTTGATAGTTTAGTTAAGAGTATGATATTATATCGATGCTAAGTTTAAACAAAAAAACTATAGCATATATTGTGCTGAAAAAAAAACAAAATAGATAAGTTAAAAGTAGAAGCAATAAAGTATAAAAAAAAGATAAAACAAAGACACAAATGTAAAATCTTTTAAAAATGCATAAAAGAGATAATGGGAGCAAGAAAAAAAAGATCAAAAAACATTAGTACAAAAGAAATGGTTATGCTAGCCAAGAAACTAATAAAATGAAAAAAACAAAACAAAAAATTTGGCACAAAATTATGGAAAGAGATAGAGATGTACAAAAACAAGAAAGGAGAATACAAGTAAAATAATCTAGATACAACGCAAATTATAAACAATTATAGAAAGTAAACTGCTAATGTAACTAAAAAGAAGATTGCATGATTTTTGAATAAAAGAAGATTTAAAAATGTGCAGAATGTGCGGACAGACTAAGAAAAGTATGAAACATATGTTAAGAAAGTGTAACAAAATAAGAGAAAAATAGATGGTAAAAAATGAAACATTGAAAAAAGTCGGAAGAGGGATAGATTAAATAAAGGCAGTTAAAAAACAAAGCAAAAAAAATTATTGTGTTAGTTTTATAAAGATTATAATTTATTATTTTGAAAAATTATAAATATATTTGTAAATGTAATTTTCAAGGCCAAAAAAACAAGAAATAAACGTAATATTATAAAAAAAACGTTTCGGGAGTGTATCATCTCTTTATTAGCGCTACAAAGAACATATACTTAATTTAAATAAAATACAAATAAAATACTTTAGACAAATTTTCAAAACCAGGATTCTAGTTTCGAGAATACAAATACAGTTTTTGAGGAATATTGTCCTTGCGTACCCAATCTCTTTTAATCTGGATATAAAACATCTTATTTCTACTTATTCAAAACGCAAAGAAACTAAATCTTCTTTTAAAGATTAGTGACTTTGCCTATCCAAACTTTTTGCTGCAAGATTACCTAAGTTCATCTTTTTTTAAATCTTACTCCCTAACCTAACTACTAACAATAATTACTAACCCCAACCTAACGGTTAGTATAAACGGTAATATTATATTTTGATAGCTTGTAGATTTGAAACAAACTATCAAAAGTATTACTAACGCAAGAGTTTCATCGTCTCGAAGAAGGCTTACAGTACGATTAAATTGGCAAAACAAGGTCTTACGTGTTCCTTTAACCAATTATTAACCAAACACTGACTTAGTTTGAGCTTTTAAATGTAATTTTTCTAATATATGTATGTGGTTTAAAAAAAATGTTGTTCATCAGCATCTTGAACATAGAAAACCCCATGTTTTTTTTTACTGAAACCAAAGTGAATAATAAAGATCTAGATTGCTTTAATCTAGTATATTCTAATTATTATCTTAAAATTTGCTCAACAACAGGGTATTTGTATCTGTGATGTAAGTATAATAGTGTGTCCGTCTCGAGAACTCATTTTGCTTAAGTTTGCTCATGACGTCGGGTTGGTAATAAAAACTATGACAACGCGCAATTCACACACTTATTATTAATAATAATACAAGTTCTTATCACCCACTTGACGTCACGGTTTATTGAGAAATAGATAAAATCATGCGCATTGCCTTACCTCTATACTCACACCACGTTTGCACCTACATCCACAAACAAGCAAATTTTAGACAGAAGACCTACAAATTTTAAGGCATTGGTTATAATAACATATTTTTTAAACTAAATCTTCTCGATCAAATTATTTTTGTAATAAACATATATTTTTCCTTAATTAAAAAAAACTTTTTTTGAGAAATTTTAATGTACATAGTATTGAATAGTTAAGTCACTCATCTTCTACAACACTATCTGGACATCAAGCTATATTTTTACCTGCTCTTCATAATCTTACCCAACCTATTGAACAACCCACGTATTTTGCTTGTGACTTACTAGTACACCATGTATATTAGATTTGTATCTTTAATAATAATAATACTTTATTTAAGGTATATACAAAACCATTTACATCTACATCATTATGTACATAAATAACAATGAATTACAAGCAATATTACAATTACACAAAAATATATAAAAGAATATTAAATAATAAAAGCGTGGAAAAAAATATACATAAATAAAAACAAAATATAAAATTATTCATTAACACATTTTAATTGACACTTAAAATTACATTTTGAAACACAAAATAAATCAATATTATAAGAGAAACTATTTGCAAATCTACTAGAATGTATATGTAGATTCTCTAAATAATGGAGACTGTCTGGTTTGGCGATTATTGTTGGGGACTTGAAATGGAAGAGTTACTAGTAGCTCTTGGCAATTAATCTCAGACATCATTAGTCTACGTAAAAATGATAAATCGGCTCTTGTGCGCCAAATTTTTAGCGGCGAAAGATTATATTGCAATGCAATGAGGTTAAAATTGTAATTTTTGGATAAAATGCCTTATTTGTACGATAATAAACAAAAGAATTTGTTTTGAATTTGTTCTATATTGCATGTATGAACGCTGTAGAATGGACACCAAACTGACGGAGCGTACTCTAAATAAGAACGAACTAAAGCGCATTAAAGTAGTTTGAGTGTGCTAGGTAACAGGTTAGTAGACATTCTGTAAACAAATCCTAACATTTTCATAGCACGGTTGCACATATAGTTTATATGCTCAACAAAAGTTAGTTTTGTATCAAAAATTACACCCAAATCTTTTATTTGTGTAACATGTTCCAAAACATTATTATCGACAGTATAGTCATACGATAGTTTACTTAAATTTCTGTTAAAGCTTATTGAAAAACATTTATTTGCGTTAAACAACAAGTTATTAATAAGACACCATAAATAAACAGAATCTAAATCATTTTGCAAATTAATGCAGTCCTCGATAGATGATAATCTTTTATAAATGTTAAGATCGTCAGCAAATAAAAGATAAGACGAAGAATTAATAGAATAAACAAGATTATTAATAAATAGTAAAAACAGAATTGGTCCACAATGATATCCTTGAGGAACCCTAGAAGGAACAACAATTGGTTGTGATAAAAAGTTATTAACTTTTACACACTGTGTACGATTTTCCAAAAAACTTGACAACCACGCAACAACAGATTCATGAAAACCCAAAGCCCAAAACTTAGCAATCAAAATATTATGATTAACGCAATCAAAAGCCTTTGAAAAATCTGTGTAAATAAAATCTACTTGAACTCTTGGCATTCAAAAGATCATTTTCGTAACAAAAAAGATTTGTAAGAGTAAAACGACCATCGCAAAACCCATGTTGCTGTTCCACAAAAATGCTTTTGCACATCCATTGTATTTGACCAGTTACAATTTCATCAAACAACTTAGGAATCTCAGACTGGATGCATATACCTCTATAATTAGTAATATCCTCCTTAGCTCCAGATTTATGTAAAGGCATAATGTAGCTTTGTTTCCAAACTAAAGAAAATTTGGCTTCATTAAGAAAAACCTCAAAAGTAAATGCAATGGCGTAGAAATTGAATAAATACATTGTTTTAACAGCATAGATGAAACACCGTCCGGTCCTGTGCTAACTTTACATTTAAGGTTCTCAATCCCTTTAAATATGTCCAACAAACTAATTGAAAATGCTCGATGTAATACGCTTTTCTTAAAGTCAAACAAAGGAGTTGGTTGAGTTTGTGTATCGTAAACAGAGGAAAAAAATTCAGCAAAACTATTAACATAGTCATTTCCATTACTGCAAGTTTTTTGTTTATAACACATTCTAGCGGGAAAACCATTAGTTTTTCTAGAGTCGCTAACAAATTTCTAAAAGTGATTAGGGTTACTTTGAATGTTAATTTCTGTTCGAGTAATATATTGCTTGTATAGACATGTATTAAGATTTTTACACAAAGTACGAATTGATTAAAACTCGTTATAATCAGACAATAGTCTTGAAAATTTATAACGTTTAAGAACAGTTTTTTTGAGTCTAGTAAGTGAAATCAATTCTTTATTAAACCAAACTGGAAAATTGTTTTTACGTCATAGTTTTTTGAGAACAAAATAGTTAATAGCAAAATGCAACACAGAGTAAAATAAATTAACGCAATTATCAACATCACAATTATAAAAAAGGGCGGACCAATCAACATTCAACAAAAAATTTTTGATTGCGTTAAAGTTGGCATATTTAAAATAATTAAAAACATAATTACACTTTAAAAAATTACAATCATTGAAAAGTGAAAAAAAAAATTCTCCGTTACAATTATTCTTCTTTATTGTTTCTTAGTTAAACTTTTTATTAATTAGTGTTAATATGTTTATATTTATCATAAAAATAGTTTTTTTTATCAACTTTTGTTATAACTGTTAATATAGAAGAGTAATTGTTTTATAAAAAAAGTTTTGTCATTTTCATTATATTTTATTCAAGTTAAGTATAATTTTGTTTTGTTTTGTTTGTTTATTTAATGAAATAATTTAATAAAAAATTTCAATCAAATTTGTCCATTGTCGTTCTTATGAAAACAATCCAAAAAACATATATTCTTTAGTAGAAAGAAACTATTAAAATTTACAAAATTGTATTTACTACCCACACATAAAACTTAGTTACGAGACTAAGATCCCACACCATATAAAAAAAAACAGAAGGAAAAACTATGAACGTCTATTTAGTAAGTTTTGAAACATTAATTTAACTCAACGTAGTCTTTAATTTGCACCTATTACCTCAGTTGAGAGAAACGTATCATATATTTATAAAAATATTTTGAAAAAGTACATTGACAAGAGGTCATTGAGGTACTTCACAACTGTCTGAGGTTATTCACACATAAGCTGAGAAGAATCTTAAAGGTTTGTAAAACAAATTACATTGGCATTGAGGTTATTGAGGTACTTAACAGTTGTAGCATACCAGGTATGCTGCCAGATTTGAGGTTGTACTAGGCTGTAAAAGATGGTAATAAATACACTGGCACAAGGCCTTGGGGTTGTACGTTAACACCTTATTTGGCATTGAGATCTAAATAAAAAAACTAAACAAAAAAACAAAAATTTATAATTTTTCCTACGGCAGGCATACTAAAGTAATAAATGAAACAAAAATATAAAATTTTAAAAAATCTGAACACAAAACAGGAAATTAAAGTAGGCAGACAGAATTAGGCCTAAAGTAGGCTCTAATTTCTGTCGGTACACTACATGCTAAGATGAGTTCCATACACAACTTTTACAAAATTTACTAACTTGTTTTTTTTTGCAATATTTGCAGTAATTTTTTTTATTTAGAGTTGGTTTGACTTTGTTTTCAGATATTGGAATTCCAAATAAATTGCTATTTTCCGAGACCAAATTAATCCCAAAATATTTTAGAAACAACCTGGGGCTTTTATACAATTAAAGTATGTTTTGATATTATATATATATATATATATGTTGCAAATTATCAAATTTAGTTAGTTTGTATAACCTACAGGCAAAAACCAATTTTCATAGATTGTAACACCAGCCCACGGTTGAGGCCTGTAAAGACATATTGTGTCTTTACACAAAATTAAAGTTTTATATTTACATTCGAATAACATCAAAACTAGTTTTTTACAACTTTGAAAGGTACATAGAAGTTGAAAGGGTTACGATTATATTATTTAAAGTTATTTGAACTTTTGAAAGTTGCATAGACTTACAGGCCTCACCCGTGAGCTGGAGAGTTAAGCATGAAGTGTTGGTTGGGAAGATTAGCGTGCGTCGCGTTAGTTATGAAAAAAAATTAAATTATATATCTATGTTCTACAATATGTTGTGTAGTATAATTTTATGTTTAGTTTTTTAACCTAATAGTTTGTAATGTTTAATATCTTAGTATTAATTTTTTGTAAAGTTCTGTTAAAACTTGCAATGTTGTTTAATATGTAATAAAATGTAATAAATTTTTGGCGTTTTTGCAGTTTTTTATTGCTTATTATAAAAGCTTAATTTAAAAAAATAAATGTCTTTTTACCCGCTTTTTAGTAATAACCAAATATAATAACACACTTCCGGTGAACGTGTTAACTCCTCAACTCCCTCTAACCATCTTCTGTCATTGAACCAACCCTAACCTAGTAGCCGCGTAATGACAAACACTTAGGCAGCAATACAAACTAACGTAGCAAATGTCAAGAGCTACCGTAAAATGTGATATCTATTTTTTGATAGAAATCCAAAGTTTTTTTATTCTAAAAGTTTACAATATATAATACATAAATAATATATTTTTTATTTTTTTACTAAATAGGTAAATTCCTTATTAGCTATAGGTTAAACATTTGCATTTTTTAACAATTTGAAAATTGATGTTCTTTTTTATTTGTTGTATATTAATGCAATATTTTGTTTTTACAAGAAGTTGTTAAGTCGTTTCCAAACATTAAAAAAAAGTAATTTAATAGTTGTAGTTTTATCTATACCTAATTGTTTTAAAGCATTTAAAATAAGTTTAGCCAACACGTTGTTTAATGTAAATTAGACATATAGTAGGATTTGAGATATTAGAGTTAGATTTAAAAATATTGGCTATTTTTTTTTAATTAAGGGCCGTGATATCCACCTCCTAATAAAGTACCTAATAAACTATTAGCTACATAACCTATCTTTTAATTTAATTAAATGTCATTTATTTTCTTAACACTTCTGAGCAGCTAGTAGATTATATGCTCAACTTTTTTATTTGTTATAAATGTATATGTTAGGCATATATTTAATTGTCTGTCCATAGGTTTTAATAAACTAAATTAAATGAAAAGGTAGGTTATTCTGCTATTAGTTTATTAGGTACTTTAATAGGAGGTGGATATCACGGCCCTAAGTATTATAAATTACTTGGCAATACATTTAAAATTGTATAAAAATATTTGATAATTATAAAAATATTAAAAATTAATTTGCTTTGGTTGTGTCCTATCTTTTTATAAAATAAATTGAGGGGAGTATTAAATGCAAAACATTTTCAAAAAAATTTAAAAAAAACAACGTATTTTGGCTAAGATGCAAATTTTTTTAGCATAAATAGCTAAAAAATTAATTTAATATCTTGCTATTATGGCTAATTAATATATTTTAAAAAATAGTAGTTCAACCTGTTAGCTTTATTATTTATGTACAATTGAAAACTTAATTTATTTTGTTTGATATACTTTATCTTCCAGAATTAACTTTTTTTTAATTATCAGATTGAAAAAATAATATACATTATTAAAAACAAAATCTACAATGATAATGATAATGATAATGATAATTATACATAATATTAACAATTCAAACATAATTTAATTATAATTTGCTTGAGATTGATTATTAAATTTTTATGTTTTTTTATGCGTTATTTTCATTTTAGTTTATTACTTGCAGCTACAATCAATGAAAAAAAAGCAAATATTATAAAATAATTTTAGATTAACTAGACCAATACAAAATATTTAATTCATTATTTAGTTATTAATAAAAACTGGTATGATATAAACATAATATTGCAATTAGTAGACCACTACTTTAATCATAAGCTAGACATATAACGCAAAACCCCGACGGTATAGAAAATACAATTAGTTGAGTACATTTAACGTAACCGCTATAGGAATTCCATTTATCAATGCTAATTTAAAGTTCAATTAAATTTGTTTGTGGGTTACATCAATAATTAGTTTTTTGTAATTTAACAAAAAAATGTGTCATTGTGCTTGCTTGAACTAAGTCGATCCATATCTTATTCCGGATCTTCTACAGATTTAATATAATAACATTGGGGTAAACTGCTGGGCCTTATATATTAATATTCATAAATGGGTGTGATATAGCTAGCGGGAGGTCGGTTAGACCTCCTTAATGTGATTTAGAAATTTTGTGTCCCCCCGGCACGTCAGGATTACCCTTGTTCAGCCCTCTCAAAGTAGTCCTTGATATATAAGGGCCCGTGAGCGTGATTAAATTATCCAATTACTGGCATAGGCGTACAGCATCGGATGGTATGCGTTATTCACTTTTTTATGTTATTCCATTCCGGGTTAGCAATACACGGGATAATATCAGTTTTCACTCACTAAGAAACAGCGGCCGATTAGTTTGAAGGATTTCTGTATTGCTTTACTAATCCAGTAGACGTAGATTTTGTGCAGATTAGACGAATTAAAATATTATCTCGAGTTACCGATCAACAATAGTTGTAGTTTAAGCTTTGTAAGATACAAATGCTGTTTGTTATGGCTACATTTAATTTGTTAATAAGAATTAAGTATTAGTGTATATGTCTAGAACAGAATTAAGCCTTTTGTCAAAAATTTGTTTGCATGTTAGTATTCTTAAGTTACAATGTTTTTGCTTTATATCTGAGTTTGGTAAAAAACTCAATTTCCATTGCAAATATAGTACGTGACTCTTTTTCATTGAAGGTTTGGTATTACAAAAAATATATAAAAAATATTTTATGCATCCGTATACAATAAAAAAATCTGCGTTTAAAAATAATAAAATATGTTTTATTGTTTTATGCTTAGCAGATAAATAAGTTTTTTTTTTCTAAATTGATGTTAAAGTGTAAAGTTAATTTAAGAAATAGTTATTACACATTACACATTATTCTAACATTTCCTCACTAAACAATAATTAATTATGTGTAGAAATTTAATTGAAAAAAACTATCTTATTTAAATATGATATTATGC
Source organism: Tachinus rufipes (assembly GCA_963932245.1). NCBI lineage: Eukaryota > Metazoa > Arthropoda > Insecta > Coleoptera > Staphylinidae > Tachinus > Tachinus rufipes. The sequence goes on from OZ010744.1 coordinate 77,202,175, forward strand.
CAATGTTTTGTATTCATAATAAAATCAGATCTATTGTTATATAAAATTATAAAACTGACTAAATATGATTAAAATACAGTAAGCAATATACACTTTAGAGTAATTCCACGTTAGTTCGGACAAACGTCCCCGCATCGACATCTCCGATTTTGCTCAAATTTTATACACATGTTTAGGGTACCAAAATATAACAATTCCTAAAATATTAGATTTCTAAGTGCAATACAGTGTAAATGTAAACTTTATTTTTTTAAGAATATTTTGTCTCCTTTCAGATTTTGTGCTGTAAATAAGCAAAAGTAGTCAAAAATCATATTCAAAAAGGTGTATCTTATTGGAATTTTTTTGTAAAACACAATACCGCTCTTGGTTTTTCAACATTTTCTGCGGAAAATGAGAAAATTACCATTTTATTGAAGTTAAGTAGTCAAAGAGTTATTAAAGTGCGCCGCAAATCGTGACAGAGTTTCAATAGCAACTCCAAATCACATGTGCACGTTTAGTACCCTAAAACTTTAAATTTCTATAAAAGGCGCTATGTACAACCTGTCTGCCAGAGCATATATCCCAGAACCTATGAGATGTTTTACATGTCAAATGTTTGAGCATGTTAGTGCTTGATGTATAAAAGCACAGATCTGAATACGCAAAAAAACACTACACAAAGGAAGCAAATGCGCAGAACCCATTACATCTATAAACTGTAATGAGCAATACTCTGCAATATCAAGGAACTGTTCAATATTTAAACAGGAACTAGCCATGCAAAAAATAAATGTTAACGAACAAATATCTTACTTTGATGCAAAACAAAAAGATGTTGTTTCAACTTCAAAAACAAACTTTTCATACGCACAAGCTGCATCCAACAAATCAGTAGACAGCAAATTTATTTGCAACATTATGCCTCAGTTAATTACTACAACAACCAAAATTATAAGAGCCAAGTTTAACAAAATTAAAGGAACGGCAGCAGCAATTGTAATGCCTCCCACACAAAAAAATCCAAAATGCTTAACGTCAGCCTTCAAAAAAACTAAAAGAAGTTGTATCTGGAGCTGCACTGAGTAGCCGAGAACTGGTGGAAATACCAGATCAATCTCAGAAAGGCCCAGAATCTGGACTTTCTAACACGCCGGAGACAAATGAGATTCCAGCTTCTTAGTCCACGTTGTCAATTAACGTTATTGATTAACGACAAAACCGCAACGTTGTTCAAATCTGTTCATTTTACATATTCAGAAAAAAAAAATACAAGAGCTCTCTTCCAATATTTCAGATAAAAAAGTAATTACCAGGCTGGCAAAAAGGTTTATTAAGGAAACCCTCGAGTTTTGTGTATTTTATTTATTTATTTCATAGTTTTTATTTACATTTTTGATCTTTATTTCTTAAATAGTTTTAAGTTTAATTTATTTTATAGTTTTAACATTAAAGTACTCTACAACTATAATGTTATCTGTGATAGTTTTAAGTCTTATTATTGTATGGTTCTGGCATTAGAGTGTTTTGCAACTCTAATGTCATCTGTGATAATAGCTTTAAATTTTATTTGTTGTAATGTTTTGTATACAGTCCCGATGTCCTAGGTGATATTAGTTTTAAATTCTATTTATTTTATTGTTTTGACATATGTTATTTCTTTTAAAATTCTGATGTATGTGATTTTAATTTTAAGTTTTACATATTTTATTTTTTTGGCCGGTTCCATAGTGGAACAAGGAAATATAAATAGCCGTATAACAGAAAAAACAAACACGCAATAAATTTTAACGTTTTCCAACGCAGAAAAATTTGATTGCTTTTAAGAAACAGCTCGCCGTTGCTTGGCGCAAAATTTTTGCAAGCAAGGAATCATTTTAAGAAAGCTACTTGTCAACATCACTCTGTTCGGTGAGGTGTGAAAGAAGGTTGGTCAGTAGCAGGGGAAAAATAAAAAAAAAATCTGAAGAATCTTCTTAAGAGTTGTTGCCATACAATTCTAACTTTTCTTTAGAAGAGTTGGAAGCAGCACTTAGATGCACTGCCTTTTTCTATAACAAAGCGGCTTCTAGAAAGATATAATTTAATATGGAAACAAGGTGTCTAGTCTACATGTTGGAAAGAAGCCGTTATCCTGCCACTACTAAAACAATGCTAACAGCTATTAACCAATATCTATAACTTGTTGTTTTGGAAAACTATTAGAAAAAATGATGAACATTTGTTTGGTGTGGATCCTAGAAACTTTTGGCTTCTGAAAAAACACCAGGCAGGGTTCAGAAAGTACCACAGTACAACTGACCAATTGGTACAGTTAGAGAGTTTTATTCAAAACGCTTTTCTAGAAAGAAAACGTACGATATGACGTGAAGATAAAGAATTCTTCTAAAGTTGCACGCATGGAGACTCAAAGGTTGTCTGCCTTTGTTTTTCGCGTCTTTCATTCAAAACCGCAAATTTAAAATTAGGGCAGAAAACACTTTCTGTAAAACTTTATGTTTAGAGATCAGTGTTCCTCAAGGGTTGACAATTAGCGTTACCCTCTTTGCTATAGCGGTCAACGACATTGCAGCTTCGGTAGTTATACCAATTAAAAATTGTTTGTATGTCGATGATTTAATAGTCTTTATGGCGGGGAATACAATATTTTAGACCACTATAAATAAAGTAAACCAAAATGCTGAATCATGGGATTTTTGCTTTTCATTGGCAAAAACCTCTTGCGTGAATTTTTGTCGCCTCAGTCAACCTCATTGCGACCCCGTACTTTTTTGCGAGGAATAAGATTTGCATGCAATGAAACCGTTCATTTTCTAGGTCTTGTGTTTGATAAGACTTTTTCCTTTAGAACACATATAGAACAGCTAGTTACGCGTTTTAAAAAAGCTCACATATTTAAGTGTCTTCCCAGTATAAACTGAGGAACGCAAAGAGTACTTTTGCAACTGTACAAAGCTCTGGTTTTATCCAGAATTAACTATGGTTGCACTGTATACTCATCCGCACAAAATTTTTGATTAAATGTTTTAAATGCTGTTCATTATGTAAGCATAAGGTACGCAACGTGAGCTTTTTGGACAAATCTTACACCAAGTTTCTGATGCAAATCGAGTGTACCTCCGTTGGTCATACGTCGCAAATGCTTTGTACTTTAGTACAGAGAAACAACATGTGCCAAAAGAGGACATATGAACCAACAAATTTTTATTGATAATAAATTGCAGTGGCAAAAATATAAACTTAAGCCTACCGTCTCTAAGCCAGTATCCGTCCGAGCGCAAGAGCTAATAGAAAATCTAAACATTTGTCTTTCTATAGTATAAAAAGTTGGGTTCTGTGAGGTTTTGCTTTGGCTTCTCCTAAGGGTAAAGGCACGTCTAGATCTGACTTCATTAATAAAACGAAATACTTGTCCCTTTGTCTTACGGGGCTAATTTATGAAGTTAATTGAAAAATATCCAAACTTTCTTCGGTTGTACACAGTCGGTTCCAGGATGGACCGCGGTGCGGGAAACGCATTGGTTGTCAATGATGCGGCTCACTCGTGGTCTTTTCATAAGTCGGCTAGGGTGTACACTGCAGAATTATACGCTATATATAAAACTGCGCTACTCTCAAATGTCTAATTGCAGATATTTTCTCATTTGTTTTGACTCACTTAGTGCTATCCTCAGTACTAGTTTAATATATTTGGCCGATCTGTTGGTTTAGCTCATACATGCCTCGGTCTACAAATTGACCCGGTTTTTACATTTTACATTCTTGGTTTGATAAGGTTGGTAACAGAAAAATTATAAAATGCAAAATTTAAAAGAAATATTATAAATAATTACTTTTATATTTTTACTGCGTTTGACTATAATGTTGGTATTATAAAACTCTTGCTTTAACATACTATTTTGTTTATTTTTAAAAGTTAGTTAACTGCTATCCGTTGGTTTTAGTTGTGTTTAGTATTTTTTCTTTAATTAAATCGTAAATATATAATAAAACACTACTGTATTAAGTAAATCATAATAGTAATAATGCAGTAACTCTATAGAAACATGTTGATAATTTGGCACTAGTATGGTTTGAATTTATCTTTAATTGGGAGTATTAAATATATAAGATACATCCAGTCTGCATTACAAAGCTGTAGATATATATTATGTTGTGTTACTTTTTACTTTAAAACTTCACAATCAATAAATTAATATTGTTTAAATAGTATTAACTAACAAAAGATGAGAAGTTGTAACAACCTACAATAATATTTAGTATAAATTATAATCTTTAGTTAAAGAATTAAAAAAAATATTTAATTTTGTACAGAATGTTATGCATGAGTTTATATTAAATTGATTTAAATCATTTAAAAAATCATATGCTAAAAAACAGAATTTTACTTTTAAATATTGTGTTTGGAAACACTAATTAATATTCCCCTGACAAAAATAAAAATCAACCAAATATGAAAACCGAGTAAATATAAATTACTAAACAATTTAATGCAAGTCCCACTAACTCGCCGCGTAAAATTTATTCATTTTAAAAACAATAAACAACGTTTTATATATTATTTTATGTAATGCAATTTGAGTTAGTTTTCACGTTGGCAGCTTTTTTATTAAAAAAATTATATGTATGGGTCCAGCGCGCTCATAATTTTAATTACGCGCGAATGTTTTACAACAATCCACATCCACACTAAATACATGTAACAATTATTTACGCACTTTGCAACTTCTCTTTGCTTCCGTACGTGATTTAGACGGTGTAATGTTCATAGTGAAACGCTGTGTTTAATCTAGCGCCTTAATTAGATTAAGTAATATTTAGGGTGCCATAAATTTCTGTAAATTACATGTGCATATTTTGCAGGTAAGCAAGAGATGCTGCTAATAATTCTGCATTCAACACGGTAACATTTTAAATTTGATTGTAGAATCATCTAAAGGTTGTGTAATAAAGCTTTTATTAAGTTAGTTATAAATATTGACAACTTTAAGCAATTGTAGTATACTTATTCAACATAATTTATTTTGCAATATTATTTTATATTTTTATGTTTTATTGAATTTTATTAATTTTTCATAAATGTAACAAGATGTTGTATTTTGTAAACGGTAAGTGTCTTGAATATTATGAATGATACCAAACCCACAACTTACAGATGATACCAATTTTCCACTGCATATAACCCCAAGTATGTTACGGGTTTGTGGTTTAGTTTCAATTTGAAATATGTCTTGTTATTTTGCTCTTATAACATAACATATTTTGTATACCTCAAATATTATCACTTTATCTTAAAAAAAAGGTTAGGTTAGGTTAGGTTAGGTTAGGTTATAAGTATAAAAATAAAAGATACAAACGTCTAATAAAATTTAACTAAATAATAAAATTATTATTACCTTCCCAACATAAAATTAATAATTTTGTAATATACGTTTATAATAACAAATAATATTTTGATTATTACGTAAAATGTCTGTATGCAATACTTTTCATTAAAAATATATTGCAAACAACATCAAAACAGTAAAGTAAACTAAAAATTTAAAAACAATCTAATATGTTGTTTACACAGTCACAAACTTAATCAAGCTGCAAGCAAATTAATCCAATTTTGATTTGTCATAAATTCAATCAGTATGTTATTAGATATTTATAATACAAGTGAGTTAAAAACATAATTAAAATAAGCGTGTAGAAGTTGCACAACACGTGCGTGGCATCAGTTGTGTAACTACAAAAGTATACTGTACAATATTTGATATACGCCCGACTGTAAAATTACACACATGCTTTAGTTTAATAAATTAAACATGTATTTTAAAAATATTCTTTTTTATTAGTTTTTGTCAAAGTATTACAAATGAGCACAATGGCAATGTTAGTTTGATAGTAAACAATTTTGCTTTCACTTCTTTGTAAATCTTCTACAATTTTAAAATGAACCGATTAACAACCGCTTCTTACCTCAACTTTCTGCAGAAAACAATGTATAATCTTTTGAATAACATTCCTTTGGCCCACAGGCAACAAATGTGGTTCCAGCATGATAGTGCTTTAGCTCAATTTTTGATTGGCGTTAGAGAGCATTTAGACCAAACTTTTCCACATAAGTGGATAGAAAGAAGCGGACAAATTTTATAGCCAGCAAGATTGCCTGATTTAAACCGTTTTGATTTTTGTTTTTAGGGATTTTTGAAGTCATTATTGTATGTTACTCCTGTAAGCCTCAAGAAGCTGCAGTTAAAAATTAATGACAAGTTTCAAGAAATTCGAGCTAATGAAGAGGTTGTAGAAAAAGTACGAATGTCCTTCAGACAAAGATGTCGTGCCTGTTTAGAAATAGAAAGAGGGCACTTTGAACATCTTCAATAACTCTGTTTATTGTAAAAATATATAAAAATAAATAATCTTCTATATCTCCAAAACCGTTGCTATGACATCTCATGTTTATTAAGACTTTTTGTTTGTTGTGGTTCGTACTACTACTCTCTTAAATATTTTACAATTTGTATAATAACAGTTACACTAAAATTAAAAACTAAAAAACGTTTTTGAAAAATATAATAACTCTATTTAATTTTTATTGACAATTAAAGCATTTTTATTGCACTACGTTATAAATTGTTTTATTAAATAAATTGCTTTATTATTTAACGTAATCAACATTTAAAGTTGATATTAATATTAATAAGGCAACAGAACTTATTAGGCAACTAATTAAATAAAATGTAATAGTTATAGCCGAATACACAACAAAACAACGCATTTTTGTCTTTACCTGAATATTTTGGCGCTTAAAATTGACCGTCCGGACGCAAAAAAATAACAAAAACATCAATTTGTTATAGATTGCAGCAACTGATCAGATTATTTGAACTAGATGACCAAAACAAATTTATCAATTTAATTTAATAAATAATGTATTTTATGTAAACTGCTTTTCCACTTAGTGTGAAACATACACTAATGTTTCAGGATATGCACCCATTATCAGTGTGACTAGTATGTTACTGGATTTTATGTAAATTGTCTCTTTGACCAGCATCTCTAGGACACTGATGATAGATGCATACCTTTAAATACTAGTGTATTTAACTCACATTTAGTCAAGTGGCAATTTCCAAAAAACACATTATTTATTAAATTTAAATAATAAATTTGATTTAGTCATTTGATAAAAAAAAAATCAACTGTACTACAGCCCTCCTTACACACTCACGCAGTTAAGAGTTACTCTTAATATGAAGTTTTGCACTTCTGACACAATTCTATAATAATCTGTATATAAGTTATTGTAATTTTATATAAATTGTCTATTTGGCCCTTGAAATGCTAAGCATACTGATGATGGGTGCATACTCTAAAACACTAGTGTTTGTGTCGCACATTGAGTAGAAAAGCAATTTACATAAGATATATCATTTCTTAAATTTAAATTATAAGATAAACACTCTGGAATTAGAAACCTTTTTAAACAGGTGGCAATGTAATTATAGCATGCCAGAAGGCTGCACAGATTTTTATTTCCACATTAGCAGTTGAAGCGTTGAAATTCTGTAATAACACTGTACCTAGTAATTGATAAGATTGTTAAACTTACACAAGTTAGTTGGGCATGATGTTGTATGCAAGCTACATTACATAAAAAGGAATCAGTTATAAATTAGAGTACTTTAAGGTTGTGCTAGTGTGTTAATGAAAAGTATTTTATATAATTGGTCCTATAATAAAATTATATAACACAATTAGTGGAGTCTAATATGCACAAATAATAATTTCAGCTCTAAAAAAATTCAAAAGTTTTAAAACTTTGTACGCTGATTTATAGGTACCTAATAAAAAATATACTAAAAGTCCTGACAAACATGACACGAATTTTAGCGGTAGTCACAAAAACCTTTTTTTTTGGATTTTTGTTAATATCTCAAGAACTGTAAGTAGGAAGTAAAAGTTGACTATATACATAATGAAAGCTGATAAAATTTGCAATAAACATGATCATTTACATTTTTTTGTATTCACAGCGGTTACAGAGTTATAGAGCGCTAAAAATAGAAAAAAAAGTTTTTTGTATTGTTACGAGCCGGTCTCATTTGTTTGGTCTTCCGTTCATTTTGACAGTCTTCCCCCTTTCTCCTTACTACTCGCCCTTCCTTCCACATAGCGTTCACAATACGCATACATGTCAAATTGTAGTATTAGTGCGATCTCTCTTACCTTCTTTGTTCATAAAGAAAAGTGGTAATCAACCCTTTAACAACGTTTCTAAAGATAGCTATCAATAAGCAGAGTAATAACGACTTAAACATCTACTTATAACATAAGCTTGCTGAAAACAAACAAATCCGCCTTATACGATGTTTTTTTCTGTACTACAAGAAAAAGCCAATCTTTTTGATTTTGACATTGGTTTGGATGAAGGATTTCTGTTACACAAGGTGGTGTGGCCCAAAAATCCTTAATCTCAACAATTTGCCATTGTTATGTCGCCTATGTTCTTACGCCGGCAAGAACTGTACCGTTGCGTTTGATGGCTATTCAGCGGCACCATTCAGTACGTAGACAGCTAAATAGAACCAAAGTACAAGCTAAAGAAGTCAGTTGACATAAACTTTGAACACAAAACACAAATCACAGTCAAACAGGATGATTTTTTTTCTAATAAACACAATAGATTTAAACTTATTTTATTCTTTTTAACTGCTCATCACAACCATAAAATTATAACAAAACAAAAATCTAGTAATGTCATAAAATCTTAAACTAGTAACAAAGTAGCAATAGTTGGCAAAGATGTTAATCTTATTGTCTTCCTCATGGCTTTAACCCCTTCTGAAAGACAGATATTATTTGTTAAACCAAGCCACGGCAAAGTAGAAAGGAAGGTATATTTGAGTCAGCAATTGCAAACTATGAAAACAAAAAACTGCATAATTTTTGTGCATGCATTTAGCGGATGTGATACGACTTCCGCTGCATATCAAAAATGGAAACTTGTCTGTTTCAATTTGTTCAACAAGCAAGTTACACTGCAAAGTATTAGTGGTGTAACAAAGCTAAAGCTGGAAACAAAATATTTCTGGCATGATGCAATGCACCTTACAAGCAAACTTCCCTTAACATGCATTGTTACAAAGCTTTTAAAAAATCAATTTTAAATGCTAAACTATACCTTTCTGCGCTGTCGCCCACAAAAGAAGCAGCAATGCAGAATGTTTTTTGTGCATATCACTAAATCTAAGTTGAGCTAGGAAATGAACTTTCTGTAGAACAATGGGGTTGAAAGTTCAAGCCAGCCGGTCTTCAATCTCATTTCTCGCAAATGTATAACCCTCTTCCATAATGATCCAACGTATCTAAAAGTGTAGGCAAAACATTGTCAAATATTGATTTACAAGTATCTAACAAATGATGGTAAAAAGTACATTTATTTTTTCTTGCTTTGGCATCTTTAATAAATTACATATTGTGCCGTGCTAACTTTACTTAAAAAAAAACACATCAATAGTGCTCAATACCTTAGTAAACGCTAAGAATACTAGAATAATGTATATAATAATTTTTATAGCAAATTTTATCAGCTTTCATTGTGTATATGTTTATCATTAACCACCGACCTATAGTTCTCAAGATATTAACAAAAAACCAAAAGAAAAAGCTCTGTTTTTTGTGATTGCCGCTAGAGCTTGTGTCATAATTGTCAGAATTTTTAGTATATCCTTTGCTAGGTACCTATAAATCAATCTACAAAAATTTAAAATTTTTGGAATTTTGTAGAGGTGAAAAGCTAATTTGATTGGACTAAATATTCCACGTTAGTTTGTACAATCGTCCCAACATTGACATTTCCGATTTAGCTCAAATTTTGTACACCATTTTTAAGAGCAATACTTTGTAAATAGCGGCCAATTTAATTTTTTAGAAATATATTTTCTTCTTTTAGTTTTTATGCTATAAATTAGCAAAAAATAGTCAATAGTACTATAAATATTGTTAAACACATGTAAGCGGAGTTAATACAAAAGTTAATCATATATGATTAGTTAAAAAAAACGTCAAAACTTTGAAGTGAGAAAATAATAGAAAATAAATGTAGAAAATGAGTTTTATTAATATTACATTATTAAAATAAATATTATTCATTATACAAGCTGTAGAAAATTAATATTGGTTGCTGCTACTGGAGTAACAGTTTATTTTTCTTCTTATTCTTTATAAACACAGGCTCTAGAAAAAAAAAGCTGCTACTCCAGATCAAGTTCATCATCTGGATTTGTTTCTTGAGTACCGTTGAGTGAAAGAATAGAATAGAGTCGTATGAGTTTCTGCAAACATCATTCCTTCTCATATATTCTGTTGCTTCCTTACTTCACTTTTATGAGTCTGTTGTGTGTCGTTCCTTACGACACAATTTCAGACTATCAGCTAAGTTTTAAATTGACTTCGCAGCAAGATCGAGTGATAGTTTCATGTTCACTACCGCAAAGTAAATTTTGTGAACAGAAGATATTTATTTATTCTATTCTTCATTTTACGATTTTATAATTAAATGTAATTTTATTTTAAGAATATCATATTCGAGCAAATTCTCCAACAACAAAGATAGATAAATGATAAAATAAAGAAACAAAATGGAATTTAATTGTTTAATTTGATTGCAAAAATATAAATTTATAAAATAATACATCACTAATTATTTTTAAGCAATACTACGCAATTAATTAATTGGATTGCAAGAAATATAAACATACAATATATAATATATCACCAGTTATTGCTTAAAGAAAATACAAGCAGTTATTTAGTATAATTTCAAAAATATAAACATACAATATAGAATATATCACCAGTTATTACATAAACAAAACACTAACAATTGTTTAACTTAATTGCAAAAACATTAACCTACAATATAGAATCATCAATTATTACATAAACAAAATACTAGCCGTTGTTTAATTTGATTTTATTACTATAAACATATAATATAATAATAAAATTGCACCAGTTATTAAAAACAAAACACGCAATTATTTATAATAATACGCTACAAGTTATGGTTATTTAAAAATATAAATTTTGTAATAATAATGAATAATACATGCTCAAAATTTTGTTCCAATTTTATAGTGCTATTAAAAAGTACACACATTTGTTTTCAATATTTTTAATCAGTTTTGGATTACATACTTTGTTAGAAATGACGTTATAGTCTCTTAAACACCTTTTTTACAATTTTGTATTGACTTATTCTATTTGACTACTCTGAATCACCATGTTTAATTCACTATTTATTGTATAAACAATACGCAGATACAAAACAAATTATTTATTAATTTACCCCCAATAATATTCTGACTTTTTGATTTAATAAACTTAGCGGATTCCCACTTTAAATTGCAAAATAATTTCATTTTTATGAAAGGTTTAATTAATTGTTTGAAATGCATCTAGCACAACAAGGTTGACGTGTTGTATCAGTCTGCATACAAGTTCATAGAATTTAGTAGACATTTTCCAATATTTTTTGCAACACTATTGCTACATATATACAACTAATAAGCTATATTAAACCGGTCTAACAAATTGGAAATAGTATTGGCAAAATCATCAGATGGTTTATTCAAAAATCATACATTTTTACAAGAATAATCTTTTTCACATACAGACTTTATTTGCATTGTTATCCTGCAACGTAAATACCAGAGCACGTCTCTAACGTAGTTCCTTTTAAACTCAAGTTGTTATTAAAGTTTTCTTTGTTTTGTGTTTCATTAACTATCTGAATGGTTTTGTCATGATTTAATTTTTTTGCAGAACTTGCGATATCCGTAGAGGTAACCGGAAATACATCTGATACATTTAAATAATTGGTTTTGTCGCTCTGGCAGTTACCAGTGTTAATTGTCATTTGAAATCTAAAGTTTACATTGTGCTGAATTACAATTCTGCATTGGCAAACTGTAGTTGTTAGATTATATCTACTTTTATTTTGCACAACAAAAAAGAAATTTTTAAGAAAATCTTTATTTAAAAAGCTTGTTATAAGGTATTTAAATTCTTTACCTTTCAAATTTTTCTAAAACATCAAAATAGATTTTATTGTCCACTTAAATCCGTCTACACAATAAATATTATTTTGTACCTTGTTTTCTTCATATACCCGAATTTTTTTAAAATAATTTAGTGTAATTTTGAGTACCAAAATATGAAAATTTTGAAATTTTAGATCCAATACAATGTAAATGGCGTACATTTGAATTTTTTAGAAATATTTTGTTTTCTTTCAGTTTGAGTTGTGTAAATAAACAAAAAATTGTTAAAAATCATATTCAAATCAGTGTATCTTATAGAAATTTTTTTGTAAAATATGATTAAAAATTTGATATTTTTGAATCTGCTACACTTAGAGATTTGAAATTTAAATATGATACTCCTAAATCATAGTACTTTTGATTGCAAAAATTTAAAAAAATTGGATTTGTTTGCTCTAGATTTTCCGTAATTTTACTAATTTTTCGTTTTTTTTAGGAAAAATTAAAAAAAAAACGGACATTAAAAAAGAAGAAATTTTCTTTCAATTACACTAATTCATAATTTTTTTAGCCTTTTTTAATAAATAATTATTTTTTATCATAATTTTCAAGTCTAGGTGTAGCGGAATCAAAGATATCAAATTTTCAATAATTTGGTAATTTTCTCAATTTCCGTAAAAAAAATTTAAAAACCAAGGGCAAGATCATGTTTTACGATTTTTTTTAAATAAAATGCACTCTCTTAATTAAGATGTTTGGCTATTTTGTGCTTATTTACAGCACAAAAATTAAAAAAAGACTAAACATTTCTAAAAAATTAAAATGACCGCCATTTACACTGTATTGCACATAAAAAATAAAAATTTTAGTAATTGACATATTTTGGTACCACAAACATTTGTACAAAATTTTAGCAAAATCGGAAATATTGATGTGGGGTCGATTGTCCAAATTTTCGTGGAATTACCCAATACTAATTTTACAAAATATATTGATAACTATGTGCAAATTCAATTAATGGAGAAACTCGCGTAAATGATAAAGTCGTAGCGGTGACACGCTAATGCAAAAGGTTAAGATAGATTGGATTAACTTGAGCCCAGCGCAGTAGGGCAACGCAACTTAGAACAACACAAAAAAATGTCTTAGTAACTTTTTTGAAGTAAAGTAATGCGGTCAAATAATTTTTGTTTAGCTTAAACTTTTTTTTGTTTTGCAAACTCCGCGTAGGGAAAAATTACATCCTTACCAATATACAGATGTTTAAGTATCTTGAAAATGCTAGGCAACGCGTAACTTCTTGTAGGTGACACACAACAAAACTATATAATAAGTACCCTTTTACAATTACCTACAAACGTTGGTAACAGAAAAAAGATTAAAAACAGATTAGAAACAGCCAGCTGCGCCTTCACGAAAATGAAAAAAAATCTCTGAAAAACATAAAAAACAGTGCTACAGTAAGATGCTCAAAATAACACTAACAGGATCACCAACAGTACAGTAATACACCAAATAGATAAAACCAGAACAGTCACTACTACAACAAAAAAAAACTGGAATACTTTGGTTACATCTTAAAAGAAAGAAATATAACATCTTTAAACTAATAATAAAAAAAAAATAAAGAAAAAGGATTGATTAAAAAAAAGAAGAATATTGTGTTTTGCAACCTAATGCATTGGTTTGAACGCACATCCGCTAAGCTGTTTAAAACAACAGTCAACAAAATTTGCATAGTAATAGTGGTCTTCAATATTTAATAAGAATTTAAACAAAAAGAAATTTTCTATTACAAAGCGAAAACTACAATACAATTTTTATTTGTAAAACTTTTGCAAATTTATATTGTTTCTTTCACTGTGATTTGGGCTAAAAAATTAATATCAAGTCATAAGCAGCATCAAAAGCAGTTACTCGATTAGATGTAGTAAACAAAATATTATATAGTTTTAGCAAATTTATGGTTTTCCATTAAGAAGTGTCTTTTTTATTTTATAAAAAAAACGCATAACAATAATAATAATAATAATAACACGTAACTATATTTGTAGTTTAATTTCAAGTAGAAACTTTCCGTCTACTTGTGGAACACAAAATCACTTAAATGGCCTCCACGGCTGCAATTACAAATTTCCATTCTTTTGAAGAAATGCTGCATCACTGTACCGCACATTGGTTGCTCTATTTTGCAAATGACAGCACAAATATTATTCTTGGGCTTTTTGATTGTTTTGAAATTATTGACGTATATTTTGTCTTTAACATAGCCACACAGAAAAAAGTCTAGCGGTGTTAAATCACTCAATCTATGAGGCCAGTTAAGCAAAATAATACGTCGGAGAAATTGCTGTCGCATTAGTATTATTGTTTCTCCACTTGTGTGGCATGTAACACCGTCTGGCTAAAAATAGACATTACCTAGATCCATCTTAGCAGTCTTGGCCATAAAAAGTCTGTAAGTTTTGTACGGTAACGCTGCGCATTGACTTTAATAGTATCACATTTATTATTTTCAAAAAAATATGGCTCCGGCCCAAAAATCGCACCAAACTGTACCTCGTTTTGGATAAAATAGTTTCTCAACAATTGACTAAATGTTTCAAATTTCTCAATTATCATCACAATTGCTGTTTGTGATGGTGCTTCATTTTGACCTAATACACCGTAAACTTTACGAACCGTCTCCGCTAAATTTTCACCATATCCGTAATAAATTTGTACTATTTTTAATATTTGAAAAAGCGTATATTGTACTATTTTTGTAAATGGGATAGTTGTTACTTTTTAACTGTTAAAAAATAACATTAATATCTTTACAAGTACTAAATAGCGCAAACTTTAAAATGACGTTACTTAATAAAATAAATTTTTAAAAGCTGAATCTTTGTACTTTGAATAAAATTACATATAATAAAGAAATATAGTAGTCAACCAGGTTAATGTAGAAATAGGAGTTGGTCAGTAGAGTTCCAAGTATGTACAAAAAATAAAAAATGTAAAAATAAAACTGTATTGTTTAATCTAAAAAATATGGATGTAGTTTAAATAATATAAAATACAAAAAATAACCAATCAGCTATTTAATGAAACAATTTTTATTACTTAATAAATAAATTAAGTGGTTAGTATAATATACATAAAAACGCAGCAGCGTTTTTGGCACTTAATTATTATGTTAATGTCTTTTTTTAAATAGATTTATTTAATTGACATTGGTAGTAAAATTTTTTTAATTATGTTAGCGCATCTTATTATTTTTATATATTTGTTTTTAAGTTTGGTTTGAAAAAAAGTAGTATATGCCACTCAAAGTAAAATGTATAAATGAGTTTTGTCTAAGCTCAACAAAAATCACATTTTTCTAATGTCGGCAACATAATGTACATAAAAAAATCTATAAATTTATTTGATTTTATTATCTTTTTTTAAGAATAAAAATATTAAAGTATTATATTAAATAAAATTTTTACTCCTAATTGGCCTGTAAGTTAAGTATTTGTTCTGCAAATTGACCAATTTATAAAACAAAAACTTATAGCCCAATTAAGGAACAGCTTATGCCAATTAGAACTGATATTAAAAAGATAATAAATTTTCTAGAAATGAAATGTTGTATTGCAACTTTATAAAAACGAACCCTTTAATTACGTTAGGGTTTTGTACATAAATAATATAACAAGAGAAACGTCTTAAAAAGTATTTTGTGTGTACTGTATCTAATGTGTTAAATAGAATTCAATATAATAATATATTATTATTTAGTACTAAAATGTTAATTTTGTTATATATAACTCAAATAATCTTAACAAAAAAAATGAATTTATTAAGTGATAAAAATAAATCATTTTTTAAACGCCTAAACTTTGTGCAGAAAATCATACCGTTTGATTTTTGTTAATATTATATTTTTTAATTGTTTATAAATTTATGTAATATATTTTTTTTTCTGCATATTGTATGACCTTCTAGTTGGTAACATTTAAATTAGAAAAATTAAATCTAGTAAAAAACACATCGTAAAACAAAGAAAAGCTTAATTCAGAAGTTTTTTGGCAATTTTACCTATTGTTTGGTAGTTTTTGAGGCACCATTTAGATTTAATTTGCACAAAATGTTTAAATAAATAAATACTAAACCTAATATCACATTTGTTAAAATGAGAAGCTAATATCACAAAACCTACTGACTAAACCTAACCCACTATCACAGTTTGAAAACAAAGTTGTAAATTATTTTGATGCCAGTACTTGAACATAAGCCTAATCTTAAATTGCAAATGACACCGATGCCAGACCCTAAAAAGTAACTTGTATTCTTAATTATTCAATCTAATCTAATATCACAGATGACACCAAAGCTGTAAAGTGCTTTGATGCAAAACCTAATCAGTAACTAAACCTTATATCGCAGATTGCAACAAAGTTGTTTATTTAATAAAATAGACGTTACTTTGTTAGAGAGCTCAACTCGATTACGGTACGGTTAAAAAAATATGACATGTTTGGCATGCGGGTTGTTTGTCGCCGGTCAAAAAATACAAAAAGGTCAAGTTGGTATGTCTTATGCGTAAGCAACATAAGACAACCTCCTCTTTCCTGTTGAGATCTACCGGCAATTTTCAACCTGTTGCGAAAAACTTATTTTTTAATTTTATGTAATTTGCCGCTTCATTTTCTTTGCTAATCTTTGATGACTTTTAAAATAACGTATTGTTTAATGTCATTGTCATCAATACCTACAACACCCGGTGTCCAGACATAGATAACTTTTTCTTACCAAGTAAATTTACTTTATATTATAGTGGAAACTTTCCAGAGCCGATCTCAAATATTATTGGATAATTTACATTAAGATTCTCCTTTTGCGCTTGGCCTACTGACATAAGTCTAAGTCTGTAATTGCATTGCTGCGTTTTGTTGTCAGTAAATATGAGTTAGTTGTTGTAAGCCCTTTGCTGACTTGCCGCAAAGATTCAGTGCAGAACTTGTCCAAATTGTTTCCGTAGCGTATCTGATGCTTGCGTTTAGAGCTTTTAATTAAATTTTTTTGTCGGATGAGTATATTACGCAACCATAGTTGACCTCAACAAAACCAAAGCCTTAAACAACCGCAACAATTTTTCTTTTGTTTATAGCAGCAGGTATGATGTCTCCCGCCATGTAGATTATAAAATCATAAATGTACAGGCATTTATCTACAAGTGTAACCATTAAATCCACTAATATTGTTTACCACAATTGCAAAATGATTAGAGTAATTATCAACTCTTAGCCATAGTGTCATTGAGTTATTAGTTTCTAGTTTTACTTTAAACTTGCAACTGCATCTAAAAAAAACTTAAAAAAGGGATATACGGCTTCTGAATGTCATACATCTTTTTTAGGTCAAAAAACATTGTTACAAAGTGTTTTCTTGCCAAAAAAGGTAAACTGATCAACCGTACTGTGTTTCCGTCTGATACCTTTATAGTAGTACAAGAGCTAGCAACGTTTTTGAGAAACTAAATCGACTGGTTTGTGGGTATTTTCCATCCTTACTGACGATAGGTAGATGCGCGCGTCTGGCAACTGGGAGCGGTTGCGTATACCTGGTAGCGCAACCTCTCTGAAGAGGTGAATATTGAGCATTTTCAAAACATTTTAAAACGAAATTTTTTTGTTCTATAATTTTCTATGTTACTTTTCCACTGTAAATCTATCTTACCTATCGTGACAATAAGGATGAGAAATATTCGAAAATTAGTCGACCTAAAATGATTTTTTTTGCGAAGTTGCTAGCTTCACACTAAATGGTTGTTGATATATTTCTCTAAACATTCACCAAGAGAACAAACTAGCAAAATGGGTTTGTAACTTTTTACAAGGTTTGGATCTTTCTTGGCTACAGTGACGGAAAGATAATCTCTCTAACATTCCGGTTAGAGCCGTCTGACACAAGACTGATTTTAATACAAGTGTACAATAATTTTGCGCGCCAATTTTTTAAATATTTAGCAAGCTGTTAAGCAAAAAATTAGGACAGGTTCTAATTTCTTGTATGAAATTTTACTAAATAACTCACACATAAATCCGTCAATGTATATATATGTCGCCAAGATCACTGAATTATAAAATTAAAATTTTAAATAATTGGCGCGCAAAATTATTGTACTGACACTTGTATTAAAATCAGTCTCGTGTCAAACGGCTCTTAGACGCGGCGTCTCATATTAACTTGTAAATTTCTAGCATTTGTTTCATCATGCTAAAGGACCTGTTTGATTCCAACTTTTCCAAGGTAAAAAAGAAGTTGTAAAAAAAATGTCAAAAAAAAAATCTAACAGAGTTTTCAATCTAATTTTTGATGCAAGATTTCTTCACTATAATTTTGAAAACATTTAACAAACTCAAATTTTCTAAAATTTTGGCCGCTTTGGTGACTTTGCTTCCGTCAATAATTAAGATAAAAGTTACAGAGAAAAATTTCTTTTCCAATACGGCTTCGCTTTTTTTTTCACACGTCGTCGTGATTGTAAACACGTAGCACTTCCATAATTATTGTTTGCTTTTAAAACTTTGCGGCACTCTATGGAACGTATTTTCTTAAAAACAATTTTCCTGCGACAAGGCTCTTTTAAAACAATTAAATTTTCTTTTCTACAGCTCCATAAATATTGTTGTTTGACTATGTTAGAACTAGACTAGCTTAAAAACCTTTTTGTTTGCACAGTCGAAACACCGTCTACAGGAAACAATGGCTTCAATTATAATTAAAAAAAAAATTGCTACTGTAAAAATCCTCTAACAAATGCTACAATAAACGTGTGGCTAGACAAAATATTTTGCCAAAAAAATGATACTTTTCTACTTTTAAAGTGTGTTAAAGAACCCGTGTTAAAAAGGACATCGTTGCTTTTATCAAGAAGATTTTCTATCAAACAACGTTGCGTAATTTTTTTCAAAGAACCCCAAAACTGATTATAAACGTTAAATTCCTCATCAGAAGATAAAGCTGTAAAAGTTGCAAAATAAATTTGTGTACATTTTTCAAAATAATATCAAACACAGAAAAATACAGGTTGCATATTGTGGCTTTTATTAGAACGGTAAACCGGATTGCAATTGCTTGAAAGGTTATACTTATCATTAATTATTTGAAACTAGTTTCAATATGTTGAAATATTATTGTTATTGTTTATTAACAAGTTTTACTAAACAAGTAAAACTTACAGTTTTATTTTCATAACAAATACTTTATTTAAGTTCCCTTAAACTGGCAAAAACAAATAAAAATATAAAAATTGTATTCTACACAAGAGTTACTTCTACATGTTAAGTACTTTTTAACGTAGTCGCCACCGACAATGAGGTATTTATCGTAACGGGACACCACGTTTCAGCCTAAATTGCCAGCCAATGTTGTACACGAGTTTTCAGCTCCTCGTTAAGTTGCTTGGCGCTAAGTCCGGGCTGTAACGCAAGTGGTCAAACAACTCTTGAGTAGTGTAATTGTGCATTATTATAAGAAAAAACAATGCATATAATATATATATATAATGCATTTTCCTTTCCTTTATTTTGTTTTGTGTTGCTCTTTGTAAACGTTTAAGAGTTTTACAGTACGTTGTTGCAGTAATTGTTATCCCAAAATCCATAAACTAGCACTTGGCAGATGCTTCAATTGTAGTGACCATGACTGACTACTATAATATAACAACTTAGTATCCATAACAAACCTAACAAAATTTGAAAAAAAAATAGCTTTTGTATATAATCTAATTCAACAATTCACTTGCGCTTATTTGTGCTGCTAAAGCTTATTTTTGTTCACTGATACACTATTTACTATTTTAGTTAAAATAACCGCAATTACATAACTGTTTTCTTTAATAAATAAAAAAAACTTTTTACATAAGAAAACCACCTTCATTGTAGCATTATTATCTACATCAATAGAATAGAATGGAATAGTTTTTTAAATTTGTTTTTTGCCTTAATATACATAGATAAGACAAGTTAGTTTACAAATAATAATGATGAAATAAAGCTATATACAATTTAAATAAAATTGATTTATGAAGTATATATGTAGTAGTATATTTACACACCACATACTTTGTTTTGTATTTTTAAAATATAATTGTCATTAATCGTTTATTAACTTCAATAAAAGCTTTGTTACTAATTATCATAACTGATAATTGATACACTAATAAATTATATCAGGTTGATATTGGGTAATTTCATATTTGTTTGAGTTTAGGAATAGGGTATTTTAATAGATGCATACGTTTTAACTTAATTCAAAAACTAAGCAAGCAATCTATCGCAATTACAATATCAATCATAATATTTGTTCATTAACCCAGAACCAATCAACAGTTATTGCTAGTGCAGTTGTACTTCTTGCAATACTAAAAAATTATTTCTGGCTATTAATTTTGGCATTTAACAATTACTAATATTATTGCAATCAGTAAAATAATTTATATAAAAATGTATGTTGTATTACTACATACATAAATGGTATTGATTAAATAATGCAATGGCGGCAAATTATAAAAACATACAGAAAATCTTCTTATTTTTATTACTTATAATAATAAACGGTGCGCTAAGTTTGGCACTTGTCATTTGTAATTTGTTAGTGTTTGTAAAGCAATGCCTAATGTACGCGTCCAGAAATAACGCAGACAGAAACAGAGTCAGTATAACAAAAAGCTCATACAGCAAGCAAGTAATTATGAAATAGTTAGTTGTCTAGTTGTAACAAACCCCTACGGCTTACGTTTAAAATTTTACCATTGTAAATAACAACACTACTATAAGCTTGTTAAAGAAAATATTATCAAAAACATATTAAAAAAAATACATGCTTTTGGCCATCACGGTTGGTAGACTATGCAATTTATATTATATTTGAATAAACTTAACATCTATGTAATGTATTTATTATAACAAAAATTGAGCAAGTCACTATAAATTATTTAAGAACTCAAACAGTTTTAAAATACCTAAATAATTTTTTTTAAATATACAAACAATATTTAAGTGAGTTATATAAAGTAGAAGATATTTTTTGTAATAACTTTCTTGTAATTGAGTATAAAAAAGGTTATTCATCCATATATTAATATTGGTCGCGACGACTATGAGTTAGAGATCAATGATTCTATATAATTCCATAAAATCGTGACTGTCTGAGTCATGATAATACCTTTATGATTAAATCTCAGAAGGAAAATGTAATTTGTTCTGAACTGTAAAATCACAAAGATTTGATTAAATATAATATATTCTAAGAAAGTAGCTGAATATTAAAATAAATGTTTTTAATATAACTTTTTTTAGTTGTAATAGTAATGTGTATTACGTATATTTAAACCGGATTTAAAGCTGACTATAGAATAAATGGAATAGAATTTACATTTAATCACGTTAAAGCCTTTTGATTATAACTCAAACGAAAGCAGCTGTGCTTTGCGTAATTGCAGCTTAGAAAGCTTATACAGTGATTCCAAACGTGGTCACCTAAAATACATTCTTTTTTGGCATGCATATTTTTATAATAATTGTTTATATAATAATTCAAATTAACATTCTTTGTAAAAAGTCTGAAAAGTAAATAAAACTTAAAACCAGGTTAGTAGATTAAAGATTATTTTTGTATATTAAAAGCAGATTTTTAATTTTTATTAAAATAATAATAAATATTATAAACAAATAATAAAAAATGTATTACTTTTTTTTAAATTTTATTGAAATGAAACAATTTTTTTTATTTGATAACATATTTAAACCAGGTTAGTAGATTAAAGATTATTTTTGTATATTAAAAGCAGATTTTTAATTTTTATTAAAATAATAATAAATATTATAAACAAATAATAAAAAATGTATTACTTTTTTTTAAATTTTATTGAAATGAAACAATTTTTTTTATTTGATAACATATTTAAACACATCTATTTGCAACAACACTCATAATTTCATACTTATTTCTGATAACTAATAATACTACGATATGAAATAAAGTATGTTATAATAATATTTGTCTATTCTATTGCTGATATGTTCATAATATTATACTTAAAAAAACATTTGTTATTTTTTGTATGTATTATATAAATATAACTAATGTTACAATTAAACATAAACTAATTTACTAAAACACATTGAAAAAGTTTGACTTTAAATCAAACCCAATTGTTGAGCCCGGCTCCTTCACCATACATAGAAAAATAGTTTTGTGATATATCTGAAACTAAGTAAATTACTAAAATCTAGAATAAGTATAGCTAAAAAATGGTTATTGCACGTTACGATATTTTATTTTACTCGTTGATAAATTGCTTTTAATGCCTTAGATACAAAATGTGTAAAGTGGTCCCCCATATGGGCGTGTATAAATTTATAAAAACTTAAAAATGTTTTTTATTTAAATAAAATGAAATAAACAACATTTATAGTCGTAATGTATTTTATTAAAACTTATGCACAGCTAATTAATTATATATATTTTTAATATAAACATTTACAACAAATAAAAACTACAATTTAACCAACAATTACATGACATTACAATGCCATAAATAAAATTAGTATTAATATTATAATTTCTTGTAAAATATTAAAAAAATAAAATACGGTATTTACTTAGTGCATTATTAGATAATAATGCCCAGTGGCCATATGCCCTTGGGCTAGATTATGTTGCGCTCTGAGCAATATAATCATTCTAATGTACTTTGTGCAGAAAATCTATTATACGGCCGTAGTCAAATCCAAAGCTAAAATAAATGTCAATTATTAATTAAAATAGATCGAACGTTTCTAGTATTTTTTTCGTAGCAATATTAGTTGAAAATTGTGCATTTATAAAATCTTTCCAGCATATCTTATCTAAAATAAAAAAATATTACAAAGTTTACGTTTATTTAACAAATAACCGATTAAAGCAATTAGAAGTGACACTAAGCGTACATGTATTTTCTAAAACAAGTAACTAGTAAGCAGTTACAAATATTAAAGCACTTGAAAAATGTCATAGTTTTTGAAAAAATTACACTATTAAAACAACAATTAAAGTCTTATTGCTCATGTCAATTGATTTTAATATAGCATAAAAACAAACAACAAAAAAATATTAAAAAAATACATATAATATTGAAAGATTAAAAAAAATTAAGGTCAATACATATGGTTTTGGTAAAGACAAGCAAAAAATACTTTTAAGTTTAATTTTTAAAAAATCTCCAACATTTAAAAAACCGTTATAATTCTTAAAAACTACCAAGACTTAAGCTTCAAATACACAATGCAAATAAAACAGAAACGCTATGAGCATAATTATAATTTGCAAATATTTTGACAACAGCTAAAAGTTTTTACAAAAAAATGATTAAATCTGTCTAAACTGTAATAAAGACAAACATGTTGCTGTTGACTTAACAATATAAGCGTCTATACCAATTTGCAACTAATAAAACTTCAGAAATATAAGTCACAACTGTTTAAACCTAATTTTTAATTGATGTTTTTAAATGTATTACAATATAAGTTTATTATGGCACTGTTGAGACTAATTTAGAGTTTTATTTATTTATAAAAACTGGGCAATTTTTTTGTTTATTGTGTGCATTTGAAATGATTGTTGAAATGTGGAAAATGATACGCGGTCTCTTAATTTCAATAGATCTATTATTAAACATTGCCTGGCAAATGTTATTCGACAAATAAAACGGACTCAATTATAATTCATTCTAATTCAAACTTTTCTAAACATTTAAATAAGTTGAATATCATCTAGAATAATATAAATATTTTATTTTGTTTTTAATTGACAAAGTTTATTTGTTATTTATATTAAAATAAAGGAATATCATGAATTGATTTAAATACTTAATTCTAGTCTAGTAGTTTTATTTGTTGAAATTCAAAGACATTTTTATGTTAGTAATAGTTTTTAAATTTTACATTTGAAACTTTGAAGAAAATAATTGTTAGCTAATTTTATCTAATCTAATCTAATATATGTTTGAATCTATAAGATGACAGAAACAATTAACATTAACAATGTTCATAAAAACAAACCACCACAAAATTAGTGTATAATATAAACAATAAAACTTTAAACTAAATAATAAATATTAAACATACTTATACAATTTAAAAATTCTTTACTTGAAAACAATTTTTTTAATGTTAATGTTGAAACGGAGAGCAGTAAATATACTGCGTTTGTAACTTACAGGGGACATTTTCAATTCCAAATAATCCCAATTGGGGTTTACAATTCCACACCGTATAATATAATATACAAGGTATATTAGTAAAATTTTTAGAAAATTGATAAGTGACAGTGTGGCATTACTATACATAGAGAACGTGGAAATAGAAAATAAAACCTTTAAAAATTTAAAGAGAGTGTTAAAAGTAATGGAAAAAAAAATATAGCAATTGCAGAGTTGAAAAAAAGGGTACGTAGTCATTTTGTTTCAACAACAAAAACAAAATATTATATTGCTCCTTGTTTATTATGCAAGTAAAAAATAACGCAAAAAAAATACTACAGCTACTAACTCAAAGTACTTGCTATATGAGAAACATTAAAAAAATGTTGTGTTTATTCTTTGAAAATGCCATTTAATATTATCAAAACTGTTTAGCTTACCAGAAAACCGTAGACAAGAAATAACTATCCATTAAAACAACCAGAAAGTTTTACTGTTACGAGATTTAAAGAGTAAAAATTTAATCTTCTATGTTGAAAATAACATCCTTCCAGTAAAGTTTTGTAAATTTAAAAAATTACATAATAAGCAAAAAATGTTAAAAAAGTAGTACAAAAACCACATAGAAAATACATATTAAAGCACGACATATTTTATAAACTAAAAGATGATAATTGTTGGTAATTTCAAAAAATATGTAAAATAACATTATCCACAAAACGCAAAAAAACGGTCATTTTAGTGCACAAAAAAGCAGCACCGTGCTTTAGACGGTTACTTAAATTCTAATTTAAAAAAAAATTAAAATAACCTTAGGAGTAGTAAAAGAAGGTGCGCGCTAGGGCACCTCCCACCACTTTTTTGAAGGTCAAGGTCATTGCCATGGCCACGCCTCCTCAACGCCATCACGCCCCTCCATGGTCAAGGCCATGACCACGCCTCCTCAAGGTCATCACGCCCCTCCAAGGCCATGACCACACCCTTCCAAGGTCAACAGCACTTTTTTCAAGGCCAACCCCATTTTTCATGATCACACGTGTTCAATTTTACTTATATAATGTTACTCAGCTGCATTTTAACTATTGAATATAACTTCAATTATAAAAGGTAGTAGTAGTAATGGATGTCATTAATTATTTTTATAAAATTAATATAAAATTAATATCTAAATTATTAAACATTAATGTAATTAAGAATGAAAATATAAATATTTTAAATCAAGTTCTTAAATTAATGAAGTGTGTATCCGGGTACTGGTGTATTTGTGGAGGATTTGCATCATATTTATTAAACCGAACAAATTCCTATAAAGATATTGATATATTTACAAACACAAAAGAAGCACATTTAGTTATACAATATGCAAAGAGTATAGGATTTAACTTTACACCAATTGAAACAGAATATTATTCTGGAGGAGATCAAATGAATAACTTTTATTTACAATGCAATGGACACATCGTATTCAATATAATAGTTAAAACAAATATGGAGTTTGGATCACATGAATCATTTTCAAATTCAATTATACGAGAATTTGATATGGGTATATGTATGAGTGCTATATATTTTGAAAATCGGAAATGGTGGTCCATATGTCGTAAAAATTTGTTACACAACAACAAATTTATTAAGAAAATGCGCATTCAGAAATATCATAATAGGATTATTGAGAAACAATTCCAACCACTTTCCCTTCGTATGTTGTGTTTAGACAAAATTATTATGTGATTTTTGTGTGAAACACATTATTCTTGTAATCCGACCTCTTACAAACCAATCGGTTAGAACTCCTATAAGTTTTAAAGTAAATTTTATACTATTCAGTTCAACGTTAAGCATCACTACATCAATGTCTTTTGAAGAAGTTGCATATTTATCTCCTGTAGAGGTTCTTATTATAAACAATGGTGTAGAAATTCCAATGCTCCCCAATATTGCAACGGAATATTTTCAACAAAAAGCATACATTTTGCTTGGTATGATGAACGTGGATTTACAAGCCTACGAAGAAATTATTGTGGAATTTACTGATGAAGACTTGAACAATTTGGAACTAGACCCTAATCTTATTGTGTATAATCATAATTTAAAAATATTACGGTTAAAACTGTATGAAGAGTGTTATAAAATCCACATTGTAATAATATTAGATGATTTTGAGAAAGATATATTAAATGAATATATTTAAGAATAAATAGTTTTATTTTTATTATTAGATCTATAAACCATATTGTAAAATGAAACGTGTACACTTTGTAGACAAAAACAAAATAAAATATATGTATGTTTGGAACTTTGCACATCAACAAGCTAGAAAAGGGGTTTGGATGCTTAAAGCAATAGATAGAAGTAGATTTGCACAACGTATTGAAAAAATAGATAAAATCATATCATCTGTTTTGGATGAAGGACACAGGAACAGAATTTACCTTGAACGATGTAGTGGTAGTGGAAAGTGTAATTAACGTTTTGATGGTGGGGGAATATAGATATAAATGAGCAGTATTACCTGAATTTCTAGAGTTTCAACCATGTGGGCTGCATACGCTGAGATGAACTTACCAACACCAACAGATTTAAAAAGTGCAATAGAAACTTTACATAATCGGTTTTACATTTTCTGTATGGATGCTTGTCGTGCCCAAAATCGACTTGATAGTTTTGAAAGTGATGAAGTTTATCATATGAGAGAAACAAAGTATGGTTTGGGGATGAAGATTTGTTACGATTATGATCTCGGTATAATTTCATTAGAAGAGTTTTGTGAGCAATTATTAAAAATTGACATTTTATATGATTTTATCTATGATATAGAAGAGTTTTTACCAAACCACATAAAATGCAACATTCGTCAAAAAAATGAATTAACACCAGTGGATTTATTTTCGTCAATTACTAGAGTAATGCATATATTAAAAAAACTTTCTGAAGATTGTGATCGAATGCGAAGAAGTATAGAAAATGAAGATTTGAAAATGGATTTAAGAAAAATTGATGATATGTATACACATGGGGTGGAATTGTGTCAAAAAGTTTTAGAACATCATATTACATTAAAACAATTTTGTCAAAAATTTGAAAAGTCCAATGTTTTATTTAAATATTTAAAAGAAATAAAAAAATTTCTTCCAGATGATATTTTAAATCAGCCCAACATGATAGAAGTGAACAATACAATTGAAAACATACATAAAAAACTTGAGAATTTATCCAAGGATGCTGGTCGGTTTAATAATAGGATTATACACCCATTTTTTGAACAAGATGTAAAAACTTTAATGAAAAAATATGAATATGGGATAAATACTTGCACAGATTTTTTAAATGATTTTATTTCATTGAATTGTCTATACACCAGATTTCAAGAAGTAGATGTATTATTTAATTTTGCTGCTGATATTAAACTTTACCTGTAATTTATGTATTGATGTTTTAATAAAAAAATATATATTACAAAAAACGTTTTATTAATTCATTACAAAATCATTATACAATTGATAAACATTTGATAATGCACACATAGAGACATGTTTTGAGTGATATAAACATTTTGATTCCGTTAGAGTTAAAGCTGGATGTTCATCAAATTCTTGTATAGGTATTGTTGTAAATTTTTGTAAAAAAATAACTTTTTCTCTTCCCTTAACATAAATCGTATCATCTTTGATGTCTTCTAGTATATTTTTAAATTGATGTTGTGGTGTAAATCCTTGACTCCAATTGATGCAATGATGATTATTGATTAACCATATAGCTTGCTTTTTAAATTCTGCTTCCAATAAGTGGAATGGAAAGGGAGGTTTGAATACATAGTGGGCAATTTGAGTGCCATTAAAAATTGCCAATTCTTTCGGTGAAAACTCTTTAGAACCAATATTAAATCCTTGGACGTCAATAACTAACATTTTATTTTCAATTTAGAAAACTCTTTAAAAAGTTTATTTTTAAGAGAGTACAAATGAATTTGTTTTTTTAACCTCTTTAATTTTATCTTATGAATAATTAATCTTTTATTAAATTCTTTATCCATTTACAACTGTCTGACCGCTTTGGTGAATGGATTGTAACTGATCATCTTATCGTGAAGAATGAGGCATACAGCAGAAGTGTTGGCTTTTGTAGGTACACTTGTGTCAAATTCAATTCTAATTTCAACAGCATTTGATTGTAATGTTTCGTTTTGATTACTACAATCGATGAGTACTATTGGTGTTGTTTCCTTAAATTCCTTGCGATTAAAAAGAGGTTCAATTTCTTTGTGATAATAAGATTGTTGAAAATTTGCATACATTTCATATAATTGAGCAATTTGATTTGTTTTGAAATTTAAATTTAAATTATCATAAGGATATCTTTCAGAATTTAAATAAACTCGAAGATTTGTGAGTTCATTATCATCAAATTGACTCATATCCTTAAGTTTTTTGTTTTTACGATCAGTCTGTAACCCAAAAATTATATATCTTGGTGTTTCTAATTGAGTAGCTGTTTTCACAGCCCATGTATGTCTTGTTGTTTCTGGCAACGCAGGATATTCATGTAATTCCCAAGATCTGAAAGCTATAGATAAATCCTCATTTTTTCCTAACAATTTTGTCAATCTAAGTTGTTCAGCCAATCCTACAGAAATGTGAGGAACTTTCCAATTGATTTTATTAATTGTCACCTTAACAGCTTCGTCTTCAGTAGATACAAGTGCATCAAGATCGGTATTACTGCGTATTAAAACCAGTTCTTGTTTGGTATTTATTTTAATTTTCTTATAATCCTCAGCAAAGCCTAATAACATTTTAAGTGGTATGCAAACATTGAAATTTCCATCCGTATCTACCATGTCATCTTGTTCTGTAGCAGTTTTTGAAAACCATCCAGCGTTTTGTAATTTTTGATTAGAATTGAAGGATAAGTAACCTTTCAATGTTGATGTTAAACCAACATTTCTAGTAGAGTCAATAACAACACCATTTAATTCATAGCGAAGTTCACTAAATAAGTACGCAATACCGTTGTTAATAAACTTTGTTTTTTTTGGTTTCTTAGAATCATCAGCTTGCAATTTGCCTTCTATGTAAATGTAGCTTTCACTTGGCAATGTGTACATATCTTGTTGTTGAATCGGAATTCTGATTTCATCATTGTTGTTGAAACTTGTTGATGCATATGGTTGATGAGTGTGAAATTGAGAATTTGCGATTGAGTTGTCGATAAAGACATTTTCTTTAACATTAAGTATACTCATTATTTAATATAATTTAAATCCTAAAGACTTTAAAAATATAATGTTTTCTGATGTTAATCTACTGCGTGCGGATTGTCTAATGATGGAATTAGTTGTTGTAGTCAAGTTATATTGTAAGTTTTTGTAACCATAATTACGCATACTATGATATTGCACTACCATATTTAAGAAATTTTTTTTAAATGAAGTCCTACTGTGATGGTCTCTCCTCTGAAATTGACTATATTTCCGTCTTGATCCACTATTTTAAGTGTTATGTTATTAATAGTTGATGTATTAATTGGTAAATATATAACCGTCTCAGGGGACTGTACAATTTTATAACCTGGTGGTACCGTGGGAAAAAATTGAAACAATGTATGACCCAATCTTCCGTTTCTATAAGAGCTGGTTGTTATACTACAATCCACACATAAAGAATTTATTTTTAAAATATCTGTTGAAAAGTCTGATTCATTGGAAATATCTTTTGGTAAAATTCTTTTACTAAAACCCAACAATGTTCCAATTGAATTTTCTTTAGTAAAATCAATAGGTTTTGTACATTTTATATGCACTTTTAATGTATTATTATTTCCTCTAATTTTGATATCTTCGTCATGCTTTTGAAGTTGTTTTTGTAAATATGTGTTTAAATCAGTAATTTCATAAGATCCTACAGGAATTGTAATTTCTTTATTGTCACCATAGTAAAATTTGTTATTGCTTTCATCTATGTTTGCAATTGAATAAAATGATTCAAAATTTGTTAGGCCCAAGACAAAATTTTCATCTTGTTTTAAATATAAAGGTGGGTTGAAATCTGCCTCTAGGATTGAACTTTTGCCAGTAAAAGTAATATTATAAGACATACTCGTTTGACATCAAACATACGAATGATGGATTTTTCATAATGTATTTTCATATAAAAATATTAAACATAAATGTCCACAATTATAAGTGTTATACTTTTGAAAAGCATCATGATTATATAAAATATTCTTTTTACCATCTTTATAAAAATATCTTACTAATTCTAAAGGTGGTTTTAAATTACCAAAACTGTCAAAATATTTAATATTATTAGCATTTCTAATATAAGCTACCCAATGAGAACCAATTTTTGATTTTGTTTCTAAATTTACAATACCACATTCTTTTGCATTCATTTTAGTTGGTAATTCATCTAGCATGTATACACCTCTAAAATATGGAATGTTTTTTGCATATTTATACAAGTCAATATTGGTTAATGCTCTTTGTGGTAGCTTTCTTATTAGTTTTTTTTATAAGGATAAATGTAAAGACCGTGACCACGTTTATATGGTTTCACATATAAACCATCACCAATTTTATAACCCTCTTTGCTATTTACTTTGGATTTTAATACATCTTCTTCCACTTTGTTATGTCGTTGTTGTTCTTCTAGTTGTCTTTTTAATGCTCTTTTCTTTATTATAGCTTTTGCAATTCCGATAGCGCCAGAAACTATAGCTCCTAAGAAACCCCCGCTTTGTGGTATTTTAATAATCCTTGAAGGTATTTTTCTTTTTCTTATATATTTTGTTTTACGTTTACCACCTTAACCTAATTTAATTTTTGCTGACATTACATTAGACTTTGATTTTGAAATTTTTCTTTTTGAAGTTTTTTGACGTCTTAGACTCATACCTAATTTGGTTTTTACGCGCATAACACCAGACACACCTAGTGCAGCAAACTTTTCACCAAAACTAGCGTCAGGTGCTTTTAATCTTATTGCAGCTTGTCTGGCTAGTAATCTATCCGCTTCGTGTCGTTTAGAAATATCAGAATATTTTGAATATGCAATATCGTGTTGTTTGCAGTGATCGTCTAATACGTTTATACCTTTATCACCTCTTTTGAGTCTTTTTTCTAATTTTGTTCCTGGACCACAAAAATTGTATCCCGGAATATGAAATTCCCGTGTAGTTTTATTAATTAATTTGTTGACAAATCCACGTCCGTTAATTTTTTTGGTACGTTTAGTCTTTCTTTTACGAGTTAACATAATATACTAAATAACAATACAGAATGTAGGTGTACTTATATATTCTATGAAGTATTGACAAATTGATCAGTTTAACTACAGATTTAGAAGCATAATGAGAGTTGTAAAACAAACTCAATCTTTACCAATTAACAATCAAGATGTAGATTGTTCTGAGAATACGTTTCAACGACATAGTGAGTTGCTTAGTGGTGGTTGTAAAAGAGGATTGATTATTGGTTGTTCTGGGTGTGGAAAAACAAATATTATAATTAGTTTACTTTTACATCCAAACGGTTTAAGATTTCAAAATGTTTATATTTACTCAAAAACATTACATCAATCAAAATATCAATATTTAAAAAAAAGTTATTGAACCTATAAAGGTTATGGGTTATTTTGAATATGATAACAGTGATCAGATTTCATCACCACAAGAAACCAAAGAAAATTCAGTTTTTATATTTGATGATGTTGTATGTTGCAATCAAAGCATAATGAGGGATTATTTTAGTTTTGGTCGACACAATAACATAGATTGCTTTTATATTTGTCAAACATACACTAAAATACCAAAACAACTTATAAGAGATAATGCTAATATATTGATTATATTTGAGCAAGATAATACCAATTTAAAACACATTTACGATGATCATGTAGGTGTAGATATGTCATACCAACAATTTAGAGATATTTGTTCCTATTGTTGGAAAGAGAAATATGGATTTTTAGTTATTGATAAAGAAAGTGAAATAAAATCTGGACGCTATAGAAAAGGATTTGATTCATTTATTTATTTATAAACAATATATAAATATATTGTATGTTTGAGTTCCAACAGTTTGCATCTACATGTAGTTTAATAAACATCATGGACAAGCAATTAGTCAAGCAGTTATTAAAAACTCGACGTATTGTAAAAAAAAAGTTTCAAGATTTGAAATCTGATTATGCACAGTCGCAGTCACATATGCGATCGGCCTATCAACCAATAACCAAACCAATAGAAGACCTTATTGCAAATCTCAAAGTTAAATTGGAACCAAAATTTGAAAAAATTGAGGAAACTGAAGAAATTAAAAATGAAACACCAAAAAAGAAAAAGTATGGTAGAAGGTCATCCCCTATTAAAATGGAAGAATTTGTAACACCAACTAATACTACCATTGATACAAGTATTCTTCCACAAGTTTACGAGCACACCCCTTCTACATCCAATACACAGCCAATAGTCGAAGACCTATATGTTGCTGATAATGATGATGATGATGATGATGATGATGATGAATATGCAAATGTTGAAGTCCAAACTAAAAAGATGAGTGATTTGGATGAATATGTAAATCAATTTTCCACATTACCTAAAGCCTACATTTACGACATGATATCTGATACAACGAGGGCTATGGATCACACATATGGAATAAGAGTGGTACCAACTGAAGATGGAGACAAACATAATTATGCTATTGGTAATGGAGTTGTTACCTTCAGAGGTGATGATGTAGTTATTAAAACAGTTATAAATGGGCAAATTTTTGAACGCATATATACAGGTACACCGGGTTTGTATGAGTTATTATTCAAGAAGGTACCAACAGGATTTAGGAGTGTGGATGTAACTAATTATATGGAAATTGTTAATAAAACAAATGCAGCAAAACATGGTTATATACCAACCGGTAAATTAATAGGAACTAAACTACCAAAATATAATAACATAATTGCACCTTTGCTTGATAGGCGAAAAGCAATTCCGGTTAGACTCACACCTCAATCATTTCGTACAGGTAAAGCACTACTTGAATACGACAATAAGCCATTAGAATTTATATATTGGGACAATCCTAATGAATTAGTTAATCGTCTGCGCCTTCTAATTTCTTCCCAAGCTGCTGGGCATACTGGACATAATAATGAAATTACTTCAATAATTGAAGAGTTGCGAGAAGCAAAAATTATTAAATAATGGTAACATAGATGTAAACTCTCATTAACTGATTGAGTTTTAAGAAATAAACATGACCATTGATAAATTTGGAAGAACACTATATTCGAAACATAACGATATCGACATAATACTTCAATCAACATCACCAAAAAAATACAGTTATACAATTACACTAAATTTTTTTAGTGATACAACGCTCAACAATAGATATCTTTTATATAATACTTTATCAAATTACATTTTTCCACACAAATCGGCTACAATTGTATCGGCTTTCATTAGTAATAATTCTCAAATAAGAATAAACGGTTCACCATTCTATGAGAATGCTTTACGTAATTTACCTTTAAAAAGGGGGGATACTATAGAATTTCCAGAACAATATGTTGGTGGAAATATGGTAACGTTATATGCTGAGTTAGTACTTAAATGTCCTGTGGAAGAAGAATATAGTCCAGTTGTTGAAGAAAATGGTTAAGAATAAGATAACAAATGTTAAACAAGAAATTGTTGAAGAAATTCACAAACCAGCTCGTAAAAATTTCAAGCAAAGACATGTTATAGTAAAAGGTCTTAAAGATTTAATTCAAGCAGATTTAGTGGAAATGATACCCTATGCTAAATTCAATAAAGGATTTAGATATATTTTAGTAGTTATTAATGTATTTTCAAAACTTGTTTGGGCATTTCCAGTAAAAAGAAAGACTGGAAAAGATGTTTCATCTGCCATGGAAAAGATATTTCTAATTAAAAAAAATGTTGTAAAAAATGTTCAAACAGATATGGGTACGGAATTTTACAATAAAGACTTTCAAACGTTAATGAAAAAATACAACATAAATCACTATAGCACATATTCAATTCAAAAGGCGTCCGTTGTAGAAAGAGTTAATCGAACTTTAAAAAATAACATGTGGAAACAGTTTAGTTTACAAGGAAATTATAAATGGTTAGATATTTTACCAGAAATTGTTAACAAATACAATAATACCAAACACAACACTATTGGTATGAAACCCATTAATGTTGACAATAAAACAGAAAAAGCTGTCTTACAAAATTCATACAATCATATAAAATTAGTTGACCCTAAAGCTAAGAAATTTCGTGTCGGTGACAACGTACGTATAAGTAAATATAGAAGTGAATTTGCTAAAGGATATACTCCTAACTGGTCAAATGAAATATTTACTATACATAAAATTCAATCAACATATCCAGTAACATATTTATTAATCGATCAAAGTAAACAAGAGATTAAGGGTGGTTTCTATGAATATGAACTACAGAAAGTAAAATATCCAGATATATATTTGGTTGAAAAAGTAATAAAAAAAAAAGGAAATAAAGTATTTGTTAAGTGGTTAGGATTTGACTCATCACACAACTCTTGGATTTCAAAGAATAATGTCCAATAAACATCTTTTCCCATGTCTAGCATATAAAAGATTTCAAACGTACACAACCTTAGTGTTCGATAAAATGTCTTTGGATGATGGTGTTTCTCCTACAAGGTTTTCAATATTTGAAGAACGGTTGCTAACATTTAAGAATTGGGTTGGAGTTATAACACCCAAATCACTTGCCAAAGCTGGTTTTGTCTACTTACAACACATGGACCACGTTCGTTGCTTTTGCTGTGGAGTCAGTATTGTACGTTGGGAACCAACCGATACAGCTATGGGAGAACATATAAGATTGTCACCAAACTGTAAATTTGCGAAATTACTTAGCAAAGGAGAAGAAAAAAAAGAAGATCGAAAAAAGTTTAAGAAAACATCAGAACAGATTTATTATTTATTATTACTTAATGTATTACAACAATTACAAGAATAAATTTTTTTTTCTATTACTTATCTTTCCAAAATGATTCAAAATAATTAAATAAACTACATATTACAAAATTAAACATTTATTTATAAAACTAAAAATACAAAAAAAAATATAAAATTAAACCTATAAATAAAAATATAATTTTTTTTAATCTTTTGCTGCTGGTGGTGCTCCACGGGTCCTCAGTATAAAGTGGGGTATTGCCCAACTCATCTATTGCTGTTGTAGAAAGTGTATTGAGGAATCACAAAATAATTAAATATACTGCATATTACAAAATTAAACATTTATTTTTAAAAGTATAAATACAAAAAAAAATAAATTAAACCTATAAAAAGTATAAAAACATAAAAATTCAAAATTACAAAATTATAAAATACAAAAAGAAATATAAAAATACAAAAATAATTACAAAATTAAACATTTATTTATAAAAGTAAAAATACAAAAAAAAAATTAAACCTATAAAATATAAAAATATAAAAATACAAAAAAAATATAAAAATACAAATATAAAAATATATAAAATTAAACTTATAAATACATATATAAAAATATAAAAACATTTTATTCCTCTTCTGGTGGTGGTGGTGGTGTAGTGCTCCAGGGGTCCACGGGAGTACTTGACAACTCAGCAATCAATGTTTCTGGAAGTGGATTGTTTCCAACCAAAAACGAATCCAACTCCCATGAAGCCATTGGAAAATCCTCGAATTCATGCATCCCTACCAATCTTAAAATTTGTTCAGGGATGTACCTGACTGCCCTTGACAAAAATGGCCGGATCATCGGATAAACACTCACTTGACTGACAAACTGCATCATGCAGATATCTTCTTCCAGAAACTCGCGACAAAAAATTGTCGCAAGTTTAAATGTTTTAAGTTGGTTGTTGGTCCACTGCAACACATAAAAAAAACATATATGTTAAAAACAAATATAAACAAAAAAAAAATCATAAATAAAGATAATAAACAAAAAAAAAGTAACAGTAAAATATACTTACATCGTTAGATAATTCTGGAATGAGGCTTCTCTCCTCTTCCCACAATGTAATTTTAATGTCTAAATAGTTGAGGAGATAACCAATCTCAGCAACAAATTGGGGGCTATCAGTGAAGCACGGCATTTTTATTTAACTGTTATGTTTTTTGAACTTTCACTTGAACTTGCACTTGCACTGTTTGCAGATAAAATGCATACTGGTAGTGCAAGTATTTATACTATATCAATCCCACTATTTTTCTTAGTAGTGGGGAAAACAAAGTTGATGACCATGAACAAGTGCAGATGTGCAGTTCAAGGTCACAACATATATTTTACGCACAAAAAAAAAAAAAAAAAAAAAAAAAAATGCAGTCACAAATTTATTAAAACAAAATTACAAATTATCAATTGCTTCGGAAATAATTTCATTTGCATTAATAGATAATTTACGCTTTTCAACATCTTGCTCCAATAAATCAGGAAAAATATATAATAGTTCCTTTATTCCATATGCATTTTCGTTTGCATTAAATGGTACCATTAATGCCTCAATGTTTTGCAAACTATCACCATTCATATTAACCAAATTCCAAATTAAATTGTTGTAAAACGTTGAAAATTGTTGCCTCTTCAGTTTCTCTAGAAGATCTTTTACCAGGGGTAGCAATTTCCACAATTCCATAACTGATTCATTTGCTAACATTACAAATGAAGTATCTGTTTTAGAAATTTCAATAAATTTCTTGTTTTTATAACTTTTAAAAGGGGGGTCCAGGGGGGGCAGAGCCCCCCCTGGTCCGGGGGCGGCGGGGGTGGCAGGAGGGTGGGGGCGGCCGGGGGCGGTGGGGGCGGCAAGGGGCATGGACTGTGAGTTGGGGCAGGGGGCTGTGAGTTGGCGGCTGGGGGCAAGGTGGTGTTTTACAAGGTGATCTAGTCTGCAAATGCATGCAATTAAAACCACATTCCAATACTTTTTTTTATTTATTGCTTTACTACCTATCTGTATAAAGGCGAAACCACATTCCAATACTTTTTTATTTCTTATTTTACTTGTATAAAACCGTGTGTATTTTCAATCTTTAAGATAGTTGCAAAATGAATTCTCAAGAAGCACCTAACTCCATCTTACGGGGATTGTTAGAAACTCCGTTAAGGCGCGATGGGTGCGACTACGAGTTGAATGTTGATAATCAACCTCAACTTTATGAATTCTTTTTCGGGCCACCCCCTTTGCCTGAAATTTTAAATATTTCTAGTGCTGTAACGGTTAACAGCAATTTAACTAATATAGTTTTAACCCCGTGTCCACAAAGTATAGTGAGTGTGTGCATGGATCAAGAAGGAATCAATCCATCATCTATTCTTCAAGAGGGATTAATGGATTGTTCATATAGTGTTGACAGCATTATTATGAATGTCATTAATCCCAATGACGGTTCTTCTTCCCGTGCCTCAACAACAACATCAATTGACAATTTCATGTGTGTTTCGTGTGATAGTGATGATAGTGAGAACTACAGCAATTTTGAAAATGGAGTTAAACGTTGTTCAACTCCATATCAAGGGGACAACATCTACGGCACGACTAGTTCTTGGTGCGGTAGTGATTTTTCTAACAATAAACATAAGTGTAGTGAGTCTCTCCTCGCGATTACTATAGACAGTTCTTCGTGTAGTGACTCGGAGATTATCCCCGAAGTCATATTAATTGACAATTCCTCGTGTGGAAGTGACTTTCCTCCAAATAAATTAATGTGTAGTGAGTCGGAGATTCCCCCCCCAAATTTAAATCCAAATACTATCGATTTGGATCTAAGTATGGGTTCTATTGAACAATTTAATCTAAGTGAAAATTTTAATACTTCTTTAATAGACAATGCAATGGACACAGCTATAGTGCGTGCGGTTAGTGATATTGATCGAGAAATGCATGCTCTCGAAAATTCAATAGACAACCGAATAAATAGATTGCAAGAACTATCCGATTTGAAAGCGCGACTAATTAAAAAGTAGTTATTTATAGTAACCCCCCCCCCCTCTTCCATCAACCCTTTCCATTATTTCCTATCATTCCTGACAATGTGCTGACACCTCCCCGTGGTATTGTTGGGTAACGCCAAGATCAGCTTCCTTTAAATAAAATTCTCCGAAGAAAAATAGAAACATTCAGTGTGCATCTTTCAAACATAATACACATCATGAACTGCTTTAAGTGTAATAAATTATACAAAAGTGAAAGGTCGCTAAAAAGACACTATAAAGAGAGTTGTGGTTTAAACAATGATTCACCTCCGAGCAAACAACAAAAAACAAATCCAGGTAAGTTTATTTTTTTAATAATTTTTAAATCTATTAAGTTATAATATTTTTCAGATAAGTTTTGCAATGATTGTAAAACTATCATACCGTCACGTTCATACAACAGTCATCTAAAAAGCTTTCACCATAAGAAGAATTGTTGTCTGGCTATAGATGATGGTGTAGAGTTAATAACAACTGCATTTAAAAGCAGAATTGTTACATATAGAGTCAAATCAAACCGCGACTATTTAAATTTAACTGATTTTATGAATGAAATTAAAGATAAAGTAAATAAATTAACAAACAAAGTTGTAAATAAATTTTGTGCTGTTAAAATAAGTTTTGAATTATTTGGTATGTACACAATTAGTGAAAAAGAATTATTTGAAATAAAATCGTTCAATACTGCTAACAAAGTTGCAACTATCTCTACATCATTTGAAGAGTTGTATGATACTTTTAGACAAATTATCGACACAAAAATGTCTGAATTTCAAGAACGTGATTCAGGTAAGTGCTAAGTTGTAAGTTATATATTATTTAACTTAATAAATATATTATTATAGGTTGGGCGTTAGAAAAAATACTGTTTTTAGAAGTCAACTTCAACAAGTATAATCCTCTCCGTGCTTCATCATACATTCCACTGCCTACAGAAATTAAAAGAAAGCAAGCAATTGTAAACATTCAAAATGATGATGATTGCTGTTTTGCATGGAGTGTTGTTGCAGCAGTACGCCAACCGACTGGAAACCCCAGTAAAACTTCATCATATGAACATTATAGTGAGGTATTTAATTTTAATGATATAAATTTTCCAATTAAGTTAAGTGATATCGAAAAATTTGAAAAAAGTAATAATGTGTCAATTAATGTTTATGGTTTAGAGTATTACTTTAAAGATGGAATCAGGAAATATGAAATTGTTGGTCCTATGCATTACACAAAATTAAAAAAACCTATTCACATAAATTTGCTATTATTCAGTGATGATGATGGTATTAATCACTACTGCTACATTAAAAACTTATCTAAATTAGTTTCAACTCAAATTTCTAATCATCATCAAGCAAAACACTTTTGTGATGGATGTCTACAATACTTTAAAACTAATTTTAAATTATTAAGACATTTAGAAAATGATTGCAATTACTTGTATACACAAATTCCTTGCACGGAAACAAAAATTAATAAATTTGGAAAATCAGTGCCAGAAATTATAATAGAATTTAAAAATTTCCAAAAACAATTATCGGTACCATTTGTTGTTTACGCTGACTTTGAATGTGCTTTAAAACCAATGTTAACTTGCTCTCCTGATCCAACAAAGTCTTTCAGTACTAAAACATATGAACATGAACCATATTCTTTTGCATACTATATTAAATGTAATTATGATGATTCATTATCAAAATTAGAAATTTATCGTGGTCCCAACCCCGAACTAATATTTATTGAGAAATTAGAAACTGATTTAAAAAATATATATCACAAACATTTGAAACCAATAAAGTTGATGATAATGACGATGCAAGATAAAAATGAATATCTAAATTCAACAGTTTGTCATATTTGTGATACAACCTTTTCTGATAAAGATATAAAAGTAAGAGATCATTGTCATTTGACCGGAAAATTCAGAGGTGCCGCTCACTCCAACTGTAATTTACAATATAAAAATCCAAATCATATACCTATATTTTTTCACAATTTAAATTATGACTCTCATTTGTTTATTAGAAATTTGGCTTTAAATAATGAAAAAATTAATGTTATTGCACAAACAAAAGAAAAATATATATCCTTTACAAAACAAGTTCTGGTTGATGTAATTAATAAAGAAAACGTACACATTCAAATGAGGTTCTTAGACTCTTTTAAATTTATGCCACAATCATTAGAAAAATTATCAAAAAATTTAAGTCCTCAAGAATGTATTGAAGTAAAAAAATATTTTAAAGATTCAAAACAATTCAATTTTATAAGACAAAAAGGTGTATTTCCTTACTCCTACATTGATAATTGTTTAAAATTAAATGAAAGAAAACTGCCTGCAATTGAAGAATTTTATGATAAATTAAGAGAAGAAAATATTTCGATAGAAGATTACCAACGAGCTTGTGATGTATGGGATTTATTCAAATGTCAAACTATTGGTGATTATGCTGACATATATTTAAAATTAGATGTTCTAATTTTAGCAGACGTTTTTGAAAATTTTCGTAAAATTTGTTTGAAAAATTATAAACTAGACCCGGCACATTACTTTACTGCCCCTGGTTTAAGTTGGGATGCTATGCTAAAATTTACCAAGGTAAAATTAGAACTACTAACTGACATTGATATGTTACATTTTTTCAAAAAGGGTATCCGTGGTGGTGTTAGTACATGTGTTGGTAGACAAGCTGAAGCAAACAACAAATTTTTACCAAACTATGATCCCACTAAACTAATCTCATTTTTAATGTACCTTGATGCAACTAATTTATATGGTGGTTCTATGTCTGAATATTTACCCGAAAAAGATTTTAATTGGTTAACACCTGAAGAAATAGAACAGTTAAATGTATTTGATATATCTGATACATCCGATATAGGTTATGTTTTGGAAGTTGACTTAGAATATCCATCTGAATTACATGATACTCATAATGATTTTCCATTTTGTCCAGAAAACATAATTCCACCAAACAGTAAATTTGCAAAATTGATTCCAAATTTATATGATAAAAATAAATACATTATTCATTACAGAAACTTAAAGCAATGTTTAAATAATGGTTTAAAATTGAAAAAAATTCATCGTGTTATTCAATTCAAACAATCACATTGGCTTAAAGGATATATTGATTTAAATACTAAGATGCGAAATGCATCAAAAAATGATTTTGAGAAATTATTCTTTAAACTTATGAACAATAGCGTATTTGGGAAAACAATGGAAAATTTAGACAATCGAATTGATATAAAACTTGTTAGCCATTGATGTAAGTTAGGTAAACAATTCGGAGCAGAAGTATTTATAGCCAAACCAAATTTTAAAAATTGTTCAATATTTTCGGAAAATTTAGTTGCAATTCAGATGAATAAAGTAAAAGTGTATTATAATAAACCAATATATGTTGGATTTTCTATATTAGATTTATCAAAGACAGTTATGTATGATTTTTATTATAACTATTTAAAACCAATGTATAATGAAAACGTGTCATTATTATATACGGATACCGGTTCACTAATATTAGATGTAAAAACTGATAATTTTTATGATGATATGAAACAAAATTTAAATTATTTTGACACATCCAATTACAAGGATGGTAATATTCATGACATACAAAGAAATAAATCTATTTTGGGTAAAATGAAAGATGAATATGTTGGTGAACCTATTCAAAGTTTCTATGGTACCGGAGCAAAGGCATATTGTGTGGTAACACCGACATCAGTAACAAAAAAAGCAAAAGGGGTTAAAAAGTGTGCTATTGATAAACAATTAACGGTGCATGATTTCCAAAATATTCTAAAAGGTAATAACAAGTTATGTAGAATGTTTATTTTTCGGTCACATTTACACAATATGTACACTGAATTAAAAAATAAAGTAGCATTGACCAACTTTGATGATAAAAGATATATAATTCCTGATTCCATGAAAACATTAGCTTGGGGGCATAAATTATTAGATAGTGACCCTTGGAAACAAAATATTGATATGTTTTTTGAAGTAGCAGAAGAAATTGAAAAAGAAGAATCTGAACAAAATGTAGAGACATTATTTAGTGTAAATAATAAATCACTTTGGCAAAGTAATATAGATCTATTATGGAAAGTGGTTGAGAATGAAGCACTCGTAACTTTTTAAAAATATTTATTAATAAGTAATATATTTAGTGTACATTTTATTTGTAATAAAATATAATATATAAGTAAGAAACAATGTTAGAATAATAATTGATAATATGTTAACAAAATTGTACAATGTTGAATTATTAAAACTAATGGTATTTTGAAAACTTGCTGTTATGTTTGTATTATTTTTTAACCTATAAATGATGTTGTATCCTAAATGGTTGTTGGCATTTATTGAGGTTTTGCATGTTTTTGGATGGTAAATATAGTCCATATCCATTTGTTTCCATGTTGAATTTTTAATTGAAATATAACATTCGTTTGTATTTTTTGGTTTTGACACATACAATGTGTTGTTTAAAATTGTAGAGAGTAAAATAAAAGTTGATACATTCATGGCGATGGCAAAAGATACAATAATCAATGTTGTTGTGTAACATTATATAAGTAAATGTTTTAGCCTGAGAATCAAATTGATTTAAAAAAAAGTGGTGACTATGACAGGTGTAGCTTTAGAAAAGTGGTATTGAAGAAGTGTGCCAAGTTGGCCTTGGAAGGGTGTGGCCATAACCTTGAGAAAGCGTGGTCATGGCCTTGACCTTGGAGGGGCGTTATGGTCTTGAGGAAGCGTGGCCATGGCCTTGACCTTGGAGGGGCGTGATGACCTTGAGGAAGCATGGCCTTGACCATGGAGGGGTGTAATGGCCTTGACCTTGGAGAGGGCGTGATGGCTTGAGGAGGCGTGGCCATGGCAATGGCCTTGACCTTGAAAAAAGTGGTGGGAGGTGCCCTAGCGCGCACCTTCTTTTACTACTCTTAGGAACTAGAAAAAGAAGTCAGCAAAAAGGTTATTCACATCTATTACACAAAGACGAAAAACTGCTTCATACATACCACGTAAATTATTTGAAACTACTAGAGTCTACTTATAAGATCTACAAGCATACATTATTGGTAGTAAACGCGTTTACCAAGTATGTATAGCTATACCCAACTAAATCTTCAACAGCAACCAAAGTAATTTCTAAACTAAGAGCCGTCTTACAAGATGTTTATTTTAATATTAAATATAATATTAAATGATGCGCGCGCCGAGTTAATATGTTTTGGTGCAAAAAAATAGAACCAAATCTAATTTCTTGGACAAAGTATGACTTTATATGCGTGCGCATGAAAAGAGCACGTATCGATTGATTTTATTTGTTATTACATTATTAGAGCCTAATTATATCTACAGAAAATAAATATATTTGCTAATTTT
This sequence comes from Tachinus rufipes, assembly GCA_963932245.1. Lineage (NCBI taxonomy): Eukaryota > Metazoa > Arthropoda > Insecta > Coleoptera > Staphylinidae > Tachinus > Tachinus rufipes. Next base: position 77,245,826 of record OZ010744.1, read on the forward strand.
TTTTACTTTATCTAAAATTAATTAATATATTTAAATATTATTATACTAATTTTATTATTATTACATAAATTTTAAAATTAAATCCTTGCTACACCGTCACTGATAGCGGACTGAGGAGTGCACGCATGATTTTTTTCGCGGTTTTATATAAAATATGAAATTGATATTGATATGGGTAAAATACATAAAAATAAACAAAACATATTTATCATTTTAAATAAAAATATAAACCCACAGGTACGAGATTAAACACTAATTAAAATCTGAAAACTGCCAGAAATTTTCGGTGTTTTTAGAATATAAAATTACATCAAATATAAATCAAAAATACACTAATCTTAAATATTATTTTAGTTCAAAATGTGAGAACATGTATTAATTTGTAAAATATTTAATATTGCAAAAAAGTGTTCTATATCTATATCTACTGGAGGTTTAGAGTTTAAAGATATTAATAAATGAAAATCCGTGCAGTGTGAGAGACCGCTGCGCGCCAGTCACGGAAGGTTAAATAAATAAATTAAAATTTTATAATAAAAAAAAATTAAAACAATATATAAAAAAAATTTCTAATCCTATATTTTTTTTAATAAAAATAACGTTTAATATTCTAATTCTAAGCTTATGGTCAAAAGTACAGGTTCAATTGTTAATTGACATGTCTAAAACGCAGTGAAGATGATTATAAAAATAATCATGCTAGAAATAGTGCGTTAACTATAATATTATAAGGTTATTTCAGATATTTAACATCACTTTCACTGACAAGTTAGTTTAATGCGAATGCTCAGCATGCTCACGTACTAATTTTATAAACATTTGTGTCATACAGAAACTGCCATCAAATTCTAAATTTTTATTATAAAATAGTGAGCTCATCATTTAATATTAAATTTATTATTAAAATAAGCATATTGTAAGACGGTTCTTAAACAACAGAAAATAGTATTTAAAAATCCTGTTAACATTATGTCAGATAAAAGCACAACGTCCACGACCTAAGAATTTAAAGATTATTGTATCTAAGAGAAAATCAAGCATTTCAAGATAACATCGGGCGTACCACGTGCAAAAAGTCAAACAAAAAAGATTAATTTCCATGTTGTCAAAACTATTTATTGACGATCTAACTAATTAATTCAAAAGCATTGTTACAACACAATTTTAACTATTGATAGGAGTCGAACTAAAAAACAAACATAATGAAACTATTGCTAGATTGAGAGATAACAACAGATTTTAATTTCGTTAGAAAAAAATTAAGAAACAACAAATACTAAAAACTTAGAAAAAAAAAACCAGGTACAATAAAAAACAAATAAAGGATGAATAATTCAGCTGAAGTAAAAATTATGTCAAAAAATACAATACAGCCAGTAATAGAATAACTAACGCAATAAAATAAATTTAAAAAAAAATATTACAGAGAACAATTTAAAATTTTGAGATCAAACATTAAAAAAAACATTGAGAAACAAAAAGTAACAAATCATTGGGAAATAAAACAAAAAAATGCTACAAAAGACTTTAGCACAAACAAAAACATTTAAATTTAATTTTTTAACTCCAAAAAACATTAAAACCATCATAAAATCAATAAAAACGACAGAAAAAATTATCTTTTAATTTCAGTTTTTCCTGCAATTTCAATTATTTTTTTTAAGGTTTATTGAATTGAAAAATTTTAACTAAATATCTCAAAAAACAGAAAATTTTAAACAAACAACAATAAAGATACCAAAAGTCTAAAAACAATCTCGTTTTTACTAACCTGATTAATACCAGCTTTAACAAAAACATGCAAACATTATATTAGTGATTTTTTTTTTTTTTTTAATTTGACACGTCAGATCACCAAAAACTACTAAAAAATTAAAAAAATGACGGCATGAGAAAATAGCAACAAACTGGTTTAGTGGTTATTCAAAGATAAACCGAGATGTACCCCAAAGCAGCATTTTAGGTTGTTTTTGCATTTGCTGTACGTAAACGACATCGGCTCGTGCTTCAATATGTGCAAATATTTTTTGTATGCAGACGACACAAAAATAGTGTTGATTCACAAAAACATAGAAAAAACTACAAAAAATCTACAACAAGAATCTAAAATATTTCAAAGCTTATAATTTCTAAGGTATAATGACTTTAACGAGTTGACAAAAATTTAGTTTTATGTTTGAAATTTAGGAAATGGGACGCTTTACACTTGAACAAAGTTGGAAAATAATAAGAACTTACTTCCAAAATGGTAAATCTTCTACTCAAACGATAGAAAATTTACGAAACAAAATTAATATAAAAGAAGTGCTTTCAACGCAGTTTGTGGACCAGTTTGTAAAAAGAATTTGCAAAACTGGATTGTGGATAAAACAACACGTTTACGTTCTTGTCTAATGCGCTCAGCCAAAAAAATAATGTTGTTGCTCAAAGTGTGCGTGAACATGCACCAACATCAACTCGTTATCTTTCTAAAGAACTGAACCGTTTTCGCATTTTTCTGAACATTTTTTTTGCATAAAGACTTTGGTTTAAAAGTCTACAAAGTTCAATTAGTCCAAGAAATAAAGCTTTATGACCATCCGATGCGTTTTCAGTTTGCCCAATAGGCTAAACTTTGTTTGGCCAAAGATGAGCATTTTTTATAAAAAAATGTGTTTTTTAATAATGCTCATTTTTATCTCAGAGACTATGTTAATAAGTAAAATTGTTGCATTTGAGGATCAGAAAATCCACACATGACTATTGAAAGCCTATGCATTCACAATCAGTAACTGTTTGGTGTAGTTTTTGGTCCGGCGGCAAGTCATTATTTTTCAAAAATGAGCAAGAAACCGCCGTTATCGCCCATAACAAACGTTACTGTGTCATGCTAAACAAATTTTTGTTTTCAAAAATTGAAAAGTATGAAATGAATGACATTTAGTTTCAACAAGACGTTGGCTGTATAGCAAGTGGCTCCACAGCCAACATAACCATTGATCTTTTGCGCACTGTATTTGGAAATAAAATAACCAGCCAAAATGCTGATGTCAATTGGCTGCCTAGGAGCTTTGATTTGACTCCGTTCAATTTTTTTTGTGGAAAGACCTTAATGCTAAGTGTTATGCTAATCATTCAAAGACAATTGATGCCTTGAAACATAAAATCAAAGTTGCCATTCATGCGATTGGAGTCCAAACAATCAAAAATGTACTAAACATTTTCGTTAATTAGATGAGTTACTGTCAAGCTAGCCGTGGCATTTGAATGATGTTGTGTTTTATTTTTAAATGAAAATGTCCAATCTTTTTAATAAATTCATAATTTTGATTTCATTAGCCTTTTATAAGGCAATAGTCAAATCAATCTTATTGTATGCTACAGCGGTTTATGGACACTCTTTTAAATATCAGCTAGAAAACTTTTAAAGATTTGCAAAACCAAGTATCAAAACATTTTTTTCTGTCAACAAAAAAACATAAACTCTTGTTTTATTTCTTACAAAGATAGAGAAATTAATATCATCAAAACAACAATTATAAACAATTTCTAAGAAAGAGATTTATGGGAAAGGGTTAAGCATAAGTATAGAACAAAAAGAAGAAAATCAGAAAAATATAAAGTAAAAAGATATAACAAGTATGGATTTCAAAATAACAGAGTAGCAGTGAGAAACATCTTTAGTCCAAATTTAAAAAATGAATTTATAAATTTTGTTATAAAACTGTCAATTTTTAATTTTAACTTTAACTTTAACTGTAAACATCACAATAATTAATAATAAAATTTAACCATATAAATAACACACCATTATTGTCACTGACAAGCCTCAGGCTTAGTAGCAATTTTAAAAATGTTTAATTTTGGGGGTAGTTCAATAAGTAAGACCTCTTTTGAATAAAAATTGAAATTCTACACCACGTCTGTAAATAATTCCACCTTCAGCAGAAAGTAAAAAATGATTCATGCAACTTTAGGATTATACTCATGTATTTGAACTACTCTATTAACAACAAAAGTTATATCTTATTTTATCTTATACATATTATAGATCGCATCTAAATTAAGAAGTAAGTTAATAAAACATTTTCATTTACCTAATTTAAAACCACTTAGTTTAAATAAATCAAATAATTAATTTTGCAATTTCAAAAATCTGAAATAATATAATATAATATAATAATAATAATAATAATAAATTGTCTTTTTATTTTCCCCAATAAACAAATACATTATAATATAAATAAATTAAATTGAAAACAAAATTAAGGAAAACCTCAAAGTGAAGTTCAGCATCTTTTCTTAGATTGATGCTGCTCTTCCACTTATACTTTGTATTTAAACATTGTTTTTAATTTTACACACTTTACGTTTAAATTATACACTTTACATCGTTTAACTTAAATAACACATTATACATCTAGCACATTACAGAGCCTTGTACTATATAAGTCCATTCAACATTTTTTTTCTTATAACACACTTTAAACTTATGTATAGACATTTTTTTTAGATCGTTACTTACTTCATTATATATAAGAGATATTTGATATTTATAGCAACTTTTAAATTTTTCGCATTTATGCTTAGGAGGAGTAATGGTACCCTTAAATCTAATATTTAAATTATAAACGTCTGTTCTAAAGCCAATCTTGTTATACAGGTAAATTGGTTTTAAAGTAATTATAATCTTATAAAACAGACAGGCTGCATGTAGTTTTCTTCGCGCTGTCATATTTAGCCAACTTAATTCTACTAAGTTATGAGAGATTTTGCAGTACCTTCTCAGTCGAAAGACTAATTGCAGACAAGCGTTTTAAACTTTTTAAATTTTATATGCTTCAGTTTTGTTTAGAAATGGACCAAAAACGCTATCACAGTAATTGAAATGAGAAAGTACTAGAGATTCGCAGAGCTGAGATCTTATTTTCTTAGTCAGATAGTGTCTACTTGTATATAACTTTTTCAATGAGCTATATGCTTTTTGTACGCACTTATTAATGTGTTGTTTAAACTTAAGATTTACATCTATTATTAGACCTAAATTTTTTGCATATTCTTTATATTGTAATACTTCACCCATGATTTGAATTGGCAAATTAAGTTCAAAAATTTTTGTTTGTAAATGTTTAGGTCCAAAAAGCATTAACTCGGTTTTCTTAGGATTTATTTTGAAGTTGTGTTTTGTTAAGTAATCTATCAGTGAGTTAAGATCAGAGTTAAAGTTTTCACATGCTGTTTTACTATCTTGAATTGAAAATGTATAGTATAATTGCGTGTCATCCGCATAGAAGTGACTTTGTTAATGTGTTAAAAAATTTTTTAGATTGCTAGTATATATATAGTATATAAAAGTGGGCCTAAGATTGTTCCCTGTCTAACACCAGATGATAATAGTAAAGGATCTGAAAGATTTTTATCAAGTTTTACAGTTTGTGTGCGACTAGACAAATAACTATAAAAAAAATTGCAAGATGTGATATCTAATCTAATGTCTCTTAAAATTGCAATCAACAGTTCATAATTAAGAGTATTAAATGCCATTGAATAATCTATTAATACTAACAGTGTTAGTTTATTATTATCAGTATTTGTTACAATATCATCAATTATTGTTGTTAAGGCAGTTTCACAGCTGTGGTTACGACGGAATCCTGACTGTGTAGATGGTAGTAAATTATATTCATCCAGATATTTACGCAATTGCCGGTCAATAACCTTTTTAACTATTTTAGAAAGAACAGGTAGCAGACTTATAGGGCAAAGTTCTTTATAGTTAGTGGGTTTAGTCACTTTTGGCACTGGAATAATGATTGAGTGCTTCCAAACAGATGGAAATATTCCCTCTAGCAAGCATGAATTTACCAAATGTGTAATAAATGGTATGATATAAGAGCAGCATTGTTTAATAAGATTTATATTATTACCATCAGATCCCTCTGCATTAGAGCTAATTGATTTGACAAAATCACAAATATACAAATTATCTATAAGTGAAAAAGAAAATTTGTTATTTAAAGTTTATTTTCATTGTAATAATTAAGCAGTTCACAAATGTTATTCTTTGTGCTAGGAACGGATTGAATGAAACTTTGAATAATTGCATTGACATTATTGAGTTGATATGGTATAGTGATGTTTCTATTAGTGAGTATATTTGACTGCTTTAACACTTTCCAGAGTGATTTAGTAGTATTTTGTACTGTACGTGTTATGTATGTTTTCTTTTCTCTTTGTATTGCAGCATTAACTAAGTTTCTCATCTCTTTATAGAACGCCCAATGAGTTTGAAGCCAAGAGTTTTTAAATTTTGCGTAAGCTCTGTCTCGTTGCAATTGCATTTCCCGTATATTATTAGTCAGCCATGGAGCTGGTGGTTTAGTAATACGACATTGCACTAAAGGCATGTGCTTATCTGCAAGTATTTGCAAGTTTGCAGTTAAAAAATTAGCTTTATCATTTATATTTAACATATTAAACAATTGATAGAGGGGCATACTGTGCAAATCACTTGTAAATTCATTAAAGTCAAAGTTGTTATAAAATTTAACAGCAAACAACTTACCAAATCGTGATCTGCAATATTATTGATACTTTCCACGTTTCCCATAGTTACTAGATCTGTATTGCTTACAAATATTAAGTCAATAAGAGTGGTTGAAGTCTCTGTAATTCTAGTTGGTTTATCTATTATTTGTTTTAAACTAAATCCTTCTGCCATGTCTAACAATTTTGTTACATTGTTATTAGGTTCTAGTATATTGATGTTAAAGTCGCCCAGAAGAATAATTATATCGCAAGTAGGTACAATATAAACATAAATACTCAAACTTAAAAGTTTTAAATTTTAAATAGTTCTTTGGGCTAAGTAATGACTAAAAACTGCTAAAAAAATACCCCTTGTATGTTTTCATTTTCAAAATAGGATCTTCAGTAAAAAACGACAAAATATATGTTGATAAGTACATTTTTCTAAACTCAAAAAATGTTCACAAACTATTTGACATATGTCACATATTAATGTTATTTGATAAATCCAAAATCTGTTTATTGCTTGTTCATTATAGGTTTGTAATTTTGAACCACTAAACTTAATTTATTTTTACTGCATTAAAAACCACTCTGACCATAGTTCTAGAAAAAATTTTTACTTCATCCCTAAACAATAAATCAGCTAGATTATAAAGCGATGGCTTAGCACGCAAACGGACTTTCAATCCCCAAATATGACTAAAATAATAACTTGCTTTTTATCCACCGGTGTAATTTTACCTAATAATTTGTCCCATCAACCTTCTTCAGAACAAATTGTAAGAAGTTTGAGGCAATGTAAAATAGCTGTAAAATGCGCAATATAAAAGAATAAGCAATCTAATCTCTAGTAGTAGTTTTTATTATATATATATATAGACGCATTAACCATCAATATGAAGCCCGAAACAGTATGTTGTGCGGATGATACCAAGCCCACTAAAGTTTTACGAAGCCCGTTTTGGGCTTCCTAAAAATTTTCATGTATAATGAAGAGATATGAAAAATGAAACTATCCTGTACTTTTTTAGCAAAATTTTTTGGGCTTCTTATGTCGATATACTATCGCAAATTAAACACTTATAGTTCATTATATGCAACTATAGAAGGCTTACGTTTTAAACTGCATATACAGTACGTATGTTTTACGGATGTTAGGAGCCAATCATGTTTTATGAATTATATGATGCCCTTAAGTTTGGCATCAGTGCTTTTCTATAAAACAGTCTATTACAATAAAATGTTTGAAAAATATAATTGATGGTTTTGACCTCTACTACGTGATATTTTATGTTTATGAAATAATAAAACAAGTTACGATTTTTTTTATCACAAATTTATTCTTACAAATACAATAATAGCTTTGGCTCTACTAGAGTCTTCTACAGATGTAATAAGTTATATAACTATAAGTAGAGCCAAAACTAGTAATGTATTCGTAAGAATAAATTTGGGATAAAAAAAAAGAGTAACTTGTATTATGATTTCATGTTTAAAGAAGTAAATACACAATATATTATTATTATTTTTTAATTTGTTTTGTATGGTTATGTAGTACGTTTAAGTAATTGTTTTTTTTTTAATTTTACTATGTTAAATCATGCTTGCATTGCTTTCTAAACTTATCAATCCCCTTCAAACAAGTTGTAAGACTCTAGCTATAGCAGTTTTTTAATATTTTTTAAATTTTTTATGGCATGTGCAATTAAATTTAGTGCCGTAACTAGCTTCTGATGCGTTCGGTGCGAAAGCGTCATTTTGCGCCCTCTAAACTACAAAATTATAAGATTTAGGTGGATTTCTTTGCCACAACCAAGCTGCGCGCCCGGTGCGGTAGTACCGACGGCACCGCCCTAGTTACGGCAGTGATCAAATTGTCAATTAATAACAACATAATAATAATGTCCAAAGATGTTGCAATAGTTAGACTTAATATAGTAAACAACTTGTTGCCTATTTGAGCTTTGTTGTGTTGCAAGTAGACTTGTTTGTAGAGGAATATAAAATTAAGCAGGAAATCTTTAACAAAAGGTCGTCTATAATGCTTATTTTAGAATTCTAAACATTTTTCGTACATTGTTACAGGTTTCTCCTTAGATGGTTTTTAAAAGTTGATGCTGATGAGCTACGGTTATAATTTGGAAAAGTGTCGTTTTGACCTTACTCCGTTGTCTTGGCATTTAACTGATGTATGCAAGTACAACGCTTTGAAGGGTCTCTCCTATACTGGCCATGTCAAGCCAACAGCTTCTCAACATAGACTCTCTATTGTAAAAGAGGGCCGGGCATCTACATAGCACCTGCTTGATCGTCTTGTCATTAATTTCACATTCTTTACATGTTGGATTATCTCCAATACTAATTGAGTGCATGTGTTTTCTTAGTTGGCAGTGTGGCAGTCACAAATAGTAATCGGCTGTCTTAGCATTTGAGGTAGTCATTGTTTCCTTTTCCTGTCTACAGCCAGAAGTGTCATCCCAGCGTCTTTCCAGTGCGTTGTGTGTGTGTTAATTTTTAGGAGGTTATTTAAACTTTTGAATGTTATAGAGGTTCATGGTTCAGGTTCACACGTCATAAGTGTTGACCCTTTACGCGCTAGCCCGTCCGCCTCAATGTTAACTACTTTGGTGGAATGTCATTATACCCAGAGCAGCTTGATGTCATTTCCACAGGCTGCTAAAGTAAGAACACGATGACATTCAAAAATTAGCTTCAATGTGATTTTAGGCTTGTTTATAGCAATTAAGGCCGCTCTACTGTCTGTTAGAGTTTAGGCATTCTTGCCAGATATTTTGCGAGTTACTTTTTTCATAACCCCAGAAGTTGTCCTACTTCTGATTAGAAGATAGATGTGTGCGTTACTAATGGTAAAGATATTTTGAGATCCAGATTTTGCGAGAAGATTCTCGCTTCAGAACTTTTATATTTTTTTTTCACCATCCGAGAAGATTCTAATCGTATCATTGACCTCGTTCTGCTCATCTCATCGTTTATGTGTGCGCACGTTGTAAGGTTTTTGAAACACAAAGAATGATGACATGTTATCTGTTTGTGGTTTTAACAGAGGTGTTTTTTTAACAGCCTCTTTCAGGAGAGTTTATTAGCCCTCCCTGCAGTGTTAAAGTTTAACTGCATTTAGAAGCAAAGCGTATTGGTTGAGTGGTGGCAAGAAGATTGTTGGCAGCAGGTGGCAATGGTTGCAGCGGTTGCAATAGATGATCGGGTCGGCGTCTGTGTAGGTAAAGTGTTTATTTGTTGCAAGGTATTTGTTTTTGTCTTATCATTTTAAAATTAAGAAAACCTTTGGGTATATTTAACAAATTAGTATAAAAATAATTTATTAATTAAGTTTTTAAAATTTTTGCATAAAAATACATAACTCCTTTTTTTAACTTTTTTTTTGTTGCAATATAGTTTCTCTGGGTTTAAACAGAAGGATTCTTTCTGAGTTTTATACAAAAAAATATTTAGATTTAACTCTAGTTAGTTGAAAGGAGCCCATATCTAAAACCATGTTGATCATTTGGCAATAGGTTTTTAACTTCCGTGTGATTTCTAATTTTGTCCAAGGTTATTTTGTGAAAAATGTCTCAAATTTTATTAGAATTTTTTTATGAATACAAAAATGTGACGTTAGCATTGTACTTGTAATGTAAGTGGGAAACTTTACAACCTTGTAAGAAAATGCTTTCAAGCTTTGTTTAGGATATGGTTCTAATTTTGGTTTGAAATGAGGAAACATATTTCTTACTTTAGACGTCTAAACCAATTTAAAAAGTCAAGCAGAATTAGTACGTTTTCTACAATATTTTATTTTTTTGTGGATTCTTTTTAAGTGGTCCAAATCTAAGTCGTTGTTGTAAAACGATGCGCATTAGAGTTGTCAGCAAATAATTTGGCCATGTTTTCTAAAGTATATTTAAAGCTTCTTTGTCATAAATAAAAAGAAACGGTCTACGCTTATTTTTACATATTAGATTATCTTTGTTAGAGAAGTTTAGAACGGATTTTCAGCAATGATTTTTGTACTTTTTTATTGCCTTCTTTATCTCACCATTGAGCTAGTTAGATTTTTGGCTTATCAGCCTAAAAAATAACCTCATTATTGAACTGATTTAGTTTGTTTTGGTCATTTAGTTCATGAAATTTTGTTATTTAAAGTTGGATGAGCTGTCTGGTTTTCTATTGAAACCCAATCTATTTTACTTTTGGCAAAACCTGTAGACTTTTTCATTGCTAGCGAGATGAGTCTAGTAAAGTCAAAGATTACGCTGTCAACTCTTTTAATTGTTTGAATATTAAGAAGGGATGTGATGCTCTGTTCTAGAGTGTGAGAAAAACGTCTAATTGGTCTTATAGACCGACTCTTAACTTTCTGTTCATTCCTCCAATAAAGATTAGAAACTATTGGGCTATGGTCTAAGCTATTGGAATAGTAGTTTAAACTAAGAGGTTTTTGAGTAAAGCAATGTCACAAACATCTCCAAGGACCCTTATTTTTTACTAAACAAATTGTAAGTATTGACATTAATAACCAATCAAAAAGCTTTACTAATAATATGTAATATTTAGAAAATACTTAGTTGTCACAACATCAATTAGGTATTGTATAGATTTATTTTTTTTTCAATTATCTATATATAGCATTAGAGTACTAACATTATATTATTTATTTAAAACTATTATGTGATAAATTACATACATTTAACAGCCACATTTCTTAAAATATTTGTCCGATTGATTTTCTAATTTTTTATGCGGTTTAATAGCGAAAAAATTGGCAACACCGTTGGGCGTCAAATAAACCGTAAGCAATATAAACATATGCATTTAGGCTTCACAATATCCGTGTTGTCTCGTAGGGCTCGCATAACCTGACAAATCTATACAAAATAAATTTCTATATAAACTTACCCCTCGCATATTAGATATAATTATATTCATTATTAAAGAGTAACTTTGCAAAATATACAGCAAAACTGATTATTTTAAGACCGGGCTTCTGGTGGCCTGTAGTGTATATATATATATATATATATATATATATATATATATATATATATATAGTAAAATCATTTCTTCAAAATAATTTTAAAATACTATTCAACAAATCTAATGGTTTCAAATGACTTAACTTAAATTTTAAAGAAATAATGTTAGATTGAGTTTTAGAATTACTCAACAAAAAATTGTCGACATAACACTTGAATTCTTCTTAATAAGTTTTGAATGCAAACTAGATAGATACTTTAAGTACTAAATAATATCTAAAAAACCATCAATAGAAAATTTGCTGTATAATGTGACAAAACTATAGCTCATATTGTTTAATGATCTAGATGGTGTTAACTTACATTCCACGTATTTTTGAATATGACTTAAAAAAGTCCAAACTATACTTTGCAAAAAAAGTCATTTGGAACAAAGCTTTAGTCAAACATTTAATAATAAAGTTTAATTGACTGCCAGATTAAATACAATAGTGTCATTGTCGTGATTCGGAAGTCACCTAATAAGCCGTATCAACCTCCTTCAAACTATTCGTAAGATTTCTGGAGCAATGTAAAATAGCTGTAAAACGCAAATAAAGAAGAAAATTATGTGAACTTTACAAAGATGGCAAAAAAATTTTTGATTTTTTTTCATTCATTTGTTATAAAATGTAAAAATGAATATTGATATGTCATAATAATAATAATAACGTGAAACGTTTATTATAACATTTATTTCATATGAATCATTTTCAAGTAAAATCCGTCTTGCAAAGCTCAAATTGTCGTTATTGATACTACCAAAAGTTACAATTAATTTTATCAAAAATATACATTTGAAAAAAAATCTATTTACTTAAAAAATAAAATCAAAACATCTATAAACTATAAAACTGTTCTTACTCTACTATTAATTAATAATTTTCATAAATGAAATTATTTTCTACAAAACCTTGCTGCAAGTTTGCACAAATCGATTCATCCGACGTTTTATAAACATTTAAATATTCCGTCATTAATAATACTAAAACTCAAACGAAAACAAAGTAAATAATAACTTCCGTTTCCTTCGAAAAGCAAGAAGTGTTTCATTAACTTTAAAACCCGATTATCCCGTTCAAATATTTCTCTCAGTCCATTAATTACTTGTCGATAAATATTTTCATTAGCTAGTACAATTAAAATTCTCCAATCAAGAAACTTATAAACAACTTCATTCACCATTTTACAAACAATAAAATGCAATTAATAAAAAATAAGATGCATTGCAACATGCCATGACGTTGCATTAAAATTGCTTGAATTATTTACATTCATTATATGGATTTAAGTTTAGTTTTATTTATCTGCTCGAGAAGCGGTCTAATATGTTAAATGGGATGCTTGGAATCTACAATAAAATATTTTATATTATATATGTAATTGTGTTATGTATTCCAAACATGAGCTTGAAAATTCCGGGGCAAACGGATCTTTGAAATGTGCTATAAATTATATTTATTAGCAACTCGTATTGCATATTTCATTATATTCAAGTTTTAAAAATGATTTCTTTATTTTTTTAACATTAGTTTTAAATAAAATGTACAAACTATAATTGCAAACATATCTACCCTCAGTTGATTTGTCGTTTAACCTTTAAATTCCATCAAATTTTCCCATCGCTTCTAAATATTTTACGTGTCCTGAATATTGTCAATCAGTTTAATCAAAATTGCACCTCTCAGCACGACACATAATAAATCTAGACTTTTGAAACGAAACGTGACGTGTCTCTATTCCTCTGCACCCAATATTATCCTCCTAGATAAATTTAAATTAACTAATAAGAATCAGAATCATAAAAAACTAATAACGTCTAAATTAAAATACTTATTTGAGAATAAATTACATTTTTACAGATTTTCATCATATATTTTTAAATGATTTTTGGCACCTTTTAGAAGTAGATTTGCTGTTAGAATTTTTTTAAAGAAGTAAAGCAATTTTAGCAAGAATAAATTGCCGTAGGAACAGTTTTATACATCTAGTTGAAGAAGGCATAATTGAGAAAGTTATAAAATATAAATGATTCCTGAAACTTAAAAGAAGTGAAACAAAGTGCAAAAACTACGGCAATTAAAGTTGGTTTTAAACTCCCTTTTAAACATGACATTATACTTTTGTATAACGTTAAATGTCATCATAAAACTTTTTTTTGATTTTTAATTGATGCAACTGAATTATTAAAATGTCATTGTTTAATGAAAAGCTCTACAACCAAAACAATGGCAAGGACTTTGTAAGTTTAAAACGTCGCATCATATTAAGTAATATTATTATAAAATAAACAAGTTGGAAGTTTATGAATATTCATGTATATTGCGGCGGAAACACACAGAAGGTTTTAATTAATTGAGAAGTCCCAACAACGCACACAAATGTTACAATCTGCTGAATTGGTCAGCGTAATAAAGTGTTTTCATTTCGGATACTATATTTATAGCGGGATTATTTCAAGTTTCGCAATTTTAGCAAATTACCTACACAAATATTGTTCTAATTAAATTTTTGTGGCGTTAATAGTATATTGATATAATATAAAGGAAAACCTTATAATGTTAAGCTTTTATATTTATTTTAAGATTGCCAGATACATTTATGTCTACAAAGAATTTATTTACATTTAAAATTAAACTTTAAGGTTTGTTATTGAATAGAGAATTAATTTTACAATTTATATAGCAAATTTAATTCCTATAGTATGTTGTATACAAGTTTTGGTATATCTACTAAAATAGCTTAAAATGTTCAACGCTAACTTAAAAATTTAAATATTAGTAATTACATGATGCATAAGGTACGTATATAATTATTATTAACATTACTTACATGTCAATTTTATAACTCATTACAATTTCATATATGTTATTGAATGTTTGAGCTGCTATATAGTTGCAAAAAGTCAATTTGACAAATATTTTTTCTTCAATATTAATAATTATAAAATTACTACATTTACTCAATTTATAAGTTTTAAATATTAGGTATAAAAAAAGCAAAATTTATATCTAGTCTATATTAATAAAATTACAAACAAAAAACATAAAATTTTATCTATATGTTACGGTTAAGGTGTATACTTAAAAGTTTATAACTTAGCTGAATAGTACGTAAACTAACCGACTGGCTGGTTATATTGGACAAAAGTAAAATGTCTATTTAAATAAAATAAAATAAAGTTTATAAAGTTGCCAAGATACGTGTTTATAAACTAATGAAGTAGGCAAAAAAATAAATTGCAAAACAGGTTTAAAACAATAAAACAAGTTATTTATTACAACTTAAAGAATTTGCTTTGAAGAATGCAATCGTCAAAATCTCTCAAGATATGCTGGCAAAAGTAGCCAAAAACTTAGTAAAAAGCCTAATGATGTGTGTCGCCCGTCAAAACCACCACTTAGACAAAATAATTTTTAAAACAGATTTAAAAAATAATAATTTTTTTTTGTTATTCTTTACCGTTTTTTTACTGGTCATCCTGTACTACCCTTATAATCATATACAGCAATAAAACAAATTAACAATTATGACAAACAACATGACTTCTAATTCAAAATAATAACATAAACATATACATACATTTCATAATTTACATTTAATTTACATGGAAAACTATAAAAAATCTGTTTTTAAAGGTTATGGTTTTACCTTTTTTTTTAAACTAAATTTAGATTACTAATTGATAATCGGTCGGTTATTGTCATTGTTATTTTATTATGTTTTAGTTCTGTAAGATAAAAAAAATGTGTGATTGTAAGCTTTAATGTAGTGTGTAATCAATTATGTTGTGTAGGTTTTTTTTATAAACATGACATTATCAAAATCAAAATTTCTAGAGTATTTGTCTAGGTTTAGGTTTAGCCTTACAAAATTATTTTGATAAACTCAAAGTTTTTTAATGTATGTTTTTGCAGCACTGCAATAACATATAATTGGCTAAATCACTTGTTCGTTGGTCTGATTGTGCTTATTAGTTTTGCTCATGAACGGGTAGCTCGAGTGTTCTAAGTGTCCCGTATTATGTTACTAGTGTACTGTTTATTTGGTCTTTGTAAGTTAGTCTTTTGTCCATATTTACATCTAGAAATTTATAGCTATTAGACTCTCTCACAGCGTTGTCATGCAGTTTCAGCAATACAACCACTTTAAAATTAATAAATTAAAAAAAAAATTGTGATAACTTCTGCTTTGGCACCGATTAGCCTGCCGTCTCTTAAAATATAAAATTAGCACATCCGCGTGTATCTGCACCTGTAGTCAACCCAACAGCTTTGTGGCAGTGAGCGTATACTGCTGTATTAATGGCGTAGAATGTTGTCTTTGTGGCATGTCTTTAATAAACATGTTAAATAACTTGAGTCGCAAAATAGAACTCTAAAACTAACGCTCATCAAAAATTAATTTAATGAGTTTATTGATGTCCAGAGAATAGTAATTAATAAATTTGTAAATAAAACTGGTTTGACAGTCCTTGTCAAACGCTTTTTCAATATCCAGTAGCATTATTGTTGTCACATTATATTTATTGAAATTTGTAAGAATATCATGTACAATACGTACTAGTTGCTAAGTAGTGTTGTATTTAGTTTTAAAGATGAACTGGTCAATTATGATCCTGTTTTTGCAATTAGACCAGTATTTTAATTGTTTCATTACGACTCTTTAGGCCAGATTACTAAAAACATTAAAAAAGTTTATTGATCTGTAATAAACATAACTATTGTCAAGTAATACTTAACTAACAAAAAATATTATTATACAGAAAATTAATATAGAAGTTAAAGTGAATTGCATAACTAAAGTATTTAAAATGTGGTGATTTTTATTGTTTTAAGTCTTTTTGTTTATTCATCAGATTACCAAAAGATTTACATTGTTTTTTTGTAACAGATTAAGTTTAGTGCCTTTTGTACAGGTATCTAACATTTTAATTTTATTAATTTTGGGAAAAATAGGTTTAATTAAAGACTTTTAATGGCTTAATCATTCATACATCATTAGTAATAACACTCAAATAAAAATTAAACAACATACTTCTTTAGATTAAAAAAAAAACAAACTTCTTTAAAACATAAAAAAAAAATTTAAAATTTTACCCTATAAGATTTACTTTGCCTTCTTTAATTTTTTAAAATATTTTCTCCTTTTTCTTATTCTCATTTAAACATTCTTTCTAGATTCTTGCCGGTCATTTGCTCATTTTCAACTTTAGTCTACTAAACTTATTCACCCAATAATTTCAAGTCCTTACTCTATTTTTACAAGCCTCACACTTTTTTATATTCTTTAGTCATCCAATATTTATTACCATTTTCTTCATTGCTACACATAAACCTTGCAATCAATTGTTGAACATCCTTTAATTAGTTTTTATGCAAATAAGCTGGTAGTTTATACTCTTAAATACATTTGTATTTGGCATGGTATTAGCTATCAACAATTTTTATTTGCTTATCTTGCTGTTCTACCTCTTTTAGTCTGTTCAATAATTTTCCGTCTTCCCATTATTTTGCTCTCTATTACTTTTTTCACTGACATTCCACCCCATTTATACAATTTTTTTCTTTTTATACCAAAGTTTGTCGCACGTAAACTTCTATTTTTTTTCCATTTTTCTAACTTTATTACTTCCGTTACTAAACTGCTGCCCACTTGCTAATTTTCTTACAGTTGGTTTCCTGCAAAACTATATAGCCAGGTGTTAAAGAATGTACTCCTAATGCATGTTAATAAAATTTTAGCTTTACCATTTCTATCAATTCTTTCACGCTTCAGACTTCTGCTTCATATAACATAACACTTCTAATACATGCATTCCAAATTACCATTTTCATTTTAAAACAATTCCTGATTTTTTTTTCTATGTAATCATACATCTGTCAGCTGCTACTCATGCTTTTTTAATTACATATCGCTCATGCTCTTTATTAGACCCCTTACTGGCAAACATAAATCCTAAAGTAAGTTTAAAATTGATATGATTTGCAAATAAATTTGAATCGTGTTTGTATGTGTTTTAAAACTTTGGCCAGATTGCTTAACATACATACTATTGCATTCAAAACATAAGGTTTCATAAACACCCAAATTCTTTAATTATATCTTTAGCATAAATTAATATTTAATTTTTGGCGTTTACCCGACAATATTTTAGTCCCAACAAAAATTAAAAAAAATTTTTTTCTAAATTTAACTAAAAATTGTAAATTTTGCCTACCATAGTAATAAAAAATTTCTACAAATTGCTAATTAATATACATTAAATATTTGCTTGGAAAAAATTTAAAATGGAAATAAAATCTTGTTTTGAAGTACGTCAAATTATAAATTATTAATATAAATATAAATTTAAATATTAAATTATGCTTGACAAAGATGATTTTATTAACAAGAACCCTCAGCCTGCTAAAATAGCTTTAGTAACTATTTAAAGTAAAAAGTGAAAGTACCCTGTGCGGTGTACCCTGCTGGAAAACTGACGACGCTATGTTGACCAAACATCTGCCAAGAAAAGCAGACCCCCTCTAGTTGGCCAACAGCTCCGGGTGGATAAGAAATTGTTTCATAAGGTAGACAAAGAATCAACGACATGGAGATGCAAAAGAAATCGAAAAACCACTGCATTAAAAATCCCTAAGAATATCTCTAGTCAAACCAAAAACAATCTTAACATGGCTCAATTCAACGCAAAATACTTTGGAGTTAATAGCCTCCGGTTTGGATATTTGGTGGGAATGGTTTTAAAAAAAGTTATGATAAAAAAACAAAAGTACAAATTGGTACTTGAAACATAACAAATATGCTCCAAGCAGAAAAAGTTAACCACGTAATAAACAATTTGAGCAGACTACGGATAAATATATTTAGTATTAACAACGTCCGATGGCCAAAATTTGAAAAATGCACAGCTAAAGGTGTAGTGATGTATTACTCAGGTAGCACAGATACGCAAAAAATTGCAATAGTTGTAGACAAAGCAGTACAAAGATTGATTACATGCTTTGATCAAACTTAGATACTCAGATCAAATGATGCTGACTGCTGACAAATCTGATGACAAAATTGAAGATTTCTATAGCCAAGTGCAGAGCGTGTAGAAACAAACACAACGTCACAATCATTATGAGAGATCTAAACAAAAAAAATTGACAAAAAAAAACTTGAAGACTTTGTGGGTGACTATAGTTAAGGCTACTCTGTCAATCAAAAGATCTGGTAATAACAAATACACACTATAAACTACAACCACGCCAACTATATACTGTAACGTTCAGTTTTTTATTTAATTAAATTAGTTATTAAATGTAATAATTTCATTGTTAGTGTTTAACTATGTATATTGAAAATGTTTTGCGTACCGCAAATTTGCTTAAAAATAAAAGATATTTTTTGATACCCTGCCAGAAGGACGTACGGACCCGAAAGAATTTGAGCTTTTTTTGGCAGGCCGCAGATTCGTGTGGTTTGAGTGAATAATGTAAAAGAAACAATTAGTTTTATATTTCAAGCCTTTGATAGTTTCTTGACAATTACATTATTCACTTGATGTGTTATATACTTGTAATGTCAATAAATATAATTGTGTATTATCGTCCTGGTTTTGGAGTTGGATTTTCTCGTAAAAAGTATAACATGTAAGTGGTGGTGGTTATTTTAACACTTTTATCAATTCCCATACATCTTTAAGATAAATAATTTATTTAATTTAAGTTATACAATTTAATTGTGAGTATACCCGTTTTGAATTTATTCAAAAAAAGAAAAAAAAAGCAAAAGATAATTGTAAAAATTAATTGTAAAGCCAGTCAGAGTTTTATTTTAATCATACCTTCCTTGATAAGAAAAACCGATAGTTGTGGTATCTGTGATTGTGGAAGAAACAATTGAAAACAAGTCCAAGCAGGAAAAATATGGTGTAAAGTAGCGGGAACGCCAAATGGAAACATCGTTAATGGTAAACAGAATAGCCAGATTATACTAAAAGAAATATTAGTTCTATATATTCCAATCTAATCGTAATGATTGATGGTAGTCAATAAACCTAAACTTGTTAACCTAAAGTTGACTCCATTGCAAACTCGCCACGAAATCACAATCTGGTACGTTTATACCCATTCATCATTAGGCGCTAGGCTCGGTTATATTGTAGTTTTGTATTTAATGAATTGCTTAAATCTATTGCTTGAAATATCAGAAATAATTAAGTTTATAATATAAATTGTTTTTTAGAATAACTAGATTTTTATTAAATATATATTATTATGTGTTATGGATTTTGGTTTATTTTTCCCAGAAATAAAATTACATCAGTTGCATTGGCTACAGGAGAAACTTTTTCTGGAACCAAGGCGTCGTCAGACCTTAATCCGGTTGTGACCGATAGATGAATAATAAGAATCCTTCAAAAAATTGCGATAAAAAGAAACTAAAGAAAGTGTAAACGCGAGTATCCAGAAAATATCTAAAATAACATTTCCAATAGAAAAAAAAAATAGAAATTCATAAAAAGGTCCCTACTGAAAAAAAGTAGTAGTAGTAGTAGTAGTAGTAGTTTTATTAAAATGTAACAAATTCATCCCACAACACTAATAAATAACAAAAAATTATTACAATTTATTAAAATAAAAATCGGAAAAGCAAAAGCAATCACACAAATTACATAGAAATTACTAGAAAGATCTAAAGAATGATTCAAGAAGCAAAAAGAGAGTAGTTGTCTAACAAATGCAAAAAAATTGAAAAGCTCTAAAGACCATACAACAAGAGAAGAAATGCAGATTTAATTATAAAAACTAAAAAACGGAAAATTACAACAAACCACGTAAAAGATAAGTAGCATTCCAATAACAAATGAAAAAGTACAACACGCCATCAAAAACAAAAAAAGCGGCAAAGCGGTTGGCCCAGATGAAGTACCAATAGAGCTATCAAAACTTGTAAAAAGCAAACAAATTGATGTCATTACAAACCTGTACAATACTATATATGAAACAGAAATATTGACAGGTCAACATTTATCACGATAAAAAAAAAACAAATGCTAGAGAGTGTAGCGACTACCATATTATAAACCTTATGAGCTACGCCTTAAAAGTATTTCTAAAAATAATACAAAAAAGACTATACATCAAATTGAAAGAAGGTATTAGTGATACGCAGTTTAGATTTAAGAATGACATGGGCACTTGTGAAGCGCTATTTAAGTATTGACATAGATATATAAATGTAAATGTAAAAGTACATGCTTGCTTCATAGACTATAAGAAATCTTTTGACAAAGTGCAGCACAAACTATTAGTAACACTACTAAAAACCAAAAACATTAATGTCCAGAAAACAGTTAGGCATTTTGTCTTTGATGCTATTAAATTTGTACTCAGAAGCAATATTCTAGTAAGCAATCACTAAAAAAAACAAGCAATAAAACAAATAAATGATTATTTCAAAAGCAACAATATTTAATGTAAATCCAAATAAAAAATAAAAAGTTAAATTTTAAAAAAGTCTTGTCATATTGACAATTACAATTAATTTTAGCAGTTTTGAAACAAATGTAAAACTCTCAGTAAAAATTTATATAATGATTACGCATTTTAATCAAACTATAATATTAGCATTAATCCAAAATACTTTTAGAATTTTGTAAATTAAAAAAAAATACAAATGTTTATCCTAAAAAGCTATATTATAGTGATGTGAAACGCAATCTAACATAAGGTTGTGTAAATCTTTTTATTGTTTATTTTCCATCGGTTTATGTTGATGATGCGTATGCTGTCTTTGATTAAATTGTTAATTAAAATGCAAGCTTCTAAATATTTTTTTTTTGTAAACTATAGACCAAATAGTACAGGTTATTTATAAATGTCTAGGATTATGTACTCACTTTAAATATGCCGTTTTTTTAAAATTATGTACTAAACTATTTACTTTGTTTTGACAGTTCAGCTTTAACTTTATTTACGCACATCAAACTTGAGTTCACTATTTTACTAAAGTGGCACAAACGTGCATTAGATGGTTACATAATTCCAAATTTTTATAATAACCCTGTATAACCAACACTTTTCTTAAATATTGCATTTATTCAATCACAAAACCGTTTTATTATCTACTCAAAAAATCATTAAACAACATCACACACAACATCAGTAACTACAGAGCTATATATACGCAATCTGTAATACCCAAACTGATAAACTTAATTAATACATCTCAACTAAGTTAGCATCATAATGTGTAAACAGCAACAGTATAGATTTATGAAAGGAAGATCAACAATTGCAAACTTCCTAACATACTAGTCAAACCTTCTTTACGCTTTTGAAATTAATATGCAAATGCCATTTATTTGAACTTATTTTTATTGTTTATTAATAGTTTGTGTAACCAACTCTTCAACAACAGCACCTGACATTAATTTTATCTGTAATTTACATAACATAACAGAGTAGGCATCAATGTTTAAGAAAATCTTTTTTGTTTGAATATATAAATAAAGCATATAACGCGTCAATATGATCAACAAAAGTAACGAAACAAAAATTTACATTTAAAAGAAATTTTCTACTGACTGCATCCGCAACAAACTCAAACTAATATCCAATACACGAACACTGGCTCATATAAATATTTAAAGTTTAATTAATTAAATAAGAAATTTTTTTAGAAAAAATAATATTTGATATTTTATGCATTAATATTGGTCATGCAATAATCACATTAGCAGTATAATTATTAATAATGATAAACTGTTAAATTATAAACATATTTATAGCGGTAGCGCAAATTATGTTAATTACAGTATTGCTAATTCATGCAAAGTCATTTCTTAAATTGTAAAAAATCAGTTAAATTGTCTATAGAATGTTTAACTATATCTATAAGACACAATACATGCGTACTAACAATATACATATCGCAATACGGTGATTTTGATATTTTTATTAATGTCTAATCCAGCATGAAAATGTCAATCTTTTGAACAAGCATGTATGTTAAGATCTTTATGCAGTATGCAATGAAGGGTGGATTGTGAGATCCTTAATTACTCTAAACGTTTTAGGATAGACAAACCTGAGTTTTCTGCAACGCTTAGCAACAGCAGCAATTTTTTGAGCTGACCTAACAGTACGAGTTTAAACTGGCATTTTTACATCAGTAACTTGAGTATTTTGCTTGAATTTTGCAATTAGCTGTACAATGGCTATGCAGGCATACTAAATAAAAACAACACAAACTCACTTTTTCTTTTACTGTGTCTATAACAAATTAATATTATTTCTATACGTTGTTGGAGCGTGTATCATATCATTTTATTAAGTAGTATAGTTTTTGATGACAGATGTCAAAGATAAAAAATTTAACAAAATTTAAAAAAATCCTTATTAGGTATAAAATAAATTTAGAAATGTCATAGTATCTTGTGACTTTAATAAAAATAAACTAAATATAAATAATATGCAAACAAAATTCTCAAAAATATATGTTTTTCTTGTATAATCTTACATGTTTAGTTAACAAATTTACTTGAATATTTACACGCGCAGACGGAATAAAAAGTAATACTTTAATTTCAAAAAATTTAGTCAATCATCATGCAATTATTTTGAAATATAAACAGTCCACAAACAAATTTATTTGATAAAATTAGAAAACATAAAAAATGTCTTTGTAATATTGAAAAATTAAATACACTATTTAGCAATCAAATTCCAAAACATTTTTTACTAGAAAGTACTAAATTCTTGAGTCTTTTTAATGGTATTTTAATGTTGCATTTGCAGTTAAAGTAGTATTCTTAACAAATTAAAAATTTAAAAAAAGTGTAATAAAATTGAATTAAAATGAATGATGTTGTTGTTAGTGGATGCATGTTAAATATGTAAACAATTTGGGAACTTTTTTGCAACAATCACAAATATTGAACTAAATAAGCAATTTAAAAAAAAAACGCTGTTCATGCAATGTACTAGCTCAAACATTCTCAATACTATTACATTTTTTTAGCTTGTTTTAACTGAAAACATGATTAAAATAATACAGATATAGGTAAACAAAAAAAACACAAATTGACAATATTCCTATTAAATTACACAATGTGATTATATAAAACATCTTCAATAGCTATAAATAATTTATATTATACTAGACACATAGACTACATTCAAAAATTGATAGTGAAAACTTAGTTATAGTTTTTATTCATTATTATTACCATTATTTATATCAAAATTATTGTATAAAAAATCTGTTTTATTTATCATTTAAATAATTTGTTCTTATTAAAACAGCTATTATAACAATTACAAAATTAATTTTTAATATTTTTGTAAAAAAATTAAAATAATAATATTTGTTTATTTGCTTAAAGCATTCCCTTTTGATTTGTAGACATATAATAGTTGTCTCGGCGGTTATAAATTGCTACAGAATTGCGACCGTGAAGTCACACAGTATAATTATATATACAGTATATAAATGGCTGTCACTGTTGAAGGTTATATTATAGATTAAAAACGGTAGTATTTTACTAAACATTTTCAATTTAAATATAAAAATACTTTGTAAATCCTACGAAATAAATCAATATCCTAGATCACTCTCACATTTATAAATTGTTATTTCATTATGGCGGTGCTTCATTCAAACCGAGTTGCGAGGGACAGTAGCAGACAACGATGATAGTCACATCACGCTAAATATACCTCAATGCTGAGTCTACCCACAATCGCTTTACACTCAATTTGTTAAAACAGTAAAGCCGTATTATTTATTGCGGGATTAGTGCAGACTGGATTATAATAGGATTGAAATTAATTTCGAGGGCAACATTTAATAAAGCAGCGAACACCTTATCATCGTTTCCAACTTTCTTGATTATGTTTAATTCATGATTTAATTTGAGCAAGTAAACTTTTCGGATTAGAAGTTATGTTATTATATTAACTATATTAGTTAATCAATCTGTAAATATAACATATATTGCAATATCATATGAAGTAAGAGTTTGTTTCTAATGGTGGTATTTTATACATAAAATTATTATATAAAATGTATGTATAAAAGCATTACGTACAGCAAGGAGTAAACAGTTCTAGATAATTAATTAAAAACGCAACTTTTTTATTATGGTTTCTAAGTATCAAAATACCATTTAATTATAAATTTTCTTAAAATTAAGTAAGATATCATAAAAAATATTTATTATTTGATGTTTGTTGTCATTATACAATACTATCTTAATTTTTTATTTTTATTTTTAATTATTTTTTAATTAGATACATTATTAAACTGCTAGTTGAAATGATTTTTAAAAGTGATGATGGTTAATGTGCACGTTTTCACACTTACAACTTATGTTGATTACTATGCGATTCCTTTTTAAATCAAAAATTGTTTGAACAACAAACTTGACCTGGCAACTCGACTGGTTAATAGTTTACCGCTCTAATCAATTTTAAAGTGTAATGGACAGACATAAAGCTAGCTACGGCATATTTTTTACACACAAGTTTTTGTATTATAAATATTCTTATTTATGCTTTTTCATTTAAACTCGTAACGTAAATTGTTTGATAAAATTTTACAATTATCAAATACTGTTTACCTTTTTTTCAATTGTGTACCACTTTCGTGTAAACATGTCAACACATTCGCACAATAAAAATATGTTTTTAATTTGCAAACCGTTTTGAAACCATTAGTTAGTATATACAATATTCTGTCCGTTATTATACCATATATAATGTATACAACATATTATCCAGTGTAGTGCTTGCATTACTAAGAACGACTTCAAAAGATTACAAACTTTCAGATCTGCATTGGTTAAATTTGGAAACCACAAGATATATGCACTCAGCTGTTATATACCACAAAATCATAACAACATAAACTCCAAATAATCTTTTTAATAAAATATTATTTTGTAGTTTAGCACATAATTTAAATCTTAAAAAACCTAATAATTTATCTAAACCCAAAAATATTACACAGATATTTAAAAAAATCTTTTCATTACAGTATAGCATGAATATACAATTTCCTCCCTGCAACACTTAAAGACACATCACAATTTAAAATAAACCTAAAAACACTTGCTTGAACAATAGAATGGAGCTTTAATTTATTTTAATATATTTGTTACAAGTGAATGTGTGTATAATATAAGTATCAACTTATGTAGGTGGGTATACTTTTTATCACTGTTCATTTTAATGTAAATAATTTTATTGTGTTTTTTTAAGTATTTTATATTTTAAGTTTACATTACTTATTATATATTATTCACATAGAACATGACCTTAACAGCAGCCAAAAGATGAAATGAGAAATGATACAACAAAGAAAACGCAAAGGCAAAAATATGTAACAACAAAAACTATCACAGAAGAGGTATAGATAAACTACTTCAAACAAATGCTAAAAGACAATCAGAACCCACACCAGAAAGTACTACTAATGGCAAAAATAAATACCCGCATCTCCCATAAGCTGGTAAAAAAAACACACAAAAAAGTTAAAAAACAGGAAAGCCTCTGGGATCAATGCACTAAATGACAAACTGATAAAGTATATAAATAAACCATTAAGCAACCAACTAACCGACCTCTTCTAGATGACCCTGAACAAAACTAAAATACCAGCCGACTGAAAAAAAAACGCCACTATTCTCATTAAAAAAAGTTACAAAAAACAATTAGGAAATTACAATGGAATAACTTTGTGTATTTGCAACATTATTGCAAAATGCATACCCATACAGGAAGAAAACAAGAGTTTAGATAAAAATAGATCAACCACAGACGTAATATTCCTTATCAGACAAATAATTAATCAAATATTAAAAAGTGTCGTATATGTGATTTATAGATCTAACCAAAGCGAACAACCAAGTGAGGCTGGATGACATCACAACTATGATAATACAGAGCAACGCCCTGGAAGAAATTGTACAAATTATTAAAGACATGAACATCAACACAACCACCATTATACTTCTTATGAACACAATAATAAAAGACGTCAAAAATGCGGGACACAATTTTAGAACTAAAAGAGTAACAATAACGTGTTACGCAGATGACGCAGTAATTGTATCTAAAAACAAGCTACAGAGGCTACAATACCGGGTGCTTGAAAAAAATTATATAGAAAAAACCGGTTTCTAAAACGTAAAGGAATTTACAAATTATGCATCAGGCTAATAATCACATACGCTGCAAAAACTAGAGTAGATACCAACAAAACCAAGAACATAACACAAACGACAGAGATAAAAACGCTCCGTAGCATCACGGACACACACTACGCAACAGAATACCCAACCAAGAAATAAGACAGATGTGCAACACACCAGACATAGCAAAATGAACAACACATAGTTGGCGTAAATAGAACGTACACAACAACAAAATGCAAAACACGAAAATTGGAAAAATTGGGCGGACTTCCAAAAAGCTAAAAGAATAGTTGGGTGTCAACATAACAAAACCTAAAAGAACAGGTTGTAAAGCCTACTCAAAAAAAAAGAAGAAAAAAAAGTTTTGCCAAGATTTGTATCAAGAAGTAGTCTATAATTTTAATTTTGCATTGCAACTTTTACCATTTGTAGCTCTAATATTTTTGTAATACATCCAAAAGTATTTTTCTTTAAGCAACAGATAACAAGTTTTTGTTTTTAAGGTTCATAGACCATAATATTGTTTTGTAAATAAATGCTGACTCAAAAAAGTTCAATATATCTTTTAGCAGTTCAACTTCAGTTCATCTATCATGTCTAATTTGTAAGAAATACTTTAAAAGTTAAATATAATAAAAAATTTTACACTCACGCACATTTGTCAAGTAAACAAAATCAAAAAGAATTTTTATTTAGCCGCTAATTATTTTGTTTGATAAAATAAAAACTTGTAGTTTTAAATAATATTGTATCTAAAAATATACTAAACCTAATAATTTATTTCTAAAAAGTTTTCCAGTAAGAAGTTTTATTTTCATAAGCAGGCTATTTGGGCAGCTGACAATTTTGATGCTATTATTTTTTTACATTTGACAAGTAAAATACACGCTTCAACAACGCATTGAAATTATTAAAATTCTCTAAAAAAATGGTAAAAATATTTCAGTCACAGTTCTCAAATCTAAAACACTTTTTGGTCGTCGTAAAGCATTAGTAAACCTAGTAAAAATATTTGAGCTGTTGGAACAAGTTTGTGATGTGAAGAATCGAAACCGTGTGCACGCTCAAAAACACATGAGAATATTGCTGATGTAGCCCGTAGTGTTAAAGAAAACCCAGGTTTGTCGATTCCTAGTCGATCTTTAGAATTAGACATTCCACAAACGACATTACACCGAATTTTGCATAAAAACTTAAGTCTTATGACTTTTAAAGTTTAGTTAACATAAGAACTCAAGCCGGTCGATCACCATAAACGTCGTAACTTCGTTGATTGGGTCCTTCAAATGCATTTAAATGATCCGTAATTTTATCAAAAAATCATATTCGGTGATGAGGCCCATTTTCACCTCGAAGGCTGCATTAATTTTTATTTATTCATGCTTTTTACGGCTATTTTACATCGCCACAGTAAGTCTACGACTTGTTTAAAGTGGGTTGATGGGACCAACAGCTTAATACGTGACTTCCGAACCACGCTGGTGGATAAAGAGCAAGTTATCATTTCAGCCATATTTAATAAGCAGAATTGTCGCATTTAGAGCTCAGAAAATCTAAGAATGATTGTTGAAAAGTCTTTGCATCCTCAACGTGTCACTGTTTGGTGCGGTTATTGGGTTGGCGGTGTGATTGAACCATATTTTTTCGAAAATCAGGCTGGTGCAACTGTTACGGTGAATGGATGGTGCTACCGAGCTATGATTTATTAATTTTTTATGACCGGAATTGGAAGATAATGATGTGGACGACGTTTATTTTTAGCAAGACGGCGCTACGTGCCACACAAGCAACGAAACAATCGCAATTTTGCAAGAAAAGTTTCCTGACCGTGTTATTTCTCTATGAGATGATCACAATTCGCCAGCGAGATCTTGTGATTTAACACCTTTAGACTTTTTTCTTTGGAGCCACGTGAAAGTTAACGTCTATGCCAATGCTCCACAATCAATTCATGACCTTAAAGATGGAATTCGTAAAGTTATCGAGGACATACAGCCGCAAATGTGCAAATTGGTCATGGAAAATTTCATGAAAACAATGTGGGACTGCAACCGGGACCGTGGCGGCCATTTCACTAACTTTGTTTTCAATGTTTATTTTAATATTTCTTATTAATGTAAGTTAATAAAAAATACTACGCAATAAAATCAATATTTTTAATCAATCTATCAAATAAAGTTTGTGTATGAGTATTAAGTTAATAATAACTTAATAATTTGTAATGTATAACAATTTAATGGTTTTAGTTGATGTAATTCATTAAACTTATTGTGTAAAATATACAATACATTTGTATATAATTTAATAAATTTATTACAACAGTTCATTTACTCATGTATCAGCGTTTAAAACTTTTAAATATTTTTATAAGGATGGGCCATGATTTAGTTGAATTTTGGTCACATGTTTCTATCAACGCTGTCAATTTTGCGTCACAAGTACTTAAAAAAAGTGTGGTTAGATACCTCCGTAGACAAAAAATGCATTGTTTTACTTTAGAGGAACGTTTTGAAATACTAAACATTTATTTTAAAAATAGGTCTCATTTAAAAAAAAAATTGAGTACATTGTTTGGAATTGCTGGTAAACAATGCGCGCATCAAGCATGCTCATCCTTAACGTTCTGCCAAAATTGTCGTTTATGTGGTTCAAAGTGTACGCGAGCACACAGAACATTAACGCGGCGCAGAAGTCAGCAACTCATTATTTGGCAAACCACTTTATGGAGGATTCTTCACAAAGACCTTGGTATTCTCGTTCAAGAAATTAAAATAACTGAGCTTGGTGTCCATTTTTGCTTTGTTTAGTGGGTTTTAAACAAATTGAATGTAGACTCTAATTTTAACTAAAAATCATCTTTTTGGACAAGGCCTATTTTTATATTTAAGGTTATGTAAACAAAGAAAACTGCCGTATTTAATTTATGAAACAAAAAATCCACATGCCATAATTGAGAAACCAATGCATCTATTGCGAGTTACCGTTTGATGCAAATTTTGAAGTTGTGGCTTTATTGAACCATTTTTCTTTGAAAACGAAAACACAGCCAACGCTACTGTTACCGACAATCGTTACAGAGGCATGATCACTGATTTTTTGTGGCTCAAATTGGAAGAACTTGAGCTACAGCAGCTCTGGATTTAACAAGATGGGGCTACATACCATACTGCACAGGCCACAATCAATCTTCTGCGCACCAAATCTTTCTTAAAAGTTTTGGTCTTAAATTGACTAAATATTTGTTACAATTGCAATATATCTTGTATTTTGTTTGAACAATGTCTACATAAAAATATCTATAAAAAAATGCAAAGATTTTCAAAATTACTCTTATGTTATAAACTATCTAAGTCATTAGTCAATTTTTAATTGCTAATAATCCAAATAACTTGTTTTTGTATCAAATTAAATTTAAAAGAAATAGTGTAGATTTGAATTTTTTTCCTAAACTTGAAAACAATATTTGATACAAAGACAAATATAAGTTTTTTTATTTTTATTTTCTCAAAATTGATGTTTGTGCTTTTAGAAGTTAGCCCAACAAGGTTAATACAAATTAAAAATAACAGTGCAAAATTATCCTTTTGTCCTTTGTTACAAAGTTATTAAAAAAAAACAAAAATGTTACATTAAATTTTAACTTTATACTTTATCAAAAACTAATATTATTAAAAAAACAAGATTATGTCTACATTTGTTTACACTAAATAATGTGTTCAAATAGACGCTTTCAACTTCAAGGCCAATATTTACACAATTTATAATAAAAGCACAAATTCTCTGTAGCATGTTATTATCTTGTAATGCCACAGCAGCGTAAATATGAGCAACTACATCTTTAGGATTCAAAACAGATTCACGGTAAACTTGTTTTTTAAATACCTCAAAAAAAATAGTCCAACAGATTCAGATCCGGAAATCTAAGAAACCATAGTATTGGCTCACTCTTCCAAACCACATTTCTAATTTTTTTCTTATTTAGGATATGTCTCATTTGTGTTCCATTACGTGTCAGTGCACCATCCTGTTGAAACCAACAACTTTATCAAAAAACAGAAGTGTAATTTTTTATTCAAAAATTGTAAATACAAAGCTAAATTAAATCGGTTTGATAGAATGCGTGATTCAATTAAATTATTATTTAATAAACCAGCCCAAATGTTAATTAATAAGATCTTTAGCGTATTAAGTAAGAATTTTTAATCAACCATTAATGCAGATTATGAGTATTTATAAAACTTGTTTTAGTAAATGTGGACTCATCATTTCACAAAAAAAAAATATTTTGAATAAAATGTGGATCATTGTTAACGCTATTTAACAACCATCTACAAAAATTTACTTAAAGCTCTTTATACCCAAACGCTTGTACTTGGTGCCTAACCAACAAAATCAGGAATTGTTTTTTGCTAGACGCTTAGTGTAGGTTGACGTCTTGCTTGATTTTTGCTTGTATTATATGTCTTATAGTTTTTGCATTAGGGTGCCAACAATTTGGAAACCTTTCCGCATAAGTTCTAGCAGCAGCAGTAGCGTTGTCATTACACGCCTCTAATACTTTCAACATGTCGACATAATCTCGATTACAGTAGTATTGTTTTACAATTACATTATCTTAAAGTAATGTTGCGCAACCGCAATTTACTGAGCGCATCTCGCGCGCTGTCCTTTTCGGATAAATCCTCGGAAGGATTCCATTTTGCAGCCGCTTTTCTGAACCGCGTGTCGTTCCGATATATTATAAAAAAAGCCTTAGAAGTTGTTTAATATTACTTGCTTTAGGTAAATTAGAAAATATGTATTATTTATATCTATATATTCCCACGTTTTCATTGGCTTGTAGTTTAATAACTACTTGTGTAAGATTTGCACGTTGATATTAATTTTGAATTTTGTTTTATGCTTGATTGAGTGTTAATTGTGTTTTATATCGTAATATCTGCATTAATTAGTAAATCAAGACGCTGTGAAGCCTTTATTTTATTTTACCTTACATCTTGCTAGTTCCGAATTAATTCACACCACACAGTAATCTCACTAGATTTAACAAAATAAATAAATTAAAATTGTATTTTAAGTAGTAGTAGTAGAAAAAGTTATTTTTAAATTTTAATCAATAACTCTATTACATAAAACAAATTAAAAAAAATCTATTTTTAATTTTCAATTTGTTTTAGCCTCCTAGTCAAATCACAAAAGCGCGGGCGTCAATTTTGAAACACCTTGTATATGCAAAACTATTTACATTTCATAAAAAACTCTAGTTTTCTGCATTTTTATGGTTATATTTTCATTTAAAAACAATTTATTTTAGATAGTAAGCGTTAGTAATTATTAATTTAATTAATTAAAAATTAAAGAGCTGTTGCTAAATAATTACATACATAAATACATACAAAAATGCTAATTAATAAAATAAGATAAAACAAAATAGTCATACATTTATGGGTAAATAAAATAGAAAAGAATATTTATTTATCATATATATATATATATATATATATTCAATAACCTCTTAATACCGTTAGGTGTCGAGGTGTCGGACACACCGAGCCACAGAGAAGACATGTATGGATGCTTATATGAGGTAACGGACCCATATTGGGAAGAACGCTACGCTCAACATCACTTTGGGTTCACCCATCCAAGTAGTGACCAGAGCGGCCGTTGCTTAACTTTCGTTAGCGCTGGTATTTGTACATGCCCTCTCTGCCGTACTGCCGACTTTTTATTTATCATAATAACGTTATTACAGAGTATTGGTTATTCGGTTTTGTATGCGATTTTAAAGACACGTCTCCGTGGTTTGTTTATGGAAAACTGGTTTAACTTTAGATTCTTTTAAATGTTTTGTTTTCTAAATATTTAGATTAGGTATAATCTGTTGATAGTGGCTAATGTTTCTAAACTTTATGTGCAATCCAGCATCAGTTTAGATAATTTAGCCATGTCTCTAGCGCACAATTTAATAGCAACTATCTTGTTTTTAAAAACTAAAACATGTGTGTCAAGAAATAATGTATTTGATGCCTCCTGCCTTCTAAAGTTCTTATCACATTTATTAAATCTGATTTCAACTTAAGTATTTTTTCTCATGTAACTAATTTTTGTAGCTGCTGTGAAACTTGTTTTTGTTGCATTAAGTTATTGGCAAAAATATATTATCAATCTTTCTTTTTTGCTTAAATTGTTTGCTGTACTCTTGAAAGTATTTTTTTTTATTACATATAAACGCTTTGTACGTAAATGAATATTATTACTACAGTATATAACTACATGGCTATATTGAGTGTTAATGTTTATGATTGGTTATCAATGGTTCTAAAAAACATTCGTATGCCTTTGTTGTCACATTGTCCAGATAAGTAAAAAATATAATTTAGTATAAAGCGTAAAAAGCAAGTACTTTATTTTTTTTGTCACCAGGAGTGTAGTTCTAGTTTTAGTTTTTAATAATAAGCTGTTAAAAAAATGTTGTTTCACTTTTTTTTAGTAATAGTCATTTTTTCTTGCAATCAAGCAAAACTGATATTTTTTGCACTCAAGCAAAACTGTTATTGTCTCTTTTACAAAACAACAAAGCATAATTAACTTCTTGTGACTACACTTATAATTTCTACATAGTTGCTATAGTTCTTGTAAACAGAAATAAATAAATAAAAACATGGATGTCATTTATTTACTCTAACTGCAGAATTTAATGTTCATACAATGGTTGCTCATTTTTCAAATATTTTTTGGGGGCATTATAAGCAAGCTAAAAACTTGTGCAGATCTTTTTATACGTTTTTTTTAGATTTGTTTACACCAAAACTTAATATAATTAGTTAGTCTGAGAGCTTAACTTGTTAAAAAATGTAAAAATTGCAGCTGATATTTTCATGCAAATTTAAGTACCTAAACTTAACTAAACTTTAAAAACATTGATTTTGATATTGTTTTTAGAATTTTGTTTTAAAGTGCATAACGTTTAGCAAGACATATTTGTTTTTAATTAAATTTATCAGATGTTTTATTAAATTTAAATAGTGTTTAGTGTTATGCAAAGTTATTACTACGTGGTACAAAATAATATTGTTTAAGAATCGCTGATCTAAAACTTTAACTAATTACTGAATTCACAATAATCTACTACTAACTCCTTTATATTATAATCTATCTGCATTAAAACTTTAATGTAATATAATTTCAAAGTTATTTATTCTAAACTAGTTAGATTCCTAATCTGATTTTTTTAAATCTTTATTACTGTTGTAACTAAATTTTAGGGATATATCAATCAATGTATTTATAGAGTGAGCAATGTATGCATTTCCTGTTTATATATTGCTTATCATTGAAGCATGTAATGGGTGTCTCGAGTTTCACTCGATAATTGCCTAGACTAAGTTACACGCCATTTTCATGGACCCGGAGGGTCTTCTCCTCCATTAAACACATTGCAGTGTTTCCTTCAATGTAATCTGTCGCCATTGTTCATAGTTAATTATTTTATATGCTTTGTTTACTGCTTATTGTACATCCGCAAGATGATTGATACTATCCAGTACACTAAATATTAAATTGGCGTTTACTTGGTAAACAAGGTTTGTACAATTGATTGAACAGATTAAACAGAACAAATTGGTCTAATCTGATTTTTGTAATGTTCATTATATTTACTTTGCAACCATAGCTACCATTTAAAACTCTCATACAAATTTCTTAATACGTCGACAATAAATTATCACCAATATTTTTTTTTACTTTATATCTACTATTTATTTATCTTATCTAAAATATTTATAACTAAACAAAAACAATATTAATGTTACTATGTAATTGATTTCATACTAAATAAATAGTGGTTCAAATTCAAGTGGCTTTACCTAGTTCGACAATTATGCCAATTATGGTTTCAGAATTATAATAATACGATTATTATAATTAAGCTATTAATATATTTTCAACTTAGTTGATTATTTGTAACAAGTTATTGCAGTTCTATAATAGATAAAGATAAATATCTAAAAAAATTGTTCATTTTAAACAAACTCAAGCCAATATCTAATGTATTTATTCATATATGTGTAACATTGCTTATGCTAATTCATATTTTGGTCGATAGAAAAGCAAGAAACAAAGGAGAATTCAATTCCTGACAAATATGCGTTTAAACATTCTAAATCCAAATCTCTCTTGTGTTAAATCGAGATAATGACTTTATGCTTGCTGACTTAGAAATAATTCTAAGCGCTTCTTCAGATGCATTAAGTGGATTTATGTTTTGTGAATTAATGTTAATTAATTTTATTCGATGACTTAACAATTATAAATAAAATATTTGTATGTTAAACTTTAATAAATTTGAGATATTTATAAAAAAACTAGTTAATGCTTTTGATTGTAGAATTTTAAAGTTATTATTTAAGTTTGATGACTAGAAGTGGCATTGCGTCGCTAAGCATTGTTTGCATTGCTTTGCATATTGTACTAAAAAATGATAATGTAATCGTTATTTAATATTTGGCAATAATTCAAAATTAACAACCGTAATTGTCGTTCCATTAATTTGATATTAACCATACTGCTGCGCAATCCCAGTTGTGTAATAATTTATAAACCGAAGAGAAATTAAAATGAGCCTGGAAAACAAACTGATAAAGTTTATATGTTTGTGAATAACCTATATGTATATACGTATAGTGCCCGCTTCCTGAAAATCGAAGCTTTTCATATTCTGCTTGTACGCTATTGTATAATTTTATACTGTAAATAAACTTTGGCGATTATTCAGGTACGGTATGTGAAAGTTAAAAATCACACTATTTAGTGAAAAATATTTACTAAATTTATAAAAATTATAATACACTGTACCAATTAACAAGTTTTTTTTTAATTTTTTATAAAAAAACACGAAATCAAATTAAAGCAAGGATATGTTTTAATTAATATAATAAATAAAGTTAAGCAGTTTCTTTATACGTTTACCATACTTTGTTTGCAAGTTAGGCAAATAATGTTTACTTGTTAGTTTTAGTCTTATCCAATAAAATTAAATTATATATTTATAAAATAAATTAATAGTTTATTCAAACTCAATTCTTTATAACAGAAGTTAAGAATCAAGCACAGACAATTGTTTTGGTTCTACAAACTTTGTCAGTGTGTCTTGTATGACTATGGCATTGCTTGATAGCTAAAAACACAATTAATAAATAATTTTGTGCTTATAAACAAATTTAAATTGTCAATGGCGGCTATTTGTATAAATGCTAAATAACACCAATTATTGTGGACATTTAATATTAAATTGCACTATGTCAAAAAATCACATTTATAAATATAAATTTCAAGTAGCCCAAAGACAATAACAATTTAAACAAATTAAGTTGGGTTAGCTTATGTGCAACTTTTGATTGTCAAAATAATGTTATTAAATATAATGCGCTGTCATTTAAAGGTCAACTAAATTGTATATAAATGCGTTTTTATAATACAGTTTGAGTGGTTGCTAGTTTTAATTTTTTTGTTGTAATAACAAATTATACGTAAATCAAACTACGAGCACTTTATAATGTTATAAACTTATTATTACCTATTGTTTTTTAAGCAAATCAGTCAACATTATGTTTTATTTTTATGCAAATGTTTTAACTTTTTTAGTTAGTTTTTATATAAATTATGAATTGTTTACGTTACAAGACTGATAACAAAGCGTTTATAGTTAAAATAGTACATAGAGCAAAAAATTAGGCCATAAATAAAACCAACGGTTGTGTGTTGTATTTGTGCTAAACTGTTAATTATTTAAAAAACCTTTATAATTTATGTCAAAACCACACTGCAGTAATGCTTAAAATTTGATGTCATTTTTTCTAAACATTTAATTTATTTTTAACCTATAGATCAAAATTGTACATTGATATTAGAATAGTCAAAATGTACACAAAATAACATACATACATAGAAAAATGCACATGTATAAAAACACAAATATTAGTTAAGGTATCATTGCATATTTGTCTCAAGTTTAATAAACTTTGTCAGGTGTAATTTTTTTAAATCATTTATAAATTGAAATAATCGCAAATTTGCTATACAATCTTGTAGTTTGTTCAAAGTTTTGTTTCAACTACACCTCATGTTTTTGTCATATTGACTAGATTTATGTGACGGTACCTTATTACGACGCAATCCTAGTCTTATGGCATAGTTGTGGTAGGTTTTGTTTTGAAACTATTACTTCATAAATATATAAACTAGACATTGACAGTAGTTTCAGTTTTTTAAAGTAGTCATTAAATTTAATGTATTTATCTGCTTTTTGCCCAATTAGTAATAGCATAACTTATGTTAAATACTGAATAATTAACTATTGGTTATAAAAAGTGTCCCAACAAGAGCGTCGCCAAATTTTAACTTGCCGCCAATTTGTTTGTGTGAATTTGAACGCCAGAAGTTGAACCAAAGGTTAGACCAGAGATTTAGTGTTGACTATTTGACAGATGTCCAATTTTATGTTTAATTGTAATTATGCCTCTTCACGTTGAAATACAAATATTTGCTTAATTTAAAAAATAGGGTTTTTATTTATTAATTAAACTCGGCGCTTGTGTTAAGGCACCCTTTAGTTGTCTTAAAAGGTGTAGTAGATACAGTGTTTAATTATAAGCCTTACACTTGATGAGTAGATTATGCTGTTATTAAAGTTTAACATTTAACAATTATTTTTGTTTATAAACAATGCACAATTTTTGTTAAACCAAACACAAATTTTTGATAAAGAAAAATTATTTTCAGCTTTATACTATAAAATATGCTAAATTAAATAGATGTATTGTCAATAAAGTTAATTAATTGTAATTAACTTCAACGTATAATTTTCTATCTTAAAAACAACTTATTAATTGTCCACTTCTCAATTAATTTAGATTTTTTTACCTAAACCGTTGCGTTGGTCATCCCGTTGATTGCAAAACAAATTTGTTTGTACTACACCACTATTCTATAAAGCAGTGATTTTCAACTTTGGGTTGCAACTTAAATTTGGGTTGCAAAAACTAAGGTTTTATTTTCTAATGAGTTTTTAATATTTCAAAATATTAAAAAAACTTTTAAAATAAAATAAAAAAATATTTTCCACATTAAAAAATATAGTTACTCATTTAAAATAGATGTAATAAAAAAAGTAAAAATAAAAAATTTTACATTATGAGTCTCACAATCAGTAGCATAGCTATCTGAGAACCGAATTTAAGTTCTTTTTAACAATACTTTTTATATTTTATAGCTGGATTTTGCTTATTTCATGGTGTTTCCATAAACTTTTTAAAAGTTTATTATATATATATATATATATATATGTATATATATATATATATATATATATATATATATATATATATATGTATATATATATATATATATATATATATATATATATATATATATATTGTACAAACATCTATCGACCGTAGTCTTTCCGCCATTAAAATAAAGTAACTTAAATTGTAATCATTAGTAAAAAAAAATACTGATGCACATGAGGTATAATATATGATTCAGTAATATGGTTTGTCAGGTGATATAATTAGTTAGTTGATGTCACTAGCAAAAATCAGAATATGTTGGAATATTGAAAGAACAGGTCTTTTATAATTTGTAATAATCTTTAGATTTCTAGGAATTATTAGATTATTTAGAATCTTCAAGGAGTTAAGACTATTTGCAAATTTGGTTTAAAATTTTTAGAGTTTTTCGGAGAATGAGATGAGGTTGGTTTTATCATAAAGTAGTTTGTTTGAAGGATTATGGAAAGGGTTATTGGGATGTCGGATTTTGGTGATAGTTCAAAGAGATGCCCTTTCTTCTACATAAAGGAGATTGAGAGTTGGTTTATTAGAGTTCAAGAATATTATAGATGCGTAGTCAAAGATTGAGCGGCAGATCGTCTTGTATATGTGCGTGGCACATTTAATGTCAATTTGTTTTACTTGGGATCTGATTTTTTATTTAATGAAGTTAGTATAAAACTTGAAACTCAGTTTAGAGTTAAAGTTTACTTATAGATATTTACAAATATGGGATGGATTTAAAGATTGTTGGTTCATTTATTGAACCACAGTTTTGTAATATCTAGCAAGGTTTGCAATTGATCTATAGACTGGTTTAGAGATTTAGCGTGAGAAACCAATGTTGTATCATCAGCATATTGTAGGATGTAAGAGTTTAGATTAAAACAAGATTGTTTAGAACTATATATATATATATATATATATATATATATATATATATATATATATATATATATCAGAGCAAAAAATATTATATAGGAGAAGATTCAAAAGAGATCCTTGTGGAACACCTTGTTGTGAAGTAAAAGAATCGGAGTAAGTATTAGTTATGCAAACCTCAAAAATTCGATCATATAGAAAACCTACTAATATATTAATTAAATGGTTGGGCACCTCTAGAACTGATAGCTTAAGTAGGAGGCCTCTGTGCCAGATAGAGTCAAATACCTTGTTTATAACCATAAACAAGACGTTCGAGTGTCTGCCTTCGAGGTAAAAAGTTTTCAAATTTTGTTATGGGTATTTTATTGTGAATAAATTTTAGAAGTTTATTTTGCAATATACTTTCAATAGTTTACCAAGAGTTAGAAGTAGTGTGATAGGGCGGTAACTAGCAGGGTAAGAAAGGTTAGCATCAATCATTAAGAAAATATTGGTAAAAAAACAATATTTGAAAATTTTAGTATGTATTATAAACGTCGTAATTGAACTGTTTTAAAATTTGTCTAGTTAGTAAATCATGTCTTGGTGCTGAATTTTTACCTTTATTTAACAAGTCGTAATAGTCGTATTTGTGTACTGTTTTGTCCAAAGGAGTGTTGTACGTCTGTCTACAAAATATGTAATACCATGTGTATACGTTTTTTAAATAAATATTGTCAATATCGTCACAGTTGGAGAAGGCAAATGCGTGGTTAAAGTGTTTTTGAAAAGCATTGGCAATGTCAATGTCAGATAAAAAACTATTCTTGGAAACCGGGTCTAATATTGAATTTATGTATGATTATGTCCGTTTGTATTAAGTCAGTTTCTTAATTTTTTGATAGTAATTTTTTCAATTTTTTCCGTTAATTTTGTTGCAAGCCGTTATGTATTTGTCTTATCTGTACTAAAAGATTAGGTCGTGTATGTTTTTATTCAAGATTATTAAACCGTCTTTTTAATGTTCTTTCATTTGTATTTCTAAACTCACAATGTAATTTTCTTTTATATTTAATAAGACGCATAATAAATGGGGGAAGAAGGTAGTTATAGTAGGATTTTAATGTTTTAGAGGTATAATGGCAAATAGATGGTGCTTTTAGTTTAAAAAATATAGAGATGGTAGTGGGGGATATATTTGAGTAGAATATAGCAAATGCGGAAAGTTCTTGGTGTACTTTTGCTATGTTACACATATTTAGGTTATAAGTAAACTCGTTAGGAGAAGGTAATGTTTGGATATTAATTCTAAATCTAATTGACAAATGGTCCAAACAAAGATCAGGAATAACATTAACAGAGTGGATAAAGGGTTTTATACTAGACAAACAGAAGAAATTATCTAGAGTAGTGCACTATCGTTCATAATAAACGTTGGTAGAGTAGGTATTCTAGAAAAATCAGAGTTTGTTAGGATTTGTTGGAGGTGGCGGGTTTTTCTTAGACTTAAGTTGATATCACCAACAATAATAGAATGAGGATAGAGAAAAGTTTTTACAAAGATATTATCTTTAATAACAGAGGATGGGTGAATGTAAACAAGGAATATGTGGAGTCTCACTTGGAGGAAAGAAATTGAGAAATGAATGCAATCATTTAATGCATTATTAATGCTTGGAGAGTTTTCTTTCCTAATTTTAATAGATAGATGTGTCATACATTCAGATCCACCTCTATAATTCTGGTTAATGATATTGGCAGGATTTTGAATTATAGACCAATTTTGATATAATATACAATTTGGGGATTTAGTTTCAACAAACAAAGCACAGGTTATTAATTGGGAGAAAGTTATTTATGCTTTTTGAGCAAAACTATTAATGTTGGAAACAAAGAAAATAAGACTAGACATTTTAGGTTTGAGTTATAGTGACTTGTTCGCTTCCTATAGAAAAGGTAAAAGAGGCTTGATCTGGGTTAAAAAGATCTAACAGTACAATAAACATTCTGTTATTAGAGAAGGATACAAAGGTGTCAATGTTGTATAATTGGGTAATCTACTTTTTAATTTTTAAATAAGCTGTTGTTTGTCTGTTATTATGGGAAAACTAAATTTGTGTACTTACGTGTCAATAATATGGTTGTGAACGGTGACAGGTGAATGAATTCTTAAAACTTGAGTTATATGTTGGGCAATTTTTTCTGATCTCTTGTTTGCCGACTTAATTTTAATGTTAAGTATTTCTTCAACTGGAGCAGTTGGTCAATTTTTGCACTTAAGCAACCACGTTTCGTGGCCTTCTTCTTTACATAATGTGCATTTTGGTGGGTTGGTAGTTGTGCAGCTAACAATTTTATGGTTACTTCCGCATTTGCTGCATTTGTAAAAGCCGCCATGTTGTAATAAAGTTTGATAAGCATCTCTTTTGCAATATATTTTTTGGCCGACCTTCTTTTTTGATGTTAGAAGACCGCGTAGAATCGTCTGTTTCGTATTCCATTTGCGAGTCGGCAAAACTCCGCCTCGCTAGCGGCTTCATGGCCGTCGATTTTCCCGACATCACTCATAACATAATAGTTTATAGTTCCAGCTTAGCTGGAACTATTATGTTATTATTACGTACACTAGAACAACACTTATTTAACATTCACAACTAATAACAAATAACTGAGGTTAACAGATTATTTAAACGGAGCAGATTTATTCACGTGTTCACAATACTATTGTCCACCGCAGAATTTAAGTTTATAATACTTTTTGACAATTGTTTAAAATTACATGGTCGAGTTTGAATTGATTTTTTTATATTTATAGTTTTAAAACTAAAAGAATTTTGTTATGGATTTTATAAAATATAACTTACATTTTTTAAAAGTTTATTGTCTAATTTTAGTTTTTTTTAACAATGAACAAAAATTTCAATGTCCGATTTTGCTGTTTTGACATTTTATAAACAAAATGTTACTATTTTTGACTCTTTTTAAAAAGGATTTTTCATTTTAAACAGTTTATGATCAAATTTTGATGTTTTCTTACAATATTTTTTATACTTTATAGCCAGACTAAAATAATTTTGCATCTTTTGACAGATTATGAAAAGATTTTGCTGTTTTCATACTTTAATATATTATAACCAAGTTTTGCTATTTTTAAAAGTTTAGAAGTTTTTACATCTTTTATCAGTTTATAATCGTATTATGGTGCTTTTTGAGAATTAGAAATAAAATAAATAAATAGAATTTGGCACTTTTTAACTGTTTTGGCCAAATTTTAATTCTTTATAACGTATATTTAATATTTTATAACCGGGTGTTATTTTTTATATATTTATGCCTATTCTGTAAGCAAATCTTTAAGAGTTAAAGATGTATGAAGTTGTTAACTCAAGGACAATTGTTAAGTTAACAACATCAAAAAGAATCCGTATTCAGTAACGCGTCCGCTAAATATTTTGATTGTTAAATTAAAGATGTGTGGTTATGTACAGTCTTTAAGTTAACAATCACGCTCACTGTGGTTGTTAAGCCGTAAAGATATTCTTTACCTAACAATTTATTTCTATAAATGTTCAAAATAAAAATTATTATAATATATTTTATATATTTCAAGTGAGAAACATGCTTATATTAATATTTTCTCGTGTTGTAAATCAGTAAAAAAATATTTTCAATCAAATCTAATAAAATTTGTGTATGATTTTACATATAATTAAACTTGTAATATAATTATTAAATTAATATAAACATAATTATTAAATAATTTTACGTCTCTGACTTTATGCAATTTATTATTTAATGTAAAATAATTTCTACATTTAATTTAATTTAATAATTTTATTACAACAATTTTAACTCACTAATTCACTCATGTATCAGCGTCTGTAACTTCTAAGTATTTTTATTATTTAATTTCTATATGAATTTTATATTTAGCTGATGTTTTTATAAGGTTAGGAACACGTTAAAAAATTGTAAACATTAAAAAGAGAAACATCGTCGAAATGCGACAGATGCATGCACGCACCAATCGCACGCTTGCAAAGCAGTGATCGAATGCTAGCTTCATGCAGTTCATATAAAGATAAATTGTTACGGAAATAATTAACGATGTTGTCTTTAGTGAATAGGAATACTGAACATTATTGTTAAGAAAATCGTTACGAGTTTCACCATAACGATGTTGTTACTGAACAATATATTTAACTAAATAAGTTGCAGAATAGGCCTGATTGAAAATAAAGTTTTGCACTTTTTAACATTTTTTTGCAGGATTTTAGTTTTTTTTGACAATATTGTAATTTTATAAATGAGTATTGCTATTATTAAATTTTTAATAAAAATTTTGAATTTTCTAATAAATTGTAACCAAATTTTTTACAATATTTTAATATTTTTTATTTAGATTAATATTGCTAGTTTTGGGATTGTAAAAATTTTATAAAGTTTAAAACTAAATTTTGGTGCAATGACTCTATTAACAATTTGTATTCTTTCCTCATAAATAAAACTCCAAAGTATTCAATAATTAATAATACTGTGATGATGATGCTAATTAAAATTATAAATAAAAAAGATATGTTTTATACAATTGATTTTTTTTCACTTTATTGGTATAAATGTTGTTAATAATAAATTTAAACTTTATCTACTTGTTTTATTTTATATTACAACATAAATCAGACAGGGTTGTGGGCTGTAAGTATATTTGTATAGGGTTTTCCAAAAAGAGGTTTCATTTTGATATTAAAAAAAACGCGTATTTATTAAAAGATATCAATAAATGTTTATTTTATTGTAAAGAGGAAGGTATGCTATTAACATTTATAAACGATATCAATGAAATGGCCCCACGGTTACGGTTGCAGTATCACATTCTTTCAAAAAAAATTCCATAATCAACTTGCACATTTGCGACTGTATGTCCTTGATAACTTCACAAACTCCATCTTTAAGAACTTGAAACGATTGTAGAGCATAAGCATAGACCTTATCTTTCACGTGGCCCTAAAGAAAAAAATCTGAAAGTGTTAAAACACAAGATCTCGGTGGCCAATTGTAATCACTTTTTCAAGAAGTAACACGGTTAGGAAACTTTTCTTGCAAAATTGCGATTGTTTTGTTGCTTGTGTGGCAATGAGCGCCGTCTTGCTGAAAAAAAAAACGTCGTCCACATTAATATCTTATAATTCCGGCCATAAAAAATCATTAATCATAGCTTGATAGCGCCATCCATTTACCGTAATAGTTTCAGCAGCCTCATTTTTGAAAAATTAGAATCCAATCACACCGTACCAAACAGTGACATGTTGAAGATGCAAAGACTTTTTAACAATCATTATTGGATTTTGTGAGCCCCAAATGCGACAATTCTGCTTATTAACGTAGCTTTTGAGGTGAAAATGGGCCTCATCACCGAAGATAATATTTCGATAAAATTCTGGATCATTTTGATGCATTTGAAGGACCCAATCAGCAAAGATACAACGTTTATGGTAATTTACCGGCTTGAGTTCTTCAGTTAACTAAATTTTAATAGCCTTAAAACTTAAGTTTTTATGCAATGCAACATACGGTGTAATGTCGTTTGTGGAATGTCTTACTAAAAAGATCGACAAACCTGGGTTTTATTCAACACTACGGGCTACATCAGCAATATTCTCATGTGTTCTTAAGCAATGCACACGGTTTTGATTCTTTACATTACAAATTTGTCCCAACAGCTCAAATGTTTCCACCAGGTTTATTGTTACTGGTCAAAAGGTGCTTTAAGACGACCAAAAAGTGCATTAGTTTTGCGAACTGACTGACATTTTTTACCATTTTTATAATTAATTTTAATAATTTCAATAAATTGTTT
Source organism: Tachinus rufipes (assembly GCA_963932245.1). Taxonomy (NCBI): domain Eukaryota; kingdom Metazoa; phylum Arthropoda; class Insecta; order Coleoptera; family Staphylinidae; genus Tachinus; species Tachinus rufipes. Next base: position 77,290,607 of record OZ010744.1, read on the forward strand.
CATTTTTATAATGGCGTAGTTTTTACTTGTCAAATGTCAAAAGATAATAGCTTCAAAATTTGCAACTGCCTGCCTGCTATTAAAAATGAAACTTTTTATTGAATAACCCTTCACTTAAACCGTTTCTATAAAAATAGTAAACTTTCAATTAGATTAAATCAATTTTAGTATTAATTGTTTTTAAACAATTTTAATTTATTCACAGTTAAGTTTTTGTTTTTACTAACAAAAACAAGCGACGTACAAAAAACAAGAACTGCAGCCATGAAAGCAATAGTAACGTTAAGAAAGTAGCTACAGTGGCAACATTGTATGTAAATGCAACTGGAGTTTGATATAATGCAATGAGAACAAACATACAGACATTGTTTTTAACAAAAGCAAAACGAGGAGCAGAAATTTATTTGCAAAATATAGTTGCCTCAATAACTTTACCCTTAAAAATACACAAAAATATCTTCCAAGTAAAAGTAGCAAAATCATCTATAAAGCAAAAAAAAAATCTGGCAAAAATATTCAAACCCTTATGGACAGTAGAACAGCAGTTCTAGCTATAAACCATAAAGATTACATCAAAGCAAATATTAGAATGTCATTCTGCCGTTATTCTAGTTGTTGTGCTAAGTGAAAATTACAGTAAAAAATACTAAAGCTAATTTGTAAACCTAAACCATAAATTGCTCCAACTTTTAAAAACATTATAACTCTGCTAAAAACAAACTTATACTACGCACTGAAAGTACGATGGTACAATACTTTAAGCTGTAGACAGGCAAATGATGCAATAAATACCTTAAAAACTACAATTTTCTAAGAAAAACCTGCAAATATTAACAAGGGCCTCAACAAAGCAAAGTTAACTTACGTTAAACATGCATAGGTAAAGAATTAAAAATATCATAAGTTTTATAACAAAGATACAGAGTTAAAACCATTCCGATCGTAACCTTAATATGTAGTATTATAAGGAAAACAGCTTTAGCGTCATTTTTACTTCTACATGTAGTTTAATAATTGATTTATTTTTTACAAGTATATTCCAAAACGATTAAATATTCCGCACAATTAACTAAAAAAAATCTAAATTTAACTGGAAAACGTTATCATAATTTTTTTTATTTTCTTAACATTTTGCTAACGGATTACCCCAATTTTTGGCTTTTGACATCTGTTTAAAGCATAGACAGTTCCACGCTCTAATCATTTAATTTAATTAAAAATTTGAAAAGTTTTATAATGGTAATTATTTCTATAATTAGAAGTGTGATTTCTAATTTGTTTTTCATTTAAATCCAAGTAGTACTCTTAAAAAATTTAAAACATAACTTGCATTATATTTAATTACATTTTTCAAACATCAAACAGCATTCAACATAAAAATACCATGCGCCAGCAAAGAAATCTATAAGTTTCTAAACCCAATCTGACAAAGTTAGGTTTAGAATTCATAATATATACTGAAGTTTAGTATTATGTATTTAAAAAAAATTGTAAAAATTATTTAAAAATTGTTAAACTAAAAAAATACTTACAAATTTAAATAATGATGTATACAGTGACTTCAGAAACATTCAGTAATATTTACGATTTATTTGTTATTTTTTAGAACTTAACCTAGAATGACAGAATAAGTTTAATTTCAAAACAGTTCTTTTTGTTTTAATTCTTAAAATTGATTTTTAAAAAATGTTCATAACTTTTTTTACTTAAAAATTTATAATTAATAAATTACTTCATTTTTCATAATTATGACAAAATATTTCAAAATTTCAACAAATTAAACAGCAGTTGCACAAGACTTAAATAGTTAATTTATATTTATTGAGAAATAATGAATTTTGAAACTAATAGTATTTAGTTTAATTTAATTAAAGAAAACCTTTCTTAAAATTTTGGTTCAACATCACTAAACTTTATTATTTAATGTTTAATAGGAATAAACCAGTTAATTGCTTAGATGATATGCATTACTTAGTATGCACAACACACAATTGTCTATTAACTGCACTATGCAAATTCAAAATATTTATTTTTTATGATCTATCAAACATAAAAAAATAAAAAAACTATTTTCATTATCTACAATGTAACAATCAACGCGCCCTAATAGTTTCATTCTCCTTTATCTTATATTTGCTCACTACTGTAAACATCACGCATCCGTAGCTACCTACCCATTTCGCTCTAAGATGCATGCAAGGCTCTATCTCTGGAAAACGTGAATATTATACTCAATGCACTGAACTACGTAAAACAAATACGACGTACCAATGTATTGACGTTCTTATTATATACAGACGATAGTAGCAACACATTTTAATAATTTAACTGAACGTGAACAATAAATTTTTATTTGCTATTCACACCAAATGATTTAACTAATTGTATTAAACCATTTATATGATATATAATTTTTGATAAATGTATTGTCTCAAATAATAATATTTAGCAAAAAATAGTTTTCTTGTAATGTGATAATTAAATAAATGTTATAGCCGTACATCGTTAAAGCATGCGGAAATATCATGCTTAGTGCAGCGTCATTCTTTGTTTGAAACTCGACAATAAACACTGACCGCAAAATGAAAAGGAATGACCGCACCAACAAATAACAATAAAATTGTTCTTCACGGTGGACGGTATAAAATAGTTTTCACAACAGAGAGCATCAATGCCATTGCATTCGAGTTAGAGTTAGCGTTAGCGTTAGTGTGCGTATGAATTCTATTCAATAAAGGTTTATAAATCCACTCAACCACACAATCTAGCTCAAAATATATTTTCTATAGAATGATTGATTTTGTGGAAATAAAATTATTAGTTTACTAAAATTATTTATTCAATATAAATTATAACCGTATAGTAGTTTTTATAATACAAAAATATTAAATAAAATTTGAGGTTTTGACAGGTAATAACAAAAGAGGTTCAATAGTCAATAGTTTTCAAATAATAGCTTTGTTGAAAAAAAACTTTATAATCAATATAACATTTACTTTAAGTGCACTAAAGTAAATGTTAGAATTGTCTTCCTTGCAAACAAATGTGCAGTCGTCGTTGAGACTCGAGCACTGTATTAATCTGGATTTAAATTAGATTTGTGTTACAATCATTAAGAAACTTAGATGCTAAAACGATAGTCTCCACTTAACCGTATACAATGAATCTTTTATAGATGATACCAGTAAAAAATATATTTTTAATGGTTTGCCAAACAGAACATAATTTACGTTTAAAATTTAGCTTATTAGCTTTGTACTCCTAAAAGATATAATAGCTACAGCTTGTAAAATAATTTCTTCAATATATTGTGTACAAACTTTTTACAAAATTTACATCTAACGCCTTTGGCCACTTATGAATAAAATTTCTATTACTTGTAAATATGACAATGTATGTTATTTGATACAAAGTTATATTGCCAATAATATGTTATTTTTTTATTTATTTGAATTGTATGCACATCTACCTAGTCTCAATTGAGTACTTATTCTTTTTTTTTGCAAAAAATTGCATTTTTTTTTTTAATGTTTTAAATAAAATTACTTATAAACTTATTATACTCATAAAATGTAAAAATTATACATTTTCATTCTGCTTCTTTAATAAAATTCAAAAACTTTTGTTAATAACTGTCTTAAGCTCTTCTTTAGTTAACTTGTGCTTGCTAAAAAACACACTACATTGCATGTTGTAAGACTTGTTTTTGCACAACAGACTTACATTTTTTTTCTCTTCTAAATATTTTTGGAATAGACAATTCGTCTAGATTTCTATTAAATGCATGTATAAAAGTCTAAAAACAGGTTCAAGTAAACGTCCCAGTAGTTCCATTTTTGGTAAGCTTATCCGTCTTAAAATTACTTTATATAATATAATTCTTTAATATCCAGATCAAAAAAACCCCATTGTTTGTAGTTAACGCCATAAGATTCGTTATGCAGTTATTACCAGTTTGTGTTTTATTATTAAAAAACGTATTGCCTGTAGTGCTGTTAAAGTGTCTCAGTTTGGTCATGTGTTTATCTTTGCTTAAAAGACAAAACCATGTTTATCTAAGAATAACGTTATTAACGTCTATTAGCTCCTGTCTTTGTTTATTTCAGCTTCAGTGCTATTACGATCTTTAGTCTTATCTATATACCACATAGTTCCTTTAACTGCTTTTGAATATTTTTGATTTATTTTGCAACGGTATTATCACATCAAGTGTATTTTGTATGCAATAACCTTTCATAAAGTCTGATTTTATCTTTAGTGATTTTTTTTATGTAACTTATTTTTTTATTCCTGGTCTGTAAGCTCCAAGATACACTGTTTCTATTATCACAACTAAATGCAATGATTGTAGCAAGAGCATTGTTAATATAGTTGCTATAAAAGTCGTTTTTGTTGCTTTCTTTCAGCAAACATGCTAATTTTTTCTTTTTTCTTTTTACTTTTACTGGATGTTTTTCACTGCATACAGGCGCTCCCGTATGTAATGATAGGTCTAATCAATACAGTGTATAGCCATCTTGCAAATAATACCTGAACAGCTGTGATCACATTATCTAGATAAGTATAGACTATTAATTTATTATCAAGCGTGAGCCACAAGTGTTTTACTTCTTTCTTCATCCAAAGCATTGATTAACCTTGTAAAAGAAATTAACAGCCAAAACTGATTTTAAATAAATAAAAACATAGAAAACAGTACAGTAAAGTATATAATTAATTTAATATATAAATTTAACTAAATATTTTAATAAAAGTGTGAATAAAATTTATTAATTTTTATGTTTTTAATTTTTGGTATAGATATACAAAGTGGTAGAGATTGTTATTGAAAAATTTAGAAAAAAATTTAAAATCTTTAAATGCTTTTAAAGATTTTTTTTAGTAAATTAGTAAATTAGTAACGCATCTATTAATAATACACATTTTTGTAGTTAATGAGAATTTGTTACATAGCTCTACAAACGTAGTGTACTATTTAATTTTATCAGTAATACTTTCAGATAGAGCAAATTTAGAGTGTTTGATTAGTTTTACGGGAATTTTATTAGGCCCAGTTGAGCTTTTATTTGGCAGTGTGTTTATTATTGATATCACTTTGTTTTTAGTAACTGCTGTTACAAACATAGATTGCTTAGCTGAATAAAAAAATGTACGGTCCGTGGACAGATTGTTGCTGTAGTTTACTTTTTATTGTAGTTGCAAATTATTCTGCAAGCATATTACATACTCTGGAGCTGTCAGACATAATATTTTGCTGTGCATCAGCAAGTACAATATGATATAAACAAAAACCTTGAAACTACATCTGAATGTACTTTCAACTTAGTTATTTTAAACTCTAAAAAACTAAACTATTTATTGTTTCAAAATCAAAATTTGAGATATCATCAATACTAAATATTAAAAAACAACAAATTTATATCTAATTCTTTTTCAAGTTGTTTTCCAGTAGTTATATTCTCACATAATCTTTACTAGAACAACAATGTTGTTGAGAAAGTATCTAAAAAATTAATATTTTCAATAACAACATTGTTTTAATTCTGAACAACTTTTGCATATGATAACAAAATAATTTGTTAATCCACAGGTTGAACCAATTTTTTTTTTGTTTATTATGACTTATATTAGTATATTGATGGTTATGTTGGCTGTTCCTTCCTGAATGTTTGTTTTCAAGATTTTAAAAGTTTATGAGCGGTTGGTATAGATAGCTCCGTCCTGTTGAAACAATATGTTTCATAAGTTCATTTTATCAGTTTGTTGCAAAAAAAACTTCTTGCACATATTTACATAAATAAATTGACTGTGACTTATTTAAAAAAAAAACATAGGCCGATAATCTCAACTGCCAATACTGTGCACACAGCGGTAAATGCAAAGTTTTTTGAGAAAATTCTTGCTATTTGCCTCTCAGTAGCGCATATTTTGCTTATTGCCATATTGATATATCCAGTTAAGTTAAAATGAGCTTCTATAACAAAAAACACAAGCGCATCTTAAAGGACTCATTTAAAAAGTACTTTACATGCATTCATTTGATCATTAAAGTAGTATTCAAAAAGTTCTTGCACGGCCAACTTGTAATAGAAATAATCAATAGAGCAATATTGAAACAATTTTGGATTTTGGGTTAAAATTACCAAAAAAATAGGTCTTTAGTTTTAAAATCCCTTTTCTTAAACGAGATCACGCACACTTACCAAGGACTCACATTAGCTTAATAACGCTTTTTTTTAAAAGGAAGTAATCTTGCCGCACTATGTATATAAAACTATACACGTTTTTGTATTATATATTGTTTTTAAGTATTGGAAGCAACTAACACTATACTATTTAAAAACTTTATTTTTACTTAGATACTTACATACAACATGGCGTAATATTGCAAATTTTTTTCTATAGATATTGAGATTGATCAATCAAAATAATTTTATCAAAATAAATATCTACTTGTAATAAAAGATGTAAGACCAAAATTATTAAAAGTAATCTTTTTTATTATGCTAACAACACATAAAAACTTCCAAATTTAGTTTTTTCCGAACTTATAATGCTCAATGTCAATGTTCACAGATTGCTTAAAATTTTTCGTCAATGTGAGGGTGGTTTTATTTAGAGGTATTTTTATGTTGTAACATATTAAGTAATTTCTAAATACCACATTTAAAAAAATTTAAAATATATAATCTAGATGAAATATTTAAGATTGAAAACCATTAGACAACATACAATTTAAAACAACAGTTTGTAAGTTTAATCAATACAAATTAATATTTGTTGTCTAGTTTAACAAAAATTTAAATCTATTTTTAATATATATATTATTATTTATTGTACTTTTATTATTATGTAATTTAATATAGTGCATTAATACTATTAGTCTTTAGCAAATGGTTATCTATTTAAAAATCTAATTCTAACAGCAATCTTATAACATTTATAATCTTGTTTATTTATTATACTTGTAATCTTTGTTGTTGTTGTTATTGTTGATTGTCATCTACATATTAATCTGTCAAAAATGCCAAATAGAACTCTTGACATAATTAATCACAACCTATAAAAAAATATAATTCTGGCAGTAATTACATTAATTTTATAATATTTGTTAGTTTAGTTCTTTATCATAATTTTTTTGTTTTATAAATTATTACATTACATTAATACTACCAATCTATAATAAGATCTGTTATTTAGTAAACATTTATTAATTCAAAGTCGCATATATAATGTGTCAAAAGTGACTCAAGTACTACTTGGTATAATTAATTCCAGTCTATAAATAATATAATTCTAGCAACAATTTCATTAATCACATAACGTTTATAATTTCGTTTTAGTATACTCTGTAGAATATAATTCCCTCTGAAACATGAACATTACACGTCCACCTAATCACTATACCCAATTGGTTCATTGAATTTGAGGTTGTTTATATGTGGTGGATAATAGAAATGCACATGTAGTACCTGTCAAGAGCTCGAGCACAATATACCCCATGAAATTCCGAAAGCGTCCGCAACCAAGCATTCCCATTTATTAACCAATGAATTATATCGCAATATTAATTACTCATATACATTAATCAATACCTCCATAAAATTTACTCATTTCACAACAATAACATTTCATTTCGTAAATTTATAGATTCCATTTGGCGCAGTTAAATGAATTTAGCATGGAGCAAATAAAACAAACTAAAAAATGTGAAAGAGAATACAATTTTATTTTTATGCGGTTTTTTTTTCTTCTTGGTGTAAATTACGGGGTGTATTCACACTGCGCAAGGTTGTAGTTTCGAAAGAGTCGCGTAAATTGGAAAGCGATGGGGGCGGAAAAAGTTTACCGCCCACGTTCCGTGAGTTTCCAAGCCAAGTTTAACGCCAGCGCGCATATTTTTTATAATGTATTATATAATTCAACGTTTATTTAACAAGGTGTTTAAATAATAATTGCTATATAATTTTAACTTACTTGATACTGTCTAAAAGAAATGAGACGCTTACCTGAAACAAACATAAAATATATTATTTATTGTAGAACTAAAAATAATCAAAATAAATGTATTATAAATACATTTATTTAACGTAAACGGATTAAGTTCCATACTGAAAGATCGAACCTAAACATAATTTTAACTTAACTCTGGCAATTCATTTCAGATACTACTGGACGCCAGACATATATTTTTAAGAACACTTTATTTGATTGTGTGGGTAAAGTCATATATAAAGATAAAAAACGGTATATCCCGATGGACTAAAGATTGCTATCTTGTTGCCGAAACAGAAAACTTTGTTATTGCTTAGTTGTAAAGATCAGATACAGTAGAGACTTAAAGTTAAAGTGATAAGATATATTGATTAAAAATTTATGTAAAAATTAAATATTTGTAGAAACAATATTAAACAATACCAAACATTAGTTTAGTATAAAATATGGAAATGTGTAATTAAGTAAATCCTTATGCTGAGTTGCATTAACATATATAATAATTGTTGGCTTTTTGGAAATTATTAAGTTTTTTAGAATGCTAGAATGGATTGTTTGCAAATTTTAGTTGAAGATTATACTGAAGTGGAATAATGTTTTTTTTTTTGTATTGAACCACAGTTGCATATTGTCAAATAATGTTTGTAATTGTGCAATAGACAACAAGTTGGCGTGCAGTATCAATGTTTTATCATCAGCATATTAAAAGATATATAATTAGATTGAAGTAGATTGGATTAGGGTTTTCCTTAAAGGAACTTAAGTCATGAGCATTTTATTGTGGATAAAACTAAAAAACTTGTTTTTTTACACAAGATTTAAATAGTTTGCGGAAACGAATAAAAAGCAATGAGGCAGTAGCTAGTTTAAAATCTCTTTTTGGATTCAATTTAATGTTTTTATTTTTGATTTTGTCTATAGCAGTTACATACGCTTGTTATCTAGCCTAATATTTTAAGATAGGTTTAATCAAAATTATTACAGTCTAAAAAAGCAAAAACTTCTTTAAAATGTTTCTAAAGAATATTGGTGTCTAAAGCTAATATTTGAATCTGAGTCCGTTAATAAATGGTTGTATAAAGAACGTTTATGTTTTGTTAGTCTTTTTAATTTCACAAAAAATAATTTTTTTTTGCAAGAAGAGTCAAGTATACGATGTGTAAAATTTGTTTTTGCTCAAACCACTAAAAATGCCTTCCTCTACATTTTTTTTTTCAGATTTTTTCTGTAAATTATTTTGGAGTAAGGAGAAATGTTTTTAAGTTTTTTTACATTTTTTACAAGAAACATTTTTTCTTTAAAATTATCTAAAGAATAAGTTTTCATAACCAAAATTTGTTTTCCTTAAATTTTGAAAATTTGGCAAATCTTTAAAAAACAGTAAAAAAAAACTAGCATTTTTTGTTTTTCAAATATAAATAAAAACGTGTTTTCATATGTACAAGTACAAGATACCCTGAAAATTTCAAAAACTATCGTACATTGTAACGTTGTCTAAAAAAAAAATTTTTACAGACAAAATTAATTTTTCTTTAAATTTTAAAAATTTGAAAACTTTAAGTAACAGTTTTTCTTAAAAAAAAATAATAGGTATTTATTTTTTCTAAGGCATGGTTAAAAACGTGCTTTACATATAAAAATTTTTTTTATCTATATTTGAAAAAAAACCCATCATCTTTTTTTTTTAAGAAAAACTCTCATTTAAAGTTTTGCAAAGTTTTTAAAATTAGAAGAAAAAAAAATTTGTCTGTGAAAACTTCTTAAGATAAAATTGAAGAAAAAAAGTTTGTTGTAAACATTCCTAAAAATGCAATCCTAAGAATTTAAAAACAATCAAAAAATGTAAATTTAAAATTTAAGCCTTTTTTGCTATTTTTAAGTATTTCTGTAGATACATTGTAAGATATCTCGGAACGTAGCACCTGGCATTTTTTTGAAATTTTCAGAGTATCTTTTACACAAATAAAAGCACGTTTTTATGCATATTAAAAAAAAAATATCTATAATTTTTTTTAAACTATTTTTTTAAAGTTGTGCTAAATTTTCAAAATTTAAGAAAAAAAAATGTTGGCTATAAAAACTTATTTTTTGGACAGTTTTGAAGAAAAAGTTTTTTATCATTTTTTCTTACTAATGCAATCTTGGGAAATAAAAAAAAATCAAAAACGTCGATTTTTTCAAATTAATTGCTTCTTACTCGGAAATAACTCACTAAAATATCTGAAAAAATTCACGTAATCAGGATTTATTTAGAAAAGAGCATTTTCAGCGGTTTGAGCAAAAACAATTGTTTATTTCGTACACTTGACTCATACATGGTCATATATATATATATATATATTTGTCCTATCTGTACTGAAACAATATAATGTGTATGTTTTATTTCAAGCCATTAAAATGTTTTTTTTTACTGTTCTGTTATCAGTAATTTTAAACTTGCGGTATAGCTGTCTTTTGTGTCTAAAAAACCTCAATATAAATAGAGAAAGTGGATAATAATAATACAGTTTTATCGTTATTGAAATAGGGGTAAATTAATAAATATAAAAAATTTAAAAATAATGTGATGATGGGATGGGGGCATTTATTTGGATAAGACTTAATAGATTAAATGAGTTCTTTGTTTACTTTCAATGTATTGCAAAGATTTAAATTGTAGCTATACTCTTTGGGAGTGGTTAAAAAATGGATTTTAATTAAAAATTTAATTGTTAGATATTCGGAGCAAAAATCAGGTATGGCATTGACAAAGTGGATAAAAGATTTTATGCTAGATAAACAGAAAAACTATCAGGAGTCATGTTCTGAATATCATTTATAATAAATGTTGGTAAAGTGTGTATCTTAATAAAATCTAAATTTAATAAAAAATTTGGAGAAGTCTAAATTTTTTAAACATTAAGTTAAAATTAATTGAATATTAGTATAAAGAAGCTTTTACAATTTAGACTAAGAATATATAGATTTTTTTTATAGAAAAAGATTTGAGAAGTTGATGCAATCATTTAGAGAATTGTTTATGCTACAAAAGTTTTTTTTTTTTTCTAACTAGATATAAAGCCATTTTTATAGTTTTAACTACTTACATGATTTAGAAGAACTTTGTTTTATGAATAAATTTTGGAATTATATGGGAATTTAAAGATTTGAGGATTTGGTTTCAAACAACAATTCAGAGAAAATATTGTTTGACAGAAAATATATTGATTTTTAGTGATAACTATTTATGAAAGAGTACAAAAAAGTTAAATTAAACATTATAGGTTTGGGTTATGGTAACTTGTATGGCTTCTATAAGAAAAGTGAGAAGAGACTAAACAAACGATTATTAAAAAATGAAACAAAAGTTTCTATGTTGTATGATTCTATAAATTTCATTTTTTAACTGTAAAAGAGTTGTTTTCTTACAGTAAATTGTGTACATACGTGTTAATGATATGATTGTAAACAGTAACCGGTGCAAAAAATCTTAAAGCTTTTGTAATTTAGTTTTTAATCTTCTCTGATTTTTTATTTGCCAATTTTATTTTATTATTTGGTATGCTTTTGCATTTTAAAGACCAAGTTTTGTAGCTTTCTTTTTTGCATAAAAGGTCCTAATAAGGCATCTAATAAACTATTTGCTAAATAACCTAACTTTTATTTTATTAAAACTTATAGACAGCCAATTAAATATGCTTAACATATACATTTATAACAAAAAAAAACATTAAGCGTATAGTTATTAGCCGCACCACAATCTTTGTGGTTAATAAAATAAAGCCAATTAAATTTGAAAAAAGTTAGGTTATTCAAGAAATAGTTTATTAAGTGTTTTATTAGGAGTTGGATATTACGGCTTTTAATAATAAAACTTGTTTTAATTGACAAAATTATATCACTAATATTAATTATGTTCTAGCACTATATGTTTGATAAATGTGTATGTGAAAACTGCAGTGACGTTTCAAGATAGTACGTTTGTTTGCAGTTAATACATAATAATTTAAACCTTTTGTTATTTGATGTTTTAGTGGCATTTCCTCATGCTTTTGTTGCTTCTGCTGTTGTGGCTGTATCTGTTGTAATTGATGTTGTTTTTATTGACGTAATTGTAATTGGTGTTGCTGTTGTATCTGTTGTTGTTTTTTATGTATTTGTAATGTTTTTAATGACGTATTAACTATATTTATTAGTAGTCACGTTATATTATTTTTGTTTTTTGTATTTTGCTTCAAATTTTAGGTTGCCCTTTTATTGTTTTAAAAAGGTTTACAGAATCAAACTCTGCAAGAAAACGCTTCAATATAATTGAATAAAATTTTTACATATTATAAAAGGAACCCTTACCTAATAATTTAATAAGTTGTTTTTGCCCAATTAATTAAATTAAAAAATCGCAGTTTTTATTTAAGGTTTTATTAATTTTTTACTTGTTAAATATAACTGTTTTAGATTTTTAGATTAAAAATTAAATGCATAGAATATTGTATGTAATTCAAAATATAAAATATGTAATAACTGAAATCTTTTTGTTTAGATATTAAGTTGGTTGGCGTGTTGTCCCATAAGAACAAATGTAATTTAAAAACAGAGCTGAGCTGAACGTGTCAACATATTTCTAGAAGAAATAGTTTACCGATATTCTCGTAGATATAATAGGGTTTTAGTATGTAATGTTTTCTAACAATAGTTTTCCAAAACAATACTATTAGAGGCATCCCATTAGGACGCGGCGACTAATCTCTAGCAAATGCATTAACGTGTCACCGCTACAACTTGCCATAGTTCACGCGCGTTTCTTTATAATCCAAACTTGCGCATAATAACCATTATGTTCGATAAGCAATTATAAAATATTTTTCTAGCATAAGATAACATTAATACATATTATATCATAATTATCATACTTGTCACATAATTAACATAATCCCAAAGTTACTTATTACTAATGTAATGTGCCACGCATAAAACTTAACTGGGCTGTGTAAACTTAACAATATTTTGCAGTTATTGTGCAACCCTAATGTCACAACTGCTAGTGCCAGTTTACTGTTAGATCAATCTAACCTAAATTTTCATAACATTGCTAGTTTCTCAAATATTGCTCACAAACTACAACATAAATCCTATACAAAATTCAAACAATATGCAACTAAGTTTTTACAACTAAAATTTCCTACTAATTTTCATTGATAATAAGATAACCTTTTGCATTCTTAATATCTTGATTACATCTTTTAAAATAATCTGCAAGATTTCAACATGACGTTAGTTAAAAAACATCTGAAGCTTAGTATACAATATTTACATTTTATAAATTGCATCTAAAGACTTGCATTGCAGTCAAAAATCCATAATATCGATGACTCTATTTAACAATTGTAAATCTCATTAACTTAAAACAGTCAAAAAGCCTACTCTATTTAGCAAATTTAGTTTATCATAAAAGACACCTAAATGACATAAACAATGTAATAGTCTACCTTCTTACATCTAATTTTCAAACACAACCAAAATGAACCAAATTAAAAAGTTTGTACTTATTAAAAACCAGCACTATTGTTGACAATGCAACTAAGCTTTTAGCCAAACTACAATTCCGTATAAACGGCCAATTACTTAACCAACAAAAATGCAAGTTGCAAAAAGATTTTCATTGTACTCTTAGTACATCATTCACTAAATTCATTACACACTAATTTATAAAATAAACAGCAAGTTATAATAGTCAAATCATTAACTGATTGTAGTTGATTGCAACTATATTTTGTGGTTACGTATACTTACCTTGTACTACAAAATATAGTTGCAGCAACGAAATTGCTAAAAAAGCACACAGTTTTTAAATTTTCTATAACTCAAAAAATAATTGTCAAGAAACACCAAGAATTATCCTATGCATAAGCATATTTATTTGTAACTACCTCAATTAAAAAAATTAGAAAATCTCATGCATACGCATACTTATCAAAACCCATGCGTAAAACTTATTTTATTTTTTTCATTAATTTTTAAACTTTTGTTCCGTTAAATTACAAAATGACAAGGGATGCATCTTATGGATCATTTCATCAGCGCCTGGTCCAAACTTGTCACTGCGTGCAGAGTCACTTATCAGTCTTATACATTTGCCAACCCTTAATTAGTTGCTTTGCATACAATCATAAAGCCCAACTGGCCTGTGTAACAATGTACCTCATTGCCACCTTTAAATATTTTTGTGAATCAGATCTGACAGCCAAATTACTAAAATCTCCTTTAGCCATTGTGTAATTAATTCTCTTTCTTTTAGAACTTGTAAGGTCAACTAATTCATTACATATCTACTATTACCGCAACTTCAGACAATCTACCTGCACGCATTATTAAAACAAATTGTCTTTAACTACCAAATTTTTTTTGTTATTGATAGTGTCAGTGCAAGTGTAATAAATTGCAAAACAAATTTGTCAGTGGAGGAAGCAGTAAGAGCATCAACTTTATTGAATGAAGGATATTTGACGCGTCATGTTGCTAATGTGATAGGAAAAAATTAGACAATTTAACGAAACAGGATTTCACTTACAAAGGCCGAATGCACTAATCAAATAGATGAACGTTTTCTGAGACAATTAGCTCTAAAAAACAAAAGAACAACTAGTAACATCCTAAAAAAATTATTTGTAGCTGCTTACAATCATTCTGTATCTTTCCAAACAATTATAAAACAATTAAATAAAACTGAATTGGACTGCAGAAAACCGGCCAAGAAACCCCAGAGAGCACAAAATTCAAAGATTGCGTTTTGCAAAATATCATCAAGATTGAACTCTTAATGATAAAAGATGGTTTTATTTTCATATAAAACCAGTATTAACCTTACATCTCCTGATAGACGTAAGCGTGTCTGGCAAAGGCCTGGGGACAGATTTGGTAGTTGCAATATCTCTCCAAGACCCCCGTTTGGTGGTGGCTCTGTAATGTTTTTGGTTAGAGTTGGTCCCTATATGTGTTAGGTCAATAAATGCAAATTATTAACTTGAACACATTGTTGTAGCCCATGTAATGCCATCTGCTGGTTTTGTGAAACCAAATTTATTGATTATGCAGAATAATGCTCGTCTTCGTATGGCTAGGCAAGTTATTCGCTACTTAAATGCTGTTGCTATTCCGTTCATGGAATGGCCAGTCAATAATCCTGACATAAACCCAATAAAGAATCTATAGGACAATATTAAAAAAAAAAAGAGTTTAACGTCGTACACCTCCACCTGCCAACCACAATCAACTGGTAGACGCATGCATATTTGCGTTGTTTAAAAAAAAAATTAATAAAAAAATATTAAAAATTACGCCATCTTTTGCTGATTTCAATTACAAACTACTAGACAGTACCTAACAATATGCTTTCATGAACATTTTATTGCAATTTTAATTTCAGTATTGTAATTATACAAGTTTAATTAAGTGGTGCGGTAATTTTGTCCATAAATTTAAATTACATGAACAGATAGATAATCAAATTTACGATAAATAGCATTACAACTTTACCACATTTACAGTTGATTCTTTAGTATTTGGCTATTTGTTAAACATGTTGCGTATGACACGTTTGTATTACAAATTATAATTTTTTTTTATTTTATAAATATATCTTTAAATGTTGTTCTCAAACCAGAATATTACACTTTTTGGACAAACTTGAAAAATAAATTATAAATTGTCCAATTGCATTTCTTAAACTACTTTGATTTGAAGATGTTATCAGCAAACAATTTTGATCAATGCAATATTTAACTTCTGTTGCAATCAAACACAAAATGTGCAACTCTGACCTAATTATACTAATCTTTAAAGCTAAGTTATATATGTAAACTTGAGTTTAAATAAAAAAATGAGTTTTGTTTATAAATCAATAATAAACTTTATTTTTACATGCTGTAAACCACCAGGTATAAATAAAAACACTGATGTATCAAATTAAATTAACCTAGATATTTATAAAATATCTTTAGATTTACTAAGATATTGCCGTAAAACCAACCAGTAGTTAATTAATTATAGAATTTATTTTTACATAAAAGTAACAATCATTTTATATTAATAATTAAATATTCTCATTATTATAATAATAAAGAATTTAATAAAACTAATAATGTGAGTGAGTTCGTTAGATGCAATCTATGCACGATTTGTAATTAAATTTTTTTTGATATACCAAACTGAAATGAAACGAAGATATTTTTTATGTATTCCGACAGCGAGCGCTGTTTTTCGAGTCAATAATGTTGCTGTCATATACGATGTGATATATACAGATTTGTTTGGTTTTATAAAGTTATATTTGGAATAAAAATGTTTTAGAATGTGAGATGAATAATAATAGTTAAACAAATATATTTGCAGTATTTTTTATTTGTATAAAGCAAAATACTATTGTTAATAATAAAAATTAATAAAATTTACCAATTTATAATTCATGTTTATAAAAGTGTTTGTGCTAATAATTTGCAATGTGTGACATAGCATATTTGTCTGCTTTTGCTTTATTCCAAAAAACACACAAAGCTAACTAAAAAATGTAATAAAGTCTAAAAGTAGAATTTGTTAAAAAGTTTTTTTGTATAATTTTTATAATATAAACATATTTTATCATTTAAACGGTCTTTCTATGTAATTATAAAATGTTTGCAAAACATAATTGTTTAGTAGTACAATTAGTAAGAGTTAAAATATAGATTGGACAAAAAATGTTATTCTTATCATCATATCACATATCAGTAGATATTCGATACGTAAAACCAAATATGTCAATAGTGAAAAACTAATTTGGACAGTCTCATTTCCTAGAGTATTGAAATATTACAAACTAGCCACTGCATAAAGTCATTATAATCCCAAACAACTCATTCATATAAGCGTTTCAATGGTATTTTTAAATATAAAGCTTTTATTGTCATCAAACAAAATAAAATTGAATACTTGTTGTAATAATAATTCTTTTGCCATTTTCTAACAATAAATTTTAATAACTTTGCAACCTATATAAACTAAACACAGTATGTATATTAGCATCATTTCTTTAAATTGAATAATTAATTGCACCATAATGAAATAATCCCATCTTTTAAATATCATTTCAGTATAAATATAATATCAGGCTGTAGACCCAGAACAGTTTATAATTATAATTTTAGCAATTCATTTATTAAATGTTTTGTTTGACTTTATTATATTCATTATAAATGAAATTAGTAAAACATTCTCTTTAAATAGAATACATTTTTATCTTTTGTTCTACAATATAAAACTAATAATACTCTCAAAAGTATTGAACGATATGTGAATAGCATTTTAAAGGAAAGTGCACCAAATTACTTTTAATATATTACATCTTTGAAGCCATTAGTGTTTGAGTGGCCTTTTATCATTTCAATTGTAATGCCCAACACATGACATGAGTACATCGCTGTTCTGCTTTAATAAATAATCCTTCCCTTCTTCTAATGGTTATCTACAATTTATCGTACTTGTATTTCATAAATTTATTATCTCTTTCTTTAAATTTCAACAGTATTTGCCAACTTTAATGAAATGCGTATTTTGTGTGCTATATATACGTTACGTATTAATTGCTATTTACACAGTAGCAAATTGCCTTTGCAACTGTATTTATCAACGTTTATAAAACCTATACGCCATAACAACATAGCCGTTTAAACTTACACAATTTCCCAATCTAATTCAGTTTAAATAAAAACTCTTAAAATATTAAAATCGTTTATACTGTTTTATATTACTCAATTAAATAATCATTTTTTTAATAAACTTCTATTAGACAATCGAGAAAAATATTATAAAAAATAATCAATAATGTAATAATTATATCATATTAACATAGTTATATAAATAAAACATTTTAGAAAACTTTTTGTTATAATTCAATACAAAAATAGCAATGTTAGCCAAATCATTTCACACTGAACAAAATAGATGCAGATACGGCGTATATCAAATTACACAGCTGCATGTTATGTTATAATTTTTAAACTTTAACATTATATACTTATCATAATTTTAATTAAGAATACGTGGTTATTTTCTATAATAAAAATAAATAAATATCTATTAGTACAATACAATTTATTTGTTTTATTTTTTAACTATTGTATCTTTTGATTGCTTCAAGTCTGTAAATAAAGTTATATTTTTGTATACAACCACTTTTTTAAATCATAACAATTTTATACGACTTTGTTGCCATAAAAACATATCTACCAACAACGTCAGTACGTAACATAAAAACATAATCGTGCAAAAATATAATAAGTAGTTACTCATTATTTTATTTGGAGTAGTTAATAATTGAATATTAGTATAGATTTTATATAAAATATTGTGTATGTACAATAATTAACCTATTTCATATTTAAAAGTTTTTCAAAAACAACCCTAATATATTAAGCTTAAAATTATTACTTTACTAAGAACAATATTCTTAAGTAATAATTATAACTTTAATATAGTAGGTAAGTCTTTTGACACTCTATTTACAAACTTAATTAGTATGGGTACTTATAGAAATACCCTAAATAACTCGTCCGAAGCAATAGCTTTACAGACCAATGTTTGAAGACATTGAGTCTGTGTAGTAAAAACAAAAAAAAAACCTAATAATGGCTGCTGCCGAACAGATAAAACCCTTAACTGGCTTAGCGAACACCTCACCTGTTGTCTTTCTAGGTAGAACAAAACCATACTATAGCTTCCAGAACAACTATATGCTGTGGGGCTAGATATGAGTTGCTTAGAAAAGCAGAATTAAAAACTTAACTTCAAAAGTTAAAACAACTTCTATACGTCAAAAAAAACTAAATGAAAAAAGTAACAAATTAAGCTACATGTTTCTCAAACCCATTATTAAATAGGCAAAAAAAAGCAATAAAGGTAGAGGAAGCAAGTCAATCCATCTAACTGACGCGCTATATTAACGTTATTTAACTAAGCATACAACAGATTTTCTTAGCTCACTGCTCTCCAACAACAATTTCAAAGCTATGATCAACTTGGCTAAAGGCAAACAAACATATTACACAATTGTAGCGTTTGTATATCTGTAGTATAGCGCACCACCTTTAATTACAGGTTTGGATGAGTATTACTCAAAAAGTAACATTAACATCCTAGTCAGATATAATACCAACTTACACCAAATTGTGGCTTTTTAAACAAAATCCAAGACAGATATGAGTCTACGTAAATCTCAAAAACTACGAAAGTGAATTGAAACATTCTCTTACAGATGCATGCAAAGACTCTTGCCCACTTGAATCAACCTTTGGCTTTGCCATACTATACACCATAGTTGTATAAAAAAACTTAAACGACATAAGGTAAGAAAAATATCTTTTCAACTTATTGTAAGCAATTGAAATACTTTTTAAAAACTAATTTCTAGGTTGTACCATTTCGACACAAAAGTAATTTGATACTGCAACAGAAACCTTATTAAATAATGACTGGGCTGCTATTCATCCCTCTGAAAAAAGAGGCGCGTATAGCTTGGACAATCAAAAACAAAACACCAGAATTACATAAAATCTTTCCAGCAACCCTTCTATAATAAAGCAAAGATGTCATCCTGATTCACATGTCAAGAATAAAGCTTGTATTGCTTTTTGCTACATTTCCATAGCGTTAAAAAAAATAAAAAAATTATTGATAACAAAATCAGGGCTAGTAACTACATCCAGGCAAAATTCTTTCTGCTTGAAGAGACTCAAGAGACTGAACAAAAAACCAATTAAAAAATCAGCACCAATAACTATGCCGATGCATCCAAACTAACATGAATACACTCAGAAAAAATCCACCAAATTGATTTTACATTTACATCAAATAAAGAGGTTGTTTTAAGACAAAAAGTCTATTTTAAAAGTAGTTATAGACATCAAAATAGCGTTTAAAAAAACCACCTTCAATAAAATTAAAACATATAGTGTTAACTTCACAATCAGTAAACAAATAAAACAGATGTTAAAAAAAATGTGACAGTTATTGTAAAAAACTTGCTAGTCAAAAAGTTTGCCTTCAAAGTGGTGTACTACCACCGCTCTTATAAAACATAGTGGTAAAAAGCGTTATTAGACAACTTAATAACCGTGGTTTATACATAATTGTTTTGTTAAGTGAAAAATTTACTGGCTTGACATAGCTAGATTACAAGAAACCGCAGTGTTTTAACATACATCAACCATATAGGTTAGTTGTGCGTCAAAGCAACAGACTGAGTTCACCACTAAAAAAGGTACAAAAACAGTAAAATTTGATTTACCTTCCACTCAAAATTTTGAAGTCCAGAATATTTTTTGCTTAAACATTAAATTTGTAAAAAAGTCTCAATAAAAGCGACAAATTTGGAGCAATTTTTGATGTTGTGCTTTAACAATCAACCATGATATAATTTGATAACAAATTGTCCACCATTATTAAAAATTAATTGTTATTTTACACAACTATGCATTTTTGTTATTAAATAGTTGCGTTCAATTTTTGTTAATTATTATGTAAATGTGTTTAAAAATCAAATTAATGTACTTAAAAATTTAATATTTTAACAAAAAATTAGCAATTTCATGCTTACAAAACTACAAATTCAGAATACCATAAATATAGAAAAAATATAAAATATAAATATGTTATTTTTTTTAATATTATTTAGCGTTGACTACTAAGGTCATTAGCTATTTAATTTAATAATAATATCCTCATGTTATAGGACCTAAAGAGACAAAACAACATAATAAAATGATTAAATACATAAATAAATAAATACTATATATATATAATATCACAGCTGCTAAAATTAAAAACTAAATTTATAACTAATATCACAGAACCTACTATTACATCTGACAACGAAGTTGTAAAAGACTTTGATGCCAATACCTATAAATTAACCTAACCTAACATTACAAATGACATCAAAGCTGTAAAATACTTTGATGCCAGACCCTAAAAACTAACTAAACTTATTATCACAACCTAAACTATTATTACAGATGACATCAAAACTGTAAATTGCTTCGATGCCAGACCCTAAAAACTAACTAAGCCTAATATAACAAATTGTACCAAAGTTGTAAAAGACCACAATGCTTTAAACGACTCAACAACACAAACTGATTAGAAAAAATAAATAAATAACTCAACATTAAAATCATTGTAAGACAACACAAAACTTGGTTACACCTGTTTCAGGAGTCCTATGTCTTTCAAAAACTGGGAGCACTTTCTCATAAACTCCTCTCTATTTCATAAAATAGATTCTACGTTGAAATCTACCGGCAACTTCTATGCCGTCACGGAGAGCTTGATTTCCTTTAATTTGCATTCGAAGCCGTTTCCAACTCTTTGCCAATCCTCAATGACCTTCAACTTCAATATGACGTGTCCTTTAAGATCATCACGTCTTAGGGAAATAAAACTGCGTCCTGCCGCCTGGCGAGCAGCTTTATTGGCCAGCTCGTTGCCCTTGATACCCACATAACCCGGAGTCCAGACAAAAATAACTCTGTTTAAAACCCGGCCAGGTATAATATCAAAACTTCTACAAGCTGGACCAGCAAATGAACCGAGTACTTAGACTGTATACTCAAGATAACACTCAGCAAGTCGGAACAAAGGAGAAATAAACTGTAAGATAAAGTCTTACAGTTTAGCAGGGCTTTATGTAATGCATATAATTCTGCAGTGTATACAAAGACCTTTTTAAAAAGAGACCATAAATGAGCCGTACCATCAAAAACAAAGACACTTCCCACCTCCCAATCCATTTTCAAACCGTCCGTATACAACCGCGGAGATTTTGGGTATTTGGCAACAATTTCAAGAAGCTTGCTTCTCAAGACGTCGGGACAAGTTTTGTGTTTGTTCTAGGAGGTAAGATCAAAATGAGCTATAACACTCGGCATCAGCCAGGGTAGAAACTCGCCAGAGCCAACCTCAAATACCATCGGATAATTTACATCAAGACCTGAGTCTGTATTTGCGTTGCTGCGTTTCGTTGGCGGTAAATATGAGTCGGTTGATGTCACCCCTCTTTGCTCGCATTGCCGCGGCGTACTTTTAGTGCATAGTTTGTATTTAGTTTCAGTAAAGTTGTAAGACTTTTAAAAAATTATGCCTATATATTTTGATAGTTGACTAGTTAATCTTTTATTGTAAAAAAAAATAACATTTTAACTTTAGTTTTGATGTTATCTTAAGCTTGTATATAGCTAAAATTGTTGCTTAGTTGTCCGTTAAGGTTTGCACATTTTAAATTTATTTATTATCTGGAAATTTTCTTTGACAACAATTGTCAACTAGAGCACGGAAAGATCATAGTTTTTTATCAAAAAAAATGCAGTAGCGTGAAAATATCTATGCGAAAATAGTGGAAATGTATTGAAAAAAAAACCGGTTCTGTTTTTATGTTTAATATTGGTACAAGCAGTTTAAATAGGGCAATGAATATATTCAGAATGATCCAACGTGTGAAAAAGTGGTCAGTGTCAGTTATTGCTAAATAAATAAAAATATTAAAAACAAGTATTTTCAAAAACTTTAAAACAAAAACTGTGTAAACAACAAATTTGCAAGAACAACTTTATCTTTATAAACAAAAGTTTAAGCAATGGATTCATAAAAACTCTTTATTACCCAAAAAAAGTATTAACACAAGTAATCTGAGACGCTAATCTAAGTCTTAATTGAGTATACAAAAAAAAACACACAAAAAACCTACAATTATACCCAAAAATTCTGTTTAAAAATAGTTTAAAAAATTAAGAATATGCAGTCCTGATTTTGTCTCTTTTTCGATTTTTTTAAAACATTGTGTTACTAGAAAATCATTTGTCCTGTAATTTTATGTTTTAATAGTTATGTAGTTAGTAGAAAAACTTCAATTGTATTTTTATTATTCTAGGAATGATTTTGGTTTAAAGGATAACCCTTTTTATTTCTACGAATAACAATATTAAAGAATCAATGTCTTGTAAGTAGGTGTTTCAGAGCCATTTACGTAGAATTGTAAAAGATCTCTAAACTTTGTTTTTGCTGTTTTTGCACGCATACAATATGGAGTCTTTAAAATACAGGAATTGGGTGGTTTTTGTTTGTTTTTATTTTTAGCAATAGTGTTTTTTTTTTAATTTTTGTAGTAGAAAACAAAGTATACCACCGTTCCCTATAGTGTACTAAAGACCAGTTGCATTAAAATACAATGTTGCCTTAATTACTACCTCCTTAACGTAGATGTTAAGAAGTGACAAGCATAGCATTGCTTTTAGAACTTGGTGATGATTGCAGTTGATTTGAAAATGCTTCTTGCTCAGTTTTCATTAACTACACTTATGATACGTAAGTAAACATAAGTTTTATTACAGCTGTGTTGAGTTACAGTACTATTTTCAAAGACATTTTTATGTTTTACTAACATTTTGTTTACATTGCCAATAGGACATGCTTGGTTGTTTTGGCAAAGTTGCTTATTGGCTTATCTTCTTGTTTAATTTAAAAAATTAGCCTCTCTTATTATTATTGCGGTTTTTTGTAGCTCTTGTTTGGGTTTTGATCTTCACATTTAATGTGTTGTAAAAACTGAGGTTTCTCTTTTTGCTCATTTCCCACTTCAGTATAAACTATCCTAGGTTTGCTGAGCACATAGTCAAATAGATGTAGAACGTCCCGTCTTATTAATTTAAAAATCAATTTGTTGCCTTTGTTTGAATCAAAAAGATCGTGACTGACCCACATTGCAAGCTTGCTACTTTTGTTGTTCTGGGTATAAAGACACCAGATGTGGAACTTTGTATTGAAGTTGCCGCAAATCAGGATTGCTTTTGTTTGCTTATTTAGATCCTAACCAAAAGTTTGGTGTAAGGGTATAGCACGTAGAAAACCGCATCCGCGTTTTGGCTTTTGCAAAATTAGAGCAAAAGCAGCATTCTACACGACGCATTTGTTCATTAGCAAATACCATGTGCGCAACACGGTAACATTTGTAACATTTCTGTATAGTTTCAAACTCTCTTATGCGCCATCTGTTTTAGAATTTGCTAATAGTATTGTTTGCCTTAAGTAGAATGGCTGCGCTTTTGCGTAACGTCATAAAAGCATGTTTGGCCCCGTCTCTATTAGTATCGTTTCCAATTCTCAAAAAAATTTCTTTAAGCAAAGCATTGGCTTTAGCAATAGCTTTTTTAATTTTGTTTTTAACTTTTTTTGCCCGTGTCGTTTTATCTATGTTTTTGTATCCCATCTAAAGCAAACATTTGCCTTATTTTTTTTATGTTTCTGGTAAACGCTTTACAAAAAGCCAATTTGTACTTCTTGTCTTTTTTTATGGTCAGTCTTATGTCGTTTTTACTGGTTTTGTTTATTTTTACAACTATATCTACTTAGTGTTGACATGGGCTTTCATATGTTTATTTATGTCAGCACAGATGCCCCTATGTTGGCATTATTATTGTCTCCTAATTTATGCAACTTTTTTTTTAATTTTGTCATCTTTTACTTTTTAATTTGTTAGCTTTTTTTTCTCTTTTGTAAAGGTTTATTTGTAGCTTTTATCTCCAGTCTATAAAATCAAAGACCTTTATAGTGTTTTTATAGTTTGAGCTCTTATATATAGGCACACAATATGTTTTTTTTTTTTTTTTTAGCAATAACAGTTATTTTGCGCAACACTTTGATAAGTTTAGCGTTTTGCCGTCATCTGTTGTTATTTTATTCCAACGTTAAAAAAAATGAGACTTTTATCATTACCCTGCATCTCGTCTTTCTCTGTAAAAAATCCATGCAAAGTGACATTGCATATCACTTGCCCGGTTTTATACAACTCTCTTTTGACACGGTTTAGTTTAGATTTTTTACCAACGTTATTGTTAATACTTTTGTTGTTTTTAAAGTGACCTTTCATTGATATAACCATCAAGTTATACGGTGAGATAGCTAGATAGTTATAGAGCGTTAGTGTAGCATGCTAACAATCTCGTGTTCAATCCCCGAATATGACTAAAATAATAACTTTGCTCTTTATCAACCGGGGTGATTCGGAAATCACCTAATAAGCCGTTGGTCCCATCAACCCCATTAAAACAAGTCGTAAGACTCCTAGAGCAATGTAAAATAGCTGTAAAACAAAAAATAAATAAAGAAAAGTCTTTTTTTTATATGTGGTATTTTTTTTACTAGTTGAGTGGCATATTTTGTATATTTTTTCTGGCTAATTAATTGATAATAATACAGTTCTTTCCAGTTTGTCTGCTAACTTACTTTCCAGAAATTGTGTCTTAGCTTTTCTTGCTAGAATGTTGAGTTTTTCTGGTTTTGTCTTTGTTCTCTCCGTTAATAAAATCTTTCAAGAGCTTCTGTCAAATCTCCTATAAAATCTAGTCCGAAAAAGGTTTTTGTTGAGGCTTTGCATATCTTTTGTTTCTTGTTTGATGTTGCGGATTTTCTCAAGTTGATCCACTAATTTTGCAGTGATTTCTGCTAGTCAGCGTATCAGGCTAACTGCATTGCGTTCTGTTTTCATTTTTTTTAGGAAGTTGTTTGCTTCTAATGTTTCTTTTTCCGGAGTACCTACTCTCCTTCTCTACTTTGGTAGTAGTTTACAAGGTAAAAATTGTAAAGTTGAAGCTCTAATATCTCAAGTTTAGCACTTTTTTTATTGTCTTGTTTGCATCTTTCACCGTTTTGTGTTTGAGTACCACCGCAACGGCCACATCTGCTGCCTTAAGACCGCTAAGTTTTTACTTTTCATTGGAACCCTTGCTAGTCCTTGCCGTTTGACAAGGTTTTTATAATCAGGTTTCATTGCCAGGTAGACGTTTGCACCTACGATATCGTTTTGTTTTGTTAGCTCTTTTTTTTAGCTGACTCACGTCTCTGCCTGCTCAGCAAATTGCCATCCATAATTATCGTGTCTATTGAGTTTACTTTGCTCCTCCTATTATTCTTGTAAAGATGGGTTCCCCGCATTTGAGAAACCTTCCTGGATATTTATTGTATCAAAACCGTTTTTCATTTTCCATGTCGAGCTAATGGCAGCCTTATTTCTATTTTTTTGACTATCTGGACAGACAGACCTTTATAGATATGTATAGAGTTGAGTACCACTGAGAAGAAAAAAATTGAAAGCTTCTTTGCAAGCCTTTGATATCTTATAGCGTTGGTAACCAGAAAGTAGGTCAAAAGACACCAAAGAACTGTCCAAGAGCAGACAACAGTTCAAAGAAAAAAAGAAAAAAATGAGTCTTATTATCAAGTACTGCGTCAAAAATTATCCACACCTACATCTGATTAAAGTTTACCCAATGTAGCAGCACATTTATGTTTTTTTAAGTTCCGGCAGTCTATTTACTACTTTGATATAATCCGCGCGCATATTATGGCATTAAAGTTTTCTGTAACACCGATTTAATCTGTTACTTTATATTTTGGTTCTGGCATTATAAAGAAAAAAAAACTGTCGACTATAAACAACTAAATTAATACCTCAAAAATGACATAATTTTTTTCTTTTTAAGTTCCACTTTAAAATAATATAGTTTGATAACATGTGTTAATATAACAAGCAAAGCAACTCAATTCTTTAACAATTACAATTTTTGACTAGTTATATAATTTTTTTTAATGCATTATTGTTGCATGTCTGTTTTAATAATATTAGCTAACCAGAAATGATCTCAAAATATTATCTAATCCTTTGATTAATTATTTTACTATCTAATATGATTAAATTGAATCGATGTATAGTTCTCATTAAGATGTTAGTCGGTGAATAAGCAGTTAACATTAACTTTTTATTAGAATCGGTGACCTATTTCATATCCAGTGCAGTTTATAAATTTTAGAATTTAATTATGAAATTGTATGATTATATTTATATAACATTAATAAAACAATTTCCACAGCTGCATTTAAAATTAATTAATTTTTTTTTAGTATTCGCTTCTGGAATAAAAAAATATTTCTTTTATTCCATTCAATAACTAAAAATATAATAAAATGCGGTTGGCGGACGTTGAAACCTTACAGATACTTCCTAATAGAATGGGATATATCCCATTCTCCATTTTTGTGGATCATTCATATTTTGCTATCTCGTTTCAGCTCGCTTCTATTCCGGCTTAATACTGTAAATGTAAAAAGTAATATTTTCTATGTAACAAAAAAGGAAGGTTATACAACTTTTTGCAGAATACAAATTAATTTTATTCAAGGCAATAAATGAAATATTAGGTTTTTATGGAAAAATTGTTAAAAGTAAAAAAAATATTTCGTATAAATTAATAATGCTATGATAAAAATAATCCGGCAGCGCATCTTATTTAAATAATAAAAATAAATAATACATTAAATTCATAAAAGTTATAATAACTTAATAATATTTTATGTAGGTATTGTTAATATAGATTTTATTCTTTAGTTAAAATAATTTTTGTCTCAACTTAAAATTAGTTTAGTTAGAAGTTTTTGAGTTCAAAACTTATTAATTTGCAAAATAAATATTGTTGTTATTATATACCAACTAATTTTCAGCTTATTTCTGAATATTCGTTATCATAAATAAATCGATTGACATTTATCGGCACTTATGTTATAAAACGGTTGTGTTTACGTATAAATTTCGATTATAAATATAATCATTGTCGTGTTCTATATATACATTCCTAATTGTGTGAGCCTTCCTTGTTTCTCTCTCTCTTCTCTTCTGGATGCCAGAAGCGTTGCGTTTGGACCGCAGCACACCCCTCGGGGTAAAATCAATAGGACACAACTTTCGGCAGTGCGCGGGATGAAGCTGGTCCTACTCACCTAATCCTCCATGTCCTATCCCAAGGACTTGGAAGATTTCTATCAACTCAACTGTAAATCACTAACCAAATATTAGGTTATATACTTATTTAATCAATATTTGTAAGTATTTATTTCCTTAAGAAAAACCGCATTGAATCATATTAAACATATTATTTTAACTTCAATACAAACTGTTGTAATATTACACCATAATAATTTATAAATATCTTCAAAATAACTATTGTGTTATAAAAATGGAATGTCATAATAAGCTGAATATAAAATTATTATATAGATAGTACAATTGTTACTAATTGAATTGTATTTATATAGAAAAGTTTACGCTTTTATTGTGCTTGTGATTAAAATATCAAATTCTATTAAATGAAGGAATTTGTTAATTTCTTGGGCAGACAGCCCAAATTTAATAATGTGTATTAATATGGCAGACTGCCTGGGGGAGCTGTCAGTTACCTAATATAATTTAAATTGCACGCGTAAATTTTAATTTTAGTAGTTTATTTTACAAGGAAGTGCAAATTTAATATTAGAATTGTTGCTAGAAAGTTCACATATAATTTGATCGTTATCCAGACTATTATTAATTAAAACTCACATCTAAATTTTCATTAACTAACACCATTGTTTAAGAAAATACAAAAAAATTATAGCAATAGTATTATATAAAGATTTTAATTATGCCAGAGGCTTCATAATAGTATATGATTTATTTGTGAAACACTCTAATACTAATAAAACAATTAATAATCTTCTGACAATAAAGAACAAAAGTTAATTTTTATTAGCCCCTTCTTACATTCTCATGTAAGATAACATTAAACTAAAATAATTTTACTTGCATTGACATCAAGTTGTAATTAACTTTGGTGTCATATTAATTAAATTTATAAATACTTACTGTTATACTTATAGATAGTAAAAATAGCATTAACGTAGTAAACCTAATATCTTAATTTAAAAACTAATAAATATATTAAATAAAACCTTAAAGTTAGTAAAGATGGCATAAAAGATGTAAAGATCTTTGATTAAAGATCCAAAAAAATTCGTATCAAAGTTGCAAAAAACTAAATTTTAAAATTTAGTTTAAAAAACCTTTGAGTTTCAAGAAACAAAATTTAAAAAAAATTGTTGAGATTGCACTGACGTTTTGCACAACTCTGGTTGAACTGCACATCCACACAAAATAATCATTAAGAACTAATAAATAATGTAACATAAAATTCAATAAAAGTCAATAGAAAACTATATTATGACTTTTTAAAGTGTCTTGTAAAAATGCAACGGTTTTTTTCACAAACTCCTTGATATTTAACAAAACATATGCCAAATTGTCAAAGAACTTAAGCCAATTACGTTAACAAAGGTAGACTCAGTATTCCACAAGTGTTGCAAATCCTAAAAAACGTTGTAGACAACGTAGCCTTTATCAAACTTTGCAAATATGTCACCAATAAAATGCAATATAATATTTTATCCAAACTTGACCAAACAAAATGCTGAAAACTGTACAAGCTTGGTTAGCAAAACAGTCAAGTGCTAAAACTTTATACTTAGAGTGGCACATAAGAAATTAGAATATAGAAAGAAAAAACTGCAGGATGACGTCTGATACATAAAGCTTTAAGCTAAACATATTACTCTGCGGTAAAAAATGTTATTCACTAACGACAAAAGCACTTCTTAACTCCAACCCGTTCTCAAAAAATTTGTTTAAAACTGCAAAAAATCTGAATACTGGATACTAGATTAATGCCAATGCCGGAAACTGTCAAAAGTAATCTTAAATACCATCATATAGATAACATTGAGACTTTTTTATAAGTCTAGTCTTTGCATACTCACCGGCCCAGTAACGGTAAGCATCGGTCTATGTTTACTTTTTTGTGTTTTGTTACCGGTAAATACTAGTCAATTGATGAGTTTTTTTTTTGTTAACATAGCTAAAAAGTGCGTTATTTTAAAGCAAATAAGCAACTGCAATTAATGGCTAGCTGTTGTAGTATTTAGAAAAAAGATTTTTTTTAATTTATGATTGCTTTGTTTATAATCAATTCTTATTTTTCTTCTTAGACTTCAGTTACTCCATTGTTAGATATAGGTTTCATCAATTTTTTTTTATGTTTGTCTGTCTTTTGCAGTTTTTATCTACATTCTTTTCGTTATAGTTTAAATGTCATTAACCCATTTCATTTAAGGTTTTACCAAATTTCTTCTTTTCAGGGTCTTTAAAAATTATTCTGTGTGACCACTCCACTAGTTATTGCGCATATTGGCTATTATACTAATTATAAGCATTGCGCGTTCCATAGCTCATTTAGTCATTGCCTTACTTTTTAAGTTATAATTAGCATTAGGCAGAATAAAACTATTATATATTTTTTGCTTTAAGACTTTGGCTTTCAGGATGAAACTTAGTCTATCAAAAGCAGCCCATGAAAGTTAAATTCTGCATTTGAAGAATAAAAATTTATTAACTTTTTCTACAGCAACGTTTTGTTCACAACTATTTACATTTTTTGTTATATTTAGGTTTATCTTTACAAAAACAGAAATTTTCAATAAAAGTGGAATTTATAAACTAAATTGTAGTAATTGCAACGGAACGTATATTGGACAAACCATGAGAAATTTTGATATTAGATATAAAGATCACATAAGAGCTTTAAAATATAAAGATATAGAAAAGTCAAATTTTGCTAAACATTTAATTCTGAATAAACATAATATTTCGAATCAAAAAACATCATTAAATATTCTACACATTTCGGATAAAAATTTAACATTTTTGGAAAGCTTAGAAATTAAAAAACATTTAAAAAATCAAAATTATACAGTAATAAATGAACAATTAGATATATATAATTCACCACTACTAGATATGTTAATAAAAATAAATTTTAGTTAAATAGAAATTTTAAATTATAATGTAAATATTTATATTTATTTGATAGATTATCTAACCTTTAAATTTGTAACGTCTAATAAATGACAAAATCAAAATTCAAGTCAGCGGGAATATAGAAATTTAAATAAATAAAAACGGATATCAGGGTAGCGAGAAAAAACAATTTTTTAAATAATAATAAATCAGTTTGAAATATTATATAATATAAATACAATGAAAATGATGATAACTCATTGAAACATGTATGTAAAAATAAAATAAAATAAATAAATAAAATAAAATCATTATCTTAATAATATGAATAATATATACAGGGTTAATGAATAGGAGTAACAAACTTCTAAGGTGGGTAAGGGCAACCATGACCACCCTAGAAGCTGCACGTTAATAACTTTTTTGTTTTTTTTTATCCAAATATTTGAAATATCTCTCTTAAAAGTTAAAAAAAAATACGATATAAAAATTATAGGCAATTAAATTGTTCATCTTTTTTTAACAGTTTATCTGAATCTATCTCTAACCGTACTTATGTCATAAATCAAATAATGATTTTTTGTTTTGTTATTTTTCTTAAATATCATCCATTTTTTTTTAACATTATATCTGAATCAATGGCTGCGTTCAGGACGACTCATCGCTGTCAATTATTCAAACTGAACGGGAGGCGGGAATCATCGTTTGCTGGCAGCGCTTGTCATTTGACTCATCATACATTTAGGTACGCTTTTATGCTGACAAAGCAACTTATTAACCATCAGCGTTTAATCGGCAAATATATTTAAAAAAAATAAATTATTGCTTATCTCCAATTGATGAGTCAGCGCTGGCAACTGATGAGTTGTACTGAACGCGGTCTATCTCTAACCGTACTCATGTCATAAATCAAATAATGATTTTTTGTTTTGTTATTTTTCTTAAAAATCATGCTTAAAAATAAAAGAATTGAAAAAAAAATGGTATTCAAAATTAAAGGCCATTTAATTGCGCTTCTTTCACCTAATAACATGTTTTAATGTAGCTCCTACCAATTGTGTGCTATTAAAGAAAAACTTCAAAGGAAACATTTTTTTGAAACTTTAATGAGATATCTAAACTGGTTACAATAATTGCTCAATATGTCTACCACCAACTTCAATGCAAACATTGCACCTTTGCAGCATATTTTTATAAACCCTTTCAAAATTTCCAGACATTTCTTGAATTTCCTGCGCAGCTGCCATAATACGCGATAACAAATCGTCTTCAAATTCGACCGTCCCCACAAAAATAAACTAAGGGCGTTAGGTCCGGGAATTGTGGAGGCTATGTTACTGGCTCCTCTTGCCTAATCCATCTATCCCCAAACTGTTTGTTGAGGTAATCTCGAACAACAAGCAAAAAATGTGCCTCCGTAGCGTCATGTTGCACCCACATCTGTCGGCAAACCATTATTGGTACTTTCTCCAACAATTCTGGCAAGTCTTTATCTAAAAAGATCTGGTAAATAAGACCGGTGAGACAAGGTGGAAAAAGATATGGCCCAATCAAACAACCTTCAACAATGCCAGACCACACGTTGATTCCAAACTTTTGTTGGAATTTAGATTGTCGAATAGTATAAAGAATTTTGTCAGCCCAAATATGGTTGTCGCAAAAGTTAAGAATGCCTTCACTGTTAAATGGTGTTTCATCAGTAAAAAGAACATAACGTAGAAAGGCTGTAAGCGACAGCAATTTACGAACTAACAAGAAAAGTTAATACGTGGTAGAAACCGATTGGACTTAATGCTTGAACTCCGCAATTTACCTTGTTGACTGCAAAAGTTCCTGTATCTCGCAATCGCTAATAAACTTTTGCAAACACTCTATTGGAAGGTATTGAACGATTTAAAAATCGGGATGTATACAAACGTGTCGCAAGTCTACTATTACAATGTGCTTCGCCGTAAACTAACATCAATTTTTATTTAATTCTAGTATAGACCAGGTTCAAGAAGAAGACTAGATGAATGTTCTTACACTCAAATCTAATCTTGAACCCATTGCCTAAACATTTGTTTTCTAAATATTTTTGTAATTATGTAATCGTTAAGATGTATATTTGTACTATAGGCAACAGATGTATTTATTATTATTATTATTATTTTTATTTTTCAAAACTTGTAATACATAATACGGAAGATAAATTAATTTACGAACCTTTTGGTTAAAGTAAATAAATATATTATATTTTTTATTATTTTAAAAGTTTTCTAACGGTGCTGCAGGTATCTAATATAACTGCACGCTGCAATTGAATGTAGATTTTTTTATCCAGCTTTAATTCTTTTAAAGTATCATGTAATGTTAATGGAATGATGCCCGTAGCAGATATCACAATAGGAATTATACGTATTTTTTTCATGTTCCAAAGTTGTTCAACTTCTATAGATAAATTTGTATACTTAGTAATTTTTTCCGTGTAAGACTTTTGTAAATTGTTTGAACTCGGAATTGTAATATCAATCAAAAATTCAATTTTATAAATTTTATCGACAAACGTTATATCCGGGCGGTTGTGGCTTATTGATTGATCTGTCAAAAATTGTTCTATCCCAATATAATTTGTAATTTTCATTTTCCAAAACTTTATTATTATTATTATTATTATAAATTATATTATTATTATTATTATAATCTTGAAAAGTATGTTGATTGATTATTTAACTAACAAGTAACACAAATTCAACTATTTCATACGTCATAATCATAAAAAAATTAAGACATGAAACATAGCCAACTTGAAAAAAAATGTTTTGACGTGCAGCTTCTAGAGTGAACATGGATGCTTAGAAGTTTATAAATAAAACATGTCTTAAATAAACCGCTCTACCCACCCTAGAAGTTTGTTACCTCTATTCAGTAACACCTTGTATATATTAATCAATATGTGCAAAAATTTTAATTGAAAAATGGTTTTGTGCGTTCAAGAAGCTCTAGAGCAAAAACTACTACTAGTATAAAAAAATTTTATTTAAGCATCTTAAACTACATACTTTTGGCTATCTTTGCCCAAAATTTGAAATCTAAATCGGTGGCAACTTTTGAAAAATGAATTTAAAAAAAAGCAAAAGATTTTTGCGTTTTCTGTGCATGCGCGGCAAGATATCAAAATTCTGACCGTTGCAATCAATTCTTTGAGATATTTTCTATTGGGTAAGACTGTTCTAAAAAAATTTCAGGCTAAAATGAAATTAAAATAAATGAAATTAAGATAAATGAAATTAAAAAAAAAAAATGAAGTTGAACTTAAAAAACTGCCGTAAAATTCAATTGGTTCTACTAGGCAAACTATGTGACTTAGAGGTCTGCAATTTAGTAAAAAGTCATATTTTGGGTACCTAAAAAAAAAATACAAAATTTGAGTTAAATCGGAAAGGGTCGCGTGAAATTGACTGCTCACTTGACGTGGAATTGCCCTTAATATTTGTAGCATATTTCTGAGTTCTTTTAGATGAGGAAACCAAAATCTGGAGAGCGTTTGTAAGACAACCGACTGAAAAGACCACAAATAATGAGAGGAGTTCTAAAGTAGAAAGAAGTGGTCGCATCGGCATGTTTTGATGTTACATTTAGATGCTTGTATTGTAGTATTCGTTTCGTTTTTGTTACTACTACTTAATTTAACATTATTATTTACATATTTATTAAAAATAATTTTTAATTTTAATAAAAAATAAGTATGTATAATGCATGATACTAGGAATAGATTATGTCCGTAAACATCTATAACCCTATCTTTTTCTTCCGATGTGACGTATCGAAGATCGTTGAGCCTTAGTTTTGCATATTTGTTTGTTTAGGTTGTAAATTTAAAATGGTTTGGTGCGCTGTATTTAGCTGTAACAGTAACGAAAAAAAACAAACTAAAAAATAAAAAAAAAAATACTGATTTATACTTCTAACAGATAAAAATGAAAAAAATTAGAAAATGCCTATGTCTAGCAGTGAACACAAATGACTGAAACCTGAAAAGATAAATGTATTAGAAAGCAGTGGATAAACCAATGCCACAAAAAAAAAACTTTAAACCCAGATACTGGACAATTATGTTCCGCACACTTTGATGATACTGATTATTTATCATTATAAGTATAAATTTTAAATTATTTACCCAAAGGGAAAAAATAAATGTTCTATTTATTAATTTACTTTCTATAAATTGTACAAAAAAACACAAAAGTTAAGGACAATCGTTTAAAAAAAACGTAATAATTAATATTCATAAAATTCTGAATCAGCAGAGGATAGTGTACATTATTTTTATTAATATTTATTGTAGTATTTCATTTATATTTATTTATTACATAACATTTATTCTGTATTATTTAATTATATTTATAAATTAAATAAATGTAAGGTAAATTTAATTTTTGAATAATTATGATAATTAATAAAAAATAAATATTTTATATATGTATTTAATTTACAAAAACAAAACAAGTCTTATTTATTGTTTATAATATATGTCTTTTTATTATTAGCTTTCAATTTTCAACAATGAACACAACGCACAGAGAGGTTGGAACTCATATAAAACCAATAAAATTTTACAATAACTAGGTTGTAATAAATAAATAAACAAACAATATAATATTATAGAATTGACAAACAAATAAAAAGCATCAAAAATCAAAATTTAGAAATTGATAAAGTAAAAAAAATGTTTTAAAACACATTTTTACAAGTGGTCAAGTTCTTATATTAATTAACACAAAACTATTTAAATAATATTTAAAGAAATCCTAATAAAATTTAATACTATATTATGCATAATTTATTTTCAAATGTGACAAACTCAATATTCTCATCAAATCTGACGTATTTTGTATTCATAGTATCATGTGTATAATGCATATAATACATAAATTTTTAATCTGATAATTTAATTTATTAGATATTCTCTCTAATTCTCTATTTATATCTATTATGTAGCAAAAACGACATTGTTTTGTAGATTTTTTTTTTTCAATTAATCAAATAATTTTTTTTTATTTAATTTTTTTTAAATATAATTTTTTTTAACATTTTTAAATTTTTTTATGTTTTTTTATCATTCAAACAAAAAATATAAAATATGATTTTTATTTTTTATTTTTTAACTTTTTTTTATTTAATATTTTAATTTTTTTACATTTTTTTTTTTAAATTTGAGTGCTGCAATAGATTTTAGCGCCCTTCCTTGCTTATAAAGTAAAATCTTTAGCTAGCAGTACATACCTTGCATAGTTCTAGCAATATGCATAGAGAATAGTCTCAAATAATAATATTATTTACTATAACATTATTATAATATGACTATAACAATGCTTTGCCTTTGCAAACACAAAAACATGTCCTCAATATATTCACACGTGCTCGACTTCTATGGGATTTGCTAAAATTTGTCGGAGCGCTACATGCGAGCAACGCGTTGAACTAAATTTCGACGCGCACATCCAATTATTATTAATATTTAATTTCAAACTTCAACTATTTTCAACATATAGATTTGAATTTTAAAAATAAAACAAGAAGCTGCCGTTTTTGTCAATAACAAACGTTATTGTGCCATGCTAAACAAATTTATGTTTCCAAAAATTGAAGAATATGAAATAGATGACATTTGGTTTTAACAGGACAGGGCCACTTGTTATACAGCCAACGTAACCATCAATCTTGTGCGCACTGTTTTTAGAAACCAAATAATCAACCAAAATGCTGATGTTAATTGGCTGCGTAAGAATTTTGATTTGACCTTGTTGCATTATTTTTTTTTGTAGAGAGTCTTTAAAGATACGCTAACCATCCAGAAACAATTGATGCCTTAAAACAAAAAACTAAAGTTGCTATTTATGCAATTGAATGGGCTTCAAACAACAATCAAAAATGTACTAAAAAATTGAGTTAAATGGATGGGTTACTGTCAAGCCAGCCATGGCAGTCATTTGAATGTTGTTGTGTTCCATTCTTAAAAAAAAAAATTTATCAAATTTTTCTAATAAACTCATATTTTTGAAAAAATATTTATTAAGTTTTTATTTATAGCCAATTCAAATTCCAAAAGTTAGATGGCCCACCCTTTAATAGGAATTTTTAATTCCTTAATAACGGTTTTTGCAAAAAATATTAATCAGTAAAAAGCTTTTTTTTCAAACTAGGGATCAGCTATGCATAATTGAAAAACTCTTTACAAAACAATTGACTTGGTTAGAATTTAGCTTATAAAAGAACAGAAACCCCATAAACATAATAACAATATAATAAATTATTTGAAAAGCATTTATACAGTTTTCTATCTACTGGTTTAAACTTTTTTTTTTTAACTATTTTCAGAATATGTTTTTTTATCTAAAAAATAAAAAAAAGCTAATCTATAGAAAAAACAATTGATATAGCAATGTCTGTCAGAATAAGTTATTGTAAAGATGCTTATGTTTTTATTAGTAGCTTTATATGCATAAAATAAATATTTAAAATTTTTAAGTTAAACTATTCATAATTAAAAAAATATTTAAAATCTAGTAAGACAAATACATCAACTCACTTACATTAACTTTTAACAACATATACAACTAGATGAAAGTTTAATAAATTCAACAACAACCTCAGAAATAAAGCCGACATAATCTGATTATTAATTTTTATAATTAAAAAAAACATATATAAATAAAAAATAAAAATAAATCTGAATTAAATACTTCTAATGATAGCAGGTTAGCAACTAAATCAAGTTTGTTTTTAATAATAAACTTATATATTATATGTGATCTAATTTATATTTAGAATAGTAAAAAGTTTTAATTAGACAGGCATTTTTTCATAACCATTCAGAAAGTATTAATTAATTTAATAAAATAGTAAACAATTTATTAAACTGGTTAAGTATGCTTTTTATTGCTTTCTTGAAACTGGGGGGTATTAAATAAGAACATATAAGAGCTTTGTTTAAAACTAAAATTTGGAACGTGCTAGCACACGATTGAATCATTAAACATAAAAATTTTATATATAAAGTTTAACAATATATTATGACACATAAACTAATAATTCTTAAAGTTTTATTTAACTAGACTTTTACATGTTGCACGTTTTTTTTTCATTAATTTTCATCTATAAACTTTTTATAATTTAATTTTAATTGCCTCAAAATAAATTTATAATTTTGCATATAAAATAAACATAATTCTCATAATGAGACAGTAATAAATTGCATTATACTACAAAGAGAATGAACATTGTTATTGATCCCAACCATAATAATGTCATTACTTTTTATGACTATGCTGGTATTGAAATATTTGAAAAGGTTTTAACGTGTGCTTTTCATAGATATTACTGTGGGATACAACATGTATATATGTGTAATGAATGCACACCGTTGATATATCGAAAAATGGTAGACTGTTACATTTTATGCATTATCCAATGTACACATATTTTCCCATATCCAAACCGCAATCTCATGCATATTTAACAAAATTAAAACAACGCATCATTTTTAGTAATTTTAGAAATAATAATGTTTTGCGTTCAATTTCCGGTATGTTTAAAGATTACGTTTGTATTGTTTTTTACTACTGCGTTTAAATACACACCTAAAATAATTAAAATAAATTATATTTTACCGAGGCCTTTTGTGAGGTAATGAAAGCTTAATGTATGTGGAGTAAGTATAGTACCTAGTTTAAATTAAATAATTAAATGTTATTTACATAGTTACAAAGACACACAAAAAATTGGCCTAAACTATTAACAATTATACTTTATGACTCAATATAAAGTTTAAAAAACTAAAATTAAAATTAAAATTTCAAGATTTATCAAAAACAAATGTAACTTCTGTTTTTTTTATTATAATAAAAAGTTTTATTTTGTTAATTTCATATAAAAAAATTATAAATATTTTCAATCTTTGATTCTATAAATACAAACTATTGTAACACAAAAAAATATTTAAAAAATTATTTATTGTTTTACAATCTGCATTTACAAATTGACTAAACGTTTTATAAAATTTTAAAATGAGATAACGACATAAACATTATTAATATATTTAGCAATAAAAAAAATAAATTAGCTTCTTTGTTTATCTTCTTGTATCACCTTTCACAATTCATTTAGTTTCTCATTTCAACAAAGTTTCAGCTCTGGTCCCCGTTTTCTGCGCATTCTGATTTCTACCAGCTGTGTAATTCTTTTCTAGGACCATAAAGTGTATGGAGATGATTCCTGCTACCACATGTATGGCCTTAGTAGACAAGGTCCGGTACGCGCTTGCCACACGTATTGTTATCTTTTTCTATACCCTTTCTTACATTTTTCTGTACCTTGGGATCTGTGCACAGTCGTTACACGTAAGGGCTCCGTATGGTACGATGGAGTTGGCCACCAAGCTAATAACCAGTTTTCTGCCAGCTCTAGTTCTTGCAATATTAGGCATCAGTCGCGCAAATCGTACTACCGTTTTTCCAGCTTTTCTGGTAGTTTTTGCAATGTAGGCTCCCATGTGCAGATTTTTGCTGGTGACATTCCCACTCTAATAGACACAGATTTTGAGTACCAATATCACATTTTTACGTGATTTTTGTACATAGCAAAGTCATCCGCATATCCTACGAAAGTTATATCCTCCTGAGCACCCCATCGTAGTAAGTGTTTCATAACGTTGGGCCAAGAACTGAACCTTGTGGTATCCTCTCCAATTTGCCGCTGCCAACCTAGATTACTGTGTTGCAGAGGTAGTTGCAAATCTGTGTGATAAGATACGGCCTCACTTGCTTTTTCTCCAGTTCCATAATAATGCCTTTCCACGGAGCCAAACAACACTGTAAACTTTTTTTTTCTCTCTGCTATGTCTTGGACCCTTTAAATGGCGTCTACCGTTGAACTGCCTTACGTAAAACTATACTGCTCAGAGGACAGTCCACCGGTTTTCAATAGCTCTTCCAGCAGTCTCTTATTTAAGATCAGTTTAAAAAGTTTTGCCAAACTATTTAGAATGCATAGTGGTGCGTTTTTATTGGCAAGTACTTTTGCTATGTATCTTTGTCTTAAATTAGAAATAATTTTGATTTTGATTAATAAAAACCAACATCACCACTGACAATCATACGCTCAAAAATTTTTATAGTGGGTAGTAGTATCCAATTTTCTTTAATTTTTAATTCTACATTTTGTATCAAACATTTTAATATGACCAAAACAAGGATTGCTATTTTGCATATAGTGTAGTGCACAATTACTGTTTGTAGAGCGGTTTATGAATACGCTGCTGTACGAACTGTTTCTGACCACAAACGTTTCAATAGACTATATGCAAGTAACGTTGTTCTATCGCTTTCAATAATTGTTTAATTCTCGCATTCGATTTGTCCATTCTGTTCTAGAGTACATGGCGTTATATTAGTTGTTTGTCAATAAATCGTTTTATCACAAACTCACAACCGTTGTCACATCAAAGAAGTTAATTAATTAATCAGTTTATAGAATTATGATTTAGAAGTCACCTAATAAGCCGTTGGTCTCATCAACCCGCTTCAAACAAGTTGGAAAATTTCTGAAACGATGTAAAATAGCTGTAAAACTCAAAATAAATAGAAAGTAGAAAATATTTAAAACTTCCTAAACCTACTTTTTCTATGGGACCGCATAACCGTGCATTTATGTCTTTTCACTGACGGTTTTTTTATTCAATCTGTTCTTGTCATTTTTCCAATTTGACTAACTTTACAAAAAAACATTTTAGTTTGACAAATCTAACCCAATCACCAAACCTTTTTTATGTAATTTCATGGGCCTAAAGGCACATGCCAGTGTCAAAATGAAAAAGTGAAAAAATGTTTTGCAACCATCTTTTCAATAATCACTAATAAACTTTTGTCTGTTAAAACTGCCGTCAATAACAAATTTTAATTTCTGGTACAACACATTTTCCAAACGACGTTGCTCCTTTTGATTGTTAACTTTTGCTTCAATTAAAACCGAACCGACACTTTAAAGTTTTAAGTAATGTTCAATAGCAATTTCAACAACACGTTTTTATAAAATTTTACATAACTCAGAAAACCACGATGATAAGTTGTGTATAGTCTGCCCATAGATAAAGTGTCTTTACAAAATTGGCTTGAATTATCTCAGCAAATTGTTTGTATTATATACCATAAATAGCTTATAACATCTTGATGTTCAAGGGTAAAAATATTATATAAATATACAATATTTTTACCCTTGAATATTACCTAGGGTTCCAGGTATATAATACAATCATAATTGGTTGTTAATGAAATGGTCAGTTAAGATAATTTAAGCCCATGTTGTAAAGACACTATGTCTACTATAACTTGACGCACCCAAATCAGCAAACCAAAAATTAGTTTTATTTTTGTTTGAATTAACAACACTTCACCATGTGGAAGCTGTATCTTTTATGTATTTTTATATTTCTTATTGCTAAATAAATTTTGCTTAAAACATTCTTTACTACCATTTCATTACTTTTCATTTTAAATGAAATATAATCTTTGTACAAAACCATTACACAAGTTTCAGAATTCTTTTTATAAGTATTCATAACTGCTGTTTAATTTATCATTAAAATATTTTTTAATAGTATTATAATTAGAACAAAACTATGCTAATAAATAAAATATGTTGTACAAAAATGCTAAAAAAAAAAACTGTTTGAATTAGAACACTCTAATTCAACTGATTAATACACACTGACATTACATAGTATACTGGGTTTAGTTTTTTTTTTTTCTTTTGCCCGAATAAAAATTATAAACAAAAACTGAAAAATTGTCTTACTAACATTTTTAGTTTTGCTGAACATATTTTACACATTCGTATGTAATTTTTATGGTTTAATTGTACCACAGATGCCAATAAAACAGTAATTTAAATTTTAAACTTTGAAGTTGTAATAAAAAAAATGACATGGTGACTATGTATACTGCTATAAAATATTTAATTATTTTCTTCATGTCCAAACAAATTTAAATGCGTTAACAAAAAGAATATTTGAACAATTATTGTATAATTATTGTATTTATACAAAAAAGTCTGATATAATTATATTAGTTTTACTACTACACAATAATAAATATTGGAAATCAAATATAAAACTGAAATAGAATTAAAAAAAAACTAATAACTGGGGTTATTTTAGTGGCATTAGAGGATGAAGTTATTAAAATTTAATTGTTTAGTACATTTATCCTCAATTAGTTACAAAAATTGCAAACGGGGATTTAATCCATTCCCTTCATCAGCGCTAATACATTTTTTATATAAAAATAACAATTCCCAATAGCACGTACACAACATATTAAAATATTATATAATTACTAACTTACTTACACAGTACTTGTTTAAACAATCATATCATAATTTATTATTAGACAAAACATAAATACTACTATTCTACTATTCGATTAAAAAAATATATATATATCCATTTATCATTGTTGATTTTAATAATTTTGCTACTAAAATGACCCCAGCTAATCACAAGAACACCAAAAGAGAAAACAATAAAAAAATAATATTTCTAAAATTATGTATCATTTAATTTTTCTGATTTATTGTTAATATGGCTAATTATGTTTTGTATATACGCTAAAAAAACTATATAAAAGTTAGTATGTCTTAAAATAATATAATGAATAGGTACAAGCAAGGTTTATTGGCATCGTAACCGAGTAATTTCAGTTTTTGGTGGTAACAATAAATTAAAATTTATAAATAATTTATTACAATTATTAAACAGTTACCGCTACCTAGATCTATAGTATTATAACGAAATAAACAACTTTGACATCATTTCTCATAATAGATTTATTTCTATACCAATACATACATAAAAGATCAAACTATAATTTAAACAAAATTCTAGGTTAATGCTCTATAACTGAGTTATCTCACTCACTGGTAGTCCAACCAGAATGCTCTTGTTTAAATATATAATAAAATTATGTCAAAAATATATCAAGCATTATAATAAACATAATTTAAAATAATTGCTTAGTTAAGAAACAAAATATTGCCACACAATGTTACAATATTATGGAAAGAGTGTTGTCAAGACGTTTGTAAAAGAGCAGTAACAAAACAAAAAAAGACATATATTGTATAGGCAATGAAATTGTTAGTAAAGTTAAAGTTCAAGTTGTATAGATGTATATTTTGACAAAAGTATATAATATAAAATAGATAATTAATTAGTTTATAATTTTAGCATATAAGCCTAAACAGACTATAGTAGGTAGTAGTAGTAGATATAGTGTCTTTACGACAAAGGCTTAAAATATCTTAACGGATTATTTCATTAGCAACCAATTATGATTGTATTTTATACCTGAACCCCAGGTAGTATTCCAGGGTAAAAATACTGTTTATTTATATAATATTTTTACCTTTAAACATTGAGGTGTTATAAGCTATTTGTGGTATATAATACAAACATAATTGTCTCCCCAAGGCAATTAGTAATAAAGTAAATCGCTAGATAATTCAAGCCCATGTCGTAAAGACATACTATACTAATTCCGATTTTCATTTTATTATAAAAAGTGTAAAATAATATGTTGTAAAATAACATATTAAAAAGTAAGAACAAAAAATATATAAATAACAAAAATAAAATAAATTATTACAAACTATTAAAAACAATACCAAATAATCTAGGATGTAATAGGTCTTAAACACTGCTAGATTTTACGATACTCAAACAATCACAATAAATAGATAATCATATCCGTATACTCAATCTGTTTTGTCAAACAAGTTTAAGCAGACGATTGATATCAGCAATCTGATTGCACAAAACTATCCACAAACTAGGTGATAATTTGGATGCAGCTCTTTGTTCTAAAACTTAAATTATGACAAACAAATAATAAAACATTACAGATATCACAAACTGTAGTAAATCTATTGACGGTGACCAATGCAAAGCCTCGTAAGGATAACGTCTTGTTTACAAACTGTAACATTTTTAGCATTAGATATTACCC
Organism: Tachinus rufipes; assembly: GCA_963932245.1. Taxonomy (NCBI): domain Eukaryota; kingdom Metazoa; phylum Arthropoda; class Insecta; order Coleoptera; family Staphylinidae; genus Tachinus; species Tachinus rufipes. The sequence goes on from OZ010744.1 coordinate 77,334,356, forward strand.
GCTTTGCAAAAGCATAAGGTTTTTATTGCCACTAATACTTACGCGACTGAAAATAAATACAAAGCAAACAATAACATTTATTAATCATTTATGGAGTTTAACGCACTCAACAAATTTGTACTTATAACATACTATAGAGCTGTACTTAAATGGATATAGAAAAAAAAAGCCTGATAGCCAGTATACAGTTGTGCAGCATGTACACTGCTAACACTAGAAACGCACAACCCACGCTATCGATATTTTTTGGGCTAACGATAAAAATCCAAGTAGTATTTATGAATTTGCATGATTTTTTGCAAACGCAATTTAATAGTTATCTTGTAAAGTTAAAGCTTTGATCATTTTTGTCAATGCAGTATTTAACTTAAGATTGCAACAGTAAAATAGTTGGTAGACATTAGAAAGTTAGAAATCCAGTTACAAGCGCATCATAATCCAGTTTAAATGCATCAAAACCAGATGCAAAAACTGTAATGTTTATTTAATTCGTTTTTCATCATTTTTTACTCAACAATCTGAGGAGCAAGTTTAGAGACAAAACATATCATAATCTCAGATTTAATAAATAAACACGCCAAGTAAGAGAACGGTCAAGTGTAACACCAAGAAATCGAACACTTTCTTCGCGCTTGAAATAAACTCTCAATTACTATATTGTTGTGCACGTATACCAAGACAAAGACGGTATCATCAACACATACTTTAAATGAACGGAAAAATTAAAAACTCTTTATAAATGATGCCATATTCAAGTAAGCTAGTTTAAGAAAAGTTATAGTTATAGGCAAGTTTTTAAAATATTTTTTTTTAGGTTAAAGATTGTTTTATTAAAAACTATGTATTTTGTAAATCCTGATAAAAATACTGCCAGGTATATTATTTTTATTTATAAATAATTCTGTGGGTTAAGAAATATTACCCATTAGCTTTAAAAAATAGCACAAACTAAAAAAAAAAAAATTAGAAGCTTCAAAAATTATATCGTATATTAATAAATTCAAAATATTTAACAAAAAAATTATTAAGTTTTTGCAAGAGCGTCAACAGAAACAGCTAAATATATAACTGCTTATAGAAAAACAACAAAAAAAGATAAACAAAATTTTGAAATATTTTTAACCTTTACAAAAGTTTTTGACCTAGTCAACTATAAACAGATAATGTATAAACTAAATAAAAATATTATAAACTATATGACAGGAAGACGCTACCCTTGCAATAACTAAAGAGGTACCTAAAAGACCAGTTTTAAACAAGTTATTAATCAAGTATTTTAACAATATTCTAGATAAAAATACATTTATAGTTGCTGATGAAACTTCATTATTAGTTAGTGACAGACAAAAATAACTTAGCTGAAATGCAAACATACAACTCATGATTGGTTTAAAAATGAACGATCTACCTAATACATCAAAAACTGCAATAATAATGTCCAACACAAACAACAAAAAATATATATTTTTATTGATAAATTGCAATAATGTACGCATAACAAATTTTTAAATTTAACTATTGATATAGATTGTAAATAGAACATAAATGTAAATGTTGTATGCAAGAAAGAATCTTCTTAATGTTGTAATACCAAAAGTTTAAACTAATTGTACATTATCATTTACTTTATTAACTTCTAGGTTATCAAAAATTGCACTGCTAGTATTTAAATCACAAAAACGAGATACGATATAAGGTACATTATAGTCAAAGCTAGTCAAACACATTGTGTAGATCTTTTTGGGCAACTTAACATCTGCTTTCGATATTCTTATACAATGCTCAAATGTATGCAAAGCAACACTACTCAACTACAATTAGGACAATGAACAACACACACACATTTACACGGCACGAATTAGAACTAGAGTTTCTACTACAAAACTTATCATCACTAACCGAAAAAAGTCCGCTTTATGTCAGTATAAAATGTTTTAATAAATTGAAAGCAGAAATCAGTATTTTTTTACTAAAGGTTTTTAAAAAAGTATAAAAACAAATTATTATTTTTATAATTATTTTTTATAAGATACTATAGCAAAAAGTTTTCGTTAAATGTTTGTGTTTATTAATATGTATTAAATAACTAAATTTTAAACTGTTATTGTGTATTAATTAATTATTTTATATTTTTGAATCAATAAGTAAACATCAATAGGCTGTGTTTTCCACTTTTATAATAACATGCTAATTTTGATTTAAGAGATTAATTTGATTTGACATCAACCGTACGCATATAAAACTTAGTTTATTGGATTTGTTTGCAAAACTAAAATTTTAGTGTTTTAGTTGTATTTATCTTGTGTATAGTCTAGTTTTCAATATAGTATAGTACGATTGTAGTTTTCTTTTTGTATAGTAAAGTAATTGAAGTTGTAAATAACTAACCTGTACGTATTTTTTTTTTGCCAACAAACTCGCGTTATGAGTTTGTTTTCAAGAAAAAATACTTACTACTGTACTTGCTTGGTGTTATTGTTACCAGTAGCGTAACAGCTGGGTTTAATTTTGTTATTATTTATTTGTTATTTAACTTATTTCATACCTTTCCTTTGTCTTTATTCTTGTAACCAGTTTCGTGGTTTGCCATTTATTGTTTGTTCTAGTAAGGCACTTGGTAAACAATTCTACCGGTGTAAAGAATGTCCTAGTTTTCCTTAATTTTATCTGGTATTTGAAATAATCAATATGGTGTTTAAACTGTCTGAAGGGTTTAAAAATCCATTAATATGCAAACTCTTTTAAGATAAATGTTAAAAATTGGTTATGTCCTATTTGCACAAAGTAGCTTGTCTATAGATGTAATTGATTCAAGCAAAGATTACATTTTAAAAGCGTTCTTTATAGCACAGTTTAATCTTATTTCCAAAAAAATTTCATTGCAACATAATACAAGTATCGCACTTATTAATAATATTAGTGAAAGAATTAAGTCTAAAAAAAAAACAACATAATAAAAATAAAACAAATGTCACAAAATTAATGGGCAATAAAATCATACAATTAGAAAAGTGGTGGGTGTTGGCTCTAATAAATCATTACCTCGCCTGATGAAAGTAATTTTTAATAGTAAGAAAACAGCTAAAGTTATAAATAAACATTGTAAAAAAAAGAATCTTGAAGAAGTTTGTGCAAATAACAAACAGAAATCAAAAAAACTTGCAGTAATTTAAATTACTGAGTGTTAGAACTAACACTTTTCCAAAGTCTTCTAAAGTACCACGCAATGCAAACACGCAAGTTAGTTTTAAAAGTTGTTTTGTGAATAGTATAAAAAAATAACTAACAAATAAATTTGACTTGTTCTAACTGAACTGTGGGTTTTTAAGCGCAATAGCAGAAGTAATCATAAGCACTACCACCTCTTGCAGATTCAGAGCCCTACAAGTAATAGAAATAGAAATTAAGCTATTAATCTATGAACAAACCAATAAATAATATATAGTCAGATAGAGTTTTATAACCAAGTAAACACAAAAATTTATCCACTTTAAAATTATTCCCAAATTTTAATAATTAATATAATATTTTATTTGTTGAACATCATAAAAACTTATTTTGCTTTATTTGAATATTGATGTGATGTTAATTTTGTTATACTCATAATCTTAGTTCACATGTAAAAAACTATTTTACCAATTATTAAAATCAAAACTTGCCGGTTGGTACGAGTAATTGTAATGCAACATCTAAATATCCAAAACACGCATTATTTACAATACTGTTGTAATTTTATTTAAGTACCGTTTTGTAGTTATATTTGCACATTTTAATTAATAATTTAAATAAAATTTTAAATATCTCATATAGGTAAACTACTATGCTATGAAACTTTTATGCAACATATTCTATTTTGCATGGTTGCGCCACAATATTACTAACTTGTAAATTAATAAATAAAATGTACTATCAGAGCTGTTTCTAAAAATTTGCGTTTGTCTTATATTGTAACAAAATACCAAATATTTTTGTTTAGCCAATAAACAAAAATATTTATACTTTTACGTTTATGTATTTTTTGTTAAAAGAAATTTGTGTATTTTTAATAATTCAGTTATAGTCGGTTAAATTTTATTATCATTTATAATAAGTTAAAAAAAAATATAAATAGTTTAAAAATATGTCAACTTGTTACGAAAGAACTCATAAAATATTTCAGACACGTTTGTGTATATTTTCCTTAGCTACGTTTTACCTGTAGCGGCTTCTATGTCACGTCTATGCATAAGCGTTATCTTTTTTTATTATATTATATAGAAATATTTTTTTTTTGTTTTTGCGGTCAAAAGTGCATTTAAAATTAGTCTCATGTTTCACAACAATAAAAGTGTAATAAATTTACATAGCAATTATATTTTCAATCAAAATTGTATTTCTAATAAGTTATATAAACCGTTTATATTTTATCGATTAATGCTATAACTCAATTATTTAATAATACATAATAATAATTATTATACCTTGCAAAAGTTACGTAATTGTATAAAACACTTAATTAAAAAGTTTATTATTAAATCAAAGCGGACTGCTTTTTGTTTCTCTGCATTATATTAATAGAATTATTTGATTATACGTCCAACTTTTTTAAGCTTCTATCGATGATTGCCAATATTATAACTTTACAAGAAATTAACTGTAGAATTTAATGAAATAAAATAACTGTATCTTAAAAGATATACACTAACATTTAATATCTAAATATGAAATAAAATAATACTACTCTTGGTTGGTCATCCCTCTAGTTAGTGGTAAGGTATTAGAACTTTCTCGGTCCAAACTAATTCGCTCACTTTTAGTTGAGTTCAGTTTAGTTTGTTGTGTAAATACGTTGTATAGAAAACTACTAGTAAATATTAATTAACATCAAAGTATTGGTTAGGTTAGTATAAATAATAAATATTTCTTTGTTATATTAATGTAATAATTGATTAATAATTATATCATAGAAGAATAATAATTTACAAAATAGTATTATTTATGTAAATTGTGTTTTTTTTATTATTTCTTCCTATTGTTATTATATATTGTTTATTCACTATATTAATAGCAGTTTATTTTACTTTGGATTGCCTACCAAACAATTCAATCACCAAAACAAAAAATTTTAAAAGTAAAACTTTTATATTTTAAAAATGTTTTAGAACTTCAAATCCAGAAAAACCGTAAGCTTCTTTCACTGTGTTCATGGTGGCAAAAGCTAGTGCTTGTACTCTATACACAAACTTAATAAATTGAAAAAATATAATTTGGTTTAGATATGTACTCTTTGGTACAATTGTGAATTATGCAATTAATGAGACTTTTGTGAATTTTTGTGTTAAATCATCTAACTACTAGCAAACTTTTTCCCTCATATGTAACTGGAACATTGGTATGTGTGTCAATTAGATTATTTCTTCAGAAAAGCATTTCTAAAATGCAACTTTAAGTAACAACTTCAATTTTTTGCCATCAAAATTTCCAAATTTGGCTGTTATAAACCAATCAATAAGTAAGTGTTTATTCCATTAAAATTATCTACATTTTTTTGTAACTATATGATCATCAGAGACAAAACTATTAGTTCAACAACAAACTGAACACTAAAAAACTAAAGTATAAACAATGCTTAGGTTTTAGCATTAGCGTACATTTTTTTCTTTAATAAATTTTATTTTTATCATAAATCATCACAGTATGAAATGTACACATTTTTTTTTTCATTCAACAAACGTATCCCCAACAGTGAGCTGGTGACAACTTAAACAATTTTCTCATTGCAAAAATTGATATACTAATAATAAAAAGGAAAGCAAAGCAGACAGAACCCTAGCACTACTAACTACATATATTTTAAAATGTAGATTTAAAGTATTGACATTAATCTTATATGCATATAAAATTGTAAATATCTAAATAGTTTTTTGGTCCGGTTTATAAACTTTATATTCTATTTTTTTTATGTCAAAAGAAATTCCAATTTGGTTTGAACAAAATTAAATTGAAGTTAGCAAAATTGCTTTATTATATAAAACAAAATGTGTGTATAAAATATTAGCATGGGAATGTAATTTAACTAAAAAACTTTAATGTAAAATTGCGCATTCTAATCTACGAGATTCTATACTACTACACTAGTTGAAAGAATAGTTTGCCACTGATTGGCAAATAACTAACATTGGTAATATGCATATAATTTCTACAAAAATAAAGTTATATGATGTAAATTATGAAAATACACAATAATTTAACTTGTTTTTAAACTGCAATAAGTATGCAATAATTTATGACCAGATTGTATTTGTTCCTGTATTTTTATCCGCTCCGTGTCCATACAAGGTTTAACGAGCGGTTACATAAAATAAATCCTATAATCACCGTAATGTATTAATCGCATGTACCGTCGCGAAGGTTGCATCTTTTCGTTGCATGCAATACTTATCGTATGTATTTATCGAGTGGCCTTGCGGTTCTCAAACTATTTCTCGCCGAAAACGCCTTCGCTATCACTATCACCCTAACCACCACACCAAACACTCCACATTCATCAACTCTGAAAATAGCTTCGGTCTAAATCCGGCCGGCGCACACACACACATACAACCTTGCAAGTTTCGATTGAATTTACGCTTTGCATATGCGAGCGATAATAATAAACTTTTACCAGCCCGTCCATTAATAAAATCAGTTGGGTAATTCGTGATTTTAATCGAAAATTGTGACGGGAACCAGCTTTAAATGGATTTCGGTTGACACAAAAGGTTATATAAGTAAACGCTTGGTGAGGGACTGTGGAAAATGCAAATTCCGTGTTCAGGGAGTAATGGAGAAATTTAGTTCTTCGTGTCATAAAAAAAACTTTAAGTTACAAATGGATATTTAGTGATTATCCATAAAAGCATTATTTGTTTTAATAAGAAATTGAGATGCTTAGCTTTAATTAAATGCAAGATTAAAAAAAAATGTTACAACTTACAAATAAATAGTTAAAATTTTTGATTTATAAAACAAATTTTAAACGTGTTTCCTATAATTTAAACATAAATTTGTTTTTTTTCTATTCTTATCTAAAATGTGCCACTTATAAAAAAAATATTGATAAGAAACAACCCACAACTGCACATAAAAATTGAGTACAGGAATAGCTTAATCGGGTGTAAACCTGCATTGGTGCTTTGTTTAGTTAAATTTTGTGTTTAAAAACAGTTTATTTTTATACAAGAAGTTACGTATGTTATGTTTGTAGCAATACACAATACCAAGTTAAAAAACTTACATAATAATATTTTATTAAATATTTTTGTAATTACTTTTTAAATTTGTACGTATTCAGGTAATTGTAAGCAATAAAAAACCTAATATTTTTTAACATATCCTTTTGTTTGAGTTTATAACATATAATTTTTTTTAAGAAAGGCATTTTGACATGAATAATTAATAATGCTCAATTTACGATGATCCACAAAATCAACTTAAAAAATTATAAGTACCAATTTTAAATGTTATTAAAAACGTATAACTATAAAAATTTCTTGCATTAATTTTTAATGAACGCATAAAAACAAAATTATCATACAAATAATGATAAAAAAAAAATGTTGAATATCATTCCGTTGACTATTGTTGCTTTCAGTTTTTTTCTAAAAAAAAATTAAAGCAGCTATAATATTATACCAAATTCAAATCCACGCTGAACTAAAAGTATGTAAACAAATCCTCATATTAAGCACGTGAACACACGCAAGCCTGCATGCGATTGGTTGTCAGCATAGGACTTGGCTGCTCAATCCAGACCCCATTAAGTGAGATTTTATTTATTCAGCTTGTTTACTTCTAGTCCAGCGTAGATTTAAATTTGGTATATTATACCTTACATATTCAAAGTGTTTGAAAAAAAAGGAAATTATTTAAGGGAGTAGTAGTACAATCCACAACAAACAAAAAAGTCTTAATAAACATAAGCTGTCATAGCAATGGTTATTTATTTTCATATATTTTTACAAATAACAAAGTTATAGAAGACGTTCGAAGTTTCATTTAAAAACAGGCATAACATTTTTCTCTAAAAGACATTTGTACTCTTTCTAAAACCCCTTCATTAGCTTTGATTTTTTGACATTTTTCTATATTTTTTAACTGCAGCTCCTCGAAGCTATTTACAGGAGTAGCATTCATTAATGGTTTCAAATATCCCCAAATGAAAAAAATCAAGAGAGTTTAAATGAGGCAATCTTGCTGGCCATAAAACAAGTCCGCCTTTTTATACCTACCTATGTAGAAAAGTTGGCCTAAAAGCTCTCTAACGGCAATCAAAAAATGAGCTGGAACAGCATTTGGCTAGAACCACATTTTTTGTCTGCGGGCCAAAAGAATGTCATTCAAAAAATCATACATTGTGTTCTGCAGAAAGTTGAGGTAAGCAGCGCCTGTTTATCGGTTTGGTAAAACAACAGAACCTAGAAACCTGTCGCTTACAATTCCCATCCAATTGTTTAATAAAAAACGTGTCTTATGTCCACATTCAATTACAGCATAGGCATTTTTGTCGGCCCAACGATGTGCATTATTAAAATTTGCAACTCTATTTTGTGTGAACTCGGCTTCATCCGTAAAAAAATTTTTGGCAAAACTGTGGGTCTTCAGGCATTTTTATTGGCCCAACAATGTGCATTATGAAAATTTACAACTCCATTTCATGTAAACCCGGCTTCATCCGTAATTTTTTTTTGGCAAAAACAGTGGGTCTTCAGCATAGAAACCAACGACAAAAAACCAAACGTGCCTGATGATCAGTTAAACTTAAGGCCTGTACTCGTTGTACATGATATAAATAGAGCAGCTGCTCGTGGAGAGTTTTTCAAACAATAGTAGCACAAATTCCTACCTCGGTTGATATTCTCCGCACACTCGTCTCTGGATTATGCTCTATCCGTGCTATAAGTTTTTTTTTGTTCTAGAAATAAATACCGACCTTAATCTGCCGGAAAGATAGCACTGTTTTTGAAGTAAACCGGTATCTCTTAATCTCTGGTGAATTCTTCCAAACATACAATAAGAAGAAATTTGAAAACTTGGATAAGCTTTTACATAAAGACGTCGCGCTTTGGTGGCAATCCCATTAGCACGACCATTTTTGCAAAATAAAAAATGTTGCATATCTTCGAAACCGTTGCTATGACAACCCATGTTTATTAATAGTTTTTTGTTTGTTATGGTTTGTACTACAAAATAAATATTTTACATTTTTTTTGCAAAAAAAATATTGAAAGAAAAAAGAATAATTAAAATAAATACTGTTCTATATCTCCAAAACCGTTGCTTTAACAACTCGTGATTATTAAGAGTTTTTTGTTTGTTGTGGTTTGTACTACCACTCTCTTAAATATTTTGCGGTTTTTTCTTTTAAACTCTGTATATATATAGTAATTTATCCTTTTGAGTATAAGCTATTGGCTTCTGAGTGGCTTCTAATATTAATAATCTAATTTCTTAGCTTTTTTTCCATGTTTTCCCCTTTTTAGTAATTTTTTAATATAATGTCTCTCGTTTTTTGGATCTGATTTTCCTTTTTTTTTTGTTGTGCCTTGGCTTCTTATATCTCTGTTGCTGGTATCTTATTCTTTGCCTGTGTTCCCACTAACCAAGCTGTTTTCTTTCTATGTTTTCTTCTATTGATTTGATTCAAAGTTTTTTTTCATATCTGCTATCTTTTTAACCTCATTTTTACTATTATTTCTATCACTCTTCCTAATACTTTTATTTTTGTTGTTTTAATCCTGTATTTGTCCTTTGTTGATTACACTCATCTTTGTTTATTACATTTTCCAGGAAGAAATATGACGTTTGCTTTTTCAAGTTTTAATGTTCTTCTATCTATCTTTATTTGTATTCTTTTTTTCAGCTGCTGTTACTATCATTACTTTTTTTTTTTAATTTATTTTTATCCCATTTTTTTTTCAATGCATTTTTTCAATGCTTTTTTTTAGACTTTTATGTTGTGTTTTAGATCTTTACCGGTTTTGGCTAAAATGTCGTCTGCAAGAACGCACTTCGCTATGCCAATCTTCTTTATTTTTTGTTATCCAATATATATATATATATAAATCTTTTTTTTGTTTAGCAAGTTTAATTAATTAATTTAATCTATAATAATTATAAAAAAAGTGAGCTGAAACTAACTAAATATTTAAAGTTTTAAACATAAATCTGTAAATCTTACCAAAAAATTTCTTGACAATTGAAGAATTATAGTTAGAATTGATGGTTTTAACTCTGACCCTAAACTTATAAATGCTGGTGTTCCTCAAGATTTTGCTCTTTTGACAACTTTATTTTTGATTTACTTTAATAAACAACTTTAAATAATTAAAAGTCCTATTTGTAGTTTTGCATCACTTGCACTCTTTATACTTTAGTATAGTATAGTATATAGTATAGTATAATTTGTTTATTTCCAATGTTTGTTGTACAGCAAATATACAGTAAATTGTGTACAGACGCACACAAAAATTTGTCAAAAATAGCTTAATTAATTAGTGAAAAAAAAAAAGAAAAAGAAAATAGTAAAAACAGTATATATATAAAAAAAAAAACATAATTATAATACAATCAAAACAAGTTTAAATTAATTTACAAATCCAATCTATAACTATAAAACTCCAACAGATTATAGTGCTCACATTCAATTAAAAATTCGATAAGACGTGACTTCTTATTATTATAGCTTAGTTCTTGTTTTATTGATCTAGGAATATGATTGTATAGTTTTATACGACTATAATGAGAGCTTCTTTCCAGTGACATTAGATTATGATTTAGTATTCTGTATTCTTGACTATGTCTTGTATTATAATGTCTAGTTAATAACTCGTTGGTAAATTTAGATTTATTTTTCCATACAAATTTAATAGATTCCAATACATACATGGCAGTAACTGTTAGTAATTTATTTCTTTTAAATGCTCCTCTGCAGCTATCTCGTCCATTCATCTGAAACATAATTCTGATCGCTCTTTATTGAATAATAAAAACTGTGTTTATATTACAACTATTACCCCAAAATATAACACCAAATTTTTAAACTGAATAGAAGTTTGAGTAGTAGAACGTGCTCATTTGTAGGTCGTTGACATAAATTACAAACAAAAGAGGACCTAAAATGCTTTCCTGTGGAATTCTCATTTTAATATTTGCAGTATTAGATGTCACATCTCGGTTGCTAACTGGATCTCTAATTTTTACGAAATTAGTTCTAAAACTTAAGTATGAAAATATCCATTTATGTGCTATGTTTTGTATTCCATAATGCTGCAGTTTTATTAATAAAATCTCATAATCAATGGTATCAAAAGCCTTAGATAAATCTAAGAGGATACCACTGGCCAAGTCACCAGAATCTAATGCCGTATTTAAGGATTGTAAATAGTCAAAGATGGCTGTCTCTATACTCCTTCCCGTTAAGAATCCATGCTGAAAATTTCCGAAAAGATTGTTTTTTGTAAAATGCTGAATAATGCGTTTTGACATAAGGTTTTCAAAAATTTTTGATAATGTGTTTAATATGTTAATTGGTCGGTAGTTATTGAAGTCGCTGTGGTCATCTTTTTTATATATATAGGCGTAATTGTAGCATATTTTAATTTATCGGAAAATATTCTGACTTAAAAAGATTAATTAATTATATGTAGTAAAGGTTCTGAGATTTGATGGATACATTCTTTTATCAGACCTATTAGAATTTTGTCAAAACCTGAGCTTCTTTTAATTTTCATTTTATGAATAGTACGTAGCAGCTTTATGTCATTACATTTTTTGATATTGCGTGTATATGGAGCATTTGATTGGGGCTGTTGAAATAACAAAAGGTGTGCGGCGTTATTAAAATGTTTGTTAAATACGTTTGCTTAATCTAACGAGTTGTGTGTAGAAGATGGCAAAATGACATTATTTTTGTTTTTCATTATTTGCCAGGATGTTTTTGACTTATTTGATGATGTTTTTAGTTTGTATTCGTGTTGCTTATTTTTTTCTGTGTTTAGAAGCCCTTTGTAGATAGATTTAGCTTCTTTTAGTTTAGGTTTAAAAAGTGGATCAACCTCGGAGAGTGATTGATAGAGATTCATTTGTGTTTTACAATGTATAATTTCAGGTGTCACACAATTTACCTTTTTTTACATATTTTGATCTTTTTAATTGAAAAATGTTTATTTACGTAAGTATGTAAGCAATTTATAAAAATATTATATTTGGTGTTAATGTCTGATATTTTAAAAGTGTCTTCAAAATGCTCATTGCAAAGGTCTGTGCAAAATTCATTAATACATGTTGCAGAAAAAGTTCTTTTATACGTATACTGGTTTGTGTTTACTTTCAGCATATCAAATATAATTTCCTGAGCTTTGTGGACCAAAATACAAAATTCTATAATTTTGGCAGTGTAGTTAGTTATTGTATTGCAGACTATAATATTATCTAAGCAAGACTTGCTCTTTTTTTTTATTCTTGTATAATCTTTTATTGTTAGATGTGCATCATATGAATCTAATAAAAATATAAAATCTTTACATTTGCGTGTATCTTGCATTGTGTCAATATTGAAGTCGCCACATATAATGTAGTGTGTTTCCAAGTTATGTAACTTTGATAATAAGTCATCCATTTTTATAAAAAAAAAATTTACACAGCTAGTTGGAGTTTGATAAATAGATATGACAGTTAACCGTTTGTTATCTTTAGTTTTAATATTTATTCTTACCTAAACATTCAAACACAAAACATTCAGATATATTATTTACTATATTATTAGGTTGACCATTAATGGCTTGTTTGACGTAAATTGCAGATCCGCCATGGATGGTTATTTTTCTACTGTACGATGATACTAATTTATAGTTGAAAGTATGTTTAACAATTGTATTTTATCAACTGGTTGCCAATATTCAGACACACAGAGAATATCACAATCTGGTTCACGTAAAATTTCTTCAATTTCATTGATACAACTTAACAGACTTTGAACATTTTGATGAATAATTTTTAAACCATTAAAACTAGGACTGGAAGAGGTGTTGTTTTGAAATGCTTTAAATTTGCTTTTTTCACTAGTAGTCAATGATTGCTATAAAAATAAGTTTTCCCAATCGTATTTTGTTTTCTCTTTAATTGCTGTTATGACTCTTGTGTAGCATTTGCAGTTGATATCAAAAGCAGTGTGATTTGTTTTTACATTTGTGTTAAATTTCTTGTTTTGTATGGTATATTTTACACATGTAGCCACATTTACCGAGCAATCTTTTCCTTCATGGGATAAACTGCATATTGGACATATTGCTTCATTTTTACAGTCAACAGCTTTGTGATTGAAATTAAAACATTTGAAACACTGTAGAACGTTAAAATACTCATAAACTTTATAGCTATTCCATTCAATTGCAATAGTGCCACTCTTCAATACATTATGAAATGTTTTGGGGTCAACTTGTAGTATAATATTAAATCGCTTATTTTTTAATTTGGTTTTTTTAAGTAATTTTATTTCAAATTGGTTATGCTGTTCGATTGAGTTTTGCGTTATTAAGTCTCTTATAATTAATTGATCTTCAACATTATATAATGGCTCTTTGATGTTAACTATTTTGAGTTTAGGATATGATTTGATATATTCTTTTACAGTATATTTATCGCATAATTCATCTACAATATTTTTAATCACTTTATTTTTTTGATCGCTGCTATTACAAGCAAGAATGACAGTGCCGTTTTTAGTGCACTTTAGATTAACATTTAGTTTTAAATCTACCGGATTTATTTTATTTAATATATCTTTCCTTATAGCAAAACTGTTATCTGGCTTTTTTTGTAAATTTTGATCTTTTTGTTGTACCACTAATATGTGCTTTTTATTATTTTTTACAGCAGAGCTATAAGCATTGACTTCTATTTTTTCTTTCTCTGTTATGTTTGTCTTACTTAGCAGTATTGTTTTTAAATCTTTTATATCATTTTTTAATTCATTAATTTCTTTTAAGTAAGTCTCTTCTATATGTTTAAATTCTTTTTTTATAAACTTTGAAATGTATGTATTTGTGTTATTGCAGCATGTTCAAACATTGTCTATTAGTAGTTTTGCTTTTTTTGCACATCTAGGATGATATAGTTTAGAACATGTGCCACATTGTATGCTCCGCTTATGAAATGGCTTGTCTCGGTCATTTAAAATTATTAATAAACTAAAACAAAATTATTTATAATTGTTAAAATAGATTAAGACAAAAGAAAATAAATAACATAATCGTATGTGAATAAAGGAAATAATACAAATACTTTTGAGTTCCGGTTTTTATTTTATGGAATGCCGCAGAAAATATGTTTTAAATTTAAATGTAAAAAATACGCTGCATAAAACAAGATGAGAATAAGATAAGAAATTGAATTTAGAGATACAACAATAAATTAAATTTAAAATTGAAATATTGTCCTATTTATGGTCAAATTGTTAATTTGCTTTGTTTTATAAATTAAATAATTAGAAAATTGTTATAAATGAAGACCAGAAGACTTTACTTTATTTTTTTTTATTACAGATTAAAACATTAAAACTAATATTGAGCTATTGGAAAGTACATAACTAATTTATTCACACTAGATGCACTTCAGCGGAAAATAACTAGAGGCTTGCGAACGGTTGCCCGTCCGGATAAATTCCTCGGAAAACGTGGCTTCCTATCTTAACCTTGCTTCATGCATCTTCTAATCACTATATTACAAATATAATCACATACACTAAACACATTTTACTTTTACAACAAACTTATATTAAAATTACAATTTTTTAGCTACAATTTCACATTTAAAATTAAAACAAAGGGAGCACGATGTCTATACGGACGAAGAACCAATACAGAAGAAACAGAACAAAGACCATATCGACAAATATGGCAGAGCGTCTTAAAATTTCTAAGTTAAAATCTGTAGCATTTATAAACAAAGACTTCAAAACAATATTTAAATAAAGCACTCCCAACAATTTTAACTATAAATTGTTTCAAAATCAAAATCCAAAGTATCATAAGTACCAAATATTAAACTGAAAAACAAATCCATATTTAAATCTTTTTCAGATTGTTTTCTCACATAATCTTCTCTAGAATGACCATAGCTTCAAAAGTATTTACAAATATAAAACTTATACACGTCCTTGTATTAAATATTGTTTTCATAGAGAGGCGCATTGAAAACTACACTATCTTTTCTAAACTCTATTTCAAAACGAGCTATTCTATTATTGCGAATCTATAATTGACTAATGACTTTACAACACAGTCGTAATATTCCAGATCTTTGCATTTTCTATAGATATTATTACGGACATTGTTCAAACAAAATACAAGACATATTGCCATCTAAACAAAAATTTACTTTTGGTACAAAACTTGCTAGAAATTTTAACAAATGTTCAGTGACAGTTTAGAAATGTAGGAGCAAAACTTTTAAAAGAAATATTTTTAACCGTACTATTGACATACGGAACAAACTTAAAAATTCAGTATTTTCCAAAACCACAAATATTCAAGGTCAATGTTCACAGACAGGCTTAAATCTAATCTTCAATGTGATAGTTTCACTTGTTGAAATTCAAAAATATTTTTATGTTGTTGTGACATATAATAAGTAATTCTTAAATATTACAAGTTGAAATAATAAAAAAAACAAAACCAAAAAACAGTAATAATATTACCAGTTTTCTTATAAAATTTCTAAAACGGCGTTTTTGACTCTCCATATATTTAGCGTGCAGAAGTTGATCCAAAACTTGATGAACAGTCTTGAACTCTTTTAAACTACGCTCAAACATTTCTATTTTTGTTCCATCCTAAGCAAATCACCTTTAGAAACAAAACAAACTTTTAATATATATTGTTGATAATGTTCCATTCTTTAGTCAAAATAATTACAGCTTTAAATCAATTAAAAAAAATAAACTGCATATTATTAATTAATTTAATATTATAAATTATATAAATAAAAATTAATATAAAATTACTACAAAAAACATTAATTATTACAAATTATATCTTAGAAATATTAAGTTGTTTGAATATTAAATTGCAACAAGCATCCTTTGATATAAAATAAATTATACTGGTACATAAGATATTATTAAATTTGCACTGCATATCTCTAAAATATATACATATGAATTACAAATATATGAAACCATTCGTCCGATTTCTCCTCTAGGTGCCTTTGTAATAATTTATCAGACTGTAATTCATTTAAGACATAAATAGATGTAGACTGGTCTCGAGGAGCAACGGGTGCGAATGATGCCGTAAGTAAAGGGGTCAATATTATACGATCGTGCTGTAAAGCACAAGGACAAATGTTACACTTATAAGCAGTCTTCAAAGTGACAAAATGCAGCGGCGCGCTATTTATATTTACGTTAATTAATTAATTTAGTTTGGTTCTATCTGCGCATCATAGTTTATGGAGAAATTTTGCAAGTGCGGTTTATAAATTTAATAAAATGTTATATTAATAAATGCGGTACAGTCTATTTTACTGCAAAATTTATTGCATTATGCATCAACCTCATTTAGTGACGTATTAAGATAATCAAAATCTGATATTAAAAAATAATGCATATAAATATAAATATTGACTTTAGAATTAGAAAAAAACTATTAAAAACATACGTGTAAAGCATAACGCTGTATTGGAACTAAACTTAGAGAATAAGAACAAAAAAAAAAGAAAGTATAGAAGAGTTTGAAATGTACTGTTGTAGAAAACCGATAAAAAAATATGCATACGGCTAATACATAATGAAATGCCAAATATACAATTTTTAATACAAAAACAAGTTTAAAGAACGTAAAAAACAAAAACGTACATGACTAAATTCAATATCTCTAACTACTCTAAACACAAATTAAATGTTTTTGAGAAAACCCCATTTTACAGCTTAAAGAAAATTTTCACTGCACTTCGAAAATATGTAAAACATATAAAAAACTTTAAATATTAAAAAAAAACTGAAATATTTTTGTTGATGCAAAACCACCTATGAAAGAATACTATGTATACAGCAATTTTATTATATCACATTGTTGCTAATTAGTATTTTATGACATATTTTAATAATTATTGTATTTTTTTTTATTATATGTATATGTAATTAAACATTTATATAAAACAACGCAGAAAAAAAAACATGTAAAAAAAACTAAGATTAGAACATTAAACAAAGATTAAAAAACATGTAAAAATAAACAACTTTAAAAAAATATAAATAATAAAAAACCAATTCTAAATTTAAAAGCATACAAACTGTAAAAAGTTCTTCATTATAGTTTATTCCGTTGTTTTATTCTAATCTCTATTGTCAAAACCTTTTTCTAAATTGACAAACGCAACAAATGTTGTTCTTTTTAATTTGATGTTTTTTCTATTACAGCTTTTAATGTTTTTGTTTTCCTTTGTTCTATGTTTATTCTAAATTCAAATTGGTCTTAGTTGCATATAACAGTATCATAGTAGTTCTATGGTTTATAGTTAATATCCTAAATCAAATTTTAATTTTAAATTAAGGTTAAAAATTAACCTTAAAATTAAAACGTGGGTTTTATAAATATGCCAAAAACACAATGTTGTTTGCCATCAGATGTAGAAGAAGCCAAAGCAGTAGCAGGTAAATTATTGTCATAAAAAATCTCAATTGTTTTAAGAAAACGAATATGAGTTTGCAAAAATTAAAAAAACACCAAGAATGTAAATAACGTGTTTCTAGCTTATTTTCGTTTTTAATTTTAAGAAAGTAAAAGCCATCGACATTGTAATCCTACTACTTAACGTTAAAGTGTACGCTAATGGTAACAAAAACTGTGACATGTTAATGTAAGTAATAAATTTAGTAGGATAGCTATCGAATAATATCATTGAATATTTGCAGATACCGTAAACTGATGTCACTATTAAAAAACTCTAAAAAATATTTTAATCAGATGGTATCATATTTAATAATTATTATTATAATAATAAATTTAAATTATTTACTACTACAATGTGGGGCAAAAGTAATGCCATAATGTAAATGTGCCATAATTTTTGAAAATGGCGTCAAATTTGTTGATTGGGATTAAATAAAACACCGTATTTATAGTATTTTATATAATCAAGTGGAAATATCAGTACTTAAGTAGACACAATATTTTTGGTTAGAAATGTAACAACGTTTCTACCATGTTTTTACACCGAATGACCGTTGTTTTATTTTCAAACATTTAGTTACATTTGTTACCAACACAGTTATGTGAACCTACTAAAGTAACTATATTTGTTGACATTATTTAACAATTTCTTTTAATGTCAACTTTTTTTAACAATAAATGTTTTTTTACATACATTCTTAAAGTTAAACATTTTTAAACTTAACATTTTTGAAACTACATATTGCATTTCTAAACAATTTAAATTTTAGATGCCTAAAAGATTTAGTAAACACGTCTGCAATTTGTCTGTCTGTGAGACAATATTCAATATTCATTATTCCTTCAGACACCTAATCACAGATAAACTTATAACTCACATCTATGTGTTTGCTGCGTTTGTTCATAATTCCATTTTTACTTAGAGATACTGCATTGGTTGTCAATTTAGAGATTCAGTTTTACTTATACAGTTGTTAATTCGGTCACTAGTTTTTTTAAGTATAAAAGTTCCTTTGTACACTCTGCTGCTGGGATGAATTCTGCTTCTAGTTTTGAATACGCCAAAATAGGTTGCAATCTTGAGTATTAACTAATCAGAGCGTTTCCCAGAAATACTACTATTGTTTCTTTTAAAGGCATTTTTTCAGATCAGTTACGTTCGATAAAGTTAGTTTTTTTACAAAACAACTGAAAGAATTTAGTCTAGTTTTAGTAGAGAGAAGCAATTGGATACCTCCTATTTTCCTATTGCTTTTTTATACGGAATTGCACATTTTTGTGTTTCCATCTCTTGTTCAAAACTTTTTGCTTCTATTGGGTTTCTTACTGTTTTGGCTTTGGTAATTCAAAACTTTTCTATCACTCTTTTTGCAAATTCAGTCTGTTTTAGTTTGAGCCCATCTGCACATTTTTCAATCTCTATCCCTATGAAAGTTTTAAATTTAGTATACACTGTTACTTTGAATTCTCGTGTCAGATTTATAAACACATTGTTTTGTTGTAGTCCGTTGCGTATTAGAAAATTGATAAAAAATGTATTCCATAGCATTGGAATAATTTTTGCAACATAACTTGTCTTGATTATCAAATCCTTTTAGCAATTGCATGTAGGTTACATCATGTAGGTCTCCGTAGAAGAATGCTTTCTTTATATCAAAACTTATGATTTTAAATTTTTTTGCAAATATTCTCAATGAAGTACTATTTACCACAGGACTGAATATCTTGTTGTAGTCAATTTTATGTTCTTGTTTACATTGTCTAAATTCCAGTCTTACCTTGTATTTCTTATCATTTTTCACTTTTAAGATCCATCTGATACAGATTTTTTTTTGCTTTCTGCTTCATTTTTGTCAACTTGTATCCAAACTTTGTTTTCTCAAAGTGATTTTTTTCTCTTTAATAACTTTAACCATTCATTTCTTTCGGAACCTTTGACTGCTTCTTTGAAAGTTAAAAAAAAAAGTTGTCGTATTTTTTTGGTGTTTTACTTCTTGTTGAACTTTGTGGTTTGTTATTGTTGTCTTGATTCTTCTTTTTCTTTCTTCTTGGTTCATTTTTTTTTGCTTCTTTTTTTTCTTTTGTTTCTTTTGTCTGTGATAGATTTTTTTTTTGTTTTTTTTTGTTTTTAGATTTTTCTATAACAGTTGTTTATTTTTCTCAAATATTATCATAAAACATAATATCTCTATAGGTTGTTATTGTCCATTCGTTCATATTCTACAGTCAATATCTATTGAAGCCATATCCAATCATTACTAATTTGTAACATTAAATATCCAGTTTTTTTAATGTACCTAGCACTTTGGCAAAAGCGTACCTTCCAAATACTTTTACTCTGGAAAGATTAGGTTTCATAATTGTCTATTATTTATGTGGATTTGTATTAACAGTTGATAAAAAACTTCTATTTGTTAGATAGGCTGCTGTTCTTACGGCTACTCCCCACATTTCTGTGTGTAGGTTTTTATTCAAAATTAATGTTTTAGCTTTTTCCATCAAAGTTCTGTTTAATCGTTCTGCTTTACCATTGAGTTGAAAGGTATGTGGAACTGTCTAGTCCAGAGTCATTTTTCTTTGTTTGGACCATGTCTTAATTTCTTTGGAGATGTATTTGTCACCACTGTCACATTTGAATTTGTGCACTTTCAGATTCCGTTTTACTTCGACCATGTTTACGTATTCTTTTATTGCATCTTTGACTTAGCTACAACTTTCTAACAGGAATACCATGCAGTGAAGAGTTAAGTCATTAAGAAAAGTAATGAAATACATGTTTCCATCCTACGATATAGGATTTATTGGGCCACACACGTCTGCGTGTATTATTTCTATTGGTCTAGTTGCTCTTGTTTGCTCTGGTTTAAATGAAAGTCGTGTCTATTTTGCTTGTACAAACACATATCTCATCCAAAAAAAAAAATTTTTTGTCTCAAGCTAGACCAATAAATAATTTTTTTAATTTGTGCACATTGTTTTTCTTTTTTTACTACTTTTATTGTAGAACAATAACTTTGTATTTCACACAAAAATTTTAGATCATTAGTAAAGTTTGAGTAGATCCGATGTCCACTATCTATTCATTTTCATTTGTTTTGACCAAAAACGATACCTCACATTTGTTAGCTGACTTTCACTTATCTTACGGTAGTACCAATCTTTTTTTGCGTTGTTGTTCTTCTTACAGAAGTTGCATCTTGGTGGAAGATTTTTAATTCTGCATTTTGCTGCCAGATGTCATTTTTTTGTTACATTTAAAATATTTTCGCAGTTCTGTAGCATTGAACGACACTGTTTTGTCGTTTTGTTATTTTTTGTTTTGAATTCTTTGCTGAGCAGTCTGGTCATTAGATTTTCTAATGTTTTCTTATTTTAAAGTGTTGACTTTCATGCGCTTACAAAATGTTTATATTGATTGAACAAGCTTAAAAGAAATTTTGATATCAGCATTTCAGAACTTATTACTCCGTTTAACCTTTAAAGTTTTAACGCAATGTTATGTATTTTGCTTAGGAATGTTGCCATACCAGTTTCTTATTTATATTTATGATTAAAGAACTGTAGCTTTAAAATACACTTTTTGTCCTTCATAATTTTTTTTATTTTATTATACATGTCATTGCTTGTTGCAGAATTAAATAATATGTTATACATGTCTTCGAAATCGTCGCCTTTGAATTTTTTTTAATCAGTTTCAGGTATTATTTTAGACTTGCCGTTTGCTACTTGGAGTAGATCATGAGCTCTCAAAATAATGTCAAATTTCTATAATTTGTAGCTGTCACAATCTTTTAATTTTGCAATATGATTTAATTTCTCATTTGTTACTGACATTTTGCCAGATTTCTGTTTTAGTCCGTATTTTTTTATTGTAACACACGTATTTATTTTACTCAGTTTTTATTTTGTGGCATACGCATTCGGCTTTGTGTAACCTCACTCTTAGGTTATTTTAATTTATTACATGCATCTACTAATTTAACTAATTCTATTGGGTTCATAACCTGTTGATTGGGATACAATAAAATACCGTATGTATAGTAATTTTTTAATTATAAGTATTTTTTAATTATAATAAGTGGACATTACAGTATTTAAGTTGACACAATTTTTTGGTTAGAAATGTAACAACGTGTTTCTACCATGTTTTTTCACCGACAGATGACAGTTGTTTTCTTTTCAAACATTTAGTTACATTTGTTACCAACACAAGTATGTCAACCTACTAAAGTAACTATATTTGTTGACATTGTTAAACAAAATTTCATTGTGTTTTGACATTTATGTTGAAGATAAATTAAGAATATGTTGATCACAAACCAGTTCACGCAGAGTGAATCTTGTTGTTGTTTTCCTTGTCGTCCTACACCTGTAGGCAAACAATTAAGCGTTTTTTGCAAGTTAGATTTACAAAAAAACGTCGCAAAAATCCGGCCTCATATTGCTCGAGAGCGACCAAGAGAGTCCAAAAACAACGGTGCACACAACTTGGCATCTGCAGACGTTTGTTGCGTAGAATTTTGGTAAAAGACCTAAAGATACAAAATGCAAACCGATCAAAAATTGTTGCCTGCTGACCGTCAAGTAAGGTTAGTTTACTTCTAAGCTCTTTTAAACCTATTGAAAAATGATGATAACTTTATATCCAAAATCATAATAAACAACTAAGGATATACCACTTAACTGGTTATGTTAACAAACAAAACTTGCGTTTTTAGAGTACAAAAAATTCACATGATATGCATAAAGAACTTTTGCATTCCTGCAAAGTAACTGTTGGGTGTGGCTGTAAAAAAATACTTAACTTTTATTTTTTTTAGAACGCCGACGGCACTACCTTAACTGTAACTGGTGAACGCTAGAGACAAATGATAAACAAGTTTTTTTTTGCTGCAAGTTGCTAAATTGAGTCTTGAGCATTGTTGGTTCCATAAAAACAAAGCAACTGCTCACACAGCTCGGGCAACCATAAAAAATTTAAAATTTTCTCGTTTTGGCAATTTAAACTGGTTGGCCAAATTGCTAGATCTGACAGCGCCAAACTTCTTACTTTGGGGTTTTTTTTAAATCTTGGTTTTACCACAAAAAAACCACATATTGTGCAATTCTTAAAAGCCAACATTAAAAAAGAAATCAAAAAACAAACAACATTTTAAACAATTTGACCGATATTATTTTTTCAACTAATTTTTTTAACAAAATGACAGTCAATTCACATTATGACAATACTCATGCCCTACCTAGTATTCCAAATTTGTATAGAGCTTGCCGGTCAAAAGAATTGTGTTAGATGTTGTTAATGCTGATGTTGTTTTTCTGATTGATATCAAACAAAGCAAAGAAAAATTAGTTGTTTTGTATTACCGACAAAAAATGTAGAACTAATGTGTTGGAAATTGTTAGAATACGTGACGTAAATATCTTATATACGGTTCCTAAAAAAAATTGCCAAATTTCTGACATTTCCAAATTTAGACATGTACATTGAATTTTTTTTTGTAGTTCTGTAGTTAAAATGTTAGTAAACTCTAGTGCTAATATGATCACAATCTTTCAAAAAACTGAAATCTAGTAAAATTTCCGTTTCAAAGATACTTTTATTCAACTATTTTGAGTAGCAAGTATACTAAACTCAACTTTGGTATTTATATCTTATTAAATATTTGCTTAGTAGCACAAAACTAAAATTAATGACTTACCTACTTCTATTTAAATTGTTACAAAATGTGGCTTACCTAAAACAAAAAGATAGTATTAACATTTAAAAAATAATATTTTAAGTTAAAATTAATGTGATATGCAAACATTAATTTTATTAAAAAAAACATTATTGCTATTAAAATAGCAAATTAGTTTTTATTAACAATTAATTAAATGTAAAATAAAAAATTTAAAATATATTATTTCAAATTCGTAATCTTAATTATTATCTTGTAAAAAATAAATATTGTATTTTTTTAATACTCTCAGCAACCAAACCATTTAAAATTATTCACACCAATTATTTTTAATGCGCGGACATTCTTTTTGACAATAAGATTTAAAAAAAATTACATTGTTTCGACTAAACTACTTTCCTGAAAAGTAGCAATAAATAATTTAGAACTTCCGTAAATAAAATTTTAAATAATATGTTTAATAATAAATAAGTCAGTATTTATTAATTTTGTTATTATTATGTCACCAATACCAATAGCAAAAAATGTACTAATAAACTTACATCTTAAACTGCACTTAAAACGATAAAGGTGGCTTATTTTATTACACCACATAGTTAAGGACGTTTAAGGCTTTAAGACCCTTAAACTTACGCGGTCAATATTGCCAGCTAAGTAAAAACTAAATCTAAAAATATTATTCATCGTCAGTTTTTATAGACACATATTTGTATACGGAAGTGCTACTAGAGTTTTATTCAGATAGGTAAGTACATGCATTATATAAAATTTAGTCTAGTTTTAAATATATAGTACATTTTTTTAATATTATTTTTGGTTGCACTTCGTTTTTATGCAACTGTAAATCATTTATTACCGACTTTTCCGATGTATATACTTCGACTACAGGCCGGGAACTTTAAAAATATCTAAGGCTGTGTTCACTATCATTAAAATATATTAGATATTCAAGAATGTCAAATAATGTCAAAATATTCAAACTAGCCTGATCAAGCAAAAGACCATCTTAATGATAAATCTTAAAAATATTGTATCTTTTAGCAAAGATGACAGGAGCAATATTATCATTTAGTGTTTATGCAAAACCAACAAATAAGGTAAGTAGTCATTTAATAAAATAACAGTATATTTTATATTGCTATCACAACAGTTACTTTTTGTGATAAAATTATAACTTCAAATACTTTATTAAAATAATCTTGTGTAATACATATATCTATATACAGTATACATTAAAATATATAAGCTATACAAAAAACGGCAAAACTATGTACTCTGTGATATTTATTTTAATCATTATCTTGGTTGTAAAAGACCTACAATAAAACTGTAACTGAAAATGACAAAACGATAAATTAACTACATATAGTGGATTTTTATTATCCATTTTAATAGATGTTTTTGGCTCATCTATTACGAAGCGAGGTCGTCCTCGTTGAATAATTCAATGTATCAATAATGTGTGTAATTAGGATAGCTAAGGTCAGGGCTATTTTTATTGATTATATGCATATTAGTTCAGCATGCCTGCGTATTATCAATCAAACGTAAAAATAATTAAGTTAAATTCATTAAAATATAATAAAGTTATTTTATGCTAAATAAAGTAATTCAATAATATTATAAAAAATAATAATACTTAAAATTGTTAAAAAATAATATTAAACAAAATTGCGTTAAAACAGATCTAAACTTGAATGCGTTTTAAAAAATGAAATCATGCATTTACAAAGAGACGCCACCCTTCTTAAATCTATGCTGCAAAGTACATAATAACGAACCGGAAATGTGAAATTGATTTTTCCTTTTCAAAGATGAAAGTCGGTAAAACGTAAACTTTGCGTGTTATCAATCAATAACCATCTACAGGCAATGTCTCCGCATAATTCTCAAAGTTTTAATAAACATCGGTTGGAGGCGAGATGAAGAGATATAAAACCACTACAGCGCTCAATAAAACTTGAGTTCTGTTTTATAAATAATGCCGTTCGAGTGCACTGAGAAAAAGCAAAAAGGACGACCGCGCTTAGTAACTTTATGAGAATGTCATTTAGGAAAATGAAGCAATAACTAATCGGATTTAGCATTCAAACAAATTTATGCACTTTCCAACGTTTCCAGTGTTCAATAAATAAAATAATAATTCATTTCAACTGGAACATTTATTTAAAACGACAATTTCTTTTCATTTTCACAATGATATATTGAATGTCTTAAATTTGTGCATGCAAATTGTTTCAATTATCTTATTAAAATATTGCGCAGTTTTGTTGCATTAATATGCGAATTACGGCGTCATTATATTTTTTCTATCTTTCCGTCTAGACTTTAGTTCATCTTATCGCATGCCATGCCCATTTCTTACATATTTACTCAGCGAAATTACGCGATTACAGTACAAAGCGGCTGTAAGATTGTAGTGGTCGACTTGAAACTCAAATAGATAAAGTTGAAGTTAAAAAGATATTGAGTGAACTGCATGGAAATGTACTTGCTTTATTTATTTATACCTTCTGAATAAAAACCGATTATTTAAGGTTTTATTTTCTTTGACATGCTCGACTTTGTGTAGCATTGCGTAAAGTTTTATTTTTTAATAAATATTCTTTTATAAAGTTACAAAACTTAACAATTTGACTGAGAAATGCGCAAACTTATGCTAATAATGTTTTTATCCTACTTGTATTTTGATTACTGATGCCTTTAAGTCTAGCGGTTCACAGTCCTTATTAAAAGATAAGTCATCTAAGTAGCGCTTTTAAGTAATGTTTTCATAGTTAGTAAACTTAATATACACATTAATGAAAAAAAATATTTTTTTTTAGATTTTGATATGCTGATGCCTTTAAGGCTTTAAGTTTTAGAACTAATGTATGTTACAATTTTAAACTGCTTGCAATTTTTTAATTAAAATTTTCTAACAAAATATTTTTATCTTCTTTCGTAGTCTTTCTTAAACATTTTACTTAACTTTGATTAAGATTTTGCTTGATCGGCAAATCGGCAAGGGTTTAATTCTAGTGATAGTTAAATTGCCTTTGTTGAGCTTGATATTTACATCAGTTACTTATATATCCACAGTTGTGTTTAAAAATGTTTGTTACGTTTGTCAAAAAATAATTGTTATAGTTAATAAAATACATGTTATACATAAATTTATTATTTATTAATGTTTGTTAACTTTATGGTTAGCACAGTAAGAAAATAATATAATAAAAATAACTTATATTATTTTACTATAAGAATATTTGCTACAAATTATCAAATGTCTTGTCGTTAACTCAATTAATTTAGAGTAGTTTATTCACATACTAGCTTAAATAGATTTATGAAGTCAATTCAATCTAACTAAAAAATTTAAATGTTTCTGTAAAAATATTAATTTTTTGATTGTTATTTGTCTTTTTATGTTCCAAAGTAATCTAGTATACATTTTTTAATAATTATGAAATTATTATTTTTTACTTAATTGTAACTAATAAATATATGTACTACAGTTTTAAAATAAATTTATTTATGTTTTATTGGCGTCTAGTTTTTCATTACCTATAACTATAAGCACTTTGTAATTTTTTAAAACATAAAAAAATATAGTAAATATAAACAAATTGAAATTGTATTGTGGTATATGCTAGTAGTTTCTGAACGTCTTTGTACACAATCACACAACGGCATTTTATCATATATAAACAAATCTACTACAAAGTTCCTTAATGTTACATTCAGCAATGTTAAACAGAGCAAAAGAAGTTTGCTAGACATGCACAAACCCAAGAAAGCTACTAGCAAAACAAAGTCAACGGAGTAATATTTATATTTGAATTTTATCATAGTTATTCAAACGCCAATTATTATATAATGTTATGAAAACAATTAATTTTTTTAATTAAACTATAGGTTACCCAAATTTATGTTATTTAAGAAAATATTATATTGTAAATAAGACAGAAAGCAAAGCGTAAATTGTTGGTCTATATATTTTTTTTTTTATAAAGTAAGAATAAATTATTTTTTTGGTGTTAGACTTCAGGAGATAAGCACATAATTCATTGTTCAATTATTACAAATATTCTCTATATGAAACGACACTTTTTTACAACAGAAAAGTATACTGCACGGAAAACAAGTAATGTGTAAGCAACAAATAATTAGAGTTTACCAAAAATTTCCTGAAAAAAGTTTAGTGTTTAAAAAGTCACAAAAAAACAGAATTAACTGTACAAATAAATTAATATTTAACAAAAACAAAAAGTTAATTTAATATAATAAAATGTGATTTGTGAAGTATTGTATAAATTTTAAATATTGAAAATTTGAGTTATGCACAGACTTTGAATTAAACAGAATTGTGAATTGGATATTTCAATCAATAGTATTTACAGAACAACATAATGCTGCACATGGTCGTACTCTTTTGAGTCATGTCTGTGTGTGTTTTATTCTGTTTCTAATGCTAATAAAAAGTCCGCAATTTTGGCCCAGCCCGGCCCAAAACCCGGCCCGGCCCGTCCAAGTTTTGGACCAAGCCGGGCTTTGCATTTTGGGCCGGGCCGGGCTTTGAGCCGGGCCGAACTTTGCATTTTGGGCCGGGTTGGGCTTTGGGCCGGGCTTTTGTATTTCGGGCTGAGCTTTGAACTGGGCCGGGCTTTTGTATTTTGGGCTGGGCTTTGGGCAGGGCCGGGCTTTTGTATTTTGGACCGGGCCGGGTTGGGTTTTTGCATTTCGGGCCGGGCTTTGGGTCAGGTTTTAAAGCGAGCCAGATAATAAACGTAATTAATGTAATTTTTTAGTATATACGTTATTAATACTCAAATTTCACGCTATACATTATTATTTAAAAATTAAATAAAATTTAATTTAATTTATTACTTACTCACAATCCAGCGGCTTTTTAGTATAAAAATAATTACACGTTGTTTATTTATTTAAATTATAAATATGAAGAGCATTCACGCAAAAGTTAATATGTCCATTTTTCGATATTTTTAATAAGTTAATTTTATTAATGGCATCTAAATGTTGTAATATTGTTTTTGTGAATAAACTGAAAAATGTTGTTATATTGAACCTTTCTTTATATGTAGAAATCTCTTGTTGGTAGTACATTTGACAAAAGACGAACAAGGCTTTTACCAAGTAGACTACAAAAAATAATGTATTTGAAAATTAACAGTAAATAAATTCTTTTTAAATAATTTTTGCTTTTTATACTTATTAAGTTTTTATTTTTTATTAATTTAAACTTCAGATAGGTAAGTAATTCAAAAAATTTATTTAAATCAAGATTAACATTGCGGTTTACTGATACAAAATAACTGGAGTTTACACAAATAAAAAAACATTGTTGTGTATTATTAAATTGTTAGCAACAAACAAGGTCACGTTTAAAACGGACCTGGTAACGGTTTAGATCAAACCGGGCTTGGCTGGGCTTTGGGCCGGGCCCGGTTGAGCCGGGCCGATTTGTTTTGGGCTGGGTTTTGGGCCGGGCCGCCGAATTGTTCCGGGCTGGGCTTTAGGCCGGGCCGGGTTTTGGGCTTACATATTAGGCCGAGTTTCGGGCTGAGTTTGGAGTTGGGTTTTGGGCCTGGGCCGGGCTGGGCTTTATAAAAATTTAAAACGCCGTCCTCTATGCTAAATGTAGTTGTTAAAAATATTCAGGCATTTTACTAATTTGTTTAAGTTTTGTTGTTTTATTCTATAAACTATTAATGAGATTTTTATTTAAGCCATTTTAACTAAATCATTTCAGTCCTTTTAAACACATTAGTTATGAACTTGCACATACTTTTCTACAATAGGAAAATCTCTATCAGAAGGTAGTATTGTATATCCTACTAATAGAAAACTATAAACTACCTGTTTAAAATAACCCAACGCTATTATTCTGATCCATACATCTATGAAAGACCAACCAAGTTGTCAGAAATTCCAATAAGCTTTTTACTTCTTACAATCAAATCAATCAATCAACAAGATTTCAAAATGTTTCAGCAAACAATTTCTTATTGTTTGCGCTTCAGTTTCAGCTGATTAATAGATTAATTCCACAAATAAAAGTATTTTTGAAAAGAGTATAAACAGTACATTTTGAAATTATAACAAGATAAATTTTATTTTTAAACGTTGGTCCTGTAAAATTTTGGTAAAGTTAGTATAGCTTGTTGTAGATTAAAATGTAATAGCATAAACTTTCAACTTTTTTTACAGATTTTTTGGTTTTACTTATTGCATCCTGTCCAACTTTTGTTCTTTTAAGTCAGTTATTAACTATTTTAACTTAACTACATTGTTATTTGCTCTGGCTTCTCTTATAAAAAGGTTTGTTAAATCGCATACACTACACTAATTTTAAAAGACTTAAATCTAATTAATCTTGAAAAACGAAATAATCGTTGGGCTTGTGCATACGCGTCTTACAAAGACGAAAACAAGTTACTTAGAAAATAAAAGTAACTTGCACATTACAGTTAGTACTACTAATACTGCAACATTGAAAAAATAAAATTGAAAAATGTGGTTAAAATTAAAAAAAAAAAATGATAATAATAATAATATTAAAATTAAAATTAAACAAAAAAAAAGTATTTTGAAAATAAATTATAGATAAAGGGAAAAATGAATTGGAAATCATGATTTCCAATTCATTTTTCCCTTTATCTATAATTTATTTTCAAAATCATGATTTCCAATTCATTTTTCCCTTTATCTATAATTTATTTTCAAAATACTTCTTTTTTGTTTAATTTTAATTTTATTATTATTATTATTATTATTTTTTTTTTTTAATTTTAACCACATTTTTCAATTTTATTTTTTCAAGGAAAAAAATGAATTGGAAATCATGATTTCCAATTCATTTTTCCTTTTATCTATAATTTATTTTCAAAATACTTCTTTTTTGTTTAATTTTAATTTTATTATTATTATTATTATTTTTTTTTTTTTTTTTAATTTTAACCACATTTTTCAATATTATTTTTTCAATGTTGCAGTATTAGTAGTACTAACTGTAATGTGCAAGTTACTTTAATTTTCTAAGTAACTTGTTTTCGTCTTTGTAAGACGCGTATGCACAAGCCCAACGATTATTTCGTTTTTCAAGATTAATATTTAATCACTTGTGTCATGTATTAATGGACATTTGTTCTAATGCTTAAATCTAATGTTATATTCCTTTGTAAATATTTTTTTTTTAATTTACCAAGAAAGAAAAAACACTGTTCATTCTGCATCATCATTCTATAGTGTAATTTATTGTCATAAACATAAATTTTTAATAAACTCTCAAACGTTCATTGTTTTTACTGTTTTTTTTTTAATAATTTCTATGGCAGTTTCTTAATCTTTTTGCCATGTTGCCAGCTATATTTTTAACTTTTTTACGGTTTTTGTAATTCAGAAATATTCAATAGCTCATTTTTGCATACTATCACTGAATACTCCATGGAAAAGATTTGCTAAAGAAAGATCTTTTGTTGTTTTTTTATTTACTTTATAGAATTTCAATCAACCAAATGTGTATGTATTTTACAATTTAACATTTTTTATTTCCAAAACATTTCCGTTTGCAACTGCAATCTGATTTTGGTAATTTTTTTGAATGTTTCTGCTTTTTATTTTTTTTTACGTATTTTATTGCCTTGTCTAGGACAATTGAGAGCTTAGCACACATGCTTACTTCACCTTTTTCTTCGTTTTAAGTTTTTTTGATTCCTTGTTATTCATTCTTACAATGTTTCTGATTTCTGTGTGCATGTTTGTAATAACGTTTATTATTTTCTTCTCTATTCCTCTCTCTTCTAATTCTATCCATATGTCCTCTTTCTTGATTCTGCATTTTCTGGGTCAACAAAGCATACGTGCATTGCTCTATTTCTACTTCTTCTTCTTTTCAGCTTTAATGTACTCACTGCTGGATATAGGCCTCTTCCGGGTTTCTCCATGTTATTCTATTTTGCCCGACTTGGAACCATCTTTTTCCTGCAGTTATCTTTATATCATTAAGCCACCTTTTCTGTTGTCTACCGACACTTCTTTCCGTTCTTCTTGGTCTCTATTGTAATATTTTGGTGGTCCATCTATTACAGTCGTATCTGGCAACGTGGCATGCCCATCTCCATTTTAGTTGAGCTACTGGTGTCATTAAATCTGTAAGTTTTGTTCGCCGCCATATTTTTTCATTCTGTATTTTGTCTCTAAAACTTACCCCCAACATAGCCCGTTCCATTGACTTTTAGGTTGTTCTTAATTTATTGACGCTTTTCTGAGTTAGTCATGGTCTCTAATCCGTATGTTATGACTTTTTTCTTTAGGTTTGTTGGTATATCTGCGTTCTTAAAAATATGTGTCCAGTTTCCAAAGGATACCCATCTTAGGCTTACACGGCGCATGATTTCTGCCGTTTGATTGTCTTTTCCCAGTTTAATTTCATTTACTGTCTTAAGAAGGTAGTTGTCAATAGTAATTTCTATTTCTTTCGGACTCATGTTTTTGGTCTTGTTCATGTTCATTTTTAGTCCAATTAATTTAACGTTTTTTGTAGTTGTTTTAACATAATTATCAGCTGGTCAATATCTTAGGTGGTTTAAATGTTTGTATTCTTGAGTGTGTTGACATGTGTTTCGTCTCTATTCTATAAGTTCTAATGTTTCTGGACTTAACTTGCTCTGTTTCCTCTTTACGTTGCGCATACATATCTTCTTCTCACTTAGCTGTCTTTTTATAAATATTAGGTCTTGTGTTCTTTGTCTAAATCTACATTGGTTGTATTCTATTGTCGTTTCTAATTTGTTTCTCATCTTTTTTTTTTTCAATTATTCTTGTAAATAACTTGCTTAGTATGCTTGTAAGTGTAATTTTTCTGTAGTTTTCACATTTTCTTTTATCTTTTTTTATGTATAGATAGGATTATTCCTTTGTTTCATTTGCTTTTATTACTTTGTCTTTTTTATAGTTCATAGATAAAACAATTATATCACACAAAGAATGTATGTTCTTAAGTGCAAAATTTGTTTGTCTTGAAGTATATAATTCTGTCATAGAATATATATTTTTGTCTTGTTATGTATCATTCTTAATAGCATACCGATTGCTACCTTGATTTCTAGTATTATAGTAAATAGATAATAAATTTATTTTATTTCCAATTATTTCACTAAAATATTCTGACAAAATATGGTTTAATCTTTTCTAAATGTACTGGTGAAAAACGACAAATTTATATCTATTTATTTTAATTTGTGTTCTAAATCTCTTTTTTTCTCAATTTGAATTTTTGCGTATACAGGGTTAGTCAAAATTACCGAAACATTTAAATAATTCTCCAACCATATGAAATTTCAAGAAAAGTTATTTGTTAAAACTAAATAAATTTATTTTTATCATACACCGTTTTTTGTAAAAATATTTTTTTATAAAATGCACTAGATTTGAGTTATAAGCAAACTCCTAAACTTTAAATAATAAATATTTTCCCACAAACATATTTTAGTTTAACCAATTGAATAAAAAGAACATTAACATAAAAAACAAATAACAAAACAATTATTAAATCTTAAATTATAATTAAATGTGAAAATATATATTATAATTTGACATACATATAGAATAGGTCTATAAATTAATTATTTTTTAAGATTTATAATACACAACTATTCAAAGTCAATGTTCACAAAATACTTAATTTTTGTGTTCAATGTGATAGTGTTAAATGCATGTTAAAAATAGGTGTAGATTCTTTTTATTGCTGCAACTGAATAGCCTTTATAAATTTCATTATTGATTATTACTTTATACATTTTGCGTACATTTAAAAAACTGGCATTAATCCTAATCTTTGCTTTTGACAAATGCCTATAACATTGTCGCCAATTACCAAACAACAAATGTTTTTTCAAATATTTTAGATAAACTATAGGTTTTTCTAATAAGGAAAGAAAACAAACTAAAAACATCTTCAAACGCTCAATGTCAGTACTAACTTAAGATTTGTAGATTTTCAATTTAAAATTTGCAGTACGGTTTTAATAATTTAAAAGTGCCTAATAATATATTAATTTATTTACAGTGCAAAATTAGAGTTTTTTATAAAACTAATATTACAAAAAATAGAATAATTTTGGCGCGCCATACTTGTATAATTTGATTTTGATTTATTTGTTTACTATGACAATAAAGAATGAGAAAAACAGAATAATCACTTATAACAATAAACGTAAATCAAATCACATTCACGTTCAAATTGTTTATCAATACGCAGAGGATGATAAATTATAGTTTTACAAACTAATTTCATTTTTCTGTTCCGTTAAATCATTTCAAAGAATAGAAAAATATATTAATTTATATTTCATAATCTTTCAAACTTATTTTATGTAAAATGATTGATAAAAATTTACAATAATTGTTCAAACATTTAATTATGTTTGATATTGATGTATTGCACAAAACTTAGAAATTACGATATGTATTATTTTAGCTAGAATAGTATATTGTGCAACAAATTCATTTACTATGCTTTTCAGTTTTTATTTCTATTACTTTCATATTTATAACTTCACAATTTTTTTTTTATTATTAAATGTTATAAATTGACAATGTATATAATATAATGGGCTTATTTTGCACGCATTATACGTGCGTAATGAAACGAAAAAAATATCATATTTTCTTAGCGATAAGAACATAAAAATGCATTTCATATTTAGTGCGATAAAGTAAATAAACGATTCTTGATCAATATTTACATTAGTTTGTAAGAATTATAAACTGCACTTCACATTATCATGAAACAACACTCGTTGTAGACGATATTTAAGCAGTCTGTAAACATTGATCTTGAATATTTAAGGGTTATAAGTATCTAAGTTTATAATAAATTTTCAAGCTTGGTTCATGTGTCAATAGTCCGATTAAAAATTTTCTCTTAAAAGTTTCGGTCCTACATCCTTAAACTGTAAGTTAATATTTGTTAAAATAATAAAACCTTGTATTAAATAAGTTTTATATAGCAACATGTTTTGTATTTTGTTTAAACAATGTGCATAATTAGTACTAAGCAAAGAAAATATTTTTTTAAACTTCATATTATTTTGTTGAATAAACAAAATTATTTTAGTTACTTGACCTCAAACTTTACTATAAATGTTAGTAAACTTTTATTAAAAACTAATTTATTTCAATTGTAGTTTGAAATAAGTGTGTGGTGACATTGTCTTCTTAAAGCTACAAGTACGTCTAACCGATATAATTTAAACAATAAATAGTTTTGCAGTAACTGATACAACATTAACTAGTGCACTTAAATAGAATGTCACAAACATTCCGCGGTTTGAGTAGCAATGTTAGTAATTGAAAAGGTAACAAACATAGAAATAATAAGTTAATACTATGATCCCACAAGGCTTAGTCTTAAGCTTACTAACTTTTCTATTTTATGATAATGATTTAGATGACACCACTACAATTATAAATAATATAATTATACAGCAAAATTTTATTTAACATTTACCCTGTACAATCAAAACACATTTATTTTATCTTCATATAATAAACTTACAAATCAAAATTTTTACAAAGCTGCTCATTTACTAAATTAAATTTCACTTACATTCACCAATAATAGCATAAAATACTTGGCACATTTATGATATTTAAATTCTAGTCTGTTATTTATTGTACAAATCCACTATCAATAATTTCCATAGCTAAAAAAACCACTTTGTTCTTTTTCCTTTTATTTTGTTCGCACGTTGCCGCCCAACAAAGTTTATTCAACAAATGGGTCTGTGTATATAATTTAACGGATTTCCAAGCCTTGCATCAATAGACGCAGGTGTTTTTTAACAAAAATACTGTATAGAAGGGGAATAAAATTCAGCAGCTCGTTCAATAGACATTGAACATTTTACGCACGGTGAATTTTTATGCACATAAAAAATATTTAATTTATAATTTTTGCATATGTTATAACATATAACACACTAAACAGCCAAATCGTAAAAATTGTATTAAATATTTTCTTATGCAGTAGCACTACAAAAATCAAGGATTATAGTTGGGCGCTTAAAGAAAGTCCAATAGATAAATGGCTTATAGATTTAGGGGGATTTTTATTGAGTTATTTATAACTAGGATTATCAGCAAGGACGTATGAAATACATTCTGAGTTTAAATAATTAATCTAGATTGTTTTATTTGCGTATATGTTGTGTAGGCGCGCATGGAAGCAGCAGACTGGAAAATCAAATCTATGCGTTTATTGTCTCTTGCAAAGTTAATGTCCTCACGTCGTAAAAAAACGCCGACGATCAGTGAAATGAACTTCCCTTCGCATATAGCGTGATAGTTTTATAGGATTTTCATTATCCAGTAGTTACTTTGCGCGCGATAAATAAGCGTTATTGTTTTTGTTAGTTGTTATTATGAGGTAATTAATTACAAATATAACTTTATTGTTTAAAACAATAAATTATTAATGGAATTTCAATTTACTTCTACTTTGTATATATGAAGTTAATTAAAAACAAAAACGCTAATTTTGAATTATTGTATTAAGTTTGATGTGAGACAATAAAGTTATAATACATTATGGCATTATGTTTGAATTAAAGTTTTTAAGTGTTACTGATGCTACTTTATTTTTAATTTATTTAAGCTACGCAAGTTTTATTGATTGTTTTTATGTATGTACAAATACAGTATGTTCAAGAAGATGTACACAAATAGCTAATATATAATATATAAGTTAATTTATTAATTATAATTAATATAAATATAAGTAAGTACATTCAATGCATCCCCTTAGTCGGCATAAATTTCTAAATAATTTTTTTTTTTTAAACTAACTAATTCTAAACTGTTTAATTTATTAATCGGAAAGCAGTTAAAATGAAATAAATAAAATGTAATTTTAGAAAATAACTAACCAATTTATCAATGAAAAACTATTGATGTATTTGATATTAAAACAAAATGCAAGAAGATGTCATTTACACTAAATTTATAAATACTTGTGTTACGCCTTGTTATATAAATTTAATTTGTTTATATAACTTAAGAAACAACCGCTAAACTTCCCATCCACCACACCATGTGTTTTATTTTCTAACAAATATACTTTTTCTAACATAAGACCCAATAAAACGTAATGCCAGAATCCTTATTGTAACATCAATACAAAGTATAGTATAATGCTGTCCACTTATTTAGCACCTCAAAGTCCAACTCGCCTGCAAAAAATTTACAATTTTTTGCAATAATTGTACAACTCATTTGCCTCAACTAACACAACATGCTTTTGGTTGTTATATATAAAGCCTTACTGCTAGATACAGTGTTTTCACACAATCCCAAGGCTTCAACGGCCAGTGCGTAACTAACATTTTTTTACAGCCTACCAAGCATGTTTTATTATTTATTTTACTTTTTCTATGATTTCATCGTTTTACTGTAAAAAAGATTACTAAAACATCCTTATTTGTCCCGCTCCAGTTTCTCTTTCACTCTGCCCGGCGCTGCGCTAAATGTAGTTCAATATATCTTAACATCTTAAATAAATGTGTTACCGCTATTGCATAAATTAAACCTACACTTAATTACTAATATATTTTGTAAAATAAGCAAACAAATGTACTCTTTCTAACATAGGACTCAATAGGATTTACTGCCAGAATCCCTATTGTAAGTTCAATACATAGTATATTATAATGCTAACCACTTAATCAACACCTCAAAGCCTAACTCACCTGCATTAAATTGACAATCTTTTCCAATTATTGTACAACCCTATTGCCTCAACTACCATTGCACAACATTCTTTTGGCAGTTATATATAAAACCTTACTGCTAGATACAGTATTTTTACATAGCCCCAATTCTTCAACTGATAGTGTGTAAACGACAATCTTTTACCGCCTACCAAGCATACTTTAGCAGTCAGTAATAACCTCACTGCCAATAAACTTAGTATTACACACCTACAATGCTATGTGTAAATAACCTGCAAAAGCTGAACTTTTTAAATACAAAAACAAATTTGACATTTTTTCTTACTAAACAAAGTACCAACTTTACAACGCATTATTTATCAATCAAACAATGCCCCAAATACAATATATGAAAACAGTGTGGAACAGCAAGTAGGAGAAAAAATTAAATTAAAAAAAAAAAACAACTAAACATACATCCGAATCAGTATCGGCAGCTCAAACGAAAGCTTAAAACAACACCAAAATACTAAATTTAACAACGGCACCTAAACAACCGTCCAATCATACTACACTGCAAAATAAGCACAACCTCCAACAAAATTAATATTAAATTACTTATAATTACATTTTCATTCTAGTACAACTTATATAATAAAATTGCAACAATTCAAATTTACTAATTGAAAATCTTTTACTAAAAAAAATATTACTAAATAAGAGTATAGTCTCACTATACAGTTAAATTATCCTAAAATAAAAGTCATAGAATCTATAAAATACATTACAATAACATATTTTGGTAACATATCCAAAAAAAAAATAAGTAATAAGTTATCAAACATTTTATTCAACGTTTAAAACCGTAAAGATACAATTTTAACATCAGGAGTTTATGAGTTATGTTATACCAGATGTAATGCACTATATATAAAGCAAACAAGAAAAATTTTCAAAACTAGATTAATTAAATATTACCACTTTTTCAGATTACGCTATTCAGATGCTACTTTTGCAAATCATATTCTAGAAAATAATCACACATTCCCAGACATTAATAAACTTAAAATCATTCACTACTGTTCAAAATTAATCTTTCCATAAACTTGCTTATTATTGTATGTTATTCATAATTATTTTAATCATAAAACTTTCAATGTAATTTTCCACCTCTCTGTACACTTTATGTTTTAATGTCGTATACCTGTATATGCTTTGCAGGTTTTTTTTTATACTTGTTTGTATTACCGTCCGTTAATAGCCTTGTAAAGATTGAAACAAGTTTTTAAAATATATTTATGATATAGTACATATAGTAAATGTGTTTTATTTGTCTTATTAATTTTATTTAGACTTTTATATTTACTCATCAATTTAACTTAATTTATTAATGCATTGCTTATTCTTCAAATATTTCTGTTAAACTGCAACATAAAATTTATTTAAAATTTAAACGTGCAAATTGCAAGTACGTCTACACAACTTAACCGTTTTTGTGTTAAAAAAAAACCATACAACTCTACGGTTCTGTATAGATTACCTTCTGGCTATACACCAATACTTTACTACGACGTATTCATATGGTGAGCGGCACTACAAAAGAGTCTATCAAATGGCGCTTACAAAAGTGCAGAGAATTTTGGCGCTTATGATAACGGGAGCCATGAGAACGACGCTTACAAAAGCCTTGGAGACAATTTTGGACATAGGTCCGGTCGATCTAATGGGCAAACAACTTGCCATTACCACAGCACTCAGACTAAAGTCGGTGCAAATGTTGACATCGGATTATCGTAGCCACGCCGGAATAATCAATAAATTTAAAGGGATGCCCAAAAACATAGACCGCTGTCTAGCAACACCTGTTTGTGGCAACAAATTCTCATACCACATGCCCTCTAAAGAAAAGTGGATAGAGAAAAAAGGAATACCAACAGGACACACGCAGGTCTATACAGACGGCTCACGGAAGGAGGACAAAGTGGGCTACGGAGTTTTCTTTAACGACCTCAACCTCAGAATCAGCCTACGCCTGCCAGACTACTGCAACGTTCTACACGCGGAAGTAACCGCTATAAAAGAGGCAGCAGAGTGGCTGATGGTAAATAGGAACCCTGGTGAACAGATCACACATTTACACCGATAGCCAAGCTGCTCACAGGGCAATTACTAGCGTGTGCACCAACTCAACAGTAGTCTCTGACTGTCGGAGAAAACTGAACAAGCAGGCAGCACACACAAACTTGAGACTTATGTGGGTACCAAGCCACAGCCGGATCCCAGGTAACACAGAAGCGGATGAGCTTTCAAAGAATGGCACAAGCTTGCACTCAACCAAAGTATTACAGGATATTGGTATTCCATTTGCCTCGTGCAAGGAAACTTTAACAAAAATAACCTCAAACCTAGCGGAGCAAAAGTGAAGAGATGAAGACACCTGCAAGGTAACCAGGCAAGTAAGGCCTCACCGAAACAGGAATAGAAGCACCAACATCGTCTCTCTAAAAAGAAACGATATTAGACTGGCAATAGGAGTCATCATGGGACACTGTCCCATTGGCAAGCACGCTGAAAGACTTGGTATAGCAAAGCGGGACTACTGCAGAGGCTGCCTGGACGAGGAGGAAAAGGAGAGTGTTCAGCATAACTTATGCCAATGCCCCTCTCTGTCCGCAACACAATTGCTCTTCTTAGATCGACCTTTCTTTGATGACCTCTCTGATCTCGCATCACTAGATGCGCAGACTCTCATAACGTTCATTCATGGCTCCAAATGGTTTGACAAAATTTCCTGAAGAGAATTGTACTTTTAAGTACTGTGGTAATACAACCTAGCCTAACCTAGCCAAACCTAACCTAACCTACTGTTCAAAATTAATCTTTCCATAAACTTGCTTATTATTGTATGTAATTCATAATTATTTTAATCATAATAATTTCAATAAAATTTTCCACCTCTCTGTACATTTTATGTTTTAATGTCGTATACCTGTATATGCTTTGCAAATTTTGTTTTTCATACTTGGTTGTATCACCGTCCGTTAATAGCCTTGTAAAGATTGAGACAAGTTTTTAAAATTTATTTGTAATATAGTACATATAGTAAATGTGTTTTATTTATCTTACTAATTTTATTTGGACTTTTATATTTACTGTAAGATCAATTTAACATAAATCTTTAAACCATTGCTTAATCCTCAAATATTTCCGTTAAACTGCAACATAAAATTTATTTAAAATTTAAACGTGCAAATTGCAAATACGTCTCCACAACTAAACCGTTTTTCTGTTAAAAAAAACTATACAACTTCATAAAATTTTCTACTAACTAACAATAACATAAATTTTGCATTCAGGCCTGTAAAATATTAATATGACTTTAGTTAAAAAATATTTAATGACTTTAGTACAACATTTAAATCTTATAAAGTGCTTCCAAAAACTTGCATTGCTCAAAAAATCCATAACTGATTTTATATAATCAAACAATTGTGAGTCTTATTTATTCTAATTAGATAAAAGCATTTATTATTAAACAGACTCACCTAATAGGAACAATATTATCTATTACTGTCTCGCATCTATAATAATTTTTGAGATACTACCAAATTGAAAAACCCGCTCTAATTAAAGATCAACAATATTTTTGACAATGTCACTAAGTTCTTTACTAAATCACGATTCCATATAAATCGCCAATAACTTATCCAACAGATGCAAAAATTGCTACAAAAATTGTATTATACACTTAATTTATCACACACTAATTTATAAAATTGCTAGGCATTTATTAGTAATCAATCAGTTAATAAGTTATAAATACCGTAACCACAAAATCTTTTTGTAAACCACCTCAAATACACAAAATTTAACTGCATTAACAATCATAGAAAATTAAAAAACAATAAGTTCAAATTTATGTCATAAAATCACCAAAAGACTATTGCTCAAAAATACTAAAAACCACCTCATGCATTAACATGTTTATTTACAGACTATCTCATTTAAGCAACGCTTGTATATAAGCATTATTATTTAAAACCAATGCGTAAAGCATATTTGTCGTTTTTAATTTATAATTTATACAGTGTGTCTCCTTAAGTTTGCACTATGTGGAAATTTTTAAAGATTTATATATTTTATTATTAATTTTAAAAAAAAAGTTATTCTTTATAAAAAGTTCATGGTCTTAAACCTAAAATGCAACCATCTGTTATTAATTTTTTCTGTCGTGTACGCGGTTTCTCAAAAATTTAAATTTGGCTCAAATAAAATTTGTTAACATGCTGGAAATATTTAGTGTAGAAGAAAAAGTAGAAGTTGTGTTAATCGTTGGTAAAAATTATAAAACTTATCGTAAAGCAGCTGAAATATTTAACAACATACATCTAGAGAAAAATATACACCATACATCAGTAATGATAATTATTAAATCATGGGGAGATGTTAATATAAAATTGACAAACAAACGTCGAAAATCTGTTGCAAATGAAGAGATGAAGTTAAATGTAATGTTATCTGCAGTGTCTCTACAAAAAGGGGCATCTTGGCTTTCAGATAAAATTGGTAAAAATACAATATCAAATTTTTTTTTAAAGAATAAGTTTTATCCATGGGCAATTATTCCACGCCAAGTGAGCAGTCCATTTCACGCGACCCTCTCCGATTTAACTCAAATTTTGTACACTTATTTGAGCAATCAAAATATGACTTCATGCCAAATTTCAGATCTCTCGGTCACATAGTTTGCCTCGTAGAGCTAATTGAATTTTACGGCAATATTTTAAGTTCAACTTTAATTTTTTTAAATTTTATTTATTTTAATTGTATTTTAATTTAGAAAAATTTTAGAATAGTCATAATTGATAGGAAATTTCTCAAGGAATCGAATGCAAGGGTCAGATTTTTGAAATTTTAATGCGCAAGCGCATAAAATGCAATAAACAGTTCTTTTTCAAAAAAAATTATTTCA
Source organism: Tachinus rufipes (assembly GCA_963932245.1). Classification (NCBI taxonomy): domain Eukaryota; kingdom Metazoa; phylum Arthropoda; class Insecta; order Coleoptera; family Staphylinidae; genus Tachinus; species Tachinus rufipes. The sequence goes on from OZ010744.1 coordinate 77,376,405, forward strand.
AAAGTTGTTATTGATTAAAACTCTAAATTTTGAACAAAGACAGCCAAAAGTATGTACTTTAAGATGCTTAAATAAAAATTTCCCACACTAGTGGTGGTTTTTGCTCTAAGTCTCTTGAACGCACAAAACCATTTTTCAATCAAAATTTTAGCACATACTGATTAAAATACAGGGTGTTAATGAATAGGGGTAACAAACTTTTAGCAAACTTTTAGGGTGGGTAAGGGGGTTCATTTGAGACACTTTTTAATGAAAAACTTATAGGCAAACATGTTCATCCTAGAAGCTGCACGTCAAATTTTTTTTTTTTTTTATACAATATTCGAAGTATCTCTCATAAAAGTCTAAATAAAAAAAAAACAATATTATATAATATTATAAGCAACTAAATTGTCCATCTTTTTTGAACAGCATATCTGGATCTATCTGTAACCGTACTTATGTCATAAATTAAAGAATTGTTTTTTTATTTTTTTTTGTTATTTTTGTTAAAAATTATGTTTAAAAATCAAAAATTAAAAAAAAATGAAATTCAATATTAAAGGCCATTTAATTGCACATTTTCCACCTAATAACATGTTTTAATGTAGCTCCTACCGATTGTGTGCTATTAAAGAAAAACTTCAAGGGGAACATTTTTTAACCTTACTTAAAAAAACATTAATAGAATGTTACAAATTTGACAAAATAAAAAAAAAATGTACAATACGTCATTTTAAAAGTATTTTAAATTAAAAAAAAATTATAGGCCTAAGTCTTATTAAATTTTAATAATTTTAGTTTACGAGTTTAATTTTATGTTCAAAAATTAAAATATAATAAAAATATTATAATTTAAAAAATATATATATACAGAGTATATTGATAAAATGTTTCAGGTGGAACCTAATTAGCAAGTACTCATTTGCATTTTTGGGGACCCAGGGTATGCATTTGACTCAAATCTGGAAGCTAATGATACTTGTTCTTTTGAATCTTAAAGTCTAAAATTTCTCATGGCATACTTTTTATGTATAAAGATCACTTTCTGAGGGTGCACACAAAGAAATTTTACAAACAAATTTAAAAACTAGTCTAATATCAAAAATTTTGATTAAAAAATGGTTTTGTGCGTTCAAGAGGCCCTAGAGCAAATATTACCACTAGTGTGGGAAAATTTTAATCAAGCATCTTAAAGTACATACTTTTAGCTGCCTTTGCCCAAAATGTGGAATCTTAATCGGTGGCAACTTTTGAGAAAAGAATTTTTGAAAAAAAAATGTTTTTCTGCGCGTGCGGGACAAGACTCACTTGACGTGGAATTGCCCCCATATAAACCACAATATATCCATACTTTAAAACCTAGAGCCTACGACAGACAACTAGAATTTTGTTTTCTTATCCAAGGAAAGCTAGAAGACAATCCTTTTTGGCTAGGAAAATATTTTTTTCTGACGAAGCTACATTTACGTCTAATGGAACAGTGGTTTTTGCAAAATTGTCAAAGGTAAACTGACTCCTATCCTTTTTTTACGATAAAAACTTGCGTTCAATATTATTTTAAAACTAACGTTTGGTGCGGCATTTACAAGGATAAAATAATTGGCCCTTTTTTTGACAATCTATAACTTCTCAACATTATCTAATTTTTTTACAAAATCATTTGCATCATTTGCTTTGTGATCTTCCAAGACATAAACGGCAACAGGTATGGTACCAATAGAACGGCGCAACATGTCATAGTACAATAAAAGTAAAGCAACACCTTAAACATATCTATAATGGAAGGTTAATTCATAGATATTCCAGCTAGGTCGCCAAGTTTTACCTCATTAGATTTTTTCTTATGGAGTTACCTATAAAAAGGCTTATCAACACAAAGCCATTTAAAAACGTAGAACATTTTGAATTAATGATAAACTATTTCATTATTTTAATCATTAAAAAATAAAAGTTAAAAGACGTAAAGCTTATCAAATTTTTAACAAATAAATAGATAACAGATAAAAGTTTTTGATATATTCAAAAATAAATTTACTTTACTGTTAGACAAAATTAATAGTTTTTGAAAAACCTCGTATACAACTGACAAAATTTAATATTTGATTATTGTAATTTAGTTTTTTGAACATGCAAAACTTTTTATGAAAAATAACTTTTTTTGTTAAAATTAATAATAAAAAAGTTTTCTATATGGTGCGAACTTAAGCAGACACACTGTATATCCTATTCAATCTTAAATTCCTGTTACATTAAATTACAAGATAACGTAAAATGCATCTCAAAACAACCAGTGGTCAACTAGCTATATTATCAGCCCCTATCAAAATTCGTCGTTGCATACACATTCCCCGATTGGCCCCATATATTTGCCAACCCATAATTGAATGTAATACATCGGTATCAAAGATTATCGGCACCAAATTTGCACAAACACAGCGAATCCTCACATAATAAGTTCTCCATTTCTATTACATATACCACTGCTTAAACATTTTATTTTCAGAGTTTTGGATTTTTTATATCACTGCAACCGTCTCTATTAACCTGATAATGCAAAAAAATCAACCCATCTTATTCAAACTGATTTTATTCACATTTCGTTACAGATCGATGCACTAATTTATTCTACACACAATCCACAATAGTCTTGCAATAATGTATTAATTTAATTAAATCTGATTAGGATTAGTTTAATTTAGATCAATGCACTAGCATTTAATTTAGTCCACATCAACTTCACACAGATTCAGGTAAGTGTAATCCAGATCCTGGTTAGACTTATCCAAAGCTACAATCTTGTTTCAAATCGATGCATTAATTTACAATAATATAATCTACGTTACTCTCTATATTCGTCCATTAATTTGTATGATTCCTTTGCAAGGATTCACATAATTTTAATTAGTTCTAACCCAATTCCTACTGTTGATATGTGAAGCTCAGTTAATAAATTTGTTTTTTTTATATAACTGACACAACAAACTCTAAACCTTTCATTTACCACAGCATGCGTTTACGTCTATATGGTCAAAGTTAATTTTAAAATTAATTTTTTGTTTATAAATTTATTTTTAATAAAATTTAAAATAAATGTTGTGTGTCATTATATTATTATAAAATAAATAAGTTTACACCTACAAACAACAGACTGAGTAGTTGCATGGCAATATCCCTCCAAACTGCTAAAAAATCCTTTCTCAAAATGTAGTTTCCTCGTTGACTTAAACCTTTCCCTTCATCGTTACCAACCATAACAATTTTATTGACAATTCAAAATTGTTTAAATCCGCAAATTAACTGCCAATTGCATAAATTCTAAATAATACTAATTAATGCGGATGTTTTGTATTAAATTGCACTAGCTGAAACTACCATTTGTGAGTTTGATAATTTACATCTTTCATTGTGTTTGTAAGCACAAAAATATCCATTCAAATTTGTCGTCTGCTATCAAGCAACGCCGTGGTCATACAAGGCATACTGACGAGGTTTGTAAAACCGAAACAATTGTCTACTCTTGACCTTTTGCCGCTGTGATCGTTAGATTGAGTTTGAATAAATTATTAATTTATTTTATACACAATTTGTTAACAATTATAGACTTACATTAAATTAAAAAAAAAATAGTATTTTATTGGAAACCTATATAAAAAACACAACTTTTTGTACATAAAAACACTTATAAATAAATAAATTTTGTTGTAAAAACAAATAAAAAATGAGTCACTTTAACTACAGTGCTTTTTAAAGTGCCATTACCTAGCATACCGTAGAGAAATATATTTGATATGCTAGATATGCTAAATATAAATTTTGTTAAAAGGAATATAATTTATATATCAGCCAATTAATTGCAAGCATTTACGCATTAACTGATGCAAATACGTCCCACGCGCGTTTTATGAAAATGAAACTTGTTTAGTTTGTTGACAGCACTTTACGAGTACATCAGCTACTCAAATAATCAATTTAGTGTGTTTCTTAAGATAAAGATAAATACTGAAATTAAAATTATATATCAATTATTATTTAAAATATAATATTGTAACTTAGATAAATAAATTATATATATTATATCAATTGATTAATTACAAGCTTAAAAATTGTTTTATTATTCGTTTTTTTTTTTAATAACTCGTAGTCTGATTTTTTAATAGATAATTACTTTTTTGTTTTATTACTAATTTTTGGAAAATATATTTAAATAAGTTTTGATAATAATACTTGATATTTTAAAAATATAGCTCCTTATTCTTATAAAATAGTCAAATTTGTTCATTCATTTAAACCGTAGATAGCTTTAAGTTGCTAATGAAAGATAAAGATAAAGATAAAGATAACATTTTGTTTTTAAATTTAAACGTATTGGCAATAATAATAATTGCTATATATAAAAGTTGACGCAATTTAACAAAACAAGGGACGCGTTTTACTACCACACAGTTGCTTTTGAATATGTTTTTGTAAACATACTAACCTGTTAATTAAATGAATGGAGACGCTGTATAAACTGACAAGAATGCGTATTCACCCACACTCTCATAATAAATGTAATAATAGTTACAAGGAGACTAATCATATATTAGACTGATGTCATAAATTAATAAACGCTATAATTTCTTAGAATGTTCCTTACAAATAACGTAAATTAAGCGTTTTACAAACCACTAACACTTGAATTTAACTATACCCAAAAATACTAATTTAACCAAAAAAATGCAATTAATTTAAGTTGATAAAAACTATAACTTGTCTTGACTCAAATAACTAATTACAATCAACAATTTATTCAACTAATAATTGACTTAATTTATGGTTTAAAAGTTAATTGTTCTAGTATTTGAAATTCAAAACAGATTCTAATATCTGTTCATTAGCATCTAGAACACAAAAAACCACATTTTTCTTTTGTACTGAAACCAAATTAAACAATAAAGATTTAAATTGGCTTAATCTAACAGATTCCAATTATCATCTTAAACATTCATTTGCTTACTAAATGGTGGTTGTGTCTATATCCACAAGTAACAAGCATATTTTAGACTAACAAAGTACAAAATTTAAGATATTAATTTTACAGAAGATGAATAAAACTGTTTACAAAAACAACTATAAAATATTTAACTAAATTAAAATAAAATTTATCAAATATCTTTGAAATATAACCTACCAGCTTTTAAATCTGATCAAAATTTACTAAATTGAACTTCAAATAGACTTACGTAATAGAGATTAAACTTTGGATTAATCCTGGATTCATAAATCTAAAATTTATATTACTAACAATTAATTGGATCAATTCTCAAATATTGTGGTTGCAATTTTAGTTGCAATTGACCAATGTAATTCTTGTTTAATTCTCAGAATAAGTTAAAAATTATGTAATATAATCCTAGCTTTAAATAATCTTGAAACAAGCCTAGATCAGTTTTGAGTTGTTTATCAGTGTGTCAATTATTATTTGTTGCATTTGGTAACAAGTTATGTTAAAATATATAATAAATTTTAAATAATAAATGACTAAAATTTATAAATAATGAATGACAATTTCGTTTTACAGGTACAAAAAAGGTCTATGGAGTAAAAATATACTGCTATAACACTTTACAAACTTTGACATAAATCTAAATAAATCAATCTAAAGTTTATAAATCCAAGATTAGATCATTTCATCAGACATTTGTTAACTTCTTTTGTAACTTAGGAAATTTTTATTTTAAATTGCAAAATAATGATTAATTTAAATTACTTAAAAATTAAACAAATATTCAAGTCGTAATAATGTTTTTGAATTATTGTAAACAAAAGGAATTTTCTTGTTAGGTCAGTATAAAAGTTTTGCAAATTTTATGACGCAGGCTGAGTTAATGTGGGCATCTTTCTTTACACGGTTGTTTTATAGTATTTTAAATTTATCAAAGTATCTCAATTTGTAAATAATTGTACTATGTGGTTTATACGCCAAAAGTCTAATTATTTTAAAAAAATTACCAAAATTTTTTGTTCAAATTTTATATTAAGGCTAATAGATAAATTAAATGTTACAAAGTGTATCCATTGTTATACTAGGTGGTGCAAAAGTTGTTACCCTATGTTGTTTGACTATAATTTTTTTATAAAATAAAAAACTTTAGTTTTGCTTTTAGATTGTGTTTATTTGACGTCTAGTTTTTTTTTTATTAAGTAGATAAAATGATACTGGCCAAGTGGCTGCCGCCAGAATTGATGACCATACAGGCTCAATGTATGGCATTTTTTATTATTCTTGCCAAAACTTCTGGCAATTGATTCCTACATTCTAGACCAATATTCTCTTTGAGGGCTTCAAAGTCTGAGGCTTGTTGACATAGACTCGTGACTTCAAGAAACAAAAAAAGTCTAGAACGGTTAAATCAGGCGACTTTGCCGGCCAATGCAAATCACCAAAATAAAAAATTAGGCAACTTTTTGGTTTTGGGTTGTGCAATATGCGCTGTTGTTCCATCCTGTTGAAACCTCATGTTCTCCAGTCCCAATTTGTAAAATTGTGGTAGAAGAAAAACGTTGAGCATGACTCTGTAGCGCTCACAATTTACAGTAATTGTTTAGCCCGCAGCGTTATCAAAAAAATAAAGCCCAATGACACCTCCAGTGTAAACACCACACTGTACAGTAACTTTGAGCGAGTGTAATGGCTCTTTGTGTGTTAAACGCGGATTTTTGGTACCCCAAAAGCATTAATTTTGCTTATTCACGTATCTACAGAAATAGAAATGGTCCTTGTCACTCATGATAATTTTTGATAAAAATATGTTTTTCTTGTGGTTGCGATTCAGGATGGCTTAAGTGTAGGTTACACGCTTGGCGGTCAACGACTAGCAACTGATGCACTGTCTGCACTTTGTAGGGAAACATTTTCAAATTTTTTACCAAAATTTTCTGTAAAGACCACCGATTGATGACCAATTGCGTGGCACGTTGTCTGGTCAATACTTCAGAGTTCTCGGCGACATCTTAATCCACAACCAACCGCAATATTTTTAGCAAAACGGCTGCTCCGGGTCCGCCCGGACTTGACAGATTCTCGTATTGGCCCACTCTTCTACGCGAGCAGCTAAACGCTGATGAGTCTAAATATACGCTGCGCTAACACCACCAACAAATTATTACGCAAAAAAATTTAAACAATTATTTCGCGTTCTTGAAGAGCTAGCTGTCACTATTTCATATGATTTATACCATAGGTAACAATCTTTAATTTTCATATCAAATATTGTAAAGTTATAAACTATAAGTTTTGTATTAAAATAAAACGACGGCGTATTAGACCTGAAAAATACATCATTGACTGTAGTAGATCCATAATTTTTTTTTTCTGAGCAAGCAAAAACAAATATTTTGCTTTTCTTCATCTCTCGTTTCTCTTTTCTGGTACAATTCTTATAAAACTTCTTCAGACTTTGAGAGTTTATTAAGTTCTAGATATAGCTTAGCAAACAATTAACAATAATTTAATTAAAACATATTTTTAAATTTTTGTAGCAATATTAATTTATCTATTTTTTTTTGTTTGATTTAGTAGCATTATTGTTACTGCTTTCATCTTTTTCATTTTTTGGCCAGTATAAAATCATGGTTTCCTTTACATTATCAGTGTTTAAGAACAATGCATTGCACACTTTCACTTCTTTTTTTATATAATAAAACTTTAAGACATTATTTCTGATTACTTGCGTTTTTAGTATCTAACAACATTCTTGTTTTTATTCTAGTATACTTTGTTTAAAAAATTTCTTCTTTGCCTCTTTCAGAAATTTTTATTGGGCTTATATTTTTGCTTATTTCTGTGTCTTTTGTTTCTAAATCTAGTATATAATTTGGATCATTATTGTTTGCTTGTAGCTCACCACGCTTTCGTTTTAGGAAGTCTATTTCTTTCAATTTGCGGGTTAATATTGAACATCTTATTTTAACTCTTAGCTGCACCTGTGAAGTTGTTTACGACCCCAGTCATTAAAAAAAACCTTATTTAAAAAAAAAAAACATGAAATGTAGCGCCGTTCACTAGTCTACTATTGTGAACTAGTCTACTATTGTGAATTTGCAACTAATTTGAATGTATCGCGCGCTATACGCAGCATACACACAAAGATTTATCTGCGGATTTTGGACCGTCCATTCCAAACCCACCAATAAAACTTTATGTTAATGTGTACAAAGGAAACGGGTCTGAACCTACCAAAATAAATGCGTAGTTTTACTCTCGGCACTGCCCTCACTCGCACACAGTTAAAACGTAAAATAAAACTGCACCTAATTTTCAAGTAAAATGTCTCGCAAATTTTATCAGAATTTATTCGATTATAGAGAGAATCCATGTTTTAAATCAAATGAATATACAAACAAAAATTTAAAAAATAGTGGTATAAATTTCCTATTTTTGATTCGGATAACCAACGCTTTAACCATTTTGATCTTTTCCTGGTTAGTTTTTTCAATGCTATTTTATTGATATATAATAGTGTCATGCAAATACCTTGATTTTTATTTATTTAACATACTACTTACTTTTCAAATATGCGGTCGAAAACCTTTGTGCCGGGCCAACGGTAAAGTTAAATCTGTGAGTTTTGCACACTAACACGCAGTTTATAAGTGCAGATTTCCAATCTAAAAATTTTATCTGTCGATCCCAATTTTGTGTTAGTGTGCGACGGCGGTTCTGAACCGGCTTGGTCTAAAAAGTGTAGTTATAACCAAACGGTTCCAAACCGCAGATAAATCTTTGTGTGTATGCCGCGCTAATACGATGACAGCAAACGATGAGAAACGGTTGGAGCCGTCAAAGACCCCACCGGTTGTATCATATAGTTTTTTATCAAAATAAATATAGTTTTTAAGAAAGATTTTTATACTTATATTATTTCTCAAAATATAGTATATAATTGGATAAATTCTGCATTTTGAAGTCTTAATATTAAAAATTATTTTGTTTTTTAACTAAAATGAGCATTTTTCTGAGTTCTTGTAACTTTGTAGCATAATATTAAATTCATTTTCTAGATATTGATATATCAGGTATTAATATAGATTAATGCATTTTTTCTAAATCATGGTATAGTATGGTATTTGGATCAAACTTGTTGATATGAATGATATTATTGTAATTCAGTACGTTTTCTTTGCTGATTTCATGAAAAACATTAATAATGATAAAATAGTTATTAATCGTGGAATTGGTTTAAAATAACACGTCATTCTATCCTGTTCTGGCCTGATGTTTTTATTTCTTTATAGTAGTTGCTACATTTTTTTATCTGTTTTATATAGTAGAATCTTGGTCATTAGTAGATTCTTATTCAAAATAGCGTCAAATGGTTCAGTATTACTAAATAACAAATCAGTTATGTCTAAAATTATTAGTTTCAAAAAGAAGTCATTATTGTTAATTGTAAATATACTACTTAAAGTTTTAAAAGTACTTTAAATTTTTTTTTATTTTGACAATCTGTTTGACTTTTTATAAAAAATTAGATTGATGTATGTCAAGTGTTTCATTTGTTTGAATTTGATTTTTAAAAAACCTCGAAACAAAGTTTTTTTTGTATGTGTTGGTTTTATTTATAAAATATTCACTTTAATTAATGGCTTATATAAAAGTAAAATTAACGGGAAATATATAAATAAAAACAATTTAATTCAAATTGTAAATAATGTACATGCAAATAAAAAAAGTTTTAACCAAAAAATAAGTATAAATTCTGGAAACATTTTAGAACTAGGTAACAGCAAAATAAATGAAACTGGCATATTTATAGAAGAACTATGTAATTCTACAAGTGACAATTCTTCTTTTTTAGGGGACACAATAACGGACTAAAAAATATAGATAAATATGATTGTTCAAACTTAGTTATTTTTTCCGCAAACGTACAAGATCTAACTAATAAGATTTCTTTGATAGAATTAGTTCTTAGATGTAATTTAATTATTTCAAATATAATTTGTTTAACGGAACACCATTTAAAGGCTCAGTCACTAATTTTGAAAATTATACATTAGGATCAATTTATTGTAGATCTCAATTTACTCGCGGAAGATCTTGCATATTTGTTAAAAACGACATACTTGCTGTGTGTAAAAGACAGCATAATATGGAACTAATGTCATCAGATAAATGCATAGAAATATCTGCTGTATCTTATCAAGAATCTATGTGTATTATTTATATATATTGGTCGGTGACTTTGATTATTTTAATAATGAACTTGTAAATGTTTTAACTTATTTGTTTTTAAATTTTAAATCTGTTATATTGACGGGCGATTTTAATGTAGATGGCTTATCACAAAAAGAGTTAAAACAATTTGATAACGTCTTGCAATCCTTTAACTTTACGTCACTAGTCCATGAAGCAACTCAATTGATAAACGAGCAAATATAAATTATGAAAGTCAAATTGATTACATGCTAATTGACTTTAATTTGGATTATGTATTATTTTGCAATGTAGTTGAATTTTGCATGTCATACCACAAAAGCTTAATACTATCGTTACAAATTCAACAAGAGACAACACTTCATCCGCCAGTCCTTTTAGAAAAAAGAGTGTTTAATACAAACTACCTGTTAGCATTTAAACAATATTTTAAGTCTTATGTACCGTCCAGTTCTAATGATGCTAACGACAATTTTAATCATTTTTCAAATAATTTTCAGTAGTGTTTAGATGTAGCATGTCCAAAACAAAAACTAAAACATAAATTCAATTGTTTTAAAATTACCGATAAACTTAAAAAACAATATGATAATTTAAAACATCTTTATTAGTTATGTAAAACAAGCAACTCGCGATCTGCGTAAAACATTTAAGGATCATAAAAAATAACTTAAAGCTAAAATAAATTAAGAAAAATGTAAACAAAATGTTAATCTTGAAAAACAAATTAATCGTTCGGCTTGTGCATAGGCGTCTTACAAAGACGAAAACAAGTTACTTAGAAAATAAAAGTAACTTGCACATTACAGTTAGTACTACTAATACTGCAACATTAAAAAAATAACATTGAAAAATGTGGTTTAAAAAAAAGGGGGGGAAGGGATTTTGAAAATAAATAATAGATAAAGGGAAAAATGAATTGAAAATGAATTAATATCTAGACTATGCAACACTAGAACAAGTAAAACATGTTTATATAAATGTACACACAGTGTCTCAAGTTTTCAAAATGTAACCTGCAACATTGTCGAACAGTCTAGAAATTACAAAATGTAAATATTAAAATGGTCTAAAATCATCCATATACGCGTTTCGAAATTTATTTCTCATCAATATGATTTTACTTGAGACTTAAACATAATTTTAAATTAGATAAATTAACTTAAGTCAACTCGGTCTCTTAACAATGTTTAAACTAAATTTATAAAAATGATGGTGAACAATTTATACTATCTGAAAGATTTATGACTTTTAAGAATGAAGGATTAAGTATTAGTAGTACTAACTGTAATGTGCAAGTTACTTTTATTTTCTAAGTAACTTGTTATCGTCTTTGTAAGACGCCTATGCACAAGCCCAACGATTAGTTCGATTTTCAAGATTATTATTTAATCACTTGTGTCATGTATTAATAGACATTTGTTCTAATGTAAACAAAATGTATACAAAATTAATAATAAATCTAAGGCGATGTGGCAAATTGTAAATGTAAATTTAAGACAAAACAAGACCCGTAAAAAAATTTAAGAAAGACCATACAATTATTCAAGACAAAAAAGATTTAAGTAATTTATTTGTTAATCATTTTGCTATCTTGAGGCAAAGTATAATAACTTCATATTTTGGCAGTCAAATTTCTAAATCCTGTACAACTTTGTCCAATAACAATAACTCTATATTTATAGATCCGGTAACAGAGTATGAAGTAGAACAAATTATCTGTGAAATGCCAAATAAAAATAGCACAGGTCTAGATAAAGTCTCTATAATCTTGTTAAAGTATGTAATATTAGACATTTTAGCGATCTTATCCAGTATCATTAACAAATTATTTCAATCGGGACATTTTTCGACAATATTAAAATGTGGTTCTGTAATACCTATTCACAAAAAAGGCGACGCAGCTTTTATAGACAATTATAGACCAATAACATTGCTTAGCTATTTTTCAAAAGTCTTTGAAAAAAATTTCTGTGAGAGAACATTAAACTTTTTAAATAGCAACAACATTTTGCACAACTCTCAACATGTTTTCCGTTTTAATAGATTAATTGAATCAGCAACTTACAAACTTACGGAGACAATCTATAATAAGTTAGAAAATAAAACATGTGTTCTTTTATTAATATTTGATCTGACATCAGCGTTTGACGTAATTAACCATAATTTTTTAATAGACAAATTATATAGCATGGGTATAAGAGGTCCAATATATCATTGGATCAGTTCTTATTTAAAAGATAGATCAATACTTGTCAACATTAATAGAATTAAATCCAAAAAAGCAGATGTGCAGGTTGGCGTAGCACAAAGATAGATTGTTGGACCATTGTTTTTTTATCTTATTTACTAACAATCTTCCAAATTATATTGATAATGCAGACATTGTAATGTATGCGGATGATACATTGGTAATTGTAGAAGCTGATAATCCAGCAGAATTACAATTAAAATCAATTATTGTTATCGAGAAATTTAAAACATGGTGTGCATCAAACAACTTAATTGTAAATCTTGAAAAAACAGCGTGTATGTTTTTTGGACAAAAAAATCAATCTTCAACAACAATTAATAACATAAAATCTTGCAATAGACTCAGAATTAAGTTGGTCTAGCCATATAAATTTAGTATGTGCAAAGCTAGCTAAAGCAACTTTTGCTGTTTTAAATATAAAGAGACAGCTGCCACAACAACATATCTTGTCGGTGTACTATGCAGTAGCATATTTACACATTTGCTACAACATTATTCTATGGGGACAGTAAAAGAACATTTAACGTGTTTTTGTACTACAAAAACAAATACTGCGTATAATTTTTAAATTAAAACCAAAAGAGACCTGCCGAGATATTTTTATAAAATTTAATGTTATGACTGTGCATAGTGTCTATATTTATAAACTGTGTATTTTTGTGTATAGAAACATTCATTTATTTGGTACGTGTAGAGCTAGAGCGCAACACCAATACCCTATCCGGTCTGCTAATAATATTTTTATTAACCATTTTAAAAGCACCCGTTACAGTAAGTCACCAAAATGTGCGGCAAGTTATGTTTATAACCATTTGCCAAAAGAATTAAAATCAATAAAGTCATACCCATTATTTAAAAAGCGATTAAAACAATACTTGGTAAATGGTTGTTTTTATACAATGAATTATTATTTTAATAGTACTTTGTAAATCTGTGTTAATTTTGTTAACCTTTGTCGATTTTTGTATATGAAATTTTAAATGAATTATGTACTTGACGATGTTTGATTTTTAGCGTGTATGACAATAAAGATATTATTATTATTATTAAAATGCCGTAATTATTATTATTTTTTTTTTAACAAAATTCAGTTTGCACTTAATTATTTTAAAGTCATTATATTATTATTGTTATTAGAACTTTGTATATTATAACAAAAAAAACACATGCACATGATTGGTATTGAAGACAATTATTTTATCTGCATACATCAGCCACATAGGGTAGTTGAATGCACTGGAGAAGGTAAGGTTTAATACTAAATTCAACAAAATTAAACATGGCGTTTAAAAATTATAAATTTAATTGGTCAAACGCTTTTTTAAAATCAATTAAAAAGCTGTGGTTTTTCCCGAGTCAGTTGCACGTATAATATTATCAATTATGTGAGTTGCAGCATTGGAGCAACTAAAACCTGCTTTAAATCTAGACTGAAATTTAAGTAAAATACTATATTTTGTTAAGTAAAGTCAAGTTTGGTTATTAAGGATTTTAGTTTTTTATAGAACGTAAGTTTTTATAAATGGTTAGGTTTATGATTTTTGGAATTTATATTATCTATGATTTTGACTAGTTATGCAAGCATGTGTGTTATATAGTCAAAAGTGCAAGACATAACAAAATAATTATTTTAAAACATATTACATCAATACCAGTTGCGTTTGTTTTTATATTGTTAATAATTATTATTATATCACTATTAGTAAAAATATTAAATCTTAGTTTGTCGTCAACATTTGTTTTTTTGTTATTATTATAATAATTCACAAAATATTTATCCGCAATTTGCCTTATTTGTAAAATTTTGCAAAGTTTGTAATAATTAAAATAAACAGGATTTTTTGTAGTCTTGTATCTTTCAACTTGGTCAATTTTAATATATTATCAGTACCAAATATTTAAAACAACAAATTTTACATATTTTGATTCGGAACAACTATGTGGCTAACGTAGCTTTGAAAGTATCTAAAAATTTTTTATAGCTGTATGTATATGGTTTTGCATTATCTTGCATAAGTAAGAAGTTCTGACTCACTATAAACTGCAGGTACAACATGTTTTTTGAGTACACATCATTTATGTAACGTTCAAAATTTAAACTTTTTTTGATTATTACAAAGTCAGTTTGTTTTCTTTAAAACCTACTTTTTTGTACTGCAAAAGCAGAATGTAATTTGCTAGAACGTCTATAAACACGTGCTCAACAATCACAACAATAAATTGTTTATATCATTACATATTGGTGATGATAACTGGTTTCTCGTTAAAATTGCCAATTAATATGCTCTTAAGAAAAATTTAAACAAAATGTTTTGTGATGCTTTGTCAAAAGAGAATTTTTGCACTTTAGTAGGTTTTAAGTTTGCTTATCATAATCAATTTTTAACTGTCAAACATTTAGTTCAAAAGTTGTACTGAAATAGGCATTTAGCAGCACAAAAAAGAAAATTGAGTAATTCATGTGAAATTGTAATTTACAGACAAATGTTGCCCGCATTTTAAGGCTAAAGCAGATGGTTTTGGTAAAAACAAACAAAAAAAAACTTGTTTGCAACTTGTCTAATGCGAAACCTATTCTCATTCAAAAAATCAGCACTAACAACTTTACTAAATTGGAGCGTTTAATTGTTGTTGACTTTTAGATTAATTTTTTACCGTTAGCAAACTTAATTGTAAAAAACACACGGAATACTAAGCCTTACACAAACTCAGTTTTGCAACATTATTTTTAGAAAATGCATCTACTTTTACCTTCTTTTTTGTAGTGTTTTTCAATTGTTAATCATATATTAAAAACAAATGATAATTTGTCTATAAATCACATTTATTAGAACAAAATTAATACCTTTAATAATTTGAATATTTTATAAAAGTTATACAAACATAACAAAGTATTCCTTTCATGTTTTTGAGCAGTGTTTCAATACTTTATTTTACAATTATTTCAAGAGATAGACTTCTGTATTGCGGTACAGAGTTTGTCGTTAAATACGTCTGAAAGGTTCCATTTGGTCTTATGTAAGATACGACATCTAAGTGAGAAAATTGAATTTAAATAGTTGTTCTAGCTGTGGGTTTATACATTTTACTTTACTAAGGCCTGTAATATCCAACTCCTAATAAAGCTCCTAATAAACTATTAGCTGAATAACCTAACTTTTTTCAAACTTTAATTTGATTTATTTTTGTTACACCTTTGAGCGGCTAATAAATTATATGCCTAATGTTTTTATTTGTTATAAATATATATATTAAGCATATATTCAATTGGCTGTTCATAGGTTTTATTAAAATAAATAAAATTAAAAGTTAGGTTATTCAGCTAATAGTTTATTAGGTGGTTTATTAGGAGTTGGATATTACAGCCCTAAGGGCCGTAATATCCAACTCCTAATAAAGCATCTAATAAACTATTAGCTGAATAATCTAACTTTTAATTTTATTCATTTCATTAAAACCTAAGAACAGCCAATTAAATTTATGCTTAACATATACATTTATAACAAATAAAAACATTAAGTATATAGTTTATAAGCCGTTCAGAGGTGTAACAAAAATAAATCAAATTAAAGTTTAAAAAAAGTTAGGTTATTCAGCTAATAGTTTATTAGGTGGTTTATTAGGAGTTGGATATTACAGGCCTAAGTAAAATATAGTTGGATCACTCACATAAAAATTGCATTTTTAGCAAAAACAAATAAACATTTTCTAGTTTGTTTTATGTAATATTTATCTACAGCTACAAAGCACAATTTTATTTTAATACAGACAATTTATATGAAACTTATAAAATATAAAAGAGAAAAAAATGATTTTTATAGCATATATAATATATATATATATATATATATATATATATATAAAATATATCTGAGGACAATAATGCTAAGAATGAATAATAATAAGTTCTAGGTATTTACCCGGAATTCACAAAAGAAACGGTTATATTTTACAGACCAAGGCAAGATCAAAGGACTCAAAAATCATCTAACAAAAATAGTGCAACGCTGCAGTGAACTTTATAGCTAGAAAATGCTCTTGCAGAGACTTTATTTAGGAATATATTGTATTATAAGTTAAGAACATTTTACTAGTATTTTTATAGAAATAATAAAATGCTTTGCTGATATATTTATCTTTATATAAATTCAAGTATTTATTAATAGAATTTAATTTGAAGTATATTGTGGATTATTCTCCTTCTATTAAGTTTTAAAATTGTAACATTTTTTTAAATTTTATTTATTTTAATATTTTATTAACATTATTAGTATTTACAAACTTTATAGCGGTTGCAATTAATAAAATATTTGTTCCATTATGATTGAACACTTTGTATTAAAAAAAATCAACTTAATAGAATTTGTAACTGTAGAAAACTATGTATACAGTTATAAAATTATTAAACTAACATTACACTTGTTAATCTTCATGCTTTGTATAGCACACAGTTAACGCTTTGTTAGTTTCGAAACCCAAGTAACATTAATCTGAATTATATATACAGAAATGTTGGAACAAATTTAAATGAAATTATCCAAAAGTGTGAAATTATTATTTAAAAGAGAATGACTGGCTAGTCAACTAATGTATTTAGCTCTCTCTCAGTTTAAAAAACAAATTTTCTCGAATTATCATATCATTACATTACACACCAAAAGAATTTTGGCATAATTATCACAAATTTGATAGATTTGAACTTATAGAAACTATAACAGTATTCACAGAAGAATATTGAATAAATACATATACAAAAATAGCAGCTCCTATGTATTTTAATAAAATTTTGTTAAGTACAATATAATGAGAACATAAATGGAATCTAGATTGCCGTAATGTAAAATGTGTTGTAGATATACATTATGTTAATTAATGCAAGTCAAAGTTGCACATTAGCAAATAGCATAAGTTTTATATAATACAGCTACGTAAAATTTTAATTACAGCAGACTTGGGTAGCACAACGAATTAAAAATTTAAATTGCCATTTTAAACTGCCAACACATCCCGCTTTGTTAGTTTACGCCGCGATTATGTAAAATAAATTTATTTTTTTCCGCGGTGATGTATACGAATAATTTGATTTGTAATCCGGTCATGTCGGAAATAATTAATCTTGAATTCATTAACCTTTCTGTGTTTTACATAATTACACGTTTAACTGTATGACAAATGTGTTTCATGTATATACAGCGATGCAGTGATGATATGCATAAAAGGTTAACATGTTAAACAATAATTAATGATAAAAGTGCAAGCTCCTCCACAGAATATTGTGACGTGTAGAAATGGTGTCATAGATGGCGTTTTAAGAAACGATTAACGTTGAAAACCACAAGGCCAACGGTCACGATGACCCGCGTTTTGTCCCGGTTCGCTTTTGGTCGCAGAATGTCGCGTGCCCCGCGCTCTATTTTTAAACACAACTTAATTGCACAAGAGACGAGGCGAAGTTATTTATCATTTTGTGTAATCGCGGGTTTTAAATTTATGCTAATTGCGGCGGCGAGGCGAGTTCCAAGTTAAATTGGAAATTTCACACAAGCCTGATTCATCAAGATCTATAAATTTTAACAGCAAAAAAGGTGTTTACCATTTTTATGTTTTCATAGCATTATGATTTGACGAGTTTATTCTGATTATATAAAACAACAATACACAATAAATTGTTTATTTAAATTTGTAGGTACATATTTAGAGACCAGCGTCTTATTACATTAAATTATTTATGTAAATATTACTTATCGCCAAACAGTTATCAAATATCTTATTATACAACGCAAAAACTATATTAATCATTAAGCTACTTAGTTTGTTTAATTAATCTTAGACACTTTCCCCTATAGCAATTAACCCCAATTTGTTGTGGCACTGACTTTGCATACTTGATAGTTATCGTCATTTATAATAATCATTATTAAAGTAGTGTTAAATATATTTATTTCATAATATTACATACAACTAATTTTATATACATATGACAATGTTTGATTGAATATGATAAAGGCTATCGACCAACGTCTTTCTGTCTATCAATATTATGTGTATACCTCGGTTTATACCAAAAGTATCAGTTACAAAAATAATTGATTCAAATCATTGATTTAAAATTTGTTGATCAATCAAAACAAGTAAAAAATTGTTGAAATATTAAAAAGTGCTACAGCACAATTATTTTAGGATTAACATTAGAGATTTTATCACAATGAAAAGTTTAAATAGGTGTTTATGTTTGGTTCACGTTTTATTTGTTAATATGTTAGCTGCTTAAAGTCTCTTATAACCCGTTTGACACTGTCTATAATTATGTCTTGAATTATATATATATATATATATATATATATATATAATTTTTATTAGAAAATGTGCAATATTCCATATATAAAATTTATACCCTGTATATAATTCTTTATATAATTATAAAACCACGCATGCGCTTTATCAAATCAAGTTTTAATGTTTACTACATTTTGCAGGTTATGTAAATTGTTTTGAATTGATTAATGCTACAGTTAATTATACAATTAATGAAAATAATCAAAAATGGAAGCAGAACAAATTAAAAAATTGGTAGCTATATGTAGAGCTGCAGTAAAAAAATTTAAAAAAAAAAGTAAAAACCAAATGTAATGCGCAATTCGCGTCGATTATAGATGGGAAAAAGAACTCGTTCTGATTTTTCAAGATATAATTGTGACCTTGACAATTTGTGTGTTTTACACACGTGAATGGTCTGATCTATAATTATATATATATATACGCTGTAAAAGTGTTTTATCAAATTATTTAGAATTAACCGGTGCCGTCTACTTGTGTGAATAAAAAATAAACTTAAAACTTTAAGAAAACTTTGTCAATAACAATAAAAAAACTTAAGCCAAAAACCACAAGTACTCTTAAAAACATTAAGCGTGTAAGAGTAGATTCTGGATTCTAGATTTAGAGTTGAATAGTAGGCCTCATTTAGCCATGTACTTCCTCTAGTGGTGTCTTACTCTATTGTTTTAGCTTATGTTGCTGATATATGCAAATACAATGCTTTGAGGTGTATCTTTATTATTATATTATTAGTCATACCAAACCAGTAGCTTTACAACGTGAACTCTCTATCATATTAGAAAGCCTCGTTATCTATTTTACAGCCTCTACAGAATAGATTGTCTGCAAAATCAGTTGTGGGCATGTGTTTTTTTATTTGACAATGTGTTGTCAAAATTTATGTTGTAATTTGCAAGTTCTCTATAAATAGTTGCAAATATTAATCGGCTGCCTTGGCAATTGGGGCAGTCATTACCTGTTTTACATGTTTGCTGCCTAGAATGCCATACATATGTCTTTTTAGTAAGTTGTATGTGTTAATTTTTAAGTGGTCCAGAGTTCAAGTCAACACGCCAGAGTGTTAACGCTTTATAATAAAACCTACTTTGTTAAAACGTTCTATAACCCAGAGCAACTCAGTGTTATTTCCGCAGTAGCAGCCTGTGCAAGGTCACGGTAATATTTAAAAATTAGATTTTAATGTAATTTTAGGCTTATTTTTTGCAATTAAGAGCGTTCAGCAATCCGTTCACATTCTGGCCAGATATTTTGCAGTTCACTATTTTCATTACCTTATAAGTTATTCCAACTACTTCTGTTTGGAAAATTTTCATGTGCGTTTTTAGTGGTGGTCTTGCAAAAAAAAAATCCTCTACAGAACCTTTATTGGTTCCATGTAAATTCTAATTAAATCTTAGACTACATTTTGTTTTTTTTGTTTATGTGTACTCACGTTGTAGGGTTTATAAACACCAAAAAAAAAAGACATGTTGTTTGTTTGCGCAGTTTCAGAAAGGTACAATATTTGCCTTCTCTGCAGTGTGCTAAAGTCTAACTGCAATCAGACCCAAAAATGCTATTGTTTCTATCTCTTCAACGTAAATGTCGATAGGCGGCAGACACAACATTGCCTCCATAATTTTAGGTAGTGTTGTCCGCATGCCATCTGTTATACTTAGGCCTGCAACTGATTAAGTTTTCTGTCTAGTTTTTGGCCACTATATTAGTGCCCCGTATGTGAGAATAAGTCTTATGACCGCTGTGTACAACCATAGCACTTTATTTGGAGACAATTTTCATGTTATTTTACCAGCATTTCCAAAAAACATATTTTTTTTTTGCGTTTTATTTTTAGATATTTTAGCTTGGTAGATTTGATTTTAAATTTTTTGTTTAAAATAAAAACAAGTTTTTAGAAGGTTAACCGTAACAGCCTAGTCTTTGCATATTTTTTAAATTATTTTAAAACTTTTTTCTTTAAGTTGCAGAGTATGCTCTCAAACTTACAACTTAACAAGATAGTTATATCATCTGCATAACCACTTATATAGAAACTACAATCATTGAGTAACTGCATAAGGTTGTCAACTATTATATTGTATAGTAGTGGAAATAACCTTTAGCAACAATTTTCCTGACCATCGAATCACTTACTACAGTAACTGTCACAATATATAAAAGTGACAAACAAAAACCATTAACATTTTTTTGTTAAAATAGAAACTAATTAATAAAAAATTAAGTATTTACAAATGAATTGATGAACAATGTTATGATAATAAATTGCATACTGTGTATTACGTAACTGATTTTTAATACGACTTTTTTAAAGTAAAAATTAAGTATAAGAAAGTGCGCGTTAGGTGCACCTTCCACCACTTTTTTTAAAGTCAACGCCATTCCATATTCTAATACTTTTTTATTTCTTATTTTACTTGTAATAAACCGTAAATGTTTTCGATATTTGAGATAGTTGCAAAATAAATTTGCAAAAAGCACTTAAATCCATCTTATGAGGACTGATGGAAACTCCGTTGAGGTGCAACAAGTGCAACTTCAAGTTAAACGTTGATGATCATCCTTAACTTTGTAAGTTCTTTTTTGGGCCACTCCCTTTGCCAAAAATTATGAATGTGTCTAGTGCTTTGACTGTTTATGACAATTTAAAAAATGTAGAGTTAACCCCATATCCCTCAAGTGAAGTGAATGTGTCTATGGATAAAGAATCTTTAACTCTTCCGTCTACCAACGCCATACTTCAAGAAGGATTATTGAAATATTCATATAATGTCAAAAGAATTATTATAAATGTCATTAATTCCAAAGACAGTTTTTTGTCCCGTGTTTTTCCAAATAAACTTAAGTGCAGTTAGTCAAAGAAAAGCATCAATTTTAATAATAACAATCGACGTTCTTTGTGCGAAAAAGACATAAGTGACTCTTATTACAATTTTGAGAATGATGTTAAACGTTGTTCAACTCCTTATCAAAATATGTTGAAACCAACAAACATAAACGGTTTTAACAAAGTGAACTTCCGTGCAGTAAGTCAGAGATTGCTCCCGCAATAACAGTTGACAGTTCTTTGTGCGGAAGTGACTTTTTCTTTAACAAAATTGCGAATTTAAATCAAAATACCAGCAATTTTGATGTAAATATAGCTTCAATTAATAAAGTCATAACAATTGACAATGTTTTGTGCGGATGTGACTTTTCTGTTAACAAATTTGTATGTAGTGAGTCGAAGATTCCCTTTGCAAATATAAATAAAAATACTATTGATTTTGATTTAAATAGTATGACTAGTATTGATTAAACTATTGAACAATTTAACCGTTTGAAAGAAACTTTAAATAGTTCGTGTAGACAAAACAATAGACAATACAGTGGTGCATGCGGTTGCTGATGAATTGTATGCTCTCAAAAAGTTACATGACAAATTGGCTAGATATTGTGAGCTATGTAAATTAAAATATAATTTAATTAATTAATTTAAAATTAGTTTATTTATTGTAACCGATCAACTCTTTTTTTTTTATTTCCTATCTTTCCTGACAATGTGCTGACACTTCCATGTGATATTGTTGGGTAACAGCAAGATCACCTTCCTTAAATTAAATTTTTTTAAAGAATATAGAAACAATCAATGTGCATCTTTCAAACATAAATCACATCATGAACTGCTCTAAGTGTGATAAACTAAACAAAAGTAAAAGGTTGCTGATAAGACATTTTAAAGAGAGTTGTGGCTTAAATTATGATTCACCTCCGACCAAACAACAAAAAACAAATCTAGGTAAGTTTATTTTTCTAAATATTTTTAAATCTATTTAGTAATCATATTCATTAGATACGTTTTTAATTATTGTAAAACTATCATTTTGTCACGTTTATACAACAGTCATCTAAAAAGCTTTCACCATAAGAAAAAATGTTGTATAGCTATAGATGATGGCGTAGAGTTAATAACAACTGCATTTAAAAGCAGAATTGTTAAATATAGAGTCAATCAAACCGCGACTGTTTAAATTTATCTGATTTTATTAATAAAACTAAAGAAAATTAACAAAGTTGTAAATAAATTTTGTGCTATTAAAACAAGTTTCAAATTATTTGGTATGTACACAATTATTAAAAAAGAATTATGTGAAATAAAATCATTCAATACTGCTAACAAAGTTGCAACTATCTCTACATCATTTGAAAAGTTGTATGACACTTTTAGACAAATTATCGACACAAAAATGTCTGAATTTCAAGAATGTGATTTAGGTAAGTGTTAAGTTGTAAGATATATATTATTTAACTTAATAAATATATTATTATTGGTTGGGCGTTAAAAAAATACTGTTTTTAAAAGTCAACTTCAACAAGTATAATCCTCTCTGTGCTTCATCATACATTCCACTGCCAACAGAAATTAAAAAATTATAAACATTCAAAATAAAAATGATTGTTGTTTTGCATGGAGTGTTGTTGCAGCAGTACGAAAACCGACTAGAAACCCCAATAAAACTTTATCATATGAATATTATAGTAAGGTATTTCATTTTAATGATATAATTTTTCCAATTAAGATGAAGGTACAAAAATCAGGCAAGCGCTTGTGAGACGACCGCTTGAAGAGAGAACGAACAAACGACGGGTGAGATTCTAGAGTAGACAGAAGTAGTCGTATTGGCATTTTCCAATGTTACATTTGGATAATTAAAATTAATAACTTGGTTTTTATATACCGGGGTGATTTGGAAATTACCTAATAAGCCGATGGTCTTATTAACCCCCTTCAAACAAGTCGAAAAACTTCGGAAGCAATGTTAGATATGTAGCAGTAAAACGCGCAATAAAGAAGATATTGCTAGATAGTAATCTTGTTATAATGTAACAAAAACAACAATTTTTTGTAGAAATTTTTGTTTTGTTTTTTTTCAATCAAACAACATAAAAAATCATTTTGAAGTTTTTAACAATTATCAATTTTCAATTTTTTGTTTTTTTTTTGTCAAACAAAAGTTAAAAATGCAAAAAAATTTTTTTTTGTTTTTTAACTTTTTTTAATTTGAAATTTTTTTTTTAGTTAATTTTTCAAATTAAGAAAAATTAAAAAAAATGTAAATTATTTTTTGGGCTGCAATGGATTTTAACGCTCTTTTTTGCTTGTAAAGTAAAGTAACACAAAAATCTTTAGCTAGCAGTATATACCTTGCTTTCTTCTAGCAATGTGCGTAGAGAATAGGAGCAAATAGTATTATTATTTACTATAATGTTATTATAATATGACTATAACAATGCTTTGCCCATGCAAACACAAAAATTTACCCAAATATATTCACACGTGGTCGTCTTCTATCGGATTTGCTAAAATTTGCCGGAGCGCTACATGCAAGCAACGCGTTAAACTAAATTTTGACACGCGCATCTAATTATTATTAAAATTTCACAAATAACTTCAATGATTATCAACATATGGATTTAAATTTTGAAATTGATACTCAAGTAATTGTTTTTTAAAGCATAAAACCAAAATAAACTTTGATAGTAAATTTATTCATTTAGAAACAATAATAAAATTTTATATAAATTTAAGAAACAACATATTCATGCCTTTCGTTGTTTATTTTTTCTTATAAAATTTGATTTTTAAATTTGTTATGAATAATACTTTATAAGAAAATTTACAAGTTACAAACTAGTGTAAAAATTTCCTGCTCTTAAGTACCACTTTATTTGTGAAAACTATATTTCCGATAAAATAATTGCTATTGCTTAAAATGATTAGTTGCTTAGGATGTTTTATTTGAGTTTAATATAAAAACTTTAATAAGAATTAAAGCAAAATTTAAAAATTTATTTGTTCCACCAATGACAGAGTGTTTGTAAAGTACATGATAATTGTTTGTGTTGTTAAGTAGACTAGATCTAATTTGTTTGTAAAGTATTTTAATCGTTGTGTGTAACACTGTACTGTAAATTTTTAATAAAGTAAATTAAATTGTTCGGATTTGTTTAATTATAACATCTAGGTTTGTTTACATAAAAAATAAATGATTACAAAAACAATTTTTTTATCAGTTTACTCAGCGCATTACGTTATACTTTTAATTAACTTGAGATTTTCATATATCTTTTTATTGTAGCTCTAATATTGTGTAAGTTTTTTATTATTAAAACTGCTGATAACAAAATTTTATCAGACGCATATTGTAAAATATAAATAACATTTCTCTTTCCTCGTTGAAAAGATACGATTGTAGTTTTGCCTGCTAGCGTAAATAATAAATGAAAGTAAAGTTGTACGTGCATCAATGATGTGGCGAGTTTTAAGGAGTTTTCGTAGCGGGCGCGTTTTAAATATTTCAAGAGGCTTTTAGTTGGAGACTCTTCTCTAAGCATTACCAGAATTTAGGAGCCTTATGCAATGCTGCTACAAAGCTTACCCTCCAGCTATTCGTTTAAACTCGCTTTATATATGTCTAAGATGTGTACGCTCGATCTCCATTCGCTTGGATAGATGGATATCAATCTGTGCAAACAAGAAACGCGGCATTTTTATAGGATAATCGAAGCTACCGATACAAAAGAATACGAGAAAGTGCTTTATGCAATGTTCTCACACATGTCTACATGTTGAAAATACTAACAAAGTTACTTTTTTGCAAACTTGAATTGGTTCAATTTATTTTATGGGTATAAACAACGAATATTATGTCACAAAAAAATAAATAATTGAAAAAATCAAATTATGTTGAATAAAATTAATAAAAATATATTAAAGTTCAAACTGTTATTTAATGCTATAAAAACATGTATATAATTCGATTAAATTTTACTAAACATAAAACAGTATTACAGTTCTAAACGGTATCATGTAGTTTGCCTATTAAGGTTTTTAATAGATAATAATAGGCATACGGGAAGAAAACATAAAATTTAATTAGAAAAGTTGTAAATGCTAGCAATATTTTTTATTAATTACATACATATAACCAATTTGTAGTATTACTGGTAAATCTAATCATCATATAGATAATACTATTAGCAAATAAAACCAATAATTACAGGGTGTTCCGAATTAACTAGTCATAAAATAAACGCCAGAGACTACAAGCAAATCGAGTAATATTGACCCAATAAAGTAGTATATTATATTTAATAAATTTGGAGTTATTGTTCTTTAAAGTTTACAGATTTTTTTTTTTAATTAACTGCTTTAATTTTTAATATTTTGTAACAATTTTTTGTTTACATTAGTTTATTTCTTATTTACACAAACTGTTAAAGTTTGAATAAAAAAAGTTTTTGAAAAAATCGTTTTTTTAAGATTTTTTAGATGTTTAACCTTCTGGAACTTTTTAATTTTTAGGTAAATCTATTTTTTTGGTTATTTTTTTTAATGGAAAATAATGTAACTACATATAGCCAACTAAATCATAAGAAAATAAAACGTTACCAAATATATACTAAACAATATTTATACAATATAGAGTTCAACTGCTTTATGTTGCAATTTATTTTATTACAAAACCTTAGTGACACTTATTTCTTTTAATATCACTAATTTATATACCAACGTACCCATAATAGAAACTTTTTAGCTCTACAACTAATCCTTACAACAAAAATTACTACAACACAATAAAAATAGCAAATTTTATCACAAACATAACAACTTATACATCATATACAACAACAAAATATATAAAATGGCTAATTGCCTACTTATAAGTATATAATATTATTGAAAATATAATTCTTAACCCCACTAACTTACAACACAAGCACATAATATTTAAGCAACGTATGTAAAAGATATTTTTTATATATTCAGAAGCTCTCAAAACGTTATAAATAATTTATACTAATTATAAATAAATTACACCCCAATATTGAATTTACTCTACAATCAGAGATCAACAATAAACTAAATTTTCTAGATATTACCATATCCAAAATCGACAACTAAGTGGAATTCAATATGTATTGCAAACTTATTAATCCAAGAATAATAAAACCCTATGACCCCAATTACTGTAACTCTCATAAGTTCTCTCCCTTACACTCTCTCATAGACATAACCGTCTCCATTCCACTCACTCCAGATAACCAAAAACATAAATTTAACATCATCAAACAGTTAGCCCTAATCAATAAATTTCTAATTGCTTCTATTAATAAAACCATCCATAAAAATTCCCATCGATCCCAACTAAATGATTTATCACTTACCATAGCTAATAATCATCCAATACCGTATACTCACATACCACAACCACACAAATAAAAAGTATTGAAAACTACCCTACCATTACATAACACTCTCAAAAATTCTATCTGTAATAACAAACCAAAAACAAACATACTTAATAAATTAAGAGTTTACAAAATTAGCTGCAACGACTGCCCCGCAACCTACATAAACCAAACTAGACAAACCCTCAAACATATAGTGAACGAACCCTTTCAAAATTACTAGAATGCAAATACACAACAGTTTCTATCTTTAAAATATAATAATGTAAGTCATATTGTTTTACTATTAATTATTCAAACGTCACGTTTTATAATACTGTACATCCTAAATGTACCTATTATAATATGTACCATGTGTCTATGTATATTTTATGTTTATTTTTTTGTGTGTTAATATTACAAAACTAGAAAATGACATAAAACATGCCAAAACATGTTGCCTAAATAAAATAAAATAACATTATACACAACAGCACACTAGAGTATCTTTCTAACCAAATACTATATAAAATACACTTCATTTTAATTGAATTACATCACGTAAACAACGTGTTATTATATTGTTTTGATTAATTATTTTTTGCATACTTGTGAAAATATAGTTGGTTTTAATAATAAATAATATTCTAGTATGCTTTGAGGATGACAATTTTTCATTGTCGAAACATGTTGCATTAATAAAATTGTAACACCACAAAGCATACTAGAGTAAAGTAATATTTATTATTAAAACCAACTATAACGTTTATGATTTTAAAAACTTGGTAAAAGATTGCTTTAAGTTCAAATAAAGTTACATTGTATCTCAGACCATAGAACACTAAAATTTGCTCTAAGCTCGGACCCTCGCTCACCGCTCAAACCTCGTACTTATATTGAACTGAGAGTAAAACTAATTAGTAAGTAATAAATATAATGAAATAATTTTATTCACAGGCCGCTAAGAAAGTTACAGTTCAATATAAATACGAGGTTCAAGTGGTGTGCGAGGGTCTGAGCTTAGAACAAATTTTAGTGTTCTATGCTCGGAGCGCTGTTTGATGATGGGAGCGCTGTTTGTTGATTGGAGCTAGGATTGCCGTTGTGTCCGTACACTAAGACGTATTCTACCTGGATAAATTTCAGAAAAAAAAACTATAAAAAAGCATAATAATAAGTTCCATGTTAGAATCCAAAAATTGAAAAAATTTCTACATACTAAAGTGTTAATTTTGGTTAAAAAGCACTAAACAACTGATATCTATCAAATAAAAAAACTTCAAAAATTCAAGTAAAAAGTTTTCAATTTTCTTGACAACAGCTGATGAAAAACAATAACAGTTGGTTTTTCTCACTTAGACAATCAAATCATACTTGAACATAAAGTATTTCAACAAATTTTCAATATAATAGTACAATGTTTATTGGGTGGTGCATTTCATTTAAATCTGAGTGTATATGAAAATTTAAATTAAAAGTTTTTAAATTTTTTTGATAAAATTGATTATACTGCAAATGTAAAATTTCAAATTATATTTTTTTTAACGTGTACCTTCTAAAAATTAAAATAATTTATTTAAACAAATTAACTGTATTCTTAATTAATATCATAAATAAATAAATGTAGATAATGATGTAACCCTATCAGTTCACGTTTGGTTGAGTATAAATAACGAATTGGAAAGTACTTTACAAGGCATCTAAAACAGTAGTACTTTAATAGTGTGAACAAACCATCAGATTGAAATTATTCAATTGATATTTCAATTTCAAAATGTATTATTTAAAAATCAGTTAATAAACCCGACGCGTTTCAGGTCGAAAGCTACTAATTTAAATGTATGTTTGAATTGAAACGTCCGAGTGGTTAATTTTTCTCAAGCTGCAGATTTTGTATTAATTTCCAAATCACTTCCACAATGACTATCACCAGATTTCCAATTGCTCATTATATCTTAAAAATAATGTTTTATTGTTGATTGAATTTAATCATTTAAGACTTGTCAAAAATTATTACATTGATAACAAGATTTAGACAAACTGTTAATATTGATCATGGATACTTGTAGATTATAAGTCTGAATAAATAATTATTTTGGAAGTTTATTCAATATCTAAAGTCTTATTAAAACATTATTTTTAAGAATGTTTGTCCTACATCTCAGAGACAAATTGATACAATTCCTAGCAAACCAGGTACCACAATAAAAATTGTTTAAGATGACAAAATGTTTTCTATTTTTTTAACAATGTTCATAAAATTATTTATGCAAAATGCAAAGATCTACAACATTATTCCAATAAAACTATGAAATGAATATCCAAGTCGTCATCGCTAACTTTTGTTAGCGCTGTTATCAATCTCATATGTGCCGTACTGCCAACACTATAAACTAAATAGACTTTGTAACAACAACATTCATTATTTTTAGTTAATATTGATTCATATTGTTATTAAAAAAAATTATATAAATAAACAACTTATTGACATAAATTCTGATCACGTCACGTCATGGTAGTTAAATTAAAGATTTGTATAAAAAGTCAAAAAAAGAAAACATATAATTAAAAAATTACATACAGTTGACATCGACAAACTAAAACCTCCAAAATGCAAACTCAATTTGCAGACAGAATTAACAACAGCTTAACAACAACAAATGTCACCAACAACATAAAAAAAATGGGCCAATATCTTTTTCTTCTTCTTGCGACCTCTTGACCACCTCCATGCCGGACCAGTTGCGGATATTGCGTGCCCAGGAAAGTACTCTTTTGCCAATCAATCTTTTATCTTTAATGCGGCCTTCCATTATCAACTTTAAAATACTGTATTTCTGGTTGCGCATTATGTGTCTCAAATATGCAGTTTTCTTTTGCTTGATTGTTAAAAGCAACTCTCTTTCTTTATTTATTTTCTGGAGTACCGTTTTATTCCGGACTTTCCAATATAACCACATTTTGAAAGCCTCTAGTTTGATTAACATATTAGTTTTTACGGTCTATGTCTCAACTCCGTATAGCAGCACTGACCAGACGTAGCATTTGACCGTTCGCCAACGTAATTTTAGGCCTAAACTTCCATTGCTACTTTCATTTCATAAATGTATTTCTGGCCTGTTCTATTCTAGATTTTATTTCTTGTTCTGGGTCCCATTTTTCATTTAACATTGTTCCCAGGTATCTGAACTTTGTTTGATTTTACTACTATCGAGTTTAATGTCCATATTTCTAATACTTGTGGCGGCTCTGCTTACTTTTATTAATTTGGCCTTGTTTATGGATAGACCTGCTGCGGTATTTTCAAGTTCAATTCTGTCTAGCTTTTATTGCAAATCTACTTTATTTTCCGCCATAATGCAGGAATCAACCGCAAAGCGTATGTTATTAACCATCGGCCATTTACTTTCAAACTCATGTTTTGGTTCTCCAAAGCATTTTTGAAGATGTTTTTCAAGTAAGCGTTAAAGAACATCGGGGACAGTAAACACCCTTGGCAAACCCCACGTTTGATATCTGTCTCTTTTGTATTTTTGCTTTCAAGCGTTATAATGGTTTTCTAATTCCAGTATGAATTCTGGATGATACGGATGTCTTTTCCATCTAGTCTTAAAATTTTTAGATCTTCTATCAACGTGTCGTGTCTTACACTGTCGAATGCCTTTTGATAATCTATGAAGCGTATGTAGACATCTTTTTGATAGTCAAGGTATTTTTGCACAAGTATTAGTAGTGCAAAAAGAGCGTCTCGTGTTCCAAGGCCGTTTTAAAAGACACTATAAAGAACATAGCAAAAGAAGAAATTGGATAAAAAAATTCTACAAAATTTAAAAAATAATAACAAAGTAAGTAAAGGCACAGCATAAGTGTTTGTACCTAACGGCAATCTTCGCTCCGATCATAGCATCGTACCCTTGACTCTGAAACACAAGAATTTCTTTTAAACAATGAGCGAGCTTTGATCCTCGTATTTATATATTGAAGTCTTTTTAGCGTCATAAAAATTAAATTATTTTATTAGTAAAGAATATAAATTGACAGAGTTTATGTATTTGTATAAAAAATCTCTAATGCTACTATTTCGCTTGTTTCATTTGCCTTTTATGCTTGTATAACTATCTATAATTCTCTATTGAATTATATATATTATTATAGATTAAACTTTTATAGTCTGTAAAATGCACAAATGATTATCAAATTTATTATAAATTAAAATTTTATGAATATTTTTAGTATTTTTTTATAATTCTTGCAAAAAATGTACGCATTAACAGTTAAAAAAGACAGTTAGGTTAAAATGGTATTTCTCACATTTTATGTGTTAATTATAAAGAAACACTAAAATTTCATTCTAAAATAAAATTGATGATCATTTGAGTATTTTACAGACTTTTAAAGTTTTATTTATAATTATATATATATATAATTTAATAAAGAATTATAGATAGTGTCATACAGGCATTACGAAGAGTCTACACTAAAATTAGTTTTTTTATTGAAATTTTGATTTTTATTGAAAGTTAATTTTTTTTTTTTTTTAATTTATGATAATAATTAAAGATTGTTTTTTTAATAAAATAATATTTATTTGTTAGTCTATAGATTGTCCCTGATAGGTGATAAAGTTGTGTCGGATGAAGTGAGAAGCATCAGAGATGGCCGTTGTGCCTGCACCTTTAGATACAAAAAACAGACAAAGATGTCAAAAAGAAGGTCAAAGAAGTCAAAAAATGGTAAATTAACAGGAAGTGTTAAAAAAATAGAGACGGCAGCCACAATATGCTCAAAAAGATCAAAGAGTAACACACAGATACATTAATAAACAATTTTGATATATCAAAACAAAGAAAACAGATTATTTAAGTGTGTGGGAAATGTACATTAAAACTTTGTATACCGACAACTCACATAAAATCAAAAACAAAACAACAATTGACTCAAAACAAATCATAGTTGAAAAAACAACAAAAGATGATAAACTCACTGTTAAACTTTGAACTGAAGACCATTAACAAACAAAATCAGTACTTATTGCTACATTTTTTAACAACACCAGTCAAATTTTAACAAATTGGCAAATCTAGGTTTCATTTTTTTCAAAATAGCAAACGCCAAAAGATGTAATAAATACCGATTATTAAACCACATTTTGAACATATTTTCGATAATAATTTATGCCAGAATAAAAACAATATCAGAACTAAACTTAGAAAACTCTCAGTTTAGATTTAGACGCAGTTATAAAACCCAAAAACCTATCTTTGCAATGCAAGTCTTAATTCAGAAATGTATGAATCAACAAAAAAAATTTACACATGTTATGTTGATTACAAAAAAACATTTGACATGATAAACTAATAAATTTACTACAACTTTCGAGACTTAGTAACATAGACATACAAATAATTACAAATCTACAAAGAACAATCGGCATAGATAAAACTTAAAAATATAACACTACAAAACATTAAAATATCGAAAGGAATTAGATTAGAGCTTTGTCTTCTTGCTTTTATTGTTTAACTTATATTCTAAACATATTTTTAAAAGGCATCAAAATAACACAATACCAATCAGTAATTTCTGTTATATAGATGATGCGGTGATTCTCGCGGACAACATAAACCTACAATGAACAAGATAACTTGACGAGACAAAAATCTGGACTTAAAATAAATACAAAGAAAACAAAATTTATGTTAATCAGCCAAAAAACATACAAATTAAAAACTTAAATATAAAATCAAAATAAATTTATAAAAATAAAAACTATGGTAAATGATTGCAATCTAAGTTTAACTATCCGATGGAGAGCCACCAAATAATACATAATGGTAATGGTTAAGTAATAAATAAATAAATTAATAAATAAAAAAATAAATAAATAAATAAATAAATAAATAAATAAATAAATAAATAAATAAATAAATAAATAAATAAATAAATAAATAAATTAATTAATAAATTAATAAATTAATAAATTAATAAATAAATAAACAAATAAACAAACAAATAAATAAATAAATAAATAAATAAAAAATAAATATAAATAAATAAATAAGTAATGTATATATAAATTTATGTAATTTATAGAATGAATAGGTAGACCGTAAAAATGTTTACAATAGAGCGATTAGAAGTTATTAAAATGTGGACAAAGTAACAAACTTTAAAGTACTAAAAAAAAAACTAAAATTATAGAATTATTAACAACAATTAAAAATAAAAAACCAACAATAGTAAAAGGTAAAATTAAGAGTAAAAATGCAAATACAATCTTGGCTAAAAAATCTCCGCAAATAGCTTTAAATATTTAAAGTTGCTATACTAATTCATTTAACGCAAAATAAAGAACTTAATCAAACAATGGTCAACAACCTTTTATAGAAAACATCACAGGAGGTAAATATAACTTTATAATACAAAACATTTCAATTAAGAAAAAACATATTATAGAACAAACCATATGTTTTTCTTTATATAATATTTTTTGTCATGTTTAATTTCTATTGTTTGTAAAATATATTTATATTTTTTTAATGCAGTTAATATATGAATTTTAACACAAATTATTATAATCTTTTCAAACCACAATAATAGATTTCTGTTAAATAAGAAGTAGAACTACAAAAGACATCAGACACAACCTTAATATTTAGAGTTTAAGATTGTTAGGTTTAGTATTGACTGGAAAATTAAAAAAAAAACACACTATTAAAGATATATATGTATCTAGTGCATATAGTTATGCGGATGCAAGGCTTGGTCAATAAGAAAATAAAATGGAGAAAATATATATATTGATTATTGAAGACAGGTTAGAAGAAAAGATATGCAAGAGACGAATTAGATTGGACCATATAAGACAGTTAACAGAAACTTTAGGAATAAACAACTGCACAAAAAATAAACAGATTAGCTCTGAATAGAGCAGAATGGCGTGCTATTTTTAACAAATCTATGTGATTAATAACAAAAATTGATTTTATGAAAAAAATCTGTTTTGTTTTAATTACATTAAGTTTGATATTTATTTACTTATAAACAATTAAAATACAATTAAAACATAATTAATGTAAAAATTATTAATACTGTAAAATAAATTTACAATAATAATATTTAATTAGATAATATAATATGAAATAAAAATATTTTCTGGCTACTGTGATCGTTATTGATCGATCAATTAAGTTTGAATAAATTATAAATTAATTTTATAAATATTGTTATATTATTAAAATTAATATTATTCAATTAGTTTAATATGCTATTGACATTTATAATAATTCTACATATTTGAATACACAAGTTTGCTAATTTGATGGGTTATTTCACAATAACCACCGCTGTGTGAAATTCATGAATAAGCGGTCCCCATTTAGGTCACACACACACACGACCTAATTGTATCGTTATTTACTTAACCTTATACTTTATACTCGCATATCAAAAATAACAGCTTTAAATTAATACTACTAATTACTATAATCGCCCCAAGTTGGTAGGATCAGATACGTGTTGAATACGAAAAGCAATGTACAGGAAGTAAGTTAATAAGCGTTGATTATGGTGAAGTTCACAACCTTGTGTAACCTCCCCAAGGCGACACGCACACGGTTTTCTTTCGGGAAAGTAAATTCTCTGGCAAAATAAAAAAAGTTTATTTTCTTTAGCATGTGCAAGCTGTCATGTTGCAAATATTTGGTGAAAATACGGCAAGGCGTTATTTTGTTAAGAGGCGAACGCAAATACAGCATTGGGTTTTATTTTTAGAGAAAATATAAATGGTATAATAATATTATTAAAAAAGTTATTTGTGAATAATAAACTTTTTTTAAATTGTTTCAAGAATTCAAACTGGTTCTAATAATAATAATAATATTAATACTTTTGGTGTAACTTAATAATCTTAATTAAGTGATTGCCAAGTACAAGTAAAAAATACATTTAAATATAATTTTATTAAATTATTTTAAAACAAAATTGATAAAATTGTTTACTAAAACAATTTATAGTTTAAAGAAATGTTTAATATATATATATTACCACCTTATCAATAAAATTGAATTGAACAAAATAAATAGGAAGTTTTTATCTATGCACTTAATCAACTATTTTTTATAATCATATACTATTTATATCCAATTATTATTTTCTATTTGAATGTATAATTATAAACTAATTGAATCTATAAACTTACCATTCATGTTAAGTTCAGTTGCAGCCTTGCTATTATCACGGGAATTGAGTGCTGTGTTATATCCGGTGGTGGTAGAAGTAGTTCCATAGGAAACGGCCGAACCGGAACTTGTACTACGTTTTCCGTTAATCTGCCCTATAGTTGTAAGTTCGCCATCGGAAGGATGCAGATAATGATCGCCGTAACGGGCATACTGAGACGTTCTATGCTGGTGGATGGAGTTTAATATAATATTGCTGGATGTCCTTGATAGGGCTTTCCGTTGTCGAATAGCTTCTTTATAAATACGGCAATACATTGTCACCATAACAATACCAGGTATCCAGAAGCTAATGCTGCTGCTGATTACAGCGTAATACTGGTTTACAACAAATATACATACATCAGGATTTTCAATTCGAAATATTTTATGCTCTTCAGTTGTGTACCAGCCTAGGAAAATTGGCGTAAAACTAATTAAAGCTGGCAGAATCCAAACGTTAGCTAACATGAAACCCACAGTTTTGTGTGTCATAGTTATAGGATATTCAAGCGGCCTGACTATCGCGTAATATCTATCCACACTAATGCAACATAAGTGAAGTATAGAAGCTGTTGAAAAGTAAACGTCTAGCGCATTCCAGACGTCGCACATAAAGCCACCGAACAGCCATTTCCCGCCTGTCAATTCAACGCTAGCATTAAAGGTCATCGCACATAATGCAACCAGCATATCCGCCATTGCCAAACTGACAACATAATAATTTGTAATTACCCGTAATTTCCTGTGCCTGTGCACACTAATAATCACCAACGCGTTTCCCAGAACCGCGCTTAGGATTATTGTCCCGAACACACACCCTTTGATTATCAAGATTAATAGATCCGTCCAGTCAGGGTGCGGATTTTCAATATTTGTCACATTAGTTCCATTCTGAATTGTCGTACCATTATGAAGTATTCCTACCAGACTCGGCAAGCTAGTTGTTGTGGCCGTGAGTGTCGCTGAGAATGAAGCCATTGCATTGACTATCATTGTTTTTGCTCTTCTTTCACGTTTGCTTCTACCCGGTCGATCGTTTAATTATCAAACGTCACGGCCCGTTCCAGCCGTCCTCTTCAGTTTCTCCATCTGACATTTTCCATCCCATGTTAAACTGAAAATAAAAATTATAAATAATTATACAAACAGTAAAGAATTTTAACATAACATAATTTATCATCGTGACATTTTAGTTAGCATAAGTACATTTTAAGTATTTAATGAAAAAGTTTTGTTTGTAATTCATGTTTTTAATTAAATTTTCTTATTAATATTTTTGGTCAAATATAATATTAGTTATTTTTTTAATTTTTATGATCTTAATAAAACAAAATGTTTATTGATATTTGTTTTTATTTTATTTTGTTAACTTTACATACAGTAAATATTTAAACTGAGCATATCTTAAATGCAAAATAATTCATTGTTTAAAAAAATATGTTGTTTACAGAATTAATTTATTATTTTAAATGTCTTTGCAAACGAGGCGGATAAAAGTCTGCTACATATTATATTAATTTCAAATTAAATCTATAAATATTTTTGCTTGCTGATAATTTTAATTTTGCTGTAATAAATAATGACTTTAGAAACAAATTTAATTTTCTAAATGATTCTTTGATTTTTTTTTTTCATTTGCATCGTTGACATAATTTTCTATCATTTTATTTAGAATAATATAACTAATATTATTAGTTTGCGCCACCTTAATCTTTAATCTCTTGTTGCAATGACGGTATAGAATATATATTGTGTCGGAGTTTCAGTATCACATAATTTAATTGTTTTTGAATCATTTGTGTTAAGAAAACTTACGTTAAATAACCTTCAATTGTTTATTGAGTTATAAAAACTGCAGAAAAAAAAGATACACCATTAATAAAATAAATTGTGGTATTGGGTTAAACATTATAAAATAATATGTTGTTAACAGTATATTTTTATTTAAGTTATCAATATTAAGTTGGTAAGTTTTTTTAATTTACAAAAATTGCAAAACTATTAGATTTGAATCTCACAGTTATTAATAGAATGCTCACATATACATATAATTAAAAAAAATTATTTTATAATAATTATAAAATTTTTTGCATTATTGCTTTTAAGATGATAATTTATTTGTGGTTTTTGAAAAAAAAATATAGCAACCGATTTCAATGCGTTGTGTTTTTGATAGTTTTATAGTAATTTAAATTTCAATTTACATGATTTTTAATTTGCGTGTTTGTAATGCTCTTAGTTGTTTATTAATCGTATAAATTAATATACAACCAAATTATTTTGAGTGCTGCGGTAATATAGCTTTGTGAATTATATATACATTATAATACGTATCTTATAACTCTTATGTGCGTAATTTGTTAAATTGTTTTTAGCAATTTTTTTTTATTTCAATTACTTTATTAAAACTTATAACTTAGTATGTATATAATGTTTAATTTTTGAAGTGGTAAAATTTAAATAATTTCCACAATTTTCTATATAAAAATATTGTTATGAAGCAAGGTAGCTAAACGTTATCATTTAGCAAAAATTGTAATTAAAACGCAAAGTTTTCTATTCTTTAAATTTACATATATGTAAACAGATTGAATAAAAATATTAATTATTATTAGTAAATTATTCTTGTAAAAGAATCAAAATCATAAAATCCATTTTAGTTTTATAAATCTTATTTTATTAGATTTGAATTTATGGTTTAAATATAATATAATCTATTATGAAGTAAATGCATTGTCATTGTTGTTTATGTTTGATCTGGTGCTATTAGGTTAAGAATTTCTAATTCAACTAATACTTTTACTACCTGTCACTATATTACATTTACTATTTTTATAATTTATAGAAACCTTATTAAATATCCACTTTACATTCAATGATGCTTGCCACAGTATCCCTTGCCTGTGTCACAAAAAGAGTAGCTGCAAACGGTCTTGAAAATGTACCCGTTTCCCTGATCGCGTGAAGATTCTTGGCCCATTTAGATTGTTAATCAAATAGTAAGCTCAGCTGACGTCCGTGTTATGAATATGTTTTCTGTTTCTTATTCATTCTCTTCGAGGACTAGAATGTTTGACATCACGTAAGCAAAGTCTGCATGTCGAATAGTAACGTTAGGTCTCCTGACATTTACAATAAAGGTTATATCTGTTTTAGAAAACAGTTTAAATAGCCTTTAATAAAGTAGTAAAAAGGTTTTTAGATCATTGTGTCGTACAAATACCTGTTTGGTAGAAGCAATCTTTAAAATTAAACGTGAATTTTGTTTTATACTTAGACGCGCTGGTTAGACGGAGATTTGTCATCTGTTGTTGTAAAATTGCTATAAATTCTGACAAATCTTCTTGTTTGTCAGTAAAG
Source organism: Tachinus rufipes (assembly GCA_963932245.1). NCBI lineage: Eukaryota > Metazoa > Arthropoda > Insecta > Coleoptera > Staphylinidae > Tachinus > Tachinus rufipes. Next base: position 77,414,968 of record OZ010744.1, read on the forward strand.
TAGTCTATGCCAACAAGTCATTTGGTAGTCGAAGCGGATTACTATATTGTGTTGATATTGTACTTCCATGCTGAACGAATACCTATCATAACAGTTAGCAAAACTTTAGTCTATTTATAATTTTAAAGACATCTAATTGCGGTTTTTAAATTTTGGTAGTAAAGTGTAGTTTTAAAATTAAATGTACATGTTAAGTGGTTTAATTTCCTACACAAGTGTGGCTCAAATTGCTTTTTTTGGTTTGTAGACTGTTTGTGCTTCTTCTACCGGAATAGCTTCTAGTCACTGGTTTGATTAAATAATTGCACAGCAAAAATATACTCATTTCTTGTATTTTTATCAGTTTTAACTAAAGAGTTGATAATTTACTGACTATTCTTTAGTTCTATATTGACTTTTAGCCAAGTCTATTGCCAACTCTATTTTTTAATATGCCATTTCTTAATACATGACGTATGTCTATGGAAAATTGCCCTATATAATTCAGGTATCAAAACTTTGTAAATGTGGCGGATATGTAAAAACTTTGTGAATTGCTAGTAATTCTTTATCATACTTTACGTACTTGCAATCTGTATAATTTATTTTTTTTTTAAGTTTTTCTAGGGTTGTTGACTAACTATTAAAGACCTGAATTAACAGTAAAATCAGACAAATTAGCAAGAAATTTTAAATCGCAGATGGGCCGCGCTGGTTTACGTTAGGCATTTTTTGCAAGTACTTTTTAGTTTCTGATGACCAGTTAATTAGAGCTTTGCCTTTGATGTTGCTTTAAAATAGGTTGTTGAGTAGAGTTTGTACGTATGTAGCATTAAGAATAATTTTTTTGTAAAAAAAATTTAACGGCATTTGTTTGTTGGTATGACTAGAGATTTAACAGTTTAGAAAAAAACAAAAAAAAGTGAAAAATAAAAGGTTTGTTCCTGTTTTTTTTTTTTCGTGCATTAGAAAAATTAGAAGAATTGGAATAAACGGAAAAAATTTATAACAAAACAGGAAACTTAAAAAGTAAACCAAAACCTTAATATTTTTTTTATAAATTACCTAATATTTTATTTTAAAGTAATAAAAACAAAACATTTACTCTTTGTAATAAAAGAAATGAATCTTTTTAAGAATTTACCAAAATACAGAAAGGAATCACCGGTGACTTTGCATAGCCGCGCGCGTCTCATTCTCTTTCCTGTTTATTACATTTTTTAATCAAAACAATTTATAAATATTATTTGAAATACTTAAATTTAATAATTTAAATTAATTCTAGTAAATAAAACTTTTTTTTTAGTTTACAGAAAACAATTAATTTTTTTCAAAATTTCAGTTTTTTCCAATTTTTCTAGAAAATAAACCAATTTTTTTCTCGACATTTAATTTTTTCAAAATTTTTGAAACTCTAAGAATGACTGTATTTTTTTAACCTTATTTGTCAGTTGTTGGGTTTTATTGGCAGAACCAAAATAGACATGAAATTTGACAAATGATTGATTAAATATACATTTAGATTAATGGAGCGGAAATTTGAAAACAGGGGTAAGCAAAGAGACCAAAGAGTTAAAGTTACGTTTAACTTATTTCACTCATAGTAATTAACCTCCCTCTGTTCTCACTCATACTACCTATCCGTTGCCTATATCTTGTCTAGTTTACTGGTCAGTCACTAAAATGGGCACTTTAGTGTAAATAATTGTGTCCCTGTCAAATCCTTTTCTGTAAAGTTTTATTAAAAACATGACTAAAACAAAGTTTTCAAAAAATACAAATAAAAAAGATGAATCAAGCAATAGTGAAAAAAAAACTACTTACAAAAATATTATAAAAACTTTAAAAGAACTAAAAACATCAGTAGAATATATGAGTATTAAATTTGATATGAATTTAAAAAAAAATTAAAAAATTAAAAAGCAACTAAAAAAACTAAAAAATTAAATAATAAACTAATTAAAAGAGTAGAAACATTAAAAATAACACTTGAAAAAACCAAAAAAAGAAAAAATACAAAACAAGATTATAATAATAGTTGGAGTCAACAAACAAGAAAAAAATGAAAAATCAGAAGAAGTTGTGATAAAAATAATAAAGATAGTGACACAAATATAAAAAAAAATACAAATAAAATCTGCCTACAGAAAAGACAACTTAAATGAAAGAAGTCCAATATTTGTAAAACTGAAAAATAAAGAAGACAAAGAAAATATATTGAAAACAAGACAAAATATTGGATCAATCACTACAATAGAATGTGATTTGAAAAGAAACTAAACACTTAAAAACAATATCATCAACAGAAAAAAACCACAAATAATAATACGCAATTTAAACGTCAATATTGCAGAAAACGATAACAAGACACGAGAATATAAAAACATTGTATTAATACATGGTTACAAAATAGTAAACAAATCATCATAGAAGATTTAACAATATTTCTATCAAATATGTCTGATCACTGCAAACTAATAACCAAAATAAATACAAACAAAAACTAATCAAAAGTATGAGTATTTTGAACATATCTCCACAGATCACAACAAAATATTTAAAGAAATTAACAACATGAACACAAAAAAAAATTGCTTTGAGGACCTGTCAAAAAAACTACAACAAGTTATAGAAAGTAACCAAACCACAAAGAGGTTTAAAAGAACAAAACAAAGCCCATGGATCAATACAGAAATCCTAAACAACATTAAAAAAGAAACAAACTTTACAAAAAACACCTTAGAAACCCAATCAATAAAACAATAAACAACAAATAGTGCAAACAAAAAAAGAAAATATTATACAACAAAACGAATATCAAAATACTGTATTATAAAAACAAGTTTCAATCAAACAATAATGACCCCTCAAAACTATGGAAATTAATAAACAAACAGTTTAACAAAATGATTTCAAAACCAATAAACAAAATATTAAAAGAAAATGGAACAACAACTAAAATACCAATGGAAATAACAAATGAAATAAATGAATATTTTACAAATATTGGAAAAAAACTAGCAGAAAAACAAATCTAAAGAACAAATGAAGAATTAAATACTACAACAATAAAAAGAAAAATAAACAACATACATTTTGATTGCACATTACAAGACAAAATAATTAAAATAAAAAACGTTTTGGTGAACATAATAAATAAAGTTATTAAAACAGGTATCTACCCATGCTACATGAATCAAACAATAATAACGTTTATACATAAAAAAGAAAATAAAACAAAACCAGACAATTATCGACCTATATCACTACTATCAACACTAAATAAAATACTAGAAAAAGTGATTCATACCAGACCAACTAAACACATAAACAAAAACAATATAATATTCAAACACCAGTATGCGTTTCAACAAAATTCTGGAACACAAACCATATAAAACGTAAAGTGAACCAAAAAGAAACTATAGTAGAAATGTACATTGACATGAAAAGAGCATTTGATATCATATCCAAAACAAAACTTATTAAACAACTGGAAGCAATTGAAATAAAAGAAAAAAAACTTAATCTAATAGACACATACCTTAAAAACAGACTACAACAAACAAAAGTAAACTTTACAGAAAAGAAACCACTACAAGCTGATTACGGCATGCCACAACATTGCCACCGACACTATATATACTATACACGAATGATATATTAGAACTTAGATTACATAGAACAGTCTATATGTATGCTGATGACACATGCATTATATATTTGGAAATGAAAAATATAGAATAAGAAAAGATTATTAAAGAAGACGTTAAAACCTTAGAGACTTGGTATTACAACAACCTACTTACTATCAACAAAACAAAAACAGAATACATAATTTTTAACAACAAACAGATATATAACAATAACAATAAATGGCAAAACTATAAAACAAATAAAAGAAGTGAATTGCCTGGGTCGGACTATTCAAGAAAACCTGGAATGAAATGCTTACATAAACACACTTGTGAAAAAAAATTGTTCAATAACTGCGTACCATTTAAACTAAAAATAAAACACATGCTATTACATGACAAAATATAAATTAAATAAATAAAAAAAAAACAACTCAAACAAGCCCTCAATACCGATCGCTTGAGATGAGAATAAATACCCACAAACCTCAGAACGATGAGAGAGGGACAAAACCATTTTTTAAATTTCATTTTATATATTAAAAATACATAATTATTTTATTTAAATTTTAATTATTGCTATAGATAGTTTTAATATTAATTTTTAGCTTATTGTATGTATGTAATAATATTAACAGTTAAAAATTGTAATGAAGAAATTTAAATAGATAAATTAAAAGTAAAAGCTGAATCGCGTGCAATGAAGTATAAAAACAGAGTAAGAAAAAGATATGAATTAAAATATTATAAAAGTGCCTAAAAGAAAACAGTAAAAGAATCTACTTGCTCCAAATTTTAACTTCGTTAGAGTAATGTTATTAGATAATTAAAGCAAAACGTATAATCAAAACTAAAAATAATATATGTATGTGCACATGTTTTAGCATGATAAACGTACTTGCAAAAAGAAGCAAATTCTCAGTTTTTAATTAAAATCTTACGAACCGTTTTATGGCATTCATTTCAGCAAAAAAAGAAAAAATGCGGAAGAATGAAAACATTAAAAAAATTTTTTTTTACAAAAATAGATATGCTAGTGAGAAAGTAGAAAAATTTAGGTACAATTCAAACTATGTACATATTATAACGGATGCACTACCAACTTACCTAGAATGTGTAAATTATTAAAAAAATAGAAAAAAAAATGATGCAAATTCAAATATGAAAATGAAGAAAAAGTGTGCAAATTTTAAATGAACAAAAAAAAAATGTGTAAAGAAGCTAAGGAAAACATAAAACACATGTTAAAATGCAATGAAATAAGAAAAACACAAATAGAAAAAAAAAAATAAGATACAGAAAGAAAAAGAATAAAATGAATGGTAACAAAAAAAAATAAAATAAAACAAAACTAAGAAATATTGATTTAAAATCAGGGTTTAAAGTTATTAAAATTATAAATATATTGTATTAGTAGTGAACAAAGCTATATGGTAAAAGTTATCTTAACTTTAAAATACATAATTTAAAAATTTTAAAGCCGAAAAGCAAGAAACAATCGTTATTATTACAATTAGATGGGTTACTGACCACTCTGTAATCTTGTAGACGTTTAAACAAAATTTCTAAATGTTTTATTATGTTTTTCCGCTAAAATTAATGCTAATAACATATCATCTATAAAAACATAAAAAAAAAATTTTTTTAATAACTTTGTCGTTATGTCTTAACGTGGTTGATTAAGTCAACTCTTGAAAAGATTTTTGCCTTGTCTAGATTTTGAATCACTTTGTCGTTATGTTTTAACGTGGTTGATTAAGTCAACTCTTAAAAAGATTTTTGCCTTGTCCAGATTTTGATTAAAATCCTGGATGTGCTAAACCGGCTAACTGTCAGGTTTAGTTTATGCATTTAATCCTTTAAAGTCCGTAGAGATATCTTTTAGATATCACTTTTATTTTGAAATTATGTATAGCAAAAACAACCAGCATTTCTAGAATAGTCTTTTTACTTTAAGTTTTTTTGTGGCGTTAAATTCTTTTTTAGCGGTTATTAATTATTTTGGGATCAATTGCCGCAATTTGTGTGTTACAAAAAAACCTAATGTTGTTTAAATATAATGTTTAGTACACTATTTTAATAGTTTAAAATTTTTGGAAATTTTGATAGAAGTTTGTAGAAGTGTGTCAATATCTTGATGCTTGGAATTTTGTTGAAACGCAAATTGACGCAATTAATTTGTAATATTTTACTTCCACTGAAATTCATAGAAAATTAACTCCAACAATTGGTTTAATAACATCAGCTATCACAAACCTCCACGTAAACTTTTAACAAAGTTTAATAAAACTGAGCCTTAACGTTGTAGCACCGTATGTTGAAATTGCCGTTCTATAAGCAGGGGCAAGTTTGTATGATAACTTGCATTGCGGTTCTTTAATATAAGAGCAAGAAAACGCACATAAATTAACTCCGGCGACTATCAAAAATTGTGTCCTTGTAGTGTTGTCAACATTGTAAATGCGCAATTAACAATTGTCCGTTATGTTTTCCTGAAACAAACATGGTACGGTGCACTTTGTTGCCTTGCGTTGTTATCTCATATGGTACCAGCATTGCATGACCTTAATTTTGATGAACATCGGTAATCTTTCAAACCACAGAGTACAAAGCATGTTATCTGGGACTGTTGATTTAACCAGGTTTTATAAATGCTGTAAGAACTGCAACTTGTCTTTTTCTTTGAGCTCAAAAAAGCAGCATGTTATCTACGTTAAAACGCTTAATCAATTTTAGCTATTTTATTAATGAAATTTATTACTTCTAATGCGTAACGCGGTTCCAACATGTTAGTAGTATATCCAAACTTTGTGGCGTTGGACCAACGGCTTATTAGAAGACTTCCAAAATCACCATGGTAGATAAAGAGCAAATTATTACTTTAGTCTTATTTGGGGATCAAACCCGGACAGTTAGCGTGCTACGCTAACGCTCTATGTCTGAGCTCTCTCACCGCTTTTAATTGCTTAGTAAAAAATATTCACAAAAATTTAAGAAAAAGCAATCATATTTGCTAAACGTGTTTAGGAGATTAAAATATACAAATAAAATCATAAACATGTCTCCAATTCTTAAAGCTTATAAAGATATTTCTTTATAATAAAAACAGTACTACAGTTACAAAAGATGAAATTGTTTAATTTAATGTATTACGCAGTTTAATAATGCTTTTTTGTATAAATTTATGTGGCTTAAACTAAAGTTTTTAGCCACTCCACAAACAGCAATCAAGAAAAATTTAATTTTTAGGAGCAATTTTGTGGACCTTATCGGCTAATTAAATAGCCAGGAAAGTGGTTACTTAAACATTTTTTTTACAATAAAACTAAATTAAACCGAGTCCATCATGCTGGAAATTTTTATTCTGTCGTAAATTTAAAAATACATCATCCAATAGGTCTGTTAAATTAATTTGCAAAAATAGTAAATAATTATTTAGAGAATTTTCATCTTAACATTAATGTTTGTTATGATAATTGATAGTTTTATCGCGTGTGAATTAAGTTTTATCTATATCCAAAATGTATTGGTATTGACTACAATTTTAGCTTATCAAATTGCAATAATGTAGTTTTAGAGTTAAAAATGATGTTGATTAATTTAAAAATAATGCGTTTTTAACTTACATCTGCTAGATAGTGGAATAACTGCTAATATAAATAATTTGTTTTTTAATTGTTATACTTCAAACTATAAACTTGTTTATTTAAGCACAGTTTAAATCAAATGGTTTTTTTTTTATTTGGTCACACATGTTGAAGTTGCAGATTTAATTAATTCATTAAATAATAGTCGATGTGCAGATGCATGAAATCTAAACTCAATATTGATAAACAAATTGAGTAAAATACTGGTGTATAGAAAATTAAAGTTATAAATAAAAAATGGCAATGTACGTAAAGTGTCTAAATTTAGAAGAAAATTTAAATAATTCAAGTAATTTCTAAAATATAAAAAACAGCATTATATAATAGATTGTATACTTGCATGATCAATAAATTTTGTAGCGCTCAATTTGGTTAAGGAAAAAAAAAGATTTACAATCAAAGCTTTTTATTTATTCATAATATATACAAAGTATTTGAAAGTAAAAGAGGATAAAGGGAGCAAAACAAGGGGTACAAGATTGTGGTATTCAGAATGATTGAGGTAAAATGATCTGTAATAAAGGCTGGACCGTATTAGAGAGCGTTTGAATAAATATTTAAAAAAAGAATGAATGAAATATCGACTGTAGTGTAGTTTTATGCTAGGTTGCGGATTTATGAATTAAATTTATGCACTTTAACAAGTTATTAAGATAGGTATGGCAATAAAAAAAAATTAACTGTGCGTTTGTTAATCTAGAAAAAAACATATGATTAATGAGACGTTTTAAAAAAATATAGGTTAAATAAATGTTTAGTAAATGCCATTATTGCTACATATAATGGTAGCAGAGCTTACGTTGGAGTTGATAGTACAGTGAGCGATTGGTTTAACATAAACAAAATGTCCTCGTGGTTGTTTAATATATTTATACATAAATGCGTAAGAAGTGCCTGTAAAGGCGTTTACGGTTTACAAATAGATAATGTAATGTAAATAAAATGAATCTCTTTATAAATGTAGCAAAAACTAAAATAATAGTAGGATTAGATTGAATGATGATGATGTTTTCTGTATCTGGATAGAATGTATAATAAAATGGCAGTTTATATAAAGAAATTGAGAAAACAGCAAATGCATTGCAAAAAATAGTTAGATGTATGTATATAAATTCAAAGAATAAAGTATTCTCCAAACAGGCAAAAATGGCAGTATATGAAAGTGTGTTGACACCAACTTTGTTGTACGGTTATGAAACATAGATAATAGTTCTAAGCCTAAAATTGGCCATATAGGTTGATGGTATTTATTTCTACTTTGAGCAAACCTTCATTATTTTTACTTTAACATTTACTAGCAAATATTAGTTGACATATTTCTTTACAAACAAATATTTGAAAACAGATTTATTTTGGTAGCTAGAAAACATTTACCTAATGTACAATACAAAACACATGTATACTGTCAAGTTTAATTTTTTGCTCTATTAGTAATAATTTATTTTATTTAATTAAATTAAAAAGTTGCTATCCGTTAATATTTTAAGAAAAAATCATCATCAACATCATTAATCAGGGTTGGCATTAACACTTTCAATTAGTTTTTGGCAACTTTAATTTTTTTTAGGTAATTAAAGTATTACAGCATCTCTGCTATTTATTGATGCCGATTTTGATTTTTCTATAAGTTCAATAGTCATTTGTGTAAAAAAAACAATTTAAACTTTTAATGTTTTTAAAATTATGTTTCCCTGTATACAGCAACAAGCCCATATTGCTTTATACTCTTTTCTCTGATCTGGCAAAAACCTCTGCAATTTCTTGCTATTTGTATTAGAATAATTTATTGTAATAATAATGTTAAAACTACAATGGTTGTGTGTGTCTCATTTACATTTATTACCATCACAATCAAAATCAATTTGTTTAATATTTGTAAACTCCATTATGTGATAATTTATAATATTAAAATAATAATTTTATAGTATGCCATTATATTGTTTGTTGTTTATTATGTTGTCAACATAAATATTATGTAAGTTTATAACAGGAATTTTTGCCTTATCTGCGTATACAAATTGTACTGTAAATAATAAAAACATAAACTTTTATTGTTATTTTTGCAAGACTGTTTTAATCTTTGAATATATTTACATGTTTAATAAAGTTTGTCATAAAACTTTAATGAATAAAATTGTACGTTCTCAATCTTACATAAAATTGTTATTTTGGATTTTCTGATAATTGATTATTGGATCGTTGAAATAGTTAAGTAGATAACCATATACATCAAAAGTAATCTATCGACTTAATAATGCACACACAAACTTGTAATGCTCTTAGCTCAAATTTATAAGCATAACACTTTTCTCTAATAATGCTTGTTTTAGCATGCGGTAAATGTTTTAAGGCGTTTTAACTTTCTTGGAAGTGCACTATAAAATTTACATTTATTATTACTGCATTTTATATACAACTAGTATAAATTTGATTATCTTAAAAACATTGTTATAAAAATACGCACGTTTACTATTTTTGTAGAATAAACATACTAATCTAATTACATGTATGTACATATTAAATTTATTATTTATAAATAAATTGTATTATGTTATATGTTGTCGAATTAAGTATTGGTTATAATTATAATAGTGTGCTACATGTATTATAATAGTAGGTGAATTTAATTAGTAATTAATTGTTTTAATGGAGATTGGTAGTTTAAAATCAATAAATTATCCAGGTTTAATTAAATTTACCACAGAATACTATAAAATATATTCATAATCATTTAATGCAAGTTAAATAAATAAATTTGTATTTACATATTTAAAAAAAAATCACTGTTAGAAGTAATTAATATTTAATTTGTTATATACAACTACATTTCAATTATTTATTTAATATCTCATTGATTAAGATACTGTATTTTATATATATAATTTATATTTTTATTTATTTTCGGTTTTTTTGCGTTTGACGATTTATTATATTTCGACGTTTCGGTAGATCTGCCATCATTTGGAGAAATTTATTATATTTATTTTTGTTATAATATAATATAATATGTATCAATATGACATTGATATATAAAACTAATTTTGTTGTCAAAGTTAACTTACAAGAAATTTTATTGAGTGTAAAGTTTCTTTGTCTGACTTCTGGTAGTTAGTCGATTAATTGATTTTTCTACAGTCAAAACTTGTAAAAGAACTGGTTGTGATTTGGGTGCTGTATTTAAATTATTTTTTGTTGGTAAAAAAGCTGTTGGTGGTTTTTTTAATTTTAATTTAGTTGTTGCCAATGCTGTTTTCCAAGGAGATGGTAAACGTAAAGCATCATCTCTCTTATTTAGATTGTCTGATCTTTTTTCAATTTCAATGGCTTCTCTTGTTATCCTAGTATGAAAATTATTAATTTTTGCTAAAATTTTAGTTTAAAATTAATTATGTGATTAATTGAATTTACATTTTCCGTTAAAGATGAAGTAGATTCATTTTTTTGAACTGCACAAATATGTTCTTCTTTTCTAGTGCTAATTTTGCGGTTAGTTTGTCCAATATAAGATCTTGTACAATCTACACATGGAATTTCGTACACGCCTTGATTTTCTAAAGGGATGATATCTTTTGGGCGTTTTAAAACTTGACTAATCTTCTAAATTTGCATTAAAAACTGTTTTTATGTTATATCTATTTTGTTTGTGGTAAATTTGACAAATGGTAAAAGAGCATATTTTTTCATTTTTTTTTGTTGTTGTTTGTAATTTTATTGTTTAATAACAGTTTTAATGATACTTTATTAAAACTATTTTGGGGTATTTTCTAACGTTTCAATTTCTTCTTTTATGTGATTTTGATCACATAATGATAAAGCTTTATGTAATAAAGATTTTGTTACTGAATTTATTTGGGCTAGATGATGATTGATAATGAGAAAGTGCATTAAGGTTACAGTTTGTATATGTTAAATTTCTATAAATAGTATGTTTTAAACTATCATTAGATTGTTCAATTAATGAAATATCTAAAAAAAATATATATTTTTTTTTTTTAATTTCAATTGTAAACTGAATTTTATTATTCATATTGTATAAATGATTTAAAAAACTATTTAAATTATTTTTACCATGTTGCCAAATTACAAAAGTATTATCTATATATCTGAGCCATAATTTTGGTTTTAGTGGAGCAGTATTAATAGTTTTAGTTTCAAAATCTTTCATAAATAAATTAGCTATGACAGGGGATAATGGAAAACTCATTGGTGCGCCTTCTATTTGTTTATATCTTTAACCATTGTAAAAAAAAATATGTATTAGTAGCTAGGTCCAAAAGATAGATTGGTGGATTATATTTTAATTTAATTATCTCTAAAGCATCATTTATTGGAACTTTTGTAAAAAGCAAAATAATATCAAAACTTGCCAGAATGTCGTTTTTATCAAAAATACCAATAGAAAACATTATTTGTGGCCTATGCCATCTGCTAACAAAGGTATGGATAATTTCTCATCTGAATGTATACGCCAAAAAATTGTAACAATTTTTAGAAAGGAACATCCACCAAAACCAAACTTAAGTAAAGAAGAACAAACTGCCAAACTGCTCTAAAACAATTTAATGAAAATAACGAAATAACTGTTGTAATAAATAGAAGTGAGTACAACAACAAATTGTCAAAACTATTTGAAGACTAAGGGCCGGTTTATTCATCTGTTCTGTAAGTTATTGATTAGTTACGTGTTCAATAAACTTATAGGTCACTTATATAAAATTTGGTTGTATTCATCCCATTTTATATGACAAGTAATTACTGAACGCTTATAATGTTTTTATACGGCTAGTACAACTTAATAGAAAAAGATATCTATATACATATCTGTAAGAAAGACAGATATAGACTTACTAAAAAAAAAACGATTGTGGTACTACTGCTTGTTGTTATTTGTTTGTGGTTACATTCATGTGAAACAAAACGGCATAAGGTTATGTTTTTTTAGTAATTTTTTTACTGACAGGCCAAAGTGATCTATATAATTTATCTGTCTTGTAAATTTAATTTGATGACAGGTTGTCACTATTGACAGATGAATAAACATTTATTCATGGCAATCTTATTAGTAATGCTACAGAGCACATTATAGAAAGGTGAATAAATCGGCCCTAAGCGTATAATAAAATCAACAGTGACCCAACCGCATATTAAAAAAAAAGTAGCAAAGCAAAAATTAACTAAAATAATAATCAAAAAATCATCCCGGTTAATATAAGTAAAATTTTCCTATCACGAATATCCAATTGACCTCAAAAATTACTTTTCTAGCATCGTTTAATAAGATTTTAAAATTTCAAAACTCTCCCTTTCTATAGCGGGTAAAAAATTGCATTTTCTCGTTATTATTTTTTTTTCGCACTTATTGAATGAAAAGATCTAAAAAAAATTAAAGAAGTATGGTTTTGGATGGTCTTCAAACACATTTTTTTCAGCCCATCAAACTATATATCCTTTAAAATAAATCCAGAAGAGTTAAAATTTACTTTTGGTTATCTAAACCTTTGATTGCATGGTATTTTGTTATTTAACTTCATAAGTAATTTAAAAATCTATTAAAAATTTAATAACTGTTTTTTTAAAACAATTATATTGTTTAATAATTTTTATACTATTTGGAAGTATATTAAAACATAGTATACATTAGTATATCGTACTAGTATGAGATGACGTTAGTATATATACTGGATATTTGTAATTGCAATGTTTTGTATTATACAAATGCGTATACTCATGCATTTTAAATTTATTTTTGTGTTTGAACATAAACAAAACACACTCTTATACGTAGATGGCAGTTAATGTCAATAAATTATTTAATTTAAATTTTCTCTTACATGATTCATTAAATTTCAGTTTTAACACTAATCTAATTGCTTACTTCTAAATTATGAATACCAATTCAATATTTGCGCATCTTCCCCAAAAGATGATTCCGTATCGCAATAAACTACAAAAGTTTGCAAAGTACATTATTTTTTTTTTGTTTCTAAGTGCAAATACGTTGTGGTTATTCTAATTGTACACATGCTGTTTAGCTTAACACATAATTGTGTGCTATGATTATTTCATTTGAGCAGTTTCTACATAGATTTTAAGAAATTTAACATTTTTCTAATCGTTTTGTACTGTTAAAGCTGTCCTTTCAAAGTGAGATTATCATATTTTAAACAAAATAAAGTTAATTTTATACTTGTTTAAAACTAAACGATTTTGTTTGAACCATTCTGAACATCTTGGTATGACAACTATAACTTTTTTTAACAGAAATGGATCATTTTTAGTTTTAATTAAAATGTCTGTATTGTCTGCATAACTTACAATTTTGACATCATCCTGCAATATTGATAAAATAATATTATTCATACATATATTATAAACAATAATAGACCTAATAGACTTCCTTGTGGAACACCCATGTTTATTTGCAATAAGTTAGATTCTGCTTGCTTATTTTGATATTTTACAACTACTTTTTAGTATCAATTTTGTATATATATTTTTATCCATTTAAATGCTGGTCCTCTGATTCCATATTTTAATAGTTTTTTTAGTAAGATGCTGTTGTCTATGCTATCTAACGTCTTGGATAAATTGAGAAATATGCCTAAGCACATTTCTTTATTTTCCAATGCCGATCTGATGGTACTTGTAAATTTAAAAATAACTGATTCTGTAGATTTTTTTAAAGATATCCACGTTGTGACAGACTGAGCAAATTTAATCATGTCATAAAACTTGTAATACGTATGTGGATAACCAATATTTTTGAAAAGAATGGCAATAGATTTATAGGTCTGTAATTGTCTAGGTTTTTCCGATGTTTTTGGAAAAATCTAAAATATTTATATTGTGTTTTATTTTTATAGGTTGGTATCCAACAATCCAATTGTAAGTTTTTGTGCAGTATTATCTTAAATTAATAAATGTATGACTTCTGATTTAAAATCCTATTCTAACAAATTTGTAAAAAAAGTTATCTATACAAGTACTGCTAGTCTTCGTAATGCAAGTATTTTTAAATATTATTTGAACAACATTATAAGAAAGCAATGATAAAATAAAATAAATTTTAGTTTTGTTTTCAATGTTAAGATCAATATTAAAATCTATACAAATAAAAGTTATGACATTTTCTTGGTTTACAATTTCTAATATGCATATGCAAAAGTGTGTATGTCCCCACAAGGAGTCTTATATACAGATAATATAACAAATTTAATAATTCTATACATAAATTCTGCTACTAAACATTTATAGTCAATTTTAACAAAAAAACAACTTAAATCTTTGCGCTCTTAATATTTTACACTATCAGTTTTACAATAAATTGCCGAGCCTCAAAAGCTGCTCACTAGATTATATCTTTCTAATAGAAGTAAATTAAGTTTCACTTGATTTTTCCAATGTTCAGTTAAACATAAGAATATATTTGCTGTATGATTACATAAAAATGCATCAATTTCATTAACACTGTTCCCAATCGATTGAACATTTTGATATATTACACTTATACTGAGTTTTCTGTAACCTTGCTGCTTCTGTCAAATATAAAAAAAATAGACCAGTTGACCATAATACGAGAAGCACTGCTAAAGTTTGCGGAATCAAGTACTGCCTGTATTGCCAGCGTTCTGCGATTGTCATATTTGTAAAATTTTACGTTTTTTACTTGAAATTCAGTTAACAGTTTGATTTCAAACAGCTCGGTTTTGTTTCAACAAAGCTTAACAAGAGTAATAATTGAGAGAAAAATAGAAATTTCAAACCGTAACTTCCGAGTGATGATTTTTAACGATTTTTGATACGGTTTAACACCGTAGCAATGTGTGGAAAAATTTAATTCGTTATTTGGGGATAAAACACCTTCCAAAACTATGGTTTACAAATGGTTAGCAGATCTCAAACGTATGAGATCGGCATGTGTTCTGTTTTAAGATAGAGGCATCTTTAAACATTGCAGCAAACCAAATACATACGATTTTGCACAATCATTTGCATGTCAAAATGCTTTACAGTTGTTGGATCTCACACAATTTAAAAGAAAAACAAAAACAGGCACGTGTCAAGTGGTGCAAGGAAATGCTAAACAAATTTGAAATGGTTGTTCAAATTTGGTATATAACATTGTTACAGGTCACGAATCTTGGATATATTCATATGAGCCTGAAACTAAACAGCAATCGACTGTACGAGTGTTTCAAAATGAACCTAAACCCACAAAAGTGGGGCGTTCACAAAGCGTTTTGCAAAGAATGATTGCTTGTTTTTTTGTAAAAACGGTTGTTGCAACTATTGCATAAGAGAACCGAAAGACAGTTATTACTGACTGGTATACTGTAATTTGTTTGCCGGAAGTTATCGCTAAAATTAGAAAAAACAACATAAACCGTCAAATCATTGTTTGTCATGAGAATGCAAGCGATCACACAGCACGACAAACTGTAGAGTTTTTGACCAGTAATAACATCCAATTAATGACTTATTGCCCATATTTGACTGATTTATTGCCTAATGACTTCTTCCTATTTCGACATATCAAATGCGTGGCAAGCGTTTTTCATCGCCTGTGTTTTGCTTTACTTTTTTTGCAAACTTTGGTAGTGTTTCTCGTACCATCATTCCATAAGTTAGTGTTATTTAATAATTCCAGGAAAGTTGCATTTGTTCCTACTCTGAATAAATTTAATGTCGGATTTGGGTGTTATTTATTGCAAACAAAGTCATCTTAATTATGCTTTTTGTTAAGATAATTATATAAATTATTAGCGTTTACATCTAATGGCAACCTAGAGACATAAAACCATATTTTTTTACTCTTGTAAACATAATATTATCGACTTGTCATGATTTGACAATTCTTTTATTTTTATTTTTATTTTCATTTGTTTTTTGACAATTTGTAATAAAATGATTAAAGATCATGTTTTTATTAGCAGTAACTTTATCAGCGACCACATTTACATTTTCCTTATTTATTTTCTTTTGATTTATTTTTTAAATTTTTTTTTTGGATGCTAGTTTGGTTGCTGCCTTGAATTGAGAGAATGCTGCTGTACGTTGTTTTAGTTCCTTTGACTTGTATAAGAGAGCTATATGGAGTAATACATTTTTCAATCACAAGTGGTAAACTTTGAGAATTTACAAATTTCTGTTCAGAATATTTTAAATTTGATTTGTTATTTACTGTTTTTTTGTAGTTTTTTGTTTTTAGGTTTAGCGTATTTATAATTTTATTTCTACTTTTAATTACTACTTGTTGTTGTTGTATTTCTTTTTTGAGTACTTAAACTTCATTTTTCCGTTAGATTAACAATTGCAAACTAAAATGTTGCATGTAATTTTTTTCGCACATGCTGCACGCATTGGTTCAGTGTTTTTTCTCGGATCTTATACAATCTTTATGATAATATAAATCACATACCTTTCAGACACTACACTGATCATGATTTTAAAGAATAACTTTATTGCATTGATTACAAAGTTGGCCTTCACTAATAACAGAATTTAAAGTGTTTAAATCGTTTTTACTTAACGAACGACTTAAGTTAGCCGCCGCCATATTGTACGATAAACGTCATTCATCTTCTAAAACATTATCCGGACAAGTTATAATTTTTGCTGCAATACTCAATCTTATTCAACTTATTTAGTATCCCACGTATATAAAAAAAAATCAGTAGCTCAAGACATTTTTATAGCATTTGATAGAGTATGACATCTTAACTTTATCAACAAGCTCTATTGTATAGATATTGATTGTAAATGTGTAAATTTTATCTAAAGTTTTCTTTACAATAGAAAAATTATAGTCTCTAACCATAAATCATAAATGCTGGTGTTTGTCAAGGTTTTGCTTTAATTTTTGGTTTACAATAATAAACTTTTTTAAATAACTAAAAATCTTATTTATAGTATTGCAAAAATGTAAAAACCCTTTATACTTCATACTTTCTAAAAACCATTTTGACAACTCCTAACATGGTCAACTCTAAAAAGCCAAACACCTTACTATTTCATAACCAAAATCTGAGGTATCATTAGTACCAAATATTAAACTGAATAACAAAGCCACATCTAAATCTTTTTCAATTTGTCTTTTAGGAGTTACAGTCTCACATAATCTTTTTTTGAATAATTATGTTGTTGACATAGCTTTGCAATTATCTAAAAAACATTTTTTTAATAAATGTAAACAGGTTTTTACTTTTGTTCAGCTTCTGCATAAATATAAAACTTATATTTGGCCTTGTATTGAATATTGTTTTCAAGTATGGGCAAGCAAAAGCATCCAAAGCTACACAATCTTTTTTAAAGACTGTTCAAAAACAAGCTACTTGGATCATTGTTGACCAAGAATTAACTTATTACTAAGATACTTTACAACACCGGCGTAATGCAGATTTTTAGATTTTTTTAGATTTGTTTATTTAAACAAAATACAAGACATTTTGCCATCTTAACAAATCTTAACTTGTTGTACAAGTTTTGCATTATTTTTTTTCAAATATTTACCGTATTATTGACACATAGAATAATCTTCCAAACTTAGCATTTCTTAAACTTATACACCACAATTATTTAAGGTCATTATTTATAAACTGCTTAATTCTAGTCTTCAATGTGATAGTTTTAGCGAGTGTGATTTCACTCGTTGAAATTTAATGTTATTTTTATGTTGTTGTGATATATTAAGTAATTCTTAAATATTACAAATAAGAGCAATAAAATTAACTCTTATGTCAATTATATCATTTTTGCTCATAGGGTATTTCCGCGGCAACGACGTTATCAGTATGTTATAATTATAATAAACGTTCTATGACTTTTAAAATTATACATTATATAATTAAAATTTATATTTCTAAAAATTTAAATTACTACAAAATTTTATTTTTCTACGAGAATTATTACATATTATTTATCTTTCTCGATGTTTGAATACAAATTCAATTTTTGCAATGTCAAGACTATGTAATTTACACGAACCCCTATCAGACAGCAGACAATATAAAAAATGACTAAATTGAGAATTCATAAACACAACTTTATTATTCTTACAATATCTATATCATTTTTATTTATCTCTATCTCAATCTTATAATGTTATATTATTTATACTTAAATTATTATGTAAATGTAAATAAATTATAAAAAATATGTTCTCCAATATTATAAAATTTTCATTAATAAACTTTTGTGTAAATTAAATAGCCTTTGAATTAAATTTTAATTTAGAATTAAAAAAAAAGAATATGTAAATTTATTTCACAGTTTAAAAAGCAAAAGTAAATGTCTTTTATTATTCAACATAATTTAAACAAAACTTTTTATTATTGTGATTATAAATGTAGATTTTACAATAGGGTGCATAAGGTGAATGGATTTATGCTACATTCTGTACGTTGAAGTGATTTACATAAACTTTACAGATTTTCACAGTCGATTTAAACGCAAACAGTTTTATAAATTTCTTCAAATTAATTATTGCAATTTGTAACCCATTGAATACTCAATTTATAATTAATCCTTTTAATCTCCAATCATTTGCGCAAATTTCTTCGCTTGTGTGCAGTCTGAATCGGTTTGTATAAAAATAGTCTAGCCGACTGACTGATTCAGCTTAATGAATACTAATTGAAAAGTGGATTTTCATATTAGAATTGAATTTGTTAAACGTTGTTAAAATATTATGGTTAACTTTTATACTTAATATTCTTTTAATAACTAGAATGCACTATTTTAACTAAATAGTTGCATACTAATTATTTGAATAGTCATAACAAATTTGTTTAAACTTTTATAAATTTAGATGCAATTTCAAACATACAAAGTAGGAATTTTATTAAATTGTAAATACCATTGCATTCTAAATACTCTAACAAACTTTTGCTAATAACAACAGCAGAAAATAGAAATTTGTTGTTGTGTTAAGATTGGTATTTTCTAATAAAGCTTAAAAGCTGCTATAGTTTATAAGATGTTATTTTATTAGTGATAAAATTTTCATAATAACTGCATTAATAAACATGTTTAAAAGCTTTAAGATGTAGGTCATATTAAGATCTAGGTCATATAACTGCCTCTCTTCAGTAAAATTTTAATATCATAGTATAAGCGTTGAATGAAGTCGTGCTTGTATTTTCAAAGTTACATGTATCTGTTCTTCTCACACACAAAAGCCAACTTTATGGTATAAATCTCCATTTTTGTTTAATTCAAACTAAAAAACCTATCACTAAATAACACTTTGAAGAAATAATTGTATCGTATAAACATGGATCAAAATTTAAATAAACTATTTTTTAGTTTAAAATAAGTAATTTTTTATAAAATTCTTATAATTTAAGTTTTTCATAGCTTTAAAGTGTAGTATTTTAAACAAAAAAAGTTTTCACATAAAACAATGTTAAAATTATTAATGATTTGCATAATCTAATGTAAATCTATTGAAAATAAAATGTTTTTAGTTGATAATTTGTAGATTTAATAATTATTTTTAAAAATCTTTTTCAACAACAAAGATGGTTAAGAACCAAAATACAATGATAAAAAAGCACTTACATGAAACTAATCTATCTCAGCTATAAATAAATATACCGTAATCAGCAAAATAGAATTAAATACAACCATTTAATCACTTGAATTGAAAACATTGACATTATTAACTAAAACGTGTTTATCTTTATTTAAATTTACTTGCCAGTATTTATATAGAATAATTTTATGTAAAGTAAAATTAAAGTTAACATAAAATAGTTTCTAACCAAGCAATAAAGTTTTTAAATTGTAGAATCAATTAAAAAAATATCTATTTCTTTAAATTTAGTTTATATACAAAATAATTTTAGTAGCACTAAAAGTATATTTTTTGTTTTTATACAGACCACTAAGTACTAACACTTACCTATTTGTTGAAAAAATACAAACACTTAAATAAACTTAATAATGCAACAAACAAGATATTTGACTTAAAATGAGCATATTTATTAGAGAATCTATCTAATTTTAGAAAAGTAAAAGAGATTTTTTTTAGTCTCACAAAACTATTATTTTAAATAAATATTTTATATATAAATAATTAAATATAGCGTTTAAAACTCCACTATGTATAAATCTTAATAATATACAAGCAAATTAGTCAGAGAATTTTGAGGAATGTATAGAATATACAATGCTTCATTTTAGAAAATAAAGTTTTTATTTAACAAAAAATGTACTATTCTGAAACTTACAACAGTATTCAAATTATTTATTAATAAGACCAGCAATACATACATTTACAGCCGTCAACATTAATTTATTAATAGTTTTTATTAAAATATATTTTAATCCACTTATTTTAGATAAAATGTAATAACATTTGTTTAAATATTTTTTTACAATTCTAGCAATGTAAAGACAGGCAGTATTAATGCGTTTACTGCAGTTCATACTCCTGGGGGTTAGTATCGCGTATAACTACTGTGTGGCAATAACATTCTCAAAACTGCTCCAACTTACGATTGCTACAAAATATACAATTTTCAATATATTTAAACGTAAGATGTAGCTATTTGAATCTTATTTAATTTGCTTCATCTTATACATGATATATTGATACACATCCTGGGGGATGTGTACCGCACAGAAGTAATGTTTGATTTGTTCTCAACGGTACACACCCTTGGGGAGTATTACTTATAGTACGCTATATTGCAGCATACGCATCACTGCCAGTATTACATCATCGTCAAACATGTGCGCATAGTTTTTTGTACTTGGTAGTTTTGGTTAGTTAGTTAATATTTTTGGCATATCAGCCTAAAAGACTATTAATGCCAATTCTTTTTTCTAACTATAAAAAAGTGTAAAATATTATGCTGTAAAATGACATATTAAAAAATAAAATAAATAAATAGCAAAGATAAAATAAACTTTCACAAATTATTAAAAACAATAGCAAAAAATGATTAAATAATTTCAACAGTGTCTACGATGTAAAAGGATCTAGACACTGCTGGATTTTACGATACACAAACATTAATCACAAAAAATTAATAATCATATCTATATAACCAGTCTGCTCCGTCAAACAAATTCGAGCAAACGATCGACATCAGCAAATTGATCGCCCAAGACAATCGACAAACTGGGTGATAATTCAGACGCAATTTTATGTTCTAATAATTGCCAACAATCCAATAAAATATGACAAACAGTTAATGGGACGTTACAAATATCACAAACTGCCCCAGTTTGTGATATTTGTAACCTCAGATGCCAACAAATGCCTGTGAGTCCATCGACAGTGACCGATGCAAAGCCGTGTGAGGATAACCTTTTCTTTACGATTTGGCTTGTATGACAAACTCTACGGAATAGTAACGCTATAGGTACATCATCTTGAATAGCAAACCTCTTAGTTTGCCAGCTAGACAGCAGCTTTTGTGAAAGAAAATTACGAATATCCCTAACACAAACCTTAGATAAAACATATTCAGCGCTAGTTATTGTCAATTTGGCAAACGCATCAGCTTTTTCATTGCCACTGATACCTACGTGACTGAGAATCCAGACAAAGTTAACAGTGACATTTATCTGAGACACCTGAAGCAAAACTAAATGAATTTGCATTAGCAAGTAATGATATTGGTTATCTATGGCGTTTAATGCACTCAACGAGTCTGTACATTTAACATAATTTGTACCTGCGCTTAGATAAATGTAGAGAAGAGCCTGATAGATAGCATACAGTTCTGCAGTATAAACGCTGCTAACACTTGGCAAGCCAAATGTAAACTGCGGCTCATCTACCAAAAAAAGCACAACCCACACCGTCGTTACTTTTTGAGCCATCGGAATAAATCCAAGTGGCATTTACGTTCCTTGTTTGAATTTTGCAAATTCAGTTCGATATTTGACTGGTAAAGTTGAAGCTTTGCTCATTCTCAATAATGCAGTATTTAACCTTAGACGTTCAAAAGTCCAAGGAGGATCGCTACAATAAGACAGTTGGTATACATCAGAGAATTGGAAATTCAGTTCCTAAAATATAGTGTAATTTCTTACGGCAACCGGTTTTTGTGACCGTATCCTGATGTTGTATAGATCGTTGAGACCATTATTGTACACGACAGAAAACTGCCGAAGACTGAATGATGGTTCAGCTGCCTCACACAAAACACTAGCAATAGGGCTAGTACAAAATGCAACAGTTGCTAAACGAATTCCAGTATGGTGAGCAGGATCAACAATACGTAATGTGGATGAAACTACTGAAGCATAGATTATGGAACCATAATCTAGTTTTAAACGCACTAAAGCGCGATGCAAAAGAAGCATTGTTTTCTAATCTGCTCCCCATGACTTTCCACTCAACGATCTGAGCAAGTTTAGTGCCGTAACACATCTTGATCTCAGATTTATTAAACGAAGACGCCAGGTCAGCGCACGGTCAAATGTGACACCAAGAAATTGAACACAATCTTGTACAGAAATAGGTTTTCCTCCAAGATATAATAAAGTGTCACCGTGTGGGGTTTGCCTTCTACAAAAATGGATAAACAACGATTTACTAGTAAAAAAAGTAAATACATTTTTATTAGTCTAGTTCAAAATGTGATTGATTTTTAACTGAAGTTGACGTTTCAATGTTGACATGTTTCTCGAGACACAATAGATAGCTACGTCATCAACATACATACATCCGCTTACCGGATGCTTGATGAACTGACTTATGCCGTTAATTGTTATTATAAATAGTGTCACGCTTAAAATAGACTCCTTAAAAATACCATTCTGTTGCTGACGTATGCCTGAGATTCTGTCACATACACGTATCTTAAATAAACGAGAAGTTAATAAGCTTTGTATACACAATGACATGCTTTTGCAAATATCCCATGAGTGAAGCGATTGTAGAACATTGTACTTATACGTCATGTCATATGCCTTTGCAATGTCAATCAACATCTTGTCGCTGTATTCTTATACAGCGACAAGATGTTGATTCTGTACAAAAGAAATTTTTAATTGCTGTATCCAACCGAACAAGGTGATTAGTCGTAGAACGATGACGCCTTGAACCACATTGTATGTCAGCAATTAACCTCTTGAATCTAATAACCCAGTAAGATGCTTATTGATTATTCTTTCTAATAACTTACATAAACAGCTAATTAGGGAACTAGGTCTATAGTTAATCGGAAGCTTTTTATCTATGCCAGGTTTAAGTACTGGTACTATGATAGCAAATTTCCACGACTTAGAACAATACCCTGCTGATCATATCCGGTTATAGAGTGCCAACAATTGAAATTTGGCAGAGCGACTTAATTGCTTAAGCATAGCATTGTGTATCAAATCGCCACCTAGAGCAGTATTGTGTGCTTCAGATAATGCCGAGTCAAATTCCCAAACACTAAACGATGCGTTATTTAATTTATTTTCAGCAGAGACAAATGACAAAACGTTTTTCTCCATGTTAATTTTATTATCACGGAAATTTTCATTGTAATTATCATCGCTGAAAGCGTCAAAACAAACATCGGCTAGTATACAGGGTCCGGCACTGAAACTTTCTTTTTTCAATGAGACGTGAAGACGCAACTAGAGATAATCTCGGCGCGGCAGTGCTCTTAACAAAGAACGTTGGAGGGGAGATTTATTCCGAACCATCGTCAATCGTTAAAATGCTTTGGGCAACGCGTATTTGCAGTAGAAACGTTCTTTTCACGAGGCCGCTTAATAGTTGCGGTGCAGCGTGCGTTCCGTTTACGGTACAATATTCCCTCTCAAGGAGCTGTTCCTGCCCGGAGATCCATCTTATTCTGAGTGGAAGCTTTTAGAACAGATGAAAATGTGTTCAGCAGGAGACCAGGAGCAACACGGACCGTTAGAACACCCGCAAACATTAAGGCAGTCCGAGAGTCGGTTTTGCGATCTCCTAGGCGCTCTGCTTCAAAACATGCAGCTGCCCTGCGGTTGTCGGAGCGTTCAACTCGCCGAATTCTTCATAACGATCTTCACTTTCACCCCTACAAAATGGTAGTCGCACAAGAACTTTCTAAACGTGATTTTGTTTCACGACAGGGGGCATGCGAAATGCTCCTTGATAATTTACCCCCTGAAGCAGTTGTGTTTTTTAGCGATGAGGCACACATCCATCTCTTAGGTTGTGTTAATTGGGTCTCAGTTTGGGCTGCGATATCAAACGTGGGAATTTTTGGGCCATATTTTTTTGAGGAGGGCAATCGCACGGTTACAGTAAACTCTGAGCATTATGTGGCAATGATTAACAACTTCTTTCTGCCAGCTCTTAAAAATATGGCTATAGGCGAAGTATGGTTTCAGCAAGATGGGGCCACAACAAACACATCACAAATTCCAATGGCTGTTTTGCAGGAAAATTTTCCAGGGCGACTTATCTCTAACAAGAGTGACATATCGTGGCTAGCACGCTAGCGAGATTTAGCCCCATGTGCTTTTTTTTTATAGGGCTACCTTAAATTTAGACTTTAGAGTCTACAACAACCGTCCTGCAACTGTGGAAGTATTGAAAAACAATATTCGTCACGAAATAGCCAATATACCGGTTGCAATGCTCGAAAGAGTCCACATCAACTTCAGAAATCGGCTACAACAATGCATTGACAGCAACGGCAGACACTTGTCAAATATGCTTTTTAAGACATCTTAATTTAAAACTTCCCATGTTAATGCTTAATACTAATAATTTAAAAAAATAAAATGTACAATTTATACTTTTATTTTTTACCTTTAAAAAAAGAAAGTTTTAATGCTGGACCCTGTATTTGAAATGTCAAGAGAATTGAAAATTATTTTATCACTCGACAATAACTCACTAATAGGTAATTATGCGGTTTGGCCAGAAATTATTATTACTTTTTCCCACACCTTCCCGACAAGAATTCTCAAATTAATAGACGTAATATATTTTGACCATGATTCTCTTTTAGTTTTTCTGCATGTTCTCCAAGCAACAGCTTAGTATTTCAAATAAAGTAATAGGTTTTCTTCTGTTGGAGAATGTTTAAATCTACAAAAAGAACGGCGTTTGTTCAGTTTAGCTTGCTCCAATTCAAAATTCCACCAAGAAACGGGCTCTCTGCAAGGTTTTCCGGAACATAACACACTTGCATGTACTGCCTGTATGATGGAATCGGTATAAGTTTTAATATCTTTGTCAATAGTGGCTTGGGCACTGTCATCGTAATCAAACACTTGAACAAACATATTCCAATCAGCATCTTTTATTCTCCAATTTGGGAAAGTGGTCACTATCATAAAGATATTCCGAGACTTCCCAATCCAGCAATGCTGCAATACTTATAAAACAAATGGTAAGGTTAATAGCCGAGAATGATCTATTGGCCATGGAAAAGTAGTTATTGTTACCTTCGTTTAAGATAACTAAATCCGTTTCTAAAAAAGTATTGGCCAAGTTACAACTTTGCTCATCAGTTTGACTTGAGCCCTACATAATGTTATGAGCATTAAAATTGCCCATTAGCAGGAATGGGGACGGAACTTGTTCAAGTAATTGATCAATCAAACAAATGTTCAAACTGACATTTGGCAAAATATAAACTGAGCAAATGGTCAGTGAGAAAGGGATATGTAGTTGAACGGCTACTGCTTCTAATGCAGTGTTGACACGAAGTTCTTTACTGGAAACCGTATCACAAACCAATAAAGCCGTTCCACCCTGAAAACAATCAACATTTGCACGATTTTTTCTATAAATAGTATAACCACAAAGATTAACAGAACATTCAACCTTAAAATTTGTTTCTTGTAAGGAAACGCAGATAGGTGAATTTTTGGCTAATAATATTTTAAAGGATTCGTAGTGTGAATTATAACCGTTGCAGTTCCATTGTATAATTGTTGAAACTATTTTTAGAGTTAGGTTGCGAACGTAATTTTAACTTTTTGTTTATTAGCGTTTTTTTGTTTAACTTCTGAATTATCATTTGAAAAAGTAAAACTCCTATTAATTGGCATAATTTTATCTGTCAGAGTAGATGGCGCGGGAAGAACTTCTACATCCATCGATTCTAACAACACGTCAATATTAGGGTTTGTAAGCGCAGGATTGATAGAAACCTGCACCTCAGGTGGTGGTAGCCTAGATTGGGCTGCCGTCTTTGCAAGTTTTGACTCAGACAATGCCTTAGTCTGTTTAGGCTTTGACTTAGAAATTGTCACCTTAGTTGGTTTTAGCTCGATACGACCCAATACCTTAGATGGTTTAGGTTTTAAAAAAGCCTCCATCTTGAGTGGTTTTGCTTGAAGTCTTACTTGTTGTGACCTTGGTCCGGATAGGACCGTAGTCAGTTTTGGGTTTGAGCCTGATGAGCTTGCAACCGGTTTTTGACTCTTTACATTAGAATCCTTGTCTTTATTTCAAGAAGTTTTTGCAACAGCAGTAAATTTTATAATTGGTAGTTGTTGAACAATAGCCGTTTCAACAACTGCAGCAAACGATCTAGAAATGGTAAGAGCCGTAATTGCTCTATACTTCTTTTGAGCATCAAAGTAAGAGAGTTTGTCTGTTACTCTGATCTTAGTTATCTTCCTTTCCTCTTTTATTTTTGAACATTCTCGGGAATTGACAGGATGCTTACCACCACAATTCACACATAAAGGTGAACTGTTGCATGGATCGGGGTCATGTTTCTCCTTACTGCATTTTGCACATGTTGCAACTCCTGTAACTGCAGTGTGTTCAAAACGTTGACATTGGAAACACCTCATTGGGTTAAGAATAAACGGACAAACCGGACGAGTAACATATGCCACCTTAACTTCATCTGGGAGCAGTTTGGAATTGAATGTTAAGATCATAGATGTTGTATCTCTGAATTTACCTATCTTTTTTACAAGTTAGTTTTTTAATATCGATAACGCCTTGCAACGTTAGTTCTTGTTTGCATTTGTCAACTGTTGTGTATAACAACTCATACCATGAATTAACTCCCTTAGAAATATTTAAGGATTTATGCGGCTCAACTGTCACCGCAATATTACCTAACAAAGAGCATTTGTGCATTTTACTGCTCTGCATTTTTCTTTAACTTCAATAAGCAAGGTACTGTCTCTTAACTTCTTACACGAATTTAAAGTTCCATTAATAATACTGGAAATGGTCCTATGAATGAAGAAGGGAGAAATCTCCTTTAGACTCTGGCCACTTTCCGTACAATTCACTATCAAATATCTTATAAACTTTCTACTTGCACTACTACAAACTTCTTAAGCTCTCTTGTCCGTAAACGGGCAAGATTGTTTGGTTGGAGGTTTAGTATCTACCATAATAAACTCTGTCAAATTTATCGCTTAATTTCCCCACCCACCACGGAGCCACATATGGAACACTACATCACAAACTGATGCAGTCGCCAGGGCTAATCAAGCAATATAGGTTTTATAGATGTAAATGAATGACTTGCTCAAACACAAAGAATACTATCGGGCTCTAACCGTAGCACATTGTAAACTTTTCATCTATTACCACATAAATAATTTCTCACCCTTAAGTTAAATAACAAGCCAATTGGTTAAAACTGAGTTAGGTTTAACCTCCCGTTTTACCAAAAGCTAGGGCCAAAGCAGTGTATTAGAACTATTACTCTTCTAAACCTGAGTATTAGCCCCTCAACTACCAGGATCCCCTTTTTCTGATCTTCGGGTCACCGCGCACGGCAAACACGCAGGTGAGTCGCACAAGGTGTTATGTAAAAATTGTCAAAAATAAACTACCAATACAGTTTGACTTGTTCCTGACAAACTACGGTTTTTTAACAAGGTTTTCTCCTTGCCTATTGGTTGTCTTTTACGACCAGCAATTGGGCTAGCTGAAGAATTTTTTTGCACCACCCTCTCCCGCAGGGGAACTAGCAGTTTTGTGTGCGTTGCGGCTATGTATGGTTATGTAGTTTATGTGTAAAATAATAAAAGATATAATAATTGTAAACATGTCTAACCGCAGTAAGCAAATTCTAGAATTGGCTGCAAAACAATTAGAAAAATATAAACACATCAAAAATACTTCAAATACAGATGAAGTTGATAACCTTAATTTTCAAAATCAATTCACCAGTGACAATTCCATTGCTAATAAAACCTATGAGTTATCATCTGAAAAAAGTACTGACTTAGAAATTGATAAATTTTTTACTGATAGTGACAATTTTAACAGCTGTAATACATTTTTACCAGATAGTATGATAACAACTCTAACATCATCCAGTAATAAAGATCTGGAGTGAGATAAACTTTAGTTTACATCGGGAAAAAATTTTCATTAACAATAGTATTAACATTGTAAAACCAATTGATGTGTTTAATTATTTTATTAATGATGAAGTACTTACATCAATATAAAATGAAACAAATATTGATGCAAATCAACAACTAAACAAAAATCATTCTTACAAATCCCAAATAAAATCCTGGAATAATACGAACAAAGATGTAATCTAAGTTTTTAGAAATTACATTAGGAATGGGCTTAAATAATAACCGTCAATCCATATGTATTGGTCAAAGAATAATATTTTTCACAATATATTTATTTCATTTGTCATGCCCAGGGATAGGTATTACCTTTTATTAAAATTTATACGTTTTGCCAATAATAAAACCAATAACATTGACAGTAAGCTTTATAAAATTGACGCATTGGTTAAAATGTTGCTGGAAAATTATTAAAATATTTTGAATCCCTAAAGAATACTTGTGGTCAATGAATCAATAATACCGTTTAGAGGCAGATTACTATTTTAACAATATATACCAAATAAAACACATAAATATAGCGTTACATTTTTTACACCAAAAAGATATACATTTAACGTTAAAATATTTGCTGGAAAAGGTGATACCACTTTAAAATTGGGTTATTCTCAATCAATCGTATTAAAATTATTAAAACCTGTAAACCCAAAATATGAAATAAAGTTGTATAAGGATAAATTTTACTCTAGCATACTCTTAACCAGAAATTTGTTTGAGCAAATAATATTATATTGTAAAACATTAAGATTCAATAAAAAATAATTTTAATCAATTTTAAATATTAAAAAATAAAACAACGAGAAGTATTTGTAAAGGAAAAATAATAATAAATAATAATAATACACATGATGTGACTGTGGTACCAACAGGTAAGTGTTACATATAAGTAACTGTTTATTTTACTAAGCAAATGTGTTGTGCAGGTAATCAGAACCGCAAAAAAGAAAACATTCTTATGCCTAAATGCGTAACAAAGCTAACAAGGGTGTAGATTTGAGCAACCAAATGTCATTGTATCATACAGTATTGAGAAAAGTTTAAAATGGTACAGATAAGCAATCTTTATAATATATTATTTAGAAAGATATTATCATACACATAGTTTCAAGAAGGTTATATTAAACTTTTATTTGGTACTGCTGTTGTAAATGCGTGGATTATATATAAAATGATTTCTAACACCAAACTTAATATAATAAAACTCCGAAAGCAATTGGCAGTATTCTTATTTAAAACTGTAGTCTAAACCAAAACAAACTACTAAAAAAAGAATTCACACGTTTATAAAACTAGAAGACTTAGGAAGAAAGAAGAGGAAATCATGCACAGTGTGCTACTAAAAACTTAAAAAGACTGAGAAGACGTGAGGCTGAAAAAAAAACGCCAAAGTACAAGTTTTTGCAACACCAGTGAAAACAAGCCCAAATTTTGTCTACCTATCATTCTACTTAAAATATGTTTGTTTTTTTTATAAAAGTAAACAAAAAGTTGTTTTTTTTTTTATAAAAATTAAAAGTATTTGAATTATTTTTGAAATAAAAACAAACCTACATTTTTTTGATACTATCCAATACTATTCTACATCAAAATATTATTTTTTTATAAATAAAGTTAAATATAAAGTCAATTTTACTGTTTTTTTTTAAATTATTTTAATGTTTTATTTTTGTTAATATATATGCCCCTAATGCTAAGACCAACACCTTTCCCTAGCAGAGTGTAGTTTATATAACTATATAACAAGCTCTAGCTAAAAACTTAAAGAAATTTAAACAAAATTTAATATCCCCCGAGGGTATGTGCCGCACATAAGTAATAACTAAATACATACCCCCGAAGGTAAGTAACGCAGTCAAAAACAAAGTATAAATTTAGCTGCCGCAGTGAACGTGTTAAGCAATATCATAAAATATTTTTTTTTTAGTTATGTGTGTTCAGAATTTTTTAAACATATTTGTCATTGCTTCTAAATTAACACATCCTGATTTGTTGCAAGTTTCTATACTAATGCCACCCTACAATATTGCCAAATTACTACAAAAACTGAGTCTTAACATAATATTAATAATAATTATTATTATTATTTACAATAAAATTAAAAATAAAACATCATTACCAAAAACAATTTATTGTCGAAAGTGTTAACGCAATGCTCCCTATTAGAAGAAACGTTTAACTGTTTGTGTGTGAAAGAGACTGTAATACAGTTTAATCTTTACACGGACAGTCAAACGACATTTTTTACTAAAACAAATTTATCATTTAAAATCAATAAATGATGTATTTTATGTAAATTGCCTTTTCATCCAGTAGTTTCAGGGTATGCACCCATCATCTGTTTGCCTAGCATCTCACTGGTCAAAAAGGCAATTTACATAAAATTACAGTAACTTTTAAACAATTTATGTTTACTAATGTGTTAAAAGTGTTAACGCAATGCCCCTTAATAAAGGAAACGTTGAACTGTGTGTGTGAAAAAGACTGTAATACAGTTAAATTTTTACGGTGGTACATTATTTAAGTATGTAAGATATGAAACAGCAAAAAATTACTTATAATTAGAAACAAACTGAAGTAGTGTTTTTGATATATTTTTAATGTTTTTAGAACTGACTATATTATCCAAAAACAATTATTTATAACTCAGATAATAAATAGCTTTTTTTAAAAAAATTTAATTTTGTGAATTATATATTACAAACTTTAAAAATATAAAATTGTAAATATGTTTCTATTATTAAGGTGCTAAAAAAATCTCACTATATTCTAATATTATAATATAAGAAAAATATTTGTTTGTGAAGTTTTTAGCGACAGATTATAAATGAATTAAATTATTAATATAAATACTTTTATTTATTTTTAGAAAAACATATAATTATTATATTTATTTTAAAAATTGTTAGTTTTTAAATTTTAATAAAAACTATTAGTTTTTGCCTTGCTATATGAAATTAATTTACCATACATGCAATAATTTTATCACATGCGTTTATATTATTATTATAAATATTTTTTTGAGTAGAATTTTTGCATTTATTTATAAGATTAATTTTATAATTAGGTTTGTATAACTTAATTTTTTTGTTTCTATTTTGTTTATTTTGTGTTATTAAATAAATGATTGATAAAACTAATGTAAAAAAAATAATTAAAAAAAAGTGTATAGTGGTCGGAAAAAAAGAGCAGTGTTAATCAAAGTATTTGTCTTTGCACCATTACCCGTATGTACCTATATTACAATAACCATAACCATAAATTGACCGGTAGTAGAAGCTTCTGTGCAGTGCTAATTAAAAAACTATTGCCAAAATAAAAAATACAAAGACATAATAAATATATATTCTAGGTAAGGCCAAGTTTATGTTAATGTTGATGCTAGACTGACGAGCTTTAATTTGAATTTGCATGCAATGTACCTATTTTATTATTGGTGTTGTATCATAATTCCTTCTCACTTTTTCTTTGGCATGCTGTAGAGTTACTGGTCAATTTATGTTTGGTTTACATTAGTCATATAAACATATGGTTCATGCGCCGGGCCTACATTTGTTTATCATTATCTGTAAATTTTTGTACTGAAGACAGCTGTTTGTTTACTTACATCAAAAATAATAAACATTTGATAGTGTATTGTACAATAAACACGTAATAATAACTATTTCCCACAGGTAAAATAGATATTACGTGCAAGTGATACACTACTTGTTTCACAAATAGAAAAAATAAAAGAAGAATTAACAATATAATTGATACGACTTAAAATACTTTGTTATTACATGTTATACTATGACCAATATTCTATTACTTTTTTGGTTTTGTGTGCAATAATAAACACATTACAGTATACAATAATTAAACCATATTATGCAACAAGCACATTACACAATAAAATATGTATAAAATGTCATAAACATAAATAATATAGATGAAAAGTGACAGATTTATTTTTTTAAATCTATATGTGCAATGTGCCTATTTTATAATCTTGTTTAGGCGTAATGAAACGTATGTCATGTTTGAATAAAATGGCACTGACAAGCATGAAAAGGTAATGCAGTTTGTAGTGCAAAATGCAAATAATAATTTTTTTTTTTTAGCTTTTGTTAAAATTATTTGTACATTATTTATTTTACAATTAAATTAAATTTGTTTTGATTTTTGCAATAATAATAATCATTATTATTATTATAATATTTATTAAAATTTATTTCACCAAATATATGATATAAAATATGTAAGTTTCACATTAAATACAAAATATAAATTTTATATAAAAATTAACAAAATAGACAAAAAACAAGATAAAAAGTGCAAATAGTAAAAAATCAACATTGGATAAATACAATACAAATTTTAACACTTGACAGTCTAACATATTGAGCAATAAATAACAGAGAAAATTAATCATTAATTTATTACGCTTTTTTAACGTTAAAAAAAATCAAGTATTTACGTTGACAACATTACGAAATAACTAAAATTATACAATATATTCTTATCATAAATATCTTACTTTAGCAACGGCTCCATTTCGTATTGAAAGCCAGTGGCTTATTTACAAAAATCCGATTGCGGACTTTTCTCGGCAAAGATTCTATTTATTTTTCTATTCCAACCGAAGTATCCACTAGAGACTAGAGTTGCAGAGTGCGAAACGCGGCACAACCTATTATTATCAAACACATGTCGCCAGGAAAATGGAAAAGCGTCGAGAGCGCCGCGCAGAAAATTAAAGTTCTTTGTAATAAAGTTGGTAAAAATCTTTCTTTGTATATAGTTCAACAAAATTAAAATTGTAAACTGCTACAAAAAAGAAATCAACAAATGTTTCATCAAAGTTTTTTAACAAATAAATATTAAAAAATCTACTCGAAAGCCTTCTATTTATTTTAATTAAATTTTAGAGAAAAATAAATTGACGTTGAATTTTTGAATTGCAATACACAAAGTTACACGGATTTGAATTATTAAATATGTTTCTATTATTAAGGTGCTTTAATTATACAACCGCTTAATAATTAATTCTAAAAGAATCAACAATTTATTGCTGAGAGGAATTTGGTAATTTCTTGGGTAGAACAACACAAATTTAATAATGTGTACTAATAGCTGACTGCCAGGGGCTTGTCAGTTACCGCACATAATTTGAATCGCAGGCATAAATGCGAATTTTGCTGGATTTACTAGGAAAGTGTTACAGTATATCCCTAAAGTTAATAATTTAGTTGTTACTAGCATTATTTAATTAAAATTTTGCCATTATACACAATACAAATATTCTACAAGCTTAAAATATTATAAGTTTATATATTATTTATGTTTATTTAAAACCTTAATTACTAATAATCACATCAGCCAAAAGTCAAGTACAGACAATTGTTTTGGTTTTATAATACTGCGTGTAAAGTAACTAATGCACAATATTTCTGTGACTACAATTTATAGCCATTATGTCTAATTATTATTAATTATGTTAGTAAAATCTAAATATTTATTTTATAAATTTTGTCTACTATTAACACTAATAATAATTATCATGAATTACAATACAAAAATAGCTAAAAATATATGTTGTGGTTTTATATTGATTAATGCTGTGAAAATGCGGCAGCTTGCTCAGTTTGTAAAATATTGAATTGCTAAGACTGTGTCTGAACTCCATTATATTTTTTTACAATAAAACACTAATATAGTGTCAAAGTTAAAAAATAATTAAATAAAATATTGCAATTATTTCACCAAACAGTAACTTCATTAAGTAATAATAACAATGATAAATTACAAAATATTATAACTACTAATATTTTATTAGTAGGTATATATGTATAATTATTGTACTTATTATTACCCGATAAAGCCACTGTGTAGTATAAGAATTGTAGTAATACATTAATTTTTTTACACTATAAAAATGTTTTATTATAAAAGTTACAAAAGAAATATTAATTTTTCAAACATTCTGCAATTAATATTATTAATCAAATAAATAAATTTCAAGAGAAAACTAATAAACAACAATTAGCAATTACAATATTTCAATGTTGAACTAACCAGTAATGAGCAAACATATTTGAGTGTACAATAGTTTATCCATTTATATTAAATCTATGCGATTAGGTTAATTGTAAGTTATAATCAATTATAATTTGTAACTGCCACAAAATAACGCATTTCTTTAAGAAAAATATTTAATCTCGTCGGTTTATTAATTTTATTTACGATATTAGGTTAGTAGCAAAGATAGGCTAGATCAATTATTGTCCCACAATAATGGGATTGACCCGTGACGTATCAATTTGGCCATAAATTCAGAAGCATTTATTTAAATTAAAATAATTTGTTTAATTAAGAAAAATTACAACCAAACAATAATTTAAGTTTGCTGTCATCCGCTGTTAAAGTGACAAAAAAACAATTTATTCAATCATATTCCTTTTAATTACTTATTATAATTTCCGTTTTTAACCACTACCTATTATTAAGCATAACATGTATTTTAGTAGGAAATACTAATAATAACATAAACATTGATTTTAAAATTAATTACCAACTTTTTCAAAGCAGATCTTTGCTAAGTAGTATGTGAAAACAATAAAATAACAAATTTCACTATTCTGTTTGAACTCATACAACAGAAAAATCAATTACTGTAAACAGTTAGGAATCAAAAAACATGTAGGTACAAACAGCACAGTGCAGTATAAACATTAGTTTACTATTTCTAACTTATAAATCTTTTTGTTCAAGAAAATAAAAAAATGTTATTACAAAGTGCAAAGTTAAAAACAAATACCATATATAATATCATAAGTCAATAATAGTATTGCTAAACATGCACAATGTGAAAAATCATAAACAAGATGATGTAAATACAATTAAAATCATACAAACATTAGATAAAATATGATCGCTAATAAATAATATAGCTGCATACCCAAAAACTTTGTTAAAATTGACTTGTTGTTTTTTAAATTAAATAATATCTCTCAAAATTTAACTTTGTTAAGTTTAAGATGGTTATTGTTAATCCATTACTCAACAAATGGTCTGCTCCACGGGTTCTGAGCGAAACAAACCAATAACGTAACTAACGTAACTATCGTAACTAATGTAACTATCGTAACTATCGTAACTATCGTAACTATCGTAACTAACGTAACTATCGTAACTATCGTAACTATCGTAACTATCGTAACTAACGTAACTAACGTAACTAACGTAACTAACGTAACTAACGTAACCAACGTAACTAACGTAACTAACGTAACTAATGTAACTAAGGTAACTAAGGTAACTAAGGTAACTAAGGTAACTAAGGTAACTAAGGTAACTAACGTAACTAACGTAACTAACGTAACTAACGTAACTAACGTATCTAACGTAACTAACGTAACTAACGTAACTAACGTAACTAACGTAAGTAACGTAAGTAACGTAAGTAACGTAAGTAACGTAAGTAACGTAAGTAACGTAAGTAACGTAAATAACTTAAGTAACGTAACTAACTTAACTAACGTAACTACCGTAACTAACGTAACTAACGTAACTAACTTAACTAACGTAACTAACGTAACTAACGTAACTAACGTAACTAACGTAACTAACGTAACTAACGTAACTAACGTAACTAACGTAACTAACGTAAAAACAATTGGGGATTTTTAAAAAACTTAAGCTTAGCAAGCAAATTTAACGATGTAACCGCAAAGCCAGTTAAAGAACCAGGTAATAAAACAAGAGCACAACAGCGGTACTCCATACTACTTACACAAAACACTTTTGGGACATCAAAGATGCAAAATCAAAACTTGTCTAGCAGCGCCACATCGAAAACAATGACAATAAAAGATGTTAAAAAAAATTTCTAGAAAAACTGTCAAAGACATTGCATTATCAATAATTCCAAAATAATATTCTAATTGATGCCTCAAATTTGTTGCTTATAGACAAAAGCGCTCGGGAAAAGATGGTAAAATCAAATGAAAAATTCTACCTAAGTTTCCCCATAACAATCCTCAAGACACTGTGTTTAAACATTGTGCAAATTTATTTAAAGAGATTAAGCAAACCAGGCTGTTGGCTGCTAGCAGACTAATCCTCATGCAATCTCCGTACATGCATTACAACAAAACATATACTTAATCTAATAACGTTATAAAACTTATTCTTCAAAAACCTATTGACAGCCAAGATGGTAATAGAAAATTAAAAAACTAAAAAAATAACTAATAAGTCGCTTTTTATAAAATACAGAAACTTAAAAAAAAACTAACTAATCTATACAACAAAATCTAATTAGCTAAAATCTGTCTAAAGGCAGGAAAAACGTCACACAAATTGGATATAATAACAGACATATTTGTAACTTCAATAAAACTTTTTGAAGAAAACTGCCGATCACAGTCAAATAAGTAAAAATTGCACTGATATCATCCTTGCGGACTAAAAACCTAAAATACACAAAGTCTGTAGAAAACATTTTGAAAAAGCTGCTGTAAATACCCTTTTTGGGATCTACGTTGAAATAAACTTCCAATCCAGAAAACCTAAAAATGCTTAACAAAAAAAACTGAAATGAAGCAAATATCTTAAACAATCAAAGAAACTAAAAATGGGAAATCAACATATTTGATTAATTTTCAAACAAAACAAAACACTAAGTTTTTTAAGCCATTGCACCAATAATACTAGTGCAAAAACAATATCTAATGTAAAAAAAAGCTTTGGGTGTAATTTTATATATTAAAAAAACATTTGACAAATCTAAATCCATTGCAAAGGCAATCAAAAACCGAGGATGATACTTTCTCGTCTAAGAATGGATCAAATCTATTTTTAAAAACTAGACTTAAACTATAACATTATTTGAAAATACTGTAGAAACTAAAGTCTTAATAAGTGTCTTCATAAAGCTAAACTACCAGCATTACAGTAGTGCTTTGTTATGATTGACCTATTACTAATACTCAACTTAGACTACACCAAAAATCTCACCAAAAGGCAAACACAACTGAAATAGAACTGAAAGTAATCCCTTAGCCTAAGATTCTAAATTTTATCAAATAAATAAAATTGTTTAATGAGTAAGACGTTAGAAGTGTACATATTCAAATCCAGGAGCACAGTGCAATATGCCGCAAAAGAATCTAATCAATAAAAACATAATACTACTAAGCAGTGAGGACTGCTCAGTGTTATTTTTTTATGTATTTTACTCAATAAAACAACAAGTTTTGGTTATATTTTGTAATACAATTCAAATATCTCGGCTTCAAACTTGCCCTGTTTAGAACCGTAGTATCATTTGCAAATAGTATGTTTAAAATAATAATAAACCTAAAATAAAACAATGTAATACACTATGTTTATTGCCAATTCTAATTCTAGTATTGTCATACAGCTTGTTTTTGCTTAAATAGATATGCCATAAGTTACCTATAAATGTTAGGATGCAGATAGGTTATAAACGTATTTTTTTTAAATTAATTACAAATGCAAAATATAATCAAATATTTCTGATAGAACCATAAAGAGTACTGCCCTTGCTCAAAACAGTATACTGTTCCGTCAACAAAATTAAACAAAGTATCAAAAGTTGGTCTATCAACCCTAAATCCATATTAATTACCAGATAACAGTTTGTGCTCTTCAATGTACTAGTATAACTAATTTTTTTAAAATTTGAAAAACACTGGTAGTAATAAAATAGGTCTAAAAAATTGAGATAAATTTTATCTTATTTTGTATAAATTAGGATAACACGCACAATGGTTAACGTGTTTTAATAGATAATTGCCAATATACATTGCAAATACCAAGATCAACTACATCTATACACACCAGATAGTTGTAAATTATCAACAAGTTTCTGTCTCACTGAGAATGGCAATGGAGGAGTGGCATTATATGCACTAAAAACCCAACAAAACATAAAAATTAGAGAAGATTTAAATTCTATGTCTGAAGCTAACCACTTTGAAAGCGCTCCAATAGATTGTTTTATAAAATTTACCAAAATAACGATCGTTGGCATCTATCGACCCCCAAAAAGTAATATGGAATTATTTAATGATAATATGAACAATCTATTGGACTTACTGCAAAAAAAAAATTCATATTATGCTATTGCAAGAGACTTTAACATAGATTTTTTATCTTTAGATAATAATGCATTACAGTTTATTTCATTATTAGACTCGTACAATATATTCATAACCATAAAAGAATACACCAGAATAGGAAAAACATCTAAAACCTGCATTGATAATCTATTAACAAATATCTCTCAATTTTCATCAGCTTTAATTAACATACATATATCTAATCATGTGGGGCAAAGTGTAGAATTAATTATAAATGCCTGAAATACTGTTAAACCATCCGTTTATAAGAAATTTTAACAAAAGTAATATCAAAACTTTTAATAATCATATATCTCAAGAAAATTAAGAAAATGTATTAAACAAATCAGATCCAAATACTTCTTGGAACATGTTTTCAAATATTTATGATAGAATTTTAAATAATTTCTTTCCAATTTCAAAAATAAATTGCAACACTAGTAATATATATATATAGCACGGCAGTTAAGCAGCACAAGCCAACGTAAACCTTTTATATATTTTGTCAAAAAGAATTTCAGATTTAATACCCGCATTTCACAAAGAAAAAAAACGCTACAATATGTTTTTGAAATCAGTAAAAGCGAGACATTATGAACAACTGATTCAGAACAGTTTAAATAAATCAAAAGCAACATGGAACATAATTAACAGATATATAAAAAAAACAGCTAAAAAAAGGAAATCCACGGCTAATAACATCAATAAATACTTTTCAGATGTTGGTGAAAATATACAAGCAACAATTGGTTATACTACTCATTCTAATACCATCAGAAATAATATTAAGTCAATGTTTTTGTACCCTGTGACAGAAGCTGAACTGTTTATAATAGTAAACAGCATGAAAAATACATCATCATTGGGCATAGACAAAGTACCAATAAAGTTAATAAAACAAAGTCTACAATATATATCAATGCCTCTAAGATATATAATAAACTAATCAATGACACTTGGAGTATTTCCTGAAAAACTAAAACTAATACCCGCATTTCACAAAGAAAAAAAACGCTACAATATGTTTTTGAAATCAGTAAAAGCGAGACATTATGAACAAATGATTCAGAACAGTTTAAATAAATCAAAAGCAACATGGAACATAATTAACAGATATATAAAAAAAACAGCTAAAAAAAAGGAAATCCACGGCTAATAACATCAATAAATACTTTTCAGATGTTGGTGAAAATATACAAGCAACAATTGGTTATACTACTCATTCTAATACCATCAGAAATAATAATAAGTCAATGTTTTTGTACCCTGTGACAGAAGCTGAACTGTTTATAATAGTAAACAGCATGAAAAATACATCATCATCGGGCATAAACAAAGTACCAATAAAGTTAATAAAACAAAGTCTACAATATATATCAATGCCTCTAAAATATATAATAAACTAATCAATGACACTTGGAGTATTTTCTGAAAATCTAAAACTTGCTGTAATATTACCGATATATAAAAATAAAGGCAATCCTACTCTGTTTGTAAATTACAGACGCATAAGTTTACAACTAAGTTTTTCAAAGATAATTGAACTATATTTACCAAAAGATTGGTAGAATTCCTGGAATGCAGCAATATATTTGCCGCTTCTGAACATAGTATCATAAAAAAAAAAAACACCGAAACGACAATATATAACAACATAAGTAACATTTTATCAATAAAAGAAAAGCAAGTAGCTTGTGGTATTTTTTAAGATCTGACCAAAGCATTTAATTGAGTTGATTATAAAATTCTTATACAAAAACTTGATAAGTATGGTATAATATTAATTGGATAAAAACATACTTAATAGGCCAAGCACATAGAACTAAACTGATACAAAATTGTAAAACATTTCTATCTGAACCTCTAAATGTGAAGTATGGTATTCCACAGGGTGGTGTTATTGGCCCAATATTATTTGTCATATATATGAATAATATGCTAACTACAATCACAGACAAAAACCTAACTATTGTCAATTACGCCGATGACACAAACATGTTGATAAAATGTCAAGATTTAATAAAAATATCACTACATGGGACTTTATTTTACAACAAAGTTAAAGAATTGTTACAATCAAACAAACTTATGCTTAACAGTGACAAAAACAAAATGTGTTATATTTAAAATACCACAATCCAATATTGATAAGATATCTAAACTTTCACTTGGACCAAATGAACTAGAATGCACCACAAATGCTAAAGTGTTAAGAATTTATATTGACAAATTTTTACAGTACAAATACCATATTTAGAACTTGAGCAAAAAACTAAACTCAACATGTTACTTAATACGTTTTTTAAGTAAATATCTTAATAATTTAGCACTTTGTCTGATATACCATTCAACGTTTATATCAGCAGTTCGATATGGAACAAACACTATTTTGAAAAAGCAGTCCTAAAATAAAAAAAACATTTTTATAATCCAAAAACGAACAATGCGTATCATGATAGGATTAAATCCTTATGAAAGCTGCAGAGGACATTTTAAAACCAATGAATTTCTTACTATTCCAGCAATATACGTTTTTTAATGTTTACTATATATACATAAAATCAAAATAGATTTTAAATAAAATATAATTAGTCATCAACACAACACCAGGGCTAACAACATAGGATACAATCTACCAAAACACCGCCATGCTATAAAAATGGTAAACCAACTGCCAGAAGCTATCAAAAAAACTGAAAATTTTAAAACATTTAAAGACGAAGTTAAAACTTTACTTACAAACATGGAATCTTATTCAATACAAGATTATTTTGCTTTGTAAAATATTATTAATTTTGACGTTTCTGAAACTATTATTATTATTATTATTATTATTATTAATATTACTATTATTACATATATTTATTAAGTTTGTTATTGGTTCTACAACAAATTTTATATATCTCTACTCTTGCTTGATTTTAAACTAATAATTGCATTTTTACTTTCTAGCAATTTTTGGTTAACAAGTTAAAATAGTGAAAAAAGCATTACAAAAGTTGTTGTCAAGTTCAGACAGTAAACCAACAATATTTTCAGCAACGAGTGCAAAAAATCTATTAAAATTGTTAGCTGACAAATTACTATTGGTGTTGCTCTGATATATATATTTCTTTTTGAATTTATGATGTCCCACATAGCTTTGATTTTGTTATTTAAGTTATTCATGCAATTTTTGTAAGCAAATTACATTTTGTTAATTTATTTTGATAGTTAATCCATTATTAATTTTTGATATTTAGTAAGTAAAGAACAACAAATAAAGTGTTTCTTGCATATTATTGAGGTTAGAATTAAATCAAAAAACATTCAATTTAGAATTATTATCAATATCTATTTTGTTTTTTATTAAAATGTATTATTAAACTATAAAACAAATACCTCAAGAATACCGTTAAATATTTTTTTAAAGTATTGCAAAGTTATAAAAGATCACTGATAGTTTTGTATTGCAATTACCAATAGTATTTTGCCTTCTGATGTAATCAGCCGGTTTAACATTAGTTATTATTATTATTATTATTATTTATTAATGCTTTACAGTTGCAGACAACAAAATAAAATGACTCTATAGTCTATCCATATTCTAATTATAAAATTTCTTACGCGCAGAATGTGTACTAAAAACCGATCTAACAAAAAACGGCATAATTACTACCGCTACCTTTGCTCGGTAACAATTAATGTAAATTATTTACAAACCGTTGCCACGTTGAGCTACATTATAATATACTATACATCAGTAAATGCAATAGTTAAAAATAAAAACAAAACGCAACTAAACAAATTTTTTTAATATGTAAAAAAATGTGTCTACCATTGTGTAAGAAAGTGTATAATTTTATGTGAGATTAGGTAAGTATCATTAACAAGAGAAAATATGTTTAAATCTTTTTATATTAAAAAAAATTTTTTTTTGGATATTAGTCAATTTGCACATTTGCGGCTGTATGTCCTCGATAACTATACAAATTCCATCTTTAAAGTCTTGAATCAATTGTGAAGTATTGACATAGACCTTATCTTTCACGTGACCCTAAAGAAAAAAATCTAAAGGTGTTAAATCACAAGATTTCTGTGGCCAATTGTGATCACCTCTTAGAGAAATAACATGGTCAAGACTTTTTTTGCAAAATTGCGATTGTTTGGTTGTTTGTGTGGCACGTAGCGCCGTTTTGTTAAAAATAAACGTTGTCCACATTAATATCTTCCAATTCCGGCCATAGAAAATTATTAATCATAGCTTACTAGTGCCTTCCATTTCCCGTAACAGTTGCACCAACCTCATTTTCAAAAATATAGGGTCCAATCACACCGCCAGATCATAAACCGCACCAAACAGTGACACGTTGAGGATGCAAAAACTTTTCAACAATTATTCTTAGATTTTCTGAACCCCAAATGCAACAATTCTGCTTATTAACCTCCGAGGAAAAAATGGGCTTAAAGATAGTTTTTAGATAAAATTCCGAAAATATTTTGATGCATTTAAAGGACCCAATCAGCAAAGATCAATATGACCGAGTCAGTTTTTTCTTTTTTTGCGTTCCACACGCCATACTCTCGGCATCTAATAAATTTCTCCGGGCATAGTGAAGTAGCTGGCCTGGAAGAAACGCCGCGCAGTGCCAGTGGCTCGAACGTAAAATATAATAAAAAGTACTTCGACAGTTAACGTGTTAATAATACAAACAAAATTAATTAAATAATTTTATTGTATTACTATGTCACTTTTAAATCTCTAAACACGACTACAAACCACTACTAATAGAGGCTCTGTAAATACTGATAAGGCCTAGTAACTGGTCCTCCTAATAAATGTATTTATGGTTAAAAGAACACTTATCTTATGTTAGACTAATGTCTTAAATTAATAAAGTACTATAATTTCTTAATTTTTTTTTTTAGAGCTGGTGCTCAAACATGCAACTAATTTTACGCCAAAATTTGAGCCAGGCGCTTTACCCAACTGAACCACTTTCCGGACATACGTCAAAAAGTTATAACACCTACGCCTTTAAATTAACTAATAATGGACAATTCCCAACGTTTGAATTAAAAACCCTACCAACAGTAGCACAACTCTAAACTAAGCCAGTTTTAATATTACTCGTAGCT
Organism: Tachinus rufipes; assembly: GCA_963932245.1. Lineage (NCBI taxonomy): Eukaryota > Metazoa > Arthropoda > Insecta > Coleoptera > Staphylinidae > Tachinus > Tachinus rufipes. The sequence continues at coordinate 77,458,768 of OZ010744.1, forward strand.
AAACAAACTGCTAAACTCAAACATATTTTTAAAAAATCTAAATTTCGTTGCAAGGCCAAAAAGCAATTGCTTAAAAAGCACGCAGTTTTGATAAGAGGTAATATGGAGCTTACATCATAATCATTGGTTGTCTAACCTGGATCTTCCTGAAATTTTATTCAAATTTTAAAACTAGTTGGTTTGCTGCAAGAAATGTAATACTTTTTGGAAGTTCTGCATTGGGGAACTGCTGTTATCCAAAAATAGCTTGGTATGCACAGCAATGCGTTTTGATAACAAGCAACAAAATAAACAACTATAAGCCGCCACTTACAACCAAACTGAAATCTATGAAAAAAATGCTAATTTAAGCTTGTATATATCTGTGCAAATAAAAACAACATGCTATCTTAAGTTCTTGTAACATTTTATAATGATATTTTAAAATTTGGTTTCAATTGCTTAACGTGTTTTTTTTTATCAAAAAATAGAAGTGCTTTATAAAATATTTATGAGAAATTGGTAACAATGTATATAAAAAATAAAGCATCCTACTTTCATTAAACATTATTGTTTAAATATGTTGCAACAACTTTGATCATGTGTAACTCATACATATTTAAAGTTAAAAATGTTATAATTTTGTTACATTTAATGCTACAATACCTATAAAACTTCTATAATTTATTAGTTTGCAATTATTGAGTCATGGTATACACATATACTTTAAAAAAACTATTTTAAATTGTGTCTCAATCTGGCCGGATTTTGAAACTTAGTGCAATAGCAGACTTTGTTCAAAACTTAAGGCAAAAAATTGTTGCTTGATGTTTCTATTATATATAAGTTGGACTAAAGTTTACAAAAACTATAAAATCTAGCGCAGTGACAAATTTTGTTAAGAACTTAGAGCAACGACTTATTGTTTGAGTCTTTTTTTAACAACTTATAAAACTAGTAACTAAGCTCAACAGTGCCCAACGCTGTTGACACCGTCTTTACCGCAGTCTTTTGCAAAGACGCAGTTACTCAAAATTATTTCAAGACAAAATGTCTAACAATGAACCAAAAAAGGTTACATCACAACTTGAACAAACATTGGGCAAAACACCAACCTACTTATAACCGCAACCGCGCACGGCTACTGTGGGTAATTTTAAGTTCTTTTACGTTGTGCTACATAAACCAACCGTTGTTCTCTTAAACAACACTTTATGTAAATTTGTCTGTGGTTATAGTTTTATTTCTAAAATGTTAACGTTGCAGTTTAATTCCCCAAAACCCATCACCAAAAGCAAGCCAAACGCTCTTAGAGCCAATCACTATTTGTGATAAATAGTCAAAAACAACTACTATAAGGATTAAAAATTTTAATTAAAAAAGTTGCAAAAGAAATTGTAGTAAGGTTTAACTTGTTTTAAAATTGTTTGACAAGAATAGTTCAATAACCACAAAATAACCGCTTGATTTCTTGGTTAAGTGTAGCCAGGTTTATCTTATAGTTTATATACCATATTATATAAAAATTATCAAATAAAATAATTAAAAAATATCAAAAAATTGCATAATAAATTAATTGTTTTGATCATGTGAATGTTAAGACTTCAAGCAAAGTTTAACTGATTCAACTTTCAACAAATTCACTGTTACTCATCTAAACTTTTATTTAATTCTTTATAGTTTTAAAAGTGTATGAGCTTTTTAATGCTGTGCAATTCTAAAAAAGCAAAATATTTGATTAAAAAAAAAAACAAACAATTATAAATAAACAACTGTTTTTAAATAATTTTATAATAATTATGTGTTTTGCCATATAAACCACTAATGTGTGTTTAAATAAGTTTTATTACATATATTATCTGCGTATTATTGCAACTATGAAATTTTAAAACTTAGTTTAAGTGTTTTATTTGGATTAATTAAAAAAATGAATAATAATTATAACTAGAAAGTAACCTAATGCAAAATTAAATAAATTATAAACAACATTTTAAAAAAGAAGTAATATACAATCATGTTATTTGTACTCAATTTCCATTATTATTTCAAATCAAAAATATTAGTATTTACAATATATGCCAACGGCAAGAAAGCAATATAGTTTCCGTGCCTCCTTTATTATTTCATCATAGCTATCGATTTCATGCCGGTGTATTTGGTAAATTTCGATATGGGTTTATTGCTTAAAGCATAAACTGCAAAGTTAAAATACTCGTATTTCACTAAGGCCATTAGTCATGAGTGACGGTCCGTGGATCTCGGAATCATTAACCCAAATAGTCTAATTTATAGATTGAACCAATCTAGTTTGAAAATTCAATACGAGAGAAACTAATAGTCATTTTCTATTCACTACACATATCAATCAGGCAGTAATAAAATGTCGCTGAAATTTAATATTTCTTCTTATTGTAATAAATTTTAGTATAGTAATTACTTTTTTATTCTGACATTAGACTATCATAATATTCTAAGGAGATTTAAGAGATTTTTTATTTAAAAAAATCTACTAGCTTTCGCAGATTTTTTCTTGTTAAACTTTTTCATTACCTCCGGGCGTAAATTAAAAAAACGGCCTCGATTAAAATTATGATGGGCAGAAATTAAAACGCAAACTTTTAATTGCGGGTCTTTTAAGATTTCCAAACATAAAATAATAAGTTGCATTAAACTTCAAGAAGATTGCATCCAATCCTTTGATGTCACAAAAAATAAAACCTTGCAGTTGAAAAAAATATAAAATGCAATTTGCACTACATATTCTGAATCTAAAATTTAAAAATGCAGAACTGTTTATATAATTGTGTACTATTTAGTATTAAGTTTGTTTTTTATCTTTACTCAATACATTTTAATTTTAAGAAATGGCAAAGTTCAGTGCATTTCCACTTGTGTAGTAAATATATTTATATTCTAAATCAATTAAAAAAATACTGTAAAAAACTGTTTAAAATGTTATCATTTTAATGCAATTAATACAAGTTATACAATTTTTTTTTTATTCAGTCAAACAAACAGATTTAGGCTTACGTAATAAGATTTAATTGTTAGTTGAATACTTTAGCATAAATGCATTAAAGTAATAATGCTATATGGTTATCAATATGTTTAATTGAAAAGGATAGTTCAATTATGTTATAACTGCATATTATATTAGAAATTAAAATAAAGGTTGTTTTAATTTAGCTGCTGGCAAATATTGAATAAGTGCAAATAATAACTTTAGCAACTGCAGCAACAGCAACATTTAAATTATAAACTCAAAAATAAATTTTATTATATTTTTGATACTGTTTGTTTTAACAACTACTGTATTTTAAAAATATAATAAATAAATTTAAAAAAAAAATTAAAACCGTACAAAGCATAAATTACAAAAAAAAAACAATTATTACTTTACAAACAGCATGCAATGCGTGAGTGTATCTAACGGTTAAATAAATATAAGTTAAGCTATACAAACAAACAAAAAATTAAATAAATTAAATACATTGATCTTAAGTACTAATTACTAACGTAACTTGTTTATTAAAATAAATATTGTCTTACAATTGTTTTAACTGTATTTTGTATGTAATTTAGAAATTTAACGCGTTTTTCCATTATTAACAAAAAACATTATATAACTTTTAATTTTATAATTTAACTATTTTTTTAAACAAAATTTAATCGCACCGCCTATACTTTTTTATAAAGTGGTACGTTTCTGCACTGCGGTTTTATTGTACACCAATGGTTGTTCTCAAGTAATTTCGTTTTTTTTTTTATAAAATCCAAAAACTTTTGGTAAGGTACTAGTCATGATTTTATTTTTGTGAGTTGTACCTTTTTATGTATTGTAAGTTTTGCACTTGCTTAGCAGATGTTACAAAGTTTGTTTGATCTACAGACATCCGCAACAGAGAGAATTTGTCTTGATTTGTATTATACGCATGAGTTAGTTTAAGTTCAGTAAGCTTTTGCTTTTTGAAAGTTTTGTTTTGCTCATTTGCATCACTATAAGTTTGGCAATAGTAATGGTCATGTTAGAAATAAAAATATTGTGTTTTTCACCACTTAATAATTTTATAACTAGTTGTTATATTCCGTAGATTATTTGTTTGCTTGTTTTGTATAGTCAGCTTTAAGGTTACCTTCTATATATTGTTTTTTTAGTGTTCAGATAAATTGTAACCTATTGATTATAACTAATGCTTTCAGACAAGCTATGCAGCTCATTTTCAATTTAAATTGACAGACAAAATCCTAGAACTAATAAAAAGAAGAAAAATAGCTAAAAACCAAAACAACATAAAAAAATATAGAAATATAAAAGCAATGATTAAGGCAAACATTAAAAATGCCAAAGAATTAGAAAATAAAGATAACTGCAATAAAATCAAAAACCTACAATCCAAATACAATAATTTTGATCGAAAAATTAGAAAGGTAACAGAAAAAAATAAACTAAGAACAACAAATAAATTAGTAGATACCACAGGAAAAAAAATCATCAATAAGATTAAAATCAAAGACACCTGGGAAAATTATATTAAACAACTGTTTTATGACAATAGACCAGAGTCTATTCCTAAAGACGATGATAAAGGTCTAACAATTTTAGTTGAAGAGGTAAAATCAGCAATTTAGGCCATGAAAGAAAGCAAAATATCTGGACCTGACAATATCCAGACAGAGTTTCTAAAAATCCTCGACAAAGAAAGCTAGCTAATTTATAGCTGACTTTAGTATTCAACAACGTTTATAATTTTGGTAACATCTCACAAGAGTGGCTGGTGTCCGAGTTCTTCACCTTACTCAAAAAACCTAGTGCTAAAAAATGCAAAGAGTTTAGAATCATAAGTCTTATGAGCCACCTTAAGCTTTCTATAGCATTCAAGTGATATTTTAAAAATGCAGAGACATGAACTGTGATATTTTTGTTTGCTTTATTGATTATCAGAAGGCTTTCGATAGAGTACAACATCAAAAAATGAAGAAGATTTTAAAAAACGTTGGAATAGATAGAAAAGACCTAAGAATAATCAAAAACTTGTACTAAATCAAAACTGCCGTTGTCAAATTGGAAGGACAGAAAACAGAACAGGTGAACGTTCTACGAGGGGTAAAGCAAAGCTGCATATTATTGCCGTTGATATTCAATATATATTTGGAATATATACTCAAAGAAACTTTAAAAGACTTAGAAGCTAGAATATTGCTAAACGGTGAACCCATAAATAATATACAATACGCGGATGATACGGTAATATTTGCTGATAGCATTGAGAAACAACAACACCTCATAAATAGAGTAACAGCTAGTAGCAAAAGGTATGGTCTTGATATAATTATCAAACAGTCTAAACTTATGATTATTTGTAAATCCCACATTAGAAATTGCCACATTACCGTCAATCAAAAACCCATTGAGAGAGTAAATAAATACACGTATCTTGGCACTACCGTAAACAATCAGTGGGATCACTCCCAAGAGGTCAAGATCCAAATAGAGAAAACAAAACTGTTTTCAATAGTATGGGATTCCTACTAAAAAGCCATGACCTCACATTGCATACGAAGCTAAAAATTATGCGCTGCTACGTGTTTTTGGTTCTTTTTTACAAAGTTGAATCGTGGACACTTACCGATGCTATGAGCAGAAAACTATAAACATTTGAAATGTGGTTATATTACACTGAGATCCTTCAAAGAATGTAGAAAGAGAAAAAGATCCCCAACACTATAAAATGCAGAAAATCACTACCATATTATGAGGAATGATAGCAAATTCCAGCTACTGCAAAAACACTGCAAAGAAAAACAGCAGGAAAAAGAACTGTTTGAAAAAGAAGATTATCATGGATAAAAAATCTTTAAACATGAGTTGGCATGACCACCACAGAGTTTTTCTAAGCAGCAGTAAATAAAGCAATGATTGCAAGAATAGATACTAACGTCCAGAACTAATAAAAAACTATAAAAAAAGAAAAAAATTATTACTAGCAAGCGTATTGCTTTTTGGTAACCATTATGTGATACTAAGGAATTACTTAATATGCCACAAAAATATGAGAATACTTTTGAATTTGAACGGGTAAAACCACACTTGTTGAAACTACCACATTAAATTGAAGTAATGATTTTATTTATTTATTTATTTTATTTTATTTTTACATACATGTTTCGATGAGTTATCATCATTTTCAATGTATTTATATTATATAATATTTCAAACTGATTGAAATATTATATAATATAAATATGTTATTTAGTAACTTTAGTAAACCGTTTATAACAAAGCACTACAGTAGAAGTAATAACCAACCGCCTTGAGCATTTACCAGCAATTTAAACTTTTTAAAAATAATAATAATAATAAAACATGTAAAAATCAATATAAATTTAAATTTAACCAATATATAAAATATAAAAACATAATATAAAACAAAATTACAACTAATTAAAAACCAAAATGTTTAGTCTAAACATAAAAACTAAAAATAAAACATTAAAATCATTGAATAAAAAATTAGTCTTAAAATTAAAACGTATTACACATAGACAGATTTAATCTTTGTCAATCATAATTGCTGCTATAAAAATCTAGTTGAAGTGTTTTAGAGTTCCGAGTATTATAAAATCTAGGCACATAAAAGATAAGTTAACTTATAAGATTTGACACCGCATTTGTTAACCTATTACTAACTTATGCAAAAGATTTAAATCAGCAATCGTTCTTTTTTTAAATAAGTTTTTTTCAAATTTAAGGTAAAAATAACACTGCTTCGACTATATTGCGTCCGAGATATACCTAAGTAATATGCCAATATTTTCATATATTTATTTTACTTATTTTAAAAGCAAAATGACAAAAATTAAGATGCGTATTTCAATTGCGATTGTACCAGTGTGACATATAAAGTTTGTTTTGTCCAAACTGAAAAACCTTTACTAAAAAGGTTGAAAAATCCTAATTTCATTATTGTCTTTAAACAGATATTGTCAGAAAAACGTTAGATTTTTATAAAAAAAATCTTTTGGCAATTAATTGCTCACCTACTAAATGAAATGACTAATTATTGACAACATAATATAGTTTAAAGTTATCAAGATAATAATAAAAATTTTGCCAATATCATTTAGAAAACAATACAGGCCCGCAATGACAACCTTGAGGCATACCCAACATCACTTATTTTAACCAATTGTTTTCTGTTGGTTAAAAAATTTAACAATCATTTCATAACTATTTCAGTTTTTTGTACAATGTAATTTTTCCAGTGTCATTTTACACTATAAAGTTTACTTAAAATCTGACAAAAAGCGGTATAGTAGTATGCGTTTTCCTATTGTTGTAGTTAATGTTGGTACTTTTCTAAACAATGTGCATTAACATTGTAACCAAAGATTATCAGATTGTTGTGTAAAAGAACACAGATTCAAAAAAAAAAAATCCCTTTTTTATTATAGTAATTTCTTGTTACTTATGCTGGGTTGCACCAACATCAGTCGGTTCGAACCGTCCGTTAATTTTTTTTATAAAGTTGCTTGTTTCGTGGTGTAGTGGGTATCATACCCGCTTAGCACACGAAAGGTCCCCGGTTCGATACCTGGCAAAATAATTTTTTTTTTTTTAATTATGGTTTTTAACTATTATTTATTTTAATTTTAAGTGATTATCACTCATTTACTTCAAAATTTATATTTTTATATATATTTTCAGATAATTTCAATTCATCATATACCTATATTCAACTGTTCGGGATGTCTTGATGCAAATTAATTAAATTAAATTAAGATGTAACGTTATTCCTTGTTTTAATTTGTTTTGTGTTTGTTAGGTTACATCATTTATTATATTCAATAATATATTTATATTTTAAACAAATATCTAACAAATAATCTTTTTCTAATTCAATTAATTTATATAAAATATAAAAAATTAAAACTTTATAGAACAAAAACAACCTATTCAAAATAAAATAAAGTAAAGTACTCATAATTTAAAAAAAATATAAATATAAATTTTTAAAAAAGTTGGTTTTGCTCTAGGATCGAACCAAGGACCCACCTTCCGCTTGTTGGGCGGGTCTGATATCCACTACACCACGAAACAATAATTTGAAAATCAGTTAATACTGGATACTATAATGGAATTCTTATACACAAAAAGAAATACAATAAAAAGAACAATGAAAACGTTTATGATAGGTTCCATTAACTACAGTCGTTCAGAACGGCAAATTTGATCCGATTATTGACCGTTTTCTGTTACACCAACATTCATCGGTCGGAATCCTCCGTTATTTAACACCTAAAAATCGACTGATTTGAACTGACCGAATTTCGGACGGTTATTTGAATTACGGTGTGTTTCTAACCTCAAAATTGTGAATTAATGAATTTGTTTACATTTGAAAATGGATTCATCAAGTTCTAGTTCATCTTCTTCAGGTGGTTTAGATGATATAATACATATGTTAAATATGATAAATTATTATTATATGTTATATTATTTATTTGGACAATTAAATTTGAAATGTTAATGGCTTCGGCGCATACATCGTAGAACATCGGGATCGCGTTGGTGCAAACACTCAGTCGCGACGGGCCGTCTAAAAACAATCGGTTTAAACTGACCGTTTTAACCTGCGGATTGCAACCCAGCAAAAAATATTATTGAATATAATAAATGGTGTAACACAAAACAAATTAAAACGTTACATCTGAATTTAATTCAATTAATTTGCAATCAAGACATCCGAAAAGTTGAAAAACTTATCATAATTACAATCTAAAAATATATATAAAATTACAAAATTTTAAATAAATACGAAATAATCACTTAAGTTAAAATAAATAATAATTAAAAATCATAATTTAATAAAAAAAAGTTTTGTTTTGCCTGGTATCGAACCGGGGACCTTTCGTGTGCTAAGCGGGTATGATACCCACTACACCACGAAACAAACAACTTTATAAAAAAAAATTAACGGACGGTTCGGACCGACTGATGTTGGTGCAACCCAGCAGACTCTGAAACAAAATTTTATAATGACGTTAAGTTTAATGCATGTTTTGCTAGATAACTTGTACGGAGATTGCATAAGAGATTGGTTAAAAACCATCTGTGTGGATTATTCAACTTCTTAATTTTTTTTTATTATTGTGGCAATTTTAATTTATGGTTTGTAATGTAGAAACTAAGGCTACGTTTATGCTGCACATTGCCGGTGCTGCTCGCTAAGATTGGCGCCGGAATGTTATGGCAATGATAAAACAAACCTATATAATCTTACGGGAGCATTTATGCTGCACCTCGCACATTGCCGCGCTGCTTGCCACAATTCTCGTCACTGCAATGTGAACAGAATAGTTTGTTTTTTATGATCGGACCATTGCCGTACATCAGAATAAAGTTTTATTTGCATGTATTGTGTTAATTTATTAAAGCATTGTTGCGTTTATATTAATTTTATAAATAACTTGATTGATAGAAATCCGCATTAAGCAGGAAATTGTTAAAGCAATGTTTGTATTAAAAATACTGAAATGGCATAGTAATTAATTATTTTAATTTATTATTTTGATTTATGTTAATAATTTCATTATAGTAATATTTTATTAAAACAAATCGTCACAATTTTAGATTAAATAAGACTTGCAATTTAAATTAATTACTTTGTATAATTACTAGTCACTTTAAATCATAATGCTCTTCTATTCAATTTATTTAAATAAATGTTTTTTTGCGATTTGTTGTGTGATAATTTGGTTTGTTTTTTTGAGATTGCAAACGCTAGAAATCTACAAACTTTTACAATTTGTTTGTTAAAGATAATTTTTCTATAAATTGTTTTATGCACAAACGTACTAACATAGTAGTGCAACTCGAGCATTTACATGCGTTTTCTATTAATGATTTGGTTTGTTTTTTGTTGACGGATGGTCCGACGACGTCAGTAATTTACATATAGTTGTATTTGATAAAATAAAACTCGACAGTAATTAAATAACGACAAAATGCGAGCAGCGCTTAGCAATCTGCATTTATGCTGCAGAATGGCGATGTGCATTTATCAGCACAACCTTCAAAATTTTTACGTATTATTAGTTTTTATTTTGTTGTTTGGTAAACCTTGCTTTATCATTATATTTTTAACTGTATTTTTTTTTTCATTTATTAGTTATATTTTATAAAATAGAATAGTGCCCTTATTTTACTCTGATAAAATTCAGGTGCAAATTTTTTCTTAAAGTTTCAATCTTTTCCTAAGCACTTTTATCAATAAATAACACGTATTACATGCTTTTACAATTAGGTTATAAGTTTACTACTTGCCAGGTTTTAGTGATTATGCTGTTTTGCACTTTAAGTAAATTTAATAGTCATTGGTACTAGTTATGGCTATAGTATATCATATTTTTTTTTTTAGATTTGTGAGTTCTTTTAGAGCATTGTTTTAAAATTTTATGTCTACATAAAGATTTGTTTTATTTTTATTGGTCGGTTGGTCTGCACATACAATTTTAAAATTTTTTAGTAATTACTGTAAGGATGGAAGATTAATTAATTAATAGTCTTTGATATTTTTACACATTCACGAACTATTTAAAATTTTGGTTTTATAGTCAATGTAATTCCTGTAAAGGTGCTTCTGAAAGTACTTTTGATTCTCTGGCTTTTATTTCCGTTTATTGTTGGTTTTCTGATGCTGGCGCATTGATGCAAGTTCCGTTTTTGCGCCCTTGCCGTGTTTACAGTTGATAAAAATATTGTTGAATGTCACTGTTGCTGTTTGTTTTGTGTGCAGAAGGTTTTTTAAACGTGTTATTGAGGTTTGCCCGGTCAAGCTTTTTGATCTGTTTTCTATTTTTGAGTTTTTTTTAGTTACCCACAAAAATTTCTTGTCAAATAATTGCTTCATTTTTACACTATTAGTTAAATATCTTGTTATTATTTTTTTCTAAAATTTTTTTTTTTAATTATCTATATTCTAGCAGGCTTTTAATAAAATTAACGCAACGCTTTTTATTAGGAGAAACAATCAAACAAAAGGCGCCAAAAATGCCTTTGCCTATTTGTGTAAGATTTAACTGTACTAGTCTCTTTTACACACAAACAATTCAACGTTTCTTCTAACTGTTTAGTTACTGTGATTTTATGTAAATTGTCTCTTTGACCAGTGTGATGCTAGGCACACTGATGATAGGTGCATACCCTGAAGCACTATTGTATGTGTCTCATACTGGGTAAAAAGGCAATTTACATAAAATGCATCATTTATTAAATTTAAAACATTTTTTTAGTTTTTGTTATATCTTTTTAATCCCTTTTTGCATCTCCAAATTTATCTTTATAAAACTATTCATTTACAATCACGCTTTGCTTTAACATATTTAGATTATAAATTAAATAAAATTAGGATTAATAAACACCGCTGATGCAAGTTTTTTTTAATATTTTAAATGTTTTAAACTTTTATTTTTTCTACATTTACTATCTTATTTTTCATTAAGTTTTTGTTTTCTCTATATTTTCCATAGATGTTTTGTGATGACGTTATTAAATGCTGTTTTAGATCTACAAGTAACACATGAACTAATCTCTTATTTAAACGCATGCTCATATAAACAGTTAAGTGTACCTATAATATTTACAGTTTTTTTTTTCTTAAAATCTAATAATGTTGTTTGTGTTTTTGCCAATTTAAATTTGTCTTTACTCTTTGTTTAAATATTTTTAATTTACTTTTTGTCTTGTTGTTATTTATTTTAAGGTTTTGCTTTTTGTTTTGTTTTTACTCAATTTATTAATTTTTGTAACAATTTTGTTAATAATAATAATAATAATAATAATAATTCTTTATTGACGGCATATAAAAAAAAACCATTTACATCTACATCATTCTGCACATAAATAATGATAAATAATACAAACAATGTATAATACTTAAAACTAGACAAAGTATATAAAAAATACAAAATAAACACAGAAAATGTATACATATAAAAACAAAATATAAAATATAAAATTATTCAATAACACATTTTAAACAATTTTTAAATGTATATTTAAGAAGACTGTCTAGTTTGGCAATTATTGTTGAATACCTTAAACAAAAGAGATACAAGTAGCTCTTAGTAATCAATCTCAGACATCAAAGTCCACGTAAAAATGTTAAGTTGGCTCTTTTGCGCATAAGTTCCAGCAATGATAGATTATATTGCAATACAATGTGGTTGAAATTGTAGTTTTCAGTGAAAATGCCCAATTTGTACGACAATAAACAAAAAAAAATGGTTTTGAATGCGTTCTATATTGCGTATATGAATGCTGTAGAATGGGCACCAAACTCTAAAAGGGAGCGTACCAATGCGCAATAAAGTAGTTTGAGTGTGCTTGGAGATAGGTCAGTAGACATTCTGTAAACAAATTTTAATATTTTCATAGCACGGTTACACCTATAGTTTATATGCTTAACAAAAGTTAGTTTTGGGTCAAAGATTACGCCCAAATCCTATATTTGTGTAACATGTTCCAATACTATATTGTCAATAGTATAATCAAACAATACTTTACTTAACGTTCTGTTAAAGCTTATAGAAAAACATTTATTTGGATTAAACAACAACTTATTAATAAGACACCATGAATGAACAGAATTTAAGTCATTTTGCAAACTAATGCAATTATCGATAGATGATATTCTTTGATAAATTTTTAGATTGTCAGCAAATAAAAGAAAAAAGGAAAAATTAATAGAATAAGAAAGATCGTTAATAAAGAGTAAAAACAGAATTGGTCCACAATGAGATCCTTAAAGAACACCAGAAGAAACGATAATTGGTTGTGATAAAAAGTTATTAATTTTCACACACTTAGTACGATTTTCCAAAAAGCTTGACAACCATGCAATAACAAAGTAATGAAAACCCAAAACCAGAAACTTTGCAATTAAAATTTTATGGTTAACGCAATCGAATGTTTTTGAAAAATCTGTATTAATAAAATCAACTTAAAGTCATGATTCAAAAGCATTTAAAAAATTATTTTTGTAACAAAGAAAGTTTGTAAAAGTAAAACGACTCTCACAAAACCCATGTTGCTGTTCCACTATAATGCTTTTGCACATCCATTGTATTTGGCCAGTAACAATTTGATCAAACAACTTAGGAATGGCAGACTGGATGCATATACCTCTGTAATTAGTATCTTTCTTAGCTCCAGATTTATGCAATAGCATAATGTAGCTTTGTTTTCAAACTTGAGGAAATTTAGCTTTATTAAGAAAAGCCTCAAACAGTAAATGCAATGGCGTAGAAATGGAGTAAATACATTGTTTTAACAGAATAACTAAAACGCCGTTCGGTCTAGTGCTAAAACTACATGTAAAGGTTCTCAATTTTTTTAAAAACATCCAATAAACTAATTGAAAATGCTGTATGTAATACTCTTTCCTTAAATTCAAACAATAAAGTTGAATAAATTTGTTTATCGTAAACAGAAAAAAAGAATTCAGCAAATCTATTGACATAGTCATCTCCATTACTGCAAGTTTGATGCTTATAATACATTGTAGATAAAAAACCATTAGTTTTTCTAGTGTTGCTAACAAATTACCAAAATTATTTTGGATTAGTTTGAATATTCATTTCTGTTCGAGTAATATATTGCTTGTATAGGCATGTACTGAGACTTTTACACAAAATACGAATTGATTGAAATTCACTATAATCGGACAAAATTTTTGAAAATTTATAACGTTTATGAGCAGTTTTTTGAGTCTTGTAAGTGAAACCAATTCTTTATTGATTCAAAATGGAAAATTGTTTTTACGCCACAGTTTTTTGGAGACAAAACAGTCGATAGCATAATCCAACACAGAGTAAAATAAATTAACGCAATTATCAACATTACAATTATAAAAAAGAGTAAACCAATCAACATGCACCAAAATATTATTGATTGCGTTAAAGTCAACAAATTTAAAAACACTGAAAACATAACTACACATTAAAATATTACGGCTAGTATTACATTTTATATCAATCACATAAGCATTATGATGTTGGTTTAGTTTTAACAACACATTCACAGCATTAATCACAGAAATATCACAGATATTAGAAAAGCATAAATCTAAGAATACACCATCATCATTAGGTATAGAAATACATTGTGCACAGTTTAATAGAACAGTTAGCAACTAAGTGAGCAGAATAACTATCATTACAAATAGAATTTATGCCTAACTCATCGTTTACCCATGTCGCTGCTAGTAGATTATAATCGCCCAGTGATATTAGTTTACTGTTTGGATATTTGTCAGCGATAGATTCAAGAGAATAACAATGATCTAAATATTTATCACATGCCGAGTTAGGTGGTAAGTAAACTGCACTGATAATATACGACGCAAACTTAAACTTAATAGTTACAAACAAATGTTCAACACTTAGAAAAGCAGGTTGTAATAATGTACTATTAAAACAACTTTTAGTAGCAATTAAAACACCACCTCTGGCAAACAAGAAATATACTTTAAATTAATTAACCATTTAGTTTTTTTTTTTTTATATATAATAATTGAATGTTTAATTATTTTTTTTATCTAGTAAGATCAGAACGTACATAATATGAGTAGTTTATGTGGTGTACAACTCTGAACCTTGCCATTTTCTCTTTATATTTTTTAAGTTATTTTATATAACAACGTAATAAGAAAAATAAACCTTATTATTATATACTAACAATTTGTACATTTAGCAAAAATATATGTATTTTCTATTCACTGTTCTATTTGAATTGCAGTTTTTTGTTGTTTTTACAATTACTTTTCTCATAGTCATTTCTACAAGAAAAATAATGTCTATTATAATTTAAAAATAATTTGTATATAATATAATGTCTATTAATTAATAATAGTAGAGGTAAATACATAAAAATAAGTTTCAACTAAATTTTACTAAATAGAGCCAAAATTATAAACATTATCATTAATGCACTTGTACATTGTGGATTATACTACATTTATTAAATAAATAAGCTCGGAGATATTATATATGTAAACAATCTTATAAAGTACTCGTAATGTTTTAAAAAACTAGATACAGCAAAATGAAAGCAATTTATACAATTTCCTGTAGCAAAGCAGTAACTCTCCGTTAGCAGAAAAAAAAACTTTACTTTCACGAAAATAGTTCCCGACTAGATGATAAATTGTTGGGTATTTACACTGTCTGCAAAGTTGAGTGAAACTTTAACATACGTTACTTAATTTTTTATCGGTTTCACCCGGACATAAACCGTTCGCAATTATTCATCATATATAAAAATCGCATTAGAGATGAAAGAGAATCCCGTTACGCGCCTATCTCCTCCAATTTTCCATGCGTTTGTTTCACTTTGCAAATTAAAAATAATAAGATTTATTTTGAGATATAACTTTTCCGCTTGACAAGCAAGAAGATGTAATTCAAACTCCTTAAGAAACGCAACATTAATAAGGCACGAGTTTGACGGTAAACGGTTCTACAAAAATTGCTTTCTGCAAAATGCAATTGGCTTTAAAATCGATATTTTATTTTATTTATTTTAATGTACACGCTGTTGTAGTTTTATTTTTATTTTAGTGGCAGAAAATAATGGGTCGCTGTAATTAGATGATTATCTAGCAGCCATTGATTTTGTGTTTACCCTTCACAAATCTTTCTTCTTCGTTAAATACATTTCGTTGGATCGAAACGCTGACGAAGATGTAATCTTAAATCAAATGGTTTTAAGGATGAGCAAGTTTATGTGTTTTTCGCATTAATCACAAAGAAAGTTTCCCATAGATAAGTCAGTGATTGTAATTAAGATTATAATAATTAATTTTAAAAACATAATATAATGTATTTATGCAAACAATAATGCACACGTCTTGTTTAATTAATTAAAATAAATACACTTGAAATGTGCATTTTTGTAATCATTTGAGTTTAGTTTTCAATTTGGTTTAGACATATTGACTCAAATTGCAATTTTAATGCATAGTTGCAACTTATTGTAGCTAGAACTTGAGACTTGTTTATATTTATTGTTCAATAATTATATAATGTACAATAATAAATAAATATTTTTTAGAAATAATTCTAAAATCTAATAAATCAGTTGTTACTATCATTGCGTTTATTTGCTATTGGTGGTCACATATTATTATTTGCTAATTTAATACATCTGACAAAGATGATGCCATCAGCAGGATAGCGTCAAAAGTAACTCAAGAAATAGCTTCATTAGCTTCAGAGTACATTTAGATGCCTCGTAATAAAATTAAAATTGCAAGTATAAATATTATAAAGTAATATGTGATATTATTGTAAGACAAGTTTATGCTGACTTTTACTAAAACATTTTTTTTTTTTAATAAACATTTAAGATGGAACATAGTCCGGTTTTATGTTTATGTTACATTTAAAATTCTAAATCTTTTAAAATATATTAAATAAATTAATTAAAAATGCAGTATGTTATACGTTTTAGTATGACGCGAACAATAAAGTAAGATAAATATAGCAAATTTATTAACATAATTATCTTCATTATTGCAGGTTTGGTGTTTCTAATCCATTAGCTAAAGCTAGAAAGTCATTAATATTTCTTGTGTCGCTAAGAAATCTTCAAACGTGATTTGCGTTAGTTTAAATGTTCGAGTAATATATTGTTTGTATAGACACGTAAGAAGATTTTTGTATAAAATTCAAATTAAAACTTAGTACAATAACACAAAAAAAAAGGTCTTAGTAGATCATCAACAAACTCAATCTAGACTATAAAATAAAAATTTAAATCAGACAAGGAGTGGGTGTATAAAACTTAAAGAACCGTTTTGTCACCCCTACCTCAACTTAAACCTCAAACTTTGCTTAGTAAAGTTCTATGCCTAGTTGGTTCACAAATCACACTACAAATAAAACAATATCTCAAAAACTAAACAAAGGAAGAAAACTGCTCAACATCATAAAAACAAAAAACATCATACCTAAAACACATACTATAAACAAATATCTTGTATACTAACTAGTCATAAAAAAAATAAAGACAAAAAAGGAACTAAAAAACTATTATGACTAAAATACGACAATAGTTTTGTATCCAGCTAAATAAGCTATTCTATTTTATTTTGTATTTTTGTAATATGTATGTATTTTTGTTATATGTATGTATTGCTATTGTTTGACTTATCATATCCACATGTAGTTGGCTTAAATGATTAAATATATATTAATAGATAAGCCTAAACTGTAAAAACCTAATAAAAGTGGCTAAAATTAGAAAAAGATTTACAATCGAAATTGGTAACCTTTATTGGTTAAAATAATTAATTGTAGTTTAGTTTTATTAGATAGTCATTATTTTTAATAACTACGCAACTATTAGTCTAGAAAAAATTATAGTCAGAAAAATTTAAGTATTAAAATTTGCATAATTTTGACAGAACTAGGAGATACAAAACTAGTCCGCATTTTGACAAATAAAGCAGTTGGCAGTACGGCAGAATAAACATGTATGATTAGCAGCGCTAACACAAGTTAAGCAACGGTCGGAACGGTTTCGAGTTGAATAAGTGTCCCTAACAAAGTAATGCAAAGCGTAGCGTTCTTTCCAGATGGATCCGTTACTTTTTTGTGGATTGGTGTAGTTAAAACCTTGATTACCTACTCTAAAAAGGAACGGTGTGATTAGGTAAACAAGGTAGGTTGATATGCACTCACCTTTTAATATTTTCACAAAACTTTTATGCAAAATTGGAAACATCTCTAAAAAAATTTAAAATTATGTTTAATGTATTAACTTCTGAAAACGTCAAAAACAATAATTGTATTTTTTTAACATTTAATGATTAACCAAACCATAATTTTTGGCATAAACTAAAACAAAATAGTGCACAATTTTACTTTAAATATTTTAAAAATACAAACATTTAATTTTTCAAACTTTGTTTTTTGCGGAACATTGTTTACTAAGCATATTCTATCTAACTTGCTGTTCTATTTAATAAATATACGTTTTGTGATTACAGTTCTCTAATAAATAATAACAATTTTAATGATTGTGTTATGTTTAATATTATTATATTAATCCATAAAAATACCTTATTCAAAATAGAAAACACTCAGCACTTAAAGCTCAACAGCACAGAATACGGCCAGATAACATTAGTACTTCCATTTCTACAATAAGAACTATTAATGCATAAAATGTTGTAATTTTACAAAAAGAATGATTGTTTTTAAGAAAGAGCCCAAAATACTCACCACATAGTACATAACAGTAATGCAATATCATAAATTACTAGCAGCCGTTTTTTTTTTTACTCAGAATAGCTAAAATACTTAAGATTCAGTAACTTCAACTTAAAAAATAAAATTATAACTTTTTTTCACAAAAGCTAACAAAAATTCAGCAATTTTTTAACGGTAAAAATCTTTAATTTTTTCTTTCTAATAATAAACTTTTATTTTCACTCCCAAGTAACTTAACTGTAACTTATAGTAATCCATTAACACCAAAACTATACGGCCTTATAAAAATCACCCCATGGTATTATATATTAGCAGCCCTATCTAAAAGTTAGAAATTAAATTAACGCTAGAGTATTGCCGGGCTTAGTTGCCCCGTTCTGTTGTGGTGCCACGAGTAGTATTGTTAAGAAAAAATATTAAATCCTATCACACCTACAAGAATATCGGTAAACCTTTTTCTCTAAAAAAATATTAATACGTACAGCGCCGTTTTTAAATTAAAAATGGTTCTTATAGGACAAAACGCCAACCAACTCAATATCCAAACGATAAAATTTTAGTCATCACTCTTTTTATATGTTAAACTATATACAATATTCTATGTCTTTATGTTTTTTTGTTAAAGATTTGAAGTTATATTTAACAAGTAAAAAATTAATTAAAAACTTATTAAAAACGTCATTTTTTTTTAAATTATTTGCAAAGAAATGACTTATTGTATCAAATTTCTACAAATTTAAGGACACAGATTAGACTTTCTTCTACAATGTGTGAAAATTTTATTCAATTATATTCAAGCATTTTCTGGCTGAGTTGGATGCTGTGAACTCTTATAATACCGCAACTATTCTCCTCCTTTAAGTAAGCTAATTAAAGAATATAAAAATTTCTGAACGAAAACAGAATAGTCGATTATCAGCAGCCAAACAAGACGCATCAAAAGAATTACACCCGAATGAAGCAATCCCCAACCAAACCAAAGCACGGATGACTTAATATTAATATTAATTTATTAATCCAAGTTGTCTACTAGAATTACTTCATTTATTTTCTTGTAAGATGGATTTTACCGCCGGTATGTCCGACGCTGAAGTCCTGCAAATGGTTTACGTACAGCTGGTTCAGAATAAAAAATTAATTGAGAAGAAATTCGCCAAAATCAACTCTTTGAAGCAATTTGGTTTTTACCTCTTCAAGGGACAATCCAAAAGGATTGATCACTACAAAGACAAATTCAAGCTAATTTGCCTGGACCAAATGAAAGCGCTGATCAAAATAAAGGCTGCCATGATGAAAACCATGAAGAACGCCGTCGGGCCAACCACCGGGCTCAATTTATCCAAACAAGCTTTGCCTTCTACCATAAAGAAGACATCTACTAACGTCAGCAAGATCCAGCAAGCGGCAACGCAGCCCCAGATTTTTTTCAAGACACCTTCCGATACCGAAGAAGAGATAATAATTAACTACCAGAACAGCAACAATGTCGCCCACCAAAACAACCCAAATAATAAATTTATCCCAGTAAAAAAAAGCAATTTATATTTGCTTATGCCGTCCTTAACTCAGCCAGCCCTTAAGACGCCGTTGTCCAATTTTAGCGCGACTAGTTCTCTAAGCCACGTAAACAATAGTCTAGCTAATCGGCCAGCACCTACAGAAGGCGCTGACGCACGCCGCCCACCTCCCATTATGATCCAAGATAAAAGAAAGTATTAAGGGCTGATAGCGTATGTCGATTCTGACTGCATTAACGTCAAACACGCAGTAAACGTGTATGACGGTACCTCTATACACTTTCTCACGGCATGCGGATTTTAGAGTGATAATTGAGCACTGCAATATATTCTACTACCAGTACCAGTTAGGGTCTAAAAAGACACCAAAGTACGTTATCAGACATGTGTTTGATTGTATCACGGCTGATGTGATACAATATAAGCTAGTTGCTATGGGGTGCACTTCTATCTCTACGACTCGCACAGAAAGAAACGGGAAATCTTTCTCAAGCTAAAAGTTAAGAGATAATCTCTTTTATCAAATTGTGCGAGTATTGCGTTATTGTTGAGTATAAGCAAAATACCGCAAACATTGCACAATGCTACCGTTGCCAAAGCTACGGTCACACTGCAATCAGGTGCAACGTACCATATGTGTGCGTTAAACGCGCGGGGGCTTATCCAAGCTTCTCATGTAATCAAACAAAAGAGTCCGACCTTGTGCGGCGGGCTTAACACCACTAGCTACAAAAAGTGCTTGGTTGATCATAAATTAAAAACAAGCCGCAATAGGCAGTTCCGCAGTAAGACACCTGCTTTTTTAAAGCAGACTTGCGCTCCACCAAAAAGCACGCCTAAAACACGCAAAAAGCAATCTTATGCGGCAGGACGAGCGCAAAGCGCAATTCAATCAGCTAAAAATCAGCTGTTGCATTGACTTGCCCAGACAAACAACAATGATTTTATGAAGATGCTCGCAGCAACAACGGTTCTATCGCGAAAACATGTGCAACTTCCTGCATCAAAATATTGGTAAATATGTATTGATTCTATAAGTTTTGTGTGATCACTTTAAAGAAAGATTGAACACAAAAAACTCTAGACCTTGTGGATCCAATTTCTTTAAAATTTGACAAAGTTAGAACGGATTAAACAAATCATAATTTTGCAAATTTGCTAAATTTACGGTTTTTTTTTTTGGAATAATGTTTAAAGCTTGATATGTCAAAATAACTGCCTCAGCATCAAATAAACAAATATGGGTTTTAAAGTACATGTTATAAAAAATATTTTGAGCTATCGTGGACCTTCTTATCTTTTTCTAAACGCTTTTTTGAGACCTGAAAAGTACAAGTTTTGAAGATTGCAAAAACATGTGCAACTTCCTGCATCAAAATAGTGGTGTATACGTATTGATTTTATAAGTCTTGTGTGATCACTTTAAAAAGACATTAAAGACGAAGAAATCTAGACCTCGTGGATTAAATTTTGTTAAGATTTGACAAAGTTAGAACGGTTTAAAAAAAGCAAAACTTTGCAATTTTGCTAAATTTAAGGATTATTTTGGAATAATGTTTGAAGTTTAATATAGTAAAATAACTGCCACAATATTAAACATAATAGAATGGGTTTTAAAATTCATGTAATTATTAATAATTTGAGCCATCGTGGAGCTTTTTATCTTTTTCCAGAAGCTCAAAAATTGAGATACAAAATAAGCTAAAAAGGAAATTTTATTGTGAAATTTCTGACTTTCAAATGTGTGTCATTTTGAACAGGCAATATTCTAAGGTCCAAAATTTTGAAAATTTAATTTTTTTCATCCATATTTTGATCCCTGAAAATTTGAGCAAAATCAAAGAGATCGACTTTTTCAAATTAGTGGAAAAGTAATGGAATTACCCATATATATATATATATATATTCAAAATAAATTAGAATGATCCATTTAAAAGGAATTTACTCCAACTTTTATTGGTAAGGTTATGTTTGTAATTGTTTATAATTTATTATAAAAAAATGTTTTAATGTGTAATTATTGTATAAAGTGTAATTGTTATTATTGAAAAGTGTTCTCTATATTGTAGTTCGACTGAAGAAGGAAAATGTAAATTTTCCAAAAGATCTCTGTAATAAAAAAAATTGCTTAAATAATTTTTATAAAAACTGTCCGTTTATGCCATCCAACCTACCATTATACACAAGGTCGTCTAACTATTCATCAAATTAAAACTTTAAATTATTCTAATTTAGTCTTTTTTGACATCAGTAGTATGTTTTTCAACATTCTCCTAAATTAATGTATTGAGTTATTCTCAAATTTATTCAAAAATATAAATATTAACCTTAACCTTTGCAGCAAAATAATGATCTGTTGAAAAATCTGCATTAAAAATAACTATTTTCAATTTAATAGTAAGTTCTTTAAACAAAACAGAAGTTTAGCTATTAACTAAGTCTATTGTTAACAGAGATATTTATAGCTTACTTTAAAGAAAAAAATGTATAAGTTTTTTTTTATTAAGTTTTGGTATCAATATGTAGATGATATTTAAAGATCGTACAGATACAATCAGGAATGTATGGGTTAAGTTGTTTTACATTTAATGCACAATATATAAGACAGAAAAAAATCAATACTAAATTTTAAGAACATCACTGCTTTTTCGGACTACGCCATTTAGATAGTACTTTTGCGAATTATATTTTAGAAAACAGTCATACATTCTTAAATATTGATAAACTTAAAATTATTCACAACTGTTCTAAAGGTCAAAAATTAATTTTAAAAGTTTTTAAAATTACTAAATCAACAAATAACCCTTCCGCAAACTAAACCGACTTGTATAAATTCTTTATTTGAAATAATTTAATCTTCTCTTTTTTTGCGAAATGTTTTATGTCATAATTATCTTTAAATAAAAACCTTCATTCAATAAGTCTATTTCTATTCTGATTTTTTCTTTTTGTATAATTTAAGTAATTTATAATCATTTTTAATCATAATAATTTTAATGTAATTTTCTACTTCTTTATATACATTCTTGTCATATATTGCTTTGTAAATTTTCTTTTATTTTTATACTTGTTTTTATCACCGTCCAATGATGGCTTCCTAAAGGTTGAAACTAGTTAGGGTTTTAAATATATTTGTGATATAGTACATAAAAAATATTGTTTTATTTTATAATAAACTATCACATAGTAACGGCCACCACCATTTAATATTTTTTAATAACAGATGACTTGTAAGTTTTAATTTGTACAACTCGGGATCAAAAAATTCAGTTTAAGTAATTTTTCTTTAGGAAAGCATAGACTGGTGACAATCGGCTATTTTGATTATTATTACAAAATAACTTTTCAGAATTATTTTTAATACTTTACTAATACAAAACTATATCATAACACATTTTTTGCACAGACTATATGTGGTACGTAATTTTACACAGTAAATTTTTTAATATTTATTAATTTATTACTATACATTTTAGTCAACAAATAACAGAATTGATTATCATTTGTTAGAAAACGCGAAACTACCGACAAAATACATAAAAATATTTCTGTAAAATATTTGTAATAATAGCCTATTTGCAACAAATAAATATTTTATTTTATTAGTCAAAACAACTTATTTTTTTATTATTCTTTATTATAAACAAATTAAATCAAATCATACTTTTGAGCGTTTAGATTGCAAATCACACTGACTTTTTTTAGTTTATTATTTTATTTTTGAAATCTTAAAATGATTGTTAGTTAGCTCAAGCATTTACACTGACCTATTATTTGAAACTATTAAAAAAAAAATAACAAAGAAATTTTCTTGCTACTTTACCGGAGAAAAAGGTATAATCCCTCATAATAAAGTTCTAAATTAGATTTTTGAGAGCATTAAATAATAAAAGCTCAGACGTAAAGATCTGCAATTGAAAATTTTAATTGACTTATTAACTTTGTCAAGTTATCTCATCTATTACAATTATATAGTTTGAGTTACTAAAACTAATATGCTATATGGATTGTATTATTAATAATATTTTCACAATTTCAATAAATTATAAAATGCATTTTATATGCTAGAAAACAATAAACAAATTTCAAAATAAATACGAACTTTAAACTAAAAAAAAAAAAGATTGATCACTTATAGTTTAAATTAAATTTGTTAAAAGTAAAATAAATAAGCAAAAAAAATTCTACTTTATAAGTGCAGTTGATAATAAAATATTAGCAACTTATGTAAACACTACTTCAAGAACCTAATTGATTTCAAAACTTAAACATAACTTAAGGGGCTGCTCCACTTAGAGTAATTTCAAGCAAGTGCCTCTCAAGAGTAAAAATTGGCTAACACCGCTCGGAAAAAACAATCTGATAATTGACAAACTGTGTCATTGTCTTTACCTTTTTGTGGCTATATAAATTTAGTAACAACGTTTTTATTAACATATTTTTAATTGTAATAATTTTATATTATGATAGCAACCTATATAATTTAAATTATTCTTGTTGTTAAATTGTAAAACATTTCTTAACCTGTAATATGTTAAACTATATTCTACAAAATGCTTTTACAAGCTTTTATGCGTATCATAAATGTGCTACTTAAACCCAGCAGAATTCATTGCGTTTATCCGTTATTAATCTTATAAAAACAGAACAAAAGAAATATCTTTTATATTATATTAAATTTTATGAATGCTGAGAAATAAAATTTTGTTGGCAAAAAAAACAATAATTTTTTTGAGTTTATAAAAACTAACAGAAACACTAATATAGATAGAAAATCAAATCAATAAAAAAAAACCTATTACATTTTTTTATATTATTGATTATTCAAACATTTTTTTTTTACAAATAAAACTATTTAATCAATTGTGTAATTACTATTCTATTAAATAAAAATATCTTCTAATACCAAACCAACAAATATATAAAACCAATTCCTTGTTATGATAAGAAATTGTTGTTTTGAAAAGAATTTGAAAAGGAACACAATGAAAACAATCGTAAACTGTTTTGTAATGGGCTAGATACAAAACGAAAGCCAGTATTTTACAGCGGCATGTGGTAACTTTCCCAGATGCAATTGGCGACACGTAACCTATATATAAAGCTTTCCGAATTCTGTGTGCAAAAACGAGCAAGCGAAATTCCCAACAAAAGTCCATCATACGGGATGCATAATTCACGAGTTATCACCCAACCCTTGGTTTTACTTTTTGGAATGCCGCATGAAAGCGTGTACATGTACACAAACAGTTTCAATATAAAGCTTACTTTTGTGCGGTTGCTGTAATAAGATTATGGGAAATTATTTGCGGTGCTTTTGATGTTACAACCCAAATTAAATTAACTTTAGTGTATATTAAGTTTTAGTTAATATGACTTAACATCGTTACATATGTTTGCTTTGTGTTGTATTATGGTTAATACATAAAAGTGTATTTAACTTACAATCACTTAACAGTTTAATAAACATCTTAATTCAATTAATTTGTAAACAATTCTTAGTTAATTATGAAATAAAATAATTTATTCAAACTCAATTCAACGATAGCGGCCGACAGTCAAGCACAATTCTTAATTAATTGAATTATAATACAAATCCAAACTAAGTATTGTAAATTTGTAGCATTAAACATTAAAAAAAAATTTAATAACCATTTATAAAAAAATAATAATATGTATTATGATAATATTCAAAATTGATTGTTAATTAATACAAACGACTCAAATTTTTCAGTCATTATTTTAATAATAGATTGTATTTCTATACTTTATTAACTACAAAACTTATGACAAGAATGATATATTCTGTACAATTTCTTAGTGTAAATTTACATAACTAAATATTAACTCTACGCTACGATAGATAAATGTGGACTGATATTAGTAACCTTGTATTAGGTTGCACTTCATAGCGGATTAATATTAGCTGTTGTCAAATAAAACTAACTTTTAATCAGTTAATCAAGCATCCTATAGAGTTACACAACTGTGGGATTGCAAACTTAATGATTATTTAAAGTAAAAACATGAGATGTTGTCTTCTTGTTGTAATTAATATATTTGTTTTATAAAAACCAAATAAATATTTGATACAAAAAATAAAATCTCATTTTCTAATTGGAAACCAACATTGTTACTGTCAAGTAATGCTTATGTAACGTTATTACAATTATTAGTTAATATTTAAACTTATATTTTCTGAAATATGCTAATCTTACAACAGCGCATTTTCTTAATCAAGTGTTACGGTATTGAAAAGATGTTCTATAAATATGCAATTTGAACGTTGTAATTTTTACCATTATATCATATTCAATGACAAAATCTACGTTTACAACAAATGGGATACATTAGTTAAAATTGTCGTTTTTTTGGTGAAAGAAAATCCACACTACTATTTGTACAAACAGTCAGAAATTTAAGAAAGTTAACGTATAAGTGCGTTAACATATAATAAAGTAATAAGTTTATTTTTCTTAGAAGGAAGGCTCAACGCAAATTATTGCCTTCAATTGAATAAAAAAAAAATTAAAATTTAGAAGAAATATGATATTCTATTGTTACAAATTGACTTAATGAATATTTTTTAAATTAGATGGGTTGTAATGGACCAATACACTAGCCAGCTTAGTCTACAGAAGTAAGTGCAATAGATTATTTTTTGTAAAATTATCTTAAGCCTATAGTGTATGCCATGAACATGCAAGATATTTTTTACAATGTTTATAAAAAATTTCAAAAGAGGATAGAAAAATGTGTTGAAGTAAGAAAGTTTTATGTCAAATAAAACTTTGCTGGTTGTTATTTACAGAGTTTATTATGAAAGTAATGCACATGATTTTATTGTAACGCAACTATCCTATCTGCCCTTCTAACTCAGCCGGTCGCCATCTTGCTTGGACTGTTTTGAGCGGAAAGACTTTGACTTTGTAGCACTTTGCGATTTTGCGCTGTTGAGAATTTTCTTAATTCTGTCGTAACCAGATACAAATCCTGGATGTTTGACCGAGAACTAAAAAGGCAGAGCAGCGCGTAGCATTATCTTCTTTGACGTTTGAAAAATCGTCTATTTTGAGTTTGTACCTCAAAGAGAAACTGTCAACTCAACCTTTTATCTCAAAGAGTTTTAAAGATTCAGGGTGCCTTTCAGGCGTAGCAGACACATTTCCAAAAGTTTATTGATGCAGGAAAAGAGTATTTTGAAGAATTTTGAGCGTTTGTACAAGTACCATCAATAAATCTATTTATCATAGAAAATGCGCATTACTTTTATAATGAACCTCGTAAGTTAAGTAAATACAATTTTTTTCTCAAGACATTTAATTTAAAAAAAAACTTTTTTAATTTTATCATAGTATTTTTAACTTCCATAAAAATTATTTTTTTAAATTTTCTATTTTTCATTCTACGCTCATAATTTTGACGCTTAACAAATTTTTGATTTATAAAATTTTTGTTTTGCAAAACTATGTACATTTTTTTATTTTTTGAACACCATGTACAACAAAATTAGAGTTTTTTAACATAAATCCTATTTATATAACAAACAGAAAAAAAGTTAAAAATTTCTTTTTTTTTTTAATGTTTAATAATAATGATTACTCGTTTAGTTAAGTCCATCCATGGACACACTGTATAACGCACTTAAAATATAAATTTTGTTTTCAAACAGTACGTTAACAAACAATAAGTTTTATTTTTCTTAAAATGTTAATAGACCCTGAAGCATTAAATTTATTTTTAATAGCAATCAAAACTTTTAGAGTTTTTACTAAATTTTAAACCTCTATCCTTTCGGTAAATGTTTGAAAGGAATCGTCTGCAAGCAGCCGACCGAGACGTATATCTACCTAAGCCATTCAAATATTCCGACCTGATGCGCCAGCAATCCAACCAGCAAATCAAGTTTTTAATATTTATACCTGCAATTATTATTGCAAAAATAACTATATTTTAATTATTCGTTTGTCAAGAGCAATCTTGCCATTCGAAAAGATTTCTGTTTCAAATCGTTCCAAAACCTTCCAACCCTCTGCAATGGTGGAGGGTGGTAATGCAACGAGTTTATTCCAGGGAGAGTCCGCAGAAACAAGAGACCATCATCGTAAGAATGAGCGGTCTCAATTGTATGAAAAGAACAGGTCCGATGACCGTTCCATCTCTAAATCCAGGGCTACAAGCTTCTGGAATTGCAGCTGCTCGAGAATCAACAGCTGTTAGCATCAATGTCGGAGAAACTAGAGACCTTCCAGACAACTATTAACAAGATGGCCGCCAGCAAATCTCTCGCCAACAGCGCCGTTTTCACATCCGATGAGGAAATGGTATTGTCCGCCTCCGACAAAGATCCTGAAAGCGGCTCCAACGCCCCCAAGAGGAGGAGACGTCACAGGAGGGGTAAGAAAAAATGTTTACTCAGTTTTAGGTGCTGCGGCTATTACCGCCCCTGCTACCGCCCCCGGAAAACTTGCCGCCCTCAAAAAATCTGCCGCCCCCGGAAATATCCACCGAGAAGCTGCCCCCACCGGCGCCACCCCAAAAATAGTTGCCGCCCCCGGAACCGCCCCCAAAGATGTTGTTGTTCAGAGAGTAACGATTTAAAGATGTCCGTGGAGTCCGTCGCCCCGGAGATCGCCTCATCGCAGACCGCCAACGGAGTCCAAGTCAACAAAGATGGCTTTATCATCGTTTCCCACCGGAAACGCAAGATTACAAGGGGAGAGTTTACCCCACCTAAATTGCATAAAGGGCCATCAGCCAAACCCCAACTGTCATCAGCGGTTGCGAACAGTCAGCCGTCAGAGGCTTCCACTGCCGGCCAATCAGGTCAAAAGGCAAAGAACAAATCGTTCGCTTTTGCTGTGGCTCTTCCAGCACAGCAAGCTGTCGCGGATCAGGTTGCCGTTTTCTTAGAGGCGCAAGGAAAACTGATAGCTTCCTTTTTGTCTAGTTTAGTTAAACAATAATGGGTAATACGCCCAATGTGGAAGAGTTCTTCTTTGACGAGAACATCGATATCATGTTGGTATCAGAGTCGGTTCACAGACCCAATCAAGCGCTGAGAATCCCAAATACTACATTGATCTTAGCAAAAAGATCATTGGACTACTCCGAAGTGGATACCCCAGACACTCTCTTGCTGGAATCAAACGCAATAGTGGTGACTGTGCCTAGGTTAGGCACACTCAAAATCGCGTCTGCCTACATCAGGCCGCAAAATTGCATTAAAATGGAAGATTTTTATGCGATTCTCGACAGTCCTCACCCCACAATTATTGCTGGGAATTTCAAATCAAAGCACCCGGCGTGGAATAGCTTGAGGACAAACTGCAAAGGTCAAAAGTTGTTCGATTACGCGCAGGAAAACAATTTGCAAGTGGTGGGCCCAGATAAACCGACCTTGAGGGACGTTTTTGACATAGCAATATTTAAGAACGTCAACCTAACATACAATTTACGCGCTGTCGATGTAATGAGCTCCGAGCACGACCCTGTAATAATAGAGCTCTACGGAAAGAGGACAGGTGAAGGAGAAGGTTCGTAACTTGTACGGATTGGCCTTTCTTTTCTTGTCTTCTGGAAGTGAGCATAAACAGGCTTGCACCAATACATACAGTCGATGATCTGGAAAGAGCCGTCAAAACTTTTACTACTCAAATTCACAAAGCCACGGAAAAGGCTTTTAAGACTCATCAGGTTTGCGTCGATAATCCTCTAGGACTATCTCGCGACGCTAAAGCATTGATAAGACGCAGATATGCCGCCAAACGTCAATGGCAGAGGCATCGCGACCCCAGAAATCGCAAAATTATGAACGCGCTTCACAGCAAAGTGAGAACAGCGATAAGGTTGCACAAAAATTTGTGCTGGCAAAATACCATGGAATCTTTCATAGAGGATGATTATCCAATGTGGAGAATCTCCAAGGCTTTACGCAACAAGCAAGTCCCCATTCCAGCTATTCTTGGCAAAATGGAGTTCAATTTTCTAATGAGGGAAAAGCTAAGGCATTCGCCGACTGCTTCAAACTCCAATGTTCCGAAGTATTCACAAATGACACTGATTTGGATCATATCGATCAAGTCCACAGGGCAGTTAGAAACTTCCTGAACGCCGAGGACTACGACAAACCGCTGGAAAGCGTTCAACCGTCTCGAATCAGAGAAATTATCAAAAGATTTAAAGCTCAAACCGCCCCTAGTTCCGATAAGATAACGAACAGAACTTTAAAATCGTTCTTGCACAAAGCAATAATGGCACTCACCAATATTGCAAATGCGACTCTTCAAACTGAGCACTTTCCTTCAGATTGGAAAAACTCACTGGTGATAACTATTCCCAAACCTGGGAAAGACCGGAAATTTCCACAAAATTACCGGCCCATCAGTTTATTATGTACCTTAAGTATGGTCATTGAAAGGGTGATCTTGGACAGATTACAGGATCACACAGAAGTTAACAATCTTTCCCCCCCCCCCACCAACATGGGTTCAGATGGGGCCATTCAACTGTCCATCAATTAAACCGCGTGACGGACCAAATTATCGGAGGTTTTAGACTGAGAAAGATCACAGAAGTGGTCTTTTTTGACGTAGAAAAATGATTGCTTTATATCTAAACCGCAGAACACTGGCAGTCAGAATTTCTGACCATATACCAACTTCTCAACATAGAGGCAGGGGTGCCTCAGGGTCTATTTTATCACCGTTGCTGTGTAACTTATACTTTGCCGATATGCCTTTGGGATTGACGCACGGGGTTCAAATGGCACAGTTTGCTGATGACACAGCTCTTCTTTATTATTCTAAATCACCCGATGTGATTATTTTAAGATTACAAAAAGCCACTTACGACTTGGATAAATGGTTGGACAAATGGCGAGTCAAAATAAATCCAGAAAAAAACAAGGCTGTTCTCTTCTGTTGCCTCTTCTGCGCCATCAAATCAAAACTTTAGCCGTAAAGTACTTTGATAATCTTGCGTTACATCTAAACCCCGATTTGGCTCGACTCGCCGAGCCAGACAGAGAGACTTTCTTTTATAAACGCCCGGTTAATCAAATAGCCGCACTCTAATTTTTAACATTACTAACTATAGGGCTTAAATCTAACAATACACTATCTATTCTAATTAAAGGAAGGTACATGAGCCGTAAGGTCTTGAACTTCCACTTGGCATTCATTATTGGGCGGTTTTTAGTCGGTAGGCATTTCAACCTGAGGAAATAAATCCGACACTTGCCAGTCTTTTAGAAGATTTTACCGCCTAACCCCCAAAAAAAAAAAAAAAAAACTGTAAATGTTTTATATAAGTGACGCAACAAACGTTAAACCGCACGACCATTGCCGTCAAATCATAATACCCTATCACTTTACAACATAAAATTTACTGATACTTTTTTCTTTGACACGCTTTTGCCCTACTATGCTCTGCTTGGACTAACCCGGTTTATTTTGTACTTTTGCATCAGCGCAGTTTTTTTGCAAACACACGCATAAGATGCAATAGGTCGTAATGCCAGAATTCCCAGCATAACATCAATACATAACATACTACAACATTAGTCACTTAATTAACACAAACCTAAGGTATACTCTAATATCAGTGTAGTTATAACTGCTTTTTACTAATGTAATGGCTCTGCATACAACTTTGAAACCTAACTGGCCTGTGTAAATTGGATAATCTATTGCAGTTATTGTGCAACCCTAAGGACAACATACTTTTGGCTGTTACGTTTAAGGTCATTTTGCCAGATACAGAGTAATTACACAACTCGTCATTTACAGCCCTCCCTGCATGCTACAACTTCATTGTCAATTAACTTTGTATTACACACCTTCTTTGGCCTATGTGTGAATAGCCTCTAATAGCTGAATTACATTCTTAAAAGTTTTCCAAGCTATTGTCTAATTAACTTTTTTTTTTTAACTTGTAAGGTAACAATTCTGAAATACTTTTTATAACCAATTATTATAAGAATCTACAACTAGTTTATTAACGCAGACGCTTTACCTGCACGCAAATAACTAAATATATATTGTACACCACTATTAACAAAAATTCCAAAACTTAAAAATACGCTTAATATTGCTTATAGCTAATATCTTAAATGCAAAAATATAAACATACAACAATCAAAAATTAACAACAGACAAATGCAGCTATCGTCAACGGCATAACGCAACTAAGTAATCACTAACAATCAAATAATTAAACAATTAGTTAAGGTTAATTACCGCATATAGAAAATAGTGCTAATAAATATTAAACTTCTAATTAAACAAAAAAATTTCTAAAATTTAAAAAAAATGAAAAAAAAAGGATTGTCTCAATTACTAGCTTCAACTTAAAAAAAAATTCAAGAGTATTGCCAAGCAACCACTCAAAATAACGCACTTCGAACTCAAGCTCGTATAAAACAGAAAAATTAAACTTATTAAAAAATAACATGTGCATCGTCCAAAGTTTAATACAATTTAAAAAAAACAAATATGAGCAATTTTTTTTCAAACAGACCAAGCAGAGAAAAAATTTTGGAAATTTGCTTCAGTATTTTTTTCAGTTTCTATAACTTATTAGTAGTCTTTTGATTGGTTTATGAAGGTATGCAATTCTTAAAAATAATTTTGCATTTTTTTTTAGTTTTTTTGTCGTTTTATAACTTAATTGCATTTTTTGTTTAAAAGTGGCAAATTTAACTCAAACAAATAAAATTTACTAGTGAAATTGTTCAGAGATTTTCCGTAAAATCCAAATCTAACGCCATTTTAAGTCGATACCTTGTCTATAAGCCGGAAAAGCCATAAAACCATGTATTTGTTCCCAGTGAGCCGGGCAAAAAAGAGCATTTTATTTAATCCGCCTAAGTTGACGTATTTTGATGTAAATTAATTGTAAAATACAAATTTGTTTTGTGTATTGGGGTTTTAGGGGTTTAAAACTCAAAAAAACTGTAAAAATAAGCTAATTTTTTAACATAAACTCTTAGAAATACACATTAAGAATTTTTCAGAAAAACTATACACCAAATATTATAAACAAATTTGTTTTATTCTACATAAAAAATAGTCAGTGTTGTGCTTAGCTGGCGTAGAAGAGCTCATCTAAGAAAAAAAATGTGTACAACATTTTTTTTTAACCAATTTTTGACCATTTTACTCTTTGTTGGATAGTTTTTGCCCATGATCTATCGGCGCCTAAGTTTGAAAATATTATTATTTTTGGCGTTTAAACATAAATCCGCCCAGCGCTTATCAACTTTATTAAAAAAAGTTTTAAGCTACATACTAGAGTGTTTATTATATTTTTGGTAAATATAAAACAATAATTCATTTTTAACTGATTTTTTTTTTAAATGTTGTAAACATTTCTTTCTAGATAAATTTTTCTTCGGCCGATTAGTATAACGCTAACTATTTTCTATATAAAATTGTCCCCAAAATTCAAATTTTTAATAATATTTTGTGTATTGTTCTTCTGAGCCCGGCTAAACGTGTTTTTAACTTTCCATTTCATTTCCATTCGTAGTAAATGGTGGTCGCTTCCTATTTCCGCCTGCTTGATACTCTTACATTCTTTATCATTTTTTAGTTGTTTCAATTAACTAGATAGTAGTCGATAATTGATTTCTTGTTTCTGGTTGGCTGTGTTTATGTGTATTTCCGCGGAGATAATAATAAAAAAGCGGCTAGAAAAAAATAGTGAAGAAAAAACTAGTAAAAAAGATGCAAACATAAGTGCAAAAAAAAGAAAAATAGCAGTGACAATAAAATAAATGAAAAACAAAAAAATGAACATCACCCCAATCTAATGCCAAATCTAAATTAGATAAACTATCATTCTCAAGAGCCAGCAGCATTGAACTGTCACAGTGTGGTAAAAAAACTCTAATGCACTTGCGACGGTGTTGTTTACAATAACGCCAACTTAGTTTCAAAGTGTCCATGTTTCATTTGCAGAGTAGTATATTGTTTTTCTAGTTTTGCGGTAATGACCAGATCAATTTCATCTTGATTCTGCAATACTAAGCCTAGAAATCTTTTTGATAGTGTTGTCCAAGTTTTCCTGATTCAAATAGGCTTCTGGTATTGCTTATTTCTATTTTAAGATTTTGTTTTAAATTTTTTTTTGGTTCACTTAAGACCGTTTCCAAATATCCGATTAAAAAACTATTTATCTCTCCCGTATGTTTAAAATTGAATGATGTTATTATGTAATTCTTTTGCTACAAATAATAAAGGTGGTTTCCCGTTGCATTCCTCTATGATATGCATGTTTAGCTTGTCGCTGATCCGTTTTTCTTACCAGTCGCTTCCTGTGGTGGTTTGAGATAACTGTCAATCCGTCTTAACTTAGCATCATCAAAGTTACCACAAAAAACCGTGAGTACGGGTTTTGGTATTGTAGCAAACTATAATACCATGCGGTTCAATAAAAATATATTTGCAGCTTAAGACTGGACTTTGTTTAAATTCAACAAAGTCATTACATGATCTTAATAACCTACGTGCAATTTTTTTTTAATATTATAGTTTCTAAGCTGTTAAGTTCTTAGAACAAAACAACTTTATCTCAGATACTCAACATAAATTTTGATCAAAACGTTTGCCAACAGATGTTTTGACATACTCAAATGTTAGTCACAAATAAAATTGTACATTAAACAAACAAGGAAAAAATTTTGCAGAAGCTCTATACATATCCAAAGTACCGGACTGCAACCATAACATTATATAGAAAGACTTACAGATACTTTACACCAATAATCTTGCCATCCATGTATATTCTACTGGTAGAAGTAAAATATCTAAGATTTACGATTGGCACCAAACAAACCTTTCACATTCATTTAAATAATATAACCATAAAAACCATGGTATTCGTTTTGCACCCAAAATGATTATCGGTTAGAGCGCATCATTATACAAGATTAGACAAAATTACCGAAACACGTATATATGCTCTCCTACTCTCCAATCCGCTTTGTCAGCGTGGAAATTTACAACTAAAACCTTTTTTGGTTCGGAGTAGAATAACAATCTTTTTAGTGGTTGAAAATCCACACTGTAAGTTCACCCGTAATGCCAGTTGCCAGCATTATGGACATAGAAAATCACTCGCAATCTTTTAATTTTGCTGTAAAATAAATTAGTATGGTTTTATATGTTGTCGACTAGTTTGGTTTTGCATTGTATTGTGAAATAGCAATGAATTGTAAATTTAAATATATAAATAGCAAATTTGATCTGCGGCAGTAACTGTAAATCTGTAGAGAGTGCGTTTTTGCCTTTTGAAAACCTAGATAACTTCTATGGAGGTCACGGTTTTACGCTTAGAGTGTTCAGTGTAAATGACAAAGTCTCTGCTTGAAGACTCCACGAGTTGTGAATGTTAAAGAATAGACGTCAACTTTAGTCGCTAAAAAAGTTTAAAAAAATGTTTTTTGCTCAGCTCACTGAAAACAAAAACATGGTTTTATGGCTTTTGCGGCTTATAAACAGGGTATAGACTTACATAGTTATTAAAAATTGCCCAAAATAACAGAGCATAACTCAAATAGTTAACTAGTACAAAAATACAACAATCTTACAATCAAATGTTGACTTTTAAATAATTTGTTAATGCGTCAAACAGCATATTTTAAATCTTCACCTATAAAATTTACTGTGCAGATTAAAAACTCTTTTTGTTCATTTTTTTTTAAATAACAATTATTAATAAATGTAGTAAACACTAATCAAATATTTTTTGCTTCACAAAAGATTACCCAGCATCACACGCAAATTTGCAACTATATCCATGCAACCCGCATTGGAATAAACATGTTATATTAAGTACATATAGTTCTTGATCTAACTTGTTTACTATAATAATAGTTGGTTGGTTAAGCAGATTTTAAATCAACCTCTTTACACTACGACAACAACATGCAGAAGCCCATAAGCCTAAAAAGACTTTGTAATATTTTCTCTATTCCGACAAATATAACTTAATAGTAGTTGTCCTAGTTTATTAATTTTGACAACATTTACTATAAAAATTTTATTGCTTCTGGAAAAAATCTTTAAAATGCAAAAGTTAACTGCATTTAATAATTCAAACAATCAACAACATTATTGATTAATTTATTCACTAATAAAATACCATTTTTGTCATGCGCACGCACACAATGGCATAAAAGGAAAATTATGTTCAGATAATAATTGACAGTTATAAAAATGTCGCTTCGGATAGATACTATCTGTTTTAAATGACAAACGCTTTAGAAATCGTTTTTGTACACGTTAAACTTTTAAGCTTACTACGTACTAGTGATAGTATAAAATTTTAAGTAACACTAAATTACTATTGCAAATAACAAAACCTAACATTCTACATCAAAAACCCTGCCAAGATCTTTTTCTGCAAGTAATAAAAATTTGTTATTTATTTTATAGAAAAATAAAAGTGTTTCTATGCGTTTTGTATATTATTCCACACAACATTTACAAATATTTAGAAGCAGTTTGTTATTCAAGCACTATAAATATAGTTGATAAGGGTTATCTCGCATTGTGACACAGTTTTAAATCTATCGATTTAGAAATATATTTTTAAATCACCAGCAGTTATAAGCACTGAGTATTGAAATATGACACAAATAGCGTTTAAAAATATGTTAAACAACATTGTACTAAGTTTCGATATTTTAAACACAGTTAATGTTTGACTATTTATCTTAAAACTATGTCCAATATACTTAACATCTCTTGCATTTAAAATTTGCAATATGAATTGAGTGACGTAAAGTAAGAAATCAAACAAAACTATGTAATACCAAAAAATTTTAATTAAAAATTGATTTTAGCACAGATAATAATTTCAAATATTTTAGACAAAATTTGCTTATAATTTTCTATTTTATTTTTATTACCAAAGTTAAAAACAAGCGTATTCCAGCAAACCGGAAAATAATCACGCTTTAAGCATAAGTTATATAAACAGCATAAAATCAAACTTAACTGTTTTTTATAGTCTTTAATTAAACGTGTTGCTATTTTATCTACCTTACATAACAATTTAACAGTAGCAATTGCAAATTTAATGTCATATTAGTATCAAAAAGTTACTAAAAACGGTTTGATAGTTATTCTGAAGTAAATTTGACCTACTATACATGCTTTTAAAAATGATTATCAATTTTAAAAAGATAAAAAAGTCATATATCACAAACAAACATTGTCTTTGCTTAGAATTAATGTATTTGATTTACATAAATTACAATATTTTCAAAATAGTTTAGAATTTGTTTTTAAACATTTTTTAGAATAAAAAAAAGTTCTCATGTGATTTTTACTTATTTGTAAGTATTTATACTTAGTCATTTAATAATGAGATTAGCTATCTATGCTTAGCGTCAATTTTCTATATTTAATTTTAGAATTGAAAAACCATATATTTCAAAGCTACTTTTTTATTTGTTGTTTTTATTTATGACTGATTGTTACTTAAGATATAATTTAATATAAGTTTTTAGTTTGTTTTAGTTTGCAAATTTTCAAAAATGTGTATATCAACAATAGAATACTAATGAACGTTACGGTACAATGTATATTGCTAATGACAAAATCCAGAGTACAACCTAAATAGTAAAATCATAAACATTTTCAATATTGTTTTTTGCCAAATTCTTGTTAGACAATCTAATATTAAAGTCTTGTGCATTAATATATAAAACCTAGTTTTATAAACCAGATATACCTAATATAAAAATGTTTTAGGAAATAATATTAGAACTTGACAATATTTACAAAGTCACTATTTACTCAATTAACAAATTTGGTATTATATATTTGTATTTGCACGTACATAATTAAATGCAGTTGTGAGATAGCAACTCAAACGTAAGACCAAATCACTTATTATTAAAAAAATATGCTAGATTTTTTTTAATTTTATTTTTCTAGTAGAAAGAGTATAGTTGATAATATAGTAAAAATTGCATGGCTTAGCAGATTAGATGCTCTAAATTTAAATAGTCCCACCAACAGTTTTTGTTTTATATGTTTAAGGTTTAAATTTGACAAATAAGCTTTAATGTAGGTTTAGTCACAATAGCTAGGTAGTAATGTTACTGCAAATGCAATATTTATTACAAAAGCCAAAATTGACGTGTTAGTTACTGCTAAAATATAAATTTTAAAAAAATTATTGAAAATTAATTAACATAGTTATTATTTTTTTGTTTTTCCACTAAGTTTTTTTTAAATTCTTTCTTTATTACAGTTTATTCTTTTGTGTTTTTTTATTTCAAAAATGTTTTCAGGGGCATAGGTCATGTCTTCCTTCTATGCTGACCTTCATAATAAATGTTATCAAACTGTATTTACCGCTTTTATTTAAAAATGTGCCCAAAATATGCTGTTTTTTGTTTTGTAACTATACAATACCTAATTGTTGTTGTAACAACTAAGTAATTTCTAAATATTACATATTAATATTAAAAAAAAAAAAATTAATGTATGTAAAGCTTTTTGATTGGTTATTAATGTCAATACTTATAATTTGTTTATTAAAAAATAAGGGTCCTTGGAGATGTTTGTGACATTGCTTTACTCAAAAACCTCTGAGTTTAAACTACTATTTCATTAGGTCAGACCATAGCCCAATAGTCTTTAATCTTTATGAGAGGAATGAACAGAGTTAAGAGTCGGTCTATAAGACCGATTAGACGTTTTTCTCACACTCTAGAACAGAGCATCACATCCCTTCTTAATATTCAAACAATTAAAAGAGTTGACAGCGTTATCTTTGACTTTACTAGTCTTATCTAGCTAACAATGAAAAAGTCTACAGGTTTTGCCAAAAGTAAAATAGATTAGGTTCCAATAGAAAACCAGACAGCTCATCTAACTTTAAATAACAAAATTTTATGACCTAATTGATCAAAACACACTAAATTAGTTTAATGATGAGGTTAATTTTTAGGTTGATAAGCCAAAAATCTAAACTAACTCAATGGTGAAATAAAAAAAGCAATAAAAATGTTCAAAAATCAGTGCTGAAAATTCGTTCTAAATTTCTCCAACAAAGATAATCTAATGTGTAAAAATAAGCGTAGACCGTTTTTTTTTAATTTATGATAAAAAATCTTTAAATATACTTTAGAAAACATGGCCTAATTATTTGCTGACAACTCTAATGCGCGCTGTTTTACAACAAAAACTTAGATTTGAACCACTTAAAAAGAATCCACAAAAAATAAAATATTGTAGGAAACGTACTAATTCTGCTTGACTTTTTAAATTGGTTTGGACGTCTAAAGTAAGAAATATGTTTTCTCATTTCCAACCAAAATTAGAACCAGGTCCTAAACAAAGCTTGAAAGCATTTTCTTACAAGGTTGTAAAGTTCCCCACTTACATTACAAGTACAATGCTAACGTCACATCTTGTATTCATAAAAAATTCTAATAAAATTTAAGAAATTTTTCACAAAACAACCTTGGACAAAATCAGAAATCACACGGAAATTAAAAACCTATTGCCAAATCATCAACATGGTTTCAGATATGGGCTTCTTTAAACTAACTAGAGTTAAATCTAAATATTTTTTAGTATAAAACTCAGAAAGAATCCTTCTGTTTAAACCCACAGAAACTATCTTACAACAAAAAAAATCGGAGTTTTGTATTTTTATGCAAAAATTTAAAAAACTTAGTTAATAAAATATTTTTATACTAATTTGTTAAATATACTCAAAGGTTTTTTAAATTTTAAAATGAGAAGACAAAAACACGCCGACCAGATCATATATTGCAACCGCTGCAACCATTGCCACCTGCTGCCAACAATCTGCTTGCCACCACTCAACCAATACGTTTTGCTTCTAAATGCAGTTAAGCTAAACTCTCCTGGAAGAGGCTGTTAAAAAAACACCTCTGTTAAAAGCGCAAACAGATAACATGTCATGCTTCTTTGTGTTTTAAAAACCTTACAACGTGCGCACACATAAACAAGATGAGCAGAACGAGGTCAATGATACGATTAGAATCTACACCAATAAAAGTTTTGAAGCAAAAATCTTCTCGCAAAATCTGGATCTCAAAATATCTTTACTACTAGTAACGCACACATCTATCTTCTAATCAGAAGTAGTACAACTTATGGGGTTATGAAAAAAGTAACTCGCAAAATATCTGGCAAGAATGCCTAAATTCTAACAGACAGTAGAGCTGCCTTAATTGCTATAAACAAGCCTAAAATCACATTGAAGCTAATTTTTGAATGTCATCGTGTCCTTACTTTAGCAGCCTGTGGAAATAACATCAAGCTGCTCTGGGTGTAAAGACATTTTAACAAAGTAGGTAACATTGAGGCGGACGGGTTAGCGCGTAATGGGTCAACCCTTATGACGTGTGAACCTGAACCATGAACCTCTTTAACACTCAAAAATTTGAGTTAAGTAAAGAGGAGATTCTTCAAAGCGTTGTACTTGCATACATCAGTTAAATGCTAAGACAACGGAGTAAGGTCAAAACGTCATTTTTCCAAATTATAACCGTAGCTCAACAGCATCAACTTTTAAAAACTATCTAAGGAGAAACCTGTAACATTGTACAAAAAATGTTTGGAATTCTAAAATGAGCATTAAAAACGATCTTTTGTTAAAGAATTCCTGCTTAATATTATATTCCTCTACAAACAAGTCTACTTGCAACACATCAAAGCTCAAATAAGCAACAAGTTCTTTACTATATTAAGTCTACCTATTGCAACATCTTTGGACAGTATTATGTTGTTATTAATTGACAAATTGATCACTGTCGTAACTAAGGCGGTGCCGTCGGCGCCTGCGCAGCTTGGTTGTGGCGCAGAAAACCACCTAAACCTTATAATTTTGTAGTTTAGAAGGCGCAAAATGACGCTTTCGCACCGAGCACATTAGAAGCTAGTTACTTCACTAAATTTGATAGCACATGCCATAAAAAATTTAAAAAATATTAGCAAACTGCTATAGCTATTGATAAGTTTAAAAAGTAATGCAAGCATTAAATTTAACATAGTAAAATTTAAAAAAAAAACAATAACTTAAACGTAGTACATAACCATACAAAACAAATTAAATAATAATAATAATAATATATTGTGTATTTACTCCTTCAAACATGAAATAATAACACATGTTACTATATTTTTTTATCCCAAATTTATTCTTACGAATACATTACTAGTTTTGGCTCTACTTATAGTTATATAACTTATTACATCTGTAGAAGGCTCTAGTAGAACCAAAGCTATTATTGTATTTGTAAGAATAAATTTGTGATAAAAAAAATAAAAAGTTGTTTTATTATTTCATAAACATGAATTATCACGTAGTAGAAGTCACAACCATCAATTATATTTTTCAAACATTTTATTGTAATAGACTGTTTTATAGAAAAGCACTGATGCCAAACTTAAGCGCGCTTCATATAATTCATAAAACATGATTGGCTCCTAACATCCGTAAAACATATGTACTGTATATGCAGTTTAAAACGTAAGCCCTCTATAGTTGCATATAATCAACTATAAGTGTATAATTTGCGATAGTATACCAACATAGGAAGCACAATAAATTTTGCTAAAAAAGTACAAGATAGTTTCATTTTTCATATCTGTTCATTATACATAAAAAAATTTATGAATCCCAAAACGGGCTTTGTAAAACTTTAGTGGGCTTGGTATCATCCGCACAACATACTGTTTTGGGCTTCATATTGATGGTTAATGCGTCTATATATATATAGACTTTCAGTGTCTTCAATGCCATAAAGCAGTACAGATTAAATGTAGCATTTTACAAAACAATACCTAAAGCTCAGGTTTAAGCTTTGTTTGCATAACATTTTTTACATTTTTAGAAGGGTTCTTTTGAC
The DNA here is from genome assembly GCA_963932245.1 of Tachinus rufipes. NCBI lineage: Eukaryota > Metazoa > Arthropoda > Insecta > Coleoptera > Staphylinidae > Tachinus > Tachinus rufipes. The sequence continues at coordinate 77,500,441 of OZ010744.1, forward strand.
TATTTTTATTCGTGATTTTACTTCTATCTTCAGTTACCCAACAGCCAAAAAATTTAAATTTGGCAACATGTTCTATCTGGTTATCGAATACACGCAGATTAATAAATAACTTTAGTTTCTACCGTCTTTAATTTTAATTCAAGCGCATTGTTTTCTGTCGTAGTGGTGTTAATCAAACGTTGCAAGCCTTTGAAGTTGATCAGTAGTATACCTTGATTATATTGCGCAAGTTTTGTAGTGTTTTTCAAACATTTGTTCTAAATATAAATGAAAAAGTATAGGTGAGAAAATACTTCTTACGCACCTCTTGTTTAATAGGGATAGCATCATATTGTTTTTGGCTTTTATTGCTGTTAATTGATGTTTGTATAAATTTTTTGGTAATAAAGATGTCAATGTATTTGCTAGTTCAATCTTTACCGGGTAAGTAAATACAAAATTAGACAAAATTTTAATTTTTACATATTTTAATCAAAATGTAAATATGTAGCTTACAATTATTATTTTTATAAACATACGCATTTAAACTTTGACATATTTTTGTTTTAGGTTTTTAAAAAACTTTTTTTTTTTTACGTTTATTATTATTAACAAATTGTACGATTTCAACTAGATTTTATACTACTAATTTTATTTATTTTATCCTTGTAAGTAATAAATTATATACAAATAATTGATATTCTAATGAAGTAGCTTAATTTGCAATACAAGCAAACATTTATTTAAGCCTATCTTTACAATTCACACAATTTATTACAATTTCAATTATATCTCGCAAAGTTATTTCATTTGTATTGAGTGTCTAAGAAAAGTATTTAATTCATCTTAATTTTTAATAAGACTCTAAATTGATTCAGAAACAATTATTTTTAATTGTCCCAATTTGTAAATATAAATGTAGTTTGCAATTAAGTTATTAGTACAATAATAAATGAATTTATTTTGAGGGTGGTCCGTTATTTTATATAAAAGGTTTTCCAATAAAAAGTTTCATTTTGAATAGCAGGCTATTTGGGCAGCTGTCAATTTTGAAGCAATTATCTTTTGACATTTGACAAGTAAAAACTACGCTTCAACGACGCATTGAAATTATTAAAATTCACTACAAAAGTGGTGAAAATTTTTCAGTCACAGTTTGCAAAACTAAAGCACTTTTTGGTCATCGTAAAGCACCTTCTCGAACGGCAATAGTAAACCTAGTGGAAAAATTTTAGCTGTTGGGACAAGTTTGTAATGTGAAGAATCAAAACCGTCTGCATTACTTAAGAACACATGAAAATATTGCTGATGTAGCCCGTAGCGTTGAAGAAAACCCAGGTTTGTCAATTCCTTGTCGATATTTGAAAGTAATCATTTCACAAACAACATTAATAATCTTTATAATAATCTTTATTTATTACACATTTCACTGTATTTTGCATAAAGACTTAAGTCTTAAAGCTTTTAAAGTTTAGTTAACACAAGAACTCAAGGCGGTCGATCACCATAAACGTCGTATCTTTGCTCATTGTGTTCTTCAAATGCATTAAAATGATCTAGAATTTCATTGAAAAATTATCTTTAGTAATGAGGCCCATTTTTACCTTGGAGACTCAAAAAATCCAAAATTGATTGTTGAAAAGTTTTTGCATCCTCAACGTGTTATTGTTTGGTGCGGTTTTTGGGTTGGCGTTGTGATTGGACCCTACTTTTTTTTAAATAAGGCTGATGAAACTGTTACGGTGAAATTTTTATGGCTGGAATTGAAAGATATTGATGTGGACGGCGCTACATGCCACACAAGCAACAAAACAATTGCAATTTTGCAAGAAAAAATTCCTGACCGTGTTATTTCTCAAAGAAGTGATCACAATTGGCCACCGAGATATTTAACACCTTTAGATTTTTTTCTTTAGGGCCACGTGAAAAATAAGGTTTATGCCAATGTTCCACAATCGATTCAAAACTTTAAAGATGGAATTCGAGAAGTTATCAAGGTTGGTAATGGAAAATTTTATGAAAAGAATGTGGTACGGCAACCGTAACCGTGGCGGCCATTTGACTGCTATCGTTTTTAAATGTTAATGGCATACCTTCCTCTTTACAATAAAATAAACATTTATTGGTTTCTTTTAAAAAATACCCGTTTTATTTAAATATCAAAATAAAACCTCTTATTGGAAAACCCTATATTATATATTATCCCAAAATAGTAATATAACAAAATTTAAACTAGTATTTTTAAGATTTTGTTGTATTGATTGACTAACTAATTATACATTTTTTTAATTAAAAATTACGTTTTTAATAATATAGGTTTTAAATTAATCTACATGTACAAAAGATTACAATTAGAAGAATGAAAAGGATAGGCAGAAAGCACATTATCCTGCGACACTAATTATAAAATATTTTTAACATAATAATTTTGATTATATAAGTAAACTTTTTAATCATTTTTTTTTGTTTGTATTTGTTATAACTGTTTTTTTTAATTCTATATGCAGAATGTAACCAGACTAAGCATTAAAAATATAATTTTAGAACATACGTAAGACATGTGTGTTATTAATCTTACTTCATTGTTAAAGCCTTGGTTGTAAAAATCTCACCTCACTCACCTGCAAAAGAAACAAAATGTAATTAGAAAATACAGTCAAATACACAGTAATATAAACATATAATACCACAATTTTAATATATAAATATATTTATTCATCAAATATTAACAGTAGTAGCAAGATTAGAACAATGTTAAATAATTATGTTTTATTACTTTATTAATAAAAAAATACTAATCCAATAATTAAAATAAGTGTAAGTAGTCTATATTGACTTAAATGTATCAATATTGCAATCCTATTTTTATTTTGAAAAGGAAATGTATCAGTTGGTTATATAAAAGCTGAAAAAGCCGATTGGTAAAAGTTATAAAGCAACTACAAAAGATGTAAAAAGAGACAAGCTATTGATGGAAAGTAAGGAGATAATAATTTTAGAATATATTTATGCTTACGTAGTAAAAGTTTTTCTTCACTACATTAAATGTGTTATGATAATCTTAATAATGAATTAACAAATTATACAAACAGTTAGTAATAAAATGTTAATTAAAATAAAACAAATATTTTAAATTTTGTAATGGCTTTAATATAAATGTATTAATTTTTTAATAAAATATAAATATTTTTACTTTCTGTTTATTATTTTCTATGCATATAAAAAATATAAAACAAAATGTGTTATAATATTACAAAATCGATTGGTATTAATTATTAATTCAATTAGTTAAATCTAAAATAGTTTTATACTAATTCGATTTTAATTAAAAATACATGTTATTTGTCATTAAAAAAATTACATAATAGTATTCTTAATTTAATTTATATTAATATAGAAACCATATATTACTACTAATAATATGATAAAACAAAAAAGCTACTCATAGACGTAAAATAAAAAATAACAAGATTTTTATTTTATAATGTTGAATTATTGTTGAATATATTTGAAAATAAAATAAGTATTTTTTTAATATCCAGTTTAGCCAATATTAATTTTTAATATTTCCTTATTTATCACCCGCGATCTAGTTGTAAAATACTAATTATTATATTAAAAACAGAAAAATAACTATTTAAATTAAACTATTAATAATTTACATGAAACAAATACAAACAAATTTAATTTTAAATGCTAAAAAAGTAAAAGTTATGATGCATGCATTATTATTTTATTCAAAATGAAAAGTTTTGTAAAAATCAACAAAAAAGAAAAGAAAATGTGCATTAATAAAAACGTTGTGGAGCAGCTACTAAAATTAAAAAACAAATTGTTTTGATTATGTATATGAAACCAATGCATGATAATTAACATTGTGATAAAACACTAATTTTGTTTTTAATAAGCATTCAGTATATTTTTGTCGTTTGTGGTAACAATATACAGTTACATTATTATTATTTTTTACTATTAGGTTTTAATCATAAAGAAAATAACATTTTCTAATTTGTGATTGCTGATAACTCATGTAATATAAGTTTGTTTACTACGAGAGATCAGTCGTGCTTGCGTTTTCTGGGAACGTTTCCTATCGCTTGAACATTGAGTATAGAAATTGAAATTCTTCATCACAATATTCTTATCCAAAGATGACAAAGACATCAATTTGATGATAAACAACAATGTGCTTGAAACTACGGTAATTTAATTTAAATATAATTGTAATATTTATAGTTCATTAATGTTAAAAATAAATTTTGATAGCTAAAATATTCTATTTAAAAAAACAATAAAGAAAAAATACCCTATTAGTATTTCAAAACGATAAAATTAATTTCTATTAAAACAATTTAAAAACCATCATACAATTTAAACGTATAATTTTATATTCAAACTAATTTAATATCTTTTCATTTATATTTACAAACATATTGATTTTATTAACATTCTAGGTCATCAAGCTCCACATGAAATAATGACAGGTATTAAATTATGTTACAATATAATAACTTAATTATAAATCAATCTAATTACAAATTTACGCATGGATTCCAAAAAAATATAATAATTTTAGAATGAACTTGTTACCAAATCAAAATCATGGTCAATTTAATAACGTATTCCGAAAATTGCAATCAATATTACTAGATTATTCCATAGGGGATTGATGAAATTGTGAAAATAGGCATAAACAAACGGTTGATTGTAATGAAAAAAGTCAATAAGTATTATTCAATAAATGGTAACAGTAAACTAGAAAAAAAAAACTAATACAAGCAATATAAAAGAAACATTGAATTATTTTAATTTTGCTTAAATCGGTAATTAGTTTAATTAAGAATTAATAATTAATATTTTTTTAATTATTTTTGCGTTATCGTGTTGAATATTAATTTATTAAAAAACGGTGCACCAATTATTAATTAATAATTTAATAATATTTAACATTTTTATAATAAATAACTAAATCATTATACAGGTTGTAAACATGCGGCAAAAATTTAAAAAGTTATTCCTTGGCCTATTCTAAAATTATTTTGTTCTATAATGATTTCTGAATATCCTAGGAATGTGAGAAAAGTAATTGGCAAAAAACATAAATTGTTAATAAAATGAATAAAAAAAAAAATTGATATTTTATGTGTGTGTGAAGCAAAAAAGAAAAAAGTAGAGATGTGTGTATTATGAATAACGGTAGTCTGGATTTGTGGTCTAGTGTAGATTATTAGATAAATGTTTTCCAAAGTGCAGGCATAATTCTAAGGTTTATAGCCAACTAACATGTAAAAAAATATGAATTGGTTTTGTCTAGAATCTCATAGATACGTTGAAAATGGGCATCCGTAGATTTTTTTCGAGTAGCAGCGTATGCGCTTGTTAATGGTAAGGATGATAATGTGGTGTTTTAGAAAAACCTAAACAAATCTTTGAGTTTTAATAAACCTGGCAAAAGAATTATTTTATTAGAAGATTTGAATAGTTAGGTAGATTAAAAGAGTTAAAACAGAAAGAGTTCTAAAAAAGTATAGTAGCGGTAGAGTGAACAAAAATAACAAGTAATTAGTGAGTTTAAAACGGATTATTTATATCAAACACATGGTTTAAGCACCAACTTCTATCCACATGTATATACAGAGTGTTTTAAAACATGTGTTAGAAAATAAAAAGTAAGGTTGGTTGCCAAATTATAAAAAAAAAGTTCTCATTAATATGGTTCCGCAAACGCACCGTTTTCAAGATATAGAAAGTAAAAAATTATTTATTTTTTATTTTTTTTACAATATCTCAGAAACCGTTTAAGATACCAAACAAAACTTTTGTACACATCTTAGCAATATTATTAGCTACTTTTTAAGCGCTTATTCAATTTTTTTCATGTGCCATTGACGGAGATTTAAAGGTTGCGTGAGGTTTTTATGGCTCTAATTTCTATGACACTTGAGAAATTGGCATTCTGAAAGCACATTGTGAACCACCAATATTTTCTACATAAAAAAGATACTCCTAGTCAAAAACTCTAGTTATTGATAATTGTCGTTTAGTTGTTAAATAACCATTTATCAAAAGCAGTCAATATCGCGGGAACTTATTATCTTTATTACCTAATTAATTTGCCAATTCTTAGTATTTTGCTTGCGTTGTGATAGCAAAATGAATAATTACAGTGATAGCAAAACGTGCGCTATGCATTTTGTTTATGGCTTTGCCGATAGAAATGCAGCAAAAGCTTGTCAAATTTATCAAGAAAGATTTTTGAACCGACAGGTACTAAATAAAAAACATTCATTTGTATTCACAAACGTCTACATCAAACTGGAAGTGTACATAAAAGAGCTGCAGGAAATAGGAGACCTTGTCTGCTACCTCCGCAAATTGAAAAGGATGTTCTTTAAGAAATCTAAGACAATCCATCAACTAACACTAGAAGAATAGCTTTAAACGTAAAACTTAGTCACGTTACAGTGTGGAGAATAAAAAAAAGCCAGATGTTACATCTTTATCACACAAGCCTTTTTACCAGCGGATTTTCCGCAAAGATTGGCTATGTGTCAATGGTTTCAAGAAAAAAATGCGCAAAATCCTCGAATCTTAGAACAAGTTTTAATTACAAACAAAGCAAATTTTTTTTGCAAAGCATTTATAAACTTCCATAATAATCACAAAAATCAACATGCCATAATAAAGAGCCATCATCTGCAAACATTTCCTGTTAATGTTTGGGCAGGTGTTGTAGGAGACCATGTAATAGGTTTATATTTTTTGCCTTTTAGACTAAATGGTCAATTATATCGTAAATTTCTTGATGAAGAGCTGCCAAGACTTTTGGAGGACGTTTCGGTTTAACTAAGAAACAAAATGTGGTTCATACACAATGGTGCTCTTGTACATATTAGTTTAGTTGCTCGTCAATTCTTAAACAAACAGTTTTTTTTTTTTTTGTTGGACGTAGTGAGATGTTGGTTTTAACAAGTGCCCCTTAAGTATAACTTACGCATGGCAATACCTTCCGGTTTTCTTCTCTGCGTAAATCCTGTTGTTATATGTCTTTGTCAAATTAGTCTAGAATTGGCAGCAGTTCGAGGTAGGCTAGTTATGCTGTCCCCGGCCCTTCTCTCTCCCTATAGCCCCTACCTTTTTTACAAATGCTGTCCCCGGCCATTCTCTCTTCCTATTGCCCCTACCATTTTTATGTCTTTTTTGTCTTTTTTTGTATCCTTTTTATCTGCACTGACATCCAGTTTTACATTCTCTTCTTTCTCCAATCCGTGTGTTATTTATTCTAATTATTTGGTTTGTCTTCAGATGCGTTTTTAGTTTTCTTAAGTCTTTGTTCACTTCTTCTTCATTGTATCCTCTTTCCTTTATGAATAGTTTATAAAGTTCCATTAGCTGTATTCCTTTTGGCAGTCCTAAATTTGTTAGTTTTACCTCCAGTGATATCTTTGTATCTCCATCTAGAATTTCTATTTTGTGTCCTCTCGTTGCCAGGTAAATTTTTACCATCTCAAAAGTTGCATTATCCGTCAACCTCGAGATAGCGTCCCTACCATTTACATAGATTTGCCTTGTTATTTCTGTTATTCTGCATTCCTTCAGCATTTCTTTTCTCTTTCTTCTTATCTCTGCAATTTTGTTTGGTATTGTAGTTTTTGTAAATGTTCTTTTATTTTCTTCTATTTTTTGGTATGCGTTGTGCAATTGTCCTGACCTTCCTTATTTTTTTCTGTTTGATCTTTTTCTCTGTTTTGTTGTTTCCATTTTGCTTTTTTCGTTTTTTTCTTTTCTCTTCTATGGCTTTTATTTTGTGTGTTTGTTTCCATTGTTTGTTTGTTTTCTTTCTATATTCTTCCATTGTCAAATTCCTCATTTTTTTTTTCTTAGTACTCTTGTTGCAAAGTTTCTTAGCGTTCTATATTTATTTTTATCTTTTAGGCATTTCTTAATGATTGTTGTTTCATCCACTTTGCTTTCCAGTATTTTTTCTAAATTTTTTCTATCTTTCTCCCACACTTTGCATTCTACTAGAGTGTGTTCTGCATTATCGTGTGTTTCTTTCTGACAGAATATACATCTTTCCTCTTTCTTGATTTTTTTTAATTTTTTGCAAGAACTTTCCAAAATTTCCATGTCCGGTCAGTATTTGTGTTGTATAATAGCACGTCTCGGGTTTGTTCTATACCCACTCTTTTATCTCCGGGATCAGTTCCCTTTTCTCCTCTATTCCACTGTCTCTGCCATCTTTCTATTGTCTTTTCTCTTGCTCGTAACTTGGCATCTTTTTTACTGGTTCCTTCTTTTATTAGTTTTTTTATTCTATTCTTTCTTCTACCATCATACCCGCGGGAGATGTTGCCGTAATTATCTCTACTGCCTCTTGTGACACCGTTCTGTAAGCTCTGCAGATCTTTAACAAACTTGCTCTTGTAGCTTCTCTTATTTCATTTCTGTTTTTTTTTGTATTCATGGCTTTTCCCCATATTTCTGCGTCGAATAACGATTAGGTTCTTGCAGCTGTTGCTATTAACTTTCTGGCTTCTTCTCCTGGACCTCCGTTGATTGGCATGAGTCTACCGAGCTTTCTCTTCATTTCCTTTGTTCCCATGACTGTTTCCTTAACCTGTTCATTCCATCTCTTTGCTTCAAGTGTCACCCCGATGTATTTGATTTTTTTCCCTATAGTTATCACTTGGTCACTAACCTGTATCATACCTGTTCCTCTATTAGTCCTCTTAGTCGATAGCCAGGCCGCTTCTCTTTTTTGTGTTGCTAATTTTAAACCTTTATTTGTCATCCATAACTGTATTATATCTATTGCCAGTTCTAGTCTTCCTGTTAGTATATCCATTTCTACGTCCTTGCCTACTAGTGCTACGTCATCTGCAAATACCGTTATTGTCACGCTTTCCGACAACCTCATTCGTAGTAACTCATTATAAACAAAGTTCCATAGTTTTGGTCCTAGTGTTGAGCCCTATGGCACCCCTCTTGTAAATTTGAATCTTTCGTTCTTGGTAACTAGGTTTCTACCCTGTATGTAGCTCCATATGATCTTGATTGTTTTCTTCTTCAGTTTTTTGCTGCCTCTATAATTGCTTCCCAAAACACGCTGTTAAACGCGTTCTGTATGTCCAACGCTATCATTACACAGTGTTGTCTTTTCCTCTGCGTTCCGCTGTTTGCTTCTTTTGCTATCGCTTTTACTTTGTCTATAGCTTCTAAGGTTGTTCTTCATTTGGTAAATCCGTATTGTTTCTTTTCCTATCCTCCTTTTTCTTCTATTTCTTGTTCTATTTTCCGTACAATGACTTTCTTCATTATTTTAGCTAGTGTGTATATTAAGCATATTGGCCTGTATGAAGTTGCTTTTCCCACTTCTTTCTTTTTCTCAATCAGTACTAGGGTGGCTTCTTTCCAACATTCTGGTAAAATTCCGTCTTTCAGGCATTTGTTGATTATTTGTGTTATTTCTACCTCATTCCCGTCTAGAGCTGCTTTAACAATTTCTGTTGTTATTTTGTCCGGACCTGGTGCTTTGTTGTTGAACAATTTTCTTATGATTTTCTTTATCTCTTCCACTGTTGCCATGACTGTTTCTTCTTCTTCTTTATTTTCTGGTTTTTTTACCGGTTCTCCCTTGGGAAACAATTTTTTAATTATGACTTCTTCTCCTTCTTCTTCTTTTAGGTAAACTTTCTTTGCACTTCCTCCCAGTTTGTTCATCACTATTTTGTATGGTTTTCTCCAAGGATTACCGTCTATAGATTCTATCATTTTTTTCCAGCATCTTCTTCTGCTATCCCTGATTGCCTTTTTTAGATTTTTTGAACAGTATAGGAACCGTTGGATAGGTCAAAGAGGCCCACAGGCTTGGTCTCCTCGGTCTCCAGATCTAAATGTTTTGGAGTTTTTTTTTTGTGGGGTCTCTTAAAAAGTTTAGTTTACACTACATCAGTTAATACTGATGAAGAACTAAAAAATTGCGTTTTGCATCTTTAAATGACAATTCAAAACACTCCAGGCATTTTCAAACGGGTACGTCAGTCACTAAAACGTAGGTTGAAAGCCTGCGTTACCGTAGGAGGAAGTTATTTTCAACAATTTTTGTGATGTTTCTTGTTATTTTGTGTTATTGCTTAGTTTTGTAAAATATAGGTTTTGTGATCATGTTGCTACTTTTTCTTTCGGTTCTTGAGATATCGTCAAAAAAATTTAAAAAAAAAATTTACACCCTGATCTTAAAAACGATGCGTTTGCGGAACTATGTTAATGTTTTTCTTATAATTAACCAAGAAATCCCATTCTTTATTTTCCGACACATGTTTTGAAACACCCTGTATAGCATAAAGGTGAGTCCAAAACTATTTACAGTTTAAAAATACTCAAACATTACTTAAAGCTCAATGTGGAACTAATCATATCAAAAGTGGATCTAAAATCTTCTAAATTTATTAGAAAAGAGCAGAAGAAAATTAGACAGTTTTTTTTACACAAAATTTATCTACTGTAAAAAATGTTAGTATATATTTATATACTTTGAATATCTACAAAAATAAAAATTAATAAATAATAAAATTAATAAAACACTTTAAAATTAGAATAGTTTTTAATCAGCTTTGTCATTTACAAATCAAATCATATGTTGTAAGTAATTAGTTTAATTCATTATGTATTGTATGTTACCGAATTGTAAAGTAGGTCAACTATAAATATATAAACGATCTAATTTAAGAAACTTTATACAGTATTGATTTTATTTATAATTAATCTAAAACAAATTTTGTAGGCCAAATAAAAAAATGTATTTCAATCAATTGACATGTAAATTACAATTAAACATTTATTATTAAAATGCTAATTACAACAGTAGATTTGTATAATAATGGTTTTCTACATTATTAATTGAATCGGAACATCACAAAGAAAATCTTTTTGATATTAATTAGTCCTGAAACCCAGTTTTTAGAAGAAAAGTCAATTATGTTAAATATAATAAATTCTCGGATAAATAAATAAAGAAAAAATATAAGTCTTTAGAATACAAACTTTTTCTAATTGATATTATTAACCATCTAATATAATAAATTAATTTTCACTAGATTTTAACAATTTGTAAGTTATGTTTGCATAAATAATTAATAATCAGAAAACGTTCGTACCTTTAATAAATTGAAAGTCAACATTAAAGATTTGTGTCATAATAAAATTATGCATGAGTTTCAGAGTGACGGGCCGTCAGTGCTAAATCCCAGAATAAAATTTCTGATAATCATCAAACAATGCTTGGACATATTTTCATTATGTCTGATGTATGTAGGCGTCTTAATTTCCTACATGCGATATGCGTATAATTGGAAAAGTCAGCGATGCACGAGTATACATACATCTAGACGTATTGGTTTAATTAATAAATTTAAATAAACTCATATGTGGCATATAATTAATAAAATTAATACTTTTACTGTTTTTTAATTATTTTTTTTTAAATATTTTATTTATAGTTATGTTAATTAATATTAGTTTCAAAACTTTTATAGTTAAGTTGTTTATGTAATCAAGTACAACTTCTGTATGTAACTAATACCAACATATCAAAACAAATATAGAATTTGGTAAAAAATAAATTAAATTTGAGAACATTTATGAGTAATATAATTCATGGATATATAATCAAAACTGTTTTTGTGCAAATAAGCATGATCAAAAAAATGCATTGAATTTTATAAGTAGATTTGTTTTATTTATAATTTATTTACAACTAATTATTATGTATGCTTGTATGTTGCTTATTTTAAATAAGGTTAATAATATTGTTTATAAATATATATATCACAGTTAGATAATTATGTATAACTGAAATAATAAAACAAATTTTGTCTTTTTTTTTAATATAATAAATAAACTGTATAATAATAATAATTTAAAAAAGTTGGATGCAAATTGTTTTCAAAAATATTTGCGTTTTTGTTAATAATTGAAACTGTAAAATTTAATTGACTTTAAGTCTGTTACGATTGATCATTTTCATTTTGTAATTGTCACAATATTTTCAAGGCTTTTTATATTCCAGATTAGTTTGATCGGAACAATTACTAATGTTTTTTTTTTCTTATTAATTGTCTCTGTATAAAATAATTAGGTACTTTTTGGTTAGTTAATAGAAAACGGTAAAAAAAATGTTTTTATGATTAGAAGTTATATCAATGATAGATAAATTACTGCAAGATATTTATAAATAATTGAAACATAACTTCTGGAATGCAGTTATTATAAACAAAATTCCAATTTGTGGACATTTTTATCGCATGTAATTTTGGCAAACTTTTTATGTTTTCATTTATTTTACGCTCATAAATGTCACGGTAACAAAAAGATTTAAACATACAAAGACAATGCCGCTACTATAAAATGCAATTATTTACATAACCAATTATGTAAAAAATAAAGTTGGTATTTTAATAAATAGATTATTTTACACATTAAAATGTTTAGATAATTAAATAAATATTACTGTTTGGTTGCTTATTGCCAATTAAAAAATGCAACGGGACCAAATTAGTGTCATATGCAACACAGAATGATTTCCTTCTTCTGCTAAGATTTACCGGCAATTTTTATGCCGTCACGAAGAGCTTGATTTTCTTTAATTTGCCATTCTATACTTGTTGCCACTCTATGATGATCTTTGAGGTCATCAAACCGTACAAAAATGTTTTTTTATAAGAAACGCGCCTTCCGCTTGATGAGTGGTTATATCGGCCAGCTCATTGCTATCAATACCCCTCGGGTCATGCAAAAGATATTTTTTTGTTGAAACTATTCAGGCGGAATACCGTTAAATCGTACTGTCAATATTAAGATTTTGTACTCCGCATAGCACTCAACGTAATAGATTAAAAAAAAAAGCAAATTGTAAATTAACGTCTCTTAATTTAACAAGGCCTTATGTATTGCATTAAATTCTGCAGAGTATACAAAAGCCTTTTTAAGGAGAGACCATAAATAAGTCAAACCGTTCCAAACAAAAGCATTTTTCATTTCCCATCCGTTTTTAAACCATTAGTATACAACCGCGGAAATGCTAAGAATTTAGCAACAATTAAAAAAAAAACTCGATCTTTAAGGCACACGTACCAAACTACTGCAACTATTGGCTAGCGGGGTCACATCTAACTTGCAACAAAATCTAAAATGATTTCGTTGCGTTGTTGACTGCGTCTAAAATTTTAAACATAGATTTTTAACAGAAAACCACAAATGTACTTTTTTTTGCACACCTTAGTTGACGTTGCCAAATTTGATCACATTTGTTTTGACTTTAAAGTTGCAATAAATAATTTAATAAATAAAAAATACTTTATTTTATACTTGGCCAAGTCAAGCAAATGCTGATCTACTTAACCGAGTTAAAGAAACATACAAAATTCTTAACAACAAAAACATATTTTAACAATAATCATGATAATTGGTTTTAAGTCAGTTATGTTTAACGAATTTTTTAATTTTGGCAAAGGCCCAACCATCGCAATTTTTATAGCATCTGGAAAAGAAACAAGTTTCTAAACATCAATTAATTATGTGCAATATATGAGATAGTATAAATGGGCAACAAAATCAAATCATTTTTAAATTAATAGAATTAGAACCAGTGGCATTAGAATTAAAGATTTTCATAATATTTATAAAAGTGCTTTCATTAATTATCTCCTGCTCAAACTCTTGAATTTGGCAAATACGTGTTGAAGAGTAATTGAATATGGTTGCATTTAAATCAAAACTATTGACTGAAACTGTATTTTTCAAGCTAACAAAATGCATATTAATAACATTTACATTGCACAGATTAAGAAATATGGTTGTGTATTTTGACAATATTGAACATCAAGTTGTTTCAATGCTGATCAAGTAAAGTGAAGTCTTGGTTACAAAATCAAGATAAGCTTATTTTTGTTACGTATGGCGTTGGTGACATAATTACGCATATTTTTGTAGTTGTTTTAATTAATTGTATTATTACTTCAATTAAATTTAGTTAGAAAATTATCTCTAGTTTAGTCATTACTTTTACAACAGGCGTGAAAGAAACATGTATGTCAAAGACATAAAGTATGTAACTGTTTAGTAAAGCTACTTTTGTTTCAATATCTTATTCAAAATATATTTGATTCCATGGCAAACAAATAAGATCACTTTGAAACGAAAAACAAGAATAATTTCTATAAATAATGGTACGCGGAAGAATTTTGTCAGTTTTGAAATTAAATTTACAATAAATGAGTTGATGATCTGATATCATGTACACGTCAATATGTTGGACGTTTTCACAAAGTAAATCAAGCTTGTTTACATCGATTAGGGTACTGAAAAGTTCAGTTATGCAAGTTGGTATGGATACAAGTTGGTGACATCCATAAGCTGATAGTAGATCATTTAGTCTTTTTGTATAAATAAAATTAATATCTAATAAGTTAATATTTATGACACCAATTATAATAAAATAATCACATTTAGGAATAATACTACAAATAATGTTTTCAATTATAGCAATAAATATGAAGCTATTGCTTTACCCGATGATGGACGATAAAGAACACCAACGGCTATTTTTTTAGATATACTTTAAATGTTATTCATAGCTGTTCAAGGTTTTCATTATTAACATTAAATTCTTCAATATCGACAATTGTTGCGTTTAAAGAAGGATTAACATAATAACTTATACCTCTACCTTTTCTGCCACGATCTAAGCAAAAAATGTTATAAGTGGGTGTTAGTACATCAGTAGTATCATTCGGTCTGACAAACAAGTTTCAGAAATACCAAAAATATCAAAACTATAATTATTTAATACATCACGAACAAAATTAACTTTACTTGACCTACACGCATAAATTGGTTCATAACCTTTACAAATACTAAACTAAAAAATCTTGACAGTTTTTTTTTTCAAAATTCTTTATTGTCATACACCATCTCCGAATCAAACAACCGTTTTTTTGCAAAGAAAATTGAATTTTTAAAAAATATTGAATAATTTATTTTACTTTGGTTTCCTCTAAAATTCAATCATTTTAGCATCTGCAGCAGAACTTTTTTAGAAAAATAGAAACTACAACTTTGAGTCAAAGATCCGGTAGAACGTCTTTTCTAGTACATGTAAAACGCCAAAAATTACAAGTTTTTTTGGGATTTAAAGTGCGTTTCCCGAAGACACGCAAAAGGCATGTGTTTTTCCAAGACCATTTTTTTATAACTGAGTATTATTTTATACTAACTAATAAATAAATTAAAAAAAATTAAAAAATATATAACACATAATATACAGACAGCTATAGAAATAAATTGACCGTAACAACCAAAATTTTGTTAATATTGTAAAAAAAAATTTAATAGTAATGCCACAGCTAACATTGGAGTTGTAAAGTACTCCAAAAATAGAAATATAAAATAATAAAACTTAGAACTATTATAAAAGATGACATCAAAGTTGTCACAAATAAAACAGAAATATAAAAGGGTTCGGTACCAAAACCTCTAATGCTGCATTTGTCGACAACAAAAAAATTTGATACCAAACTAGATGCGTCATTACCATTGCTCAAAAAAGATTCATCTTGCTATTGTGTACTCGGATTAAACTGATCAATATCTAACTGTTTTGGCGTATTTTCCAAACCGGTTTGATCAAATTGGTTTTAAATTCAAAGTGAGTGTGACATGTTTAGTTTAATGACCGGTATTAGGTAACTGACTGACTGACTATGTCCGTTTAGTGCAGCAATAAGAAGCAGTATTAGATTGTTTAGCATCTCATTTACATTAAGCTTTTTAATGCAGTTGCAACTTGGCATATCATATTCCAATTATTAATGAAAAGACTAATGTCAATTTAAGCTTTACAAAATACGTTAATTTTTGTTTTTTATTAATATTTATTTAATATTGAATCTATCTTTGTGTTTTGTACCGTTACGGAATTTTACAGAGTGTTTTCCTTTGCAATTGATGCACTTAATTAGCTGTTAACATTTGTTATTTTTATGCACAAGTTTTTAACACACGTGAATCTGTCCCTTATCTCTAATATTCTTTTTTGACATTATTAGAAGCTGTGGACAATTGAATGTCAAAATATAGTTAGGGTTTTTTGCGTTTTCCTTTTTGCATAATAGAAATGCAACGCACATTATTACTTCTTAAGACCATACCGACCGCTACCTTGATTTGTAATATTTTAACAAAAACGGCAACTTTGGCTTTATCGCTGCTTCTACAAATAATTTGATACTCGATTTATTTTTTTATTAATACATTTAAAAAAGATTATTCTATTATATGTCAAAGTCTTTTTTCTGAAATTATATTTGCAAATGGCAACAGAATGCATTCAAAAATTTCGCATTTATTACAATATTTTTTTTTTTTTTTTTGGCTATTTCCTAACTACTATTTGACTAAAAGACTCATCGTTTAATCCTTTCTAAATGTACTAGTAAAAAAATAAATCGATTATCAAATTATTTTTAGAAGCAGCAATAAAGTCAAAGTTGTTGTTTTTGTTATAATACTACAAATCAAGGTAGCGGTCGGTATGCTCTTACCCACTCATGTTTTAAAATATTTTTTTAACGTGTAATTTAAAAAAAATCTGCATAAACTATGTCCTATGATGTATTTAAAGTTGTATGAGCTAAAATTTTTACGTTAATAACATCAAAACCTATGTATAGATTTTTTTTCAGTTAAATGGCTGACACACTGTGATAAAAAGCAAGCCGTGACTTTCTTAAAAGATTTGATATCACCAATTATTTTGTACAAACTTTTACTTACAAAGGCAGGTCAATTTGTGTGTGGTTTTCTAAATTTCCCGATTCTTAACTGAAAAAGCAATACTGCTCCTATCAAGAGACATCTGTCAGCTGAATCCTGTCAAAATTTTAATAAGTTGCGTCATTTAGTTTGTGTTTGACAGCCATTGATAGCAGACTACCCCGTAATTTGAAGAGAAAATAAAAAAAGTGAATTTTGTGTGCTCATTAAGCATTATTTTTTGCAAAAAAACTATCACTCAAACAAAGACTAAGCTTGATAAATATTATAAAAACTCTGCACTATATATTTCAATAGTAAAAAAGTGGCTTACTAAATTTTGTTGTGGTCGTACAAGCACGGAAGGTGCCAAACGTTCTTGACGCCTAGTTGAGGTCTCTACATCAAAAACAATTTTAAAAAAATACGATATAGTGTTGGCTGATCAAAGATTGAAAGTTCGAGAAATTGTGGAAGCTATGGGCATTTCACATGGCTCAGTAGATTCAGTTTTAAATAATCATTTGGGCATAAGAAAGCTTTCCGCAAGAAGGGTACCGCGTTTGTTCACAATCGACCACAAACGCAATTGTGTAAAAACTTTGCAGAAGTGTTTGACGTTGCTCAACCGGAATATGAACAAGCTTTTGCGCCGTTTTATAACCATGAAATAAACGTGGATCCACTACAACACACCAGAGACCAAACATTAGTCAAAACAGTAAGTTTCTCGGAGTGAAACGGCGCCATTGAAAGCCAAGGTAGGTTTGTCAGGCAATTAAGTACGGTCCCAATTACTTTCTTGGGATGCACGCGGTATAATCCACATTGATAACCTTCAAAAAGGTAAAACAATCAACAATCAAAAATTACCCAATCCGCGCACCTTAAACAAATTAATTTTAAAAAAATCTACAAAACAACTGCTAAAGACCATTTTGCAATTTGCTGTTAAAAAAAATAGTAAACTCCTTCTTCACTGGCTGCCAATCTACACATTGAAATTTTTTTTCTTATTTACAGGTTTAATGTATATCCGGCGCAGGGTTAAAAAAATAGTTTTTATAAAAAAAAAATTTAACTGTTGATTTGTTAAGAATAAAGTTGTATACTTTTGGTAAACATTTAAAAAAATTTAGGTTACATTCAGAAAGATAAAAGAATGCTTATTTTACATTTTATGTATTGTCTTATAGAAATAAGAGAATAAAGATACAAGCATCAAGCGCAAATGTAGATTTGTCAACACTTTAAAAAAATTGCTTTGTTAGTTTGGTAACCACCTATATAACTTCAAAAAATCTATTTAAATGTAAATTGTATAATAATTTTATCATTAGTCATGATATTTTAATAATAATACATAAATGGTAATTTTTATATTAATAAATTAATTATGTTTATTAAAACACCAATTACTTATTTTAATTAATGTTTTATATTATATTTTAATTATGTTTCTATACAACAATAAATATTAATAGAAATAGTAAATAAAATAAAAATATTACTAAACAAACTAAATAAATTTAATTAGACCTACTTCTTATACATATATTTTAAAAAGCAATGTAAACGTCGAACTTTTGAACAATATAATTTATGCTTGTGGGACGTATCCCATAAAAGTTAGTATAACCCCCGTTCAATAGAACGTTTCAAAAACTTCTTGAATACGTACGGATCTATTACGGTCTATTAGCTGATGATAAATTGCTCTGGAAAGGTCAGAATTGGGATCGATTACTTTCCTGCTTGTATATGAAGATCCCTCTAGGTTCAAACATACACAGATAACACTTTACAATTACTGGAAGGCAATACGCGCAAATGTAAACATTAATATGTGCCGATTTGACCCACATACACTGTGCAAATAGATTACATACGCTATTGGAATTAATGTCAGCGGAAAAGCATTAAAATGAAAGCTATGTAATGTCAAGACATCCATTTTGATGTAGTATGTTCTTCATTTCATGATTTTTTTTAATGTACACAATCCTTGATATGAAAGTGATTCATTACTGTTTTGATAATGAGACATTGTTTTTATGTATGTTTTCAGCGTTGGTTTTAATGAGGCAAAATATATAGCCTCATAAAAATAAATATATGGCACAATATTATAACAATTTTAAAAGAATAATATTTTTATAAAATATAGCGTACTTTATTTAACTCAATAAGTGCATCAACGGTATTAAATATAGAATGCCTCAATTGATAATTAATTTTTCCTAGCACACTTCAATGGGCATTTCACCAAACGTTAATTACCTAATTGAGCCTGATAAATTGTCTTCATTAAATAAATCCTTCTCATGATGAAATTATTAATAAAGTTAATTAGATTTCAGAGTTGTCAAATTATTTTACGAATAAATCCGTTGAAGCATGATTGATCGGACAGATATTATTATAACATGACCATTTCTTTTTACAAATAAAATAAAATTTTATACATAAATTTATATTACATTATTTAAATTTGTATTACTTTATAGGAAAAAACTAAAGTAAAAGTTTCAGAACAAATTAAACTTAAAAAACTAATCAATACGTATGAACTCATTTTATGTTCTTACAAACCCATAACATTAATATAATAGCATATTTTAACCGCATTTACATCATAATTCAAACTGACTTTAAATTGGCAATCTGAAAGTTCTACTTTATTAAGAAATCAATAGTTCTCAATGTTAATACCGTACTAAATAGGGAAAGTAAGTAAGTAAACAAAATATAAATTATTATTATCTGTGACACATGTTCAAGTACTTCGTGTCGAAGAAGCTTGAGCATAAGCACATGTGCGTGATTAATGTATTGTAACCATTTGTCGCTATGCATCGTACACGAGAGGAAGGAGGTGCCGTCAAATAAATTAGCACCTCAGGGCGAGAATCACTTTGTTTTGACATGAATATTAACAAAGACCTTTTATTGATTACCATTCTCCCTCTCTTAACAACGGGAAATTTCGTATTTGGAGGGAATCTTACGAACAATAAAGAAAGAGATAAGAATAAAAAGCTAACGCTTCAGATAAGGTTTTCTTGCCTATCTATGTATATATAGTTTGGACCCAGGAGATGAACTAGTGGGATTTCATGAGAAATTTTTGCGGCGTCCCAATGGACATGAAAAGTTCGCGCATCGTATGAATTTGATACAAGTTAGACGCCAGTCACATCCTCGTCTCAGTACGTGACATACAGCTTTGTGTAGTGATACAATCGCCTGTTTGGGCAATAATTCATCTCTAGAAAGCTTTCGATAATTTCTCATTGCTACTAAAATTACATCTTCGGGAAGAAAATCTAATTATTCCTGGGCGTACATTGAATAAAAAAACGAAAGAATTAACTATTTTTCAATCACAATATTTTACTAAGTTTAGGTTAAAGTAAGCCAGAGAATAATTTAATTTATTTTGTTGCCACCTGAAACTTTTTTTTAAATAAAACATTAAGCATGTTGGTATTTAAGGATCTGTCCATTTACATATTACATTAGTAATTAATTTTACAAAACAGTGTCAAAAGTAAGTGTAGTTTTGAAAGGGATAACAGTATTAATGAATAAATTTGAATGCTAATTATTAGACAAATTAATGATAAGGATGTGCCACTACATAGATATAAATTTTAAAATTATCAAAGTTATTTAGATGCTTTCAACATTCATATTAAATAACACTACAAGAATATTTCTGCATGATTTGTATTATAATAAAATTGTAAATTTTTCACACCTTTTGATATTATAAGAAATATATTTTATTCTTACGTTGCCTTAAAACTGCAACATTTAAAACAATGTGCTATTTGTAGGTACAAATGTGTGCATTGCAATATTAATAATCATCAAACGTTACAAACGCTTCAATTTTATGTTTTTTAGGTATTACCACGTTTACTGTGGTTCATACTCCCGGGGGCTAGTATCGCATATACTCGTGTGTGGCAGTGCTATAAAATATATTTTTTTTAGTATATTTAAAAGTAACATGTAGCTATTTAAAGCTTAATCTATTTGTTTCAATTGTGTACGTGATATATTAATACGCATCTTATATTCACATATTCTAGCAAAAAAAAATCAAGTAAGATTTTCTATATAAAGACTTAATCTTAATAATATTTTATTTTAATTATTATTTATTTATTTTTATATATTTCCAAGTTAGAAAATAGAAGCCTCCATAATGCTTCAAACATTGATGAAAAAAATAGAAGTCTTTTAGATATGGTTATACAAATAGATAGTTAAAATATCCTTCAAAAAAACAAAGATAGTTAAATCAGTAAAAGCAATAAAAAATTAAAATCTGACACTGAAACAATTTGCCTGATAGATTCTGGGGTAAGCAAAAGCTTGACTAAAATAAGATCTATAAGAATTACACTTAAAATAATCATCTACAAGATTTGAATTAAATGAATCTAAATGTACACAGAAAAATACTAGAGGAAAAAACAAAACATATAAAAATAGAAGGTCAAAGCAAGATTAGAGGGAATTAATACAACTACTCTAAAAACAGAAAACTTCTTGTACCAAAATAATACAGATAGTATCCATCACATAAAAGAAGTGGCACTTTTTGTAAATAAATGACTCAATTACCAAGTAGTCAAAATGCAAAATAATCCAATTTGTAAAAATATAAAAGAAAAAAATAATTGTTCACGTTTAATTTAAACACAGTCACAATATAATGGTGCAGTATAGAATTCTTTATATGTACGTCAAGTGTAAATTGTTTGTGAAATTGACCGTGCTAAAAGGTTCAGTTATTTCCAGATTTACAGAATAGTCAAAGGATCAAAGAGATTTGCATGCAGGTACAAGAGTTCACCCTCGGGGACTAATTGAACTCCCGATTTATGAATTAACATCTCTTTGTATGTTATTTGATTACCAAAGCCGACATCAAAAGTAAATTATTACTTTATATTGCTATGCATTGATGTTTATTGAAGTTATGGTAAATACTATTTATTGCATTGCAATATAATTGGAAATATTTCTCATTGACAAATTGACAGTATTGATATGTTGTATAATGTTTATTTAATAACAGTTATGATTAAAGAATTATAATAAAAGGTAACTGTTATATTTTTTTAAAGTAATATAAAAATGTTATTATTTTATGGTAAGATTGACGTTTCTTTAAACTTGATTTGCATAATTAAAAATTAAACACAATTTTTAATTGTTTCAAATTAAATCAATAAATAAAAACATATTTTGTATTTAATAAAATGGCTTTTTTATACAATAAAAATAAAAAATTATTAATACATGAAACATTTTAAAAATATCAGTATTAAGCAGTTAAAAATCATTTGAATTCAACCATTTCTTAAATTTCTCCTAGATATATGAATTGCATTACATTATTATTATTTTTTATTTTAACAGATTATTGTTATCATATTGTTATTTAATGTTTTGAGTAAACTAACTGTCTTAAGATAAATAAAAAGTACAAATTTTAAAAAATGAACAATCACATGGTAATGGCCACTACAATTCAATTTCAAACTATTTTAATCAACTTCACAAATAAAAATCTATGATGGTGAAGCTTTGAGAAAAATGCAAAAGTAAGCTGGGTATACATTTTGTTGAAATTGATTGACATAATTTAAAAGCAACTTATCAATTTATTTAAAAAAACAAGGTTTGCTGCATTTCTTAATAATTTTGAATATTTACATTTTTAATAAAAAATGCTAAACAATAATCCCATGATAAGTTCAATAATAATAAATAATATCAACATTTCAAAGCTAAAATCGTAATGAGCTTATTGCGTTAGAAGTTGCTTCACAAACTAACCTATATCATACGCGTTGTACACTGCTTATCATTGCATAATAAAATCCTGTTTTAATGAGCTCTATCACATTATCATTGTTTTTTTTTTAATTATTAGTTAGCAGTAATTTATAATTAAGCTATTGTTACGTCATTTTTTTTTAATTGTGCATATTATTCATTATGATTTTTCTATTTAGTTCAAACTTTATTGAAAAACCATATAACATATTTTGCAATAGACCATATTTATACGTCTCCATCTTGTTTTGAGTTTCATATTTGTGTTTCAATTAAAAAATAAAATCTAAATGTAAATATTTCTATGTTGGTACTTAATTATCTTGTTTTTATTTGTTCCAGCTTTCCATAGTTATTATTAACGTATTCATAGTCATAGTTGTTTACCAGTTTGTAAACTCGGCCACGTAAAGTGCTAGCATGTCGCTGGCAAAACGACAGTAAAATAGTGCAATGAAAATATGTATTATAAAAACAAAACTACAACAACATCATTTTAAACTGATTTAGACTTATTTTATCTATTTGTGAAATAAATTGAAACAATAAAATTAATAGTAGATTAATATATCATGTTCGTTTTTATATTATGTGGTTTAAGGTTTATTTGGTAGAAACAAAATCGACTTTTTTTTAATTATTTAAACTAAAAAAAGCTGACATTTTAATAAAACAACTTTTACCTTTTTCAGCGCTAAATAAGTATAACATTAAATGACTTTCAGGACTTTAATTATAAACAAGAAACATAAAATCAAATTAAAATATCAATTTGTAAATAAATTATGTTTTGCATTTATGCAATTGGCAGTCATTTCGCGGCTATAACGATTTTGAATCGCCAATAAATTATGAAATGAATTAATAATTTATTCAAAATCAGTCAATCGAATCACAGCGGCCAAGGGTCAAGCATAGACAATTGTTTCGGTTCTACAAACCTCGTCAGTATGCCTTGTACGACCACGGCATCGCATGATAGCGAAGACAATTTTGAATAAATATTTCTGTGCTTATGAACACAATTGATATTATAAATAGTCAAACGAAAGACTGGTTTGCCATCTAGTTGCAATTATTAATACTAAAATGTCCGCATTAATCGGTATCATTTTTGCAACTAGATGGCAAACCAGTCTTTCGTTTGATTATTTATAATATCAATTGTGTTCATAAGCACAGAAATATTTATTCAAAATTGTCTTCGCTATCATGCGATGCCGTGGTCGTACAAGGCATACTGACGAGGTTTGTAGAACCGAAACAATTGTCTATGCTTGACCCTTGGCCGCTGTGATTCGATTGACTGATTTTGAATAAATTATTAATTCATTTCATAATTTATTGGCGATTCAAAATCGTTATAGCCGCGAAATGACTGCCAATTGCATAAATGCAAAAATGATACCGATTAATGCGGACATTTTAGTATTAATAATTGCAAATAAATTATGTGTTCAATGTTTTATTTTCATATTTAGTGTCCTAAAAATTCTTTTAATGTTATATTTAGCGCTGAAAAAGATAGAATTTGCTCTAGCAAAACGTCCGCCTTAACTTTTGTTTAAAATTTAAGATTTGATGATGTACTATTATAAATAAGTTAAATTATTTAAATTTTAATTCTGGTTTTAGTTCGTTTTCATATGACTTGTGATTACCATTACTGTCTTGTAATATTAATTTTGAATATTTATTGCATATTTTCATCTAATATATCGTTCACCAAGTAAAATTGATAAATATATTGACTACTACATAAAATAAAATTAACTCAAACTCTACAAATTAAATATCACTAAACGATTATTACTAAAGTAATGAACAGTTTAATTTTGTTTAAATACTATGATTAACAAACAAAATTGAATTATATTTTATTGATAAAACCAAAACCGAATAAGGTTGCTCATCGATTCCTCTATAATTTCCCTGCTATATTGATAATCAAAACCTGGTTTATTAAATAAACCGGACGAGCTTAAATTGAGTATTAAATATACATTCATTAAATTATAGCAATCAGCAATTCCTATGCAAAGAGAAATAATGACCATAGGAATTCGATATTGCAATGCAACGTAACGTAATAATAACATACATTCAGTAAATTGTAAAATAGCAATTAATATCAAAAGTTGTATAAGTAATTACAAATTTTAATTTTAGTTAAGAAATTATATAATAATCTGGCTCTAATGACATTTTTGTAAAATAGTTATTATTAATAATCTATATGAGTTTATTAATTACTTTTAAGCATACGTATAATTATAAATTTACTTGCTTATTTTTTGTTAATTATATCTTAGTTACAAAATATAAAAATAAGTCTATAATAACTGATTCAAAATAAGAAAGCATAATAATTCATAACGCTAGCTTATAATACCGTAGTATTTTATTTGCATGCTGACTGATTGGGTTCAATTATTACTTAGTTTATTCTTACCATTGTTTCAATTTGCAATAACTCTTTTGTGGCCTATCTGTGCACGTAGTTGTTAATCACCCTGATTGGCCTCTGGGTGCATGTGTTTTTAAACTATCCTTTAGTATTTGTTTTTTATTTTACTATTTACTAGTTGAATGTCTGGAAATGATGCATGTTGCAACCCTCAAATAAGAAATAAAACATCTAAACTTATTTTATTTCAAAAATCATCATCAATATCAATTAATTCTTACAACTCTGTATCTACTGCACACTACACTATAAGAAATCAAATCTTAATAATGGCGTATCATCTACTACCACCTTAAGTTTTATTATAACATAAAAAATAATTTACTACATAAAAATTTGGGTAAATTAAATAGTGATTATTTGCTTGGAAAATTGAAAAACTTTACGATGATGTACGGAGAATTAACATTTAAATTAAAATTTAAAAAACTGTTGTTCTATTGTTTCAACAAACGCTAAACTAAAATAAAACTTTATTAAGTGTAAACCGTAATTTGAGTATACAAATTGAGTTTTAGAATTTTAAATTGAAGTCTTTTCAATCTTATACAAATTCGTTAAACGCTTATTGAAATTTAAAGTTAAGTAACACTTTGACGTTTAAATCTTTTGTTGTTAGGAAACAGTTTGTTATACTCTCTGATGATTATGGCAAAGACTTAGCTTCAATTCTATCTTATAATTGTAATTTTATTGTTGAATGTATTTGTAACTTAACGCCAAACTACATGACATACTTGATAATTAGAGATTTAAAAAATTTAATATTAAATGACTATTTAAAATATCTCTCTTAAAAGTCTAAATCAAAAAAATAATAAGATATAAATATTATAGGCAATTAAATTGCTCATCTTTTTTTAACAGCACATCTGGATCTATCTCTAACCGTACTCATGTCATAAATCAAAAAATATTTTTTTTTATTTTATTTTTGTAATCTTGTTAAAAATCATGCTTAAAAGTAAGCTCCTACCGATTGTGTACTATTAAAGAAAAACTTCAAGGGAAATTTTTTTTGAAACTTAAATGAAATATCTAAATTGATCACAATAATTGGTGGTATATTTTTAGATTAAATACTTTCGAATCTAAAGAAACTTGAAATTAGCCGCGCCAGCGATTTATTAACTAATGAAAGTTTACACCACATTGCATATTTGTTAGTAGGTTCTGTTAATGTATGCAATGATGATCTTCAAATGGATAATTTTGTATGTGATTTTAGACAAGCCGTTTATATATCTATTAATGAACACTTATTAAATATTTCTTGGAATGATTTACTGTCCTGTTCTGACGTCAATAATGCTGTTGAAAATTTTAATACTATTATCCAAAATGTAATTAAGCAATGTATTCCAGTTAAACGTGTAATTTAGTCAAATTATCCTAAATGGTATAATTCAACGCTAATTAAATTAGTAAAAAAGAAAAAAATAGCGCACGTTCAATATAAATCTAGTGGCCGTCGTATCGATTACGAAACATTTAAATTGCTGATTATTTTTCTACAGTTTATAAACAACACAATACTCCTGCACCTAATTTTGATGTTAATAAACAAATACATTTTTTTAAATTTTATGTAAGCGTGTCTGATGTTTTTAAAAAACTAAATAGTTTGTCTGATAAATGCAGTTCAGGTCCTGACGGCATTCTTCCATATTTTTTAAAACAATGTAAGTATTCTTTGTGTAAACCTATACATATGTTATTCTGTTTGTCCGCAAATGGAGGTGTGTTTCCATCAGTTTGGAAACATTGTTGCATTACACTTTTATTTAAAAATGGTAAGAGAGAAGATATCTGTAACAGAAGAATATCAATTCAATCAACTATTCCTAAAACTTTTGATAAACTTGTAGCTAATCAGCTCAAGTGGAGCTGCAAAAACATAATGATAAACAAGCAACATGGTTTTTCCAAAGGAAAGTTCAACTCTTACAAATTTGTTAGAGTATCAAACGTTTATCCTTGAAGCTATGGAAAAAAGATTTTAAGTTGACTCGGTTTATACAAACTTTTTGAAAGCTTTTGACCATGTTTGACACAATACGCTTATCAACAAGTTAAGAGTTCTTGGTTTTAGTGAAATAGTTCTAAAATAGATATTGAGTTTTTTATCCAACAGAAAACAATTTGTCAAAATAAGTGATTTTATTTCATCTTCTATAGATGTAACTTCGGTAGTGCCTCAAGGTTCTCATTGTGGACCAATATTGTTTTTACTTTTTATAAACGATATTGGCAAAAACTTTAAATTTTGCAAGTTTTTATTATTTGCAGGCAATTTAAAACTGTATAATTTAGTCAATAATCAGTCAGATTATATTAATTTTCAAGCTGACCTTAATAGTTTAGTGGAATGGTGTGAGCTTACCCAACTTACGCTAAATTTAAAAAAATGTGCGCCAATCTCATTTAGTAGGCGTGCAATTGCTGAGAGAAATTATTATCTTAGTTCAGAGAGATTAAAACTTCAATCTAAAGTTAACAATGTAGGTGTAACTTTTGATAACAACCTAACGTTTTCTAGTCACATTAATAACATCTGTTCAAAGCCAATGAAGACATTAGGCTTTATAAACCGCTTTACCAAATTTTTTTCAGTATGGACAAAACAAACGTTATATGTCACACTGGTACGATCGCAATTGGAATTCGCATCTTCAGTTTGGTCACCATTTTACCTAAACAAGGTAAACCAATGGTGCAAAATAAATATTTAAAGATAATGTCATATCACTTAGGAATACCTAGGACACAATATAGTAGAAGTAATGTTATTAATACTTTAAAATTAGAAAGTTTATTTAAAAGAAGAACGGTTGCGGATTTATGTTTTTTTGCATAGGTTAGTAAATGGTATTAATTACAGTGCTAATTTAAATAATCTTAACTTTTATGTGCCTAGATCTTACAATACTCGCCTAAAACATTCCAACTAGATTTTCATACTAGCAATTATGGTAAACATTCACCAATTTGTAGATTTGTGCGTAATCATAATACAATATCAAAAACTTATTCTTTAAATATGTTCAACCAATCGTTGTCTTCATTTCGCAACCATTTACAAAGATTAGATCTATCTATATGTAAAACTTTTAAATTTTAACACTGTAATCATTTTATTGTTTATTTTATTTTAACGCTATTTATTGATTTTAACTTAAATATGTTATATTTTGGTTTAAAATTTTTTTTTTTTTTTATTTGTTGTAATTTTGTTATATAATATATTTTTATATTTTATTTATATATGTATAAACGTTGGGTAAGTTTAAACTTAAATGCATATTGTTTTCAATATGTTGTGTAATACCTGTAAAATTTGTAATTATTGTAAAAAGAAGATTTTTGTAATTTAGATTTATTATTATTATTATTATTATATGTTTTGTATTAATTTCAATACAAACATTGCACCTTTGTAACATATTTTCATAAACCTTCTCAAAATTTCTAAGCGTTTCTTGAATTTCCTGCGTAGCTGCAATTATATGCGTTAACAAATTTTCTTCAGATTTGACTAGCGTCTTGTACACCAGACTTTTCAAGTAACCCCACAAAAAGAAATCTAGGGGCGTTAAGTCCGGGGATTGTAACGGCCACGTTACTGGCCCCTTTCGCCCAATCCGTCTGTTCTTAATCTGTTGTCCCGAACAGCAAGCAAAATTTGTGTCAGCGCACCGTTATGTTGCAACCATATCTGTTGGCAAACCCTAGTATTTTCTCCAATATTTCTGGCAAAACTTCTTCTAAAAAGATCTTGTAAATGAGACAAATTAGAAGAAAGTATGGCCCAATCAAAAAACTGTCAACAACGCCAGCCCACTTGTCAATTCCAAACTTGTGTTAAAATTTGAATTGTCAAATAGAATAAAAGTTTTTGTCGGCTTAAATATGGTTGTTGCGAGAGTTAAAAATGCCTTTTCTGTTAAATGTTGCTTCAGTAAAAAAAACATACCGTAGAAATTAAGGCTGTAAGCAAAGGCAATTTACGAAACAACAAAAAAAAATAATACGTAGTAGAAAATCGATTAGACTAAAGGCTTGAACTTTTGCAGATGATAGAGGTTAACCTAATGTTCTTTCAAAACTTACCATACACTTACATAATTAGCACCAATGTCATGTGCAATGCTTTAAGAGCTACTGGATGGGTTTCGCTTTTATAAAGCACATCTTCTTCAAATTGTAAAGTTTGACAATGTCTTGCAGCTCCAAAATTTACCTTGTCGACTGCGAAAGATTCTGTATCTTGCAATTTCTAATAAACTTTTGCAAACACTTTATTGGAAGGTATTAGACGATTTGGAAATTAGGCTGTATATTACAATGTGCTTTGCCGTTAACTAACATCATATTAGCATAATTTTGAAATGTATTAGATAGATAGATTTATTAAAACATTTGAAAAAATTTACAAAGATAAATTTACACAAACATTCATGTCAAATATTAATACAATAATATATAAACTTAAAAATAAAACAAACATAATGAGTACAGAGTTAAAAATTAAAATTTAGATTACACAATATCTCTCCTGCAGAAAGTATAGTACTCTTCAATTGAATAACAATTGCATTCTATAAGAATTTTTTTAACAACTTTTTTGAATTGCTTTTGATTATTTATCAGCTTTACTTCATTTGGTAGAGCATTGTATAATTTACATCCGGTATAGTAATAGCCTTTCTCATAAAGAGTTAGATTATTTTTTGGTAATAAAATATCATTTTTATTACGTGTTTGATAATCATGATCGACATTATGCATCATAAACGTAGACATATTATTAAACACATAACATAAAGTTGTAAAAATATAAACACCACAAAACGTTAAAATATTTTGTGTCTTAAAGACATCTCTGCAAGACACATTCCACTTTAAACCATATATAATTCTAATAGCTTTTTTTTGAATAATAAAGATTCTATCTGCACCACTGGCTCTTCCCCAAAACATTATTCCATATCGCATAACTGAATAAAAGTTACCATAGTACATTGTTTTTAATATATCTTTGCTACAGTGTTTAGATAAAATTCGAAGACCATAGCAAATACTAGAAAGTTTGGAAGAGAGAGTGCTAAGATGTGATTGCCATTTAAGATTATGATCTATTTCTATTTCTAAAACTTTTGTAGAATCAACAACATTCAGTAGGTCATTATTTATTGCAACTAATTCACCAATTTGACCATTTGACTGAGCAGTTCCAAACAGTACGATAGCAGTTTTGTTTTTATTGATAGCTAAACAGTTTCTATCAATCCATTGTAATATGTTTTCATACACCACATTTACGTTTACAAGTATAGTATTTAAATCACCCTTCAGTAATATGTTAGAATCATCAGCATATGACACCAACATAGACTGAGTAATAATACTGGTAACACATTTATCAAAATCATTTGCAAATATTAAAAACAAGGTCGGTCCTAGTACAGATCCTTGTGGTACACCACAAGTAAGCATTTGCGTTTCTGAACAAATTTCCTCTCCATTCACTTGAGTTACTACTGCTTGGTAACGGTTTTTTAAGTACGTATTAAACCAGTTGCTTGCCATACCTCTAATTCCATATCGTTCTAACTTTGCTATCAGTAAATTAAAATTGACACAGTCAAAAGCTTTGGACAAGTCAATAAAAACACCAAGTGCTAATAATTTCTTATCCAAAGCTCCTAAAATATTTTCAGTGAACGTTGCCAAAGCAGTTTCTATTGACTTTCCTTGTGTAAATCCGTGTTGACTGGATGCAAATAATCTTTTAGAGTTAAAAAAATTTACAGTTTTATTGTTCATTAGATGTTCTAATATCTTGGATAAGCTAGATAATATACTTATAGGACGATAATTTGCAAGTGTATTTGTATCGCCTTTTTTATGAAGAGGTATAACAGTAGCTAATTTAAACCTGTCAGGAAATATACCTGTATTAAAAGATACATTACAAATATGTTTTATTGGAACAACTATAAAATTAATAATCTTCTTTAGTAAAAAATTTGAAATATTGTCAGAATTACTAGAGTTATTATTTTTAAATTTTTTAACTATTTGAATTATGTCGTACTCATCAATATCTCGTAAAAATATTGTAGAACTACACATATCAATATCTTCATTTACAAAGTCCAGGTTACCGTTAGTGCGATTTGTAAGATTGGAAGTAATTGTTGAAAAAAAATCATTGAATGCATTGCAGACATTTTTTGCATCATTTACGGTATTTCCAGACAATTCAGGAAATGCTCTAGTACAATCTGACTTTCCTTGAAATTTGTTTATAATTTGCCATATAGATTTATTTTTATTTGCAGCATTAAAAATATTAAAATATTATCATGGTATTTCTTTTTTGCTTCAGATATTGTTTGTTGGTATAAATTATTTGCAACAATATAATCACCTTTAAAGACTGAATTTGTTTGTGATAGATCATATAAAAAAGATACAGTTCTTTTCAGTTCTATTATATCTGCAGTTATCCATTTATAATCTTTACTTGCAGGGTTAGTTCGAAATTCTTTAAGTGGAAAGTGTTGTTCATATAAAACATTAAATATATTATAAAAAGAATCTAAAGCTTGATTAGGACAATTCTTATTAAATACTTGATCCCAGCAAGTGTTTTCTAAGCTGATACAAAAAGAAGCAATACAATCTTCATTAATAGTACGTTTTTTAAAAGTGGATGTTTTTGGAACATTACATTCTAATAACAAATTAAATTCTAAAAACTGACCATAGTGATCAGATAGATTACATTTGATTACATTTGCTTTTATCTGATTGACATCACTATTTATAAATATATTGTCTATACATGTGCTTGAGTTTTTTGTTACTCTAGTTGGTTCTTCGATGGTAAAATGAAAATTATAGCTTAACAATAAATTTAAAAAATCAATTGTGAGTTTATTGTTTGTTTTAAATATGTCAATATTAAAATCACCAGTTAAAAAAATAGTTATATCTTTAGTGTGTACTTTATCTAATAACTTATGCAATTTTTCAATAAAAATAGTTGTATCGCCTTCAGGAATTCTATATACACCAATTATTAAATATTTATTTTCCATCCAGAACACCTCAGCTGCACAGCACTCAAAATGATTCTGAACCGAAAAAACATTTATATCATTACGCATTTTAACACCTCCTTTAAAATCTACTGAAGAAAATAATGCAACACCTCCTCGTTGATTGGGAGGACGACAGTAGCTGCTACGCAGAATATATCCTTTCAAATGAAAAAATTTCAAATAATCTTCAGATAGCCAATGTTCACTTAATATTACAAACGATGGGATTAATTCTTTTGTTAAAATTTCCAACTTTAATATTTTATTTGTAACACTTTGAATATTTAGATGAAAAATAGATAATGTTTCAAAATCTTTTAATTTCCCTTTTCTGCTGGTCTCCTTGGGGTTAGAAAAAACCTATTTACTTTTACACCTACAGGCCATATCTCTGGATTTTTCAAAAACTCTAACTTAGAAATAGGAAAACTTAATTTAAAAGAAGAGTAGTATTCTGGTTGCTTAGACTGTAATTTTTCACATTTGGCATATTTAATTTCTTTAGTTTCTAGATATTCTACAATATCCTTTTCTTCTAAGTTAAGAGTTAATCCACATATATGAAGATAGCCTTGTCTTTCAATACCTTTTATTTTTATAGAACCGGTGGCAGATCCAAATACTGTTGGGTTTTTTTTAATATTGTTGAAAGTTTTTTTAGGTATTATAAATTCATTTTCAATTTCAATGGTGCTACTTTTTTCTTTGTTTTCTTTGGTAATTTCAGAAAATGTTTTCTTTTTTATTTTATCTTCATGTTTTCCTTTGGTGCTATTTTTTCTCTCTCTTAAGTTTACATTGGCAATTATTTCTGGAGTATTTTCTTTTGGATTATTAATATTGCTATCAATAGTATTTATGGCAATATCAGATGCCACGATGCCATATGGTTGTTTCTTCAAATTAACGTTAACTGGAATAGTATTTCTGTTGGCTTCTAAGTAATTTATTTTGTCATACAACAAAACAACTTTATCTCTTAGCTCACTAATGATGGAATTTTTATCTTCTATTATTAATTTGAGAAGCTCAGTTGTATAATTATTTTCTTCTCCATCGCAACAGATAACGCGGGACTCATCAATATTTTTTGGCTTTGTTTTATATTTATTTTGTATGCAACTTTTGTGGTATACATTTCCACAATTAATACATACTAATGTTTTACTGACTTTATCTTTGCAGCATTTAAAAAATTTATCCTCAAATAATGGATCGCCCATTTTAGTAATTATATTTATAATTTATAATTATTTGCCAATTCAATGTTACGCCACTGGTTGGCTCAGTAACTATGCGCGCAAGCTGCGACGCAACAAAACGTTAGCTTCAATACAACTAACCTCAATCATTAATCATAAGAAATAATGTTAATTCTACTCACAGTTTCATCATGAATTAATAACATACATAAACTGCATTGCTTATTCACTTCATTCTATAAGAGTTATTCCATAAATAATAAATTGGTATATTAATATTGATGGTGTTTACACTGACACTTTACTAACAAAC
Source organism: Tachinus rufipes (assembly GCA_963932245.1). Taxonomy (NCBI): domain Eukaryota; kingdom Metazoa; phylum Arthropoda; class Insecta; order Coleoptera; family Staphylinidae; genus Tachinus; species Tachinus rufipes. Next base: position 77,534,179 of record OZ010744.1, read on the forward strand.
ACATAGACGGCGCGTAGATTGAGATTTTATTATATCATAAGCGATTTAAGACAGGAAACATAGCGCACTTGAAAAAAAAAGTTTTTGACAAGCATCTTTTAGGGTAAACAAGGTTTCCTATAATTTTATAAATAAAAAGTGTTTCAAATAAACCTCCCTACCTATCCTAGAAGTTTGTTACACTTTTTCATTAAATTGGTATTCTTGCATAAGGACATTCAACTATAATGAATCGTCTTTTTGAACTTCAACCACGTGCATTAAGAGTAATAATTATTTAAAATTTAGATTAAAAGAAAGATTGTAGAATAGAGTTCATACAACTAAATATTTTCATCTTGCCATTATTGTATGTATTGGAGTGTTTACTGCGTGTTTAAAAAAATATTATTACGTACCTTGTGTATATCTATATTTATAATCGTAATACCAGACATAATACTAACATCTGCTTACGTCAGTCGTGCCTCAAGGATCTGAGCTTAGTCCAGTACTTTTTTTTTACTTTTTATTAACGATTTATCAATATTTTAACTTGTAAACATTTACTTTTTGCTGACAATCTCAATTTTTTTTGCAGTTTTTGTGGTGGTTGTTGAAGCTAATATTTGGAGTTGTACTTGCTGTAAGTGCTTTCTGAATAAGTATGTAGCATTATTCTGCTAAAACATGTTTTTTTATTTTATCTACAAGGTGTTAAAAAAAGTATAATATTTAAGAGGTTGGTAGTACAAACCACAACAAACAAAAAGTTTTAATAAACATAGGTTGTCATAGCAACGGTTTTGGAAATATAAAATATTATTTGTTTTTATTATTCTTTTTTCGTCCATTTTATATTTTGCAAAAACGTGCATTTTCTTATCATAGTAGGCTGATGTTTTGTGAAATAAACATTTAGTATTTGACAGTTGTTGTTAGTGCACAAGTTTTTATATACGGTTGTGCTAATGAGATTGCCATCAAAGCGCGACGCCTTTATGTAGAAGCTTATCCAAATCGCCAGATTCCTTCACATCGTATGTTTAGAAGAATATACCAGAAGTTGAGAGATACCGGTTCACTTAAAAAATCTTTCCGGCAGACAAAGGTTAGTATCTACTCTTAGAGCAGAACAAGAAATTATAGCACAAATAGAGCATAATCCAGGGACAAGTGTGCAGAGAGTATTAGCCGAAGTAAGAGTTAGTGCTACACTTGTTTGAAAAACTCTCCACAAACAGCTGCTCTATCCATACCATGTACAACAAGTACAGACCTTAAATTTAATTAATCATTAGGCACGTTTAGTTTTTTGTCTCTGGTTTCTACGCAAAAATGCTAAAAACCCGCAGTTTCTTGCCAAAAAAATTATTACAAATGAAACCGGGTTTACATAAAATAAAGTTGTTAATTTTCATAATGCACATTGTTGGGCCGACAAAAATCTCTATGCTGTAATTAAATGTGAACAACGGACTCGTTTTTTATTAAACATTTTGATGGGTATTGTAGGCGACAGGTTTCTAGGTCCTATTGTTTTACCAAACCAATTAACAAGCGCTGCTTACCTCAACTTTCTGCAGAACACAATGTATGATCTATTCGATAACATTCCTTTGGCACACAAACAACAAATGTGGTTCCAGAATGATGTTGCTCTAGCTCATTTTTCGATTACCGTTAGAGAGCATTTAAACCAAACTTTTTCACATAGATGGGTAAAAAACGGCGGATCAGTTTTATGGCCAGCAAGATCGCTTGATTTAAACCCTCTTAATTTATTTTTTTTGAAATATTTGAAATCATTAGTGTGTGCTACTCCTGTAAATAGCCTCGAGGAGCTGCAGTTAAAAATTAATTGTCCTTTAGATAAAGATGTCGTGCTTGTTTGGAAATAGAAAGAAGACACTTTGATCATCTTCTATAACTCTGTTCTTTGTAAAAATATATAAAAATAAATAAATGTTTCTATCATCAAAACCGTTGCTATGACAACCCATGTTTATTAAGACTTTTTTGTTTGTTCTGGTTCGTACTACCACCCCCTTAAACATTTTACATTTTTTTTTTAATATGAATCCGAAACACTTTATTTTAGCAAGTTTTTAAAATAATAGCATCATATTCATTGAGTGGTGCATTTTATTTGAAACTAATAACTGAAAACTTAAAATGTTATTGCAAATTATTGTTGTAATTATAATAATACATTAATTTTATAAATTAAGACTGATGCTACATATTTATTCTTATAAAATTTATAATTTTTAAATACTACATAATTGTTTACAAACCCTTATTTAAATTTTGTATATTGTTTTGTCGTTAACCATATACGATATATTTAATTCTGAGTTTCCTTAATATACATTTTCTTTAATTTTAAGCTAGGTTTGACTGGATTATCACGTGCATTGTTTTGATATTGTAGCTGCATAACTAAGCACGGGCTTATTGAGAAATAGGATAAAGTAGTAATGTTGCATTAAGTAAATTAAATTAATATATGCTTAATTAGTGTGACATAACTAGCTATGTAACATCCAACCAATTATACATTTTTTTTTAATTAATATATAATTAATATAACACGTTATAAATAAATTAACGTTTATATTTGCAGTCTTAATTTTACAAGTTATAGCTGTCTACGGTGAAAAATATGCAAGAAAATCTGTAATATGCAATGGTATAAATATAACTAATTTTATAAATGCATTGTTTTGTAAAATATAATGTATTATATGCACCACGAGCAATATTAGATAATATTGGTCACAGCCACTTTTAATGTTTTAGGTTAGAACATCGTCGCTCACTTACAATTAAAAAAATGCACTTTTTGCATAATTAACTGTTTTTAGTTTGTACAATAAAATTATTTAAAGTTTTAAAGTAATTTACTGTCAACTATTTGAATATATTTATATTAACTAATAACTATTAAAACTAAAAAGTGATAATACTAAATGTAAAACTAAAAAGAATCACTCACACGCCATCCTATAAAGTAGCTCCACTCACATCCTAAATCCCGCCTTTGATTCTACACCGAAGTGCTCTGACAATATTGACACAGCAGTTAATTGATCGAAGACAATCACCTCCACCCGTTCATCAGCCCTCCTTGTTACCTCGTCCCTTCCACGCCACCCCTCAACAACAGTCGCCTCTAATCCGATCCGTTGAATACATATCATCGGATGATATTTACGATGTTTACTCTGAAAACAAACCCATTTCACCGAGGAGCTTGCCTACATCATCATCCACTCATCAAATATAGCTGCTCTTTTCGTATGCAACAAAAACAATGCTTGTTGTATATAAAAAGCTCTATTGATATTATTTATGTATTTGTTTTCATTCAGCTTATAATTGGGTAATTGTGTGCACATAAATCAGAAGTTATAATCAAATAATAAAAATAATGTTTTGTTAACCAGTTTGTTCTAATATTCTTTTCAAATGCATTTGTTGGTTTACCTCTGGAGTATTCTATTTTAATTAATCGTAGAGATATAAAAATTCAAATGCAATTAAAATTAACATGCATGCATGAGACTATATTTACATTGTATCCCAATTTCCATTTTAATTTAATTTTTCTTTCCGAATGATTGTCATGTATTCTCTATCCGTACATGCGTTCAATTTAATTAATAAAATGTTTGCTGCTACAAAGGACACTATAGTCTCGCCAGCCATTATTAATCTGTCAGTTTATTTAACTGTGTCAGAGCAACTGAGTCATTAACAAACTTCATAACTATGCTGAGGGTCAGTAGTTTGATTCTTGCCGTTTTTGCTGTAATTTAGTAATAGATTTTTTACAATATTTTTAAGTTAATTATCTAGATTTTTTTTTATTATTATACTCTATAAAACTTTCTTGCTAAAAGTTAAATTTAAGTTTTTTTTAGTATTTTGACTTATCAGCTTAAAAAACTATTGAAGCCATTTTTTTTTTCTAACTATAAAAAAGTGTAAAATAATTTGCTGTAAACTGGTATAATTAAAATAAAAATAAATAAATAAATAACATAGATAAAATAAACGTTCACAAACTATTAAAACTATGAGCAAAAATTACTAAAAAATACCACAGTATCTAGACCTTTTACATGTCTTAAACACTGCTGGATTTTTTAATACACAAACATTAATAACAATAAATAACCAATCATATCCATATAATAACCAACCTGCTCTGCTAAACAAATTTATTGACGATCGACATCAGCAATCTGATTGCTCAAGACAATCGATAAACTGAATAATAACGAATACGCATATTTTTGTTCCAAAAACTGCCAACATTCCAAAAAAACAAACAGTAAATAAAACATTATAGATATCAAAAACTGGAGGCACTTTAGATGACAACAAATTCCTTTGCTTTGGTCTGTATCACAAACTCTACGGCGTAGTAACGTTTTTAGTACATCGCAGCTTGTTAGGTGCTTGTTTTAATTTTTTCAAATTTACTTTAATATTTAACTGATAAAATTGATGTTTTGCTTTTTCTAAATGATAAAGTTTTTAACCTTAGACAATAAAACGTACAAGAAGGATTGCGGCAGTAAGAAACTTAGTAAACGTCAGAAAGAAAGATAATTCCCAAAGTGTACTTTAAAATCTTACAGCAGTTAAGACCATTAGTATGCACAACAGGAAACGTTGGATTTAAGCGTTGAGTTTTCAGTTTTGCGTCGTACTTAACAGTCAATATTGTACGCCAAAAACAAACAATAGATCAGCAGCTTCGCTTACAACACTAGAAATTTGTGTGAAAAGCTCCAAATGCTAAACAAATTAGTATAGTAGACAAGATAGATTAACAATGTAGATAAAACTGCGGAGATATAAAATATGAAACTATAATCTAGTTTTGAACGCACCACTCAACAACCTAAGCAAGTTTAGTGCCAAAACAAATATTAATTTTTGATTTAATAAATAGGGACGTTCGTACACTTTCCTGTTCGAGAATAAGTTTTGCTCCAAGATATAATAAAGGGTCACCTTGAAGTTGACGGTCTAATGTTGGCATGTTTATATTAATATTAAATAGCTACGTCCCCAACATACATACATCCGCTTATTGAATGCTTGATAAACTGACTTACGTTGTTAATAGCTATTATAAATAACGTCACGCTTAAAATGGATGCTTGAAGAATACCATTCAGAAAAACGGAAAGTTAAAAAACTTTCTACATACTATGCTATACGCAAACACCTCACAAATATTTCCAAGTCATATCATATGCTTTAGCAATGTCTAAACATACAGCAACAAGATGTTAATTTTGTATAAATGCGTTTTTAACTGGCGTGTCCAACTAAATAAAATGGTCAGTTGTAGAGCAATAACGTTTAATTTATTGATCATTCTTTTGAATAACTTGCTTAAACTGCAAGTTAAGAAAATAAGTCTATAATTAGTCAAGAACTTTTTATCTTTGCTAGGTTTAAGTAATGATACTATAACAGCCAGTTTATACAACTCAAAACAATACCCTGCTGACTATGCCCGGTTTTAAACTGCCGAAAGTTTGGCAAAGCAACTTATTTAGACATAACATTAAGTATCAAATTGGCACTTGGATCAATAATGTGCTCATCAGATAATGCCAAGTCAAATTCCCTAACACTAAATGGTGCGTTATATATTTGATTTTTGTCAAAAACAAATGACAGATGTTTTTTATTCTTATTAGTTTTAATCTCATAGAAATTTTTGTCGTAATTATTATCACAAAAAACACGTAAATAAACATTGATCAAAACATTTGACATACCAAGAATATTGGTAATATTGTGATTATCCAACAATAACACACTAAGAAATATTTATGTGGTTTTACCAGAAATTTTGCTAACTTTTTTCTAAATTTTTTTGACGAGATCTCAAATTGATAGATGTAACGTACTTGGAGCATGATTCTCTTTTAGTTTTGTACTTCAAATAAGTTAATAAATTTTTTTTAGTTAGAAAAAATTAAACCTACAAAAATAACGGCATTTGTTTAGTTTAGTTTGTTCTCAATGTGAATTCCACTGAAAAACAAATTTTCTGTAAGGTTTTTTACTGAAAACAGCAAAATACTCACATGCGCTGCTTGTATGATAAAATCGGTAAATGTTTTTACATCTGTCAAAAATGGCCAAAACACTGTTATCATAATGAAAGACTTGAACAAACATATTTCAATCAGTATTTTTTATTCTTCAATTCTGATACTGGTTTTTATAAATATCATGACAAAATAAACTCTAAATTTTGATTAAAATTGAGTAGTTTAAAATGAAGTGAACACCCACTCGCTCAAAAAGAAACTAAAAGTTCTTTGTTTTTGTAAACATTATAAGTGATATTTAGTTTTTTTGCACGATTGATAAACGCTATGTTTTTGTAGTTTTTTTGAGCAATTTTAACGTTAGAAATGTTTTTTTTGTGCAGTTTTAAAGTTTTAAAAGTAAATTTTGTGTTATAAAATGTTTTATTGTACCAGTTTTAACAAATTTTATGCTAAAAACTAGTTTTGTGGGCTCAAATTCAAACTACTGGTTTTTTATCATGATATAAAGTAGAGGTCGGCAATTTAAATTTTGTTAAAGCCCGGCCCGGCCCAAAATCTAATCCCAAAACCCGGCCCGGCCCAACTCGGCCCAGCCCAAAGCTCAGCCCGGTACAAAAAACTAGGCTCGGCCCGGCTCAAAACCCACCCCGGTACTTCTCCTTATTTGTCTAAGCTCCAATTATTTTACCCGGTTTTAAATAAATTGTTCCTTAATTACATTTCTATGTACTGTATAAAGTCTTAATGAGAAAATTATGGAGTATCAATTATTCATAACAAAACATAAAAATAATTAACTAATAAAAATAATTATATAACGTTCACATATTTATAATTTAAATAAATGAACAGAATGTAATCGTTTTTATATTAAAAAGCTACTGGATTGTAAGCATTAAATTAAATTCTTATTTTTAAATAATAATTTATAGTGTGAAAACTGAGTATTAAATTCGTATAAACTAAATAATTACATAAAATACGTTTAAAAGCTGGCCTGGCTTGGCCCGAAATGCAAAAGTCACTTAATCACAAGAGACGGTGGTGATCCAACCTTTTGGTAACTAACATTTAGGTGGGTGGATAAGCTACACCAATCCAAATTACTGACTTGTTATTATGATATGAAGTGTTACACCCACCCACCCCCAAGTTATTCTTATCAAAATGTTTAATGTTTGACTTCTTTGCAAGCGTCAGAAGTCACTTAATTACAAAAGTAGGTCGTAATCAAAACTCTTAGTAAGTAACACTTGGGTAGGTGGGCGGGCTACTCCAATCCAAACTACTGACTCCTTATCATAATATAAAGTGTCCCACCAACTTACTCAAATGTTCGTTATTAAGAAATTTAATTTAAGAAGTTTAAAGTCATTTAATCACAAGAGACGGTATTGATCCAACTTCTTGGTAACTAAGACTTGGGTGGGTAGATGGGCTACTCCAATCTAAATTATTGACTTGTTATCACAATATAGAGTGTTCCACCCATCCACCCAAAAGTTTGTTATTAAAAAGTTGAATGTTTGACATAACTGCAAATGTCAAACGTCACTTAATTACAAGTGACGGTCGTGATCAATCTTTTTGGTAACTAATACTTAAATGTTAACTGACTTATTATTTTATTAGAGTGTCCCACCCACCCACCTACTCAAGTGTTTGTTATCAAAAGGTTTAATGTTTAACCTCTCTGCAAACGTCAAAAGTCACTTAATCACAAGAGACGGTTGTGATACAACTTTGGATCAGAACAAAGTTTGTGGCGCAAAAGATGTGCTAAAAACCAGCACATTAGGTGGTGGTAGCCTAAATTGAGCTGCCGTCTTTGCAAGTTTTAACTCAGATTAAACCATAACCTGTTGAAGCTTTGACTCAAATTAAGCGTTAGCTTGTTGAGGTTTTGACTTGGAATGAGTTGCAGCTTTGGTTGGTTTTGATTGTTACAAACCAACATTTCAGATGATTTAAGCCAAAATTATTAGTTTCAATTTTGGTCCCACTTATTGTGAACTTGATTCAAATTGACATAATAAGCTTGCAACCAATTTTTGTTATCACCATATTTTCTGCAAGTTAACTTTTTCTAATCAATAAAGCCTTGTGACCCCAGTTTTTGTATCAATAGTTGTGTATAACAACTGATACCATAAAATCCCTTAAAAGCTTTTAAAAGTTTATGCGGCTCAACTATCACCGCAATATTTTTTAATAATTTTAATAAATAATGAACTATATCTTAGCTTTTTGCAAGTTTTTAAAGTCGCCAAAGCTAATTAAGTGATATATATGTTTAATAAATGTAAATAAAAAACTTCTGCAAACACAAAGAATACAATCGGGTTCCAACCGTAGCACAGTGTAAACTTTTCATTTATTACCACATAAATAGTTCTCTACCTTAAAGTTACATATAACAAGCCAATTGTTTAAAATTAGGTTAGGTTTAACTTTTCGTTTTACCACACTGCTTTGGCCCTAGGCCAAATCAGTGTGTTAAAACTAACACTATTCTAAACATTATTAGCGTCTTAATTATCAAGATTTTTTCCTTTTTTTTGAGATACTGCGCACGGTAATCACGCAGATAAGATTCATAATATGTTGTGTGAATAATGTCAAAAGTTTACTCACAAATAAATATGACGTGTCCACAAACTGTAGAATTTTTAACAAAGTTATCTCCTTTCCTATTCACCTTTTACGGCTTTTTAAATTCAATGCGGTGTTACTAGACAGTGCATTACAATATCTAAAAAAATATGAAATTTGCAAACAATTGTTTTACCATTTCTAATGTACAATTGTGTGCTTTTCTATAATTTAACCTCAAACGTTTACTAATAAACAACAAATAAAAGTTTATAGTTTTGCATTGCCGCTAAAAAAAAATAACGACAAAAATAAAATGTCAGTTTACCTTTTTATACTGATAACAATTAGGTTATGGCAACCATATATCTCAAAATTCACTTGTTTGTTTATGTTTAGTTTTACTAAAAAACCATTGCACACATTTTTCATTTTATATGAAAGATTTTCTTAATAAACCATTTTTTTGCAATAATATTGATATAAGAATTATAACAATTTAATTTAATTTTTTTTATTTAAAATTTTTATCTTGATCCGTATTTCATGGAATAATTTCTTGCACGAGAGTGGGCTCTACAACTTATTCGATAGCCACTAAATTATGAAAATTAGGTTTTAAATTTATTCCCTTCACGAGGCGTACGTTTTCAACTAATCCGTTTTGTATCAGCTGGGTGTTATATCTTTTAAGTTTATTGCCTCAAAGAGAAAGAATATAAATTAGAATCTACTTTAAGTTTTGTTATTCGTAACATTTTTATAAACAAGAGACGTATAAAGATAATAATTTTACATTTTTGAACTTTGTTATTGCTATTGTTAAAGTAACAAATATATACTTTATATACAGATAGAAATAAACAAATCTACAAATTATATCAAGCCTTTTTCATATTTATATTTATTTTTACTTTACTAGTACTACATAGTTTAGTGGGATTTAACTTCCATTAGAACAAAGCGGTAAAATAATAAAATCATAATTTAAACAAATATTATTTTATTATTTATATTTGCTGTTTTACTTAAAAATACAAACTTATTTATTCATCTTACTGTGTACTTTATCTAATAATAAAATATAACACTGAAAAACGGTACAAAATAATCTTGTTTGATATTTGGTGGTAAAATACATTAATAGTAGTTTATAGCCACTAATTGTTAAATACTCTTAATACAGTTTATTATTTTGCAATTGTGTAGTAAATATACATTTAAGTTTTTAAAAAACGCGTTCAAAAAAATTTATGAATTTAGTGCTTTTAGGTTTTTAAACATAATATTACTAATAAACTATGTTAATAAGAAACGAAAATTATATTAAAATCAGTCAGAAAATTGTATGCAAAACTTTTTTAATTGTTTAAAAAAGTGTGTATTTACCAATAGTGTATGTGTGTTGTCTACATTACAAATCTAAGTTTTTCTGACTAGTTCTTTATAATTTTCTTGTCATTTTAACATTTTAGTAGTTTGTATAATTATATTAAATTATTGTTAAAAAAACTTTTAACAATTTTCAATAATAAATTTATTTGTAGCCACAATTTTGATAAATAAATTTGATATTTATAAATATGAGATTATTTCATAATTGCCGAAATGCCATTTAAATTTTTGTTAATTTATTTAAGTACTGAATAAAATAACCAGTATTTATTTTATAAACTTTAATAACTTGAGATCATCTTACGTAATTATGCTTTAGTATTTCGATTACTTAGTTCGTGTAATTCGAAGAATGCACAATATCCACGCAATCAGCAAAGTTCTATTCTAGTCAGCATGCAAACAGAAAACTGCGGCTGTACAGCTAGACGTGCATCTAACTTGATAATGCATCGGCTTGCAAAGCCTTCCATTCCAAAAGAGTGAAAAGATTTTAATTAAAACGAACGCCAGGTTTATTCCATTTTCCCACTTCCCCTAACAACTCCCGTACAGGCATGAAGGTCATGACGTCTTTTACTATTTTTCTCTACACATTTAATGAAAATGTAGTAATTTATTTTTTATTCACAAAGGATGGTATGGTTAGGATGATAATGATCAAAACTTTGTGTTTAATATTCAGATAGTTATGTTTTCCATGTTTTGATTCTGTTTATATATATATACTTTAAATATATAGATTGTTTATTATATTATCGTATATATAAAAAATGTGTTTTATATAGTTAAATAATGTTTTCAAACACTATGCATTTATTGTAAATACTACTCATTTTTTTAGTATTTATTATTAGAGAGTCAATTAATTTATTAATAACAACATACAAATTTTTAAATTATTAAATTTTTATATTACGTTTACCTTGCATATTTCATTTATGATAACAATAAATTAATTCAATATATAAAACTTTTGTATATTTACTATTTTTAATTAATATTGTTTCATATTATGTTATAAATTATTTTATTAATTAATATATTATTATACAACTAGTTTCGTTAACTTTGTAACATTTTTTGTTTACTAGGGAGTTAATTAAATTATACAAAAAAAGAAAATCCATAATCAATATAAAAATATTGGATTTAACTTGTTTAATAATTTACAAACTTTAAGCAAAACTTGTTAAGATTTAACAACTTTTTTGAGTTACTTAATGTTGAAAATATTTGTTTTAATCTAAAATCTTTCTAAACTTTTGCAAATGAAAAACATATATTAGTAAGTTTTCCTGAAAATATTACTTATGACGATAAAAAAAGCAACAATGAACAAAACAACGTACAAAAATTGCAAAATTCTACTGTTTCCGGTCTCGACAGAACACCAAACAAATTTATTAAAGCATGTATTTGCACATTAACCAAACTTATTTTCGATCTTTTTAAGCTGTTTATTAAACAGGGCATTTTCTAGACTTTTAGAAAATATAGAACCAATTCATAAATCTGGTAACTGCAATAAAATTAAAACATTTTGAAGGATTTGCAATCAATCATGTATTCTAAAAATGCTAAATTCTATTGTTGGTTTGCAGTTAAAATAAATGTGTAAAAAATAATAACGGTTAATTAACATGGACTTTTAAGTGGTAGATCTACATTTTTTTGCATTCATTTTATTTTCAATAAGTTTCAGGTATATGCTTATACACAAACTTTGAAAAAAAATCGATAGTCAGTCAATCATAAAAATGTAATTGCCGAATTGTATTATTTAGGTTTTACTCAAAATGTAGTAGATTGGATTAACAGTTTTTTGGCAAGCAGAACGCAATGCGTTAAAATAAATAATCACCTATCTGAACTAATTAACGTGTACGTTCCTCAAAAAACTCATTGAGGTCCAATTTTGTTTAAGTAAAACGGATTGCATTATTTTACAAAAAGATACAATGGATATACATAAATAGTGCTTGTTCAATAATGCTTTAAATACCAAATGTTTTTCATTGTCGTTTCAAAGAATTAGTTTGATTTTGCAATAGGTATACAAAATTGTTGAAGTTTAATTGAAACGAGACCAGCCTTACCAAATAGGCAGCTTAAATAAGATCAAAAATAAACAAACTACAAATTCTATTATCACTGATTAAATAAAATTGTAAAAAAACGCAACTTACAAGTTGCGTTTATAAGCAGCAAGTATTAGCAAAACATTATTTTTTAGCTTCTCTCGTAAAACTTTTGTTTGCAAAGTAAACTAGGTGTGTGTTCAGTCTGTTTACTAATAATAATAATAATAATGTGTATTTATTTGATAATGTAATACAAGTCACATAACAAATAACAATCAAATAAAACAAAACATAGTAAGAACACTACAAGAATTTATCTGCAAAAAAACTCATCTGTTGAATAATATAACTTTGCTCTTAATAATAATTTCAATTTATATTTAAACTGGATAAAGGAACTACAATTTTTTACTATATGTGAAATATGATTAAATATTTTAACGCAATTATATCTCCTAAACTCCTTGTTTATAGGCTTTTTTATTGTGCAAAGGCACAGTTAATAATTCACGATTTCTAGTATTATAATCATGAAAACATCCGTTTTTTTGAAAATTCTGTAAATTTTTATATACAAAAATACAAATTTTGTAAATGTATAAATTATACAAGGTTGGTAATGTTAATTCTGCAAATACTTTTTTGCACGAATTCCTAAATCATAATCCGGTAATAATTCTAACTGCTCGCTTCTGAATAACAAACATGCGACTGAAGTTCTTTTCTGCATTGTCCCCAGTGCAAAATCCCATTTTTTAATCGAGAGTTGAAATGACTGAAATATATGGATCGTAAAGCACCACCGCTACATTCTTTGGAAGCAATTTGTATTGCTGCAAGAACCAAATTTAATATATTTGTTAGATAGTCTATATGTGCATCTCATTTTAATGATTTGTCAATATAGATTCCCAATAAACGTACATTGTTAGACAAAGACAAAATACTATTACCCAAATTTATTGTTGAAATATCCTGATTCCGTGGATTAGTTTGAAGAATGCACGTTGTTTTATCCTCGTTAAGCATCAAACGGTTATTATCAAACCATTTTTTTTATTTTAATGAAAATTAAATTTGCATTTATCAGAAGAGAATTAAAATCATCGGACTGCAGGACTATTGTTGTGTCATCGGCATATTCTATTAGGTTACCCAAATCATTAGAGTGCAAGAGATTGTTTAAAAAAATAATATATAAAATTGGCCTTAGAATGGACCCTAGCGGGACACCTGATGTGACTTGTACTGTTTTAAATTTGTTATTATTAAAATTTACAAACTGACTTCTGTTTGATAAACAAGATTTGATCTAATTCTGTGCTTTGTTTTTAATCACATATTTGTGTAACTTATCCAATAAAATTTTGTGTGAAACGCAATCAAACGCTTTTTTAAGATCTACCATAATTGTCAGACAAAATCTATTAGAATCTTTTCCATTTGTGAATATTTCTAAAACTTGATTTAGAGCAGAATTTGTATCTTTGTTTTTTCTAAAACCATGTTGGTTATCACTGAGTATATTATTTGTAGTTAAAAAATTTATTAGACATGCGTTGATTATGTTTTCAATTTTTTTTAGAAAAAACTGGTAGTATACTGATTGGTCTGTAATTGTTTATTATTATTTTTTTATGTAATAGTTTAATCATTGATGTTTTTAAACTTTCTGGAAAAACTCCATCTTCTGTAGATAAGTTACAGAAATAAGTAAGAAGAAAAATCAAAAACCATGCACACTTTTTTATGATAAATGAAGACAGACCATTAGAATCAGGACATTTGCTTAATTTAATGTTTTTAATTATTCTTAAAATTTCATATTTTGTTACAGGTTCCAAAAAAATAATTTTGGTTACAGTTTCTATGTGATTAAGATTACATACACCTTTACCTAAACTAGCAATTTGTTCTGCAATCTCTTGGAAATACGTATTAAACGTCTCAGCCGCGCACAAATCATCCAGAGCAGTTTCATTAACAATTATTTTGTTTGCCTAAAATTCTTAAATGTTTAAATTTGTTTAGTATTTGCCATATTGTTGTAGATTTATTACTGGATGCTAATATTAAGTTATCATTATAAGATTTTTTGGTCAAAAAACATGCCATATTATACTCTTTTTAAAAAAAAATTATATTCATCTTTAAAAACTGGAGATAGGGTAGACATATTTTGTAAAAGTGATACTTTTTGCTTCAGATATAATAATGCGGGTGTTATCCAATACTGTTTATTTTTTTGTATAATTTTGTTTGAATGTTTTATGAAAAGACAATTAATGACAACAAAATATTAAAAAAAAAAAAAAAACAAGTCATTGGTGTCTGCAATAGAATATACATCTTCCCAATTTTCTTCTTTTAAATGATTACAAACATTGCTTATTGTAAACTCATTGATAGTTCTTTTATAATAATTATTATAATTTTTATTTATATTTAAATTAAATTAAAAAAATTGACAGAGATGATCAGATAAAGCAGAGTATAAACATTCTGAAGATATAATTTTTAAATCAGCCCTAATCAAGAAGTTATCAATACACGTTTTGGTATTATTATAGTGTATTCTTGTAGTTTTATTTATAATAAACGTAATGTCGTAGCCATTTATCATATCTTTCAACAAGATTGAGTGTTTTTGAACAAATAAGAAATCTATATTGAAATCTTTTATTATTATTAAGGCTTTTGTTAATGTTACAAGCATATCTTAAACTGTTCAACTTAATTTAGTTTTACTTTATCCTTTGGTTGCTATATATCATATTGCGTCCTTGATCTGATATTTAGTACTATTTCTTGATATATAGGACATTTGTTGTCCATCGCCGAATGATTCTCGTCGAGATGAAGACTCCTTGATTTATTTCTTGTTTTGCAATTTATACAAGACTTAGACGTGTTACTGCATTTGGCTAATTTATAATTGTCTGAACAATTGAGACATGCAAGATTCTTAATGCATTTAATTGCCATGTGTTCAAATCCTGAGCATTTGTAGCACCTCATTACGTTTTCAAATTGAGTTACATAACATTTTCTCCAACCGATATACAAAAATTCATCTTTTATTACTTTATTAAATGTTTTAACATCGATTTCTACAACTAAATTAATCAGCTTTGAGTCACCTTCAACTTGCTTATTATTATTTATTCTTTTAATTATCTTATAACTCAAATCAGAATTAAAAGTGTTTTGACGTGCAATGTATTTTGCTAGTTGTAAATTATCTAAATCTAAATCTTCAACATTAAATTTTTTTATCCCAGGTTGTCATTTTTTACTTTCAGATATTTTAAAGTGTTTTCCAATTTGGTTTTCTAATTTGTTTTTAATCTGTGACATGCATCTTTTGTGGCACAGTTTAATATAAATAATTCTTCTTTCATTTTACATTTCGTTATTCCTCTGCCCATTCAGCTAGATTTATTGATGATTTGATTGTATTAATATTGTGAGATTTGATTTTTGCTTTAACCATAAGAACATGATCCGTATTTATTTTAATTTTATTATTATTGACATTAGATTTTATTACTTTGCTGAAACTTAATCCAGGCGACTTATATGTTACACTAGTAGTGTTTAGATTTACTATATGAGACTCATCCTGGTTAAGTACTGATTGCTTAAATTGCTTATCAATATCGCATTACCTTATTTTTAATAAATTATTTACCGTTGTAAGTTCTTTGTTTAGTTGATATAATAAGTTAATCTTCTCAGTGTTGCACTCATCAATTTTATTTTTGTTTTTGATCTGCTTCAATATTTATTAACACACATTCCTTCAAGTCCATTTCTTCTTATCGATAGAGACCAAATCACAAATGAGATCAAGACACTTTTGGTGAACTTTTTTATTGCATTGAAATATTTATTTGGAGCGATACATCAATGTCTGCCATTTACTTTTTAAATATTATTTTATGTAAATGTTGCCCGCGGCTACGCCTAAGGTGCTCCATCCGTAAGCTCTAATTTTGGCATACTTTTTCTAGCATTTTGGCTGGTATCTCACCAACGGCAGCTGTAATGTTGTCTTCTAAGGCTGCAATTGTAGCTGGTTTGTCCCTGTACACGAGTGATTTTACGTAGCCCCACAAAAAATAGTCTAGTGGGGTCAGATCGCATGATCTTGGCAGCCAATGAACTGCTCCAAAACGTAAAATTAATTGCTCACCAAACTCGCCTCTCAATTAGTTCATAGTATTGCGTGCCGTGTGGCATGTAGCACCGTCTTGTTAAAACCACATGTCACCCAAGTCCATTTCTTTCATTTAAGGCAAAAAAAGTCGGTAAGCATTGCACGGTACTTTACTTCATTGACTGTAACGTTGCGATTTTTATTATTTATAAAAGAATATTGGCCAATTATGCCGCCGGCCCACAAACTGCACCAAACAAAGTTTATTTTTCAATGTGCATTGGCAGTTCTTGAACTGCTTCTAGTTGCTCGATAGACCAAATTTGTTAAAATACCCTTTGAGCCAAAAATGAGCTTGTCGCTGAAGATAATTTTTTAATAAAAAAATTGATCTTTATCCAACTTTTCTAAGGCCCATTCAGCAAACAAACGACGTTGTAGTAGGTCATCCGGCTTCAGTTCTTGCAGCAGCTGTATTTTGTATGGTTTCAAACCAAGGTCCTTACCTAAAATCTTCCAGGTGGTTGAATAACACAAGCCCAATTGTTAAGAACGACGACGAATTGACATATCGCAATCTTCATTAACACTGTCCGATACAACAGCAATTTTCTCCTCGGTACGCACTCTTTGCATACGGTTTGGTGGATTAATGTTCAATAAAGTGAAACTGGTGCAAAAATTTGTCTCAATAGCTTGAATAGCTTGTTTGGTAAGTTGGTTATAAACGCTGTTTGTTTGTTTGTCTATTCATGGTAAAATGGCAAACCTTATTAAGCATTTTTAGCATTAACACATCTAACAAAATACGGGTGCCGTGTAAAAAAATTTACACTGAAAAACAAATAGCAAAAAAATCAAGTTAAACCGTTTTGGTTTATTTATTTATTTCCTTTTACCTTATTTCAAACATGACGGGTAGACGATTCCTTGACAATGAATATGTAAAAACTGCTGATTTGAAGATTTTGAAAACAAACCTTCAGAATATTGTTATGAGTTGAAGTGCATTAACACATGACTTTTGAGAAGATTTTTCAGACACTTCACTTTCTGAGTCATCTTCTGTTGCCATCTTGAATACAATATTCACTAAATCTCGCTAATTATTTTGAATCAATATAATCATTATTAATATTGGTTTTAATTTTTTTGTTTTAAAAAAAATTGCAATATATTCCTTAATGTCATTTGAGTTTATTGCATACTAATTTATTGAATTGCATTATGACTGATGCAATTGGTTCCAAACAGTTATTTTTACAACTGGCTACAGTCCGTCAAAACATGCAGTATATTCTGTACTAACGCTTGTTTTCAGCTTTCTACGTGCTTGTGCCCATGCTTGTAAGCGCTTATAATAAGCAACTTATATTATAAGCATTAATCGCGCTTATTTGTCAGCATTCTACGTGTTTGTACTCCTAAAGAACAAACATGTAAAAAACTTACAAATAAGCAAGATTGTTGCTTATAATATAAGTTGTTTACTGTAACCGCTTACAAGCATAAGCACAAACACGTAGAAAGCTGAAAGCAAACGCTAGTATAGAGTATTCTGTATGTTTTGACAAACTGTGCTCAGTTGTAAATACAACTGTTTGGTATCAAATGCATCAAGCATTATGCAATTCAATAAATTAGTACGCAATGAACTTAAATGCTCATATACAATATAAAGCAAAATATAAACTTTTTTTAAAAACGAATAAATTAAAACCATTATTTATAATAACTATATTGAGTCAAAATAATTAGCAAGCAATCAGTGAATATAGTGAACAGACTGAACACACACATCTACTTTACTTTGCAAACAAAAGTTGTACGAGAGAAGCTAAAAAATAATGTTTTGCTCATACTTGCTGCTTATAAGCGCAACTTGTAAGTTGCAACAAGTTCCAACAATCTTGTTACGTGTTCGGGTTTATTTAAATAAATGGTAATATTTACTCTAGCTAAAAATTGATTATTGCAGCTTGCTAGTCGCAACTTACAATTTGCTTTCTACGTGTTTGCACTCTTAGATTGTTGCGTTAAATAGCAAGACATTCTTTTAAAATGTGCTTTACCGTTAAACGGCTAAAGCAAATTTTGCATTTAAGCTGTGCATCACCAGTTAAAAGGTACGACAAAGTCAAGCAAGTATGCCTTATGCATAAACGACTTAGAACAGCCTTTTTTTTTGTTTAAGTTTTCTGGTAACTTCCATGCCGCCACAGAAGGTTTAACACAACGCAACTTGCTCTAAAAGTAGTTCCACTCATTTCTGCTATTCTTCTATTATGTTAGTAACAACGTATTTTTTTAGTTTATTAAGTTTTATAAAAATGTTGTCTTTGCAATACGCATCTACTGCCTGACGGGCAGCAGCATCAGCTAACTTGTAAATCTTGGTACAATGCGTATACTTTGGCAGAGTACAAGCTAGCAGACTTCTAAAAAGTATGTATGAGGTTTTTTTTTGGCTTGCAAGTTATTAACGGAAGCACATCAAACTTGCAACATAGGCTAGGTTTGTAAAGTAATCCTTTGTAGCATTCCTTGCCCTGCTTGATGCACATCATCTAAAACTTTCAATCTTGAATGACGTGCGGAAGAGTACAGCCGTAATTTACCCCAAACAAAACTAAAGCGTTATGCAGCCGCAATAGCACCTCTCTTTGTGCCCAATTGATATTAGTTAATTACATTATTACATTAAGAAATTTTGTTTATTGTGTAACTAGCTCATCTTGGTGTTTTTGAAATGTTAATAACTAATTAAATGTTGATCCCTAAAAACGAATGGTTTTAACGCAGTTAATTATTGTGCTTAGCAGGGACTAGAGGTTTTTTGTTGTTTTTTTTTTCACTTTGACTTTGCAATTTTATTGCAAAAAAAATTTGTTAGTAAAATCAATCAGAAATTTTCCGTAGAATCCAATTCTGGCGTCATTTTGAGTCGACACTCTTTTTATACGCGGAAAACTCCAAGAAATCAATATTTTGGAATATTCTGGACAAAAAAGAGCATTTTTGTAGTTTTTTTTAACCGCCAAAGTTGACGTATTTTGATGTAAATTAGTTAAAAAATATAAATTTGTTCTGTGTATTTGAGTTTTAGAGGTCTAAAACTTGAAAGCGCAAAAACTAAAGAGTGAAATTGACCAAAATTGTTTTTGGTAAACTTCTAAAATAAGCTAAAAAATAATATATAAGTCAATAAAAATATTTTTTTAAATTAAAAAAAAATAAAATAAAAGCAATTTTTTTTCTAGATTGACTTTTCTACTCCCGATAAGCAGGACACTGACTATTTTTTATGTAGAATTATCTACACAACTTGAACTTTTAATAATATTTAGTGTATTTGACTGTGTGAGTGTTGACATCTTAATTAACAAACGAGGAAAACTAGGTATCAGAGGCAACATACAATGGATCAAATCCTACATGACAAAACGTAAAATATTTGTTACCATCAAAAAAAGTAGTTCTGAACAAAAAAATCTAAATGTAGGTGTTGGACAGGGCTCCGTCCTAGGATCACTTTTGTTCTTAATTTTTATAAATGTCCTACCACAAAGTATATCGGTACAAGATGTTGTTATGTACGACAATGACACGTCCATCATTGTGTCGGGAAAAAAATACTCAGACCTTGAACATAGAACAAAAATGGTACTAAATGAATTCTCAAATTAGTGCCAAAGAAATTGTCTAATAATAAATGTGAAAAATATTGTCTGCATACACTTTTCATGTTGCATCGATAAAGAAATAATGCCTGACTTAACATTGAATGGACATATTCTAACATTTGCTAAGTCCACTAAATTCCTAGACACTATTATAGACCAAACGTTAAGCTGGTCAGCACAAGTAGATGAAATCTGTACTAAGCTAGGCGGATCTGTTTTTGGATTTACTAACCTAAAAAAAGGTCTAGATCAAAAAGCGCTGAAAACTTCCTACTACGCTCTTGTATATCCAATCTTAACTTACAGCATTATATTGTGGAGGCAAGCAGCAGATATTAATAGGGTCTTTGTCTTACAAAAACGTATAATTAGAATAATTTATAATCTTAACTACTTAGAGTCTTGAAGAAATACTTTCAAAAGACATCAAATTCTAACAGTTCCTGCCATCTATCTGTATAAATTATTGTCCTATGTATACAACAATAAACAAAATTTTGTTATCAATAATGATATTCATCAACGCCAAACACGTTTGGCAAATAATATCAATATTCCTCACTATAGAATAAGTAAATATAAAAAATCTCCTAACTGTGCAGGAAGCTATATGTATAATAGAATGCCTATACAAATAAAAAATATTAAAAATTTTAACCTGTTCAGAAAGTGTCTGAAAACCTACCTACTGGATCGATGTATCTATACAATTGAAGAATACCTGTCTTAACCTGTCTCTAATTGCAAATCTCTATTGTCGCTTATCAAAACATGCTATTGTCAAACGTTTATGGTTATATACATTTTTACATTTTAAACGCTCTGTGTGTTATTTTATATGTTATACATATTTATTTTAATTAGATGCAATTTTAATATGTATTTTTGCTATATTTTAAATGTCTTATATTTTTGATGTGATGGTGGGTCTGTTCCGGCTTACGGTTTGGGCAGTTTGCAGGCCGTTCGGACTATGCACACAAATAAATATGTGCCATCTTTAGGCAATCTTTTATACGCAGTAGTTTGTCTGAGTGCATGGTTTGTGCGGTTTGTGTGCTGTCCGAGTTATGAGTTGGAATAGACCTATTATCAATTATTTATTATATTTATGTTGTGCACTAACCTGTTATTATTAAATAATTAATGTAATTCCAGGACATGTTACAACTGGCCTATGGCTAGCATACGTAATACAGATATATTCTATTCTATTCTATTCTATACTTCCTATAAATGCTGCTAAATGGCTAGGATACATTTTAAATTAACCCGAAATTTAATTCTCTGAAGCTATATAATTTGTTTCCTGGTTATAAATAGTACAATTAATTGATATATTTGATTGATTGTATTTCTAATATGATGCAATACCGCAGATTTATATTTAACTCATTTTTTTTTTTTTTTTTTTTTTTTTTTTTTTTTTTTTTTTTTTTTAGGACGTAGTGAGTTGTTTGGCTCTCAACAAGTGGCCCTTAAGAATAACTTACGCATGGTAATACCTTCCGGTTTTCTTCTCTGCGCAAATCCTGTTGTTTTAATGTCCCTGTCTATTCATATATATTTAACTCATTAGTTCTAAATAAAATTATATAATTATAGTTTCTTTATTATTGAATTTATTTTAAATCAATTTGTATTTATATTAATATGTACAATAACGATTAATTTATGAGAATTTATTTAGTAGTATACTCGTATATGTCATAATAATTGTACCAATACCAATCTAAAATAATTATCTTCATATAAATATTGTTTGATAGAACGACATTTTCTCAATTTCGATTGAAGAATTTTTCTCTAATTGCTTCCGCAATATAAAAAGGAAAACTAGATCCTTAAATATAATAACGTCAATTTTCTTTAGATTGAAAATCTAATAATGTAGGCACTCATGATTGTGGGCGATCTTGTTACTCGATCCTTGAGAATCAATTTCTGATATATAATAATAATAATACTATTATCCCGTAATGAGGATCGTACTATATTATTAAATTACATTATTTCAACGTTGCTTTATTAATTACTAATTGCATATTTGCAAAACAACATTGATTAATTGATTTTGCTGACAACGTTTACATAGACAATTTAATTGGTTTTTATTTTTTGCTTAAAATATTACACATATTATTTATTTTAACATAAAATAACTTAATTAACAAAACGTATAATTTTTTAATCAAAAGTTATTATATATTATGTATATAACATTTTTATTGCACAAGTAATTTACAACATTTTAAACAAGTATAATACATAGACGGAAAAAAATGTATTGTACAAACGGCTATCGACCGTAGTCTTTCAGCCATTATTACATATTATTATCAATAGAATTGGTAATTGTTTTTTTCTATTGGGTAATACTGTGATATGTTAAATTATTTGAGATGTAAAATGACAATTTAATCTGTTATGAAAGATAAGAGCCCTATCTGCGGTGTGTGCACAAATACTCCAATTCTCATTGATTAACACCGCATATATTGAAATTAAACCATGGGTAAGCAAAGCGGTAACTGCAACAATCGTTTTAATTGAAGAGCTTCTAAAGCAATTGTAATTTGTCTAGCGACGTAGCTTAAATAATTTGATGTATTATTACTAATTTTACTGTAAATGTACCAATATAATATACCAAAGATGGTTTAATAATCAAAACCGGTAGATATATTTAAAAACAGAAAATAAAAGCATATATGTACTAGTTAGTATATTAATATTTATAAATATAATTTTAAACTATATTTATTATTTGTTTTTTATTATATATTTTAATTAATTTATATATGATTACTACAAGAGTTCATTGAAGAAGTATATAAAGATTGGCAACTATAGTTTGAAAATTATAAAAATACTTTTATATATTATTTTTATTTTACAATTTTTTTGTTTATTCATTATTTAGTGTTGTTTATAAAAATTATGAGTCATTGCCAGCTTTAAAACACTACAACAATTTTAATTAACAAAGTTTTAGTAAAACTATTAAAGAACATATTCAGTTAATATGCACAATGGGCTCATTCTGTAAAATTTTAACATCAATGTTAGTTAAAATTTTTAGCCAATCGGTTAGGTAATATTTTAGAAACCTAATAACTGATAGACTAAACATTATTTTTAACAACAATTTTAACTAACATCAATGTTAAAATATCACAGAATAGCCACAATAATGTGTTCATTTGAGAACTGGATACAACTATATCAATCTATATGTTAACAGTGGTTTTTGTCAGCGTGGTTTATAATAATTAATGTGCTGTATATGATGTTATTTACGTACAAGTAGTGTCTGAGAGTTTGTTTGGGTTATTATTCATTGACTAAGTGAGTCTTCGGGGTGTAAAACGTACATTTTTAAGACGACATTGAAGTACTGTACAACTGTCTGAAATTATTCATATTTCCAGGCCGAGAAGAGTCTTGCTAAACATTGGCATTGGGGTCATTAAGATACTTGACAGTTATAGCACGCCAGGTTTGCTGCCTGAGTTGAAGTTGTACTAGACTGTAAAAGATTGTTAAAACAATATTTGGTATCTCATACGTAGCAGCTAGTGCACTAGGATTTAAGCCCTTGGGGTTGCACATTAACTGCAAAAGATTGCCAAACTTACATTGACCGGCTAAGCTTTGAAGTTGTATACAGAACACATTACATCAGTTAACTCTAAATAGTTTTGGCTCCCAAACTATTAACTGAAATGGTTGGTTATAATTTTGATTAAAAGGGTAAAAACAAAAGATCAAACTTTTGTGGAAACATAATTAAACCAAACTAATAGTAGTAGTTAGAAAAAACTCAAGAATATTAATTTATATTATATGATTAAAATTTTAAATTAAAAAAAAAAACATTTTATTTTTAAGTATAATAACTTATTTTATATTCTATAATATACATAGTTTTCAAATTACCACATTAAATGTAAATAGATAATAATTTTTTTGATTTAAACACATAATTAAATTATTTATTAAAATCTTACATTACTGTTAAAGCCTGAGTTGTTTAAGATTGGGATCTTACCTGCAAAAAAAAAAAAAAATAGTTAGTCATTAGTAAATAGAAATAATAAAACAATTTATTATATCAGATCAATTTTGTGATATATTATAATTAATAAATAAATAATGATTTGTTTAAACGTAACTTTAACAAATTAAATATCTAAATTGTTAATCTGGCAACTATAAACGTTACTTAAAATAAAATAAAAAAGGTTTTAAGTTTTAAACCCGCATTTTAACTACAAAATAATTCTATATACAATTTGAAAGAAATTATAAATAAATAAAGTATTTTAAAAACGTATTTTAAAACAGAAATAAATGCTAAACACTACCAAATATTAAATTTATTTAACTAAAAACAGTCTATTAATTTAATAATAAATTGTTTTTTTTTTTGTAATTTCTAGAATAAAATTAAGTTGTAAATAAAAACCTTTTAAATTTGCATGCGTAAGTTATGTATTTTATTCTGATTTATTGTATCCTTGATTTTTTTAAGTTTTATTTATTTAACATTGGTTTATTTTTGCTGCGAATGCTTATTACCGATGTCAAAGTTAATACTACAACATCTACATTCTAACTTAAATTATTGTTTTTTTTTATGTGTACCAACATCAAGGCAGTACACGAGACCTACAAAAGTTTCTATCGTTATCCGAAAGATAGCGTACCCATTACAACACATTTTTTTCTTTCAGATAGGAAATTCAAACCTGAGACCTAGTGTAGCAGATGAGTAACTACAACAAAACCTAAATAAATATTGCCATGTTTAAATATTACCTGTTATACTATTTCATTATACGAGTATATTGTG
The DNA here is from genome assembly GCA_963932245.1 of Tachinus rufipes. Taxonomy (NCBI): domain Eukaryota; kingdom Metazoa; phylum Arthropoda; class Insecta; order Coleoptera; family Staphylinidae; genus Tachinus; species Tachinus rufipes. The sequence goes on from OZ010744.1 coordinate 77,559,015, forward strand.
CCAATGTTAGGTGTAAACTAAAATGTAGTTTTATTATGTTTCTATACTATAAAATGCATGCATACTTAAGAAAACAACAACACATTTTTTTAGACAAACTACCCTCATTAAAAACCATAAACACAAACGCCACTTTATGCTGTATCACTTCAAAAAAGAATAGTAACCCGCTCAGTCATTTTTCAATTTTAACAATCGTTTCTGCAAATAAAAATAATTAATTGAAAGGCATACCAAAAAGGATTTGTTTGCTTTAAAAATGGTGATACCAGCTTAGAGAAAGAGTCATAAAAAAATCAATTTTAAATTTTTTTTTTTTAAACTAGGTTTTTCTGGCGGCTGAAAAAAAGAACAAAGTTGCACCACCAAAACACTAGCAGAAAATTTCAGCACAAATTAGTCTACGATTGTTTGTCATCTCATAAAAATTGTCTAAATGTAAAAATTTACCAAATGCAAGCTTTTTAACCACAACACAATCATCAAGGTTTATTTTTTTTTTAATTGTTCTAAAGAAATGAGGAAAATTAAAAGTTTTGGTTCTTTTACAAAAACGTAAATAAAAATTGAGTTTGCTTGTCAACAGACTAAACTCTTAAGTGTATTTTAAAGGTTGTGCACTGCAAAACCTTACTAAGAAATTGTCTGGTACGGCAACTGCTATTGGTGAAATAACAATAATGAGCATCAGGAAACGCAAATTTTGGACATAAATGTTCAAAAATATTAAACAACAACGTGTATCTAGCACAACTTAACTGTTTTTATATTGTGGTTCAACTAAAAAAACCACGCATAAAAAAATAAATTGTTTTCCACCACGCCAACGGTTGTTCCCTTGTCGTGTGATCAAATATATTGCTAGGAAGAGATGAGACGGTCTACTGAATTAACTTCTTTGCTAAAAAAACTAGTTAAAAATGTCAAATTGTAGATTTCTAGATCTCAAAAGTAGTACATTTTTACCTGTAAAATTGACTGCAAATAAAAAGCAGTATTTGAAGTTGATGGTGACTACGCTCCTAAATGATAATTATTTTATATTACGTTTTTAGTATTTTGTTTGTTTTTGATTATGTTAGTTTATAGTTTTAAAAAAACGGCAGATAATTATGCATCAACTTAATATAATTAATAACAAACATACCATAATCAATAAAAAACCTGTTTTATATTTAAAACATTAACATTGTCAAAGAAATTTTATGTATTTTACCTTTTTCTTGTAGTATATTCTTGAGTAAAGATATATTAAGAAAAAGCGCAAAGCTAATATATTTTACCATACTAGTCTGTGCCGCTTTTCTAAATTTATATGTTTTTCTAACAAACCAGTTAGAGACTATCTGACATCTTTAAATTACAAAGATGTTTTACACTAGACACTAAAAACGCAGCATATTGAAAGCTAAACTTTTAATTTGCATCATATTACAAGATCCAAAAAACTTTACTTCCCACAACAATTAATTTTCCTTCTTGTTAAATACATTATTGTTTTTAAATAATCTTCCATCTTTTCTACAACCTTTGCAATACAACAATTGCTTCATATTTTAATATATTTTTATCATAAGCATTTTGCCCACGTGTAACGTACAATAGGCAAAATGCCCAATAACAATAACGTTTTAATTTAGAAACTTTTTAATTAAAACATAAAGGTTACAAAATACAATTATTTGTTTGTTTATTAAATCTAAATACCAATTTTTTGAAGAAAAATTTGTATATGACATCATAAAAAAATCAATACTAGGGTACTTGGATATCATAGAATTATCATAGCGCATAAACCTAATAAAGGGAGCATGTAATCCATAGTTTGTTGCATAGTCTGGCAAACAAAACAAAGTAATTTGTCTTGTTCTTCGATCGGAAATTGGGCTAAAAAAATCCAATAGAAATGTAGAGTTATTAGATCTGTACAATTGCAACGATGTTCCAATGTTGACAAGCATAACCGATTTAAAATTACAAACAAACTGTAGTCTTAAGACGGAATATTCATTTTAAATGAATTTAATCGGCAAAATTTGCGCAGATTTTTTTCAATAGAGTTTTTATTAACATTATACAAAGGATACCATATTTGAGATGCATGATCTATCATTGAACGTACTAGTGCACAATTTAGTGTTTTGATAGCGTTTATTGACAAACCTAACCTAACATTTTTAAAAGACGATTACACATATTGTCAATATGCATTTCAAAACTTAGTTTTACATCAAATATAGTTCCATGGTCTTTTACATGATCTACATTCTTTAAAGGTTTGTTATTAATATTCTAAGTAAAAGAAAATGGATGTTTTGTACGATAAAAACTAATCTTACAAGAATAAAAAGTAAGATGAGTATTTGACGTGTTGAGCCACATCATTTATAAACAATAGAAACAAAATTGGCCCACAATGAAAGCCTTGTGGTATACCTGACAAAACTGGTACAAGATCTGATCAAAAATTGTTTATTCTAACACACTGTGTATCAGAATTTAAAGAATTTGTTAACCAACATACAACTGTTTCATAAAATCCCATTGCACGTAATTTTGAAAGCATTATATCGTAATTTACTTTATCAAATGCCTTTGAAATGTCTGTATAAATAGAATCCACCTAGTGTTTTAATTAAATAAAATTCAACAAAGATAATTGGTATTCTATTAAGTTGGTTAATGTTAAACGGCCTTCACAAAAACCATATTGATGTTCATTAAGCACGTTTTTGCACATCCATTTTAATTGTTTTGACAATAGTTGATCCAGCAGTTTTGGTATTGCTGATTGAATGCTTTTATAGTTTTTAATATTGTCTCTATTACCACCTTTAAGTAGAAAAGTAATATAACTTTTTTTCAAAACGATGAAAATGCATTTTGTTTCAAGGAAGCAGTAAAGAGTGAATAAAATGGTAATGAAATTAAATATACGCAGTGCTTAAAACAACATGTAGGTACTTCATTGGGTCCATAACTATTGCTGCTTATCAGGTTTAAAATAGCATCATATATGTCGGACAATGATGTAGAGAACGCAAGATGGTTGATGGCATATTCATAATAAAATTCCGGAACAATAACTATACTACTATCATACACAGTAGCAAAAAACTTTGCAAATAAATTAACACAACTTGCATTGTTGTTACTGTTTTTATTTTTATATATCATATGTTTTGGAAAGTTAGATGTTTGCTTAGAGTCAGCAATAAATTTCCAAAACTGTTTTGGGTCTGATCTAATATTAGAATCTACATTATAAATGTAATTTTTGTACAATTTTGTGCTGAGATTTTTACATTGAACGCTTAAATTTTGAAAAGTACGATAATCTACAATGTTCTTAGATATTCTGTATTTTTTGTGTGCAACTTTTTTAGCAGTTGTTAATTTAATTAAATCTAAATTAATCATCGAGGGAACTTTGATGGACGTGCGCAATTAACTGGAATATAAGTTTGAATTGCATCATATAATACATTATAAAATAATTAAACTATTGCGTTTGTATTACAACTGCATAAAAGTTCACTCCAATTTACACCTGTTAAATGATGATTTATTCCTGAACAACCTTTTCGGTTAAAATTGTAGATGATGTTTTCATATTCAAGATTTTTAAAAAACGTTTTAATATTGAAATCAATAAAATACGGAATATGATGTTAGTCACTATATCCAAAAAATAAGCAAATAAATGCAAATTAATCAAAGATTTCAATTTTTTATATTGTGTAAATGGAACTTAGAAAAGCTTAACTTCAAATTGTTGATCAATATTTCTTATAAAATGCAGCAATAAAACTTTTTGTTGTTTTTGCTACTTATTATATTTGGTCAAAAATTGAACAAAAATGTAAAAAATTAAGAAATTAAATACGATTTTATGCTATTTTTTTTCTTCAAACTTAACGTATCGTTACATTTTATGTAATAGTAAAGTGCTCTCTAGAGTTTTAAAGAAGGGATAGGTATAAAAGATTATTTTTTGTAAAAATAAAATTGTTCAAACTTATTTAGCTGTAAGCGTAAAAAAATTGTAAGAAACTTCAACGTATGTAAAAAATTGTCAATTTTTTATAAATGATTTAATAAAACAAAATTAATAATATAATATAATATTTCATTATTGATAAACAAAAGCGTAATTACAAAAAAATGATCTTTGCAAAGATAGACTTTTGTACACAAAGACATTAAAGCAACTCTTTACAAACAAAATTTACATTTTATCAAACAAATTCAAGAAAGATGTTAAAGCCGTTTTTCTTTACTCAATCAAGTTTCTATTGAGTTGAATAAAACATTTTAAACTTGTATCACAAAAATAATGTAAAAAAATAAACGCAAATAAAATAAAGTAAGCACTTGTAAAAAGTTCTATTTTAGTATTTTCATCAACGTTTTACATTTTTAGGGTTTATAACAAATTATTTAAACAAGTAAAAATGTAATTATCTTTTTATGTCAAAATATGAGACTAAGATGTGTAGGTAATCTTTTTCATATAATACTTATTTAAAAAATATTTAGTTAGTATAAAAAACAACAAGAATTACCAAAACAAGTATTACCGTAAATGTTTTATTTGCGTTTATTAATTTATTTTTTTTGTATTTAATAGATATAATGTCTAGTGCTTCTAATTTTAATAATTTTATCTGCACCTTTCTGCAACTTTTGTATACAGAGTGATTTACAGTTGATGTACCAAAAGTTATTAATAATGTAAAATTTATAAAGGACCACTGTGCGCCGTACAAAAAATAACAGTTTTTAATTTTTTTAAATTTTATTTTGTGTTTGCATTGCAGATATTAACAATAACACTATTGACAGTCATGGAACATTTCACACAATAGAAAGAAAATATTGCGTAACTTCCAACACCGCTATCAAACGTAAAACAGTCTTAAAATTTGAATGAATTTGGAGATTTTAATACTCTCTTACAAAAAACATAAGTTTGCAGGTTTATAGTCTATAAACGTTGCTAATGTCAAAATTCATTGTCAATTTTTACGCGACATTGTATACACAATTGTAGATTTAATTTAGTTTTACAAGAAATAGAGTTGCTATGCCGGAATTTCAAGGTAGTATAATTTTGTTTGTAAGGCTTCAAGGATTGAATTAGTGTCGTTTGTGGGAACAATAAATATGATCATATCAGGCAGTAAGGTTGAAAAGTTTTTAAAGATAATCAAAATTTTTGGTCTTGCAAAAGTTTTACGTTTAACATTCAACTGTTCAAAATTACTGATACTCCTTTCTTTGTCCCGCTTCAATTTGCTTTTGTTCCACTGCGCTCTGCTCAAGTTAATCGGGTGTATTTTGTTTTTTGCATCGCCGCGTTATTTTGAATTTAAAAGCATAAAATCTATCTCTAGCATAAGACCCAATAGATGGTGATGCCAGAATCTCCATCATTACATCAATACAAAGTATGCTATATTACTAGTCACTTTCAGTATACTCTAATACTAGTGTATTTATAATTGAAGACGCAAGTGGATAAAGAGTTCATGTCGCATAGACTTCATTCGGAGATATTGCCGTTTAAAGTATTTTTATCCGCAGTGTTTATATGTGTCTATAAACCCTTTAGCAACTACTAACTTTTATATTTTTTACAATAGACAAACAAATCATAGCCCAAAAAAATTCTAGTGACTTAAAATCTCTATCTATTGAACAATCTCATTTTTTAAGAAATTGTTACATGAACCCTTCATTCATTTGCGTCTTCAATTACTCCCTGCTATATGCAATGAACCTTATTTGTTTGTAAAAAAACAAATTGATCACAAATTTGTACAAAAAATTCCAACTTTTGTGATATGAAACGCTGCTACTACATATGAATTAATAGTACGTACACGCAGTATATTCAAATATCCTACGTCTAAACACAATCTTGTACTATTAATATTTTAACATACAAATTGTACAATTAGTACAATAGATGTTAAAATGTTCATTACTTTGTTGAACAATCTATAAATTTAATTTATTAAAATGTCAGTTTATTATTATTTTCTATATTTTCATAAAAAAGATTAAATGTGCCCAATGCAATAATAAATAATTCTATATCAGAAATAATATATAAATGTTGCGGAGAACTTAAACTTGAGCGCACACTTAATAAAATTTTGTGCGGTACATGAATGTACGTACAACTGCAGTTATACGTATCAAGCGCGCAACACTGAAAACGATTATATCTAAATTTATTGTTCAGACTTCCGAATAAAACCCATCCAGTGTGCATTCAGGTAAAGCCAACATATGTTATGAAATACTATTTTTTCCACTTCAGTTATTATAAAACCATCAGAGCTACTCTTATTGTGTACTTCTTTTTTTAAATTTCAATTTTTTAATAAACATTTTATTGACGTTTATTCAATATTATAACAATGGGTTTGCAAATTTTATTTCTCTAATTGATTTTTTTAATCTTTATTCAATTAGTCTGCATTTAAAAATGCCATAGATTTAATTTAACTAAATATATTATTTATTCATTTATTTTTTAAACACAACAAATAGTTTATCCAAAACTTGATGCAACAAAACATGCTTTTTTATTTATATTTTTACTATCCTTAGATCAAAACCAAATAGAATAAACAAAGTTTTGAAATAATGGAATAGGCTTTACAAAAATAGACACTCTGCATTATTCTTAAGTTTAGTTAAAACTCTAAAACCAATAGCACTTTCTTAAAAAAAAAAAAAAAAGATAATAAAAAAAATATACAAAATTTACTCAATTAACCAAAACTACATTTTTTAATAAAAACTTATTCTGAAATTTTAAAACTTTAAAATAAGCTTCAAAAAAGAAATTTCTGCTAACCTTAACAAACAAAAATCATCCGCTTCTATTAAATCTAGCAACTTATCGCACTCAACATTTTTTTTTATTTTATTAGTTATTTATCGAATAGATCAATAATCAATAAAATATAACTAAGCCAATCCTATCCATAACATATTCAACCTAGCAGAACTTCTTACAATTCCAATATTTTTAGTTTTACTAACCCTAAACTAGTAAGTAAAATATTTTTCTAAATAATACGGTAATTGTTTTATTTAATAATAAAAAATTTAACAACATTATTGTGTTAATGTATTTAATTTTAACATAAATATTTTACAACATTATCATATTTATTAAGTTTAATTAATTCATAAAAAACTAAAATCGTTTGAAAAGTATATTCTCACCATCTACCTTTGTGCAAAATAAAAAAAATACATTTAATAGTAGATTGTCCTTTGTTCTAATAATTTACATCTCCACTTTGATCTTCCGGTCATTAAACACCTCTGTTACAGTTTCAAAACATTGTATTTTTCTTTCTGCTTAATTAATGTGTAACAAGAGCTTAATTATAAGAAAGTCTTAGAAACAAGACAATCTCAGGTAAAACATTTTTTTTTACATTTTATATAATAAATCAGTTCTTTTAATCAAAAGAAAATAATGATCATAAATGTTTCTTAGTAAATTAATATTATTTTAAGCATTTGAAATCACTGTTTCTAAGTTATATTAAAATTTATAAATTAAAATATATATTATATTCTAGCAATATTAGAAATAAAAAACAAATCTAATTTAAAAAAAAAAACAAACAAAGTTATAATTACTTATTTAATATTTAAGTTGTAAAGGTTAGTAAATAAAATAAGTTATGTCATCGGTTGAACAACCGTTGTAAATCTACGAGTTTCAACCTTATTTGCATATATAACAAATGACATGTTTCTATTTGTGTTATGTGGAAATGAAATTGAATGTCTAATTCCGCGTTACATGCCCAGCTATATATTAAATTTCTAGCGGTAAACACGAACATTTTACATACAAACTTTGAAATAACAAACAGTAAATGTTTCGACGTTTAATTCAACTATTGCAGCTATATTTAAACAAAAATTTATATGCATATTGAAAACATTGAGTATTAATTGATATAATATTTCCAATGTAAAACATATTAATATATTTTTATTATCAAGTAATAAACCACATTAAAATTAACCATATACATAATTTATTATTTAATAAAAAATACAAATTTAACTTTATTTAATATACTAAACTTTGCAGGCCTTGATTCATTGCAGTAAATATATTTCAACAATAATAATTTACACTAGGCCAAATGTGCCAACAACGTCGATGATAATCAGGTCGATAGCGTAATGTTTGGATAACCGCAGTAATAATTATTACTATAGTCTGTATTAAATCCAAGTTTTATATCAGGCAAAAAAACTATAATATACAGTTTTAGTATAATAATATAATATTCTATACAATTAAAGAATAACAAATCCACAAATTTAAAACCAGGAGTCAAATTTGCGTTCACAAATGCAACTAAAACTGTGCTTCTTTTCCAATTTTTCTTGAAAAACCCTATAAACTATACAAAATTAAATATTTTTTTATTACCAAGAGTTTGTTTGCCTCAACCAAAAGTGAGCTATTTTGCCATCGCACAAACTAAAAATGTAAGTTTTTAAATAATTTATTATTTTAAAATATCAAATCCTCCCTTGTTGATTTTTAGTATAGGTATAAGCGGGCCGGTTGTAAACTTATAATAAGTTTCTTTTGGTAAATTTTTATTATTATTTTTTTCACAAATAAGTTTTTTTAATTTTGTAATCGGGCAACGCGCCTTAATGTAATGCGCAAACTTGTAATAACAAATCAATATTCAGCTGCTCCAAAACAATGAATTCTTCTATTTTTAATAATGTTTAAATTTATTAAATTTTTTAAATTTTAAAGCTAACAAATTTATATGTATGTATTTTTTCTACATATCATACAACTTATTAACAAAAATTAAAATATGAGTATTAGAATTAAACAATCTGCCGCAAAAGAGATGAATCATCTAGAATTTGAAAAGAAGATTCAACTTTGATAAACAATTTTAATTTTTGCCGGAGTTGTGTTCAAAATACTTTATTTCCATCTATTCTAAATGCAAAAATACTTAACTTAACTTACAACAACTGGTGCCTAAACTTTCTACCACTTATGGCCAATCTCACCGACACTACTTAAAAGTTAACCACTAGTTAAATAACTAAGCTCTGGTTAGCGCGTTGCACCGTCCATTTAAAAACAATCTTAACCCTTAACTAATGGTTAAATATAAGTCGCCAACATTGAGGGCTTACCGTGTACTTAACCCCAAATTTGTGATTTTTATAGCAAGTGTCAAGTAAAAAAATATTAATATATGATGGGAAATATAATAATTGCACAGGATGATATTTCATTTGATATTATAATTATGAATACAATTAATAATGTCATTCCAAGACAAGTTTACTATAATAACAAGTTTCATTTTTATTTATTACAATATAAAAACGCAACTTTACTTTACTTTATTTATAAAACTTAGACCGCACATAATAGTTGCTTTCCTTTCACTGTTCTGGACGGTTCCGAACTATTCTCTGCTTGACGCCCCATGTACCTTTCACAGAGAGCGCGACGCCCCAACTTGTTCCGAGTTTCCTTCCCCTCTTCCCTCATGCACCTCCTAACACAACGGTGCATCAGAACGGTTCTGTGCGTCAAGCTCCAGGAGCGTGTTGCTCTTGGAAGAAAAGCAGTAAATAGCAAATAACTACTAATTCTGACTTGGCGGTAAGTATAAAAAGCAATGATCATCTATTATGATAGCTTGTTCTAGATATAATAAGTTTGATTCTTCAATTTATAAACTAATTGCATTACTGCCCAACATTTTTTAAAATTATATTAATTTTTACATTGTCAAGTTTTTAAACAAAATAATTTTATCTCAAATATAAAAAATGATTTTTGATCAAAATATTTGACATCAAATCTTCTAATATTTGTAATCACAAATGAATTCTACTTTATTCAAACATGATAAAACTCTTGCAGTAGCATCTTAATCTTATTAAGTTCTAGTATACTGATCTTGATCACAAATTTATAAGTCAAATCATCAGCTTTCTTGACAAAAAAATTATTAGTTTGTATATTTAATCAACATACTCAAACACATACTCATTTGATGTAGTTAATTGTATACATATGACAGGTAAAATATTTGCCATCGTAAAGTTTAACATTTTTGACATTCTACGTACTCAGAACGTTTTGACGTAAGAGGATTATTTGTGTTGTTTACAGTAAGTTGAAAATTTCATCTTGGCCAAAAGATAGAATTAAGTCGCAAAAATGTTCAAGTTATGTTTGGAAGCTGTGTGTACGTTGGATTCCACATTTGTTGACAGATTCTCAAAAAAATGCTCGAATCGATTGGTGCCGTAAAATGATTACAAAATACAACTGTGGTGCATCCAAAACCGTATACAGCGTTGTTAGAGGTAACGAGTCGTGGATTTATGCATATGAGCCAGAAAGATAAAGCCAATCGACAGTTTGGGTGTTTTAATGTAAAAAAAAACTAACAAAAGTGGTTTGTTCTCAAAGCGTTAAAAAGTAAATGGTGGCTTGTTTTCTTTACGAAAGCCGGGCATGTGGCAACTGTGGCTCTTGAAAATCAAAAAACGGTTAACTCAGCGTAGTATACAACTATTTGTTTGCCTAAAGTTTTTGGTAAATTGAGAAACAACAACCCAAAACGACGATCATTTTGCATTACGACAATGTAAGCTCACACACACCACATAAAACAAACAAGTGTTTAGACACACAAAAAATTAAATTGATGGGTCATCCGCCTTACAACCCCAACCTGACACCTAATAATTTTTTGTTTGTTTTAGTAATTGAGGATAAACTGCGTGGACAACGATTTTCATTGCCCGAAGAAGCGGTTGAGACCTTCAAAACGCATGTTTTGACTGAACAAAGTGCTTCGAAAAGTAGTTCAATTGCATGCAAAAGTGTATACATCTTAAAGACAATTATTTAAAAAACAATAAAAATATTTTTGATAAAATTCATTTATTTGTTCTTTCTATTCTCAATACATAAATAGCTACCCTCGTAACCAATTTATTAAATAATCCGCAAGCTTACCTATTTTAAAATAATGTTATTTATTATAATTATTTAGTGAACATAAACAAAATTAAATTGAAAACTGGAAAAAAAGCAATAAGATATTAAAATGTCTAAAAATAATAATATACAAATATAAAAAATAGAAAGATTTATTACAAACAGAACAAATATAACTGTACCAAAAGACAAATGAAAAAAAGTAAAAGAGTATAAAAAGACCGGAATTTGTAGTGACATAAAAGAATATCATAGTCATAATGCCAATAAAGTATTAAATACAACAGAAAATTCAACCAGCTAAAAGATTTTGTTAATAGAGTAAAAAATAAAATCAGCTAGAACTGTTTAAAACCACAGTTATAACGTTCAGATTCAAGGAAGCTACAAATGTATTTAAACCAAGAGTAATAAAAAAAATTAATGATACAGTACAGTTTTCTTCCAAGTTATATCAACTGCAGGTTTTTGAAGTTTTACGCCGAGAAATGCTTAAGATTTTTTTTTAAGTTAACACTTTGTTTGCGGAGCCAGCAACTTTTTAGAGTTAGTGATCCAACCAAAGCTGATAATTTTATGTCAAAAGTAAGCAAAATAACTTTTAGCTAACGTAGTAGCAGTGGGTGAAGCAGCTTTCAAAAAACGCAAAAATATGATTTAAAAAAACTGTAATTATTTAACAATTCTTACATGCTTACAACATTATACATTACCAAAAAACGTAATTAATTGGTCTTATTGCAGAAGATTGAAGATTGGTCTATTTGCAGAAGATTATGTTTCAGCTGCTGTAAACAAGCAAATAATTTATGCAAAGTAAACTGATACCAATAAAGCTGAAGTTTAGTAATAATAATAATAATAATAATAATAATGCATTTATTGGTCATAAAGAATACATAAATTACATGACCAAAAAGTTCTGGATCAAGTCAATAGATCAAAAATGATCTGTTAAACTGTTCTTCCTCCAGAACTTACAAAAATAAATTAAAATATAATATAAGTAGAATTAAAAAATTAAAAAATTACAATAATAATAGTAAGATTAATAAAAATTAAAAAAAAGAAATACAACAATACAGAAATATAATTACATACAATAATAAAAAAACGTTACATAATATTATTACACAGACAGAATTGACTTGTAATACGATTTAAATAATGATACACTTTGTTGGCTCATATTCAGGAAGTTGTAGCATTTGACGGCGTTATATGAAAAAGATCTTTTGAATAGTTCTAATCTATGATGCGGTATACTCAAAAGTCCCCTACTTCTAACATTAATGTTATGGACAGTAGACCTAAATGTAAGTTTTCGAAAAAGGTATGGAGGGGTTTTATTATTAATAATTTTGTAAAAGAAATAGCCCGAGTGTAGCTTTCGGCGATTTGCCATAGATAACCATTTGATTTCTTTTAATTTATGAGAGATTCTCTGCCTTTTCTTTATGCCAAATATTCGTCTCAAGCAAGAATTCTGCATTTTTTGAATTCGACAAACATCAGTTTGATCAATGGCTGCATAATAGACAATATCACAAAAATTAAAATTAGACAAAATTAGACTCACACAAAATAGTTTTAACGGTCTTGTTCATAAAGTGACGATTTGTAAAAATCGACTTTAGTGCACAATATGCTTTTTTTATTAAAAGAGAAGTATTTTTCTTAAATCGGAGGTCACTATCAATTATAACACCAAGGTTTCTGGCGCAATCTGTAAATTTTAACAACTCATTACCTATTTTAATTTTTATTTGTGCTTTAACCAGGGTTTTAAATTGATTAGATTCAAAAACTATTGCCGTTGATTTAAACGCATTGATTTGTAATGAGTGAAGCTCTGAATGATTTATTAATTTTTGTATATTGTCGTTGATTATATCCTGAGCCCGCTGCAAATCCTTAACATCAAAAGAATGATACAATTGTGTGTCGTCAACGTATAAGTGGTACTTACAATTACGAATTACTCTTTGTAAATCACTCGTATATATAGCGTATAGCAAAGAACCAAGAATAGATCCCTGCGGTACACAAGACTTTACATATACCGGGGTCAAACTTATGTTATTTAAACAAACTGTTTGGTTACGATCTTTTAGATATGACATTATTAAAACACTTGCAGTTGAGTCAAGACCAATAAAGTCAAGAATTGATTTTAAAAGCGTATGACAAATTTTATCAAAAGCCTTGCTGTAGTCCAGTAAAATTAACACTGTAACTTTTTTTTATCGGTCGCCCTAATTATGTCATCTACTACATGAGCAAGTGCTGTACAGCAGCTGTAGCCTTGCCTAAATCCGGATTGTACTTCAGGAACAATGTTATATTGCTCTAGATGTTCTCTTAGCTGCATTTCCAACACCTTCTCAAGTACTTTAGACATTGTAGGAAGAATGCTGATAGGTCTTAAGTCGTTATAGGATGTGGGATTACTTGTCTTAGCAATAGGAATAACAATAACTTTTTTCCAACAATTAGGAACTGCAGATGTTAGTATGCATGTATTTATTATATAAGTAATATATTCAATAAGGTGGTTTAAAAAAATATTTATCATTTTTAGATTAATACTGTCGGCACCAGTTGCATTGTATTTGATTTGGCTCAAGATGCAAAGTATTTCAGTCTCAGTAGTGGGTTGGAATTTGAATTTGGTTAAAAAGTCTTGTTTAGAATTGTTGTTATAATAATCCAGTATAGTCAGTTTTGGTGTATTGCTTGCATAGTTTACAAAGTGTTGGTTCATAGAATTTACATCCATTAAATGTTTTGGTACTAAAAAAGGTTTTTTATTACATATTTCAAGTTATTTAAGTTCTGTCCATAATTTTGATTTATTGCCACTACTATTCCGACATTTAAACTCAAAGTAAGCTTTCGGTTCCGCACGAATAGCTTTTGTTGTTAAATTTCTCGTTTCTTTATAGAAATTAAAATGTTCAGTAACTTTGGTTTGTTTAAAACGTTTTAGAGCTTTATCTTTAATTTTCATCATTTATTTGATGTTATAAGTTAGCCAAGGAGCAGGACGTTTTGATGTTTTAAACAGTTTAATGGGAGCATGATTATTAAATAAAGTAATTATGTTGACTTGTTTGTCTACACTGTTCAAATCATATATATAAAACCATGGAATTTGATATAAATCAGATATAAAATTTTCATATTTAAAATGTTTGTAATCGCGCGATTTGATAAGTTGAGCCTCAATTTTATTTAAATTCAGTGAGAACGTACCATAAACAAGACAGTGATCAGCTCTTGATTTAATTAAAAATTTTGAATCATTTATAATAATCAAATCCAAAAGTGTAGCAGTTCTTTCAGTAATTCTTGTAGCTTCAGTAATAATCTGGTACAAGCATAATGAATCTAGCAGAAAATGAAACTCACGAGAAACTTTGTTATATAAATTTAACAAATCGATGTTAAAATCTCCCTTACATACTAACAAGTTGTCATTCAAAAATTCCTGAAAACTACCTTTATGTGGCCTGTAAACTACTCCTACGCATACAATTTGTCTTGCTACTTTCAGTTTAATCCATAATTGTTCTATAGATAGCGACAACTCTGAATATACCACATCAAAGTCATAGTCTTTTTTTTATGTAGAATGCTACACCACCAGCACGTTTAGGTCTATCCAGACAAACTAAGTTATTGTCCACTAAAGAAACCAAATTATTTGAATCAGTAAGGTTTAGCCATGTTTTAGTTACAGCAATAACATTGTAATCACATTGAGTAACAGCAGTTTTAAATAAGTCAAAATTACAAGTAATTGAACAAACATTCATGTGACACATGTTAAAATTTGCAGGTTCCATCTTAAAAACTAATTTAAAAAAAAAAAAAAAACTAACAAAACAAAATTAAATTAAACGTCATAACCAAGTTTCTTCATTAAAAATCAATAATAAATAAAACAAAGCGGTAAAATAATTAAATCAAATCTGTCTATAATACGTGATAGCAATGAGTTGTTATGCATTGGTTCCTTTTACATTTCTCGGCCGTTACTCTCGAGTAAGAACATTTTGTTGCACTGTAGATTTAACTATTTTACTTGTCTCATTAATGATTTTTGGAGTGCTAGTTTTCTGTAAATTGGATATAATTTTAGGAGTTTGAATTTGAGTTTGAATTGGAGTTTGGGTTCGATTAGAAAGATTTATATTAGATTCCGGAACTATCTGTGGGTGAACTATTTCTGTTTTGTATCTAACTGCTGCATTGGTATATCTTCAGACTTAGACGGAGATAAAGTTTGGTTGTTTGTAATTAATTCCTGGTCGCTAACGGTGGAAGAATTTAGATCACGGACAGTATAAACATCACCGTTAATAATTAAAGAATTGTCTTTTAAAGCTGCATTTAGATGATTATCTCTTGCCTTTTTTAAATGAAACCTCAATAACTTCTGCTCTTCTCGTTCTTGTGGAGTTAAATAGTCTCTAATCGATAAACCACTCCCTTTCAAATTTCGAATGTTTTTAAAAATAGCTCTCTTAGTTAAGTTTGATGCAAATTCAACCTTAATGGGAACAATTTTTTTGTTATTTGATATTTTTTCTAATGAATAAGCATTATTAATGGTGTGATAGCTCAATGGTAGAGCACTTGCATATCATGCGAGCAGTCCGGGGTTCGATCCCCAAAATATGACTAAAATGATAACTTGCTCTTTATCCACCAGCGTGGTTCGGAAGTCACGTTTTAAGCTGTTGGTCCCATCAAACCACTTTAAACAAGTCGTAGACTTACTGTGGCGATGTAAAATAGCCGTAAAATGCATAAATAAATAAAAAAAAATTAGGTGTGATAGTTGATTTTAGTTTTTTGTTAAGTGTTTTAGTTATAACGTCAACTAAATTATTGTTGTGACTGCCTTGTAAACCAAAGATGATAATATTATTTTGTCTTTCTCGTTTAAACAATTGATTGAATTTATTTTGCAGATTTTTATTGTCTTCTTCCAGAAGTTCAACTCTTTCAAGTAACTGCTCGTATTTAATTGTTAAATTATCTTTTATTTCTTTTATATCTTTTTTGATTATATTTAAATCTGCATTTAACAAATTGTAAAGATGATCGCAGTTTAAGATGTTTGTACCATTGGTACCAGACATAATTTAGGAAATAATATAAATAGAATAATAAAAAACAATTCAGTGTATAAAATAAAGACAACAATTACACACGCTTTACTCCATAGGGTCTATTATGGTGACTAACAAGAGACAAACAAAAAGACCACGGTAAGGTAATAATATAAAACAACAGGAGAAGTATTAAATAAATAAATAAATAAAATAAAGTAATAATAAGTTTAAATTAAACTTATTTTTCGGCTATCAATATCTTGAAAAATTCAAAATATAAATAATAAAATTAGAATAGATTAATTAAAATATAAAATAGATAAGTAAAAATATAAAAACAGAACAGGTACATAAATTAAGATTCGAACCATCAATGTTTGGTTTGCAAGTCGTGCGATTTGCGATTTAAAAACTCTTTATTTTCTATTATGTACATATTTACAAGAAGCAAATTAACGGTAATAACAAATTAAACAATATGACTCCTACCCAAAAAAACTTGGGGCATTCTTATACAATTTATGTTAACAATATTTACATTAATAATAAGATACAACTAAAGAAAGAAAAGAAAACTTACAATTCAATTTTGGGTAATTACAATTATTTACAGATTTTAAAATTATTTTACAAGGAAAGCTTCAAAAACCCTGCTTTCAAAAATTATTTATTTGCCTTTCTTATAAAAGCTGGTTGAATATAGGCAGCCCTTGATAAGTCAGTTATGTTTTGAATTAATGTTTGATGCTCGTCGGTCGGTGATTGTCCTTGTTAGTCGGTTATGTTTCAGTTGTGTGAGATAGAATTCTTGTGACTGTACATGTATGTAGTCACTAATTCTTGGTATGTTTGAAATGTCATGAAGGTCATCAATTTTTGTGTATCTGTCTCGATTCAAAATTAGTCTCAAAAGTTTATTTTGGTAAACTTGAAGTTTCCTAATGTGTGTTTTTGCAGCACCGCACCAGATTGGTGCTGCATATGTTATGATTGGTCTAATGAGTGCTGCATAAATCAGTCGTTTGTTGGTCTGATTGAGCTTACTGGTCTTGATCATTAGCGGGTAGAGTACTCGATGTGCTCCGTATCATTTCACAAGTGTACTGTCTATGTGGTCTTTGTAAGTTAGTCTTTTGTCCATCTTTACACCTAGATATTTGACGCTATTCGACTCTTTCACAGCGCTACCATGCAGTTTTAGTGGTACAAACACTTTTGTGCCGGTAAATTTTCGAGAAAATGTGATTGCTTCTGCTTTGGCAGCATTTAGCTTAATCTGCCATCTCTCAAAATATTTGACCAGCACATCAACGTGTATCTGTACCTGCTTACTCGACACAATAGCATTGTGCGAGTGAGCGTATATTGCTGTGTCGTCGGCATAAAGTGCTGTCTTTGTCTTAAAATTTGTCGGCATGTCGTTAATGTAAATGTTAAACAATTTGGGTCCCAGAATAGAACCCTAGGGTACCCCGGCTGCAATAATTTGTGAACTTGATATGCTTTCATTAACTTTGACCTTGAACGAGCGCCCATCAAGGTATGATTTGATGAGTGTAATGATGTTGTCCGGAAAATGGTAATTAATGAGTCTGTAAATGATACCAGTTTGCCAGACTTTGTCAAAAGCTTTCTCAATGTCAAGTAGCAGCATTGTTGTCACATGATTCTTATTTTTTTTTTTTTTTTATAATAATATATATTTATTAATAAATTTATATAATACAAAACAATACTGAATGTATAATAAATAATAACAAAAATAAAAATAGATTCTTCCCTCTATCATCACTTGAGGTTTAAGGGTTTAATCCCATCTCAAGTTATCGGTATTGAGGGCTCGTGGTTGTTGTTGTTTTTGTTTATTTTTTATATTTTGTCATGTAATAACATATGTTTTATTTTTAATTTAAATGGTACATAATTTAAAGTTTTTATGTATGTTGGTAGGCTGTTATATTGTTTTATTGTTTCTGTTGTTAGTATCTGGTTGCACTTGACTGTCGAATACTTTGTTGTTCTTATGTGTGATTTTCTTCTTGTTTGGTGATTGTGTATTTCTTTGTTGGACTGTAACGTTATATTGCTTTTTATCATTTTGTTGTTTATTTTATATATCATTAATATGTTGTTTAAAGTTATCATTTTGTTAATATTTAGCTTTTCTTTGTATAGTTCGGTTGTTGGTGTTCTTCTATCCATTGTGTATAAAATTTTGATAAGTTTGTTTTGTTGTCTTTGTAGTTTATTAATGTTTTTTTTGCTTGTGTTTCCCCATATATGATTTAAATATGTATTATATGATGTAAATAATGCATGGTATATAGATATTTTTAATTGTTTTGGAAGTAAATTTTTTATTTTTCATACTGCTGCTATAGTTGCTGAATTTTGTTTAACAAGTTTATTTATGTGAGTATCCCATTTTAAGTTATCTTGGATTGTTAATCCTAGATAGTTAACTTTTTTAATTTGTTTAATCTTTTTGTTATTTATTTTTATTGTGATTGGAATTTCTTTTTGTTTGTTATTAAAATTTGTAAGAATATCATTTGCAATACGTACTACTTGCTGGGTGGTGTTATGTTTGGGCTTAAAGCCAAACCGGTGATCGTTTATGACCTTGTGTTTACGATCATGTCTGTCTAAACGATCCAGTATAACTTTTTCGGCTAGTTTACCCAGAACATTGAGTAGGCTTATTGGTCTGTAATTTATTGGCAAAGTTTTATCCTTGCCCGGCTTTGATATAGTTATGATGATGGCTGACTTCCATACTTTTGGAAAATACGAAAGTTTCAGCATGCTATTTATGATATGTGTCAGCTGTACTATGGCCTTTTTTGTGAGGTTTTTTAGTACAGCGTTGGTGATTGTGTCGGGTCCGGGTGCTTTTCGTGAACTCTGTTTGGTAATGAATAAACGGATTTCCCTAGGACTTGTCTTCAGCTTTGTCGTGATCTGGCATGACGGTTTTGCCTCCGTGTTTAAGAGTGGGCATCGGATCATGCTTATTTTATAGCGATTTTGTCAATTTCCACAAAGAGTTGTCTCTTGTGGAAAGATTTTGTAATTTATTAGTCCTTCTGTCGTTGTTAAGTCTGTTAATTGTCGCCTTAATGAGTTTGTTAAGTTCATTAAGGTTTTGTCTGTCTACTGGATTCCTTGTCCGTTGCCATGTCTTTCTGGTACGGTTTCTCATATGGAAAAATGTCTTTTTTCGTACAGTTTTGTCTCTAGCACTTTGAATGGCTTCTGTCAGTTGAACTGTTTCAGCGTCAAGTTCATCAGTTGATTGAATGTCATTGTTTATTAAAAGTTTTGTGTCTAAAGTTTTGCGAAAATTTGTCCAGTCTGCGTTTTTATAGTCGTATACTGTTTTTGTAACTTCATTTTTGACGTGCCTCGGTAAAGAAAACAGTACGGGGTCATGATGAAAGTCAAGTTCTTGTACAGTCCGTGCTTGTAAACAGTCTACGTTTTTAATAACCGCCAAATCAATTGTTGTTGGTGTCGACCCGTTTGGTGGAAAGTGGGTAGGGTCATCCGGATGATTGATAATGCAGGGATAATGTTGCGTGAAATGAAAAAGTCTGTTACCGTTTGTGTTGTTTTGGTGACTGTTTCATGTGTAATGTCTGGCATTAAAGTCTCCTACAACTATCACTTTTTGTCCAACGTCAAGTAAGTTGCGTAAGTCTTTGTCTGTGAACTTATTCAATGGTCTGTTATAAATTGAAAAAATGATTGTGTTGTCGGCGAGTTTGATAGCAGAATGCTCTAAGGTCGTGTCGATGATGTTGTTGATGACTATGTGCGGAACAGAGTTTTTGACAAGTATCCGTCAGCTCTGTCGTTTCAAATGCAAGTGTATCCTTGAATTTGAAATTTTTGTGATACCTTGAGCTTTGTCTCTGAAACGGTCAGGACGTCAATGTCCATTCTTGTCAAAAACTCTCTCAAAATAGCTTTTTTGGTCGCCAGACCGTTTGCATTCCAGCCACAGACAAGTAAATTATCCATGACTGCGCTCAAGTTTGGCATAAAATTCCGCCATAACGTGGAACTTGTCTGTAACTAAATTGCACCGGTCTAAAAGTGAGTTAAGTTCCCTCACAGCTCCCAGCATAAAATTTAAATCTACTTTAGAACTTAAAATAGCAAATTCATTCTGCAGTTCAAGAAATGTATTGTTGCTAGGTGCTGCTTGTACGTCTTGAGATGGCTGGGTGGGGTTAGGAGCATTCCAGTTGAATGGTGGACGCAGTTGTGGTGTGGAACGTGGCGGTGGTTGCTCCTGCTGTTGCCAGTTGCTCCATCTTGGTTGTGGAAATTCCTTATTGCTGGTGCCGTTGTAGCCTGGTGATGTTTTTGGTGGTGCTGCTGCTTTTGGCTGGCGTTTGTTTTTCAGCTTGTTCAGGTATACCGAGCATTTAGAGTAGTTGGCAGGGTATTCTTTGTTGCAATTGGCACACAACAGTTTTTCTTCCAAAGGCTTTGTACAATCGTACGTGCAATGTTCTTTTGCACATTTAACGCAACGTGGTTGAACGTTGCAATTGGACGTTGAGTGCCCCCATTCTTGACACTTACGGCATTGCGTAATTTCTCTGGTATTACGATACCTTTCCCAGGTCACACGTGTGTGTAGCAGATATTTACAGTCGGTATTTAATAGGCTTGCGGTAACGTCTTTATTAGTTATGGCCAAATAATAGTTTTCTGTCATCAGTTTCATCTTAAAACTTTTTGTTGCCCCTATTTTGTTTTGTTGCAGACCTTGTAAAATTTCTTCTTGCTTCGTATCATCTGCAAAGCCTTTAGCGACAAAAGCATGACTTTTTTCATCTTTTTTTGTAAAAGAATGGAACTGTACATCTTGAGATTTAAGGTCTGCTTTCATTTGCAGCCAATCATTAGTATTTGTGGTTTGTATAATAGTACTGTTTTTTGCATGTTTAATATGAAAGTTATTGTTAGTAACTTTTTTTATGTTTTCTACTAGCTGTTTATGATTATGGCTTTTACCGTGTATAATAATCGGGGGTACATATTTATTTTCCGATTTTTTGGGAGTTGCGGGAGCTTGTGGGGACGGCTGCGTTGTATTTATGCTTTCGGCGTCCATATTGCAGTCCGATAGAACACTGTAACGATTTTGAAGCGGCAATGGTAAGTTTTCTGGTTTATTATTTAAATTAGTTTTATTTTTGTAAATAAAACTATATTTATCTACGCCACTGGTAGGCATTTCTGCAACAAGCTGATTTTGTGCAGTATTACTGCAGCTTGCAATTAGGTTGATATTATTTGAACCTATATTATTCATTTCTGAATTTATTTCAGTGGTTTTATTAACAATTTTATTTTGTAGAGATAAATCTTTGTTTGGTATTGTTAAACCTTTTAATCTATCTACATTTATTTTTGCCGGTGAAGCAGCTTTTTTCTTCGCCGCTCGAGTACGGTTATTTCTTCCCATATCCAGCTGCGGACGTTGAAATGTGTGCTCGTCTTCCGTCTCTGTCAGCGTCGCGTCAGTGACAATCTCAACTTCTCTGTCACTCTCCGTGGAGTATTGTCGCTTGGTTGATTTGTTTGCAATTTTATTTGGAGTTGAAGAATTGGATTTATTGCTCATATCTAACACTAGTTGAATAAACTTTATAAAGGACAAGCAGAGGGCTTGTCCCTTAGTAACAAATAATTTGCAATTAATCCAGTGGCGTACTGAATTAATACAAAATAAAACTAAACACTTTTACAACTGAATTTTGAAACGATTCTCGTTGCGTTTAAGTAGTAAAATAAATAATCCAGAGTATTCAACAATCGAGTAAGGTAAACAATAAGCAAATTTTGAGGTTATGTAATAAATGTACACTTACTAATAAGTTAAATAAACCACAATTAATAAATACAGCATTGAGAACTACAACGTTTCTTTCACTAGATAACAAAACAGCATTGTACTAATTTGCATTTATATATACAGCGTGTTGAAATAAAATATTATAAATATATCAAGAGCGATGTTACACGTGAACGTTGTATAAAATTACAAGTAATGTAATAGTTAAACAAATAAAATATTTTCTTAAGTGCTAGGGCTAAGTGCTCAGTTAACGCAGTTAAAAATGGTAAACATTATTAAACCAAACACAAAAAACGTGTAGCTGTTAAACATATTAATAAAGATTTTATATAAGTTTTGTTTAAATTTGTTCGGTACACTTTTTCTTTAATTAAAAATCATGAACAAACTTTAAGAGAACCGATTAAATACGTTTATCTAATTTTAATAACCAAACTATCACATAGCGTCTATAACTGTCAATAAATTGATTTATTTAAACTATAATTTGTGCTACAAATATAATATTTAAAAAAAAGATTAAGTCTTTAGCTGACGAGTGAAAGATGCAGCGCAGCGCTATATGTTGCAACTGCGTCAGCTGAACAGTTGTCTTTCGTTAAACACTTTTAGAGTTCTTGCTATTAAAATACTTTTTTTAATTTTTTTATTGTATTGTAACATAACTTTAATTGTAGATGTTATCTTTTATTTGCAATCTTTTAGCATAAAGAATATAAGTATTTATACTAGGATCTTGTTACTAGGTGCCAAGTGTAAGTTATAGTAATTTGCCTAAAAATTTCCAATTGATTAATAGAAAACCATATAAAAACAATTTATTATTAAATCAAATTAAAATGCAAATTA
Source organism: Tachinus rufipes (assembly GCA_963932245.1). Taxonomy (NCBI): domain Eukaryota; kingdom Metazoa; phylum Arthropoda; class Insecta; order Coleoptera; family Staphylinidae; genus Tachinus; species Tachinus rufipes. The sequence continues at coordinate 77,581,915 of OZ010744.1, forward strand.
TCTTCCAATTAAAAAGATACTTGACACACTAATAAAAACTGTTTTAGTAAAAATGATTTGTATAAAATTGCATAATTAATTTTACTTAATATTATAATAAAATGACTGATTTATTACAGAGAATAAGTTTAAATTATATTCCGGTTTTCTCTGCGTAAATGCTGTTGTCATACATACATTTGGCACTAGTTCAAGATAAGATGGTTATTGCCCGGTTGGTTTTTACGCAGCATCTGTAGCACGCAAGCTATTCACTGCTATTTTTTTCTTATAGCTTCTACTTTTGTCTATCTTTTCTGTTTTTTGTATCTCTTTATCTGCTCTAACATTAACTTTGGCATTTTTTTTTGTTTGGATTGTTCTCAAATAAGTTTTTAGTTTTTTTTTTCTTTTTATTATTAATAGTTTATACAATTTATTTAATTGTTTTGCTTCCAGTGATATACTTGCATCTCTATTTAAAATTATTTTTTTGTATCTTCTCGTTTTCAGGTATTTTTTTTTGACAATCAAGTTGCGTTCAACAACTTAATGGCGTATCTACCATTTGCCGTTTGTCTTGCTATTTCTGTTATTTTGTTTTCATTCCACATTTCTAATCTTTTTCTGCTTTTGATTAATTTTTTTTTAAATTGTAGTAAATGTTTTTTGTTTTAATTTTATTGTGGTTTTTATTCTGTTGTATGCTTTTATTATTTGTTTTTCCGTTGTCAAATTAAGAGATTAAGAGATACCGGTTCACTTTGAAAACAGTGCTATTTTTTTGGCAAACCAAAATCGGTATCTACTTCTAGAGCATAACAAGAAATTATAACACGGATAGAGCACAATCCAGGGACAAGTGTGCAGAAAATATCAGCCATGGTAAGAATTGGTGCTACTTTTGTTTGAAGAACCTTCCACAAGCAGTTGCTCTATCCATATTATGTACAACGAGTACAGGCCTTAAATTTATCTGGGCACGTTTTGTTGCTGGTTTCTACGCAAAGATGCTGAAAACCCGCAGTTTCTTGCCAAAATTCTTTTTTACTGATGAAGCCGGGTTCACACAAAATAGAGTTTTTAATTTTTATAATGCACATCGTTAGACCGACAAAAATCCTCATGCTGTAATTGAATGTGGACATCAGACACGTTTTTCAATAAACATTTAGATGGGTATTGTAAGTGACAGGTTTTTAAGTCTTGTTGTTTTACCAAACCGATTAACAGGTGCTGCTTACCTCAACACAATGTATAATATTTTGAATAACATTTCTTTGGCCCACAGGCAACAAATCTGTTTTTAACATAATGGTGTACCAACTCATTTTTTGATTGCCGTTAGAGAGCATTTAGATAAAAAAACTCACATAGATGGGTAAGAAGAGGTGGACCATTTTTATGTCTAGCAAGATTGCCTGATTTAAACCCTCTTAATTTTTTTTTTTAGGGATTTTTGAAATTATTAGTGTATGCTACTCTTGTAAATAGCCTTAAGGAGCTGCAGTTAAAAATTAATGAAAAGTGCCAAAAAATCCGAACCAATGAGGAGGTTTTAAAAAGAGTACAAATGTCCTTCAGACAAAAATGTTGTGCCTGTTTGGAAATGAAAAGATGGCATTTCAAACATTTTCTATAACTTTGTTATTTGTAAAAATATATAAAAATAAATAATATTTTATATCTCCGAAACCGTTGCTATAACAACCCATGTTTATTAAGATATTTTTGTTTGTTATGGTTTGTACTACCACCTTAAATATTTTACATTCTTTTTTGAACACCCTATATAACAGGATCATTTGAGTTATTTCTATCTCGTTCCTATCTAGCGCTGCTTTTATAATAAAATCTCTGTTGTTTATTTGTCCAGACTAGGTGCTTTGTTGAAAGGCAATGCTTTTTCTTTTATCTCTTTCACTGTTGTTTATGTCCCTTAAAAAAAATTTAGTTATGATATTTTTCTTTTGTCTTTTTGTAGCTTAACAACCTTTCCTCTTTTTTCTAATTTGTTAATCACTATTTTGTACAATTTTCCTTAAGAATTCAAGTTTATAGATTCTATTATTTCTTTTCAGCATTTTTTTTTGCTATTCTTGATTGCTTATTTAAAATTTCCTTGTACCTAAAAAAAAATTCCTTTAACATTTTTTTTCTTAAATCGTTTTGGTATTTTTTCAATGCAGATAATTTTGGGTATTTTTAATGTCAAAATATATATTATATTTATCTTTGTAAGTTTTTGTCAATTGATAAAAAATATTATAATTATTTATACGCAAAAATCAATTGTGCTAATAAGTATATATTACACTTTTTTTGCAATAATTCTTCAGAAGTTTAATAAATTTAATGTCTATGTCCAAAGCGTCTAATAATGACATTAAAATTTTTTTTAAGTACATAAGTTACGGTTGCTGTAAATTCCGTTTATGTACTTGATTTTATTACATTCAATTGTTTTTATTCAATACATTTTACATATTATATAAAAATAGCAAAGTTTTGTTTACCTGCTGCTCTTCCACCCATAAATTTTACAGGAAATTTATATTACACTAAACTAATATCCGCGTCGCAGCAACTACATCATCTAAAATATAAATGTAATAAGTGCACTGTAAATTTAAGCTGAGCTTGAAATTTGAATAAAAAAATATGTAAAAATAAAAATTCAATATCCTAAAATAGACATTTTAAGCTTTTGTAAATATACATCAAGCATTTGAATCTAAATTATTTTTATAAATGTATGTAGGCGTATTTGAAAACATGTTGTTTGTTTATTTGTTTTAACTAAATATAACTTACACAAACAATAAAATTATTATTATCTACACTATCAAAACTTATTTGGAATTAAATTATTAATGTAATGCAATAAATAATTTGTTAATTATACAGAATTGATGTTGGAATTTATAAAAACAACCAATAAAACTATTTATAGAAAAAATTGTAATATAATAATTTGTTATTGATTTTCTTTAATAAAAATTATACAATATTAGTAAATAAAATGTAATAATGTAATAGATTTCATAAATCTACAATTAAAATTATCATAGGTTTTTTATATCTGTTAAAATATGTCTGTTCGGTTTTGGAAATTGCCCGTAGTAGGACGGAGTTAATACGATTGCTTTGACCCAAGTTTATTAGTGCCCTGAATATATAGAAATGTCAAAGCTATAACATAAAATCAAAATCAATAAACTTTCAATTGATTAAATAATTACTTCCAGTACTATTCTTATATTTTATTTATATAATACTTTATCATTAGTTGATTATACTTATATTATTATTTTATTTCATTTGTTCGAGCATGAATTTTTAATATTTGTACCTTTTAAATAATATTGATTCAAATTTAATGTGAAATCTATATTTATAACGGAATAACGGATGCAGGAATATAACCGGATTTACCATTCCTAAAAGCATTACTGTAGTTTCTTATATCAGCTCTTCTTTTTATTTTGTGGCAGGGTATACCCGCATTTATCCGACACAATTTAGTGTCACGGATGTCGTCGCAATTTCAAATTTATCGATCATACAACATACTGATACGATAAAAATGCGCAGCAAAATGCAAATCAAATAATGAAAATTCATGAAGAAAACAATAATAATATATTATTTGAGTTTACAATTATTATTATGTTGCCAAATATTATTTATTCTATTATGATATTACAATCTAAATATATTTAATCTTGTAGTAGAATCGAAATTTAGTCACGTAGTTATAATTGTTTGTTTATAATGTTCTTAATTGTTTTAGTATCTATAACTTATTTTGCTTTGATATCACTTTCGCACTTTCATTTTAAACCATATATTTCATAAAGCATAATTTAATTTAATTATAAATTAATATACTACTAATTACTTTTACTTGTTTTTTATGATAATAATAACTTAATGTAGTTATTAAATTAAAAGTTATTAATGTGTCATTTGAATAAATTCAAAATAGTAGTATTCATTGGCAAAATGTAAACAATTTTTTTGTATTTCCGCATTGAGATAACAATGCAAATATTTACAGCAGAGAATTTCTTTATGTTAAACTTTACGCATTTTGTTTTGCCTATTGTCATGTAGTCATTGCAAGTGCAAAACTGTAATTCATTGTTACATAAAATATGCTTTTCATAAACATTTTCGTATGACCCAAATAAATTTAGTTATTTATATGAAATTAAAATACTTTAATTTTTGATGCTTTTGTATTACATTAACTCAGTATTGTTTCACAACGTTAGTTTATTTTATATTACGACGATGTGTTGAATACTTTACTAACTATATTAAAACTGTCCACTGAGCAAACTATTAAGCTGCTTCCACATTAATAAATTTTGCTTTATATTTTGAATAAGTTATGTGTGCGTTAGTATTTTATGCTAGTGTAAAAGTAAGTGCGGCGCAAATAGACAAACCCACGTAAAAATTTGTGCCACATATAATGCACACGACTGAATGATCACAATCATTAAAGTAAACGTGAAGTTTTTGAAAATACTAAATTTTTTTTTTTTATTGTGTTGTTTTACTGTGGATACACATTTTTTTTATATGATTAGCTATTTTTACTGTTTAACTACAGAATTTCAAAATTCAACATTAAGCTGTAAACATGTTAACAAAGTCGATGTGTTTTAAAATGTAAATTATAAATGAATGAAAAATTAATGTTTTATAGTTTTTTTTTCTGCATCTGCATTTAAGCTTGTTTCTTTATTGAATTTTTATTATTTGTATTAGTTTGTATGATATGATATGTGTAGATATTTATGGTTAGCAGTTAATTTTATAAAAAATATAAGTAATCAAAAAAACAATGCAAAAACAACCACCTTGCTTCAGTTCAATTGTTAATACAAACTTAATTGTCAGGCTATTTTCTATTTCTATTTGTAATCGATCATATAAAATTTTCATTGCTTTTATTATTTCAGCATTTATGTTAGTATGTTCTAGAGTTTGCAAAAGTTTTATTAACAAAATGCTAGTTTATATGCTTTTAATATGCTAGTTTTTTTAATAATTTGAGTTACTTGTTTAAAAACTCGTTTTGTGTGTGCACCTTCAGAAAGTGATCTTTAGGCAAAATAAGTAAGCCATGCAAAATTTCAGCACTTAAAATTTAAAAAAAATACAATTTTTTTGTTTTAAATAAGCTATAGCTTATAGATTTGAGTCAGATGCATAGTACTTGCTAATTAAGTTCCACATAAATCTTTGCATCGATATACTCTTTTAGTTATTTTTTTTTTAATTTACGTATTTTTATTATATTTTAAATTTTGAACATAAAATTAGACTTGTAAACAAAAATTATTAGAATTTGAAGCTTAACTCTATAATTTTTTTTTATTTAAAAAATCTTTAAAATGACGTATTGTACGTATTTTGTCAAATTTGTAACATTTTAATAGTGTTTTTTAAGTAAGGTAATGGGTTTATTTTTAAAAGTTTAAAGGCAGTGCGACACGTGTTCTATTGATTCTTAAGTGCTGAAATTTGTCATAGATTACTTTATTTTTGCATAAAGATCACTTTCTAAAAATGCACCCAAAAAAATGCCACACAAAAAAAATTAAGAACCACTCTAATGTAAATAGATATTATATTAGATATAATAGTTTTTTCTGTTCTAAAATGGGTTTGTTTTTTTTTTGCTTTTATACAACTGTATTTTTCTACATATTCTGCTAGTTGCATTGATTACCTATATTCCTTGATATTTATAACGTTTATTGATACCCTAACAATATACACAAATATTGTAGATAAAAGTTTCCACTTTTTTGACACTTTCAGTCTATATATAAATTTTTTGAACAAATTTATATAGTTTGTGAATCCCATATTTAATAAATTTTCTAGAATTATTACCCGTTACCGCAACTCTACAATTTTTTAACATTTTTCTCAAATATGAAAACAAAAGTATATTATTTGCCATCCCTAAATTGTTTAATACAATTGTATCTGGTAAGTTACAATAAATGTGCATAAGCATTTTAGTAGAAAATCAGCATAAATTTTGTAAGAACGTTTTACACTTACTATTTTACTTTGTTATAAAAATTATATTTTAAACGCATTTGAATCTAATTTACAAATTGATTCTATCTGCATCAACTTTTCATAGGCGTTTGATTGTGTGAATTATAATTTTTGATTGCTAATCTTAGTGATCTAGGTGTGATCATGATATGATTTCCTAGTTATTTAGATTTTTAAAACAACATTTTGTCACAGCTCATTCTTGTTATATTTGGTGTTCCTCAATGATCTCATTATGGACCAGTTTTATGTTTGCTTTTGATTAATAATCTCTCACAGTATATTAATTCATCATCATTACTTCTATTTGCAAATGATTTAAAAATGTACAAAACAATTTTATCTCTTAATGACTGCCATCTTATACAACTGAACTTTCTATAAAAACTTTGCGTTTTATTAATAAATTGTTCAATGCTAATGTTTTTAAATAAGTTTTTATAATACTTTAAATTAAATTTCGTTAAATTTCTTATAATTATGTAATTGACAGTAAAGTATTGACAAAATCACACAAATATAAGATTTAGGCGTATTATTTGATAATAAATTTACATTTGTTGAGAATATTAACATCATGTGCAATTGTGCCATAAAAATGTTGAGATTTGTACATACTATGTCTGCGGATTTATCACCTAGTACACTGAAACTTTTATATTGTGCTTTGGTGCGCATTTGGAGTACAGTTTGAAACCCTTCTAACAAAATTTATAACCTTAGTATTAAACAAATTTAAAAGAAATTTTGTTGTTTATTGTCATATAAATTAGACATATTGTCTGTAACTAATTACAGTTACATTGACTTACTCTATAATCCACCGTCATTGAAGCTTTGCCGCAAAAGAGCCGATTTGTCATTTTTGCGTAATTTAGTTATTTATTTATGTCAGAGATTGATTGTCAGGAGCTACTTGATACTTTTCCATTTCATATAACACCTAATAATAGCAGTAGGCGTTTTTTCTTATTCCGTTAGATTTGCCTTTCTACTAATTATGGTTTCAATAATCCGCTTGGTAGAATGTGTAGATTTGCAAACTTACCAACTAACTTTAATTTATTTTGTGACTTTAAGTCTAAGTTTATAAATCAGTCATGCAGACTAATGTTTTGTTTTAATACTTGCAATTTTTTGTATTCTTTATTTTTATTTTGCGTATAAACACGAACGTGTTTTGTACATGTTAATTAGCAATTGAATCTGTACTTTTGACTATAAGCTTAGAATTAGATTTTTAAAAGTTATTATTATTTAAATAAATGTAGAATTAAATTTTTTTATCATATAGTTTGTTTTTTTTATATATAATTTTTAATTTTAACTCTGCATGGATTTTATTTTTTTAATATCTTTAAATTCTGAAACACCAGTTATATCTACTGGACACTTTTTTGCAATTATAAAATATTTTACAAACTAATACACATGTTCTCACATTTTGAACTAAAATAATCTTTAAGATTCTTGATTTATATTTGATGTATATTTATATTCTAAGAACACCGAAAAATCCAGGCAGTTTTGAGATTCTAATTAGTGTTTAATCTTGTACCTAAAGGTTTATAGTAGTAAACAAATTTATTTCATATACACATATACAAAGTTTTTTTTTTAAGAAAATAAACATAAAAATATGACAGAAATGAGTATGAATATGAATAAATTTTAAAATTTATGTAATAATGATAAAATTAGTATAATAAAATTTAAATATAATCAATTAATTTTAAGTTAAGTAAAGAAATTCGGTAAATATATTTCTGTAGACAAAACTAAGCACTTGCTAATAATGTAATATTATATAAAATTAACAAACTAACAGAAAGCAACCAAACATATTAACAGAACAAATAGATAGATAAAACTAAACAAGCAAAGCAAATGTAAATATATCGATACTTGTTCTTTTCATGCGCACGCATATAAAGTCATACTTTGGCCATAAAATTAGAACAGGTTCTATTTTCTTGCTTCAAAATTTGCTTCTTAACTCGGTGCGCGCATCTAATATTAAATGAAATATTAAAATCAGTATCGTGTCAAACGGCTCAAATCCGAAATAAAAAGTGAAGGTAGCGTAGCAGAAAGTGCAAACAGTTTTTCTTTCAGAGTAAAGTGATGCGGTAGCATATAATAACTGACAACTAGTTAATATACAGGGTTTATTATAAAAGTAATGCGCATAATTTTATTGTGACGTGACTGTTCATCTCAGCTCGATAAAACCGGTCGGAATATGTGGTAGACGATCTGCCCTTCCAACGCAGCCGGTTGCCAACTTGCTCCGACTGTTCTGAGCGGAAAGACGTGTTTCCGCGTAAACTTTTAGATTTGATTCAAAATGAGCCAAACTTTCTTAACTTTATCGTAACCAGAGACAAATCCTAGATGTTCAAGTACGACCCAGAACCAAAAAAGCAGAGCCAGCGCGTGGCACACAAAATCATTCTCCCCGCCCTAAGAAAGCGCAAATAAGCAAGGTTTGCATCAAAACATTGCTCATTATCTTCTTTGACGTCTAAAAAATTTTCCATTTTGTACTGCAAAAAGAAACTGTCAACTCAACTTTTTACCTCAAGGTGCTCTAAAGATTGAAACGCATAATCGCGCGCGTGAGGACTGACATCAAAGATACGGTCAAGCTTCACTATGACAATGCCCTGTACAACATAGTCAATAATATTTTACTAGTAGTTTTAGTATAATTTTAAAGTTTTTATAGTTAAAATCGCAGTTACTTTTCAAATCAGTATTTCCATCATTTGTATTGTATACTCAACTATTTTGGCTTAATTGCTAGCTGTGTTTTACAAGTAAGAAAAATATCCAAGCTATCCAAGATTACTAATTTTATTTTGCATGTTCTTTATTTGATTAATTATTTGTGCATACTTTCTAGGTATTGGACTAAATAATATACTATTTTATATAGAAGTATATTATACAGGGTGTCCGGAAAATACGTGTACAACGTTTGACGACAGACTCCTGACGTCAAAATAGGTCGATCTAAGCCGACTTAGTTATATCCAAAATTGTCTCGTTTAGCCGGTAGAAAGCGTCAAAAAAAACAAAAGTATAACAAAGTTGAAAGTATCTATTGTAAGAAACTAAGTAAAACAAAAACATTACTTAAGCAAATGTGTAAAATGACCGCCATCTTGCTGAATACACTTATTACCACTCTTTAAAAAATGATATTGGACCCTATCTAATGTCTCGGGATTATTAAAATGGTTGCCTGCATTTAAAATCCGCTGCAATAAATCATCGCGTGTGTTTACCGGAGTCTTGTAAACTTCTGTTTTAATAGCGCCCCACAAAAAGAAGTCACACATACTTAACTCAGGAGAACGTGGTGGCCATTTTACTGGTGCATCATTGCCTCTTCCAATCCATCATTTGGGATATTGATGATGTAAGTATTGCCGAACGGCAACGGAAAAATGGGGCGGGGCACCATCATGCATATACCACATTTCCCTCCGAAGTAAAAGGGGCAAATTCTCCAGAAGAATTGGTAATGTGTCTTGCAAAAAATTTAAATAAATATTTCCATCTAACTTGTCTGGAATAACAATGAGACCAATAAGGTAGTGATCAATAATAACTGCCCAAATATTAATTTTAAATTGATGCTGATAATGTGCAACTTTAATGGCATGTGGATTTTCATCGGAATTCTATATGTTCGTTGTGCAGATTGGTTACCCCAGATCTTGTAAAGCATGCCTCGTCAGTAAACATAATTTTTCTATAAAAATTTGGAACAAGGATTCTTTTGTTTCTAATAAATTGACAAAATGTAAGCCGCATGGGGGGATCAGTCGGTAAAAGTTTCTGGACTTTTTGTATGTGGTAAGGATGTAACAACTGTTCTCTTAAAACCTCATTGACAATTGTTTTAGGAACATTTAACTCACGTTCTAAAAGACGGGTACTGGTACTTGGTTCTTCTTCAACTCTTTCCAGAATCATCTCTTCTGTTTCCACAGTTCGAGTTGTTCGCATACGACCCCTGCCTTCAAACTTTTTCTCAAAACTGCCCGTTTCCCGAAGATGACGCTCAATAATAATCAATCAATCAATTCGTACTTCGTGTAAAAATCTCAGTACATGTCTATACAAGCAATATATTACTCAAACAGAAAACAACATTCAAAGTAACCCTAAACATTTTTGGAAATTTGTTAGCGACTCTAGAAAAACTAATGATTTTCCAGCCACAATGTATTATAAACAAAAAACTTGCAGTAATGGAGATGACTATGTTAATAGTTTTGCTGAATTCATTTCCTTTGTTTACGATACACAAACTCATCCAACTCCTTTGTTTGACTTTAAGAAAAACGTATTACATCGATCATTTTCAAATAGTTTGTTGGATGTTTTTAAAGGGATTGAGAACCTTAAATGTAACTTTAGCACTGGACCGGACGGTGTTCCATCTATGCTGTTAAAACAATGTATTTATTCAATTTCTATGCCATTGCACTTACTTTTTGAGGCTTCTCTTAATGAAGCCAAGTTTCCTTCAGTTTGAAAACAAAGCTACATTATGCCTTTACATAAATCTGGAGCTAAGGAGGATATTACTAATTATAGAGGTATATGCATCCAGTCTGTTATTCCTAAGTTGCTTGATCAAATTGTAACTGGTCAAATACAATGGATGTGCAAAAGCATTTTAGTGGAACAGCAACATGGGTTTCGCGAGGGTCGTTCTACTCTTACAAATCTTCTTTGTTACCAAAATGATCTTTTGAATGCCTTTCAATCAAGAGTTCAAGTAGATTCTATTTACACAGATTTTTCAAAGGCTTTTGATCGCGTTAATCATAGTATTTTGATTGCTAAGCTTCCGGCTTTGGGTTTTCATGAATCTGTTGTTGCGTGGTTGTCGAGCTTTTTGGAAAATCGTACACAGTGTGTGAAAATTAATAACTTTTTATCACAACCAATTGTTGTTCCTTCTGGGGTTCCTCAAGGATCTCATTGTGGACCAATTCTGTTTTTACTCTTTATTAATGATCTTGTTTATTCTATTAATTCTTCGTCTTATCTTTTATTTGCTGACGATCTTAAAATTTATAAAAGAATATCATCTATCGAGGACTGCATTAGTTTGCAAAATGATTTAGATTCTGTTCAATCATGGTGTCTTATTAATAACTTGTTGTTTAACGCAAATAAATGTTTTTCGATAAGCTTCAACAGAACTTTAAGTAAAGTATCGTTTGACTATACTATCAATAATAATGTTTTGGAGCATGTTACACAAATAAAAGATTTGGGCGTTATTTTTGATTCAAAACTAACTTTTGTTGAGCATATAAACTATATGTGCAACCGTGCTATGAAAATGTTAGGATTTGTTTACAGAATGTCTACTGACCTATCTCCTAGCACACTCAAATTACTTTATTGCGCTTTAGTACGTTCTCATTTAGAGTACGCTCCGTCAGTTTGGTGTCCATTCTACAGCGTTCATATATGCAATATAGAACGTATTCAAAACAAATTTTTTCGTTTATTATCGTACAAATTAAGCATTTCATCCGAAAATTACGATTTTAACCTCATTGCATTGCAATATAATCTTCCGCCGCTGAAAATTCGGCGCAAAAGAGCCGATTTATCATTTTTACGTGGACTAATGATGTCTGAGATTAATTGCCAAGAGCTACTTGTAACTCTTCCATTTCAAGTCCCCAACAATAATCGCCGAACCAGACAGTCTCCATTATTTAGAGAATCTATACATTCTACTAATTATGGATTTAATAATCCAATTGGTAGAATGTGTAGAATTGCAAAATAGTTTCTCTAATAGTATTGATTTATTTTGTGTTTCAAAATGTAGTTTTAAGTGTCAATTAAAATGTGTTGATGAATAATTTTATATTTTGTTTTTATTTATGTATACTTTTTTCCATGTTTTTATTTTTCAATATTCTTTTATATATTTTTGTGTAATTGTAATATTGTTTGTAATTCATCGTTATTTATGTATATAATGATGTAGATGTAAATGGTTTTGTATATACCGTGAATAAAGTATTATTATTATTGGCAAATGTTTAGTGGTTTGGTATTCGACGGTTAGGAAACCTTTCCATGTAAACCCTAACACTCTGACGCCCATTTCCTTGACAAAACCCGTATACCAGGAGCATGTCAACTTTCTGAGAGTTTGTATAATTTTCCATTTTTAATGGTAAAATGAACTTGTAATTCAAGAATGTTGATCGTATACTTGAGTAAATTTCATAAACTGGTGACAATTTGTCAATAATTGTCAAATTATTAAACGCCATAGCAACAAGGTCACTTAAAAAATTATTGTTACAGGTAATTTCTTTTTAATATTTACAAATTTTTGACGCCCTCTACCGGCTAAACGAGACAATTTTGGATATAACTAAGTCGGCTTAGATCGACCTATTTTGACGTCAGGAGTCTGTCGTCAAACGTTGTACACGTATTTTCCGGACACCCTGTATATCATTTTATTTAACAACATATATTTTATTTTAGTAAAAATCTTTAATGCTTTCGTGGCATTGTGTAGATAACTATATGCTATATATTTTTTGCCGTTGTGTTAAAGAATTATATAATTATAAGACTTTTTGTTATTACAATATACTTTTTTTGAAGTTTATATACTGTCTCTTTTTATTTTAAAAGATTAGAAAATCTACTGTTTCTTTCATAAACTTATTAAACTTGTGTAACAAAAATGAGTAAAAATATATACTCAAAAATTGAACATAAATATATTTATTTTAGTATTTATATTCAATTTTCAAATTTACTTGCAAAATTAGATGGAGAAGTTGCTTAAAAATTGTAATTATCTGAGTCATTATTTAAAGTTTTTAAAGAACAATTAAATATAAACTTTTCTTCTAGCTGGCTAACTGTGTGTACACTATTGCTTAGCCTATTCATAAACTATTTGCTTAATCCTTAAATGAAAACTAATTTCCATCAGTTTGGAAAGTCAGCTATGTAGTGCCTATATAAATTATCGTGGAGTGTCAATCCAGTCTGCAATTCCTAAAGTATTCAATAAAATAGTGTCTCAATAGTTGGCTTAAATGTCAAAATCATTAATTTTATCTAAACAACATGGATTCAAAGAATGAAAATTAAGTGCTACCAACCTGATGGAATATCAATTAATTACATTAAAATCTTTTGAATACAGACTCTAAGTGGATTCTGTTTACACAGATTTTTCTAATGCTTTTGATAGAGTTAACCATCTCATTTTAATTCAAAAACTGACATCAATTGGTTTTAATATAAATATTGTAAAATGGATTAATAGTTTTTTGTGCGGTCGTACACAACGTTTAAAAATTATAAACACATAATCTAATGATATTAATGTTTTATCTGGTGTACCGCAAGGTTCTTATTGTAGTTATATTTTGTTTTTAATTTTTGTTAATGATTTGTGCAATATTATTAAAAGTAATTGTATTATATGTTTACGGATGACCTTAAAGTATTCAAATTAATTTCTAGTTTTGATCTTTTCCAAGAAGATTTGAATCAAATTTCTTTACGGTGTGTAGATATTCTATTGTATCTTAATATAGATAAATGTAAATTTATAACCTTAAATAGATTAAACGTTTTCTACAACTGGGTCTGTTCTTTAAACGGTACTGCAATAGAAAAGGTTGAGACAATTAAAGATTTGGGAGATTTAATTGATAATAAACTTAATTATAGTAATCACATACAAACTTTAACAAATAAGCCTTTAAAAAAACTAGGTTTTATTAGCAGAATAAAAACAAACTTTAGTTTAAAAACATTTCAAACATTTTATTGTTCCTTGGTACGATCACTACTAAATTATAATTGTTGTATTTAGAGCCCACAATTTATCATTTATATAAACAAACTTAAACAAACAAAAATTTTAAACAGATGTAAATATAAATATTTTAATAAGAAATGGACTTTAGAAATGATAAATAATCATTTAAATCTTGATATGTTGCAAACTAGATGCATTAAAACTGATTTAAGCTTCATGCATAAGCTGCTAATTTTATGTAAATATGTGTGTAGTTAATACAGTAAGTAAAAATATGTTTTGTCAACCAAATTCTACCAATTAGTACAGTTATAGTTTACTAAATAGGTGTACTAGATACTGCAATCAACCAAACCAATTTAGTAAATTTATTATTACAAGATCATTAAAAGATTTTAAAATCAAATTAAATATTGTAAATGTAAATATTTGTATTTAAGTGTCATGCTTGTTAGTTATATTTATTTTTATATATTATTGTAATCACCTACTACAATTATGTAAACTATTGTAAATGTACTAAAAAAGGGAAAACCGTCAATAAATATTACTATAGTAAACGTTTATAAAATATCTATTTTTTAATCAAAATTAAATCATTATTTCACTTGACAATGCTACTGAAACCCCAAATTTGAAGTTGAGTTAGACTTTAAATCAGCATAATTGGTGCCGTATATTTAACCAATAGTTAAGCTTTAAGTCCGCATATATAAATTACTATTTTTAATTTAAATTTATTGTTAATAATAAATTTTATTATTTTATAATCTATAGATTTGAATTATTACAAAATCTAAAACCAATTATAATCCAAAGATAAATTAATCTTCTTTTATGTTACGCCTAGTAATATAGTTAATTTTTTTTTAGTAACTTACGCTACGCAAGCTAAACCTCCTAACCAGCACACCGTGCTTTAAAGTCGTATATTAATTGAGGCTATGAGAGCACCAGTGGCCTAACCCACTAGCATATCTAATAGAACTAAATTGTATTTTTTAGAAGTTAATATTTATTTATTTTTTAATCTGCAAAATGTTTGCAATTTTCAAAATATTTATAATTTATATTGATTTAATTAATTGTTGTCTAATCTTATAAAACTAACATTTTACTGCAAAAATATTAGTTTTTCTATTTTAAAATTTTTGTGGCTACAATTGCTCTCACAGCCTCAAATAACTTAACATTAATTTATCAAACAATTAAACAACTAACGGCTATTGCCGTCAAATCATTCGACCGCATCACTTTATTGAACAAAAGTTATTATTGCATTTTTTTTGTACCGTTCTTGTTCAGATTAAACCGATCTATATTTTATCTAGCATCAGCAATACGACTAGCTTTTGATTTTGCGCGTTGCTTCATAAATTAAATCTGCATCCAATTACTAATATATTTAGAAAAATTAACAAACATAGAATTTCTCTCAACCATAAGACACAATAGGTTGCAATGCAAGAATCATAACATAAATACATAATACAATATTAGTCAAGTAATTAGCACACCTCAAGGTACACTCTAATACCTGTGTGTTTAAATCTGCTTTTTATTAATGTTATGTGCCCTGCATACAACCTTAAGGCCCAACTAGCATGTGTAAGCTTTCTTTTGTAATTAATGTGCAATTAGCTGCCAGTGTGTAAATAACAATCTTGTATAGCTATCCAAGCATGCTACAGCTATCAGTACTTTGATGACCTTACTGATAATGTACTTTGTAAACCGGTCTTTGTGTAAATAACCTATGATAGCTGAATTATACCTTTAAAAGCTTCACTAACTATTGTGTAATTAAATCTGTTTTTGTTAGAATTTGTTAGGTAAAAATTCATAAATACGTTTTATCAACAAATATAACAATCCATAACTACCACATTAATATTGTTAACAAAAACCTCTGTTAATACTTAAAATACAACTATTATTTTCTTATGTGTTATGTACCAAAGAAAGCATGCAAGTCCCAAAAATGTTCAAAAAAATAAATAAAAATAAATCAATAAACAAACTTATTATTTGCCTATATTTGTAAAAGTGGTACGCATAATCATAATTTGTATTCGACTTAGTTACAATATTATAAATTACTATTAAAGTACGTATAATCAATTGATTTTTTACTCACTAAAGTACATGGTATATATAGAATATAGCTAACTAAACTCCCAAAAGTTTAATCTACAACCACTACTTTTTTAATTTGTACAGGGTGTTTTTTAAGTATGTAGACAAACTTAAAGTTATTCTGATATAAAATGTTCATACAAACATAAGGTTGCAACGGCTTTGTTTTCTAATATTAATTTATTGCTTAAAACTCTTAACAACTCAACAGTTCTTAAAATTTGTTAAACAAATGTTATTTGTAGTTGTATGATGTGCAAGTGAAAGATTTATTTGATTGTCATTTGCATTAAATAGTTGAGGTCACTAACATCAAAATGGCAAAAAAACATTTTTTGTATAGAATAGCTCATGATAACGCTTGTATTTATTACAAAAGATTTTTACAATGCCTTCTGACAAACACACAGTTTTTTAATAATTTCCGCGCAAGGTTTTCTTAAACAAGCAGATTTAAAAGTCTACTAACACCATAGAAAGTCCTGCAATAATAATAGTTGGATAAAAAATATTAATAAAATTTAATAAAAAATGATACATTTACTTGGAAAATTGCACTTCTACTAAACATTAACCACGTAACAGTATGGCTTATTTTTAGTTTAGAGATTTTAGTTTTTTGAACTTTTTGGATGTCTTACCCTAAGTGTTGTCTTCTTAAATGTTGCAGTTATTAAAAACTTACGGTTATGGTTAATGCATAATAGTGCGCCACCGCACTTTAGCTTAGTTGCGCGTCAATATGTAGAACAAAATTTTGCTGTTCCTGTTTGCTGAATCAAACCACAATTGTGAGTGTCAAGTTTGAATTTATTTTAAAAATTTAGAATATTGCATTTAACAGTCAATTGTGCAATTATTATCCACCAGTTGATCCTAAGTCGCAAAAACGCATGCATTGAAATCGAAAGTAGTCATTTTTGGATCATTATTTCCATAAAGTAAGGTATTTAAAATTTGTATATATTCTAATATTATTTGTTATAATTTTTTTAACTTAGTTTTAAAAATCAATTTTTTGCTATGAGCATTTGTATAAACTTTTATATTAGAATTGATGTCTCCTTTAAGTTTGTCTACGTACTTAATTAACACCCTGTATATTGACAATGTAAACATTTACAGAAAGCTGGTCTACTATGACCAATAGTATCAAATTATAAAAAAAAGATTTTCTTATGTTATTGTATTTTAATTATTCTAATTTGTAAAAATATAATGACAAGTTTAACTTGATAATATTAATTAAAAACATGTTTGATTTTTCTACATTTAATATATAAAAAAATAACAGTCTATTTATTATCATCAAAATGTGCATATTTATTATACAAACTTAATATTAATTTTTAGTTAATCGAATAGATTTATAAAACAAAACTGTTTGTTATTTTAAAAAACCATTACTTTTGTATATTATATTATTTTGTTAAATACGTTTTAAAGCCATAGCTACCTGTGTCGGTCGTAAAACCAAATGTCTTATACTCAGTTAACTAAATTGTAATCGTTACATTCAGGAAGACTAAGACAAATTAGACAAATAAAAAGGTCACGCGATAATATTCCTTAATTGTTTTAGATCCAACCTATTATTACTTTAGATTTATTAATAAAAACACGTAATGGGTTAAAATGTAATCTATTGAATTGGATATGTATATTATTATGAGTAATTTTATAGCTATAGTTTGGGTTAAAATAAGTAAAATAAGTTATTTTAGAGCATTTAATATGATTACATAAACTTGAATACTATAATTATATGGCTGCCATAATTTTTCTTTTAATATCCCGCACTATCACTTATTAAATAATGTTCTGTTATTATATTAAATATTAAAATTAAAGCAATTGGTATTGTCCTACAACATTTTATTTAGAAAACCATACCATAAATTATATTTTCCATTTATATTTCTAAGCAGATATTTCTCATTAAGAAAATATTCCTTAATTAGAACGAAGAAGATAATTTTAATACGTCTTTGAGATGATTAATATCATCCGGAGATTCTGCTCTGCGACGCACAAAATAAACTTTCTTGTTGCTACTGCTATTACTCAGGAAAATTTTAACAAAATTAATTGAATGCTTTTGATTCCACTTAATTAAAACCTTACTCTCGCAAGACTTACTCTATTTTATCTATATAGAAAATACAATTGTAACCCGAATTACCTATTTAGCCTCATATCAGCAGAGAAATATTGTTTTGGTTCTATTGTAGTTTGACGTGTTATCCTAATTTTATTTCTATAATAATTGAAGTAAATTGTTTAATTGGCATAAATTTAACCTTGAGTAAATAGATTTTGAAACTTGGCTTTGCTTGATTATTAATTAAATTTTAATTACGTATGTAATTGGCAATGCTTTAAAGCGGCTTGCCGCTACTTCACTATAATTTGATTATCAACTAGATTTAATGCATTGATATATTATGTATAAATAAATCAGTGCGCGCGGTCATTGATGTCCCCATCGATTTATAAAATTTGGGTCTATTTTCGGTGGAGGCGCCGGGCATAGAATGAAAATGCTATTTCGTGTATATAGTTTCCGATATAGACACGCAGAATATACACGATAAGTACATTAAACGTGATTTGGATTCGATGCAAAATATTGGTATCAGATATTTGGCCCAGATCCAATATAACCCAGATATTATTGAATGACTAGTGGTTTTATATTTTATTTTTGTTTAAGTTGATTTGATAAAAATTATGTAAAGTATTATTTCTAATCTGTTTTTTTACATAAAAATCTTTAATTAGCTTAGCAAATCTTATTTATAATTAAAAAAATATTTTCAATCTGATATACTTACAATATTTTTTTTACTGCGTATTACTAATAACTTCTATTAACTAATTAAAGTCACTATTGTTACCACATTTAACATTTAATATATATATTCACCATTTATTATTTTCTAATTGTATATTATTTACAAATATATTTATTCACTAAAATGTTTTTTTATTTGCATGTTATAATGCATATGTGCATAAAGTTTAAGAAGTGACCGCATGTATGCAAGGTGCTCGACTAACGCGTGATGATCCGACGACCTTGACGGTCGTAGACAGACTGGTTGGCGTCCCGGCACTAACGTTGGCACCCGGACGCTTGCGCCGATTTGGCGCACGCCAGAATTTTTCTTATTTTATTGTTTTATGTTTAGTATTGCATGGATAAATTATAATGTTTGTCTCCTTGAAAAATCTATTATTAGATTATTCTTAAAAACATTACATTAATTTGCTGGACATTAATACATCAATCTGACAATTATTATATTTGATCACATGCTCAATCAATTTGTTATCTATTAATTCAACTTGTCTAACTATAGCAATTAAACATATAAAATTTAGTAACCGTAAAAAAATGAAGAAAAAGTTGACAATTATTTATCCAAAACAAGAATTCTACATTGCATTAATGTAATATTGAATAATAAAACAATAAAGCAAACACCGTAAATAACCTAAATGTAAACCTGCTTTTGTATAATGTTGCGACCGACGAATAATTATTACTATAGAGATGTAAGATTCAAAAACAACAAAGGACACTTTGTCAAATTTAAACATATTAATAACAATGCCATAAATATCAAAACTTTGTCATGTAATTGATTAACTAGTCTGTATGCTCTACCTTTTAATATGTCTCCTGCATATTTTATAGACTTAACTGATACCTGATCTATTTTTTTTTTTTAATATTCTTTAAACCTTTTAGTGTTTTATCAAATATGATCTAAAAATGTCATAGTTTTAATCATACCTGTTTAACATATTTATATTTTTAACTCATATATTAGGTCTTCCATTAGCTTTTGGATTTTATTTTTTAATATTTTTAACTATTTTGTTTTTTTATTTTCAATTTTTATTTTACTTTTTTTATTAATTTTGTTACTTAATAAAAGATGTTTTATGTTCATCTTTTTTATTATGTTTTAAAACTCTCTTCTATTATATATCTTGTTGATCAACACCTGTGTTATCTATTTCTTAATCAAAATTTAAAACAATTTACTGTATTATTACTTTTTATAATTACTTCAGTATTTGACATTTTCAATCATTAACAAAACTAACAAACAAAAATAATTACAAAATAATAGTTGAAAATTAATTTATAACTATACAAATAAGCACAAAATGGCTATCTATGACCATATGCATACTAAAGCAACGTCTTCATTAACAATCTCAATCTTAACAAAGTGTAATCGAGCTAATTGACTTACGGTTCCATAGAGACCAAGAGTGCATGTAACTTAACTTTAGCAAACGGTGTATCAATTAAATAAAAATGTACTTTTACTTTTGAAAGTCAAAAGCATGTCCAGTATAAACAACTTTACTAAGTTCAACTAAACAATACTAGTTTGTAACCGCAAAACCATTTAATAGAATATGAGTTAATATTATGTAACTATTTTGCCAGTTTTTGCACGATGTCATAATTTACATTAAATATAAAGCAGCCCACTATCGGCACCAAGTTTGTCTTGCGTTAATAAAGGCGCGTTGATGTAACTAATTGATTAATATCAATACTATACATTTTAACATTTCTTTAGCAGCATTTTTAACATTATATACACATAGCAACTTTGCACACAAAAAATGTTTGATTTAGTTAAAACTCAAATTGACAAATTTGATAAAATAACAAAACAATTTACTATGTTTTTTATCGCAAATTTGATTTTACAAAGAAATTACTAGTTTCATCTCTACTAGAACCTTTTACAGATAAAATAAGTATTATAATGTATTTGTAAGAATAAATTGGTGATGAAACATAGAACATTGTTTTATTATTTTATAAATATGAATTATCACGTAATAGAAGTCACAACCATCAATTATGTCAAAACCTAACTTATCAAATTGATGTTTGACGTTTGTTTGTTTAAATAATACATAAAAGTTGTTTGGTTTTGTTTTGTTTAGTGTGGTTAATAAACTGCATGTTCATCATTTTTATATCAGTATTGTAATGTTTCTAATATTACGTAATGTATACTTTTAACAAAAACTCTAATATGTACATTGTATTTTAGTTTTGCAAAAGAAATACAAAAATAACAAAAAAGAATACAGAACATTGTATTCAAATTGTCAGCAAACATCTATTAACATATTTTAAAGATTAAACCAGCAACTTTGTGACACGTTTATCTCTTTCTCAACCGAAGTAACCGGCGGTTAGGTTACAGCTATGATTGGTTGCTAAAAATTTTAGTTGATTTATATAACGACAGTGGTTATTATAACAACAAAATTCAAAACTGAAATGTTAACATATTATGGATTCAAACCTCATGAATTTATTTATTATAATTTATCGTTTATTCTTTGCCATTAGTGTTAGTTATATTTTTTTTAATTTCAGTGCTTAATCCTAGATGATGGTATGTATTTATCTACCTGCTTGTATAGTAATCCCAGTACAGGTTGGCCGGTATAACAGGCAACTATACACTATAATAATGTTTGCTCTGTTATACTTATGTTTTACCAAAACAACTTGACAATGTCCACATTTTAATAAACTCTACAAAAATAATGTATTATATTATTTTCTTGTATTTAAGGACGTAATATCTAACTCATAATATGGCAGAATAACCTAACTTTTAATTTAATTTAATTTGTTTTATTTTATTAACACCTCTCAGCAGCTAACATTAAGGCCCTTAAGCTTAGAAAAGTTTAATTATTTTTTAATTTATAATGCACACAACGTCCCAACTACTAGACACACAAAACACTAGACGCTAGACGAGTAACATGTGAAGCTATTGTTCACTTTTGTTTGCATTTCAATTTTACCGCCATGAATAACCACGATTTATAGAAATTCATCGACGTTCGTTTATGGTGAGTGCGGTCGCAACTTTTGTAACCTTTTTCAGGTAACCGCGTTCCGTATATGAACCTGTTTCACGATAACCGGGATGATATACGGAACGCACTACTAGAGAGCGTTGTACGGTTCAAATAAAAAAACAACTAGGTATTGTAAGTAGGCCACTAGTTCATTAAATGCCATTACACATTTTTGAATTAATTAAAAAAAAATGCTATGTCAACATTTCTATTAATTTGCATACTTACTTCTTACATAAAATAACACTTGTTTGATACGGTGTTGCCAAATTTACACTTTTTTAAACAATTTGTGAGTCTAAACAAATAACTTTATCTGAAGCTTGACCAAACCTGTATCAAAAAATGTTTATTTTTGTAACTATTATCGGCACTACAATCGTATTTATAAATAATTTGTCATAACATTTTAAATAAGGTAATCCTTAAATTAAAACTAAACAATTAAAAACAAGTAACAATATTCATGGTGCGCACAAAATTGTGCGATTTAATAAACAGTTTGATATTGGCAAAAATAAATAAAAATTAATATGTTAATTTTGTGTTAATATAAAAACAACATATAAATTTGTGTGTAAATCTAAGATGTTATTGTACTCAGAACAAAATTGTTTGTATTTTACTTGTATAGAGTATGCACATACATAAAAATTAAATTGAATAACTAAATCTTTGGCCTAATAAGTAGTAAACGTTTATTTCTTGTTTATTGATTTGAAAATCATTCAACTTAACATAACATTTACCATAAAACAATACAAATATAATATATAACCTTAATAAACTCTAAACCATGTTTTTAATTAATATCTTTTTTTTTGTTACCGCTATTATTCAATTCTTTTTTATTTCATTTTCTTTCATTCAGTACTTTATTTTTCCCAACTGTTCTTTTCTTATCTCATTGTCATTTTAGCCTGTGTTCTATGTTTTGATAGGCTTCTTTAACCATTATGTGACTGGAAAATAAAACAACTTCTAATGACGGTATGGGTACCAAGGTACTCCGTAACAAAAACATGTTATGCACATGCTGATTGTTGCTTTTGATAAAAAAAAATGTGTTTTGGAACTAAAAAATAGTGTATTGGAACATACTTATGTAAAAAACCATCCAAATACTAAAATAGAAAGTTCCGATTCAGATAAATGCGCGATGAAGATGAAACGCTTCCACAAAGTGCAACTTTAGTTGATAAAGATGGATTATCTGGTATGATTCTTTAATAATACCAGTTTAAATAATAAGGCAACATATTTTGCGTTTAGTAAAAAAGCAACTTTATGCTCTCTAAGAAGAATACATTCAACAGCTCTGTAGAAATAGTTCTAGGACGTCGAATAATAGAACCCTTTGCTGCAATCATTAAAAATCTAGCTAACAATGCTTCTAAACATACTTTGGTAACAGGTTAACAGGTTAACACAAAAAACAAGTAAATTTTGTGCAAAACCTGTTGGCAATGAGCACGGCGTCGCAAAGGCATTACGCTGTTATAATTGTGAACAATTACCAACTTAGCCATATTATTTGTACTGTTAATTTTGTATTAATTTTAATATAGTTGTAAAAATACATTTGTTCAATTAATTACAATAGTTTTTTATTTTATTTTATTTTAAATTACCAAAAGTACCCAGGTACCCAAACCGTATGTAAAAAGTTTAGACGTTAATTTGTCAGTAAAAAAGAAAAACTTAGTAATAAAAATTATGCTCTTAAAATCTTAAAACTTAAAAATTTTAAACGCAAAAACTGTATATGTATAAGTTCAAAAAGGTATCCGGGTACCCAGTCAGTCACATAAAAGTTAAACATCCTATACATTTTCTTTTCTTTTTTTATTCAAAATTTGCACACTTTCTCCTAATTTTCACATCTGAGTTTTAGAATTATTTTATTTAAACTTACACTTTTTCTTTTTTTGCTATAGAAAGTACATCATTCTTTTTATTTATTTGTGTTTTTTGCTTTTGCACTTGTATATTTCTATTTCATCAAAATTTCCTTTTACGTCTCCTTTTAACCACTCTCAGTATATCTATTTCTTCACTAACATATTTATTCCGGTTAAAAAAATTGTGTTTCCAATTTTTTTTTATTTTTTACTTCAAAATTTTTGTATTTTTTTTTTTTTTGTTCTTATTTTTTCTTCATACTTTGCTGCATGTTTTCCTGCTTCTACTCTTAGTTTAATAATTTTTACTTTTTTTAACAATGTATGCTGGAGTTTTTTGTTTACCCTTTACACCCATTGTCAGTATTTTGTTTGAACCTCTATTTTTCTTGGTCTTTTAACCCCCCAAATTTTTGGTTTGTACACTAACAAACTTTTTACAAAATTATCAAACATTATTCTTTTCAACCTTAAACATTTAAATTTTATTTTATCAATATTTGAGTGTCATTTGGCAAATGACTAAAGTAATGTTGGCTAATCTATAGAAACTTTGGACTACACTACAAAAATATACACGCCACTGTTGTTGCGGAGTGATATTGCTACCTGTTTTATTAAAAAGCTTCAGTAAATAGTCACAATAAATTCATCTACTGCTATTAACTTATACAAGTGTTAGTTTTGTGTGATATGCAATTAAAATTTACACCAAAAATTCTCATTTTGCTTAACATCTGGTAAGAATTGTCTATTAATTAAACATAACCTATTTTTTTGTTATTATTTGTATCTCTTTCTTTAAATAACCTATTTCTGTCTATTATTACCAATATAGTATCGGAAATTTTTTTAATAACTTTATTTCATCTAAATAATAATTTATGTTTTTAAATATTTGTATTGTTTTCCGCGGCCCTCTTGTTTGTAGTTAAGTCACTTAAGTAAGCCCTTACCGCTGGTCCACGAAACAAACGCGCCGCTTGTAACGTCAAGACGCTGGAAGTGTATTTTAGCAGCGTCAAAATCACGAGGCCACGAGCCTGTCAATTTTTGTTGGAGCGTTTATTTTGACATTTCTATTTAGGGTTATGATACATTTATTTTTGTTTATATGAAATTTTTAACACTTTTTTTTAAATTTAAATATTTATTTTGCTAATAATTCATTAAAAATAAATTATATTAATGTTACTTTTTAAAATATACAAAATTTTAAAAATGTAAATTATTTACATAAACAAAAAATCATAGAATGCGGAAAAAAACAAAAATAATCTTGCCGCTTATAGCGTCTAAACACAAGTAGCGTCAATTCCGTATTATATTTGACATTTCTATTTAAGGTTATGATACCTTTATATTTGTTTATATAAAAATTTAAATATTTTTTTTAATTCAAATTTATTCATTCTACCATTAAATCTTTTAAAGGTTAATTAAATTAATCTTACTTTTCAATATAAGATGTATGTACAAAATTTTAAATATATAAAAAGTATATTTACAAACAGAACACTACGAAACAAGGGAAAACTAAATTTAATTTTAAAAACTTAATTAATTAACTTTAAAAATAATTTTATTTACTTATTTTTCATTTAGAATAAGACATGTAAAACCTTGTGATTTTTGTTATTCAAAGCTTTGTTCTCCTAGCCTAATTAATGATAAAAAATAATAGTTTTAAATTAAATTTTATTTCTTCAAATTTAATAATTAAAAACTTGATAATAGAATATAATCTATCAAACAATGTAGGTTTCATCCATTCTAAAATTATGCCGGTTTAAATTCTTCATTATTAACTATTAATATAAAATTTTGAAAACTGACAAAATGTGTTCTATATGTATAGTGCAAAACCTATACAAACATATCATAAAGTTATACATTATTTTTCTTACTTAACTAACAATTTTACAAAAAAAAATTCAATAATAATTTATTTAATTCAATATAGTTAAATAAGTTAAATCATAATAATGATAAAATACAATTTTTTTTATAATTACAATCTAGACAAAATTATCAATTAATTAATAGGAGCGTATGAAACAAACCGATTTGTTTCAGACGCTGACGCTCAAATAATACGCTTTAACCGCTGGGCCACGAAACAAACGCGCCGCTTGTAGCGTCAAGACGCTGGAAGCGTATTTTAGCAGCGTCAAAATCACGAGGCCACGAGCCTGTCAATTTTTGTTGGAGCGTTTATTTTGACATTTTTATTTAGGGTTATGATACATTTATTTTTGTTTATATAATTTTTTTAACACTTTTTTTTTTATTTAAATGTTTATTCTGCCAATATATTCATTAAAGATTATTTATATTAATGTTAATTTTAAAAATATACAAAATTTTAAAAATGTAAATTATTTACATAAACAAAAAATCATAGAATGCGGAAAAAAACAAAAATAATCTTGCCGCTTATAGCGTCTAAACACAAATAGCGTCAATTCCGTATTATAATTGACATTTCTATTTAAGGTTATGATACCTTTATATTTGTTTATATAAAAATTTTAATATTTTTTTTTTATTCAAATTTATTCATTCTACCAATAAATCTTTTAAAGGTTAATTATATTAATCTTACTTTTCAATATAAGATGTATGTACAAAATTTTAATTATATAAAAAGTATATTTACAAACAGAAAACTACGAAACGAGGGAAAACTAAATTTAATTCTAAAAACTAAATTAATTAACTTTTAAAATAATTTTATTTACTTATTTTTCATTTAGAATAAGACATGTAAAACCTTGTGATTTTTGTTATTCTAAACTTTTTAGCTAGGTTCTCCTAGCCTAATTAATGATAAAAAATAATAGTTTTAAATTAAATTTTATTTCTTCAAATTTAATAATTAAAAACTTGATAATAGAATATAATCTATCAAACAATGTAGGTTTCATCCATTCTAAAATTATGCCGGTTTAAATTCTTCATTATTAACTATTAATATAAAATTTTGAAAACTGACAAAATGTGTTCTATATGTATAGTGCAAAACCTATACAAACATATCATAAAGTTATACATTATTTTTCTTACTTAACTAACAATTTTACAAAAAAAAAACTTAATAATAATTTATTTAATTCAATATAGTTAAATAAGTTAAATCATAATAATGATAAAATACAATTTTTTTTATAATTACAATCTAGACAAAATTATCAATTAAAAAGAAAACGTTTTGGCGTCTATATTTATGAAACAAACTGATTTGTTTCAGACGCTGACGCTCAAATAATACGCTCCAACGGTATAAACAGTCAAATTTTATTGTGTACGTACTTGATTTTTTGTATTAATTTGATTTTAAGAGGCTTATAAGATGAGCGTCAAACGCAACGGACGCTCGTGTTTGTTTCGCTAGAAGCAAACGACGCTGAATCTTGCAGCGCTATTTCGTGGCCTGGTACGCATAAACCCATGTATTTGAATTGGACGCTTGACGCTCCTTTTTGCAGCGCCGAACGTTTACGCTCATAGCGTCATGGCTCGTGGCCCAGCGGAGAGTGTATACCTTGTGTTATCTTTTGCCATTCTATAATAACATTATTTAACCATATCTTTCTTGAAATTAAATTATTAATGAAGCAAACTTGTAATCATTGTAATGATGAGATTATTGATAGCAACGCTATTAAATGTTATGTGTGTAAAAACATATACAGCACAATATGTATGAAGCTTAATGTTAACGAAGCAAAGGTGTTAAGATCTTCAAAAAACATTAAATGGACATGCACCTCATGTTGTACATCTGACCTGATAAAACACTTGCTGCTCTTGCAAACTGAGATTGCAAATCTGAGAAAAGA
Organism: Tachinus rufipes; assembly: GCA_963932245.1. Lineage (NCBI taxonomy): Eukaryota > Metazoa > Arthropoda > Insecta > Coleoptera > Staphylinidae > Tachinus > Tachinus rufipes. The sequence goes on from OZ010744.1 coordinate 77,609,622, forward strand.
AATTAAAGAATTGCAATCTGAAATCAAATAATAATGATGGTGATAAAGTTTGAAAAAGTAATCAAGGAATTAAACGAACGTAAGCGCAAGGAGAAAAACTTCATAATCAGAAACTTGCCAGAAAATTCATTGCCAAACGTAGAAAATGCCTCTGTTATTAAAGTAATCAACACAATTGCTAACGATCTTAACATCGTCCCAACCGCTATAAAAAGTTTTAGACTTGGCAAACCACAAACGGATGATAAACTAAGCCTTTTAAAGGTTTTGTTTAAAACAACTGATCAATGTAGTGCGGTTTTAAACAATGCCAAAAACTTGCAAAATTGTCAACGGCCTTAATACTATACATCTACATTCCACAACAATTTACTTGCTTTAGATGACATAGACATTGTTTTAATTACAGAAACTGGTGCAAACGATTTACTAGACAATAATAAATTATTTACACATAATTATAATGCCTATAGATGTGATCGAAACACTGGTAAAAAAAGCGGTGGTGCCCTTGCTGCATTTCGTTCAAATTTGCTAACAGAACAAATTCAACTAAGCAATAATTTCTTAGACCAACTTAAGGTTGACATTGTAATTATTAAACTTTTCTTAAGTAAAATTAAGTATTGTAATGTTATTGTCTTATACATACCTCCATCTTCCCCTTTAAAAATATATCAAGCTATATTTCAAAAACTTGAACAATATACTTTACTAGACGATTTATTTATAATAGTTGGAGATTTTAATATTCTAATGTTTCCAATGACAAACTGCACCAAGTCTAATGCCTTATTTAACTTCATTAATTACAATAGAGCTAAACAATTTAATTCAATTCAAAATAATAATTATAGAACACTAGACTTAGTTAATACATCGTCTAATATTAATACTAATGTAACACATAGTGAATTCTTACTGGTTCCTGAAGACGCTCATCACCCTGCTTTATTCATCAATTGTGAATATGTTGGACCAAACCACAATAAATGCTTTAAGTCGGATAAATTTGTGTTCAATTTCAAAAAAGCTAATCTTAGTTTACTATATGAGCTAATAGTGTCAACTGATTGGAGTAATGTATTGTTAAGTGCGGATCCGGAAATAGCTTGCCAAAGATTTTATGATAAATTATATGAACATTTTCACTTACTGTGCCCAAAAAACATTTAAAAATAAAAAATACTCTACTTGGTTTAGTCATAACACAATTGACCATATTAAACGCAAAACTAAATTTCAAAGATTGTATAATAATAACAAAAATTATTTTAATAAGTATAGGTTCACAACCCAGCGTAATGTTATAAAGCGTTGTATTGACAATGATTTTAAATTATATATACAAAATATAAAAACAGATATAACCAATGATCTAAAAAAAAATGTGGTCATTTATTAATAAACGGAAAAATAAATCTAGAATACCAGGTATACTATAAAAAAATAATAAGTCTTTTGATTCCCCACAAAGAATTACCGATGCATTTGCTAAACATTTTTTATCTGTTTTTGCAAAAAAAGCTGCCCTTTTGACAGTTCTACGCCTCTAAACAACAAACTGTTGTTGTTTAAAAAATGTTTTACAAAAGACGATTATCTAGCTGCTTGCAAATCTTTAAAGCCCAAATTTACTATGACACTTGATAGCGTTCCAGCGTTCTTAATTAAAGATTGTCACACTGTTTTAGTTACTCCACTGCTGCACATTTTTAACTACATTATATATTTTATATTTTCTATATTTATTTTATAAAATCCTTTTTTTTTAAATATTAATCAATCAGTTTGAAATATTATATTATATACATACATTGAAAATGATGATAAATCATCGAAACATGTATGTAGAAATAAAATAAAATAAATAAATAAATAAAATCATTACTTCAATAATATGAATAATACATTATATATTCCAGAATCTTTCCTGAATGCTGGTAATTGGCAAAAATTACACCGATTTTTAAAAATGGAAATGCTGCTGATATAACTAATTATCGGTCAATCTCCTTAATTAAAAGTTGTGCTAACATATTTGAAATTATGTTGTACAATGTTATTTACAATCATACACAAAACTATTTGTGTCCCCAACAGCATGGTTTTGTTAGTGGAATATCGACCACTACAAACTTATGCTGTTTTACTAATGCAGTGTCTGAGGCTTTGGATAACCGTTATCAAGTTGATGTAATCTACACTGATTTTTCCAGAGCCTTTGATCAAGTACAGCATAACAATTTAATAAAAAAACTGCATAACTTTGGATTGAATAACAATGTAATTTCCTTGATTGCTTCATATCTTTACTACAGAAAAAACATTGTTGAATATCAGGGATATAAATTGACGATTTTTATATCAACTAAAGGTGCTTCTTAAGGATCCATCTTTGAGCCACTATTATTCTTACTGTTTGTAAATGATATTGTTGACCATATTTTATCACCAACGCTTATATATGCAGACGATTTAAAAATATTTAGAACGGTAGAAAATAACCATGATTTTTTAGCACTACAAAATGACTTAAATTTATTAACAAATTGGAGTTGTAAAAATGGTTTAATGCTGAACATCACTAAATGTTAAGTTATGTCGATTAGTCGTAAAAGTCTTACTCAAAGATTTAATTATTCTCTTAACCAATCTGAATTAACGAGGGTTTAATTGTTCAGAGACCTAGGAGTTATTTTTATTAGCACACTAACTTTTTCTGAACATATAAATACAATATCAAAAGAATGTTATAAAATACTAAGCTATATTCTTTGTAATACTAAACCATTTGTTGGCACTAAAGCTTTAATTAGTTTTTACTACGCTTTAATTAGAAGCAAATTAGAATATGCATCAATTATATGACATTCAAAACAAATAACATTTATGAAAGAAGAAAAAAAGTGCAAAAAAAAATTTTGAAAGCATTATACTACCCTGCACACAATGTATATCCCGAACGTAGTTATCCTCAATCCCAATTGTTAAATGAATTCAACATACAACCACTGAATTCTCAACGTGTTGTTAACCAAGTAGTGTTTATATACAAACTAATACATTTTAAAATAAAAGATACAAACTTGTTGCACAAACTAAACTTTGTTGTTCCAAGAATTAATTGTAGACTCAGGCACATTTTTTTATATTAATAAAACTAACACAACGCATCGTCAACCTTCATCATTGTTTTCTATGTGTGAGTACGTCAATAGATAATGTTTTATATATCCTGCTCGGAATTATGTAAAAAATTGAATAATATTGTTGTGAAAATATTATTAACTTTAAACTAAAATTGCATATAGAATACGTAGAAATATTAAATACTCTAATTGTATTTATTATAACATGTAAGTTTTGTTTCAATTTTGTGTTTGGTTTATGTGAGTTAATTTTCATTGTGTATTTAACTTATAAAAGATATTTTTATTATTTTTTTAATTTTTTTGTGTTTTGAATTGTTAAAATTTAATTTGTTGCTTTTTTTTACAATTTAATTACTTATAGTTTATTTTAACATTATCCTTTTAATAGTTTTTAGAACTGTTGGATAATAAATATATTAATATTATTATTATTATTATTATTATTATTACTATACGTAGCCCCAAATGAAAAAGTGCAATATTACATAACTTAGGTGGCCAATTTTCCTGTTTGAAACGTGAATTTTACTGTTTACCAAATCGTTCTCGCAATAAAGCTATGGTTTTATGGGCTATGTGTTAAGTAACGCCGTTTTGTTAGAACCAAATGTTGTCTAAATTACCGGTTTCAATTTTTACAGTTACGTTCCGGCGAGCCTTATTTTTAACAAAATGTTGAACCAACCCATAAACCGTTATTTTGTTTAAATGTAATGGCAGCTCTTAAATCTCATCTGCTTACTCTAAAACTTAAAATTGGCAATTTTGCTTATTGACGTAGCCATTAAGCCATTGCCAACCAAAATTTTGGTTAAAACGGTAGATCTTTTTGAAGCTTTTCAATGGCCCAAGGCCTAAAACGGTGACAATTTAGAAAATCGACCGGCTTCAATTCTTGCATGAGTTAAATTTTGTATGCTTTTAAACCAAGATTCTTACGTAAAATACGTTAAATTGTTCCATACGACAAGATTCATTACGGTCATCGCGTACACTCTTAGCTACCGCCGCTATATTTTCTTTACTATGTGCTGGATGTGTTCTATTTAGTCGCGAATTATCTAATAATAATTATTGAGTTTTAAGTTTTTTAATGATACAGCTAATTATGCGATCGGTAGACCGATTATGTAAACCAAAAATTGCTCTTTGCGTACAAAACACTTTTCTCATAGAACGCTGATTTTTGTAATGCAGCTGAGAAATTTGTAGACATTGTGCTGGGCTAATTCTTTCTATCGTATAATGTCAAACATTACTAAACAAAAATACTCTAACAGTTTGACTCAGCGCACGCTTTATCTAACATAAAACCCGTACTGAAAAAAGTACCTCTAAATTTCTCTAAACGCTTTTTTTTTCAAAATGTCTTCTATTTAGTTTTTTTTTTATAGTCCAACACTACTTTTTCTCTAACTTAAAATTTCTATTTTAGTCACGCTTTTTTATTTGCCATTCCATAACTAATTATCGATTGTCCTTTTGCTTTTATGTAGGTATATTTACTCTTTTTATCTCTTTCCTTTTTTTAGTTTAGTATGTCTCATCCTTTTTATTAGATTATTTCTTTTTTTTCTTTTTTTTTTTAGTTTGTTTTAAATCTTGTTTGTTTTTTGTTCAATTTTCAGTTTTTCTCCTTTTAGTCCGGTTTGTTTTATGATACTTTTTTTTACTCTTCTTATTTTTTTTGTTTTTTAATAGCAGGCTGAAGACATTTTTTTCTTTTAACAACATATCTATCTTTATTTCTACTATCAAAATTAGATCAAATTATTTTTGTGTATTTTCAAACATTTTCACTTATTTTATTTTATTTTGCTGTGTAATAAATAATAAGTTTATTTCATTGCTGGTATTTTTTATTCTTGAATCATATTTTTTAGCATCCGAAAAAGTTTAGTTTTTTCTTGTTTACAGTTGTCTTTGGCTGACCTACAATGCCACGGTTTGGGTAGTGTCTGATGTTACAAATAGTTTTGTGCTTTTTTTCTATGACAATTTTTTACAGTTTACTGTGTTTATATTAACAGGTTCAGTTTTATAGTTTGACCACAAAAACATCATAAATTTTAGAATCTTTTAAAAATATGGTGGCTTTAAACTACACAAGCTATTGTTTACAATAAATGCTATTAGGTTTAAAAAAGTTTGCGTATAACAAAAGATTAAAAAAACTAACTAATAATATGAAATTAATAAGAACAAGCTTAGTATATTCTAGTAAGAAATAGAAATATAAAATGTTATAGTTAATTTATATAACTTCAACTTTTAATTAAATTAAATAATGTTTTGTTTATTTTATTTATTACTCATACGGAAAACTATGTAAAATAAAAAGTCTGTTCCAACATACAATTTGGACAGTTTGCAAACCGTTTAAACTATGCACACAAACAAATTACTGTGTATAAAAGATTTCCTAAGGATGATAATTATTTGTTTGTGTGCACAGTTTGAACGGTTTGCAAACTGTCCAAATCGTATGTTGGAACAGACCTATTGTAGTTCAAATTTTTTTTTTTTAAATCAATAATTTATTTAAAAATATACAAAAAACTCAAAAATGTATAAACCAACACTCAACGTAAAAAATGTCAACATAAACAAATTAATACTAAATTTATTTTAAAAATGTGTCATAATAACTTAATTTTTGTAATTGTTAGTCTAAAATATCTTTGTTCTTTGTAAAGGAAAGCACAAACACTTTGTTGGGCAACTAAGTCAATACATAAATGTTCGAGATTGTAACAAACTTACTCAGTGTCATTACACGTTGTAATTAATCCTAGTACTGTAATAACAGTACTAATAAACACTGCAGAGATAGGTTATGTTTATATTTTTTATTGTTATGTTTATCAAAGCAAGAAATTTTAATGTTGCCGACAAGAGAAAATAACATTCCTTAGTGCAAATGCAAAAGCAAAAAATAAAAATAACATTTATTTATTTCAAACAAAAAATCTAAATAACTTTATTGTCTATTTTGCTTTGTTTCCGAGATAATAAAAAAATACACATCATTTAGAAAACTTTTTATTTAGCTAAAACAAACAACCAAAACAACATTACTTTAACAAGTGTGCGTTAATGCAAGCTTTAAATACTTGTCAAAATTGTTTTCTTTGATTCGGTTAGTAAAATTTGACAACAATGCTGTTCAACAACGGAAAATACGCAGTTTTCATTTTTGTTTACAAATTCTGTTATGACAATGCCCTAGCTGCACGTCGCAAATATTAATGAACATTTTCCGACTTCTCGTTGCGTATTTTGGAACGCATTTTGAAGGCTCCGTAAATTTGAAATTAGAAATTGCCGTAATGAAAGTCCACATCAACAGCACAACGTGGCAGAAGAGGAACAAATAGTTGACGCAGTTTTTATGAACCAGGGGTCAGCGTTAGGCAACTTTCCGCTTGTTTGCAACTATCTAAAAACTTTGTTTAAAAACCCTTAAATAGAGAAATTCTTCACTCATATCATTATCAAAAAGTGCAACACCTACAACCGGTCAACGCAACACAACAATTTGGATTTTCTCAATAGCTTCTTGAACAACATCAACAAGATCCTAACTTGTTTAGTTAACTATTGTGGAGCAATGAATCTATGTTCACAATATACATAATGAGCAAATCTGGTTTTTAAGAAACCTGTACGCAGTTAGGGTACGAAGTTACCAACAAAGTTTTTAAGTTAACACATGGTGTGGGGTTTTTAATGAGCAACTACTGCCAATTCAAATTTTACCACCTTGATTAAATGCTGGTTTATACGCAAAATTTATTGAGAATCAGATAAAAAATTTGCTGGATAACAATGTCCCTCTTGCCTTGCGTAACATGTGCTTTCTTATGCTGGTACTACACCAACATAAGAAAGCACCGTCCCATGTTGGACAATATGTAGTTGACTCAACGATAATTTTAATGTTAAGTAGATTTATAAAAGAGGTTCAGTGAACTGGCCTTCAAAATCTCCTAATCTAAATCTATTAGGCTTTTATGTGTGGGGACACATAAAACAATTAGTTTATGCGGAACAAATAAACAACGTAAAGCAGCTACAAAAAAAAATTGGAAATTGCACATTCAGAACACAACAGATTTTGAAGCAGTTTATCATTTTTTGTTAGTGCGTTGTCAAGCTTGCATCAACGCTCATGGTGGCCATTTTGAAAACTTATTAAAGTAATACTGTTATGTTTGTTATTTCTATTGTAACAAATGCTTTTTTTACTTAATTTTTTTAAAATTAAATAATGTGTATCTAAAAAGTTATTTACATTTTCTAAACTCCCTGTATAAAAAAAGAAATATGTTTATATAATATTAATAATAATAACAATGTGTTTTTATTTTACCCAAACAGTACATACATACATATTAAATTAAAACAAATTTATAAAAGAGTAAGAAAATGCAAGACTTCAGGGATATCCTGGTCTTCCACTTTTACCATCGATACAATTAAAATAATTCATATGTGCGGCTACATATTTTTGATTAATTAATTATATAAATATACAAAGTTTTCTACACACATCATATTTGTGTAATGACTGTATGTAATCAGTGTTAGATACAATCATGCTTTAAATGTAACCACAAAAACTTTTTTATACTACAAATTAAACACAACCCGCAGACAGCATCTAATATTTTTTACCTAAATACATATTAAGTTTTGCAATCACATAGCTACGTAATTACAAGCGGTCACTGAGGTTACAGCCAACAAATGAAAACCGCCGGATTAACAGATTAAAACTCGGCTTTATTTGGCAATAGCAAATATGAAACCGACGTAAAGTGCAACTAATGCGAGGTTATATTAGTCAAAGTTAATATTTAATTATATAAACTTTCACTAGAAACTTGTACATTATGAATCATTCTTATCATAATTTATCGGAAACAGTAGATAATAAGGTTCAGTAACGTATTCTATAATTAATAAAATAATCAATAATTGATTATTTTAAGTAATATTTTAAATAAAATAATAATTATCAATTAAAAGTTATATAAATTATGTGATGATTTAAAAAAACATATTGGGATTCAATTTTGCGGAACAGCATAAAATGCGTTCTGAGTTTTATTTTAATGTACGTGGAATTTCTTTCCTTCTTTCATTTAATAACTACTTTAGAAGCTTTTGCTTGGTTTTTTGTTGTAGTAATTTTTAATTAAAATTTAATTAATTTTTAAAGATAATATATTATAATTTGTGTTATAATAAAAGTTATTACAATCAATTCTGTGTTATTTTAATAACATAAATACTTATAGATACGTTCCAATCATTTATCTTTACTTATTTGCTGCATTAATTTAATTTTATAATAAATATTATTAATATATTATTTTTAAATTGAATTTATATTTGTGTCTAAGCTTTTTATATTATTCTATAAGATGTGTCTATTATTTTTTACTCACTGAAATCCTTTATGTATATAATACTTTATTTGACGCAGAATTACGTTAAAAATTAAGAAATTCCAGAGACATGTTTACTTTACACTTGAGTTGAGCCAATAGTTATTGACGGCAGAATAAATAATACCTCCTTGGCTTTTCAAGCACTATTTACTCTCCTACTTGTGACACAATATATTAGGTATTTCATGTTCAAGTGAGTATGGCGGCCAAACATTTCAAAGTGAATTCTGCACACATTGTTATTTCTAAGAAACACTCATATTGTTTATTTATTAGATTATACAAAGATAAATTATATCCGCACAGTGCATCATCAATACTAGCTATTATTTTGTGCAAAACTTTTCTCAAGAAAAGTTTCTTAAAAAATGAAGGGAGAAAGTTGCACCTTGCACCTAATATAAATGGAATTAAAAAAGAAAAAAATATTACGACGGGAAAAGTTTATTAAATTACGAAAAAACCAGGATTTATGGTAATTCATATAATTTTGCACTTTAATAAATGGAATTTTGTCTTTTTTTTAAGCAATGGCTGAAAACAGTCTTGTTGGTTTCATGAAGAGTTAATTAAAAAAAATAAAATTCTTTTTAATTTAATTAATTATTATTAAAAAAATATATTTCTTTATATTTTTTACATTATTTTTAATTTCATAAATTATACGTTAATATTAAATTAAAAGTAAATTATTTTTTGTTGTTTATAACGACGTTGAAAATCTGCAATAAATCTCTATAAAATTTTTATTTTTGTTTTTTATGCTTAAGGCACTGCACGTTTTCCTTTATGACCTCTTAAATAAGAAACGTTTTAGTGATGATGATAATAATGACACTTAAAGCCGATGGCTTAACGCCTCCGATCGAAAGCTTTTGTTAAATTAAAACGAAATATTTCGATTTCAGAGTAATTTTGAAATATTTGTTTGAATATATTTAAATAACAGTAGCATATAAACACGTATAATTTTTTTAATTAAAAATGTTTTACAACTAATCAAAACAATATTTTTTTATAAAAATATTAATTCTTATGGAACACGTTTTACTACTAAATTAATGTTGCATTTACATTAGTAAAACATTAAAAAAATACTTGTTAGGTATTAAACCAAATCATAATCAGAAAATTGATAATCTATAGCTTTCAATGTAATTAACAAATTTGTTGTAATGCAAAAGTTTTTTGTTGTTCCATAGTTGTAACTAATTGCATTTTCCATGTTTTTTGCGTTTTATATTTAACAACACTCGTTTTATTAACTAATAGTAATAATATAATTAGATATCAAGTCTTTTTTGTTACTGTGGCATCAATCTTGACCGTAAATGATTTATTTGCATTTAGCGTTTTAGTCAGGTAACAGTACCAGTACAGAAATAAATAGTATTCTTAAAATAATCATTGTGCTGCAGCTCAAAACTACTATTACTAGCAGTGTTTAAATTATTTGAAAATGTGTTTAATAATATGTATTATTTTTGGTTATGCTTTTGTGTAGTTTTTCAATATTATTAAATCTGGCTTGTATGTGTTTTAATGTTAAGCATTGCGGACAATGCTCAAAATAGTATAACTTTAATATTATTTTTTATACGTATTGTTAATTTTTTGTGGTAATAATAGTATTTTTGTTTTTTATAAAAACCTTGTTGTGGTGAAGGGGTTGAGTTACTTCTGCTCGAGCTATGCCGGCGGAAGTTTAAACTCTTGGCAGGGCCACCCATGCCGGATGGGTCATTGAGCAGAAACCAAACCAAATGTACCCTGGCGGTAAGTAAAACGCATTTTATTTTTTATAATGGACAATAATAAATCACGCCCCTAGTCCGTGCCGTCAGTTAAATGTGACAGATGCTTTAAAATCAATACAGATTTGGCAATTACAAAAATGAGAGAACAATGCTCCGGTAGCGCAATAGCTAATTGTTCAAAAGTTAGTGCAACTGATTGGGTTGTGTCAATAGATAATGCTACTTGGTGACAAATCGGACCTCCCAGCTTTTTCTTCGACAAAAGAAAAAAAATCTGGCAAAGCTATTTTGTCAAAAAAAAGCCGGAGATGAGAAGGGGGGACTTGTCCCTCCGTTCATCCTGGTCACTAATGAAGACAACAACTTTGACAAAATTAATCTTTTCTTAATTAGTATAAACTTATCGGTGACACCAATCCAATCAAGAAGGTCTGAGATGGTTTTTATGTGAGAACGGTTTCAGCCGCTCAGTCAACCAAACTTTTAAAATGTATTCGTATGGCAGATATGAACGTGAAAGTCTCTGCACATAAAACTTTAAATACATGTAAAGACATTGTTTATTGCTGAAACTTTTTAAATTGCACGGTAGAAGAAATTGCACAAAATATGAGTGGTCAAGGGGTAATCGACGTGCGTCGCATTTTTAGTATGCGAGACGGTAAACGCGAAGAAACCCCTAACCATATATTGACGTTTAACAGACCACAACTGCCCACCACCGTTAAAGAGGCTTTTTATAGTCTCCCAGTCAGAGCATATATTCCGGCACCAATGCGTTGCTTCAAATGTCAGAAGTTTGGACACACAGCTGCTTATTGTTCCAAGAAGCAGATTTGCGCCTGTGGAAAATCTCTGCATGATAGTACCAAATGCGAACAGCCAATTACGTGTGTCAATTGCGGAGAAGAACACTCTGCAAAATCACGTAATTGTCCAAAATACAAAGAGGAATTTGCTATCAAAGAAATAATGACTAAAAACAAACTGGCGTACTTTGAAGCACGCAAGCTGGTATAAGTCTCTACATCAATTGCCGGAATATCGTACGCCAAAGCGGCAACTGCGTCAAAAAGCTCTGTAGACGTGAACGAGCTTATTGTTGCACAAAGCGGACGGATTCCTGCAGCAAAGAAACTACCAATACCGGTCATTAAAACCAACCGACCTGACCAAACTTATTTTGGCAGATACGCCAAAACAAATAGATATGAATCAGTTTGAACCGGGTAAACGGAAGAGGGATGGACCTTCTTCCAGCAACGGTGACGACAAATCCAGTTCGGCATCAGAACTTTTTGTTGTCGACAGTGGAAATAACAGAGGTAGAAGAAGAAGGAAACCTGGCTGGAAAAAGGGCAGATCACGCTCCCAGCTGTAGGCATTCTATTATGTTTTTTAATTAAGTGTTGTTTTGTATCGGCACAGCAGTCCTTTACAACTGCGGTGTCATATGTGTACTTGTATTGTCTTTTCCATTTTAAGGTTTTGGCATTAAAATTTGTTTGTCTTTAATGTCATCTGTGATATTAGATTTAAGTTTTATTTGTTTTAAGGTTCCGGCATTGGAGTCTTTTACAACTCCGATGTCATCTGTGATATTAGTTTTAAATTCTATATATTTTATGATTCTGGCATTGAAGTATTTTACAACTTTGATGTCATCTGTAATATTAGCTTTAAGATTTTATTGTTTACCTTGTCTACGTCCAAACATCAAAGTCTTTTTACAACTTTGATGTTTTATTTGTTTTGTGTTAACTTATTTTAATAGCTGTCCGTCTATTACGTGTTATTTGTTTCTTAATTTATTTTATTTTATTAATAATTGTTTAAAACTATGGAGACGATAGTACAGTGGAACTGCAACGGTTGCAAACGCAGCTATTGTAAGCCAAAGGCGGAGTTGCTATTTTTCTGAGGAAAAATTTATCGTTTACGGAAATAACCCTTAAAACTTGACTCCAGGCAATTGCAATCCGGCTTACTATCCCAATAAAGTCCACAATATGCAACCTGTATCTTCCGGAGTTTGATTAGACTCTAGTAGGTACACATGAACTTATTTTGCAGATTCTACAGCCCTACTTCTTGGTGGACAATTTTAACGCTCACAATCCGTTTTAGAGTTCCCTAAGGAAAAACAAGCGACGTCGTTTGATAGAGGATTTTCTTGATCAAAACGACGCTGTCCTCTTTAAAACGGGTTTTCCCACACATTTTAAAAGTAGGAATTCAAATTGTTTGGCAATTGATATGTCTTTATCGTCTCTACGTCTAGCCACACGTTTATCGTAGCATGTATTAAAAAACATTGACGGCAGCGATCATTTCCCTATTGCAAGTAAAACTATCGTCAAACGGGTTAGACAGTCCGTCCCCCGTAGATGGTGTCTCAACCGCATTTTCCTCTGTGACTCTCATCCTAATCGTCAACGGACGTGAAATCACCAAAGCGGCCAAAATTGCAAACGCATTAGCAACTCAATTGTGCGTCTGCCAGTAGCTCTCAAAATTATAGTGAACAATTCCTGTGTCAAAAAGAACAATTAAAAACTCAGCTAATTTTCTCTATTCCGGATTTTTTCAGACAAAATCACAGTACTGTTGATCATTTAATCTGTCTAGAAAATTTTATTCAAGACGTTTTTCTAGCAAAAAAACACCTCGTAGCGGTGTTTTTTGACCTGGAAAAAACCTATGACAAGACTTGGCAATATAGAATTTTGCTGAAACTGCACGCAAGGGGATTCAGAAGCCGTATGCCTCTTTTTCTTGAATCTTTCATGCGCAATCGCACATTTAAAGTAAGAGTGAAAACTACCAACTCAAAGACATTATGTTTAGAGAACCGTGTTCTCCAAGGGCCAACAATTAGCGTCACCATTTTAGCAATCGCGGTAAACAATATTGCAGCATCTGCGGTTACACCTGTGAAAAAATGCCTGTACGTCAACGATTTGGTGATCTACATGGCGGGAGATGCCATCTCCGTCATAACACGTCAATTTCAGATCAATATAGACAATGTGGACAGAGAGGCAGAGGCAAGAGGTTTTTGCTTCTCTACGACGAAAACCTTGTGCGTGCATTTTTTCCGCCTTAGAAAACCTCACCAGGACCCCGCGCTTGTCTTGCAAAGTTCCAGAATAACGTGCGTCGAAACAGTCCGTTTTTTAGAGCTTGCGCTCGATAGGACGTTATCCTTTCGAGCACATATTGATGATTTAGTCACAAATTGCAAAAATGCCTTGACCGTGATTAAGTGCTTGACCAACATCAACTGGGGTAGAGAGAAGTACTGTTGCGGTTGTGCAAAGCTCTGGTTTTACCCAAGGTTGACTACAAATGCGCGGTATACTCATTTGCCTTAGACGCAGTCCACAACATTTAAAACATTTCAGACGAGTCCTGCATCGAGTCTTTGCTGCAAGTCGGGTGTACCTCTTCTAGTCGCTCGTCGTAGTCGCTTTGTACTCACGCACGCCGCGGCAATGCAAGCAAAGAGGGGTCACAACAACCGACTTATATCTACCGCCAACAAAACGCAGCAAAGCAAATGCAGACTTAGGCCTACCGTCACTAGGCCGGTGTGCGTCCGAACGCAAGAAGAAAGTCTGAATGTAAGTTATCCAATGATACGCAAGTTCGGCTCTAGCAAGTTGTCACCCTGGTTGATGCTTGGCCAGCTTGTACAAACTTTGATATTTTGCCTAGCCGGGTTTAGACAAAAAACTATTTTTGTCTGGACACCGTGTCATGTTGGTATCGAAGGCAACGAACTGGCCAATAAAACCGCCTGTTAGGCGGCAGACGCGGATCCTACGGACAACATTTCCGCAAAACCCGATGATCTCAAAGGATACCTCATATCAAAGATCATCAAGGATTGGCAAAGAATATGGAACGGCTTCAAGAGCAAATTAAAGAAAATCAAGCTCTCCGTGACAACATAGAATTTGCCAGTAAATCTCAACAGAAGAGAGGAGGTCGCCTTATGTTGCTTGCGCATAGATCATGCCAATTTGACTTCTTCGTATCTCCTGACCGCCGACAAACAACCAGCATGCCAAACATTTCTCAACCCTCTAACGGTGCAGCACATTTTGAAGGAATGCCAAGCCTACCTTCCCCACCATAATCGGCTCTATGTTGTATACGTCAATATAATAAAATTTATCAAATAATATCAAACATGTTCCAATGTCAATTCTACGTAAGATGTCGTCTAGGTATTTTCCATAGTTCAATACTGATTTGCAAACTACTTTACTTTTTTTTGTTTGGTACAAGGGCGGATATTTTAGGGCTTATGCATATGCTACCTCACAAACCATAATTTATACTACCAAACCCGTTAATTGAAAAAATTGGAGCACTGTAGATACTGACAAAATCTAGTATCTGGTCCACCCACAGTCTTATAGTAAATATATTTATGTTTACATAGACACTAATTATGTATTTATACCCTAAATTAAGAAATAAACATTAGTAAGAAATCCAAATAAATTTTCGTCATACGTTAATTGTATAAAAAACAGTTTATACATTCTATCATTTATGACTTATAATAAAATTATAAAGTCATACCAACAAAAAACTATATTTGTTTGCTAATTTTTTTAGTAATGTTAACAAAACTTAAAAGTTACCAAACTATTCTTAATGCGTTAATAATACTATTTTAATTAGAATTAAATCTTAATAACGTAATATTAAAAATTTCATTATTTCCAAAACTATTCAAAATTGTTCTATGAGCCCAATTTTTGAATAAGGAAATTTATTTTGGTTAAAAACGTTTAATATCAGATAACCGGCATGGTTTTGTCAAGAAGAAGTTTACTGCGTCAAGTTTTCTATGTTTCTCAATGTTTGCTACTACATCGCTTGCACAGCAAGTGGTTGTAATAAACACTGATTTCAGTAAGGCTTTTAAAACTCTAGATTACGGTATTGTAATCTATTACAGTTATATCCAAATAATCAATTGCAATATATTGAGGTTTTAAATTTCAAATCCACTAACTAACACTGAGTGTCAAACACGATATTGACAATGCCCTTATCCAAAAACCATTAATCTATAAAGGAGAAATAAAAAGATTAAGCAATCAAGCAAGTGGCTGCTAGCAGCACAACTCATATGTAAGCCTCAACATGCATCTTAGCAAAGCATGTGCTTAATCTAATACTATTATAAGACCAATGTTTTAGGAACCTATTTACAGCCAAAGTGGTAGTAGTAGAAAAGAAAACCAAGAAAGAAATAATTCCCAGATCTAGATACTTTTCTTACGATCAACAAAGACCTCTTGATGCAATTCCAGCGCTCACCACGTAGCCTAGAGAGCAAAAACATAAACATAAAAAGTAAAAAACTCCTAAAAATTATAGTAGAATCTAAGCTCAATATCAAATAAGTAACATGATCAAAAAGTGTTTTTTGGAATACAGGAAGCCGAGAAAAATTAACTAGGATCTATACAACAAAATACTAAAATACTAGTTAGCTAAATCGGAATCTATCCAAAGACAGCAAAAACATTACAAAAACTGAAAATAATGACAAACATATTTGTTAACTCTATGTCTATGTCAAGCACACCTCCAATAAATTTGACAGTTTGGTGAAACAAAAAGCTGGACAAAGCAAGAGTGGTTACTAGGACGCTGTTCAACAAAACTAAAAAACGGTGACTGAGCCGCATATTGAACCAGTTTTACGGCATATAATAAAATGTTCAAAACGGTCCCACGTGCTCGCATCTCCAAAAAATCCTAAGCAAAGACCGTACTTTGAACATTGGTTTCCTGCAGACCAAAAAGACACAGAGTTTGTCAAAGACACTCTACAAAAGCTGTTGAATACATACTTTCCGGGTTCTATGCTGACAAAATTTCCAAACTAAATAAACCTAGAATTGCCAAACAAAAAAAAAATGAAAAAAAGCAAAATTCATAACCAATCAGGACAACCTAAATTGAGAAATCAACACATTGAAATTGCCAGAAGCCGATGGAATCTATCCTATCATGCTACAGAAAAGGTACGCAGTGCTAAAAATTTTATGCAAAATCCTCAAAACAAGCTTAGTACTTTCACAAATACCAAACAGTTAGAGAGCGGTAAAGGTGGCATTTATATCAAAACCGAAAAACCCATGTACGTCCTGGCTACAAAGCAATCAGAATAACAACCTTTATGCAAAAACTATTAAAAAAAATAGTTAACAGTCACATAAAAAACAAAGTGCTAAAGGCACAATTCTGCAGTAGAAGCTGCCGGCTATTTTCTTAAAACAACTAAAGTTGGCTACAAAAAAAAACAACTATAGTTTATATTTAGTTTGTCAGAACAAATATAGGACCTTGTCGACTTGTTAGGCTGCGTAGATTAGATGCGTTTAAAGCTTAAGTATTTAGGTCGGTTAAGACTGATTTGGAAATCACGATTTACACGAGTAACTGATCTCTACCTGGTTTCCAATCTAGAAATTATATTTAAGTATATTTAAGTATCACTCTATTTGGCATCCGATCTGGGAGATGGATTTTTACTATTAGGAATGTCAATTATTTGTGTCATTCCTTAATGCTCGGGACTAATTGAAGCATGTATTTAATTCAATTTATTTGTACCTAGCTTTTTAAAAAGGTTTATAATTTTCTTTTACTTAGTAATTAAATCCTTAAATAATTATTTGTTTGTATTATTATTAGCCGGTGATGTGGCTAGGGCCATATATGTAATTTGTTTGTGAGTAGAGATTGTGTTGACCCGCCTGCAGCAAATCGCTAAACTCTACTAATTTAATTGTAACAGTAAATTCTATCTAGTAGCGCTACGCAACATCAAATTTTAGAAAAGTAAGTTTTTTTTTGGCAAAAAAGCCACGCTGATTTTTTGATTGCAAACAAGGTTTGCGGTATAACCACTATCTTGTCGTACCTGTTAACTTATGTACAATACCATTTGCTAACTTGTCTAATTGTTGAATACATGTTGTTTGACAAATTTGTCTTTTTATTTTTTCTTAAAATTAACCTTGTTGGTTTGACCCTTTGTTTACTTTAGACCAAGTTTAAGGTATAAGCTTTTTCCTGCGTAGGCGATAGTGTAAGAAAGAAATTTCAGAAACATTACAAGTTTGTAGAACACTACATTTTACCCGTCTATCTCCAGTGAACTAGACAGCGCAGACCTTCCTTAGCATCAACTCTACCGCTACAACCCCTAAATCACAAAAAATAAATGGAGTGCCACAGCCCTACCATTGCGTCAACATTAATATGCTTAAAAAAAGTATACCTTGCAAGATAGCTAAACACCAGCTAATCAGTAAATGCAAAAATATTATCCAGTGCAAAGAAATAGCTTTAGGTGTTTTTCTGGATATCAAAAGAGAATTTGACAATACAACTTTCAAATATATTGCAAAAACAATAGAGAAACGAGGAATAAATCCTTTTGTCCAACAATGAGTCGTTTAAAAACCGGACTGTATTATAACATTTTATAGAAAAACTGTAAAAGCCAAAATTGCCAGAGGGTGCCTACAGGGAAACGTCCTTTTACCCTTACTGTGGTGCTTAGTCATGAATGACTTACTACAAATACTCAACAACATAAGTTTTTTTGCCCTAGGCTACGCAGACAATCTTACTACCTTTGCATACAAAAAGTTTAGAGTAAGCGTGTCCAACATGATACTGAGTGCACTAAATATTCTAAAAAATGGTACACAAAAAAAGTGTTGTCAGTAAACCCAAGCAAAACGATGATTAGATTGTTTATAAGAAAGTAAAACACTACAGACTTAAAAAACCTGAGAATGTATAGAGCCACGCCCCCGATGTCAAAAAATGTAAAATATCTGAAACTAACGCTTAACACTAAGCTAAACTTTAGCACACAAAAGTCCAACTTAATGCTATTAATTTTTATTATTTTTCTAAATTTGTTAAACCATACAAAATTATATATTATACATAATTAATATGTAAATAAAGATTTATTAAATAAATAAATTAATGTCTACTATATGCTGACAATTTAAAAATATTTTCTAAAATTTTAGCAATAGCACATTATTTTAATCTGACATTTAAATGTTATCTATGTGGTGTAAAATAAACTACTTTCAACTAAATATATCAAAATGCTGCACATACTCTCACAAAAAATCAAATATAGTTATTGATTATATTATTGACAACCAACATTTATTAAAGATTACAACTAGCAAAAATTTTGATCTACTGCTTGATAGTCAATTTAGTAGTCACATAGACAACATTATCAAAGTTGCATTTATATTAAAACAACTAAGATTTATTATTAGGTTAGGAAAATTATTAATAATAACAAATCTTTGCATGTACTCTATTTTGCTTTTGTCAAAAGTAAACTAGAATATTGTAGTAAAGTGTTGTCTCCATACTACGCAACTTATTCCAGCGTTCTGGAATAAGTTCAAAGATGCTATTTAAAGTATATTTGTTACTAAAAAAAAGGCCTTGTGGTACTACAGATTATAATGTCTTATTAAGCTATTTTAATTTTTATTCTTTTTAAGATTGTTGTATAAGCGCTTTTAAATTTTTGGCTACTAAACTTGTTTGCGTAGATGTGGATTGAATTTCCATGTATCAAAATTGGCATTCAAAACTCACCAACAGTTACTAATTTTAAATCGCACTATTCTTTGTTTATTTATAATTGAGAATCAGAAGTAACAAAAGGGCTAAGTACCAATTTACCAAAAAATAAAATAGTTTTAAAGATAGGTTCTATGTGCCATCGACTATATCCTATCAGACAATAAAGTGCCAAAACTTCAAATTCTATAAACAATCAGGCAGATGATGAAACAAACTTCAAGTGTAAATATTTAATGTTTAAGATATGACATATTTCTAACCTTAAAATTAAATTAAATTGTCAACAAAAAACGGAAATCTTGGTTAGCGAGTTAGTTAGAAAAAAAAAAAAAAACAAATTTAAATTTAAATTTAAAACAGGAAATTTGGGTAGCGGGAAAAAACAAATTTTAAATAATTTATTAATCATAAATATGGCATTGAAAATGCAAATAATTTAGCGAAACATGTTTGCCATTAAAAAATAATTGTATAGTAGAATATTTTATTATATATGAATAAATATGTTACAAATTTGTTATAAGATTTATTGGTTTAAAAAAAAATAACTGTTTACTATTATTCTACAAAATTCATTAATTAGATATTATGTGTATATTTATATTGTTTTTTATATTAGTTTTTAGTTTTATTCAAAAATACATATAAATTAAAAAAAAATATCAATTAAAATGAACAAATTTTTTACATTTACATTTTTAAGAAAATTATACTTTTAATATTTTATTTTTACGGAAATTTTATACCACATCTTGCTTATTAATATTGCAGATAATCATTAGTTATGTTAAGGATAAAAAGTTCTATTTATATTCTTCCAATACTGTCTAAAGTATACTTAGTAGTAGTAGTCTCATATTTATCGTAATTATTACTAAATAAAATACCCTTAGTTGCCTATAAAAGTAAAAGCAAGTAATTATTTTTATCAAGTTTGCGTGTTCATATATCACAAACTTTACACATTACAATAATTAATAATTATTTTATCGGTCAATCTACACAATATATAAGTTTTAGTCATGTTGTTTAAAATTTCTTTTTAGTAATTTCTTCACCGCTCTGTTGTATAGATATCCCAGTACACAGATACGTTATGCATTTTTAACATTTCCGGCGCAGACTTCCGTGTAGATGTTATTTTTACAAAACGTATTGTTGCGTCTAACTTAATTTTTCCCTGTTCCGTAGCAAAAAAAAAAGCTGAAGGTTCTCGTGTTATTTGTGGGAAAGGATTTCTTGTTAATTTTTTGTATTTCTATGGAACGAAGGAGAGTTTTCTTTTCGATTGAGATTTTTATCAAATTCAATCTCCTATATAAATATTTACAAATTGATTTTAAGTAAAATAAAACATGCTATATATTTAGGAGACCGTCGGAATTTTCTGAGGAAAGTCGGTAATGTGATTATTAAATTATTTTATGCGGTGAGGTGATTATTACATAAAAAATATATTGAAATCCGTACATTTAATTGAATCAATATTAAATTTATATTTTTCAATCTTTATATTTATTTAATTAAAGCTCAAAGTGAATGTAACGGTAATGAATTGAGAATTATTAAAAATAAGTTAATGGCAGTATTCATATATTGATTTATGTGTAGGTTCTAACAATTTTTGTGTTATGATTGATACATTATATTTTGGCAAAATTAGGACCTTTTAAATGTTATGTTATTATGTTTACTCAAATTAAATAAACATTTATAAATTATTTAGTTAACATACATGTTTATATTGTTTATATGTTAAGGTTTATCAATAAAAGCATAATTATAACTGCACAATTTAAAATAAAATAGAACTATTATTTTACTGTTATATTTCGCCAATTATTAAATAACATTCAATAATTAATTGCATGTAATTTATTGATTACGTTATTTGTAAAATGCACAGACAAATGCCATTATTCTTTGCGGTTTCATAAGTTTATCTTTAATGCTGCAATTAGTTAGCATTAGTCATCAATAAAAAAAAATTTAGACTAAATATTATAAAAACTAGTTAGAAAACGGCTTACAAAGCCAAACAAGGCGTATGATATAATTATACTGTTTCTCAAACTAATTTAGTTAAACTGACTTTAACTTGAAACCAGTTTTTACCAATGGTCACCTAACTATATGTTTTCTAGCCTGCTTCTTGTTATTTATTTCGGCCTCCATTGAGTGATTCTGGTTGTCTACCTGTCACAATTTTGTCACGCAATATATTCTACCCAACTTTATTTGAGCCGGGCAATGCATTCAATAATATCAGTCAACTTTAATCATTCTCTTAATTGATGCGTTTTTTATGTTGTCATTTAACAAAATCCCAAGCATTGTGCGTTTTATAGCTCATTGTGTCCAGTTTATATGTGGCCAGTAGCAGTATATAAAAGTCATACACTTTTTTTTGAGATTTATTGATATAGTGTTACTCCCAAAAAATACATGAGCTTGCAAAAGCCGCCCATTCGCGTCCTATCTGATTAACTACTTCTGTAGTTTAGGTTGCATTCTCTACTTTCAGTTTTAAATTATTTTTTTATCTATACGATGTCATCAGGGAAATATAGATAATTACCCCAATTATCTCCGTTTAAGAACAACCCATTCTGTTCCGTACTCATAGCCATTTTTGAAAACGATTTTTAATCTAAAAGTGAATAGTTCAACTCTCCTTGCAGTTTTATATGTATATGTCCTTTCTAATGTTGCTTCACTTTAGAGCCTTGTTGCTATTTTAATCCCGGTATAAATTCTCGGTAATTCTCTAGTTATTTTTAATAACCTTTTTTACTGGCACTTATCACGTCACTAGTTGGGAATCTGGGTTTTAATATTAATTTGTTTTTTTAGTTCTCAGTTTAAATTGTAAGAATGTCTAAACAAACCTATGGTTGTTCCAGGAGTCAAATCTAATAAAACTCATTATAGTTTAAAAATTAATATCACATATATTAGTAGCAAAAAAAAATTAAACTCAGTTTATCAGATTGTAAACATAGGTCATATTTTTTTTACCAAAACCAATATAATTTATAAAGACCAACAAGGCTTTAATTTATTTAGTTATTCTTAACCACAAAAAATCTAAAATTATTGTGTTAAAAGATTTTAAGTATAAACCTAAACCACAACTTATTTATTATTAATTACTTTAATTTTGATGTTCATATTTCAACAATCTGTAAATCGTGCCAAATTTTTTGCCAATTTAATTAAGTAATAGCCAAGTTAATGGTACTTGTTTTACTATCCACCGGTAACTAAAACACTGTACTTATTAAATTCAGTCTAATTCAATTTTATACCCCTTAGATTTTTTAAATACCCGTTTCAAATTAACTTTTATGAGTTTTTTTATGTGCAAAACTAATTAATTTGGAATAAATCATCTTATAATACAGGTCAACATTAGTAGTTTTATTGTTACCTTTCTGCCAGATTAAAATATGTAATTTAATTTTAAAAAAAAATTTTAAGTTTTTTAAAAATAGAAGGTATTGTTGTCCAAAGCAAAAAGTTTGGCTACTTAAAGTTACTAGTCTAAATGACTAGATATAATTTAAAAAAAAAATTGATAAAAGTATTATCATCAACAACACAGATGTTTAGGCACAGACATTCCTTTTTGAAAACTGGATCTTCAAAAATTAAATTCAGGTTAGCGTGCCGGATCCACTGAAATTAATTATTACACCTAATGCCAATAACTTTTTTTATAAAAATGTTTGATATTATAAACGATACTGCAAGCATTTAATTAATTAACAAAAATGTCATAGTGTTATACTGTTTTTAACATTGTACTAAACTTATATTTATAAAAGTTAAAATAATTCATATCAACTTTAAAAAAATACAATCTAGACTGCATAGTTTGGAAGAAAAAAGATAGCATAACAACTTTCC
Organism: Tachinus rufipes; assembly: GCA_963932245.1. Lineage (NCBI taxonomy): Eukaryota > Metazoa > Arthropoda > Insecta > Coleoptera > Staphylinidae > Tachinus > Tachinus rufipes. The sequence goes on from OZ010744.1 coordinate 77,632,566, forward strand.
AAGCGTGTCCTCAAGTAGTAGATAAAGGTATTGCATACGTTGCACCATAGCCTTGCTTCTGCAATGGGACTACCACATTTTCCTTTATAAACTTTAAACCACATTTGGTCAAACTTATTGCTCTAGTCTAGTCTTAATATTAAGTAACAAGAGTTAGAACCCAAAAAATCTATTATCTATGTTTAACAAGCCTGCCAGTAGACATAAAGAAAGAATTGCTCCAGGTGGGTAGCACTAAAAATCCCACTTTAGTCAAAAACTAAGCAGCTTGCAAGGTTCTAGGAATAACAATTATCCAACAGCAATAAAAAATTCAAAAACTTTCAAAATTAACAAAAAGAAGCTAAAAAAAATATAGCCAACCAGAGTGCACTAGCAACCCGACAAACTTCTGCAGCAACGACAAATAACCCTTTGCAAGCATACACAAAAGTAGACAAACCAAAAACGCAACAGCGACATTTGACACCATCTTCAAGCACAACAAGAACGCAAAAGCAAAACGTCACAAAAACAACCGTTAAAAAGAAGCAAGAAAAATAAAAAGAAAACAAAAAAAAATAATTTAAATATTTTTTTGAGAAGTGCTCAATGTCAAAAAAGCAAAATTTATCAATTATTTTATTTTTTGCAAGATTGATAAATTAAGAAAAAGTATGCATTATTTTGTTTTTATTTTAGTGCACTCAAAAAGAATATTGATATAGGTACCAGGGCCACAATTAGAACCGGTTATCCTAGTAAACAAGCTAAAAGTGCAAAACAATATATGCACCAAAACTTGGCAAGTGGTAAACTCGAAACCAGTCTCAACACGTCCAACTCATGGACAAATTAACCTGATAAAAAAATGTCCCATCAAAACAAACATTTAAAAAAAAAACGCAACCCAAAGTAAAGTTATCAATCTAAAATAAGTAAATAACAAAGCAATTTATTTATTGATGTAAAATGTTTGTTCTATGGTGGCTCTCAATGGCTGTTACATAATCAACTAATCCTGTAGTTTTATTTTAGTATTAGTGATTGTTAATATTAATAAAAAGTGACAAAATATATTGATTTAAGAGCATTTCGACCGCTACCTTGATTTGTAGTATTTTAACAAAAACGGCAACTTCCCCTTCATTGCTGCTTCTACAAATAATTTGATAATTGATATATTTTTTTACCAGTACATTTAAAAAAGATTAAACTATGAAATGTCAAAGTCTTTTCAAGACACATTTTGTTTTTAATTGTAGCATTTAAAAATATGAATGAAAATAATTATTAACAAGTACAGGTTGCATAGTCCAGTGGTAAACTACTACAATATTGGTTTTCTGTCGTGGTTCAAACCTTGGCTTACCCAACGTCTTTTTAATAATAGTGGAATAATTATTAATATTTAAATATTCTGTTAATACACCTTCTCCGTGACTTTCTTTGTCTTATCATATTAAGTCACCATATCAGGCCCTATGGTGTAAAGAGTGTGTCCATGTTGATTATGTGTTTATTTGTTTGAGCTATATTTAAATAATTTTATTATTTATAATAAATAAAATAGTTATTTATTATTGACATGTAAAGCATTAGTATTTTTGTACGAAATTTAATAGTTTGTAATATTTTATAATTATTAATTATGTCGGACACGTTAGTAAAGTGTTCAATGACTAAGAAGGACGACACTACAATAAGATCAAGTCAACAACTTGCTAAAGTACTAAATAAAACAAATGTTAAAAATAAACCAATTAAAAAAACTAATACACTTAATGTTAGTAATATAAGTATCATTTCAAGTAATAATAGTAGTAGTAACGAATATAATGACATAGTTTTAAATTTAAAGAATAAATTAGCGGATAAAGGTAATGTCAATTATAATCTACAAGAAAAGTATGATGCATTGTGTAAGAAAATTAAAGATTTTTAAAATGAACTAATAAGTAAAACTAAAATAATAGAAACACTTTCTGATACTATTAAAAATATCCAAAGCAAGCATGTAATTAATTCAGGTAGCTTCGCAAACTGATCAAATAATTACAGAAGCCTTCAACTCAGACAGCTTTAGAAATAAGGGTATAGACAAAACTGCTCAAACTGAACATTGTTGTAGAAGATATTAATATAATGGAAAAAATTACAAAAGTGGTTTCAAATGCTATAACCAATAAAAATAATAATTGACATTCCGATATGTTAAGTATTAATATTTGCTGACAAGTATGGTGAAAACTGTAAAAACATTTATAGAGACTACCGGCTCACTAAAAAATATAGTATACAAACCATATTAAAGCCTAGAGCATCGTTAAACAAATTTATTGAAAACGCTGTTAACTATAGTAAAAATTTCACAAAAAATGACTAACGTACTGATTTTTAAAGAAAAATATGAAATTACCCATAAAAGTCTGTTGACTGACAATGTGTTACTAAAAGTAATGTCTTAAGTAATTAACACCAATGTAATATTTTTTTCAAATCCGTACTATACTAGTATTACAAAGCATCCCGAAACAAATGAGTTTATTCATAAGTTAAATAAGAAACTATACGATATCTGTCTTAAAACGCAATGTTATTTTGTGGATACTAACCATATTATCTACAATAACTTTAAAAATAAAGATATATACTTTGGTAGTGCTAAAAAAAAGCTGTTATACATCATATAACTAAATACATATCAAGCCAATCAAAAATCTTCAATAAAATAATGATCACCAATAATTCTATTAATTTCAATGAATGTAATAAAAGTGTACAAGACAGATATAATTCCGATGATTTTTTAGACTTGTCAACATGTGCAGCACAGTACAGCTCAGCTTATTGAACTGACTAAAATAGTAATTTGCCACGTCAATGTTCAAAGTTTAGTAAATAAAATAAACAAAATGGAGTGTTTGTGCTTAAATGAACATATAAATATTTTATGTGTTACTGAACATTTTCTTACCCAAATCAATTTTTGTAATATAGTGATTCCAGATTTTTACTTAGCAACTAGTTTTATAAGATTGCATCATATACATAGAGAATCCTCAATTTTTGTATCAAAATATTTTACTACAACAGTGAAAAAAGTTCAGCTAGATGCTTTCATTAGTGAAATGAACTTTGAACTGTGCGGACTATCACTTTTTAAAAAATTGTGAAAATATATGTGTACTGTCTATTTATAGACCGCCAGAAAAAACATTTGTAGATTTATTATGTGAGGCGTTGAACAAAATTTATATAGAATGTGACTATTGTATCTTATGTGATAATTTTAATGTTGATCTTTTAGTTAATACAGAACAGCAAAATATTTTATTAGATATATTTGATTTATATAAATTAATGATAAGACTAAAGGAACCCACTCGCATCTTTACAAATATAAACGGCATAAAGTCAGAAACAGCTATTGACTATCCTATAAGAAATTTACCGTGAAAAACATATAATACTGTAAATATTAATAGTAGCATAGCAGGTCATCTAATGTAAATATTGTCAGTTTATAGCATAGTTTTAATACCTAAAGAAAAAAAAATAATTACTTACAAAAATCACAAATAAATGTATTGAAAGTTTTAAAAAATTGTTGTGTACTACTAATTAAAATGTAACTGTTAACTTAAACTCAGATTTAAACTCAGTATTTAGTAGTTTTTTTTAATTGTGTTATGAATTGTTTTCAATGTGCTTGTCCGTTAGTTTGTAAAACAAACTTTAATAATACTATGAAGTGAATTACTTCTACTTTTAAAAATGAATATACTCAATTAAAAAAAATGTTCTGGATTGTAAAAAATACTAATGATATTAATACTAAAATGTTTTATAAAACTAAAAAAAAACAACTTAAATTTAATATTAATCTAGCTAAAAAAAGCTTTGTGGGCAGTAAAATAGATTCTAGTTCAAATAAATCTAAAACTACTTAGAAACTTGTTAATAAAAGTCTAGATTGTGTAAAACTTAGAATTAATACTCAATTAAATATTAATTCAGTTACGGTTAAAGATGAAGATGTTATAGCTAATGAAGTTGCTCTTTAATTTTCAAACATTGCAACATGTTTAATTACCGCGCATTTTGGGCTCAATATGTCTAACAGTTGTACACTATTTTCTTGTAATGCAAATTCTTTCTTTTTGGAACCAATTGACTTTTATGAGTTATTTGAAACAGTAGCAAGTTTAAGTAACAAAACGTCATGTTGTATTCAATAATCAATAGCCCTAAAGTCTATTATACCAGCTATAGCTGAAATACTTATGGAAATGTTTAATTTATCTTTATCACTAGGTGTTTTTCCATCTATCTTAAAAACTGCTTCAATAACTCCAATTTTCAAAAAAATTACTTTTTAAATATTAAAAATTATAGACCCATATCAATTCTCAGTTTATTTTCAAAACTACTGGAGAAGCTAGTATATAATAAAATACATAATGAAAATAACAATGGAAAATATGTGGTAGTTTTTTTTTTTACTTGTCAAAGGCGTTTGACACAGTTTGTTCAAAATTTATAATCAGTAAACTACATGCTATGGAGATTAAAAATATAGCCTCTAAATGGATTGAATCTCACTTGAAAACCCGCAAAATATTAGTTAAAATAAAAGATACCCAATCATTAGAATATACATTAAATACGGGTGTGCCTCAAGTTTCCGAACTGTAGTCTCTTTTGTTCTTGCTATTTATAAACCACTTGCTTATGGCTATTCAAGATGCAACTGTAGTTATGTTTGCTAATGACACTACAAGTTCAATATCAGCTTTAAATAAAGTTGAACTTGCACGTAAAATTAACAAAGTTTTAAATGAATTTCATCTATGTCATAATAATAATTTAATTATTAATGCTGATAAAACTGTTATTATGCATTTTCATCAACGACAATTGTCTAATAATTTTAAAATTGTATTTGATAGCAAGCATTATTTATTATCTATATCAACAAAATTTTTAGGTGTCATTATTAATGAGAAATTATCATGGAACAATCACATTGACTATATTTGTCAAAAATTGAATAAAGCGTTCTTTGCAATTTTACAATTAAAACAGTCATTAAATTCTGATATTTTATTAACTATTTATTATGCTTTGGCGTATTTGCATATAACTTTTAATATTGTTGAATGGGGTAAAGCGACTGATAATAATAGAATATTTATTCAACAAAAGAGGATAATACGATTAATTTTTAACATTAAAATTCCCAATACATGCAGAGATATTTTTAAAACACATAACATTTTAACAATGCCTTCTATTTATATTTTTAAAGCCAAAACTCATGTTAAAAAAAAAAACATCAATACTTATAAAACTAATAGCGCAAATCATTCATATAATACAAGACATTGTGATTATTTTAGAACTGCAATACCTCATTCCACACATTACAAGAAATCTTTTGAGTACTTCAGCATTGCTTTATGTAATAATTTGCCTATAAATTTAAAAAAATATTAATAACTATAAAAGGTTTAAAAAAGAATTGCATTCATTTTTAAGTAACAAATGTTACTATTCTATTTATGATTTTTTTCTGTGACAAATATGTTTATGATTTATATGTTGTTTTTACTATTGTCTATTTAGATTTTAATTTTGAATTTTTAATGTGTATTTTTATAACGTTTTTAAGTGTGGCTAAAGTAAAATAAAAATATTATTATTATTATATTATTATTATATTATTATTATATTATTATTATATTATTATTATATTATTATTATATTATTATTATATTATTATTATTATATTATTATTATATTATTATTATATAATTATTATATAATTATTATATTATTATTATATTATTATTATATTATTATTATATTATTATTATATTATTATTATATTATTATTATATTATTATTATATTATTATTATATTATTATTATATTATTATTATATTATTATTATATTATTATTATATTATTATTATATTATTATTATATTATTATTATATTATTATTATATTATTATTATATTATTATTTTATTATTATTATATTATTATTATATTATTATTATATTATTATTATATTATTATTATATTATTATTATATTATTATTATATTATTATTATATTATTATTATATTATTATTTTATTATTATTATATTATTATTATATTATTATTATATTATTATTATATTATTATTATATTATTATTATATTATTATTATATTATTATTATATTATTATTATATTATTATTATATTATTATTATATTATTATTATATTATTATTATATTATTATTATATTATTATTATATTATTATTATATTATTATTATATTATTATTATATTATTATTATATTATTATTATATTATTATTTTATTATTATTATATTATTATTATATTATTATTATATTATTATTATATTATTATTATATTATTATTATATTATTATTATATTATTATTATATTATTATTATATTATTATTATATTATTATTATATTATTATTATATTATTATTATATTATTATTATATTATTATTATATTATTATTATATTATTATTATATTATTATTATATTATTATTATATTATTATTATATTATTATTATATTATTATTATATTATTATTATATTATTATTATATTATTATTATATTATTATTATATTATTATTATATTATTATTATATTATTATTATATTATTATTATATTATTATTATATTATTATTATATTATTATTATATTATTATTATATTATTATATTATTATTATATTATTAATATATTATTATTATATTATTAATATATTATTATTATTATTATAGTAAATTAATTAAAAAGTAATAGATGAGCCTTTGCTGTTAAATTAAATATACAATTGTTTCAACAATAAATTAAAAAATGTTTTTTACAGGAATATAGAAACACAAGAAAACAGACACACACTCCAGGTTCTACAATGGCAAACCACATACCCTTGCTGAATCCTACAAACTAATTAGTCTGACATACTGATATATACTCTGTTTCTACACCAATACCAATTTGCTTGCCAATCAGGCCAATCCAGCAAACTAAGTATATCAGCTGTAGTGCATTGTCATAGAAAACCTACTGCAAATAATGAATAACATGATGTTTTTACTCTACGATATGCCAATGACTTCACTAACCAGGTAAACAAAATGTTTAGAAAAACTGTATCTAACATATACAAAATGCATTAAATACTGTCAAAATGTAGTGCAAAAAAAAAAATCAGTAAATCCAACCAATTCGGCAATTGTCCCTTTTACAAAACAACAAAAATCCAAAGAGTTAAAAAATCTAGAAATGTATGAAGCCACACTATATATGATAATAGAAGTAAAGTACTTGGAGCTCATGCTAGACACCAAACTAACTTTTTATACTCATCTGACTACAAAAGCCATCTGGGTGTTTTTTGCAACCAAAGCAATGGTCGGATAATTATTATGTCCGACATCCAAGTGGTACTACAGACAAGGTACGCATGATCTAGATAACAAAAAATCAAAACATAAAAAAAAAGAACTACAAAGATGTTTGTTGGATCAAAACCTTGTTTTAAAATTTCATACTAGACCGGTAAAAAAATCATATGTAAAAAACTTAAAACAAAACACTACAATCTGTGGTCTGCCAAAAAATAATACACATAATCCTATTACTAACAGAACCATCATAGACTACTCAAACTATGTTTATGCAAATAAACCAAACAAAATTGCATACGTTTACAAGACTAATAACTAGCCACTGAGACTTGAACAAATACATGCATAAAATGGGAATTCAAGATATCCTATCCCGCAGATATCTAAAAGATAAGGGAACTCCATATCATCCGCTGCCTGAGTGCAAAGCTAACAGCCAAAGTTTCTAATTTTGAACAAAAAACTTAAACAACTAGATAAGTAACAACCAGAGATAGACAATAAAACCAAAACAAAATTACACAATATAATTAAAAAATCTTGAATACTATCCCGAAACACAACATCGACTACTCATTCCGGGTATTAAAAGACAAAGCAAATACAAAGAAATTACCAAAACATTTTTGTTAAACTAAGTAGCCCTGAAACAAGGTTACTTCTCTAAAACAAAACCCAAAACTCCGCCGCGTAAAAAAAATTAATGCAAGCACAGAAGCAGCATTTAATATAAATTGAAAAACATCTTAAAACCACCATAAAAAAAACTCTTTCAAAAAGCGTTCTGTATGCAGTTACTTTAAATAAATCTTTACATTAACATAAAAAAGCACAAAATAATTAGGAAATTTTAGACCAGACCTGTCGCTAGTTTGGATCAACTACTATAATGATTCCAAAACTACGGACGGTTGAAAAAAAACTAAAACAAAACAAAATTAGTTGTTTGGCAGTCTCCAGACGTCGTTTAACGTCCACTAAATAATACCTCTTAGGGTGGCAGCCGGAATCATATTTTATTGTATTCACCCACGCAACACGTGTAAAACCAAGAAACTAACGTTCTGTTTGCGCCTCAAAAACTATAAAAAAAAAATTGCCAAGCAGCTCTGATGGCAAAGTTTCCCGCATGACCAATAGATGTGTTTTTGGTTTCTAAATCTTTTTCTATTGCATCACAAGCCGATAAGTTTATCGGCCTCCATATTTATTTGCCAGATAGATGTGTTAAAAAAAAACAAGCATTACAAGATGAAACATAAATGTAATTTTATATTCATACGTTTTAAGAAAAATATTGACGTTTAAATTTTTTTTATGTAAACTTTGTTTTAGTATTGTACAAACTCACAAAAAACGTATTAAATTAAAATATTGAGTTTAGGTGTATAATTTATTTTTTTAATTATTTTTTATAAAAATTACTTAATTCAACTTTTTATTATTTTCTTTGCAATTTGTGATCGGCTTTCAATTCTGTTTTTTGATAAAAAAATAGAAAAAAAAATCGACTTTGAAGAAAATTTTACCTCTACTTATTTTATATATTTTTGAAAAAACAATTTTTTTGTAAAGTTTTACAAACTGCCAAAATTTCAATAATTAACTTTAATTTAATAATGTGAATTACATATATTATGCAATAAAATAATATTATCTTGTAGTATTGTGTAATCTAATATATAATTTTTAAGTAAGCAGATAGAATAAAAAAATAGTTAAATATGAATTAAAAATGCTTCTAATTATAACTGACATATCTTAAAAAGACTAATTCTATTTGATTCGATTTATCTATCATTACTAATTCAATGAGGAAAACTTTTAAGAAAGAAAACTTTAAATCAAATTCACTGTCCATTAGTTCAATAAGAATCTCATTAATTAAATAGAATTGCACTTAATATTGAACCCTCATTAAATGCTATTAAATTTTATAACTGCAAACCTAGTATATGATATTTCAATAAGATTATACGCAATTCATTTTTACGTGTGCAATTTTATTGCTTTAGGGTTTATTTTTTATCATTCCTGTCCGGCTGGGTAATATTTTCCCAATATTTTATGAGTCGACGTATCCGTAGTGAGATAATTCGGAAGGTTAATCCTTCAATTGAAGTTCTCTTTTATGTTTGAGCATACAAGCCGTCCTTGACGTTAGAATGTATGTACTAAATTTCGGAATTGGTTTAGTTTCAAGGTATATCCTAGCCACAAGAGATCTAGATAAATTATTGCACTTGGAAACCTTGTAATTTCAAATAAATATATAATTACTAAAGTGCACTCTAAATTAGATTGTTTGATAAAAATTATACAATATTGTTTCACAAATACAAATGATTTTATTAAACCATAATTAATAATAAAGGAAATTAGAATTAACGGTGTTAGGTAGGTAGTTATTGTTTTTATTACAAAAGTATATAGCTTTTGTATAACCATTCAGTTGGTTCATGAGAGCATGCGTTAATTTATTAAAGGTGCGCATATATATATATATAAAGAATAATGAAATAAAATCAATATAAAAATTACTTATTTATTAATTTTTGTTATCAACTTCTTATTAATTAAAATAGATGTTTGAAATATTAAATCAACACAAGTATGACAAACATATTCATACGCATAAGCTTTTAATTGGTAAGATGGATATCCAAATATTGTACTATTAAACTAACTTTTTAAACAAATAAAATTATCTTCACTGTTGACATACTATAATGTATATACTTGTAGATAGAAGTTTAACAATATAGAGCACAAACTTAAATTATATGCAACTTAATTTAAATAAATCTGTTTAAAGTTTATTCCCAGTAAACACAGTTACGTTTAAGATACGTTTATTTTTGGTATTACACCTAAATGTAATATTTGTTTATTTGTTAAGTATATTATACGGAAAAATGTCCGGCGACTAAACGGATATATCTCGTATATTTAGTGTGTAATATACGTACCGGTTATATGTATTTTAAACGTATAATTTACACGTATTATCAACGTAAAAAATTCGTTAATATTATAATATAAATATTTGTATATTCTTTAATTATAGTGCACGTGTATTATAGGTTAAAATTTATCCGGCGAGAACACATGTGTATGTTTGGATGCCTATACAAGGTAACGGACTCATATTGGGAAGAATTGGGTCACCCATCCAAGTCGTGACCGGAGCGGACGTTGCTTAACTTTTGTTAACGCTGGTAATCGTACAAGCCCACTCTGCCGTACTGCCTCCTCTTTTGTATATATAATAATGTAAAATTTGTATATCATTCTAACATAAAATACAAAGTATTACATATAAATAAATAAAACATTATATTATTTAACATAGGTATTTAATAAAATAACAATTAAATTGAAAATCCATTTTGTTTTTTCAACCAGTCTTTTGGTGACATCTGAAAAATATACTGTGTATATTTCCACAGCCTCATATGAGACACATATGGTAATCTTTATTTCAAATAACTTAAATAGTTTGCTATTTGTATTTATAATACTATATATAACAACAGCAATCAATAATATTAAATTTAAATTTAAAAATAATAAATCGATAAATTGATATTAATGTTACTGTAATGGTTATAATTGCATTGTACAAGAAAAAATGGTGCACCTGACAAGTTATTTGAAACAAAGATGTCATTGCTTATTTTCAGACTTACCACAAATTAGGTATTTTATCTTAGTACTCCTAAAACCTACGCTTCCAGTTCAATTAAACAACACTCCAACACTGTTGTGTAACAACAAAAGACTTAAAACTGTATTGGATATTACAACTATTAACATTATGGTTGATAAAAAATAAATAAAATGATGAATCATGCATCTCAACATACACGTTGCAAACTATATTCACGAGTTCGGGTAGCCTCGGACGTACAAACATTGAAGACAAAATTGATCGGCAAACTAAACCCAGAAATAATATACGTTAAATATACGTAGATATATTATGCAAGTTATTTATACGAGTATTCTAATGGTTAATATACGTATATTAATCAACAGTGGAAATATAAGAAAAAATTAACGTATAATATACAAATATACATATCTTACGTGTACAAGAAATGTATATTATACAAATACACATATACCATATACGCTTTTTACACCATATATACGTGTAATAAACTTATATTATCTAAACCTGTGTTTACTGGGTTGCAAGTTTAGTTACATACATTATATAAATAATAACAATAAATTAAATTTAATTAAGATTCTATTGTGTTAATTATTTATATGCTTAAAAGTTTCCAAAGCAGATGTTTACTTCATAATTCTGTTTTTTTTTTTGCAATTAAATTGCTTAAGGGACTAAGACACTTTACAGCATTTTGAGATAATCAATAAATACATTATAGATTTTAAAGATTAAAACTTTACATTTTTTCTTCTTTTGTTTTGTTTTCTTAGCATTCAATTACTTCAGTATTGAATATAGGCCTCTTTCATTTTTTTTATATTTGTCTATCCTTTGCAGTCCTTATCTACTTTTTTTACGCTATGGACTGGAGCTAATCATCAAAATCAGCTCAATTGTTACCTTTTCTCGACGCAGATTGTTGATTTAATATATCACTTTGCAGTATTTTATATAGTTATACAAAAAATGTTATTGACAGCTTTTTTAGTTAATCTAAAAAAAAAAAATTTGTATACTCAAAACTCGTAAACACTATGCCAATCTAATACAATCGGAAAAAGATAGAATTAACACAAACATAAATAATTAAATTTTTCAGCTTTCTATAAATAACAATAATTTCTATAAAAAATAAATTTACTGTAAGATAGTTGAAAGCCTTCTACAAAACAAATAAACCATGTTAATTACTAATCTAAAAGAAAAAGCAAAATTTTGAAAACCAAATTTTATCTAATTCCACTATTCTAAATCCTTTTACAAAAATGTTAATAAATATACAACTTTCTACACTGTCACTGACTTTAAAATAAAAAATGCTGGTTTTATACTATTAATAGTTTTTGCAGATTCTATGTATACTTTATATCTACTGACCAAAAATAGAAAATTTAAGCTGACTAGAGTAGTACCACAAGCTTCTGCACCAGAGCCTAAATTATGGAATTTAGTTTATAATCAACTACTCAGGATGCGGCTGCCGGAAAGAGTGACAATAACAGCATTTACAAATCACGTAGCTCTGCTAGGTAGGGATATAGACATAGAAGTACTAAATAAAAGGTTAGAGTTGACAATAGAGATAATAAAGAGATAGATGAGAAATAAAGAGTTAGATCTGGCTCCGCAGAAAACCGTGGTGGCATGGCTATCGACAAAGAGGACTAACATAGGAAATAGAAAAATACAGGTAGGTAAACAAATAATAACCATAAATAAAAATTACCTTGGAGTTACACTTGAAGCAAAAGGATAAAATAAACAGGTTAAAAAAGCGGTAAGTGGAACAAAAAAAATAGAAGGAATGCTTAGTAGGCTTATACCAAACAAGGAAAGACCAAGAGAAGAAGCACAAAGGCTAATAGCAACTGCGGCTAGAAGTAAACTATTGTACAACGCAGAAACATGGAAAAATGCTTTAAAGACAAAAAAATAAAAAAGTAAGAGAAGCTATGAGAACAAGTTTGTTAAGGATCTGCAGGGCCTACAGAACGGTGTTGCAGGAGACACTAGAAGTAATTACGGTTAGTGTCGCCAAAGATTTGATAGTAAAAGAAAGATTAGGAAAAACTAGTAAGCAAAATGCATAGAAACAAACTAGAAAGAATATGATAGAAAGATGACAGATACAGTGGATAAAAGAAAAAAAAAGAAGAAAATAGACAAGAAATAGACAGGAAAACTAATAACAGAAGTAAAAGAACGGGTAGAAAAAAATGATGACTTGTTACTATACAACACAACAACTCACCTGACATAAAACAGTTAAATAAAAAAAAAAGAAAAAAGAAAAATTTATATTTTGTCAAGAAGACACGCATGACGACGCAGAACATACGGAAGTAGAGTGCGAGTGTAGAACGAAGATAAAAAAACGCTAGAAAAAGTATTAGATAACAAAGTAGACAAATCTACAATCATTAAAATATGCCTGAGTAACAAAAACATTTGGAGAGTACTAAGAAACTATGCAACAATAATACTAAAAAAAAAATAGGATTTGGGTAAACCAAAATTTAAAAAAAACACATATTAAAAGCCACAGAAGACATAGAAAAGAGTATCAAGAAGCTAAATGGAAGCAAAAAAAATATGAAAAAAAGTAATAAAAAAGAAAAAAACAAAGAAGGTCAAAACAACTATGCCTGCTAATAAATAGAAGGTAAACAGAGAGACAAAAAAATATATATTAAAACATTAGTACCAACAGAAATAAGGAAGAAAAAAAGAGAACTGTCAAGGAAAATAAAATAACGGAATTGACTAATCAATTTTCAAATGGAAGATACGCCATCTCGAGGTTGATAGAAAATGCAATTTTTGAAGCGATCAGAGTATATCTGACAACCAGGAGACACAAAAAACTAATTCCAAGTAGAAATTTAAAAATCTCACTAGAAGTTAAACTGGCACTTATAAGACTACCAAAAAGAATGCACTTAATGGAGCTGCACAAAATATTTATGAAAGAAAAAAGATACGACAAGAAAGAAGTTAATAAAAACATGTTAGAGACAATGACTAAGACAAATTAACAGCAAGACTTACGCAGAAAAGAAAACCGAAAAGTATTGCCATGCGTTAGTTATTTTCAAACACCACTTGTTCACTACGTCCTTAAAAAAATTAATCAATAAATATTTCATACTTTTTTAAAACCATATCCACAAGTATAACAAAGCGTTTTAAAGTTTTTATGTTAGAATCTGAAGCATCTATAAACGAAGAGCTCAAAACAATATCTAAATAAACTACTAACTTTAACTCTAAAAAAACTCAATTTTTTACTATTTTAAAATCAAAATCCGAGATATTATCAGTACCAAATATTAAACTAAACAACAAATCCATATGCAAATCTTCTTCAGTTTGTTTTGTAGTAGTTATAATCTTAAATAATCTTTTCTAAAACGACCATGTTGTTGAAATAGTTTTAATGATTCTAGAAAACTAAATTTTTATGTAACAGTTTTTTACTTTTGTTTAACTATTGCATACAAATAAAACTAATATTTGTTGTTGTATTAAATATTGTTTCTAAATATGGAAAAGAGTTTTCAATCTGACACCATCTCTTCTAAACTCTATTCAAAAACAAGTTATTTGGATCATAGCTAGTCCAAAATTGATTAATGACTTACATACTTTACAAAACCGGCGTAATATTGTAGAACTTTGTATTTTCTATAGATATTTTTTTAAACATTGTTCAAACAACATACAAAACTTTGTGTCATCTAATCAAATATGTATTTATAGTACAAAGCTTGCTAGGAATTTTAATAAAAAATATTTATTAACAGTTCAGAGATATATGACTAAAACTTTTAGAAGAAATTTTTTAACAGTATTATTGACACAGAATAAACTTCTAAATTCAGTATTTCCCAAAACTTATAAGCCGCAAATATTTAAGGTCAATGTTCACAGTTCACATTAAGTAATTTTTAAGTAACACTTTCTAAAATTTAAAAAATAAATAAAAATGGGCGTTTATTGATAATCCAGTCCTAAAATTTAAACAATAACGACTCCGCAAATGCTGTACAACCAAGGTTTTGCAATAAGATAAGTATTGCAAAGTCGTTTGGCATACAAACAAAAAAAAAACGTTAATGCAATT
The DNA here is from genome assembly GCA_963932245.1 of Tachinus rufipes. NCBI lineage: Eukaryota > Metazoa > Arthropoda > Insecta > Coleoptera > Staphylinidae > Tachinus > Tachinus rufipes. The sequence goes on from OZ010744.1 coordinate 77,647,799, forward strand.
TTGAAACGCTTATTTGTACGTTAAAGTATTATATATATTTGACTAAAATTGATTTTAAAACAAAAAATACAAAATACGGTTTATCTGGCATATAGTTGTTTCCTTAACATTCTTATCGACTTTACAAAAATTGGTTGTCTTTGTTGTTTTGTAAATATTTGGTGTTAATTGATACAATTTTTATTAAATATTATATACAATGTAGTTAAGATTGTTTTTGGGAAACAAACTGTGTATTCCACTTATCAAATAGAACCAAAATTTTTTTATAAATATATATGCTTAAATGCTTCCTAACAATGATATTGCTCGGTAAAGTTTAATTATTGAATATCCAAAAAACCAAATTTATAATATTATGTATTTTATTATCATCAGATTTGCAAATTAATTTATCTATTAAATAAAAAACTATTTTAGCAAATGTTTAAAATAAAATCCTCCAGCATCAATGTATTTTCTGCAACCCCAAATCAACGCATCAATTGCAATATTTTTATTAAATTTTGCTTCATTTCGCTGCATGCCAATCTTTTAAATTAATTAGCTTCTTGTATTAACTAGCGTCTCTTATACTTAATCTGTTTTCCAAACATAAAAATCCAATGGATTAAAATCTGGTAGTTTTGGAACTAGACTACTGGTTCAGCACAACCAATCCAACGTGCTACGTGCTAAATAGAATTATGTACTATACCAACCCAAACATGAAACTAAATTTATTTTGAAAAAAACGTGGTCATGTTTTGTACGAATGTTTATCTAACTAAACATAAAAATTGTAGTAACTAACAATTCCAGCTTTTGTAAATGTAGCATTGTTCGTCTACAGAATTGTATGCAAAAAATCTGGTTTAGCTTCAGATTCAATAATTTCTAAGATACTAATCTAATATATGATTTGGCTTTTTTTTTAATTTTATGTTAACGTAACGTACGTAGTACTTTAAAATTTGAAAAAAAAATTAAACTGCCTTTTAAAAGCTAAGCCTAAAACTTAAATCAAACAAACAAACAAAGCAATTATTATTTATCTTTTAAGTTGGACTTTTATTTCTAATTGGCTTAGTATTTCAATTCAAACTAAATTTGCAATAACTTTAGTGCACATCAATCAATACTTGAGCAGTTTTTTACTCTAAATTTTATTATCTTACTATATATAAACAAAATACTAAAAACAATTATTTTATTATAAATACTGAGTAAATCTATATAGGTTTTAATCGTTATATTGTTTCTTTAACTAAATCTAATGTTAACTTAAAACAACAACCGCCAAACATTAAATTAATCCATAATAATCCGCTATTTTTTGTGCGTCATTCAGTTGTTTAAAACTGGCAATCAATTTACATACATTTGTTATAAAAGGTGGGCCATGATTTAATTGAATTTTGAATCACATTTGAAAATGGGTCTCATTTGTCTGCAACAGCGCAAAAATTTTGTACGTTGTTTGGAAGAAATAAAACTGGAATGCTGGTAGACAATGCGCTCATAAAACATGCTCATCCAAAGCGTTCTGCCAAAATTGTTGCTTCTGTAGCTTAAAATGTACGCAAGCACCCAAGAACATCAACTCAGCGCAGAAATCAGCAACTTGATATTTGGCAAACCACTTTGAGACGGATTTTTTACAAAAACCTATGTTTGCGTACAAAGTGCAACTCGTTCAAGAAACTAAAATAGCCGACCTTGGTTCCCGGTTTTGCTTTGCTCAGTGGGTTTTAAAGAAATTGAATGTTAACTTTAATTTTAACCAAACAATTTGGGAAACAAAAAATCCACATGCCAAAGTTGAAAAGCTAATGCATGGAAGAGCTTAATCTACAGCAACTCTGGTTTCAACAAAATAGAGCAACATGCCGTACTGCTCATGCCACGATCAATCTTCTACGCTCCAAATTAAACAACCGCGTTATTAACCGTTTTGGTAATGTAAACTGGCTACATCGCAGTTGCGATTTGACACCGCTGAGTTTTTTTTTGTGAAGCGCATTGATGGAAAAGGTGTATGCTGACAATCCACAGATAATTGACCACTTATAGCAAAACATTCGCAAAAATATTGCCTAAATACCGCTTTAAACAGTGACGTATTTTTTTATTAATTAGTCCTCAAGAATGGCCTACTGCCAAGCCTGCCGCGGCGGCCATCTAAGTAAAATTAAAAATGCCCATTAAAAACCATGCCCACATATCACATTATGCTGTACCATTTCAAGAAATGGTGACAAACTGCTCATTTTGCAATACCAACAATTTAATCATCAAGAGAACAATTAGCAAAAGGGCATGTTAAATGTGATTTGTTTGCTTCAAAGATAGTGGAAAGGTCAATTTTTGCATTTTGATGACCAGGCTCTCCTGGTGGCTATGAAAAAAGATGAAAGTTGCTCCATTAGGACACTGGCTAAAAACTTTAACACCAGGGTGTAAAGTAAACATGCGTCAAAAATTCAAGAGGTTATTCCTTAGCCTATTCTAAAAATATTTTGTCCAATAATAATTTCTAAAAATCTTTTTTGTTTAAAAAAAAAACAAGGTGAACAAAGTTTGCAACAATTACAACATTTTATTATGAAAAAGTACATGTAAAGTTGCTGAATCTACAATAAATGTTTGAAACAACTTTTTTCTAATTGAGTTATATCCAGCAGTTATCCGATTTTGCAAGTTGTCCAAATTTTCTACTGGAGTAGCGTAAACTAAAGATTTTAGATAGCCCTATTAAGAATAATTTAGAATTGGCTGTTAAGCCATCATCATTTCTAAAAATAACTGATGATGGCCTAACAGCCGAAACCGGTCTTAATATAAAAAAAAAGAAAATCAGCACAATAAAGTATATAATTTTTTTTATTAAAATACCCTAACCTCAATTATTGACCAATTCAGCAATCTTCGTATGATGCTGTTAAATAATTTCAAGCAACTAACTGAAATGTGGTGGTGCATCATAAACTAAATTGAAGGCTGTTTTATTTGAAGCGTTACAAAATTGTACTATGACTGGATCTGCTTTTGTTTAAACTATAAACAATGTTCATAAAACTTAATTTTAATATATACAGTTTTTAGATGATTATATGTATACACATAGAGTAAAGTAAAAAAACATATCTTTTTTTAGCGCAATATATTGACTACAGACTCTGTAATTTGCACAAGCACTTGTAGAATAAAAAAATAAAAATTGCTTCAACTATTTACTGGTGAGTTCCGGGCTAACCAACATACATCAAATAGTTGAGAAAAATTTGGAAACAAAATGTTTGTTTCTAAAAGGTGGTGTAATAATGTAGGCAGAATTTTCTTTTGTACTATTTGTTAACACAATTTATTTTAACTCTAGATAATAGATGCCTACACATTGCAAATAATGCCTTTGATTATTTAAACCAAGCAATACAGCACATTGCTGAATTGCTTTGGTCTCTGAGAAACGTCTTAAATTTGATTCAATATGTTTTAGATATATTAGGATAACAAATTTATTGCAAGTATTATAAGTTTTAAAAATGATACTTTCTTATTACAAAACCATATGTTTAAATGCTTGTACAGCAAAGTAATACATCTCTAAAATATAAATCATAAAACGCCAAATCTCAAAACTAACATAATAGATATTTTAAGCCGATAAAAATGCATGTACAATAGCATCAGTGAGTGAGCAGTTCTAGTCAAAAAAACAAGACTCATCTGTTAACAACTTAAAATAACATATAACCTAACCTAACTTAACCTAACTTAACCTAACCTAACCTAATCTATGAGCGTGCCGGATTCAGACTACTCCTGTAGCTGCCTACTGACTAAACCTCCTCCTCCCCGTATCTTCGATTATCTTTCGGGCGGAACTGCGCACTTGCATATCTTCACCCCTGATTCTACTTGTTGTTCTCTTTCCTTAATCTCTCTTTTTTCTCTTTCTGTGATCACTAGTTTGATCCAGTTATGCAACTTATTCCAAGTTTCTTGTGATTCAAGCATATATTGAATAATATTTTCAAGTCTTATTAGTGTGTTTATGGCTCTCTCGATGTCATTTCTTGCTCCTTCCCATCTGTTGCATTTGAAGAAGGCATGTTCTGGGGTGTCTTCCTTTCCACAGTAGGTACAGCTGTCTTTATCCCTTATATGAAACCTTTTTAGGTATAAACCAAACGTTCCGTGTCCACTAAGAAACTGACACAAGTAATAGTCAATGTCGCCATGTTTACGTGCGGTCCATGTCTCAATATTAGTTATGAGCCTCTTTGTCCAGTTTGCTGTTTCTGTAAGTGTACTCCATTTTTTGGCCCATTCCTGCAGAGTCTTGCGGCGCCGTTCTTTGTAGTGGACCTCTTGTTTCTTTTCATATGCCAGTCTTCTCTCTGCTGCCTGTAGTTCTATAGGCGGTATGCCAGTGATGACTTGTATTGCTTCAGTAGATATAGTTCTGTAAGCCTGTCCGACTCTTATGAGTACTCTCCTCTGTGCTTTGTCCACTATTTGTCTGTATTTAGTGACTTTTATCGATTCCCACCAGATTGGAGCCCCATACAGTAGTGCCGAATGTGTCACTGAGCTTAAGAGTTTCCTGGTCTGGAATTTTGGTCCTTTTAAGTTGGGCATTATCCTGGCCATGCACATGGCATTTTTTTCTGCTTTGGCGGCGGTTTCTTCAAGATGGATTTTCATACTATTGTTTTTCCCTAATTTAATACCTAGATATTTAATGGCTTCCTTGGTCTTTATTATTTGGTCTTTTACAGTTATTTGCATCTCCTTTAGCTTGTAACCTCCGTAAAGTATTACCACTTCTGTCTTATGTGGGGCAATTGCCAATCCTAGCTCTTCTATTCTTTGTATGGTTTTTTTCACCGCTGTTTGTGCTATTTCCTGTAGTAATGTTTTTGTTTTGGCAGTGACAATAATAGCAGTATCATCTGCATACCCGACCAGCTTCACTTCTTTTGGCATTTTCATTCCAATAACGTCGTCGTACAAGATATTCCACAGCAGTGGTCCGAGGACCGACCCCTGTGGAACACCGCACGTTACTTGCCTAGTGTTGCTTTTACTTACTATTAGATGCCTGTCTTCTAGGTAGTTGCCAATAATATTTCTGAGGTACGACTCTATATTTTTTCTTGTCATTGCCTCTAGGATTCGTTCCCAATTTGCCGTGTAAAATGCATTCTTAACATCTAGCGTAATGAGCATGCAATAGCTACGGTTTTTGTATGCATTTTTCTTAGCTGCTTTTGCTGCCTTACATACTTCTTCTAGTGCATCCGTCGTGCTTTTGCCTTTGCAAAATCCATATTGGTTTGGAGCCAGTTCTCCTTTCGTGGTAAGGTCTTTCTTTAGACGGCTAACTAGCAGCTGTTTAAGCAGTTTTCCAGTACTGTCTGTCAGGCATAGTGGCCTGTATTTGGTCTCCTCGGATTTATCTGTAGGTGGTTTTTCTGTAAATATTAGCTGAGCCGTCTTCCATTCCTTTGGGATTTTTGCATCAATAAGTATATCATTAATTGTATCTAAGTATTTTTGAGGGTTAGCCATCACTCCGCCTGCCTTGCTTTTATTCTTTTTTTTGGTGCTTGCTAAGATTTTCATCATCAGATACCATCCAGTTCCGTATTTGTGTTCCAGTTTTGGCTGTACTTATGGTAAAGTCTATAAAAGATTTCCCCTGGGGTCCAACAAAAGTCAGCTTAAGGTCATCGTTGTGTATTGTAAGGTTATGTTGGGCCATCCATTCACGCATCGTTTTACCTCTGTGGTCTTCTACCTTCCCTCCCCACAGTCGCAATTTTGCGTTCATGTCTCCCGCTATAATGATTTTCTTTTTGGTTGCTCTGATACATTTGCTGATTTTGTCAAGGATTGCTTCATATTGTTCTTGTGTATATCTTGGTGGTATATAAGTTGCTATAATCATGAGTTCGTCAAGTTCAGCCAAAACTATGTTGTTTTTGTTTGTGCATGCTTTCCGCACCTTGACGTTTCTGCCAAATATACGGATACCAATATCTCTATTTTGGTCTGTAATCCACCCCATTTTTTCGGCAGCTTTGATGTTTGGCTCAGCTATAATAGCTACATCTATATGGTTTTCTCTGGCACTTTTGTCTAATTGGTCTATAGCCGCTTTGCATCGGTCTAAGTTGCTCTGCGTGAACCGTATTTTTGTTGTTTTATCCATTGTTAATTTTTGAGTGCTGGCATCTTAGCATCGACAAGTGTCTTCTAAATTTGGGGTATTTCCCTGCTCCAGCATTATGTCCTTCTTTATCACAGATGGGGCAAAATTCCTTGCTTTTGCACTCTTTGAGCTTATGTCCCTGTTGCCCGCACCCATGACATGCTTTTGCTCGATTTGGGTCTTGGCAGTTCTTTGACTGGTGATCGTAGTTCCAGCACTTATAGCATCCTTTAGACTCAATTCTACGTTCAATTGGGCACTTAGAGAGGCCTATTTTTATGTGCGCTTGTTTTATGATTTTGTTTGTCATTTTTTTTGTCGCGGTTATCGTTACCGCTTTCGTGTTCTGCAGATTTGGCATTAGCTCGCCTATATTTATATTTCCTTCATCAAAAGGACCTACAATTTTTTGTATTGCTTTAGCTACGTCTTTTTTTGTGGTCATGCTGTCCATGCCTCTGATGTGGATTACGTCTCTTTTGTTTTCTTTTTTTCCTAGTATTGATACCGTTTGTCCTTCTTCAATATTTTTGAGTAATTCAACAAGTTTCCTTACGTCTTTGTCATTTTTATCAGTAATTATCAGTAGTTGTCCTTCTTTAGTGCACCTTATTGTTCTTATGGCCCGCGCTGCTTCTTTGTTCTAAAGGTTGTTTTTTACTGCTTGAAGTGTTATCCCATAATCCTCTTTTTTACTGTCTACTACAAGGGCATATGTATTTCTTCCGTTACTTCCACTGTTTTTTGTTTGGTCAGCTTTGCTGCCTTTGTTGTTTGTGTATACAACTACGTTTTGGTTTGTGCTATGAAAAAGTCCTTCAACCATTTTTCTAAGCATGCTAGTCAAGTTCAGCAATTCTTCCCTCAAGTCCTTTTATGCGTGTCTCCATATTTTTTAATAATGTTACTTTTTCTAATTCACATTCTGCCAATTTGTTTTTAAGCTCTTGAGCTTTTTTCTTAAAGGTGTCCTCATGTGTTTTCTGTACTACTTTAATTAGGTGTACTACTTCTCGGATACAGTTTTTTATCTCGACTCTTGTGTTTTGTCCAATTAATGCCAGGAGTTGGTCTCCTTTTTCTTGTAGCTTGTCCAACGATGTTTGGTTGTCTGCTTTGTTTTTTTTTTTCACGGTTTTATTGTTTGTGTTACTTAGTGAAGAGTTTTCTTTTCTTTTTTTATTTGTTTCTGCTTTTTCATTGTCCTCTATTTGAATGTCTCCGCATGAGTTCGCTCTTAGTCTTGTAGAAACTTTGTCTCCATCAGTCTTTTCCACGTTTGGGGTATCATTTCCTTGTCCTAGCATTAATATCTTAAATATGTTTGTACCTCTTTTTTCTTTTACCTCCGAGGTTAATCTGGTAGGTGATCTACTGATGCTCCCTTGTCTGCTATGTGCCTGTAGCAGTTCTACCTCTGCCTCCGTGAGGCCATTTGTCTCGAGTGCGCTAGTCTTTTGACTCTTTGTTTCCTTTTTTTCCTACATCGATTTGTATTAGATTATTGCTCCCCCCAGAATCCGTGGAGCAGCCTGCCGTAGCAGAAGAGGATTTCCTGTTATTGGTACCTCCCTGGGGTATTTTATTTTCATTATCTAACATTTTGTTTTTTGATCCGTTTATTCCCTTCCGGCAAGGCCCTGTTGTGACAATCAAGACAGTCGCGCACCCTTATAGAAATTTATAGTGTTGGGTTCCACTTTTAGAGATAGAAAAAAAAGAAAAGTTTTGGTTACCAAGCCCTCGAAACCTAATAACGTTGGTAACCAGGAAAAGTGGTCAAGGAAAACCAAAGAGTTGTTCAAGAGCAAACGATAGTTCAAAGAAGAAAAAGAAGAAGAAAGAAAGTGGAAGTCTCATTGCCGTGGCAAGGCTACCGTGCAATGGTGTTGGTCCGCGTGTGCAATCCCCTATCCGCCACTCGGGGACGCGCCTGGAATGGGTTTCACCTTCCCTTGCCTCCAAAATCTGGAGTCCAGGAACCTAACTTAACCTAACCTAACCTAACCTAACCTAACCTAACCAATTTAATCAATTTTTTTAAATCATAAAACCTAATCTAACCTAACCTAACCAATTCAATCAAATCTCTTAAATCATAAAAAAAATCTGTATATTGGCATTTCGAACATAGAAAACGCTATATTCTTTGAAACCAAATCATGAAACCAAAACAGTAAACTTTAATTATTATCTTAAACAATCATCCTATATCGTTTTTCAAATAAGATAACTTCAAACTTTTTTGGTGACTTTTCTTAAAGTTTTTTTTAAGGTAATTATTAAAAAAACTGAAATAATTTTGTTGAGTTTTTAACGTACATAATACAAAATAGTTAAGTTAAGTTGATGTAACATATTGAGTAACTCATTAAATTTAAAAAAAAATGTTTGCAAATAAACTGTAAATGGTTCTACACCAAAGTATTAACGCGCTTAAAGCTTTAACATTGTGACCTACCAAAGTTAACTATTTTTTTGCTATAAAAAAATGATTATAGATTTTTCAGATAGATGTTTGATTTGTTTTCTTAGTCTTAAAATTATTCCAAATTGATAAAAGTCAAAAGCAACATCTAAAAAATCTTACTTTTACTTTTGAGGTAATTACTAAAATTGAGATAATTGGCGGCTATTTCTAATTATTTTATTTTTTTATTTTTAAATTTTGTGCTTATTAGGGCCTAAACCGCTTTTAAACAATGCAAAGTTGGTCACCCAAGATATTTTAACCTATTTATTTGTATTATAGTTTTTTAGAGAAAAATTGATAAAAATATACATTTTACATATCATTTATGTTCATTTTTATTACATTTATAAAAATATACATAAATGATGTGTAAAAAAACTATAACAAGTAAAAAACGCTTTATACAAGTTTTTTCTATTATTTTTAGTTATACAAGTTTTTTCTATTAATTTTAGGTATACGATCATATTTGGAAGTCGCTTTTATCTATTGTGCATCCAACAAACAAAGAGCTTCTCTGGTTTGATATTGATTTTAATACCGGGCAATTGTATGAATTTTAACTTCTATATTTTTGGTTTAAATATAAAGCTCTATTTAAAAAAAAAACCTTTGACATAGAATTTTCAAAGTCTAACAACTATTGCATATCTAACAAAACAATTTTGTTTAGGCCCAATAGTAATTCTTGTATCCTGTAACAGAATTGACTTCTAAATACAAATGATTATTTCTACTTTTATTGTTTTTATTATTATGTAATCGAGGTTCTATAATGTAATAAAAAAAATTGTTTTAAATTTATATGTAACTTATTTTATTTACACATCCTCATTTTATTTACACATCATACTCATACATCTAACTTTCTAACTTCTAAATTTTATACTAATTATATATTATTAAATGTGCAATTTGAGAGAATCATGTTAGATAACTTTAACTAACATTACTTTGTAACCAAAACAAATAATATTATTAAAAAACATTTACTGCTTTTTCTTCAAACAAAATATGGATTTAACATGTTCATTGTATTTTAACATGTTTTATTTGGTTTACGTAAATAAAAATATACATAAAAATAAGTTTGATTGAACTTGGTTTTTAACATACTATTTAGTTATTTATATATTTACATTAACTGTTATTATTTTATTTGATATAAACTGAACCCTACATCATTTTTTATAATATAAAAATAAGTATACTATTTAGTATTATTTAAATAATCTTGTCAAACAATTTTAATCACAATTTATATTATCTCAAAACATATTTCAGATCAATGTGATAAATGGTCTATGATTTATAAATATAAAACGCTTTTAAACTTAAAGTTTTAAATTTAAAATGCTATTATTACTATGCCAACCAACATAATTTAATAATCATTTTAAAGCAAACTTATTTAAGCAAATATTCATGCTACGATAATATATGAAGCTTCATAAGTTCAAAATTAAGCGCATTTTAATACGGCGACACGGCCGAATAAACTTTACGATTCAATTTAATCAAATTTTCATTAAAAGCTGAAAACTTATTTTACTGGGAAAGTTATAATTAGTAATATGCTCCTCCTACCATTACAAATACAAGCAACAACAAGAAAGGCAACAACCCAATAACATGGCGGTTAATTAACGTCATATAAAATGAATAGACAGTGTCATTCAAAATTTGATTTTTATTGAGATTTTTTTAAATTTATACTGCTTATATTCAATCTCTAATGAATATGCAAGAGGGTGTGATGGAAGTGAGAGATAGAAGTGGGATGTGGTTTTGCTGTACGAATAGCCACAAAACGACCGGGAATTACATTTGAAATCGGCATAAATATTTTGGGATGGTTTTAATTAACACACATTGTTAAACAGAATGACGGAGTCCGTTCACTGGGCCATTGTAGCAGGAATTGCCAATCTAATCAACACTTATACGTTAAATTCTAATCGGACTTTGATGAATAGCGCTTATTTATAAGGTTTGTTAATGATTCAACGTTTATTGAAGAAGTTAATCATGTTTTAATACTTATTATAGGCAATAACATTCAAATTCTTATACAGAATTACGTATTTATATTTAAGTTAACAACATATTTTTAAAAGAAAATAATAAGAAGTATGATTATTCGATTTATTACTAACAAAGATAAGCCGACAGCAAATCAAGAAGCGTATTTTCTAAAGATTTGTAATAAACCAAGTAAGTCATTATCAATTAACAATCAGATTTCAAGTTATATTTAGAAAGGAAATATAATAAATATTAATATAAAGTATTTTGTTTAGGATTATGTTTAAAAGTAACAAGACAATGAATCTATAAGCTGTAGCATTGTCAGTTATTAAAACGTAATTAACAAGTATATGATTAATTCAAACGTCACGTAATATTATGCTTTATGCTTTTTACGGCTATTTTACATCGCCACAGTAAGTCTACGACTTGTTTAAAGTGGTTTGATGGGACCAACAGCTTAAAACGTGACTTCCGAACCACGGTGGAAATATAATAAATATATAAATTATATTCTCTATTAAATATAATACTTATAAAAAAAGGCATTATTTTTAATTATAATAAAAACTTTATTGAACCGAAATGAATCAAAACAATCTTCAACAACATCATTAAAAACATAAATTTGTGAACGCTAAAAACATTGATGTGAATGAAATTAGAGCCATACTCAACTGATATATATATATACATATATATATATATATATATGCAAATGATTTTTTTTAATCCTACTAATAGCAAAGAGGTTAACCTACAGATGCAAAAATCCGGGTGATTAGGTAATTTTTTGCAAAAAACCCTGGTAATTTTTTTTATAAAACTTTTTGTATTTTACAATCAAAAAGACTATCTAAATGTAAAAAAAACTATCTATTTAATGAACATTTATAAGCAAAAATAAAATTTAAAAGTATGCGTTCTTCACTACCTATTACTCATTCGACATTATGCACAAAGAATCAAGGTGGCTACTAAGTTGACTTGTTTGTTTTTATTCACAGGGCAGATTGGTGTGATGTTTATGGTTCTGAAAATTGTACAAAAGCTGTTGTGTCTAGATTTCTTCATGTCAGTCTTTCTACAGTTCAAAGAGCATTGAGCGGTTTAAGAAGACCGGCAAAAATACTTGGAAGCCGAGATCTGACAGGAAACAAAAAACAACTGCAATCGATGACCGATTTATTGTTTGTACTACTCTACGAGTTGTCATGTGACATCAGTTGAGACTAGAAACCAACTCCGTGAGGTTTGTGGTACAGATGTAAGTGTGTGTGGACAGTTTGTCAAAGGTTGCAAGGAGCTGGCTTAAAATCTTGTAGACCAGCAACTAAAAAATTACTCCTACGTCACCGAGTAGCCAGACTCTAATTTTTTTGCAAAAAATTAAATTGAACTTTAGCACAATAGAAGACTGAACTGTTTACTGAAAAGTCTAAATTTTCCCTACATTTGCCAGATGGAAGAGAACAAGTATGGAAACAAACGGGAAAACAATTTGCAAAGTGCACCTTTAAGCCCCGGCTTAGCCATAGTAGAGGATCCTTGATGGTATGGGCAGAAATATTAATAAATACCTGCACCGAATTGATTGACATTAATAGAGGAGCGCTAACTGCACAGCGGTATAATGAGAAGGTTTTAAAAAATTACGTAGTTCCATATATATGTTCGATTTATCGGCAATAGCTTTATTCTGATGCAGAATAACAAAAAACCGCATTTTGCTAAGTGCGTCACAGAATACTTGGTTGCAGCTGAAATAAAAAAATTCAACTGGCCTGCATGTACCCCAGATGAAAATTTTATAAAACATGTTTGAGACGTGCTGTGCAGGCGTGTTAGAAGACGTGCAATTGCACCAACTACAATAAACAAACTTTGTGTGGCACTTCAGGAAAAATAGCAAAATATTCTACAAAATGATATTTGTGAGCTCATTAGTGACATGGGCCCCCGTATGCAGGCAATAGTTAGGGTTTGAAGAGGCAATACAAAGTATTAAAATTTTATTCAACTAAAATTATCATTATTAATCTTTGTTAAGTTTATTTTGTTTATTAATGTTCATTAAATAAACTGATAAATACTATATTTACTATTATACTTTTTGATTGTAAAGCACTAAAAGTTTTATAAAAAAAATTACACGGGTTTTTTGCAACAAATTTCCTAATGACCCGGTATCTTGCATCTTAGAGTAATTTTGTATAAATTCATTAAATTATCTGCTACGGTTACTTAACATTGTTGCTAGGCAGTTATCATTTGTGCACATAATATAATACAGCAAGTGATCAAATAAAATATTTTTTTGGGTATGTTGATAAAGCTGACTTATTGCAATTTTTTTAATCTTTGAATTGAATAATACTTAGTTTATGTTGTTGCGTTTCATTGTTACACGGTTGAAAACTGCTAGCATTAACATTTCATTGTTTAAAAAAATACATTTTTCAAGTTTGTATGTAAGTCATTAAAGCCTTTAAAGCCTATTTTCCAAAACTTAACTTTTTTTAATAAACGTGCGTGTACTTTGGTATATTGTTAAGAAAGCTGACAGACACTGTTTTCTTCTAAAAAAGACTAATAAAAAACACTTCTGCCAAAAGTGCTAACAAACACAATGCCAGCTGTTTTGTATTTTAAAGACCCTACAATGTTTGGAAGCAAGAATAGCAAAAACAAAAATAAACTGTTACTAATGGCATCCCAAACTTCTATAGAAAAATCTACTTACAAAACAAAAATACTTCAATATCCTTATCCCTAAATTGCATACAACGATCATTTAAAACAAGTAATAAAAATAATAATTCAAAAAATATAAAAAAACTCAAGGCTACATCAAAGCTAATATTAGATAAATATTATACTTTTACAGTAGCAACACGTAAAATTAACAACAAGCTAAACTTGACAAAAAGACATAATATCAAACTTTCCAATAAGAAACCTTAATTTAATTATAAAAGAAACATTTATTTATGTTTAAATAATACAAATTTTTATTTGAAATACAAACTCTGCAACTACTTGTGGAAAATATCCAGTAAATGCGCACCTCAACTTTTGTACAGTTCAAATATGATTTGTAAGGGTTGGAATTATTTATGCAGTATGCAATAAAAACTGGACTGTGAGGTCCTTAATTGCTATGAACGTCTTGAAATAGACAAACCTAAAGTTTTTGCGACAGCAAAACTGATTTGATCTGACCTGACAGTACAAATTTAAACTGGCATTTTTGCATCAGTAAATTGATCATTTTTCTTAAATGCTGTAATTAGCTTGAAACGTTTCTCCCGACCTTACTACTAGCCGACAGAACGTTCGTTGCTAACGGCAACTCTTATTGTCGGAGAGCGAGTCGTGGGCTTAATTTTCATCTATTTTTTCAAAGGCTGGGCTCCAATTGTTTATTAGTTTGAGCAATCCCAGGTATTAGGGTGCCTCTTGGGTATAAACAATAATTCCCCAGAGGTGTTTATAAAATTAAATTTATATCATTTACCCAAACATAAAAATTTAATTAAGACCTTTAAATAAATAGAAAGAAAAAAAAATACAATTTCAAAAACTCGTATAATTAAATTGACTTTACAATACATAATCTGAATCAATTTTATAAATAGAAATATTATTATTAAACTGGAAAGGTCAAACACCCTTATCCAAACTACCTACCAAGTTTTGGACTGGTCAAGTATCTCAATCCTACTCGGTTTTGGTCTGGTCAAAACACGCAGTCCAAATTCAGTTGGTCAGGTCAGTACCCTAGTCCAACTGCCGCATAGATAACAAATAGATCAGCGACTCCCATGTATTTCGTTGTAACTACGTTGTCACGTGATTTTTTAGTAGTTCCACCATCCACCAAAACGCTACCATCGCTTGAGGAGTGGGGGTGCGCGGGAAGTTCAAATATGTGTATAATTTAAATATTCAAATTAAAGTTAAATAATATACTAAAACGTATTATATAAATACTGCTCTAAATTGTTTAAAAATACTAAGAGTACTTTTTAAATATTTAAGCAGAATCTTTATAGTATTTTTATATAGTAATATACACAATAATAAATAAATTTAAAAATTACTTACTTATCATTTTTCTTTTTGTATAAATAAATCATAATTTCTAAACACATACACTATATTACTGTTACACACAATACTAATTAGTTAAAAAAAAAAAATATATTGAAATAAACCATAACATTTATTATACATACATATACAATAAAATTGCTGAAAAATTATAATTAATCTTTTCAAATTATATTATTACAAAATCATTTTTAAATTTATTAAAAAATATGCACTCAGAAAATGTATGAAATATTATTTTCTATTATAAATATATAATATATAATTTTCACACATAAATCATCATCGTGCAATGCTAAATTAACAACAATTGAAAAGTAAAAATGTAAATTAATAATTAAAAAATATATATAAAAATTACCCACTGCAACCTTCAGCTGATGATCATGACCTGCAAAATACAACAAATACATATTAATCATATTTTTAACTTATTAAGTAAATGACCAAAATATAATGTGTTGTGTGCTGAAACAAATAAAAAACAAAAAATTAGTATCAAGCAAAAATCAGAAATATGTTGTAACAATAAAATTATTAAAAGCGAAGACACTTGAAAACATCAAACAGCCAGATTATGTCTGCAACTGTTTAAGTCTAGCGATTGCGTTCTTTTTTGACCGCAGCTTCAAATATTTTTCATGTGCCTTTTCTTTTACTATATCATTAATTTTCCTACCATCAATTTCCTTTAAAATTTTATTAACATTCTTAACCCACATGATTATGTAAAATATTACAGTTTTATCAACAAATTTACACAAATCATGTGTATTACAGTTAAAAATGTTAATGTCACTATAGCTCTTTACCTTAAGCTTTAGCTTATTAGAAATACCATTTTCCTGGGCCATTTTCGGCAAATGATAATGAAGAATTTCATTACATTTACTGAAGACCTGCAAAAAATTAGTATTTGGCCTAAGTAATGCTTTTGATGAATAAGCTTTAGCTTCAATCAGCCTGTGACTTGGAATGTCGCAACCTGGTTCTGCTACTAATTGCTTTCTACAATGTTCACATAAACCTACTGCCTTCAATACCATTTTGGCTAAGAATCCTGAAATATACCCATGTGTTTCTACTACATTCTGTGATAGACATCTTTCTATTGGTACTGGGTCATCCTCCTGTCCATTTCTTAAGTGATTTCCATCGTCTAATTCTTCTGTTTCAATCCTCTTCTCTCTGGCAAACTTTTTTGAGTTTTTGATAAATTGTTCAAGACTTATCAACGATTCTAGTTTGTCGTCTTCACAATTCGACCCGGATGAATGTATGACTCGCGATTTATTAATGACTAGGCATTTGTATGAAGCTATAAAAGAAGTACACGTAGGATTCACGTTTCGCGCTCCGTGGCTTCTAATACTACCGAAAAAAATTTCTAAAGGATCTTGATTTAATTTTCTCAATCGAAGAAATTTAAATCCAAATCTACTCAATTTCTTCCATAGACATCGGATGCCACGCAGTGTTACAACAAAGTTAGTAACCGAAGGCGGGATTGACCAACCACCTTTTTTGTTTGCAAATCTGACCGATTCAAGTACTTTGATAGCTTTAGCCCAAAAGTCTAGGTGCGGGGAATTTATACTTACTGCGCATCGTAACGGTTTAGATTCACTAGCGATCTCCCGAGAACCGTTGACACTGTCAAACAATTTATCCATAAACAATAAAAAGTCTGCAGTATCTGCAACCTCTGGCTTGGAACTTCTTAACCGCATAACCGCTGATGTCCTCGTCGATAGTACTTGAGCTGAAAGGTTGACTTTCATTTTCGTCATTTTATTTTCATAAATATGGGTATCGTTTATGTGGCTGATGACGCTGGTATTGTAGTCTTCCTTATCTATTTCATATACTTCTTGTATATGCTTCCATGATGCCATCTGCTCTTTTGATTTTTTCCAGATAAATCGAGCATCATGGTTCAACAAGTTATTCCTGATCCCTTTCAACAAATGTGGAGGGTCGTATAGTGGTATTACTTCTTTTCCATCTACTTCAAATCCTAACGACTTATATTCTACTCCACGTTTCATATACTGCCTACTCGTATTCTCACTCAGTAATTTAATTGCAGACACATTTGTCGAAGTCAGTGGCCACAACACGCAGTCCAATTTCACGAAGTGCCAAGATTATGTTTTTGACATTACGAGCAATGTCTGCAGCAGCCATTACATGTTCCGTAAAGAAATACGCAATAGGTTGCTTCCAATCACTCGCAATGCCAGATACCATAAAAACTGCAGCATGATCCGCAATATTAATACTACTGTTTTTAGTACAGGTGTCTCGAAAGCCCACAATTTTATCTGCAAATAAATTAAAATCTAGTCCTAATGTAAGGGACATTTCATCAAATTGCAGTAGGCAGTATTTTGTTGATGGTTTTACATGTTGAATAGTATTTTTCAGAGTTTCCAAATATTCTCTGTTTATCCCACAACTTGTAGGTATGAATTTTAGGCAATCGTTCAAAGTTCTCTTGGATGGAAGAGCAAACGTTTTTTGCATTAACCTACAATATAATTAGGTTTTAGAAATTGATTTAGCTAAATAAATCATTAGTGCAATACTGCAGATGACATCTCTTTTGTATTTAATGCAAAACAGCAATAAATCTTCAAGTTAAAACTACTTTATTATATTTAATATTAAACTGAAAAAAATAAAAACAAAAACTTTGTAATTCTTCAGGAATTGAACAAAAAAACATAGATATTTAGCAGATAGTACAAAATTCTTAAATGCCACGGGAAAATCATTTCAAACAAATTGCCCAAAAAAAAAAAATATAATATAAAATTTTGTCACAACATTTACCTTTTATTTGTATATAAATCTATAAAAGCGCAATGTAGATTTATAACAAACAAAAAAAATCAATCCTACATGTTTGTCAAATAAGAAGCTATAAAAACTTTCAATTCCCAGTACACAGCACATCAGTAAACAAAAAATCACTATATCTATTTTGTGCTAGCAAAACTAAATTAAATATTAAATCTAAACTTGAAATCTTTTGATCGTACCATTGTTTTTATAGATTTACTCTTATTTGTAATTTGTTTTTTTATAGTAAATTAATTAGTTTAGGTTTTATATTGTAAACTTAACTTGCAAAACAAGCAATATCACTTGTATGATCTTACTATCCAAATAAATTATTACTAGTTAAGTTAATTTTTTGTTTAATATTTGATATAATCATAAATAATCAAATATATGTTACATAAAATCATTTTAATGATTTTATTTTATATAAAGAATTTTTAAATTGTAACAAAATAATTAAAAAAATAGCAACTAATTTATAAAATAAATTTTTATCTATATTTTTATTCTCACCAACCATTCTAGTTTTATAAAACTGCACAATCATTATTAATATAATTTTCAGAAGGTAACGACATTGTATTTATCGTGTAAAGCTAACTACGCACAATTGTTATATGAAAAGACTTGTTCTAAAAACTTTTTGTAATTTTTTTTACATTACACTTTTTAGAAGCAATGCATATTTAATAATATTTAAACAAATCATGAATCAACTAACTATAAATAAAAATGTAAGTAAAAAACTGTTTAAAATTCATGAAAGAAGTAAATAAGAGTATTGGTCCATAACATATTTTGGCAACTTATCCAAAAAACTTTCTCAATATTTAAATAAAAACTTCAAAATTACTGTTGTATTTTAAAACACACTTGAATAAACTTAAATTTAAAATTAATAAATACTAAAGAATAAAACCAGATATTTAGAATAAAAGTAGAATTTATAAATTAAAATGTAGTAATTGCAATGCAACATACATATATTAGACAAACCATGACAAACTTTGATACTAGATATAAAGATTGTATAAAAGCTTAAAAAAAAAGAAGACATAGAAAAATCTAATTTTGCTAAACATTTAACATTAAATAGACATAAAATTAATTTCAAACCATAAAGCCTCATTAAATATTTTATATTCTATTTCAGATAAAAATTAACTTTTCTGGAAAATTTTGAAATTTAAAAAATCTAAATAATTTAGTATTTAATGAACAGTTATATATTTGAATCGCTTATTATTAAAAGGGACTAAGTCACTTTAGAGTATTTTGAGATAATATAAACTTTTGTATAGTTTTAGTTTTTGAAGATTATATCTTTACTTTTTTACATTTTAATAAATCAAGTAAGAATTTGGCTAACATAGTTCTTTTTTCAACCAAATGATATGTTTTGGTTTGTATAATATAAAATTTTATATAATTCTCTTTTAACATTAAGCAATTCATTTATAATTTACCTTTATTAGACATGTTAATAAACAAGCTCTCTGTTGTTAAGTTTACAATATATACCAATAAATTTTATTTTATTCAAACAGGTTAAATACTATTATTATTACCGACCTGTATCCCTTCGGGCTATTTTTCATCAAGGATATGGCAAACAGTTTGTCCTCCAAAGTGTAACGTCGTCCTCTTGGCTGTTTCTTCTGCATATTGATCTGTGAACAAATAAAACGGTTTGTAGTATCATTCACAGAATTTATGAAATTACCCGATTTCAGCATCTCCTCAGCTTCTTTGAGACGTTCTTTGTTTGTCACTTTATGCCTCTCAAGTCGATGGACCGTTCTCTGAAGATGCTTTGCCATTTCATACATTTTATAGCACTTTGGATCCAGCTCACTGCTTCGAGTAATGTTGATAGCATGCAGTAATCCCTTTCTTCTTTTTGGATTTCTTTTAGTGTTTATAATCTCTTCTATTGGATTGCAGCTCCGTCTTCTCTTTGTAGAATGTGAATGGTCCATATTCACTAGAGATTCGACTGCAGCAACAGGAAAATCTACCTTTGTATCTTCGTCAGGAACATCCATCAAATTAGAATCCAAAGTTTTAATCGGTGGTAAACGCAGTGTTGGAACTGCTCTTCGTTTTAAATTTGTATTGTTGTTGTTGTTAAAAAAAAATGCATCTTCGGAGAAATGGAGATCGCAAACTCTTCGATTTCGAAGTTGCGATTTGCTTAAATGTCGAAAATCCAATTGGATTGCGTTCATCCATTGCAAAGCCACCTAAAAAAATAATGTTTTATTTACTCAATTGCCTGTATTTAGGCTGCGTTAAAACTATTTTTAAATAACAAATTCTTATGCCCGTATTACACTGTCAATAATTATATCTAGAATTATATATATAAAAATATTTAAATCTTACAAAGTCTGTAAAATGCACAAATGATCATCAATTTTATTATAGATTGAAATTTTAAGTACATTCTTAGAGTTTCTTTATAATTAACACATAAAATATAAGAAATAGCATTTATAATATAACCCAAATATTTTCTTAAAACTGTTAATGCGTACATTTTTTGTGTTAATTCTAAAGAAAAACTAAAAATATTCTTAAAATTTCAATCTACAATAAGATTGATGATTATTTGTGCATTTTAGAGATTTTTTAAGATTTAAATATTTTTATATATATAATTCAATAAAGAATTATAGATCAGTGTCATACGGGCATAAGACCAAAACAAATAATTTTTTTAAATTAATTTTATATAACTCCAAATACTATACAAAATTATACTAAAAAAAGTAAAAATATTTAACCCTAGAACAACAACGTGGGTTTTGAGTTCCGTTAGTACCAACGTGGCGTCGTATAGGACGCCATACAAAAAGGGTCATATCGTATTTATGGTTAAGTAATTAATAGATCTAATTATCAATAAACATAGTTTAATTCATTAGTAATCAGCTCTTAATGTTAGGATTAGATCTTATTTTGTCAACTGGGTACAAACAAGAAACAAAGCAAATATGTGAAAATAACGACTAATTTGTTTAAAGTAATAAAATATTTTTTTTAATATTTTTATTAATTAAATTTTATGTATAATGTGTTAATAAAACTCCAATTATTCACTTTTTTGACAATGTGTGTGTTTCACTTGCAGTCCATACAAATGGCCAGCCGATGTTGTGCACAAAAATTTTTACCGCAATGTTCACATTTATTTTGTGTTTTTCGGTTTTTTATGCGAGGGCAATATTTGCAACGACTTAATGGACGCTCAACTCTTTGTAAAACTTCTTCTTTTTTGCATTGTAATTTATTACTACATCTTCATTCTCGCTTTCTTCACCCTCACTAATATTATCATCTTCATCAATGTGTCGGCCGTCTAGAATTTCTTGTGCAATTATTTCAAATTCACGATCAGCCAACTTGCGTTTTCTATCTATTCTTTTAATGTTTATGATCTAAAATATATTAATTTTCATATAAATACAAAATAAAAACCTATTTCCGCATATATATACCAACAAATATTATATAACGTAAGCAACAACGTGGCGTCGTATCCGACCCAAATAGCACTTTTTTTAGGATACTAAAACTATACAACATCCACCTGTCACTATAACACTCCACAGAATAACACAGGAAGGTACTGAGACGCTCAATGTCAAATAAAATTTTACTTGTGCGCAAATTGCAATTTTAGATTTTGCTGGTCGCCGGCGACACCATGTTGTTGTTCCAGGGTTAAATTTCTGATGTTTTTCAGATAAATAATATATACATCAATGTTTTTATATGATACGTCATGTACACTTTCGATATATTAAATGATCAAATTATTATTATAAGCGGTTAATGAGTTATATGCTCTGAATATAAATGTAATTAGATATAAAAGTACTTACCTCAATATCAGAGGGAAAATGCCTTAGCTTAATGTTGTTGGGCTCTCCATATTTAACACTGCATCCTGGCACTTGGCAATATATAACCATAATTATAAATAGTACTAACAAGTACTGTTAAATTTATTATAAATTTATAATATTATTTATATATTTTTTGATTGTTCAGCCTTGTTGGTTAAGCAAATCAAAACAATATGATAGATAACAATATACAAATGTGTTTTGTCAACCATATGTCAAACAAAACAATCATAGCCAACTGCCAGTAGGACCAACGGTAAAAATACTAGAAATCCGATGGGTGCGCTGCAGGTGGATGGTGGCTGTACTATTAGTACTCCATTTTGCCACGGTTGCGCCTTTTTGGCGTTACTTGACCCCTCATGAACTGCCGGAACGACACGCTGCACGCGTTTATATACCCTCTAAAAAGGAGTGGGGGAACATACATTTAGCCTGATTGGCCATTCGAGTCACGTGTCATACAAGTGACCCAACTCACAAAAAAAATAAACAGGGCTGTCAACCTAAAATTATTGATTAAAATAATCACAACACTCTACAAAAAATATTGACAATTAATTGTCAGATTCAAAACTAAAAAATAGTCAACATGTAATATTAAACAATAACAAGAAATCATAGTTAACAATGTCCTTACATGAATTTAATAAATGTTTAACTTCCAAAAACTGTCTACTGATCACTCGCGCACTGGGTGTCGATAAAACTTAAGGGTTTTAGTCTCTGAAACGCGTAGTCGATAGCGCCGCACTCTGGGCTTCGCATCTTTTCTTTTTCTACTTCTTTTTCGAGCCGTAGGTGTTGTAGTTGTTGCAGGTAGCGGATGCGGACGAGTCACAAAAACTGCTTTTCTTTTCGCGAACCATGGGTGCTCCATAAGTGTACATTGATTGTACTACTACTGGAATTTTTGAATCGGTTTTTCTAACGACGTTGTCCTTGGATGTGGATGGCATCGGATTAGGCCACTCCAAGAAGACTTGCGATGGTGACGATGCTGGACAGGACTTCGGTGGAGTTTACAGGCCAAACAGCATGGTCTTCCGAAGGTCCCATTGCTTCTGTAATTCCGCCGCTCTACCAGGAGTTGGTGGCAATAATATTGGGGAAGCATTTAATTCCAGGACATCCATATTTTCTGATCGCTATATATTAGTTAAAAATGCAGGACTTAACAAAGATTGAATTCAATAATAATATATAAATTATAAACCGGTAATAAATTAAATAGTTAAATTCACATTGTTTATCTCCACCCAGATACTGGTACGGCATCAAATTAAATTGGTCACATCAGCGCTCAATGAACCAAAAAGGTGTTCCTAAGAGTAAAACAGGCTCATCATTCAGTTTGGCCTAACCAAATGACATGAAAAGTAAGCAAAATATGTAAACAATATTTTAACTAATCCCTGTCCTTCTTTTTTTTTAAATGATAAATTTGTAACCAGTAACGGAGAAGAAAACGAACGTTACAAGCTTTACAATCGCTTTTCAAAATAATGATTTATCAACCAAAAGCACCACAAATTCTGCAAACGGTTTTGGCAAGTAATCCTTGGACCACAACACATCTTAAAATTTTTATTACTTTTTTAAAAGCAAACATGTAGTACACACTAAACTTACGGTAATTTAACATTCTAAACTGCAAACAGAAAAAAAAATGTCCTAAACTTAAAAATAACCAATAATTACCTAAGACTTTCTAGAAAAATCTTATAAATCATAAACCTTGCCCAAACATTGCCAACAAAAACAATAAATATGTTTTGCATTGAAATCAGCCCAACATGTTGAGCAAAATTGATGACAAAACAATCGGTTTTCTTCACTTAAAAAGTTTATGTTTGGAACTCATTAAATACGAAGAAAATTCTGACAACTCCGCTGAAAACAAAGAGATGAAATATGGCGATTTGGATTGACGCATCTTTCGCCTTAGCAAGTAACAAGATATATTTGCTTGGGGCCGTTAACACAAAGCAAGGTATGGGTTTTTTCCATGCTAAACTTTTAACTTGCTAATACGGCTAAGAGCCACATTCGGCCCAGTGTGTGAGGAAGCTGGGTAAAAACAAACCCACTCTTCTTAAATGTGTAAGGAGCTTGCACTGCCCGTTGCATAAAACATCGATTCAACCTGCAAATAGCAATAAAAAAAAACACCCACAAGTAAGGCCCAAACGATTCCCCAAGTTACAAAGAAAATATCATTTGCATAGACACAACAGGTTCTATTGCAAATTAATCACCATCTTCAGGTAAAAAAAAGCAAGTTCTTTAACTCTCAAAGCTCGCAACAATTTTTTGAGCAAATTAATGTCAGCTAACAAAGACAACTTAAAAACGATGTATCTTGGGTCATTAAACATGGTAATGTCATAATAGCTGGGATTAATAAAACTATTTTTAACATATCAACTGCCAATTAGTAAACAACTAGTAACAGCAGATTTCAATGTTTTACTAGACGGCCAGCTTCCTACAATAGTTGCAGGAGACATCAACGCAAAATACTGTTGAAGTATGCCCAAAAAATGAGATATATTGTATTAGACCCAGACATGCTAACTCACAATCATTCACATGGGCATCCAACTGATGATCTTGACACAGCGTTGCTTAAAAATTTTACAGCGCAAATTGACAATTTGGTTATAAACAATCTACGGTCAGACCACAGCCCAGTAATTTCTATAAAAAGTATGAAAATAGAGTCGATTCAGTCTACAGGACTAATTAGCTTCTGTTTTCACATATCTTAGAGGAAAGCATCAGATCACTACCTGACATTCAAACGACTAAAAAAGTTGACAGCGCAGTTGGTGACTTCACTTGCCTCATCCTGCTAGCAATGTAAAAATTTAACGAGATTGCTCCAAAAATTGTACTTAATAGATTGGGTCTTGACAGAGAGACTAAAAAGCTTATTCGTGCTCAAAATCGTGCCAGACACTTATGGCAAAAATCACACAACCAGACTGACCAAAACAAACTAAACCGGCTAAATAGTGCATTAAAGAAAGCAATAAAAATGCTCAAAAATATTTGCTCTTAAGTCCACTAACAACAATAAAAGTCTAATGTGGAAAATAACTAAAACCCTTCAAAATAAGCGTAAACGTGGATAAGGTTCACAAAAAGTAAGACAATGTAGTGTATACAGCGCACTGACACCGCTTCTATTCTGAAATCGGTTAGGCCATTTAAGGTAAAAAATTGCATTTCAAGTAAAGCTTTTAAATTTTTTTCTCACAAACATTACAAAATGCAATCCTAAAAACGTTTTATTTTTCATCGTCTTGAAAAAAGTTTAATGTTATTCATATCTCAATGGTTAGAAAGGATAGACATTTTCAACCCTAAGTAAGATGACAGAAACTGCAATCTTGGATAGAATTCGAGATCACACGGCAGCTAAAAACTTGTTGCTAAATCATCAACACGGCTTCAGATTTGAGTTCTCCACAACCCATCAACTAACTAGAGTTTGTGTACGTGTCTTCCCCTTGTCCTATCAAAGCAGGGGTTCCTCAAGGTTCTGTTCTATATACTATGCATAACTAAAAGTGTAAAAATAGTTTAGTATGCCGACGACATAGCACAGATGTACACTTCAAGGAGTCCAAAAGTCATTACGCTAAGACTTCAAGCGGCATGTGGGGTACTTGAAATTTTGTTTCGATACTGGAGAGTAAAAACCAATCTCTAAAAAAACATGACTATTTTTTTCACTAAATAATACGAACAATCGTTTATTTCAACGGCGGCGCTCCAATTCCAATGGATGAATTCTGCAATGTATTTAGAAATAGAGCTTGATCGTGGACTAACTTTTAAATTACATTTTAAGAACTTGGATATAGCCATGATGGCAAGTAATATGTTAACACCACTTCTACGCAAGGGCAACAACATAAACTTAACAAACAAGTTGCGATTATTTAAAACAATCATTTGCCCAATACTGACATACGCATGTCCAGCATGAAGAATGGCTACATCGTCTTATCTGAAATGAATAGAGTCGTTTTAAAATAAGATTTTGAAAATGATTCTCAAAGCTCCTCACTACGTACGGAACACACACAACTAAAAACTGATGCGGGAATTGTTCCGATCAGGTACCACATGTTGGTATTAGCGACAAATTTCTTTGAAAAAGTCGCAAATCACTAAGATCTTAAGTTAACTCGTCTTGCAAAGCAAAACAAACAATCTTTTCAGTACAAAAAATCTATCAACATACTTGCTGTATAAGGAAAACTCGTAGTTCATCAACCGTCACCCTACTTAATCAACGCCTATAAGGCTAGCAATCTTTAGAAAATTTCCCTTCCCAACCAACAAAAATATATATATTAGTATACTTCAACTATATAAGATAGTTGTGTTAAGCCAGTGGAGTTGAAGTTGCCAGTAGAAGAGATACAATGGGCATATTGAAGCTTAAGTGCAGTAAATTTTGTTTCATCCTCTACTCAAAATGCAAAATCTTAAAATTAAATAAAGTATGTTATAACACAAAATTTGGACATATTTTAAATCATTCAAACTGTGCACACACACAAATTTTGTTATATTTATTTTTAAATATTACACATAATAATTAGATTTAGTACAAAATTTGAACAAATGTAAACTGTCTAAATTGTATATTGAAACAGATTTTTTTAGTTTTTTAATATAACAACTTATCAAATAGATCAAAAATATGTTTTTAATTTGATATTAAGTTTTCTAACAAATGTAATAAATTTTAACAGTTTAAGAATCAAATGTTTTTTAAACAGCAAAATCAACTATTATTTTTAAAGTATTAATAATTAAATATAAATTAAATACAATTGATGTAATTATAAAAGCAATAAATATAAAACAGTAAATTTGTACTTTTTATATTTAATTAAGCATTTATGAAAAAAATCAATAAGAAGCTTTTGGTAAAATACGAGAACATTAATTTGATACTTTCTTACATTTTTATCTCTTAGCAGTTTTTTAATTTAATTCCATAATGTATTTCCATTCAGAATAAAATCCAATGTAATCATTTATTTCCATTTACAACAACCGACAAATGTTTGCATGCTAGAATCAATAAATCCCAAACATTAAAACATCGCACCGACGGATCAGAAACAAATAACCCCCTTGTGCGAAATCGCCCCGAGGAGAGATCGCATCGTTACACGGAAAAATCCATTCCCGAACACGAATAACCGAGTTTTAAACTTATCTTGTGATGAGATGAAAGTTTTCGACAAGTTTATTTATCTATATAGAAAAAGAAAACAACAAGAGGGGCTTTAGGCGTTCTTCTATATTATTCGTCCTTACAAGAATTTTATATGACAGTAGCAAAAAAAATACGCTCTAGTAAAAAATACTAAAGGTTAAATCTTGTTATTTTTTGTCTAGTTTAAGCAGGAAATATGAAGCTTGGATAATCGTGACTTTATGGGTGCGCTAACATGAAGAAGGTTTCAGTTGCAACAATGCTCACAAAAGATGCTTTAAGTGCATTTAATATTTCATGAAGTGTACCGAGATGTGCTCATAATAAAGGCTGTTTATCTTGCAAAAAATCAGCCAACCATTCGCTACGTAATGTGATAAACTAAGCTACGCTATTTATATAATATAAGATATAATTTTAGTAATTACTACATATTATGTAATAAGATCATGGTTTTATGTTAAAATATTATTTAATTATAAAGAATATAAAATTATTAACTATTTTTGTTATTATTTTATTCAATTTATTCAGTCTTTAATAAAAACTCCAGGCGGTCGGATAAAAAATTAACGTTCGTTCGCTTTTCTCCGTGGATGGAAATAGAGGTAGAACGAGGCCTATTTATATTCTGTACCTACAATCGATATGAAATTTCAGAGCAGGCAACTTTTGATTAAAGGGTATTAAACCTGTATTTTTATACAAAAGGGAATTCACATACATATTCCGTATATCGAAATGGATTATAAATATTCATAGATTAATTTTCAACTTAAAATTTTTAAACCAATACTTACTTAAAAATTCAATAAAATATTATTTTCTTAAATGTACAAGCGACCATGGGAATAATTGAGTGAGTAATAAACCTTGACACAAACTTACACATTACATACTCACAATAAAAAACAGAATAGAAACGATTAATAACATATACAACATGGTATAAAAAACCACATGTGCTAACAAAAATTGTTTTCTGATCAAATAATGCACAAGTGGTTTTGTTAATGCATTTTACTAATGTTTCTTAGAAGATTATATTTTAATTAATCCTTCTTTAGTGTTAATCTTTCCTGTGTGCTTTCGGGTAAATTAAGAAATATGAGATTAATGCATCAAGAAATTATCCCCTCTGGCATATGTTTGGTTAACTTTAGTAACTTACAACATAGCGCACACTATTTGTCTTAGCTAATTTCATTTTAAACTTGTACTCATAATCAATTTTAATTTAATATATATTAGATATTAATTAGATTATACTCTTTATATAATAGATTTTTTTTTCTCATTAAACTGATTTTGTAAATTGTAATTATGATTGCATTTTCAGATTATTTTTCTAATAAAATAATAAAATTCAAAATAATAGTTTTTGTTTAAAATAAAGTAATACATTAAAATGTCCGGAAAGCATGTTCAAATGTTACAGACACTAGGGAATAGGAAAATAGCCATCTTATCTTGTCAATTGTTCTTGTATTATATTTTACCGATAAATAATTGTAATTTATAATACTAAAAAAATATTCAAAAATTTCTAAGTTAGTGAAAACAGTATTTACAAGAAAATCGAAACCGTTTTTCTTATAAAAAATTTAAATTATATGCCCAATAGTACATGCTTGCTATAAATATTGTAGTATCTCTTGTTTTATGGTGATGTTGTTTAATTAATTAAAACTTCACTTTAATACTTAATATTATTTATTAATAATTAATTCTTCACTTGAGCCTTACGGCCCAAGCTCAGAGCTACCGCTCTTTTCAATTCTTAAAATATAACTAACTTAAAACTATTCCTCTCGCATATTTATATTGGTAGATAGGGATGAAACCGCCCTTGACCATAAACAGATGGTTTATAATCTTAATGGGTTTTTACAGTCATAAAATCGGGTTGGGACACAACAATATATTACTGTGCAACTTAAACAGTTGTGAATATTTTGTACTACAATGGAAAATTGCAACATTTTATTTATTTATTAGATGTTGACTGTTAAAATTTCTATTGACTAACCTGTCATCAGCATTGGTGTTCTACTTTTTGCAGATCCTACGTGCTTATTTTTCAGTTTTTTGGTCATCTGTTATATTCTTTATTTTACTGTAATTTGCTAAGCAAATCAGTCATATTGCATCTTCTTGTTTCTTTTTTCAGATCATTTATTTAATCAAATCTTTTAATAAACAATCACTTTTTAATGGATGCCCTATTATTCCTGACTACTTAATGTCCATTATACTTATCCAGGGTCATATTTTAAATGCTGCTATGCGTTTTTTTCTTTTTTCACACTTCATACAAAATATTTCACAAACATTTTAGCAGGTTTATATCTAATTTGCTACTTAAAATCTTGTTTTTTGTTCTAAAAGCCATTTTTGCTATTTATATGCGCACTCTTATTTCTCTCTTACTTTTCTAATTTTCTGTAATTAGGATACTTTTTCCACATGCCCCAATTTATTTCCACTCACGTACACCTTAATTTCTTTTGCCTTTTTAATTCTCATAACCTTTATCTTGGTTTTGTTTATACTTAATCTATACATTAATTTCATTTTTTTAAGTTCTTTAACTAGCATCTTTTTTTCTGGAAACACTATTATATTATGGGCAAATCAAACAGAATTTATTTTTGTCCGCTTTCCAGCACTCCGCAACTATCTTTTTAGCGTACATATTAAACAACGTTGGTAGTAAACAACAACCCTGTTTTATTTTTTTACCAATTTCAAAGCACTCGATTTTTTGTCATTTAACCATTTTGCCACTTGTTGTCTTATATACAAATTACCAATCAGTCCTCTATCATTCCAATCTACTTTTTTTACTTTTAAAATTCATTACACAGAACACACTCAATAGTACATTAAGTACCAAGGGCAGGAAAGCACTGTTTACAGCACGCCGCTGTTTGTCCGCCCGAGCAAGCGAGGGCGGCAGGCAGCAAAATGCTGCAAACGCTTTCTTGCCCGTGGTGCTTACGACTGATTTTTGCCTGCCCCTGTAAAAAACATTAACATGTTACAATTTTATTATCATTATTAAAAAAAATTGTTTAATACTTCAAGTGTCAATGTTTTTTTTTTAAGGTAATGTTTAAACTGTCAAATATTGTTATAACGTAACCAAGAAGTCTTGTAATATAATCACACGAGATGTCAATAGTTTTGTCTTTTGTATATAATATTATCAAATTAAGCAAATATTAAAAAATACTATTACTAAATCATGTAATAAATTAATTTAATTTAAATTTTTATTTAATAATACTTACTGTTAATTTAGTATAATTAAAATTAAAAATTATATTCAATAATAAAAATATTTTTTTTAACTAGCGCCATCTGTGGGAAGGAAAGCTCACTTCCCTCCCTAAAATACGGGCTAAAAAACTGTTTTTCAGAGTGGGCATGCAAAAAATACTTTTACTAAATCTATAAAATATACACTTTAACTTTTGTTTTTCTCTAAGTATTTTTCTCCAATTGTCTTTCTTACCAATTTTTTGTCTACAACTTTTTTCTAAATCCAAATTGTTTTTTCCTTACATTTTTGTCCATTATTCTTACAAATCTTTTATTTATTACTCTTATCAAAGTTTTTGAAGCGTTTTCCTTTTATATATATATATATATCATTACACAGTGATGTTAGTTTTTTTATGTCTTTTTCCTGCGGACATTTAAACAGCTTTAACGGTATTATATTTACCTTTAAAGCTTTTTCAACTTTTTTTTCATAGTTTCTTCGTTTACACATCCAATTCTTTTAATTTTTTATTTGCTTTATATAGTTCTTCTATGATAGGTCAATGATTAATGTGCACTTGTTCTATATCCACCGGAGTAATTTGGAAATCACCTATCAAGCTGTTAGTATCTTTAACCTCCTTTAAACAAATCGTAGATTTACTGAGGCATAGTAAAATATCTAAAAAAACAAAATAAATGACATTAAAAAAAGATCTGTTTAAAACTTTTTTATTTCTCAATATTTTTCCTTGTTTGACCTTTATTTTTATGCTGTTTTTTGTTATTTTCTAACCCAGTTCTTCTAATTAATTTTATTATACATTGAGCCTACCTATTCAATTCAATTACTTTATCTTCTTACACTTATTATTAAACCATTTCATTCTAGATTTATCTACAGGGAGTTTATAAATGAATGGGATTGTGTAATCACTTTAAATATGCCGCCTTTTTAAAATTGTCCACTACTACATATGTTTGCTTGACAACTGTCAAAGTTGATCTGTCAAAACAAATAGTATAGTGAACAATTTAAAAAAAGCGGCACATTTAAAGTGATTACATAATCCCATTCATTTATAAACTCCCTGTATTTTATTTTCTTAGTTCCATATTCTATATTTCTTTATTCTTTCTTTTATGTTTTGTATTTTGAATTTTCTTTTTTCTTTTATTTTAGTTAGCTTTCTTGTGCTTAATCATTTTTCGACTAAGTTTTTAATTTTTATGTTTATTGTCTTTTATTCCTGCTCTATCTTGTGCTACCTTAAACCTATTTCTTTTTCTATTTTGTAAGTTTTTTATAATCTTTTGTTTTAGTTTTTTCCACTTTCTTATTATTGGTGTTTTCTTTAGTCTTTTTAACCTTATATCTAACTTTGCTATCACAAGTATATAGTCACTGTGTATATCCGCACCTAGTAAACTACATGCTCTATTTACTCTATTTCTAAATCTCTTTTCAATCATGATAAAATATATTTGCTTCTTGTATTCGTGACCAGGTGTCTTTTAAGTATATCTCTTTTAGTTTGTAAACTGTGTTTGTAACTATCAGTATCTTTTCTTTTCAGAATTTATTTAATTTTTTGTTTTTTATGTTTTTGTCCAAATCCATACTTACCCATTACTATTTCTACACTATCTTTGCTGCTCACACTGGCATATTTCTTTACTAAAAAAAACTTTGACCCTTACGGTTTTTATGTTTTCGTGTCGTTCTCACCTTGTTACACCAAATCCTATCATGTCCAGTTTATTTCTTGATCCAAATTATTTTACCGCCAGAATTTAATTTAATTAAATTTTTTTTTTTTCGCTTTTTTCAGGCACTTAATTTTGGAATAAAAATGTTGTTTCTCTCAACTGTTTAAGTCAATTACTTGCTACTCGCATATATAATAATTAATTTGCGCTCTTTTTAATTTGATTTGCCAAGAACAAAAAAGATTATCTAAGGCGTTCACTTTTCCAGTTCGTGTACATTCAAAATTTACATATTATACTATGCTCAAAAGGACTAAAAATGTCTACTTTGGAATTACTAGAAATAGCCAAAATATGCAACATTCTTTTAATTGACTTCTACGATAGTATAAATTATGTAATTAATTACTTTACTTAACTACGCAAAAACTACTGATTCTTT
The DNA here is from genome assembly GCA_963932245.1 of Tachinus rufipes. NCBI lineage: Eukaryota > Metazoa > Arthropoda > Insecta > Coleoptera > Staphylinidae > Tachinus > Tachinus rufipes. The sequence continues at coordinate 77,680,034 of OZ010744.1, forward strand.
TTTTTGTTATGTTTTATTTTGTGCTGCGTTCCATTCATGCCGGTCCGGTTCAAATGTCTTTTCACATTAGCGCGTTATTGCTACAGCCCGCTATCGTTCCCGCGTGCATTTTTTTATAAATTGAACTTGCACATAATTATTGAAATATTTTGTGCAATTAAAAACTATATAATTTGTTTCTATCATAAAACCAACTGTTATGCCAAAATCCGTATAATTAACATTAATACATAGTATACTATACTACCAACAACCTAATTAACAAATTCCCAAAGTAAACTCTTATACCAGTATATTTATAATTTTTCTTTACTGGTGTAATGTGCCTTACATACAACTTCAAGGCCAAACCGGTCAGTGTAAACTTGACAATCTTTTGCAATAATTGTACAACCTCAAAGGCTCAAATCGTTGTAAAGTTCTTCAATGATCTCATTGTCAATAAACTTTTTCACACTCCAAAGATTCACTTGATCTATGTGTGAATAACCTCAACATATGTTTAAACATTATCTTTACGTGAATAACATTGTATACAACGCATTAGTTATTATAAATAATGCAAACAAATACCACTGTTAATCATAAGTATATATATATATATATATATATATATATATATATATATATATAACTAGATATATAACTCACTAAACAAAACAATTTATATTAACATCTTACATTTTATTATTTTAGAGTTTTAAACATTTAAAACATACATAAAACGTATATTATCAACAATTAAATAAAACTATTTAAACAATTTGTACAAAAATTTGTTAATTGGATCAAGTTAAGACCATAAATCTGTTTTAATTAAGCAATTGATATCTTTTAAACGGACTTACCAACTTAAGCCAAATTATATTACACGTATTACTGACCTTTTATTGTCTCAATTAAACAGTGACGTTTGCAGTACAATATCTTAAAGAATTTTTTTTTAAGTAAACTTGCCAATATTTTTGCTTGAAATAGTACAAAATTGGGCAACAATCATAAAGCAGCTCAAAATATAAGCCATTTACATAGTGCAATTAGATTTTTGTTTGTAGACTTTCCGTGCGTGCTATCTGCAATGGAAATAACTTTTTTATGTTCACAGCATACTATATTAATTCCTCCAGTGAATTACCAGTTAAAATAAATTTTAACATTGTATAGATTATAATATATGCATTACGTATATGGGAACAAGATTGAAACACTATAAATATTATAACATTGTTATTCTAAAAATTAAATATTATTTTGTTCTTTTGCACTTTTAATTTTCTTTTTGAATTTTACAAATTTTCACAAAATTTTAACTATGTCGTATTAGTTTATTTAAATTGTATTTGTACAAATGTGGGGGATTTGTTAGTGTAGTTATTTGTTAATAATAATTAATATTATGGTAATTTTTGTTTAAAGATTTTACAGATTTCTTTTAGTAAATTAGTGTTTCACACAGTGACAAGAAATTTATAACTCCACCGCTTTGTTATTTTTATATAAATTTTTTTAAATAAAACTATTTTTAAGTTAGAGTATTGGCACAGTAGTTTAAACATACGACTGTTGCACCAAAGATTTTGAATCAACGGAAACTATTTTGTTTATACGCTTTCCCATTTCCCAACCCGTTTTGTCGGCAAGAACATTATTTAATGCAAGGACCAATATAAATTTTATATATATTCTAAAGTTAAACAGAAGTAAAAAACTTTTTACATCTAATAAAAAATTCTAGTTTCTAGATATTTTCAAAGCTATGTCAACAACATGGTCGTTTCAGAAAAAACTGTAAGAGATTGTAACAAATTAAAAAAGTGAAATAATAAAACAATTTACTATGTTTTGTTTATTTTTATAAATACATTACTAGTTTTGGGTCTACTTTAGTAATGTATTTGTAAAAATAAATTTGTGATAAAAACACACCCACCACACAACCATCAATTACATTAAAACAACAAAAATTTAGAATTGGATTTGTTGTTTAGTTTAATATTTGGTACTGATGATACCTCGGATTTTGTGTTTAAAACAATAAATAAGTTTTTTTTAGAGTTAAAATTAACCATGTTGGAAATGTCCTATTTAGATAATGTTTTGAGGTCTTTGTTTATAAAATTTAACCTAGAAATTTCAAGACGCTCTGCCACATTTGTCGATATGGTCTCTAGAAAGTATAACGTATGAACGGTGCTATCATCTGCAAAACAATAAATCAGACTTTTGTTTGTTTAAAAAATTTGCTTCTTATTCTCTAGAACGGGATAACGTTACAATGTTTATTTGATAATTTCAAAATTTGTTATTTAAAAAAAATTCTTATTTTGATACATTTTGTAACTAAATATATCATTGTTAAAATGAAACGATTAATGAAGTCAAACGCCGCTTTAACAAAAATACAGAATCACACCACAACTTAATACTAACTAAATTACAAACAACAATAACATTAATAAAGGCAACAACTACACCAACTATGGCCAAGAAGTTCAACATCAAGTCTTTTAAAAAAACATAGAACACGACCTATGTGAAAGCTAAAAAAAATCTGAAATCTATTCCGACAACAGAAAAAGCTAAACAAGCTAATTGCAATCAATACAATAACACCGAAAACTTGTAAACAATACTTTACTTTGCTATACTCCAACACTAATAATGGCATTTTAACAGAATCTAAAGTTAAAGATATAGAAAGTAAAAACCCATTAACATACAAACCATTAATGCACAAAATAGAGAAAACATTCACCAAATTAAAAACCCGTAAATTCAAATATTTATAGAAAAGACAAAATCACTTGTAACATCTAGAAAATCCAGAAGATGTAAGCTTGCAGTAAACAACAAACTAATAAAACAAACCATAAAAATTAACTACCTTGGATCTATAATTACAAGCAGCAAAGACAAAAAAGATAATTGCAACAATATTGGCATGCAAAATATCATCTGACGCATTAAACACATAAGTATTCAAAGTAAAACAAAAGTCTACAAAACATAGACACACGCTATAGAGTCTAGAGCCAACACAACCGCTACTCAGCAAATAACCAGTACAACAAAGATATATACACTACGCCCAATAGCAAGTTTTACACAATTTGACCGCTACAAAATCATCAGGCTGCTACCCAAAAAGATGGCGAAAGTGTTTAACGTCGAAGAAATGGAAAGAATTATAATAAACTAAACACAAATCTAATATAGCATTGTTGTAAACCAACAAGATGTATTCCTATAAATAAAAACAAAAAAGAAAAAAATGTTAAAAGAATGAAAATCTATAAAATCATATATAGACTATAAACTTGATCTGTGGTCAATTAGTTTACTAGTAATTTTTTCTAATATTTTATTTTGTTTCTTAATGTCGTCTTTTAGAACAACAATTCAAAGCCGGCAAAATTATAGTGCAATGTGGAACGATTTAACCAATACTTTAAACATTTTGGGATTTGGAAATAAAACCAAAAAAAAAGAGCAAATGATATTTTTATCTTTTATATGTACATTATATTATACAACTTTTATTTTATATTTAAATAGGATATTAAATATATATTAATTAAAAACTTTTATTACAAACACATTAAGTAATTATATTGTGTTCTTAAGAAAATTGCAAGCACAAACATAGTAAATTGTTTTATTATTTTATTATAATAAATGATAATATAGTAACTGTTAACTTAATTACTTATATTATGTATATTGAGTCTAAAACAAAATAAAGATTATGACAAAAAATAAAATAAATAAACAGCAAATACGGATTATATTTTTATAATTTTTGTAACACGTAGTTGTAAAAGAAATAACTCAATACAGCATTAATTGTCTAAAACAAATTTATAAAAATGATAATTGTATATTTTTTTTATAAAAAAGTTTAAAATTTTTATTAGTTAAATATTTTATTTTGTTGTGAATTGTTGTAAGTTTGACATTATATTAATATAATCAATAAGAAGAGTCTGAATATAAATTATCCGATGGTACTTGAAGTCGGCTCTGGCGAGTTTCCATCCTGGCTAATGCCGAAAGTTATAGCTCGTCTTGATCTGACCTTTCAGAGCAAACGAGAAACTTGCCCCGACGTTTTGAAGAGTAAGTTTCTTGAAATTGTTTTTTAGGGAGTAAGAAGTGCTTTTGTTATAGATGGTACGGCCCGGTCCATTTATGGTCTTTCTCTAAAGAGGCCTCCGTATACACCGCAGAATTATATACATTACATAAAGCCCTGCTAAACTGTGAGACGTCATCTCACAGTTTGTTCCTCCAACTGAGTATACAGTCTATGTACTTGGTCGATCCGCTGGTCCAGCTTGTATAAACTTTAATATTCCGCCTGGCCAGGTTTGGACAGAGAGCTATCTTTGTCTTAACACCGGGTCATGTGAGTATAGGGGGCAACAAGCTTGCCGATAAAGCCGCCCGTCAGGCGGCTGACGCGGATTCTTCGAACAACATTCCCGTAAGATCCGATGATCTCAAAGGATACGTCATATCGAAGGTCATGGAGGATTTGCAAAGAGTATGGAACGGCTTTGAAAGCAAATAAAAAAAAATCAAACTCTCCGTAACGACTAAGAAGTCGCCGGTAGATCTCAATAGGAGAGAGGAGGTCGCCCTATGTCGCTTGCGCATCGGTCATACAAACTTGACCTCTTCGTATCTCCTGACTGGCGACAAACAACCAGCATGGCAAACATGTCACAACCCTCTAACGGTGAAGCACATTTTGGATGAATACCAAGCCTACCTTCCTCACCGTAATCGGCTTGAGCTCCTTAACAACATGGCGTCTATTTTATCAAGTAAAAAGAAGTCCATGGGAAAGCGCGTCCAGTTTTTGAAAGACGCAAGACTTCTTAAACAGGTGTAACAAAGTTTTGTGTTGTCTTGTAATAATTTTGGTGTTAATTTATTTATTTATTTTTATTAATCAGTTTGTGTTGTAGAGTTGTTTAAAGCATCGTAGTTTTTTACAACTTCAGTGCAATCTGTAATATTAGGTTTTGTTAGTTTTTTAGGGTCTGGCATCAAAGCATTTTACAGCTTTGTTGTCATCTGTGATATTAAGTTAGGTTGTAATTTTAGGTTAAGTTGTAATATTAGGTTTAGTTACTATAGTTTTTAGGGTCTGGCATCGAAGCATTTTGCAGTTTTGGTGTCATTTGTGATATTAGGTTAGGTTAATGGATAGGTACTGGCGTCAAAGTCTTTTACAACTTTGTTGTCAGTTGTGATAGTAGGTTCTGTGATATTAGTCTTAAATTTATATTTATTTTTTAATTTTAACAACTGTGATATTTGATTTAGTATTTGTTTATGCAATTATGTATTTATTTAACCATTTTAATGTGTTGTTTTGTCTCCTCAGATCTATAACCTGAGGTTATTATTATTAAAATAAATAACTAATGACCTTAGTAGTCGACGCTAAAATACAACAAAAAATATATATATTAATATACATTAAACGCTAATATTGCCGCTAGACATTTAATTCGGAATAGGTCTTTAACGTTTAAATGCTCCCAAAACTTATTGAGTTACCCTGTTATTTACCATCTTTGTCTACGCCGTTACCGAGTAAAGATTTCTATGCATTCTTTTTGCAGATGGAAGTATCAAAACTCAATGCAATCGAGTGATTTTTTTGACGTCATTTTGCTATCGAAAGCGATGCGATACCCACATCGTAGTGCCCGCACTGTGAGTGGTAACAACTTGAAAACCACTATACGCTTATAGCACATCCTGTTGCGCAAAGTGCAGTGGTAACAAGAGTATAAAAATAGTGCGTGAAAAGCCCAACCTAAGCTGAGCTACTTCTGTGAGTCGGAAATGTATGATGATAAATTTCTTAAATTGAACTTCTTAATATTTTTTTAAACAAATTGCGTTACATAAAAAATAAACTTTGTATTGATAGACATTAAAACTTATTTTGTAATTTGATTTTTTTTTTCACTAAGTAGATTTATATTTTTAGTTTCTATTTCTGCACTTAACTTAAAATTAAATAAAATCTACTTAAACTTACTGGCTTATTAACTACTTAATTATTATTAATAAAACATTATTATTATAAACAAATAACACATCAAAATATTATTTTACAACCTCATCGTTACAACCAAAACTTATGGTTGCTTTAATACTAGAAAAAATATTTTTAAATTTTACTGGTACTGTTATTTGTATTAATAAAATTACGATATTTATAGTCATTCAATTAAATTCTCTTTAACATTATTGTTGAATTATAATGTTTTTTATATTCTAAAAGTTTTAAAAGTAACATCATTAATTATACTGACAGAATGTAAAACAAATAATAATAAATTATACCACTATCAATATAATACAATTACACTAAAGAACTAAAATACTAATTTTGACAAACGGTATACATAGATAAAAGTTGAAATAAAAATAGAAATTGCATGATCCAATTTATTTACAGAGAAACTTTATGTTTTGCAACCAGTTTAAAACTTATAAATTAATTTCCAATATTCGATTCATGTCTATTGACAATTTAGTACACACACAAAACGTAAACGTAAATGCGGTAAAAATTACTATTATAAAAATGTAAATTGTAGGGTATGTAAACAGTCTATTTAGTTACGCGTTTGCAAATATATAAATCCTATTACAATTCGGTTATTAACAATGTTCCAAAACAAACGTACGTTTACATAAACAAACCTGACTAATTAAGGCCCTATGCAAATGGCAAAATTAAATTCTGATTAATTTAACAACCAAACTAAATAAACATAACAATCTAAAAATAAAATCTTAATACATAATCGTTCAGTTGGGTAGCGTGCTTTCCTTATTCTCTACTCTACCCAAATAAACAAAATGTTGATTAGGGCGTTATTAATCAGAGACCTCAAAAGGGTCCTTTCTGTAATCATGGAGTTGGGTACGCGACAAACTTCCCGAAAACCAGATGGCTTTGTGTTTATGCTGGGAGTAAAATCCCCTTTATAAGTACACTTGTCCGGGCGCCTTTTATTCATTTATATTCTATGGCTTAAATTATGCAATGTGCACGGGCGGCGAATCTTAACGGCCGTTGTTTGTTTTCTTGTTAGGTACACCGAAAATGCCTATTTAATAATTTATTATGCTTTGGAGAAAATTTATCAGATGACAGCAATAAAAAGCACAATGGCAAAATCAAATTAAGTCAAATTAATATTACACAACAAATTCAAGAATATTGATGGCTTACTTCAAAAAGGCAATTTTCTATAGATACTAATAAATTACGTCAAAAAGATGTTTTATTGAAATTAAACATGTTTAAATTAAGTGCAGAATAAATGTGAATATAATTTAACTAAATTAGTAGTATTTTATCATAAGTATTATATATATTAAAATTATTAACGTGTTAAAGTCAATTAAAATTAAAGTTAATAACATACAAAAGTCATATATTTTAATATATTTAAATACCACCCAATGCCACGTTTTGTTAGTGATTACTAACTTCATCAGGCCTAAAAACAATACAATAATGACAAAAAAGAACTGTTTATATATAAAACTATGAAATTTGTATAATGCAATTATTGTAATTAGCCATTGTTGCATTTTATTAACTTCAATTTTAATTGATTTTAACACGTAAACATTTTTAATAAATATTATATAAAAAAGTCGTTAAAACTTTAATAATATTATTATATATCTTCTCACTGCCTGAGCTACTTGGTTCAGTGGCAGGTACCATTTTTTTTCCACAACTCAACGTTCTTGCTGATCCAACTTAGATGGTGCGTCGTCCGTTGCCCATGGCTTTGTGCCGGAACCACCCAGTATACCTACTTAAGTCAACTCATGGTTTTGTATTCCGTACAGAGAGTTTTTTATTCCTTTCGTTCCCTGCCTTTAACGAGTAAATAACGTGGCCTATTTGGTCTATAATATATTATTTTTACTGCAGCTCAAGAATTTCCAGTGCGTACATCGCACGCATTATATAGATTCAAGTGCTGCATTGCACGGATTTACAAGTATGAAAAGTGTAGTAAATACGGGAGCAATCCCAAAAACACCCGGAGGCCGTACGTCTTCAGTTTATACCCCGGATACCATCATCGGAAGTCCGCGACATTTCCAGCAGCGGCGACAGCGTTTTCCCAGCCGCTATCAGGACAAGGAGAAGCAGAGGTTCTATTTATCTGTGAACTTCTTGCCAGGACGTATGTACAAAGAAATACTCTGCAGTCACAAATGGTATCGCTTCCGCAAGGTAACATTCTTTTTGAGAATAATAAATATAATAAATTTAATAAAAATACAGAGTCGCAATCAAATAATAATACACAACAACGTGTAAACTTAAATAACAGTCCTAGTAAAAATTTATATAAAACTGTAGATACTAATAATTACTTACCATCTTATGTACATGTACCAGTACAGTTATTCTAACCCTCATGATAATTACTTGCCACGTAATGTGACGGCTCAACCTAATGTGACTGCTACTAATTATAAACCTAATTTAAATACTAATAATTATGATCAATTTGTTAATGTTAAACCTGTAATGACAACGCATCCAACATATTGGAATTTAGATACTAAATTTTTATCAAAAATTTAATATAATGAATCGACTCACCCGGTTAATTATATAAAAAAAAAATTCTATCTCACGTATGCCATTTGAATATTTTAAAATGTACTTTTCCAAAACTTTACAAAAGAACGCAAAACAATGCAGCAAAGCAATCCCGATATAGATATAATTTAGAAACCAGCCGATATAATCGTGGATCATATGTTGACTTTTTTTTTAATCTATGTAAAATGCTAAATATTTACAACCGACTTTAAAAAAGTAGTTTGTTGGTACGATTTGTCAAGCTTATCCCTCGCCGCCCCGCCGCGTATTTTATCGGTGCAAAATCTATTAATGATGTCTTGGTTAGACTGAGGCAAACCGACTTTTACCAAACCACAATACCGGTAGCAAAGCAATACACTCATAATAACAACGGCAAATGTCCATATCGTTCCTATAGCCCTAACCCTTGTTATCCTTCAAATGGTTCTAACAATCGTCCGAGTAGCCCGAGTAACAACTATCGTTTCGGTAACCCTACCAATAATTATTGTCCAAAAAGCCCTTTACAAAAACAAGTTTTATTTAAGCAAGACAATTCGGAAAACTAATGTATGCGTCCTTATCTAGCTCAAAGGTCGCGGTTATTAGCCAAAGAAGAACTCACAGACGAGCTGTGTGAATTTAACCATATAACACAGCAGCACTTTCCAGTAATATCTATAATAATAGAAAACATTGCTTTTCTGGCACTTGTAGATTACGGAAACAACATTTGTTGCTTATCGGCAGACGTTTGGGATCTAATAAAATTTTATAATAAAAAACATATTTTTTTCTATCAATGGCGTCCGAGTATCGGATGCTTTTAGGGGTGCGCAAAAAAATATAACCCACCAAATCAAATTTGAGTTCAAGCTTGAAAAGTTTACGTTTACTCATAAGTTTTTACTAATACCTTGCGTATCATATTATTACAGGAGTAGACTGGTTACGTACAGAATGCGCACATATTAATTTTGAAAAATCTTGTTTAGATTTACTTAAATTAAAAGCATCAATTGAGAAAGTATAGTCACTACATCATGAGTTTTTGCATATTTAACCACTCAAACTAAAAATAGCTGCTATCAATCGCAATACTGTACAGGTTAAATCAAACACGGTTGTAAAAACAGATGAATTAGAGCTTAGGGATATTGTTGGCGGTACCGCTCTAGATGCCAAATCTAAAAGTCTGTTCTTATCGTTATTTCAAAAACATTTACATGTTTTTCTAATGTACCTGGCCAAACAGCAAAATATACGCATCACACTAACATAACCGATCACACCATTTCAAATTAAGCCATATCCAATTCCATATGCGCATCGCGCAGTTATATTACAAGAGTTAGAGAGAATCAAAGCGCACGGTATTATTGAGCGTAGCAACACTTCATTTTGCTCGCCCTTACTTACAATGGTAAAACGGGACGGTACGATACGTATTTGTTTAGACGCACAAACGCTAAATAAAACTATAGAAGGAGCTTTGGAATTGCTGAGGGCAATAGGCGATAGAATCAAAACGGTACACGGGGTTTGTAGTAAGTGGTCGTTGTTACCAGTTTAAGGTCATGCTTTTTGGCATTAAGACTACTATACCCTCGTTTACTAAGTGCATGGATAAAATTCTAGGCCCAACACGGCATGGTTTTGTTTTAGCCTATATTAATGACCTACTAGTATATTTATTATTGTTTGTTCAACACTTTGAACACTTGGGTAATCTTCTTACTTGTATGGGTAACGCTGGCTTTACATTGAACCTAAAGAAATCTAAGTTTTTTACACAACAAGTAACATTTTTATTTTATGTACTCAGCAATCAAGAAATGCAAACCAACCCAAAGCGGCTTTAAACAATAATGGAGTTTCTCGTTTATCAAAATATTAAAGAATTACACCCATTTTTAGGCTTATGCAACTACGACCAAATCTTTTGTAATAATTTGCTACCTTGTTAACGCCGTTAGCTGGATTGCTTCAAAAAAGACAAAATGACAATGGTCAGCCTTACAATCTACAGAGTTTGAGGAATTAATATCGCTTGTCGCTAAACAATTTTTGTTGTAACGCCCAAATAATGAAAAATTGTTTTTGTTCAAACGGATGCGTCCGACGTCGTTCTAGGAGCAACATAAAGGATGGTAAAAAAAAACAAGTTGTTGCTTATGCCAGCCGCATTTTATTAAGCCGCATTTTATTAAACTACAATGTTCCAAAGAAGAAAGCACTTGCCGTAGTTTGGGTTTTAAATAAGTAAAGGGTGTATTTGTTGAGACGGCGGTTTACTTTACTATCAGACCACAAAACGCTGTCTTTCTTACAAACCTGCCAACTTTTATCCTCGCAAATTACCCGCTAAATATTATCCTTGCAAGAATACGATTTTCAAATAATATACATCCCGGAAAAAGATAACTTTTTGCCAGATATTTTATCTAGACACTTTATGCAAAGATTATCCACCCCACAAGATAAAACATTTAAAATATTAGTGGTTGGGTATCTTCCACTTAACTCATTATCAATAAAGATACAAAACTTATTCAAATCTTTAGCTAAACACTATCACATCGACCCCACTCTGTCACTCCATATAACAGGTCTTAAGAAAGGGAATGCCATCGATCATCAGAGGTTTGTGGCATGCGGTTCGACAAGAGGTATGGTAAAAAAACATGTACCGGTACATAAAAAAACGTTTAAAGGGTTGTATAATTTGTTAAATAACTAACTCTGCTCGTTACCAAACCCACCTCAAATGGCAGTTATTCCCGCGTTTTCAAGCAATTTGATTGCTATTGATTTGTATGAACATTTACCACCGTCTGTTGGAGGCGCTACTATGTTGTGCGTAGTATCACGGCTTCCAATTTACCTCTGATTTGTGCGTCGGTACGTTATTGAACGTACATTGTAGCGTTAGACATCCGCAAGCTAACCCGTCGAACGCGTCATGCAGAAACTAGGTAGGTTTTGTTGCGCGCTAGAAGTGTCTTAAGTTATAACAACTTTTTAATAACGTCGTACACCAGTCTACCGGATTCTCCCTGCATGAGTTGCAATTTAGTGTTGTACCGCGTCCGGTACTTCCGTTTAGTTTGAGTCAACCGCCCACATTCGACGCGCATGTAAAATTATTTTTGACTCGAGAAACTCTTCTCGGCAAAGCAGAGCACCGCAAAGCTGCACACCCCGGTAACGATACATTGTTTAATGTTGGTTACTTGGTGTCACTGCTTTGTCATCTGCTAATTTACGGCAAACGCATAAGTTTATGCTTCTAGTGAAGGCATCGCATTAAAAAACAAGTCAGTAACCATACGTATGTGTTGCAATGTGAAAAAAGCAACATCAAACGTGGCACTTTTAGTGCTTTGCATCTGCATATTGTTCAACCCCTTCATTGGAGATACCCAATGTCTAGCACAAACCATATTAGGGATAATAAATTTGATTGATTATTTTTGTTTTATTTCTTTTTAATCTATCCTGCTCTTGAGCTATGTTATATTTTTTAAATATTGTTTATTATTTTCTATTAATCTTTTTTTTTATTTGTTTTTAAAAAATCTCATAAATTGTAATATTTTTTATTAATCAACTGCTTAATGATGACACTGTGTGGTAAAACTTGTAGCAGTTTTTCAAATAATCTTTAAAACCCAAAATCACATGTGTTTTAATTATTAAGCGTTTTAATAAGTTATTATATAACTGTTGTCAAATCACTACCCGGCAAAATCTTGTAACTGTTCTCGGCTTCATCTTAGAAAATCAATCACGTAAGTGTGTGCACAGGTTATCTCAGCAATTGTTATTGTAAAGCGTGGTTGTAATGAACTACCTTTTCTTTCGTTTTCAGATATTGTACTTATTTTACACTTTTCCACAATTGTTTTTACACTATTTTTCTTATTATCTGTATGTCCAATTAATATCTCACGTCTCGGTTGAGCATCCACTTGTAGTTTTTAAAGACAAATAAAGAAAAATAATTAACAGTCATATAATTATAAATAAAGTAAAAGATAACAAATCGTTTAGTAACTAGTCATTAATTTCTAATGCGAAACAATTCAACAATTAAAAACGTCTCGTCAATCTTGCAGCTAGTTTTTTAGTGACTGCCTGTTTTCAAGCACACTTCTTTTCTCCTTGGTTATCTCATTGTTTGGCTACTCAATTCAGTGGCGGATACCGTGTTTCCCAGATTTCTAACAATAGTAATATTGATAATAAAATTGTATCATGTTAAGCCTAACATTGGCATCCTAAAAATAATCTTGCTATAGACCTATTATATTGATGCTGCAATTTTATAGATTTGATTATTTCTAATTTAACTACAGATTTTGTGTTTTGGTTCAATTACAATAACTAAGTAAATCATTCCCCAAATAAAAATATTATTATTATAAAGTTCTTTAAATACTTTATTTGAGTGATACTTTAAAAAAAGATTATTTTGTTTTAAGTAGTTGTATAAGTAGTTAGTATTGCTCTACATTAAAAAAAAAAATCTGCACTTCCTTTATTAAACAATCTTGAAATATTCTTGTGGCAATGTTGTCAATGATAAAAAACAAAAAAAGCTTGCCAAATCAACCTGTTTGTAAAATTCACCAAAATAAATTTAACAATTTTTTTAGTGCTATTGCAATTAAATGAGTAAAAAGTGTTTTTTAGAGGCGGCAAACTTTAAATTGGCAACACTCTTATTTATGCCAGCTGATTTATTGGTTGTATTGAGGTTTGTTTAGTTTGACAATTTATCATGAATAAACTCACGCCGGAGCAACGTTTGCAAATTATTCAAATTTATTTTGAAAACATAGTTAAGTTTCAAAAAAATCATCAGGCATTACGTGCATTGTATAGTGCTCATAATTGTCTATCAGAGCAACTAATTCGAGAAACTGTGCATCGTTTTTGCAATACGTTTAATATAAACGATAATGAGCATCCAATACAACGTCGTACAGTGCTAATGGGTTAATGATCTAAATATGTTAATTCATCATCGTGCTCAACAATCAAACTTATGTCCACAAACTCACAAGATTTAACTGATAAAGCACACTTTTGGTTAAATGGCTATGTCAACAAACAAAATTGTTGCGTTTGGAGAGATAATAACCCACAAGCCATTGTCAAAACACCATTACATCCAGAAAAGAATACCGTTTGGTGCGCTTAATCGGCCGGTAGAAGCATTGGTCCATATGTTTTCAAAAATGGTGATGGTCAGAACTTTACAGTAAACTGTGAGCAATACAAAGACATGATTGCCAACTTTTTTGTGCCTCAATTGGATAGCATTAATGTTGCAGACATGTGGTTTCCGCAGGAGGGCGCTACATACCACATAGCACGCAATACAGTTAATTTACTAAAAAAAACATTTCACAAACAATTAATTTTACAAAATGAACCTGTTAACTGGCCACATCGTTTGTGCAACTTAACGCTATTAGATTATTTTCTCTGGAGATATATAAAGTCCCATGTCTACACCAATAAACCAGAAACAATTAAGCACTTGAAAGCCAACATTTGACGCATTATTGACAAAATTCAGCTTAAATTACTGCAAACAGTTTGTGAAAATTGTACCTCTAGATTACGCTATGCGCCGCGGCGATCTCATGCCCAAAATCATATTCAAACATTAATGCCATAAAATTATCTGTCAAATAAAGTCAATTTTATAGATATTAAAAACATGTTTCTGAGTTTTATTTCAATTTAAAGTTCTTCTAAAAAAACCCTTTACTAATAAAAACCCAATTGAATACTTATAATATGCCAATTACCAAGCAGAATAAGTAAATAATGTTTATTTCACTTTTTATAAAGTTAGATAAACGAAGTTAGAGATGTATGTAGTTAAAATAGTTCTCATGCTCGTAATATTTATGGTATGACAAACAACTTGCTTAAGTGTATTTTGATGTTATTATCTCTCTATTAACTAAACTGATTAATCATTTCATAACATCAGCAAGTTTTCCTCATGTACTAAAATTAAAATGTACCTGTCTTTAAAAAGGGTAATAAATCCAAAACAAATAATTATAGATCAATATTTTTGTTGCCTGTCATCTCTAAAGTATTTGAAAAGTTATTGTTTAAGCAAGTCTACAGTTATTTAGACACATAAAACTAGAAAGCAGATTCCTAGCTATTATACTTACGCTAATTAGTTAAAGCATCAAAAATATGTCTTAATATATCCACGAATTGTATAAAATGTAATCATTTGGCACTAAGTTTTTTATGCTTCTTTGCTTTATTAATTATTTTTTGAATTTGGTGCTTATTTTAAGATTTTGTTCTTATTTTTAAGTTTTTTCTTCAGTTTTGGTGCATTTTTTTTAATAATTTAGTTCTTTTGCGAAATTTAGTCAATTGAAATGTACATAAAAAAAAAACGTAAATTATATTATTTTTTAGAAAACGTAAAGCAAAATTTACGTATTAAAGATCTTTCATATTTTTTATAATATTATTGAGATAAGTTCAATATAATTCTATAAATCCCGACTGAGTTCTTAGCGTATTTTAGTGCCGAAGATGTATTTTTGAGAAATGGAGTTTTATCTACATTAAATAAAATAAACTGTATTTTGAATGGAGAGAATGTTCTACATTTTGATATGAATCCAGCTAATATAGCAAAATTTAAACAAGTGTGGAGTCGAATAAAGTTTTTCCTCCTTCAAAACTATTTTAAGTGATCAAAGGCAGAATTTTACTGTTGAACACTTAGAGCAACATTTAATTATTAACTGTTTTTGTGGATAGTTTTCTTTTAGTTATTTAAAAGTTTTTTTTTTACTATTTAAAATTATTATTATTATTTATAAAACCTTTTATTAAAATATTTTATAATTTTGGGTTTTATTTTTTTTTTTATTGTTTTTTAATGCTTAATACATGTTTGGTGTTTTTTTAATGCTCTTTTTGTAACATTTTTGTGCATTTTTAAGCGCTTTTTTGTGTTTTTAATGCTTTTTAATTTGCTCTCTACATATAACATATTTAACAAACATCAATATGGTTTTCCCAGAAGCAAGTCTGTTTTGATACTGGTGTCAGCACAGTAGCATCATTTCTTAATCTTAGTAAAGCGTTAAATTGCGTGTCTCATGACATTCATCTTTGGAAATTGTATTTCTATAACTTTCACCCACAAACTTCCTATCTGAGTGAACGGCGCCAAAAAATATTGGTTAATAATATTTTATCAAGTACTGAAACAAATATTACCCATGAAATACCTCAAGGCTCAATTCTAGGGCCTATGCTATTTATTTTTTATGTGAATGATCTACCTGAACAAGCAAATGATTTAAACATCATCTTGTATGCTAATGACAGTACTTTTATACATCAGTTTGGCAATATGTCAACAGCAAGGTTTAGATAGATCTTTAAAAAATATACCTAACACTAAATGATGTCAGACCGAAACTTTTTTTGCTAAAAACTGAAAACATTTTTAATGTCCCTATTAAATTTACAAGGTTAAATCTTGACACCAAATTAAATTGGTACTCTCACGGTAATGAGGTCTCCGCAAAATTAAACAAAAATATTTTATTATTTAAACAGTTAACACATTCTTTGCCTTGAATATCTCATACGGAATATTAACATGGGGTCACTCATTAATTCTGGATAGACTTTTTTGTATTCAGCTTCGCGCAGTAAGTGTTATTTCTTTGCTGAGTAAAAAAAGAATTGCAAAACGGTTTTTATTTCAATGAACATACATGGTCATTATAAAAGTTTGTAATTATGTAACCATGTAATGTGCAATTGTGCCACTCTAGTAAAATTGTTAATTCACATAAGGTGTGCGTAAATAGTGAAGTTAAATTGTCAAAACAAAGTAAATAGTTTGGTGCACATTTTAAAATGGCGGCATATTTAAAGTTATTACATTACTCTAGACATTTATAGAGACTCTGTACTTACAACGTTGAAAAAGCCAAAAACACAGAAAAACCTAAAGAAATGCAGCAAAAATAGCAAAAAAAATGCTGAAAAAAAGTAATAGAACTTATAGACGGATATTCTTAAGAAAAACTGTTCAAAATAGTAATAAACAAATTGAAAAAAAAAACAAACTTTTTGTTACCAAAAAGAAGACAAAGAAAAAAAAACCATAAATGAAAAATTGTTTCTCAAAGGAGAACCTGTAAAAAAAACAAGAAACAATGATTGTGAGAACAGCGCTAGACGAGTACAAGATTGACATAACTCAAATAATCAACAGTTGTCTAAAAAAAAAACTAAAATACTAAAAAAAAATTACCCTAGTACTAAATATAAGCATATAATATGCCAATATGCTTAATTAACACACTAGCCAAGATAATAAAAAAATTATTGTGAAAAAAATAAAACCGAAGAAAAAAAAAAGATTGGAAAAAAAACACAAATTTACGAACAGCAGAACGCAGAGAAAAATACTAAAAGTAAAAACATAAAACTTAAACTGACTAAAAGATCTTCAAATAACCAAAAATTCAATTCAAAGTTTTGCAGATAATAACACCCTGCATACTTCATACTTTCTAAAAACCATATCTACAAACATGATAAAGTTTCTTAAACTTTCTAGGCTAGAGTCTGTAGCATTTATAACCAACAATCTTAAAAAAATATCTAAATGAAGTATTTCCAACTTATTTAATTTTAAGAAGCTATAAAGCAGGGGTGGCTTTAAACATTTTTCTGGCCCGCGAAATTTATCACACATTTACAAAATATATTTATTTTATAATGACTAAAGTAATAAAAACCAATGTATAAAAATACATTATTTATGCACCCATATATTCAAAAATTAACTGTAAAAAATATGAGAAAAAACTTACTTTTATTTTAAAATAATATTCCTACGCATATATAACAGATATTGCCTGTTTTATTTATGACTTTACAGTTATGAGCTTGCAGAATAATTAAGTTATATTCTGCAAACTTATGATATGCGCGCATCTTGGAACATTCAATCTAATATAACAGGTTCTATTTTTTACTCTTGCGTAGAGTCCATATTTTTCCAAGGCCTAACCAAAAAAAAAGACAAAAAAATACTTTTAATATGACAGAATTGGTTGTTGTAGAATCCATCTTCAGAAAAATTACATTCATTAAATTTTGACAGTTATTGTTTTTAATTTTTTTGTAGAAAAAGTTTTGTTTAGTTTTAACTAAACAAAACCTTTTCTAAAAAAGTTTTAACTTAAACCAGGACACTTAACAAAAAAAAATGTTGGTACACCGGGACCAGAAAGTTAAAACCGATACAAATCCGGGACGTGTGGACACCTTACTTTTAAGTGACCTCACTGATGCAGTGACCATCCTTAGATACGCACGCACACCTGATAGTAGAGCAGACTTTCTGTTTTAGAATAATAGTAAACACAATAATAATATGAGGTATTATTATTATGTTATCTATCATTTTTTATGAAGCCCGTGGAGTTGTGATGCATTTCTAAAGTGGCCCGCAAAATCCTTTAGAGAGGCAGCCACTCTGCTATAAAGTATCTAAGTCATCAGTCAATGAATTAGATACTTTAGAACAGCGGCGTTGCTGTCTTTTCTTGCATTTACTACATATATTTATTATACATTGTTCAAACAAAACACATACATAATGCCATCTAAACAAATATTTACTTGTAATACAAGTTTGCTAAGAATTCTAACAAATATTCACTGATAGTTCAGAGATGTAGGACCAAAACTTTAAATAGAGACTTTTTTAACTAGACTATAGAGACATGGAGTAAGCTTCTAAAATCAGTAATTTACAAAACTTCCGCAAGCATAGTGTTCGCAGACTGCTTAAATCTAGTCTTCAATGAAATAGTTTTACTCGTTGAAATTTAAATATATTTTTATGTTGTTGTGTCATATTAAGTAATTTTTAAATAACACATTTTAATATTTAAAAAAATGTATTTTTTTGTTTGCAACGTCTAATTTTTGAACTCCTAATTGCATACTCATCAACAAAATTATAATACGCTAAATGAACACGTGTGTAAATAAATAACAACTAATATATTACAATATTAACTACTTAAATAGTATAAAAAATTTAACAGCAGTTTAAACATCTCAAATTTAAAAATAAATTTCTTCATGTTAATGTATTTTTGAACACATCCAATTTCTATTTTGGTAATAATTTTACATTTAATTATTCATCAAATTCATTATCATAACGCAAGCAGCTATGACATAATTATAAATATGCTTATAATAGCTATTACATACAAGAAATGATATATATCACATGTTATACACATAAGGAAACGGTGATAATATATGGCAGAAGAGGAAATTTTATTTCCTCCTAATAGCGCCCCCAGGAACACTCTGTTAGAAAATATCGTGCAAGAGACATTTGAAAAGGGTTCTGGATTTATTCATTTCGGCATTTTGCGCGATTCCTTCCACCCTGATGTCCGAGCCGGCCTTTCACGTCAAATGCAACACCCGTTGCATTGTACTAGGAGGAAAAAGACAGCGAAAATAGCAAGCTACCAAAAAAAACGAACAGTCTTTTATATAGATTTAATACACAATTTTTGTAAACTGATTGATTAATCGACCACATCATTGTAATTAATTTCTTTATAATGTGATTGATTACAAGATAGTAGTAAAAATATATATTTGATAGTATTGATATATTTAGCCTTGATCTATTTTATTTTTATCTCGTTTTCTTTTTTGTATCAATTGTAATTTTTGTCGTATCTTCTCGTAGTTGTATAGTCCAACATGGTTTTGAGAGAAATCCCAAGCGGGACGTTTATTTTCGTCTGTTCAAGGATGAAATTATATCGGAAGATCCCAGGCAATTTGCGCGAGTAGGACAATGGCCGTTTCACACATGAAATGTCCACAATGCAAACGTTTCGGGGCTCTTTATGTGTTTGCAATTCGTTTCGCCTTCGGTGATCCGTCATCCGTCCGAATTTATCGCTCCATAGTATATTACAATAAAGACATTTAATTTCTTTGTTTGTTTTATGTTCATAAATCATTGCCGAATTAATACATAATTATGTTAAAACATTGTTTAATATTTGCTTATATACTCTTGGTTTTTAAACACGCATGTATATACGAGTATTTTAATTTTCAAGAAGTTGCTTTAAGAATTGTCGCTTTTTATTAATGCCTAACATTTTTATCATGAACTAGAAAAATTCTCTTAATATTTCTACTGTTTATTAATTTTATTAAGTAATAAATAATGTCGTTTATATGTATGAAAGATAATATATTTTCAGTAAATACGAATGAAAATGTCTCTTTGAGAGTTTGAGATATAGTGTAAACAAAATCAATTAATCATAAATCCATCAAAAACACCATACATGGATCCGAATTAAATTTATACAATCAATCGAGGCTTATCTCTATGCACATTACTAGAGCAAGCAAACAAGATTTGTTAAAATGACAGTTCACATTGTTAGCTATCTTGCTAACTTCTAGCAATGTGCATAGAGAATAGCCCCAAATGTCAGTTTAATTAAAAAACTAGAAACTTTTAAAAGGTGTGGATACAACAGATAACCATGATTGTAAAATGTAAAAAAAAAAAATTTTCGCCTTAAAAGCTAGAGACAATCTAATAAAATGATAAGAGTTTTTTTATGTCAAAAGTGAATTATGAGTATTTTTTAGCCAACTTATCACGGTTGGTGTTAAGCTTTTATAAATAACGATTTGTCAACAGTACTAAACTTTTTTTAAAAATAAATAAGCGTATGTAAATTGTGTTTCAAAATTAACAAAAAATTTGAATTTGCCGCCATTTGTGCAGTAAATTGTTGGCAACCCCGAAAAAAGAAACAATTTGTCAGCTAAGAGTTTAGGGTTAGTAAAAATGAAGCCTTACACGGTGCCACATGCCATACAGTCCGTGAAACAAATTAATCACTGCTTGAGACATTTCCTGGTCGTGTACTCTCTGTTTTGGTGATCAGAATTGGCCCCCTAGATTGTGTAATTTAACACTATTGAATTTCTTTTTATAGGGTTCTTTACAGTCAAAGATCTATGTCAATAAGCCCACACCCGTGCATTACAGAAAGAAATTAAACGCTGCAGTAACAAAATTCAGCCACATTTATGCAAAATGGTCATACAAAGTTTTAACAAAAGAGTACATAACCAGAAAAACGTGGAGGCCATTTGCCCAATACGTTATTATATAAATAACCTTATCCTATGTTTATAATTCAATAAAAAAATAACAATCTAAAGACTAAAAACTGTGTTTTTATTGCGTTAATTTTAGGACACCTTTTACACATAAGAAAAATAAATAATTTCAATATAATTAATGATTGTGACCTCTACTACGTGATAGTTTATGTTAATAAAATAATAAAACACTTTACTACGTTTTTTATCACAAACTTATTCTTACCAATACATTACTAATTTTGGCTTCTACAGATATAACTGATTTCATCTGTAGAAGGCTTTATTTAGTAAAGCCAAAATTAATAATGTATTTGTAAGAATAAATTTGTGATAAAAAAACGTATTAAATTGTTTTATTGCAAAAGAATACTATTTCTAACCCCTTTGCTGGTAGTGAAAAGCAACCCACAGGCAAAGAAAAAACTTTCTAAAAAACTCTTGTCTAAGACAAGACAAATTTATTTGTGATTTAACTGTTGACATTATTTACAGAACATTTTGTAAAACTCACTTGCATGTTTTTTGTGCACAGTGACCTAAAAGGTAGAAAAGTTTTAATAGTTGAGAAGAAAATAGTCATGTTTGTAAGAGTTAGTTCTAACACACTACTTTGGTCCTAGCTTCTAATTAAATTGGGAGTTAAACCAAATCCAGATTTAATCAATCGGCAAATTATTTTTTTTTTAATTTAGAGTAAGATATTACTTATGTGAAGATAAAAGGTTCACAACGTGTTACGAGTTAGAGCCCGTTAGTATACTTTGTGTTGCGACTGCATCAGTTTGTGATGTAGCGACCCATAAGTTAACGGACTTTATTAAAGACTCCAAACTTGTAACCAAACAATCCTGCCTGTTTACGGACATAAAAGTTAATAAAATTAGTAAAAAAAAAATAACTTTGTAAGGTAAACTTCAATAGAAGTAATACTTTTTTTGACATATAAATGACATAGACATTTTTAAATTAATGTCACATATTTTGTGACATCTATCTATCAAAGAATTCAATATACACTGCTCAACATTTAAACTAGTACACTTACAAGAACATATATAAAAAACAAATGACTACTTCATTTTAGTATTACAGAAAAGCTTGCTCTAGAAAGAAATGATAACCAAACACTAAAAAGCTCTTATGACCCCTTGGCAACGCCTTGGCATGCTGGAAATGAAATCCCAAATGTAATGCTGAGAAATATTTTGCCATTCTTCCAAAACAGCAGTTTGAAGCTGATGGTGATTGTTTAAAACCACTCCTTGTGACCATATCAACCTTTTCAGGTAATCATATTTGTTCTCTATTGGCTAAGATCTGAAGAGTTTGCAGGCTAATCTATGTGCGTAATATTGTTTTCTTTAAAAATTGCATTGATTTGCCAAAACCATTGCCTATTGCAGTGGCAAATGGCAACACTACACGTTCTAATATCTTATTAAAATACCTAAAACTATTCATTGCAGCATTTCCAAGCATAACCAATTCAGTACAACAAGCCGCAAAAATACCTCCCCAAACGGTAATTAAACCGCCTCCATAAGCTTGGTGGTAAGTCACGTAGTTTTTAATATAACGTTCTCCTCGGCTTCTCCAAACTTTTACTTTTTCATCGAAGCTATGGAGACGCATTCAGACCTTGTCACTGAATAAACAACGACCCCATTCTTCAACACTCCAATTTGCATGTTAGTGTGCCCACGCTAGCCTTCTTTTTTTGTGAGCTCTGGTGAACAATGGTTAATTTTCAAAAGGTCTGGAGCGTAAACTTACCGCATAAAGTTTTCTTCTTACTGTTTGAGTAGATACTTGAGTACTTGTTGCTTTCAATAAATGAACTTGGAGTGTTTTTGCAGTAGAAAATCTATTCCTTCAACACTGAATCGTAATAAACCGGTCTTTCCTGACTGTTATACTGCAATTTTGCTCTCCGCCGTGCTTATGTTGGACAGTTCCAGTGCCATTAAAACGCATTCAAACTCTTCTAATCACATTGTGGTTCACATTGAAATGGGGGCAACAGTTTTTAGCGAGGCACCAGTAATATGCATTCTCAGCGCTTGGCTCATCTCTTCAACATTTAAACGCTTTAATTGCATCTATAAAATGCAGTCAACCACTCAGAATTAAAACTTACTCAAAATATTTGCAAAAATTCTCTTAAACTTGATAAGTATAAGCGTCCGCGAGCTCAGTAACTGCAATGATGACAGATAAACAACAATTGTTTCAAAAATATCATTCGATGGACATTTGTTTGCATTAAAAAAAAACAGCCTTTATTATTATTGTTATTATTATTTTATTATTATTACTTTTACTGCATGTTATATAAGTGTACCAGTTCGGCTATTAATCCGGAGTGAGACTAGAGTTAAAGTAGATTTTTAGTTACGTAATCAGGTGTGAATCGAATGAAATATAACCAAACGCTAACTATATGAAAATATAACACTTCCATCAGCTGATGTTAGTTGTCAGATCTATGTTAAGTTAAAAATAAAGTAATATTTTAATATTTTTGTATTTGGTAGAATTTATTTAAACTATTAATTGTAAAATATGAAATTATATTGATTTTACATAATATTAATGATTTATTAAGTTAATGGTTATTTATTTATTTTAATAATTAATCAAATAACTTACCATAAAAATAAATTATTATTATATTGTAAAATAAATAAAATTATTTGAAAATAAAATATATTTTTTTTTAATTTTGTTTAAAAAAACCTACATTTTCTAATGTATTTAATAATAACTAATACTCTACTACTAAATTCAAAATTATGTTCATATTAAATTTACAATGTTAAGTTTATTGTCATTCCATTTGTCTGCAGAAATCTGTTAATATTTAATCATTAACTCTATTCATTCCACTCCGTAATAGCCAAACGGCAAAAAAATAATTTCGTGCACTCCAAAAACAATACTCAAACGGTCGTAGACTAAAAAACGTAAACAGAGAGACTCAAGTAAAATAACCAAACGCAGCTTTTGCAGTTTTATTATGCAATGTTTCACTCGTTTCATTTTATATAATTATTATAAAATATCACCTAAGTTTGAGCTCAATTGTAGGTGCTTACCGTTGTACAGAGAATTAAGTTGCCATCACCGTTACTCCAAGCAAATCAAATTATTTGAGTATATACACATGTTTAAGCCACGAACAAAACAACAAACAGTGCAAAGTAAAAAAATATTGCAGCTGCAGCAGGAAATATTGCCAGTAATCGAAATTTGTCAGTTTCACGCCGTTCTAAAAAATTTGAGCTTTTAGAAACTTTACAAAATTGTATTAACATAAAACCAAACAATCACAAATTGTGTCAGAAGTTTACTGATTAGGCTGTAAGGCAAATAAAAAATTATTTTAATTTTGGCAAAATAATCATATTTTTAGACAAACCTCATATTGCGGCATCATTGAACTGTAACCGTCAATAGCCGCTGTTAAGGCATGTTATGCAAATTTTATTTTATTACAATATTTTATTAGTTTTCAATGCTTCTCACCATACTAGAAAATAATATAAATTAAAAAAATCTGCAACATTATACCGCTG
The DNA here is from genome assembly GCA_963932245.1 of Tachinus rufipes. Lineage (NCBI taxonomy): Eukaryota > Metazoa > Arthropoda > Insecta > Coleoptera > Staphylinidae > Tachinus > Tachinus rufipes. Next base: position 77,704,520 of record OZ010744.1, read on the forward strand.
TTCTAAGGCATTTAAGTCATTAATCAATTTTGGATCGGCAATGATCCAAATAGCTCGTTATTAAATACTTAAAAACAAAAGTAAAAGTAAATTTTTTTTACATCTATTAAAAAATCCTAGTTTTCTATATACTTTTAAAGTTATTTCAAAAACATGGTTTTTGCAGAAAAGAATATGTGAAATCGTAACCCCTAGAAAACAATATGAAAAAGATTTAAATATGAATTTGTTGTTTAGTTTAATATTTTGTACTAATAATCGGATTTTGGTTTGAAACAGTAAGAAAGTGAGTTTTTCAGAGTTAAAATTGACCATGTTAGGAATGCTCTAATTAGATATTGTTTTAAAGTCTTTGTTTATAGATGATACCAATTTTAACCTAGAAACATCAAGACACCATGCCATATTTGTCAATATGATTTTTGAAAAGTATAAAGTATGAAGGGAGTTATCTCCAAAACTATAAAAAGGGTTTTTAGTTATTTGACAAATTTAAATGTTTAATGTAAATCAAAAAATAAAATTGACAAAAGAACAAAACCTGAAGAACGCTAACATTTTTAATTTTGGGGTTAAAGTTAAAACAATCAATTCTAACTATAATTTTTTTGTTGTCATGAAAATTATAGATGAGATTTACAGTTTTTTTTTATCAAGACCTATATAATGGAGCTTGTTGACAAGATATAGATGCCATATCTTATCAAATGCTTTGAATTGTCTAGAGCTACTGCAAGATTTTTTCCTTGTTTGACTAACATAGATTTCATTTGTGACTAACATAAGTCAGACAATCTGCTGTCAGATTGGACAATAACGTAATTGATCTATAATTTGAAAAACCAAACTTGTCTTTTTTTTTTAAATTGGTTAAAAGTTTGCAACTTTTCAACAATTTGAAAAAAAAATTGTATTTATAATAAAACAAATATTTTAGTCAAAATAGGAACTTATTAATTTGCAAATGTTTTTTTCTAGTATACAAATGCTGGTGTTCCTCAAGGTTCTGTTCTTTTGCCAACTTTATTTTTAGTTTACATTATTAAATTTCTTCAAATAACCAAAAATCTTATTCATAGTATTGCAGATGATAGCATCCTTCATACTTCATACTTTTCAAAGACCGTATCGACAAATATGACAAAACGTCTTAAAATTTTTAGGTTGGAATCTGTAGCATCTATAAACAAAAACCTCAAAACAATATCTAAATAAAGCACTCACAACATAGTTTATTTTAACTCTAATAAAACTCAACTTCTTACTGTTTCAAAATCTAAATCCGAGGTATTATCAGTACCAAATATTAAACTTAACAACAAATCCATATCTAAATCTTCTTCAATTTTTCTTCTAGGTGTTACAATCTTACATAATTTTCTCTGGAACGACTGTGTTGACAACATAGCTTTAAAGTTATATAGAAAATTAGGATCTTAATAGATGTAAAACGTTTTTTACTACTGATCAATTTTTGCATATATATAAAACTTATATTTGTCCTTGTATTAGATATTGTTTCCAAGTATGAAAAAGAGCATCAGAAATTACACTATCTCTTCTAAACTCTATTCAGAAACGAGTTAATTGGATCATTGCCAATCCAAAATTGACTAATAATTTAGACATTTTACAACACCGGAAAAATGTTCAGATCTATTTACTTTCTATAGATATTTTAATGGACATTGTTCAAACAAAATACAAAACATTTTGCCTTCTAAAAACATATTTATTTGTAGAACAAGGTTTGCTAGAAATTCTAACAAATGTTCACTAACAGTTTAGAGATTCTACATCTCCGTATTATTGACAAATAGAGTAAACTTCTAAATTTAGTATTTTATGAAACTTATAAGCCAAACATATTCAAAGTCGATAAAAACAGACTGCTTAAATCTAGTCTTTAACTAATAGTTTCAGCAATAATGGTTTCATTAGTTGAAATTTAAATGTATTTTTATGTTGTTGTGGCATATTATGTAATTCCTAAATACCACATTATGAAATGAAAAAAAAAATCAGATTGAATTAGACACAATGTATACAAACTTTCTTATCATTTTGTTGAGTCTGTTCAGAACGATTACTAATATGTTTCTTAAATGTTTTTTGTTAACTGCCTGTTTTGTCTAAAATAAAAACAAGTACTTATGTTATAAAGTATCTAAGTCATTAGTCAATTTTAGATAGGCAATCATCCGAATACCTCGTTTTCAAATAGAGTTTAGAAGAAATAGTGTAGTTTTTAATGTTTTCCCCGATTCTTAAAAACAAATTTTTGCAAAAATATTTTCTTTTGAAATAGAAACTACATTAGTTTTTGATGACATTCTGAATACTTTTTGTAAAATTTTCTGCTGCAATATGTTGTTTCTTAGAATATAACAATGAGTATTAAAACCAAAATTACTAAGAAACTCTTTCATTTTTACTACATTCATCTTATTAAATAATGATAGATGAGGCGCGACCAAAGATGTTATAAGTAATCAGAATTTCCTAAAGCAACCTCAAAAGTAGTTGTTGTAATTGCTGAAACAGTTGAAAAATACAAATTTAATAGTATTAGTTTAGCAAAAAATTCGTTACAAGAATAATATGTGAAAGTTGCTAAATAAGTTGAGTAAGATTATGACAAGTAGCAAAAATCATAGTTTGTTGTCCGAAGTTGTTATAAAAAATGTGACTTAACCATTCAGTGTAATGTACATTAAATTTTTTAAACAAAAGTATTTTGGCTAAAATATGTTTAAAATTTGTGGATTTAAGCACAAGCACCCTGTTTGTCAGCAAATAAATGTTCAAGATAATTGTCGGAATTTACCAAAATAAAGCAATTTAAATTTTTATTGTTAAGAAAGCGTGGCGCAGTGGTCTAGGCATCCGACCGCTGTACCAAAGATCGTAAGTTTAATTCCCATAATATACTTTTCACATTTCATACGCTCTCCCACTCCCCAACCCGCCTTACCAGCGTGGGGTTTTACGGCTAAAACCTTCTCTAATAAAGTGATAAAATCTCTCCAGTGGTTCAAAAACCACTTAAAACTGTAGGTCCTTTGTAATGTAAGTTGCCAGCATTACAAGCAAAAAAGAAGCTAAGGCGCTAGCAGTGGCGTATAAATAGCTGACGACGACGACGATTGTTAAAAACAAGCAAACAAACCAGTATCACTAATTATATTTGCTTTGTAGGCCCGTGCCACTACCATTAAGTAAATCGATTCACGGGAACACCAAGACACACACAAAAGAATAATAGGTAAAATGTCATCTATACTTGATGCCTTAATTTAAGAAGATATCTTTCGACATTTTGTTTGTTGTCTAAAAAAAATTAGATTTATTGAGTTACAACTAGCTGGCATTGTAATTTTTTTATTGATAATAGAAAACTAAAAAAACTGATTTGATTAAAATAAAATATAGGGTTTTTATGTAATAAAAAAATAATTATTTTTGTGCCTGCTTTTATTGAAACCATATATTTTAGCCATAAAACATGATTTCACATGTCATACCCTAAAATCTAATTGTAGTAACAAACTATAATAAAACTTCCTAAAAAACTGTTTTTATTTGAAACAAGCAAAAAAAATTGAGTAAAGTTGTGCTAAAATGCTTTAGCAGCTACGGGCTGCTAAAGCCTGATTTTGGCCATTGATACACTGTATACTAATTTAAACCACAAATGTTAGAAACATTTATTTTTAAATGATTAAGTTAATATTTAATTAATTAAACTAGTTGAAAACAGACTAGCTTTTTTACTACAAATTTAATTGTATCATAATTTATATTCAAGCTTATGAGCGGTTTGCCCCGTAGATTACACATCATAATATAATATCACTTTATTTTATACTTAATAAAATTGAAATTTACAGTTTTTAACAAATTTGTTTAATTGAGCCAAAATCCTTGTTTCAAGTACCAAACCAACAGTCAGTATTACTAATATTTTTTATCAGTATGCTCTTTTTAAAACTATTTGGGCTTTAAAAAAATAATAAGTCGGTTATTTAATTCAACAACATTGTAAATTAAAATTGTAAAAATTGTTAATTATTACTTTAAATAACCTAAAATCAAGGAACCTAGAAGCTACTACTATGGTTTCTTTCAACCTACACAATAATTTGGATATAGATCATTTTTTGTTGCCAACTAGATAAGATAATGTATTACGTGTTATGTGATTTAGTAGACCAAAACAAATCGCAAATTAAGAGTAAACATTTTTTTCAATTTTTATTTCTTAACGAGTAACTAAGAAACAAGACAGTATTTAACTTTAGAACAATACAATACAAAGACATAATTTAATAAAAACTATTGAATTAGTAGTGCTGTCAGTCATTAGTCATATTGACTTTAAATAATGTAATTTGCTTGTTTTTCTTTTAATTTTGTGTATAAAATGGAACGATTTTACAGTAATTAAAATTATATTAAACTGCTAACAATATTAGATGCATGTCGGCACCTTGATTCTAAAACCATAACACGTGTTAAACAAATTATTGGAAACTGGTAGACTATATTCTCAAAAAATAATTAACAAAACATCCTAATTTTCCACAATATACTCTACAGAAAGAAAACTTTTATTAGAGATAACAAACATACAGACAGTCAATGACGTATTGAAAGATACCCAAAAACACTTAAAAGCCCTTACAAAATACCTCAATCAATTACCGGACATATAAACAGGTAGACAATTTTCGGCCGCATGTCCTCTTGGACAAGGCCATCTATTCACAATGTAATATATAAAAATGTACTTTTTGTAAATAATTTTTTTTTTTTAAAACATCCCAATTTCCATTGTTAAAACAAATGCACACTCTAAAGCTCAAAATATTTCTACCCAAACTCTTTAAAAAAAAATTTAATTCACAAATCTCTACTTATTCAAATCTCAATAAGTAGAAGCTTCACATGACAGCGATATCCCGCTACAAGTCATTTTGTTTGTTGAACAGTGCAAACACAAATATGGTCATTAAATATTTGGGGTGAGTTGTTATATAATTGTGTAATTTGTTCAAAACTTCTACCTTATTGACTTAATTTAGCGTTGTACCAATATTGAACAAAAAATTTACCGCTACCACTGCTCGATAAGCAAACAATTACAATCATATTATGATATACACGTAAGAAACATTCTGAATAAAAATTATCTTTACATGAGGATTGGAAGAGGTGATCACCGGATTTAAATCCTTTGGATTTTTTCAATTGGAGCTATTTGAAAGAGAAAGTTTACCACAAAAATAATAGGTAGTGTGCTTGTCTTGTTACTTATTATAAAGTGAAAATTGAAAAAATGTTCACTTAACTTATTATTTTTATATAAATTTACATTATATATAATATTATAAACATCAACTCTGAAATTTATAATTGTAATTAGCTGCTGTATTGATTTAAAACCTCTTATGTACTCTTGGTTTTTTGAATTATATATATTGAAAATTAGAATGTATTATAGAAGCGTAAAAGTTTGTAAAAAAAATTATATTACTTATATTTTCAATTAACCGGTAATTAATACTACAACTATATTTATAACAATGACTTTTAATTAAATATTCATAATTAATTATAATTTTAGATGCATAATGTTTATATTAATATGTTTTACCAATTTTATGATTTATCTATAAACAATTTGTGAAAAAATACAATAAATTTGTATTTCACAAATTAGTTGTTTACACGGTTTATAAAATGGTTTGCAACCATTGTCAACTACTTACTGTATACCAACAATGCAAACACCAACATTCAAAAAAAATACATTTTTGAACTAGTTTGATAAAAAATATTATGATACAAATAACACAATACAACTGTTATTAATTAGCAAATAAATAAATAGGAAAAACAGTTTATATTCCTACTTTGTTATTATATTATATTTTTATATTAATAAATGTATAAGAAACACGGAAGAAACGCGGAAAACATGCTTTCAAAATACTTTTACTCTTTAATATTAAAACATAAAACATCTAAAAAATTCTTATGTTTTTATTAAACGCAACCTACGTAATATTTGATAACCGTTAGATAGATATTCGTGTAATATCAAAGAAAAGAAAGAGATCGGTCTTTTGATAAATAGCTTAGACCCATGCACACAATCTTTTTTCATTGTTCAATCGTGAAATATGAATATAGCCCGTTAGATAGAAACATTGAGTTATTGGCCGGACTGAAATTTTTAAATATAGATGTTAAAGTTGTTTAATTTAAGACTAATTGCTTTCAAGAATCAATTTAGTAAGATTTCTTATATAAAATACAACATACACGTTTAATTTATAAAGAACAATCTCTTATTAAACTCCAAATACATTATTCATCAAAACTTTGTATATAAGAGATATATAGAATGAAAGTTCTTGAATCAAGCTGGAATTTTGTATGAGCGGACAAACAATGTTTAAAATTACACTGAAGATCCTAAAGCAATGGAATTTATTAAATATCTATTTAATAAAGGTTTTTATTGATCTCTGAAATTACAAACAGTTTCTTATTTAATTTTATTAAAAGGAAAATCTTGATGTAATCAAAATTGGAATAATATTGATTGAGTATTTCATACTAAAAGTAATCACATCTCAAATCAATTTAAAAACGTAAATAGAGTCATAAAGTTTATTTATTATACATTCGTGACTCACCATCATTAATTTGCGATTATAAATAAAAATGTATTTATTTTGGTCCTCAATTTTATATTTATTATGATGGGGATATTTGTGTCAACCCAAATAAATATATTTAGCAACATAACATTATTCAAATTAATGCTTTGTAATATAAATAAAAAAGGAAGGCTATAACTAGTATATTGCCATCGTATAACAAGTATCGAATTTATATATTTCCAACAATCCATCATAAATTTCTAAGTAAATAATTCCGGATTAGTCGGTTTTAAAAGGCAATTTTATAATCAAACATAAATTTAAGTGTGAATAAAGTTTGGCGTCACTAAAAACGTTTTTGTTACTTTTTTAATATAAAAAGCTAGATCCACAAGAAACGCGAACTTAAAATCCCCATCCTCTTTTTCAAAGTTGGACGTGTGGAAGAATTGTAGGTTGTCTACTTACATTATCGGAAACTTTTGCCACTCTCAACTTTTCTTGATAAAACTCTATATAAAATGAAAAATAAACGAAAATTTTGACAACCCAAATCTTAATTTAAATGATTAATAATTGTCTGCTTTGCAATAAAATTAATCTCTTTTTAATTTTATTTTTTATCAAATATTTCGTTTAATTAATTTGGTTTATATTTCGGTCCGATTTTACCCACGAGATTTTAACTTCTGCAACTGCCGCCGCTGTCCGAAAAGATAATTTACCGTCGTATTAAACTACGCTGCCGCCTTGGAAGTATCGATTTGACAGCATACATAATTTGTCGAATAAATTATCATACTACACATATTACAACCGGAAAGTTGCTACTAACGATTCTATTGACAATGATGTTAATAACCTATATTTGTACAATTAATGGACAAGCAGTTTGTAATGTTATAGGAATAATGGAGTTTTAATCAAAAGTAATTACGCTGTAATTTTTCAAACATTTATTGTATAGTTTTGTTAGTACAGTCAATTAAACAAAAACTTAATTTTTATCGAAAACGATATAGATATTTGAATATTTAATTATTAGAACAAGACATTAATTTATATTGTAAAATTTATCTATGAGCTGTATTAACAATTTTTTACGTTTTCAACAAGTTTAAAATTAACCAGACTTATAATTATGGGGACAATAAAACTTCAAAGTATTTATTTATATTTTCCTATTCCTATAATACCAACTATACATATTACGTTTTAAAAATTAAAATCAAATCAGATTACGTAAGTTAGCAAAAATCTCATTGATTATTCTACTACAAGTTGGTTTGAGCCCGCTTTTACAAACTTCAGATAAAGCACGCCACACCTTATAAAGATAAAAGTAGTATTTTTAATACTTTTTCATATCCTTGCCTTGGTATTTGGCTTGCGCGTTCCAATAAATCCTTGGGGCGTAACTAGTAGTTTTGGTCGGGATGGACTTCTTCCCGTATCAGATTCCTAAGCTTTGCAGCCGGGGGCAAGGTTCCAGATTAATCATCATCCTGCAGCGTAGTAGTTGCGTTGCAGGTCTGAAAAAAACGCGTGTTTGTACTGCCCGTAGAAACCCGTAAGGAAATATTAAAAAAAAACCTAATAGATGTGTCACCTTAGAGATTTGTTTTTAGGGCCTGGCAGCAATCTACTTTGGCCCGGTCTTTTTTTTTAAGACAATTAGAAGCCCTTAATAGTGACGGTGTGCGCAACAAGCTGCATATTTAATGGTTTTTGTACGTAGTGTTTGTTCGTGCACAACCCACTTCCGGGGACTATACCTCTCTGGTAGCGTGGCTATTAATTTTTGACGTCACTACTATTCCAAGCTTCATAAGAAGTAGGAAACCAAAAAATAAAAGTAATTATGACAAAAAATCACTCTACAAATTAGATACCTTAAAGAAAACAGCAACGTGTGCATCTACTGCTAAAAACAGTACTGACGCATCTAAGTTGGATACCCCATTCAAAACGTCCGCAATTCAAGCCTACAGAATTGCTTCAAGAAGCAACTCTGCGGTTATAAAAAACAAAAAAGGCATGGTTGGTTGTTGCAGAACAGAGCTCTTTTCAAGCAAGACAAACATCTCGTGTGCTGAGATAGTAAGCCCTGCTAACTCTACACAGAAAATGTTCCAATCAAACCAAAAGTTTTTTTTAGAAAAACAAAGGTTTCAATTAAAAAGCTATAAAAATCATAGATAAGAAGAACTTCTTCAAATCTACATCAATGGTTCAAAAACTTTTCGATGTTCTGGAGCAAAAATTTACTCTTAAGATCTAGACTTCTCAATATCCTTACCACTAAGAACACATACAACTCTCTCAAGCATACATATCTAAAATAACCTATGAAGTGATAGAAATAATTTAAGAAAGCCTGAAATCACATCAAGGCTAATACTAGAATTTATGACATTCTCAGCCTTCACTTCACCCGAACTGTGAACTCAAACCGTAGACCGCACTACTACTAAAAAGCCTTAACACCATAATAACCGCAAACACACACAATGCATTTAAAGCACAATAGTATAACAACCCGAGTTGTAAACATGCAAAAGAATTATTGATTGCCCAAAATACCAATACGGTCAACTACTACTTGAGACTGTTAAAAAAGAATCTGCAAATCATAACAAAAATCTTAACAAGACACTCTCAATAAAAAAACATATACTATAAGCATTGTAAACAATCCGATATAAAAAGTGTAAAATAAAAGACAACGTCCTCCATGCAATGTTCTGGCATAAATCAACCATATACATTAGCTGTATGTTAAAACGGAGAAGTAAAGTTTACCACTGAAAAAGGTACAAAAAGCTTATTGAAATATACGTCGCCACAGTAAGTATACAACTAGTTTAAAGAGGTTTGATAGGACCAACAGTTTATTAGGAACCTTCCAAACCACCCTGGTAGATAAAGAACAAGTTAATATTTCAGTCATATTTCGGAGATCAATCCCGGAATTCTTGCTGCATGATATGCAAAGGCTATCTACTATTGGGCTATCATAAATAAACCATAAAAATAGAGTTAGAATAAATATAAGAGTCAAACTCGTATAACTTATGCCGCCATAAATACAAATCAAATAAACAACGGTATAAACAATACTCGCGTCTTTTAGTCCGTTTAAAACTTCAAAATATTTAAAAAAAAAAAACAAGTTGCAATTGTACAACAATAGAAGTGGAAATTTTAATGTTGTTTGTTATCAAAAATCAAGATAAAATGCGTAAAACAGAAAAGCATTTGGTAATTAAGATAAGCTATTAATTAAAACATTCATTTTAATTTCAAAATGCAAAAAAACTATTGCCGGACAAAGACAAAGACGAATGTTAAAAATGTAAATGGGGCTCCTTAAAAAAAGCAACCAGAAAAAATAATTTAAGCAGATTGTAGGTAGACTGGCGGTACCAAATTATTTGGGTGCAATTAGAAACAAAATTTTAAGCGGCATAAGAGTAACATAATAATGACATAAACAAATATATAATACAAACTACATTGTACATTGTATAACAAACCTTAAAAATACACTACAACATAATAAATGAAAGAATGAATAAACAAAGTAAATGAGTAACAAATGACAAATGATATAATGTACCCTTTTAGTATAATTCATAAAATATTTTCGATATATAATTAAAAACTTACTAATTACACGTTACACTACTTTTTATAAACAAAATATATTGTAGAAGCAGATATTATATTTGATAATAATTTAAATATATTAAGAACAACACAAAATTACCAAACCAGTAGTGAAATAACAAAGTCTGCTTCAGAAAAACCTAAAAAAAAAAATACTTATAAAACTTCTATTCAAAAATTATTTTCCAAGAATTCAGCGGTTATAAGTAAAACTAATAACAATATAGCAAAATTCTTACTAAAAGTGATGATGTAAATAAAAAAAATCTGTGAATAATTTGTATTTAACTATTTTCAAACTATTTCATTTATTTTTTTCTCTATAGTTATCATTTGCTTACCTGTACCTTACTTGTTCATCTATTAGTTTTCTTTGTCTCTGTTTTTGTGTTGCTAATTTTAAACCCTTATTTCTGTATAATATCTATTACCAGCTCTAGTCTTTAATTTAGCATGTGACAAATACAGGTCTATATCCATACTGCACATTTTTAAACTAATTATAAAAACAAACAGTATAAATATAAACTTTTTTTTACATTTTTGAAAATCAGTTTGGTTTTAAAAAAATTATATGTTTAATGGTGTACATTATGACTTGCTACAAACCAAAAATATTCAAAAACTACCAATGTTAGCTGAACGAATTCAGTTGTACCAATTAGTTCTCATCCGCTTATCAAATTTTTGGTATGCAAAAAAATAAATAATATTTTACTAGTGAGAGCGTAGTGCAACAGAGTGTGGCGCAGTAGACTACACAAAAGATCGTAGGTTCAAATCTCACAAAGATTAGTTTTAGTTATTAAAAAGTTGTATACTTTTACAGCAAATTACAAAAAGTTTGTTTTTTAATTGGTTTGCGGTATAATAAATAGTAGTAGTTATGTTTATTTATTTTTATTTTAAAATACTTATTTAGCAATGAAAATAAAGTACCATTTATTTAATTTGGCCTAAGTGTTTGTGAACTGTAGTACGTTATGGCTTTTTGTACATTATTTTTAATTATAAATTTTTGACTTGTTTGATGTAAGTTTTTAAGCAACCTCCCCATACTAATACACCATATGATAGTATTGATTAAATATATTTATAATAAATCATTTTTAAAAAATTAATATTTGTAATTTATACGTAAATACGTAAGCAAATCTTCTATTTTTTTAGTAATGAGAGGCAAATGCTCATCCCATATCTAGATGTTGATTAATTGTTACACTCACATATTTAATTGTATTTGCACGTTCAGTTTTTGTGCAGGTGCTGTTTGTTGTAAATTGTGTAGTTTTGTTCAAGTTAAGACTGAGTAAATTACAATCATATTTTTGTTTTAAATTAGCCACTTCTTTATTAGTTTTTTTTTAATACGTTTTCTCAACTATTATATTATTTTAAATTGAATTACTTTCATTAGATACGTTACATTTATGTATAAAATAAAGAAGAGCGGACTCAACACACTGCCCTGTGTCACATCAATGTTAACTGGCAAAAAATTACATTTTGTGTTAATTATTACATACTACGTTCTATTGTTTAAGTAACTTTTCATTAATTTGAGCGATTTTTCACATATTAATGCGTTTGGTTATTCTACTCCACATGCTTCTTTAACTCTAATTGCTCTTTACGCGTTTGACAAAATGAACTAAAAGATCGCGTTTTTGAGCGTTCGGATATGATTGGAAGTATTTAAAGTTCACTCTAAATGCACAACCTTGAGACGGAGTAAATGGAGTGACAGCCATATTTAAATTTGATTACGTTTATTTAATCGTAAAACGTTTTATTTTATCAGTTATACTTTTGTAAACATTGATAAAAGAAAAAAATGCCGCAAAAATGTAAAAACCCAATTCAATTTTAAATGAGTGTAGATTATATTATTAATGTTTAATGTACAATAAAACGCCTTCATACAAACAAAATTATAAACTTCTATTAAATTTACTTTCATTGCGATTGTATAAGTGACAATATAATATTTTTCTGCTTGTATTTTAGATCGGAAAGTGTTGCTTTCCGTTCTAGGGCAAAAAAATGATGTACAACGCCTTAAGGCGCTCAAATCTATTGCAGCTTGATAAAAGAATAAAGAATATAATTTTAAAAATATAAATAATTTTAAATGATGTAATTAAAAAAATTAATATTGTTTGATTTAAAAAAATCAAATTTTCTTCAGAAATTCTCGTTACGACAGCATTTTTTAATAAATAAACTTTTAGTAACTGTTACAAAGCAATTCATTCAATACAATAGGTACTTTTCTTTTACCAAGTGAGGTAAGGTTAATTAAACAACGTTTAACAATAATAATACAGTAGTACAAAGACAATAAAGAAGAAAATAACAAATATGAAAAAAAAACTGATCTATTATCAGAACTTTACCACATGTTATCAGATAAAGACTGAGCTTTGCTTAATGAAGAAATAATGTATAATAATAGTTGGAAGTAGAGAGATATAGAGTTTTTTTAATTGCTTCACATGTTCATACATTGGTCAAAGAACTGTGTAAAAGAAAATTAAATGCGCATTTTAAATTTTTTAATAAAATACAAGATATATAGAAATCAACTAGATAAAAAACTATACTTTTAACCAAATATGCAGTTGCATGTAATAATTTCTCAATAAACAAGTCTTAAATTAAGAAACATAAACTGTTTTACATGTTCACATGACACTTGTTAATACATATTTCAAATAATCTTGTTATACAAAATATTTTTTTATTTCTTTTAAATGTGATTGTATAGATGATACAGTTAAAATAACCTAACCTAACCTAACCAAACCAACTGACTGGTTATTTTAGTAGAAAGTAAAATTTTCATTAAAATTGTTAAATAATGTAAACAAATATAGTTACTTTAGTAGGTTGACATACTTGTGTTGGCAACAAAAACACGGTAGAAACACATTGTTACATTTCTAACCAAAAAAGTGTGTCTACTTAACTACTGATATATATTTAAGATCATTTTCTGGTTTAGAGTAGATTAATAATCTTTGCATTAGATTAGAATCTACTCAAACTGTAAGTACATCACGCTAAACCTCGCCACTACTTAACTTTTTAGTGTCTACTGGACCGGGAAATTTCACGCTTACATAAGGTTATATATTCTGCGAGGCATTGCGGTAATGCCTCACGGTCCTAATGCCACGTGGTAGTGAGGCAATAGATTGATGGCACCCGGGGCTTAACGTGTTAAAGCTAATACGTGAAAACTAAACGTTACCTCAACTTATTTATAAAAGTTTCAAAGACTATAATATATGAAAAAATTTAAGAATGAGTTGCGTACAGTATTTAGTGATAAAAAACTTTCACATAAAAAAAGTACAGTTACCTAAGATATACAAAGTGATAGAAAATAGTTGACTTAAAACAAAATAACATTATTTGTCCAAAGTTATAAAGATTATTTGTTAGTCTATTTGGATCTCATAAAATTTAACTAATAATGAATAAACTGACTTTGTCAATACACAATTTTAGTTTTGTCACCGTAACTATAAAAACCTAAAACAGTATATAATGTATCAAGTGCCAAAAATAAACTTTAGCAGCACGAAACAGTAAAGCAAGTGAGAGTTGCTAAAAGCAAATGGTTGCCAAAGCATTTTGGCACAAGTTACACTCAATATGTTTTTGCCTGCCCCAAATAATATTATTGTTTCAAGTAATTTCAAAGTTTATTATATTGTGTCACTACTGTTAGATTTAAAAAAATGACGTCTCATGTAAAATTGTAATTTTCAGCCAGTTAAATACCGCATATGATTTAGAGACCCAATAGCTTCTAAATTGTCTCTTTGGTCCGCATTTTAAGACCAAAACATTTTAGTAGAAGCAAACAAAAAACAAATATTACTGCTTTATATCTATTTTGAAATCGTGCAAACAATCAAAAAATGTTAAATTACAACAAAACTGTACAGTTCGCAAAAAAAACTCAATTTTTTATAAAACATTTTTTATCAGAATTTTGTTTACAGATTTGAGTTGAGTAAAATAAGCAATTTCTGTGTAAACATTCATCAAATCTTGACCAAACATTTTTGTTGTTTGCCTAAGCAGAACAGATTGAATTCGATTCTTGTCTGATATTGGATTTTATTGCGATATGGTTTGCGGTCTATCAATACACCCTGATTTTCAGAAATCCTTAAAGAAAACAAAAGTTGCAGGCAGATAAATCTGAGTTTGTCTAATATGAGTTTTCTTAATACAAAACATGGACTTACAAGCAGTATAATAAGACAAATCTTGCTAAAAAATTAATTTCCAAAAACTTAAAAAACTGTTGCGTTTAAATGTGTTAACCAAGTGCGTGTAGCAGTCTGCATTAACAGTTGTTGCGTCATTTTTGTCATCTTAAAAAAAATATAGGCCAATAATGCCAGATAATAAAAGTGCAAACCACACCGTAACTTTTGTACTGTGTAATGGTTTTTAATGCAGCTCACCTGAGTTTGCATCATTATATTATTGACTTTTTTTTTAATAAAAATTAAGCATCATTTACACTTCGCAATATTTCTTTGCTAAAAATGCTGCATATCAGCATATTACTATCTTTCAACTTCTGGATTACTTAAATTTGAATGCTAATTAAACTTGTTAAATGTTTTACTTTGATCTTACAGACCTTGTTGCTCCTTTATACGTTAAGTTTAATGTAAAACTAGATTCTACAAATTTTCTTCTTTATCGTAGAATATTGAATTGATTACAAAACAATTAATATTAAAAAGTCACACATTTACTATTTTTATAAAACAAATTTACGCAAAAAGAATGCTGTACAGGAGCAGCGCTCCATGTTTAACAAATGGCATAAAATTTAAAACAATAAACCAAGACCTCAACCCCCAAAATTTATTGTATCTAGTAAAGTTTGTTAACATTTTAAATTTTTTTGTTGTGTTTACGCCTATGGTTTCAGTATTCTGATTAAGTATCAACAGCTGTCTCATACGGAATTATGTTAAAAAGTTTCAAACTTATCAAATGTATACCAAAAATAAACCATTTTACGTGTTCTCTTGTAAACTAGTTTTTGGGTTGTTCCATAAGTAATAAGAACGTTTCTCAAAAACAGACTAAAGTTTTACTAATGCCCGTATAGCACCTACAAAATTATATCTTAAATTATATATAATAATCATAGAGAAAACTTTAAAAGTCTGTAAAATGCACAAATGATCATAAATTTTAATGTAAATTGAAATTTTAAGTACGTTTTTCATTCTTATTACTTTTATAGTTTTAAATTTTATTTTACTTGTTTCACATATTTGGCATTGTATCTTATTTTTTGCGCTCGGCAGTATGGCAGAGAGCACATGTACAAATACCAGCGCTAACAAAAGTTAAGCAACGGCCGCTCTGGTCACAACTTAGATGGGTGAACCCAAAGTGATGCCGAGCGTAGCGTTCTTCCCAATATGGGTCCGTTACCTCATATAAGCATCCATACACCTAAAAAAACAATTTTTTTTTAATTTTACTTACTAAATATTTAAAAAAATACATCTTTAATTTCTTGTTTCTCCCATTTCTAATTTTTCTTTCTATGTTTTCCTTTTTGTTTTTACATGATTTTTGCATCTCTGTATGCCCTGTTATTAACATACATACTTAACATAACATTTACTATATAACTTAATTCAATATTTTTATTATAAATAACCTTAATAACGCAAAACACTATTTTTAATTAACTATTTATAAGTTCTTTTTCTTTTTTTTTTTTTGTTTTGTTACTGTCATTATCCATTCTTTTCCTTCCATCTTCTGTCAGTACTTCATTTTTTCCCATTTACACTTTTTTTTATCTCATTGCATTTTTTTAGCATATGTTTTATCTTTACTATAGTTTCTCCACACACTTTACTTATTTTATTTGCGTCGTTTATCCAAAATTTGCACATTTTTTCCTCATTTCCATATCTAAATCTTGCAATTTTTTTTTTTCATAACTGATACTTAGTTAGTAGTTTAGTAATCCATCAACTATAATATGGTATTGTACCTAGATTTACAAATATTTATTTGTGTTCTTTGCTTTTGTACTTGTAAATTTCTATTTCTCATCATAAATCCTCTTACATACTTCTTTTTTTTCTCACATTTTCTAAATGTTTTTCTCTGCATATTCTCGTTTTCCACTTTTTTTTTCATCTTCCTTTTCAGACACTTTTGTAATACTTTAAAATTATTTCTTTATTTTACTTTCTCATTTTTTCTTCATACCTTATGCTTGCATGCTTTTCTGTTCCTTCATTTACGTTCCATACAATAACACATTGTTTACTAAACTATCAAACATCATTTCTTTTATTCTCATACATTTAATTTTTTTTTACCTACTCACCATTTTATTTACCTTTCTTGTAATATTTTTTATGTGTTTATTTTTATTATTGTTTGTACAAAAAACGTATCCTAGATATTTAAATGTTTTTACTTCTTCAATTTCTTTTCCATCCCATTTAAAAGTTTTCTTTTTCATTTCAGAACGTCATCATATTTAATTTATAAACATTTACTTCCAACCTTCTTTTTTGTAAAATATTTTTTTTCTTTTCTCTGTGCCTTGACCAATTAACAATTGTTAGCAACTGCACTGGTTAGTATCACTTTATCTACAGCTGCTTAAAGACACTGTAATGTTGTATGGCTAAACTACTGCCTCAGATTCTTCAACAACAAGGTACTTTTTCTTCACAAACCTGGTTTGCTATATATTTTTTCCTTTATAATAATACGTAGTATACTATATTTCTTGTGATATATTATAATATAACCAAATTATTCTAGTTTCCAATTTTTTTTTTAACTTGACTACTTTTATTTCTTTGTTTATTTGTTGCAATACCTCTTCGTTTGTCCGCCCAGCTAATTTTTAACAAACGCTTGTAACGCATTTAGAACGTTATAAATATATACAATAAAACATATTTCCAGGCAATCAGTCTCTCAATCAGATCTTTCGTAAGCCCAAGAGCCTTTAAATCATCGTTTCAGCCCGCGTTTTACGGCCGAAATAGATGATTTCGGTAGAGACAGGTAAAATTAGTATATAGCGTCAAGAGCCAAAAATAGGTTTTAACAGCACAAACAAGCAAAGCAAGTTAAGGCTGCTACAGCAAAGATCTGCTAAAGCAAAAAACTGCAAAAACATTTTGGCACAAGTTACACAATGTCATACATCGTTCAAATGCCCGTCTCGGTTTTTTGTGGTCCGAGTGGTCCAAGTGGTTTCAATGACTCTTCCGCATAGATCTGGCTGAGTTTGAGCAATGGCCTATGTTCACCTTTAAAGCATCGGTCGATTGTGGTTTTTTTGCATAGACCTGCGACTTTAAGAAACCCCACAAGAAAAAGTCTACCGAGGTCAAATTGCATGACCTTGATGGCTAATATACATCATCCCTGCAAGAGATAACCTTACCTTCAAAACTTTCATGCAAAATGTCAATTGTAGCGTTTGCTATGTGGCACGTGGCGCCGTCTTGCTAAAACCACATGTTGTGTAAGTCCATATGGTTTAATTTGGGCCATAAAATATTGGTTATCATCGTTCTGTAGCGCTCGCCGTTGACGGTGACCGCCTCACCAACGTCGTTTTCAAAAAAGTACAAACCATTGACGACGTCGGCCCAAAATTCACACCAAACGGTAACTTTTTGAAGATGCATTATCACCTGGTGAACCTCGTGTAGGTTGGTGTTATCCCATATACGACAATTTTGCTTGTTAACATAGCCATTCATCCAAAAATGCACCTCGTCGCTAAACATAATTTTTCCGCCAAAATAGGAGTCCTTTTCCAAACCCAGTCAGCAAACAAACAGCGTTGTCTATAGTCATAAACTTTGAACTCCTGGGTCAATTGGACTTTGTACAGATGTAGGCTCAACGCAAAATTTGCCAAATTGAAGTCTGCGAAAGATTGAGTTTTTGTGCACGGACCGCAGCGATGTTCTTCGCCAATCTTGCGTTCCTTGAACGTACAGGTGTTGGCTGATTATTTACCAAACCCGTCGTTTCAAATTTGGCCACCAAACGTTGAAGAATTGAGTGTGAAAGTCCTCCACGTCTACCGTAAAATGGGCGCAATGCGCGCAACGTTTGCACTAACAAACACTCATTTTGATAATAAAGTTTTAACATTTGAACGTGCTGTTCAATCGTGTAACTTGCCATAGTGATTTGGCATAAGTAACTGAATAATAAACAAAAGATTTAATAGATAGCCGCCAAAATCAACCCGTGCCAATTGAAAAACCTTTTAGTTATTTCCTTGATCTGCAAAAGTATTGTTTTTTTTATTGTTCTCTTATCATAATACTCTGATTTTAAAACTATGCACTATTTCAACCATTTAAAATTATTGTAAAATTTTATGAAACAACTTTCTCATTTTAGAAAAGTTACGCAACCAAGACCAACCAAATTGTTTATTTTTGACAAAATATTTTGTTATCAATGGTATTCAAATGTTTTGTTTTTAAAATTAAAATATGTGTCTAATTTATCATTTTTAGCAGCAGTACCAAACTGTTAGAAAAATTAATACACGCACAATTTTATTATGCATTTACAACTACGAGCAAATCTATAACAATTATTATTTTAGAAAAATAATTTTTAGCACAATAAAAAGTCAACTAAATTTAATGTTCAATGAAGTATGATTCTTAAAGTTTAAGCAAATATTTCAACAAAAAATTTAAAATTTAATTAAAAAATTTAATAAACAATTGAAAGTTTTGAATTTTCATTTATTTCATTAGACTGGAAATTTTATTTTCTACACGTTGCTAAAACAGATTTAAAAAAAGAGTTAAATTGAGTAAGTTTTTCTTGTAGTTTTATGACACTCCTTAAGCCGCACCCTTAAATCTAATAGTTAATGTAATAGTTTCAGCGAGTGTGGATTTACCCGTTAAAATTTAAAGGTATTTTTTATGTTGTTGTGGCATATTAAGTAATTCTTAAATACCACATTTTAAAATTTAAAAAACAAATGCATACTTAAAATGATAAAAACTATTATTATGACAGATAGTAAATAACAGTGACATTTAACAATTGTCAAAACACAACAACAATTAGGTGGTTGACAGATTATAGATAGCAATGAACAAATAACCAAAAAAGTGTACTCTTTAATACTTTGTTGCAAAAGTTGCATTCGTCATTAAGGCGGATACTTTGAACACTTTTTATAATGTTTTATAGTTTTGTTGTAATATATTTGTATGTGTTTGTTCACTCTTTTATTTTATTTTTTGAATATTTTTTTTTTATTATCTCAATATTAATTAATTATTTTAGTTTTAAATCTTTACAGTTAAATTACTCAAAAAGAAACAAAACTTCAAAAAATGTTATTCTATAATTTTTCTTGATATGAATCACCCTGTATACATATATAGTTAACAAAGTCAGACGTATATTTAAAAAAAATTCCTTAATTATTGTAACACTAACACTAGCAACTTTGGCATCATTCTTACTTCTACATATTTTGTAGTCAATTTATTTCGCCACCAGTACATTTAAAAAGGATCAACTATATTTTGTTAAAGTAACACATTAATAATACAATATAATATAAAAAATAGCCTTTTTATGCTAGCAACATTCCACAATAATGTAAATCTACAAAAACCTGCTTTCTTAAATATTAAATATAAATTAGCACAAAAATATTATTACAAAAAGCACATACACTCAATAAATCGTTATAGTAAACAAACATAATTTAATTACTATTTTACAGAACGTATAAATCAAACAAAACCTTAAAGTTTTACAAACCTATAATCAGTATTAAAACGTAATT
The DNA here is from genome assembly GCA_963932245.1 of Tachinus rufipes. Classification (NCBI taxonomy): domain Eukaryota; kingdom Metazoa; phylum Arthropoda; class Insecta; order Coleoptera; family Staphylinidae; genus Tachinus; species Tachinus rufipes. The sequence goes on from OZ010744.1 coordinate 77,724,734, forward strand.
AAAAATAAAACATTTTATTATACCAACCGATAAAATAATCATATAAGATCTATAAACTTTTTGTTTGCTTACGAAAATTAATTACATTATCAGAGCAACTCTCGGGGAACCAAAGTAATTAATTAACACGGTATAGAAAGCTTAAGGAAAATTTCGAATCCATAAATTCTCACTAGGGTGATCCAGTTAATGACAAAGTATAATAAAACATAACAAAAACATAAGATAATTAAACATTACGTTATATAAGTTATACGGTTTCTAATATAATATAATTACTCCTTTTCAGAAAGAGGATGCAAGTAATGAATAAACCGCCGGGGAAGACTTTACCGTACTTACATTAAACAAATTGAATTAGTGCGAAAACTTCCTCCAGATGCATTAAAATATTAACCAACATGGAATAGAAAGTGATCTCAGAAACACAACCAACAAACAATGTATACAAAACTTTTCCAGAGTTAAAATGTAAAAAGTTTTAGACGCTTGATAGACGTATCCGGTTCATCGTTATACGTCCATATTGACATTTTATCTTGACATTAACATTTCATCTGAGTGTTTTCTTTTTACTTTTAATGTTAAGCTAATATTGAAATGTTATATGACGCTAATATTAAAGCAACAATGAAATAAGAGATTATAATGGCACAGTGGGGCCCGGCGCCTGCACCATTTTATATTATGTTTTATAACATGTATTCTATAAATATTATAACTATAAATTATGTTACTGTTTAAATATTTACTGAATGAAATGTAAAAATTAAATTAACATAATATTCATAAGATAAAATTAAACTAAAAATGTTTTAATTAAACTAATATAACTAATATTTTTATATTTTATATTTTCTTTGTTTATACTAATTTAAATGAAAGATTTTAATAAAATCTTTCATTTAAATAACATGGATATAATAAAATTCAATTTATTATTATTTCAATAAAATGTGTGTCCCAAAATTGAAGATGTATTACCAATTTTGAAATTATTATAACTGAATAATTACAACATTAACCTTTTATATACCTTTCCAAACATTTCTATTTATTACTGCATATTATCACACTAACAGTGTGTGCAATTTCTCTATATTACTTGTGTCCGTACCTTAGTATAACATTGTTTTCTAAATAACAAGCCAATGTTACAATAATTAAAAAACAATATTCGGTTGTAAAATTAAATTGCATTAATTATTTATTGATTTCAAATAAATTTATCATAGATTATTACGGCCGTATTAGTTGTTTTGCTTATTAAAAAACTGACATAAAATATGTAAGTAGTAAGATCATGATTGTTAGTTTATATTTCTATTCAAATTACAAAAGTAGCATGTAATTAATAAAATTGACTGTCTTAGGAAAAAACGTGTTAAACTTTAAATAATTGCTGTATCTACTCCTTTAATAGTTTAACGCTGTCCCGGTACTTTCTAAACGCAGAAAACAAATTATATTACGTTTCGACATAGAGCTTCAACGTCTCAAAAGGCATTAAGCAATGACAAACGTATGTTGCTCACATGGGCATTAATAATAAAACACTAAACACACTGAATTTTCTTACGTAAAGCCAGTCTTTTCAATAAGGTCATTATAGTATTGACAAAATTTGCTACTATAACTAATTGTGTAAAATACTATTTAAAAATTAAATGGTGTTTACTATGTGACAGTTAATTTTAAGATAATTAAAACTATTTACTATGTACTAAATCTCAAGTATATTTGTTTTAATAATTTATTTTAAAAACTGATGCATCATCGTTTGATTTTATTTATTTTTACGGTTTTACAAAGCGGGTTTTAGGTTCTTAATATGGACATGCCATAACTTTTGGCTTTCTATTTCTGTATCATAAACCTAACCTAAAAACAGAACTTTTGTGAATCAATCATATTTAGAAAGTAGTTTGGCAGCAAACCCCTTGGTAACCAATGTAAGGTGATGCAACCTTTTTATTATTTGGTTTTCTTTTTTAATACACAATTTCTTCGTCAAAAGTTGCAGTAATGGGGCAGATAAATTTCTAAAAAAATGTTTCAATGGAAATTTGACGGCAATCTGCTTATTCCTGCAAATAGATTATCAAGAAACACGATGAAATCAGTGCACAAATCTGCAAGTGTTTTACAAACATAAATAGCATCAAAAAGACTACAGCAAAAAATAACGGGAGTAAACAGGACAAGCTACCAAACAAACGGAAAATCAGCTGCATTAACGCAACTACCTAAATATAAGAAAAAAATACTCTACTAGAAGTATAAGTCTTCAAAAACAACAATAATTATCCGACCAAAAAATAAATTAAAAAGTTTATAGAAACTAATAAAAAAATAAAATAATTTTATATGATGCCAAAAATTTTAAGTGATTCAAAGAAAAACTACAGATATATACAAATTTTAGATCAAAGTCATGTAAAGTTACGCAAAACTGAGTCAAAAAGTCAAAAAAAGTTCAAACCACCAACATATTACAACTGCGACAAGATGAGACACAAGTCGTTGGAGTATAAGAAAAAAGATAAAAAGCCCAAATGTTTTAAATGCAATTAGTATGGCCATAAAGCAAACCAGTGCCATTCTAGTCAAGACAAAGCAAGCGTCTATTTATAAAAAAGAAAATAGATACATGTCAATGAAGATTGTCATCAAAAATGTCACAATTTGATTCAGGTACCCAAATAAACCTGATAAATGAAAGCGTGTACCGATCAATTAAATGTCCAAAGCTAAAAGAATCAACGTTACTACTAAATGGGTAAAAAAAATATATGTTCAAACGCTAGAGTATTTGATATTTAACAAAAAAAAAATTCTAATTACGATTTACGTTGTTACCAATGACGTAACACCCGTAAACGCTATCATCAAACGTGAGCTGCTACGACAAACTGAGGTCATCATGAGTAAAACTAGCATACGCATAAAAAGGTAAAAAAAGACATTGGACATTAGATATATGCAACCAACCTAGCAGAAACGCAAAAGATAGAATCAAGAAAATTATTGAAACTTATAAACCAAATAAAGACTACCAAAATAAAAATGTAGATTATTGTAAAAAACGACAAAGCAATTTTACCACAACTTTAAAGACTCAGTTCCCAAAAGACCCAGTTCCCAAAATAAAAGCAGTCAATAAAAAAGTTAAACAGTGATTGAAAAAAGGAGTTATTAAACCAAATTCTTCTGAATATGCAAGTCCAGTGGTTGTAGTCAAAAAAAGGATGGAACTCCAAGATTGTGTATTGGTTATAATGGAATAAATAAAAAGATCGTCAGAGATCGTTACCCCATACCAGTAATTGAAGATGTGCTAGACCTATTTCAAAATGCAACAATATTCAGTACAATAGATCTAAAAAGTTAGTTTTCATGTGAGTGTTGAAAAGCACAGTCGTAAATACACTTTGTTTGTTGTTGTTGTAACGCATTTAAGTCAGTACAAATTTAAACAAATACCCTTTAGTTTGTGCAATTTGCTAGCAGTGTTTCAAAAGTTTGTAAACTGCATTTTTAAAAACTTATTAAGAAATGGAACAGAACTTACATACATGAACAATCTGATAATACCTGCAACAAATAAAAAAAATTGTGGCAAAACAAGAGTAAATACTAAAAACTACTGAGTATGGATTAGAAATAAATGTTAAAATTTTATTTAAAAAAAAAAAAAGTTAAATTTTTAGAACATAAATAGACATTTTTTCCATCCAAAACAAAGACTAGAGCAGCCACCAAATTTTCGGAACCAAAAACAACAAAACAGTTGCAGAGTTTCTTAAGCCTGACAGGATATTTCCAAAAAATTATTAAGAAATATGCTTAAGTAGCTTAAAAAAATACTTCCAAACAAACATTTACAGTCCAGAAAGCAAAAGTGAATTACACACAACCGCAAGTAAACATGGCTATGGTGCAATACTAATACAGAGAAAAAACGATAAGATGTTACACCCTGTTCATTATATAAATCGCAACACTATACCTGCAAAACTTCTATCTATTTAAGCTACAAACTGGAAATACTGGCAAAAAAATCATTTAAAAAAAGATCTGACAACCAAAGTATCACGATGGGTGCTCTGCACAAAGCAGGCTTAAGTCTTCTACATGGCTTTCAGCCAATGCCCAATCTTATTGTTAGTAGACAGCAATAGTACTAAGTTTAAAACAGTCCAGGATAATGATGAGTAGAGAGCGGATTAAAAAGCATTAAAAATACAAAAAAAAGCGCTTGAAAAGGCATGAAAATGTTACTAAAAAAGCTTTAAAAAAGCACCAAACATGTTAAAAGGCATGACACAATTGAACAAAAATATTAAAACTAAAAAAATCCAAAACTATAAAATATTTTAATAAAGGTTTTATAACATTTACAACAGTTTGAATGATATTTTTTACACACATTTTAAATAATACAAAAAAACTTTTAAATAACTAAATTCTAAGTGTTTAACTGTAAAGTTCTGCCTTTGATCAATTAATTTTTTTTTGAAATAGTAAAAAACTTCTTTCGAAATGCATACTTTTTACTGGTGCATGTTTAAATTTTGCTTTAAAAGCTGGATTCATATCAAAACCTGGAACATTCTCTCCACTCAAAATACAGTTTATTTTATTTAATATAGATAAACCTCAATTTTACAAAAATACATCTTCGGATTTTAATTTTACTGTGTGCCCTCGTACTTTTAAAATTGCATCTTTGAAATCTCTAATTATACTTAGACTTTCATTTAACGTATTTTCCTGTTTTCTAGCGATTTTATGACATAACTCACAACACCGTAATTATCTTTTAATATAATTTATATAATTTAATATTTTCGAAATTGAGAGAATCCCCGATTTACCGATTATTTTGAGAATTATAAAATACAGCTATTTGATTTGCTTAAAGAAGTGGCACTAAAATACGATATGAGCTCAGTCGGGATTTACAGAATTATATTAAACTTGTCTAAATAATATTATATTACATTCTTCACAATTTGTGCATATATTTAAACATATTTTCGATGTTTTAACTATTTAGCGTAAGCATAATAGCTAGGAATCCGCTTTCTAATGATGAGTCAATTAGAATAATCAAGCAAATTCTGAGAAAAAAATAATGATAGTTATTTTATGAAAAACAAGCTGCTATGCAAAATGATCAAAGATAGTGAGTTACTAGTAGTTCCAAATAAAATCAGAAATTATTCAATTAAGTCATCAAAGAGAATATTTTCTATCAGGAAAACAAAAAAACTAATCAAACAAGAGTACTACATACCAAACCTAAAAACACAAATTTAGAAAATAATTAGAAGTTGTGTGCCATACATTATTGTAAATGCAAAACAAAGAAAATTAAACAAATACTTAAATTTGTTACTTAAAACAGAACTGCTTCATACGTATCACGTGCATCATTTAAGATCATTAACCTCCAAAAACTACAACCACATTTTTGCAGTAATAGATAGTTTCACAAAGTTTGTGTAGCTATACCTAACAAAAAGTACCATATCAGCCAAAATAATAAAAAAACTAGAAATTTAAAAATCCGGGAGAAATCAGATCAGGCAGAAGAACCGCAAAAGAAAAAGTCTAGAGATGCAATATTACATAATCTAAAAGGCCAATTTACAGGTCCGAAGAGTTAAATTAACTGTTCACCAAATCGTTGTCGCAATAAAGCTATGGTTTCACTTGCTATGTGGCAAGCAACGCCGTTTTGTTAGAACCAAATGTCGTCGATATTACCGGTTTCAATTGTAGGCAGCAAATAGTCTGTTATTATTGTACAATAACGAGCGCTATTTACAGTTACGGTCCAGCCGGTCTTATTTTTAAAGAAATGTTGCACCTGCCCATAAACCACACCAAACCGTTGTTTTGTTTAAATGTAATGGCAACTCTTAAATATTTGGTCAAAAACAGTAGATCTTTTTAAAGCTTTTCAAGAGCCCAAGCTTAAAACGGTGGCAATTTGGAAGGTCGGCCGGTTTCAAATCTTGCATAAGTTACATTTTGTATGCTTTTAAATCAAGATTCTTACATAAAATGCGTCAAGTTGTGTTTAGAACAAGCCAAACTGTTGAAAATAACGCCAAATCGATTCACCACAGTCATCGCATACACTCTCAGCTACCGCCATTATATTTTCTTCACTACGTGCTGGATGTGGACGTGCTACAAGAAACACCTTTCGGCAACAATAAAAAACGATTAAGTTATTTTAAAGTTAATGTAATGCACTTATTTTTGTTAAATAAATTATTATTGCAACTTCGTGTAAGTTTATTAAATTCCACATATTTTATGATAGTATTTACGGCGTCACTAGGCTGAAAACTATCAAATATCATAGTAGAAGAACGGAGATCAATGGCAGCACCCCAGTTAGCCAAGAAACCATACCCCACTCATATGGTATCATTCCGGAAAGCTGCCTAACTTATATCTTATCAAAGCCTCCATCTGCCATAGTAATTATTAGAATATAAGCCTTATCAACTCGGGTTTTGACGCAGTTGGTAAAAAATGCCCAACAATCCCACAACAGCAACTATCTTCATTGTAGGCGGGAATTCAAAGTTGGTGTGTTTCAATGGCTTAACAGCAGCTCGCGATGAGTACAGAACATTTGAGTTAAGGATTACTCGTCCGGACTTTAATTCTTGTTGCAGGTTTTCATATTCAAATACCATCAAAATTGGTATTTGAACAAACCAAATAAATAGATAATATCAACTTAAGTTTTTCTCTTTCAGATTTTCTTTGTTTATAATAAAAAAAATCATTTTTACTTTATTAATTTCTTAATAAACAAGTTTTTAAATATTAATCAACAATAAAAATATTACTTTATTATTGAGACTTTTTTTTATAATATTTATAAACAAAATTTAAGCTGTTCCATAGCAAATACTTTACTGGTGATTGTGTAAAACAACTAAAATCTATTATACTTTGAAAAGAGTTTTTAAATCTTATATGAAAATTGATAGTTTACATCAAAAAAAGCATGTCAACTTTATAAAAAACTATTACATTTACTAAAACTGCCTGTTTGGTGTGCTGTGTCTTTATCAAAAATTATCGATACGCATTTTTTACAAAATGTTAACTGTCAATTCTGAACGGTATACACATACGCTCCAGACATTTTTTTATTCTGCAGCTTCTAGAAGAAGAAAGGAATTACTTTTTCTAATAAGACGGTTTTACATGTAAAGATCTTGCGCAGCAAATTTCTCGAGTAGTGCTGATTTGAAGTGGCCCGCAATATCTCCTGACATTACTATCGCTAAAGTTTTTAAAAAGCAAATTGTTTATGATCAAGTCTAGAGAAAGAATCCAACAACAAATTGAAGCTATTCTCCAAGATATGCTTAAAGAGACCACGCAGGATAACAGAAGCGGTCATCACACACAAAATTTAGAAAGTAAAACTCTCATGTTTATTCTTCATTATGCATCATATATTTTCTTAATATGTTAATATTCACTGTACAAAGTATATATTTAGTAAAACGTGGGCTAAAAGTTACATGCTGTCGCATGCAGTTAGTGCTTTCAAACTTATGATTATATAATATTAAATTTAAATACTAAGATAAGATGGTAGTTTGAAGTATTTTTAATTAATTACTAAATAAGTTAATAAATATATCAATGGTTTTTATATTCATTTTATAAATCTTCCAGTTTATATTTTTAAACTATTTTAGATATTTAGAATAAAATACAAGATTTAAATATTAAATTGAAACTTTTGTTTCTAGTTATAAATCATTTCATAATTGTCTTTTCTCAGAAATATTCCATAATCTGCTCATTGTATTTTTGTTTCTTCTTTTAATGACTCATTTTAATTGGAATTAATTTAATTGATTAACATGAATTAAAAGTACAATTGTAATAATTAGATAGAATAAACGTTATATAACTTGCGCGACTATTGATTCACAGGTCAAATTTAAGGTAACCTTCGTTCTTAACCATGACTGACGCAACAGTCAAAAAACAGGTCAGACATGTAATCAATCATCAGATATGGGACACGTAAGTTTAAACTGCACTTACAAATAATTGTATTAATCCAACAGGTAAAAGTTCAAGTAGTTATTTTATAATTAGTCTTTCTTTTACTGAAAATAAAATTACATTCTACACTACTGTGTGATAAAAAAGCTAACATTTTAATTAAGATCCTATAAAGCAGCACGGGGAGAGTGCATGGTGATGTTCAAATATTTGAGTCCGGTAATTAAAAATCGCTTATGGAAAATGGAGGTCGACTTTTATTAACGCTTTGGAAATAAAATTTAAATCGATCGGAGGCGATTTTTTACGTACACAACAGGCTTCCCTGTTAACGCGTATTTAATATAACAAATTTTAAATACTCATTGCGCAACGTTTGATTTATTTTGTATGCTAAGCTTTATGTTTGTTTAAGATAAAATATATGTGTAAGTTTATATAACATTTTTTAATAAAAAAATTACGAGCCATAAACTTTTGAGTTTTGATATAAAATTGCTTCCTGCTAATATACTAACGCGCCGGGTGTATTGTGAAGATAAATGCGGTTTTAACTTAAATGCAATTTAATTCCTAATCCGAATGGCTTATTTATTAATGTGGATTTTGTAGCGTAATCTTAACTACTATATGATACTTACAAAATCTTTTGCGATTTTACTATTATTATAAAAAAGTGATAATTTAATTTTTTGCTGAATAAATTACATATTGCAACAGCATTTATGATTGAGTATTTGCCATAAATATTTTTTTATAAATGTCATCAAGACAATTTATAGATAATGTCTTACTTAACGTAAAAATATTTGTCTAAATCAATAAACAAATAAAAGATTTATTTAAGAATGAAGTTACTTTATATTTAGATATTTACAAAGCCATAGTTATAGGGATAAAAAATGCCGCGTATATTTCCTTACTGGAAAATTGAATATTTTCAATAAGAAATATTGCCTAATAAAAAAACGTCTTAACATTCCTAACGTCTGTGGCAATTTGAAATTAAATTAACTTTGACTCGTCGGTGCGAACATTTTCTCATTATTTTTTTTCGGAAAAACTTTCAAGAATAATTTGTTTCTGTCATACATTCTCTCTTCACAATTCTTGCATTACTTTTTTCGTAATAAATTCCAACGCAAATAAATTTTACCATCTAAGAAGCTATTTATATTTTCTGTAATGTGCGACTTGGTTTTGTGGTGCGCGGCTATTACATGTTAAAATTGAATGCTGTGTAGCATGTATAGAAGACGCTCGTGTTCAGAAACTTTATGAATTTGCTTCTACTTCCTGTTTATTGCAAGCACTTACCTTGCCCCAACATGAGATGCACACAAAGTGTATGATTACGCGAGCCACATGCAGCATTATGGCTATACACGACTTATTTTTATGAGCTGTATAAGTTCAGTACATTAACATTTAATGCGGATGATGGTTTTAAAGCATTGATCCATAATTAATTATTACTGAAAATACCTGTTTACATGAAAACTACTACTATTTAAAACTTGCTTCAATTAAATTAGTAAATAAAAGAAAATTATTGGTCAATGTAAAACTGCGAGTGCAGACACATGCTTTTATGGTTTACATAAACCTCATCAGTGCAGTTGACAAGTTGCATCAAACAAATTTTGATTTTTTTTCTTAATAAGTGTAAAATTGTAAAATGATTAATGGGTATGCAATAAAATTCAGAACATCAGGAAAAAAAGGTAAAAAAAAGTTGTATCTACAAGTGCAATTGTAACAATTTTATCAGAAAAAAAAATATAACAAAAAAAATTAACCAAAAAGCTGTAACTCTCCTATACTAAAAATTGGGAAGCAACAGTCGTAATCGACAGGATTCAAAATTGGCTTTGTCTGGGTGCCTCAAGTATAAATGTGAACAAGATAATGAAAGTTGTAATGTATATTTACAGAGTTTATTTACGATACTAAAAGAAAACAAAATTATAAAATTATTTTATCAAACTTAAAATTAAATACTTGCTGCTTATGGTATTTACACTATCTATGTACACTAGTATACCTAGAGATTACAAATCACAAAATCTTGTCACCAAAAGCTTTGGCTTTGCTTTTAGTTCCAATTTCTGTCAAAACCTTAGTAAACTTTTTCAATTTGCTAGCAAGATGAAGCTTGTAAAGTCAACAACCGCAATGTCAACTTCTTCAGTTCAAATGTAGTAATCTGATTTTTCCATCTAGAATATACAAAAGCAAGGACCAATTAGTCTTGTAGACCGACTTGACCCTTTCCTCAAGAGACAAAATAGTAGGACATAATCTTAGACATGAGGAAATTAGACTACATAAAATAGATAAGAGAGAATATAGAAAGTAACAACCATAAAAAAATAAAATCATCTGCCCAGAACAAAATAGAATGACGTGCTATTTTAAACCAATCCTACAATTGATAACTATTTTATTATCAATGACCAAAATAGCAGTTTCAGTTGCAATGTTCTTAAATAATGCGTCCAAGGTACCCTTAAAAATGGTAACAAATTAGCATATATGGCCTTAGACAGTATAGTCGTTTTCTTAGACAAACTTCAACAGTACTATGCCTTTAGCATTTGTTAGTCTACTGTACTATGCTTTAAGTTTAAGATAGTAGTTTAGTATAACACCAAGATCTGCTGTTACTAACTGATTGCGATTGATATGTTGAAACCAAATTTCTAAACGGTTAACTAATCATTTGACGAGGATTGCAATTCCACGTTCTTGTGTTTCCTAAATACGTAAAAAAGTTTGGGATGTTTCCAGAAACTAAAATGGTTTTGGATAATAACATCACATCACATATAATTAAAAAAAAAACGCTTCTAGTTTTTCCAAAAGCATATACAAAGTAGAATTTTTTCATTAAGCGTGTCAGTCATTATAAAACTGTTATGATAAATAACTCAACATATTTTTTTTTATTCATTTTTCTTGCCATCATCAATTTTGTTAGGAGATTTTTGCAAAGAATAGTAGTTGAGTGCCAGAATACGTACTTAGTGCAAATAATTTCTCCTCGAGACGGGGGATTACTCTTGGTCTTACTCGAGACTAGTTTTGGGTTAATTATTTTTGCTTATTTGTGCACAGAGCACTCTCTAAAGCTAGCAGTATAGGCTCTCTTACAGTCGGAAGCCCTTAAAGACCACATTGCGGGTCTTTTTGGCTTCAGTTTAATAAGAATTTATCAACGTAGTAATTTTGTAGAAACTCTCTATCAAACTTAAAATCATTTAGATTCCTCGTTTTGTGTCGGTTGCAAAATACAAAGTTATATTATTTGCAAAAGAAGTAAAAAATTTAGATATATTGACTTATCCGTAAAATAAATAGAAAGAATTTTTTTCGCATTTATCGGGAAGATGCCAGTTAATAAGATAAACTCTAAACATAGGTTTACAAGATTGTTTTGGTGAACCTGTGTGCCAAAATCGATGATAAAATGTTGTGCTACAAATTGTTTTCAATCATCCCACAAATTTTCAAAAAGGATGTTAACAACATCAATACTGATATAATACTGAAAGCTTATAATAGACAATCAATCAACGCTAAATTTTCAATTTCCGTAATGATCTATGGTGTTTGTTTTTCAAAAAGTTTTCTGTACTTGAATTGTAAACAAATTCATTCCCTCATTTAAATTTTATTCTTAACTTATAACTTATAAAAATGGCAATGTTACGCAATTTGATCGGTGACAGGTTGATGACCAAAAGACTGAGAACGTCTACAAATAAACTAAATTGATAAAATCTAATAACAAACTTAAGTATATTCGTTGTCTATGTTGCAGAAGTAAAAGTAGCAACACAGAAACCATAAAATAAAAATAAAAGAAATGCCAAAAGACTCTAAATGATAAATCAAATGACCGGTGGGCTTAAGAATAAAAATGCTGTTTTATTTTGTTTAAATTGGCGGAAAATGTAACAAAATGTCTAATATCTGCAGAATCTAATTAAAAAGTTTTGTTGGATACACACGTACAAATAATAGCTTAGTGTTATAGGACACATAAATCTAAAGTTGAATTAAAAAAGCATATTCATATGCATGTTCTTTTATTAGTGCGTAACTTATACATTGGATGCACATTATTTGTCATTAAATAGTATATTAAGTATTAAGAGCAGGAAAGCACCGTTTACAGCACGCCGCTGTTTGTCCGCACTAGCAAAGCGAGAACGGCAGACAACAAAGTGCTACAAACTCTTTTTTGTTCGTAGTGCTTACGACTATTTTTCGCTTGGCCTGTAAGGTAACAATAACATGATACAACTTGATTACTATTATTTAAAAAAAAATTCTAGAACTTCAAATGACAATGTTTTTTTAAAGGTTAATGTTTAAACCAGGGGTGACCAACCCGCGGCCCGCTTTGAACATTTTTCCGGCCCGCGAGATTTGTCACACTTTTACAAAATATATTTATTTTACAATAGCCAAAGTAGTGAAAACCAATTTATTAAAAAAATACATTATTTGTACACCCATATATTCAAAATTTAACTGTAGAAATTATGAGAAAAAATTAACTTTTTTTTTAAATAACATTCTTGCGCATATATGACAGATATTGTCTCTTGAGTCAGCAGAATAATTAAATTATATTTTATGTTTCAATTTTTCACTAGTGGCTAATATATGAATATATAATTTTAAATGCGGCCCGCGAAGTTATAATGCATTTTCAAAGTAGTCCGCAAGATCATTTGGGTTGGCCACCCTTGGTTTAAACTGTCAAATACTGTTATAACGTAACCAAGTCTTGTAATACAATCACTCTACACTACATGTCAATAGTACTGTCTTTTGTATATAATAATACCAAATCAAGCAAATATTTAAAAATATCATTACTAACCATGTAATAATTAGTTATTTTTTTAATAACACTTACTGTTAATACTAGTATAACAAATAAAAAATTAATATTAAATATCGTTCAAATTTAAAATACATCTTGTAATTAATTTAAAAAAAAAATTTGAGAAACGATAATAATTATACTACTATTAGTTTTGTCTAGATTTTTAATAGCATAGATTTTTAATAGCTAACGTTTTGGCTGCGTTGCTGCCTTCTTCATTCTTTTATTTATACAAATTCTACAATGAATATACACTTTAAAATCCCTCTTCATAAAACCGATCGTATAGTTTACAACCCTGCCGAAACGCTTTGTGAACGATTTTTTGTTCTAAAAATATTATTTTTCTTTTTAGTTTATTTATTGCATTTATGATCTTAAATTTTTTTTAAATTTTATTTTTATTTTTACTTTGACGCATTGGGTTTTGATCTTTTTTCAATACATTTTCTACTATTGTGCTTGAATTCATAATATTTTTTAGTTTATTTATAAGTTGCAGTTTATTTCTCGTACGTGATTAACCACTTTATCCTTTAACTCGGCAAATTTTTATCTGCAATCAATACAATAGACATTATTTTCATTGTACACTTTACAATAATGCTGTTAATGCCGCTAATATTACAACCAGTTATTAATATAAACAATCAATTATTTGCGTTTTAAAATATTATTTATTACTGTTAGTTAAACAAATAGAAAAATAAGTGTAGATCTATCACTAGTAGAAAAATAGGAATTAATTAAAATTTAAAAATAATTTGATTATTTATATCACTTAATTACACATGCAGAGACAAAACCGGATCAACTTCACACCACACGGGTCTATAAGTGGTGATTAACTATGCGGAATAAATTAGTAGTGCGAAAATAATTAGCAAATTCAAGCAATAATGTGTATATTCAAACTTCGTTGCAATAAAATGATTATGAATAGAATATATAAATAAAATAAAACGTATTTCGAAAACCAGTTCTTTTTATATATTCCACGTTTTTCTAACTGAAATTCTTTTCAAGGTTTTTTATTACATTTGGCACAACATTTAAATCACAAAACTAAATAAAATCACATCTTGGGCAAGATAAAACGACGAATTCTTTTCACTACACACGCACAAATAACCAAACACAGCCATAACAAACTTGAGTTTAAAAAGAGCGAAATAATATAATCTCGCACCGCGAAAACGTAATTCATGAGTTCTGTGAAAAACACTTTATTAATAATAATAATTTTATTTATTCATTTTGGCCAAATAGGTGGATATAAACAGTCAATATACATAATACATAAAAATTAATAATACACATTAAAATATACATATATAAACAAATTAGATAAATAAATAATAAATTAATTAAATATTCTTGCAAACTATAATAACATTTAGTGACTAGAAATATATGTGATTGAGTTTTACACTGTTTGTAATTAGTAATTTCTTGCAAGTATGTAGGTAATTTGTTATAGAGTCGCACGCATGCATATATTGGAGATTTATGGTGTTTAACACGTTAAGTGCCACAATGTTAAAAAAAAATTGGCCCCAGTGGCCATTTTTGAAATTACGTTTTTTTGCTTTATTATTATATTGTTGATATGGATAAGTGTTTTTTTTTCTTTTCTCATTAATATTTCAACTATTTTTTGGCATTTATTTTTGTGTATCCTCGTTGGATACACGCGGCCAGTATATGTATTTGTCATATTAGAGGCCATATGTATCCAACGCGGATACACGAAAACACGCGGCAATAACGCAATGCAACAGCGCAAAACCACGTGTTCGCCGCGGCTGTTTACTTCAGTTCTGATTCTTGAGTCAGTGCATACAAGTGAATACATTCAAGGCTTTTTATTCTAATAATGAGTTACGAAAAAGAACAAGAGCGTTTAGAAAAACTTATGCAAGAAATATTATCTGACGAAGAGCAATCGCTTTTTGGTGATGTTTATTCTTCTGACGAGTACAATATCGAGCATGAAGAAAGTGAGGATTCAAGTGATTCAAGTTATGTAAAGCATCATCAGCCTAAAAAGTTACGGATACAAAGAGCTACTAAAGGTATTTGAGATTGATATGTACTAAAACCTGCTTCGTACTACTGTGTATTTTTTTTATAGTTGCTAAAACTGGCCTAGATAATAATCGTAATGCATCGACTTCTGCAGTAACAACTAGTACGATTATTGTTCCGAGTAATGTAACCCAAGCATTAGATGATAGTGATGTAAACCATCATAAGCCGAAAAAATTACATATGCAAAGAGCCAACAATAATGGTACCGACCTAGATAATAATAGTATTGCATCGTCTTCTGCAGTACCAAATAGTACGATTATTGCTCCGAGTAATATAACCCAAACAATTGAAGATGTTATTTCCCAAATGCAAGAAGAATCCTCTTCAGAAGATGATATCGAATCTATAGACAATGACCCACAATGGGGTCCAGTAAACGGAAACAATTTAAAACATTTTACGTTTACTGAACCGAGTCCAGGTGTCAAGCCAGAAATACATGAACAGTTTTTTGATAAAACACCTTACGACTTTTATCGACTTATGGTGTCCGATGACATAATAAACCTTATTGTTGTTGAGACGAATCGCTACGCCAATCAATGTAAAGCAAAAATAAACGTTCCAAAAGAATCTAGAATAAAAAAATGGATCGATACAAATGCAGAGGAAATCGAGAGATTTCTTGGAATTCTTGTATGGATGGGATTGGTTCAATATCCAAGCATTCAATCATATTGGCAGAAATCATTTTTATATTCCAATGAAATAAATACATTGATGAGCCGAAATCGGTTTCAAATTTTGCTGAAAACGATTCATTTCAACAATAATGAAGATGCTCCAGTAAATCGACTCCATAAAATTAACCCTCTGATTGATCAACTTATAGAAAGTTTTCAGGCTGCTATTATTCCCCAAGAAGAAGTTTGTATTGACGAGACACTAGTTCCTTTTAGGGGGCGTTTGTCGTTTAGACAATATATCAAAAATAAAAGACATAAATTCGGAATAAAGCTCTTCAAGTTATGTCTTGACAAAGGATATACGTATAATCTAAGTGTATATTGTGGAAATGATAAAACAGACGGCCTTCCTGCTTCATCCAAAGTTGTATTATCACTTATGGGCAACTTATTAGATAAGGGAAGAACTCTATACACTGACAATTATTACACCAGTGTTGGATTGGCTCATATACTTATTAGTAGGCAAACACATTTGGTGGGAACACTGCGTACCAATAGAAAATTGAACCCGAAAGACGTTATAGCTAAAAAGCTAAAGAAATCTGAACATGTTTCAGCAGAAAGCGACACAGGTGTAGTGGTTTTGAAGTGGAAGGATAAGCGAGATGTATTAGTACTAAGTACTAAACACGACAATAAAATGACTATTGTAACTCAGAAACGTGGCACAGAAATAGAAAAGCCGACTATTATTTGTGACTACAACAAATGCAAGGCCTTCATTGACCTGTCCGACCAGATGAAGGCTTATTCGTCATCCCTTAGAAAGGGTGTGAAATGGTATAGAAAATTATCAATAGAGTTGCTAATCGGTATGGCATTGGTCAACGCGTACATACTACATCAAGATGTCGCGAACGACAAAATGTCAATTACCAAATTCAAAGAACTTCTTGCAGCAAGCTTGATAAACGTTCCCCAAATAGCAAAACCGATAGCAAGTAAAGAGCAACATATTATAGAGGAAAGCAGAGGTGCTAGCCGAAAACGAGGCCGTTGCGTGAACTGCTATAAAAAAATAACCGAAGAACTAGGAAGAACTATGGCATCTGCTCGAGCCACTCAAGCAAAAAATAAATGCATTCAGTGCAACAAATTTTATTGCCTTCCATGTTTCTTTGAAGTTCACAATTGTTTTATGCCGTAAATGTAACTATATCCTACTATTTTTTATAATAACCCTTACATACTAAATATATTGATGGTATATAATACATATTATTTGTTTCCATTTGTTTATTACCTTATATTTTCCTACAATATGTGTATTTTTAAAAGTTTGATATTTTTATTTCCAAACATTTTTTTTTAGTTACCACGAAATAAATTTTGCTGGCCAAAATCACTTTTGGGTCTCCTGTGCCATCAGTATTTATTCTCCATATAAAACTACGGGCTCCGTGCATCCAACGTAGATACACGCGGCTATAAGTAAAAATGTGTGCGTGTATCCGCGTTGGATACACGTGGCCCTTGGAACAAAGTTACTGTGTATCCACGTTGGATACATATGGCACTTAACGTGTTAACTCGTAAGTGGTTAATATTACATGTATTGTATCCGTGTGTGGACGTTGTTGATTAAAACTTACATAGATATATTTTTTTAAATAGGTTACTGACTTATAAATATAGATAGATGGCAGCGTTAGTAAGTTATTGTTAATAAAATAGTCTTTGCAAGTGGCAAGTCTATCCGCTCCACATATTAAACGTATAATACGTTTTTGTTGCACAAATATTCGTTTTATGTTTGTTGCTTGGCCCCACACTAAGATATTGTAAGTCAAGTGTGAATAAACCATAGCAAAATAAATCTTCATTAATGAGGCTAAATTTATAGTCGATCGAATCTGTAAGATTTTAAGCTTTGTTAAGCTTTTCACAAACGCTGTCTACTTGACATGACTAATTCAAATTTTCATCAATTATGGTTCCTAGAAATTTCACATTTTTACTAAGATCATAATTGAATATTTTTATAAAATCGTCAGATAAACATTTTCTTTCATAAAAATTTATAAATGTAGTCTTATCTGTATTTAATATAAGTCTATTCTTATAGCACCATTGTTTAAAATCATTATAGTGTTTGTTACACTTGTTACTAACTCTTCTTCTGTGTTTGCTGATATTGCGATAGAAGTATCGTCTGCAAACATTACTACTAACCCGTTTCTAATCGATGAAGGCAAATCATTCATTCACGTACATTAAAATATACATTAAATATTACTGATTAAAAATAAAATAAATTTTTTGAGTACGGTAAAAGACTTTATCCAATTCGATTCTTAAAAAAATATTGAGAATTTTAACTAAAAAACAGACAAAAAAATGTATAGCACGACTTTATACAAATTTTTCTAATATATAACAAATTAACTTATTAGATATATCCAATTCTTGTTAAATCAACGCAAGATATAAAGTACCTTAATAGTATGTAGACTAATAATGTTTCAAATATAATTTACATACTATTTGAAAACGTTTTATGTTATCATAATTTTCAATCTGCTAATACTAAACTAACATACAATTTTAACATAAATTTATCAAATAATGTAAATTACGTAATATTTTTTTTCCAATTAATAAAAAAATGTTCAATATAATTTCGGGATAATAAATACAATTAAAAATACACATAAAACTTTTAAAATGCAATTACTTTATATTAAATGCAAAAATACAAGTATGAATTATTATTATTGTTAAAAAAAATATGTCAAAAACGTCTCCAGAATTACCAGCTTAATATGTAAGTTATGCGTAAGAATCAAGTAAGTTTTTTTATAAGCGTACTTAAGTAATGTTTGTCTTTTCGCTTTAATCCAATTACTATGCCATAATAATAGTTTTTGAAGTTTTAGAATCTTGCATTATCAGCTAATTGCGCATCGAGGTTCGATTCAAGAACCGTTTAACAATTATAAAACACGTTGTCGATGCTCAGATACATAAAAGTACTTGATACCTTCATAGTTTTAACAGATCTTAAGAAAGTTTCAAAAGTTAGCATGACACCATTGTTTTGCTCAAAGAAAAACTTTTCTTTTTCTTTTTTCTTCCGAGCAATATTATCGGTATTCCAGAAACAGATGCGTAAAAAAACATTATCGAGTGTAGTCAACTGAAGTAGAGGTAACAACAAATTTTAAATGCGACATTATCTCTACTTTTCAAATGTACTTTACAAGCTGTTGCTAAAAAATTAACTAACCAACGTTTCAAATTTTGCTATATAAAATTGATATAATCAGATAATTTTTTGTTTTTTGCAATACAAGCTTTAGCTTGTTTATGTAAAAAAAACTATTTAAAAATAGAAATGTTAAGTTTCTTACAAAAGTACACATGCAACAATAATGCTGACAAAAGGAGCATTGCATCTGGAGAATCTTTTGTTTGTGTATTTTTCTAAATTAACAAAAAACTTATCTGATTATCCGTTTAAAAAACTGAGCTAGGTAAATAATAGTCTGCAAACCATTTTTCCGATGAACAAGAGCAAGTTACTGTTAAAGTTTTTATCTGCGTATCAAATTGTTAAAAAAAAAATGTCACTAACAAATTCAAAAAAATTTGAAAAACAATCCAAAAACTTTCATCCCTTTATGGAACAAGATATAACAAAATAAAAAACATCACATTAAATCACGTACAATGTAATACTGCACTACATCATAAACAATGTAATCAAGTTGGACTACTTTCTAAAACCTTAAAAAACAGCTTACGTGATGCTCATACACAAATCAAGATAGACATCTACATTATCTGAATCAAATTGTCCAATTCTCAAAGCTAAAAACAATATGACTGAAAAAATATTACAAAAGACTAGAAACTGGACCACTAATTAGGAACCGGCCATTAGTTTGTACTAACACAACATCTAATTAAACTTAAACACAACAACAGATTTAATAAAACAAATCTTTTAATAAAAATAAAGCTACAATCTATTCAGGTTCTTTTTATGCAGCAGCCGTGCAACACCTCACTTATATGTTATACAAAACCAGCCAGGCCATAAGCAAATCTTTTTTTTTACTATCTAGAACAGAATGTGTTTTTGCAGATCCTGTATTATTTATTAATTAAAATTTAAATGTTTTAAACAGAATATATGATAAGGACTGTGTGTTTGAAAAACAAATAAATCTGTAAAAGAATGAATATATATATTTTGTCAAAATTGTTTAATTATGTACTTATTTTTTCATGTTGTTGTTGGCAATTTATGGTTAATAAAACAATCTTTGCCAAATTTGTAAACAAATTGTTGTTGTATATAAAAACTAATTAATAATTCTTTAATAAATAATTTAAATTAAAATTAAAGTAGTCAAAAATTGCGACTCATTTAATTGCATAAATAGTTCTTTATGTTTCTAAAAACTTATAGAATTTAAATTATATTTGTAATTAGGGAAAGAATAGGTCAGACAATTACATTTTTTCGCTAATTAACAGTATCAATGTTGCTATTTAAAGGCCTAGGATGTGATAATCCATACTCATTTTAAAACGATAGCTACACGATGTGCTGTGCTGTAATAGAATGTTCTTAATTCTTTGTTTGTTAAAGATAATGTAATAGTTACGTTTTGTTAGAAAACTTTAAGTTGCTTTGTCGGTGATTGCAATAGTTAAATATCTTAAATTAAAACTATAAAATAGTTAAAAACATTATTTTATACAATGATATCTGGTACAATACATATTGCAGTTTTTGCAAAATTTTAGCTGTTACAACTTGTCATCATAAATAAATAGAGTTAATACACATTAACATTTTGATATCAATCTAATTCAGAACTTAAATGTATATGTTGACAAATCTCAATGATCCAATTCAGAGCATTCTGATATTCAACAAAAAATAATAAATGATTAACTACAATTTTGAAAGACTTCATCCATTGTTTTAATAAATCCACAAAATGCAATATGAATGCCACAATTGCTGTAATTTGATAAATGAAAGTAGCTCATTTCTTAAATTTCTGGCAACTCGCTGCGTATAGAAACTTGATTATTTATCATACATCACATACTTACCAATTCCAAAGCGTATAAATCTATGCACGGAGGATTTTGTTAACCTGGTCATCCCTAGAATTAAATTCATAGATTATAGATTTTAAAATACACAATTTACCACAAAAGTTTTTATAAAATACGAAAAAAAAAGCTACCCTTGATTTAACAACAAGTAATTTCACCAAAATAGAATTAATTGATTCCACTCACAAACAAGCAATAGTTGCCATACCACAAGTACTTACATCAGAAAAACCAATAAGACATAAATTTACTGAATCAACTGGAATAATACGTCTAGGTATCACAATCTTTTTCAAATCAAATATTTCTGCCATGATTCAATCCCATCTGTTCAAAAATATCTGAAAGCAATTTTTGACAGTACTCCACATTTTGGAGGTTCCTTATTTTTTTTTTATTATGTAATAGTAAATTTGGTCAGAATCCCAAGATATTCCCAAAAATTTAACGATAGCTGGCAAATTGGTGGATTAAAATTCAATTTATTATCAGAATCTACAATTGAACAATGCCCATTTAGCTAATTTAAATCCTCCTGACTACAAAAGTCCAACCAACTATTTATTTTTAAATCCAACCCTGTACATTTGTCCAATGCACTCTTGAAGATGTCTTCAACATCAATTCTATTTATCAAAGCCTCTGCTGCTAAAAAAAAATTATTTCTTTCATCATCCACCAACTAAACAATGGTAAGCTAAGCCAAATAAGGACTCAAAGAAACTTCCCAAAAATGTTAACAAATGCAATTGTTTTCATAAAAACCCACCTCTCACTTCTTTGGCAAATATTACAAATATCAACTATTTAATAAAAACAAAAACTAGTAAGGATTTGGCTCTGATATCGGCCAAATCCTTACTAGTTTTTGTAATTGTAATCTTTTCTCACTTAAAAAAATATTATTGAGAAAAATACCACTTTTCAGCAGAATTGAAAACTACACTCACAGCTGTTCCCAAATCCTTTTCCTTTTTCACTTCATGATGAGTTAATATGTATGAGACTAGATACTTTAGTTTTAAATGTTCATAATCAATATAATCTCAGATATTTTTACATACAAATCTTTAAAGCAAAGCGATCTTCCAGTTAAAGAAATCGTTTTAAAGCATGTTCCCAATTAAAATCCAAATTTGGACAAATGTTATTTTAAACGGCAATCTAGCATCACTAGATTGCTATCTAAACACAAAAAGCACAAACTGTTATCAAAAAATTAAACTGTAACAGAGGCTCGTTAATACGAGATAGATTCAATCAAACGTACCCTTCTGCATACAAAAGTTGTTTATTAGTAACAGGAGCCCCAACAACACAAAACAAGTTCAATTAAACGTATACTTCTGCACTCAATAGTTGTTGAGTGGTGACAGAAGCCTTGACAACACAAAATGAGTTCAATTAAACATATTTTTTGCACCTAACGGTTGAGGTTCAATATTAAATGCCTCATTGAAACAAAATTAATTTTGACTCTTCTACATCCAAAAGACGTTAATTTGTTTTTATTGAAAACCCCAAGCTGTAAACTAGAACCTTGTTTGGTGATGTAAATTTTACTTAAATATACATAGAATTTATACCAAAAAAAAAAACGTAAAAAACTGCAACACAAATCCCATAATTATTTAACCTAAATACTGTACTTGAGTTGCCCTTGATATGGGCAAAATAAACAAGTGTAATATTTAAAACAACATATATACCTAATAAAATATTGATGAATATTTATTAAAACTACAGAACATCTCACCAAAGATTGTCCCACTCTATTAAAAAAAAATAAACACCTCTTCTTAAATAATCTTAATTTTTCAGCAAATCTATTAATAATCAAATTCACCTGACTTTTGAAATCAATAACTAATCGACACTAGAACCACAAGCAATGCAGGTGCAGTACTTAAGAGAGCAATATAATTAGATTTAGAGCCGTCTGACACAAGACTGATTTTAATACAAGTGTCAATACAATAATTTTTTGCGCCAATTATTTTAAAAAAATGCAGTAATCTTGGCGACATATGTATATATACATTGACGGATTTATGTGTCAATTATTTAGTAAGATTTCATACAAGAAATTTGAACCTGTTCTAATTTATTGCTTAAAAGCGTGCTAAATATTTGTAAAATTAGCGCGGCTCTTAGATTCAAAATTAGAATTTATAAAATTTAAGGAAACATACAATCTAACTCTTAGTTTTGCTTTTGACTCCGGTCGTTGTGATATTAGAAACATTAGTAATTTTATTTTCAAAATGCAAAAGTGTGTTGTAATCTTTTTTACCACAAAAAAAATATTTTGAAGAATGATGTAAACTTAAACACAAAAAAACATTGTTTATAAACTTTAGCAAATTCAAATCTAGAATTTGATGTTTAGTTTTGCATATTACACCAACTAAAATAAAGAGTTTTGAATCAACTTCTTCGACCCCCATGAGAACTCTCTGTAAATGATTATTGACATTAGAATGTTGAATATTAAATCTTAAAAAATATATTGCAGTTTTTCCAATAAACTCCAAAACAGCTGACTGATTGGTTAAAAAATCAATCAAATAATAAAAATTTAGAAATTCAGACTCTAAATATTGAGTTTCACATTATTTTTGTAGTTTAAGATCCAATAACTTTAAACCTAATTCCAAAAAAATAAAATCTGAATTCAAATTTAAAGACTTCAGAAAATTTAAATTTGTTTGCAAAGTATTCAAAAGATAAAATACTGACTTTTAATTATACAACCTTGTCGATACTAATTTCAAAACATTTGAAAGGTAAAATGATTGGCAATTACCCGTTTATTGGTATAACGTTTTATCAATAATTCAAGTGCCAATTCATAATTTTCTATAACATAAATGACCGTTTTGATTAATAAAACATCACTTTCCATACAACCAAACAAACTAAATTAAACGCAAACAATTAAATTATAATTACTCAAAGTTAATTACAAATAATTAGCTAAAGCGTAAAAATAAAAATATAATATAAAACACCAGTCTTAAAAAAAATAAACGCGGCCAACTAAATTATAGTTAATATGAAATATTTTATTCAGCTAATTAAAATATTCAGCCAAAGCGTAAACCAAAAAAATATCAATTGAATAATAATAATAAAGATAAAAACCTATAGAATAAAAAATGCCACTGCCCACCAAGAAAGATGAAAATTTTAAAGATTCTAGATATTTAAGAAAAGAAAAACTACTAGAAAAATTGGTTTGCTAGAACTAAATTTGATTTAGACAAATAGACTGTATTGAATTAGTGAATTAAATAAAAACTTACTTTGCAAATCTATATTAAGATTAATTTATTTGTCAAATTTATAATAAACGGCTGAGAAAAGTTTGGATTTTATATCAATGTTGTTCTAGTAGATCATGGGTATGATACTGGATACACAGCTCCGCTAAATTCAAAACTTGTTATTTCCATAAAGTAATAATTTTAGAAAAGTCCGCATGTTTTATCATTTCATCATGAGATAAATAATAATTAGTAGACTCCTAAATATATCTGCTAGTTTCTGGCATTTATTAAATATAAATAAAAAAGTTATAAACGATCTAGTAGATGTTTGAATACACTACAAAATAATGGGTTAAAATAATACCATTAAGGTAAAGTCAACCCAATTTGGTCTTTTTACAAAAATAATTATAATAAAATAATTTTTTTCTCAATTATCTTATTGTGTGTATTAAAGCTGTTTAATACAAAAAAATAATACAAAAGATATAGAATCTGTTTTAATACTGTGACTGCACAGTAAAAATGTGCTTTATTGCTTAATTATATTACTTCATTCCCTGTTGAATTACTTAAATTTCCACTGACATTCCCAAAACGTTATTTAATTTTTTAACAATTTATAATACACATAATAAACACAAACTTTTAAATCATTAATTTATTATATTTTCAACAACTCAACATTTCTTTCCAATTATTAATTTCAGTAGACGATTTTATCTTTTCCTTTCATTTCGTTTGCCAACTTCGCGTTTCTTGACAAGTTGACAAGACAATCCGAGACAGTTTCATCATTTACCCGATTAAAATATCTGAAAATGGTAAAACTAGTTTTAAGCGACGCAGACAATATCTTAATTAATGGCAGCAATAAAGCAGACTTTATATATGATGATAACGATGGGAAAACCATTAAAAATAGACCACGTTTTTTTTGTAAGTACAAAATAATGCTTTTATATAAATTGCGCTGTGCAGCTTTTAACCGGATGGAAATGGCCCAGCAATTTGCGATGCAAATTTCATTGCAGTTTATTTAATTAATGGAATTAATTCAATGTCGCTTTTAATATAATTTTGTTGTTGTGTGAATTAGCATGGCTTAAAGATTAAAACAAATTTTATTTACATTTTCATAGTCAAAAAATACGTATAAAATTTAACATCAAACTGAGCAAGCTTTCAAAAATCTTTATCAAATATTATGCTTTTAAATTCATCTATTTAAAAAATTTAATAATATTCAAAATTAATCATAGTTGGATTGAGACAAATACATAATTTTTACACAACTAAATATTCTTTTTTCAAGCTATTGGCAAGAAAATTTACTATTTTTTTGTACATTTGAGTCCTTCAGCTTGTTTCAGGTTGTCGCTTCATCTCTTTTGTAGCCGTCCCATGATCTCTATTAAATTAATTTGTTCCGAACTTTATTTCTACAACTTTTATTTTTTCCCTAATCCACGAGTTGAAATATGTAATTTAGTCATAAGTGTGTGTGCAATACATGTAAGTCATTTATACAAATGCAAAGTTTAATTATATTAAAAACTTTACATCTAGTGTATTTATTATAGTTGGTCATGTTTGTGTGTACTAATTATTTTTTCTTGTTCAGGTATGTTCGAGTTTATATAAGGAATGAGATAGGCGCAGGGTTCAGATACCGCATTTAATTTACGAAAGTCCACGCAAAATCGGTATGAGCCATCTTTCTTTGGTATCATTATTATAGGCAAGCTCCAGCACTAGTGCTTTGCTCTATTACCTCTAAACTCAACATTTAAGCAACTTCTGCATCAATGATCTTTTGCATGAAGAAGCTCAACAGATAATACCGCGTTTTTATTGGTGGACTTGTCGTAATTATTTTATGCCTCACCTCTCCCGTGTAACCTAATTCCACACCTCAAAGTATCCCCTAACTACACCGTTTAGCTTATTCCGTTCAGTATAATTTAAATCGTCGGCGCTCTTTAACAACGTTAGTTCTAATGTCTTTTTCCGCTGCAATATGTTTTTTGTACTGCCAAACACCCATTCTCTCGTACAAAGATTTGGGATGATGTCCATCTTTGCTCAAAAGTTGACCCCTAGGACAAGCATACGCTTTAATTCTAGCACTATAAAAACATCAAAAAGATGTATTCTACCTTGTAGCTCAATGGGTACTTAAATCGTGCCTATACAATTCATTCAACTATCATTTGCTTCCGTACAACTGCTAGTAGTCCTTTTAAGATTAATTTTTAATTTTTGTAAACGTTCCCAACCGCACATATCCATAAATATGCCATTGGCTCCTAAGTCAAGTAGCCCCAAACGTCTCTACTCCATACAGCCTAACCTGCATATCAGGACATTCATCTGCGCCTGACTGGATTAATATAAAATCTAATATTAATTTCTCGTAAACTATGATTGCTGGTTTTGTTGTGAGAGTCAGCTCCAACTCACTTACTGACTCCGTCGCCCGTTTCCCGCACACTTAGGGCAATTGGGTTTGATTACACCCACCTAACTACAACCAAAACATTTAATTTATTTATTATTTCTTCATTCTCGTGCATAATGACCTTTCTTCTGACATTTATAACTTGTCACTTTATTTAAATTCCTTTTTGAATTAATGAAGTTCCTTTGATATACTTCTACTCGTAGCGGCTCGTACCAATCAAAGTCATCTCTAAATTTATTTATGTTCTTAACATACATATACATTAGACGTACTCTAACGTTCTTGCTCTGCGGTCTCTTGATCTTAATGTGCACCTCTGACTATAGCGTTGCAAGTTTAGAACATTTTTTTTGTCTCATGTTGAACCCAATAGCAGGTTTAAGTCCTATTACACCTTCCTGTGATTTCCAACTCTGTTGATTGTAGTCAATGCTTCTTGCTTATGCAGTACATGATCAATACAAATTATTAAATATTACGGACAAATGTAACTTTTAATGGTCAATTCCAATTGCTATGACTTTTGTCATTGTTAACTTTGCTCATACAAATTACGTAATATAAGTAAAATAAGTCAAATAAATCAAAAATATCTCAAATGCAAATTCGGTCAGTACCTAGAAATCGCATTAACACGTTATTAAATACTGCGCTTAAGCAGAGATGCGCGCAATGTAGCCGCATCAATTATACATTGGTCTGTACAAGGAATGTATGTATATGTAATAACTGCAGAAAAAAAAAACATTTTGGTAAAGTATCTTAAAAAACCAATCTAATATTAATTAAAGCGTGTTTTAAAGTAAATACCGTTGTAAACATTTGTTGGCAAGCCAGAGACCCCATTGCGGAAACATTTGACCGTGTTTATATTTTGTTCTAAATTTTTAAATTCAAGTCTTTAGTAATTACTAAAGGTTTTTGCAGAAAATTGACAAAAAAATGAAAAAAGAAGAAACGCTTTACAGTTGTTGTTATCTGATAACTTTCCTCAAAAGACGATAAGGTAAAAATGTCCGTGATACAGTGTTGTCAAACCAGGCAATTTATATTAAGATGGAATTACAAATTTGGTTGTACAATACAATAAATGCCTTAATATTGATGGCAATTATGTAGAAAAGTAGATTAAATAAAAAAATTGTTTAAAAAAGTATACTTTTTTTTCAATTTCAAAACGGTACTTACTTTGAATCACGCCTCGTATTTGGATTACATTAGAGATAACAATAATTATTTATTGTAATAAAATTGATGTATTTTTACCTATATCGATTGGAAATTTTCCGCTCTAAAACTTTGGTCTCCACATACAACACTCCACAGATATTTTTGCAACACCATTCTCACAATTTAAACCATCAGTTGCTATTGTTTGGCTGCTTTACAGAGTTAAGGTCTCTTTGTTCATGTACATTTTTTATGTTCTTTTATATGTTTTATATAGTTATTTTATGTCTTAACATGTACTATTAGTATATTTTATTTTATAAATATTTCTCTGTAATTGGATATGTATGTTTTGTCTGTTGGGAAAAAAAATTATTATTATTAATAAATAATATAAAAAAACGTTTCCTAAACGCATTGAAAAACTGCCTTCAAATGTATAGCTCCCCAATACACAATATGGCTGCAGTGTCACATCACCCACCGTCATCACTACTCGCCGGCATCTATAATTTGGTAACCACCGTTCCATAATTTTAAACTTGTTCAAAGTTTAGTAAATAAACTACAACAGTGATTGGCGTTTGAAACATACCAACTTTGTAAAGTTATAAATTATACATAAATCCTAAGCTATTTTAAATAATATTTTTGTTAGAATTTCACTAAAACATAGATTTAAGAACGTCGATGATATTGATCATTTAATTTGCGTAAATTTACATAAAAGCGGTGATTTATTTTAAGAAGTTTATATAAACATTAAACATAAACATAACATATCACAACCAAACCAAATAAAAACTATATTGGCAGCACTCATTTACTAACTAAAAAATTAATGAAAAATTTTAATATTTGGTGATGCTCAGTAGCTGCAATAAGACTGTAGTACATTTTGGTGGTTGGTGGTAGGTGGCAAACGGTGGTAGTTAATGAAGGTAGTGCAATGAGGCTGCAGCCTATCTGATAGATATTAGTTGCATGTTTATGTCAATAGTATTAAAAATAAACTGAATAGCAATAGAGAATTATCAGTCGCACATTAAATAGCACACAAATTCTTAAACTGAGGCTGTGTTTTGAAAACAATGAAAAAAAACAATGCATTAATTAAATTTATATAATTGAGGTTGGGGTATTTTAATAAAAAATAGAAACAAATACTATAAATTTATATAATTTTATCGAATTTTAAAGTTAAACTTTTATCAAAGAAATATAACGTAATTTTGATTAAAAAAAGAAATATAACGTAATTTAGAGTTAGAAAAATTGCAATATAATACTTTCAAACTTAATACCTAATAAAATGTATTACGTAATGTGAACCTAATTTATCCCTTAAATATGCCTTCTAAAGGGTGTTTTTTTAAGAGCTTGAGAACTTTAAATAATAATACAAGACAGAAATATTGTTGGAATATTTTTTTTATTATTATAATCTGATAGATAACTTCATGGCATTAATTTTTTAAATATGATTTCCGGCATTTGTCCGCCGCGGCTACGAGTTACATGGTCCATTCGATCAGTTCAATTTTTTACTATTTTTTCCAATAAATCTGGCCGTATGGCGTCAATGGTGGCTTGAATATTGGTTTTCAATGCTTCAAGAGTTGTTGGTTTGTTGGCATAAACCAATGACTTAACATAGCCCCACAAAAAGTAATCAAGAGGCGTTAAGTCGCAAGAACAAGGGGGCCAGTTTACAGGACTACTTCTGGAAATAAAGTTGTCATCAAATTAATTTTGCAATAAATTGATGGTTAAGCGCGCTGTATGGCAAGTTGCAAGTCTTGTTGGAACTAAATGTTGTCAATGTTTAGCTGATTAATTATTGGAAACAAAAAATCAGTCAACATGGCTTGATAGCGCTCGCCATTCACCGTAACCAATTATGCCGCCAGCGTATAAACCGCACCAAACAGTCAATTTTAATGGATGTTGTAATGTTGTTTTGTTAATAGCTTGAAGATTGTCTTCGCTCCATATCCGGCAATTTTGCTTATTGATAAAGCCATTTAACCAAAAATGTGCTTAATCACTAAACATAACTTTTCAATAAAAATGCTTATCTTCGGCCAGTTTCAAAATAACCCAATCAGCAAAAATGCGTCGTAAACGATGATCAGTTGGCTTTAATTTTTGCACAAGCTGTATTTTATAGGCACGTAATCCAAGATCCGTACGTAAAATTTTCCGCGTAGTCAAAGGACAAATGCCAACAAGTTGAGAACGGCGACGAATCGACATTTCGGCGTCTTTTTTAACATTTTGCGCTACAACAGCAATATTCTCTTCGGTACGCACATATCTTTGTTTTGTTGATGAGTATCGAGAAGAGTAAAATTAGTGCAAAAACAATCAATAACTTTACAAATTGTTTGCTTACTAGGCTGATTATGTTGGCCGAAAAATAGCCAAAGTGCTCAATAAAATTCGCAAACAGATTTATTTTTTTGGAAGTAAATTTCCACTATTTGGAAGTGTTGTTGTGGCGTTAAACAATTCATGATAAATTGCCTAACCTTACTGAACAGAAATGTCAAAACAGTTTGACATTCTCATTAAGTATAGATAGACAACTACTATCAAAACTTCTCATGCATCTAAAAAAACACATTTACTATTTGTATTTCAATATTCTTGCATTTTTCTCACTTTTCTTTTTTCTACCTCTGCTTCTATAAACTACTCGTAATTTTTATTAATCAAATTTTAACATTTTAAAATTCATTTGTTAATCATTTTAAAATAATTTCTTGCAAATAAGTTGGTAAACTTTCTTTGCAATTCTACTTTTTTCTAGTTTGTTCACTTGTTTGCTCTTTTCCAAACGTTTTTCTTAGCATTTTGCCATTTTCTCACTAATTGAGCAAAGTTTTCTTGTTTATTACTGTTGCTAGTAAAATGTATAAATCCTGGTACAACAATTACAGCAGCAAAAAAGCATGTTGTTATCAGGCATTGTCCTTTTTCATAATAACGCCCAACCTCATACACCAAAAACAACAAAAAAACTGCTCAAGAATTTTGGATAAAAGTTGTTTAGCCACACGCCCTACAACCTAGACTTAGCACCAAACAACTTAGATTTGTTCACCAAGATAAAAAAATAATTAGAAAATCAGCAGTTCAACAGTAACAAGAAGCTAAAAACCCGTTTACAACACTGGTTAATAATACAGGCGGCAACGTAGTATAAGAAAGGTATAGAAAAGCTGGTGCTCCATTACAACAAATGCTTCAATGTCGATGGCAACTACGTTAAAAAATAACTCATATATATGTGTGGCTTTTGTGTATAATAAAACTTTTTTATCTTTCTCATTTGTTTTTACCAGCTTAACAAAACTTGAAAAAAAAAACTCTTATGTGTAATATAAAAATATTATTAAGTTTGACATTCACATACAATGCAATGTATGTAAAAAAAATGTTATGTAAAAAGGAGCTTAATTGAAATAAAATTATTTATTATTATTATTATTACTAAATAAATAAAAATTAAGTTAAGTATTACCAGTAGGTTGCAAAGCGTAAAAACCTAACATACGTCGTCTTCGTTATTTTAACTTGTTTTCCACAAGTTTCTAAACACAACTGAAGTGTTACTGATTACTTTTGATAAAGCACACTTGAATTACTTTAAAAAAAAAGTTTTTGTTGTATTTACATTATCAAGCAGATATATTATAAGTCCACTGATTCCATTAACTGGTGCGGGCTATTTTGTACAACAAAACACATTTTTTGAAAGTAAAAGCAGTTGGAGTTGTTTCCTCCTAAAAATAACAAAATAGTATCAACTATTTACAATAGTGCTTTAAAAAAATTCAATAAACATTTTGTATTAAAAATGAACACAAGTAATTTGTTAGTGCAAATATGCTTACGTCTAAAACCTAAAGGTTTGTCTGTTACAGGAAAAAATGTATTCTATGCTCCTACATCCACACAAACTGGATCAATACAAAAGATATTACAACACCAAATCAAACTACATTTAACCAGATTCGTCAAAAAAAAAATGTGTACTCATACATTCGCAAAGACTCAACCAATACAATAATTGCAGCATCAAATCAAGATGTATTAAATGTCTTATGTCTAAATTCAAATTAGATTTATCATAAAATTAACTCCGTCATTTTACACCAACGGAAACTAAATTAATCAAAAAACTGTTAGTTTTATTTGTTGCTGAAACGGTAGAATAAATTCCATGCGTCTACACCAGCGTTAACTAAACCAAAACAAAAAACTGTGGCAGCACAAAATCAAACTTGATTGGAAAATACTGTGTTAAAAAACTAAAAAATCTAAACTCAATTTTTCAAATTTTTAACTGTAGCAGCATAATCATATTAAAAGTACTTGTACCGTCATCCAAAATCACACATTTTACACCATACACAATATGACAATTTTTTTTTAAAATAGTATATTCTTTTTAATAGATATTTAAAGGATTCACTCTAAGGAATTGTTGATTTTCAAACAACGTTCTTTGAAAACCCAAACTCAATCTAAATCTATTTACTATCAGTATATGCTTGCTTATTTAAAAACTATAACCTATTCTACAGACAAAATTACATCCTATACACAAAAACCTTGTCACCGTGATTTGAGCAGTACTAGAAGCAGCAAACCACCTTAGAAGGGAAAAGATAACAACTTAAAATAAAATTAAACAAAATCAATCTATTCTCTTCGTTTTTTATAAATAAATAATAATACTTTAAAGTATTTGTATTTCAAATTACTTAAGATTTTTTTTCAATTTTAATGTATTTGTGTACAAAACATAATTTGTTATTCATCAGTCCTGATAATCTCAAACTAAAGCCCACCCGCCCGAGTGTTTGTGATCCAGTTTCTTGCTCACCAACACTTGGATGGGTGGGCGGGCACTTAATCAGAATATGTTTGGTAAAGTGAGGCAACAAAATATGTGTGGGTCATAACCAGAACTGTATTTTTTTTTATTTTTTAATGTACAAATGTATAACCATAAACCTCAATATTTCATCTCGTGCGCTTGTTCCTATAAATTAAATTTTCATCAACTGCACTCATGAATATTTTACCTAAGCGTCTATGTTATTTACTCATGGGTGCACTAACAACGTTAGAAGTGCTTTATGTAATTTTATTGACAATGTTGAGAAAAAAACAATTTTAAATAATTATAGAATAAGTTATTCATTCTCCATATACACAAGCTTCATGTAATATTATAATTTCGTAAATATTATAGCCTACAATGTATTAATAGTTGCAGATTCCAAACGTTCTCCAGACTTTGTAAAATATAAATCTTATCAATGTAAATTAAATTACTAACATACTGATATATTGTTAATTCTATAGCAGTTAAAAAAAAAATCTGAAAAAATATTAAACTCGTATAGGTCACGTGCTTTTGTGCAGTAAAACAATCAATTGTTTTGTAATATAAAATTAACAATTAGTGAATTTAAAATTCAATAACTAAACTATAAATAATAATAAAAAAATATTTTTTTAAAGATTTATTTAA
Source organism: Tachinus rufipes (assembly GCA_963932245.1). Taxonomy (NCBI): domain Eukaryota; kingdom Metazoa; phylum Arthropoda; class Insecta; order Coleoptera; family Staphylinidae; genus Tachinus; species Tachinus rufipes. Next base: position 77,758,002 of record OZ010744.1, read on the forward strand.
TTAAATTGTTTTATAGTAAATTAAAACATGCAACACGATTAATTCTTTGGCAGTGTCCTTGTATCCACCCACGTACCAAAAATATTTTACGCAATGCATCTTCTATTACTCTGTATGTAGTCCTCCCACGCTAAATAAAGCAAACAAAAAAATCCTCGCTATTTTAACAGATCCTTTGACTGTGAACCGTAGTTTTCCAACGATGCCAATGCAAAAGGACCGGAAAAAACACTCAAAACTATCATAATTCTAAGCAGTTCCGTGGGCTGCATTTATCCAACAATTTATAGAGCTTTTCGTAAGCGGCATGAAACAAATCTTTGTCTCTTCTATTTTTTTATTACAACCAACTAAAGTAAATGCGAATTAAATTTTTTATTGCACGTTAAAACAAGATTCGGCCATATCAAAACCCATATTTTTAAGGAAATGTCTCTAGGTGGTTTAAAATGAAATTGTCTTAAAATGGCTTCCGAGGTACTATATTTAAGAAGTGACATAAACTCACTGCTGATGAAATTGAATTGTAAATGTTTTATTAAATATTTTATACGCAAAATTTTATACTATATATAAATTCTTTAATCAATCTGTGTAGATGATTTTATTATTTTAAATAAAACCACCAAATATTATTTCACGTAACTTCATATTCTTAATATTCCTAGCAACTTTACTGCATATATTAACTTTCAAATACATACGTGCAATGGTTTAAAATTCCATTGCAGAGATGTATGACTATAATATCCTATATGTGAATGGTTGTTAGTGCATGTGCGCACAGCATCATCAATCATATTTCCTTTCGCTTTTGATTGATCTATTTACTCCTGACATGTAGCGGGTTGAAATAAATCACGACGCGACACTGTCGCCTCATCAATGATCGAAACGTGCCAAGGAAACCAATAAATAAAAGAAAAAAGATTAATGAAGTGCTGAATAAGACTATTATCAAATGTTAAAACCAATATTTAGATCAATGGTAATAAAAAAAAATTAAAAAGTTGACATATTTTTAAAATAAATATTATTAATGATAATAATATATATTATGATTAAGTTACTTTGTGTTTTTAAAATACAGTATTAAACATAAATTAATTTAATGTAGAATCATTGATATGCTTTATGCAAACAAGGTGATCTTGTCTAGTTCATTTACAATAAATAGGTCCAGCCTTCCAAACGTACCCAAACTTTTTAATCAAAATCAAAACTAGTTTCATATCTAGTTACACAAGTAGAAGACTAGATCTATATTTGAGGATTTTTGGCTCTACCTTAAAACCAAAATAACTTGTTCCTTGTAAAACCTTCCTTCCAAAACACTTACTAACATTCCGTTAATCTGACAGCATGTACAAATATTGACCTTTTAAATACCAAAGTATAAGTTATTAAATATTAAACCTAATAAATAAGAAATTCAGTCACCCGTGAGCAATAAAACAAGTAACTGTAATTTACTGATTGGCACAACACAATTTGTGATATAAATAATTTAAAAAACAATGCCTAATCTGTTTTACAAACTAATCTATCTAACTTAGCATTAACATAAGTAAAAAAAACTGCAGTTTAAAATATTTGCCGGCAATTATAATCTGCAGTAACCCAGCTATCTGTTCAAGTGTTAAAACGATTGAATATTGTTTCCTCTTTCTTAGACAAAAAGACTTCTAACGCTTGCAAAAAGAAACGTTTTTAATTTCTTGAGCGGATAAATGAGGATTGCAGTTTAAACTACTTAATGGTTTTATAATCTAAAGCAGGGCTGTCCAACTGCAAAAACATTAGGGCTACTTAAAAAAAATGCAGTTTGGAGTGCCGCATTATAAAATACTTCGTATGCAACTTTATCAGTGAGTTTTAATAGGTGTGGTTTACAAAGAAAAAACGCGTTTGTATTATTATTTTAATTTATTTAAAAAATATCAAACTCAGAGTCGCGCGCCGCATGCGGCCCGCGAGCCTCATGCTGGACAGCCTTGATCTAAAGTAACCTATCTACCCAAGCGTTAATCATCAAAAAATTGTATATCACCTCCTTCTCTTTGAAGTAAGACACTTCTTACACTTGCAAAAAAAAACAAACTCTCGGGCAAGTGGGTAGCTACTCCAGTTTAAACAACTTGATAGAAATCATGATCTAAAATAACCAAACCTCCTCATCTCCTTCTCTTTGGACTAAAACACTTCTAAAACTTGCAAAAAAAAAAAGTTCCAATTCTTTAATATCAAACACTAAAGTGAGTGGGTGTGCACTCCAGTTTAAACTACTCGCTAGAAATCATGATTTGTAGTGATCCACCTACCCGTTTAAGTGCTAATCACCAAATGATTGTATATCACATTATTTTTTTGCACAAAGACACTTCTAACGCTTGAACAACAAAATTTTGAACGGGTAAATGAAACCCCACAACATGATTACAACAAGTAGTTTAAACCTGAGTTCACGCCCATTCACGTCAGTCATCAAAAAATTAAATATCATTTCTTCCTCTTGTGCCATTGTGACTACTGGCGTTTGTAAATATGAAAAATATCTAATTCAATACTTTGAAAACTGAATTGAATATCAATAAGTGAGTTCATCAAAAAAAATTTAGTTCACATAATTTTTTTTTTAATCAGCTTTACGTAGTATTTTTATTAAATCTAAAAACTAATATTTTGGAGGTTAAATTATTATTTTTTTCGATTAGAGATGAAAATTGTGTGTGAGACTTTTCTTTTTATTCAAAAGAGACCCTATTCACTAGAACCACCCCCCGGTTATAAGTTATAATTTCAATTATTTCTTAGTGCCACAAAGCCAGGTTGGCTTGTCAATAGCTATAGAGTATTATTACTATTGAATTTTGATCTAGGTTTTTATTTTTTGTTTAAAAAGTTCTACTGATTTTGCTTTTTAATACTTTTTTCTCCTTTTTCCATATTTGTTGTTAAATTTCTTCACTACAAATTTTCCAGCTACATTGTTCTTGTAACATTATTGTAGTTTATTTTTGTCTAGTTATTTTAATTTTATGTTTAATCTATTTAATTAATATGTGGGATAAAACAACAATTATACAAAAAATGCAAAGACAGCAAAAAAAAACTAAAAATAAAATATAAATAACAAAAGCTAACACCAACTGAAGATGTAAAAAATATTTATCAAAACAAACATTTGCAAAAAAAAATAAAACTAATATATAAAACTAAAAATAAAGAAATTAAAACAAACCTAAGACTAAACAAAAAAATTCACGAACACTAAAAATAGAAATATACATGTACACACTTTAATACAGAAAAAGCAAAAAATCAATACTAGGTTATAAACTAGTCACGTACAACTAATTACTTGAAAATATTAAGAAAATAAAAACTTAATAAATAATAAAACAACGTTATTTATTAAGAAAACCAAAACAACCAAATAAATAAAAAAGTCCGGTTGGTTTTGCTATATACATATTTTATTGTAATAGCTTTAATGCCGACGATGCATATGATGAGAAAACTGGTATTGATGAATACAAAAAGCAGGGTATGTGGGTATTTTAAGAATTGTTCAATGAACAATAAAAAAAATTGATAAAATGTGTGCGGAACTGATTTAACTGGTACCAGTATTACAAAAATTAAACAAGCGTACGCGATTGTCATCAATCTCTCACGTCCACTACATAACGTAATTTCATTGCTTTCGTATTCATTGTCTATCCCAATTAAATAATCAGTATGTTCAGCGGTTCAAAGTAAAGCTTATATAAGCTTGTTAAATTTAATATTCATAGCAAAGTTATTATATTATAATTCATATCAAAATCATCAAAAGCTTCTAAAACAAATTGAATTATGTGCTAATAAGTAATAAAACTAAAATAATTTAATATTGTACCACAATTCTATTAATATTAATCAAACCTTTTATTTTAAATAAACATTTTATTGTGTTCTCTGGAGAATGTCTAGTTTTTTGGAAATGATATCATAATATGTTACGTTGTACTGTTATTTCAGATTGTATTGTATGATATATTTATTTTACATTAAAAACAGTTTATTATATACACATTTGTTCTTTATAGTCTTTTGTAAATCAAAACACATTGTTTATAAAGCAATATATTTTACTAAGCAGAAGCGATGCAAACAAAACTTTGCCGTAAGAATTAATGTAATTATAATGTTCTGCAAAGACCGCCTCGACGAGCAAAGTTCTAGTAGGCAATACCCTTTAAACAACTTAAAAGATTAAGAGAAAAAAATTAAAAAATTAGTTAGAACACAACTATATTCGAGTAAGGACAGATAAAATATCAAACACTTTAAACTATAAGCGTACCATTACAAAACTACATTACAACATTATTTACCATGACTCAAATAACATGGCAGAAGATATTTATAAGGTGACATAATCTTAAACGATAAATACAAATAAATAGACAAAAATATAAATTATAAATACCCGTGATATTAGAAATAGTAAAGTAAATAATTAATTGTATTAATTTTAGGTTACGTGTAAGTGGTTTACAACGAAGCAACATATTAAACACAAGATTTTTAGGTAATCAACTATCAACCAGAAATCGACAAACTATTGTTTAAGTTAATGAATAGTGTTACACAATTATCAAACACAATAGACAATTCAGGTAGGCGGAATAACACGCACCAGTTTTATTATAACTGTTATTTTACTATCATCACATGCAGCAGCACCACATACAAAACTCGACACCATCGAGAACAAAGACTCGCACAATCATATTTGCATTACAACACAGCAGATGTAACAAATAAAACAAAACAGTTTATTTTTATTTAAAACAGCTAAAAAATTTTTATGTTAGAGGCATTAGAAAGTTATTGTAAAACAATAAAATTTATTTAAAGAAAAAATGTTTCTCTACTATATGCATCACAATAGCCTATTATGACGCTGCAGATTGGTGTCTAGCTTCTCCCTTTCTACGTGATTAACAAACAAGAACTGGTTTCCTTTAAAAACACAGGTTTGATGTTTGATTATATAACTACATTTTTCAGTGGAGAGCGTCATATTTATGCATAGGACTCCATTAAATAATTTGACAGCTATGCTAAAAAACTGACAAATCTCTAGTAGATTACGTTTATCATCTTCCACATTTGACCAACAGAGTATCTACATCCACAAACATATAAAGCAATAATAAAATGGATTAAGAAATAAAAAATATTTAATAAAACAAAAACTTTGTTTACCAAATACGTAATAAAAAAAAAGTTCAAAAACCAAAACTGTAATACTGCAGGAAAACGTAGACCATGGCAGAAAAACTAAAAGTTTCTCATAAAATAAAAAATAAATACCAGAAATAAAAAAAAACAGAAACGAGATACACAACAATATTTAAAACATAATCAGAAGCTTTACATTTAATGTTTTATTATACAAGAACTGATATATATCTTAAAATCCGCAAAAAGCTATAGTCTATAAGTATGAATCTTAAATTAGTAGAAAGTTTATGACAACCAAAGTTATACACGTATATACTTGTTTTATACTCGGTTTTATAGTATGCGGCAGATGTTGTAATTTTAGAAAAAGGATGGGTCTTTTGCAAGTTAAAAGTAAATACGTAATATTTTCTCTCTGTCTTGTTTTTCTTTTTAATTAATTCTCATTGACGTTATGGTTTTTTTCTGTTTTTCAAAGATAAAGTTATGTTCCAATTCCAAAAATTCAAATTATCTTCATTTTTCAAATTTTTCACTGCCATTTTATATTTATCACACTTGTTACATGTATCTATATCTGTATTAAGTATTTGTCAGTTTTCCATAAACAACAAACATTACTATAAAACAATAAACTCATTGCAAGGTAGTACAAAATCTTTAATACTCTTCAAAATTATCAAAACAATCTAGTTACTAATTCAAAAGAAAAAGCAGATACTTTTGCAAATAATTTGCATCTAGCTAGACTATTATAAATCCTCTTATTGCTGTAAAATGCCGGCTAATGGTAAAATAATTGGTCCAATTTATTTTAGACAACGAATAGTCCAAAGATATTTTCTTAGAGTTTTAGTAAACATGGATTCGTGGCCGGTGCAACAGCATTTGTCAGAACTGAATTCACAATTGAAGTTCAAAGACAATTCGTGCAACAATATAGCGTTCCTTGGCGGGGTAAAATTCCTTCAAAAAACGCCATATTGCAATGGTATATATAAATATATATATATTCAATAACCTCTTAATACCGCCGTTAGGTGTCGAGGTGTCGGACACACCGAGCCACAGAGAAGACATGTATGGATGCTTATATGAGGTAACGGACCCATATTGGGAAGAACGCTACGCTCGGCATCACTTTGGGTTCACCCATCCAAGTTATAACCAGAGCGGCCGTTGCTTAACTTTTGTTAGCGCTGGTATTTGTACATGCCCTCTCTGCCGTACTGCCGACTAATTGCCATGGTACTAGCGTTTTATGTAAACTGGAAATGTCAATATCGCAACCCCAAAAATCGGTACGTACCCCAAATAACATCATAAGAGTGCGACAAGCGGTACAGCAAAGTCCACAACGTTCGGCAGTTTGTCAAGCAATGAACATTTCAAACACTGGCCTTAGGCAAATTTTACACGACAACTTAGAATTTCATTCCTATAAAATTCAAATAGTAAATAAGTGTTTATAAAAGCGTTTGAAGCAGTTGTTTCCAAGAAATTGGTATTACAAAACGGCGATGTTAATTGGCCTGCAAGATCTCCGCATATAACTCGCTGTGATTTCTTCTTACGGGGATATTTGAAGTCGAATGCGTACGTCTTCTTCTTCTTAAAGTGCCCTATCCGTTCGACGAATGTTGGCAATCATGTTGGCTACTATTACTTTATCGACAGCTGCCCTGAAGAGTCCAGTTGTTGTTTGTCCGAACCACTGCCGAAGATTCTTAAGCCATGATGTTCTTCTTCTTCCTGGGCCACGCCCTCCTTCGATTTTTCCCTGCATCACTAGGTGTAAGATATTGTACTTTTCTGGTTGTCTCATTACATGGCCGAAATAAGCTAGTTTTCTGATCTTCACGGTGTTAACAATTTCCTTCTCTTTCTTCAATCTGTTCAGTACTTCTAGATTAGTGACTCGATCTATCCAACTTATCTTCAGCATGCGTCGGTAAACCCACATCTCAAACGCCTCGAGTTTTTTCAGGGTAGCCTCAGTAAGGGTCCATGATTCGACCCCATACATGAAGACAGAGAAAATATAGCATCGGGTCATTCTCATTCTCAGTTCTATATTCAGGTTGTGTCCACAGAGAACTTTCTTCATGCGTATAAATGTGGCTCTCGCTTGTTCGATCCTCGTTTTTATCTCTACCGAGAGGTCCCAGTCCCCGCTCAGTATTTGTCCCAGGTACTTAATTTTGCTGACTCTTTCCAGCCTATTCTGCCCAACCCATAATTCTGCATCTCCGATTGGTTGCTTACTCACAGTCATGAGTTTCGTCTTCTTGAGGTTGATCTTAATCCCAAATCTCTCGCAACAAGCCCAATACATTAGAAGAGTCAAGACAAAACATTAAACGGGAAATAAGAGCCATTAGTCCGGATATGTTGCACATGTTTGCAATCATTTTCAATTGGCTCCAAAAATGCAAAAGATTGAATAAAACGCGTTTGCCAAACATAGTGTTTAAAACTTAAATACCAACAAAAACTGCATTATGTATGTAATTAATATATATCATGCTTATTTCTGTGTTTCACTTGATAAGTTTACAATCCTACCTTAAAAAACGTCAATACCTGTTGGCTAACCCTATATTTGCCATATACAAAAATAAAACATTCCCAAATTGTTAAAAAACTGCAAATGTTCAACTTTTACCAAAAAAAGAAACAAGTCTAATTCTTCAAATTACAATCAATCAATTACATTATTGTTCAATATGTCAATAAAATTTAAAAAGTATATTAATTTTCACATTGTTAAGTTTTTAGAACAAAATAACTTCTTTTCAAATATTGAATATGTATTTTAATCAAAAAGTTCAACATATGTTAGTCACAAATAGAAATCTACTTTAGAAAAATTATAGTTAAAATTAGAATTAATGGCTTTAACTCTGACCCCAAAATCATAAATGCTTTTGTTCCTCAAGGCTCTGCTTTTTTGCTAACTTTATTTTTAATTAATAAATTTTTTCACTAAAAGTCCTATTCATAGTTTTAAAGATCATAGCACCCTTCATACTTCATACTTAGACCATATCAACCAATTGAAAGCGTCTTAAAATTTCTAGGTTAGCACCAATAAACAAACCCGTCAAAACAATATTTAAATAGAGTTCTCTCAACATGGTCAATTTTAACTTTAAAATAACTCAACTTTTTACGGTTTTAAAATCAAAATTTAAGGTATCATCAGTACCAACTAAACAACAAATCCATATCTAAATATTTTTCAATTTGTCTTCTAAGAATTACAATCTCATATAATCTTCTCTGGAATGATCATGTTGTTGATATAACTTTGATAAAATTTAGAAAATTAGAATTTCTTAATAGATGTAAACAGTTTTCTACTTCTGTTCAGTTTATATATATATATATATATATATATATATATATATATAAAACTTATATTTGTTTTTGTATTGAGTATTGCTCCTAAGTATAAAAAAGTACATCCCAAACTACACTATCTTTTCTAAATTCTATTCAAAAAAGAGCTATGTAGATCATTGCCGTCCCAAAATTGACTAATGACTTAGATACTTTTCAACATCGGCGTAATGTTTGCATTTACTATAGATATTTCCATGGACATTGTTCAAACAAAACACAAGACATATTGCAATCTAAACATTTATTTACTCATAGTACAAGGTTTGCTAAGAATTCTAACAAATATTCACTGACAGTTCAGAGATGTAGGACTAAAACTTTTAAAAGAGATTTTTTTTAACCGTACTATCGACACATGGAATAAACTTGAAATTCAGTATTTTTTAAAACTTATAAGCCACAAACATGCAAGGTCAATGTTCACAGATTTTTTAAATCTAGTCTTCAATGTATTAGTTTCAGCGAAACTCGTTGAAATTCAATTTGGTTTATCTTGTTGTAACATTAGGTTTATAAATGTTATACTCGTTATTAAAAGTTTGGTAGTTAACATTCTCAGTTACAGAAAAGAATGCTTTTTTCAATGGAAATCTCTTTGTATAGTTCAGAGGTGGCCAACACAAATAGTCTTCCGAGCCACTTTGGAAATGCATTATAACTCCGCGAGCCGCATATCAAATTATATTCATATACATGGTGAGGCATAATGGAGGAGCGTTTTTAAAATAACAATAATTCCGCTGTTTTTGAATTTAAAAAAATGTATTTAAAAAAAATTGAAGTATACATATTACCATTTAACAATTAAAATGTGAAACTATGTTTTGAAAATAATGTCAGGCAGATGACAACCGTTTTCGGCAATGCACTGCTGTAGTCGTTCCTCAAAGTTCCGCATCACCCTCGCACACAAGTCGATGTCAATTGCCCTAATTTGTGCTGTGATTGCTTCTTTCAACTCTTGCAGATTTCGAGCCTTATCGGCATAAACTTTTGCTTTTAGGTATCCCCATAAAAAATAATCAGCAGCTGACAGATCAGGGGAACAAAGGGGCCATAGCACATCACCGAAGCGGTAGATTACGTGTCCAAGGAAAGTGCGACGCACAACTTCCATGGAGGCTCTAGCTGTATGTGCCGTGGCACCGTCTTGTTAGAACCAAACATTTCTTGTATCAATTCCTCGTTGTCTAAATTCTGGGATTAAAAAGTTTTCTAACATAGCAATATACCGCTCGGAGTTTACAGTTGCGGTTGCTCCTTGTGCATCCTCAAAGAAATAAGGGCCGATTACTCCAAGACGGCTCACGGCACACCAAACGGTGACTTTTTCACTGTGAAGTGAGCGTTGATGCAATTCACGGGGATTTTCTGCTGCCCATAATCAGCAGTTCTGCTTGTTAACAGAACCGCACAAATAAAAATGAGCTTCATCGCTCATCATTATTACAGGTTCATTTTCATCCAAAAAAATCATTTGCATTCTTTCAGCGAATAGTTGGCGTTGAGCAAAATCTCCTTTTTCAGTTGTTAGACAACCATTAGCTTATAGGGGTGAATTACTGCTTGTCACCCTTTCACACCCTTTCTACGGCAGCTGGTGTTCTTACACTTCGGGGACGGCCTTTAGGTTTTGGATTAATTGCTGATGCCGTCGTTCTAAAATTCTGTACCTACCTGTTGATTGTGTTACGTTTAGGAACTGAACCGTTACGACCAATATTGAAGCGTCGACAAAAGCACCGCTGCACAACAATAACGGACTCGCCGGATTTTAAATACCTCAACTGCGAACGCGCGATGTTCTCTTGTCCAGATAACCATTTTGACTAACACCCGTTCGCGTGTACTAGCCGCTCTAAAAACGCCCCTCCATTATGCCCCTGTTTTTGAATTTTAAAAAAAAGTTGAATATTAAATTTAGACCCACTATACACATTTTTTTGGAATAAAAAATTGAAACATAATAAATTATTATTATTGTGCATACTATTATTCTTACTGTAAACATAGATAATATAGTAATAATGATACTAGATGCAGTTCTACAGTTAATTTTTAAATATATGGGTGCACAAATAATGTATTTTTTTAATATTACTTTAGGCATTATAAATTAAATACACTCAAATGCAAAAAAAACGGGTTATTGATTCTTTTTTTTGCAAAAAACCCGAATATTTTTTTTTATAAAACTTTTGGTGTTTTACAATCAATGAGACCATCAAGATGTAGAAAAAAACATGTACTTATCAGTTTATTTAATAAACATTAAAAAGCAAAAATGAAATTTAAAAGTATGCATCCCTTACTACTTATTGCTCATTCGACATTATGCACATAAAATCAAGGTAGCTACTGTGTTGAGTTATTTATTTTCAATTAACTGTTATTCTCAGGGCAGATTAGTGTGTTAATTATAGTTCTAAGTAGTAAAGATTGTGCAAAAGCTGTTGCTCTTGTGGCAAATAGAAAAAAAAACAGCGGTATGTGTCCAGATTCTTTCATGTCAGTCTTTCTACCGTCCAAAGAGCACTTGAACGGTTTAGGAAAACCGGCAAAAACATTCAGAGACCGGGATCTGGCAGAAAACAAAATACGACTGCTATCGATGACCGATTTATCGTTCATACTACTCTACGGAATTGTTATGTGACTTCAGTGAAGATCAAAAACCAACTCCGTAAGGTTTGTGGTACAGCTGTGAGTGTGTGGACAGTTTGTCAAAGGTTGCAAGAAGTTGGCTTAAAACCTTGTAGACCAGCAGCTGGACTAAAAATATTCCCACCTCACCGAGTAGCCAGACTCCAATTTTCTCGCAAACATTTGAATTAAGCATTAGCACAATGGAGAACTGTAGTGTTTACTGACGAGTCTAGATTCTGCCTACATGCGCCAGATAGAAAAGAACGAGTATAGAGACAAACAGAAGAACAATTTGCGGAGTGCACCTTTAAGCCCCGGCTTAGCTATAGTAAAAGTTTCCTGAAGGTAGGAATATCAATGAATACCTGCACCGAATTGGTTGTCATTGATAGAGGATAGCTGACTGCACAGCGGTATACTAAGGAAGTTTTGGAAAATTACGTAGTCCCATTTGCTTCATTTATCGGCCATGGTTTTATTCTGATGCAGAATAGGATAACGCAAGACCTCACTCTGCAAGGTGCGTCACAGAATACTTGGTTGCAGTTAGAATAAGAAAATTAAACTGGCCTGCATGTACTCCAGATGAAAATTTTATAAAACATGTTTGGGACATGCTGGGCAGACGTGTTAGAGAACGTGCAGCATCAACCACCATAAACAAGATGATTTGTGTGGCACTTCAGAAAGAATAGCAAAATATTCCTCAAAATAATATTTGTGAACTTATTACTGGTATGAGCCGCCGTATGCAGGCAATAGTTAGGGCTCAAGGAAGCAATACAAAGTATTGAAATTTTATTCAACTAAAATTTTCATTATTAATCTCTGTTAAATTTATTTTGCAGAAATGCATTTTCTTTCGTGTATACGTACATTATTGTTTTTGCTTATTAATGTTCATTAAATGAACTGATAAGTATCTTATGTTGTTTTTTTTCTACATCCTGATGATCTCTTTAATTGTAAAACACTAAAAGTTTTATAAAAAAAAATTACCCAATAACCCGGTTTTCTGCACCTGATATATTTTATAAAAGTCTAATAAATCTAGCAAGTCAGAAAAATGTTCAAGGCGGGCTGCGGGTTGGCCACCCCTGATATAGTTCATACATAAAGCGCACATTCAGATCAGAAAACAGATATCTACGGTCAAAGTTTTTTTTTCTAGTTTAGGCAACACAAATATTTCTCAATGTGCTTACAAACATCATCATTTCATCACATATCTTGTTTGAAAATTCATTTACTCTAAATTTTCTGATAACTCAAGAGATACGTTCGTCTGATAATTATCAGACAATTGAAAGGTATTAAATTAATATTTTTACAGACATTCGAGGCTATTCTCTATGCATATTGCCAGAATGTAAGCAAGATATATTGCTAACTAACAATATGAAATGTCATTTTAACAATTCTTGCTAGTTAACAATACAAACTGTCATGTTAACAAATCTTGTTTACTAACAATATAAATGGTCATCAGATCAGGAAGCGTGGCAAATCTCTAGATAAAATAATAATAATGTAATAAAAAATTAATTTTGCTGAAGTGACAGTTCATATTGTTAGTAATCATAATTTGTTAAAATGACAGATCATTTTTTAACAAGCAAGATTTGTTAAAATGACAGTTCATATTGTTAGTTAGATATATATTTTGCTTACATTCTAGCAATGTACATAGAGAATAGCCCCGATTGATTATCTGTTCAATTTAAAAATAATAGTTTTTTTGTTTTTGTTACTCTGCCATTTACAAGTTTGTTTAAATTTGTCAACCATTATTGCTATCTCTGAGAGTTTTTACACGGGGACAGGCAGTAAGATTATGTTCGACTTTACTTCCTAAAAAGACGCATGTCTTTATTACTAACATTAAAAACTAATGTAATTTTTTGTTTGTTTATTAATCATTATTAATCTTAAAAACTAAACATTACTTTTAACTGTCATAACCACTTGCAATATCACATAAGGCTGGAAACAATGCATCATTAACTCCCTAAAACTATCCAAGAGCAACACAGCAGTTAGGAATCTTCTTCAAACCCAAACCGGTAATATTTTCAATATTTCAGCCAGTCGAATTGCAACAAAATTGAGCAGTTTTGCAGAAGAAATTCTCACTAGAGTCGTAATTTACGGTTACGGTTACTTGCTTAGACCTTGTAATAACTCAACGTCAATTTACTACGCTATCAGGACGTTAGATGAGCAAATCACCTAATTTCGTGACCACTAACACTTGGCTAGTTTGGCAGAGCACTTCACATTAAAGCTGCTTACTTACATTTAATAAACTATGTGTCCCACCTACCCTGGGTAGATTAGTAGAACACTGTTTGTCATCAGTAGGTTGGATCTGTCACCTTTATTTCTCACTTTAAAAACAAAAGACATTTGCAATAAGCAAATAATCCAATTTCTGGATCAATAACGCTTGAGTTGGTTGGTTGAGACACTCCAATTGAAACTACTTGTTTAATAAATTTATTGTTTTACCCACCAGCCCAACTGTTTTAAAAACAAATGACATTTGGGGTGGGTTTGACCAAAAATGTTTAGTGGTTGGTTTTAGCTTACTAAACCTGCGTTTGTTACTTCCATGTTGTAGTCACAAAACTCAATGTAGCAATTAATAAGCTTGGTTCAATAATAGATTTGTTACTTAATTCACTCATGTTAATTGTAGTTTCAACACTAGAAATCTTTGTCAACAACAAAAAAATAGAACAGTTAGAAGAAAAGTAGTGTAAATCACTTGCATTAATATAGATGTAAATAAACATCGGTAAAATTTGTAGAATTTACACTAATTTTCTCGTAACCGATTTGAGTATAAAGATCGCATTTTTGGCCTGATCATTTTGCCTGCATATGTTAGTCACAAATAAAATTCTACTTTAAACAAACATACATTTTTTTTAAGTAACTCTGTTTATTTCTAACTTATTAAATAGGATATAGGGTCGGTCTACTTTATTGTATATGTCTTGATCACAAACTGTAAAACTTATTAAAGCTTTCAAAAAAATTATAGTTAGAATTGATGATTTTAAATTTGACCTCAACGTTTTTCTTTTTCGCAGGCTATATTTTTATTTACATTAATGAACTTCTTTAAACAACCAAAAATCATCTTTTGTGAGCTCTAGTCAACAATGGACATTTTTTAGAAAATCTGGACCTTAAATTTTTCGCATGGAGCCTTCTTCTTATTGTTTAAGTAAATACTAAAGTACCTGTTGCATTCAATAAATGAACTTGGAGTGTTCTTGCAGTAGAAAATCTATTTCTTCGACACTGAATCGTAATAAACCGGTCCTCCCTGAATGTTGTACTGTGATTTTGCCCTCCGCCGTGCCTATGTTGGACAGTTCAGTGTCATTAAAACGCATTCAAACTCTTCTGATCACATTGTGGCTCACATTGAAATGAGCAGCAACAGTTCTTAGCAATGCAGCAGTAATAAGCATTCCCAGCGCTTGGCTCATCTCTTCAACACTTAAACTGACCACTCTAATTTAAAACTTACTCAAGATATTTGCAAAAACTCTCTTAAACTTAATAGGTATGCTTAGTCCGCAAGCTCCTTACCTGCACTGATGACAGATAAGCAACAATTGTTTCAAAAATGTTATTCGATAGGCATTTGTTTGCATTCCAAAGCAGCCTTTATTATTATTGTTATTATTATTGTTATTATTATTTTATTATTATTTTATTATTATTACTTTTCCTGCATGTTATATAAGTGTGCCAGTTCAAATGTTAAACAGTGTACTTTTCAAAGATCATAACCCCATTAAAATTTCTAGATTAGAATCTGTAGCACAAATAAACAAAAACCTTAAAACAATATCTGACTAAAATACTCCCAATTTGATAAATTTTACAAATAACTAAATAACAAGTCTATATCTAAACCATCTTCAATTTGTCTTTTAGAGGTTACAATCTTACATAATCAGTTTTTTACTTCTGTACAATTTTGCGTATATATATATATATATACATATATAAAACTTATATACGTCCTTGCATTAAATATTGTATGGGAGTAGCATCTAAAATTACACTACCTCGTTGTAATTATTTAATTATAAAAAACGAGCAATTTGAATCATTGCCATTATAAAATTGACTAATGACACTTAGATACTTTACAACATCAGAGCAAAGTTGGAAACATTTGCATTTTCTTTGGATATTTCCATAGACATTGTTAAAAATACAAGACATATTTACTGACAACAGTTCAGAATTGCAAAACCAGAACTTTTAAAAGACATTTTTTAACTTGACAACCTGCAAACATTCTTAAATCTGTCTTTAATGTGATACTTTCAATAAGTGTAGTTTTACTTGTTGAAATTCAAAAGTATTTTTATGTTGTTGTGACATAATAAGTAATTTCTAAATATCACATTCTTAAAGATTCTACGTGTGAGCTGTTTATTGATATTAAACACAACTACTTTCTGTAGTTGTACAATGAATTAATTGTGTTGTTGTTATAATTAAACATATCTGTTAAAATATAAAAGATAATTAAAATATTATGTAGACAATTTTAAGTTCAATTACATATGTAATTAGTTTCCGCGCGACCGGTAAATAAGTTTTGAAACAATTTCAAACGATTTTAAGTTTTTTGTTCGGTTCCTTTTGATGTCAAACGCAACTACTTTCCATTGTCGCACAATGACTAATAATTAAATATTTTTAATTAATTTTCAACTCAACGCAATAAATATTTAAAACAAAAAGATTTCAGCTATCCATTTTTTATAGCTTGCTTTATCACAAAGTTATGAGTATTTTTATATACATCGACAGAATATTACTATCCAAGTCAATATTATTTCCAATTTATAACTAAAATGTAGTATGTAATTGTTATCACATTTAAAGTTTACCATATTGCCATTTAGAGTTATTTGATAGGTGTCGTTTTTTGCTGTCTCTCTGCTGAGTTGGTTGTTGAATCAATTTAAACTGAGGCAATTTATATCTTTAAGTTTCAAACTTTATACAAGGATTAACGTTCAAGACTGACTGGCGCCATACGAGCACTTAAACAAATCTTTTGGAGTGGATACGGAACGAGGCAGATGAATTATAAATTTTAGGTAATTTCTAATACGCGGTTATCTACTTCTACTGAGATAAAATGAATTTATCCACTTACAAATTTTAAGTGACAAAATCGGCGTTTAAGCATTACTGTCACATTTGAAATGATCATCTAAGTTTGAAAACTCTTTCACAATGGTTTAAATTAGGAATAGCATTTTTATAAAACAATGAAAATCATTCCCAGCTTAAAGTTATTTCATTGATTTCATATTACTGATAAATAATTAACCATTATGTTATGATATTATTGTCAATTAAAAGGTTCTATGAATAAAGCTACAGCAAACATATCATATGGAGTGTAAACTGTTTGCTTATTATAATGCATTGTTCTACATCCGCGTTATACGACAGCGGTCAATAATTTAATATAAAACATTCATTCATTTCAGAGGTGCGTATACATAAAAAAATGAAATGGATTTGTAATGTGATTTATAAGGTATCCATAAATATCACAGGGATTTATTTATAGCGACATTTACAGCGGTAGATCTTAGCATATATTTGTCACACGAGCGACTTTTCATCCCAGGATGATTTAGAGGGCCGGGAGATAAAAATGTAACGACGGAGAAACCTTAACCCCAAAAGAACTGCTCGAAATTTTTCAGCAAAAATAAAAATGTTATGCAATTCAAGGTCCCCGGATGCATTTATTAGAATTTTCCACGTATGTGGGCCAGAGAAAGGAAAGACAGCAGGAGATGCGGTCGTGCGGGAACGAGATGGGTAGTAAGGTAGGTCCCTGCTCTGGCACGCTCAGTTGTTGACCCAGTGCCTCTGAATCAATATGGCTGGTCCAGGATCTACATGCCGTGTTCCCTTTTCAACTGCACATATATTGGCCTGATAAATTGCAATACACAATATCCTATTCGATTCTATCGGATTTGCAATATAATTTAATGTTTACAAAGATATTGGGTGTATCTACATAAATCTTTAGGTTTAATTGGAAACAAGAATGTTTTAAACGTGACATGAATACAATTAATTATCCCAATTTGCTGCTCAAATGTATATCTAATAATTGCTTTGTTTGTCTTCCGCGTCGCAACTGACAAAATGTGGTGGTATTTGGTGGATAAATGTATGGATTTGGAATAGGCCAACTAAGATGATGAAGTAAAACAAACCATTTGATATTATTTAAATAATTTATTTAATAATATATTTATTAGCTCTTGTGGACAGTGATTGTAGTGATTTTGAATTATGCACCCGTAGGCACACGCATTAATTTCAGAATAACATATTGTTGCAAACAAATGCTTAATATTTTTTAAAATTTAAATTATATTGCACTAATCTCAAACTTTTAGTTATTGCTATTAAAGTTATTACAAATTCAAATATGTACTTGACATCTTGTCAAACTCCATAACATATAGAAAATGAAAGTAATAAAGTTCAAACAAATTATTACATTATTTTTTTGTTATATAACTACAGTAACTCGGCATATACATATTTTTTATATTGTCATAAAGTGACGCCCCAGAGTAAAAGTCGTCTGCGTTCATAGAGCAAAATTAAATATTGATATGTACATTACATAAAGTTACAGACTGAAAGACAAAATAAAAAATACAATCAAACATAAAAATGTAGCATATAAATAATTCTATATTACATTAATTTTACAAAGTCTTCAAATCATGATTGCACAATAGTTTTACTTTAACAATATTTGATTATTTTGATTTTTAAATTTTTTGGAATTTAGTAATGCAAGTAAAGTTTTTTATGTTATCTACCTAGTTAGGAAAATAATAAGCTATTGCAAAAATTTGCCTATGTTAAGTTTCTATGATACTTTATAGCGTGTTCTATTTGTCTTATTTATATCAATTTAAGCTACAATAAGTAATTTGCAATTTGAACACAAAAGCATCATACAATTTTATTTAAAAAAAAAAACAATAGCCCAAATAATATCCATAAGAGAATTGTGGCAGTGTATAAAGAAAATAGCTCACCTTATTTTCAAGTCAAACGTTGGTACTGACTAAACCATCAACAAAGTTGAAGATTGAATGTTGATTAAACGCAGTAAAAGTTAATTTATTGCTAAGAATATCAGAAGCAAGTGTTTTTAAAATTCTAACAATAAGAAATTGAGCAAAGTTTTGGCAAAGATTTCCAAGCTGTTCAGTCCCAAACAAAACTGTGTAGATGACAAATTTGAAAAAAAAATTGATTGCTTTATCCCAAGATAAAAACTTCTTCTATAGAATTGTAACTATGAATTACTTCTGAGAAAAATTATGGTCATAACTTTTTGAAACGCTGAGGAGATTCACTTAATTAAGTATACACCAAAAGAAACTAAACTAACACTCTTAAAAAGTATAAAAAAACACAATTATGCTTAGAAAACTCTGTTTCTGCACAATACCGCAGGGTACATAAAGCACAAATTGTTTTAGAAGTAGTGAATAAATGCTGCTTTGAAAAATTATATTATCTTTTTCCAAAACATAAAACACTTGAGTGTCGCTTTTTATAATGACTTAAAAACGCTGTGGAGTTGTATATTGCAAAACTACCAAAAAGATTTTTTTTTTTCAAAAAGATAGAGTTATTGGAAAATCATTCCAAATGTGTTAATGTAATAGTTTTTACGTTAAAAAGAATTATATTAAAACTAAGTAAATAAAAAACTCTTCTTTATATTATTATATATATTATATGTGCATGCTAATCAAAAATCCGCTACTGAGTATACATCAAACAGTTTAACAGAAACTTTTAATTTACTTTATTTTTCTTGAAGATTAAATATAATTAACAACTATTTACAATTTTTATATCAATATTTATTACACTATGACTGCAGTTTTGACAGAACTTTAATTTTTATAAAACATTACATGATATTCTACTTGTATTACCTTCAAAGTAAAAAAAGAAAATTTTGTTTAACTCAGTTACTGTAAAAATTCTTGTCACTTCACATGATCATTAAATCAATTTTTTCTGTAGTATTTTTTATCGGAAAGTGATGCTTTAATGTCGTAGTGCAAAAAAAAAAAAAAATTAATTTAGAATTAAGATTTAATTGTACAGCATACAGCTATACACCTCCAAGTCTCTTACGGATTTTATGCTGGCCATGTTATAACGTTTGAAGATACCATCTTGAAGTTTCCAGATAGCAGAGTAGTGGTTACCGGAGATTTAATCTTCCCAATACCAACTGGATACTTAATAAAAACTCCATCCAATATTTCATCTATGATAAAAAAAATTATTGTGATAGTGTCGGTGATTTAGGTTTAAACCAATTCAATTCTATTCATAATGACTAATACGATTTTGGATGTACTAATTGTGATAATATGCTATTATCTAAATGCGCTTTTATTATTTCTTGCAACAGATATCTTCTAAAGAATGTGATGTTTTTAACAATAGTAAAAACGTAAAAATTAATCATTTTTAACGCGTATTGATTGGTCTATTCTTACTATTTGTAAATCTGTAAATGCTGCGGTTGATGATATTGTGTATTTTGTAATTGATCTATATGTACCAAAAAAGACAGTCACTAAACGTCGCTGCTTTCTACTATGATTTTTCAGAATATTAATTGATTTAATTTTATCAAAAAATAAGCTTATAGAAAATGAAAAAAAAAACACTGCATGCTTTGGACTATGTTCTCTTTAAAAGAGACTTGAGGTCTACTTGCAAGTCTGAGACATTGTTATGTTATAGAAGGTGCTTAGACAATATTGAACAGTCCATACCTAACAACTTAAAAGCATTCTGGTCTTTTGTTCGTAACAAAAATAAATCCTACGATATTCCTTCTTTAATGAATTTTTAAGAATGCAACAGCTACTACTGGTGAGAATGTTGCCAATCTTTTTGCTGGTTATTTCTCTTCAGTTTAAAAACTCACTACATATATTCAACCATCTTTTGCATCAAATACTACTGTCAATTTATCAAATATATCAATTACTTTAGATTGTGTCTTGAAAGGATTGACAAAATTAAAAATAGATAGTTGCTCTGACCCAGATAACTTACCATCATTGTTGTTTACAAAACTGTTGCCAAACGTTGTCATACCCACTTTATCAAACTAATTCTCTATCATTGTCATCAGAAATATTTCCTACGTTATGGAAACAATCCTTCCAAATCAAACGTAACTAATTACAGGCCTATAACAATTTTATCAGTTTTTCCCAAAAAAGTTCATTTATAACCAATACTGTGGTCCATGCTATTTACATGAATTTCAGTAAAGCGTATGATTCTGTTAAACATATTTTGTTAATTAACAAATTAAGTGCATATGGTGACAATAATCCATTGTTTAAATGATTAACTTTGTATTTAAATCATCAGTAACAAACATTAAACTAAAGTCCGAATACGGTCCTGTAAAGTGTTTACTTTATTTGATTCTCAGCAAAATCTTAATTTAAGAGTTTTATGTGAATATTAATTTTTCTTCTTAGTGAGGAGCAATCATTTATTATATTTTAAACATAGAAACAGTGTTGTGTAGTTCATGTAAGTTATTTTAACTCTATTTGAATTAAGCACTACTGCACGTTTCTTATTTAATTCATATCGGCGTGCGCATATACAGCGTTATAGCCACAGAAACACAGGGCCGTAACAATATTTTTATTTATTTATCAAATACTTATTTACATATTTCAATTATTCCCTTGTTTACCCTATTGTATTACCTTACCGTGGTCTTTTCAATCTTGTGTTATCAAGTCGCTACGGTGGACCGCGTTAGCGTGAATTACGTGTTTCCTGTTATTTCCTTCAATTTTATTTGTTACTATGAGCGTATGTGTTTGTTGTAACCATTCAGCTGAAGATCAATTAATGGTCCACTGTTGCATTTGTAAGAAATTTTATAAAATTTCATGCATTGATATCACAAAATCTAAAGCGAGAAAAATCAATACAAAAACCGGATTAACGTGGACATGCAAATTATGTGCCAAGTTAGGTGATGATATAAATGGCTTAAAATCTGCTATGTTTGCTCTTCAGAAAGATGTTAAACTACTAAAACTGTCAACCCCAACATCACAACTATCCAACCTAATGGACAGTGAAAAGATTATACAAGAAATAACTAACAGAGAGAGGCGTAAAAATAATATTATTATATACGGACTTGCTCAACCATCCTGTGAATCAAAAGCTGAGCAAATAGAAAGTGATACAAACATTATACAAGAAATTCTTCCTTTACTTGGTGTGGAACTAACCGTGGTTAAACTATTTAGACTAGGGAAATATGATCCCACTCGTTCTAATTATAAACGTCCACTTAAAATAGAACTGAGAGATGGACAATCAATTAATATCGCAATGCGCAACATTATGAAGCTTAAAAATGTTGACAAGTTTAAACATTTAAATTTATCACAAGATCAAACTCCTATGCAGAATGAACTATATCGTGAGGTTAAAAAAGAATTGCAGCAAAGAACTTCGGCAGGTGATACCAACATCCGCATCAGGTATATACACGGTGTACCAACTATTGTCCCTGCTAATTTGGAAAACTAATATCGCCCGGAAGAACTGTTAAATGGAATGCATACTACCAGAATACGCGTGGCCTTCGTTCAAAAACTCATTTGATATATCCTAGTGTCTGTAATTCTTCTTACGATTTAATTTTTATAACTGAAACTTGCTTTAATGATTCAATTTACAGCTCTGAATGTTTTAATTCTAATTATAATGTTGCTCGTTGTGATAGAAATTTTACTGCTGTTAATATGACGAAGGGGGGAAGAGTATTAATGGCTTTCTCCAATAAAGTTACATACAAACATGTAAAACTACCTAATATTGCGAATTTAGTTCTATTAATTGATTTTTGTTTGTGCAAATGCAACCATAACTCATTTAGATTTTATTCACTTGTTGTTTATATACCAGGTGATGTATCAAGTGATATGTTTAATTTGTTTCTTGAAGCAATAGAGTTAGTAATTCCAGATAAACCTGTATTAATTGTTGGTGACTTTAATATACCTTTGTTTAGTGAAGAATTTGGGTCTATGCTTAATTATCCTAAAGTTATTGCTATTTCTAACTACTAAAACTAAAACAATGCAATACTATTAGAAACTCTAACAATAGATTACTTGACTTAGTCCTTTGTAATTTTGACTCTTATAACATTGTTGAACGTAATTTTTCTCCATTTGCTCCAGAAGATAAACATCATCCTGTATTATCTATATTTTTTAAAGTATAGACGATTAATAAAGAACCTGCATTTCCTAGTAACTCTAATGTACGTTATAATTTCCGTAAAGCCAACTACCTTGCTTTATATAATGATTTAATGTATGCTGATTGGTCATACTTAGATCACTGTAGTGATGTAAATGAAGCATGTGTTTTATTTTACAAACATATTTATGCTATTTTTGATAAATCGGTGCCGACATATTGTAAACATAATTTGAATCAATCTCCTCCATGGTTTACTACTGAAATAAAACGTAATATTAAAATAAAATTCTATTATCACCGCAAGTGGAAATCGACGGCTTTGTAGTGCTTTTATATTGATTTTAAAAGAATGAGATCCTTAACAAAAAATCAAATTTCTGAGGCTTATAAAGCTTATATAAATAATATAGAAGCTAACCTTAAAAAAAATCCTAAAGATCTATGGAATTTTGTTCGACAAAGGAAAGGTACTACCAGAATTCCTGGTCAGCTACATTGGAACAATATTAGCTATTCTTCACCGCAAGAAATAGTTAACGCATTTGCAGACATTTTCTCTAGCGTGTACTTGCCCAAAAATCCTACAATAATAAACGAATCATGTAATAACCGTGAAATGCTTTTCATGCCTACTATTACTGACTTGGATGTTGTTAGTAGTATCAACCGTTTAAAAAATTCAGCAATTTCTGGTGGCGATCGCATTCCTAGTTTTTTGCTTAAAAACTGCAAATATGTGTTCTCAAAACCATTGACAAGCATTTATAACTTATCAGTTCATACTTCCACTTTTCCTGAAGTGTGGAAACGTGCTGCAATCTGTCCGGTTTTTAAAAAAGGTGACTCGTCTGATTTGTAGAATTATCGACCTATCTCAATCTTATCAAATTTTGCTAAAGTCTTTGAACAAACAATTTATTTTATAATTTATAACCATACGCATGTCTATATTTCTCCTCATAAACATGGTTTTTTGTCAGGTCAATCAACAACCACAAATTTAGCTATCATTACGCAACATTTAAGCAAATCTTTAGATAGTCGAAACCAAACCGATGTCATTTACACTGATTTTTTGCGTGCTTTTGATTCAATTGATCATCACATATTACTTCATAAACTAAGTTCATTTGGCTTCATAATAACATGTTAAAGTTTGTATTGTCTTACCTTGATAATAGAGTTAATTATGTCAACTACAATGGTTTTAAATCTATAGAATTTATATCAAGCTCTGGTGTTCCTCAAGGTTAAAATTTAGATCCGTTATTTTGTAACCTGTTTATTAATGATTTAATAACGTCTATCTCGTGTCCTGTCTTAGCTTATGCTGATGACATTAAATTATATTTTACAATCCGTACACCTGTTGATTGTTCTATACTGCAGAATAATGTTGATGCAATTGTTCGGTGGTGTGGCTTAAATAAATTAAGTTTAAACGGAAATAAATGTAATGTTGACACGTTCACCCGTAAACATTTTCCGTTGATTCACAACTATTATATAAATGAAACTTTGATAAATCGTAATTCTGAAGATAAAGATCTTGGAGTTCTGTTTGATTCTCAGCTTTCTTTTACAAACCATATTAATAGTTTATCTGCTGCTGCTTTTAAGTTAATAGGCTTTCTCATGCGCACATCGAAATATTTCATCAATCTTAATTTGTTAAAAACGTTGTATTTTGCTCTTGTTCGTAGTAAGTTAGAATATGCTTCTGTAATATGGTACCCATATTACATAAATGTTTCATTAAGAGTTGAACGCGTCCAAAAACGGTTTCTGAAATTTTTATCATTTAAAATAGATGGTACGTATCCAGACAGATCCTACGACTATTATAGCCAGCTAGTTAAACATAATTTCTCATTACTATCTGAGCGTAGAGAAAACTGCAGCGCTTTATTTGCCTATAAATTGGTTAATAACTTAATTGATTCTGCAGATTTATTATCCTGTTTTTGTTTTAATGTTCCTCGTTTGTCGTCTCGTTATACGGACACCTTCTTTATATCTACCTCTAATACAAATATATTACTTAAGTCACCGGTCATGCACATGAGTCGAAATGCTAACAAATTATTTCATGATGTTTTTACAAGTGTTTAGTGATTGTGTACTATTTTTGATTTTGTTATTGTAACTGGTAGACAACCATAATTGAATTTGTTTTTTGTTGTTTATTTTATTGTATGTTTGATTATATTGTTTAATTTCTTTGTATTTTTAATAGTTTAGTTATATTACACTGTTGTATGTATATATAAATTTACTTATTTTTTTTTTTAATTTAAATTATATGTATGAATTTAAATATTTTGTTATTTTTTAAATATGCTACTTTAGTTTATTTTATGTTATCCTGTATTGGTTCTTCCGTTGGGTAATAAAAATTATTATTATTATTATTATTATTATTATTATTATTATTATTATTATTATTAAACAACAAATCCATATATAAATCTTCTTCAATTTGTCTTTTAGCAGTTATAATCTCACATAATCTTTTTTGGAATAACCATATTGTTGGCATAGCTTTGAAAGTATCTAAAAAACTAAAACTTTTTAATAGATGTTAACAGTTTTTTACTTTTGTTCAGCTTTTATATCTATACATAAAACTTATATTAGTCCTGTTTTCAATATGGGTAGGAGCATCCAACAATACAACTATTTCTTCTAAATTCTATTAAAAAAACAAGCTATTAGGATCATTGCCAATCCAAAATTGACTAATGACTTATATACTTTACAGATCTTTGCATTTTTATAGATAGAAACATATTGCTATCTAAAGAAATATTTACTCATAGTACAAAGTTTGCTAAGAACTCTAACAAATATTCACTGACAGTGCAGAGATGTAGGACCAAAACTTTTAAGAATTTTTTTTTACCCTAAATATTCAGTCAGTATTCACAAACTGCTTAGTCTTTAATGTGATGTGGTTACACGTGAATCTTGGGTCTTTTTAAAATTGAACGAACCTTCCCATGGACTTTTCTTTGTATAATAAAATGGACGCCACGTTGTTAAGGAGCTCGAGCTGATTACGGTGAGGAAAATAGTATAATTGTTTTTATTATTAGTTTTAATTTAAATCTGTTTCGACTATAAAATGCGGGCCAAAACGACAATTTAAACCTTCGAGCGTCTATAGTATATAGTGTTTCAAGGGCCAAAAATTGGCTTTAGCAGCCCGCGGTTTTTAGCAGCGCAAAGAACCAAAGCAAGTGGAGGCTGCTAAAAGCATTTTGGCACAAGTTAAACTCAATATTTTTTTGCATGCCCCAAATAAAAACATTGTTTAATATAATCTGTCACTACAGTCAGGTTTTAAGATATAACGTCATGTCAAATTCTGGTTTAAAGCCAATCAAATACCGCAAAAGTTTTTTAAACCCAAAAACTTTTAAATCCTCGTTTCGACCCGCATTTTAGGGCCGAAACAAATGGTTTTGGTAGAAACAAGCAAAAAAAAATCATTTGCGGTATTTGATTAGCTGTAAACTGTAACTTTGAAATTTTCTAAAACAGTGTTATTATTTGAGACAGCCAACAATATTGAGTGAAACTCGTGCAAAAATGCTTTAGTAGCTCTTCGCTTTTAGCAGCCAAATTAAACACAAATGAAGCTACTAGTACGTTAGCTGGCAATGTAGTAAATATAGAATCATAGGACAATAAACTGTTAGATGTGCTAGATATTGACATCAATAGTTTACCATTAATATTAGACAGTAATTTGCCAATCCGTAAAAAAGTCACTATAGAATTAACTTGTATTCCAGTTCTAGAAGTAATAATCAAAAGTATAATTAGTAATACAAAGTAATTGTAGCTCCAAGGTGTTGCTTCATCTAAAGAAACTAAATATCATCAATAATCTTCAGCATCGCAATTGGCAACTAAACTGCAGTGTCTAAAAAAGTAGACAATCAAATATAATTTAATGAAGAACAAAATTTTAAAATCAATTACTCAAACCCAATCCCAAAGTATTTAATGTTCTGATGTTATATGAGATAGAGATAACCAAAAATAAATAGGCCTCTGATAAAATATTAGAATTAAGTAGTAAACAAACAATTGCTATTCCAAAAACTGATCGTGAACCTCTAGGCTCAAGAAACCTTTTAAGTGTAATCTTAAATGTACAAAACAAACTTCACTACTACTTAGTCGTCAACACCATATTTCCTAGAAAAAAGTAGTTTCTAAACAACCAATATGTCAGACGTCATACTTACCCGACCAAACAAACAATAAAATTTAGTTTTTGTTAATTATTTGTGTTTTATACACCATAAATGTATTGGTTTTTTTGTCACATATGTGATATTTTATATTAGTTTTAATAAAAATATTTTGTTAATAATAAATTTAAACATTTTATTTTATTTTTTATTCACTAATAAATAGCAAATAGCACTAAAAAAACAAGCTAAAACAATCTACAATGCATTTGACAATGTAGCAAGTTCATTGCATTTGGAAACGTAAGTAACTTGTGAGCTTTTTATAAAGACTACAAGTCCTAGCCAGATTGTGAAACCATTTAGTTTTTATATTTAATTTTAAATGGCCACACTTTATAAAATGCCTAAACGTTTTTTAAAAGTCAAACTTTCTAATTAAGCAACAATACAAATATAATTCAATAAGTTTACAATTGCAGTTTTATTAAAACTAATATTTTATGTAATTAATTTTAACCAGATGTAAACATAACAATAAAATATTGATTTATCAAACATTATATAATGTTTACAGTTCACAAATAAAATTTACAATAACAAACCGATTTAACTGGTCTTGTTATTTATGTAAATATTTTATTTTCATTTATTATTCACTAAAATTGTAAATGTATAGATTTTATTAAAAGTATTCTATAAACTATTGAACAAATGAGTGTTGCAGGTTGTAAATAAAAATTCCACATGTATGATTCTAAATGAAATTGCATTTGTTAATGTTTGGTATAAATTGGTTATAAGAATAATTAAAATAAAGTACAGGATGTTCTATTAGAAATAAATTTCTGGTAAAACAATATTATTAATACAGTTATGGGTTAATAGTAACTAAAGGTTTTTAGAAATTAATAAATGGCAAACGTGGCCATAACAAAACTGACACTCAATGACGAACTAGCGCCTATAATGACCACTTTATTATTAGTTTGCAAAATTTCCATTATACAGCTGTAGAATCAAAAATCACGTACGGGATGTAAACTTAAGCCAGCAGACAGTTGGACAATAACTTGGAAAAAAAATCTTACCAGTCGCAGATTTCAATTTGCCAAAAATCATACAAAGAGTAGAGAAACCAATGAAAGCAAGTTTGACTCACAGACGAGTTTTCTATGTAATCTTCCAATAGCCAATTTGCTAAAAGTCATTTTAACCTTTCAGTCAGCTTCCAAAGAATTTGACTTATAATTTTAATTTACCGTAAGATAACAGTCATAGAATCCATAAAATACATTTCAATAACATATTTTGATAACATATCGAAGAAAATAAAAATATTCTTATTAATTATAAAGTAGAGTTTAAAAGTCATAATAGGTTATCAAACATTTTATTCATCGCTAAAGACCGTACCTGCAGAGGCTGCAGATACAATTTTAACATCAAGAGTGTATGAGTTAAGTTGTCCATTATGTAATGCACTATATATAAAGCAAACAGAAAAAAAAATTGAAACTAGATTTAAAGAACATTTGCAAATCATATTTTAGAAAATAGTCCCATATTTTCAGATATTAATAAACTTAAAATCACTCACAACTGCTCTAAAGGCAGAAAATTAAATTTGTTAGAAGCTCTTAACATAACTAAATCAAAAAATAATCTTTCTGTAAACTTGCTTAATAATCAAACCGATCTGTATAAATCTCCTTTGTTTAAAAAATTTTAATCCTCTCCCCTTTTTGCAGAAAGTTCTTTGTCTTAACCACCTATAAATAAAAACCGCCAATCATAAATCTTTTCTCTACCTGCTTAATCTGTTTTCTTTTTCTTTTTGTATTATTGTATGTAATTCATAATCATTTTAATCATAATAATTTCAATGTAATCTGTACATTTTATGTTGTACTGTCGTATATAAGCTTTGTAATTTTTCTTTTATATTCATACCTGTTTGTATCATTGTCCGATGATGGCCTTGTAAAGGTTAAAACATGTTACGATTTTTTAATTATATTCGTGATATAGTACATAGTAAATGCGTTTTATTTATATTATAATAATCATCATTACCACATAGTAACGACTACCACCATTCAATAACGTTTTTATCTTTTTTAAACTTAAGTGGTTATTTAATCAGAATCAACAATATCATAATGTGAGCTATTATGATATTGTTGATTAGTTCTGGAGTATATTCATCCACAATTTATAACACGTTTCTACTTATTTGGAATTACTAATTTTCTAGTTTCAGTGTGTGATGACCAATTTATATATTTGTGAGAAGTTGCACACATAAATTTTGTTGTTTTATTGTTAGTATATCACCCCAAAAATAAAAATCAAATAGATTGTGATTGGGCAATCTTGACTATTATTTTAATAATGTCCATCTTGTCGCCAAAATTAAAAAAAAATAGATTAATTTCTGTAAGAAATACTGTTTTATTTATCACAAAGAAATTGCAAATACTGATCATTATTTAAACGGTTTTCCAGAATAAAAAGACTAATAAGTATTCCGTTATCTTTGTCTAGACATCGTCATTCAACATTCCCGTAAGACCCGATGATCTCAAAGGTTTTCCAATAAAAAGTTTCATTTTGAATAGCAGGCTATTTAGGCAGCTGTTAATTTTGAAGCTATTATCTTTTGACATTTGACAAAAACAAAAACAAAATTTCAGTCACAGTTTGCAAAACTTTTTGGTCGTCGTAAAGCACCTTCTCGGCCGGCAATAGTAAACCTGGTGAAAAAATTTGAGCTGTTGGGACAAGTTTGTAATGTGAAGAATTAAAACCGTGTGCATCGCTCAAAAACACATGAGAATATTGTTGATGTAGGCCGTAGTGTTAAAAAAAAACCAGGTTTGTCAATTCCTCGTCAATCTTTAGAATTAAACATTCCACAAACAATATTACACCGTATTTTGCATAAAGACTTAAGTCTTAAGACTTTTAAAGTTCAGTTAACACAAAAACTCAAGCCGGTCGATCACCATAAACGTCATATCTTCGCTGATTAGGTCCTTCAAATGCATCAAAATGATCCGGATTTTTATCAAAAAATCATTTTCAGTGATGAGGCCCATTTTCACCTCGGAGACTACGTTAATAAGCAGAATTGTCGTATTTGGGGCTCAGAAAATCCAAGAATGATTGTTGAAAAGTCTTGGATTGGACTCTACTTTTTAAAAAATTAGGCTGGTGCAACTGTTACGGTGAATGGATGGCACTGCCAAGCTATGATTAATGATTTTTTTATGGCCGCAATTGCAACGAAACAATCGCAATTTTGCAAGAAAAGTTTCCTGGCCGTGTTATTTCTCAAAGAGGTGATCACAATTGGCCACCGAGATCTTGTGATTTAACACCTTTGGAGTTTTTTTCATTCTTCTTTAAGTGTCGTAACCGATTCGATCGCTGACAATGATGCTGGCTAACAAATTCACTATCTTAATTTTATCAACTCCTGCTCTAAACAGCTGGGCTGTTGTTTTGCCATACCATGTTCTGAGGTTTTTTAGCCATGATGTTGTCCTTCTGCCTACACTCCTTTTTCCCATTATCTTCCCCTGAATAATTAGATGCAGCAAACCATATTTTTCCGGGTGCCGCATAACGTGTCCAAAATATTCGAGTTTACGGGTCTTGATGGTGTTTACCAGTTCCGTATTCTTATTTACTCTCTGCAGGATCTCTTCGTTTGTGATTCTTTCCACCCAGCTAACCTTCAATATTTTTCGGTAGGCCCACATCTCAAATGCCTCAATTCTTTTCAGTAGCGTGTCTGTTACTGTCCATGCTTCAACCCCGTATAATACAACCGGGAATATGTAACATTTAAGCATTTTTACTCTTAGCTCAACTGTTAGATCGTGGGTACATAGCGCGCGTTTCATTTTGGTAAGAGTTGTTCTTGCTATTGCTATTCTACGCTTTACTTCTTCGCTAGGATCCCAATTTTCGTTGATTAAACTTCCCAAATATATCAGATTTCTTACTCTTTGAAGCTGCTTACCATTTACGACTATGCCTACATCTTGCGTTCTACTTTTACTTACTACGTTACGTTCAGTGTTAAACCATACTTCTCAGAGCATTGAGAAATTCTGTTAATTAAATTCTGTAGTTGAGTTTCTGAGTTTGTTAGAATAAGAGTGTCGTCGGCATACCTGATGTTATTTACAATTTTTCCGTTGATTATCACGCCATCGTTAGTGTCTTCCAAAACTTCATTACATATGTGTTCCGCATACAGGTTGAATATTAGCGGCGAGAGTATGCAGCCTTGTCGGACCCCTCTTTTTATTTCTACATCGCTCGTCAGTTTTTCTCCTAAACGCACATTTGCTCGTTGCTGCCAGTATAAAGCAGTTATCACTCTCAGATCTTTATCGTCTATTTCAGTGTCCTCTAGCATCTTTAACATCGTGTTGTGCTGGATCTTATCAAAAGCCTTCTTGAAGTCAATTGCGCAAATGTAGACATCGTGATTTACATCTCGACATCTTTGCACCAGTACTTGCGTGCTAAATAGCGCTTCCCGTGTATCAAGTCCGTTTCTAAATCCAAACTGTGTTTCTCCAATTTTACTATCTAGTTTTTTATATAGTCTACAGTGTATTATGCGCAGGAAAACTTTGAGCACATGGCTCATCAAACTTATAGTACGATACTCTCCGCACGTGTTCACATTAGCCTTCTTCGGAATAGTTACAAAGGTTGAATGCAACCAATCCTTTGGTATCACACCAGTGTCATAGATTGAATTAAATAATTTTGTCAATATTTTGATACTAGATTCTCCCTTTATCTTCAATGTCTCCGCGAAGATTTCATCTGGTCCAGCTGCCTTCATTGTTTTTGTCAGAAATATTGCACTTTCCACTTCTTGGTTTGTTATGGGTGGCCCAGTTTGTGCGTTTAAATTCTGTATGCTATCTCTGTCGTCGTCAAACAGCTCCGTTACGTATTCTTGCCACCTCTCCAGTTGTTTTTCTATATCATGTATCGCAATACCCTGTTTGTCTTTTAAGATATTGGATGAGTCGAGCCTTTTTCAACCCTGTCACTTCTTTAATTTTCTTGTGTAGATGAAACATATCGTATTTTCTTTGGTAGCCTTCTATTTCTTCACATTTTTTTTTTATGCCTTTTAGCTTTAGCGTCCCTGATCTTTTTTCTTAACTTGGTATGGATGTTTTTGTATCTTGCCGCGTTTATGCCTTTGTGCTTTCTTCTTTCTTCTATCATTTGCAATATTTCGGCTGTCATCCACGTTTGCTTGGCTGTTCTTTTCATTTTGTTTGCCATCAACTTTTCCTCCTGCACTTTTAGTATTATGTCTTTGCATTTGTTCCACATGTCTTCAAGTTCCTTTTTTCTTTGGAGCCACGTAAAAGATAAGGACTATGCCAATGCTCCACAATCGATCAAGACTTTAAAGATGGAATTCGTGAAGTTATCGAAAACATACAGCCGCAAATGTGCGAATTGGTCATGAAAAATTTCATGAAAAGAATGTGGTACTGCAACCGTAACCGTGGCGGCCATTTGACTGATATTGTTTTCAAATGTTAATGGCATACCTTCCTCTTTACAATGAAATAAACATTTATTGATTTAAAATTAAAAAATACCCTTTTTTTAATATCAAAATAAAACCTCTTATTGGAAAACCCATTATTAGAAGTCATCAAGAATTAGCAAAGAGTATTGAACGGCTTCGAGAGCAAATTAAAAGAAATCAAGCTCTCCGTGACGGCATGGAAGTTGCCGGTAGATCTCAACAGGAGAGAAAAGGTCGCCCTATGGCGCTTGCGCATAGGTCATACCAACTTGACCTCATCGTATTTCCTGACCGGCGATGAATAACCAGCATGCCAAACAGATCAAGACCCTCTAACGGTGATGCACATTTTGGAGGAATGCCTACCTTCCCCACCGTAATCGGCTCGAGCTCCCTAACAACGTAGCGTCTATTTTATCAAATAAAGAGGAGTCCATGGGAAAGCGCGTCTAGTTTTTGAAAGTCGCAGAACTCCTCAAACAGGTGTAACCAAGTTTTTGAGTTGTCTTGAAACGATTTTGATGTTAATTTATTTATTTATTTTATTGATCAGTTTGTGTTGTTGAGTTGATTAAAGCATCGTAGTTTTTTACAGCTTCGATGTCATCTGTGATATTAGGTTAGGTTGTGATATTAAGTTTAGTTAGTTTTTAGAGTCTGGCAGCAAAGCATTTTACAGCTTCGGTGTCATTTGTGATATTAAGTTAGGTTAATGTATAGGCACTGGCATCAAAGTCTTTTACAACTTTATTGTCAGTTGTGATAGTAGGTTCTGTGATATTAGTTTTAAATTTAGTTTTTAATTTTAGCAACTGTGATATTAGATTTAGTATTTATTTATTTATTTATTTAACCATTTTAATGTGTTGTTTTGTCTCCTCAGGTCTATAACCTGAAGTTATTATTATTAAATTAAATATTCGAGGCTAAAACACAAAAAAAAAGTATTCCGTTCACAATACCACATGTATGTTATAAACATTGTAAATACCATTACGTGCAAAATTGCCTCATCCGTATCTAAAATGTTCAAGTTCCAAGTCAATTGTTAAAGATGCTAACGTAGCAACCACTCTTAAAAAATCTTGTGCTCGTACGCGTTCCACGTAAAATGAATAGAATAAATTGTGTTTTAAAATTCTTTCTAGACCTTTTCCGTACATTTACGTTCTAGATGATACTTTCGAAAAAAAACATTCATCGTAAAGATAAGCTTTTTCTTCTTGTATTGTAGTTATACAATAGTATATACCATTTCTTTTCTAAAAAGATGTTTGTCTTTATGATTCCACCAGTAATTTTAAATATAAGTTTACATTTTTTATTTTAATAATGTTTTCAAATTTTAATTTATTTTTGAAGGGATAACGTACGATAGGTTAAATAGTGTTCTTATGCATCTATTTTGTTGTCTGTACATTAGGTTTATTAAATACTAAGATGTATTTGACCAAAAACCTATCATGTACACTATTTTAGGTACTATCACGTTGTCATAGACCATTTGTTGTATACTCACAGATATTGATTGATGGAATCACATATTTTGTTTATCTCACTACCAGTATTCAGAGTGATTCAGATTGTTTTTGAGAAACTTAAACAGTGTATTCAAAAGCTTTACGTCCTGGATGATATCTTTGATCATAAAGATAAGCTGCCATCAGTAAACTTTGTCCTAACTCTATAAGGCACCTTACACAATCAATAATACTGACATTCCAAAATACTGACAGTATTACAAAATACTGAATCAATATTTTGTTTACCTTACACGGTCATTCCACACCGCCAGTATTTTTCTCAGTATCATAAGATACACCGGCTAGTATAGAAGTATTTTAGTATAGATAAACAAAAAAAACGTGCCTGCAATAATTCTTGCTATTTGTACAAAACGCAGAGTAGTGCTCAAACGATAGATGAAAGATTGGTTGAAGAAGCTTGACACTATAGCACACTAAAGTTGCAGAATATTATATTGAACGCTATATAAAATAATTTTAGATAACAATTTAGAATACTAAAAAAAAAAAAGATTTATAATTTATTTCAAATGCTGGATAAATATAGTTAATATTAGGTCTGTTCCAACATACAATTTGGACGGTTTGCAAACCGTTCAATCTGTGCACACAAATAAATATTTGTCATCCTTAGGCAATCTTTCATACACAGTAATTTGTTTGTGTGCATAGTTTGAACGGTTTGCAAACCGTCCAAATCGTATGTTGGAACAGACCTAATAAAAATAAGAAATGCTCATATATTCTTACACGCATTGATGTAGCTTATTTTGTTGCTTTTTTTCTGAATTGAAGATTATTTGAACAAACGTTACTAAAATTCAGCAACTTTTGCATCGGAATTGCAAGCCTGTACTAAAGTACTGATGTAAAATGACCTTACACTATCAGTATTACTGTCAGTATTCTCTCTACTTTGTGGGCGTGGCCAGGCGTGGCCATAATATTGAAATACTGATGCTTGGATTACGGATTATCCGGAAATACTTCAGTATTTTTATTATTCCATCAGTACTAGACCTTACACAATCAATAATACTGTCAATATTTTTGAATATTGACAGTATTATTGATCGTGTAAGGTGCCTTTATAAGGCATTGTTCAGTTTTTTAATTAAAACACAATTTGTTTTTTTACATTTAAAAAAAAATCAGTGCTGCATATTTTTATTTGTAAGCAGATTATTGCTGTTGAAACCATTTAATTAGTCAATCAGTTTAATATTAACTAATTTATTAATCAAAATTTATTAGTCTTAATTATATTATCACACATACTATTTCTTAAGATAAAATTACCGCACACTTGCATTTTTACCACTTCAGAAATCTTTAGCTCTTTCTATAAATATTGTTGAATCTGTATATAGCCTTATTGATTATAGCAACCATTCACAATGTAGTTATTAAATTAGTGTACTATTTTCAGATCACGTGAAGCACCGTCATGCATGCTCAGGTCTATTGTCAATTTATGTCCTGCTATAAAGCTAAACAGCTGAAGTAAATTTAGTGGGGGACCAATCATTCAAATGATTTCTAGTTTCTAACTTCGTAAAATATCAAAGTTAGAAAACCTTAAATACCATGCTTTGCTACAACTAAGGTGTGCTGCTGGCTTTTGTCTGATCTTAGAATATGTGAAGTATACTATGTAGTTTATCAATCAACTTAAACCTAGTAGATGATTGATACGTAAAGCATTATTCAAACTGAGCTAGAAATAGTTAATGCTCCAAGTAAATATGTTTTATATATTTATTTTATTCACGTTAATCCGTCCAAAATATACAGTAACTGACAAAATATCAAGCTGTCGCCAAACTGCGTGTGTGTTAAAAACTATATTTAAATGTCAATAGACTGCAATCAAATTGTAAGTGAATGGCAACACTAAAGCGCACTTATTAATTGCTGAAAAAATATCTGCAACATTAATTGTTAATTATTAAACCCTATACCAGCAAACAAACATAATTAATTCAAGTGTGACACTCATCAAACCTCCGCAATTAACAACACATATACACACTATAAAATACGCTACCGTATACATAATGAAAAGTATGTATATTTATACACAAAGCAAATATATAAGAAAACTTTAACGTGTACAAAGAAAAAAATCAAACCAACTTCCAAAACATCTGCATTTTGTAGTTGTTCTTAACAACTCATCAATATTATCCGACTGGAATAATTAAAAATCACAGAACACACTTGTCCGTTATAATAATTAGTTAAAATATATACTTCATAAATTTATCTCAATTGAAATTAAAAATATACCTTCATTCTTCTACTTGCTAGAACGATTAAACTAATTAAAGATTAATATTTACACAATTATTTATGTTCGAGTATGTTTGTATTAAAAGATTTCCAATCTAAATTTATATTACCTTAGGTATATATAAAAAAAAGCCCTTTTGGATCCACGAACACCGATACTGGCATAAAAATCAATTACTAACCCATCCCATTGTGTTGTCTTATTTTGTACTATTTGTTCTTATTCCCAGACTGGGACTACTATCGTCAGTACGAATATTTTCTTTCATTCTTATCCTTGTAAACCTTATTCCCGCTCCTTCCGATCATTTCAACTCTATACTAATTCTGCACATATCTCATTCTTGCTAAAATAATAAATAAACCAAATGTATAATTAGAAAACTAGAGAATTAAAAATAACGCAGTAGTTAAGGGTATTTCTGCCCCTAATGTTATAAATACAATATCTAATAAGCAACCAAAAAATTTAATTATTGCAGATAATAATGTACGTAAAAGCACACACATATTAACATCAGTTATTGAAAAAATATTACCAAAAACCAATTTTAAAATACAATCAATTTCTACAACAAATGAACTAAACGAGCAAATACTAGAAGATATAAAAAATCTAACTTTTTTTTAAGTACTGACCACTGATAATTATAGCTAGATGTAAAAATGCTAAAAAGATAATTAATAGATTTGCTACTAAAACGTCGGTTATAAATGAGATTTAACTGCTCTTTGTCATAATCAGTTGATTCTTCTCGTCAAAAAATATCTTACCACAGTTGCAAACGTAGTTATACTTGTCGAGGTCCGACAAGTAATCTTTCAGTGGTTGCCTCTTAATGTTGTTATTTGGTTGTACGATTTAGCTTGTGTCAAGGGACTAACGGAGTAATAGATAATACTAAATGAAGACTCCTCTTAATTTAAATTCGAAAAATCAAAAATGTTACTGCCAAGTATTTCCTCTTCTTTGATGAACTCTGAGAAATAAAAAGTCAATGCAGGGCCTGCCACAAGGAAGCAAAAATTCGGAGAGCTCCCAAAATAAAACTCAAGAGCAGACGATGTTAAATATCTATACAATTGTAATAATAGTTTGAGAGAGGTGGTAACGCAATGCTTCCTATTACAAGAATGATTTTCAAAACATAAATATAGTAAGAATTTTTGGAGAGTAATATCCAATAAACTTTAAACATAAAGTACTGCAGCGTCATTGCAAAATGATACCAGTGACCAAGTTTTGCAAACTTAAAAATTTCCGATGCAATGTGAACAAATTGATTCTTGTCGGGTGCATCTCAAAGTATCATTGAGCGCGTTTAAGGAACACAACTGTTGACTTGCAAAAATTTTAGAATGTTTTAGTGAATGCTGGTATTCAGTAAATTTTCGCTATAATTTTCCAAGAACCACCACAAATAAACCACTATCTTGAAACAATTGTAAACTCATGCATTATGAATGTTATGTTTTTTAATATTGCTTGTATGAGAAATAAAATTAATCAATTCCAGACTCTTCTCTGTGAACGTAATAACAATTTTTCTATTATATGTATATGCGAGCATTCGCTTAAAAACTATAAGGTAAAAAATCTCAAAATAAAAGATCTTATAACATCAACATATTTTTCACGATCTGTTAGCAGCAATAAATGTACCTGAAGTAGAACTTATTTTATTAATGGTGTATCGGTCTCCCTCCGGAGATTTTAATGTTTTTATTAATATAATACAACAGGCGTTGGATAAATTTAACACTAGTAATAAGCGATTGATTGCGGGAGGTGACTTTAACGTACATTTTAACACTAATGATCCTAAAGCAATTGAATTATGTGATACTCTTAGACAATATGGACTTCATCCTACGATATCATTTGCAACGAGAGATAATAACTGTATCAACAACGTTTTTATTAATTTTAACAACAATAATTTTAATGTTTCTGCGTTTGAATCTTTCCTTTGTATTGACTCTAGTATTACGTATACAAAATCTAATAACGTTCTGCAAAACAAAACCTGGAGACTGATTACATTGGCTGGTAGTTCTTCTCTCTACAATTACCTCAAATATATAAACTGGAACAAATTTTTTGATAATAATAGTATTTGTATTCAGATTTGTAATGATGTTATAGCTACTTTATTGCACTATTATCTAATATGCTTTCCTGAAAAGAAAAGAAATATCAATAATAAAAGTGGTGTTGTTTGGTACAATAGTCATTTAATATCTATGAGAAAAAATCTGCGACTAATGCAAAAAGCTAACAAACTATTAAATAATGCTGATACTCAAAATATTTTTATACCTTATAAAAAACAATACGCTTTGGCCATAATATCGGCTAAAATCAAAACCAATGATAAATACTTATTGTCACGTAATAACTCTGCAAAGTCAATGTGGGAAATCCTTAATATGAATAGAAGACTTAAAACCGACTGTGATAATAACTGTGATATTTTACCAAATAATTTTAACAATTTTTTTGTCAACGTTGCAAATGACATAATTTGTAAAATACCTCCATCTAGAGATGATCATATCTTTTTAATGTGTAATAGTAATTTGTCAGGAAGTTATCCTTATATTAATTTTAAAAAAATTCTGAAATTATTGTTCGTGACACTATTATCTCTCCGCTCACAAAACTGTTTAATAAATGCATTCAAACATCCGTCTTTCCTGATGCTCTTAAAGTGGCAACCGTTATTCCACTTTTTAAAAATATCCAATACCTCTGCATCCAATACTTTCAAAAATATTTGAAAAAATATTAAAAAATCAATTAGTAGAACATTTTGAATGTAATAATTTATTTAACCCTACACAGTACAGATTCTAAGAAGGAAAATCAACTACGAAAGCTATAACTGAATTCACTAAGAAAGTTAATAATTATTTTGAAACATGGCAATATACTGCTGCTTCTTTTCTCGATCTCAGCAAAGCCTTCGACTGCGTATCACACGAGATACTTCTCAGAAAATGTTACGTGTATGGCCTTCATCCTGCTAGCTGACGCCTTTTAATGTGTTATTTGTCCAACCAAAAGTAATGTGTAAATGTAACTGGTAAAAACTCTGATTTTTTATCCATATCCCACGGTGTTCCACAGGAATCAGTCCTTGGTCCGCTGTTGTTTCTAATTTACGTAAACAAACTTCCAAGTTTTATCCATCCGTCACCAAACACGGTATTGTTTGCTGACGATACCATTATTTATAATAGAGCAAATAATATTGATGACGTAAAGCTTAGTACCAAGAATTAAGACTATCAGAAACATGGTTCCAAGCCAATAAATTAAAACTCAATGCTGAGAAATCAGTGCAACTGACGTTTAGTTTACGTCATAATATAGCAAATATAACGAGTTTCTTGGTTTATCTTTAGACTCCAAACTAACTTGGAACAAACATGAAAATGAAGTTGCAAAAAAACTACGCTCCGGTATTTTTGCTCTTCGAAATATTACCAACACTGTTTCAGCCATATTAGCAAAAAATTAATACTTTGCGTTGCGCCATACACATCTTCAATACAGATTGATTATTTGGGGTCATACTGCAATCATGAATAGGTTATTCTCGTTAGAGCTAGTCGAATTCTTGTTGGGTTTTTTATTAAATTAAAAATTCTTACACTCCCATCAATGTTTATTTTTGAATGTCTGATATATGTTAAAACTAATATCAGTAATTATAGCACCCACGCTGAAATACATTTACATGACACATGAAATAAAAATCAGATATACCCACCTGCGTCTAGACTACATAAATCTAATAATTGTTTTGGCTATTATAGTATTAAGTTCTTTAACAAGTTAACTCAGTCACTCCCATTATCAACGTTTAGAAATGTCGTTAAAAATTATCTAGTAGTTAAAACATATTACGATTTTAACACATTTTTAACCGATAGTTTTAATATGTAAACAATATTAATAATATTTTATTTTATTTTATATGTAATAATACTAATAATGTATCAAATTTTGTGTAATTAATATGAAATCTATGTGATTTTATATCTATATATGTACTTCTGACTTGAGTAAAATAATTTTCTTTTTATATTCTGCACGAATAAACAATTATAAATAATATGACAACAACTCACAATAGACTAAGGCAGGCGTATGTTAAACTTTGCAAAAGTACTTGAATTGTGCAAAAATGTTATAACATTTTCATTTCAAAGTTACTATCTGCACAAATCATTCTTATATATCATTAAAAATTGAGAAAAAGTTACTTTAAAAAAAAAACAGAAAATTAAAATAAATAAACAAAGCTAAATTTTATAACGCCTAGGGTCCCTCTCATACTAAATCCACAACTTTTAATGTGACTTATCACTACTTATCATACTTTGTAAGCAGTACTTTACTCTGCTCTACTTGCTGTAGGTGTTCACAGAAAACCCAAACTTTGTTTCATTTGTGTTCAATATTATAATTTATAATCAATTGCAAAGTATTACATAAAATAAAGTTTTTGAACGTTTGTTAAGCTATACGCATCACGTGTTACACAACGTAAGTCAGTTCACACAATACAAAGTGAGCTAATAGTTATCTAGCTTGATTAGAATATACTGAGAGTCTCAAAATAGAGTCTTCTACTCTGCAGTAAACTATTTGTAGACGTGTTCACCGCTTTATGTACATGATTTCAGCAACATAAGTTATCTCGCCTCATTTCACACCTCATTCTCAGAACGGCCCTTTGTCTTTCTGGAACCAGGTTGGCTAAAGTCTACAGAGTACAAATAGGCCAATTTAATTTTTCAGTTTGTTCATCTAGTATAGAAATTTTATTTAAAATATTTTGACCAAAATAAAGTAGTAACCTCTTCGTGTGATAAGTGACCAACACTTCTGTAAAACAAAAGATCAAGAAAAACAATTATAGACAAAAATACATTTCATTTAGCAAAACTTCATTTTAAATGCAATATGCAATAAATTAAAAGTAATTTAGAAAAAAAAAACATCAAAAAACACATTTTTTCCAATCTAAAAAAAACATAACAACACAAACAACAAAAAGTTTTGAGTTATATTTTATTTCTCAAATTGATTGTAGACAAATATAGTAATTCATCTATAAAAAGTATTAAAGCATAAACAATTTGAAACTATAAAAAGCGGAACGGCGCAAAAACTATATTAAGAAGTAAACAAATTAAACTGCGAGCCATTTTTGAAGTTGTCAGTTGACGGTTATCATCTGCATTAGCATTTGTTGTTGTTCCAATCAACAAACTCAAATATCTCAATTCGTGCTCGTTCCCAACAATTGAACCTTTCCGGCCCAAAGTTATATAAGACTTTTAACAAAAATCCTTCCTCTCAGCAAATTAAGCCTGCTGAACAAAGCACTGCAAGAAACACACACAACAATGTGTTGGCATTGAAAATGTATGTTCTTCCGGGTGCAAAATATCGATTTGAAAATGAAGTTAAAATCCCTTAAAAATGTTTATAGTTATAGTTTAATTTTTGACAAACAATTTCGACTTTATTAAAAAAAAACAAGTTTGATGCTGTTCACTATCAGAAAAATATAATATAAACATTGATTAAAAAAAAACACGTATTAGGTGCCATTGAAACCACAACCTGTAATAAAATGCATCTCATTTTACCTGTAAATCCCAGGAAGGAACTAAATACCCGATATACCAAGCCGTTAACTTCACCTAACCGAATATCCCCGCCAACCAATTAGCTGGAAATTCAGTTACGCTTCAAAAAGTTTAAAGAAACTTAAAATCAGTTGATCTACCTATACAGTTAAATAAAAATAAAACGTCAAATATTTTATTTACTAAAAATAAGATCCTCCTTTCCGCAGTAGTCATCAGATAATATACTTTTTAAATGTCTTCGTCAACTAAGAAAAGAGTTTGTTATGTTATCTACCTAGCTATAAAAACAATACGCTATCGCAAAATGTCAAGTATCTGTGATATTCTATAGTTCGACAAGAATTGCCCAACGAATATCCATAAAAGAATGATAGTTGTGTATGAAATAAATAGCCCGTTCAAGTTAAATTTTGATGCAAGCAGTTCAAATAAGGCAAGAAATCTATTCATAATGACCCAAAGTGTAACACAACTCTAGAAGCACAAACTGGCAAAATCACATTGCTAGAGAACAGTATCAAAAGCAAGTGTTTTCAAAATTCTGCATGATTTGAGAACAAAAACTTGCTTTATCCCAAGATGAAAATTTCTTCTATTAAATCGTAACAGAGAATGAGACCTGGGTATACGACTAGATTCACCCTCACAACTAAAAATCCGTGTAATAGGTTCATAAGGGCTCTCCACCACCCAATCTGGGATTTTGCGCAAAAATGTATGATCAGTTTTCTGAGACTCTTCTCTTAATTTGGAATATGCCAAAAAGAACTACATTAGCAGAAAATGTCTACAAAGACACAATTAAAAACTTGAATGCAACTATACAAGAAGTAGTCAACAAATACATTTTTAAAAAAATACAACATCCACACAAAGGAGAGCATAGCGCAGTAGTCTAAGTATCCGACTGCTGCACCAAATATAGTGAGTTCGAATTTTACAACAAAAACATTTTATACGTTAATACGCTCACCCACTCCTAAAGTTGCCAGCTTTAAGGGCAGAGAAGAAGCTAATGAGCCAGTACTAGAGTGAATACGGCAAAAACGTAATATCCACCTACAGTCCCGACACCGTCCCCTGTGACTGTTATTATCCAAAACTAGAATAACACTTGTGAATGTCTCGCAAAACTACCAAAACAAATTTTTTTGCCCAGCGTTTCTAGAAAAATGGTCAAATTAGTGTGTTAGTGTTAATGGTACTTACGTTTAAACTCCTTGTTTTCATACATAACATAAAAACCACCCCTCATAGTAATTCTGTCATATCAAATTTAGTATTTAACCCATTAGCAGATTTTCAGTAACCTGGCCAGACTAATTACCGTTCAGGTATAAAGAATATTAATAGATACTATACCTATTTACCGTTCGGCACCATCTCCTTATTGAAACTGAAGCTATCAAGCAACCATTCTGGCAAAACTTTACAAAAGAAACTGACTCTCGTACTGTTCACATCTTGTTACCTCTCAACAACTTATTAAAAAAAATAAAAGTATAAAATGAACCATGAAAATAGTACCCTATAAACCAAACTTGCCGATAAGAAAAGTTGAAACAAGACATAACTAAGTAGAACAAAAGTAATGAACAGTAGAAAAAACATTTAGTAAATTTTACGTAACCCCCTAAAATACCAGCAAGATTCTAGAACAACTTGCCTGCCAAGAATATGAAAAAAACAGTCGACAGAAGTCAATTTCCAGAAAACTTAAACTTTTAGAAACTAAAAATATAATGAGCTGATAAAGAAAAAATAAATAAAACTAAACATAATGAAAGTTATCAGAAAACTTGTGTTTCTGCAGTAAATTAAAAAAAAAAACGTAGGCCAGTGGTAATAAATAATAAGATCGAACGACGCTACTGCCAGAATGATAGAGCTCCAAAGTGAAACAGAGATTATTACAAATACAAAGTAGCATCAGGATTAAAAATATGTACAGTAGTACTAGTACCACACGACAAAAGCAAAAACCAATTGCTCGTCTTTACTTATCAACCAGTCTTAAAACTTGATGCATATAAACCCATAGAAATTTTTTAACTGTATACGGCACCAATAAGATTAATATTGATCAAATATTAATGATTCCTCCTCCGCTTCATTAATGAAAACCTCTATTATAATTTCTAATATAACACAAAGAAAATGCTTTCTTCGGCAATTCTGACAATATTTATTTTTCTGTTGCTTTCAAAAATTTTACCATGACGCATCAAAAGATTGTGGCAAA
The DNA here is from genome assembly GCA_963932245.1 of Tachinus rufipes. Taxonomy (NCBI): domain Eukaryota; kingdom Metazoa; phylum Arthropoda; class Insecta; order Coleoptera; family Staphylinidae; genus Tachinus; species Tachinus rufipes. Next base: position 77,802,186 of record OZ010744.1, read on the forward strand.
TGAAGCTACTAAAATGTATTTCTCAACATTATTCAATAGATTCAGGAGTAATTTGATTGTCCTATAGTTATAATATACTATCCGCTAAAACTAAAAGAACACCAAGAACTGTACCCCATTCTTTTATCAAAATTTCAGATGTGTAATTTCAACAAAACTATCATGATCAGTTTTTGATCAATTTTCCTTGGAGTGTAAAAATAAATGAAACTTTATTGCTATTTTTCTAGATTAAGGCTCACATGTATGCGGTTCCATTCGGATCGATTCGTTTTCGGTTGCAACCAAAAACAAATAAAACATACACGGTTCATATTAGGTTTTGTGTTTTTTCCGTAATGGAGAGAAGTCAAGTTGTTGCTATGTTGTTTATCTATAGAATAATAAAAAGACAAAGGAGGAATACTAGAATTCATTGAGAGCACCCTCTTATCACTTTACGAAAGAGTAATCGGTGCTATACTATTTCTATTAAGTACCGAATAGAAACCGTACAAGAACCAAAAATGAATAAAAAACAAACCGAACCGAATGAAACCGCATACGTGTGAAACGAGCCTTACTGTGCAGTGACATTATAATTTTATGATGCAAATCAGTTGATTAGGTCCTCATCTAAACCAAAATACGCCCCGAGTTCGTCAGCGTGGCGTTTTTGATTGATAAATTTCGAACAACATAGAGTAATCAAGCTCAGAGAAATAAGTTTGCCAATTCGTGATATTGTCTAACAAATTGGCAGAAGTGCCAGTACAATAGCTCTTGGCGTAGGTAGATCGACGGACAGAAACAACGACGAAGGCTACGACTTGGACGCCCTAGAAACATTACAGAACGTGTGAGATCGAGCTCTTCAATTTTCAAAAACAAGAGCAATTGGATCTGTCTAGAATGGCTTAACTAACCAAGGAATCTCCGTTTGATCCATCAAGCGGTTCTGTAGAATTTGACTTGTTCTTCTTTTTCTCGAGAAATGTAGCCATAGAGTACTAAAAGACTGTATTCTTAACTCTGATTCGTCAACAAATTACCTTCTATTTTAAATTGACCTATACTCTATTGATCTTTTTCAACATGATTTATGCAGAAGATATTTCAGAGTATGAGTGAAGAAGTGAGGAAAGATAATCTTTGTGAATACAATAGTCGTTGAAATCATGAAAACCGTAATAACCGCCTTACGGTGTATTAATCCACAAATCATTTAAGGCTGCGTGAGATTCGATCTCGGGACCCTCGCCCCACCGCATAAAATCTGCAATAACTTATAAAAATCAACAGAAATTTATAGGAAGTTGCTTTCTTAAATATTGGCAACGTAATAAATTAATAATTGAATTGAAAGTAAATAGATTTTTAATATTGTAGCATTTTATTTAGAACTATTTAATAATGCACTTAATTAAAGGTATTGCAGACCTATTTATTGTTTACAGTTATGGATTATTCTAGTGGCCCTAGACAGTGTATCTGTAAATATAATAATTTAAATAATCTTTCAGGAAGATCTTGATGTACAAATCAATAGGAAATAGCTAATGAAATTAATGTGTATCATCGCAATATTCCCTTATTTCAATAACATATATTATATTGGACATGAAATAGACACAGAACTGCAAACAATTGCATTGTTAGGATTAAATATTATTTTATTAATATTTTAGTACAAAAATGTTCTAGGACCTAATTCAATCTATGTCACCAAGTGCCAAAATGATCAGATACTATATAGTTATTTACAAATAAATTTTACATTTAAAAATTAGTTTATACAAATATTGGCACTCGTATTAAAATCGTGTCAACTAAGAAATAAAAGGTTTCAACATATTCGCCGTTTCAGCCAAACCAAACTTATTGTACAATTCATATAACAATTTACAAACCGATTCCTTTTTTAATAAGCCACAATTATGAATATCATCACCTAAAAATCAATGAATGTAGGAATGATTTAAACTAAATTTTATATACTTACTTTCAGTTAGCACTAAAAAATATTGCATTCCAGGATGTACTTTGCAAATCTGTCTTAATTCAGTATGCAATCCGTCGAGCAAGACTACACTTTGTGCATCCATCTGTAATTAAATTATATTGAACATGTCAACAACATTATAGTTAATTTATAAATACCTGTTTTAAATAACATATATCTAATAATTGTGGTAACTGAACCGGAATTCGATGTTTCAAATTATGTTCTAATCCCATTAACATTCTACGTAACAGCTCCTCTTCGTGTTTCAAGACTTTTAGGTCACTGCTTCTTGTAGGCGGTGTTAAAGATAGCTCTTCGTTTCGAGATGGTAACATATTAGGTGCTAAACCTAATAAACCTGGTTTCAATTTGGAAGCTGCTGTCGCAAGTGCGTATGATAACACGGCTGTATCATATGCGTCCATTTTTAAACTTTTAGATGAACTGTGAAAAATACATACAAAAATGATTCTATGGATTCTTTATAAATACAATACACAACACCAAAATCTAAAACATACTACAACAATTAATAGAAAAATAAACATAAAAAATATGTAATTTAATATTATTCTTTTATTGCTGAAAATAAAAATAAATTAAATAAAGGATTATTCAGACATAAGATGCTGTACTTTGATATAATAATACAAATGGTATCATATTGTTTTTTTTTTTAATTTAATTTTTTGAGATTTTCTTTAGGGTCGACTGACAGAAAACATTTTCAAAGTATGATGAAACCAATGTCCCTGATTAGCACATTCTTATGTTGAAAATTATTTTTTAAGCATTTATAAGTTGTAAAGGACTACAATGTACATAATACATTTTTTAGATCGCCTCAGTAAGTCTACGACTTATTTAAAGAGGATTGATGCGACCAACAAATAATAATTAGATGACTTCCGAATTACCCCGGTAGATAAGAGCAAGTTCTTAATTAGTCATGTCAGGGATCAAACCCCAAACTGCTCGCGCCGTAATAATACTTATACCTAATATAACAGCAAAGGTGTTGGTTGGGGTTGTAAAAGGCCTAATGCCAAAACTTAAAAACTAAAATAACTAAAATATTATTTTAAGAAGGGTAGGATAGGGAATCATCTTAAATATAGATATTATAAAATAGTATGCTATTATTTAACTGTATACTATTGTATAATATAAACTTTACAATACCATACTCTAAAAATGATGCTCAAATGATTAATTAATCAAAACAATATAGCAAGATCAAGTTGGTATTCCCTATCCGCAAACGACATTGAATAACTTCCTTTGTTCTGCTCAGATTTTCTAGCAATTTTCAAGCCTACTATATCTCACAGCCGTTCCATACTTGTTGCCAATTACCTTTAAAATGACGTAGAACTTGAGATCATCAAGCTTCAAGAGAATGTCGAGAGAATGTCGATCGTCCGCCTAAAGCCACCGATAACGTGGGTTTCCGGACAAAAATAATACTTTGCCCAAACCTGTCAAAGCAAAATAACTAGGCTTGTACGAGATAGGCCAGCAAAACAGCATAGTTATAATCAATATAGCAGTTAAAAAGTAGGAACATAAAAGAAAGAACGTAGCAAGGCTGTATTCAATGCATATCTAATTCTGCGGTGTACACGGCATCTCCGGGAAGAGGCCAAAAGCGCTACACACGGATTGTATTCCGCAATAATGTCAACAAAATTGTACGTGCAACCTTCTTATTTGCTATGATAGGTCACATCCAGACAAGTCACCACCAACCAGAACCGTCCTCAAATAACCTCGGAGAGACAACATTGACGCCTAATTTCTCCGGCATGTCTTATGACCTAACAAAATCTTTACAAATTTCAAATAATGCAGAAAAAAATTAGAATTACAACATCCGTTGGAGAGACGTTAGCAAGATTGTAATTTCATTGTTATGGATTATCTTTGACTGAAACATTTAAAAAGCGAGTTACAAACTGGAAAGCAGCAGAGTTTAGATGCGCAAATTCAACTTATTCAGTTGGTCAATAGCAAAATAATAAAAGATGCCAATTAAAAATGTCGCCAATATTATTTTAACTGTAGGAATATGTTGTGCGTATTCATATTTATACAGGGAGTTTATAAATGAATGGGATTATGTAATCACTTTAAATGTGCCTCTTTTTTTTAAATTGTTCACTAAACTATTTGTTTTGACAGATCAACTTTGACAGCTGTCAAGCAAACATATGAAAACATATGTAGTATAGTGGACGATTTTAAAAAGGCAGCATATTTAAAGTAATTACATAATCCCATTCGTTTATAAACTCCCTGTATAATTTAACTATCGTCAAATGCGTCCCGAGTGACTTTTATTTAGAAACCAGCTTCTGGGCTCGTACATACACCGGTAAATATTGGTCGGTTGTTATGTACCCATTTGCTCGCATCATTCTTGTACGTCGGTACATAGCAAATGCGACAAACAGCTAACAAGGGTACACCTGCCTTCATTAATATGTGCTCGAAAAAAAATGGCATTTTGGATAAAATCCATAAATATTATCGTTGAGTAAAAGAATATTAAGAAATATATTCTATCCTGCTCACCCACACGCTAGCGACATCCGCCATCTTTGAAACAATTCAAATTACTCGGTATCAAGATTCAAAGATGGCAGATAATCCCTAGCGTAATGATCAAAATAGATACATTTATACTTTGCATACACAAGCACGCCTTGCGCCTCTTCCTAATACACGTTCACTAAACAGTACTATGGTTTCGTCTAAATCGCACCTGGTGTTTAGCTAAGAGACCACAACTCTCTAGCATCCACACCATACTGTTGTTGGTCATCATACATTACTTAGTGAAGCACAGAAACTCATACGATTTAGGAAATACCTAAGATAAACTGTAGCTTGCATGCAGTAAAATCGTCCGCTGATGCAGTACAAAATCTAGTAAAGAAAACAAAACCAAACTAAACACTGAGATTTAAACAAACCTAGGTTGACAATTTGTCCCCGCATTTCGCTAAATACTTCCGTGTTTTGGTCTGTTATTACGTATTACGCTTACACAATACTAACTTTCCACAAAATATGTGTACAAAAACCAGAATGTACATAAGAAAAAATACAAACGGCAGGTAGAAAAATTAAATGAAAGAAAGCCCACGACACAGACATGATCCCGCCGGAGCCATAGCGACACAAAGACCGCAGCTCTGTGTGAAAGTATTTAAGGCTGGCAAATTTCTGCCATAAACTGTGAAATGTGAAATTTTCAGGAATTGTTAATGATATAATTGTTTATAACTTGACATATTTTGTTTATTTTTTTACGCAATATTTTACAAAATAAATGTAAATTATTTTTTTAGCGATTTTAAATTTATGTCACTATATAGAGAAAAAAATCAGGAAAACGAATATATTTTTAGTTTTTTTTAATTTGCATTAATAATGGAGATGAACATGCCCCAAGATTAATAAAAATTTTCTATGTCCCCACTCCGCCTTCCTATTTCATCCGCACGCTTACTATCGTACTCCCCGCCACGCATATTGTTATGTCTTTCGACTATAACACAATGCACGTGCTACCCCGCTCATCTATGATTGGCTGTTTCGTCTAGTAGGGGAATACATTGAAACGCTTGGAAGTGGAGCGTGGAACTACCGCCACCTACGGCAAAATAAAACTTTACTAAAAAGTCACCCCATCCTTAACAAACTTATTAAGCAAGGCATCTTTCTCACGGACTGTAAAAAAGCTATAGTATTAATTGAAAAACCTACCAAAAAGGATGAAGGCAAGACATATCCACCCTACACTTAATGCCCTTAAGCATATCAAGACAGCCAACCGTCAAGTAACTGCGCACCCTACATAAAAATAAGCCGTACTAATCACCTATGATATAAAAAACGCCTTCAACTCGGTGCCATGCAGGGGGCCAATAGAACTAAAGAGAAGGAGAATATCAACATGTATCAGAAAGATAATATGTCACTATCTAAAGCAGCGGTTCCCAACCTGTAATAGGTTGTTTAGGGGTACAGAAAAACTTAGTTATAATGACAAAAAAGTAATATGTTATGTATCACAAACTAAATAGTGAAAATTGTACTTATTAATATTTAAAATTTACGTTTATCAACAAATATGAATATCCCCCTATTTTCATAATAAAATGCGAAGAAAAAGAACACCCGTGGCAATATGGCCGATGCCATTCAAGGAAGAATTTTGCAACACCATCAAATCAACGACGTTAGCCTTCTCATGTGGTTGTAAAGAGGATTTGATCGAAATTTCCACCGATTCGATTTTAAAATGCCAATTTAAAACAAAAAGTGTTTATAATTTTTGGGCAGATATTATCAAGTCAGTCAAGACAACAGTCAGGTTTTGATAAAGCTCTTCAGTTTTTGTTGCTATTTACTAGTACAGTGCTTGTGGAACAAGCCATTACTTCCTATCTATATAACAAAAATAAGTTTCGCAATAAACTGAATGCGGTTCCAGATTTGAGATTATACCTCACATCAGTCGAACCTGACATACAAAAATTATGCAAAAAAAAACTAAACTTCTTTAATTAAATACTTTAAAGTTAATTTTTTTGTATAATAGTATTTTTAATATAAAAAAATCATCTTTAAAGTTTTTATATTTGTATTGTAAACCAAATTTCTTAAATGAGAGGGTACTAGACTAGAGAAATAACATATCACGAGGTACGCTAATGATTAAAAGGTTGGGAACCGCTGATCTAAAGGATAGAACTATAGCGTGCAGCTCCGGAAAAACTCTGGATATGACATGTGTGGTGCCACAGGGCTCAGTGTTAGGCCCCACCCTGTGGAACATTTACTATGACGGTCTATTGAGACTACAGATGCCACACAGCAGAAGAAAAGACATCATAGTCGAGATCAATCTAGAGGACATATAATCAAATCCCAATATAGCATTAAATACCTAGGGATGAGGATATAAAAAAAAACTGGAAAAAACAGAGAAACTAGTAATGGCTCTGGCACAAATCATGCCAAACGTAGGAGGCCGGATAGCGAAAAAACGTAAAGTAATGGGGCGACGGTGGATTTGATACTGTTGTACCCGCCTATGTGAAATTAAGCTGCAACATTAAAAAAATACAGGGTAATTCTAGATAGGGTCTGAAGAAAAATGACAATCAGAATAGCAAGTGCATACAGAACAGTCTCGACTAAGGCTATACAGGCAATAACAAGAACAATCCCCATACACCCTCTGGTCTAAAAGCGAGCCGACAACATAAGGAACAACTGAAAGAACCAAAAATAGCCAATAGAATAAAGACGATGAAAAAATGGAAGGAAGAATGGCAGATCAAGGGAGATATCGCCAAATGGACGCAGACTCTTATACCCTTGGTGACGCCATAGGTAAACAGAAAAAATAGAAACCTTAACTACAATCTTACACAGATCCTTACAGGGCATAGATGCTTTGAGTCATACCTAAAGAAAATGTGTCTTGCGGTACATGACGGCTGCCCCCTACTGTGGTAAAATAGACAACCCAGAGCACTCACGGGTGAAGTGCCCTCACTAGAAGGGCATCAGAATAGAGATGCAGAATACAGTCGAAAAGAAGATTACCATCAGCAATCTGACCCAACTTATGATAGAAAGGGAGGGACACTGATGAAAGAATAAGGAAATTAATGGCAACAGAAGAAGAGGAGAGGATAAGACTTGGAAGCCGAAAATAGAAAGTGTCTTGTGAAGTAATACCACAACAGATATTCCAAAGTTCAGGAGGATATAGAGGTTCAGGGTTTTAATGGGTAGCCGGTATACTGGGAGCAGAATGTGCGTAATGCATTTCCCCTAAAAAAAAGTTTTGTTCTGGATATAAAGAAATAATTTATTCTTTACAGATCGTGAAATCTATAAGTTATATAAATTTAATCATAATTAAATATTTAACAAAACAATTATTTATAATTAAATACTTAACAAAACAATTATTTATAATTAAATTATATAATTGACGTATACGAATTTAAAATTTGTCAGAATGTTGATGTAATTAACTGCTAATTAAATATATGTAACCGGCTTTCATAAATTCCACCATAAGTCTAGAACTGGGTGGAATTTACTCTGACATGCGCATTGCGTAAATATATTCACAAAGCAGCAAAATGTATTCTGAAATAAATAAATAAAATTTATTCAAACTCAATCCAACAACCACACCAGCCAATAATCAAGCAGACAATTGATTCGATTCTACAAAATTTTGTGTTTATAAATATATTCTCTAAAACAATTTTTTTAACAACAGCATTGTATTTTATTAAATATTAGGTCAGTAAATTATATTAAATTGAGTTAAAACTACACAATAACAAAAAACAAAAAAATTTGTATGCAATTTTATTTATAGCTTCATATTTTTTTTTTTTTCTGAAAATAACGCGGGAATTATCGGGAAGAAATAACACACACATTCAGTCATTCAATTTCGTTTGGCGCACTTGCGTTTGTGAAGATACTTTAAAATGCCGAGGAACGATTTAACACTTTCAAATAAATTTGAGGTATTAAAAATCAGACAAACAATACAAAAAAAAATTGATAATTTTGAATAATCGGACCAGCCGCTTGATCAGACCAAAACATTGCTAAATATTAATGTTGTAAGTCCAGCTTGATATTAACTATGCCAGTGTTAATTAAACAGTTTTTAATTGTCCTTCATAAAATTTCCTTTTTAAACTTATAAAACTTATTTAAACAATATCACATCTATTATTTTCAAACAATGTGTGAAAAAACGCCCGATATCCAACTTTTAATAAGGTACCTAAATATTACCAGAACAGCCTAATTTTGAAAATAATGTATTTTATTAACACCCATAAGTAGCTAATAAATGATATGCTCAATTTTCTATTTGTAATATAAGGAGTTAGATATCACGGCACCAAGTTAATTAAATTTTTAAATAATTCACTGTAAAAGTACATCACCTTACAACTGAATAATCCAAAATATGAACAAAAGTTTGTGTATATGTATTTACCTATGGAAATAAAGAAAACTAAATTAAAATAAAATAAAAAAAACTAAATAATAAATCCCAGTTTATTTACAGATCAGAAATAAAAATAAAACATATATACAAACTATAAATATGAATTAATTAAACAATAATTTGTTACCTAAGAAAAGAAAAGTCTATACACTAAAATATTTACAACATTCTTCAATTAGGGCATGCTACAAAATTTATCCTATCAACCTTCATAATATTTCTTATAATCCACTGTTCATGATAATAATTCACATATAAAATATTTAATAATAATTAAAAAATATCTTTTAATGGGAAAATAAGGAAGGTAGAAATACATAATTTCTTTCAGTAAAAATGATTCTCTTTTATTATTATTCGGCAATAAGTTATTAATTAATAAATAGTTTTAGGAACAAAGATTTTCTCGATGCATTTATAGAAAACCATTTGATTTATAAAAAAAGAAATATTAACATATTTTACTAATTAACAAAATGTGACTGGGTATGCACACCAAAACAAAAAAAAAACATTTAAAAAATTAAGATAAAAAAGAAATAAAATCATGTTAATTAATAAATATATTTTAATTTTTCACGAAAGAAAATGTATATTGATAACCTTATCATATCATTCATTATTCATTATGGACACCTCCAGATTATCATTTCGTGTTAATCTATAGAGCACCGGACTTTTTGTTTAATCTAGAGTGTCTTTTGCACATCATATATAAATTTACATATATTTTTTAAATCACGTCCACCTGTTGGCTTTGATAAACTTACCCTCCAAATTCTGAATTCTCTTCCATCTTTATAAAGGGTGGCTTAGGTATTAGAGGTGGTTTTCCAGGTGGTAGGTTCGCCATTGCTTCCTGTTGCTCCCTCATCTGCCTTTTACGTTTCTTGCTCCACAACTCGTGACAATCTTGCCATGTTGGTAATTCAGGAGCAGAAATTCTATAAGAAAAATGTAGTATAAATAATACTATAAGACTAATCAACAAAAATAATGTTTTACCTTTCAGGATTGATATTTTTCAACCAATCAGATTTAAGAGCATCCTCAGCGGTTATTCTTTTGTCGGGATCAAGTTCTAACATTTTATCTAACAAATCAAGTGCAGATCCTGGCATCATCATAAACTCCTCCCTGATTCTCCTCCTGTGTAACTTTTTAGGTTTCAAGGTATGGAATAACGGTAATTTGATTACTGTTGGCCAAACAGCGGGTGTGGGTGTTCCACATAGCCTAGAGATCATTTCTAATTGCATCATTTCAGCATTTGCCTAGAAAAAATAATAATAAATTATCAATTTGGGCAAGCATATTGCTGATGGTGTAATAGTGTAGAATATACCATTTTAACATTTTTGTTAATACAGTTCCTGAAATAAATTCTTTTTCTATTCAAATATGTACAATGCTAGAGTTTTTTGTACTCTAGGAAGATAATGCATATTGAGAACTAAAATAAAACACAGGAATAATTTCATTTATAAACTCGTCTTTCTATTTTGCACTCATAATAAAGCTATCATGAATTAAGTTCATTTTTAGGTTGTATTTAGACAAATAAAGCATGTATATCAATAAATCGCATTTAGCTTTGATTTTATAACTTTGATGTGAATCACAATATGCATTCATGTTTATTTTTAATCCAGATTTGTCACCAAAACTGTCAAAGTATGTTATAAGTAAGTTATCAAAACAGAACAGTATCTCTATAAACAGGGTTAGGTTGCATACTTATGTCACATATCACTACGTCTATTACTTTTATGGGGTAGGCATTAGGCAAACACAGTATTTCTGTGCCAAATTTTTACGTTGTTTTTGTAGAAGTAACAAAGCAGGTTTTATGTTACCAATTAGATTAAACTGCCTTCCAAAGCATCAAACAGACCACTGATGTAAGTTTTCAGAAATTAAGTGCCGTACTAAATATGGTTGTTGAATCCTTTAATATATAACAAATCTACAATCATTAATATATGCCCGAGTGACAAAAACAAAAGAAAAGCACTAAGAAACTATACAACAACAGTACTGAGGAAAAAGATAGAAGAGTTTAAAGCTTCAAGATTTAGATAATCCAAAATGAAAGAACACACAAATTAAAAGCCACAGAAAACAAAGAAAAGAAGAGCAAGAAAAATAGAGTATAGAAAATCATAATGGCTCTAACTTGTATACCAAAGTCCTCCCGTTTTTTCATGAAAATATAAACAAACAAAAATGGTTAAGGGGGCAGTTTGACGAGTGTCATAAAACTACGAGCAGAACTCTTGCAATTTATTTCCTTTTTAAAATTGGTTTTTTGCAACGTATTGAGAATGAAAATTCCAATCTAATAAAATATATAAAAATCCAAAACCTTCAATTGTTTATTAAATTTTGAAATTAATTTGTAATTTTTTTGTCAAAATATTTGCTTAAACTTTAAGAGTTATACTTCATTGAACATTAAACTTAGTAGTCTGTTTATTGTGATATAAGTTATTTTTCTAAAATAACAATTGTTACAGTTCTGCTTGTAGTTGTGAATGTACACTGCGCGACAAAAGTCTGAGTTCACTAACAATTTTTCCGATTTTTCGTACAGAATTTTTTTTATCCAGCTAAAACAAAATGTTAATGCTTATTTATCAAAAAACAAGTTTAATGACGTAGTCGCCAAATGCATAGCCGTACAATTTTTAATATAGTGCATGTTTTCCTTCTAACGTGCCTTATTCAGATTTTTGAGATTTGGTTAACAATTAAGTAGGTGTTGTCAGGGATTTGTTTATCATGCTTCAAATGTTGCTGGCAAGTGTGAGTGTGTGCTTAAATTTAGTTTTGTGATCAAAATGCCGATATCTCCAGTAAGATGTGCACGGATAATTGCCCACATTAAAGAAGGACATAGCCAGAGAGAAGCAGGCCGTAGGTATGGAGTTTCTCAAAACGGGGTCCGAAGGATTTGGCAAAGGTATGAGGAAGATGGTCTACTAACAGCCAGAGCACGGTTAGGAAGACCAAGAAAAACTAATGCTCAAGATGACCGATTTATGTTGTTACAATCTTTGAGAAATCGCACTGAAACTGCAACAATTACAGCTAATGAGCTTGCTGCAGTCAGAAATGTTCAAATATCGGCACGTACAGTTCAGCGACGACTTCGAGAAAATATTCTAAAGTCTTATCGGGCTGCCACTGGTCCAAGACTTACGGTTCGTCACAAACAAAACCGACTGAATTTTGCTAGAACTTATCAGAACTGGGGGGCTGCCGAGTGGCGACATGTCTTATGGACTGATGAATCCCGTTTTACGTTGGATGCTCCAGACGGTCGTACACGGGTATGGAGGAGACCAGGAGAACGATACGCAGCATGTACCATGGCTCCTAGATCCAATTTTTTCGGAGGCTCTGTAATGGTATGGGGAGGGATTTCTGTCGAGGCTCGTACAGAACTACATATTTGTGATAGAGCAGCCCTTAACGCAGATAGGTACATTAGGGATATTGTAGAGGAACATGTTGTACCATACAGTCACTTTATTGGAGAAAACTTTCAATTAATGCAGGATAATGCTCGCCCACATGTGGCGAACATTACCCTCCAATATTTTAACGAAGTCGGAATTAGGTGTTTGGATTGGCCTGCTTGTTCACCAGATCTGAACCCTATTGAGCACGTGTGGGACCAACTGGGAAGAGCCATTTGAGCTCGCCCTGATCGCCCTCGGACCTTAAGAGACCTTGCAGCATGTTTGGTTGAAGAGTGGGACAGACTGCCGCAAGAAAACATTGCAACGTTGATTAACAGCATGTCTAGACGTCTGGACTGTGTTATTAGGGCTCGTGGTGGAAACACCAGATATTGAAAGTTTCGTTCGTACCCATAGTTCGTGTTTTTCACTTTTTTTTATAAACACTATATTTCTTTAGTATCCTAAAATGTAAGTAAATAAAGATTAATTATTAATTTATCACCAAAGGTGGTTTTTCATTTTTGTTTTTTGATAAACAAACATTAACATTTTGGTTTATTTGAAAAAAAAAAAATAGGACGAAAAATCGGAAAAATTGTTAGTGAACCCAGACTTTTGTCGCGGAGTGTATAATAAAATGTGAAATTTGAAATTCAAGCGTGAATCAATTTTTCTAACAGTTTGGTACTGCTGCCACATTAATTAAAATCATAATAAATGGCTGCGTTCAGGACAACTCATCGCTGTCAATCATTCAAACTGAACGGGAGTCGGGAATCATCGATTGCTGGCAGCGCTTGTCATTTGACTCATCATACATTTAGGTACGCTTTTATGCTGACAAAGCAACTTATTAACCACCAGAGTTTAATCGGCAAATATATTTTAAAAAAATAAATTATTGCTTATCTCCAATTAATGAGTCAGCGCTGGCAACTGATGAGTTGTACTGAACGCGACCAATGTCATAATATAAATTTATAGGTTATAGCAGATGGTGGTTTGATAATATAATATAATTGTGATTACAATAATATCAAGTTACCGGCCGCCATAATCTGTTAATTTATAATATGACTATATTCATTGGGTGCGTTTTTAAATGACGCGAACAGCGGTTCGAGCACTCGAACAATAAAATGACCCAAACAAGTGTTCGAACAACATTTGCATGCACCTAGTCAAGAGGTGGTGCATGACGGGCATGTACAGTGTTGCCACATAGCAAAAATAAAATAATATATTTATCATGGTTATATCAGAACATGGGTACGGTTTTATATACATTATAAAAATATAAGGTGCTCATACAAAATATGTGTGAATCTAGAATAATAAGATTTCAAATATTTTACTTGATGCAGATTTGAATTATATTAATTGACTACACTGGGCATGTAAGCAAAACAAACAACATAACCTTAGAAAACATATTTTTACATATATATTTATTTTTGATCTGTAATTATAATAAATTTTTTAAACTGCTAGCACTTTAAAAACGCACCCATTTATTATGATTTTAATTAATGTGGCAGCAGTACCAAACTGTTAGAAAAATTAATACACACGAGAATTTCAAATTTCACATTTTATTATACATTCACAACTACGAGCAGAACTGTAACAATTGTTATTTAAGAAAAATAACTTATAGCACAATAAAAAGACTACTAAGTTTAATGTTCAATGAAGTATAATTCTTAAAGTTTAAGCAAATATTTCAACAAAAAAATTACAAATTTCAAAATTTAATAAACAATTGAAGGTTTGGGATTTTTATATATTTTATTAGATTAGAAATTTCATTCTTTACACGTTGTAAAAAACCGATTTTAAAAAGAAGGTAAATTACGTGAGTTTTGCTCGTAGTTTTATAACACTCATCAAACTGCCCCCTTAAGAAATACTACAAATCAAACCAAATTTGATTATTTATGACATGTCACCTGTGATCTGAGGTTACAGTACCCTACTTGAGTGATTCGTTTTAAAAAATGACACATTCCAGTAGCAAAATAAATTTGTATCTACACATCTATTAAAAAATAATAGAATTACAAAATTCAAAAAAATTAAAATGTGCATCATGCATTGTGTGGAAATCAAGTGTTAGTTAAGCAGACCAAACACTAATATTTCTCATAATTTGTTTTACATAAGTAGATTTACTTATTTAACAACTTTTGTATAATCATGAAAATAGCAGTGGAAAGAATTTTGCATTTGGCTTAATATTGTATGAGTACTATTTGCTGCTGAAAGCTTCAAAAATTCATTATTGGTAACGCACCTGTGTATACTTGAGTGTGCTTAGATCAAAAGAACGCAAAAAAATAAATAGTGCTTAGATTTTCCTCATAACTCCTACCTATTAAATCGCTGTGGAATTCCATTAGATCTTCTTAAGAAACATCAAATGCAAAGCCAAATGTATAAAATATTGAAATACACGCATGCTAACTACCAAACACCAACCATTTCTGTATTCACAATGACATATTTAGGAAGACATTACCAATGTTGCATATCAAAACATTCCACATCTCGTGGGCTTTGGAAATCATGTTGAAGTGTATTAATCTGCATTAATATGGAAGGAAAACCTTTTTGAAATCTAATTAAAATTAAAATAAACCTATTTTTATATATATATATAATATTTTCTGTGCGTATTTGGTGAAAACTTCATTGTGAAATAATCAGCCAACAATGTAATAATTATTTTCTAAGTCAATAATACAGTTTTTTTAATAATACAACTCATACAGTGTGTGGCTAGATGAAGTACTATATTCTTATAAACTTTTTATTTCTAAAGAGTTTTGTTTGTTCTAAGAAGTATTGCTAACTCAGAATGTAGATATTATTATATAGTGTTAAAAAAAAAATAAGAAAATGTAAAATTGTATAAAGAGTGCCAGTTATTGGCAAGAAAATTTAAAATGTTACAGCAAATAATCTTAAAGGCTGACATTTGACATGGGTTACTTTTTTTGCATAAAGATCATGAGGGTACACACACAAAATTTGTACAAATTTTTTTTTAGGAACAGTCTAGTGTATATATGTTGTACTCAATTGCTGAATTTGCAAAGTGATCAAAATTTACCCACAAACCATTCTAGAATTTTCTATTTACTATACATTGTGGATAATATTATCATTATACGGAACATAATAACCATGCCCATTACACAAGATTGCTAGATTTGTAAACACAATCAATACCAGTTTAAAAGAACAAAAATAACAACGTGGAGTAAATTTCGGCTACTGAGCACATTCAGTAATTGAAATGTTTAGTAGTAAAAACTGTGTTATTAAACAGCTCAAATGAGTACGACTTATATTTATTCAACCCAGTAGTAAAATATCGTTTTAGAAATAAAACCAAAATGTTATACTGTTGTATTCACAGCGGCAGTAAGTGCAAAACAAAGTATTAACAAAATTAAGTTGAATACTTGGTTTAATATCTAAACATAATTTAAACATATTCAAAATAAAAATCTTTGCAACATTTCTCTATGTTGTTGGAGTTTTCTTCATTCATTAATCGTTGTGTTATGGTTGCAAACATCTTTTTTGTATATAACACTGTTTTTATGACGTCATAGTCTATAATTATAGAACCAAATAATGCAAGTTAACAACTAATAAATATATTTTGTCTACTAGGACAAATTCTCTTAACCTCTTAAGTATTTAATACATATATGCAAGACTTTTTTAGATATAAATACGCGTCTAGTTTAACATTGCAGTTTTTGTTATGGCATTTTCAGCGTATTTTAATCTGGTTTTAAAGTAAAATATATCAATAGCTCATCACATATGTTGTTAACACAAATTAAATATAAATACACTCCGCGACAAAAGTCTGGGTTCACTAACAATTTTTCCGATTTTTCGTACTTTTTTTTTTTTTCAAATAAACCAAAATGTTAATGTTTGTTTATCAAAAAACAAAAATGAAAAACCACCTTTGGTGATAAATTAATAATTAATCTTTATTTACTTACATTTTAGGATACTAAAGAAATATAGTGTTTATAAAAAAAAGTGAAAAACACGAACTATGGGTACGAACGAAACTTTCAATATCTGGTGTTTCCACCACGAGCCCTAATAACACAGTCCAGTGGTGGAACTCCCGTGCGTCGTTTCGCTATCGAATCGAATCGCCTGACGTCATCGTGACGTAGTATTCGATTCGATAGCCGTATGAATAGAATTCCGGTACTCCAATGTAAATCGACATGCCCCTTCTCTTTAAATTTCTTAGGAATCGCATCGAAACGAAAGCGATACCAGTAAAGCTATCGCATACGTACCGACTATTCAAAATGAAACTAAAATGAGTAAAATGCGCTTTAACAAAGACCATCAACATGTGTTATTTTATTAGATTTTGGTTTCAACCGAATCCACAGCTTGTTACGATGAAGTTTACAACAATTCAAAGCCGGCAAAATTATAGTGCGATGTGGAACGATTTAACCGATACTTTAAACAGTTTGGGGTATGGAAATAAAACCAAAGAAAAATGGCAAAAGATAATTTTATCGTTTATGTATACATTATATTATACAACTTGTATTTTCTATTTAAATAAGATTTAAATTATATATTAATTAAACAATTTACTGTTTTTATTATAACTTTTATTACAAACACATTAATTATAATGTATTCTTAAGAATGAAAATTACAAGATAAAACATAGTAAATTGTTTTATTATTTCACCATGTTAAATGATAACATAGTAACTGTTAACTTATTTAATTATATTATGTATATTGATTTAATAAATTAATATATTCTAGACCGTTGTTGGTTGGAAGTCTAAAACAAAATTAGAGACAAGTAAACTACAAAAAGAATAATAAAGACTATAACAAAAAATAAAAGAAATAAACAGCATTTATACGGATTATATTTTTATAATCCTTGTAACACGTTGTTGTAGAAAAAAATAACTCAGACAGCATTAATTGTCTAAAACAAATTAATAAAAATGATATTTGTATATTTTTTTAATAAAAACGGTTGACTGAAATTTTTATTACTTAAATAATTTATTTTATTGTGAATATTAAATATTGAAATAAGAAGAACTGAAAATATAAATTTGACATTATATTAATATATACAATAAACGTTAATATTGCCGCTAGAAATTTTATTCGGAATAAGTTTAAATGGTTTAAATGCTTGCAAAACTTATCGAGTTGTTCTGTTATTTACCATCCTTGTCTGCGGCATTTCTATAACAATGCATCGCACACGTTCTAAAACGCGATTCCGATTATTCCCGAGCGAAGATTTCTATATACGTTTTTCGCAGATGGGAGTACAAAAACTCAATGCGATCGAGTGACTTCTCTGACGTCATTTCGCTATCGAATGCGATGCTATACCTACATCGGAGTGCCACCACAGACGTCTAGACATGCTGTTAATCAACGTTGCAATGTTTTCTTGCGGCAGTCTGTCCCACTCTTCAACCAAACATGCTGCAAGGTCTCTTAAGGTCCGAGGGCGATCAGGGCGAGCTCAAACGGCTCTTCCCAGTTGGTCCCACACGTGCTCAATAGGGTTCAGATCTGGTGAACAAGCAGGCCAATCCAAACACCTAATTCCGACTTCGTTAAAATATTGGAGGGTAATGTTCGCCACATGTGGGCGAGCATTATCCTGCATTAATTGAAAGTTTTCTCCAATAAAGTGACTGTATGGTACAACATGTTCCTCTACAATATCCCTAATGTACTTATCTGCGTTAAGGGCTGCTCTATCACAAATATGTAGTTCTGTACGAGCCTCGACAGAAATCCCTCCCCATACCATTACAGAGCCTCCAAAAAAATTGGATCTAGGAGCCATGGTACATGCTGCGTATCGTTCTCCTGGTCTCCTCCATACCCGTGTACGACCGTCTTGAGCATCCAACGTAAAACGGGATTCATCAGTCCATAAGACATGTCGCCACTCGGCAGCCCCCCAGTTCTGATAAGTTCTAGCAAAATTCAGTCAGTTTTGTTTGTGACGAACCGTAAGTTTTGGACCAGTGGCAGCCCGATAAGACTTTAGATTATTTTCTCAAAGTCGTCGCTGAACTGTACGTGCCGATATTTGAACATTTCTGACTGCAGCAAGCTCATTAGCTGTAATTGTTGCAGTTTCAGTGCGATTTCTCAAAGATTGTAACAACATAAATCGGTCATCTTGAGCATTAGTTTTTCTTGGTCTTCCTGACCGTGCTCTGGCTGTTAGTAGACCATCTTCCTCATACCTCTGCCAAATCCTTCGGACCCCGTTTTGAGAAACTCCATACCTACGGCCTGCTTCTCTCTGGCTATGTCCTTCTTCAATGTGGGCAATTATCCGTGCACATCTTACTGGAGATATCAGCATTTTGATCACAAAACTAAATTTCAGCACACACTGACACTTGCCAGCAACATTTGAAGCATGATAAACAAATCCCTGACAACACCTACTTAATTGTTAACCAAATCTCAAAAATCTGAATAAGGCACGTTAGAAGGAAAACATGCACTATATTAAAAATTGTACGGCTATGCATTTGGCGATTACATCATTAAACTTGTTTTTTGATAAATAAGCATTAACATTTTGTTTTAGCTGGATAAAAAAAAATTCTGTACGAAAAATCGGAAAAATTGTTAGTGAACCCAGACTTTTGTCGCGCAGTGTAGTTATGACATATAGTTGTTTGTATGATCAATATGAGATAAATATAAGGTGAAAGTATGAGTCACCCTGAAGTGCCCCAAACATTTTGCTTGATAAATATTTAGAGGTTAAAATAAGTTAAATAAAAGATTTTCCAATAAACGGTTTCGTTATAAAATAACTTTAAAAAAGTGTTAAAGAAGATAAACTTGAGACAAAAAAGGTTAGTTATTATTAACCAATAACTTCATACACTGATGACACAATATTAAAACATATGCCGAGGTTACAAAGTCCATTAGACTGTTTTTTATTGAAATAACTCATTTTGAAAAAAATTAAAAAAGTGCAGTTAAAGACGCTCCTCCCTATACTAGAAAACACCAATCAATACAAGTGATATGAATATTTTTTATTTACTAGTTTATAATTATTCTTGTGTTGAAAAGTACTTATTGACGTACCCTTGCAGATGGAATTAAGCTATACTATGATTTTCTTGAAAAAATTAGCATCATATACAAATCCATGTCTGTATGAAGACATGGATTTGTTAATCAGTTTCTAAAAATGCTAACAGATGTTTCCAAAACCCAGTGTAGGCTGATTTTGGGATATGCAAGTCATGGGAATGTAGAAATCCGGATTTTCAGAAACCGTTGCCAATGCTTTCAATTGATCTGACTTTGGAACATCATTACAGAATAAAATGCAAACTGTCTATCTCTGAGGAATGTTTATTGATTTAATTTTAATTACTAATTTTTTCCTTTATTAATAAAAAACTATTTCCCCCATATTTAATTTTTTTTTTTTGTCAACAAAAAAATCTTATAAAAATAAAGTAATTTATACTGAACTCTAAACAAGAAAAAACTATCTGAGCTTTATTAAATAAGAATCAACACTATTTTTGTAATAAATTTTAAAAACTTCAATCTTATATCATCCTCTCAATTTTGTTAATATTAAGTGTCATAAGTAACTATAATAACTAAAAAGTTTATTAATAAAACCTCTTATTGGAAAAGCCTATATTCAAATATTTATTAAATCAACAGAATTTATGAAACCTTGTGTATTACTGTTTATACAATATTCTATATTATAATGCAACTCACCTGGAATAGCGGTTTCTTCATAAATAATTCTCCTAATATACAACCACATGACCAGACATCAATGGCAGGCCCATATCGTTCCTCACCAAGCAGTAATTCAGGCGGTCGATACCACAAAGTAATTACTTTATTAGTATAAGGCCTTTGTCTATCTTCAGCATTATACAGCCTTGCAAGACCAAAATCTGCTAACTTAACTTCACCCCTATAATAATAATACGTTTCAATAATATTATAAGAAATCATTTCTTTCATGAAGCACTCACTTATTGTTCATTAAAATGTTGCTGCACTTAATATCCCGATGAAGAAAATTCTTCTTATGGCAATAATTCAATCCGTCCAATAGCTGTCTCATAATGCAAGCATTATTCAATTCGTTGAAGTCAACCATACCCGATTCTAGCAACCCCATAAGATCGTGGTCCATATATTCAAATACTAAATAGAATGAACCTTTATCCTTTCGGAAATCCACAGCATCCTGTTTGTCAGTCACTATTTCTCTCAAATTCACTATATTTTTATGATTTAATTGGCGTAATATTTTAATTTCTCTGACAGCCGTTATCGGAAAACCTTCTTTTTCATTTTCTAAACGCACTTTTTTTAATGCAACCAGTATATCAGCTTGAACATCTCTGGCTTTGTATACTTGGCCATAAGTACCTTCACCAATTTGGTTGATCATTTCAAAAACATCAACACATCTCTCACCCCAGTCCTTGTTCATATTGGCTTGCAGACTTCGAGAACCACGACGTTTTAATATTTTTGGTCGCTTTAGTTTAGGTTTCGGAGTCCGTTTTTCTTTTACTCCATCTCTTGGAGGAGTTGATGCTATGTCTTCTTCACCACTTAATTCTTCAGTACCAGGTACTACTAGAAAAACATATTATCAAAATTAGTGTTTTAACCCCATAAGAAATATTCAGTATTATAACATTTTATAAATAAATAGCATTACCTGGAGGCATAGGTAAATTCATAATTCCTCTCCTTGGAGGAGTTTTGGCTTTTGGTATTGGACTGGGCGATCTACTAGGCGGTGATTCAATAACTTCCAAATCGGTCTGTTTAATACCCGGCGGCAATGGTAGCTTAGTGATGCTTTTATTTTTCTTGGGTATTGAATTAATTTCTTTAATTGGTGATGGTATAGCGATAGGAACTGGAGGTAGAGGCAATGGTGGTGGAGGAACGCTTAAAATATCATGTGTTGATAATCCATTGTTTGGTAAAGCAATGTCAATTAATACAACAGGAAGCGATGATTCTGGAGCTTTGTTCTCGGTAGGTATGGGGATATTATCAATATCCATAGGTACAGTTTCAATATCATCATCATCGTCATCTTTACCATCAACTAAATCAATAGTTTCTGGTTGAGTGATTGTTGGTTCTGGTTTGTTTTCCAATTTCTGTTCAAGTTTCTTCAGTTCAAGTTCGCGTTTATGTTTATCTTTAACAAGTTCAGCAAACAAACTGGTATCTGTGATTTTATTTTTCAATTGAGACGATCTTATTGAATGTGGAGAAGGGCTTCTAATTCTTTCTCTCCTGAAAATAAAATATAGATGCTATAATAAGCAATTTTTATTAACTTTTAAATTTAATTTACTTTTACCCAATTTTTAATTGTTTCACTTTTAATAATTTTTTGTTCTTAGCTATATTTAGTCAATGTTGCCAATGTTCCAAAAAGCCAAGTTCCAAATTAGATTATCAGAATTTTGACAAACACATTTACAAAAGTAGTCGGTTTAAATATTTTAGAATTAAAAAATATCAGTAATTTAAACATTTTTGGCACAAAAATTTAATACTATTAATAAGCACTTACAATCAATAAGCCTCTTTGTTTGCTTGAACTGAACATTTCAGAGTGAACTAGATGTGACGTCACCATCAATAAGAAATCAACAACAACAAACAAAAAGAATTCTTGCAAGTTATTGCAGCAAATAGTTAACACATTACATTGTTAAAATAATATGATGTGAAAATTAAAACAACTTTATTATTTTAGGGCTACACAGATTCTGTTTGTTCGTCAAAGCTGTGGTTTTTGAACTTGTCATGCCCTTATTTTCCTAATCTAAATAATATAAATTAATGATAAATATAATGGCACAGAAATCTATCTATACTAACAATTGAGAACAATACTGAGCAGTTGGAACAAAACTATATACAGTGCCTGAAAGTTAACAAAAAATCTTTTTTTTTCATTAATAGATTACAAATCAAATACTGAAATTTAGTTTATTTTAGTACACAATTTAATACATTGAGAATTGCAATAAAAACAATAAAACCATTTAGAACAGATGTAAATACGTTTTTTCACAATCGGTTAGTAATATGTCAATTTCTGACTTCTAAATAGTTTGAAGATCAGATATTTCTAATTCATTTTTACGACTGGTTAACAAAGTGCTATTTTGCCACTTCAAATCTAATTAATTAAATGCTCATTTGATGTATGGAAATAATTTAGTAAAAAATTGGCCACAGAATATAACATGTTCATTAATTATAATTACTTGCAAAATAGTAATAAAGTAAAACAATTATTAATTAATTTACATATTTAATTTAGTTTTTAAACCAGATATTTTGACAGATCAATAAAAAATTCAGTCATCTATCCATAGAAATACAAATTCACTGCTAAACAAACATATTTTACCCGAAAAGTAAACATCACAATTTTTAATATAACATAATAATCAATTATTTAATCTAATTAGCTAATTGTGAATAAAATAGCATACATCGTTTTCTGCAATAAAATGTTTTCCACATCAGTATGTAATATACTAGTAAGAAGTTATTTAAATAAATTAATTGTTTTGTTTGAGAAAATATTATCAGTAAAACAATCAGAAAAGTTTTATCAATTTACTTGGCTGGCAACAAAATTTTAATTGCAACACAATTAAAAATAGTTTGAAAAGCCATTGTCAATATTAACTTACAGTAAGATTTGATAAATACCACAACGTAAAAACATTTTCATTTATGTTATGTTTTTAACTTTTTATCTAATCCTATCCTTCAACACATTTAATATCATTAATGGCCACTTGCAGCATTGATACTATGCATTACTTAAAGGTGAAAAATTTATCATAGTCTAAAATATCATTTCTGCAGCATACTTTAAAAACATTTTAAACAATACCTAATTAAAATTATGACAGCAAATATAACCATTTGTTTGTGATCTGTGACACAAGTCTATAAAAGAATTATATGTAAATATTATGTTTGTTTGGATAATGTCCTGTAAAGTCGTACTCATAAAATTTCACTAACTTTCTGTTGTTTTATTTATAATTTAAAAATTAAGTCAGATAACAAACATACATTATGTGACATCATGCTTAGTGAAGCAATTACAATAATTAAACAGTGCAAGTCAATATCCCATTAAGCCTGGCTTAAAATAGAAAAAAAGCTTTATCAAGTAAATCTCAAAAGCCAAAATTATGTAAGTAGCCATTAGTAGTGTTTTGTAATAGTGCCAGAAGACATTGACCAAAAATCTAGTTTTACAAGACTCCAAAACCGATTGTTTTGTGTTCTCATGATAGGTAATAACCAAAGACAACAAGATTATCTTCACCTTCAGCAAATATCTACACTGTCAGAATTTCAATCAATTTGTAATCCCGAAAATTTTATTCAAAAAGCTAAAATTTAAAATTTGTTTATTAAAAATTATGTATAATTTTTTAACTATTTCTTTTAATATCATGGTTTTCTATATTATAATTTTTTGGACACTGTATAAGAATATTTGACTTTTCAATGCTAATAATTTATTTTAATTTATTTATTTTTTCTTCTCTTGCTATATTTATCTGTACATGAATAAATAAATTTTAAATGTTTATATATTATTTGATAAAGTAAATTTAATCTAATCTCAATAGAAATAAACGCGAATTGGTTCATAATAAATAATCAAAGCGGATATGTAATATGAATATATCTGAACGTCAACAAAGATATGTAATTTAATATAAAACATACCTAGCAGGTGGACTTCTTTCTCTTGTAGTTTTAGGACTCCTCGATCTAATTCGTTTATTGGATCTGCCAGGCGATCTACTATAATGTTTCCTACCAGCCCACATTGGAGATGGTGATCTTGACACACGGCTCCGTCTCACAGGACTTCTACTGAGTCGTCTTTTTATTCTTTCTTTTCTGTGTCGTCTATGATGGCCCATATCAGTCCCTCGCCTCCTATTGCGACCGGGAGATATTGACCTGCAAGTAAAAAAAAGCAAAAGTCATTTTTCTGTCTATTTCATTCTTCCTGTAATTTGTAAATGCCATTTTAAGTGTGTAGTAATCATGAATTGTGCAATTGATAAAATAAAAACAGAAGCAAATAAAATTTAACAGGAAGAAGCCACCATGTTTTATTAATTACCTTGAATAATGTTGGTGAATTGGTTCTCGTTCTGGGCTAGGATTTCTATACGGTGAGTGTATTACAGGACTCATATGCCTTGATATCTTCTCCCTTTCTCTGTAACTATTATTTTCCATTGGTAATAAAGGTGTATTGTTTATCTCATCCAACAGAAAAGTTTTAGATGTATGTGCTATTATTGGTGGTGTATGTGGAGAATCTCGCATTTCAATATTATCTAATAAAGGTGGGGTTCTTCTTTCTCTAGATGGTGTTGATATAATTTCCTCAATAGGATCTGGTGATGCAATGTGCGAGTCATTCGACACAGGAGAACATACTTCCGGATCTATTGTCGAGACATCTTTATAAGGTTCTGGAGGGTTTGGCTCCCAGTCTGACAAAGGCTCTTTTTCAACAGGCGAGCATTTAACTATTGTAGGAGAATTTGAACTGCTATCAACACTGCTCAAACTGGTACTCCTTGATCGATGCTTTGATTTCTTTTTGCGTTTTTTTACTTTTTTATCTTTTTTATGTTTCTTCTCTTTTTTCTTACGTTTTTTACGCTCTAAATCATACTCAAAATTGGGAGATGCTATCTGCCTAAATTCTAAATTTGGTGGTGATAATTCCTGTTTTCGTCGATGGCGCAAATCACTCGATCGTGAGGATCTTGACGATGCTGAATGCTTTCGTTCTCTGCGAGCCATTACAGGTGAAGGTGATAATGATATAACAGGGTGATCGATTCTACTAGTTCGTCTATTTGGTGATATATTCATACCAGCAGCTCTCATATTGTAGTATTGGTCCTCCATGGTACCCATAGAGTAACGGGACCTATTATGATGACTGTTTCTATGCATGTTTAGATCTTGGTCATCACTTAAACTAATGCTGCCTTCACTTTGTATTTCTCCTGCTTCGGGGCCAGATAAATCTTCAGAACTTACGTCCGAATATTCTACTAGTGGCTTAAAACTGCCTTTTGATACGCTACCGTTTTCCTCTCTGTTTTTTCGTTTTTTTGAAGATGATTTCTTTCTATCTTTTCTATCATGTTTTCCATGTCTACTTTTTTCCATTTTATTCTATCAGACTATTTATCCAGCACATATTACCCTGTGCTGGTAACGTACTGCAAATATACACCATTTTAAAAAAGACTTCTCAAGTTAGGTAAAAGTTAGGTTGATACAAGACATGACAACAAGCTTCCACCAATTTAGTAATTTTTTTTAGTTTTTCTGCATTGTTTTAATTAAGCATACCATGGGAACTATAAAAAAGAAAAAAGAACACCAAAAAGTATATAAAATAAAAAATAAAATAAATATAATAAGCAAAACATGCAAACACAAATAAATATGTACATAATTTAATTTGCACCCAAATTTATGTAAGTCAATGGCGTAAGCATAAATGTCTATTTTTAAGACAATATCACTATTAATATGGAACAATGTTTATTTATAAATATTTATTACTTTGATAGTAACACCATAAAATCATGCTATAAATAGATTATTAAATCATAATTCAATTTCTTAACCTCAAATTTGTAATTTACTACTTGCAATCTTAGTAATAAATTTTAGTAATCAGAAAAATTCGCTGTATTTCTAAAATAAATTTTATATTCAAACAATATGATATACTTTTTTTAAATTTAAATTGTGAAAAGAATTACTAATATGTCAAAGTATAAATACTTTAGAATTTCAACAAATGAAACCACACTTAATTAGCTTGTTTTTTTAATAGAATTTAGAAACAAAAGTTTATTATTTAGATTAATTCTTATTATTAATTTTAATTGTTTTATTGATTTCAACCGGTTTCGAGGTTTTGTTACCTCATCTTCAGGACTAAATTATTATTTAATTAAAAACAAATTAGAATTATCTTTTTTTAATTAAAAAAATGTGATTTTTTAGTTTTAGTAACATAAAAATACTTATTTTCACAACCAAATACTTAATTGCAATAAATTTAAATTAAAAATAAATCTTGTTTTTTAAATTTATGGCAAAATATATAAAAGTGTATAATTATTTTTTTGCAAGAGTACTAAAAACAACTGTATACATCTATATACCTGCCTTCATCCTAGTTTTTTACATACTTTGTAAGCTATATCAACAATGTGTTTCTTTGAGAAAACATTACAAAAGATTGTAACCCCAAGAAGACAAATTTAGAAAAATTTAGATATAGATTCATTTAGTTTAATATTTAATATGGCTGATGCCTCAGATTTGACTGAAGAATTCAAATTGACTATGTTAGAAACAACCCAGACAGATTCAAGATCTTTGTTTATAGATGCTACAGATTCTAACCTAGAAATTTCAAGATGCACTGTAATACTTGTTGATATGCTCTAAAAGTAGTAATTCCCTTAGTAAAGCACACGTGCAACCCAGAACTTCAATTTTACTCAATCTCATGCGACACTAACATATATCAGAAGATCTGTTGTCAAACGTTTTGATTGAAATATCGAATATCTGAGATAAAGTCATTTTGATCTAAGAATTTAACAATGTGGAAAATAATATATTTCTCAAAAAATATGAATAGATGTTTCCTTTTTGAAGTGTTTAGGCTAAATGTTTCTTTTTTATATATACAAATATTTTAGTCAAAATGGGAGCCAATTCATTTGCAAATGTTTTAAAAATGATAGATTCATCTATACCTTAGTGCCTTACTGGTATTAAATTTAATTTTGACAACCCGTTGCCTAAAGTAAATTAAACCCATTATTTTACTTCTAATTGGCATATAATAGTAACAGAATTGAAGATAGTAGAGTTAAATGCAAATTGGTTTTATTAGCAACAATTTGTATGTGGCATATCTATGCTATATACAAACTAAGTGAGTTTTAAGATTACATAAATTATCCAATTTTTGTTATTTCAGTTTATTTTAGTTTTAGATATAGTGAACAGACAGAAAATGGCTGATTAACAACTTCAGGTAGAGAGATTCTTTAATTCATTCTGAACCAACAATCCTAATGCAAAAACCTTAACAACAAAACCATCAAAGTTGAAAATGTGAGACTAAAACTAAGCAAGTTTAAATTGTTTAATGAAAATCATTGCTGTTTACAGTCAAGTTGAATTGTTTAAAATTGCGTTGATCTAACATTCTAACCAATTGATTAATATCAATAGTTAAAACTTTCACCACTGCAGCAGCTGTTCTTAACTAAGTACATATTGCAATCTTGTACAAAAAAATTATTTGATTCAATTAAAATTCAAATTGACAAACTTTGATTTTGACTAAATCGGCCCCAAACATCTATTAACACATTCTGAAGATTGAATCAGCAACTTCACAAATCTGGCATGTTTGTCCCTAATTATCAATTGTTCAAATAAAAGAACAAATTTAGGATACTACTTCTAACACTAGACAAGTAGCTCGAGAACTGAATATTCCAAATAAGACAACTTTTTATTTTAATGCAATTTTAAACCAAATTCACAAAAAGACAATCTTTTTATTGCTCATTCAAAATCCAAGAGCAATTTGGACACTAAAGAAAATAAATCTATGACTAAAAATTTTAAACCTTGGAATTGTTGAACCAATATTTGTTACCAATCAACTAAATGCAATTGAGTACTTGAATGTCCTAGAGGAAGTAACAAACAATGTTCCATTACATCTCAGGCCCAAGATGTTAAACATGCAAGTTGGTGCACCAAATTTCAAGAGATTGGTTAGACTTAAACTTTCTGAATAGGTAGGCAGATTAGTCATAATGAACCAATTGTAAATCCTCTCAACTTTTTCGTTTTTTAAAAGAAAAAGTATACACAACACTTCCCCAACCAACCAATCAACCAACCAACAAAAAAAAAAAGTAATTAATCAAGAATAAGCACTTAAGTTCAATTAATTACCCCCAACATGTTGCAATGCATCATAAATTATTTTCCTCAAAGTCTAG
Organism: Tachinus rufipes; assembly: GCA_963932245.1. NCBI lineage: Eukaryota > Metazoa > Arthropoda > Insecta > Coleoptera > Staphylinidae > Tachinus > Tachinus rufipes. The sequence continues at coordinate 77,830,929 of OZ010744.1, forward strand.
AGCTGTCTGGAAACTGATACTAGATACCAGTTTGAACATTTGCATTATGAAAACACAAACTTTAAAAAGCTCATAATACTACCTTGACGTGTTTTTAACCAATGTCTCATCAGATTTAAAAAAATTAGGTTAGCATTATGATTAAATTTTTTTTTGTAGTTTTTATAAAGTAAACATGGCAATTTTTAACCTTGAAATATCAAATATGTCGCAAGTTTGAAGTTTCAAGAATGGATAACAATTTCATCAATAATGAATTCAACTTATAATTAATTAAGATATTATTGATTTCTTTGCAATTGCAAAAACCATTGTATTAATTATTATAAATCATAAATTGCAATTTATGCTTTATGCTTTTATGCTTTTTACGGCCACAGTAAGTCTATGACTTGTTTAAAGTGGTTTGATGGGACCAACAGCTTAATACGTGACTTCCGAACCACGCTGGTGGATAAAGAGCAAGTTATCATTTCAGTCATATTTTGGGGATCGAACCCCGGACTGCTCGCATGATATGCAAGTGCTCTACCATTGAGCTATCACACCATATTCATTTTACATTTTTGTGAAAATCAATGGTTCTTTTATAAAAATATCTAATTAATTAAACCATTAACATCATTACATGTTACTTTATTTTTGTTATAAAATCAATTTGTTGGTTAATCAGCTCTTAATAATTCATTATTTTTAATTTCAATAGCTGTGTATTGATTAATTAATTACAATGTGATATATAAAACTGTCTAAAGAATTGCAAAAAAATTGTATTAAAAATTAGTAAAAAGCGTTTTATCAATACAAAACCAAACTTCAAATTAGTGATTCTTATCCTGTCATGACCCAAATTTAGGTCAAATAACTACTATGTATTGACATTTTGTTTCTCTTAATGCAAAAATAACAAATTATTGAAAGATAAAAACTTTGTACTTTCTAACAATTGTTAAAACTTCATGGTCAAATTTTAGTGCTTTCTGGTAATTGTTTAAAATTTCAAGGCCGGATTTTGCTATTTTGAGATTTTATTAACAAAATTTTGCAGTTTTAAATCAGTTTTGGTCGAATTTTTGTTCTTTTTAATAATATTTTAATATTTTATAACTGGATTCTACTATTTGACTTTTTTTAAATAAAAGTTTGCATTTTTAACAGTTGATTCTTTCTTACAATATTTTTATACTTTTTGGCTGGAATTTGCTATTTATTCTACAAATAGATTTTTGCACCTTTTGACAGATTTTGCTATTTTTAACAATATTTTAATATTTTGCAATTTTTAAGTTTTTATAAATATAATTTTGCTCTTTTCAACTGTTTTGGCAAGATGTTGTTTCATTATAACATAATTTTATTAATTAATAACTAGATTTTGTTATTTTTTTTACATTATATAAAACTTAACACTTTTCAACTTTTCCAGATTTTGGCACATTTTCACAATTCTTTGCTACTTTTGACATTTTATAAAAAATATTGCACTTTTTAACAGTTTATAATGGTGCTTTCTGACAATATTTAAATTTTATAACCGACTTACTATTCTTGACATTTTATAAATAGAATTTTCAAGTTTTTAATAGTTTATGGCCAGATTTTGGTTTTTTCCAACAATATTCGATATTTTATGGCTTTTAGGCTAAAAATATTTTATGACCGGATAGCTATTATTGACTTTTTATGAAGTTTTGCACTGCTCACAAAATTTTGAGCAGAAATATCTTGGAAACCCTGCTGCCATTCTCAATTATTTATTTCTGTGAAGCTGGATTTTCCTGTTATGCTGTCATAATAGTACAGAAATAGATTCTCTGCATCATTTACATGCTTTAAATTTTCAATGTTAAATTTTGCATCAAAATAGAACTAAATTCATAGCATTTACAATTAACTGAAAAAATCAAGTTGCTCTTTTTAGTGTTAAAATAGAATCATAATTTTATTGTTTTAAACGTGCTGTAAAAATTTGAAATTATTCTTAAATTATTGTTTTTTTATATAAATACATAAGCTCATCAAAAAAATTAAAATTTTATGAAAAATTTTAAAATAAGAACCAGCCCACATTCATCAAGTTAATTTAAAACTTTTTGTCCTACAAACATATTTTTTTTAGATATCAAAAGTGCCACTTTGCAGACTCTCTTTGTATAAATAGATATATTTTATTAATACTAAGGGCAGGACATCTAACTCCTAATAAAGCAGCTAAATAACCTAACTTTTTTTTTAATTTAACTTGATTTTATTTTATTAACATCTTTGAGCGACTACTAAATTGTATGCTTAATGTTTTTATTTGTTATAAATGTATATGTTAAGCATAGGTTTTAATGAAATAAATTAAATTAAAAGTTAGGTTATCCAGCTAATAGTTTATTAGTTGCTTTACTAAGGGCCGGTATTATAAACCATTAAAATCTGTAGATTTTATTTACTAACCAAGTAAATTATTTTACTTGGATGATTTCGGTATTATAAACGTCAAATAATAAAAGTAGGTAACTAAATCTATGGAATAAATTAATCATCCAAAATCTAGGGATCAAAATTTATTCAATGAATAACTTGACACATGTCATGTTTCTTAGGTTATTTTTAATGTGGAGCAATTTCTGTTGAAAATCAACTTTTGATTGCTCTACGATGTTATGCAATTGACTTTCAAAATGTTGTAGGGGATTATTGTAATATAACAAAGGCTACAATACAACACATCAATAACTACAATATTAAAATAACATATAAATGCGGCGTTGCAATTCCTTATTTTACGAATAGTTAATTTAGCTTTATAATACCGGAATACGTTTATTCGTCGAATATATTTAATTTGAGATTTGTTATTCGTTGATTTATTTTGTCTTTATAATACCGGCCCTAAGAGTTGGATATTACGACTAAATCTTTTATATTTGAAAAATGCCTGGGATATTTTTTAATAATAAATTTTAAACTAAACGTATTAAACGTAAATTTAAAATAAATTTTTAAATAAATATATAGAGAATGCAACATCTAGGTGTCTAATAACTAATCTCATTAGTTTATTAAAATAGATGACTTGTTTTCTAGCAAAACTGCATGAAAATTACTTATCATTCAATTAGCCCTATTCCGTATGCATATTGCTAGCTAACAATATCGTTATCAAGGAAAGTTCCTCAATAACGATATTGTTAGCTAGCAATATGCATACAGAATAGGGCTGATTATCATCAAGCTGTACATACTTTGTATTTTTTTTAAGACCAGTTTCATCATTTAATAGAAGTGGCACTTTTGGTACGTTAAACCATATGCCATTACATCACCTAAAAGCAAAGTTTTGTCTAAGTAAATTTAAAAAACATAGTGGAAAATAAATAAATCCGACTTATGTTGGTAACCTTGAGATTTGTTTGTTTACATTTTTCAACAAGCTATGTCACATGAAAATTGTTGCTTTTTTAATTGTAATTAAAGAATAACAGCAATTGCAATTTTAATAACTGATATGGAATGTAAACTGGTGTAGTACATTCAGTTTGATTTTTATTTGTTTCAAAAAACTCACATTTACAGTTAATTTAAATATCTATCTCCATTTTTAAACATTCAAAGTAATATTAATTAAAAAAAATTATATTTGTGTATTTTTTAGAGCAAAAGACACATCACTAACTTTAATTTTGCAAATTATTTAGGAACTGTGAGAGCTTTAAATGTTACCAGTGCATAACACAATCTTAAGTTTCACCAATCTTGGAGCTCTGTAAGCACTTTATATTCTTATCCAATATCAATTTAAAATAAGTGTTTGTATGTGCAAAACCTAAGTGAGACTAGATTAAAATAAGTTGATGTAATGTGGGGCATTGAATTAAACAAATATTAACATCATTACCAACTCGTCATTTCATAATATTTTTTCTGATCTTGAAGTAGTAGAAAAATTCTTCGTTTGTAAGAATAAGCTTGTAAAACATAATTACTTTTAATAATTTATAATTAATGTTTAAAAACATTCTGTTAATAATTGTAAAGTATTAAATTTGTTTGTTAATGTACTAAAAATGAAAACGCCATTGTTATTTTAATCAAAAATTTTAAAATGTTTATAATTTAACTTCAATTTCATTCAATATTAAAAAGTTAACCCTACCACTTATATCTTGTTACTAATATGAAATAATAGATGTTTTTTGAGTATTGTTAAAAAAAAATTATTAAAAAATACTATGTAATGCTAAACAAAAGATATAAGCAAAGAAAAACATGCAATCGCCAACAGTTAGTTTAAACTTTTGGCATAACAGCCAAACAACTACTAGTAGTAGTATGGTAGCAAAATATAAAAAAAGAAACTACAGAGTAGTAATTAAAACTTAAATTTAAAAAAAATATTTACAATAGATAAGACTTATGGCCTTACAAACAAAACACACATTAACAAATTATAGTTAATAGATCAAAAATATGCGCGGCATATTGTGATAAATAAAGATGATTGTTAAAATGTAAAAATAATAAGTTATTAAAGTTGCTCAATAATAAAATAATTCTCCAACCGAACAAAAATTTTAAAAAAGTTTCAAACAAAAGTTTGAGAGGTGTTTAATATGGAAATTTGGTTTTTTTAAATTATTTAAATAGAACACCCTGTATATTTTTACATTTTAAATTCTTAGAACTACTAAGAATTTTTTATAGAAATCATTTTTTTTTTTAATAAAAAAATATTAAAATAGACAAACTGTCATTAATTTATCCATTTGGTTAAGATAAATGTGTATGTTTGTGTAAAAATGTTCTAAATTTGATGTTGGCTTATCAAAAATGATGCATTTAAACAAAAAATATTTTTACAAAAATGCTCAAAATTGATCTCTGAATTAAAAAATGTAAAAATATACAGCGTTCCATTTGATAAAAATAAATTTATTAAATTTTCATAATAAAAATATATTTAAACAATAACTTGTAAAACAAAAAAAAAAACTTTTGTTTAACATTTTTTTACAGTTGAAGAATTATTTAAATTTTGACAAACCCTGTATAAATAAAACATATTTATAATATAAAAAAGCAAGATATCATAAAATAATATTTTAATTAATTTATAATTGATAACGCATATTAATATTCTAAAATACAATTAATTTGAGGCATGTTAATGTTTTATATTGGGTGCGTTTTTAAATGACGCGAACTGCGGTTCAGGCACTCGAACAATAAAATGGGCGTTTTTAAATACAACCCGAACAAGTGTTCGAACAACATTTGCACGCACCTAGTCAAGAGGTGGTGCATGACGGGCATGTACAGTGTTGCCACATAGCAAAAATAAAATAATATATTTATCATGGTTATATCAGAATATGGGTACGGTTTTATACACATAAAAATATAAGGTATACAAGAAATATGCGCTCATACAAAATATGTGTGAATCTAGAATAATAAGATTTTAAATATTTTACTTGATGCAGATTTGAATTGTATTAATTGACAACACTGGGCATGTAAGCAAAACAAACAACATAACCTTAGAAAACATGTTTTTGACGTTTGAGTGCTATATGCTGTTTTTAAATTACCCTGCACAAACAAACAAAAAAGTTGTTCGTGCAAAAATTGTTCGAACAGCAAGAGCACTTTAAAAACGCACCCATTAAGTATTTATATTACTAGATAGAACCCATAGTAAAAAAAAAACTGACTAATCAGTCAACAAAGTAAATGATGCACCATGCGAGAAGAGAATGCACAGAAGACACGCTTTTATAACCCAGAAACCTTTCCTAGTTACCAATTCCTTATGATAAAACATGTTCAGATGCTTTATCACTAAAAATAATAAAACTAATCAAACAAATTGTTTTAACCCTAACCAACAGATAAAAAGAAATTCTGATCGTTTGTCATTATCGAGTTCATATTTATTGAAGTGATGATACCATCCAGTTTATGTGAGTAACACTGATGGCTAAGTATGCATTCTTTTAAATAAAAAAAAGTCATATTAATGAACACAAGATGCAGGACCAGTGAATTAATTAAAAAATCTGGCTTAACGACCCTAGTCAAGGAGAATATGTATTGTATACCATCATTAAATAAAGAAGCTTTGATATAAAACATCCCCATCTATATGGCAAAAGACTTAGGGCCGTAATATCCAACTCCTAATAAAGCACCTAATAAACTATTAGCTGAATAACCTAACTTTTTTTTAAATTTTAAATTGATTTATTTTTGTTACACTTCTAAGCGGTTAATAAATTATATGCTTAACGTTTTTATTTGTTATAAATAAATATGTTAAGCATATATTTAGTTGGCTGTCCATAGGTTTTAATAAAATAAATAAAATTAAAAGTTACGTTATTCAGCTAATAGTTTATTAGGTGCTTTATTAGGAGTTGGATATTACAGGCCTTAATCAATATTTACAACCTTTAATTATTGTAAATGTTCTCTTATTACACATTGCAATCTAGCAAATTTATTAGTGACCAGAAAATCAAATAAATATTCCAATCACAAAATATATATATTTTTATTCATTTTTAAATAAACAAACTGTTTATATTCATTATTATTTCTACAACTTACCAAAAAATCATGATTTTGTCAACAGTTGAACACCACATTAAATTTATTGTTAATAAAGCAATAATTTAAATTAAATTCTAAACAAGTTATAATATGCAAATAATAGCCTTCAAAATGTTGTATAAAGTCTTTCCAGAACATATTACAATTAAATAACTAACATAGCTGATAGCTAGTTAGCTATTTCTTTGAAATAAGAACATAATGGAAATTTCAAACTGTATAATAAGCCCCCAAAAGTTAAAAGTGAAATCATAGACATAGTATGTAATCACTAAAATTATCTTATCTATATTGAAATGGACAAACTAATATGTATTTAATTATATTGATTGAAATGAACAGTAGGTGCACATTTATATAAATAAACTGTCCATCTTGGATGCAAACCTAGTCTAATTGCTAGTTACAAGATTTGCTTGGCTTGGTAGCAACTAAAAATTTAATGCATAGATTTAATGTTAATGCAAAACAAAAATTATAATAAAAATAAGAAAATGAAGGTTAGTTTTATTTAGGTTAGGTTGGCATGACATGACAAGGTATATATTTTTTAATTCTAAATTGATTGATCTCTTCATATAATAGATAATCCAAAGCAATATTAAAAGAAAATGCAGTACATAATATTGCAAAGCGGCTCGTATTAAAAAAAAAAAGGTTATTAATTTGACATTTGACAAAATAACAATGGCGATAATTGCAATGTACATTTGGGTTGGGTCAGATTCAGATTATCAAATAAACGTCCAACCAACAAAAAACAGAATGCATGTTAAAAGAATAATAAAGGAACTCACCAACAGAAGTCAGAATGAAGATGTATCCAAGTATCGCACGATAAAAACACACAGCACAAGAGTTTTTTACTCGTTACGTTTTAGTAAAGAGTTTTATCGTCTCCCCATATTTTCATTTCGTTTATGATTTGCGTCTGTTTCGGCAGTACTTTCTTAGAAAATATTATTCTAGAATTAATTAATAGGCTTTTATTTAGTAAGTTTTGAATGTCATGAGTATTGATGGTGCATAATTTCATCGATAATTTTAGAAATAATGATTATTAGTCGGACCGATCCCTACGACAGGACGCCATTTTCATTTCTGGTCGTGTGACGTCATGACAACATTGCTGCCTCTATCGATGTTTTTTTTCAACGCGCACGAATTTTTATTTGTGACATCGATTTTATCGCGAAATCCTTGGAAATTCGTTATCAATCCGAATTTTCGACCAAATTTCAATTTACACGCCTGCATTTGCACCCAACTATTAAATTTAAGATATTTTATATTCAGTGAGATTGAATTATATTTCACTATTAGTTAAGAGGTGGCGCATCATGCAATCATTGAAAACGTTGACCTACAGCTGTGAAAAATTAGAAAATAATAAAAATGTTGTGACGCCGTATCTTTAACCCTCATTACTCGAAAAAATGCAATTTTCTATGGTTTATATGAAAAAAAAAACAGAAAATTGTTTTTCATATCTTAAAAACTGTTAAATAAAAATATATCCTATTTTCAAAATGTTTTTCTAGCTCGGCGTGTCACACTTTCATCGGCCAACCAGAAGACGCACGTGTTTCTGACCTGATTTTGCTGGTTTAGTATATTGGGATTTGGGATGGCGTGTATATCATCTGGAGTCGCGTTATAATGTAATGCCTAATATGTGGCATATGAATTATGTCTAAGAAGTGTTTTATCCTTTTGGGCCTTAAATAGTACAAAATGAAGTAATACTCAATCGTGTAATAACGCATAATATTGTTTCGGTTCTAAAGGGTGATCCATTTAGAGGTACTTTTTTAAAAGATATTTAAAAAGCCAAAAAAAAAAAAATTTATTGGGTAATCTTTATAATCATGCAAAAGAACTATTTTGTACATTTATTTTTTAGAGATTATTTTTTTCAAATGTTGACTGTTGACTAGCAGTAGTAACATGGACCATTTAGAAGTTTCAATTTTCGATGACGCGTTCAAGACTTGGCAAATGACGGAAGTAATGTTGGTGTTCAATTTTCCAATCGTTGTCGACTTATTCATGTAGACATTGGATTATACGTAGTCCCAAAAGAAAAAGTCTAGAGGTGCAATATTACATTATCTAGACGGCTAGTTCACCGTGCCGAGGCATGAAATTAATTGTTTACTAATGGCAGCTCTTGAATCTCTTCTGGTTGCTTTTTAGATCAAATGCGGAAATTTTGCCTATTGACGTAGCCATTAAGCCAGAAATGAGCCTCATCGCTAATCAAAATTTTGGTCAAAAACAGTAGATCTATATTCCATACTACAAGCCAAACTGTTGAGAATGACGCCAAATCGAATCATTACAGTCATCGCGTACACTCAGCTACCGCCGCTATATTTTTTTTAGTACGAGCTGAATGTGGTCTATTTGGTCGCGTATTATCTAATAATAAATATTGAGTTTTAAATTTTTCTATGGTACAGCAAATTGTAAGTTTGGTAGGCCGATTATGCAAACCTTAAGTTGCTCTAAGCGTACAAATATTTTCCTCATAGAGCACTGATTTTTGTATTGCAGCTGAATAATTTGTAGACTCTGTGCCGGGCAAATTCTTTTCATGATGAAATGTCAAACATAAGTGAACAAAAAAACCATAACAGTTTGACTCAACGCACGCTTAATCTAACATAAAACCCTTAAAAAATAGTACCTCTAAATGAATCACCCATTACAAACCTCGTCAGTGTACCTTGTATATATATGGCATCGTATGATAGCAAAAAAAAAATTTGAATAAACAATTTTGTGTTTATAAATACAATTGATGTAAATAATGAAACAAATGACTGTGACTTCCATCTAGTATTTCCTTCAATTCTTTTTTAATTTTTCTCAATCTTGCAGGGATCAATTTTTTTATTAATATTATTGACTAGTGCAGTATTTTTTATATATTTGGTGCGTTTTACACACTCTTTTAACTCTAATTGTTCTTTACGCGTTTGGTATTGTCAAATAGAGCAAAATTAGCGTGTTCTTAAGAGGCTTCTAACACTTGGCCAGTATAAAAAATTAAATGTATACGACTGACACTATAATTACTGCATCGGTAAACATAGTTACAATTTGAGATCGGATTTAGAATACTTAAACATTTACCTACGATTGGATCGAGGGATTTTAAGAAAAATATTGATATTGATTTATTATGTTGGATAAAGCTTCCATACTTTCTATAAATTTTATTTCATCATTTTTTTACGTAAGATATATTGCGTTTTATAATAATTTTTTCGATCGAAATGGAATTAATCTTGCAAGTTAAATCAAATTTTGTTTGTACCTAAAATATACTAAAATATACTACGTATTTTTGTCTACATAAGTTAAATAATTGCATGTTTGGCAATAGTAATTTGGTGCCTCATAGCAGGATACATCGGCACTACATTATTGGGTGTGCCTAAAATAAGCCATAACAGCCAGTTATTGTGCACGCGTTGTTATTTATCCCACTGCACAGATACTAAAATACGTTTTGTAATTATCGGTCTTGACTAATTATGCTATGGTCCCATGTAAAAGACGATCATAACTGGTGTTTTTTTATAAAATAAAAACTTTTTGCAGGTACACAGTCACACAAGATCTTTTTTTTTCAACATCTGAATGTTATAAAAATCCTCCGCCATCGATATCAAGTACGCAGCATTTATCTTCCAGTATTACTGAGAGGGTGGATAATAATTCACAGAAAGATTTTGTCCTAGAATTTATAATAATTAAGAAAATACTTCACAATTGACGTAGGACTTTCCCACATGCAATAACAGGATCCAAACAAATATGCGTTAATTTGTATTAGTTTTATATTTATTTACTTTCAAGATTTGTTTCTTAGTAAATTTTGGGTGTTAAATTCAAATTTATGAACATACAGTCAAATTTTTCTAACTCGAATCTCCAAAGAGCACCAAATAAAATTTGAGTTAAGGAAAATTCAAATTATAAAAAATATTCCTAATTTAAGCCTTAAAAAATATTGCATAATCCATACTAGAAATAAAACAAAATATTAGCAGCTAAAAATACCCAAGTGTATATACATTGCGCGTCAGAGTAAACAGGCCACCCAAAAAAATTGCATAATTATCCATCTTTTTAAACATTGCTTTTTTTTATAGGGCTGCTGTCTTTGCATACATACTAACTGGTTTTATTTAATTAAAAATAAGAAATATTTAAAAAGGTGGATATTTACGTAATTGTTTTTGGATGGCTCGTTTTCTCTGACTTGCAGTGCATGTGTTGCAATGTAGACGTAAATACATATACATTGCGGATATAAAAACAACCAAATTTTTTATTTTATATAGTAATTAATATTTTTGAAAAAAAACTCAAAAACGTCAGATAGTAAATAATTTTAAACCTATTTGTTGTAGTATCGGTTTTTAGTTTTCCCAATGCAGAAAAAATGTTTTTAATAATGGATATTCCAGAAATATCTTTCTCATAATTGAGTACAATATTCAATACAAGAACAAATATAAGTTTTTTGCTTTAAAACTTTTGGGCCTGTAAACTATTTGCGGCATTTGATTAGCTGTAAATCGCAATTTTACATGATGACGTCATACTTTAAATCTGACAGTAGTGACAGATTATAATAAATTTTGCAATAAAAAAAAATCAATAAATGTTTGTTTCATTGCAAAGAGGAAGGTATGCATTAACATTTAAAAACAATATCAGTCAAATAGCCGCCACGGTTACGGTTGCAGTACCACATTCATTTCATGAAATTTTTCATGACCAATTTGCACATTTGCGGCTATATGTCCTCGATAACTTCACTAATTCCTTCTTTAAGGTCTTGAATCGATTGTGGAGCATTGGCATACACTTTATCTTTCACGTGGCTCTAAAGTCTAAAGGTGTTAAATCATAAGATCTCAGTGGCCAATTGTAATCACCTCTTCAGAAAACTTTTCTTGCAAAATTGCGATTGTTTTGTTGCTTGTGTGGCACGTAGCGCCGTTTTGCTGAAAATAAACGTAGTCCACATCAATATCTTCTACTTTCGGCCATAAAAAATCATTAACCATAGCTCGGTAGCGCCATCCATTCACCGTAACAGTTGCATCAGCCTCATTTTCAAAAAAGTAGGGTCCAATCACACTGCCAGCCCAAAAACCGCCGCAACCAGTGACACGTTGAGGATGCAAAGACTTTTTAACAATCATTCTTGAATTTTCTAAGTCCCAAATGCAACAATTCTGCTTATTAACGTTGCCTCCATGGTAAAAATGGACCTCATAATATATATATAATAATTTTGATGCATTTGAAGGACCCAATCAGCGAAGATACGACGTTTATGGTGATCGACCGGCTTAAGTTCTTGTGTTGACTAAACTTTAAAAGCCTTAAGACTTAAGTTTTTATGCAAAATACGATGTAATGACGTTTGTGGAATGTCTAATTCCAAAGATCGACAAAAAATCGACAAACCTGAGTTTTCTTCAACACTACAGACTACATCAGCAATATTCTCGTGTGTTCTTGAGCGATGCACACAGTTTCAATTTTTTACATAAAACTTGTTCCAACAGCTCAAATTTTTCCACCAGGTTTACTATTGCCGGCCGAGAAGATGCTTTACGACGACCAAAAAACTTTAATTTTGCAAACTGTGACTGAAAAATGTTCACCATTTTTATAGTGAATATTATTATGAAAATTATTAAATAATTTCAATGTGTTGTTGAAGCCTGTATCGTTCCATTTTTAATAATGGCGTAGTTTTTACTTGTCAAATGTCAAAAGATAATAGTTTCAAAATTGACAGCTGCCTAAATAACATTCTATTCAAAATAAAACTTCTTATTGGAAAACCCTTTAGTTTATTAAGTTTTTCTAATTTATAAAATTTTATTATATGAAACAATTTTTTTTAGAAATTTGTAGCAATATAAGCGTCTATATCTGATTCGTAGTTCAAACCCAAAACCAACAGTAATGAAATTCAACCGCTATGCTATTAAATTACAATTAAGTGGTTACTTTATAAGTATTTGATTAAAAAGTGAACAGTTTTAAATTCTAATCTCTCGTACCAATTAAAACCTTTTACTTGTTTACTAAAAACTTTTAGAGCGCCTGTAAACATGGCCACTATGACCGAGGTGTCTTGAAAAAAAAAGACAAATAGTTGCTTTTTATTCCGGTATTTTGACTCACAACTACCAACAGGAATCTAATTATTTTGTTTGTATTTGTATAATTGAATTTGCCTTTGATGCAGTAGACAAATTTTGACAACATGCGGTCTTTTAGTTTGACTAAAATATATGTGGTTCATTGTCTATTATGTACATTTATTCATTTTAGCAAATTTATTTCAATATTTAGGAACATTGCAAGAATTATCGTAGTCAATAATAATTATTATCTATTACAACTTATTAAATAGAAGAAACATTTTGGTATATTTTTTTAAATAAAGCGCAAAAAAGTGTGCATCAGTAAAGTTCCGTACGGATTCCAGTGATAAATGTTTACTGTTACTTTTCGACATAGGTATTTGGCATATTATTTCCATAATTTATAAATAGCATGAAACAAGCTTGTTTTGATCGGTTTTTGAGTTGGTGTGAAAATTTCAGTTTTCTTTTGGTTTTTCTTTTTGTTTGCAAGTTTTTGTTAGTTTTGAATGGTTTGAGTTTAAGATTTTTGAGTCCATGTTATATCTACTTATTTATTTTCGTAGCGGACTTATCTACCAATTTGTTTTTTAAGTTTCTTTGCGCATTTTTTCAGCATCTTGTTTATTTTCGCGTTTTAGGTTTTAAAGGTTTATTTGAAAAAGCGACATGTTTTACCAAACAGTGGCATCATTAAGCATCATTAGGTAGATGATTAATGAAGAAAATTAGAAATTATAAGTTTATATACTAAAAAATAAAGTAAGTAACAGTAATATAAAAACTATTTAAATTTTTAAGAATAGTTTTTCAATTTCATTTGATGTCACTAACCTATTTGCAAGGATATTTTAAAAGACACTAATTCGGTAATTGTTAATGACATTGTATTTATTTTTTTAAATAATGCTTATATCATAATTATATTTAATATGACCCCAAGTTTTATCAACAAACTAAAAAATTAGATACTTGCCAAAATGTTCATGTTATAGAATCTTTTATTGAAAAGCATAAACATTTTAAAAACTACTTGAATTGGTATCGTTATGTAGATATTATTTTAGTTTGCTTTACTGGCACAAAAAAACTAAAAAATATATATTGTTATTAAAAAAAACTAAAGTTGTTTGTCGTTGCATACATACTAAAAACAACTTACCTTTATAGTACTTAAAAACCTATTTAAAATAGTTTTTAAATTAATCAAATCGGAGATCTAGAAAATTGAATTAGTTTGATTATTTCATCAATTGTGATTATAAATATTTATTCAAATTTGTCTTTCGCTATTATGCAAGGCCGTGGTCATACAAGGCACACTGACAAAGTTTGTAGAATTGTCTGTGCTTTATTATATAATTATTAATTTGTAAGTATAAAGTTTAACTGTCAATTATATAAATATAATGCTCAATACACAATTTTAACAATATACTAACGACATATAAATTTTTTCAAATTAACATTAAAAAAACTATTATTATAATAAATATAATTTTATTAAACTAAAATAAATATAATATAACCGATTCTAATGAAAAACATCAAAGCGTAATTTATCACTACTTTTAATAATTATATTTATTATATTTAAAATTTTGAAAAATAACGTGTATTTATTTAAATTGTAAAAAAATCACTGGCATGTTTACTAAGTTTAACTATTTCTCATCGATAAAATAATCGGAAAGCAAACTGTTAAACTTTAAGCACATTTCTATGTAAACTCGCTAGTGATGGCTCGTTGTAAAACAAATACTATTGTTAATATATTTTTATTTTTATTTATTGTATTTTTTAAGCAGGGGTTGGAGTTAATAAAAGACAAATAAATCTGGTAATAATACAAAATTAAAAAATATATATATATTTAATAATAAAATCAGTATAAAAACAGTTATTGGGGTCTCAAAAATGCGCTCGTGCTCTTCAAATCCGATTCAGTAGACCAAAACACATTTTTTCACAAATCGTGTTCAAATAAAGGGTGGCCATGTACCGTTTGGAATTTGAACTACCGTTTATTTTGTTTTTCAAAGGTATAATGACATTTATGAGTTGACAGAAATTTAGTTTTATGTTTAACATTTACAAAATGGGACGCTTTACACTTGAACAAAGTTGTAATAATAATGTAAACTTACTTCCAAAGTGACAGTAAGAAATTTATAAAATAAATTTGCTAGAAAAATGTGCCTTCAACGCAGTTTGTGGACCAATTTATGTAGCAAGTTTGCAAAACTGGATTGTTAGTGAATAAAACAACACCTTCACGTTCTCGTCTAGTGCGCTCAGCCGAAAATATTAATGCTGTTGCATCAACATCAACTCGTCATCGTTCTCAGGAACTGAACATTTCTCGCTCTTCTCTGAGTAGAATTTTTGCATAAAGACCTCGGTTTGAAGGTCTACAAAGTCCAATTAGTCCAAGAAATAAAACCTCATAAATGCGTTTTCAGTTCGCCCAATGGGCTAAAGATCGTTTGGCCGAATATGAGCATTTTTTATCAAAAAATCGTGTTTTCTGATTAAACTCATTTTCATGTCGGAAGCTATGTCAATAAGCAAAATTGTCGCATTTGGGGGACAATCCACACATGACGATTGAACAGCCTATTCATCTACAACAAGTAACCGTTTGGTGTGGTTTTTGAATGTATTGTAAGTATGAAATGGATGACATTTGGTTTCAACAGAACGGGGCTACTTGCCAAACAGCCAACGTAACCATCAATTGGCCACATAGAAACTGAAACTTAAACCCCTTAGATTTTTTGTGGAGAGACCTTAAGGATAAATGTTACTCTAACCTAACCTAACCTAACCTAACCTAACCATCTAGAGACGATTGATGTCTTGAAACACAAAATCAAAGTTGCCATTCATGCGATTGGAGCACAAACAATAAAAAATGTACTAAAAAATTGGGTTAATCAGTTGGGTTACTGCCAAGCCAACCGTGAAAGTTGTTTGATTCTTAAATGAAAATGTCTAATCTTTCTAATAAACTCATAATTTTAATTAGTTTTTTATTTATAACCGATTCAAATTCCAAAAGTTAAATAACCCACCCTTTAGATTGCCTTCTGTTTAAAAGCAAGCTTTGGCACAGTTTAACATTGAACAAGAACCCCCTGCAGCGTGTCTTCGTCAATTGACATAACCGCTGCATGATGCTATGACATTTGCAGGTCCGACAGGTTTGTGTAGGTCACGTTACTACACCCAAGCTTCATAAATCAATATCAATCAATCAATATTTAGTATTCTAAATCTGATCTCAAATTGTCATTATGTTAACCTATGCAGTAATTATAGTGTCTGTCGTATACATTTAATTTTTTATACTGGCCAAGTGTATAGAAGCCTCTTAAGAACACGCTTCTTTTGCTCTATTTGATAATACCAAACGCGTAAAGAACAATTAGAGTTAAAAGAGTGTGTAAAACGCACCAAATATATAAAAATACTGCACTAGTCAAGTCTCAAACTTTCGGAGTGGCACCAAAGAGAAAATTTATAAAGTTTGAATGTTATGAAGTGAATATTTTATGTTTATAAAAGATTCACTTCATCCAACAGTCTAGTTTAAATAACTAGTATATCAAAACGTTTTTTGTAAGAATATGCATTTATGTATAATACAAATATTACTTACTTATATTATTTTTCAAATATACATAATAATTATTAATAATAATATTTAAGATTCAATTTCTATTAATATATGTGTATAGTTTGTAATATCATTTATTTCTCTTTTAAATAAATTATTTTTACTCTAGAGAGAAAAAAATCAAAAAAATTATAAATATAATTATTTAGTGCATTTGCATCAAATTGCGCTGCAATGAAAGTACACATTATTATCAGTGTTAACATCAAATTGTACTAATAGAACAAGGTCGTTTTAACACATTATGTTCTAGTTAATTTTATTTCTGTTCTAGATAATGTGTGGGCGAAATTTTTACTTATTTTTATTCAAATCCATTAAAATGGTTTTACTTGTCATATGTTTTAATTAAATGTATTGTGTTCAGTTTTGACCATTTTAAGTATTTTATTTCAAATTTTAACGTGAAACTAGAAAGAAAAATTACTTAATGTTTTTAAACAACATTTTGCGCTTAAAGAACAATCAATATTATTACCAAAAATAAAGCAAGTTGTGTGACTATTACTTTAGTTATAGCTTTAAAAAAAGCGCAGATGGATAAAAAAATGGTTCAAAAAAATAAATAAATACTTGTTGATCAGATTGTACAATAATAATCAAACTTTTTCTGATTGACTATATAGAATATATTGTGCAATCTTTCAATATGATCTACAGACGGTCAATATTATTGTATAATATCAATTATTGTGCAATATATTGATTATAATATTGAACGTCTAGGGGCCGCTAAAATGTCAGAGAAAAATTCACTCAGCTCAAAACTTGGTTAGTCAAGATGGCACTCTCGTTACGACGCTCTCTGATTTCAAATGCTTTGAGATGTCACTTTCAGAGTAACACTTTGACTTTTCAAACTACAAAAAGTGCGCACTTAGCACTCCGGTTTTACAAACGCATCCTAAGTTTTGCATTCTTTGTTTGTAGACGTTTAACGTAAGTTTTGTTTTTTAAGAATGATTGGACTAAAAATTAATTATTTGTTTGAAATGGATATGAAACCTATACCAATTAGTTATTATTTTTGTTTGGTTTGACAACATTTCTAAATACAAAACTTAATTGTTGATTTCTGTTTTTATAAAGTTCAACTTGTGATGTATATTGTTAGTTAATTGATTTTATTTTTGATAAACGGTATTGGTACTATTATGTCATCTACATAACACTTTAATACAGGGTCTCTATAAATGAATGGGAATATGTAATCACTTTAAATATGCTGCCTTTTTAATATAAACGGTATTGGTACTATTATGTCATCTACATAACACTTTAATACAGGGTCTCTATAAATGAATGGGATTATGTAATCACTTTAAATATGCTGCCTTTTTAAAGTTGTCTACTATACTATTTGTTTTGACAGTTCAACTTTGACAGCTGTCAAGCAAACAAGGTTATAACTAAGAATGTATACATATAAAGAAAATATTTTTATTATTGAATTCTACTTTGGGAATGGGCGGTTTGATAATGGGGAATGGCTCTATTCTATTCCGGATAATTATAATTATAAACATGTAAACAATTTAAACATATGAAAATATTTTTGTTATTGAATCCTAAAATACGCATTTCACTAGAGCGGCACAAACGTACGTTAGATAGTTACATAATCCCAAACATTTATAATGATCCTGTAGTAGTATCGAATAGTCAGGTTTTTGTAACGCTTGTGATATTATATCACTGTTTGTAAAAATAGACAATGCTATGTTGCAACTAGTTCTACAACAAGAGTTTGGAAGAACTGCGCCTAGCATAGCAGATTATTAACCAGTTACTTGAATACATGGTGTATATAATAATCTACATGTGTTCTATAAAAAAGTTTGTTATTTTAAATGTTACAGAGTTAGATAAATCCTTACACGGACAGGCAACGGCGTTTTTGGCACGTTCAATTAAATCAGATGACCAAAACAAATTTATATTTATTATTTAAATTGTATAAACAATGTATTATAAGTTAATTAATAATGAAAATAATAATAATATTATAATAATGTGTGCTAAAACTCCAAAATCTGGAGAAAAACGTATATAGAAGGTTGCCTGGTTTTGCCTTTAAATGATTTAGGTGCAAGTAGTGGTGCGAAGTAAAATTGTTTGATGACGAATGGGAAGACCAAAGTCTCGCCTTTGATGTGTTTTTTTTTACATAAATGGTTGTTCCAAATTAAGTTAAACTCAATAAAGCAAGCAAAATCTTAATTTTTTGTAGTTATAGAAGTACACCTCTGCCTGCAACTATTCGCTAACTTATTATAGTCGTTTTCTGGCGAGCTTACTTGAGTTACCTAAAAGTATGTTTCAGTTAAATTCGACGTCATACGCCAACGTTACAAAAAGTATACAAAAAGTTACTCGCTAAAAAATAAAAAGTAACCATTGCTTTGTTTACAATTACAAATGACAATTTTATAACCAATAATTATTAACATATTATTTTTTAATCTATTTTATGAGTTTACAGAAAATAATCTTGTAGTTTTTGTGTATATAATGTTCCATTGTATTAAATTACGCACCTTACTTTTTTCACATACGGAAGTCTAGATTTCCGTAAGCTTCAGTAACTTGTTTTCATGTTACTGAAGCATACTCAAGTAAGGTGCGACGTCATCAGTAAGGTCGCCAGAATACAAGTAAAGTGTAACTGCAACTTACCGAAACTTACTTTTTCTCGCCAGAAAACGACTTATATGAATTATGTGTAAAACATAATTAATTATTTTAATTACATTTTTATATTTAAAGAATACATCTAATATTTAATAGTAATGTTTGTTTAGTGTAACCAAGTAACATATTGTTTGATTGTGTAAATAGAAGACCCGTGCAAACAACTCCGCCCCTTTGCTAAAGCCAGGCAACCTTCTAAATACAAATTTTCTACTAACCTTGCTAAAACTCAACTCTCAATTGCAAAGTAACAAATTATAAAATATTGTTTAGGTTAGATTTAAGTTTACTGTGACCATGTCACACAACTGTCTACTGCAAAATAGTACAGAAAATACGCAAAATAACACACAACTATAGTAATTCATTAAAAAATTAAATTTATGAAAAAATATTCTAAACTAAAAACATCCATAGACGCGTTTCGAGGTTTACCTCTCATCAGTATAGCTTTATTTATTTAAACTTAATAAATTGATTTTTAACTTACTTCGTCAACATCGTTCACCACCACAATTCAAAGTGAATATTTTAAAGGGTGTATTGACTATTTATACTAACTGACTTAATGACTTTATTTAATGGCTATGGTACCATGGTTTGAATTGTAACGAGCGCTACATATGTCGTTGTGGCATTCGTATAAATTTACCTATTTAACTAGGCTTTATTCGAAATTATTGCTTTACAACTGTCTCATTAGAGGACATTGCGTATCTTCTTTATATATTTTATATAGTAATTCAAGTTTAGAGTGGCGTATACAGCGTCTTTATAAACGTTTGGGATTATGTAATCACTTTAAATATGCCGTCTTTTTAAAATTGTGCAATAAACTGTTTACTTTGTTTTGACAGTTCAACTGTCAATCAAGGTTATAAGAATGTAAACAAATATAGAAAATATTTTTATTATTAGGTTTGGATTGTGCGCAGTTGTACTTTTGCGTTCCAACCGTACACAAGATTTGTTAAAATGCAGTTTATATTGAATACTAGCAAAATATATCTTGCTTACTTCTAGCAATGTGCATAGATTATAGCCCCAAATGTCATAGAACTTTGAATTTTTTTTTCTGATTCAATAGTAACTCTTTAATCATTTCAATCTTTTTTGGTTACTATTTGGAATTTCAAATGAGCGTATATGTCACTTTAAATAATTGTCCAAATACATTTTTATTTAGACATATTTATATTTTATTATATTTAAAATTTAAATAAAATCATTATAAAACTATGTAAAAAATAGTTTAATTTTAGAGATTTAAATACCTGAATTATGGTAAGTACTATCTATTTCAATTGGTTTTGAATTATTTAAATTTTGTGTGTGTTGCTCTTATACATACTTTAAACTTTTTAGGGGGCAGGCCTTTAAAATTCAAACATAAAACAAGGAAAACTTGAATCCATAGGGTCTTTGCAACATCACGTTTGTTGCTTGTTTCCGCTTTTCCGCAGGTCGTTGTCAATTAATTAAGAAAAGTGAAAATTGAAAATTGAATTTTGTAACACTGAACTTTCATCGTCAAAGAATAACCGCTTGAAGCACGGACTACAATCTACCAGAGTATGTGGCTTGCTGTTGTGTTACTTTCACTTCCCGATCAAAAAAATTGATTTTTCAAAAATCAAAGAAATCCCGGAATCGTAATCAGGTAACCAATCTATACCAAAATCCGCCAAATATCCAAATTTGCAAATTTTAACTTAGCTGGGTTTGTTGGCTAGCATCAGATCAAGCAAATTGCATCCATCACGGTTTATTTTTTTTAGAAGCATTAGAAGTCTTTTTGTCCAAGAAGTAGGAAGTGATATCTAAGCTTTTGATGACCAACGCTTGGCGGGTAGGTATGTCACTCCAGATTATGATTACTAGAGAGTAGTTTGAACTGGTCTGCGCATACACACCCACTCTAGTGTTTGTTTTCAAAAAAGTTTCTCCTCTTTGCAAGAGATAGAAGTCCTTAATCAGAGGATGAGAAGGTGATATCCAATCTTTTGATGATTAACACTTTGGTGAGTGGGTTGCTGATAACCATCGAGTATTTTGAACTAGAGTGCTAACCCACCTGCTCAAGTGTTTGTTAACAAGAAATTTGAAGTTGTTCTTCTTTGCAAGCGTTAGAAGTTAGATTAGGTAATGATGAATCTAATCTCTTGATGACCAACATTTGAGTGGATTTTTCCAGATCATGATTACCATTGAATAGTTTTGAACTGTACTACTCGTCCACCCGCTCAAGTTTTATCAAAAAGTTGGAAGTTTGTTTTTTTTACAAGCGTTAGAAGTCTCCAAGTCAGAAGAGAAGATTGATTACTCCAGTTTATGATTACTAAGTAGTAGTTTGAATTGGAGTAAAGAATCAAACAAAATACAATCAAATTATCGTTTACCATTTGAAGAATTATCCATCCATCCAACTGCTTTTTTTGGCCATTAACCATGGTGTTCTTATTTTTGTTTGGAGTGGTAGTTTTAGCGTCTCTGGACTGCGGCCTCTTGCTCCAATTGTACTTTTTTGGTTGTTACTTCTTTAGTAGTTCCTGACCCCAAATAGTCCGCAACCAAATTGCGGACCTTCAGAAACAGTCAGCTATCAGAAGCATGTATTAAAAATCCGGAACCACCCCAGTCGTGCGCAAAGAGTAAAAATGTGCCCGCTATTGAAATTAATGAAATTGAAATACCTCTTGCCGCATCTATCGCTATTTATTTAATTAGTAGAATTTAAATTTAATGATAATAATCGTAATTTATTTGTCTGAAACTTAATTATAGTTTTAGTGAAAAATAAAGGAATAAAACTCATTGTAAAATAATAAATAGTGCGTTCCGTATATCAACCGAAGTAACCGGATGTTAGGTTAAGGCTATGATCGGTTGCTGAAAATCTTGGTTGATTTATGGAACGACAGCGGTTATAATAACAACAAAATTCAAAACTGAACTGTTTACATATTATGGACTCAAACTTCATGAATTTATTTATTATAATTTATCGTTTAATCTTTGTCATTAGCGTTATTTATATTTTTTTAAATTTCAGTGCTTAATCCTAGATGCTTGTATCTTATCTACCTGCTTGTACAGTAATCCCAGTACAGGTTGGCCTGTATAACAGGCAATTATACACAATAATAATATTTGCTCTGTTGTACTCATGTTTTCACAAAACAACTTGACAATGTCCATATTTTAATAAACCATGCAAAAATAATTTATTATATTATTTTCTTGTATTTATTGCCGTAATATCCAACTCATAATATGGCAGAATAACCTAACTTTTAATTTAATTTAATTTGTTTTATTTTATTAACATCTCTCAGCAGCTAACATTAAGGCCCTTAAGCTTATACAAAATTTAATTATATTTTAATTCATAATGCACACAACGTCCCTAGACACACAAAACACATGTAAAGCTTTTGTTCACTTTTATTTGCAATTCAAATTTACCGCCATGAACAATCACAATTTATAGAAATTCACCGACGTTCATCTATGGTGAGTGCGGTCTGCAACTCTTGCGACTTTTTTCATGTAACCGCGTTCCGTATATAAGCCTGTTTCAGGATAACAGGGATTTCGGTCGCTTCGGTTGATATACGGAACGCACTAAAAGATGTTTAACTGTTTAATTATATATTTATTTGTATAAACCTAGTAATAAAATAATGTGATACATAACGTTGATAACGTCATGTATTAGTCGCAACCAGTTTGCAAACTGCCGAGTGATGTCAGTTGGAACAAACCTATTAAATCCTACTTTAGGAATGGGCGGTTTGATAATGAGGAATGGCTCTATTCCATTCCGGAGTGTGTTCAAAAGTTTTGACAGCAGTAAACAATGTAAACATACAAAAAAAAAAAATTATTGATTCTTAAGATAGGCAACTTTATTTAGGCACTCAGAACTATTTTACTAGAGCGGCACAGACGTACATTAGATTGTTACAAAATCCCAAACTTTTATAATGACCCTGTAGAATAGAGCAAACAATATTTTTGTGTATATAAAGTTGCCTATCATACCGATTAGGCTGTAGTAAGATTACTGCATCAAAAAAGCAATTAAGAAATAACAACAAAATTAAATGATACAATAAAAACCGCAAAAGCAAAACATATTTATCACATTTATGTTAAGTGAAAAAGTTATTAGTACACCACTGCTTATTGTTTGAATGCCATTTTTGTAGACATAACAAAAGACAAACGATAAGTGTATGAAACGCTCAATCTTCATCAATTTTGAAAATTGATTTAATTTAATATACTGAAAAATAAAATCCTATATGCTGAAAATTCCCTACCTACTAATCTATATTATTTTGCCTTACATTACTATAATCTAATTGAAATAAAATACGGACTTGTGTTAGTTTAGTAGTTTTGTATCTTCCTAAATAAAATTCTAGCTACGCCCTTGGTAGTCTTGGTAACTACTCGAGCGAGCATGAGCCAAGTTTAGTGGCCTCTCTCTGCTGTCAATACTCTCTCTCGTCACCAAATTAACAGCAAACGACGCACAATAAACCTATTGTATTGGAGATTCATACTTTCATTTCCCACGAGCAAACAAATACTGGTCCGCTGGTCCAACAGTTAGGCAAATATATAATATATCATATACCTACTATGACGTATTTTAATAGTAAAATTTAATTAGTATCCCTTTAAAGTAAAGTTTAAATCTAAAATCGCAAAATATTTAATTTTCCATTCCATTGAAAATGACAATAAAATACACACATACACATAAAATATCTATTATGTAAATGTTTAAAATTTCTATTAGCTTATATGTTCAACTAACCTTATATAATTAAAAAATAGCCCAATTAAAAAAAATATATTAATTTTTAAATTTTTGTTTATATGTCAAGTTGTTTATATCTCTCAGTTTCCTTGCAATAGTGTTTAAAAATATTGTGAAAATGGATAGTGAAAGTGATGTTGAATCATCAACTCCTCTCAATATTGCGGAATCAGCAAACATAATACCAGAAATATCAAAAGAAAAATATATGAATGCATATAATGTATTTATCAAATGGTGCGAAGAACGTAATACAAACTCATTTGGCGAAAATGTTCTATTGGACTATATTAGTTATCTCTCAGAAAAATATAAGCCGTCAACTTTATGGTCGCATTATTCTATGTTGAGAACAACAATCACCATAAATAAAAATGTGGATATAGCAACATACTCAAAATTAAGAGCCTTTTTAAAACGACAATCCACTGGATATAGAGTAAAAAAATCAAAAATTTTTAGTACCGAAGAAATAAATAAATTTATAAAGGAAGCTCGTGATGAGGACTACTTGCTTGCAAAAGTATGTAAAGTAAAATAAATAAAATAAAGATTAAGTTTTAAAATATTTACAGGCAGTATTAATTGTTGGAATTATGGGTTCTTGTCGCAGAGATGAGCTATATAAAATGAAAATAACTGACTTAAAAGATTTAGATTCAGCATACATTATTGAAATACCGAATACTAAAACGAAATTGGTTAGAAAATTTACAATAACGGGGCAGTTTTATGAACTAGTGAAAAGATATATTAGTCTTCGTCCTCAAAATGCCCAAGAAACTTTATTTCTTAACTACGTAAAGGGTAAATGCACTGTTCAAAGAGTTGGTATAAATAAATTTGGCATTTTGGGAAAACAAATTGCAGAATATCTAAAACTTCCAAATCCTAAGTTATATACCGGCCATTGCTTTCGGAGATCTTCTGCAACAGTTCGAATTGATAATGGTGAAGATGTAGCATCTTTAAAGCGATATGGAGAATGGAAACCTAGTACACTTGCTGAGGGATACATTGATGACACAAATATGCCATCTAGTTCCAAGAAGGAAAAAGTTGATAATACAATTACACCGTTCATTCCTAAGGTAGGGTGTTTTCTAAATACATTTATGCTCTACTTTTTAACAATTGAGAAATAATATCTGAAAGACCTAAAATTATAGATATTTTCAATTTATTGAAAAGATTTAAGAATTTTTTTTATCTAAATCTCAAATAACATGAAAATAGTTGTCAGTTAATACATTGCTTTGAAATTATTGTTATGAGGTCCATTTGTTTACTGATGTTAGTATTTCAAGTCACTTAAAGCAATTCAAATCATTGAATTGATGTTATTTTAAATTAGTTTTTTTAATCTGCAGCTGCACCATGTCTTAACATTTTTACTTGCTAAAATTCAAAAAACCGTCAAATAATTTGTGAAAAAAGATTTTTTTTCAAAGCCAGTTCTGTTCAAAAATCCTAGCTACGTCACTGGTTGCTTTGCAATTCCAAAATGAAAATAAAAGTAATTTAGTTGTTACGACATCCTGATTTAACTGGACAAGTTATTTTTTTTTTAATAAATTGTTAATTTCTTTCATAATTAAAAAAAATGCGAACAATTTTATATAATTATTAGACTATATCATCTGCTACAAGATTTTTTGAAATATTTTTAATGAAACTATGTTTTCTAGTAAGGTCAGCGTATGTTGTACCAATTTGCCTAAGACTTGATACATACAACAATTAAAAAAAAACCTATTACATTACTTGCTGTTTTTGATTTGTGTTGTGGTTGAAAGTTATGGAAAAAAATGTAAACAATTTTTAGAATATGTGGGTAATAAAAAAAATTGTGATACAATTTGGTTATCTAGTCTGTCTCTTTGTGTCAGCTGCTGATAAAATATGTATTTGAGTATATTATGTATATACATTTATGAGTTGATTACTTTGTCCCTTCCTCTTGTCCATGTTATGACATTCAGAAATCTTGCAACTTTATTTGTTGACATAAATTGATAATTAGTTTATGTAATATTTTATTGTCGTAAACATTAGTTATTTTAGTATGTAACTTTTGTTTTAATTTTATATTTTTTGCAGGACTTATATGAACCTGAAGTAGAAGATAATGAGTTGTTGAGTCCATCAAGATCGGACTACTCAGAATCATCTTGCACCAGCAGAGAATTTGTTCCATGTGAGGTCAAATTAGAAAATGGGAACAGCGGCTATGAAATTGAAAATGAACCGACTGTATTTAATGAAGTGGCTGATATATTTGATGAACAACCCATTAATAACAAAAAAGATTACATTGACACATTTCTTACTTACATCGGAGAAAAAATAAAAAGAATTACAGATGTTAAAATTTTAGACGATTTAGAAATTGAAATTCAAGAATCTGTAAATACAGCCTATAAAAAATTCATAAATAAACATAAATAATAGATGATTACTAAATAAATTCGATATAAAAACAAGAGCTAACAAAGAGATGTGCTTAAAAATGAAAAATTAAGATAAAACACATACTTTTATTAACTCTTAAGTACGTACACTCAGTTTCAAATGAAATGCACCATCCAGTCAACCATTGTGTGGTATGATTTTGAAAATTTTATAAAATAATGCTTTTAATAAGTATGAACGATCCAAATATAACTCAAAAGAATTTCTAATTAACACAAAGAGTTTATACTTTGTGGCATGCTTAATATAAGATGATTGATGTGCTCCTAGGGTATCTTGTTCCATGCAATCTGAAGGAGGTGTCCTAAGCAACTATTCTAAGCCACCGATCCGTCATGTCTCAGTAGTGTTCACAGTGATAAGTGATGCAAGGCAATATTCAGAGCTGTATTTGTTCTAAGTACCTTCTGGTAATATGCAGTGTGTGGTCTTGCATTATCCCGCTGGAAGATACTATTTGGTATCATTTTTATGAAAGACTCCAAATTCTACTTTCAATAAATTATGGATGTAACAATGTGCATTGCATTTTATGTTTAGAATGCATAGGATGAACATAAGAGGTGAATTTGGAACAGTTGGGTGAAGCGCCTAACTCGAATCTCGGCGCATAAATGTCGCAGGTTCCAGCTCCGGCATTTTAAGACATTGTGGCATTTATTAATTCAGGACATTAATCTAATACATGATTAGTGTTCATGTAACCATAATTACATTTAATATGAGAGTGTGGGTGGAACAGATACTAGGCCTAGTCAGTATCTACAGCACCTTCATTCTCTCAAATTGATGGGTTTGGTAGTATAAATTATGTAATTAATTTACAAGTATATATTCAAAGGAAGCTGTGAGGTAGTTACACAAGCATAAGTATCTTCTAAGGAGTTGACCTTCATGAATATTGCTGCTTCTAGGACTCCTTTCAGCTAGATGATGTTGCTGTATACAGACTAATAGTTCTAGCATCTGTAGTGTGGTTTTGTTTTAGTCTTTTACCGAATTCACAAAAGGACAGACCTCTATCTTTCATGCTGATAATTCGTCCTCTGTCAAAGTCCGAATTATGGGAGAAATTTCTTCGAATTCTTACTGGAGGCAGCATTGTAAGGTAATTGATTCATATTTAAACATAAAGTATTATTTTAGCAAGTTTTCAAAATCATAGCATAATGTTCACTGGAAAGTGTATTTCATTTGAAACTGAGTGTAGTTTAAATAGGATGCAAGAGGTTGTAGATATGATTTTTGAAGTGATATGCAATTAAAATTTGATTAAATTTTTAATTTGTTTTTTTTTTTAATTCCTTGTTTTGTTTCAGTGTTTTTATAAAGTTTATTATTGATTTAAATGAAACAGATTTTAGTTACTTTATGTGTATGTTATGGAGTATCAGTTTTATAAAACCCCTTTCCGTGACTTTTTTTGAAAGTTATCAATATTTTATCACTGCAAGTTTGAGTGTGAAGTATTGATAAGGTCTTGAATAAAATCTTTTTTTTTTTACTGAGGGGGGGAAAATGCCTTACGCACTTTGTGTGGGGCTCCCGGTTACCCGTATACCCACTAAAAACCCTAGAACTTCTAAGCCCTTCAAGCCTTGAGGGATTACCGTTGTGGTATTACTTCAAAAAGTCTGGACACCTTCTATTTATCCTACTATCCTCGGCTTCCTGCTCTTGCTTTCTCCTCTTCCTCTTAGACTAAGGCATAATCTGCTCCTGTTTTTTGACAGTTCCATTCTAGTAGGTCCATAGCCGCTCTACATCTGTTTAGGCTAACATGTATAACCTTCATTTTTTAGCCCTTCCGGCCGTTTCTTTCTCCGTCTGTGCTTGCACCAGTTTCCAGAATGCCGGTCATCTCATGCTGTCCGCTTTGTGACCCTCTATATTGCAAACATAGCATTTCTGTTTATTGGTGCAATTTTTCATTTTATGTCCAGTCCTCCCACAGTTCCGCCATCCGTACTTTTACAGTCCATTGCCTTGTGACCTATTCTATGGCATTTGTAGCATTTTGGCAGAGCAAATACCTCCATCACCCTGCATCTATTCCAGCCTCAGCCTATTTTCTTTTTCATTATAAGGTGCTTTGCTGCCTGTTCCTGCATGTTCACGAAGGCATATCTTACTCCATTCTGGTTGACCTTTTCTGATAGTTTCACCGAATCTGCCTTGGCGCTCAGGTTGTCTCTCAGGAGTTCCCTGTTGATGTCTTCCTTCACATCCTCTTCATTGAGGTCTCCGTCCCAGTCTAGCAGCCGTATTGTCTTTTTTCTTTCATTTAGTTCAATGTTGGCTACCTTGCTGATTTTCTCATCGAGTGTTTTCCTGAACTCCTTCCTTATTATTTTTGACCACAAGTTAAATGTTGCCATCTTTCGTCTTGTTTATCCCTGCGATGATGATCTCGCCAGTGTTCACCTCATTCTTCATGCATTTCATTACTTCTGCATAGCTGCAGATCTCTTTTGGTTTAATTAGAATCGTGTCCATCTGTTTATCCTTGCGCTTCTTTGGCATATCATTTTTCTTCCCTGCATTGGTTTCCTTTTGCCATGGATAGTCATTTTAAGTTCCTCCTTTTTAAGACAGTATTCCAACACTTTCCTGGCCATATCTGGTTCTGCATCCGTGATACAGGCTAGTCTCGATTTTCCCTTTCCCATTGCCTTTACTTCCTGCATTGCGTTGATTATTCCGCTACTTCCTTCTAGTGTTCCCATCCCTTTTATGGTTTTCACTACATACGTGTGTCTTTCGTTTTCCTCTTCTGCTTTGCCATTTTGGGCAATGATGGAGCTTTTTGTGACCCCACACCACCATTTACTTTCTTGTTGATACTCCGTCATAGCTGCTGGCAATTCCGGGTGTTTCTTCGTTATTATTTTTGCAGGGTATCCCTTTGTGTTCTCGCTGCTACTTAATATTACTACTAAGTCTTCCTTACTGTCAGCTATAAAGGTATCACTCGTCTGATCACAATTCGTGAATAGGTCTTCTGTCCAGTCTACGTCCATCAGCGCATGTAGTGCTTCGACCCCTTTTTTGTGTGAAGGCATTCATTGATCCTGTCCCTTTGTTGCCTTTCCTCCGCTGTCTCCATTGTTTCTGTTTGCTCCGCTTTATCCACTAGTCTTAGACATTTCGGGTGCTGTCCTATAACGGATCCCTGTTTCTCCTGTTTTTCATTTTCATTTTTCATCATTTTTTGTAGAAAGTTAACCCCTCCATCCGCTCCCAGCCTTGCTGAGTAGCGATGCAACTTGTTGGCTGCATCTATTCCGGTTTCATTCTAGTGCTTGTTAGCGCAATGTTTCTCAGATTTGAGCTCTCTGCAATTATTCTTCTTAGAAGATTCTTTAGCTTCCCATAGTCCATCTTAAAATCCTCTAGATCGGCTTCCCCTTTCTGAGGAGAGTCAGCCATCCTCATTCTTTTATTGCTTTGGAGCAGGGTTTCCTCCGTTTTTAGTCCTGTTAGTCCGTTTTTAGTCCACTTAGGTTTCCTAAGACTATGTGATCAGGTTTCCCATCCTCGTCCTCTGTTTGAGCAGCCGGTGTTTCTTCCTTTGCATCCGGGGTCCTCCTGATGGGTGACCTGCTCAGCCTGAGCACCTCGTTCTGCCCTGATCCTTCAAAAGCTCCAGTTCTTATCTTCTCGTTTCCTCTTCTTTCTCCCTCGCCGGGTCTTCATTCTTCATGATTGGTCGCGCTTTTCCTCAACCGAGTTTTTTGTTATTTTGGTTATTGCCTGGTCATCGCATGGCCTTTCTTTAGTTGTCACATCGTTGCTCCCCCCAGAATCCGTAGAGCTGCCTGCCTTAGCAGTGGAGGATTGTCCGGTAACAGGAGCGTTTCCGGTACCTCCCTAGGTCTTTTATTTTCATTTACCGACATTTTCATATTTCAGATTAATCTTGTCCTTGTCCATTCTTTTACACCTATCTGGACTGAAAGGTGGTCGTCGTTGGGGGTCCAAATTGGGAGGGGTTTTTGGAGATGGGGATGTCGGGTTAGGGACTATTTTTTTTATAGGTTATCCTCCTCTGTAGGGTAAGAGAAAGTGCTTTTTGGTTCCCTAGCCCTCGATATCTAATAGCGTCGGGATCTGAAAGGTGCTCTAGAGTAGGCCGGAGAGTTTAACCAAGGGAGGTCGACAGATCACAGCGAGAAATGAAGAGAAAGTTTTTGCCAGAGCCCCTTTAGTTTCCATGAAGCGGGTATCGCGCGCAGGCGAGGTTGACTAGAGTTGGGCTTATCATCGTGCCATCTCCTTACCCACCTGAATGAAAACATTAAAAACTTGTCCAGAAGACTTAGAAACCTAAAATTAAAAGACAAATTACTTGAACATAAATAATATTAATTATTCGACCAGACCACCATATATAAAACTTTCGAGAACTATATCTAAAGTTTCAAACATATGCGACTGAAGACATTATGGTGCTCCATCAACATGAAGATATATTTTGTAGTCTGGTTGCCATGGGTCATGAATCGTGAGTCAGGCTTTCATGAATTGCTGCGATCCGTGTAAAAATTCTTGAGAAGTTTTTATTTTACTCTTTCTGCGTGCACCAGTATTGAATAAACAAATCTAAATTGTGGTGTAGGGTTTTCCGATTGTTCCTTCATAAATACAATATGTTGAACTAAAATGTTATAAATAAAAATCTAATATTTTTGTAATTACATAGTTTTTAGACAGAAAAGCAAAATTCGTTGCTTAAAATTTTTTAGAGCAAAATGTATGTATCCCAGTTTTTATTACTTACCAATCTAGGTCAGTTTTCTTCAGATTAGAAGTTGAAGTACAAAAAAAATATATATAGCATTTTATTAAAATTATCTTTCAAATGGTATCAAGAAACAAGTGTCCATTTGGAAATAGCGCTGTAGCGTCGGATGCATAATACACCTACCTTTCAAAATATTTAGTATTAAAATCTTATCATATTTCATTGCTTTTAAATCAATAATATAATAATATATAAAGTTTATTTAGAAAAATAACAATATAAGAATATTAATAATTATTTACAGTCAACTAACATATATTGTGCATAAATTGCAAAAAAATGTTCTTAATATCAAATTACATAGAAATTGCTAATTAAATACGCAGAGAAAAAGTGTCATCTTTCAGTATATTTACAAGTAATAAATAAAAAAATAATATGCACCAAAACATTACAATTTAATTTTGCAAGATTTTCAAATCTATTTCTTTCAAACTGTCATGAATATTATATAACAAAAAAATATGTACAACATAATATAATAATAATGAATCATATACTATAAAAAAAATGTTATAATTACAAAGTTAATATTTGATTTGTACAAATTTATAAAATTGTGAAAATCACATTTAATATCAATTCTAATTGACTTTGTTCCATTCATTCATATGGAATGCTTTCTGTTTCTCGTTTAATAGAAAATATTTTTCAGAGATTAATATTAAAAATCGATTTCCTCCATGGTTTTTGAAAGTCTGTTATTGTCGATTCGTCGGCGCTGACTTCTGCGAACTGCGTCCGCTCTTCTATATGGTTCACTTTTTAAACCTAGAAGAATGTCTTCCAATGCGCCATTGTAGACTTCGTCTTGTTGGAGGAGTTTCTTTTCGTATACTAATCTTGTTTTATGTTTCAATTCGTTTATCACAGCATCCTGAAAGAAGGACATTAAAGTAACAAATATTTATTTATTTTTAAAGATCAATTTCAAATAATAAACTACATTAACACATTATTCATTCATAGTGTCTACAGATAAGTGTAATTGAGAATTAATTTTGAGTTAATAAAAAATGAATTTCAATTTTTAAAAAAGTCAAAAATCAGTTTTTAAAAGATAATGTATTTATAATTTACTTTCCATCAAACATTAAAAAAAAATCTAGTTTTTTTAGTGTTCTAACCACTTTATTATCACCAATCACATTTTTAGTCAAACTTATCTGTCAAAACCCTACTTCTGTTTTCCTATACTAGGGTACAATTCTCCCACTTGGAAGGTCCGTTTTTCTGCTTAGTAAAAATGATGAATACAACTATTTTGAAATACAAAAAGGAACTTTAGTTTCACTGTACTGGGTAGTTGTAACATGCAGTCAAAGAATCCAACAGTTCAGGTTGTAATACCTGAATTTATGACAAAATTCCTAGATGTTAGTTCTCAAATAATAACATATTGGCTTATATAAAATGTTAAACATGCTCCAGAACACTAAAAGATAAGATTATGATTCTCCAAACCTGGTAATTCAAGAAAGTTTACTATCATCGCTTACATCATAAGGAAATTTTTTTGAAGACAATCAATTACCTTCATCTTAAGTAGATGACTAGCTACAATTTACTATTAAAGGAACATCAAATGGCTTGCATTGAATACAATCACACACTTTTACACAATCAAGTAGTAGTACAAAGAATCTCAAAGATATTTAGAACTTTTTTGATCAATAAGCAAGTATAATCAGTACTATGCTGAAACTAAAGGTGCAATTGTAACCTAGTCTCCTAATACAAGTACCATAGCTGTTTTATAGAAAATCTCCAATCAGGTGAGCTCATTAGTCAAAATGGCCGTTGTTTCATTTTACTTGAGACGTATCATACGTTAGTTGTCTAATATGTGCCGACGAAAAAAATTATTTATTATTTCAAATAAAAAGTGTCTCAAAAGAAACGTCCCTTTTGAGACAAATTCAGAGGGCTAATAATCCTTAATTATTGAGATGATAAATTCTATCGGGTGAACTCTCTAATTAATCCTATTAACACAATCTTTAGCTATGGCTATGTCAAGTATTCTGCCATATTTGATTTTACTTTTATTTTTAGGTAATATGCAAGAAATATTGAGGGCTTGTGATTCCAGAGAAAGGTTTTTCAAATCAACAGAATTCTGCAAGAATTAAAATGAGATCTCAATTTTCTTAAAACAGGCGCAAAGCTCTCACATAGTACTTATATGTCGAAACAAAATAGGCAACTGGAGCACTAGAATACATCTGCAATCTGAATACCCAAAATATAAAAACTATAAAGGGTTGATTGTTGTAAATTTCTAAGAGTAACAACCCAACATGCATGAAACATTTCAGCTCACCCGACGATTTAACATCTTATTCATCCAAAAAGTTTTGTGTTTTTGAGGGTAAATTTCTTCTATCTGGACATGAAAAAACGCCGCGCCGGGTCCGAAGACAATGCTGAAGCCATCCACCATCTGAATTCTGTAACGACGTAATGCAGGTAAAGTATTTAAGCGAGAGGAGGGAGAAGAAAGACTCATTTAGCCAGAAAGTAAATCAAAAATTTGCACAAAAACGGAATTTTCCTCTTAATTCCTATTCAATTTCAACCCAATTTGTATTCATTGGCAAAAAGTCTTTAAATTTAATTATCAGTAGAGACCTGAATAATTATATACAATACCTACAATATAAATGTATAAAACATACCTGTTGTTTCTTTTGATTCAATTTGTTTTTTGTAACAACATTATTATTGGATTGGTTGCTTTTGAGAGCAGCTAATTCGAGTCTTCTTCTTGTTTCATTGTCTAGATCTGCTTGCTGTAATAAAAAATAAATTTAAATTAGTGATTATAACTATTAGCATATTCTTGCATTATACTTTCAGAAATTACTTACTTTTTCTTAATTACTTATAAACTTATTTTAAATGTCAATTAGTTTTAAACTTACTTTAAATGCCTTAGCAAATCTAACGAGCAGAGAAAAGAACCCATTAGCATCGGTCGTACGGGGAGATTCAGCAAAAAATTCGACGCATTCTCGGAATGCTTCTTGCGCCGTCTTAGAATCGGCCTTCATTCTTCTCAGTTTATCTTCAGAATTTCCAAGGAAATCACGTAAAATTGAGTTGTTATTGAGCTTTCCTTTCAATTCGTATTCTTTACGCACAGCTTCCATATTCTTATCCAATTCTTGTACATCTGTCATGATATTTTCCATAGAAACTATAAAATTAAATGATTTAATTTAATAATTGTTGTAATAAACAAAAAAGTTGTACTTACCAACAGCAGCTTTTTCAATAAAAGTAAGTTCAGAGTCAAAGTTGATTAAGTCTGGGAAGTTCTGCCTAATCGTGCCAACTATGTAATGCAAAAGAGACATTTTCTTATCACTAGATTTTGTATCCAAAAGTGAATCCAATGATTGCAATTTGAATCCATAAGCTGGACCTCTTTTGCTACTATTCAAGTAATTTCCAAAAGCAAGAATAACTTCCAGAACAGATCTCAACTTTCTCGAGCTTTTCACAGAACTTGAAGCGGATATTATTGCATTGATTTGCTAAAATTGATAATAAAATTTAATATAAGGTTTACAAACAAAGATAATTAAAATATTTACAGGCGTTATTAAATGGACATTATCAAAGAAATTGCCCATATAACTCATTATTGATAGTTTAGAAGAAATGCGTTCGACTTTGGCCAATTGCATCAGGAATTTATCTTCATCTGTTAGTAGATTAGGATTTTTCTTCTCCGCAGTATAATCTTTATATGCTTTGACTTCCTGTTCAGTTGGTACCATCCTTTGCAACAACTCAACATTTTCTAAAGATAGTTGCTTCAGATCCAATTGATTAATTGCATTGACAACCTTATCAATTTGCATATCCAATTTCCTCCTTGATATAGCTGTAATCATAAAAATGGACAAATAAGTAATAAACAACAAAGGATATACTCATAGTGTCAGAATTAATATGCCATACACTTTGCAACAATATTTATGTTTGTTCTGTTTCATTTATTTTATTAATAAATAACTCAAAAAGGTACACAGTTAGTCATTTTTTATAAAACCTCTAACAAGATTAGACCAATTCACACTGTAAAAAAGTTCAATTTAAAATCTAGTAATTTTAATATAATATAGATAGATGTGCAAACAAACTGCAATTTTTAATTCTGATCTAATAGTAAAAAATTGTATTAACAATTTTAGTGGCTAAGTAATGGGCCATCCATTATTATGTCTTTTGTTTTGTCTAATTGGTTGAACAAATCCGATATCTACATATCCTAGGTATAGTATCTACGGAGCGATCTCTTAGTTTCTCTCATACCCACCGGGTTTTCCAAGACCGTTTCAAAAATTGGCGCTATTCGCGTATACTGAATTATTTTTGCAATGTCCTGTAGTCGGAATATCGGAGTGCGGTTTTTGGTAGAAGGGGAGGAAAAGAGGTAACTTTCGGTCCGACTCACGGCCTTCTGTGGTTCATGAGGTTGCGTATTTTTTTGTAAAAACTCAAATACCAGGAAACGCCCTGATCCTCCCAGGCTTGTCAAAAACACCAAAATTTGATAATAAATAATAATTCTATTTATGAAAAACTGAAAATAGTTAAATCCGGTCATACAATATTTAAATATTTAAATCCAACCAAAAACGGTTAAAAACTGCAAAAATCTGTTCATAAAATGTTAAAATATAGCAAAATCCGGCTTTGAAATTTTGAAGAATTGTCAGAAAGCACTAAAATCTGGTCAAAACTCTTAAAAAGTGTAAAAACTTCATGAATCTCAAAAATAGCTAGATCCAGTTATAAAATATAAAAAATATTGTTAGATGAACCAAAATTGGGCATAAACTGTTAAGTATTGTTGATGAATATTTTTTTTATAAATAATGTTTGTATTCCTCTGGTTCTCATACACCCTATTATTGGTTCATTTGTTTTCCATCTACCCTTTAACCTTTTCAAAATCACCCATAAAGCGGAGACGCGGAGATTCTCTTTCAACCTATCATGATAAACCGAATGTGGGCGATCGCAGCAGGTCGAAACCGGGTGACTCAAATTTTACTACGTGACAATCGTGGCGCTCGGACAAGGCGAATCAATGCAATGGAAAGAAATTACAAATTAGGGCTAGTTCACAATTGTTCCGGCGCGTTACAATTACATCTGACGTCACAAGTTTTTAAAAGTTTTTTAATGCTTTTTATCAATTTTACTAAAAATAATCTTACTTTTTAAGTATTATGAACATACATGGAATGTTGTCTTGCTTTAAAATTAACTCATATGTAAACGAGCACTTTACATTTCCACCATACGAACGTCCAAAGCATAATTGAGTAAGATGTGAGGTCATCAGTTTCTGCTGTTGTACAAAAAGATTTTGCAAAAACCAAAAGATATAATAAAATTTGAAAATTCTTTATTGTCACCTTCAATTTAAATTAGAGAAAATTCTTAAAGGGTAATGTAATGTAACACACTCTAATAAAATTAATATTTAATTTGGCTTTTATAAATGTCAAAAATCAGAAAAAAATATTCCAAAAATAGTTACGTTAATTTTCATTATAATTTATAGAATTTAGTGGAGCAATATACTGAGTACATTTAAAAAGGTATTCGTTTTGTACTTACCAATATTTCTCAACCTAGTATGTTCTAAAACTGTCACATTCTCAGGTTTCTTAAACCGTTTGCTTGGCATACTATTTAATCCATCTGGTTCGTTAGTTCCATTGGTCAGTGGACCAGCACTGCCAATCTTGAATCGCTCTTCAAATTCGTTAAAATCTATCGAATTGTGTAATCTGTCGTCATCTAATTCGTTGAAAATAGTACCTCGAACCTGTAACCATACAATTTAATATATCCGTAATAAATATTAATTTATTATGTCTAACTTACCTGAGTCGGTTTGAGTGCTATCCAATTAATAGTAGGAAGTTTATGTTTTGTTTGCACTTTACGTTTAATGGTCATGGCACCATCTGGTGCTTGCATAAAACCAGGTGCTGGTGGAGGAGGTGGTCCAGAATGCATAGAATCTTTTTGAGGAGGTGGTGGAGGACATGGAGGTGGTGGTGGGGCGGCTGGTGCAGCCGGTGGAGGTGGGGGTGGTATCACAGGTGTATTAGGAGTGGAAGGTGTCGTTGTCAGACTTGACGAACTAGTTGTTGGTGGGGTGTTTTGAAGCAGTTCAGATAAACCAGTTACTACAAAAAATTAATGTTTTCAAAACAAGTTTTGAAATAATAATCAATCAATTAAATAAGATTTTTCTGCAACTTGAAAGAAACAATCAACAAAATTGTTTCATAGTTGA
Organism: Tachinus rufipes; assembly: GCA_963932245.1. NCBI lineage: Eukaryota > Metazoa > Arthropoda > Insecta > Coleoptera > Staphylinidae > Tachinus > Tachinus rufipes. The sequence continues at coordinate 77,868,522 of OZ010744.1, forward strand.
CTACAACATGATATATTATTTATTATACACTTGAAAATTCAATTTATTTTAACTAAGTTTGATAATAACAGCTTTATATGTTTAAAAAACATTAAATTATTATAATTAAATCAATATTATCAATTTTATTATTATTATTTATAAATATATACAAAATCTATACATACTTGTAGCTCCTCTAGGCAAACTCTTTGTTATTGTTTCGAGTTCCATAATCTTTGATTCTAACATGGATTGGCGGTTCTTAGATTCTTGCTGGTGTTGTTGCACCACTCGTCGTAAAGTCGTGACTTCCTCTTCACTATGCTTCCTAAATTCTAATAATTCGTCTCGTTCTAATCGTAATTTGCACAGTTCAGTTTCGAGTTCACCAATTTTCGACAGAGCTTCTTGTTCTAAATCGTGTAACCGGTCATGCGCCTGTCCTAATTCATCTTCTAATTCGGCAGCCTTTTCCAAAGCTGACGTTTTTGTTTCACTGTCCTCCATCAACGCTTGAACATCGAAGACGTTGTCAAGGTATGCGGAAATTTGCACTTGTAATTCTTCGCTTTCCGTTAATCGTAATCGAACTAAATATTCATCTAGACCTAATGCAGTGAATTCGTATTGTAAGTGGACACGGAAATTCATGTCTTCTACTGAGTGTACTATAATATTTACAAATTGCATACAGGCCACCTAAAATATTATTGAAAATTTAATTAATCAATTAATAATAGGTTATTTATACGAAATCCAAAGCTTTTGATGGGAGTTAATATTTAAAACTAATTTTCCCAGACAGCACCAAAGTATCTCATATATTGCCTATTTAAATTAATTTGTTTACCATAAATTCAATATGAAATAATTCAGGATTGAGAAAGTATTCCATCAAAGTTTGAAACCGATGTCGTTCTTTGAGAACTTCTTTGAAGTTATCAAAAGCTGATAAAATGATAGCATGGCCTCCTTTGACTAAACATATCGCAGCTAAAAGTTCTAAAACTAACGCTTTAGTTCGTAAACTTTTGTGAGTAAGACTGAGCGCTATACAGTTGATTGCTTCATGGTGTTGTATCACCATATTGAAACCGTACTGAAAAATAAAATCAACATTACTAAAAAGTATTTATAACAATATTTTAATAACTTTGTTGGCATGGTTCTAATAATACTAAATGATGGATAATTATCCGCCGTTTTTGGGTTTTGTTCATTTCTCTGAAACAAATCGGTACAAATTTGGATTTTGATAGCCATGGTTTTGTCTGAAAACTCATGATTCGGACAATTTCCACACTTCACTTCACAATCTTTTCGCCAGAAAGGCGCGAACATCAAAATCTGAAGGTCGACCCCTTTCTGACTTGTCGTCTAAGCTATCACCATCTTTGGAGCAAATAAACCACTCTCGTAGTTTTAGCTGCAAAATGTGGCGTATGCGTGGTTTTCGATGTGCATTTTAATTAAAGAGAAATTATATTATAACAAATGTCAATTAAACGCCAAAATCAAACAACAGATCGCATGAAAAACGGCTGATAATTATGCTCAATATAATACTTGAAACACCAATCACTTGTAAAATTGTAACCTATATGGTCTAATAAAATTAACTTATTTCTCTCAAAAATGTTGAAGTAAAATTGAACTATATTTTTGATTTTAAACAAGTGCCAAACTCCATTTTGTTTCTTTATTTTACTTACCTTATTGTTCATAATTGCTCGCATACACATAATGCATACATGAATGTCATCTTTAGATTCACCCATATTCAGTTTTGCTACATGTCTTGAACGTCTTTTGATAGTTGGACTATCAGTCATATCTAACAGAGGTGGTCGTAAATATCCATTATATGTTTTGTCCAATGTAGTGGACATACTAAAATTGTGATTGAGTTGCTCTTCGGATTCCGAGCGGAATTCGGCGATGCGCTGTTCATGGCGCATCATACCAAGGCGAAAATTTAAATAATCTATTAAAACATCGAGACCGAGATTTTCCTCATTTAGAAATTCTCGAACCCATCTGTGAAAAAAATACATCATTTTAATCAAATGATTAATTAATAGAAAAATAAAAATTAATTAATAGAATACTCACTCTATGTGATTAGTTCGTAATGAAATTTCTAAATCTCTTAGAACTTGAGTTGAAGTTGATTCCCCAACCATTTTTCGTTTCTGAAAAAAAAAAAAAACACAATGATCAGTTAATATTCTTTCGCTCAACGAATATCCAAATTTATTTGGTATTATATAATAATTTAATCTAATAAAAAATAAATTGTGGCAATAAACATTGATGTTTGCAAATAGCGTAAAACAAAATTTTACTAAATTTACTAATACAAACTATAAGTTAGTTTGGTAAACGAACCATGTACTCCGTGTACAGCGCTCTTGTCGTACAAAAAATGCACAGCTATAAAAAACGCAATAAAAAAGCTTAGCGTAAACTCTATGAAGAACTATATTAGAATATATGGGATATAAGATTGTAACGGGAGAGATGTGTCCACCATCACCCATCACTTTAATGGAAGTGGAAGAACCTCCCGACAGAAAAAAAAGACTGTAACTGCAGTGCTCTAGGAAAGAAGTGCAAGAAGCGGTCAAAATAATTAACCTAAGCAGGCAGGAAAAGAAGTATGCAGCCGGAAGTGATCAAACAAAATAATCGAAAAAAAACTGCAATATATACGTTTTTAAATAAATTAATAAGGAAGGGAGTATTCGCAAAGCAGTGGAAAATAGACAGAATAATACTAATAGAGAAGCCAAGTAAAACATGCAATGTAGAAAAGTCGTATAGACCTATATGACTCCTAAACGCAATGGGCAAACTTTTCGATCAGATTATAAATAAAAGATTACAGGAAAAAAAAAAGACGGTGGGCTAGCTAATATGCAATTCAGTTTCAAGGAGGACCAGAGTTTACAATGGAGGCTATGGAGACGGTGCTGACGATTGCAACTAACGCAAAAAAAAACGCAAAATACGCAGCCACGGTAATTATAGATATCAAAAACGCTTTTAACTCTGCAAGATGGCACGATATTATGCATGAACTCCGAAGAAGAAGAATGGCATCATATCTCATAAAACTGGTACGCAGCTACCTAGAGAATAAAACGAGCCTGGTGGGCAAAAATTTTAAAATTACATGTGAAGTCCCATAGAGCTGCATCCTACGACCGACACTTTAACATATACCAGAAGAGCCGTATTGTTAGGATACGCCAATGTCCTAGCTCTGATTGTGTGCCGAAAAAATAAATAAGAAATAAAAGAGAGCATTTAGTGGCCAGCCGAAAAAATCGAGGTCAAGGTCGTGATTCTAGTAAAGAGCATAAAAACATTCAGATAGGCAATGTCAAGGTAAACAGCCGGCACATCCTAAAATACTTGAGTCTAGTAATAGGTCATGATACGCATTTTGACCCCCACATTGAAAAAGCGACAAAGAAAGCCAAAAAAAACGAATCAAGCTCTGAGCAGAATTCTGAAAACTACGGTGGAGGTAACGAAGGACGGAGAAGCATAATGTGCTCTGTCATAAACTATCATACTGACAAAAGACCCAAAGAAAAGCCGCCATAAGAATAGCACGGAAGTACCGTACAGTATCTACAATAGGAATTAGTAGTTATCCCAAGAACTGTCCCCATACACTTACTGGCAATGGAAAGGTCATATTGAAAGGACAAGAAAAACAGAAAAACACAAATAGAGATAGCTAAAAAAGAATCGCTGAAAAGATAGAAACTGAATCAGGACGAAACGCTTAACTCCTAAGATAACGCCATGGGTAATGCGAGAACACGGGAAAACAAATTTCAGGCTACCGGTTTTTGGGTCCTATCTAAAAAAATAAATCTAGTAAAAAATTACAAATGCATGTACTGTGGAGAGGAGGACAAGAAAAAGCATAAAATAAGCAAGAGATAGGTAGACGTAAGCCTTGACAAAACGCACGTAGAAAAAATAGTCGAATACATATTACACAGCAATGAAAAATAGCTAGAAGTAAAAGAATAGATTGGTAGCATCTTAAAACAAAAAGATGCGGACGAGAGAAGGTTAAACTAGAAGACCTGATGCACAACAATAATTATGACAGAAATAAATCTATACCGTAAGCGAAATAATTCTGATAGGAAATTCTTCTATAATGTATGTTTACAGGTGTCATTTTTTAGTAGGTAGGCGCTCCAGGAGAGAATCCGAAGTGAATCCAATACTCTCTAAAATAAAGTGTCTTTTAAAGATTCCCAAATAAAAAAAAGTTGGTTCGCCATAGGTAACTTTTTAAAAATATACTACCCATCAAAAGTATAAAGTAAACGAATATCAAGAACCCGTAATTTTTATCAAAATTTCAGAAATTCAAATTATTCATTCACACTAAAAAAATGATAAAAATCTCAACAAAAAATGTTTTTGAATTTAACTTGAGAAGATAGAAATGAAAGAAATTTTATTGCAATATTTTTAGATTAACTTTGCATGCAAATCAGTTGAATGGTTCCTGATATGAATCAAAATATGCCCAAGTTCGTCAGCGTGACGTTTTTCAACAATTAAGTGATTTCGAACGCGGTAGAGTAATCGGGCTCGGAAAAAATGGTTTGTAAAATCGTGATACTTCCTAACAAATTAACAGAAGTGAAAGTACAATAGCTCAATAATGGCGTACATGGATCAAATAACAGAAACAAAGGTAGAGATTACGACCTGGACGCCCTAGAAACACTACAGAACGAAGATAGGGCTTTTCTGCTCGTGTTCTGTGGGACCGATTTTCAAAAAAAGGAATCTCCGTTCAATCAGTTTACCGGAGAATTCAATCATGATGAGTAATGCTGCCCTTTTATTTGTTTGCCATTAACTCCTCGCCATAAGAGACCACCCTTTACTTTATATATTATACGGATGCGTATTCAGGAAACTTAAGATTTAACCGCTTAGGCTAAGATCGACAATTTGATTTTCAGCATGCCCAGGCAAGTTTCTGAATACTCAATTTTTTTATTATTGTAATAAAAGTTGTTGAAATTTTAATCATTTCTCATGTCCGTATAGTCGAATATTAAATCTCGGATTCATCCTGAATTGCTAGATTTACTTATTTGGATTTATGTCAAAGTTTGTAAAGTATATGGTAGTATACTTATACTCCATAGACCTTGTTTGTACCTGTAAAACATAATTGTCACTGATCATTTATCAATTTCAGTCATCATTTATTTAAAATTCATTATAAATTAAAACATAACCTGTTACCAAATGTCAAAACTAATAACTGACACACTAATAAACAATTTAAAATTGATCCTGGGTGGTCCCAAAATTATTTGAATCTAGGATTATATTAACAGTAGCATAGTTTTTAACTCGAACCAAGAATTAAGCAAAAATTACATGGGCCGATCGAGACTATAATTGCCTCACAAAATCCGTAAACTATCAAATCCAAGATTTAGATTTCGGCTGTAATTACTGTAGTGATCAGACCTGCATGTATGAAAAAAAAAAACTATCCTAAGAGTACGGCAACCAAACTAGGCAAAGTACCTTCCTTACCAAGAAAAACTGAATCTCCAAATAAGGGACTCCAACTTAAGACACCTGATGTAACAGTCGAGCACGCTAACTACCACCTGGCGCTTTGCTGATAACGGGAGGAATAAGAACTCACACAACATCCATGGAAACAGTGATCTTGCTACGGCCACTGCACTTATATAAATATGAATGGAGAAGTCGAGAACATTAAGTACGTTATCCCTAGGCAAACACAATTCAGTTTTTCAAGCGGCATATCTACCATTGACAGGTGCGCTAAAAATATCAAACAATGACAACACTTTAACATACCGCTGTCGGACATGATGGTTTTCGTGTCCGACAGCGGCACTATGAACTGCTTAACTCTGAAGGCATTAGCCACAAACAACAAGATATCCAAATACCAAAAGATGAAGATACAAAAAGGAACCTTAAAACGGATCAGGTCGTAAAAAAAAAGGAATCAACAAAACGTTCATTGGACCTAAACCTGCTTTCGGAATCAATTAAGAGATCTGAAAACAAATAATCCGTAGTATACTTAGGACAACCAAATCATGGTAATGCTACACATGCATAGATTAGAAAATCAGGCGGATCCTCATTCAACTGATCTATGTCTGGAAAATGTTGAAACTCCGCTACATTTGCTAATCCAGTGCGAGGCTTACAATACGTAACGTAGAGCCTTTTGCGGCAAGCATGACCTATCCAAAAAAGAGCTCAACGCATGACTGAACTTTATTGAAGAACCGGAACTACCAGAAAAGTAACAACCAGAGTTGTAAAATAGGACCAAGATCCCGCTGTGCAGAGTCGCTAGATGTACTACTCCGAGAATGAAAAAAAAAACAGTCTATATGTCAACGAGCCAAAGACAACAAGTCAAATTGGTGAAGAATAGCATTACTATAAACATTAATGATCGCGTGATTATCTGAATAGTCTTGTTGTTGGTCTCCAATTCCCCAATCGTAGTCGGTTTATCCATGTAGACTTTGGACTATATATAGTCTAGAGGTGCAATAAAACCATGGTTTAAAGAGCTATGTGGCAAGTGGCGCCGTTCTGTTAGAACCAAATGTTGTCGAGATCACCGGTTTCAATTTTAAGCAGCAAATAGTCTGTTATCATTGTGCGATAACGAGCGCCATTCACAATTACGATCCGGCCGGCCTTATTTTTAAAGAAATGTTAAACCAGTCATAAAACATACCAAACCGTTGTTTTGTTTGTATGTAATGGCAGCTCTTGAACTCTTTTGGTTGCTCCTGAGCTCAAAAACGGCAATTGTGCTTATTGACGTAGGCATTAAGCCAGAAATAGGCCTGATCGCTGAACAAAATTTTGGTCAAAAACAGTAGATCTTCTTAAAGCTTTTCAAGAGCCCAAAGCCTAAATCAGTGACAATTTGGAACGCCGGCTCAATTCTTACATGAGTTAAATTTTGTATGCTTTTAAACCAAGATTTTTATGTAAAATATGCCAAGTTGTTCTATACAACAAGCCAAACAGTTGAAAATGTCGCCAAATCGATTCATTACGGTCACCACGTACACTCTCACCTACCGCCGCTATATTTTTTTCACTACGTGCTGGATGTGGTCTATTTGGTCGCGTCGCGTATTATCATATAACATATATTGAGTTTTAAATTTTTCAATGGTACAACAAATTGTAAGTTCGGTAGGCCGATTATGTAAACCATAAGTTGCTCTAAACGTACAAAACACTCATAGAACGCTAATTTTCGTATTGCAGCTGAATAATTTGTAGACGCTGTGCCGGGATCATTCTTTTCATGATGAAATGTCAAACATAACTGAACAAAAATAACAGTTTGACTCAACGCACGCTTTATCTAACATAAAGCAGTTACTGAAAAAAGTACCTCTAAATGAATCACCCATTATATATATAAAAAAATAAGTCTCTCCCATTCTTATTTAAAACATTGTGTATTATAAATTTAATCCATTTTTCAAAAGCCGATTTTATGTATTTTCTAAATATTTCATATTTTGTTGAGAAGCAAAGTTTTTTTTCATAGCTCAAAAATAAAATTATTATTATTCTAAATTTGAATGTAGTTAGAAATACTATTATATACTTTGTAAATAATAACAATTATTATCTTTGTTATCAGGGCGGGCTATAAAACTTTTATAAACAATATAAGAAAAAATGTAAAACTTCCGAAACTTGTTTACAATACGTATTGTTTATTTAAAAGTTAATACTGCCTCCCTATTTATAGCCCCCTTCATTGATGCCATTCATTAAAAATGAATGGATATTATTTTCAACTATATATAATAATAGTAAACAGAGCAGTAAAAGTTTTTATTGCACATCTGCAAACAGTATGGTTAGTTATACGAGTAGAAACAAGACGGACGTGTGATAAAGCATGATGTATATTTTATATGTTTATATCAAGCATCAAATAAGAATGTTAATGATCCATTTTTAATGGAAAAATATTGATTGGTTTATTAATGTTCTACACTAGCCCACTAGTTAAAATAGTTTTATTTTATATGTAAATAGTAATATAAAAATATTATATATTATATATTATATATATATATATTACTTTTTAAACGTTAAAACATTTTACGGCTTTTTATTTGCAATTTATTTCTCATTACAGCTATAAATTCTATGTTGAATAAATTGTTTAGAAGTTTGACTTAGTGTAATTGGTTTTAATATTTTCGGATCATTTATTCATTTTAACGATTGAAAATTATGTGGTTTCACAATGTACTTAATTAAATTTTGGTAATACAATACAAATATTATATATAATTTAAATATATTTAATCAAGTAAACCATGTATGAATTCGATGAAATATCATTCGGTCATGTGTTCGTCGGACCGAGTATTAATGTACTATTAAAATATTTTCTATTAGATTACAAAATATTTAATAGTATAAAGTTGAGAACATGATAAATATAGTTATGGTACTACATAACATATTTTTTTCTAAAAAACACAATATTACGTATATCGCATAAAATAATCCTAATTTCATATCTTAAAACTATTGATTGAGTGGTTCATAATTTTTTTTCTTGGAGCAAAAAATAAAAGATTTTTTCTACAAATAGATTTTAAGCTTCCAATTGAAACGTAAGAAAAAAGTTCAATAAAAATCAGTGTCTATTGTAACCAATACTGATACATACAAGATTGCCAAAATACAGAAAACTTTGTTTGTGTGAACTGTTGAACTGTCCAAATCGTGTGTTGAAACAAACCTATGTATAACAATTTCTGAAACTTAAAATTTTGCTTAATACCTAAGTTGAAAATATGTAATAAATTAAGTTTTGGCATTTGATTTTAATGTATCACTTTAACCATCACTCAACTTAATAAATCAAATAGATGATTAGTTTTCTATTGCTCAATTAAATTTCATTTAATTAATATTAAACGTAAGAAATTAAAAAATGCCTGCATAGATAAATCGCAAATTAAATCCAGAACATTTAATTATATACACAATTATTCAAATCGCGGATAATTATCTAGTAAGATGTTGTGATAGATAGTAATTTAACGCAATAGTAATTACAGTTTTCGCTGACGGTTTATTTATCATAAAAGAAAGAACATAATCATAATAAAAATATGAATCAATGTCGTGTAGAATGGATTTAAATATAATTATTATACGGGAGCTTTCTATGTATTAATTAAAGCATACTTACTCGATGACTTCTAGAGGCTTTTGGATCCAGATATGTTCGTAATTTGTTTAAATAGTGTGATGGTGGATCTTTTGCGTGGACCATTTCCTGAAAACAAAAACATGTTAAATTATTTAATGTAAAGTAGATTAGCATAATTAAAAATATCAATAATAAGTCAATTTTGGTGTCCAGGAGCAATATGTTAAGACTGTGATGTAGATATGAAAAACTCTATTTTTATATTATTACTCAGAAAATGTTTAGTGCTGTAATACTTATGATGAATTTAGGTTGTTTCTAATGCAAACCACGAGAAGAGTATTTGATGTTATCTACCTAGTTATAAAAACAATATGCTGTCGAAAAAATCTTCTTTTGTCAAGTAATCGTATCAGTGTATGGAAAAAATTGCTCGTCCTATTTTCGAGTCAAGCAAGCTTTGATTTGGTACAAGCAATTCAAATAGAACAAAAAATTCATTTATAATGAAGTCTAAAAGCGCTCCTTGGCGGTCAATGATTTTGTTTGTGTAAAAGTTTCTACATAAAGATTTGGGAATGAGCAACGTGTCGGCACGATGAATTCCCAAAACTGTGTAGACAACAAATTTGCAAGGAGAATTTGACTACTTTGTGATAAAGACTTCTTCTGTAGAATTGTAATTGATAATGCGACCTGATTACACCACTGGGATCCACCACAAAACAAAAAACCATGCGATGAGTTCATACATTTTCTCCACCAAGAAATACAAGACTACTATACTATTTTTTTTCAATTCTGTTAGTGAAAATTTTTAGCGCAAAATCTGCTGTACATACTAGATCAAGAATACATCTACCATTCCACAATATTGTATATGCATGAATGCTAAATGATACCGTTTATTGTCGCCAGTTATGTCTAAATTGTGTGTATTTCATACGCCGCTAACCTCTGTTTACAGAAACCAGGCGCAAATAATAAAAAGCTTTGGCAAAAATTTAGTGTCTTACAAGAATTTCCAAATATTTCTATCAAAGAAGACATCAAAGACAATCTGCCCAATATAACATGGTTTGATGACTACATGACAGTGTTTTTCCACGATGTACAGCAAACCTGGAACAAGTCAAGACCGCGTCGATAACCGCGGTAAATAGTATTAATACGTGCTCATTATGGAACCGAGACACACTACCGACTGCGCCATTTCGGTGTATACGCCAAAAATACCAGAAAAACACTAGTTTCAGACAACATTTTTTTGGAACCTAGTCAGACTAATATCCATCAAAGACAAAATATTCCACCTAACGATTATGTCATTTCAATTCCTATGCCGGACACAAATTCATTTAACAAACAATTAAAAAAAAATTTACTTAAAAAAACCAGAAAGACAAAACATTAGTAGGTGATATCGACTGCTCCATTTTGATTCATATGCCAAACACAATGTCAGCTTGAACGTATCAGGACGCTGACTTAAAGCAAAATAATTTCTAACCAATATGTACCAAGCTCGATTTTCGTAGTTGAAATACTTACCGATTGCGTCGTTTATATAATTTTTTTTAAACAACAAATTAAAAAAAATACCTTACATAATGCGGGTAAAAACCAAACTGTAGCAGATACAATGTCTACCAAAAATTGAAATTAATGGCAAGAATCAAAAGTTGCATATCCCGATAAACCTAAACTGTGTAGCAACTAATCATGCAAAAATCTAGTACAGCGTTTTCAAAACGTGTCCATTCGCATACCACCATCGCGAGTTAACCTTGAAAACTGAGCCGCGTCCACATTATCTAACCAACTTTGACCAAATGTGCTCTCAATGCTCGAATACAATTCTTAACATCAAATAAGAAATCAGCAACAAAATCTAACTACTATTGAGCCAAGTTAGTTTAAATTTTTGATACATCAGCCTAAAAAGACCATTAATGCTGATAATATACAGACAAAAAAGAAAGTGCTATCTACGACGGCCAAAAATGACATAAGCAATACTTTGATCATAAGCAGTCTTGGTTAAAAGTACCACAAAACAGTTTCATTTTATGATAATTTCTTAAGAGTGCCACAATAAAGCCAAAAACAAACATTAGTGAGTTATCACAAAGAATATGGCTCACTCACTTTACAAACTCGACTGTCAACATGATTTCATTGAAAGAAATCAAAAACTAATTGAATCAGCTGGTATCTGGCCAAACTTCTATAATACTTTCCAAGACAAAGTTAAATGTACTGCAATCTACAAAAACTTGTAGAGCGTATGGTAAAATTATTAGCGTACTACTGCAACGTATTGAGAACCAATATTAACCGCCTTCATAAAAAATTTGCGTAAAATAAATTATAAATATCATCCTGCAGATTATGATAACAAGCAAGTAGTTAGAACTGCAGTGCTCCGCTTACCCGTCCAAGTCTTTGTTGTCATAGAATTAAAAGTTTCTTCTCCCTGCAAGAATTAAATGTCTCTAGGCCATAGAAAGTGATAGTTATCTCCAACCTCTTAACAACCAATATTTGAACGACTGGGTAGGGCATTTTAATTTCTCATTACAAGCAAATAGTTTGAACAAAGCACTACATTTCAAACTATTTGTCTGTCAACATTCCATTGAGCATGACTTTCAAACTGTTGAACATCCCATCCGCTCCAAAGATTATAGAAATAAGTATTCCTTCAAATTTATAAACAAAAGCACAATGCGCATGATTTCTAGATTATCTGGTCATAACGGTAAATTTGAATTATTAGTTTGCGCACAACTTAAATCATAAAAGTTACCATTGATGTTGATAACAGTACAACGTTTAAGCATGTTTCGATTGTCAGTTTTCCGGACAATTCGGCAATGGATTTCTATGTATTTGAACAGTAATTATTATTCTGTCAAATATATTTTTATTGCGTGCAACTGCTTTTTCTTCTTCTTCAACCTTCAGTTGTCCATTTCTGAACATAGGTCTTCTTTTTACTTGTCCATGTTTATCTGTCTTTTACTATGTGTTGCCATCTTTTCACCACTACTGATGTCATCCAGTCATCTTTTTTGTGCCTCGTTTTGTTTCCCTAGATCTCCACTTTGTAATTTGGGTCCGCCTGTCCATTTTCCGAATTTCTGCATTGCAAATTTTGTCTCTCAAGCTTACACCCAGCATGGCATGTTTCATTGCTCTTTGGGTTGTTCTTAACCTTGTAGCACATTTTACAGTGAGGGCCATGGTCTCCAATCCATAAGTTTTGACTGGTAGTATGCATTTGTCATAAACTTCTCTTTTAAGAATGTGTGGTCTTGGTTTTTGAGAATGTGTCAGCTTTCCAAATGCCGTCCAACTGTGTGCGACTGCTCCATTTACAAAACTCCCAAAAGAACCGTCAAAATTCCGGTAACACAAAAGCCAAATAACAAAACATACATTCATCATATTTGTTTATTTGTTTTAATTGGAGGCCATCTTGAACTTCGTTTGAAACTGCGACAAGCTACACGATCAGCTTAAACTTCTTATTGACAAACATTTTATGAACTAAGTGCACCAGCCACCCAAACTAGTGTTAGTTATTAAGGAATTAGTTTTTAGTTTTTTTGAATTATTGGAAAAACATTTGAAAACACCAACAAACATTCAGTAAGGGCTAATACGCCGTGTTTAACCATTCAAAATGCCGAGAAATGATTTAACACTTTTAAATAAAATTGTCAGCGTCCACTTGCAAAACTAAAACATTTTTTTTATTTAATAGAATTTTTGGCAACTCTGCATTATCGGACCAGCCGCTTAATCGGACCAAAAACCTTCCAGTCCCAATGCGGTCCGACTAAGCGGAAACGACTGTACTAAGATAATTTTAAAATGTAAGCGAGTGTTTTGAACTATTTTAACAAATCTATTTAACAAGTACTGCGACAATTGAAAGCTTTGATGAAGGCAGCAAAACTATCAAAACATTAGCAATAAATCATTAGCATAGCATACGCTAGACTTTTATTAATTATCTTATTTCCAAAATAATTAAACTCAAATAATAATAATAATTATTATTATTATATAAACGTGTCAACAAAAGACTTTCATTGTTCAATTTACTTTCTATTGTTTTTACTAAGAAGTAAAAATAGAGCAAACAAAGTTATTATTGTTTACACGTCAAATTAATTGCTCAATAAATGATTCCTTTACTACTAATTATTATATATTAATTGATCGAATCAAATCAAAACGTGTCGACGAATAAATACTTTCTGCACAGAAGCAATTTTCTCAAGTTTGCAATAAAATAAAATAAATATTATATTGAATTAATTATTGTAATTGCCAATAAATTATATATTTAACATAAAAAATTGCGTACGTTTTCATAGTGTTCCTTTACAAATTGAATTAAAATTGAATACAAATCATAATAAACAATTAATTTTATTTAATAAAATGTTTATTTTACTGGTATTTTTTTTTAATTGACGTCAGTTTACTGGAATTAAACGTAACCGCGAGTGATCTCATAACTCTTGACTGCTAACATAGAGTAACCAAATAAATAATCCGGGGAATTTTTATTTGCATAAATCATAAGCACATCCGTAGTAATAAACATAATACATGTTTTTCGGATATTACTCATACAGTCATGCAGTATGTAAATTTAATATTAGAAGTATATTTGCCAAGTGTTATACTGGTTCAAAAGTTTTAATAATATTTCTGATGGAAATTTTATTTATAGTCCTCAGCTTAATATCAAATGTGTATCGTTTCTCCATATGATAAAAAGCAATAAATTGCATTATTTAATTTATAGTAAAATTGTATAAATTAAAAACACTTGATGCATGTGGTCATGGTGCTATACACTGAGGTCATATGACATCACTGTTCAAGGATAGACGAAACCCAGCTGATACAGATGACTCACATTTTTTTAAAAGCGATTGCGATAATTATAAACTAATTTCACATTTCAACACGAACCAGATTTGCCTTGCAGTTCTAGTTAACATTAGAATGTTAATTTTTGTTCGGGTTTGTTTTGACAAATTTTATTCATTTGCTGACAGATACGTGCGAAATGTAAAGTATCTGTTATTATCATATACATATATAACAACGTCTGCGAATATAGCAGACAAAAAAGTACATGTGAAGAATGATCAGAATCATGTATTGTTATCGAATGTTGTTCCAGGAATATACCGCACATCTTGATAAAATGTAAATATATAAAAGCTTTTATATAAATATAGATAATATGCAGCGAGTTAATTGGCAAAAACTAACTATACCGTATGTCCCAGAATCGACATGAAAAACTTTTAATTTTTAATTTTTCGATGATAAAAAATGCAATTTAAGTTGTAAAACAAGTTCTAATATAAAAATTAAATGCAAAAAAAATAACGTGCTTGAAATAATCACTTTTAAATTGAAACATTTTTTCCCAAGAGTTTGTTTGTAAAAGTACAAATTTAACTAATTTTTAAAATAATATTTCAAATTATTTAAATTAAATTAACTAAAAAGTTTTATTTTCTTCGCCCGTAAATTAGAAATATGTTTACCTTATTTTTTGTTTTAGTTTTAGATTCCCAAATCTGATTTACATAAAATCTCTTATCACATTTAGAAAAAAACGCTTAGGTTTGGTAAATATATTTTTTAAATTCAACAAATTTTGTAGAAATTTTTTTAATTTATGAATACACTATCAAAAACTACTCTTGACCAACAATCTAATACGCTTATTAGTGAAAGTATAAATAAAAAGTTTTGAATTTGAAAAACCAAAATTTTTTTTCTTTGCTTTTTTCCTTACAACAAATATAATTTTATAGTACTAAAATGTCATTTTTCAATGAAAGGGCTAGGTAGAAGATTTGTTTGTGTCTATCCGATTCAGTATATATATATATATATATATATATGCGGTAGTGGAATAAAACAAATCGCAAGAATTTCTAAAAAAAAACCTTCATCTAAGGTGTGCAACTTCAAAAGTAAGAGAATTCAAACCGATAATTGGAAACGATCCAAGAGGTTTTTTACAAAGTAATAGAACTGCAAAATAGGGCCACAGCCAACACAGCCGCGTCAATAGATTCTTTGAGAAAAACAAATCTCCCCGAGATAAAACGCGAACTAGCCTGCTCACTCGCCTCATTACTTCCTGTGAGGATATCTTAAATTATAACGATCGTCCACAGACCCACAGAACAACATCAAAGCCAAAATTGCCAATATTACGGTGGCATGTTTGATAAGCTTAGCAAAAAGTTCTAAATTCGACTGAATCAGTGTATCAATATTTAAAATTATTATTGTTTCCATTTTATTCTCGTATTTAAAATCCAGTACGGACCTGCATGGTAAACAGTGAAGACGTGTTATTTCGCCTCGCATATTAAATCTATTGAATAGGCATAGGCAGGTGGAATAACGCTGAAGCAGTGGGAAGTAGTGAAGGTAGAAAGAAGTAGTGAGAAAATAAGCATAAAAATCGGAAGTAATTAAGAGCAGAAGTAAGTGTAAAGTAAAATAATACACGGCACGGAGAGGTTAAGTCGCTCCCGAGGAGACGATCCGGGCGGCGAAACTGAGCACGGCGCAAGCGTAAAAGAACAGTGCCGGACTAAAAACCAGTTAAGAAAAATATTGCAAAATACAATATATAAAGTGAATAATCTAAAAAGAAATAATCTAAAAAGAAATAATATAAGAATAAGTAAATGAATGGCAGATAAAAGAAAGATAGCAGATTTAGACAGCAGTACAGAGATAGAAGATCAAAACAAAACATTAAAGACACAAAAACTGTACAAACAGAGAGATAAGGAAGTAGAAGAAATGGAAAAACTCGAAAAAATGATAGCCTCATTAATAGAAAAAGTAGAAACAAATACAAATGAAAACAAATTATTAAGAGAGGAAATGAAAAAGCAATCAGAAGAGTGAGAAGTTGAGAGAAAGAATTTGAATAAGAAGATGAAACAGCTAGAAATGAAGATGGAACAGATAGAGAAAAGAGAGAAAAAGAAAAATATTACAATAAAAGGAGTAAGCTGGGATAAAAATGGAAACATAAAAGAGGAAGCAAGAAAATTCATACAAAAAAAGTTGGAAGTCGAGGTCCAAGTAAAAATGGTCAGACAGATAAAACAAAAAGACGAAACCACCATAAACATCATAGAAATGGAAACATTTGAGGATAAAATGAAAATAATGACAAATAAAAACAAGCTAAAAGGGCTACAAATATACATAGAAGATGATATGACCATTAAAGAGAGAGAAATACAATATGAGATAAGGAAGATAGCAAAGATGGAAAACAGAACGGTAAAAGAGTAAAAATAGGATACAAAAAGATCAGCGTCAATGAAGAATGGTACAGTTGGGACGAAGAACAAGAAAAACTAGTTCCAAGTTCAAAAAACTAAAGCTAGAGGAAAGTAATACAAAACAGAATAATGTAAATAAAAGAAATGTAAATAATGCACAGATAGAAGATACGGAAGGTGATACAATAAGTAATAAAAATAATACAAATGATAAAAACAAAATATGGAGAATAGCAACTTGGAACATAAGGAGTGTATACGGTAAAGAGGAAGAGCTGGAAAAAGAGTTTGAAAAAATGAAAGTAGAAATATTAGCAATAACCGAGACAAAAAGAAAAGGAAAAGGAATGTTTACAACCAATAATAAGCACAAAATAATATACAGCGGGGTAGACAAGGATAAGCGAGCAGCCGAAGGGGTATGATGTATAATACACAGAGATATAGAACAACAAATAGAAACATGGCAAGAAATATCACCAAGGATTTTAACCGTAACCCTAAAAGATAACAACAGAAGCAGAACAATAATTATAGTATACGGACCAAATGAAGATGATAAGGCGAGCAACAAAGAAGCGTTTTGGGAAGAGCTCAACGAAACAACCGAAAACGCCACAGGAGACATATACATAGCAGGAGACTTTAACAGCAGAATTGGAAAGGAAGTAAAAGGGAATGAAATGATGAGAGGAAAATATGGGGAAGATACAATAAACGAAAATGGGAAAAAATTGCTAGATTACTGCAGAATGAATAATTTAATAATAACGAATACACTATTTAACCATAAGGAAATACACAAGTACACCAGGGAAGTTATTAGTAGAAAAAAAAAATCCATAATAGACTATATAATAGCAGAACAGAGAAACAGGAACAAAATAATAGACACAAGAGTAAAGAGAAGCTATGAAATAGGAACCGATCACTATCTAGTATTGACCACAATTAAGGAAAAATATCAAAACAGTGTCAGAAAAATACAGCAGCCAACCATAACAATAAACTACAGCAAGATAAGAGCATACAAATTAAGAGAGAACGAAACTGCAATGCAGTATAAAGAGAGAGTAGAGGCCAAAACAGAAGAAGTTAACGAAACAGAAGAAGTAGAAGTAATGTGGAATGACCTAAAAAGAAACATGCTTGAAGCAGCACAAGAGACATGTGGTAGTATAAAAAGTACAAATAAGAAAAAACAGACAGCATGGTGGACGGAAAACATCAGAGAGAAAGTAAAAGAAAAGAAAGAAGCATGGCAAAGATACCTAAATAACAGAATCAGTAACAACTACGAAAGATACAAAATAAAGAGGAAAATAGTAAATGAAGAGACCAGAATAGCAAAAACTAAAGAATGGGATAAGTTTGGTGAGACAATGGAAAAAAACGCAAGGGAAAACCAGAAGGTGTTCTATAAAATATTAAAGGGAGCCAGGAAAGGAAAAAGAGAAGAAGCGAGATACATACAAGACAAGCAGGGAGGAATGCTGAAGGAAAGTGAAGAAATAATAGAAAGATGGAAAGAATATTTTGAAGAACTACTAAATACAAATAATGGCAATGAACAAATTACAAGAAACAGTGAGAAGAACAACACAGAAATATTTAAGGAAAATATCAGCGAACAAGAACTACTAGAAACAATAAGTGAACTAAAATAGGGAAAGCATCAGGACAAGATCAAATTACAGCAGAAATGGTAAAGAATTTGGGAACGAAAGGAAAAGACAAACTACTGAAAATACTGAACAAAATATGGGAGACAAATATAATACCAATAGACTGGCAAACAGCATTAATTGTACCGATATACAAGAAAGGGGATAGAACGAAATGCTCAAACTATAGAGGTATAACACTAATAAGTATCGGAATGAAAATACTAGAAAAAACAATCAACAAGAGAATAATAGCAAAAATAGAGGAAACGCTAGAAGAGTCACAATGTGGCTTCAGGAAAGGAAGATCTACTCAAAACAACATTTTTACAATAAAGCAAATCACAGAAAAAAGAATAGCAAATAATAAAAACACATACTTAGGTTTTATAGACCTAGAAAAAGCGTTTGACATGATACCAAGAAAGAAACTATGGAAAATTCTTAAAGAGAGAGGTATAGAAAACAGGATAATTAGACTAATACAGAACATATACAACAACAACAATAATGCAATAATATATAAGGGGCAAACCTCAAAGCAATTTAAAACAAATAGCGGACTAAGGCAGGGAGGAGGGCTCAGCCCAACATTATTCAACCTATACATAGATGAAATTATGAAGAGCATGAAGACAGAAATCATAAAAACTAAAATAGGATACAAAAACATGCAAATAGTCAAAATAGCAGAAGGCGCTTTTGCCGACGATGTGGTAGTGATAGCAGAAAATGAAATGAACCTTCAACACAACCTAAATGTATGGAATAAACACCTAGAAAGATATAATATGAAAATGAACTACAACAAAACAAAAGTAATGGTAATAGGAAAACGGAAAGATCACATAAATATAAAAATAGGACAATACCAGATAGAGTCGAACAATTCAAATACTTAGGGGTAGAACTTACAGAAGATGGGAAAATGGAAGGTGAATTAAGTAACAGAATAAACAACACAATTAAAACATACTACGCATTGAATAACATATTTATAAACAAGAAAGAGATTAGTAGAAAAACAAAAATGAAAATATACAAAACGATATACAGACCAATACTGACGTATGGGAGCGAAACGTGGATAATAACAAAGAGAGATAAAAGTAGACTGCAGGCAATAGAAATGAAATACCTGAGAAAAGTGAAACAAGTAACAAGAAGAGACAGAATAAGGAACGTAGACATCAGAGAAGAACTAGAAACTGAGGCAATAGATAAGTATATAGAAAAGAAACAACTCAGCTGGTGGGGGCACCTAATAAGGATGGATAACACAAATCAAGCAAAACAAGTATGGGAAGCTAGAACAGGAACAACAAGAGGAAGAGGAAGGCCAAGACAAAAGTGGGACAACAAAAGAAGAAGAATTAATAAACAACAAAGGAAAGACTACGAAACAAGCAAGAGATCTGGCGAGGAACAGAAGAAAGTGGAAGGAATTTGTAAATAACAATGTAAATTAAATTTAAAGCCTACACCGAAAGGTAATATGGAGTACCGATAATATATATATATTTAAAAATTTTACCACTATGGTACATATAAATAACTAAAAATAAGTGAATATTGACTCTTTTGATGTCTAATTTAGGTTTATTTTAAATATTTAATAATTAGTAAAATTTATTTATTAGCATTAAATAATCCGCAGAAATGCTCGAATAAAAAAATATAATTTATCTGTTCTTTCCGAGACTCATACGATGTGATTTCCCTCCAGGATTCACAAACCTATGCTCTTCTATTGATCTCAGTGTACAATTCATATTTCAATCAGCCCTGGCGATATATATATATATATATATATTCAACGCCCCCAGAGCCAGAGAATGAAATACAATTCTTACCATCATGGAGAAGAAAAAAAGCAAACTAAAACTAAAACAACACCGAGAAGTAAGCCTTCCGACACCCACATAGTGCGTAAAAACCAAACCGAATGCAGCCTCAGAAGAAGAAAGGTTCCAAACCTCCTTGCAAATATCACCTCCAGAATAAAATAAACAAATGAAAAGGTTTCAATTCTCTATATATAAGCCTTCACCTAGACAACCTAGAAAAACAGCAAAAAGTGCAGCACAAAAACCTAAACTAGCCCCACCCATAAAAAGCAAAGACAAGATACAAAGAAACTGCATCAAAGCTCATCCACGCATCTGTAATCAGCCTGACCCATCCCTTAGGGAAAACTGCCAAGGTACAAGCCAAGCTTATATAGAGTGCCTATTAAAACCGCCTATTTTAAATTTGGCTCTCTTTTTTTCTGCATTTTTGCAGCTATCGCACAACGCATAGAAATTGTGAAAACCCACTACCAAAATGAGATTTTTGCAAAGACGGTTCCAAGATGTTAATCAAAAAATTTGAAGAGCCTGTCCGTGTTCGTGCAACTCGATATAATAAAAACATTGTAGTTAGAGTGTTAACCAAAGTTCTTGCACCTCGATTCGCTATCGTTCTCAGCAATTGAGACTTTCACAAAGAAGTTGCAGCAAATGTTGACTAAAAAAAATAATCATCTTCTCAAATAAGGCGCATTTCAAACTTGATAGCTACGTCAACAAACAAAACACTGTTTGGTGTGCATTTTGAGCTGACAAAGTGATTAAACCTTTCGAGAATGCGGCTAGCAATGCGGTCACCATCAACGGCGTTCGTTACCGTGAGATGATAACCAACTTCGTCTGGCCTCAAATTACTGAAATGCATTTCAAAGACTTGTGGTTTCAACAGAACGGTGCAACCTGCCACATAGCAAACAAAACAATGAAATTGTTGCAGACAAAATTTGAAGGAAGATTATGCAATTTGACTGCGTTGGATTTCTTTCTTTGAGTTTTTTTGAAACAAAACGTTTATGCCAATAACGCAAAAACAATATCTGAATTGAAAGACAATATTCGACGCGCTGTTGATGAAATTAAGACAGCACTATACCAAAATGTCATCAAAAATTTTGTCAAAAGGACCAATGAGAGCCAACAGTCACAAGGCGGCTATTTATCTGATATTGTGTTCCATAATTAAACTCCATGTCTACACTCGTTATTACAATAAAAACATTAGAACTTAAAATAATCTCTGTTTTTTTTAGAAATTTCAAAATAGGCGGTCTTAATGGGACACGCATTAGAAGAAGCCATCACTCAAGAACCGAATAAAGATATATGTAACTACTCCAGAGAAAGCACCTTCCACCTTTAAAGAATGGTCACATGGAGAAAAGATTCTTAGAATCACTTGTTATAATGACGCATTCCTAAGATGGTTGCAGAAAGTAGTCAAGTTAAGCGTCGTGCCGGTGGATCGTCTCCATAGACATACAAAAACCACCCTATTGCTTCCGGATCAACCGGACGCTGTGGTGGTGATTATAAGTTGCCTGAAAAGACAGAACCAGTTTTTTCCATTATAGTTATCATCCCTTTTCTTATCCAAAGCTTTTTATTCCCTTTGCTTTCTTGAAAGCTATTATTTCTTCAACTAATATAACATGCATAAAATTGATTGCAAAATCATATTGCACAGTTTTCGAACTCGACCAGCATAATAATTCATAATGTCAAATGAAATTCAAATTGATAAAAAATGGTAAATCGTTTATTCTTGATGAAAGGCATTGATAAATTTGCACATATTAAAAATGCGGGTCTCAATTCAACATGTCCTTACAAAATTGCCAAACATAATGTAGATATGTTCAGATCACCGATTATGCCTGCATGTAAATTACAGACACTAAGGTTAAATACTATGACATAAAAACACATACGCATAATTAATAATGCCAACACTAATTATTTTTATAACAATATTAAAATAAGAGAAAAGTGTATAAATCAAGCAAACTTGCAAACTAATTAAATCACTCGTTGCTTCATTACGAGTTAACATTTCTGAACTACACTTAAAATCAATTAACAATCTATCAAAAAATTCACTTCAAATACTGTTTTCAGCCTTAATTCATAATTGTAACTAGAACAAGGTCATTATTCTGACCAATAGCGGCAATAAACAAATTACTTAAAATACTCACGATTTTAAATGTGTCACACATTAATGGTAAAAAGTGCAGGAAGCAATTTAATTTAATTCGCTCCCATTTTTGCGTTTTCTAATTGACAATTTATATAACAAAATTAGTCTCTTTCACACACTAAATTGATTGATTTATTTGAACTTATAAAGAGGTTGATTAATAACGTCGTGATTACATTATTTATATCTTAATTATGCAAATGGTGGGACAGGAATGGTGCAATTTATTTGGATTGGGTGCTTGTATATTGATGTTGCGAGGTTTTGCAATGTGCAGAATTTGAATTTAATCCACGTCAGCCTGTTAAGTATGTTCACTTATAACTTTGTGCAACTGATTCATAAGTAAGTTAGAATAAAAGATTAATAACTTAATTAACCTTTCCGTAGATTTGTAATTTGTCATAAGTCATAAGAATAGATATTTATATTAAAATATGGCAGTATAAACCCAAGGGTAAAAATACTGTATATTTAATAATATTTTTACCCTTATATACCTACGTGTTGAATAGCTTCCAGGTATATAACAGCAAAATAATTTTATCTATTTTTTCTTGTGAGTCAAGATTCCTTCTTAAATGTTGTGATGGTCGAGCACGTGTTTACAGACGTCCTAGCAAACGGCATTCTGCTGCTGCAGTCAAAGATTTGCACTCTATAATAATTTGGGGTAGAATAGGTTTAAAAAAAAAACCGGAATTATAAAAGTAATAATCGAACAAAGCCTAAACTCTCAAAGTTACATCAATAATGTAAAGGGTTTTTCAATAAGGAAATAACAATTTTGTATTTAAATAAAACACAGAATAATTGAGATATCGGGCTAAAATTTATTCCAGATGTAGTACACATGTTACATTTAAGAGGGGAGAATAGTTGCGCTATTATAAGGGTTCACAGAATCAAACGCCTAAAATAATTGAATAAAATTTTCACACATTGTAGAAGAAAGTCCAATCTGTGTCCTCAAAATTTGATGCGATAAGTCTCCGCAATTAATTTTTAAAAAGTGGTGTTTTTAATTAGTTTTTAATTAATTTTTTACTTGTTAATAGAATAATAAATAATAGATTATTGTATGTAGTTCAACATATAAAAAGAATGATGACTAAAATCTTATCGTTTTAGTTATTGAGTTGGTTGGCGTTTTGTCCCATAAGAACCAATTTTAATTTAAAAACAGCGCTGTACGTGTCAATATTTTTCTAGAGAGAAAGGTTCACCAATATTCTCGAAGTTGTAACAAGATTTAATATTTTTCCATAACAATACTACTGGTGGCACCGCAATAGGACGAGACGACTAAACCCGGTAATTCTCTAGCGTTAAGTATGGAATTCGATCTCGTTAATACGACCACCGCAAGCACAATAGCATTGGCTTGTTGATTTGCTAGCATAAACCAACAACTTAACGTGACCCCAAGAAATCCAACGGTGTTAAATCGCATGAGCAACGTGAGTGGCCAATCAACCGGACCATTTCTCGAGATTGTACAACTACCAAACTGTCCTTTTATTAGATCAATTGTTTGACCAGTTGTGTAGCACGTGGCGCCATCTTGTTGGAAACACATATCACTGATGCCAACTCCATCTAATTGTAGCCAAAAATAGTCTTGCAGCATGGCGCAATAGCAAACTCGATTGACCGTAACATAGCGATAATTTTCATCCGCAAAAAATACGATTCAATCACACCTACGGCATAAAATCTACACCACACGATCATTTTTTGTAGATGCAATAGAGTTTCTTAAAGCACATGTGGTTTTGTTACTGTCCAATAACGCATATTTTGTTTATTGACAAAGCCATTAAGCCAAAAAAAAGCTTCATCACTGAAGATAATTTTTCGATAAAATTCAGGATTTTCTTCAAACTTTTACAGAGCCCAATCAGAAAAATTTCGGAGCTTCAAATGATCAAAAAACTTCAGTTCTTGAGTTAATTTGATCTTATAACAGTGTAGGCAAAGGTCTTTACGCAATATTGGCCACAATATGGAGACATTACCAATTCCTGTGAACGGCATGGAATCGACTAATTTGGCTTATTTTGAACTGATATTTTCGGTACTTCAACCGGTGCGTTGTCTTACTGGCACAGGAACATTCAATAGTGAATAATTTGACTCAAATTTATCCACTATAGCATGCACAGCCTCTCTAGTGGTAAGATTATTACGGCCAAAAAATAGAGTAAGCGCTCTTAAAGTTGCGACCACAGACTCAGTATTTTGGTAGTAATTTTTAATAATTTCTACACTACTAAACTAAATATAACCTTTCTTGTACTAAACTTCGTTAATAATTAAAAACAAATCCTACTGTAGCCGTCTTTAAGTTTAACCTTGTTCCTTTAAAAAGACGCCATAAAAACAATACCCATTTTCAAAAAATCTTATGTATAATTCTTGAAAGTAACAACAAATTCAATCCATACACCAAGTAAAGCAAGTTGTACAATATTTTTAAGCAAATAAAAAGATGCTAAGTTACCAACTTTAAAGCAAAAAGTGGACATGGGAACTGACACCTAATATGACCAGATGGCTATATAAGATCCATTTACACATAAAGCGCTCGAACAGAGAAAAAACCCACCCTCAAGAGTACGACCAACAAACTAGGTAAAGTTGAGAAGCATGTCTGCTGATAACGCTGATAATAAGAACGACAGCAGCTATAAAAGTACTACTATCGCTACCGCTACTTCACTTGCTTGTGATGATGGACGCGAGACAAGAAGCTTTCAGACTACAAAAAAATGAACACATTGCAAATCTCGGGACCCATAGACCTAGTATAACAAATGTGTTGCATAAAAAAAACGCAAATAAAAGGTCATTGTATTAAAAAGATATTGGCAAGAAAGGTAGAATCTACAAGGTTAAAGACCAGGAAAACCTTACTTGGCTACCCCTGAGCAAACATGCCTCGAATTTCCAGGCGGAAGTGTCTGCCATCAAGGGTGCGCCAGGAACATGATCGGGACAAGATTATACCCCAACATACCGATAACCATCATGTCAAATAGTCAATCGGCATTGCAGTTTGCCAGTAATAAAATACAAAAGTAGAATCTATAAAGATAAAGACCAGCAGAAGCAAAACTCGCTACCCCTGGACAAACACGTGTCAGATTTCCAAGCAGAAGTGAAGTGCGTCAAGGACATGATAGAACAGAACTATACCTATACCCCAACATACCGATAACCATCATGTCAACTAGTCAAGCGGCTTTGCAATCGCCAATAATAAAATTCAATCTGGTTATAGCCTGCATAAACAATCTAAAAGCATTGACCAAAATCTAGAAAGTTTGCCTGGTCTAGATACCAATGAACTAGGGAATAAAAGGAAAAATAACAAATCAGCTTGCATAGAAGAAGCAAAGAAGACATTTACTGAACCCAAATATGCTTTCGGGGTCCCATACAAGACCGAACTTAATGCGAAACACAGCAACCTATAAAAAAGTAAATAACACACTCAAAACTATTCCTAACAGGACCATCACGTAATACCAAAACCTTGGTAACATATACGAGTTGAAACAAACTCACATAATTGATAACCAGACAGTGTAGTCTTATGCCGTGGGAGTATGAAGAAAAAAGAGACTCTGCTACATTTGCTGACTGAATGCAAAGCTCATCCTCCTTTGGCAAACATAACATATACAAAGAAGAACTGAATGTAATTCCTTGGCAAAAGGTTCTAAACTTCATCAAAGAGACAGAGCTGTTAAAGACGTCAGACGCAGTGCAAAAAGCGCCAAGCAAACCGCCTCAAAGAAAGGTAGGGGTTTTTAGTCAGTAAAGCCCAGTGCATATTTAGAAAAATTTCTACTTCTCACGCAAAAAAGGTTATTTACAAAACACCAGCAAGACTACCGAGTAAATATATTAATTCAATAAGCTTTCATTTTCAAGACGGTGAGGCAGTAAAGTAGAAACAAATAGACATATGGTTAGTTCACTATAGAAGAGCTGAGGGTTGAAGACGGGAAGTGTCTTTACACATCAAATGAAATCATCGTTTTCCTTAGAAATTAAAAACTACTTTGTTAAACAGTTATTGTAAACGCTCATTACTATAGGCATTCTCTCATATAATTATATTGTATTGTGACCACCCATGTGCTAGAACCATTCTATCGCCACAACGTCGCTGCTTCTGTGGGTGCTTGGCATTAGCATGTAAATCGTGTTTTCACAAGCCATGCAATTTCAGAATATTGTGTTACCAAGACAATCGCATCTCCTAAACCTAACAACAACTGATTTCTTCTCGTAAAGGTACCTCAAACTTAAACCTCCCAGGACAACCACTACACAAAAAAAAAAATTTCTGCCATCCGAAGATGAAAATGTTAAAAGTCCCCATAAATAGTTTCACTTGCCACCTCGAGGAATGCGTGCGTTTGAATAGAAACCACTTAGTTCACGTTACCTGCTTTTTGCTTTAAATTCTTTTTTGTTCACTACCCATATTTGAGTGCAAGATACGGATACTCACTAGATATTTTTTTCATAAAACACAAGCAGTCGGATTAGCTAATTTCGGTTTATTGTCACGCAACAGTTTTTATTTAGTCCTATTTCGGGAATCAATCAAACCCCAGACTGCTAGCGTGCTAAGCTATCGCTCTGCTATAGTGCAGGCTTTCCAAATATGAAACAAATGATAACATTGCGCAGATCAAATAATGTCCATGGAAGTATGTATTTAGTGTCATATGTTGGCAATGTGTGTATAAAAAAACCCAACAAGTGCCCAAGGAAAGCAGTTTACTACTTAGTGTTACCATTTTTTGGGCTCGTTAACACGCCCTTTGAAGAGAACCGATAATAATTTTATGAGTTCCTGCCTCTATTAGTTTCCATTAATTGAATAAATAAAATTTATGTTTTCAAAGAACTTTATTCAAATATGTATTTGTGTTATTATATCAAAAAAGTTGCAAATTGCGCTTAGTATTTACAATTTTTTATTTACTGTTAATAGCCGCATTGTTTAAACCAAAACAAAAAACATCCTTTTAATGCTATTTAACATATGCAATATTCTGTATCTGATTGTACACTTATTAACACAATACATTTCGTGTTGTGACCATCAAAACATTTATTTTTTATTAAATAAAAAACCATTCATATGCAAATAATATTATATGGTCATGCAACGTCAGCTACACAAATGGGCGTCGTTTTTAATTTAAATAAAAATATTGTTAGCAGTTTTTCGTAACGTGCAGAACCCCGTTTTCTAGCGCGACCTTAATTTCAATTTCACATGCATAGAGATAAAAAGTAAAGTTGAGCAGATGAAAGTCATGCGACATTATTAAATGTTATGAATTAGTAAATGTAAAAGTCCTTGATGGAATGTTATTTTGTAGAAATTCTCGACTTTTATTATTATAAAAGTATGTATATTATATAAATATACATAAATAATAAAGTATGTAATTATTGCGCCACGCTGAATCAGGAAACGCTTATATGGGATAAATTAACCAATTGAACATTTTCTGGATGCTTTATGTAGTGACATTTTATAGAGAAAGCTAAATGAAATAGACAAATTAAAGAAAAACTAAAATGTTTAGTTCAAGCAATTTCTTAAGCATTTACGGATAACAATTATCTTTGAAATGTAATATAATTTAATTAATAACAACAATCATATAAATGCGTTGTAAAAGTTTCAGAAAATCAGAAATAACAAGAAGCACGTTGACATTATCAAATAAACATAAATTCTAAAAAAATAAAAATGTGTACTTATTAAGAAACGGGATTTCATTATGCAACGAGTATAAGCCTGGCATTATGAAACAGAATATATTTTATTTTAAAAGTTTGGTAACAACAACAAATACTCTTAATTATGTTCCCAAACTTCAACGATGCTTTGTTCATTTTTAGAGTATATTTTGATGTATAAATAAACTATAAAATTGTATGGTGGTATATACCATAGTTGGTATAAAATTACGTCTAACTATCTATAATTCTATAACAAAGATAGCTTTCGATATTTCTTCCAGTCTTGTTCTTCAGAAGATTAATTAACAACTTCAGTTACAAAAGTATCAAATATGCAACCGTAAACCGACTGCCGAAATTAACATATCAATAACTATGCTCCCTATACCAGCGTAGAAGTCATCAAAAAGAATTTAAAACTTGAATGAACATAACCTGCATTCTACATAGAAAAATAACATTTATTGTTCTTTCAAAATAAAAATAGTTGCTAATGATAACAATGCTAATAGCAATAATAAACTCCCGGCCTACTACATTTCTAAAAACTTCAGACCAAATGTCAAATATTGTCAGTAAAGTGTAATGCTTTATTAACGTACATGTGCAATTTCAACCCACTACTTTAATTAGTCTTGTAGTAATATCCAGACAAACATCGTTAGGTTTCAACTATGCCAAATTTGCAAAAAAAATGTTCCGAGCGGTCATCAAATTCTTCACATTGGAAGGTCTTACCCCTCATCATATTAAACAAAGATTGGATGGCTTATACGGTAAAGATTCACCTTCTTATTCCACCAAAAGAAGCCAAAAGTTTTAAGATGGGCAGTCTAGCAGTTGCACGCTCAGGTTGCTCAACTTGCCCTAAGAAAATGGGGCTTTCAAAAAATCGATCATCCCCCTTACAGTCCAGGCTTGGTTACTATAGTGTAAGTGTACAACACTATATTGCCACTTCTAAATTGGCGTACTTATAACTATGTCCAATAAACAGTAAGCTCAGCAGATCACCAAATCCGTTGGCTTTTCCAGTTGAACACCAGCCAGGCATCTCAAAAACAACACAATCCTATCGCCCAAACTCCTGCAGAAATTTCACTAATATGTTAGAACGAAAGCTTCATAAGCAGAATCACCACTATTAAGAATCGGATCGTTTACATCCCCAAAATGAGATTATTTCCTCTGTGAACTGTCGACCTCCCTTCGTCAAACTCCTTAGTTTGACCTAGACCACGTTTTCCGCCATCAATGCTAATAGGTAACAAGTCATCTAATCTAAATTTAGCACTAGTTCAAGGTTGGCTCTTGTCCTTGTTTCTTTCTTTTTAGTCTTTTTTCCCTGTTTTTTTGTTTCCATTTTGCTTCCTCGTCTGTTTCCATTCTCTTCTGTGGCTTCTATTTTGTTTGTTTGCTTCCATTGTTTGTTTTTCTATATTCCTCTGTTATCAAACCAATATTTTCTCTCATACATTTCTTAATAATTGTTGCTTTATCTACTTCAGTATATTTTCTAGTTCGAACACCTCGTATTCAACTTGACATTCCTGACAGACAACAGACATCTTTCTTCTTCCTCAATCATTTTTAATTTTTGCAAGAACTTTCTAAAAAGTCCGTACCCGGTCAGTATTTGTGTTGTATAATAGCACATCTTGGGTTTATTCTTTATCCATTCTTTTATCTCCGGGATTAGGTCTCTCGTTCATTCCTTAACTCCACCGTCTCTTAACATCTTTCCATCGTCTTCGCTCTTGCTTCCTTTTACTGGTTCTTTCCATAACAATTTTTTTTTTAATTTTTAGCATCTCTTCCACTATCATATGCGTGAAAAGTGTTGCCAAAATCACCTCTACCACTTACTGCGACACCGTTCTGTAAGCCCTGATCCTAATACTTAACAAGCTTGTTCCTCTTATTTCATTCCAGTCTTCATGGCTTCTCCTCATGTTTCTGCGGCGTATAACATTTTGCTTCTCGCTGCCTTTGCTATTAGCCTTTTGTTTTCTTCTTCTTCTAAACCTCCCTTGTTTGGCATAAGTCTACTGAGCTTGCTCCTCTCCATTTTCTTTGTTTCCCTTCCTTAACTTGTTCGTTCCATCCCTTTGCTTCTAGTGTCACTCCGGGGTATTTGATTTTCTTTATCATTATCACCTGATCTCCTACCTGTATCTTATCTATTCCTCTACTAGTTCTTTTCGTCGATAGCCATACTGCCTATGTTTTTTGTGTTGCTAATTTTAAACCCTTACTTCTCATCCATATCTGTATCATATCTACTGCCAATCTTTCTTTCAATACTTCCATGCCTACGTCTCTACATTTTAGTGCTACGTCATCCGCAAATGCCGATATGGTCGAGCCTTCCGACAGTCTCATCCAAAGTAGCTCATAAATTACCACAGGTGGGTAGCACTAATCCCACCCAGGTCACAAACCGGGTAGCTCCCACAATTCTGGAAGAAACACTCAGTTTATAAAAACCGATAGGGTTATCAGGTGGAGTATAGTTCATAATATGCAAGCGGGAAGTTGCAGATGTCTGAAGGAAAGAATTTTTCCGGCTTGCTGGGAAGATGCAAACCTAGTACTAATTGAGAAAAAGAAGGAAACTGGCAAAACAACAACGTATAGACCGATATGGCTGATCAACACATTAGCAAAAATTATGTAAAAAGTTATCGTGAGAAAAACTAAACAAGAAATAGAAAAAAAAGAAGAATGGAAACAAGAACAATATGGATTTACAAAGAGAAGATCGACTCTAAGAGCCATTGAAAAGGTAAAATCCATAGCAAAGCAAAAAAAAAAAAACAGTAGGCCATACAGAAAAAGACAAAACTGTGTCATAATAGCGCTAGATATACAAAATGCGTTCAACAGCATACTATGGATAGCAATTATAGAAGCAGCAAAAAAAAAGGACTAACAAATAAAACTACCAAGATAATATGGAGCTACCTTGAAAAGAGAAATCTACTGAACAAAAAAAAAAATTTAAGCTGACTAGAGAGGTACCACTAGGTTCTGCACTAGGTCCTAAATTATGGAATTTAGTTTATTTATTTATAATCAACTACTTAGGATTCGGCTGCCGGAAAGAGTAACAATAACGGCATTTGCGGATAACGTGGCTCTGGTAGACATATAACATAGTAAGTACTAAATGAAAGGTTAGAGTTAGCAATAGAGATGATAAAGAGATGAATAAAAAATAAAGGGTTATATCTGGCTCCGCAGAAAACCGAGGCGGCATGGCTATCAACAAAGAGGACTAACAGGGAAAATGGAAAAATACAGGTAGGTGAACAAATAATAGAGTTACACTTGAATCAAAGGGATGGAATGAACAGGATAAGGAAGAGACAAGAAGAAGAAAAAAATAGAAAGAATGCTTAAGAGACTTATGCCAAACAAGGAAAGACCCGGAGAAAGGGCAATAGGCTAATAGCAACTGCTAGAAGTAAACTATTGTACGCCGCAGAATGATAGGGAGATGCTTTAAAAACAAAAAAAAAAAACAGAAAAGTAAGAGGAGCTATGAGAGCAAGTTCGTCAAGGATCTGCAGGACCTACAGGACGGTGTCGCAGGAGAAGTAATTGCGGCAACACTACCCGCAGATTTAATGGTAGAAGAAAAATTAGTTATAAAAAAAATGATGAATAAAAAAACTAGTAAGCAAGAAGCAAAGAGACGAGCAAGAGAAAATATAATGTAAAAATGGCAGAGACAGTAGAAAGAAGAAGAAAAGGAGAATGGACAAGGAAACTCATACCAAAAATAAAAGAATGGGTATAAAAAACCGAAGACGTGTTACAATACAACACAACTACTCACCGGACATAGAGCCTTTAGAAAGTACTTGACAAAAAATAAATAAGATGGAGAAAGAGAAAAAATATATATTTTGTCAAGAAGACACGCATGACGCAGAACGTACGCTAGTAGAGTGCGAAGCGTAAGAAGAAGATAAGAAAACGCTACAAAATGTATTGAAAAACTAAGTAGACAAATCTAGAATCATTAAAATATGCCTGAGTGACGAAAACAAATAGAGCACTAAGAAACTATGCAATGACAGTACTGAAGAAAAAGATAAAAAAGTTTGAAGCTTAGGAATTTAGGTAAACCAAAATCGAAGAAAACACACAAATTAAAAGCCACATAAAACAAAGAAAAGAAAAGCGAGAAGCTAAATGGAGCAAAAGACTATGGAAAAAAATAATAAAGAAGAAAAAAAAACAAGGTCAAAACAATTATGCCTGCCAAAAAATAGAAGGTGAACAGAGAGACAAGAGAGGAACATATAATAAAATATTAGTATCAACAGAAATTGCAGAAATAAGAAAGAAAAAAAAGAACTCCTCAAGGAAAATAAGTTGACGGAATTGACTAAGCAACTTCCAAACGGAAGATACGCCTTCTCGAGGTTGACAGAAAATGCAACTTTCAAAATGGTCAGAGTATATCTGGCAATCAAGAGACACGAAAAACTAATCCCAAATGGAGATTCAAGAACCTTACTAGAAAATAAACTGGCAAACCTAGGACTACCAAAAGAAATGCACTTAGTGAAGCTGCACAAAATATTTATGAAATAAAGAGGATACAACAAGGAAAAAATTAATGAAGATATAGAAAAACTAAGAAGATACCTAAAGGAAGTAGAGCAGAAAAATAGGATATAGGGAAAAATAGGCCGGTGATGGCATGTGTTGCCGCAGTAGAGTACGTGAGTTCCGGAAGGCCAAAACCAGCCCACATCAAACTAGTACAGTGCCACATTACAATGACTAAAACAAATTAACAGCAAGACTTACGCAGAGAAGAAAATCGAAAAGTATTGCCTTGCGTTAGTTATTCTCAGGGGCCACTTGTTAAGACCAACACCTCACTACGTACAAAAAAACGGGAGGTTTAGAAAAGTGTTTCCACCAATACGCCCAACTGCTTGCCATTAGAAATTGAATACAGCGTTCCTGCAGCTCACAAACATTAGAGAATGACTGACAGATGTCATCAAATTAAAAATAAAAAACTAACAAAATTAACTTCTTGGTAACCAACACTCAGGTGAGTAAGCGGGGCACTTAGTTTATAAAATTTGATCGGGTGAGTTAGAATAGTATTCCCGCCCACCCCACAATTGTTCGTCATCAAAAATTTAGATGTTACTTTCTCCTGTGACATTCCAACAGGTCACAATTCCTTGATAACCAACACTCCGGTGTGTGGGCAAAGCACTTTGTTCATGAAATGCAATTGGGTGATTTAAAAAGATGTTGCCGTCCAAGCATTTGTCATCAAGAAACTAGATAAGATAGTAAACATAAAGAGGTTACAAAAATAATAAAGCAACCGCCTTCATCCCATGTTCAAGAGCAACCGGTAATAACAATAGTATAATAAAAATATTAAAAAACTTTAGTAAGGCTCCAAAACTTGGTAACGCCTCGGGCTTGTTACATGCTACATCTGCTGATCACTTGTGCTATTTTTGAGATTTTATGAACAGAATTTTAAATTTTTCGATAGTTTATGGCCGCATTTTATTATTATTGAAATTTTAAGAAAAAACTTTTGCATTTTTAAATCGTTTTAGTCAAATTTTGGTACTTTCTAAGAACATTTCAATGTTTTAAGGCCAAACTTAACTATTTTTGATATTTTAAATTTTAGTGCTTTCTAGCCATATTTTGATGTTCCAAAACTAAACTTTGCTACTTTAAACATTTATAAACAAACCTTTGCACCATTTAATCGTTCCCAGCTAAATTTAAAGCACACAAGGCTATTCCTAACATGACCTAACATTTCGCAAACCAAGGTACTGCACTTATAACTGAACACTGTGGCCCAAACCAACACATGCATAGAGTAAAAATTTAGATAAAATCTTCATTGCCGAGGATATCAGGAAGAAAAAATACCTCACTACATCTGCTAAACAAGTGCAAGGCTTACAATACGCAACGTAACGCCAAAGAAAAGCTCAAGAATTGACAAAAGTTTCTGGACTCCATTAAAAACTACTAGAGTAGTAATCAGAAGTGAATAATAAGACTAAAAACCCACACTACAGTACAGTACAATAGTTAATTATTTTACTTTTAATATTATTGTTTTATGTTTAACTATTATATTTTGTTGTATAAATATATCTATTTTGTAATAGCTTCCGTTGACTAATAAATAAACAGATAAGCAACATATTTACGTAAATTAATTACTCACTAGAGTTTAATCTGTGAATTTCACAAGATTTCTAAGTTTGTCCTATAAAAAGGCTACAATAATAACGTTTCTAAAAGTAATGATTGATAAAACAAATCTAATTCTTTCTGAAAGCAAGCATTATCAACAATTATAGCAATTATACAAGTTCCTGCACAGATGCAATCAAATTAGTTATTTTTGTTTTTAACTCAATTTAAAGTAAAAATCTATTCACCGTGTTGATACAAAAAAAAACGCATTATCACATTGATAACTTGAATATTATTACGATTCATATTTGTAGCCACATTTATTTTGGTAGGCTTGAATTATTGAATTAGTAACTGTTTTGTATGTTTTAATTAATTTTATTATAAAATATTTGCCTGCCTCAGTACCATACTAGAGGTAGTGTCAATTTATTTTTTGCTGTTCTGCTAAATATATGACAATCGAAATTTAGAAGAATTAAAACATACCTGGAATAAGCAAAGGATCTTTAAATATTTTATAGGCCCCGACGCGTAGGTGATTCTAGTTTATGGAACGTTGCCCTGGACTGGAATTCTACAACACATGATACCTGTATGTTCATTTCAATACTATAGGAGATGTAAGCAATGCACACAAAATATTTTGAAATGTGTTGAATTTATTGATGTTACTACGAGTACTAAACTCGTATGCATTACATTACAATATATTTATACAAAAGGGCTTTCATGATTTCATGAAATCGAGTCTATTATACACACGTAAACTTTTCATTTCATTAATGCTTTGTATGTTCGTTTTTCTCGCATGATTAAAACGAATAAACTCCTGCTCTATTCTCATGCAATAGAATAAAATTTAAAAATAATTTGTTGTTACAATATTACATTAATTAGATTGCATAATAAATTGAATATGCATTAATCTTACTAATTACGACATAAAAAGAATGAAATAATAAGCTCTTATCCGTACAAAGCATCATTTTTATTTAATAAAATGGTAATATTGCTTTAATTGGTGTTATTCTCGTTACAAATAAACACTTCGTGAATACATGTAGCCATTCATTGCCATAAAAAGGAATAACTTCATGAAAACTAGTTGCAAACTGCAAGAAACATGTTCATAAATACATATAATCACCAAATTAAACCCAAGTCACATGTTAATTAAATTATACGTATTATATAAGATAAAGAAAAATTAATAAAAAAATGCATGGGAAACCGTGATTTTTACTACTACTAGTTAACTTTCGAATAATATATTTTAAAATCTCAAGTCAGGTTTCCTTAAAGGTAATGTGATATCATCACATGAGTCACATAGCGCGAGACGGAGCCATTGTACATGAACTTTTACCACTTTTATATGGTTTGTTGTTAATAATATTTGTTAATTTATAGGCGGCGATTATTATGTTTGTGAGATTATGATGCTGGTTATGATATTTAAGTCAAGTTTAAGCTGGAGAAGTTCAAAACAGTGAGTCATTCACGTACATAGCTACGTTTACAACCGGTTAGTCGCCGATCATCTCTCCCACATACGTAACTTGCTTGTTTTTATTTCATTCCATTTCATAAAAAAGTTTATGCAATATGTTTTATGGCTGCAATGTGAGATAGATAGCGAAAGGAATAAACGCATCCTTTTATAATAATTGTCAGCATGCCATTTTTAAAAGAAATTGTTTATAACGTTAATAAAATTAAGGAATTAGTTAGAAATAAATCTCTAATCACAGTTTAGTAAATTGTCAGCAATTTTAATTCTTTTTAAAATGATAATATAAAATTAAACGCTATTTGTGTTGTTTAGATTTCTATTATATGAGTAGATATAATATTATACTTGTATTGTACTTAAAAAACGTAAAAAATGTCATAGGCCAAAAGTAATTGATTAATTGATCATCGTAGTCCACTTAGTATAAAACTTAGTTAACACAAGAGCTATAAAAAATCTAAGAAAAAATTGTGAGTCAAATTAATTGTTGTCGTCTACTCCTTTCTGAAATGTGTCATTTAATACTAAAGATTATTAGGAAGATACGTTGCTTATTCATTCGTTTTATTACGCCTGGTGCGTAATAAGCGTATTACTCACGACGTTTATTACAAAATAAAAATGATTGGAAGTTGACCGTATTACTTGATTATTACAGTACATTCCTATCAACATACGAGGGTAGTTTTCTATGTTATCTACCCAGCAATATGCTAACGTAAAAACGTAAGTCGCTTAATCTTTGTCATTTATATATCAGTTTAAAGAAGCGACAATCATGCCTATTCAGTAAGCAAATCTTTAAGAGTTAAAGATGTATGAAGTTGTTAACTCAAGGACAATTGTTAAGTTAACAACATCGAAAAGAATTCGTATTCAGTAACGCGTCCGCTAAATATTTTGATTGTCAAATTAAAGATTTGTGGTTATGGATAGTCTTTAAGTTAACAACCACGCTCACTGTGGTTGTTAAGCCTTAAAGATATTCTTAACCTAACAATTTACTTCTATAAATGTTCAAAATAAGAATTATTATAATATATTTTATATATTTCAAGTAGGAAACCTTCTTATATTAATATTTTCTCGTGTTGTAAATCAGTAAAAAAATATTACGTAATAAAATTAATACTTTTAATCAAATCTAATAAAATTTGTGTTTGATTTTACATATAATTAAACTTGTAAAATAATTATTAAATTAATATAAACATAATTGTTAAATAATTTTATGTATCTGACTTTATGCAATTTATTACTTTATGGAAAATAATTTCTACATTTAATTATTTTAATAATTTTATTACAACTATTTTAATTCACTAATTCACTCATGTATCCAGCGTCTGCAACTTCTAAGTATTTTTATTATTTAATTTCTATATGAATTTTATATTTAGCTGATATTTTTATAAGGTTAGGAACACGTTAAGAATTTGTAAACATTAAAGAGAGAAACATCGTCGAAATGCGACAGATGCATGCACGCACCAATCGCACGCTTGCAAAGCAGTGATCGAATGCTAGTTTCATGCAGTTCATATAAAGATAAATTGTTACGGAAATAATTAACGATGTTGTCCTTAGTGAATAGGAATACTGAACATTATTGTTAAGAAAATCGTTACGAGTTTCACCATAACGATGTTGTTACTGAACAATATCTTTAACTAGAAAAGTTACAGAATAGGCCTGAATGTGTGATTTACAACATACACACAAAAACGTCATAATTTTTTTATCAAAGGAAGGCAGTAGCCCGAAGAGCACCCATAAGTGAATGGTGGCAGTATATGGAAAAAATAACCCGTCCTATTTTCATGTCAAATATTGGAGCACAAATAGAGAGCGTGGCGCAGTAGTCTAGACATCCTGCTGCACCAAAAATCGTTCGAATCTCACAACGGAAACCGTTTCAAACGTGTATACGTTCGTTTTCCCGCTTCCCAACCAACCTTGTCAGCAAGGAGTTTCATGAATAAAATCCTTCTCTGCTCCGGAGTAGATTAATAAACTCTCCAGTGATTCGGAACCCACTCAAAAACTGTAGGCCCACCAGTGATGGGAGAAGAAGCTAATGCACCAGCAGTGAATACTGTTAAAGCAAGTTCAAATAGGACAGGAAATCAAGATAATGCACCAGCAGTGGCGTTAATACGGCTAAAGCCAGTTCAAATAGAGCAGAAAATCATACATGATAAACCAAAGTGTAAAAGACAAACTTGACAAAATTTTCAACAAAATTGAAGATTTAGTGTTAATTGACCGCCGAGTAAAAGTTTCAAATGTTCCTAGAAAAATAGAAACAACAAAAAACAAGTTTTTAAAATTCTTCTGATCATCTAAACTTGGTTGCACTACAAACAAAATGTAATTTTCTGCGCAAAAAGTGATAGCCACAGTTTTCTAGAACGCTGAAGAATTCTTTTTTATTGAAACACAATTAAGAACTTGAAAGCGCTATATATATATAGATGTAACCAAAGACCAAAATGACACAGGAGCTGGTATATATGAAAGCGGAAACCACGCTGTCCCTGAGAAAACATGCTTCAGTGTTTCAAACAAAAATATCTGCCATTGACTGGTAAGCTAAGAACTAATTAAACGGGAAACACGCTAGCAAACCGATAACTATCATGTCCAACGGCCAAGCGGCACTACAGGCAAAACGATACGCTCGCCAGTTATTGAATCCAAACTGGTGACTGTATAACCAGTCTGGTAATATTAATTAAGAACAGCAAGGTACGTCTGATCTGGATACCAAAAAAATCGGAGCATAGAAGAGAACTTTAAGACGAACCAAAAAGCAATCTACGAATACGTTCATTGAACAAGAACTCGGAATTCCATGCGAAACCGCTAAACAAATAACCCGTACAAAACTTGAAACAAAACAAAACTTCTGACAAAAATGTCAAGTAGACAAGGATATTCCTAACATGGTCATCATACACTGCCCAAACTATGATAGTACAAATGAAACAAATAAAACTGAAAGCTTACATGACTAATAACTGTGCACTGTAGTTTGAATAAACACATGCATAGAATGAAAATCCAAAAAGAAAAATCCCTATGCCGCGGATGTTTAAAGGAACAAAAAACTCCGCTACATCTGCTGAGCGAAAGCCAGAAACGCAGGTTCTTTTGTGGGAAAACACAAAACTAACTAAAGAAGAGCTCAAGTAGTATTAGAAAACAAAACCACCAGCAATGTGTACAATAAATCTAGCAGAACCGCAGAGTGCAATGAAGGCCAAACCAAAGCCAAAACCTAACACTACTAGACAGTATCAGCTGCTCAGTGTCTTTTAAAGTTTTCACCTTTCCTGCGCAAAAAAATAATGCTAAAAAAATTTCACTTCCGCGACAGCGCTAGAAATACTACAACCAAAGTATCACAATCTTAGCCTATAATTAGTACACAAAAATGTTTGTGTCATCAAATGAGTATTATACACTGCTCAAAATAAGAGCAAGTCAATAAGCCCGTGACTTTTTAAATGAAACACAGGTTTTTGGATATAGAATCATTTTATTTTTCAACGTAGTCTTCTTTGAGCTCTATACACTTTGCCCAACGTTTCTCCAATTTTTTTATCGCCTCCAAAAAATTTAATTTGTCAAGGTGATCAAAATAGGTATTTGCTTGTTGGTGATTCATCGTTCGAGTCAAATAAATCTCTTTCCGCCGAGCCATTTCTTCAGGTTTAAAAACAAGAAATAATCACTCGGGGCTAAACCCAAAGAATAGGGCGGATGAAGAACCAATTCGTAGCCTAATTCATGCATTTTTGCCACGGAAACTGCACATGTGTGTACACTTGCATTTTCCTGGTGGAAAAAAAACTGTTTTCTTAGCAAAATGCCGTCGTTTTTTTTTTTTTTCAAATCCTCATTACAACAACCCAATAAGTTGGCATAATATTCGCCATTGATTGTTTTAACTCATCTATATTGCGGTTGAACAACGCCAAACTCTCCTGCAAAATTGTCACATGATTGCGTTTGTAAAGTAATCATTCAAAATTGAAACCACTGAGCCATGTGAGATGCCTATAACTTTCACAACTTCTCGCACATTCAATCTTCAATCGACCAACACCATACCGTAAATTTTTTTAATTGTTTCGGGTGTAGAGACCTCAACTGGGTGTCCAGAACGTTCAGCATCTTCCGTGCTTGTACGGCCACAACAAAATTCAGTAAACCACTTTTTTACCATTGAAATTGATGGTCCCATAGTATTTATCAAGCTTAGACTTTGTTTGAGTGATGTTTTTTTTAAATTAATTAATTAAAATTTAATGCTTAATGAACACACAAAATTCTTTTCTCCATTTTATCCTCAGATCCCGAGGTGGTCTGCTATCAACGGCAGTGAAACACAAACTAAATGACGCAGCTTATTAAAATTTTGGCAAGAATCAGCTGACAGATGCCGCCCTCGTAATTAGAAAAACACATATTTTGGGCTTAATTTTTTTTTTTTAAATTTTTAACAATATGCAAATATAATAACGCTTAATTCAAAGACTCACATTTTGTCCAAATAAATTTGCAAAAACAAAACAATTTTACTTTACACTTTTAAGATAACAATTACATTTCAAAGAAACTACAATCCCAAAGATGATCAATGGGATTTTAATCAGAACTTAAGGGAGGTCCGTGGTGCTGAAAAAAGTTAATGGTGATTTTCTCAGTATGGAATCTTGCGTTATTTTGCATACAAAATTTGGACCTATATCATAAGCGGCTAGTATAACATGCTCCTCCAGGACAAAATTGATGTACCGTTTCATCTTCCTGGAACTAGCACAAGCTCTGTTCTTTCATTAAGACTAATTCCGCCCCAAACCACCACAGATCGATCACCATATTTTTCGACTTCTTGTATGGTTTGTGCAGAATGGCGTCCATATCAACGACGGTATACACATATTCAACCATCACAACGAGTTAAACAAATTCGTGACTCATCTGTAAAGAATACTGGTCCTAACAGTCAAAGTTGCCATGCGACATGTTCACAAGTAAAATGTAAACAATACCTTATGTGGTACGAAGTTAAAACAGGTTTTCAAACAGGTCTTCTTGACCTCAGGTTGGCTTCTCGCAGTCTATTCTTAACTGTGTGGTCGGATATCTCTACGTTATGAATTGTTCAACGCCTGATATAAAGATATTTGGCAAAAATACAAGAAAAATACAACAAAAAAACCGGTCCTGAATTCGATTTGTTTTACTTTTAGGATCTTCTCCAATGCGTCTTTCTCCGGATTCTAGGTATCGATTCCACACACGATGTTTGGCAGAACAACAACACGAATGACGTATGCCTCATTTTGATATACTGGTGTCAAACTTAACAATTTATGATGAACTATTAACATTGTTTACTATTCCAAAGCACACAACGTTTTTAAAATAAAATTTACATTTCTTGCTCCACAATGTTCCTTGTAGTTTCTTGGAATTTTTATTGTTAACTTAAAAGTGATATGTAAAATGTGAATCTTTAAATTTAGCGTTATTAAATTTGCATGTTGTTAAAAATATTAAAAGCTAAATATGTGTTCCTCTAATTATTTTGAAGTGTATGTAAGACAACTACAAAACACAAACTTACTAAAAAGCAAAAAATACTCGCTATGCAAGCGAATAAAAGCAAATATAAAGTTTTTTTGAAAAAAAAGTCTTTAATTTATAAAACATTTATCAGGTATTAAACTATAAATAAAATATAAATAAGCAAATAAGTCGTTTTATTACATTTTTTCATGTAAAATTTACAAATGTTTGCAAAAACGCTTAAGCTTAAAGTAACCGGACTTGTCATTGTAAAAATAAGAGGTACCATAAAAACAACTAGATATCAGTAATAGTTTTAATAATTAACAAACTTACTTTATCTAAATCTGGTAAAATCTCATCATCTATCTTTTAATCTTATATATATATATTTTCTTTTGAGAGTTATAAAATTATGATACCAAATATGACTGTATACATTTAGCTCAGCTAAGCATAACAAACTGTTCATGGTTTGGTAAGTGTTGTAAAACTGGAACATCTTCCTTAAAAACATATTGCAATCAATAAATAAATCCACGGTCAATTTAGCAATGGAATGCATTTGTCTGTCTCCAATAATAAAGCCTATTGTTTGGCTAATTGAAAAGTTAATGATGAATGCCAATGGCCTGATTCAATAACAAAACAAATGATAATGGGAATTGTTGAACTCGATTTTATGACCGGATCACACACAAAAAATATATACATACATACATCACGCCGCTTGTATCTAATTGAATAATGTTATTGTCGGTATCACTTGTAATTGATGCTATTTGTTATAAATACTATATCTGCAATAAATGTAATTATATACTGTAACAATTAATATTGTGAATTATCAATATGCACATGAACTTTGATTGAAGCATAATTACCCGCCGTTTTCTTCCGTCGCGTCGTTCTGTTGTTTGAATTTGGCGTATAATTGACTATTGTTATAATATAACTCTTTAATACGGATAGTTAATTTAAATGCACATAGAAAACCACACATACGCCACTGTATGCTGTACCACTCCAAATACAGGTGGATCGCAAAATGACTCAGCGGCTCATTTCGAAATCTCAATCTTTTCGGCAAATAAACGATTAGCAAAAGAGCATGCCAAAAGTGGTTTAATCACTTCAAAGATGTGTACCAGCAAACAACTCAATCTTCGGATTTTGTCTAGGCTCTGGTAGTGGCTGTGGAAGAGAACTAAAGTTGCAACCACCAACCAGGACACTGGCTGATAACTTCAACATCGATCAGTCTACAATTGTTCTTCATCTCAGAAAACTAGGTAATGCGTGGAAATAGTCCAAATGTGTTCTTCAAAAGTTTTCAGATAACCACATGGCCATACAAGTCCAAATTTTTACCGATTTGTTTCAGAGAAATGAGCAAAACCCAAAAACGGCACATAATTAATAGTTTACAAATACGTACAAGACAAAATAATAATAGACTATAAACATGTGTGTAAATAAAAAATAGTAATCCAAAAATGTACTACCCAACTTGTTAAAAACTGACCAATGAAAATATTTTGTAAAAACTTGACCATTTAGCCAAAGTGCTAAAACGAGTACTTTTGAATAAAGATTACTGCTCATTGAAGATAATTACTTTAATTTATATTTCTAATTAATAGAAGGTGATGCATCTTAGTTTATAGTACACCTCTTCAATATCTATAACCGTAGCACGATCGATTTTTTTCACATTTAGTGCAAAGTAAAATATATCAGAAATGTGAAATAAAAGCATTGGAACATGACTTACTAGAAAAGTGTGGTGTACAACGATAGAAGAAGAAAACTTGTCTATTTCATTGATAATAAAAAGCTATATCGTAAGACATATACATACGCCTTATTAAAAGCGAGAAGTAAGTCTAAGCAAACAAGACATCAAAATAAGTACAAAAATATTAAAACTATTACAAACAAGATGCGTATCTTAAAAGCTTCGACAAAAGCACATTCTCATTTATTTATATAAAGTAAGAGTAATCAAAGTGTTTGTCAACGTAACTGTGAATCGCGTTTTACTTGAAATACTACAATTTTGATAATCACAATTCAAAATTAGCATTAACTGAATCTTCTCTAAAGTAAGAGGCAAGTTTTTTATGTTATTCTATAAAAACAAAGAGTCACAAGACAAACAAAATTTTATTTTTCAATGTAGGAGCCATTAACACTAACACACTTATTCCAACGTTTATCTAGTAACGCAATGCCCTAAATAAAATTATGTTGGTTCTATCAAAATCGACGCCCTCAAGTGTTTTTTGAGTGGGACTTTAAGGTGGATGTTAGTAATTACATAAAACCGTGAATGCGGTCAGTTGATAAAAGTAATTAAACTTTGTGGCTTGCGAGAGCGTTCCCACAGCCAAAAGCACCTCTGCCCAACGACTGACTTGAACCGCTGCCCTTAAAAACCGACTTGTTCGCCAGAGAAGAGACTGCCAGAGATAAACCACGAGAACGATCCCGAGAGAAGCAGAAGTTGCACCGCCAACATTTCGATCAAACCACTTATTCGGTAGCTCCCGGGTGTTGTTTAACGTCATCCAAATTAAAACCTCTTCAGGTCACCACCGGAATCAACCTTTTCAGACCGAATCCAAAGAAAAACCCACGTAAAACCCAAAAGCGGCCGTGACTAAGTCATCACAAACCCAAACCGACAAGAATTGAAGCCCAACGTAAGACATCCTAGAGTAAAGAAACCCCAATCACAAACCCGTTACCAAAAAACTGCATCCACTCAGTAGAACCTCCCCAAATAAACGAAAGAATTTGATTAAAGAAAATTCATCATCTGGTTGCCCATCACCGGATCGACTTCCAGACCCCCTTACCATCTAAAAGATGTCATCTCAAGTCATGACTGAATTGCAACCACACCTCAGATCGGGATGATCTCTTTAC
The DNA here is from genome assembly GCA_963932245.1 of Tachinus rufipes. NCBI lineage: Eukaryota > Metazoa > Arthropoda > Insecta > Coleoptera > Staphylinidae > Tachinus > Tachinus rufipes. The sequence goes on from OZ010744.1 coordinate 77,912,853, forward strand.
ACGCCTTGATCAGCAAACAAAAACGGCATAGATTTTTGCCTAACTGTAAGAAAGTACCCTCACAGTAAAAACAAACTATACATCTATATACTGTGCTGCTGTAAATTGTAGATATGGCCCGTTCAGCTTTCTGAAACTCAGACGACGTCTGTCGAGATTTCAATTCCGAGCGGGAAACCCTAAAAAGCTAGTTCTACTACTTAAAAACCTCTTGAAACCTCTGAGAAAGAATCCGGCTTAAAGAGAAACCCTACATTCAAGGATTCAACAAGTACGACCGACTATGCACGCCAAGCACTTCCCCCGTCGTGCACCAAATCAACAGTGCTTATGTGATGTCAAACTTAGACCAATAAAAGTAATTAGAGCAAAGACAAATCTAACGAGAATGACAGACGACAGACGTCGACGCCCCCTATCAAGCTGATATTGATCTCAGCTCTCGAACAAATCCGATAACGCCGGATCCACTAGTGCACAATCCTAAACGAGCACCCGAAAACGGAACCTAGACCCAGTACAAGCCAAACACCACTATCGGCTAACACGGTTCCTTCGTTTATGAACACATAATTTTTTACAAGAGCAAATTTTGTCTGAATCTAAATAAATACCAAAGTTTGCCTAGCATCAAGCAATAAATAACATCGTATACAGCTAGACACGAATAGTGTGGCCTGTATAATAAGCAACTTAGTATACAAAAAAATTATGTTGAATTTGGTTAAACTAATGCCCGTTTTAGCATTTTTCATTTGCGCTTACATTTTAAACACTCCATGGGCGACGTTGTTCTGGAATTGAAAGATGCTAAAACGAACAAAAGCATGAGTTTAACCACATTCAACATCATTTTTGTGTATACTAAGTTGCCTATTATACAGGCCACACTATTCGTGTCTAGCTATAAGAATTTAAAGGTTACGTATTTAATTAATAATTAAACGGCAAAATTTACTTAAATATAAATCTAAGTTTAAATTTTAAACAATTCTTATTATATTATTAATAAAATACATTCTGAAAAGTTGATCACAATTGACTTTCACTGGATGTTCGGTACTTTTAAAACTTTTAACCAATTTTTCAAAAAAAATAATAAATAAATTTTCATCACTCTGTAATTATCTGTTTTCAAAGTTGCCTGATTTGAATAAATTGAAAGGTTTTTAATCATTAAAATTTGTTTGATATCGCAACCCCAACTTCAAACAAATTTGCATAATTCCCATAATTTTAAAGAAGTTGCACATTCACATTTCTCCATATAGAAATGAATGTCGTAGAAAATTGACTATAAAAATTAAGATTTCCATTTAAACGACTTATAATAATTTCACGAAAGGATCATTAAGCCTATTGTTATATCTCCGCAGCCTCTAATAATAATCATAATAAAACAACATATAATAGCAATCTGTCATGATGGAAAGGGTCCGAAAAACTTTCTATTTTTCTTATTCTCTAGCCATATATTAATTTAGGAAATGTTAAAGAACCATAACATTTCATTTCGCAACACGACAGAAGAAGGGAAAAATATACACCATGAAGTTATCTTAGCATGAAATTGCTTATTACAACGCAACTCATGTCTCTATTATTTACTTACATTAATTTTATTTATGACGGAGACGATTTCGTAATATTCATGCTACCACCTAATTATCAAATTGGCCATTGCATGTTTTAAAACGGTCACACCCTCATGAAATTCGAAATAAATTAATGCGTTCGCCGATTAATGTGACTTTCAATTAAAACTCAATTGATTATTATGGGTTGCAATGTAATAAAAGAATGTTGTAAGTTTTATGGTTCTATAAAATTGTTTGTGTCGGTTTCAAGGATGAATTTGCGAGATGTTTTTTTTAATGATTTTTGTTCTTGGGAATCAAACAATGCTTGAAAACAAAAACAAACAATTAAATGTCTATAAATATACACTTTTTTAGTGAATTAGTGAATGGGAAAATATAAATGAATTTATTATAAAGTAAATAAATTATCTTCATGAACAATTTAATCTGATTAGACATACATGAACAATAATAAAATTGCAGATAAAATTATGACTATTCTTATTCATGAGGTGCTTTCAACAATATACAAACATAATAATGATTTACAGGTATTTAGGACCTCTATTATTATTTGCTTCGGTAAATGACACCAATTGAAGAATGCAAATGGACTTTTACTTCTCATTTGTTAATAATAACATTAATAAATTTATATAGAATTGCTGCCCTAAGCCATTTCTCAAAAATCAAAATAATAATTAATAAATGAATGCAAAACCTTAAATTTAACATCAAAAAGAAAAAAAAAACGTCCGCTGTTATTATTCGATAGAAATTTGATTGTTTTAAAAGTTTTCAGTTATTCACACATGAGCCTAAAATTAAGTTAAGTTGTAGCATGTTGTAGGTACACGCTTAGAGTTGTACTGAGCTGTAAAAGATTGTTACTCATACACTGGCAACTAATGCATTGGGCTCTATCCGTTGAGAGCATGCTATGCATTGGAATTTGTGAAGGCCTTCACAAAAACATCTACTATAATATAGAAGATGAAAAAAAAAGTAAACAGAAAACAAGAACAAATAAAGAATGGAAAATAACTAAGAATGGAATGGCGAACTTCAAAAATGTACTAAAAAAAGATATTACAAACACAACAAGGATAGACCTAGATAATTTTATGGGGTACATTAATAAGGCATTCAAAAGAAAGAAAGGTACGTCAGAAAACCAAAAGATATACTGGTGGAATGAAATACTCGAGGCAAATAAGGAGTGTGCCAAAGCAAGAAGAAAAGCCATTAAAGGAAGAAGGTACAAAATTAAACGCAACAAGTATAAGTTTGCAATAATGAACGCCAAAAGAAACTCGTAGCAAGCGCTATGTAAGGAAATAAACAACGATACCTGGGAACTGGGATACAAGATTGTCACAAACAAACTAAATCTCAGTCATAGGATGACGCTAACAGATAAACAACAACAAATGAAATGGGCAGTAAAGTTACTTCCAGCTCATCCAATCTGTAAAAGGGATGAAATAGAGATAGAAGAAGTAGAGACATATACCAGAGAGGAACTAGAGAAAGCAGTAAATAAGATCAAACTCAAAAAGACGTCGGGCCCAGATAAAATCCCACCAGAAATTGTAAAAGAAACAGTGAAAGAGATACCGGAGGCAGTATTGGAAGTATTCAATCAACAACTTAGGACAGGAAGCTTCCCTGAGAGATGGAAGGAATCCAGACTAGTGCTGATTGAAAAACCAAAAAAGCAAATGAGCCACTGAGCTACAGACCGCTATGTCTAACAAATAGTTTTGGAAAGCTATATGAGCACATGATAGCTAATAGACTTAAGGAAGAGGTGAAAAATAAAATATCTGAAGAACAATACGGATTTAGAAAAGGAAAATCAACCATCGGAGCAATGGGGAAGCTCATGGGCATAGTCAAAGAGGCTAAAAACAGAGCCACGAGAAATAGAAAAATTTGTATCCTTATAACTATTGATATACAAAATGCCTTCAATACTGTACCATGGGAAGGTATAATGGCAACACTACAGAAAATGAAAGTTAAAAACATAATGAGAAAGACTATAGCAAACTGCCTTAGTAACAGGAAACTGAAAATAGAAGAAAAGGGTAACATGACTATGACGTGTAGGGTCCCACAAGGATCCATAATTGGACCAATACTGTGGAATATTTACTTCAATGACCTGCTAGAGATGGAAATTTTGGAAAGAGTACAGATAGTATGTTTTGCAGATGACACTGCTGTTAAAGTCACTTCGAAATCAGAGAAAAAACTAGTATATAGAGCAAACAAGACGCTACTATAGATGAAAATCGAAAAAAAAAGCTTAACAATTGCGGAGAATAAAACGGAAGCAGTGATCTTATACGGTGGTAGAAGGATCAAAGAAATAAAACTAGAAATCGGCAAAAAAGAGTTTGGAGTATGGTTCGATCATAATATGGAAATGAAGGAACATGTGAGAAAAATCACAGACAAAGCAGATAAATCAGTAAAAGCTCTAGGCAGATTAATGCCAAGCATAAATGGACCATCAGCAAGTAAGAGGAGGCTACTAGGATCAGTTGCACATTCGATTAAGCTTTACGCAGCTCAAATATGGGGACATGTGCTGAGGTACACAAAATATAATGGTATGTTAACATCGCAACTAAAAAGAATATCGCTGAAAATAGCTAGCGGTTACAGAACTATCTCGAGACGCAATTCTAGTGATAGCAACAATTATGCCAATAGAACATATGGTAGAGTACAGGAGGTCGTCTCAAAACAAGGAGGAGTCAAAAAAGAAGGAAATCCTTGATGAAGTAATTGAGAAATGGCAAGAAAATTGACAAAAAGAGACTGGCAAATCAATATGGACAAAAAAGTTAATAAGAGATATAGGGCCATGGTTTAAGAGAAAACATGGTAATGTGGACTATTATCTAACACAATTTTTAAGTGGACAAGGACTACCTGATGAGGTTTAAACGAGTGGAAGATAACAAGTGCAATGAATGCAATCGAGAAGAAACGGCAAAGCACGTTTTCTACAAATGCAAGCGATGGAAAAGTGCAAAAGCAAGTCTGGAGATAGAACTGATAAAAAAAATAACACGTGGCAATGGTAAACCTGTTCAATTAATTAATATAAGAGGTAGATGCTCGGTGGATAGTTGAGAGACAGAGATGCGTCACTAAATAAAAAAAAAATTAAAAAAAGTCTGACCGTTGTAGGTTATCTTTCTAGTATTGTGACTTGAAAACTTGTGAGCTTGTTTAAATATATTTGTTATCTCTTTACAATTACTGCCACATATCTTTCTGTTCAATTTTTGCCCGGAACAAGATTGATCATCAATTATGAAACAAAGAAAGGATTCGCAAACTTGTGTTTTTTGATATATTTTTCACAAATAGAACCAAATGCTCAAAATCATCTATCACAAAATACAATACAAAACCACACCCCGTTCTCAAACCAGCTCCCAAAATTCTGGGAACAAATGCAAAACTTGTCATGCAGTAGTACAACGGCATCACAAAAACAACTAGCAAGTAGAAGCAAAAAAAAAACAAAGAAACTTCAAAGAGAACCTTCAGTGACACCTTTACTAAAATTGCATTAACAAAAACGCTGAAAAGGTGCCCCAAATGCTCCGTAAATGTCAAAGAGGCAGATACTAATAAATCATCTATTTTTGGTAGAATCGACAAACTGACAAAAGAACACTAATAAAGAAGCATTCCTAAAACTTCTATGTACAGACGAGCCTACCAAAAAGTAGCTCCGCAGCACATTTTCTGAAACAAGCCTTCTTGAGGTCAAGGAACTTTAGATCATTGGTCTGAAAAAACTCCTAGCTCCAAGAAAACACAGGATCTCAATTGGAACAAAAGCAGAACTTGCCCTGCAGTAGTACAACGACGTCACAAAAACGACTGGCAAAAAAAACAAACAAAAAAACTAAAAAAAAAACCAAAATGCTCCCTGAACGCCAAAGAGACAGATACTATTAAATCATCTATCCTTGGTACAATCGACAAACTGATAAAGGTGCATGCATTGCCTCGTTTTTTGGATTGAATTAATGATTCCTAAAAATTCTATGTACATAGAGATTTGAGAGCAAAAAAACTTCAGATCATTAGACTGAAGATACTATTAGGCCCAAAAAAACCAGGGTCAAAACTACAACCAGACATCCTGTTGAACAGACAGAAAATGCAAAACAGTAGTAAATTTGAAACCAGACCCCAAAAGTACTCAATAATAAAGTGTGTATAAGAAATAAAGTATGAAAAAAGAAAATTTTGATTAACATAGAACATAGAAACAATACAATGCTGCAGGTTCTGCAAGATTTTTGAAAATAAGTGAATATATTATAATGTAAAATTAAGTTTAAGTGGAAGAGCAGAAATTGTGATGAACTTCGCCATTTTTACATATTGTTATTGTATATAATGTATATAAAATAAAGACTCACTAGTACTAATAAAAATACTTATGCATAAGCGCAACAAGGTGGTTAGCAATAATAGCGTAGAACAACACCATCCTGGTCACAAACCAGCTTCCAGAACCAACAACCAAAAAGTAGAAATTGAGAAAATAGTATACATCAAACAGCTAAAGGGCAGTTAAAGTAGTATATATACCAAAACCGGAGTAACCCACTCATGCCTTGGCTAATTCCTACAGATCAATCAATCTAATATCTAAATTATAAAAAAAAACGGTCAACGGATTATTTTCGGGGCACTGGATTCCGCCTCTGCACCAAAACCAATATATATATATTTTTTTTCAGCTAAAAGGGTCAATATTTTAGAACTTATGCTTGTGCTACCTCACAGCGACCTTTGAATATACACCTGTAAATTAATTACATACTTTATACTACCAAACCCGTTAATTGAAAGAATGGAGGCATACTAACCAGGTAAATCTTCCAAACTAGCTATAAATCAGCTAGTCAACAGGTGTGAAATAACTATACACTGCAAAAATTGCTTTGGAAACCTTTTAATATATTAAAGGGGCATTGTACTCGAATTAAAAACAGTAAACAATCAAAAAAACTCATTAAAAATTTAAGACCGCTAAGATTATATGTCATCAATTATTTATTTACATTACAATTGTAATTTGTTTTGAATAAACAATTCCATTCAATATTGGATTCGTTTTGTAATGGATATTAATTTGTAGAAGCATATCTTTGTTCTTGTACTATACCTTCATGCTCCAGTGACAACAATAAAATTACTCATTTTTTTCTTGCAATTTCAACCACAATAAAATTAGTAATAGATATCAAACCGAAGAATCGAAAATTGCAAAATCCGCGCCACGTATCTCCTGGAGCAGTTAATTGGAACAGAAAATTATTTATTGGCGCATGCAATGTATCATTATATAAATTTCAAAAATCATAACTAACAACGTATTTATTAAAGAAACAATCCATTAATTGAAATTGATTCTAGTTAATAATGAACTAATAATATAAGATCATCTGTCATAATTATTAAGTTTGAAAAGCTATTGTGACATAAATTCTAATTAAACCACACTAAATTAATAGACTTGTCGCCGCTCTTTAGAGATGTTGATTAGATTCAAGAAAACAAAATTAATTGATAATTAAAATAAATATTCACCTATTTCCTATGTATTTCATGTTATCAATGATGTCATTAAATGACCTAATTTGAAAGCAGGAAGTTGAGGTGAATAAATCCCGGCGATAATGGCTTGTCGTTTTGGTTTATTTTTATACATAAGGATAAATGTCAATCAAATTGATGGTTATTTTCTATCTCTAATTATAACAAAATAAAAATGTAATCAATATATGCATTATGTATATGATGATAACGTTGAAGTTTTATAAAAGTTTCAAGAAAATAAGTTTGTAAATAAATCAGTGACAAAAGAACAAAAGAATATTTAATTTTTAGAATAACAGTTTTTGTTCTATTATTGCACGCTACTGTTTTATTTACAAAACCATTTTCTTTAAATTTTCACAGAATTTTTCGGTCGAAGTTATTACTGCCAGAAAACCGTTAACTGTACAATCTCTAGCTTGTAATAAATTGCCATCAGCAAGTCCATACATAAAATGCATATCAATCTAAACAACTGCAACCGATACATGTGATGATCAATAACTAGACACATATTCAAATAAAATCGACTTGTACATTAGTAGATAAAACAGCCGTTCCAAGTTATCGTTAACAATTTTTTGTACTTGATAGAACTCATTAATTTTTTGTACTTGATATACTCATTGGCGTACGCCATACTTTTATTTGAATTAATGATTTCAAAAATATCAAATATGGTTGTCGCAAATTTTGTTCAGCCTGTATCTTTAAAACAAAGGGGTTTTCCAGAAATCATCATAGAACAAAATATCCTTAGAATAGACCAAGAAATAACCACTTGAATTTTTGCCGCATGTTTACCTAACACCCTGTATATATCCATGCTATTTTCATTCATTGATAAATATAATAAACTTTGCTTCAAAACTACCCAATTACATCGTATACGTTATACAAATATATAAAAAATGTTGGACTTACCTGATCGCATATTATATCCCATTTCTTTTCGAAATCGTAATTCTTGAGTAGTTTGGCTTTGTCTGGAGGCAAATCCATAGAAGCCTGAAACAAAAAAGTAAAACATTATTTTATGATCTTTATTCGACATTATATAAGAATTACTGACGACTATAGGCCACATCGGTGTTTCCACCATAACATTAAATTATCTCGTCTAAGAATTAAAATATAAAATAAGATAATATTTATTTAATACGAATAAATCAATTCAAGGTAAAAAATCATTACAGAGATATACATTAATAACACGGTATCGATAGCTGTTGTATCTTATAATTCATAACTTGTTATCGTGCTAATTGGAGTGAGTGTTCGAATAAATTAATATTAATTCGGATAACATAATAGACACCGACGTTAAAATTTATCGTAATTTGACACAGTAGTTGATTTTGTATCTTTATATACAAATGGGAACATGTTATACAAAGCCGATGATTAAACGGCGTGAAATGTTCTTCTAACTATTAATTAAATATAAAAAACACATATATGATTTATTGCATAATAATGTACAAGAATGCAAATTTTGTTATTTGAATTAAATTGTTAATTAAAAACTTAATTTGATTTTGTTCAATATGGTAATATAAAACTGGAGATTATATTAGGTAATAGTTATTTCATTATAATATTAAATATGAATTACATAATCTATGCTTATTGTGTAAAACTAATAAATATTGGTTAAATTGGAAATATGGCAAATGGCTCTGTTATGCTGAAACCATATTTGCTTAAGATTCATGCAGTGCAGTCATATATTGGCCGCCAAAAGTAAAAGAACACCAAGAACCTGCAAATCAATTTTTATAAAAATTCACAATATGTAAATAATTCATTAAGAAATGTTTAAATGTTTAAATGCTTTTTTTAAATTTCAATATTAACAATTTCTGGAGCACTCAGCAACTCGCCTAGAAATGCTAGAAATCAAATTGTCAATCTCAGCCTGACGGATTAAATTCCAAGCTTAATGAATACGCATCCAAATATTAGTGAGTGAGAGTGGCACTTGTTCAATGGGTGATAGGTCTGGAAAACGAGAAGGCCATATAAGTAAATCAACATTAGCTACTGTACGCCAATAAATGTGTGACCGGTGGTAGAAGTTTCCGCGCATTGAGAAAGAAAGAAACCTATAGCCAGAATGAAGGATGCATAATGCAAGAAAGAGAAACAATACACTCGGAAACACAAACTGTTATACAACGGGTAGCGCCGGTTTCGCATGTACATCATAAATAGATGTTATTGTACCCGCAGTTCATGCTAGACTGACACGTTTTGAGATTGATTTTGCATGCAAATGTACCTATCTTACTATTAGTGTAGTTTAACGCTCTCATCTCACTTTTCTTTCAGAAGTAACCGATCACAGTATTGTTGGTTTACTGTAGTTCCAGAAATTCCATAGTAACCCTAGCTGAATCCGGTTGAATTTCCAACCTTCTCAAATAAAAGATTAATGTTGATTCTAGAACCGTGTTAATGTAGCAAATGCGGTTAATGTTCCTGGAATGAACACTTAAGAACCTAACTTCCATAAGCAATTGCTCTCCATACTATCACCCCGCGTGTAAGAGCTGTATATTCTCCTCGGCAAAGTATAACCATCTTAAGACCATCGTAAGCATTCAAACAAAATCTCGATTAAAGATAGAGAAAACTTGCTTCCATTGATCAACCTGTTGTAGTCTCTTATTGCACTATTCCAGACGGCTCTTATGATGCAGATTTAAAGACAAACAAAAGAAAGGGTGGTACAACTTGAGACCAAATGATTGAATTCTACAGTAAACTGTTAAGCCGCTGTGGACATCTTCAATTGCTTTTATTGTTGAAAATAAGTCACCGATGCTTTTCAGCATATTAAATATCTACAATTGTTTCTAGGTATTTGAATTGATCTACTTGTTCAATATTTTTTCCATTTTTTCGTTTGTTATTATCATTGCCACATTAAGTACTATTATGAGTAATAGTGAGTTCAACAGACATCCTTGTTTCGTAGAAAACTCTGTCGATTCCTCATTATTTTATTCTCACTATGTTTCTATTCTCCTTTCTCCTCTCTGTGTTCCATTCCTCACAAAATTGTGTAAACGACAATTTGCAATAAGACGCAGGTACACTATTAGAACCAGTGGCGTAACTAGGACACGGTTTTAGAAAAAAAACTACAATTTTGCAGTATACTGATGTGTGTAAAATTCTCAACAAACTGTTAAAAAACCTACTACGTCTATCAAAAAATAACTAAAACTGTCAAATAATACCTTAATGTATATAAACATCATAAGATGGCAAAAATGTAGAAATCTGTCAAAAAAGTATTCTAAATCGTAAAAGATTTACAGTAATATAAATGTACTAATTCTGTTAAATTGATTCTAAACTGTCATACAAAACAGTGACTACGTCTGTCAATAGGTCTTAGTGACTTAGTAACTGTCAAATACACTAATGTGTATAAACATTGAAAAAAAAATTACCTCATCAGTTAAAAAGTAAAACTGCAAATGTATCAGTCACGTTGAATTGCATTAGTTACTACATTTACCTAAAAAAACTTCGCCAATATAGATGCACGACGGATTGAGTAGTTGCGCAAAAATACCGCCGGTCCCAAGCTCGGATAAAGAAGGAGGATTGAGAGAACGGGCCAGCAACCTACCAGTCAACGCTCACAGAAACAAACAATACGACTCGGACAGGACTGGAAAAATGACAACAACCCAAGCGCAAAAAAAGAAACACAACCTCAAACAACACGCACTGAGAATTGACACATAGAATATCATGTCGTGGACCACAAAAAACCAAGAAGATGTAGAAAAACTTAAAGAAAAGAACATTGACATTTGTGCGATTAGCAAAACCAAAAAGAAAGGAAAAGGTAAAGTGGACTATGGAGACTATATCTTTATTTACAGTGGTGTTCCAAAACAAGTGCGAGGACACTCCGATGTTGACATGTTAACATCGCAGACGCTAAAACACAATATCAAAAAAGAAGAGTATGTAAACGACCGCATTCTGAAGGTAACACTCAAAATGGACACTGAGAAACTAAATATCATAAGTGTACATCTACAAAATACATTCAATAGCATAAACGGCACGCAGAAAACGATACTGGTAGGAGACCTAAATGCAAGGATTGGAGATGCAGTACAAGACGACATAACACAACGCTTTAACGAAGAGCAAATGAATAAAAACAGTGATTTACTTCAATATTTCTGCGCGGTAAACGCGCTAAGAATTAACAACACCTTCTTTCACCATCCGATAAAATACAAATTCACATAAAGTAATTCACGACAACAACAATCTGTCATTGACTTCATCATCACAAACAAAGCAGTACACCCCAAAAACATTCTGAATGTGCGGACATTAAATACAGCAAATGTCGGAAACGACCACAAACTTGTCTTAGGCAAAAACACCGACAAAGACAAAAGTTCAACATTGAATCACTGAACAATGAAAGCACAGAATATCTATATAGTAACAGGTTAAAGGACCACATATTAAACAATCCAATCACAGACAAAGATGACATAAATACACAGTGGAAAAGGCTAAAAACAAACATCATCAACGCCGCCACAGAAGCAATAGGATTAAGAACTGTAAAGCACTGAGAAGGCCGGAAAGTACCATAGTTCACCAGTAAAGTGAGACAACAATACAAACATAAAAAGGAAGCATACATAGCATATATCAGAGATAAATGCCAAAAAACCTACATACACTACAAGACAATAAGGAAAGCAGCACAGAGAGAAATCCAAAGACTTAAATAATCATATTATAAAGAATTTACCAAAAACATGGAGAGAGATAGCTACGGCAGCCAAAGAAAAGTCTGGAACATGCTCAGAAACAACAAGATGGAGGTTAAGGACAGGATACAGACTACGAGAATAACTAAAAAAATATAAAAAATATTTTGAAACACTATACGAAAGAGTAGAAAGAAACGACGACAATACCAACGTCATAAATGAGAACAATCCCAAACTAAAACTAGAAGTGTCGGTAAAAGAAGTAGCAGTGCAGATAAAAACTCTTAAAAACCGAAAGGCACCAGGGCCGGACCTCATAAGCAATGAAATGCTCAAATATGGTAGAGATACCCTAAATGCTGAAATTACAAAACTGTTCAATAAAATTCTAAAAAAGGAAAAGTTCCGAAAGAATAAAAACACAGTACGATAATCCCCATCTTCAAAAGGGGGGAACGCACAAAACCGGCCAACTATAGGGGAATAACTCTGCTCAGCTGCATCCTAAAACTATATACCAAGCTCATAAAGGAAATAATAAACAACAATATAAAGATAGCAAAAGAAAAACAAAGTTTCAGGAAAAATAGACGCAATCTTTATTCTCAAGCAGATAGTTAAAAAGTCATTAAAGTTCAATAAAGCCGCTTACCTCTGTTTTGCAAAAAGGTCATAGACTTTCGATAGAGTCCGGCTAAACGACATTATAACCATCCTGACAGCATCAAAGGTAAACCACGGTATAATAAATAGCATCATCAACATAAACACAAACTGTAGAACATCAGTAAAAGTCGGCAAGAACACTTCAAAGACAATAAGAGTAAACGATGGAGTGAGGCAGAGCAATTTATTAAGCCCCATGCTGTTCAACCTCACAATAAACAAAATAATAAAAGCACTACCAGACAACAGAGGTTACAAAATGAGAACCCACAAATTCAAAGTGATATGCTACGCAGAAGATGCCGTCTTCATATCGGACTCCGAAGACAATCTATAGCGACTGCTTCATGTGTTCAACCAGAAAGCCAAAGAACTCAACATGTCCATAAATAAGGATAAAACCGAGTGTCAGGTAATATCAAAATTTCCCATAAGGTGCAAGCAGAAACTGGACGGTAGTATTATAAAACAAGTAATGCAATTTAACTACCTGGGGTAAGTATCCATAGCTACGGAAACCTACATGAAGACGTTCGACAGCAAACTCTGAAAGCAACACGTATATCCGGGTGTATGCACAAATTAATATGAAAAAAATAAATACCTGAGACCGGAAGTGAAAGTCACAATATCCAAGGCAGTCGTCAGACCGGTAATAACCTATGCGACAGAGACGAAGCCCGACACAACAAAAACCATACGGATTATGAAGACAGCAGAGATGAAGATTCTAAGAACCATGGGAAAACACTACTAGACCGTATGAGAAGTCACGACATCAGAGAAGTCAGCAAAATAACTGATATCGCAAAGTTAGTAAGGAGGATAAGAAGAGAATAGAACAGTCATGTCAAACAAATGGCCGATTCCAGAATAGCTAAAGCGGCCAAAAACAACAAACCGAGGGGTAACGACGTCAACATCAGCGGAGATTGAGTAATCAAACACAGGCAACATCCTACGGACACCATCTAGTGAAAGAAAGAAGAAGAAAAAAAAAAGATTTAGCTAAAAGTTACTAGAACTCTTAAACAGCAATGTAGTTGTACATTCTTAAACTATTTCAAAACGTTTTGAGTAAAAAAAGTTGGAAATCATATGTCAAAATTTCAAAGAAAAGTATTAAAACTATCAATACGTCAAAATCTATAAAAAATTGTCTCTAAATTAATGTGAATATGTATTGTATAAATGTGTAAAGTTTTAAATGTCAAAAATTGGTTGCTTTGCTTCCTAACATAATTATTATATTCTGTTATTCTATATAACTAATAAAAATCTATCAAATTGTTGATTGAAACTATCAAAAAGTTACTGAAACGCCAAAAAGCTGTTAAAACGCTAAAGTTGAAATTAATAACCAAAATTTGTCAATGTCTACTCTGTCAGCTGACAAAAAAGTTAAACTAAAACTGTCCAAAAGTTTATAGTAATGTATCTGTTTGTATTTTGTAACTAGTTACTAAAACCTTCAAAAAGTACTAAAACTGAAAAAAAAACTAAACTGAAGAAATAAAAATAAGCCGAAAATATCATTCGGATTGCGTAGCGTCAAGTTACATTTGATAGAATCACATCCGAGAAAGAGAGATCATCCACTTCCGCAAATTGCATCTAGATCTTGGATAAAGTCAAACTGAGAGTCAGCAAAATATTGAAAAAGACCCATTTAGAGACAATTTTGGAAAAAAGTACAATTTAGTAATTTTTATAACTTTATTTTGTAACTTCCCCCAAGTTTTAAAATAGACGTCAAAAGCTACCTGTGCTAGTGGGCCTTTGCTTGCTGGTAGCTCCGGTCCTGACTAGGACTCTGACAAAATAAGAGTTTGTGTAAAAGGGTTATAAAAAAACAAACTCTCAACAAAAAAAAGTAATAACCGCAGATTTCTAAAAGACAAAATATAATATAAATTGAGTATATGACAAAAAGAACTACAATAACTGAAAATATCTACAAAGAAACAATTTACTCATAAGCTTATAAAGACCCCAAAAACAAGTATCAATGATTAAAAAATTACAACACAAAGGGGGGACTATTATTATTATTATTTCGCCTATCCTTCATAGCTACCCCCTTTCATACGCAGATTTCCTATCTCAAATACAGGCATTTAAATACGTATTTGACGACGCCTTCTGTATCCCGATACAGTAAAAACCTGTGTCTGGATACCTTAGGAGATACACGTAATGTATAACGTTATATGAAATTCTTCAGTCGCGAATAGTTTACTATTAGATAACATAAATAAAACTCCCCTCGTATATCTCTGGAATCATTTGTATTTCCCATTAATAAATTAAACAAACATAATTTTATATTTATTCATTAACATGATATTTGTATCAAAAGTTAAATAAAATAATGTCATTTAATCATTCGATAAAAAAATATTTATTTAAAGTGACTCATATTATTAAATTATCAAATAATATACATATCACAACGACAGAAATAATTAATTATTCATGATAATATTTCTCATTTACATAATATATTATTATAAAAATACAAATTACGTTGTACATTAAAATTTTGCAAAACAAAGTAAAAAGATTTCTGAATTAAATATCAAGGTTATAATATATAATTTTAATGCATTATGTATGTATTCTCATGAAAGTGTTAAATGAATTGTAATGCAAATGTTTCTATTATTAACATCAATTTATTTTTAACAAATGATGAATTCCCATTTCCTGAATGGAATTTATTGTCTGTCACTGTTTACGAAATTTAATTAGTAATTTAGGAAACTGTTCTTTTGTTTACATTTAGTTTGAAAATAAAAACATATTATTGTGTTTTTAATTAATTGTAGGCTGTGGATAAATTAACATTGCTAATTTGTACACGTGTTTCCACTCAGATTCTTACTAAGTAATACAAGTATTTAAGAAAGTAATTTTCTAAATTTCTCAGTATATAAGAATTTTGAAAATATAATAATATATGTATATGGGTAATTCCATTACTTTTCGACCGATTTAAAAAAGTCGACTTCTTTGATTTTGCTCAAATTTTCAGGGATTAAAATATGGATGAAAAAAATGAGATTTCCAAAATTTTGGACCTTAGAATATTGCCAGTTCAAAATGACACACATTTGAAAGTCAGAAATTTTACAATAAAAAGTCTTTTTTAGCTTTTTTTTTGTATCTCAGTTTTTGGGCTTCTGGAAAAGGATAAAAAGGTTCACGATGGCTCAAATTATTTCTTATTACATGTACTTTAAAACCCATATTTTTATGTTTAATATTGTGGCAGTCATTTTGATATATTAAAGCTTCAAACATTGTTCCAAAAAAAACGCAAATTTAGCAAAATCGCAAAATTTTGTTTTGTTTAAACCGTCAACTTTGTCAAATCTTAACAAAATTTGATCCACGAGGTCTAGATTTCTTCGTGTTTAATCTCTTTTTAAAATGATCACACAAGACTTATAGAATTAAATTAACATGTAATAAGGAATAATTTGAGCCATCGTAAACCTTTTTATCTTTTTTCAAAAGCCCAAAAATTAAGATACAATATAAGCTAAAAAAAAAAAAAAAAAACGTTTTATTGTAAAATTTCTGACCTTCAAATGTGTGTCATTTTGAACAGGCAATATTCTAAGATCCAAAATTTTGAAAATCTTATTTTTTTCATCCATATTTTGATCCCTGAAAATTTGAGCAAAATCGAAGAAGTCGACTTTTTCAAATTGGTCAAAAAGTAATGGAATTACCCATATATATAAATTCTTTTTAGGAATTTGAAAAAGTGTATAATTGTTAACATGTGTAAATCTATAATCGATAATTCACATGATTATACAGAGTTAGTCAAAATTATCAGAACACCTAAATAATTCTCCAGTCCTAAAAAAATTCAAAAAAGTTTTAAACAAAGTTTTTTGGTTTTAAATAAATTATTTTCTAAAAATATTTTTAATATACAGCGTGCATTTTATTAAAAAAAAAATATTTTTACAAAATTACTCAGAATTCATCTTAGAATTAAAAAAATGTAAAAATATACAGTGTTTCATTAAAAAAAAGTTTACCAAACTTCCACAATAAAATGAACATCCTGTATATTAAAAATATTTTTATAAAACAGTTTATTTAAAACAAAAAAACTTTTGTTTGAAACTTTTAAAAAAAAATTTACGGTTAAAGAATTATTTAGGTGTTCCGGTAATTTTGACTAACCCTGTATGTGAAATCATTTTGACCAAAAAAAAAATCAAATACTCGGTTGATATTCTTTTAGATATTACAGGTATCGACCTTTAAATTTGAACAAAAAATAGAATATAAGCGAGAGTCAAACAAGTTACAAAGCCATTAGACACGAGTAGAATATTATGCTTTATCTGTTGCATAATATATAAAAGTATATTATTTGACAGATGGAATTCCTAAAATATTCATTAACTTCACCAAATTTGAAAACAAATAAATAAACTTTATATGTTTACAAGCAAAAAAATTAATACTAGAATAGTTTAAATCAAAAAGTTAAATAAAGTGCAGCGATGCTAATATGAAAATAAATTAAATCAGAATAAAAACTTACAAATTTTAAAATTACCAACGTCTTGTTAAAAGTTTTTAATGCAAATCTGAGCTGGGTTGTTGCAATGTGTGTTAATAAAACTTTTATAAGTTAAACAAAATATTGAAAAACTGTATTACTGTATGCAAATAAACTGAATCAGAATAAATATTAAATGTGTGCCGAGTTGTTGCGATATGTAATAAATAAATTTAGTTACTTCAAACAAAATCAAACAAACAAATATATTATGTTAAAACAATGCGTACGCCCCTTGTTTATACTTCCTTTGACATTTGATTTACGAACGGGGTCTTCACCCTTAAATGCAAACACATATTTCTTCTGATTTGGTTCGTGTTAATCCATGACATTAGAAAATAATTAATATTTAATTTAGGGTGCAATTTTGAATATAAATTGCAAATAAATTATGTTTATTTAGGATTTAAAAGGACATTTAGAATAAATTAAACAGAAATGAGCGGTAGGCAGATGTTGCAGGCGATTATCTATTGCGCAGCGCATTATGTAGTAATTGTATTTACAAATCCTTCCGCATGAAAACGTATATAAAAAAGTAAAATTTATTACATGTTTGTTTTAAATGTTGAAATATTTCTGACTAGATCATTTTATTTATATTTTTATTATCATAATAAAAGATTAAAAATTAACAAAACTTTAGTTATCGATTACAGAGATTAATAGAGATTTAATATGTGTATGGAATCGTCATCATCGAGTAAGTTCATATGCGTGCATATATATCATCTTTCAAAATCCTATACCCTCCTCATATCCTCGTTACACTTTTGTGCATTCTTCAGAACATCAGTCATATTTTCAATTTTTCTTCCACCATGCCTTCGATTGCCTCTTCTTAGGCGTCTCACTGCACCACCCACTATAACCAACCAAATTCACTGCTACTACTGTACTGGTTGTTGATGACGGTGCTACAAGTGAGACTGCAGCCTTATGCACCTAACCTAACAAAAAAGAAAATGTAGAAAACATTCTCTTTTTTTACCAGATCTACAAAACATACATTTAAACTTCGATCTTCGGCTATACTTTCCTTCATATTTCTCACAAGACCTTATTTAATATTTTCAACAATACCTTTTTTGCATGACTACCAAAAAAATTGTTATATATTCATCCACCATTTCCTACTTTTCTCTCACCATCAGTATAATTTCTACAGAAATCATACAACCATTTCGATTTCGAGGAAATACAAAAAACCTCCAAACATCTAATCTTCGATATTAACAGCTAAAGCTAAAGGCTTATTATAAACAACTAATGCCCATTCCTAATTACCCGTTATAGTTTTATTTATACAAAAAGCAGTCAAGTTACCAAAACACTTCCCAGTAGACCTCTCTGAAAAATGTACTGATGTCATCTATACATCAAAGCAGAAAACATCAATTACTATTCCAACTAGCATCTATTGCACCTATTGATGTTGCAGAAACAGTTTCTTAAAAAGCAGCTAAAGCGCCAACGCAAGACAAAGTTTTGTAGGGGGTCCGTGCGGATAGAATTACTATACAACACAGTATTGCAAGCCCATGGCTCCTCTACTCATTCATCAACGCCAATAGCGGTATGTCTCTAGACCATCAAAAGCCAGATATGCTTAATTCCACAAGATTGTTTGACCAGCCGTCGCATAACGTCTGCATATTTTTATGGAATAACTGCAAGTACCAGCTCGTTCTAGACCAACTCTAAGTTCTCTCCAACAAAATTACCTCAAAGCAAACCCTCACCGGCACCAAAACCAAGCCCATAATCTATACTCTCAATATCCTTCCTACTAAGGACACATTTGACTATACTCCAGGCAGAAATAATCCTAACGGACAACTGACTAGTAGTTTTAACTATAAAAAAAGCCTAAAATCACATTAAATCTATTACTAGAATGCCATAAAGCCCTCACAATGGCAGCTCGCTCAAATAGCATCGAGCTGTGCACCCAGAAACTCTACTCAACTCCAATTCAATAGGCCCATTCACACAGACACTCCAAACACGCCGTGTTTGGAGCGGCATGTCGGGTAAAACTGCATTTTGTCGGGTGGAGTGCACTTTCTGGCGCGTGTTGCAAAAATGAACAACGCGCCAAACACGTCGGCTAGCACGGAACGTTGCCGGTTAGTCGACAGATTGTAGCGTGTCGCTTGGAGTTCCAACTTGGCGCAAAGTTTTATTTTATGCCGCGTTTTCCGTCGATTCTTCCTAGTCTTTAGTGAACCAAATTAATTCTGAATACCAAAGATTGGTTTGTATACTTCATCATTGGCACACCCATTACTTTTTGTTTGTATCATATTTTTTCAGTTCTTTTCGAAACGAGTTTTGTATTCTTTGTATTTTTCTTGTAACAAATTCTTTATTAGAGTTAACTTTTTATATGCATTATTTTTAATAATAACTGATAAAACAGCTGCAATACTAAGGCAACAGAAGCGTTGGATGTTGCAACTGTGTGAATGATATGCTATATATGATAAGTTAAAACATGCCATGTCAGGCGCCTAGAAAAATTAGGCGCCAACATGATTTTCTTACGTGTATGGCGCGTAGGTTTTAAAACTGTTAAAGCTGATGGATTGGCGCGCAAATGATCAACCCTACAACTAAAAAACATTAACACCATACTAAAAGCAAATACAAATAATGCATTTAAAGCACGATGGTATAGCCAAAATTGTAGACAGACAAGTAGGCAATAACTGCCCCAAACCCCAAAACGGCCTACTACTACTTGAGACTGTCCAGAAAGAACCTGAAAATCATAACAAAAATCTTGACAGGGCACTCTCAATTAAGAAAAATCATGCTGAATATTAGCATTGTAAGCAGCCAAATATGCAAAAGATGTAAAATAGAAAACAAGTCCATGCTAGAACATTGCTGGCTTGACGTGCCCAGTATAAAAAAAAAACCGCCAAGCAATGTCTTAGCATACATCAGTAAAGTTTACCGGTGAAAGAAGTACAAAAAACCCAATGAGGCCTAAGAGCAGTAAAAATGGTTTCACCCAATCAGATTCCAAAGACATATAAGGGCAATTCCATTTCAAACGGACCAGAGCTAGGGGGGGGTGCGTTGAGAAACTTGCTTATGTATTTTTTTTTAGTTTGTATAACTTATTAGTAGTCCTTTGATCGGTATATGAGGGTATAAAACCCATAAAAAAAAATTCTACGATTTTTTAAAGTATTTTTGACGTTTTTTGACTTAATCGCATTTTTTGTTTAAAAACCGCAATTTTAACTCAAAAAAATAAATTTACTAATGAAATCAATCAAAAATTTTCCGTAGAATCCAAATCTGGCGCCATTTTAAGTTTATACCCTGTCAATAAGCCGCAAAAGCCATAAAACCATGTTTTTGTTCTCAGTGGGCTGGGCAAAAAGGAGCATTTTTTAAATTTTTTTTAACCGCTAAAGTTGACGTGTTTTGATGTAAATTAATTAGAAAATATAAATTTGTTCTGTGTATTTGGGTTTTAAGCGTCTAAAACTCAAAAAAACTGCAAAAATAAGTCTATTTTTCAACATAAACTTTTACAAATGCAAATTTAACAGTTTTCAGAGAAACTATACACCAAATATTATTAAAAAATTTAGTTTTGCAAACAATTCTACATAGAAAATAGTCAGTGTCGTGCTTATCTGGCAAAGAAAAATCCATCTAGAAAAAAAAATTTGTTTAAAATTTACTTAAATTTTTTTTTTTTTTTTTTTTTTTAAAGATTATTTGGATTATATTTTTTTAAGTTGATTTCAGAAGTTAAACAAAAACATTTTTTGTCGCTTGAACCAATTTTTGGCCATTTTACTCTTTGTTTGATAGTTTTTTTGCCTGCGGCACAAATTTAGACTCGATCTATCGGCGCAAAAATTTAAAAATATTATTATTTTTGGCATTCAAACATAAATCTGCCTGTCGCTTGTTAAAATTTGTTAAAAAAAAGTTTTAAACCACACCCTAGTGTGTTTATAATATCTTTTGTAAATAAAAAAAAAAAAAAATTTTTAACGCATTTTTTGCATAAAAATTTTGTAAACATTTTTTTCTAGATGGACTTTTCTATAGACGATGAGTACAACACTGACAATTTTCTATGTAAAATTGTCCCCAGAATTCAAATTTTTAATAATACTTGGTGTATTGTTCCTCTGAGCGCTGCTAAACGTGCATTTGTAAGAGTTTATGTTGAAGAATAGGCCTACTTTGCAGATTTTTTGAGTTTTAGACGTTTAAAACCCAAATACACAGAACAAATTTATATTTTTCAATTAATTTACATCAAAATACGTCATCTATGGCGGTTAAAAAAAATTTAAAAAATGCTCCTTTTTGCACAGCCCACTAAGAACAAAAACATGGTTTTATGGCTTTTGCGGCTTATAGACAGGGTATAAACTTGAAATGGATTCTACGGAAAATTTCTGATTGATTTCATTAGTAAATTTATTTTTTTGAGTTAAAATTGCGGTTTTTAAACAAAAAATGTGATTAAGTTAAAAAACGTCAAAAAATTTAAAAAATGCTCCTTTTTGCCCAGCCCACTGAGAACAAAAACATGGTTGTTTTTGTTCTCAGTGGGCTGGGCAAAAAGGAGCATTTTTTAAATTTTTTTTAACCGCTAAAGTTGACGTGTTTTGATGTAAATTAATTAGAAAATATAAATTTGTTCTGTGTATTTGGGTTTTAAGCGTCTAAAACTCAAAAAAACTGCAAAAATAAGTCTATTTTTCAACATAAACTTTTACAAATGCAAATTTAACAGTTTTCAGAGAAACTATACACCAAATATTATTAAAAAATTTAGTTTTGCAAACAATTCTACATAGAAAATAGTCAGTGTCGTGCTTATCTGGCAAAGAAAAATCCATCTAGAAAAAAAAATTTGTTTAAAATTTACTTAAATTTTTTTTTTTTTTTTTTTTTTTAAAGATTATTTGGATTATATTTTTTTAAGTTGATTTCAGAAGTTAAACAAAAACATTTTTTGTCGCTTGAACCAATTTTTGGCCATTTTACTCTTTGTTTGATAGTTTTTGCGCCTGCGGCACAAATTTAGACTCGATCTATCGGCGCAAAAATTTAAAAATATTATTATTTTTGGCATTCAAACATAAATCTGCCTGTCGCTTGTTAAAATTTGTTAAAAAAAAGTTTTAAACCACACCCTAGTGTGTTTATAATATCTTTTGTAAATAAAAAAAAAAAATAATTTTTAACGCATTTTTTGCATAAAAATTTTGTAAACATTTTTTTCTAGATGGACTTTTCTATAGACGATGAGTACAACACTGACAATTTTCTATGTAAAATTGTCCCCAGAATTCAAATTTTTAATAATACTTGGTGTATTGTTCCTCTGAGCGCTGCTAAACGTGCATTTGTAAGAGTTTATGTTGAAGAATAGGCCTACTTTGCAGATTTTTTGAGTTTTAGACGTTTAAAACCCAAATACACAGAACAAATTTATATTTTTCAATTAATTTACATCAAAATACGTCATCTATGGCGGTTAAAAAAAATTTAAAAAATGCTCCTTTTTGCACAGCCCACTAAGAACAAAAACATGGTTTTATGGCTTTTGCGGCTTATAGACAGGGTATAAACTTGAAATGGCGCCAGATTTGGATTCTACGGAAAATTTCTGATTGATTTCATTAGTAAATTTATTTTTTTGAGTTAAAATTGCGGTTTTTAAACAAAAAATGTGATTAAGTTAAAAAACGTCA
Source organism: Tachinus rufipes (assembly GCA_963932245.1). NCBI lineage: Eukaryota > Metazoa > Arthropoda > Insecta > Coleoptera > Staphylinidae > Tachinus > Tachinus rufipes. The sequence goes on from OZ010744.1 coordinate 77,935,837, forward strand.
AAAAAACTTAAAAAAATCGTAAATTTTTTTTTTATAGGTTTCATACTCTCATATATCGGTCAAAAGACTACTAATAAGTTATAGAAACTAAAAAAAAATACATAAGCAAGTTTCTCAACGCACCCCCCCCCTAGCTCTGGTCCGTTTGAAATGGAATTGCCCATAAAAGAAATCGCTGGAGAACAGAGCAAAGCCAAAAGAGTAATAAAAGTCACAATCTAAGCCAAAAATCAATTCACAGTGATAATAAAGCATAACAGAAGAAAAAACTTCAACCGACCACGCGAACAACACAAACAGCGCAGCACTACATGTGATCCTAAAGTATAGTATGCAATAATCAAAAGTCAAAAAATACCAAAACCAGACTAAGCTTTATCAGAAATAATCTATAAAAACTAAAAATATCGGTTAGCTAAAACAATCCCAAAAAAAGAAAAGTTGCAAGTATGGCTGAACGGAACAGAACAAGAGATAATGGGTAAAGTTTGCCTCCATCTGCAACCATGTCTAACCAACGAATGTCAAATGTCCAAAAAAACAGTCAAAAAAAATCTCTTTTTTACGCATATTTGAATCAATATAATAAAGGCTATTCACTAAATCCAAAAACGCCCAAAAATCCGTGGCACCAAAAGAAAAAAACTGATACTGATACAAAAGCGACTGCAGCGTTAATAGTATATTAAATATCAAAGACAGGAAAGCATTCTATGCAGCACGCCAATGTTTGTCCGCACGGGTAAGGCAGACAGCAAAATATTATATAACAAAAAAACAAAAGTTTAAAATAAATTAGTCAAATCCAATCCAACCCCAAAGCAGCCAACCAAACACCGACAATTGTTTTAGTTTTCTCAAATTCTTATTAGTGTATCTCGCTGGTACGGCATCGCTTGATGGTGAGTGTCTTCTTTTGTTTTTCATTAAACTATATTTGACCTGCCAACCTCTTAAAGCGTAGCTATTTGATTACCAGTTGTTATAATAAAATTTATCGATAGTATTCGGTTCTTTGGTTGACACAACAAGAGCTACAATCACTTTGTACCACTGATTATATATTATATAATAATAATTTTTATTTTAAATCAGACAAAATAAATAATTTAAAAAAAATCAAAAGATTTTAACTCCCCAAGGCCGCTTTTCAATCCAAAATACGAGTATAAAAATTGTTTTTCTTTTTCAGAGTAGACAAGCAAAAAATATATTTGCAGCTTTTAAAATGACTCCTGCATCATGCATAAAGTTTTGATTCACGTCCTACAGCCAGCAGTCACATTAGCCTCGCAGAAGACGTTGCAACATGGCACATAGAACTAAACTGTGCACACGAGAATAAGCTCGCCAAACAGTTGAACGCCAAGAAGAATCCGCTACAAGATAAACGCAGCACTGAATCAGCTCTGCTTCCACAACGACCCAGACGTAAAGAGTGATTGAGTTTGCGCTTCCACATAAATGTATTAAGAAAATACAGAAACATTTTACAAAATATGTATTTTTGTGTTCAGTATTTTAGGTCGATTCATTACAATCACACATAAAAAATAACATTGTTCAAATGACCCCCTCGGCTCGTAATCCGGTTGTCAAAAGTTTCGATAACATCGCGACATAACGCAGGCTCAATGCCGGCTACTTCTAATCAAATTTCTTGTTTCAGCTCTGCAATAGTGTTCGTTCGGTTTGTCCCTGTCAACTTTATTCTTCAAATAACCCCAAAAGCAGAAAACTAAAAGTTATATCGCACAAACTCGGAAGGCAATAGATGTCGCCATTGTTTCTGCTCCTGTGTAACTGGAAACCAAAAATCTTCGATATCAATATCTTCTAACTGGTCCAATTGATTGAAACAGAATTTTTCGCAATGTCTTAAAAAATACGAGCCAATTATGTCACCAGACCACAAGGCACACCATACAGTCACTTTTTAATGAAGTATTTTCTTCTCAAAAAACTCTATTTCTAATCTCCAAACACAACAGGTTTGATTGATAAAAATGCGCCTCATCCCTAAAAAGTATCTTTTGTAAAAATCTGATTCCTTGTTGCTGCATCCAGTTGGCAAAAACCGACGCTACGCGCCACAAGTACAAATCATCTACAAACACTACAACTAATAGAAAAAACCACCGGCTACAATGTTCCTATACATTTGGCTTTCATAGACTTCCACAAAGCGTTTGAGAACGAATCGACTCCAAATATTCCAACACCCTAGCAAACATCTACAAAACACATCCTTACACGTCAACATAGATAAAAAACTAAAAACAAATAAAATTCCTGTACATCAAGAGTAAGACAAGGAAATCCTATATCCCAAACAACTAAATAGACAAATAAAAACATTAAGATAGATGGTAGTTACTTGAATCAACTAAGATTTACCTACAATATAGTTCTATTACAAAACTGAAAACCATACTCATACAACTAAATAACTCATCTAAAGCCACAGGTTTAAAAACAAACCTAACAAAAACCAAAATTACCTCGGACACAACATCATGTTAAGAAATAATAACCAAACCGCTGAAATCACAAGACAGACAGGTTTGAGCTGCATTCATACATCCTACAAGTAGCCATATACGGCAAAAAAGAGATATTTCAAGAACCAAAACATAGCTATGTACTTCCATTCGATGATAGCCGATTATTATTTATATTATATACCCGTTTAAATATACGGAGATCCAACGTCATAGATTCAATTAGGAAGAGATTGCTGATTGTAAAGTGCCGCTCCAACCTTTGGTTTTCTATGGAAAAGAAAGTTACTCAGTACAATTTGCGCAAGGTAGGAATGAGTAAACTACTTACTACTTGCTTATTTTTAAAACATTTGAATCAAATCCTAATTAAGGTTATGAATGTGTTTGAAGAATTTCATCTTTCTAGCTTTAAAAATTACAAAGTTAGAAGCAGTTTACTCTTTGAATAAATGAGTAGTTTTGATATAACTCATTTGTTTCTGAAAATAAACTAACCAAATTTAATACAATTTAATACGGCAATAAAAAGATCAGAAAACAAACTAAAGTCAGTGACATTATGGCGTGGCGTGGAAAAGTAAAATGGTAATAGGTAAGCCATGTCGCAAGACAACACAAAGACAGATAGACAACAAAAATAACAACTTGGCGCTCAAGATAAACAAAGAAGAGCTTAGGTGGTTTCAGAAAGCCCAAGACAGAAACATTAAAAGAATTAACAAAGGTTAATGTCCAGGAGTGGATAACAAACAGATAATGAAGAAGAAAAAATAAGAAGACGTAGATTACGACTCAGTTGCTGCGATCGATGACAAATTAATGTTCTTGGTTCTAAAGTTACACTTTGTTACAGATCCAGTTTGCTAAATCTTTTGGATCAAATTCTAAATTGTGTGAAGAAAATATTTATTTTCAAGTCAAATATTGTAAGTAGTCAAATGGGACAAACAATTCATTCATGATAACCCAAAGTGTGAAAGACCTCTAGAAACACAAACTAATAAAATTACCAACAATAATAAAGATTTGATGTTGATTGACCGCGGAGCAAAAGTTTCAGTTATTGCTACTCGCAGAAAGTCAGCACAATAGATTCCTAAGATGCTCAATCCCAAACATAAACGGTAGTAGTAGTTGACTAATTTACAAGAAAAATTTGTACCAAGATAAAAAATTCTTTTACAGAATTGTAAATGAGATAAAACCTGGGTACTCTACAATGACCCTCCCACAAAACAAGAGTCCAAGCAAAGAGTTCAAAAGAACACTCCGTCCCTCAAAAAAAAACAAAGACGCAATTTTCTGCGCAAAAAGTTATGGTCTCAGTTTTCTCGGATGCTGAGAAGGCGACTCTCTAAATTGAGTATATGCCAAAAGAGACTACAAAAAAACTCTTTTACTCACAACAAATGCAGGGTACATAAAGCACAAATTGCTTAAGAAGTAGTCAATCAATGCGGCTTTAAAAAATTTGAACGTCTCTTGTAACTATTATATCTTTCTAAAACTCAAAAAACATTTAAGAGGGCGTCGTTTCGTATCGATTGACAACTTAGAAAATGCTGTGGAGTCGTATTTAGTAGAATTGCCAAACAAATTTATTATGGAATAAGTGTTAATGTGAATGATTCTTACGTTAAAAAATAAAAGTTTATCCTGTAACTCCTTGTATAATTATCAGCGATACAAAAATCGCAAACTTTGTATTAATAAATTTAAAGAGTAACTTGTATATTTGTTAATCAACATACTTAGAACAAGAATTAGTTAATTAGCCAATGAAATGTGAAGTTAATTAAAACAAATCCTAACAAATCTACTGGTTCGTATTATTTAACATCTTATAATCAATGCACCAATAATTATTGTAAATATAATTGATATGAATCATGCTGTATAAAAGACTCATGGAGTTGTTGAAGGTCATTGTATTATTTTAATCTTGACATGTTGCGTAGCTGAATCCATTATCACTTCAGCTGTAGGAAGTCGCTATCGGCATTATTGCTATCTGTGCAATCGTTAAAATCATTATGCACACTCCGTAATCATTAAGAATTATTAAACTAAATCGACACAAACATAATGAAATGATTGATTAGAAATATTATTACATTTAGATAATGTTCCCATTGTAAATCATTATAAACGTAATAGTTTTAATCGCCATGAAAAATGAAACAACAAGCGTTAACTAATCGCAAAATATCAATTGTGTTTTTCTTTTTATCATGTCATACGTAAAACACGACAAAAACGTGTAAATGACATTAGAAATCATTGATGCCGCCACTGGCATTTACTAATGTCCACTGATTAATACCTTCACGTCGGTCGTTTGTTACTTTCTTTTTTTACAATTCTTGGACACCCGTAATTACGACCGATACCGCATGAAGATAACAATTATCTCCTCTGGAAATGCAAAAAAGCCAGCCCGCATTCTGCACGTTCCGTCATTACCGGAGGCGTACCGCGAAGTTTCCCAATCGCCTTCGCAAAACTGCTCACATGACATTTCAAGATTAGATTTTCCGCGATTTATACATAAAGTAATATGGGAGCAAATATTCATATAATACGGAACATTACAATAATAAACGTGGGTCGGTCCCGTATTAATGTGCAATAATATCATTAAACGATTTGCGGCTTTATAGGTTTCTCGTGACGGCCATTCAATTGTAAAATGCATTGATAATGAAGTGCATAAATAAATATATGAATAGTTAGTTGGTCAGTAGACAGATTGCAATTCTTGAATCACTTTCCCAATTGACTTGAACCCACGCTTTGACCTGCCTAAGACTCGGCGACTTGTGTAGGTTAGTGTACGCTTTAAAGCCAATAAATGCTGCATTTCTTATTATCTTCTCCAGTTTTTTATTTTGCGGGTTTGAAATTCCTGGTGAGCATCTAATGTGCCGCGCGACGAGGTTTATTAAATCCAAACCAGTCTTGTATGAAAGATGATTTGGCCCAGGAGGCTTGGAATTCTTCCACAACTATATATTCTAACGTTAACTTATTTTTAAAGACATTAAGTAAGAATTATTCATGCCTTATAAACTTTTCACACTAAAATTGTACTAAATTTACATATTTCAAAATATATTATTATAGAATCTAGTTTCTGAAACAATTTGCTTATCACTAATTGAAATAATGTATGTATACAATGACATTGTGTTAAAAAGATTTTAAACATTCTTTCGTACATTATTTTAACCGTATATTCATTCCATAAAAGTAAACTTGATCAAATAAAGATATTTTGTAATGGTATTTCTGTTACAGATTGTGACAATAATCATGAAACATATAATGAGGAGGGCACTAAAATGCAGTTAAAAAAATAATGTTTACTTCGTGGGTTGGTTTGATATACTGTGACTAGACAGGGTGGGGCCCCTTCACACAACTAAAAGTGCATCGCACCTAGGCAAGGTGAAAACGATAAATAAAAACGGGCCCCAACAAAATACAATTGAAAGCAAATTGCGACCGTGAATTAAATACAAAGCTCAGTGATCTGAATACATGCAACTAGTGATGGGTTTCCTTTACATGAAGAAACTCTGTAACTATTTTCGTGTGTGCGTATTACGTTCGATGCTAAATATAGATGGATGTGAGATTTAAAATAAGCGTATGTACCCTAACTTACTAAACAAAGAGCAAAAGCTTAGTAATTTATTTTTGTTCTAGGAATAGATTTACAACCCCGATTCTTTTGAACGTCTTATGTGTACATATTTTAAGCAGTTGCTTCCTTTTTATGTATTAGAAAATAGACGGATAAACTCGTACAGAATTGCTTCAAATTCTGAATTGTAAGTATATTTCTATTCATGTGTTATTCATAATATGTTTTATTAATGTAGTAAACGCCTTTAATTTTTAAAACGTTTAGAAATTTATATTCTATAACATTAATTGCATACTCTATATAAATTATGAATTTATTAAATTATCTGAAATAATATTAGGCTATAAAATTCCAATAATTTTATTTTTATTACATTGCATTAGATTCTTAACATTGTGCAACAAATACGGTTTGATGCTCATTTGAACACTGTACACGAGCATCGGCTAGTAGCGCAATTAATACATGTCCTTTTCCTATAACTTCAATACTTAGAATGAGTTATCGATATATAGATTCCTTAAACAAAAACAAATCGCGTTATCATATCAACAAAGAACAACTTATTAGAAGTGCCACTGTGAACTATCACGTGATAAAGTTTAAGAACAGCTATGAATTAAAAAAAAAAAAAAAACATTAGTACCGACCGATCATTCATCATAATTATTATCCTCACCCAGCCACTCGCATCCACTGCTAGATATAGACCTCCATTAATATATTCCACTCTTTTCTACTCTGAGCAGATTGCATCCTGTTTGGTTATCTGTCCATCTAATCGGCGGTCGAACAATGATCCGCTTATCTTTTCGGGGCCTCCACCCTAAGAGTCGTATGTTCCAACGGCCGTCCGTGTATCTAGCAAAGTGTCCTGCCCATCTCCATTTCAGAGACCTTATCTATTATCTCACATATTCTCGTTCTTTGTCAGATAATGTCGTTCGTGATTCGGTCTCGTTGTGATATACCAAGCATAGCTTTAGGCATACTGATAACTCGCCTTTGAATATAATTTGTTATCACGGACTATTCGAATTTCATAGCCAAGATATTTATAGACATCTACATGCTCTATGTTAGCACAGCCAACAGATAATAGCCCGCTAAGTACAAGGTTTGTCATTACTTTGGTTTTTGTCATATTTATCTTAAGTCTTGCACTTGCCGTTGTCTCTTTAAGATAGTTTAGCATAGTTTTTGTATCCCCTAAATAGTATTATTACGGATCAAGACCAGAAAAGCATTGTTTGCACTACGTCGATGTTTAGCCGCATGAGCTAAGCAAATACAGCAGACATCAAAATGCAACAAATGATTTATAGCCTTTCCCCACATAAAAAAAGTTAAATTTTTTTTTTTTTTAATCAAACAAAAGCCGCACCACTTTCTGATCTAAAATACGAACAAAAAACTGGTTTTCAGAGTAAGCAGGCAAAAAGTATTAGTTTCATTATAAACCCAACTAGACTTTACCAATTTAAAAACAGTCCACTGACTGTTGTAGACAGCATTACAAAATTATATGTTACATTTAACATAGAACTGTTTGGATTTATCAATATGAATTGGTTTTAATGATCCCTCAATAGGGACCTTAAAAAATCTATATATATATATATGGTACGCTCAGGAATAGAATATGCATGTACTATTTGAACTCCAGATCAAAATATAGATGAATCTATTGATAAAAGTACAACAAACAACATAGTTTAATCTACAACAATTAGAAGAATGATTGCAAATTTCTTTCACAACATTGTAAACGGACATATTAACTTTCAAACTATACGAAAGTACGACCAAAGTAAAACTCAAAGACCAAATAGCATAGGCCGCTTTTGGTAGATTAAACAAAAAGTATATGACAGTGGTCACACAGAATAACCTTTTACAGACCCCGAGAAACTAAAAAAAGCCCAAATGAGATGAATCAATGACATCAAGAGGGAAGAAGTGAATCAAGACTGCAAAAAACAAGCCAACATAAAAAAAAATGGAATTAAATGTAGCTAGAACTTCAGCTATGCATTTATTATAAGATTTACTGTTATAGAGTAACATAGACCAAAATAAAACTCAAAAACCAAATAGCATAGACCGCTTATAGTAGATTAAGCAAAAGGTATATGACAGTGGTCACACAGAATAACCTTTTAGAGACCCCAAGAAACTAAAAAAAAGTCCAAATGAGATGGATCAATGACATCAAGCTTCCCTCTTGAGTGAATAAAGACTGCAAAGAAGAGACTAACATAAAAAAATTAAATGCTATCCATTTATTATAAAATTTACTGTTATGGAGTAACATCAACCACACAATTATTGGTATTTAAAACATTATTTTCCAGACAAATTAATGACATAAACTGGCGGTCTTCTAGCACATACTTAGAATTAAAAAAATATTTGGCAATAAATTGAGAAAATCCCAATTGCCATATAGTAATGAAAAATATATAGTTTCAGCAATCGCTTCACGCAGTGATTTATACACAATCAAATTTTTTAAATTAAGTTTTCAGCTAAAATGATTTTTGAATCACCTTGTATTTATTGTCCAAACTAATTAATAAGCTCTCCACAATTGCTAGAAATCAAATTGTCAATCTTAGTATGATGAATTAAAACCCAAGCTTCCATCTTCCATATACCAATTGTATCCCAGGCGTGTTCAAATGGTGATAGGTCTGGAGAACAAACAGGCCATAAAAGTAAAGCAACATTAGATAGTTCCAGAAATTCCATAATAACCCTAGCTGTATGCGGCTTTGCATGATTCCCGGAGAGCCCAAGAAACAAATATTCACGTTCTGTAGTGTTTCTAGGATGTCTAGGTCGTAATCTCTGCCGTTGTCCTTCATTCCATCTACGCCAACATTCAAGCTATTGTATTGACATTTCTGCCAATTCGCTGGGCACAAACTGACAAACCTCCTTCTCTGAGCCCGATTATTCTACAGCGTTCAAAATCGCTTAAATGTTAAACGCTGACAAAACTCGAGGCATATTTTGATTTAAATAAAGACACAATCAACTTATTTGCACATTTCAATCATAAAGTCACTGCACAAGTTAATCTAGAAAAACAGCAATAAAATTTCATTTGCATTTATACTCCAGAATAAATTGATCAGAAACTGTGAATAATTTACATATCTGAATTTTTTATAAAAATTGGGTTATAGGTTCTTGGTGTTCTTTTACTTTTGGCGAGTAGTGTATATACTCTCAAGTCAACGTGGTCATCAGTACTAGATGAACTGAACGCAGTACTAATCAAAAATACCTGACAATCAATGGTTTGTGCATAAAGACAAAAACCAAATCGATGGTCGGATAAACAAAACATGAAAACTATTACACGATATTACCAGTTATAATGTGGTAATCAGACCGTGGTTATGGGACAATAGTGTGAGTAAAAAAACATCATCAAAAGTACGATATGAGCAAGCGTGAGCAATGAGATCAACTCCGACAGCAACCTTAAAAACATAACTCTTGCTACCATCAATGAACTAAAAACTGTCAGAGATGCAGATAAACTAAATTGAAAAAGCATACAGAACTTACAACTGGCTACTATGGTCCGAATAAACAAATGCATATTATAAAAATCATGACAAATCGTTTATGCTGTCGATGTCTGAAGAACAAAAAAACTCTGCTACGTTTGCTGAGCAAGGGCAACTCTTATAATACGTAAAGTATAGACTTCTTTGGCAAGTTATTAATAGTCTTTTTAAACTGATATGCCATAAATCTAAACTAATCTTCGGCAAGCACTAGCTAACAAAAGAAGAGCCCAAGTTAATCCCTTAGAAAAAGTTTCTGAAAATAAGGTGCACAATAGAACCAATAGCCTGCAGTGAAGAGACGCTAGATAATAATCACTGTTTTTTTTAAACGCTCATGAATTGTCTAATTGGACAAACTCAAATATTAGCAAAAAATATTTTTTGTGTATGTGACGGTCCAGATTTATTTTGGCCATTTTAAAATGAAATAGCGCATCCGCAAAAGCTACGCCTTGGTTGGTGTTTTAACTGCACCGTTAATACACGCCTATCCAGTTTGTTGATATCGACAATGACATCTATAATAATGTTAAAAACTATTGAGCAGAGCGTTTGGCACTAGTTGACTACGACTACTGTAGAAATAAAGAAGTCAGTTAAATATTACATTAATACTTTAAAAAAGTTTACTATAACATTTTTACCACGTACTATGAGCTGTGACACATTATTCAATAAATCCACTTTGTGCATGTGGAAGTGATCGCTGTTCCGTATGTTTCAATGATTCCATTTTATGCATGTCCAAGACTTTTAACAAGTCATTACAACTCTTCTTTGACATTTTTTGGCATAGTTTAAGTCGTATGTATCCTGCGTCATGAACGTAATATAATTGCTTTTACACCACCCAGAAATACGGTTTGCTTTGCAGTAAGTATAAAGTCTAGTAAGTTATTAACAACTTCGTTGAAATGAAGTAAAGTGAATGTCACATGCTCTGATTAATTTCGTTCAATGCCAGATTATTGGTTTTAAACCAGATTATCTTAGAGCACTCACTCACTTGATCCGTCCGGAAAGCTGTTTGCCTATGGATTAGGGTAGTATCGTCGGCATATGAGTATAAATAAATCTGTGCCAATGTTAATGTCTCAAGATCATTAGCGTAACACAGAAACAAGAGAGGTCCTATACAGACCCCTGCGGTACCCCGTAATTCATTTTCTTACTCTCGGATGTTCTATTGGCCCAAACTATTTGCTCTCCATTAGTAAAATAAATTTTAATAAGCTAAAAAGACAAACAAATTAGAGCATTATAGTATTAGAGCTATAGTGCTCCAATTTGTACAGCAGCTTTTCCGGACTTACCGAGTCATATGGCTTGCTTAGATCTACAAAGCATGCTGACTCTTGCTTTCAAATGCAGATTCTATATCTAAAATAAGTTGTTTCACAGCCTTAATTGTTGATTTATTTATTTTCTAAACACCCAAATAATCGTTTTTTTGATGCCTTTACAAATATTTTTGCAAAAATAGAAATTGACACTTTGTCAATAAAAAAACAACTTGATTTGGTCTTTTTCAGGTATCTGTATGTAAGTTAATAAAGAGTGGTCCATCAAGTAGTATCTTTATAAACATTTGTTATTTTGACAATGGCAGGTCATTCCCCTAAAAAATCTTGTATCAGAAAGTCAGTATCATATCTCCGCGGAAGAAAATGAATTGCTATACGCTTGAACAACGTTGATAAATATTGAAAACTTATTTCCAATGTTTTGTAGCCCTAACAGTGCGTTTAATGAAAAGAAGTTTTGGCCAAAATAAGGCCCCCACCGCGTGTGCTGTATGCAAGCTTGTGCAAAAAGTGCAAATACTGGCATGCTAGTGGCCAACACACACGGTCCTCGCCGTCGCACAGTGCGCATTGAAGATGAGAATGTGGCTGCCGAAGCCGAGAGTGTGCAACTCAGTTCTGGAACATCGACTCGCCATCAATCTCAACAACTCAACGTTTGACGCACCAGCCTGATGCAAATTTAGCAAATTTTTTATAAGATCCAATTGACTCAGCAATTGAAGGCACACAACCATCCGGTTCGTTATCGCTTCTCAGTTTGGGCCTTAAAACAGCTCGAAATGAACAACGATTTTGCTCAAAAAATCATCTTTTCTGACAAAACGCATTTTCATCTCGGCGTTAACAAGCAAAACTGTCGCATCTGTAGATCAGAAAACCAATGTATCCTCAGAGAGTAACTGGTTAGTGCAGATTTTGGAGCGGTGGCATCATTGGCCCATTTTTCTTTAAAAATGCTGCTGGAAACGCCATTTCGGTCAACGGTGAGCGCTACAAAGACATGATAAACAATTTTTTGTACCCAAAAATTGAAGACATGGACTTGGACGATCTTTGGTTTCAGCAGGATGGCGCGATTAAACCAAAATACTCTTTGTTTAATTGGTATTTATTAGAGCTATCCAAAAACCACCTTTCGATTAACCAATCAAACAAAAACAGAAATTTTTCACAAAACATCAACCTACATTATAACTTTTCTACATATTTGACAACCAATTTCAGTTTCCGTGTAGTTCCGTGGCATCAGCAATGTAATCACTTCGTCAGTTGCTGACGGATCCTCCCTACAGGTCAAAATTAAAAACCATCTAGTAAGACACTTGAATAAGGTTATGATGTTGTTGATACAACTTATAAAGTACTACCGTATTCACTTTAATGCGGCTTCAGATCTATGTTTTGTTGTTTGTTGTACTAAACATAATAATAAATTGACATTTAACAAAGTAATAGGTCATTACGTTGATACTCTAATGCGGCAATTCCCAAACTGAACAATAATCAAGAAAAGTCGTCTAAAAATTTGTGTACATTTGCAGTTGGCAAACATTCCTATTGGTCGGTAAATTTGTTGTTTCCTAGCAACTATAAAATACCAAACTGAGTCTTTAAAACCGAAAGATAGCTAATTCAATGAAACTTCTGAACCAGTCGTTGAAAAAAATCTTTAAAAGTCGCAATTTATATCTTCTGACAGAGTCAACCATGACAGAAAGAATTTGTATAAATAAAAAAAAAAAACGCAACTAAAGTTTCACTTATTGTTAGTGTATGTATGCATTGCAAAAGCTGGAAAACCCTATACTATTGCCAAGACACCGATTAAACCTTACGTGAAAAATGTTGTAAATTGCATGTTAGGTCCAAACATGGCCAAGAAGATTTACACAATTTTAGAGTCTGTAGAGAACAAGCTTATAAGCAGACTGAAAACAAGCAATTAACTTTAGTTTACTGCTTGATAAAAGTACCAACGTTGAGAGTTGCTGATCTTCTTATGTTTGTGAGGTATCCATTCAAAATGCAAAAAAAAAGAAGAACTTTTGATGAGTAAAGCTTAAAACTTACAACACTAGCGACAATTTTTTTAAAGCTATCGACAAATGTATACAAAAAATATTTTGAATAAAGCAAGTGTGTAGATATTTGCAGCATTTGAAGAAGCTGCAAAGATTGGAAACGTGTCTCTAGAATAAAGCAAAAAAAATGCTACCAGTAGCCATAGTGTTATCTATCGGCATTCTTTGGCAACTAGAAAGATGCAGCTAGATTTAAAAGTCGTATTGGATGGTGCTGTAAAGATATTCAATCATGTTAAAAGCCGCCCGCTTCAAGCTAGCCATTTAAAACTTACCGCAAAAGATCTGGGTATGTATCACTACCACCTCTTGCTGAACACAGAAGTGCGATGGCTACCAAAGAAAAAAAAAATAACCAGATTGTTTGAACTAAAAGATGCACTAGTGGTCATTTACAAAAAAGCCTTTCATCCAACAATTAACTGATGTCGATTGGCTGGTTAAATTGAGATAAACTCCGACATCTGAAAAACTAAACGAAACCAACACTTCTCTTCAAGGTAAAAACCCTTAAAACCTTTCTTCCTTTCCTAAGTATTCAAAAACATCTTTATGAGTAGCTATGTCGCAAAATAGTGACGCGGCAAAAAAAGTTTGGTCTAATGTATACTAATACCCACAAACAATTCTAATATACGTTTTTAAGTTACCAGCCTCTGATATTGAACCACATTCGCAAAAAATGACTAAAAGAAAAAAGAACTAAAAAAAAAAAGACTAGATCTTTTTAGTATTGATCTATAGAGCTTATTTTAGAAACAATTATAAAAGTTCTTTTTCTTTGGTTTTGTATCATTTAGCAACAGATTAGGTGTTTATACATACCTATCATTAAGTAACAATTCATTCTCTAATATTTTTTCACATATTTTTTTTTCCTATATTTTATAAACTTTTATTTGATTGACTTTAAATGAATAATTTTAGATTTGCTCTTACAATATGTTGATTAAGCTAAAGCTTTAAAAAAAATAGGTTTTTCAATATTACAAAAGTTATTCAAAAATACTTCAGTTAATTTACCGGCAAATTTGATAAAAATGTTTAAGTAATTACATATTATATAAATTGGTACATATTTAGATAATATTAACTTCCGTTGCTGAAATCAGGCCAATAGTCCAAATTGATTGTGGAACATTGTAATAATAATTAAAATGAAAAAACGCAATATGTAATTCAAAGATGAATATAATCTACTACTCACTTACGCAGTTAAGATGATTAATTTCAAATAATCAATATGTACTTTATTGAATCATATCTGCAGACTGCAATTCAGATTAAATTGGAAAGTAAATATGTACAAGTACGTCATATTAAATAATTATATATTAAACCCGAACAAATAGAATAAACCTTCATTTCCCAATGTACTAATAATTGCACAGTTTTTTATCATGAAAGTTGTGAAATTATCAAAATAAATGTTCCACTTAAACGAAATGGTGTAGTAATGACCCATTTACTAAACACATAGGAATTGGGTGGGAACTGATGCATGAGAAATGATGCACGGGCATTGTAGAGTAACTAATAATTATGTGCGGGCAACCCCCATTCACATTAGACGGCTCACCAGACATCTGAAGTGAATACCCTGGGGTTAAAGTACGTTAAACCTACCCTTATATGATGGAGCAATATGTTTGGAACACGTGATACAACTCGAGACAACATGCGATTTGCTTTTGTTGTCGTATTTATTGTAAGTTAATTTAGCAAATCTAAATAAGTGATTGGTTTGATTAACGTGAACGACCAACTACAAAAACATTCAAATAATAATATTATTGTTTATGAAAGAATTATTATATAGATTATTTTTTTAATATTATTATGGTTATTACCCTATAAACAAAATATAGAATTAATGAGAAACACTTTTTGCATATTTTTAAGTTAAATAAGTAATATTCATTCCATGTCATAACCAAGGTCATAACATTTATTTATCTATTAAAAGTAAAGTTTCGTTTTACTTTAACAGTTATGTATTTTAAAAGTATCACGTTTTCCTAATTTTGAAAGAATTTTATAGAAAAGTCCAGATTATGTGATTAAAATTTAAGACAAGTACAACCTGTACAACACATAATTGTTTTGAATTGTTGTCACTTTCAACTGTCAAAAAAGTTCCGAGTAGATCACTCGTTCGGATCTGAATGTAGGAAATCGCAAAAATTTCGTTACAATAAACTACGAAAGTTTGACAACTTTTCCAATTACACCATTTTCATTCTATTTTTTTATTTATTTTTTGCAAAAGACTAATACTTTACGTACTGCTAGACAATTCTTCAAAAATATGATTTAATTTGTATATATGTACATAGCAATAAATATTCACCTAACATCTAACCTTCATCAACTAATTACATTAACTTATTTTAATTAATATCAATACTTGAATAAAAAATGTAATAATTAATAATATAGTACCAATTAAATTTACAAATTTAAAAATCATTCTTGCAACAAATTAATACCGAGTCATAAATATAATTACACAAACTAAAATGACCCTTTACAGGCAACATGTAAAATGTTGCCCTGCTTATTTACAGTATTTATAGAACATAATATATGTAACGTTGGGGAACATTTTATTAAAACATCCTTGAGCCACAAACGACGTGTAGTTGAGGACGTTGTTGGCACGAAACGTGCGTGTAAAATGCAATTTAATGCAAATTTATGCAAAAAAGAGTGTAGCAAATAATGTGTATCAAGCATTTGTTTGTCCATTTGTCATCGCTTTTTGTTTGTGTTTATTCAATCAATTTGAATGGACGAACAAACGGTTTTCGTCTGCGATAAAGGAAGTGAATAATAATGATGAATATTATTTTCGAAATTGGTCACTTAATTTCGTCGAGCAATCAATCAATTAACTTCTCCCTATAATGTGTCTTCACTAGACATAACGATGACATTAAATTTTATGAGATTAAGATGTGATAATGATACTTTATTGAATCAATTTGTTTATCTTGAATAAAGTTTGATTTAATTGAAACGGAAACATATTTTATGGAGTAATTAATTCGATAATTTATAAATCTTAATTTATTCAAAACACGTAAGTAGTTATGGAAGAGAACATGAAAACTGCTAAAATAATTTCTCATGTCTAATCGAGCTTTAGTGTTTACTTATTTATTATAATTTAAAAATAGTCCCTATATATTCTAGGAACTATTCAGTAGTTCAATGTGTGAAATTATATTATAAAATAGTATAATTTCTGTTAAGATATAATTAAGTTATGGTTATGAGCCCAGAACTCTTTAGATGTAAAATCCTGAAATTCAAAATGCTAATTGAATAGCAGTCGAAAAGTCAGTCAATATAACCTCAAAATCGCCAGTCATCGTTAGCCGCTCAATCGACTGGCTAGCCGCTCAATCGACTGGCTAGCCGCCGTTAGCCAGCAAGAACAAGTCTGCCTTCGTGTTTGGATCGATTGAAAATGTCAACAAAAAAAGTCAGATAAGCTATTAATTAAAAGAGATTCGCATCAAAATCATTTTCATATTTGTAAATACGGTAAAGTCGAGTTTTAAATTGTACTGCCATGGCCATGATTATGTCCCAATTAGAAGTTTTGTCGGAAAATGTGCAGAAGAAAGTGAACTATGTTTCTTGGTGTTTAAAGTTGATCTAACTTTGAAGACAAAAGAGTTATTTGAAGTCACGATACGGCTACAATCAAAACTTTCCAGTGGTCTAAATGCGTCAAGGCAAGAAAAATTTAGATGTAGAATTGAATGTCGAAGACAAACTAGCACATGGTAGAATATTGTAAATTGTAATTTTACGATTCAAAACTGTTATATGAAAATGTCAGAACTCACAGTCAAAAGTTTTGTAAACACAATTTTTCAGCTTCAAATATGGCATTATAAAATCAGCCGTGGAGAATTGAGACAGACCTGGATACTGTCCAGAACACTAGGACTACTACCTCCAAAGCTGTATCATTTTCGTACTGCCTGGGATAATATTGCTGCTGTCAAGAAGACTTTCTGAAAACTCGTCCAACACCTATGATTGAAAGAAGGCAAACTCGACAAGACCGATTCAACACAGAACGCTTTTATTACAAGACAAACAAAAAATCCACAAGCACCAAAATCAAATTTTCAAGTTTTTCAATAAACTTTGTCAGTTAAGTGCTTCAAACGTAGAATAAAGGAACATGTTAACTTTTTTTACAAAAATAAGTCATTTATTATAAAACTAACTACAATTGTAATATATGCAAACAAAAAAGACATTTCGCTCAAAACTGTCCGCAAGGCAACTCAAATCGTTATATTACTGAAAAACCAAATTGAAAAAATATCAGAAAAACCACAAATCAATCTTTCATCACCTACTATTAACATTGGACATCGACCATCAAAATGGGAGACATAATGGTCAGAACTGGTATCACGACTGTGCAACACATATGACATTTCAGAGGAAATGACAGTCCAACTTTGTTGGACTCAAGGAATGCTTAACTGTCATGATTGACGGAGATGCAAGCAAGCTTAATGAAACTCTTGTGTGCGATGTAAAACTAGAAACTTTTAATAAACGGGACTGGGATCGGGCAACATTGAGAAATGTTTTTGTGTACCAAAACTGACTATTAACCTATAACACAACTGTTAAACAAATAATTGTACAGTCTGCTAATGCACGAGTGTCAATTTTCAAAACTCTTAATAAGAAGAAAGCAGTTGCCATAGCCCAAGCAAAACAAAAAGTTGTTTAAAATGATGTTTCGTCGAGCCAAGCTTAAAAGATGTCTGCCGTCGACTTCGATTAAAACTTGGCCTGAGATACTCGCACATCAAAATGTCAAGTATATCACAAATATCCTCGACAAAAATGGTATTGTTCACAGTACACAGATAATTAGAGAGACTATGTGTGTGAAAGATGTCTATATGGCAAGCAACATCAAACTCTCTTCCCAACAATTTATTGAACTGATGAAAGAGTATTAGATTTGCTTCATGCCGATCTTTGTCTTCGTAGAGACGTGACATTCATTGTCACGTTTTTCACATCAATATTATTATTATTATCAAAGAGGAACCAGCTTAATAAAGAGCCAAAGTTCAGCAGAACTTTGTTTTAGACAAAAAATAAAATTGAACAAACTAAAAAGCTTTGGGTGTGATTGTTATGCACACATCCCTAACCACAAACAAAGCAAGTTAGTCAAAAAGAGATATCATAGTTGGCTACGACATGGATTCGCCGTGCTATCGAATTTATGAGATAAATAGCGCAATGTCATATATTCGGACAATGTAATTTTCATAGAGGAAGTCAAACCCAAAAAGAAAATATGCAAATCAACCAAAACCTGAACGTAAATGAAAAGACAAACCTAGATTAACTTGAAGCAAGCAATACACTGAATAAAAAGGAGAATTCCAGTAGAACAACTGCACATCTTATCCTACACGCAAAGAACAAGAATTAGCAACTAAATTAGTAGTCAAAACTTCAAGAAGACAAAATCTGCATGATCGTCAAACTTTAAATCGTCCTGCCCGTTTCTCAAATTTTGTAATAGATTATCATCAAAGAAGAATGTTCCAAAAGCACTACAGTATAAAGGATAGTATGCAGAAATGGCGTACAAATTCAACTCTTTGACCAAAATGAAAACATAAAACCTTGTCAAAATTCCAAAACACGCAAATCACTGACCTGTCGTTAGGTTAGGTTAAGTTTGAAGCAAAAAGAGAGTATTAACCATACCGACACTTTTAGTCCAAATGTTGAAAGGTGACAATTTTTAATGATTTTTGACGACTACTTTCTTGTACGGAGATCTTAGAAAATAAATCTATATGTATCAGCCTGAAAGTTTTCATAATGGCTCAACGCAAGTATACAAACTTAAGAAAAGTCTCTATAATCTAGAACAAACTTCAAAAAATTAGAATAAAAAGATTTAAAAAAAACTGACTTTTGTTAACTCAGATGTTGATCCATGCATTTTTTATGTTGAAGGCAGACGCTCTTTTGTGGATGACAAACTTATTGAGGTAGAAATAATCAGAGTTCTGAATTAAATCAACAATAATTTCTTAAATTATCTTAGAATGCAAATCAACATTAAGCCAGAGGCAGTTTTCGTCTACCAACATAAGTACACCAAGAAAATAATTCAACGTTTAATTTCGATTGCTACTACCCTACTCCTATTGAGAAAAGAATGGTGACCAACAAAGAAAACCGTTTAAACAATGAGCCATTAGACAAATCGTCAAACAATTGGTAGTCTACTGTTTCTAGCAACAATTTCTAGTCAATATATCAGTTTCGCAGTAAACTACTTGAGTCGTTTCTGCAGTGCAACCAATGAAGAATCATTAAACAAGTCTGTAGCTAATTTAATGAAACAACAAAATTCAAAATTTTCTTCGATGGCAATGATCAACTTCATGTCTATACCGACTCGGACTATGAGGTGGACAAGCTGTGAAGATATTTTACCAGTGGAGTACTGATCATTCGCAGTTTACCCATTTTATAGTACACAGAAGCAACCGTTGCTAGCTACTTTATCAGTTAAAACAGAGTATCAGGCCGCTGTATCTTCAATTAATTCAGGTAGATTAGGCGTATCCTAGATGTCAAGAAACCAACTACTTTGTATGTAGACAAGCAATCTGCAATTGTTACGTTGAGTTGAAGAATACTCATGATGGCAAAACAACAAAAAATCTTATCAAAATCTCAAAAAAGTTCATTCACAGCACATTAGTAATACCGTTAAGTTGAGACATGTAGAGAGTTCTAACCAACTTGTTGATATTTTTACAAAACCGTCAAGCCGACAAATTTTTATAGATAACAAAAGAAAAATAATTAAAAAGGAGTGTTAAGATTTAATTAGGTTTCGCGGTTAGAATATTTTGTTTGTGTTTACACAATGTTTTTTATGTAATTGCCTACTTAAAAAAAAGTAAATACAGGAAGTCACTTTCACAAAATTCACACAACTTGTGAATGATGAGTTTGACAATGTGTTGTAGACAATCTAAAAAGTGTCAACATTTTAGCTTAAAATTTAAATTTACCATCATTTATACCAAACTTTATTGACAGTTATCATATAGTAGCAAATGTTATTTAAAAACTTTGCAATTAGTTGTGGCTTAAGTATCATGAAGCAATTGTCCATGGAAGAACACAATGTATAATGTCAACTCATTATCAAAACAGAATTTTTGTTCAACTGGTGTAAGCATTACGAAGAAATTTGAACAGTCTGCGTCAGTAAAAGCTAATAGACAACATGTTTACAATCGTGATGCCTGATCACAAGAAAACAACCAAGCGTCACGCCGTGCCGTATGTTTTTTAATTCAGCTTTAAAAAGAAGACAAAAAATAGCAATTAAAAAAATATAATTTTTAGCAACAAATCTCATTTTGAAATTGATGGATAGGTAAACAAGCAAAATTGTCTTTGAAAATACAGTGTTTTTTCCACAATTTTAAATTTACAGTATCAAAATGGTTTTGATTGTATCTTTAAATGATGTATGTCAAACATCATAGTGCTGACGTTTGGTTTGAATTGGTTTTCAGTTAAGAGTTATTATGGTCAATTTTAGAAATGAAGAACATGCAGACTACATTTTATGTACGGCCTTGCAAATAGCAATACTTACAAAGCTAGAAGGTTGTATCAACAGCATTATCCTAATCGTGTAATACCTAATAGTAAGACATTTTCACAAGTCCACCATCGTCTATGTGAAACTGGAACTCTTAAGAGAGCAAACCACCTAGCAAATGCACCTGAAGATGTCAGGACTCCGGAAATTAAGGAAGCAGTTTTAAATGTTGTTGAAAATGATCCTAGTACGAGTACAAGAAAAATAGCGTCAGTATTGGCAATTACGCATCTTCAGGTATAGAAAATCTTAAAAGATTATTTATTTTTCCTGTCAAGAAGACTCAACGAACAGTTCAGTATCAAAGTTCACCGGTTTTAAACGGAACATTCAACAATCGTTGGATATATCTTGGTAAACCTCAACCGTGGCCTGCTAGCTGCTTGATTTACAACACGCCAATAAACACAGAAGAAGAGCTAAGAAATATAACCGTAGCTTCATTGCAGACTATTCAAAACACCTCAGGAATATTCCAGAGTCCGTCAATCTATGAGGAGAAAAATTGGTGAAGGTGTATTCGACCAGGAAGATGACATTTTCAACATCTTTTATAATTTTTGTTTTGAACTTTGTATGCTTTATGTTTATGTTTGTAATAATTTCGTTAATTTTATCATTGTTACTAATAATAATAATTAATTATTGCATTATATTAATTAAGATCATAAAGCTTCCCAGTGATAACATATCATCTAAACAAGCTACTCAATAAGATTTAGAAGAAGTAGAAGATAATATGCAAAACGGACGTTTGCATCAGTCTAATTCAGGCTAAATATTAAAGACGTATAATGTATATGAATTAGGTGATGTGTTGCAATAAATTTGTAGAGTATATATTGCGCTTGCCACTTGGCCACTTTAATTGTATGCACCAAATGAGGACCTTATACAGTATTGTTATGAATCGCGGATACTTACGCACTCTGTAGTTCAGCATCAGCCTCATAATAGTGTCCTCAAAACATGAATTTTTCTTTGAGAATTACCCTCTTGTGTAATAGATTTAAATTTATTGTTCGCCAGTAAAAACTCATTTTCTGTAGTCCTATAATACTCCCAATTTCTGGCAACTGGCAGCTTGATAAAATGTCTAAAAATCCAATAAGATTTCACAAAGTTGAATCCAGCAACGCCTCTCACAATAGTAAACTGGGTTGAGAGTGTTACCAACATCCAAAGTTACCAGAGCAAAAAATCCCCTGCTAAACATGTTACAAAATCCAAAGTTTCAAACCTACCTGTCCAAAATATGCACTTTTTTTCGTCACAACCACCAAGTACTCGGAAACTTTTCCTCGAGTAATTAATAATTGACCTAATTACTTACCAAGAATAAATCAAATTTAACTTAAAAATACCCTTGGCAACATAGCAAATTTTTTTAATAAAAATCAAATTATAATGTAGGCTATGCAATGAATGTCAGTTGATATTTCTATTTTATTATGAGTTTTACTTTGAATAAATATGCAAATTACGCCGGTGATGCTTGAGAATGTCATGAATTCGATACCGTATAGTGTTTAGAAGTAAACGGTGGCCAATATGAACATTTGTATTTTATAATAAATAATAACATTTAATGTGTGTATTAAGTTGCCTACATTATAGGTTTGAATATAGAAATAGAAATTTTGCTACGTTGCCAAGCGTAACAAAACTTTGAGGATCTCGTGAGGCCAAACGAAGAGTTTCTCAGTATTTTGGAATTAAGATTTTTCGTTTTCTTTTGGCACGGTCTACAAAGTTACCTGGTTTGTCCGCCAATTAATCTACACCCTGTATAAAACATGCGTAAGGCCAATTATGACGTATGCAGTCGAGACCAGAGCGGACAACAGAAGACAAAAGGGCGTCTATGAACAACAGAAATGAAAACCCTCCAAACCATATCGGGTCTCAGCATCAGGAACAGAGTATGCAGCAAGAAAATACGAAGAAACTGCGGAGTTTATGATATCGTACGTTTGACAAGAACAAGACGTCAAGAATGGAACCAGCACGTACTAAGAATGGCTGATAACAGACTAGCCAAGGAAGCCGCAACATCAATACCGAACACAAGGAAGCCCCTTGGACGACCTCTCAAAACATGGAAAGACAGCTGGACGTCTATATCACAGGAGGCACAATAGTTGGAAATTAACAGAACTAGTCCTACATTAAGAATAAGAAGAAGAAGACCTGAAGCAATGCCCCTGGGTATTATTTCATTACTTTGATTACTCGGTTTCAACAACAAAAATTCCTCCCCTCTCCTTATCTTCCTGACGCACTTCAGGTAAAAGTTTCTTCACGGTTTTTCTCATTAGCCCTTCCTTCATTGCAGACAAAGATGGTGTAAAATAAAAGCGTACCCTTTTATCACACATCATCTGCAATAGACGAGAAGACTTCTGACAGTCTAATAGCTTCTCAAAAGATCACTTTTCCAACTTTTTTTTCCGAGACCTCTACTGGTTTGTCTACACAACTGTCCTAGAATTTGCACTGCCAGCCACTTCTCTACATCTTATCATAACTATATACAATAACATCTGCGTTCACTTTCGATAGTACTTCAACCAGTTACTAATATAAACTGTTAATTTGTAAAAAATACAAACAAAAAAGTTAAATTTCTATTATTCGTATACTTACATTAATCATTAGGCTATGAATAACATTATTGAACACTCACCTGCAATAAAAAAAACATATTAATTACAAAATAACAAAAGAGTAAATACTATTTAAAATTATAAAACAAATAAATTAATTATTTTTCTTAGAAAGCATCTATCCATAATTAAATCTCGATGTTGGTCTTGTTGATTTAGCAATACTTCTGGTATACCGTTACAAAGATATTTATATTGCATTACTAGTAACATTCTTTTAATTGCTACCATATTATTAGTTATTAGGAAATAACAAATTCAATTATCACTAACGATCTTCAAGCATTACAGTTTTTATATTAAAATAAGAAAACATAATATTTCCTTGTGTTCAATAATAGGCAACAGTAAATAAATACTTGATCATAACTCATATTAGTATAAACGTCCGAATAAATCATTCATCAAACTATAATTGACAAGTTTCTCAGATTGCATCGACTTCAAAGCGAATACAAATGGGTATTTTACACTTTCTGCATTGAAAATAAATGTGTCCTTATATGACTAAGAAAAACATTACAGATTATAATACAATAGAATTTTTATTCATTAATAAAATTACTAGTAATCATAAAACGGAATAAACTCAATTGTGTTGTGATATACAGGAACATGTTATCTATTTTAGAAAAGCTGCAATTATGTTGTAAAATATGTATCAATAAATCTAGATATAGTTCCTTATCTTTGTACTATATTGATTATTACGAGTGTACAAACAATTAATGAGAATCACCCTGTTACGGCTAAATTATTAATTAATATATTTTGTGTAAACAGATTAGCTTCATAATAATTTTGTATTATCAGTGTATGTGTGGTCATACAAATCCCATAAACCGAATTGGTCAATATGTAAATGCAACCAACGCACACAATCGAATATAAATTTTATTCGTTTTATGTGATCTACAGGTTCTGCCGGATGTGACGTGCATTCACAGCCGGAAACAGGCCTGATAGAATAGGTACATCGTTCATTTATTAAATTAGGCATCATCATCTTTTATGCACATGTGCTTACTATGATGACTAATACCGCTTTTTGTCTCGGTAGTAATTGAACGGATTGGTTCATGCTCTGCTCACCTAGCTGAACTTTTAAAACACCGTGCAGCTTCCTATGGTTTTTGAAAACTTTTCCTTCGTTATTATCATTAAGGTAAAAAATAACAAAACGTGAGATTGCATGTGTTATGGAAAAGCGCGATTAGTAATACCCATCGGGAGTCGTGTCGGTTATGAATGAGACATATTTGGAAATGTAACTGTACATTACCGGTCGAGTTGAACCCGAGGTTACATTGTTATGTCATTTATAAATTTATTATATTTTCAAAGAGCACATTGCATTTTTATTCGTGAAGAAATTATGAATGTATGATCACATTTATCTAATTCAATGCTAATTTCAGATTACTATAATTCATATCTTAAATGTTAACTGTTGTGCATTTCAAGATTATATGCAAATATTAAATGCCAGGGTGTGTCCAGGAACAAATATTATTATTCCCTCAGCATGAAAAGTCAACAAATTTAAAAGATAAGAAATCAGTAAAAAAAAATTAAATTGTGTACTTATTTGCAAAATATAAATTGGTAGAATATAATTATGTATACAGGATGATTGCAGATAGGAGAAAACATAAAAAGATACAAGGAAAACAAAAAAAATTTTGCAAAATATATAAAAGAATTCGATTCGCGTAGATAAAAAAGATTAAAATTAAAAAAAAAACATTGGAAATGAGAATCAGTAAAAATCTAGATGGTTTAAATTATCGAAGCATAAAATTAAAATATGCTTAAATACAATGTTTCAAAAAAAGAAAACAGGGAATAGAAGCAGAAAACTTTGTTTCATGAGAAAGTGAGTAAGTGCAAATGTCATTGAAAAAAGAAACAAAAAAAATTAATGTTGAGAAACATTGAATGATGTTTAAGAAAAATAAAAACAAAACAAAATTAGAGTTTAGCATAAGGGCAATTCCATTTCAAACGGGCCAGAGCAGGAGGGGGGAGAAGTGCATTGAGATATTTGCTTAAGTATTTTTTTTTTCAGTTCCTATAACTTATTAGTCTTTTGATCGGTTCATGGAAGTATGAAACCCTTAAAAAAAATTCTACAATTTTTTTTAGTTTTTTTGTCGTTTTTTTTTTAATTTAATTGCATTAATTATTTAAAAATCGCATTTTAAATAAAAAAAAAAATTGCAAGTGAAATCAATCAGAAATTTTCCGTATAATCCAAATCTGGCGCCATTTCAGGTCCATACCCTATCTATAAGCCGCAAAAGCCATAAAACCAATTTTTTGTTCTCAGTGGTCTGCGCAAAAAGAAGCATTTTTAGATTTTTTTAACCACCAAAGTTGACGTATTTTGATGTGAATTAGTTGAAAAATATAAATTTGTGTATTTGGGTTTTAGAAGTCTCTAAATCTCAAAAAAAAAACTGTAAAAATAGGCTAAAAAAAAGTATCCAGCAAATATCACTAAAAATTTAAGTGTTGTAAACAATTCTACATGGAGAATAGCCAGTGTCGTGTTATTCTGGCGTAAAAAAACCATATAGATTTATTTTTTTTAAACATTTGTGTTATATTTTTTAAGCTCATTTCAGAAGTTTAACAAAAACATCGTTTGTCGCTTGAATCAATTTTACTCTTTGTTTGATAGTTTTTGCGCTTGCGGCACAAATTTAGACTCGATCTATCGGCGCCAAAATTTAAGAATATTATTATTTTTGGTATTCATAAATCCACCCGGCGCGCGCTTTTCAAAATTTAATAAAACAAGTTTTAAACTACACCCTAGTGTGTTTATAATACTTTTTGTGAATATGAAAAAATAATTAATTTTTAACGCAATTTTTGCCTGAAAATTTGTAAAATTTTCTTTCTAAATAGACTTTTCTACGGCCGATGAGCGCTACACTGACTATTTTCCAAGTTAAATTGTCCCCCGAAATTTAAATTTTTAATAATGTTTGGTGTAAAAAATTCAAAAAATATTTATTGCTTTTGCGGCTTATAGATATGATATGACTTAAAATGGCGCCAGATTTGGATTTTACGGAAAATTTCTGATTGATTTCACTAGTAACATTTTGTTTTTAGTTAAAATTGCAATTTTTAAACAAAAAATGCGATTAAGTTAAAAACGACAAAAACTAAATAAAATCCTAGATTTTTTAAAAAGTTTTATACCCTTATGAACCGATAAAAAAACGACTAATAAGTTATAGAAACAAAAAACAAAAATGCTGAAGCAAGTTTCTCTATAGGGGGGCTGCTCTGGTCTATTTGAAATAAAATTGCCCATGAATAGACCCGTTGGATT
This sequence comes from Tachinus rufipes, assembly GCA_963932245.1. Taxonomy (NCBI): domain Eukaryota; kingdom Metazoa; phylum Arthropoda; class Insecta; order Coleoptera; family Staphylinidae; genus Tachinus; species Tachinus rufipes. The sequence goes on from OZ010744.1 coordinate 77,962,673, forward strand.
TGTCAGTTTCTCTACGGGTGCGTCCCGTAAGAATAAAAGAATCTATCCAAAGAAAACTGGAACAATAAAATATCCGGCGTAAAACAAAAACTGACACCTCTATAGCTTCTAACCCTTAAGACCATATACACGCCGTGTGCTTTTACGCTTATTGCATGGCAAAGCCAATTTAATGACTTTCTATGCCCACAAATGACGTCACGCGCTATTTATTAAATTTTACTTAACAAAAACAATAATTTATAGATTTGCCATTTATAGTTTTTTTATTAATAAACAAATTTTCAATTACAAAACCTTCTGCAATAATAAATGTCAATTATCAGTTATTAAATAACACTTGTTTGTACTACAAAATACAATATTTATGTGAAATGAATAATATTTTAGCAACGCCATGCGCTAAGTGCTCTATACTACTATAAACATTTTGGTAAATTTAGTGTTTCATACACGGCTCTAACACCAAGTCTTAGGCTATTTGCGCATTCTTGTCCACAACTGACGCCACACGCACCAACCAATCATGTTGGCTTTTCCGAGTCGGTGTCTGTAAGTGTATATGGTCTAAGGTCTGACCCATATTGAGCGGCGGCTGTAGGCAACCTGTAATGGTAACAAGTAGGGGCAGTAAATACGATGTAGAAACGATAATCTTGCTTTTTGGGTATGGCCAGTGGGTTATATCCACAGTATCGCGGCAGATAACCAAACGCAGCTGGACTACACAAACGCAATAATAACAAAAAAAAAAACACATAACAGCGAAAAGATACAGCCTACAAGTCATCCAAGTCTACTCCTCTGTCACCAACCGGTGTAACAAAGGAAGCAGAAATAAAACAATTCAACGCACAGGTGAGAAAAACACTAAATAAAAACACAACATATGTTGACAACTTCGGATAAAGCAAACAATATAAACGGCGAGAAATGCTCATAAATTATCTGCAGAATGAATGATATTGTATAAACACATTATTCCAGAAACCACGGCACAAAAAATAAAAAATCCGCTAAATATAAAGTATATAAGTAAAACCATTCGCAAAGATATAAGATCATTCAATACATAAATGATCAAAAATGTTATCAAAGATAACATAAACTTGAAAATCCTACGGAACAATCTATCAACAGAGCGGAAAAAACTAAGACCAGAACGGAAGAATAATCAAGAACCAAAAAAACATAAAGAACGCTATAGAACCGTTTTATAAAAAAAGCAAATACCAAAGATTAGTCTACTGTCGTATCTATACAAACTACTTACAAACATAATTACATTTAGGCTGGCAAATAAATTACAACTTCTACCAACTCTTTGAACAAGCGAGCTTCCGAAAGAACTACAATATTACAGATCACCTTCAAACCATTTTGTCCTTAATAGAAAAGAATGTACAATATAATATCCCACTACACTTCGTAGACTATAAAAAAACGTTTGACTCCATCAAATTATAGCCGAAATTTACAGCTATGAATAGTGCAAGAATAGACTCACGCTACGCTAACTTGCTAAAATGCATCAACGCTACGTTTCCAGAAACTATAAACAAAGATACAGCTACTTATAAAATAGAAATTAAAAAAAAAAGGTTAGGCAAGGCAATACAATATCTCCAAAATTATTCACTTTAGCCCCAGAAAACGTCTTAAAAACCTAAAATGGGAAAACAAAAGTATCAACACAAAAGTATCAACATCGACGGAAAATATCTACGTCATCTCCACTTTGAGAACAATATAATCCTTATTAGTACCAAAGATCAAAGAAGTAAGAAATATGTTAAAAACGCTTAATGCAGAGTAAAAAAAGTAGACCTAAATATAAATCTACGGAAAACAAAAAAGGGAGTCCAGACGATTCAGTATTGAACCAAATATAGAAAAAGTAAAAAAATATATATAACTTAATTATCTACATATATTTGATTCACAAGATTAAGTTAGGCAAGGACAACCGACTAAAGCCTTCTTTTTCGATAGCCTGGCCGTGACCTTCGTTTGTATAAGATCTGTTTTTTATTGCCAATGACAAGTTTAATAGAAAAACAAATTGTCGTAAAATTTTATATAAAACTTAGAAAAAACCTTTACTAAAACTTAATTTTTATTAAAAGACGTTTATGGCAATGAATTTTTGTCATGTGCATGAGTATTTGAATTGTTTAAAGGCTTCCAAGATAGCCGGGAAGACGTTAAAGATGGTGCCCGGCCAAGTCGCCCATCCAAGTCAAAAACAAAAACTCGTGCAAATGTTTGTACTGAAAATGACCCAAATTTCTTGTAAAGGGTGCACGCAACATGAAGGAGCTCATAGCATTGTAGAGATAGAGGAAGGGTGTTGTATATTAAAGAAAATTATAATTTAAAATAAAATGTTTTACAGCATTACTCTCGATATTTAATAGGCACACCATATCCTATATGTCTAAAACAAAATATATACAACAAATACATCCTCCCAGTCACCACGTATAGAAGCAACGTGCAAACAAGCTTCGAACCACTCAGCTATGCTTGGCATAAACCTAAGAGACATATAGTGAGTGGAAAATATAAAAAAAGCCTAGGTGCAAAAGTAGACATAAAAAAAGCTGAAAAAAAAAGAAAGACGATCGAATAAGTAGTAGTAAGTCTAATAAATAAACTTTGAGAAAAAAGAAAAAGTACAGCTTATATTTTTAAAGCAGGCATTAGGAGTAGAACCATTAAAATAAAGATTTGCAAAAACAAAACAAAATTAGAGAAGACAGTTGGTGGACAACAGTAAGACTATTATAATTAAAAAAAAAGTCACTCAAGCTCAATAAGAACATTGAAAAATAATATAAAGCTAGTAGAAATAAAAAATGAAAATAATTTTGGTGTAAAAACAAAGAAATCGTATATAAAAAAGTGAATGTCTGTAGAGAAAGTGGCAGAGACAAGAAAATTAGGAAAGAGTAGATAGAAAGTTAGTAAACAGGCTAGAACTGCAAGAAAGCCATAGAAAACTCGATGATAGCAGATATTTTTGTAAATCCAAATATACAAAGGCTATTTTTTTTCAAGTTCCGTTAAGATGACAAAAACAAATGAAGGAAATAAAAAAAGTTTCAATATATAGCTTTTCTATACTATCCTCATACCACGTCGTCGCCTGAATTGTCAGCAAACCGCTGCTTTCCAACCATTTTTCATCTTGGTGAACAAATAGAAGTCGCTTGGTGCCAAGTCCGGGCTATAGGACGAGTGGTCAAACAACTCCTACCAGAAATTGCTAAGAAGTTCCTTCCGTAACCCCCTCTCATCATAAACTTTAGTTCATTCTTCTTCAAAATTCCTGAACCACTTGCGCACTGCACTATCACTAAAAATATTTTCCCCATATACAACACACAATCTTCGATGAACTTCAGCCGCAATATTGCCTTCAGCTTAAGAAAACAGATCAAAGATCAAATCACGCATTAGGCAGGAGCTTCAATTGTAGTGATCATGATAAAACCACGCTCACATAAAAACTACGTTACGTAATGGCCGACGCGATTAAGAAATACTGACATAGACAATAGATTACTAAATACTATTGCGCAAGCGTCATTTCAATATAACAACTGTGTATAAATAGCCAACCAAACTAAACTTGAAAAACAAAAATAGTCCTAGGAAAAAAAAATATCAGCCGACTAGCAAGAAAACCAATTATAATATGTTCAATAGCTGATTGTTTTAACATTAAAATTGACAACACTATGTAAGCTGCTCCTTTTTTGTAAAATTCGAACAACAAAATAGCTAATCGTTTTTGATCAAATCTATAAGTATTACAAAATAAGTAACAAATGATTGTTTCTTCGCGCCAACTAATGTAACAACATCAAAAAGAAGGTGAGATTACCTATATGAACATGTGTCAGAGGATTTCGTTTTCGAGATACAAGGTGTACTCGTATTAAAACAGTAATCGTCTAATGAAAAGCTTGTAAAATTCGACTATAAATGCACAAACTGACATAAAACAAATAATATTTTACACATCTATTATGAGATTGTTCAGACAATCACAAATAGCTAGTTTACAACAAAACGGTACAAGATATGCAAAGAAGCTTATCTGATGAAAAAGGTCGACTATTTAAACCACTCTCTATCTGTGCACAAAATTTATTATATTTACTGAAGCCACATTTTTATTAATATGCACCCTGTATATACTGTTTATATAGTATATGTTAAATTGTATGTAATAAATTAAACAGTGTCCTTTGTTTGTAATATTGAAATAGTATCTGTCGTTTTCTACAATAAATAAATGTATCAGCTTATTTATGACACTACCTTGAATTCCTACAATAATACGATGGCGGAAATACATAATTATAAAGGTATAACATAATTATTGAAACTATGTACATACATATTATGTAGCTATCACAAAAACATTACTTTTATCATGTAATTTACTTATCTTTACAAACTTTAACCCGTTTCCGGTTTAATAACAAATTAATCTTACCGCACAAACCTAATTTGTCGATAATTTCCTTATCTAATATACATATTAAAATATTATTCAAAAAATATTAATAATTTTAATTGCTGTGTTAAATTTCCTTATTAGATAACATAAATTATCTCAAATTTCACTTCACAGAAATATTACAGTTTATCAATTAAAGTAATTAGTCCGATAAAACATGATAAATGTCTTAATCTTATAAAATTATGTGATTGGGTAGCCCCTATAGAGTTTAACATTTAATTTCGGAGAAAAATTGATTACACATTACATGTTTTTATTTATAGAATAATTCCAGTAAGTGATTATTTAATTTAAAAAAATATAAAGCAAGTTAGTAAGTGTTAATATTTAAACAAACCGTCATTTAAATGCAAATAGATTGAACATTGTTTTTCACAAATTAATTCATTCACATAGAAAGTTTAAGATTAAGTATTTAAATAAAAAAACATAAGTGATAGCACAAATAAGCCTACTTTGTACGTTGTTGCACCAAAATCGAAACGTGCTGAAGATTTGTTAAGTAAGACTTAGTACCTCCTATACTATATTGTAAAGAAATTTAATTTTCAATACAGGTGGGGTAGAAACATTATCATCATATGCGTAGTTTGCAACAAAAAACGTTGAAACGAGTTCTGTAAGTACATAGTATAAACTACAAAATAATACGTGATGTATAAAATCTTTCAAAATATGTTACTTATTAAAATCAACAATTCCTATCACCATCAGAAAAAAATGTACAACCTTTCTTTTCATTGAAGAAAGAGATGCTGATCCAAAGTCCTAGTTATTGTGCAATATTATTTAAAAAATGTAAAAAACGCATTTCCTGTAGATTTTAAGTATTACAGAACCATAGTTCTTCAAATCTATCAATATTGCTTTATCAAGTTAACATAAAAGGTGTTCCAAAATTAACGCAAGATTTCAATTTGCCGCAATTTGTGCAGTAAAGTGTTTGCAAGCCTAAAAAAACAATTTGGCAGCTGAGAGTTTAGGGTTAGTAAAAATGGAGCCTTACATGGTATCACATGCCCATACAGCCCGTGAAACAACTCAATTACTGCATGAGACATTTCCTGGTCGTGTACTCTCTCGTTTTGGTGATCATAATTGACCCCCTTGATCGTGTGATTTAACACCATTTAATTTCTTTTTATATGGTTATTTGAAGTCAAAAGTCTATGTCAACAAGCCCAAAACCACCCGTGCATTACAGAAGGAAATAAAACGCTGCATCAACAAAAATCAGCCACATTTATGCAGAATGGTCATCGAAAATTTCGACAAATGAGTGCGTATGTGCCAGCAAAGCCGCGGAGACCATTTTCCCGATGTGTTATTCCATAAATAACCCTATCCTATGTACTTTCGTTAATTTTGATGTATAGATGTTTATACCATAATATTTTTATATTGAAGAGTGTCAAATACAATTTTGATTTAACTGAAATGAGTTAAAGACATCGAAAATGTATTCGGAGAGAACGCCAGCAGTAAAAATTCGATAACATATAATTTTCTCGTTCTCGAGACCATCCGACTTTGATAAAGATACGAACAACATAGCAAGCAATCAAACGGGCAATGTTGGGAGTGAGCTTGAAAGATCGAACCTAGAACAAAACAAAACTCGTGCACATGATGTGATGTTACGTATACCACGACTAAAGTAGAGTTGGACAGAACACATAGCCACACAGTGCATAAACCATTGGGCATATAGACTACATTGGCGGACAAAAAAATAAACATAGAATCGGAAAGCCACAAAAACGATAAAAATATGACATCCGGAAAATTACGAGAACCAAGTGGCACTTGGCTGCAAAAGAACAAGAACAAACTAGCAAAGAATGGGAAAGGCCTCTGTCCTGAAGTAGACAACACAAAGCTGAAAAAAAAGTCTAACTTCAAAAATTCATCAAAATAACTGGTACCCAGCCAAAGAACGCGCCATCCACTATGAATTGCTTCCGGAAAAATATAGCTACCTTCAAAAAATCTCCTTAAAAACGACGCTGTTTCTTAAACAACTTCTGCACTTCAAACCATCGATGATTTCAGGCGTGGTGAATTAAAAAAAATGCCAACATACTGCAGGTCAATCGTGAACAATACAAAAAAATATATTATTAAGTAGTTTATGTCCTTGAGTATGTAAAAATGTACATAATTAAATCATCAAAGTTCTTACTTTAATTGAAGATGGCATATTTAGAAATCTTCTTTGAGATAAAGTTATACGAGGCTAGAACACCTAAGAAAACCCGTATTAACAATTTGCTAAAAATCGTGCTGAATAGAATATTAACAATTAGACTAACATTAGACACACAAATAAGACTCCTGCGTTACTACGCGTGGCATGAAATCATGAACAGACAAAGCACGTAAACTCAAGTACCTTGGATATATCATGCAAAATGAGAGCAGACACCAACTCCTACAGTCAATATTTGAAGAAAAAAAGCCTGGTTATAAGAAGAATCTTATGGCTTAAAAACGTTTTTCTTCCATGCCTTCCACTCAGCCATTACCACCAAAGTAATAAAAGCTAACTTGGTTGCCAACATCCAAAGCAAACTACAAAAAGAAGAAGAAGAAGAAAGATTAACATTCTATTTAAAATCACAATAACTACAATAATAAAAAAAAAAACTTTATTAAAAGCTCAATAATGGTGTTGAGGCAGATGACATTTAAAGCCTAAACTAAATAACTATTTCAAAGTGAAATTATTTTAATGAATTAATAAACGATGTATACGCACGGTGTGGTGGATGAGAAGTTAAGCGTTCGTTGCGTCAGTTATATATATATATATATATATAAAACAAAATTAACTCTAAAATGAAGTGTTATGCTTTTGGTACCTAACCTAAATGTTCATATATTGAAAAAAAAAAAAATTATGTGAACTGTATTAAGATCATTTTTGTTGATTAGAGTATATAAACTCAAATTAAGATAAGTAAAATTTGCATAACTTTTGTTTTTCAACACTTTCAAATGTCAGAAATGATGTCAAATTGGCATTTTTTTGCTGTCCAAATTATAAAGTAATTGGAGTGCCTACAACACCTACAGTAGTATATATAAGATTAATGGTAAAATTCATAAAATCTGATTAACGTTAATCGGCGTTAAATGTGACAACATAACCTCAACTGTCAAAATTATTTTTATTAATTCAATATAAATACTTGATATTTACTTTGCGTTAGTATCAAATATTATTTTCTTTTTATTTCTGATAGTTATATATTGTGTCAAACTTGCCTTTGTGGTAGCATACAATTTTTTTTGTACAATCATGTCTAGATCACATTTATTATAGAAGCATTAAAAACATGACATGGAAATTTAAAAAAACAAAAACTTCAGACTACCTATCTTATAAGACCTATCTTATTTTATTGTACAAATTAGGAGTAAAAAACGCAGAAAATAAAACAGAAGTAACGTCTTATTTAGACAGGCCAAAGTTTATTCGTAAATTTTCCAACTCCATAAAGAAAAAAAACAATTAAATAAATTGAAGAATTCAGAGCAACTTTTAAGTAAAATTAACCAGTTACATATGTAATGGAATGTAAATAATCATGTACAAAAAAGAAAAACACTCATCATAAAGCCTCACAAAAAATGAAAGAGACGCAAAATTTCAAATATGGAAAATGGAAAATCCAACAACATAAAAAAAAAACTTAAGAAACAATATAACAAAGTAACAAACATGATCAAACAATCTAAACGAGAACATTATACAAAACTATTTAGAACAAAAAAGATGCAAAAGTCAAAAAATTAATAAAACACTTCAAACTAAAGGGTTTTCCAATAAAAAGTTTTATTTTAAATAGCAGGTTATTTAGACAGCCGTCAATTTTAAAGCTATTATCTTTTGACATTTGACAAGTAAAAACTATGCCATTATTAAAAATGGAACGATACACGCTTCAACAACGCATTAAAATTATTAAAACTCACTACAAAAATGGTGAACATTTTTCAGTCACAGTTCGCAAAACAAAAGCACTTTATGGTCGTCGTAAAGCACCTTCTCGGCCGGCAATAGTAAACCAAGTGAAAAAATTTGAGCTGTTGTGACAAGTTTGTGATGTGAAGAATCGAAACCGTGTGCATCGCTCAAGAACACATGAGAATATTGCTGATGTAGCCCATACTGTTAATAAAAACCCAGGTTTGTCGATTCCTCGTCGATCGTTGGAATTAGACATTCCACAAACGACATTACACCGTATTTTGCATAAAAACTTAATTCTTAAAGCTTTTAAAGTTCAGTTAACACAAGAACTCAAGCCGGTCGATCACCATAAACGTCGTATCTTCGCTGATTGGGCCTTCAAATGCATCAAAATAAATCAGAATTTTATCAAAAAATCATCTTCAGTGGTGAGGCTCATTTTCACCTCGGAGGCTACGTTAATAAGCAGAATTGTCGCATTTGGGGCTCAGAAAATCCAAGAATAATTGTTGAAAAGTCTTTGCATCCTCAACGTGTCACTGTTTGGTGCGGTTTTTGGAATGTGCAAATTGATCATAGAAAAGTTCATGAAAAAATTGTGGTACTTCAACCGTAACCGTGGCGGCCATTTGACTAATATTGTTTTCAAATGTTAATGGCATACCTTCCTCTTTACAATGAAATAAACATTTATTGATTTCTGTTAAAAAATACCCGTTTTTTTAAATATCAAAATAAAACCTCTTATTGGAAAACCCTATAGATACCAATCAGATAATTGATCATTTCACCAATACATTTCTAGCAAGATCAGAAAATATTTTAAAAAAGTCTGCAAAGCCTGCTGGTCATGACGGAATAGAGACCTTGTTGACACCGTAAAAGAAATAAAAAATCCAATAACAACAATAGATAACCTAACCTAAATTGATCAAAGAAAATTACCAGGTCCTAAAAAAAGCAATTCTGCTCCCAATTTATAAATCAAAAAAAGAAATATTCCAAAAACTATAGACCAATTTCTATACTGCCTAGTATATCAAATGTACTAGAGAGATAAATTGAAAGACTATTAACAGAGTATTTAAATGAAAAGAAAATAACAGATATAAATCAATATGGGTTTCAAAAATCGAAAAAAATATTTACCGATTTAATAAACCAAAATCTAGATAAAAACATGCACTTGACCATAAAAAACTAATTCAACTTCTAGAGAACAATAAAATCGGAGGAGATGCCAAAACATCTAGGTACAATTACCTAGAAAACCAAAAATTTAAAGTAAAAGTAAGAGATATACTAGATAACAATACAACAATTGTAAGAGGTGTGCCACAGAGCAGTCCTTTCAAACAAATTTATTTTCTTTTATATGTTAACGAAGTAGAATCATGCTTTGAAACCTATAAATACTTTTTATACGCAAATGATACATTAATTGTTTCAATCCATAAAAACGCAGAACAAACACTAAAAATTCCGGCAGTTTCAACAATGAGCCCACGACAAAGAACTCCCAATAAACCAACCTCGTCCACATAGTATATCCACATAAACAAAATCAGAACGAACGAAGCAACCTAATCTTTTTTTATTCAAATGTTCGAACACCATACAATTGCAACTGTCATGAGCACATAGAAACTGTCTCCAAGCAACAATATCTCGGAATGTGGATAGACAATAATTTCTACTAAGAACCGCATGTGAATGAAAGAAAACATAAATTAAAACTACTTGCTAATAGTTTGTATTATCTCAAGTAGTTTATGCCAGAAAAAAACGATGATGACGATATACCATGCATTGCCTAAATCAATAATATTATATGGCATTACTCTGTACGGACAAGCCTCTGATTATACTCTAAACAAATTACAAAACACACAAAATTATGTAACAAAAAACTTTCTTGTTTGAAAAAAAAATCCTTATTATATTATTTTCATTACTTTTGAGATATTTAAAGAAACTGGCTCTAAAACCATATTTATTGCACTTTTGATAGCTTCAATTCCAAAATATTTAAATTCTTTTGAAAATTGCTGAACTGTCCAAAACTTTCAATTCCTACTTTTCAGTTAACTTCCAAAAAAATATACCTATTTTTGAAACAACACTGAAACTTTATGAAATGGTTGGAACATATACTTCCTCGCAATGATGAATGTTAAGTTTTAAAGAAATATTAATCTACAGAACATGTAACTATCTAAAGAATCTATAATTTATTATGAAATATTTAATTTATTTGGAAAATGTAGCTATGAGGATAATTTAAAATTTTCTTCATAATTTATTTCCTCAATCGATTTATCCGCAACTCATAATTATAATAATTATCTTGCAATAATATGTGTTTATATTACATCCTATCATTACTAAGAAACACATCCTGTCGCAAATATCAAATAATTTCCCTCTTCCTCCTTTAAGACAAAAAAATCTCCTTTTCAATTTTATACACAAAAGTTTGCCAATAAAAAATACAATTAAAAAAACATTTCCGATTGGAAAGTTTTATGTTTGATAAGTACTGAGATACAAATCAATTGTAAGAGAATAAAATATAAGATTAATAAAGAACAATTATTAATCAATTAAACTATAAATCATAAGATTGTCAGAATAAATCAAATATTTATCACCAAAAATAACTCAATGCTGTATTTCTTAAGATAGTATTAAAAAAATATGTTGGGAATTTGTAAATATTTACGAATGGGTAATAATAGAGTACGTGCAGGCATACATGGGTACTATTTTATATTAATATTAAAGCTATTTATTATACTCTAAAACTGGTAATGTAATAATGTCTAGGTAACCTCTGAAGTTATTATTAATATTTTATTAACGATTCTAACATCAAAATAAATCATAACAATCTACTTAATTATATATAATCATATTAATCACTACATTGAAATTCCATATGAAATCAAGCGTATATCAACAACACGATAGACGATAAATGTTCCACATACTTATCATAAAGAAAATTATACTCATGATCTCTGTTGGAACAATCAAGCCATTCCATGATTATATTCTCATGAACCAGTCACAAGTATTAATTACACCATGATTCAGTCATTTGTTCAGAGACCCATTTCGCTTTCGAATAGCCACACATGATTAATAAACTGCCTTTGATAGATTTATAAGAAGCTGAATCGATTTCATTTCTATATATAGCCACGACTTTAAACAATAACTAGAACTGTTATGATATTATATATAAAATTAATATAATATATGCATCTGATAAATTTTAATTAAGATTTATAATTCCTTCTAAACAGGTGATTGTATAAATAATCATGTTGATATTTTAATGTACATATCTGATCGCTTGATCATTATTTGCGAGATTATATCTCTTCGATTCACTAGTATTATTTTTACTCCAATATACAAGACAATGCATAATTTACCAAATTTATTTATTAGATAAAATTATAAACGCGTTAAATATAAGATATAATCTTAGTAAACCTGATTTCTATCAAAAATGATAATGTAATATTAAAAATTGTGACATATCAGCACGAAAATTCTCGATAGGCACGTCTCTAGTGGCGTATGTCCATGACAATGCTTTTTCATTTTTAGGGCAATCATTTTAGATATTGAATTGATAAGTGTTAAAACTCCATCCCAAATTAGAGTACAAAAAGATCATTAATGGAATGATCTTTTGTAAATTTCATTTTTTAATCCCCCTTTTGAGCTACATACCCTTCTTAAATACTGTTACACACTGATCACTATTAATCTCTCCCATCTACTTTTAATTTTAGAATACAGGATGTAAGGTAAGCATGCGCCAAAAACTCAAGGAGTTATTCCTTGGCCTATTTTATTTTGAATATTTTGTCCTATGATGATTTCTGAAAAAAACCCTTTGTTTCGAAGATACAGGGTGAACAAAATTTGCAACAGTTACAACATTTTATTATCAAGAAGTACATGTAGAGTTGCTGAATCTACAATAAATGTTCGGAATGACTTCCTCCAGCCTGGGTACAAGCATTCAATCTTCTCGTCATTAAGTGCCAAACTCTTTCAAACACAACAGGGTTGTTTCTAATTGAGTTACACCCAGCAATTATCCGATTTCGCAAGTCGTCCAAATTCTCCACTGGAGTAGCGTAAACTAATGACTTCAGATAGCCCCATAAAAAATAATCCAGAAGGTTTAAGTCTGGGGATCAATCCAGCAATCTCCCTATGTTGCTGTTAAATAATCACGAGCAACTAAACTAAAATGTGGTGGTGCACCAACCACATTGCAATTCTTGTTGCCAATGCTACATCAACCAAAAACTGAAGTAGCATGTGCTCAAAAAAGTTGCAATACACCTCGCCGGTTAGTCTTCCTGGTAGAAATACTGGTCCAATTAGACAGTCGCCCACAATACCAACCCAAAAATTCAAGAAAAACTGATGTTGAAAACGATATTCACATACCTGATGCAGATTTTCATCAGCCCACACATGGTTGTTATGAAAATTGCTTATTGCATTTCTAGAGAAATTCATCGGTGAAAAGAATATGTGTCAATTAAGAGATTAGAACTAATGTTTGCTAAAGCCATTGACATAACGCAATACGTGAAGAAAATCAGCAGGTAGTAGTGCCTGAACGCGCTAAATGTGGTATGGATACAACAAATTGCCCTTAAAAATGTTCCAAACTGTCCAATAACTTACAAAGTATTGGCAATTTTTCGCGTAGAACTACTTGGATCTTCCTCTATCATGTCCAGCACATTCTGATCCAGTTGTACCGTTCTAACTGTCATTGATTTTCGTTTGCCTGTTTCACAAAGACGTCGATAAATGTTTTCGAATCATGCAATGCAATCCTCTAGCTTGTAATAAATTGCCATCAGCAAGTCTATACATGAAATGCATGTCAGTCATATCGGAGTTCGTATAGTGTTTCATGGTAGAGGAATTCACTAACTATTAAAAACACGCCAAACAGCCAAACGTCACTCAATCTAAACAACTGCAACCGATACATGTAATGATCAATGACAAGACGTATTCAAATAAAATCCAATTGTACATTATTAGATAAAACAGCCGTTCGAAGTTATCGTCAACAATTTTTTGTGCTTGATAAACTCATTAATTTTGGTACTTGATACACTCATTAACGTACGCCATACATTTATTTACATTAATGATTTCACCAAAAATCGAATATGAAATTTTGTTCACCCTGTATCTTCAAAACAAAATATTGTTAGAATAGGCCAAGAAATAACCCCTTGAATTTTTGCCGCATGTTTACTTAACACCCTGTATATACTTAAAATTTGTAATTTTCTTCATTACCCCCTGATTATTAAATAAATCTTTAAAACCCAAAACAACGTTCGTTTTAATTTATTAATCTAATCTTTTTAGGTTTGTTCCAGCTGCCGTTTGCACTGCCTCGAACCAATCACACATTAAATATGTATATAAAACTCCCTAAATAGAAATATTTGAACATATGGATGCATAGATTTGCAGGGTTATGGGAGAACAGTTTCAAGAGTTAATAAACAGTACTTTTGTACACAATAGAGTGATAGCACGTATTGCCCGTATATATACCTATTATTCGCAAAACTTTTTCTGATAAGATACGTTTTATCAAAAGTAAATTTCATTTCATAGCGTCGAGATATTACAACAAGGTGTCTACCAGCATTAATCTCTATAATATATCTCATAGATCCGAGTGATAAGTTTATTTATTAATAATATTGATATTTTAACTTAAAATTATTTATCTGGTGTTTATCTAACAGCTAACACAATGCACATTTTATCGATCATATTGCATGATAGTAAAGCTGCAGCAATTTTGCACTAAATCAGTAATGCATGGATAAAACTGAAACAAATCAGAGTGGAGTAGTGCGCTTTATGTTTGCTTTTGTAGACAAAATGGTATTTGATCAAAAGAAGACAAAATATAAATGTATTTTAAAACATCAAAGTCTGAATTTTGTATAGAGCTAATAATTCCTGCAACTGCTATGGTTACGTTGGATATGAGTTAATAAAACTACATATTGCATTTATACATTATTTATAACCTATCCCGAAAGGTTGAATAAAAACCAACAGATAAGCAACACATTTAATTCAATTTCGTATTTGCTTTGATAAGTTCAGATATTATAAATTTTAAAAAAGTAATAATTGTAATAGATAAAATTAAATATAATTCGGTGAAATTTTATATGAGAATATCTCGATTTATATCGTAAAAGTAATGATTATCTTAAACAATTAAACTATTTTAAAAAACATATTGTTTATATTATTTTCATTAATAATATGCACTTAATACTGTTACAAACACGTTTTATGAGTATTATTAATAATATTACGATTAATTTAAGAATGCAATAAATTTACAATTATATAAGATATTAAATCTATTGAGGTCGTTCGCTCCATATATTATTATTGATTAATGTAGACAAACTGTGATGGATTAGATGAATGGCTTAACAAGATATTTGTCTATAATAATAAACATGTAAAATAGAGAGTAAAATAATATTTATTTTATAGATTTAAGTTATGTTTATTTAGAATTAAAAATCGTGGTTATTATTATTAGTGTACTGCTTTTCGCAGATCCTCCGTCCTTTTCTTCATTTCATTGTACCTTTCTCATTTGCTTAGAACATCAGTCATCATGCTTCTTCTTCTTCCTTTTTTTTTGGATTTGCATTCATCATTTCTTCAATCACGTACTTTAATAAACAATCTCTTCTCAATGCATGCCCAATTCATCCTTTTTCTTTTTATGATTGTGCCTACTAGCTCTCTTTTCTCCTCTGGTCTTCTCAACACTTCTTTCATTCCGAATCTTGTCTGACCACTTAATGGCCAAGTTTTACATCCGCATAGGAACACACTCCATACAAAACATTTCTCAATCCTTTTTCACAGATTTATATCTAACTTGCTACTCAAAATCTTGCTCTTCTTTCTAAAATATACTTTTCGACTTATATACTAAGTGGCACAAAAGTTGTCACCCGATGTTGTTTGACTGTAATTTTTTTAATAAATGATCATTAGAAAAAATGATATCGGCCAAGTGGCCGCCGTCAGAATTGATAACCATACTTGCCACAACTTCCGGCGATAGGTTCCTGCATTCCTGACGGATATTCTCTTTGAGGGCTTCAAGAGTCTGAGGCTTGTTGACATAGACTCGTTACTTCAAGAAACCCCACCAAAAAAAAGTCTAGAACGGTTAAATCGGGCAATCTTGCAGGCCAATGCAAATCACCAAAACGAGAGATTAGGCGACCTAAAAATGCAGCCCTCAGAATTTCGGTTGTGGGTCGTGAAGTATGCGCCGTTGCTCCATCCTGTTGAAACCACATGTTCTCCAGTCCCAATTCGTCCAGATGAGGTAGAAGAACGTCGTCGATGAGCATGGTCGTTTGGCCCGCGGCGTTTTCCAAAAATAAGACGCGATGGCGCCTTCAGCGTATACACCACACCATACAGTAACTTTAAGCGGAAGTAATAGCTCTTCGTGTTATACGCGGATTTTCACGTATCCACAAAGATGGAAATAAGCCTCGTCGCTCATAATGATTTTCGATAAAAAGTTGTTTTCCTCGTGGTCGAAATTCAGGATGGCTTGACCGTAGGTTACACGCGCTTGGCGGTCAACGGCTAGTAGCTGATGCACTGTCTGCACTTTGTAAGGAAACATCTTGAAGTCCTTCACCAAAATTTTCTGTAAAGACCGCCGATTGATGTCCAATTGCGTGGCACGTCGTGTGATCGATACAACGGGGTCCTCTGCAACATCTTCAGCAACAACCGCAATATTCTCAGCAGAACGGCTGCTCCGAGGCCGCCCAGACCTGACAGCATCTCGTGTTGACCCACACTCTTCTAGGCAAGCAGCTAAACGCCGTAGTGTTGGCCCAGTTGGTGTCGGACGACCGGGAAATCTACGTCTAAATTCACGCTATGCCAACACCACCGACATATTATTACGCAAAAAAATCAAAACAATTATTCCGCGTTCTTGAGGAGTATAGCGATTCATGCCTTATTGAAGTGTAGTTTGTATCTGCTTACTTCACAAATCTCAAAGCAGAACTGACATTTACCGCCATTTGCAAAAATTATAACATCTTCCGATAGAGTGGTGACTTTTGCGCCACCTAGTACATATCATCGCAAATCAAATAGAGTCTATTCTTCTTTATCCTATGCTCACTCCCTTGGCCCTTCTCCAGCTGCCATCTCTTCAGCATATATATTAAAAAACGTTAATGATAAACAAAAGCCCTGTTTTACTCCTTATCCAATATCAAACATTTTTGCCATTTAACCTCATTTCTAGGTGTTGTCCCATATACAAATTACATATCAGTCTACTATCTTTCTAATCTATTACTTTTACTTTCCACCGTACACAGTCAAATACTTCAAGTCTATAAAACACACATTTAAACTTTTGGTCTTTCTTTACTTAAAGAAAGACAAAAAGTACTTACCTTTCTCCAATTGTTCTCATTATACCATCTGCTATATTTTTCTCCATGATTCTTACAAGTCTTTAATTTATTATCCTCAACACAATCTTCGCTATGGTATTGAATATATAGCATACCAAAAACAACACAAGAACCAAAAAAAAGCGTTAGCAATCGCTATAGAATAGCAGTTAGAAAAAAATATAAAAAGTAGATAGGGTAAGAGAGTTCTGGCCCAAAATTCCATAAGAATTTATATAGGAGTATAAATTTACATTTCCGCCATCTTGGATTTTTGGAAAGTGATTAAATAAATAAATAAATAATTATAAACCTCTTTTAAAATACGTTAAACTGTTTTGAACCGCTATTTAAAGAGTGAGAGATACACTGACACATTGAGAAACGTTTACCAGTCATCTCTCCTACAGTCTCTCATTCTTTAAATAGCAGCTCAAATCGGCTTAAAAAGTGGTTTATAATTATTTACTTATTTATTTAACCGCTTCCCAAGATGGCGGAAATATGAATTAAGCCCCTATGTAAATTCTTATAGGATTTTGGTCCAGAACTGTCCAAGCTTATCTAAAAAAAAATCCTATTTGGCTTTTGTAAAAACTGCCAAGAATAAAATTCTTCTTATTTTTGGTGTGCCGTCTTCAATAAAGTTTGGCAATCATCATGACAATTTGAACTTTGTTTACTGCTGCCTCAAGACCATTCCAATCGCTACCTTGATTTGTAGTATTTTAACAAAAACGGCAACTTTGGCATCATTTACTATTTCTATATATAATTTGATAATCAATTAATTTTTTTACCAGTACATTCAGAAAAGATCAAACTGTGATATGTCAATGCGTTTTTGTGTAATTTTAATTGCATTTTGTTGCTATTTGCAAATATAATTTGACAAACTATAGTTTAATCCTTTCTAAATGTACTAGTAAAAAATAAATAGATTATCAAATAATATGTAGAAACAGCAATGACGCAAAAGTTGCCGTTTTCGTTAAAATACTACAATTAAGATAGCGGTCAGTATGCACTTAAATAGTTGTTTTCAGGCAAGAACACTACTACAGAGGACTGCCGAATTCATATAATTTACCTTTTAATACATTGTGACGTAGCTCGGAGTATGCATCATTAATAATATTTCCGCTTTTTGAGTCAGCTAGTTTAAAACATTGTGACTAACCAAAGAGATCGCTATAACTTTCTGCGTCATAAGCGATACACAATACACTTCCAGCACTCTAAGTATATTGTTCTTGGGTTTCAAGTGCATCCAAACCAATCTCGGAGATTGCGTAACCATAATATTCTCCTCCCAACACTTCTCTTGCCAGTTATTTTACTTGGATTATGAGTTGCAAAAGTTTGTACCAGGCACCTCTCATAACTCAAGCTTCCTAAACACCTCTTCGTTGGTAACTCTGTCGGTTCATAAAATTTTCAGAATTCTCCGGTAAATCCACATTTCAAACACCTCTATTTTGTTTGTTGGGTGTTGTTTAAGCGTAGAGGCCTCCATACCAGTTAGTAATACAGAAATTATTAACATCGTACCGTTCTAATCTTAAAAGAGTTACTAAAATATTTACTCCAAAAAAACCGTTGCGCTTTAATCAAAATGCCACAGACTTGTTCAATCCTAGGTTACAGTCATTGATCTCGTTTACAAAGTGTACCCAGGTAATTGTATTTATATACTCTTATTTTGATGTTTTGTCGATTAACAGTTAGTTGTGTGTTGTTGTTGTTAGCTGCGTGTTTGCTTATCAACATAAATTTGGTCTTGTTAATATTCATTCTGAATCCGTAGCGTTCACTAACTTCTTAGACGTGTTCCGTAATTCTACGTAGGTCTTCTATATTACAAGCCATCAACATGGTAATAGGTTTACACACCTTGTTTAATTAAAATATTTTTCCGATGTTTCTCCTTCAATTCTTATGATGGCATTTTGGTTGTAGCAGAAACTCAAAAAACTCTGCTGTCCATTCCATTTCTCCGTAACAGTTAGATTAGTTTGTCGTGTCGTACTTTGTAAAACGCGTTTTTGTAGTCAATAAAACTTGTATTTACATCTTACTTAACATCAAGGCAACGCTGTACAAGTACATTGAAACTAAACAAAGCTAAGCATTTTTAAAGCCAAACTGGGTATCACTTATTTCTTTGACCAGTTTGTTGTACATTCTCTTGTGTATTACTTTTAGAAAGATTTTGAGTATATGGCATATCAGGCTTATTGTTCAATGATCTTCACATTTTTTTCGCATTGGTTTTTTGGAATCCTTACAAAAGTTAATTTAGGCTATTCGAATGGTATGATATCGTGTTATATATTATTTCGTTGAATAAATGCTTCAATTTGCTCTTCTTGTATAAGTTTCAACATTTTCTGCCGGGATCTTATCAAGAGCGGGTGCCTTTTTTTTCATATATTTCATGGGTTCTTTCTTTGTTATTTTCGGTCCTGTTTCTTCTTCTATTAGCAATCTATTCTGACCCTGAAGTATTTTCAAATAGTTGTTTGATACGTTCTTGACATCTATGCAGTCTGGCTTAAACGTCTGTTGTAACAGTACCGTTTGTCAACTAGAACACTGCTTTGAGGTTCCAGCAATTTTTTTTTAATCTTCTTGTGTATATTAAAGGTATCGTATAAGTTTTGCAAACTTTCTAGTTCTTTACATTTTTCGCAGGTTTTTTTGATAATTTCCTATGTAATTCTTTATATTTGTCAGCATTTGTTGATTTGTGTTTTCTTCTTCTTTCTTCCATCATTATTTCGTCCGCCATCCACTCATTTTTTTTCGTATTTTGTAATTTGTTATGTAGTTCTCTTTGACTTCTACTATGTTTCGTTTAACAGTTTTTCCCATTTGACATTCGAACCGTTAGCATGTTTAATTTCCTCTTTAACATCTTTAAACTTTTCGTTCAGAAGTCTTTGGTTGTCTGATTTTGAAGTTTTAAAACGTCTGGTTTTAGGTTTTAGTTTTGTTTGTTTCTTGATGTTCACTCTAAACTTAGCTGCCACAGAGTTGTGATCAGAGGGATCATCCGCCCCTGGATATGTTTTTGGTAATATTATGTTGTTCTTATATCTTTTTCGAATAAAATAAAAAGTTGATACTATGAATATAAATACAAGATACGTCTGTGCGGAAGACTCGTTTTGGTTTGTTTTCCGCAGACGTCATAAGTAGCGAAGAGAGCACCGTCAAAAAGTATGTCACTATACAGCAGTATTTCGCTTTAGAAAATAGTACACAATTTTCTCAACTTTCAGCTTAAAATTGATATTGGCGTAGTTTATACTCCTTCGACAAACACTTGTGTAGATGACACATTTGCAAAAAGAATACTTCTTCAAAACTGTACTAAAAAAAGCCCAAAGACGTTCAACCTTAAACATCTGGAAAAAAATACAGGCCATTGCTTCCGTAGATCATCTACGTCCCTGTAGGCAGATTGAGGAGCGGATGTTCTGACAGTAAAGCTTCACTGTGACTGGCGTTCTAATACGATTTCCAAAGACAACATTAAAAATCCAGCAAAAAATTAAAGAAAATTTATCTCAAAATTTTAGATAAAACAAAAAAGACGACCAGTTTGAATAATATAAACTTTGGCTGATAATTCGGCAAATGTCGCTGCATCATCAGGAATTTATTTAAAAGATTACAAAGATAGTACTATAAACATTTATAATAAATAACCTTTTGTGTTCTATAGTTCTCAAAAAAAATATTTTAAAAATAACTTCATTGTTATTAATAAAATTAAAAATTAAAAAAAAAGAGTGCTGTAATAAAAATACGTGAGTTAAGAACTCACGTAAAATCAGCAGATGCATTTATACACATACAGGGTGTTTCCTAACTTGAAGCAAAAATGAAACTTTAGGTACATTTAAAATTTTAATCAGAAAATCTAATTAACTTTTTTGTCTATCTCGCTTTGTTTCCGAGATAATAAAAAAAATACGCATTGTTTAGAAAACTTATTATTTAGAAAATAAACAAACAAAACAACATTACTTTAACAAGTGTGACTTGATGCAAGCTTTTGATACTTGTCAAAATTGTTTTCTTTGGTTCGGTTAGTAAAATTTTATAAAAATGCTGTTCAACAACGGAGAATACGAAGATATCATTTTTGTATGTAATGTATGTAAATAAAATTCTTAACTATAACCATATGATTCCATTTCAAGTAACAATATTTTTTATTTTATTTTTATAAAATTAATATAATTTATTTCTTTAAAAATAAAAGTCCTTTTTCAGTTAATGTTAGCCTGTGATTTGACATGGTGTAGTTTACCAACCTAGTATAGTAACGGCGTTCTAAATTCTTATTCTGGTATTTTATTTTATTTTTAAAAATAAACAATAAACAATTTAAAATATAAATTCTAAAGGCGTAATTTGTATTTTACAGAATTATCAAAACATTTTGTTTTTCGAAAGCATTAAACTTTTTTTAGTAAATAACATAATAACTCCCCCCATATTTTAATTTAAAAAAAAATTATATTAAACTAATAATCACAACTCAAATTTTTTTTTCAATCAATTATGCCCTTCACAAGGAGGCTCTAATGTTTAAACTAATCTTTTCACTATAAGCAAAAACACTTTAGATCACACGTAAATGACAGATTAATGTGATGGTGTGTTAAATGATTGTTGAATAAATAGTACTGTGTGACTCAAGGTTACTTTAAATTACATATATACAATGTAATAAATATAAGAATATGAAGTAAATGAACACTATTGTTAAAGAACCCTCAAACGGTTAACATATTATCTAGCTTCAGGATTTATTTACCTGGAAGCTTAGAATGGGATATTTTACAGCAAGTTTTTGAACACGACATGTTTCGAGACATACAATTCATGGATTTGCGCTTTCTTAGAAATTTCAGTTATAATTTGCTAAAACGATTATAAACATTTTG
This sequence comes from Tachinus rufipes, assembly GCA_963932245.1. Taxonomy (NCBI): domain Eukaryota; kingdom Metazoa; phylum Arthropoda; class Insecta; order Coleoptera; family Staphylinidae; genus Tachinus; species Tachinus rufipes. The sequence goes on from OZ010744.1 coordinate 77,984,693, forward strand.
AATTGTAAAATAATTAGAAACATTAGAAGGTTACATATAGAAACTGATTCCCATGATAATTCATTCGGCTCAATACAACGCTTATTAAATCTGCATCACCTTTACAAAATCAATATTTTATGCTATTTAAAATAATAATTATTTAATAATTTTATGTCCTGTACTTTTAAAGCAAATTTTCATAAAAATATTAATGGCAAAATCGTAAAGTTTATTAATGTTTCGCTAAGTTATTTAAAATAAAATAATAAATAAAAGTTGAAAAACATTAAATTTACAAACTTAAAATATTTAGTTAAAATGTTACCTACAATAAAATAAGGAATTTTGATGGTAAATAGCATTCCACATTTAATTGTTCATAAATAATTATTATTATCGAATAAAGAATCAGAAACCAGACAATAGGTCTTTAAATTATTCGATATAATAAATTTATCCTTCATAACTGTCTGCATTTTTTTACAAAACTTGAATTACAAAACTTTATTTTATTTGAAGACATTTTTAATAATAAATGATCTAAAAAACTGCATAATTACCCGTGTACATAATTAATTTAATTAAAAAAGCATCAAATTAAAATTTCATTCTGCAACAAATATTTATCAATTTTATAAATTTATAAAGTAAAAAAGATATATTTCTCTTTAAAAACAATCAAAGCGATTTATTTTAAAGTAACAAATTTTCATTTATTACGTCCCTGGTTACTACACATTCTCCAATTCAAGTTTCACCACAGAAGCTGAATGAATTTACATAAAAAAGCCACACAGATGTTTTGTATTGCACTCACACATTGTGTCTAGAAATATGTTGGTGTTATACCATCCGTGTCCGTTCTTGTAAAAAAGGGGTTGTAGACGTTTATTCGGACTGTTATGTTTGACAAGTGGTTGTATATTTCAGAAAATTCTTATAAAAAAATATAATTTAATTATAAACTTAATATTCTATATTATTTATATAACTCTGGAAATTTATTATTACTTGTGCCATCAATAATGTATTCTTGTAATATAAAATGAATTAATTATAAGTCATAATTTCCATAACAGGATTAGCCATCAACAATTTTAGAATAAAGATGAATCATACTATTATTGCATCAAAATGGTTAGTTGCTTTTTATAAATTCGGAATTTAATAAAAACAAATGAACTTCTGTTTTAAAATATTAATAATTTTCAATGTATCAAAAATAATATAATTTAACAAAAAATACTTGAAATCAATTATACTGATAGCAACTGGACAGATAATTACTTACTTTACATACCGGATTCCTTTTCGATTGTGATTGCATGTGCAATGTCGTTTGCATATAATGAACAATGTGAAAACAATGCTGGTTTCTTATCTTTATTTGTTTCGATAATTATTATATTTATAATAAGCAGAATTGCATTATAATAAAACGCACTTAAATATACATATAATATTTTATTAACTTTCGAACCCGGCTTAGTTGGATATTCGGTGAATTATAGCAATTGTTATAGGATTAATCGGTACATAATTTAATAAATTCTAAAGCGTTGAAGCGCCGAGGACCAATTGTAAATTTGTGGGATTTCCAAGAATCCTAATAACCCTTACCAGCATAATGCCATTTGGTTAAGCTATTGATAATAATCAAAAAGTACATCTAGTTTTCAACTTTATTGAAACACGGGTTTTATTTAATTATTAAAAACATCATATTAGCTAATAATACCAGCTCTACGCCACAACGATAACAAATCACAAATATTCAAAATAAATAAATTAAACTTGAGCCGACTAACTTGTAATGTCCATTGAAGACCATTGTTGAGTCAAAACTAGTAATGTGTTCGTAAAAACAAACTTGTAATAAAAAACCTAGTAAATTGTTTGCTTATTTCATAGTTATAAACTATTGCGTAGTAGATCACAATAAATTTATAAAATTGTTATATTAAGAAAACTTATGCTACTTAACACATTTATTTCACGCAATATACCCCGTGCGTAATTAAAAATATAATTAAATGTTAACCATTGTACGTAATAATCGTGTATATGACAAGTTAAACTGCAAATGATTAAAGTATCTTACAAAATTCCAAAAGTGTCAAACGGTGAGTCAAATCTTGTCAACCTTGGCACTCCTAAACTACAATAAAAAAATCTAAAGTTTGTTTATATGTTAAATATTACTAAACCTTCAAACGTGTTCAAACAGAAATTTCACACACCTTGTCTAGAGGTGGTGTATGACGGAAATGCACAAACCAAAATTCACTGATTTTGCGTGCGTTAATAGCTTGTTAACTCACGTAATTTTCTTTCAGCACCCTTTTAAATTTAAACTTATTTATTACAAATGTCAATAGTACAATCTTTGCAAATCATTTAAATAAATTCCTGAAGAAGCAGCGACATTTGCCAAATTATTAGCCAACACATTAAATTTTTTATTATTTAAACTGGTCGTCGTAAAGAGCCTGATAGCTTTGTTTCTTTTTTTTCTGTTCTCTTCCCAAGTATTTTCCGTTTGAAATTTTTACCCAGCCACCATGACGCTTTACTGTCAGAAGGTCCGCTCCTAAGTCTGCCCACAGGGACGTAGATGACCTATGGAAACAATGGCCTATTCTTCTGGATGTTCAAGTTTGAAGCAAAAAGCAATTTGTTGGACTTTTTTATCCTTCAAATTTTCTTTTAAGCCATTGTCTCAAATTTAGATCAAATAAAACTAAACTTGGAGCCAAAAAAACACGAAAACAAACTGTTGCAACGCACGTGAGTCTGGAACACTGTAAGACAAGCGCAGAGTCCTGGTAAGGACTTCCAAAAGTTAAAGAAAAACAAAAATCTCTCGCCTCTGCCTCCATGTCCACTTCGTCTATGGTAATCTAAAGTTGACATAAGATGGTGAGTATAGTATCTCCCGCCATGTATAAGATTGCAATCTCGCAAACAAAACTTAAGAAAGAAGAAACATACGGCTAATAAATCTGATACGTACAGCTTCTCCAAAATTCCATATTTCCAAGTTATGTCATTCTGATAAAAAATAAACGTGTTGCAATGAGTACGACTCTTTTAGATAAGAAACAAAACTGTAGTAAGTCTCGTATACTGTTTCCATATTGCATGTAACTTTAAAAACATAATAATTTAAGGAATCCCTAAATTTGCAGCAAAATCCCCAAATGTATTAGCCTTCAAAACAATTAGTTAAATTTAACTGTACACAACATTAACCTGCTTTCCTAAATTGCCAGAAATCCCCTCAGTTGCGTTTATCTTACAGCCGCTATTTTTTTGGCATAAACATTTGCACTAAAAGAACATCCTTCTATAGTTCCACTTGATTGGTTTTATGCAGTTGGTATGCTCATATTTGTAAATTTTGTTCCAAAACCACTAAAATCTTGAGGTTTGGTAGCCAGAGTAAGAAATCTGGTTAAAATAAAATATGAAATAATGTTTTCGGTAAAAAAAAAAACAATTTATTTTTCAACTTGGTCGCCTTTTACTTCTATTTTGAAGAGTTCGACTAAGTAGTCCAACCCTTCAAAATATAAGTTTGTTGCATTGATGATCTCCTCATTAGAGCCAAATCTCATTCCGTTGAGCCATTTCTTCAAATTCAAAAACAGGAAATAGTCTAAAAAATATAGTGGATTTTGAAGCAACTTGTAACCAAATTCATTGGTTTTGGCCATGGCAACTGTACACGTGTGCACCCATAGATTGTGTTGATAGAAGATAACTTTATTCTTTGCCAAATGCAGTCGTTTATTTCAAAACGTCTAATGTCCTCTAACGCGGCACCCATCGTGCAAATATGTTTCATATCCAAATGTTTATGTAATATAAACTATCTCAACAATCTTGCAAACTTTCAATCTCCGGTCTTGCAATACGATCACCGATTTTGTCAATTATTTCTGGTGTTGTGACCTCATTTAGGCGTCCAGAACGTTCGGCTCGAGTTGTGCTTGTACGACCACAAAAGAAATCAGTAAGGCTGCAGTCTCACTGCACCACCCACCGCCACCAACTAAAATGAACGACTTGGCAATATCCGAAGCTATGACACCCTGTGACTAGAAACACGCAAGCTGCTGCCTCGTAGTTGATTGTTATCTCATCAAAACTAAAAGAAGACTCATATCAAAAAATTGTTTAAAAACAAAGACTCGGCACAAAAATGTTTCAGTCTAGAAAAAATATAAACAAAACAATATGTGAAAAAAATAAAATATGTAAAGTTTAACACCATCGTTGAAAATGTCCGTACTAATAAGTCGGAGATCAATTCATGGATAAATTCTGGTTTCACAAATCCTAGAATTATTAATCAAAATTTACAAAAACTACAATTAGGTACGCGTTAATCAGTAATTGGATCTGAGTCGATCCACAAATACGTTGTAACAATAAAATTGTAGTAGCAATTGCGTAATGTGTTCCTAGCTTCATTCTCGTTAAAAACTAGGCTACCCTCAAAAATTCAAATATTTTTGGGACAACCCAAAATAAATTATAGATGTGTCAGTTACCAATTATGACTTTTGATAATAGGTTATGTTCTAATTCATAAAAAATTTCAAATAAATGTTTATTGAAATCAATAAATAATCAATGACAATTATATTTTACAAGTACAAACGAGGACTATAGAGTATAATCATATTACTATATACTTAACATACTTTAGCATGAACCTCAATAAATAAATCTCGAATTCCTAAATTCAGAATCAAATTAAGTATGAACATACGAGGTAACCGGCATAAATTCCTGCACTACATTTTCTAAAAACTTCAGACCAAATGTCAAATATTGTCAATAAACCGATATGCTTTATTAACGTACATGTGTAATTTCAACCCTCTACTTTAATTAGTCTTGTAGTAATATCTAAACAGCCATTGTTAGGTTTCAACTAAACCAGATTTGCAAAAAATAAAGTACCAAGCGGTCATCAAATTCTTCACATTAGAAGGTCTTACTCCTAATCAAATTAAAGAAAGATTAAATGGCGTATACGGTAAAGATTCACCTTCTTATTCCACCGTAAAAGAATGAGCCAAAAGGTTTAAGATGAGCTACGAATCTTTAGAAGATGACTCACGTTCTGGTCGACCAGTTAAAGAAGAGTCAATCGCCTTTATTGGAAAACTAGTCCAAAGTGATCGCCGACTAAAAGTAAGATAATTATCATCAATATTAGGGCTGTCAGATACATCGATTCGCCAAATACTCCATGACCATTTGGGTATAAATTAAGTGAGTGCAAGATGGGTCCCAAAACTTCTGTCTGCTGTTCAAAAACAGCATCGAGTTGATTGTGCTCGATCTTTTTTGAAGCTCTGTGAGAAGGGACAAGTAGAAGTTCTATAATTTATTGTTACGGGTATAAAACAATGGTCTTGTATCATAATCCTCTGTCCAAAAAGAAATGTCAAAGTATTTCCGTCAACTAAAAAGATCATGGCCACAATCTTTTAGGATTGTGAAGGCATCTTGATGATTGATTTTAAAGAAAAAAAAAATACCACGGTAAATGGCGTTTATTGTGAGTGCTACCTTATAACATAGGTTAAGAAAAAATATTCAGTCAAAGCGTCAAGAAAAACAAAAAGAGTCAGGCTGGTCCACAACAACGCACCTGTGCACACTGCATTCAAAAAAATCGATCATCCCTCCTACAGTCCAGATTTGGCTCCAAGCAACTACTTCCTGTTTTCAGAACTTAAAAAAACCTCAAGAGTAGACAAGTTCTTGACGATGAAGAGGTGAAAACTGCTGTTTTGGAGCATTTTGACAAGAAATCTTCAAAATAACTTTATGAGGGAATAGAATTACTGATTAAGCAATGTAATAAGTGTGTTGAGATTAAGGGGGATTATACTAAAAAATAATAAAATATCTTTCTCATAAGTGCATGTTTTTTAAGTTAAGAATAGAATTTATAGCGGTTACCTCGTATATGGGCAATTCCACGTCAAGTGAGCAGTCCATTTCACGCGACCCTCTCCGATTTAGCTCAAATTTTCTACACTTATTTGAGTAACCAAAATATGACTTCAAGCCAAATTTCAGACCTCTAGGTCACATAGTTCGCCTCGTAGAGCCAATTGAATTTTACGGCAATTTTTAAGTTCAATTTTTAACTTTATTTATCTTAATTGCATTTCAGTCTGGAAAAATTTTAGATTAGTCATAACCGATAGGAAATTTCCCAAGGAATCGAATGCAGCAGTCAGATTTTTGTTATCTTGTTCCGCACGCGCAGAAATCGCAAAAAAACAGTTTTTTTTTCAAAAATTCATTTCTCAAAAGTTGCCACCGATTAAGACTCCAAATTTTGGGCAAAGATAGCGAAAAGTATGTACTTTAAGATGCTTAATTAAAATTTTCCCACAGTAGTGGTAGTTTTTGCTCTAGAGTCTTTTGAACGCACAAAACCATTTTTCAATCAAAATTTTTGAAATTAGACTGGTTTTTAAATTTTTTTGTGGAATTTCTTTGTGTGCACCCCCAGAAAGTGATCTTTATGCAAAAAAAGAACGCTATGAGAAATTTCTGACCTTAAGATTCAAAAGAACACGTGTCGCACTACCATTGAATTTTTAAAATTAATATACTTAATAAGTATCATTAGCTTCCAGATTTGAGTCAGATGTATACCCTGGGTCCCCAAAAAAGCAATTGAGTACTTGCTAATTAGGTTCCACATAAAACTTTACATCAGTATACTCTGTATATATATTTTTTAAATTATAATATTTTTATTATATTTTAAATTTTGAATAAAATTAGACTCGTAAACTAAAATTATTAGAATTTAATAAGGCTTAAGCCTATTTTTTTTTTTTTATTTAAAAAACTTTTAAAACGACGTATTGTACATATTTTTTTCATTTTGTCAAATTTGTAACATTCTATTAATGTTTTTTAAAGTAAGGTTAAAAAATGTTCCCCTTGAAGTTTTTCTTTAATAGCACACAATCGGTAAGAGCTACATTAAAATATGTTATTAGGTGAAAAATGCTCAATTGAATGGTCTTTAATTTTGAATTTCAGTTTTATTTTTAAATTTTTGACTTAAGCATGATTTTTAACAAAAATAACAAAAAAAAAATAAAAAATTCATTCTTTAATTTATGACATAAGTACGGTTAGAGATAGATCCAGATATGCTGTTCAAAAAAGATGGACAATTTGATTGCCTATAATTTTTATATTCTATTTTTTTTTTTATTTAGACTTTTAAGAGAGATATTTCAATTAATGTATACAAAAAAATTTGACGTGCAGCTTCTAGGGTGAACATGTTTGCTTATAAGTTTATGATTAAAAAGTGTCTCAAATAAACCCCCCTACCCACCCTTGAAGTTTGTTACCCTTATTCATTAACACCCTGTATATTAATCAATATGTGCAAAATTTTTGATTGAAAAATGGTTTTGTGCGTTCAAGAGACTCTAGAGCAAAAACTACCACTAGTGTGGGAAATTTTTATTCAAACATCTTAAAGTACATACTTTTGGCTGTCTTTGCCCAAAATTTGGAGTCTTAATCGGTGGCAACTTTTGAGAAATGAATTTTTGAAAAAAAACTGTTTTTTGCGATTTCTGCGCGTGCGGAACAAGACAGCAAAAATCTGACCACTGCATTCGATGCCTTGGAAAATTTCCCATCGGTTATGACTAATCTACGTGGAATTGCCCATATGTGTATTGAAAGATTAAAAACTCCTATACTGTTCCACAAATAGTGGAGAAAAGTAATTCAAACGTCCATAAATTTTAAATATATGTAGTAAATTGTGATGCTTTTTCATCATCATTGGTATTCTCCCTCTTGTTTTTATTTTGCAGCGCAAACCTTCAAAGGCGACCTTCAGCAAAGTAATCACATTCTCTTTCTTCTTTTTATTTCTTAGTCTGATATCTGATATACTTTTCTAAAGCCACTCAATTTTTTCTATGCACCTTTGATCTCTCTTTGCAAGAGATGTTAATACTCAAAACTTGCTCTTCCTTCTAAAAGCGAAATTCTTCAAATTAAGACAGCTGCTAATTAGATAATATAAATGTAGATAACACAATAAATAGCAAATTCTTAAAACAGAAATCATAAACTATAAATAGATTTCAAACCATATCGCCATACCGCCATATCACCAGCATTATCAGAAACAATCATTTCTGACTAAATATAAAAAAAAGTGATTAGATCAACAAAAAGAGTTATTAATCAGTACAATGTACCAGATAAAGCATTTGCACTATAAGTGCTTATAATAAAGCTAAAAATAAAACAAAGTGCAAAGTGACTGCCGGTTCGCTTTTTTTTAAACAATGATAGTCAAACAAACTAATTTATAATAACAATGACAAAAATAGTATCCAACATCCTGGCAAAGATCACCGACGCATGACAATTATCAAATTCTTAATTCAACGCTCTTAATTAAACATCGGCGGAGATTACGACCTAGACTCCCTAGAAACACTACAGAACGTGAACATCAGATTCTTCGGGACCGATTTTCAACAAGAGCAATTTGAAATGTCTAGAGAGACTTAACTAACCAATACAAATCTGTTCGATCAGATTACAGAAAAATTTAATCATTTTATCTTAAGTCGTAACGCCCTTTCCTTTGTTTGCCCTAAATTCCTCTTCATAAGAGATGCCATACTGTCTGAAATAGCAGAATGAAAAACTGCTGTCGATCAATGAAAGCTAGTTTAGCGATAAATCGAGATTTTGTAAATATGCCCACGAGGTCGTAAGATACACTGGCGAGCAAAAATACAAGTCACCTTAAAATTATAAATTATTTTTGGATTTTTTTGTTTTAACTTTATGTTTGCTGTTTTAACTTTATGTTTGCAAATTGTAAACCAAAATAGGCGTTTAATAATTCATTTCCTGACAAATGTTATCAATCTGTCAGTGATTTATCACCGTGTTACAGACTATTATAAAACAGAATCCATTTCGCTCTAATTCAAAACATACATTTCATTGTGGTTTTTTTACTTAGTGTTGATTTTTATCTGCAAAACTTGTCATTCACATGGTGTACTGTACTTAACAGGTCATAATGCCTTTAGACCCTATTGTTATGGCAAGAATTATTGCGTCGATTAAATACGAGCGAGGAAAACGTGAAACTGCAAGGATTGTTAGTAAAAGCCATTGTGCTGTACAAAAGATGTATCGGCGTTACTTGGATATTAGCCTGATAACCAAAAGATCAGGATCCGGGCAAAAAAAGTCACCACAAACAGAGATGACCGTTTGTTGGTGTCTACAAGTTTGCGAAATAGAACAGGTTCTGCAGTTTATCTACGAAATCAATTCCATAAAGTTAAGAGATGTATATGTTAGTAAATAAACCGTTAGAAGAAGGCTTCGGGCTGCTGGATTGTCTTGTAGAAAGATGGCTACAGGTCCACCTTTACAACGCAAGATTGGCTTTTGCCCGATATCACCTGGCATGAAATAGTGAGGATTGGAGCAGAGTACTCTTTTCAGACGAGTTGCGCTTATACCTCAATAAATCAGACGGACGTCGGAAAGCGTGTAGAGAAGACGCGGAGAAAGATACGCTTCAGTTTGTATTGATGAGCGGCTTCCATTTGGCGTTGAGTCGGTTATTGTTTGAGCAGGAATTTCTACCAAAGCACGCACATAGTTGATCCCTGACAGCTCACAGATACATTATAGAGATTGGCTTTTGCCCGATATCACCTGGCATGAAAAAATGAGGATTGGAGCAGAGTACTCTTTTCAGATGAGTTGCGCTTATACCTCAATAGATCAGACGAACGTCGGAAAGCGTGTAGAGAAGACGCGGGGAAAGATACGGTTCAGTTTGTATTGATGAGCGGCTTCCATTTGGCGTTGAGTCGGTTATTGTTTGGGCACAAATTTCTACCGAATCACGCACATAGTTGATCCCTGACAGCTCACAGATACATTATAGAGGTTTTTGAAGAACTTGTTATGCCCTTTAAAACAACTATGGGCGAGCGCAAAATTTTTATGCAAGATAATGCTAGACCTCACGTAGCCAGAGTTGTCAGAGATTATCTGGATGAAGTGGGAATTTTGCGGTTTAATTAGCCAGTTCTCAGCCCAGACATCAATCCTATAGAACATGTCTAGAATGAGTTGGAACTACGTATCCAAAAGCACATTCCTGCTCCAAGAACGGCTCAAGAGCTAAAGCAGTTGCTATTGCAGGTCCGCCTTTACTACGCCGACATCGTATTACAAGATTGGCTTTGCCCGATATCACCGGGCATGAAATAATAAGGACTGGAGCAGAGTACTCTTTTCGTATGAGTTGCGCTTATACCTCAATGGATCAGACGGACGTCGGAAAGCGTGTAGAGAAGACGCGTAGAAAGATAAGCTTCAGTTTGTATTGATGAGCGACTTCCATTTGGCGGTGGGTCGGTTATTGTTTGGGCAGGAATTTCTACCAAAGCACGCACATAGTTAATCCCTGTTAGCTCACAGATACATTATGGAAGTTCTCAAAGATCATGTTATGCCCTCCATAAATGCTAGACCTCACGTAGCCAAAGTTGTCAGAGATTATCTGAATGAAGTGGAAATTTCGCGGTTCGATTAGCCAGCTCTGGACATGAATCCCATAGAACATGTCTGAGATGAGTTGGGACGACGTATCCGAAAGCATACACCTGCTCCAAGAATGGCTCAAGAGCTAAGACAGTTGCTATTGCAGGAATGAAATAATATCGACCAAAATGTGATCCTAAATTTAATTCAAAGTGTTCCCCGTCGACTTTAAGCAGTCATTAATGCAAGGGAAGTAATACTCGTTATTAGTAATAAGTTTTTTTTTTTTCATATTTTTTGTTCCATATTAGTCCTAGAAACAAAAATTCAAACTTCGTCTGAAATGAAACTTGTGATATTTCCACAATACGCAATAAAAACAAAAAAATTCAACATTGAACATTAACTTAGTGTGCAAAATACAGTACAATTGTTTACAACTTGCTAACATAAGGTTAAAACAAAAAATTCCAAAACTAAGTTATATGTAATTTTAAAGCGACCTCTATTTTTTGCTCGACAGTGTAGTTGACGTCGCCAAAGAAAACAAAGAAATTAACGACATACAGCTCTTACACACAGGGTAAGGATTATCAGAAGTTATCGCTTATGGTCTAGTGTTCACGTAGTTTTACTTCCATGGCCTTCTCGTTCTCCAGACCTATCACCTATTGAACACGTGTGGAATACAATCGGGCCATATTCAAACATCCCCAACCACTTTACCTAATATTTGGATGCGCAATCAAGAAGCCGAGATTGACAATTTGATTTCTAGAATGCCTAATCGACTTGCTGAGTGCTCCAGAAATTGTAAAAGGTCAAATTGAAATAAAAAACAAACTTATCATGATTCTTTGTTAAAATTTGAATAATTCTTAGTGTGAATAATTTACATATTATCTGAAATTTTCATAAAAATTGAGTTACAAGTTCTTGATGTTGTTACTTTTGGCGACCTGTATATTTCATTAAAAAATATTATAGTATGATTTTAAAACAAAAACAGTATTATCGTATTTTTTTTCATACTTTCTCGAGGGTTAAGTAGGTACATAGTTGTCATTTATTATTCACAACCCTTTATAAATTTGTGCAGTATGTTGAATGTAGATATCATATGTATTAGTTTTATTTTTAAATATTTATGATTGCAATTTCCAAAAAATAATCATTGTCTAGTTCACAAATGCGTCGCAAGCTGCAGGTTTATTTTTTTATTTCATTTATTTCTGTCATGAACAAGTTTTTAACTTTTTTCAAAATAATGACGTAAATAACTTTTTGTTTCTCTTTTATCAAAGAACGTCGTATCAGACTCACCCTGTATACTGTAACTATAATTATTATTATAGTATGCTGTATATTATTATTTACAAATTACAAATTTAATGTTAAATAGAAAATAAAATCAAATTAACTAGCATTATCTATTTTTTCAATAATGTGCATTAATAGATGTATACTCACTGCAGTGATTCACTATCAATGTTAGTGAAATCAGTCTATTTCACATACATAATGTGAATACCATGTAAGGACAGAATACAATAATTATTATTAAGATACTTGTTGCAAATTATTAAAAAATTAGTTAAATACGTTTTATATAATATAATGTATTGATGAACTTGAAATGTATGAACTGTTTGTATTGATATTAAAACTTCGAGGCTAACACATTTTTTTAATTGCACAATTATAGCTATTAATTCCTAAACAAAGAACTTACATATCACAAATTCAGCTTTAGGTATTTGCTAAACAAAAACAAGGATATTATCACATGTATATATTATATTTCATAAATGTCGTATTCACGAGATTACGATCAATTGAAAATGCAATAAAACTACGATTATATAACAAACCGCATTAAAACTATTGAGGTCATTTACTCCTCGCCTCGAAGATGTATGGAAGAGACCACCGATGAATTACGAAAACACGTTTTAGAACAAGTTAAAAAAATATATATAACAAGAAGCGAACAACGAACAATTATAAATAATTTATTATAATAAACCTTTATTTCTAATAATATTTAGCAGGTAGTTTATCCCTTTTCGCACCCAAATAGATGTCATAAATTATTGTTATTGTTATTTATAGGCGGCATATTCAGACAGACAAAATCATTACATTACATTGGGATTACCCCGAAATAAAAAAAATTGTGCAAAACTCACCAAAACTTTCGTGAACCTTCTTTCCAGCTCATTGGGATCAGGCATGGGTTGCTTAGATTTATATCTAATGCTACCCTGTCTGACCTGGTGTTTGCAAAGGACACTTTCCGGTCGCTCCTGTACATTGAGCTGTTGCTGAGGTTGCTCTTCTTTTGATGTTGTTATTCCCATTTTGGATGCACACAATAACAAACACTAAACCACTAATATTAAAGAGCATTTAAAAACACACTGTATTATAACCACTTGTTAATTATGTGCCCGTTTGTTTTGAACATTTCGATCACATCCTGTCTAGATTACAATTTGTTTTGTTTTTATTTCGATATGTGGTTGAGAATATGCAACAGGTTTGTTTATGCACGCGTGCGGATCAACGAGGTACAACTTCGGCGGACTCTGGAACACTGTTTAGTTCTTTGCTTTGAATTAGTTTGAAAAGTATTAATGCGCATGCACAACGTGCTATGCATTTATTTTTCTGTTTGAGAATAAGTGGTCATAATAGAGATACAAACGATGCTTGTACGACATCTCTTAGCAATATGATGCACTAATACTTGTAGTTTCATACATTCCGTACAGATGGCTAAGATACTTTTTATTGATGAAGCTCATATTAACGCAACTCAATTAACATAAACATAAGCGTAGAAAGTGTTACAAAAAAAGGGGTTTATTATTTGAGTTGTACCATTTAAATAGATATTCAATACACATTTCTTGTTTTATGCATTTAAAAATAATTTATTGAATAAAATATAAAAAATATAGTGCACATTTTAAAATATAAGTTATGAGTATTTATTAATATTTGATTTATTAATTATTTATTTTTTATAATAAACATAATTAATTAACACACCTATCTGCTATACAATGCAACTTAATCTACGTCTTACAACTAATTGCAGCTAATATATCTATGCGTTGCAAGTTGCTAACACGGCCTTTCTGACTTTTTGAAATTAATTAAACAAAAGTCCAAATGTTTATGCTTATTCATAATTCATTTTTTTTTTTAAATTAAATTCTCATTTAGCTTGTTTCTACAGGAACTTAGAGACTATGGGAACATACTCACTTTTTTATTGTCGATTGATCGCCAACAACGCAACTACTCATGTGCAGCAATTTAAGTACGCCTCGTTTTGTTTTTGTTTGTTTAATTAGAACATTGTGAATGTTGCAATGACCAGTATTAACGCCAGATAGAAATTACTTTGTTGTAAACGCAAGCTAAGACCAAACATTAGTTCTTGAGGTGCTAAAATTGAAAAATGTACGCATACTTGTATGTTTTTTCTTGGCTTTTCTATTGCTATTAAATGTAATGTAACATTGTTTTCATACAACATTTTTTAAATTAAAAACATGTTGGGTGATTTATTTAAGAAAACTTTTGTTAGCAGAAATTTTATGAAAGATCAAGCGTGTGCCAAGCCAAACTGTCATAATATTTTTGTTTAATATTGTTTGACATTTCATCACAACAAGACTTTTTCTACAAATTATTTAGTTGTATTACAAAAATCAGCAATCTGTATTTCATGCTCTTAAAGCAACTTATGGTTCACATAACCGGCCTACCAAACGCAGAATTTAAAATTTAAATTTAAAAACTATCATTATTAGATAATACCACCAAACATACCACATCCAGCACTTTATAAAAAAAATATGACGGCGGTAGCTGAGAGTAAACGCAATGACGCAAATTTTTAACAGTTTGGTTTGTAGTATTGAACAACTTGGCGTATTTCACGTAAGGATCTTAATTTAAAAGCATACAAAACTCAACTTGTGCAAGAATTGAAGTTGGCCGACTTTCCAAACCGTCACTATTTCAGTCTTTGAGCTCTTGAAAAACTTGAAGAAGATCCATAGTTTTTGAGCAACGTTTTATTCAGCAATAAGACTCAATTCTGGCTTACTGATACGGCAAAATTGCCGTTTTTAGACTGAAAAGCAACAAAAATGTCAAAGACATTTAGTTTCAACTACACGGCGCTACTTGCCACGCAATACTTGAAACCATGGCTTATTGTGAGAACAATTTGGTAAGCAGTTAAATTCACGCTTCGGACAGGTAAACTGGCCGCTAAGATTAAGTGATATCACACCTCTATACTTGATAATTGAATAGTAGGGCCCAGTCCAAAGCTGCAAATCAAACACCTTTCAGCAGCAGAGTATTGAGAAGTATCAAGAGACCGCACTCACTCCTTCACGTGTCGGCGCTGATGATGATAAGCTAAGACGGATCGACAGTTAACTCAAAAATCTAAAGCTAGCTGGAACGGAGAAGAAGAGATGAGCTTATACATACACACATCTCATGATAGAAGGCAACGGTAGACCACCCTCATTATTTTTCCCAAAAGAACAATATGATGACTACATTCAATGCAAAATATTGCGGAGCAAATAGTACCCTAATCGGATCTCCGGGAAAAACGTTTTTAAAGAACCATGAGAACCAACTTACGTAAGAAAATCAAAATAAGGACCTGGAATGTGCAGAGCATATACAAAAAGAAAAGCTGGCAAATCTGAGCCAAGAAGCAAGGAGGTTGATCATAAATATACTAGATATATCAAAGGCATGGTAGCCAAATTCAGGAAAAAAATCAACTAAGGACGGTACTTTTTACTACTAGGGAAACCAAGATATTTATATATTTATTTATTTATATTTAATTCGAGGAACCACTGATGGAAAATTTGATTTTTCATATCTAATCAATTTGAAAAACACGTCACTATTTTTATTCTTAATAAGACTAGCACTCATAAAAATCAACGCCAAGCCTGCGTCAACATTATACAGGTATACTCAACAACAGCAGATGCAGCAAATAAGGAAGTAGAGCAATTTTATTCTATTTTGACATAAAAAGTCTAGTAAAACCTTAGACCATAAACACTTATAGACACGCCGTCTGGCGACACAGCGTACCCAACAAGACCGGGGATTGTGACGTAACGCGTGGGTAAAAACGTACAGTTAGATATAGCTGCATTAGGCTTGTTATTGAAAGCGTGAATGAAATAACTTATTTAATCATTCAAATTGAAATATTGATAATGCCTTTAATTAACTATGACTAACTAATTACTCTGTAATTAATTAATATCGTTTATTTTACACAATATTGATTATTTGATAAACAAATTAAAATATATATAATTTTACTTTTTTACCTTATTCTTAATCCTATTCAAAAATTAAATTAAAACATTACATACAAATTTATTCTATCGAAATAAATAATTATTACAAAATAAAAAATAATTTTATTAGTTTATAAATTTAACATATATAATATTATATATAAAGCTTCAAGTAGGTCACGTGGTAAAATAAATATTTAACGAATATTGTTTGTATAACACAATATTACAGTTTGTGTAACAAATAAGAATATTAAAAGTAAAAATCAGATAATAATTTTGACAGACATATTTATTCTCTTAAAAAAATTGTTTTTGTTAATTTACTACTTACTCTGTTCGAATTTTTATACTGTTATACTATATAACATTTGTTGCTTTTATTTTTGCTTCAAATTAATTGATTATTAGTTTTTATTCAAATAATCACTGTAATATGCAATATTTATTGACTGATAATTATAATTAAAAAAATAAATTGTGTCAATTAAAATAACTTGTTACGATTTAAAACAAATTTAATTTATTATCTTATGCCCAACATTATTTATATTAAATTAATCAATAAAAATATAAAAAACAAACAATAATGAATAACATCAAAATATAAATTTATGGTTGATTGTATAAAAGTTATCTTATAATTGATTTAATTAATAGCAAAATAAATACTTACAAGTGAAATAATATATCAGACCCATCGTTCTACAAAATTATATGCACAGCATGATTGCATGATTAAAAATTGTAAAATTAAACGGCTAGATTTAAGATTCAAACCTTATTGTACCTGTAACGGCATTCACATTCTGCTGGCCATTCCCACGCTACACGTCATGCTCTTGCTTGGTGTTGGCTTCCCTTCTATGCAAGTGAGATATACTACAGGGCGTGTCTATAAGTATTTATGGTCTAAGAGTAAAACTCACGAAGAAACATGACGTAAATATAATTATGAAAGACTTCAACGCAAAACTGGAAAAAGAAAGATTTGAAGACCTGGTGAGTCATTTTAGACTGAGAGCAAAAAAACGTGAGAATAAATTGGCTCCTACAGTTCTGCCAAGAAAAAGATATGAAAATCAACAACACTTGGTTTCGACTCATCCATCACAAAGACATATACATACCCAAGGGCGGATGTGCAATCAGACCACACACTACTTGTGGCAAATATCAGAATCAAGCTTTCAAAGCCAGCCAGACTACCTCCTCAACGTAAAATAGATCTTGAAAAACTCAAGAACAAAGGTGACGGAAGCAGGTACAAAAATACCCAAAAAATAATAAGAAATAATTTAAGAAGAGCAAAGAACAAATGGCTAACGCGGGAGTGTAAAAAAATCAAACAACTACAGACTTTGCACGACAACTTCAATCTACATAAAAAACTAAAAGAAACAGCTGAGGTTTTCCAAAAAACCAACTTCTCCATGTTGGCAAATCAGAAAAATAAAATAATCCCAGACATTGAGAAGAAAAAAGAGATATGGCAGAAATATATTGAAAATCTATTTGCAGACCAACGATCAGACAATACCACAGAGACAAATAACAACCTAACAGGTCCGTCAATCAGCAAAAACAAAATTAAAAAAACTATATAAAACAGCAAAAAACAATAAAACTTTAGAACCAGATAAAGTCCCAGTAAAAATACTTAAACTTTTAAATAAAAAACACATAGACGTATTGCACAATATCTTTAATAAAGTGTATAATACCGGTCAGTTTCCCAACCAGTGGCTCTCATCAACGCTCATACCTCTGCCTAAAAAGAAAAACGCCATAAAATGCAAAGACTACAGGCTCATTAGTGTAATGAGTCACACCTTAAAGTTGTTTCTCGGAATAATTCACCAGAGGATATATCAAAAAATGTAAAGGAACAATTGGCGACACGCAGTTTAGATTCAGGAAAGAACTAGAAACAAAAGAGGCAATTGTTGCAACACAAGCACTAGTACAAAATTGTTACGACCAGAAAAAGCCCGTTTATCTTTGTTTTATAGAGTACGAAAAGGCTTTTGACAAAGTTATTAATATCCTAAAACAATTAGACATCGATCAAAAAGATATTAGATGTATAGATAGCATATACTGAAACCAGGTAGCTTATGTAAAAATAGAAAACAAGAAAACCAGTAAAACCAAGATCTGCAGAGGAGTGAAATAAGGATGTGTTATGTCACCTCTATTGTTCAACATCTATTCTGAGAACATATTTCTGAAAGCACAAACCTAGAGAAAAGCATAAAGATCAACGGTATATGGCTAAAAAATATACGTTATGCAGACAACACAGTACTAATCGCCGATAACTTAAAAAACCTCCAAAAACTGGTTAACAAAGTAAGGAATCAGAGCAAACTCATGGGACTAAACATAACAAAAACAAAGTTTATGGTTATATCCCGCGACCCTAATCTAGCAGAAAACGCGGTGCTAACGTTTGGCAGCATACCGGTGGAAAGAGTCAACAAGTTCAAGTATTTGGAAATATGACTGACAGAGAACTGGTCATCGAACACTGAAATCAGGTGCCAAATTGAGTGCGCACGCAATGGATTTATAAAATTCAGAAAAGTCCATACTAACACCAAATTTGATCTAAACCTCCAAATAAGATTTGTCAGATGCTATATATGGTTTGTGATTCTCTACGGTACTGAGGGGTAGACGATAAAAGTTAATTAATGAACAAAATAGAAGCCTTCAAATTATGGTTCTATCACAGAATGTTCAAGATCCCATAGACCACGCAAATAACCAACAAAAAGTCTTGCGACGGACAAACAAAGGTCGTGAGCTGTTAACTACAATAAAAAAAAAAAAAAAACTGCATATCTGAGAAATCAAAAGTACGATATACTACAGCTTATTATCGAAGGCAAAATCAAAAGAAAGAAGAGAATCGGAAGAAAGAAGATGTCATGGCTGCAAAACATAAGACAATAGACGGGACTGAGGACCATCGGAAGTCTGATCCACACAGCCAAAAACCGCAAAAAGATAAACCATATTGTCGCTAACATCCATTAATGGATAATAGCATAAGAAGAAGAAGTATATCAAAGTACATAAAATTGAAGTACTTCAGAAGTGTTAAAGATTATTCACACATAGACCAATCAGGCCTTGAGAAAAACGCCACTACGTGGCTTTGGCACAGCTAAAAATTATTGTACGTTGACATTAAGAAACTTCCCAACTGCCTCATGTTATTCATACATATATTGAAAATATAGATCTTGGGAGTGTTTATTATATATTTAACAAAATGCTATTTAAAAAAAAACAAACACCTTTAGCGGATAATAGTTAATAAAGTCATATAATAGTGCCAGTTCTTCAAGTTATTCAAGTTTCATCCATGATAGCAATATGGCTTAAAAAGTCAGCATCTTCCTAAAAGTAAGCACAGATTGATTTGCTCGTTTCTAGTTAACATTCAAGCTTTTAGGAAATGTAAAATCTTCCGTGTCAAAAACATTTCTTTTAAAGCACGCAATCCAATTTTTCACTGTCGCATACAAAGTGTATCAACAATATCTTCGTAGAAGATTAACCTCTTTAAATACAGTTACTAAATGATAAAATATATTAATGTTGGAAAGACTTCAAAGGTAGATTTCCCATAAAAAGAAATATTAACAATGGCAAAAAAGAAAAAAAAAACAAAAAACTGCAAGGAGTATAGAACAATCAGCATGGTAGTGCATGCAGAAAATATTGGCAGTAAAAAAAGTAAATTGGAAAGATAGAAGAGTCATAGTTGTTAGTTAAATAACAAGAAAAAAAACAAGAGAATAAACATAAAAAAAAAAGATTTAATTTGCCGATGATGTAATCGCGTTTCCAAAAAGTATCGAAGAACAGCAAAAATTATAATGATACAAAACGGTTCAACAAGAAAAAAATGTTGGCAATCTTAAGAAACCTGCCAAAACTCACATGCAAAGGGTAATAGAAGACGCAAAATTAACTTTTGAAAAATTAACTACATTCATACGCCAAATAAAAGCTGTTATCAAATCTCAACTATTGAGTCCACTATCAAACGATCCAAATGACCTTGCCTACTTGACACCCGGGCATTTATGATCGGTGACGCACCTACGACGACAATAAAATTTCACGTTGGCATCATGTGGAGAAGATGAGACAGCATTTTTAGAAAATGTCGTCATCTGAATATCTGCATAGTCTCCAACGGCAAAATCCAATTAATTTCCATCTTGACCGGCCAAATCGTAATCATATAAGAAGATAACGCTCCTACGTTTTAATAAAAGTTAAGCTGCATCAAGAAAGTATTTCCTTTCAAGAACGACGTCGTCAGAACGGCAACAGGCATCGTCAAACAAAATTTGCTCAATGCCCTTCTAACAAGTTTTGAAAGGAGGCCTTTCAAGGGAGGCGGCATGTTGAATTTTTATTGTAAATATTATTTTGTGTTATTATTATATTATCATTATGTCTCTGCATTACTATGCTACCAAGTAAAAAAAAATAATTTGTCAAAATCACAAAAACAAATGTTTTGCCTGCTTCTATCGAAAGCATCCTTTCGGCTCTTGAGCCTCTGAACTATTCGCGGTATTTGATTGGCTGTGAATCACAATTTCATATAATAACGTCATACCTTCAAATCTGACAGTAGTAACAGATTATAATAAACATTGAAAACAATGTTTTTAATTAGGTCAGCCAAAAAAATATCGAGTGTAACTTGTGCCAAAAGACTTTAGCAGCCCTCACTCGCTTCGCTCGTGCTGCTAAAGCCTATATATGTATATAGCATTTAATTAATACACTGGCGAGGAAAAATAGAGGTCACTTTAAAAAATTATGACTTAATTTTAAAAGTTTTTGTTTTAACCTTATGTTAGCAAATTGTAAACAATTGAACTGTACGTTGCACACTAAATTAAAAATTCAATGTTGAATCGTAAAGCATATTTATTGTTTTTATTGCGTATTTTGAAAATATCACAAATTTACAGTTCAGACAGCTGTCAGTAAGCCATTCTCAATAAAGACCAACTCTGTGCGTGCTTCGGTAGAAATTCCTGCCCAAACCATAACCAATCCATCGCCAAATAATAATAATATCTTTATTGTCATAGGCGCTAAAAAGCAAACAACGTCAAGTACATAATACATTTAAAATTTCATATACAAAACTAGACAAAGATTAGCAAAAACTAACACAGATTTACAAAGTACTATTAAAATAATCATTCAGTGTATAAAAATAACCATTTACCAAGTATTGTTTTAAGCGCTTTTTAAATAATGGGTACGACTTTATCGATTTTAATTCTAAAATAGAAGTCGCTCATCAATACAAACTAAAGCAAGCGTATCTTTCTCCACGTCTTCTCCACACTTTCCGACGTCCGTCTGATCCATTGAAGCAAAAGTGCGACTCATCTGAAAATAGTAGCCTGCTCCAGTCTTCATTATTTTCATGCCCGGTGATTTTGGGCAAAAGCCAATCTTGCAACACAATGTCGGCGTTCTAAAGGTGGACTTGTAGCCATTTTTCTACAAGACAATCCAGCAGCCCAAAGCCTTCTCCTAACGGTCTATTCACTAACATTTACATCTCTAACTTCATGGGAGTTCATTTCGTAGATAAACTGCAAAAGCTGTTCTATTCCGCAAAATTGTAGACACCAAAAAAAGGGTAATTTCTGTTCGTAGAGATTTTTTTTCACCCGGATCACGTTTTCCTCGCCTATCTTCAATCGACGCTATAATTTTTGCCACAAGAATAGAGTCTAAAGGCATTATGACCTGTTAGTATACCGTATGAATGACATGTTTTGCTGAAAAAAATCAACACTAAGTAAAAAAACCACAACAAAATGTAGGTTTTCAATTAGAGCAAAATGAATGCCGTTTCATAAAAGTCTGTAACACATAACATTTGTCAGGAAATGAATTATTAAACGCCTACTTTGGTTTACATATTTAGCAAACATAAAGTTAAATAAAAATTCCAAAAATAAATCATAACTTTAAAGTGACATCTATTTTTTGCTCGCCAGTGTAGTAAAACAAAAAAGTAAAATTTATAATTATTAAAAAAAAAATTAATATTAAAACAGTTAAAACCAATAAGCCAATTTTTGATAAATCAATATTGATTTAATTTAAAAAAAAAGTCAGTCGACCAGCTAAACGTACATGAGCAACAACAGAATTTATTTACAATTTAATATCAACCAATTTATTTCGATTAATTGGAAGCAAGTGATTTACAATCACTTGATTAAGCAATTCAATATTTCCACTGCCGAACCTTTAGCCAACACCTCTGCACGAAACAACAACTGAAAGATGATGATCAAAATAATAGTGAATACAAACCCAAAAAGATGTAGAAGATGCAAGATTGATTTTTTAAGGAAAGGAAAAAAAGTACAGTGAAATGAAGTAAAGGACAAAAGACCAAGAAAATTGGAAGAGAAGTACAGGCACGTAGAACCTAAAAAAATTGATAACCAATGATGATGATTAAATGGCTGCGTTCAGAACGACTCATTACTGTCAATCAGGCAAACTGAACGCCACCGCTAAATCATCGTTTGTCATTTTTCAGCGTATATAAATTTACATATTATTAAAAAAAATTAAAAAGAAGGTTACATACATAGGTAATTAATAAATATATGAGATTTCAACATACAACGCTGTAATAGCATGGGTGAAGGGATTACAAAAATATGATAATCAAATCTAAAAACATTACAAAGATTAAATAGCATTACATATTGAGAATATATTAAATCTCGTAGCGGCTTCATTAACTATTTAAATTCAAAACTTAACACATTCACTGCGGTTCATACCCCCGGAGGCTAGTATCGCGTATTACTCATGTGCGGTTGCAATATTTTAAAACTGCTGCAATTTATGATTGCTATAAAATAGACATTTTATTAGTATATTTAAAATTAGCATGTAGCTGTTTAAAACTTATTCTATTTGCTTCATCTTATGCGTGATATTTTGATATACATATTATATTCACATATAGCAAAAAAATTGAAAACTAAAGTAAATTTTTCTATATCAGGACAAAATCATAAAAATATTTACTAGCCCCCGCACATGAGTAATAACCAAACACATACCCCTGAGGGTACATAACGCAGTAAAAAACAAAGTATAAATTTTGCTGCCGCAGTGAATGTGTTAAAAGCTTTATGTTCATGTAGTTGATAAAAATTTAGAAGTTTTTAATTTAAATAAATGATTTAATTAGATTATGAAGCCATTTAGCTACAAAACTGATTGATTGATTAGCAGTTTTAAAAGCCCAAAGCAAAAAACCAATTGTGAAAAAAATTAGATACTTATGAGTGTACTTGTGCCCCTCTCCACCTTGTCCCCATTATCAGTATGTGCCCCTCTCCACCTTGTCCCCATTATCAGTATGTGCCCCTCTCCACCTTGTCGCCATTATCAATATGTGCTTTCCTTTTGCCACTATTCTCAGTTATTCTTACTTCACCTTAAGATTTTAATTGTTTTTAAATTAATTAATTGATTAATAGTAATAAGTGAGTATTTTGGCCTCACTTGACAATAGGAAAGCACCTAATATCAACAAACCTGCCAAACCTTAAAAAAAGAGTAATATAAATTCCAGTATCAAAACCATTTGTGTTAATAAATAAAACATAGTTGTAACTCTCCAGGATTCTTTCCCTCACTGCTTATTCATGAAGATGGTCAGCCTAAGTAAATAAAAAATTAAAAAAAAAAACAGAAACGATTAGTTTATATTTTATTTAAGCAAAATTTCAATTCTATAATTTAGGTTAAAAAAGAAACGTAAAATCTCTCGCTAATAGTAGTTTATATTTATTACTAAATAAGTGTCAAAAATATGTTTAGACCATGTGACAGGAGCTTTAATAGCATCCCAAAATTAATCTTTAATATTGCAACAATATCCAATAGAAGTAATAACCCATAACTTAGTAATAATACACTATATAAAAGGTAACGTAATTTTTTCTTAATTTACAATGAAGTATAAATTGATGACTAACTATTAAATATATTACTTCTTAGCACTTAATTTGAACAAATACCATAATAAATTTTTTTATGTACAATACTTAATCTAATTTTAGCTTAATTCCTATACATATGAATCAGCCATTATAAAAATTCTTATTTTTGTCATTGCCAAATGTTGAAAGTAAAATGTCTTTTTTTATACCAAATCGATTTGATAATCCGGTTTTTTCTACAATATGTACATAATATTTACTTATATAAAATAATTTCTTCCTTATTAATATACATATATTGTATAATGAAATTGAATTAGAACATTTGTACTTTTCATATGACAAAATATTGTTACTAATTAATGTCTCCTATGTTATTATTTGCACAATTTTTTTATTAAACTAATTAGAAAATATAAGCTATGATGCTCAAATAATAGTCAATCACAGGTAAAATAACATAATAATTAATCAATCAACAAATTTTCTTGATAGATCAAGAATTATTAATCTTACAATTTAATTTGACTAACATTCTCAAACATTCAATTTAATCATTAATGACTGGAAAAACCTTTTCAACAATGTACAAAAAATCAATCTTTGATAAATCCAGATTGAGATTAATCTAATTATCTGTATTTGAAATGTGAGCTATTTATCATTAAGTTTAAAAATCAATAGTTTGTTATAACTTTTCAAACAAAACTAACCTTATTATTAACAATGATGTTACAATAAATGCAGAATGTAAAGCAGTAAATAATGTATCTTTAAGTAATATATGTCTACTGCAATAATTAGAATAGGTCACTTAAGATAAATATATATTCACGTGTTTTAAATAGAGTAAAATATGGATACAATAGTTATTGAATATAATATACACTTAAATTTAATAGGTAAAGATAGAATAATGTAAATAAATGTAAATATGACAATAGATATTTTTCCAGCAGATGTTTATTAACATATCAATATTTAGTAAAAGATAGATGTTTCTGTAGTTCCTACTACCTTCATCATCAGTAAAAGATCAATTTTAACATCAAGGTTTTCAAATAGTACGTAATCAAAATATGACCACATACATATAATAAACAACATCTGTTAAAAAATATCCATTGTTTTATTGGCCTTATTCTACCTTTATCTAATTATTGAAATACAATTTAAATATAATAGTTTTGCAAACATGTTTAATTATAACTAGATGTATTTTGAATTCCAATGCATTCATACATAAATATTCTCAGTATTAATATAATATACAGTGTGTTCATGAATAGGAGGTATAAATCAAAACGCAGTCAATGTGACCTGTAAGAAATGAATAAAAAAATTCTACATATTAAACTTGAGAAGATGCATATGTACACCTGTCTGTCTACCTATTTTGATGCAAAATAAATAATAGCTATAAATGACTTAAAATTCTGTGCAACCGCAAAGGTTCCTATTATTCAACACTGATCTATAACTGAAACTTAAAATATTTCTCAGTAATTTTCTATAATTTAAACAGTTTTTTGATTAGTGTCCAATAATAGTTCTGAATATTAATGCTCAAAACTTGAATATGTCAAAAACAAGTTATTCTAATTGAGGAAATAATCTTAGTTAACAACATTTGTTAATATTTTAGCCGCTGTAAAGATTGTTCCAGAAAATACAACAAAAACAAAAACTTTATTGAAAACGTTTTTGTTTCATTTTGTTAGAAACTGTCTTTTTACTCTATTACCTTCAAACAAACAAAAAACATATTAATCGCAATAAAACTGTTTTATTTTTATCTATACTTTTTTGTTTGATTAGTAGTTTTAAATTTTGATTAAATCTTTTGTGATCTTAGATTACAAATCTTGATATCTAATCCAGAGCCTGACCTACCACACAAGAAACACCAGACAATGAGGCAGAAATTCCACTAACAAATTAAGAAATCAATAGCACCACAACTGAAAGAAGATCAACTAGCCCTAATGCATTATTGCTATAGTGGAAAGTGTCAATAATTTAAATGAGTTCATGTCAACAAAATAAAATGTGATAACTTAACTTCACAAAACCAACCCTGCCATTGAATGTAAGTAATTATTTAATGAAAAAGTTCAAACACATTCATGATAACTAAACTGAAAATATTCAAGTAGTTTGAAATTGAATATGCAATTTATCATACCAGTATTGACATGTAGTTAATAATATATTGTGATATTTAAAAGCAACAACTGATTATGGAATAGTGTAGTAGAACAAAAAAACATTCCAGGTAATATGCAAAAGTCTACTAGCAGATTTTGATCTTAACAGGGGTGCAATCTCATAGTTATTATACTACTTTGTATAAAAGTAATAATATACATAGATGTAATGTATATCAAAATAGCCATCATCTTTAGAAAGTCCTTTATCACAGCATTAATTTAATACTTAAGACAGAACAAATGTAACTGCTGTATTTATTTAATCTATAAAGTGCAGAAGAAGATATATAATTCCAACACTTCATTAAAGTGTGCACTTAAATAATATTACAGAACTTAAAATTTGTTCAGATTACATTCGGCAGTTGTAGGTTATTATTTTTAGAAGATACTTAACTAACAAAACAGTAATGCACATGTACACTAAGAATGAGTTAAAATGACTGTATAAAGAGTACTACAAAACAAACCACCTGCAGACAATTATTTGGGATAGGTGATGTAGTAGTCAGCATACTAGATTACTTTACAAGAGACCTTGAATTTGAGTTCCTATTTAGAGATTCATTTTCATCGAGTTATGTTAGCTTAGAAGAGAAACTTTAGGTTTTTGGTTGAAATTTCCAAATTTGCAGAAATATTCATAGATGTAGTCAACATCAGTTAATAACTTCACAACAAAACTACAGCAAAGTGAAATAAATAAATAAAATAATTTCAATGTATTCAAAAAAAGCAATATAACAAAATCATAAACATTTGACAAAACAGTCGCACTTAGTGGCAATAATTCAGTAATTTTTAATTTAATTGTGAAACGCGTCTTGCCAAATATTTTCTAGTGAGTTTGTCAAGTGTGAGACGCTCTTGCCCTCAAAACTTAAAAATTCACTAACGCACCAGGTGCATAAAGCGCTCAAATAGAAAACATCTAATATGCATTAGTCAATTTACCGTTACTCAATAAAACCTCAGACAAGATCATAAAATCATCGACTAGATGCTAATAATTAATCTTTATTAAAAAATGCAAGTAAATATAGTCTTTCTTGCAAAAGTCACAATTTGACATTTTTACTTATTTACATAAATTAACCCTGCAGCACTCGTGTCTATAAGCATTTCACTCAAATTTATTTTCAAATGACCTTATCTGAAATTTATATAAAATAATAGTAAAAGACAATAAATAAATAACTCAAGTAAATTAAAGTATGTACAGAATGCCTATTAACAAATTAAAATTGTATTTTGGATTATTTACCATAAATATCTATCTGGTATTATATATCCGATAAGATAAATAATATTGACAAATACAAATTTTAGATATTTAAGAATAAAATAAACTACAAATGAATTATTTGTATTGTTCATAGTAACTTTATTATTTAAGCATCGAGTATATAAAGACAGCATGAAGAAATTCTAACACACAGGTGCTCGCTTAACTTTAGGGAACTCAATTGCCCCAGGGTTAAAATTTCAAAAATCATTTTCATCAACAATAAAGATATAAAGTATTTTTTGTAGTGTTCGGCTGATTGAAGTTACCGGCCAATATTTTGTTGTAAATGAAAAAAGACATCAAATAATAATCGATAATTTATTACTGTTAGAAGATGATTTCGGCATATGGTTTTCGTCAGATACATAAATTACTTCATAGTTGAACAAAGCATGAAAACAAAATTGAAAAACATCATAAAAAAGTTACCAGAAAAAATATTAGATATTTTCATTTTACTTACATTTTTGAGCAATAGTATCAGTGCTTCGAAATATTGAAAAAATATTTTTTCTTTTCTTCAATATTTAGCCATATTCTGTATGCATACTGCTAGCTAACAATATTGTTATCGAGCAAGGTTGCTTAGCAATTTAGTAAAAAAACGATATTGTTAGCTAGCAATATGCATACAGAATAAAGCTAATTATCCAATAATTCAATGCACAAAGTTATAGAATATTAATAAAAGTTATAATAAATTATTTAAAAAAAGCTCAGTTGTAAATAATTTAAGAATTTCTTGATTTAATATTTAATACATTCTTTTATTTCCAATAACTATACGATTTATCATTCATTGGTAACCAATAATAGTTATATTTCAATTAAGCAACAATTTTCCTTATATCATAGCATAAAAATGAATACACTATTTCATTAAGAGAAGAACATCACTGGTGACTGAGATCAATGTATCTAAATCCACTACTTTAATTCTGCATTCATTTCAAAACACCATCACCGTTAATACAAACTAAAATAAACCCACCTTGCTAGAGATCATAATTTGTTTATACCAAAAATGTATCAAAAAGAAAGTTCAACTAACTCCTTTCAATATTACGGAAGAGAATCAAATGATGAACAGGTAATTATGATCAATTGAAACTATTACGCTTCGTCATTACTACTATCATCAGAATTTTCAGAAACTTCGGCTCTTTCAATTTGTTTCTGTCTTAATCGTTCTTCTAATTTGGCCCAAGGATTTTCCATAAATGAAGGATGCAAAAATGCATTTTTATTAAAGCTCTTATCACCTCTACTGGTCTAAAATATCAATGAAAAAAATATCGGTTTAAATTTTGTTAAAATTATGGATCGCTTAGATGCGAGAGATCTTACATTGAATTTGTTGTTGTTGAAGCTATTACTCCTATTGTAATTAGAATTACTCTTGTTCGGACTGAATGAATTGTTATGACCCGAATATCGGTTTTGTTTGTACTGGTTGTTACGATTATGATTGTAATTTTTAGGAGTACCCCATTGCTGCTTTCCCTGTGGACTGCTATAATTGTTTGGTTTGAATTTGTTTGGGGAGGGTTGTGGGTCACTGAATGCCAAGAAATCCGAGGTATCCGATTTTTGCGGCGAGATCGCGGTTTTTGGAAAATACACAAATCCGGGAGACGCTTGCGAACTGGGTTTCCACATATTACTCATTATAAAACACAACTGGCGATATTATTAGATAAAATCTTAAATTATAAAACTAATTGACGTTGAATTATAATTTATAAATAGCATTCATGATGTTACATAAATGAAGCTAGCTGTAGTAGTCCGCAGTTGGGGTAGAATCCTGTGTTATCGCCATCTTTAATTTGTAGTATAGCTATACTTTAATAGGTGGCGCTCCTTAAAACCATTGGCGTAGAGTAGGTACAGTAAATCAATTTACCTAAACAAAATAAGTACAAAAACTATAATAATTAAATAATAGATATTTACAGTGAATTTCAAAAAGTAATGTATAGTCTGTTCGCGTTAAGACTGCAGTAATGGGAGTGGTTTATTAAGTCAGTATCACACAGCTCTTTATTTACTTTAACCTAAAATTAAATTAAATGTCACTTTGCGTCAATAAGTAAAGCAGTTAAAAAACAAAGTTGCCAGACTTGCGAAATTAACATAGATTTGGTATTAATATTTTATATTGTTTTATTTTATTTGTACATTAATTTAATCAATTTAGATTAATTTTGATTCTTTTTTACTATCGAGCATATGGCTCAATCATTCTGAGCATAACAAACTGAATAAATATCTGTCTGAATTAAAAAGAAAATTTTATACTTACGTGTGTAATGCTAAAAAATACACCAATTCTGCTTTTATACACTTAAAAATTATTTGTTTAAATTTATTTATGATAATATCAATACTTAAAGAATTAAGCATATTTATATTTTTTTAATTATTCATTTTGAATGAATTATAAAAGTTAACCTTTTTTAATGTAATATCAATTTTTGTTAAGAGAGAATCTAGTCTTCAGTGTGATAGTTTCAGCAAGTGTGGTTCCTATCGTTGAAATTTAAAGTTATTTTTATGTTGTTGTGACATATTAAGTAATTCCTAAATAACACATTTTAAAATTAAAAAAATAGTAACAATAATTTAGGTTTTGTTTTCTTCTGATGAAAATTCTTCAAAGGAATCGTCAGAAAAGCAGGTGTTAACTGTAAAATTTAGTTGTATGTTTTCAATAATATTATCCAAACAATACATTCGCTGCTCTTCTTCAATAACATGCCGTATACAATTGGTCCATTTTTCTGGTGTTACTTCTTTTAGCCCTTTTTCAAATAGGTTTTTAACATCAGCCATTTTAAAAATAGTATTATTGCCAGCTACGTAATATTAAAAAAAGTTAAGTGGAAAAACAGCTACAAGCTGATTTTCTTTGTATTTAAACAAGAAATAAAGACATAGTATTATTATTAAAATAACAATTAACAATTAAGAAATTACAAAAAATATTAAACATATTGTTCAATTTACATTTCAATTCACATTTGAAAAGCCATTGAGATGACGTTTCCAAGTTTTTAGGTTATACTTTACGTCAAAGTCAATAATTTGTATTTTAAATTTAAATACATATATTTATTTACAAATACGCAAACTTAATAATAGATAAAATAAAATTAGTTGTACTTACATTAGCGTAAAAAACGATATTTTACAAATAGGTACAAAATAAATTCAACTGCAATAAAATTTAATATGATGGATTTGAATTAAAAATAGTCTATTGTAAATTGGGATGGTCTCTAAGCCAATCAGAGCATTGTTTCCCAGTTGCTATAACAACTGCAACTGCAGTCTTAACGCGGACAGACTATAGATATATTATAATAATTATTATACATGTAGTAAAATTATTGTAAAGATGAAGTAAAAACAAGTATTACTAAGTATTAAAAATTAACAGCCTTATGCATAGTCATATTTAGTAGCTACTAAGCTGGATATCACCATTGACCGTATGCATAGTGGTATTTAAAACAATACTTAGTTGTCAACTAAAATGTTAGAAACCAGATTGACTTGTTTTACATGTGATTAAATTTATTGTAAACATAACCTAGAACTGTCAGTTGCAAATATTGAGATATTTATCATCAATTAATGACATATTGCTATATTTATTGCAATAGATGGTATTATTTAATTAGTAGCATCAAAATGTAGTGCGTTGATAATAATAAATAAAATAATTTAATATTTAAATTAGTTTAGTGTTTTTCTGTAAGATGGCAGCATATCCAAAATTGAGTTATAAAAATTATAAAATGGCAGCAGCAAACACATCTGATGATGTGCATTTTGACCCTTTTAAAACTTACTCTGACTAAACATAATGGTTGTTTATTAATTTTAGTAATAATTGTATAGCTTATAAGTTATAAATTAATTGTATGTGGCTTTATTTTTTCAAGCTTTTTAATTGCAATAAATACTTAATTTATTTTAGATAACAATGAATTACATTTTCAAACAAAACATAAATATATCATATTAATTTTGTTAATTAGGTTTTTATTTACAAGTTGTACAATCATTATTGAATTTTTATTTTTGTGCAAAACCTTTAATTTTTTTGTTTTTAGCGCGCAAAAACGGGAAATGAAGCAAACTTTGTGTCACGTCATAATGTTATTGTTAGTAGCAACTAAATAAATTATACTAAAAATTAACTATGCATATCACTCATTTAGTATGGAGTGAGTAGCTACTAGTTAGTAACGTTTTAGTAGCATACTAACTAAAAAACTATGCATAAGGCTATATATCTTTAAAACAGCTTTAATATACCTAATTTAAATTAAAAAAAGGAAAAGTGTATATATTAAATTAAAACTAATGTTTAAACTACGCTACTAAAAAAATTCCATTATAAAAAACAAAAATCTGTGCTCAGTGGCTTAGTTGAGATTAATGGAATAAGGAAGTGATATAATTTTTTTTGCAATTAAACATTAGAATAAGTTATTACCAGTTACACCAATTACTATTAATAGTATTTATTAATTTATTAAACTATTATCCCAACAGAACTAATAGCTCTAACATGGAGATAATATATGTACATACATAATAGATAGATAGATACAACGTAAAACAAAAATAATTATGTTATGATTACATAGTGTAGTTATTAGTTAAGAATAAACAAAAATTATAAATAAACAAAAATAAATAAAAATTACATAAAATGATAGATCAATTTGCTACAAAGTTTACAGCGTTCATTAGTTTGTTCATCGGTGCGTTTAGTACTAAATTACTGTGTGACCTAAAACAAGTAAATGCTAGTGAGTTTTTGGCTGCTAGTCTTGGTACATAAAAGTTTAAATTGCATAATAGGATTGGACAATTCACAACTTTGCAAACAAGTTTAGTGGCCAAAGATATATTAGCGCTTCTATGACAGTCTTGAAGATAGTTGAAATGACTTGCCTAGTGTTGTAACCATATTGTATTACAATATTCTAGTTTACTTCTGACAAAAGCAAAATAGAGTACTTGCAAACATTCTTTATCAGAGAATAGTTTTTTATGATATTTTGATAATATTAAATCCAAGCAATTTTGATGCAGCGTTGACGATGTTGTCTATGTAACTACTAAATGTTAATTAACTATCAAATAAAACACCAAAGCCATTGCAAGTTGTAATCTATAATAAAGATTGGTTGTCAATAGTATAATCAAAAACTTGCAAAAGTATGTCATCGTGCAGTATTTTGATATATTTAGTAGTCTAATTAAACTGATCAACTATAGTTGAAATTGTGAAAATATTTATAAATTGATAATGTCTATTATACATTGATTTTTAAAGTTTTACAAATATCATTAATAAAAATTATAAAAATTAAAAGCTATAAACACTACTATGTGCTAGATACTTAGTGGATTTAAAATTTAAAACCCCAACAAATTACAATTACATATTAAAATATGACTGTAATAGATTACAAAGATTGTTATTGCATCCAACAACAAGTAGTTTATCTCATATAGTTTCGTGATGTAGAGTATTAAAGGCTTTGCTGAAATCGGTGTATATTACTTGCACATCAAGCGCTGTAGAAACAAATAAATATAGCAAATTTTACGCAGTAAATCTTTTCTTGGATAAACCTTGCTAGTTATTTGATATTAGACTAAAATAAAACCGTTTTGCTGTTATCCGTTCAAAAATTAAAGCAATTAGACGTTACTTTGATGACTTATATGTTTTTAAATTAAGTTGATACAAGGAACTTTTAATAGTTTTGGAAATGCTAAAGATTTTATTATTAAGTTAAACAAATAATGTAATGGATCTCCTAAAACAGTAGCGCAGCCTTTAACTAAAAAAAAAAGAAAGCCATCAAGACTTGATGTGTGTTTTACTTTTAGTTGTTTAGAAGCTTGCACAACTTTATCGGATGATAATACATTTAATTCTAAATGGAATTGTATTATTAACGGAATTAATTTTTTTTGGTAAATAAAAGTTTTGTAAACATTTTTTAAAAACCTAGCAAAAAAGTTTGTTGGTCTGACGCCATATTTCCATTATAAGTCACAAATGATAGAATTCTTGAACAATTTTTTAAGCATGTATGACTAAAATTAATTTGGATTGCTATTGAATTTTGCGTCAGTTGCGGTAGTCAACATTTATACGTCCAATAAAATTTAGCGTTTTGTTTCTGCTTAAAGTTTGTATAACAATAATTAGTTTTATGTCGATTAAATAATTTGTGATAACGCTTTTTCATGCTAAGTACAAGGTATCGCGCGGCTTACTCATAAATTTTAAAAAGTTGCTGCTCCCTTTCTAACGGAATGTTAAAAGTAGAGCAATTTAAGAAAAAGAGAATATGAAGTTTATGCTCCACGCGGTTTCAATCGCTATAATAAACGTGTTATTTTGTGCAGACCCATTTGATAAACGACTAAAATACTCTGACAAAATATAGTTTAATCCTTTCTAAATGTACTAGTAAAAAAAAATTATCAAATTATTTGTCAAAATAGAAATGACGCCAAACTAGCAGTTTTTACTACAATACTGGTATAATCTTAAAGTTTAATATGGCTCCCCGCGGCAAAAGTCCCAATCAAAATTAAATTCTTGCCTGGGTTAATGCATTTCAAGGCACCGAAAATGTGTCCACAAGATGACAGATGACAGATGACAGATGACAGATGACAGATGACAGATGACAGATGACAGATGACAGATGACAGATGACAGATGACAGATGACAGATGACAGATGACAGATGACAGATGACAGATGACAGATGACAGATGACAGATGACAGATGACAGATGACAGATGACAGATGACAGATGACAGATGACAGATGACAGATGACAGATGACAGATGACAGATGACAGATGACAGATGACAGATGACAGATGACAG
The DNA here is from genome assembly GCA_963932245.1 of Tachinus rufipes. NCBI lineage: Eukaryota > Metazoa > Arthropoda > Insecta > Coleoptera > Staphylinidae > Tachinus > Tachinus rufipes. The sequence continues at coordinate 78,019,112 of OZ010744.1, forward strand.
ATGACAGATGACAGATGACAGATGACAGATGACAGATGACAGATGACAGATGACAGATGACAGATGACAGATGACAGATGACAGATGACAGATGACAGATGACAGATGACAGATGACAGATGACAGATGACAGATGACAGATGACAGATGACAGATGACAGATGACAGATGACAGATGACAGATGACAGATGACAGATGACAGATGACAGATGACAGATGACAGATGACAGATGACAGATGACAGATGACAGATGACAGATGACAGATGACAGATGACAGATGACAGATGACAGATGACAGATGACAGATGACAGATGACAGATGACAGATGACAGATGACAGATGACAGATGACAGATGACAGATGACAGATGACAGATGACAGATGACAGATGACAGATGACAGATGACAGATGACAGATGACAGATGACAGATGACAGATGACAGATGACAGATGACAGATGACAGATGACAGATGACAGATGACAGATGACAGATGACAGATGACAGATGACAGATGACAGATGACAGATGACAGATGACAGATGACAGATGACAGATGACAGATGACAGATGACAGATGACAGATGACAGATGACAGATGACAGATGACAGATGACAGATGACAGATGACAGATGACAGATGACAGATGACAGATGACAGATGACAGATGACAGATGACAGATGACAGATGACAGATGACAGATGACAGATGACAGATGACAGATGACAGATGACAGATGACAGATGACAGATGACAGATGACAGATGACAGATGACAGATGACAGATGACAGATGACAGATGACAGATGACAGATGACAGATGACAGATGACAGATGACAGATGACAGATGACAGATGACAGATGACAGATGACAGATGACAGATGACAGATGACAGATGACAGATGACAGATGACAGATGACAGATGACAGATGACAGATGACAGATGACAGATGACAGATGACAGATGACAGATGACAGATGACAGATGACAGATGACAGATGACAGATGACAGATGACAGATGACAGATGACAGATGACAGATGACAGATGACAGATGACAGATGACAGATGACAGATGACAGATGACAGATGACAGATGACAGATGACAGATGACAGATGACAGATGACAGATGACAGATGACAGATGACAGATGACAGATGACAGATGACAGATGACAGATGACAGATGACAGATGACAGATGACAGATGACAGATGACAGATGACAGATGACAGATGACAGATGACAGATGACAGATGACAGATGACAGATGACAGATGACAGATGACAGATGACAGATGACAGATGACAGATGACAGATGACAGATGACAGATGACAGATGACAGATGACAGATGACAGATGACAGATGACAGATGACAGATGACAGATGACAGATGACAGATGACAGATGACAGATGACAGATGACAGATGACAGATGACAGATGACAGATGACAGATGACAGATGACAGATGACAGATGACAGATGACAGATGACAGATGACAGATGACAGATGACAGATGACAGATGACAGATGACAGATGACAGATGACAGATGACAGATGACAGATGACAGATGACAGATGACAGATGACAGATGACAGATGACAGATGACAGATGACAGATGACAGATGACAGATGACAGATGACAGATGACAGATGACAGATGACAGATGACAGATGACAGATGACAGATGACAGATGACAGATGACAGATGACAGATGACAGATGACAGATGACAGATGACAGATGACAGATGACAGATGACAGATGACAGATGACAGATGACAGATGACAGATGACAGATGACAGATGACAGATGACAGATGACAGATGACAGATGACAGATGACAGATGACAGATGACAGATGACAGATGACAGATGACAGATGACAGATGACAGATGACAGATGACAGATGACAGATGACAGATGACAGATGACAGATGACAGATGACAGATGACAGATGACAGATGACAGATGACAGATGACAGATGACAGATGACAGATGACAGATGACAGATGACAGATGACAGATGACAGATGACAGATGACAGATGACAGATGACAGATGACAGATGACAGATGACAGATGACAGATGACAGATGACAGATGACAGATGACAGATGACAGATGACAGATGACAGATGACAGATGACAGATGACAGATGACAGATGACAGATGACAGATGACAGATGACAGATGACAGATGACAGATGACAGATGACAGATGACAGATGACAGATGACAGATGACAGATGACAGATGACAGATGACAGATGACAGATGACAGATGACAGATGACAGATGACAGATGACAGATGACAGATGACAGATGACAGATGACAGATGACAGATGACAGATGACAGATGACAGATGACAGATGACAGATGACAGATGACAGATGACAGATGACAGATGACAGATGACAGATGACAGATGACAGATGACAGATGACAGATGACAGATGACAGATGACAGATGACAGATGACAGATGACAGATGACAGATGACAGATGACAGATGACAGATGACAGATGACAGATGACAGATGACAGATGACAGATGACAGATGACAGATGACAGATGACAGATGACAGATGACAGATGACAGATGACAGATGACAGATGACAGATGACAGATGACAGATGACAGATGACAGATGACAGATGACAGATGACAGATGACAGATGACAGATGACAGATGACAGATGACAGATGACAGATGACAGATGACAGATGACAGATGACAGATGACAGATGACAGATGACAGATGACAGATGACAGATGACAGATGACAGATGACAGATGACAGATGACAGATGACAGATGACAGATGACAGATGACAGATGACAGATGACAGATGACAGATGACAGATGACAGATGACAGATGACAGATGACAGATGACAGATGACAGATGACAGATGACAGATGACAGATGACAGATGACAGATGACAGATGACAGATGACAGATGACAGATGACAGATGACAGATGACAGATGACAGATGACAGATGACAGATGACAGTTTTTTTTTGCTCAAACCATTGAAAATGCTTTTCTTTACATAGATTCTGATCATGTGAATTCTTTCAGATTTTTTCAGTTAGCCATTTGTAAGTTATAATCAATCAAAATTAAAAAAAAACAATTTTATAGCGTTTTTCTCATTTTTTGATCGTTTATAACTTTTCAGGGTTGCATTTTGAAGAAAAAGTTTTTCTGAAACATGCAATCTTTGGATGTGTTACTACCAACGGCTTTGCGCTGTAGCGTTTTTTATACAGAATGTACTAGTTTCAACTTGTAAATAGTATTTGCTAAGTAGTAAATGCTAAGATGTCTATTTAGCTGTAAAGCAATGTAAACAAAAACATTAGCTTCACCTTGGCACCAAAAACAGAAAACAAACAATGTACTTCTGATTGTCTAAAATGACAAAAAACTAAACTGTAACGACGTGGGTGGCAACGCTACTACTACTTTCAAAGATGTAATCTCTGGAAGTGTTATTACCAACGGCTTTGCACTGTAGCGTTGTTTTATACAGAATGTACTAGTTACTTGTTAAGTAGTAAATGCTAAGATGTTTACTTAGCTGTAAAGCGATGCAAACAAAAACATTAGCCTCACCTTAGCACCAAAATCAGAAAACATTTGGAGAATATAATGTAACTTTTTAATAACGGCCAAATAGACTTTTAGTTTTGGAAATTAAAAAAGCATCAATACGGCCAACGCCAAACTTTGTCAAATCGCTAGCTGTATCAACAATCAGATTTACTTTGTTAATACTATTATAAATTCCAAACTCTCTTCAAAGACATCAAATAAGCGTATAAAGATAAATAGCAAGGCGACATGTAGTTATTTAATCACTGTCAAACTAGAAAGTCAACCCACGTACATTTAACCGTAGACAATCAAACCTCTGAGGCAAAACATTAAATTGCTAAACTACTAAGTACTTCAACTACAAAACTTTATAATAGTATTTAGCAACCATAAACAATGTGTTACATCACTTTATTTTTAACTATTTGTAAACTGACACACCTATTAAAAGATAGTTTTCTAAACCCAAGTTAAATGCTTTGCAAACAACTTTAACAACAACAAAACTAAATTTCTTAGTTAGCAACATAACATAAAAATAATTTGGTAAAAAAGTTTTGCTAAAAATATTGATAGAATTCACGTAGATAGATACGAGGGGTACGGGCACGAGGCGGAATCAAGTACTGCCTGTTCTGCGATTGTCATATTTGTAAAATTTGACGTTATTCACTTATAATTCAGTTGACAGTTTGATTTCAAACTGCTCGGTTTTGTTTCAACTAAATTTAACGAAAGTAATAATTGTGTAAAAAATGAAAATTTTGAATCGTGACTTCCAAGTGATGATTTTTTATGATTTTTGATACGGTTTAACACCGAAACAATGAGTGGAAAAACTTAGTTCGTTATTTGAAGATGAAACACCATCCAAAACTATGGTTTACAAATGGTTCGCAGAATTCAAGAGTTTGATGACGATCTTTGCAAAGGTCGTCCATGCACCTCTGTTGTTGCATACAATATTGATACTGTGCATAAAATGAATTTGTCAAATCGGCATGTGACCTATAGTAAGATTGAAGCATCCTTAGGCATTGCAGCAAAACAAATACATACGATTTTGCACGATCATTTGCATGTCAGGAAGCTTTGCAGTCGTTGGATCTCAAACAATAAAAAAAAAATAAAAACAGGCACTTGTCAAGTGGTGCAACAAAATGCTAAAGAAATTCGAAGGGGGTCGTTTAAATTTGGTATATAACATCGTAACAGGTAACAAATCTTGAATATATTCATATAATTCATATTAATAAGGTAATGATTTTATTTTATTTATTTATTTTATTTTATTTTTACATACATGTTTCGATGAGTTATCATCATTTTCAATGTATGTAAAAATAAAATAAAATAAATAAATAAAATAAAATCATTACCTTATTAATATGAATAATATAAAAGGATTTTATAAAATAAAAATAGAAAATATAAAATATTCATATAAGTCTGAAACTAAACAGCAATCGACTGTATGGGTGTTTCAAAATGAACCTAAACCCACAAAAGTGGTGCGTTCACAAAGCGTTTCAAAAAGAATGATTGCTTGTTTCTTTGAAAAAACGGGTCATGTTGCAACTGTTGCATTAGAGGATCGAAGGACAGTTAATGCTGACTGGATTTGTTTGCCGGAAATTATCGCTGAAATCAGAAGGAACATCATAAACCGGCAAATCATTGTTCATCATGACAATGCAAGTGCTTACACAGCATTAAGAACTATATAATTTGTGTTTTGTTTTACATTTTCCGAAAACTTTGGCAGTGTCCTTCGCATTTGCTTAATTACTCAACAGTAAAAACTACAAAATATGGCTAGCAGACAACACAACAGCCAAAAAAGTACAAGTTACAAGAATTTAAATGTTTTATTACACTGCAGCATCTATAAAACAAAAAAATCACCACCAGCCTACCTTTGTTAACACTGTATTCTCCTACCAACAAAACAGTAAAATCGTCTAAGTACTTGGTAATCTTCACCGGAACGAGGCATTATTTTTCTTTATCTAAACCGAAGGAAAACCAACAACATTCACTGGTTACTTACTTCAAGATATGTTTGTTGCCATTAAGCGGTGATAATTTTTTTATTAAATTAATAAACATGCTACCATTACACATAAGCCACATTTTGTATAATTTCTACAATTGTAACTCTGCTATACAAAATCGATAATCGTTGCTGTGTAATTTGTATTAATAACAAATTTCATAAATTAAAGTGTCTGTTGAAAGAATGAAAAGGATATTTGATACAGGTGATAAAAGTATACATACAGTCATTACAATTTTATTGCAATACACAAAGAAATACGTGACATATTGTTTTATATATATACAGCAATATACAGTAAAAGGATATGGCTAGAAAAAATGAATTCATCATGTATGAGTTTAGAAGGCATTATTAGAATCACAGTAATATTAAAACAAGCTCTCATTTTACCCTTCACTTTATTCTTAAATAATTATTTTTAAATTTTAACCGCTGCGTGGTGGGGAGGGCATGCGTGAATTTCGATAACAATAAAACGTTCATGCACATTTTATTGTCTGAAATATTTTTTTAATAATTATTTTTAAGATATGTCGTTAAAGAGATATCAACATTGGACCCAATTTTGGTGTAAATTTCAAATATGTTTTGTTACAACTTAAATTACTATCAAATACCCTCAAATACGCTTTCATATGTTATAATAGGCTTGATTACATTACAATACTATCGTTGATAGCTTTATGAAATATATTTTTGATTAATAATTTTGAAAAATGTTGTTAAAGCGATGTTTTTAATAGCCGAAGTGTTTTGTTGTCAAGATTTTTGTTTGTTTGAGCAAAAAGTGAAATAGTTTTTTAGTACATGCAACGTGATTAATTATGATAATACAAAAAAATAATGGCATATATGTACGACCTATAAATATTCTGGTTTCATACAATATACAGGGTAGTGTAGATAATATGTATTATTTTGGACCATTATCAATATAATAGCTTATAGGCTTTGTATAACATTTTATATTTGTTTGTTTACCCAAAAATATATTAATTGACTTATTATAAAATATTGAACACTAAAAATAAGGTAGAGAGAATTCATTAGAAATAAAAAGTGGAAATGGAAGATAGTAGGATTGGCTATGAGTACGTTCCGTATGCCTTAACAAGAATCTCAGTCTGAGGGACACCAAAGTTTTATTGGTAGAAGTATTATAATAAAGCAATTGTGCACATTTTTAAATAATTATTATAATTTAGGAAGAGGACTCGGACGTACAAATATTCTGCTCCCACTCAAAACTTTAAAAAAATGCAGATACCCTCTACTTAATGATGATTTAGTTTGCAAAAATGAAATGTGTTAGTGGCAAAGTTAATATAATTAATACATGTACAGTTTTTGGGTAAACAATTACATAATTCTAAGTTTATACTATTCTAATATTAAGTTTTTACAATACTAGATACACTAAATATAATAGACCTTATCTCCTTATTTAAAGCTATTTTACATTTCTTTGAATCATCTAGTCGTTTTGTGGGTGTTATTTGGTAACAATATTGAATTTAATCTTCAATTATTTTCCAATACTCTATAAAACCCACCGTCACACAGTCGATGATGCATCCATTAAAAATTAAATAATAAATGTATTATAATAATTAAACTGATACAAGCAAGAATGAAATGCAATACTTACCGATTATGATAATTTCAGCGCAATTAATTTCATCATTTATTTTAATTAATTAGATTGGCCTTGGCACAAAAATGTCTTAAAACGATGAGGATAACTATATAAGCACTGTTTTCAAAAGAAGAAAATACTTAAATTGTCTCTACTGGCCCCGAATTTTTATGTAAAAAAATCTTTGTCAGTTTGATTACAACTCTAAAAAATAGTTTTCATTTCATCAAAATTGACATGGGATGTTTTATTTGCTATTCTTTTGATAATATTTACGCACTACAGGGTTCCTAAGAATCACTTTTAATAAACTGTTCGGTTTCGTCAACGTCCTCTTCATCTTCGGGCGGGCTTGGGCCCGATATTGACAACATTGGTAGACCAAAATGTTTGTTATCTTCTAAGGATATGTTGTCGACGCTCCTTGCTTTCCTGCACAATTTTGATTGTGATCCATGTCGTCTGATGAACTCCTTAGAGTCGAATCCGGGACCGCTGTATGATGTGAAGATGGCTGAATTTATTCTAGGTCTTGATCTACGCGTCGCTGATGGTGTATGAATCTTTATAAGAAAACATAATTAGTAAAATTATTCATTACAATTTTTAACATTTCTATACAATTTAGTAGTTAATTATATTGAGTAATTGTATAGAAATGTAGACTATTTTATTACTAAAAACTACATTGGATTTTGTTGGTGTTGTAGTGCAAAACCTAAAAAACACAAACACTTGTTTATAAAGCTGCAAACTGTTCTAGTGATTTACTACACAAAAATTACTAACTACTGTTCTAAATCTAGGTTTTATTAAATGAATATTAATGTTATAATGATTTTCATAAAATAGTGTTAAGTAAGGATTGCAAGATTGCTGCTGACAGTTATATCAAGAAAAACAAATTTTTATTCAATTAACTTTATAAATAAATACATTATTTAAATAATTCTATCTTTGATTAAAATATTTAGCATAAATAGTAACCATAAAAACTATATAGTTTGGTAGAGATATAAGTGATTTTTTGTTTGTTTAGTTTAGTTGCTAAAGCAAATATGTTTAATAATATAATAATTAAATAAATATTAATTTTGGTTGTTTTTCTTTAAAATATATATAGTATAAACAGTAAATGGCAAAATAATTAAGCAATCTAAATAGAAAAAATAACAAATACGCAAATAACAAACCGTGGCATAATTGCAGTACGAAGCAGTTCTTTTAAAGATTTTTAAAAAAAATTATGTGATCAAAAAACCTAATATTTATTTTCTATCTCTGTAATGAGATAATCTTTTTTCTTCCACCAAAACAATAGAAAAAAATATCAGAAATACAATCAGTATTTATTATTTGGTTTAGAGAAAATAGTGTGTTCTTACTCATTAAATAAACTCATCCCTATTTGTTAGCATTCATTTGACGCCTAAAGCATCATATAATTATTTCTTATTTTGTTTTTTGTTTATTTCAATTCTTTTAAAATTTGTTACACTTTTTTTTAGTAGTATTTTAGGTATAAATGTTGTTTAACGGTTGTAGATAAGAATGCTGTCTCCAACCGTGTCTGTAACCTTTACTTTTTTTTTGGTACACGCATTTCTTGCTATCTATTTTTGTGATCCAAAACAAATAATTTTGCAAACGTCTGTAACTGTTATCTTAATAACGTATGTAGCAATTTTCCAAATTAACTCAGGACGCGGCAATCAATATTTGTACAATGTATACTATAACTTTTTACACCTAAAATTATCAAATCCAAGGTTTTCAAAACAAGTTTTTGCAAAAAATAAAGAATTTTTTTATAAATAGTAAAATTAGTATGAAGCTAAAATGGTTGATATCATCGGTTATAATTATTTGTAATGTATTCTTAAATCAGAACGATTTGTTTATGTTGTACAACGTAATGATGCACTAAGCACATGTGAAAGTGGTTGTATTAAATGTTGGCAGAAAGTGCTAGTTTAAGATGTTTGAAAAAAAAAACAATAGGGGCAAATGCAGGGCAATCACCACGGGGTAGTGAGTCACTGCAAAATAATCCAGAAGTATATTTCATTTGGTTGTACAGATTGAAAAAAAAACAGTTTATGCATCGTTTAAAATTCCAATCTTCAAGGTGTCAGCTTTAATCTGTGAGATTTGCAAGAAAGCTAAAGAATTATTACAATAAGTTTGTGTTGTTGATCAATAAAAAAAATTCTATAGATGTTATCACTCCGCAAGTCCTCACTATTAACAAAGTAATGAATTCACTCAAAGGCAACATGTTGACAAATAGAAACCTTAAAAAAAACTTTTTACACATTATGTACACAATTTAGTTTACTTTTCTTTTTGTGACAAAACTGGCCATGTTGCTGGTAAATCTTAATGTTCTTGATATAGTCTTCTTGTTGTGAGTCTTATTGCGTTCACACTATTGTAGATCTGCAGTTACTAAATGTATTTTTTGTTTTACCGATGGCTTGTAAGATCTTCAAGTAAAGGTTTGTGCTAAAACACAAGCGTTCTTCTTGTTGTTTAAATCAATAGCAACTTTTCTTTACGGTCTGTTCCGCAGCATGCTAAAGTGAATGTAGAGCCAGTAGTAGTTAACTTTGGGTGTGCGCCTCAAAAGAGTTTACTTCTGCTCACCTTCTACTATTCTACCTAATAACATCAATGTGAATCCTTACTTTTTCTTATAGTAGATGATTGGTTAGTGAATCGGTTTAAATTTAGTTTGCAAAGTTGTTGCTCTATTAGGCTAAGAAGTAGTTGGCACTTTAAAGTAGTTGTAGTTGTGTAGATCAAATCGGTAGCAAAAGTGCCAATACGCTTGTGTTCACATGTCATTTTGACTTGATGACTCCTATTGGGCAACCTCCAAATGTACTCTCTATAAGCTTCCAATGCATTACCATTGGCACTTTAAAGTAGTTGTAGTTGTGTAGATCAAATCGGTAGCAAAAGTGCCAATACGCTTGTGTTCACATGTCATTTTGACTTGATGACTCCTATTGGGCAACCTCCAAATGTACTCTCTATAAGCTTCCAATGCATTACCATTGTGAAAACCATATAAAAAAAATTATATTTGCTTATTCTTTATTTGTAAATTGCAACATATTGCTTACTTAAAATGATAAGAATTATAACAGATCACAGATAACAAGCTGCAAATAATCAAAAAAGCGTACTCTTTAATACTTTGATGCGTAAGTTGAATTCCTTATCAAGGCGGACACGTTGAACAGGTTTTATGTTTCATAGTTTATTATTTATAACATATTTTTATGTTTTTGTTTGCTTTGCATTCTATTTTTTAAGAAATAATTATTTTTATTATCTCACTTTTAATTAATAATTTCAGTTTTAAATCGTTACACTCAAATTACTTAAAAACGAAACAAAATTTACAACAAAAAAGGATATTTTCTAATTTTTGTTCAGAGTTTGATGTAGAATATGAAATTTCAATTTTTTATCTGTTATGAATCACCCTGTATTTAAAATCATAAATATCATTGATTCATCGTAGTTTAAAAAAATAAATTTTAATTTTTACTTTTATTAACAGTAAATCTGATAACTCAATATGTTTTTAAGATGTATATTTCCATATTGATAATTTTATAAAAATAGATTATTAAACATAGAAATTGATTTTATAAAATATCATAAATTATTTAAGCATTATATTATTACCATACTTTAACCTGAGATAGAATTATTTATACATACTTATTCTTTAATTAAATTAATATTTCTATTTAAATATAACATATAATCAATATAATCATATAATCAATAACCTTATGTGATACTATAAATTGCTGAAATATTATTCTTTAATATATCAATTAATAAAATAAATTAAATTTAAACCATTGCTTTAATATTTTTAAGTTAAATTGTTTAACCCGTTTGAATAATCAATAATAAATAATAAAATAACAGCAAAACCATATCTACTATGTGTATTAAAATGTGTTCATTTTGATGAAATTGATTATTAAATGCATGAGTAAATTTAATCAACAGTGCATGTGTAAAATGTACAGAGACTATCTAATTATTTGAGTTGATAGGCTAAAGCATCCAATAACGAAATGTGGAAGGAAAGTGGCCTACTGATTACAACAGCTTAGTAACTTCAAATATGCACATTTAGCTACAAAAATCTTTATGCAACTACAATTTTAAAACTACATTTAAATTTTTTGGCTGTAAACTGTTTGTGCTTTATATTCACCTCTTAACTGAGCAGAGGCTTTACAGAAACAAAAAAGTTTACGTTAATTTTGTTTAAATTATAATTTTTATTGTATATTTATATATTTTATGTGTATTAAATAATATATAATTGCATAGTTTTACAACGGTTTTACGTATGATATAATACGAGTATTGTATATTTGAATTAAAATTGAAATTTATTGAGGTGAATATTTTCAATTCAGCGGTTTATTGTTTATTGATATAAGCCTAGTTAAAATTATAAATTTCAATATAATAACTGCATACATGTAAAATTTTATCACTTTGTATGCACGCTTCTATTACAAAATATAATCCTTCATTTTTCTGTTTCATAATAGAGGAACTAATGTTAAATATAAAAATATGTTATTTGTATATAATAGAATTTTGCTATTATAAAAAGAACAACTTTTAGAAATACATTGTATATACCAAACAAAAAATAAATTTCAATAAATTGAAAATTATTTAGTTTGAGACAATAACTCGTATGTTTTATAATTTCTTATTTTTATATTACATGTTTATTCAACTTTTAACATTTAACATGTCTGCGCAAATACATTGTACATATTTGTACAGTGAGATCAACAATAAATGAGGTTTTTCAAATATTTCTGTGAAATTTTTTTGTGATTTTAGTGTTTACCAGTTTGTCAACTTGTTTCCCCTTAACAAAATAATCCTAAAAATCACCAGAATAAACGTCAATTTTCATAGACATTCGTCACTTTTTATATTTATTAAAAATAATTTTAAGGTTAATTTAGTATAATAAAATGTAAATTGTGAAGTATTGAATAAATTTTAAATAGTGTAAAGTGTGTTATGCACAACTGTGATTGAACAGAAGTGTTAAGTGAATATTTAAATTATATAATAGTCATTGTTTAAGGTTAATGTTTATTAAAAATATGTTTAATTCAATTTAATAATAAATTATAAATTGTAAAGTGCAATGTAAATTTAAAATAGTGTGAATTATGTGTTATGCATACTATGAATTGGATATTTAAGTTATATGTACAATAATGTTTATACAAGAATAAAGTGATTTTATAGTTGCAGTGAAACTATCAATGAGGATGGCACCTGGTCGTACTCTCTTCGGTCTCCAGAATTTCTTATAAAATGGTTGTAAATTACAAATTACAAATTATGCCTCTGTAAGAAGAAACAACCTGTCAAGCTGTTCATTGTAATTGAAGAGGCTGTTTACAATATAAATAATGATAAAATATTGAATAAGATTTTTTTACCGGTAAAGCTTGGTGGTTGTTTTTAATTCTTATTAGTTACACAAAACAACTTTACACTCAATTAGTATTTGGGTTGCAATTTTAAGGTAAAGAATAAATAAACCTATATTTTTTTTATAAAACTTTATTAAATTGATTCAGGTACGACTGAAGAGAGTACAACCTGTGAAATATTGTATTGATTGTTCTACTGCTATAATAAATTTTTACTATAAAAAACATTCTTTTTTTGTGTATATTGTAGTGTACATATAATTTAATCGTTTAATTCACAACTTTCTACAATTACCTATTATTATTATTATTTTAAATACTGAGTATTAATATTTTTATTCAAGGGCAGTCTAGGGATATGTTTTTTTAATATTTACATTAAGTGTATATTTGGTTGCCTACATCGTAAATCTTAGAAATTCTTGCCCACCCTGTACATGTTCTCATGCATCCATATGAGGTAAATATTTATATAAAACAAACGTCATTCAAATAAATAACTGCCATTAAAAACATCCCAAAAAACTTGCAATAGAGAACCCCAAATGAAGAAAACATTAAAACTTTATCAAACTTGATCAAAACTCAGCAAAAATAAACTCAGCCAAATGATTCTGAATCTAACCTAACTTTGCGTGGCCAGATTAAATTAAACAGACTAAATCCACACAAACCAAACCAATAAAGCTAACTAACGTATATGCAAACGCAGCTACATTAAACAAAACTGCACTCAAAAAAATGTTGCTTGTAAAACTTAAAAAAAAAATAAATAACGTAAAATTTCAGCAAATGTTAGATTTAGTTAATTTAGCTATGATTGGTTAGGAGTTTTCTATAAACTGCCAATAAACAACCCAATAAATCGGAAGAATAACCAAAATCATATCGACCACTATGGCTACTAGATAGAATAGAAACACTACTCGATCAAATTATATCTTAAGGACGCAAAAGAATAAGACTTATAAGAGACCAAGTAATAACAACAATTAAAAACAAATAAAATTAGCAACAAATAAAACAAAAAAAAACTTAAAAAATTCAAAAACAATAGATGTTAAAACTGCTTTTAACACTGCTTTGTTAAAACTAATTATAAAAAAATTACAAAAAAAACTATAATATCAAATACAATCTATAAAATAGCAGCATGATACTTGCTAGAACAATACCAAGAAAACTACTAGCATCAGCTGCGTAGCTATCTGTAAGCAAGAGTTTGCAATGCAAAAGAGCCCACAAACACACTGAGGCAGCTAAAACCTATTAAACAAAATGTGCCAAGCTTTGCTATTTTTAACATTTCATAAATAAAATGTTGTGCTTTTTAATAGTTTGTGCTAGATTTTGTTTTTTTCTAACAATATAGCTGGATTTTGATATTTTTTATAAAAATGTATACACTTTTTTATGGCTTAAAACCAAATTTTGCCATTTTTGACATTTTATAAACAAAATGTTGCACCTTTTAACAGTTTTTGGCCGAATTTTGTTTCATATTAAAAATATTTTGATATTTGATGACAGAATTTTGTCATTTTTAACTTTAAAATATAACGTTGCATTTTTTAACAGTTTATAGTATGTTTTAATATTTTCTGACTGAACTTTACATTTTTTGACAATTTCTGACCAAATTTTGAATTTTTTTGAAATTTTATAACCGGATTTTGTATTTTTTAAATTTTATAAAAACGTTTTTTATTCTAGTATTTTTCTAATTTTATAACCAAATTTTGCCATTTTTGACTTTCACTTTCATAAATCAAATTTTGCATTAATAACAAACTATATTCAATCTTTAATTTCTTGTAAAAATATTTTAAAATTTTATAGCTAAATTTTGTTATTTTTGATTTTTTATAGAAAAAAATTTTGAATATAAATTTTACATTTTTTAACAGTTTATATGCGGATTTTCATGCTTTCTAACAATATTTTGGTAACATAAAACCGGATTGTGCTATATTTGATATTTTATAATTATAATTTTGTACCATTTTTAGATAGATTTTGATTTTTTTTTGAGTAATATTATACACTTTTCAAAATTAAAAAGCCATTTTTAAAAGTATTTTCATATTTTTAGCTAGATTTTAATATTTTTGAGATTTTTTTTTTCCACTTTTCAGTTTATAGACTGACTTTAGTGCTTTCTGACAATATTTTGATGTTTTAAAGCCAAATTTTGTTATGATCTGAAATAATTTTAGTATTTTATAAGTTTGTTATTTTTGCCTTATTATGATTGCAGTGAGGCCAAAAATCCTAGCTACGTCACTGACCGGCACTAGAAAAAAATGTGACTAGTGAAAAATAGTATAAAAACAACTCAAGAAAAAAACATACAAAAATAGCAAGTTAAATGACAGTTAAGTACAAAAAGTGTGCAGACAATTTTGAATATAAATAAATAAACAAAGAAAAAAATGTTAGGTATATAGGTGAGTATGAAAGTTAATTTTATTTATCTAAACGTAGAATGTAAATTAAAATAAAAAGCTAAACATACTAATAGAAATAAAACTTAAAAATGTAATGTTAACACAGTTCCAGTAAACAAAAACAAAAGTGGTTTTAGTCATAAGAATCTGGAACTACCCTGCAGCACGGATTGTTTGGTGTCTTGTTAATTTTCCACTCCTACAAAATAATAAAAAAAAAAATAAATATAGAACATTTTTAAATTTTATTAGTTTCTGTTGGACTAGATTCAATTTAGGGTGATTTGGTTTAGTTAAGTTTGTCTGAGTTTGGTTTTAATTAAAAATGTTTTTTAGTTTAAATGAGTTTACAACCGGTTGGTTGTATTTTTTAGTTAAATCTTCTGCTTTTCATTTAGTTTAACTGAGGACGGTAGAATTTCCTTAAGCCAATTTGTTTAGTTTTATTTTAAATTAATCAGTAATTCATAAAATTTGTGTTTTGTAACTTTAGTAAAAAGATCGTGTATCTCATTCAATTTTGCTTGTTAATTTAGATATGTAATATAAGCTTTGCAGTAAATTCAAAATGTAAGGTTTCAAAGTAAATTGTACGACTGTTTTTATTTAATACATAAATTTATTTTAAGATTATTGTTAATTCTAATTCATGTATGCATACTAAATACAAACCTTTTTCTTGTTACTATAATTTTTGTTCTATAAGTCATCAAAAGCTAATATATGTTGAACTCATTAATAACATTTGTCAAAAGATGCTTTGTAAAACTGCAACCTTAAATTAAGTTTGCCACAAATTGTAGCAATTTACTTTAGACAAAATTGCTAATAGAAACTATACAAAAAGATTCAAAATTAATGCAAAAATAATTAAAATACAAATTGTTTAAATAATAATTAAAAAAAAATTGACAAAAAAGACACAATTTTAAAGATAATACTCAATAAATTTTTTAATTTAATTAAAGTTAAAAAAATCAACTGTACATTTTGAGAGTTCTTTCCAATAAATAATCGGTAGTTTAAATTGACAATAAATTTATTTTTGTTTTTAAATGTTTTGTAACTTTAAAAAAAATCTACCGGTTTTTAAAATGTGTACAAGATTGTGTCTAAATTATTTATTTTAATAATTTTTTCATAATTCTTAATAATAATATACCAAGATTGAAAGTTCTTATAACAAATTAACTTTATCACAAATGCTTAATATAAATTTTGATCAAAACGTTTGACATAAAATCTTTTAACATATGCTAATCACTAATAAAAAAAAATCTTACAGTTCTTAGCTCTAGACATTTCTAAAGCATTTAATTAGGGTATGACATTCTAATCTTATCAATAAACTTCATTGTATAGGTTTTGGTTATAAATCTGTAAATCTAATCAATAGTTTTTTTTATTATAAAAAAATTATAGTTAGAATTGATGATTTTAACATTGACCCCAAAATCATAATTGTAGTGTTCCTCAAGGTTCTGCCCTTTTGCCAATTTTATTTTTCATTATCATTAAATTTCTTCAAATAACTAAAAATTCTATTCATTTGGAGATGATAGCTCCTTTCACATTTCATACTTTCCTAATGTTTGAATGAGGTACAAACCAAGATGATTAATTTTAACTCAACTTCTTAATGTAAAATTCAAAATCCAAAGTATCATCAATACTAAACATTAAACTAAACACCAAATTCATATCTAAATCTTCTTCAATTTGTCTTTTAGGAGTTAAAATCTTACATAATCTTCTTTGAAACAACCATGTTGTTGACATAGCTTCAATAGTATCTAAAAAACTAAGATTTCTTAATAGATAAACGTTTTGCATTTATATAAAACTCATATTTGTCCTTGTATTGAATATTATTCCCAAGTATGAGGAGAAGCATTGAAAACTACAATATTTCTTCTAAACTGTATTCTAAAACGAGCTATTCAAATCATTGCTAATCCAAAATTGACTATGACTTAGAAACTTTACAACACAAACGTAATGTTGCAGATCTTTGCATTTTCTATAGATATTTTTATAGACACTGTTCAAATAAAATACAAGACATTATGCTATCTAAACAAATATTTATTTATAGCACAAAATTTGCTAAACATTCTAATAAATATTCACTGACAGTTCAGAGAAGTAAGCAAAAACTTTAAAAATTTTTTTTTTTAATCGTACTATCAACACTTTTTTTCAAATTCAATATTTCCCAAGATTTTTGGGCTACAAATATTTAAGATCAATGTTTACAGACTGCTTTAATCTAGTCTTTAATGTGATAGTTTCAGCAAGTGTGTTTTACTTGTTGAAATTCAAAGGTATTTTTATGTTGTGACATATTAAGTAATTCCTAAATGATATTTTAAAATAAAAAAAAATATTTAAAAAATTACAACAAATTTTATTATTAACAACAAAATCATTTTTAATATTGTTATTAAACCAGATAAATAATTATTTATTAATAATCTTAACAGCTGCTAATTGTAGTTAGGAAATGAATATAATAAATAATAATACAAATCTGACATTTTTAATAAGTGACCATAATATCAATATAACAAGCATATATAATTAGTTTAAACTAGTAATAATTAAACCAATTCTATAATTTCATTAAAAAAATCAACACTACTTAAATCAACACAAAGCTAATTATTCAACGTACCATCCTAGATTCAACTTAGCAACCAAAAACTTAGATAAAATAAATGTAAAATATTTAGGTGACAATAATATACAATATTAGATAGATGGCTCTTATTAGATAAAGCGCGATCTACTTTATATTCAAATACACCTACAGCAGTTACTTCAGGTAATACAAAGTACAATACATTTTAACATTATATATGCAGCAACTACTACACTTCGTTAAATAAACAGATTATAAGATAAGATCCTATTGATACTATTAGGGTTTAAATATAGAATATTATCAAATGCGCCAAGAATACAGTATGCTCATTGTTAAATATACCGCACAAATCAATATAAATTTGATCTAGTTACATACATATAATTTAATCCATTTTTAATAATTTTTACAATAAGTATAGTCCTATCACAATATCCAAAAAAAAATAAGCAAATAAATACAAATAAATCAAAGAACTGGAATTTTAAAACCAATTCTATATTTGAATATTTCTAACTATAATTTGACTAAACTAAATTGACAGAAATGCTAATATTTTCTGAATGTACTAGTAAAAAAATAATAGTGAATCAATTATCAAATTATATGTAAAAATAAAGAGTGTTGCCAAAGTTGCTGCTTTTGTTAAAATACCGGAAAGTAAGGTAGCGGACGGAATGCTCATAAGTGCTCAACTTTTTTGAAATCGGTTACATACTAATTCAAAGTTTTATTCTTTCTAATTGCAATATAAGACCAATGACTTTGGTGGTTACATTGTACCATTCCTGTCACGAGAATTTTGGGTTTATTTGGAATTTAATAGTATATTGTACAACTAGCACGTAACGGTACCTATTTCCCACCTGTATGAACGTGGTTGCACAAACTTTTGGCGAGTGCTGCAATTTATACAAGTTCAAATTGAACATTACGTGCATGTTGAAAGCTATAGTTTATCTACAAATACAATAGATTAAAAAAAATTAAAAACATATAGAAACTTTATGCAAGTTGTACAAAAAAATACAAAAAATACAAAAAAATGTAAACAAAAATAATTTATTAAATGTTATAATATAACATTTCAACGGTGTATGTCACTGTTTGATGATCTCGTTTGTAATGTTCACTTTTTGCATGCATAATAAACTGTATAAAATAACATACTTTTTCGTAGCAATAACAGTTGCACAATATTACAGTAAAGAATAGAAAAAAATAATTTTTTATTCCATTTAAAACCATTTTACCCAAATGTGTTTATTGTATAATCTTCTCAAATCCTACATGCTGTTAACACATTCCCGTCTTTGAGTAATAGGGGAGTTGAGATAAAATGCCATTAATTCAGAGATGTATACACGTTTTATTTAATTTATTCTACAACGTGATCCCTATAAAAATATACTGGTTGGACTACTTTTATATTTTTATTTTTAAATATTATTGACATTATTTAAAGCAGTTTAAGGTTGGAATTAAACTTTTAATTTAGACGTGAGTTTTTTAATATTGTAACTTTATTTTTAGTGCATATTTGAAAAGTGGGTAATAAAAAAAGATTTATTCCGTTCTCTCTAATTATTATTACACAATAACATTTTAATTTATTGCATATATTTGCATCGCATGTAATTATTTTTGTCATTACCTTAATGGAATATAATAAAAATTGCACTCTAATGAAATAACAGTCCGACATTATTTCTTTTAAATTAAAAATGATTTTCTTATTATTAAAAAATATTCCAACGTAGCGTGCATATACATGTACTTTGTGCAATTTTCATTTAATAAAACTCAAGAGAGAGATTTGCAAGTATAAAAAGGGTATCATTTTATTGCGTTCCGGGTATTATTAATATTAAAATGTACGAGGATATTTCCAATTATGTTATGCTGTAGATTGCTGTTACTGACATGGTGTATAGCGCATTTAAATTAATATACTACGTCTACGTAATATTGTTGTTATTTTATAAGTGTATTAATATACATCTAATACTCAATTAATTAAAATAATGTCTAATAAAGAAGAATTGCATTCTTTTAAATATTTAAATAGATTGTAATAAAATAATGATATCACAGATTATGCAAATATTCTTTCATTTACTCAGATAGTTTGAACAAATTATGGATTTTAAGAAAACTTTGTAAAGTTGAATATTTTACATATCCATATGCATTAAAAAATAAGAAGGTTTAAAATCTATTTTTAATTTATGTTTCTTATACAGAAAATTGATCATACTATTATTCTGGTATAAATTACTTTTGGTACAAATAAAATTATTTTTGCCTCCACTTAATAACTGACATTGGAATTAAATTTAATAAAATTAATTTCAGAACAATATCCGACTCTTCAATATCGCAGGAAATTAATAAAAGGAAACGCGCAAACAATGACTAACAAACATAAAGGAAATAGGAAATTTTTTAATGTGTTTAAGTTGTTGTTCATCCATAAAATAATAAATATGTATATAGCTGTCTTTACATTTGTAAAATAATTATTAAATTTTAACTTACTGACTTCAAATAAATTAAATTGTCACTTTACATATTTATTCAATAATTTCCGATTAAAATATCGGATTAAAACATATTCTATTTTACTTTATTTTATTAAAATAATACAGTATATTTAAAACAAATTAATCTAAAAATAGTTGAAATTGATATTTATTATACTACACACACCGGCATAAAATTTAATCCACCGATCATTTTTATCACCACTTTTATTTTTATAAGCACATTGGCTGAAATATGTTTTGTGATCATTTTACCTATCTTCTTATAGTGTCATACTCGCTACGAGCGTAAGCACACTTCTCGTATGTTTGTGGTGTGCGATAATAATTCTACACAAACATGCGGGACCTACTGTTTAACGTGGAATCCAAACCTCACAACTAGAGGAGTTCACTAGGCAAATACTTTGCTCTTTTTGTAAAATAATATGTTTACTTTTTTAACAGTTTACTTTTATTTTATTCATTATTGCTCACAATCAAATTAAAATTAGTTAAGTAGTGCTTTTGCAAGTATGGTTTTGAATCTTACTCTGCTAGAACTATTGCTCTTATTCAAGATGAGTAGACACAGTATTACGCAGCTCAAGAGTGTTTCAAGATAGTGTACATAAGGCTATACAAATGCTTTAAAAACAATACAAAAACTACATAAAAAAGTTAGTTAAGACCACGCGGAACAAATTACATGAAGTGCAAGATGTGACAACACTAAGGAACAAAATATTACTATAATCTTAAAAGATTTTAATGAAAAGGTAGTACTAAAAAAGATAGATGATACTGTAGAAAGTTTTGAAAACAGAGACAACAGGCTTGTAGAATTCTGTCAATTCTGCTATAAATTACCTAAGACACCTGTACATCTGGAAGTCTGCTCAAAACACCAACAATAAGATAGTAAAGAACTAAATTGACACATACTTATTAAGAAAGATTCAGAAATAGTATAACATCGGTAAAAACATATCCACAAACCGACATCGTATTAGACCACAACCCTGTAGTTGTCAAATTAAAAAAAAAATAAAATTAAAAATAACAATATAATGACATAAACTGAATGATACAATGTAAAAACAAGTGCAAAAAAAGATAAATGTTAAACTTAGATCAATACGACATAAAACAACAGAGACAGATATAGATCATAAATGGATTAACATAAAGAAAGCATTAATTTATAGAAATATGAATAAATTAACACCAGATAAGAAGAAACCTAAACAGAAGCGGATGACACAGGAAATTGTGCTCCTTATGAGAGAAAGAAGAATAAGTAAAAATACCGCAAATAAATATAAAAAATTACAAAGAAACATAAGGAGAAAAAATCGAGATGCAAAAGAAAGATGGATGACCGCAAAATGTGAACATAAAAAAAATATAAACAAAATACTATAACCAAAATCTGCATAAAACAATTAAAGAGCTAACAGGAATAACCAATACAAAAACTTATATAACGGAAAGAATATATAGAAAAACTCTTTCAAAATATAAGGGATACAAAAACTAATCAAAATACCACAGAAAAACCTAACCAAATAAAAAAAAATTCTTTATGCTATAAAAACATTAAAAAGAAAGGCAGTCAAACCAAATAAAATTCCATGTAAACTCCTAAAACGGAAAGATAAAGATCAGCTCAATAATATTGTAGACTTTTTTAATGAAATATACAGAACTAGAATTTTTTTATAAAATTAATTGGTTGTTTTGATTTTATAAAAATGTTTCTAATAAATGTGAACTATCTAACTATTAGCTTGATGAGTTATAAACTAAAAACTTTCCTTAAAATTATACACAAAAGATTCTACAACAAACTAGAAGAAAAAATAAGTAACCAGTTTGGCTTCAGGAAAAGCTTTAGTACACTATTTAGTTTTATCGTTTTAGCACAGAAATGCTTTGACACAAACCAAGTTATGCACGTTTGTTTTATAGATTACAAGAAATCTTTTAATAAACTTTGCCATAATATTCTGATAAACGTACTTAGGCAACGAAACATCGATTAACAGAATATACAGATTATCCAAGCGTGGTCCCAAACTGCACTCAAGCACACAATGAGGTCACAAAGAAAATGCAAATACAAAAATGTGTATTATCTCTTATGCTGGAAGCTTTAAACAAAAAGCAAACTGGAGTCATAGTAAATAATCAACCAATCAATAATTTGAGGTACGCAGATAATACTGTCATTATAGCAAAAACTCTAAACAAAGTTTAACATCTAACAATATGATCTCAAAATAAACCTAAAAAAGACAAAATACATGATTATAACTAAATTACAAACACCAATCCTAGAGTTATTTATCAACAATAATATAATTAAAAAAACAACAAAATATAAATATCTTGGATAACCAATAACATCGACCAAACTTGAAAAAAAAAACCCATTACATTCCTCAAAATGAGTGCTTTTTAGTGTGATCAGCAGACCAAGTTAGAACTCCGTTCCAGAATGGTAAGATGTTACGTGTGTGCTGTTCTTTATGGAGTGGCATAGACGTTTAATGGCGGTGAAATATTGAAACCCGCGGCCAAATAAAGCCGCCGGCACAACCCGCGCGGCAAGAAACTCCGTTGCTGCCAAATGTAGATAATTTAGAGCTTGTGCCGCTCGGTTTTTTCACTTTAGTGTAACCCCACCATAAAACAACTAAACATAAAAAATGGCTTTTGAAACGTAGTGTTATAAACACATGTTAAAAAAACCTTGAACGAACAAAGTGTCAAACATTAACGTACTGGAGCGTATAAACAAACAGTCAAAATCGCACCTACAATTCAATAAAAAAACTACAATATTTAGTTTACATAACAAGAGAAGAGAAGTACAAATTGCTCTAGGTGGTCATACAGGAGAAGATAGTAAGCAGACATCACATCGGTAGACGCAGAATTTTATGGTTGTACAATCTGAGGAAATGGTACAACACAACATCCAAAAATTTATTTTAAACAGCCTGCCAAGTCAAAATAGTGATGATAATTGCAAACCTCCTAAAAAAATGCTACTTGAAAAAGAACAATAATTGCAGACATATACATTTATTGACAATAATTTTATGTAATTGCATAATATTGCCTGTTCTCACATTGTCAGAATTGTCAGTAAATACTCAAACATTCAAATCAACACCATAAATTAGCCTGCAATTTAAATCCTATCAAACATGTTCAAAAAGACAAGTTTGAGCTACTACTGCAAACTATGAGAGTTTTGTACAGCGTTAGTAGGTAAATGGGAAAAAAATACTAAAATGCCATTTGACATGCCATTTGACACCAATGATAAAACTAAAAAAAAAAAATAAAATCTACAGTTTGAGCTTGGAAAAGCAACATACGCTATTATTTTTTTTGTAATTTGTTGTTAACTTTAAAATTCAATGTATTTTTTCATTATTAAAAATTTTGCGTTATTTTTGTTATTAAATAAACAAAACAGTGCCATTTGTTTAATTGCATTAACATTGTTTAGTATGTCTTATAAGTTAATCATATTATTCAAAATAATAAATGGTTATCAACATTAAACTTGTTTAAGTTTACTAAACGTTGTTAATCTTACATAAGCTTTTGCTAAAAATAATTAACGGATAAAATTTTATGCCGGTGATTGTATTTAACAAAGTACAGTCATTTATAATGAAAGTGTATAATATAATACCTATATTAAGAAGGAATTTTACCGTATTAGAAATGTTATGTATTTATTTCTAAAATTGACATATACATTAATAGAATAAAAATTAAAAATGTCTCAACGACATAAAAATACTTTTCAATTTTATCAAGATAAGTTATTATAATTAAAAAAAAAAAAAAAAAATACTTGATAAAAAAAACATTCAGTTTGTAAAAAAATGTATTCTATTTTTTTTTAACAATTTGAATATATTTTTTCATTTATTTAAAAATGCAGAAATGTATAACATTGCAACCACGTTATTAGTCAGTTTTGGCTTAGCAATAAATTGCTTTATATAATAAATAAAATTTAATTGAAATTTTCCTTGTCAAACATGAGAGCAGTATTCAGTACAATGTAAGTAAAAAATAATAAACAATGTTTACAAATTTTAAGTAGTAATAGTAATTTTAGAACAGATAAATCCTACTCTATTTTGTTGATTGTATTTTATGTATTATCAAAATCAATTTGATAAAGTTAATTTTTCTTTATAATCTTTAATCTAAACCGCTGGAAAACAAAATAAAATTATTATTAATTAATTTTTTCTAAAATAGCTGCGTGAAACAATTCTATTGTCATTCTATAATATAACTACAGATATAGTGTCCTTACAACATGGGCTTAAATTATCTCAACAAATTTTTTTTATTACCAATTGCCTCAGAAGCTATTTAACTCTCGGTATTCAAGGGTGAAAATATCATAAAATATACAGTACTTTTGAATACTACTTCGAGTTCCAGGTGTATAATACAAACATAACTGCATGGTTCCTCGAGGCAATTGATAATAAAATAATTTGTTGAGATAATTTAAGCCCATGCCATAAAGACAATATATCTATACAATATAACATTTGATACTCATAAAACTTTTTTGTAAAAAATACGCTCTAAAATTGATGTTTTATATTTTTTTCTATAATAAAATAAACTTAAAACTATTAGTAATTATTATTTGTTAGTACCAATGCAAAAATAATATATATATTTTTTAAATTAGATTGTTTAAAAAAGTTGGCAACACTAAACTTTTTCCAAAAGTTTAAAAATTGAATGTTGAAAAAATGATTAGAATGATTCCTCAACAACTTTTTATAGATGTCTTCGGTAATCTTTGCAAAAAATTTGAGGAATGCCTCCAACAAGATAACCGTCATTTAAACAATGTTAATTTTAATAAGTAACTTTTTTGTTATTGGCCTAAAAAATAATAAATAAATCAGTTTTATATTATTTTAATTTTTAACTGAAATTGTTAGATAGTTCTGCAACATTTAAACAATGTTATTTAAAAAAAAAACAAAAATTTAGTTTTCATCCATGTATTGGTACCAAAATTGAAAGAATCAATAAAAATAAATCGTATTTTTTAGTCGTGCCTGAATCAATTTAATAAAGTTTTTCGCGATGCAATAAAACGTTTCTGAATCACAAACTATTTTTGATTGGTTTAAAGAAAAAACTACACCGGTAGAAGTTAAAAGTTGACAAGCCACCCATTTTAACTAAAAAGATTGTTTATAATATACAGCATCAACTAAAGCAAAATCCACAAAAAAACAATTAAAAAAAACTATCTGCCCAAACTGAAATATTAAAGTTGCAAAGAAAATCTTGAGTTTACGCTCGTATTTCCACTTGATATAATCAAGTCGCATATTGCGTTTGGTTCAACAAACATTTAAGTAATAATGTAATATTAAATAGAACTTTTAACAGTAGTTTTGTTTTGTTGAAAATAAATAGCCTACAAATCATCGTCGTGTAATTGTTGAAAAAAATCATCTAAAGTTAGAGTGCGGTGCCATCCTGCATTGCTTTATCAAAAAATATATTTTTCATTTAAATTTTGCTTTGAAATTGCAACCAAATACCAATTTTAATTAAAGGTAAAGTTGTTTTGTGTAAGTTATGAAGATTGACAACAACCAAGCTTCAACGGTAAAAAGATCCAATATTTCATCATTATTTATATTGTAAACAAACTCTTCAAATACAATAGATGAGATGTCAGGTGGTTTCTTTTTACAAGTGCAATTTGTGATTTACAAATGTTTATAAGAAATTCCTGCATCGGGAAAAACTTCAGTAAATTTATTCAGACAAGACTGACCATGTGCCATCCTTATTGATAGTTTCACTGCAATAATAAGGATTCATTATAAAAGCATTTTGTTCTTTTGTAAACATATAATTTAAGTATCCAATTCCTAATTCTGGTTAATTCATAGTGTATGCATAACACATACTTCACACTATTTAAAATGTGACAAACGTCTATAAAAATTAACGTTTATTTCTAGTGACTTTTGAAACTGTTTTGTTTAAAAGAAACAAGTTAAAAAACTGGTAAACACTAAAATTACAATTTTTTTTTCCAGAAATATTTAATAAAGCTCATTATTTCTACACACACTGTACCAGTTGTATGTCTTATCTATTGCAAAGTGCTGGTCCCTTGTGCATGTATACGCCATTGAGCAAATAAAAACATTTTACGCAAAGCAAAGCAAATCATTATTATATTTGGTTGGTCTAAACTTTATCATTTAAATTAAAAATAAAGTTGTTTAAAATAAATAAATCTATACTGTCTGTAGAGCCGTTTTAATTTAAATAACAAATCAGTATTTTTTACTGAGCCACTATTCGTACAAATGATGCAATTTTTAAATTTTTTGTTTAATATCTATGAAAAATTGCATATTTTAAAATTTATTAAGACAATATAAGCTTAGAAAACATTGTTACTCATAACATTTTTATGTCATTGCTGTTACCGTTTGCAAACAACAAAAAAATGTTAAATATATTTTTCCAATATTTTTTCAGGTTTAAAACTAATGTATTTAGGCTATACAAACGGGGAATTTTTGATCCCATGTGTTTTAAACTTTTAAGCCAGAACTTGCACTGTAGCCTACTTACATTACATTTAATATAGTTTTATTGATGGTTGTGACCTCTACTAAGTGATAATTTATGTTTATAAAATAAGAAAACAATTTACTAATTACAAATTTATTTTGAGAAATGCTTTACTGGTTTTGGGGATACTAAAACCTTCTACAGATGTAATAAATTAATTGAGTTTGGACTGTAGCCAAAACACACTTTCTCTATCTTACGTTCCCGTTTATAAACGTTTTGCATTGCCGCATTGTGTATTTAAAAGTGGTTGCTTTGATTCATGTCTAGTTAAATTGTGTGCAAATTATTTTTAAGACAATGTTCAAGTTTTTTTTATTGATTAATAAACACAATAAGCTGTCAAAGTTGTTTTTCATATATTTTCAATTATATAGTATTTATTGCGTTTTCTAGGAATTAGTTGGAAACTAAACACGTGTTGTTAACAAAATTGCAAGAAATGAGTTTATTATTAAAATCAATCAATTTTTTGAATGTAATATTAATTATTTAAAATAATTTAGTGGTAATCATAGACAAATCTCTGTCTCAGGTTCAAAGCAGATTTACAAAATATGCGTACAGATAAACTTAATTTATTGATTGTCATTTTCTGGCTGATACAAAAAAAGTTATGCATTTTTCCACGTGTCTTTCTAACCAAGTTGATTGTATAATTAAAATTAAAGTTATTTGTATACAATTACTTAGTGCTTTGTTACAAAATATAGTTTTAAATACAGTTTGTGTCATAAAACATATTGCTGTACTAGTTCTAAAGTGTGTGACATCTTTAAAACGTAAAGTTAATTTTAATAGTTTGTTTTTTTTTAGAATACAAACAATTTGAGCACATAATTGACATTACTAAAACGGCAACAGAACAATAATAAGTTAGTTGAATGAAAATTTACGCATGATAGTACAAAAACGCAAATACCAAGACAGTATTTGAATATATTATAATTTTTTTTAAATTAAACAAAATAATACCAACAAGTACATAATTGATGCCAAAAAATCTAAAAAAATAATTATATAACTAACTATCGCTGCACCTTCTAACTTTGTCATTAGTTATGCAACTTTTAACGCACAAAACACCATTTACATTATTTACATTAATTTCTTTTTTATTAAACAGTTTTTTCAAAAATAATGATGTTAAATGTACAGGTTTTGGTAACCCCAACATACTTTCAATTACATAAAATCAAACGTAAACGGAAAGAAGCAAACAAGCACCGGTTAATTATTTAAATACGCAATATACTAAAAAATAGGGTTGCAGAAAATGATGGTGTAAATATAAGATTAGGTAAAGTTATAAGTTGCAAGTTGATTTATAAATATCAACAAATTTGCAATCGATCAGTTTCACAGACAGCAGTGAATGATAGTGATAGGTAAAAACAAATGTAGATACAAATATTGCAATTTCATTGACGTCAAATTTAAATTAAAGTTATTTGGTAATATTATTACACTCGGGTTTTATCATAAAATTAATTAGTGCAGTTATATTGATTTTGCCAACCGAATTTAATGGTGTATGCGCCGGGATATATCACATTATCAATAATGAATTATTTCATAAAAGTACTTTTAATTTTAAACATGAATATGAATATATTAAATTAATAAACATAAATGCAGTATAAAGCTGCAACTAAATAAATTGATATTAATGACTGTTTATTACTGCATACTATTTAAATATTTTTAATAATATTACTTAAAAAATATTGATTTTGATATAAAATGTACATTGTAACTAAGGTTAAACATAAAATTCATTTTATATCCAAATTTAATTTAAAAACAGTATTTAAATTATTTTATAGTCCTATATACCAATAATTTTATGAAAGCTATGATAAAAACAGCAAAATAACATATTTAATATCAGAATTGTAATAAAATTAATAATAATGGTTATACAACACACAACTAATCATGCAACTTTTATGTCAAACAGTTTCAAGTTATATTTAATTTAATTTGGTTATTTCTATTTTTATATCTTTTTTATTTCAACTAAAATAACTTACATGCAATTTATCAATATTACCAAAATTTATGCTAACTGTTTTACCTTGAAACATTTCTATTATATTTATCACGAAAGCATAATAATATGCTAGAACGTTATCGCAGTTTCCTCATACATCAACTTTTTATTATACGTATAATAATAATAGAGACTCATACATATTCTCATATCTGAATTATCAGCTCTATTTTTTATATAACTATGCACTTTTTTAATTTGCATATAAATATTTTTACATAAATATAAATAAGTTATTAAAATAACACTGCGGAATAACTATCGGAAAAACCTAAAGAAAATGTTTTAAATACAGGGAGTTTATAAATGAATGGGATTATGTAATCACTTTAAATATGCCGCCTTTTTAAAATCGTTCACTATACTACATATGTTTTCATATGTTTGCTTGACAGCTGTCAAAGTTGATCTGTCAAAACAAATAGTTAGTGAACAATTTAAAAAAAAGCGGCACATTTAAAGTGATTACATAATCCCATTCATTTATAAACTCCCTGTATATAAATATTAAAGTATACACTAATTAGAAAAAACAAGTTTCAACAACCTCAAAACTTTAAATATCAAATTTAGTAAGATTAAAACTGCAATTAGATAATAAAAATAAATGAGCAAATGCTAGAGTAAATATTTAGAGCATGCTAAAAGTGATTACACAAAACTGCACAGTTATTACAAATCTAGTACAAACTATTATTTTAAATCAGTTAAATAAGTTAAATTTAAAATATATACGTTTGCATTTTAAAACTCAAATTTAAGTATACACCCTGTATACTTAAATTTGAGTTGAGTTCAAAAAGAATGTAAAATATTTAAGAAGGTTGTAGTACAAACCATATCAACCAAAAAAAGCCTTAATTAACATGGGTTGTCATAGCAACGGTTTTAGTGATATAGAACATTATTTATTTTTATTATTCTTTTTTTCTCCATTTTTTATTTTGCAAAAACGTGCATTTTTTTATCATAGTTGGTTAATGTTTTAAAAAATAAACATTCAGAATTTGACAGTTGTTGTTAGTGCAAAAGTTAAGCAACGGCCGCTCTGGTCACAGCTTGGATGGGTAAACCGAAAGTGATGCCGAGCGTAGCGTTCTTTCCAATATGGGTCCGATACCTCATATAAGCATTCATACATGTGTCTTCTCTGTGGCTCGGTGTGTCCGACATCTCGACACCTAACGGTATTAAGAGGTTATTGAATATATCTGTTAGTGCACAAGTTTTCAATGCTATGGCTGATTACTCTAATGCAGAACTAGCCGACATGCATTTCATATATGATCGTGTTATTGTATGTAGAAATTTTTCCAAATTGCCAGATTCCTTCACATTGTATGTTTGGAAGAATTCACCAGAGATTGAGAGATACCGGTTCACTTCAAAAACAGTGTTATTTTTCCGGCAGATCAAGGTCGGTATTTACTCCTAGAGCAGAACAAGAAATTATAGCACAAATAGAGCAAAACCTAGGAACGAGTGTACTGAGAATATCAGCCGAGGTAGGAATTGGTGCTAGTTTTGTTTGGAAAACCCTCCACGAGCAGCTGCTCTATCCATACCATGTTCAACAAATACAAGCCTTAAATTTAACTAATCATCAGGCACGTTTGATTTTTTGTGGCTGGTTTCTACGCAAAGATGCTGATCACCCGCAGTTTCTGGCTAAAATTCTTTTTACAAATAAAACCTGGTTCACACAAAATGGAGTTGTTAATTTTCATAATCCACATCGTTGGGCCGACATAAATCCCCATGCTGTAATTGAATGTAGACATCAGACACGTTTTTTATTAACAAGTTTTTAGGTCTTGTTGTTTAACCAAATCAATTTACAGGCGCTGCTTACCTCAACTTTCTGCAGAACACAATATATAATCTTTTGGATGACATTCCTTTGGCCCACAAGCAACAAATGTGGTTCCAGCATGATGGTGCTCCAGCTCATTTTTCGATTGCTGTTAAAGAGCATTTAGACCAAACTTTTAATATTTGAAACCATTAGTGTATGCTACTCCTGTAAATAGCTTCAAGAAACTGCAGATAAAAATTACTGAAAAATTACAAGAAATTTGAGCCAATGAAGAAGTTTTAGAAAAAGTACAAATGTCCATCAGACAAAAATGTCGTGCCTGTTTGAAAATGAAAAGAAGACACTTTAAACATCTTCTGTAACTCTGTTCTATGTAAAAATATATAAAATTAAATAATGTTCCAAATCTTCAAAACCGTTGCTATGACAACCTATGTTTATTAAGACTTTTTTGTTTGTTATGGTTTGTACTACCACTCTCTTAAATATTTTACATTTTTTTTGAACACCCGTATATAAATAGCTAACATAAAAAAATCAAAAATTTTTGTTTTTGGATAGAGAACCGTTTTTTGTTTGCAGTTCCTCTTAATAAATTGTCAGTTAAGTGTTTTATTTATACCAAAAACAAACATAAAAATTCGTGTTTGAAATTGGATTTTAAACAAAAACTACAAAATAACTTTTTTCCCTATCAGCTTTTGTTTTGGAGTTATCGAGGCATAAGGTTTTCTGAACTATTTAAATTTTGTTCATAAAATTAATAGTCAAAAAAATTAATTTGAAACAAAAGACTTATTTAATAGTTTTTTTTTTGTGAATTTTTTTAGATTTTTTTAGTAAGCCATTTCCGAGTAATAAGCAACTTTTTTCTTAAATTTTTTTCAAAAAATTAGTTTTCTGACGGGTATAAAAAATACCCCTCATCTTTTTTTAAGAAAAATTATCTTTATAGTTTTGCAAAATTTTCAAAATTTAAGAAAAAAAAAAATTAGCCATGAAAACCTATTGTTTGGAAAATTTTGAAAAAAAAAAGTTCCTTATAATTTTTTCTTAAAAATGCAATCGCAAAAAGTTACAAATGATCAAAAAATGTAAAAAAACTCAAAAACCTCATTTTTTTTCAAATTTTGATTGTTTATTACTCGGAAATGGCTCATTGACAAAATTCACATAATCAGAATTCATGTAGAGAAAAGCATTTTCAGTGGTTTGAGCAAAAACAATTTTTCATATATAAAGCCTTAGATAATTTGAAGCAAAGTTTAGTAAAAACGTCAAATGTTCATTTCGTTTTGTTTGAACTGAGATAAAATTAAACATTTTTCTTTTCAATGTTGTTTTCTAATCATTTTCAAAATCTATTTTGTACTGCCCCAGAACTTAAAAATAAAGTTGTTATTTAGTCATACTTCGGAGATCAAACTTTGGAATGTTAGCGTGTTATTGCACCGCATCTTACGTGACAAAAATACAATTTACATAAAATTACAATAACAACTATACATTTTATGTGTAAAAATGTGTGAGAGGTAGTAACCCAATGCTTCCTATTAGAAAAAATGCACAAACAGGCGCAATATTATTTGAAACATATGACAAAAACAAATGTCATTTAAATTTAATAAATAATGTATTTTAAGTAAATTTCTATTTGTAAGAAATATTAGATTTACGGCCACCAAACGTCACATCGATATATATTTTTTTAATTAATAAAAAAGCTCTTTCCAAAATATAAAAATTAATGTAATTGAAGGATGTCTCAACAAAAAGCAAAAATTTTAAAACTTCCTAAAAAAAATTGTACACCGGACATTTTTACAGGTCATCTGCTACCATATTAGTTGATGCAAAAGAAAACATTAGAACATTAAAGCAACCAATAACTTAAATAAAAATTGCTAATTTAATTTCAAAATGTGCTTTAACATTTTTTTTATGTTTTAAGAAAAATAAAATTACAAAAACAAATCTTTCCCGTGAGTAAAAATTCATTATTTATAGGTACACAAACACTCGCAAGTAATAGTTCATTACTTTTGAGTATACATGCATTGACTTATGTCATAATTCATGTGATAGGTCTCAACCACTTGATATTAATGGCATAACACTAAAATTATGGAAAATAAATAAAAGCTTTATTGCAGAACCAAAATTGATTACAAAACGTATATTTTAATAAGCTTATTATATTTGTACAAGAGTACACAAGTTGGTATTTTAAAAATTTGTTTAAAAAAAATAATATTTTTTACTTATGTAATAAAAGGTGAGCCATGTTTTAGTTAAAGTTTGAATCACATGTTTCTACCAACACTGTCAAACGTGTAGGTAGATACCTCTGTAGACAGAAAATTCATTGTTTTATTTTGAAGCAACGTTTTAAAATACTAAAAATTTATTTTAAAAATGAGTCTCTTTTGTCTGCTACAGCGCAAAAATTGCGTACGTTGTTTGGATGAAATAAAGCGCAATCAATCAAAAGAATACAAAAATTTGTAAAAAAAGTGCGTAAAACTAGAATGCTGGTAGACAGCATGCTCATCCAAAAGTTCTGCCAAAAATGTCGCTCTTGTGGCTCAAAGTGTACGCAAACACTCACAAAAACCTTGGCATGTTTGCGTACAAAGTGTAAATCGTTCAAAAAATTAAAATAGCCGTCTTTAGTGCTCGTTTTTGCTTTGCTCAGTGGGATTTAAACAAACTGACTTTAATTTTAACCAAAAAATCATTTTTTTGGACGAGGCACATTTCTATCTTAGAGATTATGTCACATGCTAAAGTTGAAAAACCAATGCATTCATTGCGAGTTACCGTTTGGTGCGGATTTTGGAGTAATGGCGTTATTGGGCTATTTTTTGTCGAAAACAATGATAGAGCCAACGTTACTGTTACCGGAAATCGTTACAGAGGCATGATCAAAGGCGGCGCCAAGTAATATGGCGCTCCCGCAAATTTTAAATTTGTCGACTAAGAACACTAATCTGGAGCACGTCGGTTCACCAAAAAGTCAATGACTTCTTAGAGGACAATGACAACAACACAGCATACATTTGTTTCCCTGCCTACCAATATAGGTTTTGACAGGACTACTCTGTAGTTCACCAAAAAACTGAGTGATTGACCACATTGTCACAGGTTTCTGACTGATTAAAAACTTTGCAAAACTTGACACAAAAGTTTACTTTTAAAGCTGCACATACTAAAATTTCCTTTGCGTCTTGTAGAACTGTATATCTAAACCGCAAAACTCTAGTGTTAAACTTCTAAGCTTCTGGTAGCCCGTTGTACCTTTATGATATGTTCAAAACAACAAAATTTGTAACAATCTCGGTATTTCTTAGCTGCGCCATCATAATGTTGGGGCCAAAAAATACTTTAAAACCTCGTGGATTATCCCGACCTTTATCTAGCCAGACTTGCTAAGCCTTACAAATATGCATACTCCTATAAAAAAAACAATCAATATAATTACTTCCTAAAATGACTTACCCCACAATCCCACCGCAGCCTATAGGGCGTCCTAACTATCCTTCTTCTAAAATACAATTTTTAAACGGAAGGTATATGAACCTTACGGTCTGAAAATTCTAGGCATGATCTAAAGAAAATTTAGTCTTTAAGCACTCTCCTTCAAAGAGTAAATCTTTAAGGACGCCCAATTAATGTCAGCCAGCAGAGTGAAAGTGTGCGAGATAGTTTGCATCTCAGATAAACGTGTGCGGAATATATTATACAAAGATTTGGATTTCAAAAAGTTAACTGCGCAATGAGTGCTGCGTTTGCTTACAATCAACCAAAAACGCATACGTGGAACAAATTAAGAGGCGGAAATGTCCAAAAACAATAAAAAAGATTTTTTGAATTGTTTTATAACTGTGGACAAAACATAGATCCATCGCTACACACCAAAGCCCAAAAACAATTTTTGTCCTGTTTAAACCAATTTTAATTTAAAAACAGCGCTGTAAATGTCAATATTTTCTTAGAGAATACGGTTTACCGTTATTCTTGTAGATGTAATAGAATTTTAGTTTGTAATGTTCGCTAGTAATATTTATTTTAACAATAGTACTAGCGGAGGCGGCTGAATCCTGCTATTTTTAAAATTTTATAAAAAAAATGTTGTTTTAATTTTTTAAGAATGTAGTTTTCAATTGTTTCTGGCAAAATTTTTATTCTTTAAAAAACATTAATAATTTATTAGCAAATTTTACTATTTTCAACTTTTTATAAATTATATTTTGTATTTTAACAGTTTATAATTAAATTTTGATGCTTTCTTACAGTATTTTTATACTCTTTGCTATTTTTTACAATACTTTAATATTTTATAGACGGATTCTGCTATTTTTAGAACTTCGTACATTTTTATTTTTTTCAACAGTTATGGTTGATTTGACAATATTTTGATGTTCAAGGCCGAATTTTGCTATTTTTAACTTATTATAAAAAATGCATTTTTTAACTGTATTTAGGCAAATGTTTTTTTCTTCTGTTATAAGTTTGTTATTTTGCTATTTTAGACTTTTTGTAAATAGAATTTTGACAGTTTTTAACCAAATTTTGCTATTTTTTACATTGTTTTGAAGTTTTATGACCAAATATTGCTAGTTTTGAGATTTTCAATTTTACATTTTTAAAAGTTGATGGGTAAATTTAATCAAACCAATAATTTGATATTCAAGACCAAATTTTGCTATTTTTGACATTTTATGAGTTTTTTTTACATAATTTCATTATTTAATAACTAAATTTTGTTATTCTTGACATTTTATAAAAAAAATTCTACACTTTTTAACAGTTGGCCTAACTTTGGTGCTTCCTGACAATATTTTGATTTGCTTTTTGGAATTGTATTAATTATATAAAATAAACAAAATCCTTTAATTCCAATTAAAATTAGTCGCAATTTGTAATTTTTAATTAGAATTAAAGGATTTTATTTATTTAATATAATTAATACAATTCCAAAAAAGCAGTTTCCAGATTCTAATACGTATAATGTTCTTCAAAAAACTTATATGACTGGACGTTAAAAAAAATACTTGAAATTTTTAGGATTGATTAATGTTATTTTAACGTTTTAGTTATGTAATTTCAAATACCTAAGTAAAATTTAATAATTTTATAGATATGTTGTAAACATAATCCATGTATTTGAAACTTGTTAAAATCACAAATATATTTTATTTACAAAATAAAATTATTTTAATGAACACATCAATAAAAAAATTATTTTATAATTTATTTAATGGCATTTATAAATTTATTAAAAAAATGTGATCATTAAAAATTTGTTAAAAATACTCTTTAACAAAACAACTGAATTAATATTTATTTTAATTTTCATTTTAGATTTTAGTATTGTCTTATTTTTATAAAATAATTTAATATATTAACTATTTAGTATATAATTTTCTCAAGATTATAAACTGAAAAAATATTCTTATTGAAATAAGATATGTACATTACCAATTAATCCTGATCTGGAACTCCCCTTACAATACATGTCTATATTGTTATCATAAATTATAAAATAAATAACATTTATAAAAGTATAATATCTCTGAAGAATCTACATTAATTAAAGAATTATATATATATATATATAACTTTCTAAATTAAAGTAACATGACAGTTTTAACATTAAATTTATGTAAGTTTCCAAATGTAAAGTTTAATTTTGCTTTATTTTGCATTTTTTTTTAATTAAAAATTAAATTTAAACACAGTTCTTATTAATGATTAAAAATTAAAAACTATTATTAGTTTATTATTAATATAAAATTATTAAAATTTGACAAAGAACATTAATCTCAAACAATTATTTGACTTAACACATAAAACTAGAAGTGAAGTGAATAAGACTAAATGTTGCATAACTACAAAGAGTGGGTATATATAAAAATAGATACAGCTATTTGCAAAAACTCACCTGAATATAGTGTAAAAAGAAAAAGAGCACAAAGCAAACTAGACACTGTGAACACAGCCAGGTAAATAAAAAATATAGGGCAACATGTATATGGAGCAAATTATCTTCATCATTTTTTTGTCTATAGAGAACAAGACATCAGCCAATTTTCCATGATCCACTTTAACACGTGTGTGATCCTAAGAGGGAAAGCATCTTCGATACTTTTTGGCTCAGCAGCCCGATAAAAAAAACATTATAATAAAAAACTACAGGGATGCAAAGTGCTGCCAGAGTTCTGTAATGTATTTTCCGCATATAGAACGGGAGGTGAAATCTTTTTCTGTAAATATTTACACAGGAAAATATAACATTTTGTATATCTATGTGACAATACAAAAAGCGTTTAAATATATAGAAAATAGATAAGCAAGAGAGTAAGTAAAGAAAGGACGGCACAAATAGATACAGATCTTTATTATAAAATACAAAGCGTAGAATTAAGAAGAATAATATTACTCGAAATATGTTCGTGCTACATGCAAAATTCTCAAAACTTTGTATTTGATAATTACGACCGATGTTCATTGCTTCTTGTTAATATATACACATTGTACACTTGATACAACATAGTGATTTAATAACGGTTCACTAAGTGTGTACATATATTTAATTAAAATAAATGAAAATAAATATAGTGTATTATACAAGAAAATAAGTTTGGCAAAGTGAATGTAATCTTTGTTGATTTGGGACGCACTTACTATCGAGTAGGGGAGAGGTTTGATGCTAGGTGCCATCGGCTCGGTGAAGCAGAGCGAATTGGCACCCGCATTCCCGTGACTCCCTCGTCCTTCTGGGGAACTGGAAACATGCGTCCCAGATAATGCAGCATCCCTCCTAGTAACACATAACAGTTATTTTACGTTATTATGATTCTCTACGTTTACAGTGGATGATGGAAATGTGAGAGACATTCTCGACAGGCTGGTAAAATCCTTCGCTTTTTTATCTAAAAGTAAATTCAGTCAGTAAATTGTTCAAACTTTATTGTGACAATACAAAATTGATCTGTAATAAAATACAAAACAAATCTCGAGATACAATCTTAGCTAGTGTGATAAAATATTTTATTACATATCAATTATTTAACTACTGTTAATGATTTTTTTGTCTGTACTATATATATTATGGACAAAGTGATAAATTGACATTATGCATAGTGCCCCGGCAATGTACTAAATGCTCAATACTATTGTAAATGGAGATCCGAAACATGTATTTGTACTAAAAAACGTATGTATTAGTTTAGGTTAGGTAAATTACAAAAATAATTTGCTTTTACAGTTAAAAACAAATATTGAGCATATATATTTTTGCATTACGCGGTCATTATGTATAATACCCAAATTTGTCACTTTACAAATAATATCTTTTGGTTTTGTATACTAAAAGATTTCTTGATTTATACAAAATTGGATGAACTAATTAATGAACTATAACTACATCTGTTGTAGAAACTAAAGTTTTATGTTTTGTGTAATTAATTAAATAATTTCAATTATTATAGATTTAAATAAATTTAAAAAACCAATAAAAAAAATAATTTGTGTATATAAGAGAAAGTACCCTTCTAGAGTGAACTAAAACCATTGATTTTTTTTGGTAAATCTTTAGATAACACAATAATAATATATATACAGGGTGATTCTTAACCTATGTCTATACACTCAAAGCATTATAGTTTACAATCAATATTATTGATAAATGTTAAAAATGTAGTAAAAGTTTTATAATAAGCAAGATAATGAATTATAAAGTTTCTAGAAAATTAAAATTTATTACTTGAAAAAAATCGGTATGCCGATTAAAATAATGCACGTTGAAGTCCCGGCGGTTGTTGCCAAAAAATTGAAAAAAAAAAATTAGGTGGCGCCTGCCAGTGTGTAATAAAATAAAATTATGGCGCAACATAACATGACCAATGCAGAATTTCTAGGTATAATATTAGTGTATAGAGAAGTTCATAAAAATTCAGTGGCTGCAGATCGCCTTTATTCCGAGAAATTCCCTTAAAGATATTATCCGACTCGTGGATCGTTTGTACGTTTGGTACAGCGTGCAAGAGAAACTGGGCACTTGCAACCCAGACCTGGACAATATAGTATCCGGATAATTGCCAATCAAACTGGGGTACTGCAGTCAACTGTATGGCGCATATTAAAGCATGAATTACTGTATTCCTACCATGTGTAGCGTGTACATGCCCTGTTACCAACAGATTTTCCTCTTAGGGTAGTATTTTGCAAATGGCTGTTGCGTCAGCATGATGTGAACCAAAATTTTTCTACTAACATTTTAGTGACAGATGAGACAATTTTTACTCGTAGCAGAGTGCACAATTTTCACAATACGCATTATTGGGCAGTTGAAAATCCACACATTACCCTGCGTACAAACTTTCAACACAGATTTTTGGTGAATGTATGGGCTGGAATTGTAAACGGCCATCTTATTGGATCGTTTTTGCCAAATCGTGTAACGGGCGCTGTTTATTTAAATTTTTACAAGAGACCCTACTAGCACTACTAGAAGAAGTTCCAATTAATGTTAGACAGCGCATGTGGTATCTTCACAACGGAGCTTCACCACACTTTGCAATAGATGTGCGACAACATTTGAACAATGTGTTCCCGAGAAAGTGGATTGGTCGAGGAGGTCCAACTGCCTGGCCTCCTAGATCACCTGACCTAAATCCTCTAGACTTTTATGTTTGAGAGCATATGAAACATCTGGTATACGCTACCGAAATTCACAGTGTTAAAGAGTTGCAACATCGCATACTAGCAGCCGCTGACACAATTTGGCAACCACCGAGACTTTAACGTGCATGTAGCCAACATGGCTTCGGTAGGCGCAGATGTGTTTGAAAAATAGAAGAAATCATTTTGAGCATTTATTATGATATTAATTGTTTTAATAATTTTGCATTTTTGTTATTTGTTTATTATTTTAATAAATAGTTGATTAAAAGCTTTACTACATTTTTATTACTTTAATTTTGGCATGACACACCAATTTTTTTCAAGTAATAAATTTTAATTTTCTAGAAACTGTATAATTTATTATCTCGCTTATTATAAAACTTTTACTATTTTTTTTTAACATTTATCAATAATATTGATTGTAAACTATAATTTCTCGAGTTTATGTGCATAGGTTAAGAATCACCCTGTATATATAAAAATTTATTTTGTTAAAGTGATAGAAGCAAGAAATAAATTGCTAGCTAACAGTATAAACTGTCATTTTAACAAATCTTGCTTGCTATCAAAATGACCTGTCAATTTAACAAATCTTGATTACTAACAATATGAACTATAACTTTAACAAAATTAATTTTTATATGTATTATTATTTTATCTAGAAATTTGTCACGCCTCTTGATGTGATGACCGTTTATATTCTTAGCAAACAAGATTTGTTAACATTACTGTTTATATTGTTAGCAAACAAGATTTGTTAACATTACAGTTCATATTGTTAGCTAGCAATACATATCTTGCTTACAAGCTAGAAATATGCATAGAGAATAGCCCTAAATGTTA
This sequence comes from Tachinus rufipes, assembly GCA_963932245.1. Lineage (NCBI taxonomy): Eukaryota > Metazoa > Arthropoda > Insecta > Coleoptera > Staphylinidae > Tachinus > Tachinus rufipes. The sequence goes on from OZ010744.1 coordinate 78,059,635, forward strand.
GCAATAAGGATTTGTTAAAATGACAGTTATTGTTAGCAAGCAATATATATCTTGCTTACTTTTAGTTTTGTGCATAGATAATAACCCCTATTATCTGTAAAAAGAAGCTGTATACAAATATGAATCTTTTGAATTTCTAATATGTTGAAGTTATGTAAAAAACTATATTAAATATTTACTTGATATATTAAAAGCAACGTTGCACAAAACTACATTTTTTAAACTTTCTTTAAAAAAATTGCAACGTCTAATAACATGGCAAGTAATGATGATCATTATTGTCCGACTTCGTTGCAAGTTTGTTGAATAAAAATGCATTTATGTGAAATTAGATAATCTTCATTCTGAATTTTTTATATTTTCTGTGACAATGTGATTATTTAATTAACGTACATCCATTTGTACAATATCAGTCCAAAATGCTCTATAGCAAGACTAAAATTTTGCATATGCAAAAATACTATTAAACCACAAATAATATGCTGGTTATGAATTCAAAAATACTCCTTTATTAAAATTATTCAAACGCCTCTATGCCTGTAACACTTTGGTTATTGATGTGGTATAATCTAAGATTTTTTATATATTTTAATGATCTCTATTTTTATTTTGTCTATTATTTTAAAATCTTTGTTTCCAAAAAAACACAAAATTTTTCTAGACAAAAAATATAACTTGGTTTTTCTTATTAGATACCAACTTCAGTATTTTGAAACTAAATAAAACAAATACCAAATACTTAGTATCTTAACTTAACGACTAGTTTCAAAACTAACAACTTCAAAGCTTGGTTAAAAACAATGTTTTATTGTTTACCATGACAAATACTTTTGATTAGTTTAAAACTAATCTTAAAAATACATGTTTATACCATGGTTTATACTGTCAATGAATAATTTAAATTTCTAGCAAGCCCTGTACTACAAGTAAATATTTGATGTCAAATTTTATATTTTTTTAAACAAAATCTATTAAATTATTTATAAAAAATATTTTTTTTGTAAAAACTGCATCAATGTTTTAAAGTATCTAGATCAGTAATTCTTAACCTTTTGCTGGCAACCTAAAGTACAAATATACTTAAAGCCTGGTACCCTGTTTGTTTTTGTAATACAAAATTTAGATCCGTAATGTGAAATTAAAAAATATAAAAATAAAACACATTTGTTATGTACTATATCACAAATATATTTAAAAAATGTTTCAACCTTTACAAGGTAAAATGTATACTTTTCACCGTCCGATGATGGCCTTGTAAGGCTTTTTAAATATATTCGTGATATAGTACATAGTAAATGTGTTTTGATTATTTTATAATAAACTATCACATAGTAAAAACCACCACCATTCAAATTCAAAATAAAAAATAAAAACAATTAATGTATTTTAGTATAAAATACATTTTTCATTTAATCTTTTAATTATCATAATCATCACATCATTAATTAGTGACTAACCTAGTGTAATAGCAAAATCCGGCTATAAAATATTAAAATATTGTTATAAAGCTCTAATCATAAAACTGTTAAAAAATGTCATGTCATTCATAAAATGTCAAAATTATCAAAATTTAGCATTAAATTATTATAATATTGTTGAAAAAAATCTGGCTATAAACAGTTAAAAGATACTAAATTTTATTTAAAAAAACATCAAATGAGGTAATAAAATTTAAATATTGTTAGAAATCACCAAAATTGAGCCATAAAAATGTAGAGAAATGTAAAATTCTACTCATAAAACGTCAACATTGTTAAAATCCGGTCATAAGACATTAAAATTATGTCAGAAAAAACCTAAATTTAGCCAGAAAAATTATTGAAACAAGCAAAATTTTATAAATAAATAATCAAATTGTTAAAAATGTTGCATTAATTCAATTAATAAAATATCAAAAATAGCAAAATCCGGTCTTAAAACATAAAAATATTGTCAAAAAACACCAAAGTTTGAAGCTGTTAAAAATCCAAATTTATATTCATATACGTATTCAAAAGTTAAAATAAATCTGTCTTCCTAAGCATGGCAAACCATCTAAGATCTAAACAGAAACAGCAGAACCCATATTAAAGTTAATGAAGTATTGACGCAAGAAATGAACGTTAAAGCTTAAATCAGATAAAGTGGTAGTCTAAGCCCAGCACTCTTCAATATTCTGATAAACAAAATAATTAAAAAAATTATAGTATTAAAAATAAGCTATCAACAAATTCACAAAAAGTCTGTGTTACGCCGACGGCTCTGCACTAATTGCAGAAAAAAAGAATGATCCCATCCGGTTCAAACTAAAAATGGGCAATAAACCCATAAAACAAGTAATAAAATTGATTTATTTTGGGTAGATATCAATCGCCACAAACTTGATAAGAAACAATAAAAGTAATGGCCATTAAAGCCTAAAAAAATTTCGGCTGCCTAAAAGATGTGGTACGGAAAAACAAATATATGTCCACTCAGAACAAAATTAGGATTTATAAAACTTGTGTACGGCTGATACCAACCTATGGCGCAGAAACCCGCGCAGAAACATCTAAAACCAAAAGATTAATGAGAAAATTAAAAATCTTTCAACAATAAATGAAGTAACCTTACGTGATAAAATTAAAAGCTGCGCTAGCATATCAGAACTAAATACTAAAAATGTAGTTTTATGATCACAAAGACCATGTGGATAAAATAGACCACAATAGAATCGTCAAATGAGTTAAAAACCAAAACTAAAATCCAGTCTTTAAACATCAAAATATAGTTATAAGTAAATAAAATATGGCCATAAAATATCAAAATAATGTTAGACGTAAACTGTTAAAAAACGCAAAATATGATTTATAAAATTTTAAAAATAATAAAATCCGGTTATAAAATATTAAAATTATGTTAGAAAGGATTAAAATCCGGCCAAAAACAGATGAAAACTGCAATTTTCTTCTTATTAAAAGTCAAAAACATTAAAAGCCGGCTAGAAACATCAAAATAAAGTTAAAAAGCACCAAAATCTTACCATAAAAAAAAAAAAAATAATATATAAAAAAATATATTTTTTTATAAAAACCCTAAAATTAGTCAAACCTGGCTTGAAACATTAAAATATTGTTAAAAGTATTAAAATCCGGCAATAACCTGTCAAAAAGTGCACAATTTTATTTTTAAAATTTCAAAAATAGCAAAATCAAGTCATAAAGTATAAAAATATTGTAAAAAGCATCAAACAACATAAAGTAATAAAATATAAAAAACATAAATTAAAAAAAAAATGCAAAATCTAACAATTAAATTTTATATAGTTGTCATAAGTACTAAAATATTGTAAAAAAACTAAATAATGTCAAAAATCCGGAAAGAAACTTGAAATATATCATTAATTTTATAAAAAAAACTTTTAGCAACAATACTCACTTCAAACTTAACAGTTTTGTAAACAAACAAAATTGCAGTACCTAGTCTAAAAATCATAAGTAATGCATAAAAAAGCATTAAACCTATTTAAAGTAATTGTTTGGTATGCATTTCATGCTAGAAAAGTTATTAAACATTATTCTTTTTCAACATTGCTTGTAATTCTGTTACTATAACTATTTGCTATCGTTCATGTTAAATGATTTTTTTAGCCCAAATTAGATCAACTTAGACAACATTAGGTTTTAACAAGATGGTGCCACTTGCCATACTGCTAGCCAAATTATTCAATTTGATAAATCAATTATTTCAATCTCGCAGTTTATAACCCTTAGATTTCTGTCTGTGGCATTGTGTTTAGTTGACGCCAATAACACAACAACATTACACAAACTACAAGCCAACACTGAACGTATTATTGCTAAAAAAAAACATAAAACATAAGTTTAACGGATTCAGTTTTGCTAGCACTTTTGTAAAAAACAATTCAATGATGTTGTGTTGCATCAATAATAGTATTAACTGTACTTAAAATAGTATTAATTTTTTTACAAAATCTATTCTATTTTACAAACAAAATGCGTCGTTCTTAATAAAACACCCTTTAGATACTACAGATCAAGTTTTGAATACGTATTGCTATATTTGTTGATATAGTACAACTATATCAACAAATATTAATTATTAAAATAAAACAAAATAATCTTAAAAAAATAAAACAATAGATAAGAACAACTCATTGACCATCCAATTCAAACGTGATATTATAAAAATGTGTATATATAATAATCATAATCTATACAATCAAATTTGTTAATTAAATTAGGATGCTATACCTTGTCAAATGCTTTAGAAATGTCTAGAGCTACTGCAAAGATTTCTCTATGTTTGCACAAATAAGAATTCTATTTGTGACATTTAGATAAATTAGATAATAACGCAATTAGATTATACCTAAAAAATTGTCTTCCTTTCTAAGTGTTGGTTGATCATTTGCAATTTATCATAATTGTAAAAAAAATTATATAATAAATATATGTATGTTTTAATCAGAATAGTTACTTTACTAATGTTAGCTATTTTCAAAATATTTCAAATCAATATATTTTATAGTTTATAAATTAGTAAAAAGAAACTTTTTGATAAAATTTCAACATCCAGTATTTTTGGTAGCAATTACATAGGAATACATGTTCATTATAAAAAGTTTAAACTGTTTAATTATCTTTTTTTTAAAATAACACCAGGATTTGTTGATAATTACATCATATGTAGTATTGACAAATTTCAAAACTAAATAAAAAAATTAATTTTCAAATTTTCATAAAATAATAAGTTATAGTGTAAACAAATATTTAACTAAGTGAAATATAAAAATTGTGATTCAGTTATTATGTTCCAAAATATTTCTAAAGTAAAATTAATTCAAAAATATTATGCTGCTAAGAATATTAGATAAAAAATATAATATTAAATTAAGCATAAACACAGATTAATACAGTTTAGTGGCACCCATCGTATGGAATTTAGAAAAAATTTAAACAAATTTTTGAAACATTTTGTCATTTAAAAAACAAGATATTTTATTTAACTTTTTATGAAATTAAAAAAAAACAAATTTAACAAGATTATAGATTGTCTTAGGCCCGATATTATAAAACAAAATTATCTATGATTAAAATTTACTGTACAACTAAACTAATTTAACTGGAGATTTCAGTACTATAAAAGCTTGTTAAATTAAATCATGCATTAAATCTGCCATTAAACTAACTAGCAAAAATTGTGCTTTTAAATTTAAACTGACGTTTCTAAACTAGATTTTTATACAAATATATTTTAAATGATTCAACGGATGATGAAGTAAAAAATCATCAGCAAAGGTTACCGAGAGTATTCCGTGATTGAACTCATCCCTTTGAGAATATCAATATAAATTATATACGATGATATCAGTTTTCAAATACGATTTCGATTATCAAAACAATGTGTCCTAAATGTATTAGAACAAATCAAAGATAACAAACTCAGCGCAATCAGTAAATATCTGCAATAAACCAGTTATTAATTACACTGCGATTTTATGCCACAGGATCCTTTCAAATTGTAATTTGGAATCATTTTAACATTACAAAAAAAACACTGTGTGTCGAATAATTATATACATTACATTATTAAGAGATGCGTATATACAAAATGCCAGAGACGCTTCCACAACGGAATAAAGTCTGTGATGAATTCTAATCTCTGTTTGCTAAATAGCATTATATTTATTAGCAATTATTAACGAGGTATTTTTTTTTACCTTTGCATTCACATTATCTGTTTTTTTTTTAAGTTTCTAATATATGTAGATATGGCTCGACTAGTTCAAGTAGATTATATTTTTCAAATTCTATGTAATTACGGCCCCTTTATCTCTTTTTATTTTCCAATTTTAATACATTTGTAATTAATTAAATGAATATCATGTAGCTAGGTGCACAGGAAAAGCCCCATATACACAAATAAATCACCAGCTAGTTGATTAACATACGATTTGGTTTTATAATACTGAACCCAATTTAACTGATGATTAAATTTATTCGTCAATTAGTTAACTGAAGATTATATTTTTGTTTATAATACCGGGCTTTAGCCTTTTATGTACCTAAAACACATACTAAAATGAAAACATTTTGTTTTAAAATTAGTAGATTAAATTATTTCAAAAATTCTTCTTCGTTGAAAACGTATGTGCCAATTTGTAAATTACTCTGGTTTTGATCATTTTAATAATAATAATAATAATAATAATAATAATAATATCTTTATTTCACTTTAGCCACACTACATGGATATGAAACGTCATACATTTGAATATAAAAATTAAAAACTATATAATAATACACAATAAAATTTAAATCTATATAGAAATACACATTAAAAATTAAAAACCTAAATCAAAATAGACAAGAAACATAGTAAAAACAACATATAAATCCTGAACATAATTATTTATTACAGAAAAAAATCATCAATAGAATAGTAACATTTGTCACTTAAAAATGAATGCAATTCCTTTTTAAACTTTTTATAATTATTAATATTTTTTAAATTTATAGGCAAATTATTATATAAAGCAACGCCGGAGTACTCAGGGAATTTCTTGTAATGTGTTGATGTTTATTTATACTTCAATTTATGTCTGTTATTGTAAATGATATGTTGTAATTATTTTGTTAATTGTATTTTAATTAAAATATGAATATCTGCGTTTACAATTAACTGAACAAAATAAATAAATAAATGAATGATTGACGGCAAGCCTAAAGCCGGAGTAAAACACTAAATGCACATTACTTCGAGTGGCATATACTATTATCTCTAAATAAATCCGATAGGATTTCAAAATAAAATTAATATGCGCTATTAATCAATACAAGTAATACTGATAAATTGATTAATTGTCAAAAATGTTGCGTTTTATAGTAACAATATAATAACTTCTACTACCTGTATATAGTAACACAATGTAGACATTATAAAACAATAAAAAAAAAACTAGAATTATTAGATTAAAAACCATAACTTGTAAATTTTGCAAATTTGTTAAAAAACACAAAAAAATTGCTATAAATTGTTAAAAAGTGCTATTTTTTTTAATAAAATCTAAAATAGCAAAATCCGGACATAAACTATTGAAAAGTGCAAAATTCTATTTATGAAATGTCAAAAATCGCCAATTCTGGCCTTGAAACATCACAATATTGTCAATAAACGCCAAAAGACGGCTATAAACTGTAAAAAAATGTCATTTTTCTAAATAAAATATCCAAAATGGCAAACTTCAGTTTTAAAACATCAAAAAATTAATTGAAAACATTAAAAAAATCAAGAAAATGATATAAATATAAAGTACTTTCACGTGCATTGAACTGCTCAAATTATAACATTAATAGTTGCCAAAGTTAATTTATTGTTGAATGAATTAACAACAAAAAATATATAAGTATTATATTCTATTTGAAAATTTATCTTTGGATAAAAGTTTACTGAAATACCAAAAAAAAAATGAGCTTTTGGCAATACATAAAAAGTAAAAAGCTAACAATGAAATAAAGTTCTACAAACTTTGTTACCCCAACGGCTATGTCCACAATATTGAGATATACTAAAGAAAACAAACTAAAGATCACAGCAACATGCGCTGAAAGCGCTAGTTTTTAGTCCAATATTTATATGCTATGCTTTCTATCCCCTATTTGTTGACAAATACTTGCCATAAAAATATAAAATTATTATACAATACAAAAAAAAATGTACGGAACAAAGAAGAGATATCCTAGTTTTGGTCGGGAGTAGTGACGACATAGTGCCTTGCCCGACCGTCATCAAGCAACTGCCATAAAACTGCAAGTGGCACTAATTCACGGGGAAACTAACCAAAAATTAAACATGGCTTATAATACGATTAAATTAGAAAGACAAAGCCTGTGGCTTAAAAGTTAATTTAATTAATATGGAAGATCTTAAAAAAAAATTAAAATTTGTTCATCAGAATCTTGAACATAGAAAACCCCATATTCTCTTGTTTACTAAAACCAAAGTAAATAATAAAAATCCAGATTGCTTTAATCTAGTAGATTCTAATTATTATCTTAAACATTTGCTAACTAACTAACAAAGTGTTTCTGCCTACATCCACAAACAACAAGCATATTCTAGATTGACAACATACAAAATTCAAGACATTGGTTATAATTTCTTAAACTAAATCTTCCCAATAAAAATATTTTTGTAATAGGCATATACCGTTTTCTAACAAAACAGCTCTAAACTTTTTTACAACCTTTCTAAAAGTATTGACAAGTTTCTTCAAGGTAATTATAAAAAAAAAACTGAAATAGTTTTGTTGTGAGATTTTAATTAATGTTCATAATACTGAATGTTTAAGTCACTTATCTTCTACAACACTATCTAGACAATAAACTATATTTTTTTCTGCTTTGCATAATCTTAGCCAACTTATTCAGCAATCCACATATTTTCCTTGTAATAGATTTTTTGGCAAACCAAGATTAATATATTTGTATATTTCAATTATTTTACTGATCTTGAGGCTGCTTTAGAAAATTCTAATCATTTACTTAATACTTCTGTTGTTAAAACTTTTCTTCCTATTACCATCAAACTTAAACTGCGCTTCATCTATCATTATTCTAAGATAAACATAGTAAAAATGAAAGACTTAGTAATTTTAATTTCAATACTCATTGCTTATATTCTAAAGATCTACATATGCAGCAAACAATCTCACAAAAACTATTAAAAATGTTATTAAAAAATTTGTCCTATTATCTGTTAGTAAACAAAAACAAAAGAACTTTAGTTCAGACAAAACAAGTAGTTAATAAAAAGCACCTAAAAAACACATCAGTATTCTTTTCAAACAGACTTAACAAAACTATAAGAAAGCTCGTAAACATTGTGATAATCTGATACAATCTGAAAAAAAAAATAATACAATCTGAAAAAAAATAAGATTAACATAACCAAAGCTAATCAAATTTCTAAGCTTTTCATAAACAACAAAAATAACTATAAAACAATAAACTCATTGCTGTTCCTACAATACTGGCTAGTAGTAAAATAACAGGTCTTATTCATCAAAAAGTTATCAAAAGACATCTTCTTAAACTAAATACCAGAATGGCATCAATTCAATTGCAAATGAATTAGCTTCCATTTTGGCTAAAATATTTGTCTTATCATAAAAAAAATCATTTCTAAATTGTTAGAAAACTGCAAATGTTCAACCTATCCTAAAAAAGAAGACAAGTCTGACTCATCAAATTATAGACTAATTAAATTATTGTCTAATCTGTCAAAAAAATTTGAAAAATATATTAATTTCCACATTCTTACAACAAAATAATTTTATCTCAAATATTCAATATGGATTTCAATCAAAACGTTTGACAACATATCTTTTGACTTATGTTAGTCGCAAATAAAATTCTACTTTAGACAAACATGAAGAAAATCTTGCAGCGCTTCTAGACATTGAACATTTGATAGGGTATGGCATCCTAATCTTATCAACAAGCTTCATTGTATAGGTATTGATCATAAATCTGTAAATCTTATTGGTAGTTTTTTTGGACAATAGATAAATTATAGTTAGAATTGATGGTTTTAACTATGAGCCCAAAAACATAAATGCTGGTGTTTTTTAAGGTTCTGCTTTTTCGCCAACTTTATTTTTATTTTACAATAATAAACTTCTTCAAATAACTAAAAATCCTATTCATAGTTTTCCAAATAATAGCAACTTCATACTTCATAATTTCCAAAAACCATATCAACAAATATGATATTTCTAGGTTAAAATCTGTGCATCAATAAACAAAACAATATCTAAAAGGGGTGCCCCCACTACCAACATGGTAACAAACTAAAATTTCTTAATAAATGCAAGCAATTTATTACTTCTGATCTGTTTTTTTTATAATTAGAACTTTAATTTGCATTTTTTTTAATATTGTTCTCAAGTATGAAAAGAAACATAAAAAATTATACCATCTTTTCTAAGCTCTGTTCAAAAACAAGTTATTCAAATCATTGCTGACCCAAAATTGACTAATAACTAGATACTTTACAATACCGGCGTAATGTTGCAGATTATTGATTTTTTTTATAGATATATCTATGAATATTGTTTAAACAAAATACAAGACATATTGCTATCTAAACAAATATTTACTCGCAGTACAAAGTTAGCTAAAAATGTTATCAATTATTCACTGACAGTTCAGAGATGTAGGACCAAAGCTTTTAAAAGAGATTTTTTTAACCGACACATAAAATAAACTTTCAAATTAATTATTTCTCAAGACTTATAAGCAATAAATATTCAAAGTCAATTTTCATAAACTGCTTAAGTCTAGTTTTCAATGTGATATAGTAATAGTGTGATATATTAAATAACACCTAAATAATACATTTTAAAATTAAAAAAAAGTAGTTGATGAGACTGTAAAACATGCCATTTTTTTATTATATAATTTAAAAAAAATATCATATTTAAAATTTAAAAAAATATATTTAAGAACTGTTGTAAGTTAGACCAGCAACAGTCGGTTAAAAGGGCAGGTTTGGTCGGTCAAAACAAAAGGTTATTTCAAACAAAAATCAATTGATTCCAAGTCGCCAACTTGAAGGGTTTGTTTTTACTACGTGTTTCTATCCTTAAAAAAATATATTGTTTAATATTAAATTTAATATTTTGTTTTGTTTTATTTAATTTAAAGCAATAATTACAAATTTAAAATTAAACATGCAAAGCTCCAAGTAAAAAAATGCATTGTGAAATTATTATCACCCAATTGCAATTGATCCACCTTATGTGTTTTGAGCATTAGATTAGTGCAACTCAGCATAACTATTCTACATTTTTTTGGTTTAAAATTAAAAAAAAGCTAGCTATAAATTACATAAAATAGTGTTATTATTCTTATGCCCCCATTTTTATTGTTTTAATATACTTTATTTTCTAGATTTAATTTTAGATATAAAAACTAAAAATATGAACTTTAACCCAAACTGCAGTACATTAGCTATGATAAAGTTGATTACGTTTAAATTTTATTATGCATAAATTTTAAAAAATCAATTTTTTTATAAATTAGTAAAACATATAATCAAGAAAAATATACAGTAAATTAATTATTAAAAAAATTGGACAGAAATCAATTATTGTTCAAGAAAATAAAACTTTTTAATAAAATATATTTTTAGATTTACAATTTTAGCGATATAAGTTTGTGTGGTAGCACATAATATTATTTTCATTATACATTCAATAAAGCGCACGCGGCTCCGGACCCATGTCTATATTCTATAATAAGTTAATACAAAACTACAATTATAAATCTAACCTGCGTTTGCTTATTTTGAGTATAATGACATTTTTGTTTTGCCAAAATATAATATATATTTATACACAGGGTGTTTTCTAACTGAAGGCAAAAAATAAAACTGTAGGTAAATTTTTTAATTTCAAACAAAAAATCTAAATATTTTTTTTCTCTATCTCGCTTCGTTTCTGAGGTAATAAAAAAATGCACATTATTTAGAAAAAAATTTATTTAGCAGAAAAACACACAAAACAACATTACTTTAACAAGTGTGCGTTGATGCAACTTTTGATACTTGTCAAAATCGTTTTCTTTGGTTTGGTTAGTAAAACTTGATAAAAATGTTGTTCAACAACAAAGAATACGCAGACATCATTTTTGTTTACGGATTCTGTAATGATAATGCCCTAGCTGCAAGTCGCGAGTATTAATTAAGATTTCCCAACAGAAGACAATCTTCTCGTCGCGTATTTTATATAATGAAATAGGAGTGACAAACAAGTGATTTTTTTTAATCAATATTTTCAGAAATATAACTGTTTTCTAATATTCTTAGAAGCGTTGTTAATAATAAGATTTTGAACTATTCCACGGTTTTTACGATTTGATAACACCATAGCAGAAAGATTAAAATTTATACTAAAAAATTATTAAGTAACCACAAACAAAATCAGGGTGAGCGGGTATTTAAATATTGCAGGATATTTTTTTTACAACATCGCGCGTTTGTTTGTTTTGAGACTAATAATATTATTAAATAATATATTATATATTAAAATGCTTAGCAGAAAGGGAGGCGTTGATAATATAAATAAAATAATATCACATTATACAGCAAAGCTTAAGACAAATTGATGGTTTTTATTATTAGTTTATAACATATTTGATATAGCTGCACTAGCTTACACTATTTATGTCAAAAATAATCCATTAGAAAAAAAAAACTTTTACAGCTATAAAATAAGAGCAATCTCCTAAATCAAATAAACATTTTTGAATATATCAGCGATTGAATGCATGCTAGAAATGGTACTCGAGTAAAACCCACTTCAAATGATCAAAATACACTCAGGAATGCAACTAAACGCCTACAAAAAGTAGACAGCTGTCATATTTGCAGATATACATTAAAAATGCAAAGAAAAATAATAAGAAGATGTATCAAAGTTAATAAACAAGATAGTGACAAAAAAATATACCAAATTTAAAATCAATATATTTTTTTTAAATTTTGGTTTTGTTGTTGAGTTTACGTTTACATTAATAAATCATAATAGTAGATAATGTCCAATACATAAAAGTAAAAACGTCGTAAAGATACAAGATAAACATTTCTTTCGTTTCATTATTTATATTAACAAATAAATCATTTGTTAATACAATTTTTTTGTTATTTTAAACAAAATCTATTTATTCTTAATAAAAAGTTTTAAAATGTTACAAAAAAATAGTTAAAAATTTAAATTCTGTGGTAGTAAAACCGTCATTTAAAAATTATGAAAACCTTGAAGTGTAAAACATCTGTAATAAAATTGAAATATGGCCGTCACACCGTCTCAGTCCATTTCATAAAGAGCACAAGTTTAAGGAGTATATAAAGTAAAATAGTAAATATTCAGTTAAACGTCAGATTTGAGTCTACTATATATATAATACGTTTACTTCTTGCCTTTCGGCCTTGAAAATTACATTACAAATTATAAAACCTAATCCATATAAAATTAACACAACTAAAAGTATTTTCTTCTCTGTTCATCTACTTCTTTTCTTCGTTTTTTAATTGCCCTCTCCATTCTATACCTCTTCCGTCCTCTTTCAATATCTCATTTTTACCCATCTGTTTTTCTCTCATTTCGTTACACTCTTTTAACATACGTTTCATAGTTTCTTTAGTCTCTCCGCACATTCTGCACATTTTCAAATCTTCATCCATCCAAAATTTTGTCATTCGCTCTTCATTACCACATCTGAATCTTGCAATCATCTTTTGATTATCATTTTTACTATATCTATCGCTCTTTAGGTACATTAGCAGTTTGCTATCTATAATATGTTCATAATTTGCGTTGTACCTAGACTCTTTCATTCGTATTCTCCTTTCTTGCCTTTGTATATCTCTATCTTTTTCTATAATTTCGTACCATGTTTCTTTTCCAGATTCTCTTATTCATTTAATTTCTTGGCTAGCATACCCATTCCTATTGTAATACTTTTCTCTAATCTCTCGATTTCATTTTCCCTTTCATGCATTCTTGTAAGATTTTACATTCGTCTCTCTGTCTCATTCTTTCTTCATACTTCATTGCTCTTTTTCCTGCTTCTACTCTTAACTTATCTTTTTTGACTTCCTCCAGAATATATGCTGGAGTTTCCTTATTTAAACTTAGCACCCATCTCCAATATTTTACATGTATTGCTTCTAATTTTTCTTGTTCCTTCCATCCCCATATTTCTGACCCATACAATATCATACTCCTATTTAAACTATCAAACATAAGTCCTTTTATTCTCATACATTCAAATTTTCTTTCACTTATTTTCCAAACTTGTCCCACAACTTTATATGCTTTTTGTGCCATTTCTTTAATGTGTTGTTCGTGCAAAAAACATATCCCAAATATTTAAAAAAATTTACTTCCGTAATATCTTGCCCATTCCATTTCCAATCCTCAACTTTTTTTCTCCCACTCCCCTTTCTAAACACCATATGTTTTGTTTTATCTACATTGATTTCTAAACTTTTTTTCTAAAATATTATCTTTTTTTATAAACTTTTAATCATTTCTTTCATTTTCTTTGTTTCTTTTGCTAGAATTACCATATCGTCTGCATATGTTAGCAACCACACTTTTCCTCTACCGACTACTACACCTCCTGCTTGAGCTTACCTCATTTTTTTTCTACATCTGCTATGTAGGTTGCAAACAAAGTGTGACTCAATGAACATCTCTGCCTTACTCCTTTTGTTGTCCAAAACCTTTCACTCGTTTTCCCATTTACCCACACTCTGCTTGCTGTCTCCTCATACACTTCTTCCATTTTTCTTACCAGGTGCGCGCTAATTTCTTTCTTTCTCATACATTTCCACAGTTTATCTCTATCCACACTATCAAATGCCGCCTTTAGATCTAGAAATATCGCATATACTTTTCCCTGCTATTTCTTTTTTCACAATATGGTGTAAAATATATACGTTATCCATGGTACCTCTTCCCTTCCTAAAGCCGGCCTGCCCGTCTAGAATTATCTCATTCATACCCAGTTCCTCATTCAATTTTTCTTCTAATATCATGGCGTAGATCTTGTACGCCGTATCCAGTAGTGTTTTGCCCCTGTAGTTATTTACTAGCTTTTTGGTTCTACTTTTGTGTATAAAGCATATAAGACCTTCTTTCCATTAATTTGAGTCTACTATATTTCAACTCCACTCTTATCAAATAAAGGGTGGGCCATCTAACTTTTGAAATTTAAATCGGTTATAAATAAAAAACTAATAAATATTTTTTCAAAAATTATAAATTTATTAAAAAGATTGAACATCTTCATTTAAAAATGAAACACAACATCATTCAAATGACTGCCTGGCGGTTGGCTTGACCCATCCGATTAACCCAACTTTTTAGTACATTATCGAATGTTTGCGCTCCAATCGCATAAATGGCAACTTCGTTTTTGTATTTCAAGGCATCAAACGTCTCTGGATGATTAGCGTAACTTTTATCCTTAAGGTCTCCTTACAAAAAAAAATCCAACGGTGTCAAATCACTGCTCCTAGGTAGCCAATTTACATCAACATTTTGGCTAATTATTTGATTTCAAAAAACAGTGCGCAAAAGATCGATGGTTACGTTAGCTGTATGGTAAGTAGCCCATACTTTCATTCATATTCTTCAATTTTTAAAAACAAAAATTTGTTTAGCCAACAAACCACAACAAACGGTTACTCGTTGCAGATGCAATTTTTTGATAAAAATGCTCATCTTCGGTCAAACAATCTTTAGCCTATTGGGAAAACTGAAAACGCATCGTATAGTCATGAAGCTTTATTTTTTGGACTAATTGAACTTTGTAGGCTTTCAAACCAAGGTCTTTATGCAACATTTTCCTTACAAAAATGCAAAAAATATTTAGTTTCTGAGAACAATGCCGAGTTGATGTTGATGCATGTTTATGCATAAAAAATTAATGCTGTTGCTCAGAGTGCAACAGCATTAATTTTTTGACTGAGCGCACTGGACAAGAACGTGAACGTGTTGTTTTATCCATTAACAATCCAGTTTTGCAAACTTGCTTCACAAATTGGTCCACAAACTGCGTTGAAGACATTTCTTCCCAACTTTGTTCAAGTGTACAGCGTCTTATTTCGTAAATGTCAAACATAGAACTAAACTTCTGTCAACTCATAAATGTCATTATACCTTTAAAAACAAAATAAACGATGCAATGTTTCAAATTCCAAACGTTACATTGCCGTTGCGTAGCACGCTAACACTCTGTGCTTAATTCCCAAAATAGATAATAATTTGAAAGTCACTTAATAAGCCATTGGTCTTATCAACTCTTTTTAAACAAAGCCGTAAGACTTCATAAGCAATGCAAAATAGATGTAGAACGTAAAATAATGAAAAATCCGGACCGAGTAGATTAGAATAAATAGGGTCAAAGGGTCAAACTGATTAACAGGTCTGCAGGTTAGTTGTCAAATCTATGTTAAATAAATGATTAAAACTATAAAGTTTGTCCGCGTTAAGACTGCAGTGATGGGAGTGGTTTATAAAGTCAGTGTCACACAACTGTAATTGCAACATGTCCTCGTTGGTATTATAATACAGCTAACTTCACTTTGTTTATTATATTAAAATAAAATGATTTTAAATTATTTAAAAACTTTAAAGCAGAAACAATATAGTTTATTGCTTTTTAATTAAATATTAATGTTTAGTAGAAATGTATATTAGTCATTTTTAATACTAAAATTTATTAAAAAGAGTTCCTAGAATTGCATGACGTTTACTCATATTTAAGTTTTTGAGGTTATACTGTACGTCAACAACAAAAAATTGTAATTTACAGTTAAAATACATATTATTATTTACAAATGCGTTAACCTTGTTACAATAACGCAAAAAACTGATAAATATTAAATAGTAAAAATTGTTAACTAAATTTATTCAATTACAAGTAGCTTTGTTTTAATCTGGTAGATATTCTATTGTAAATTGGGTAGGCCTCTAAGCCAACCAGAGCATTGTTTCCCAGTTGCCATAACAACTACTACTGCAGTCTTAACGCGAACAAACTATATATATTTAGTATAATAATTATTGAAATAATTCATCATAATAATAAATTATTATTATAATGTGAAATTAATGTAAATATTTCACAATAAATTAAGTGTCTATCGTTGACGTATGGTAAACAGTTAACTCTATTCACTTCACTACGTAATAGCCAAACGGCAAAAATATTACTCAGTGCACTCCAAAAGCAAAACCCAATCAGTCTTAGAGTGAACAAATAATTGCTTGTCTTCGATTTCAATACACAATAAAAATAATTTATTAATTCAACAATTATCTATTATTATAACAATATTATTTTAAAAATAGAAGCAATGTTCAAGTGCAAGATGTAAATAAATAAATATATTTTTTCTACCAGTTTCGTAAAAAAGTTTGTAAAGCCTATCAATCTCTTTGACAATTGAACGGTTTTTATAATGGACACTAGTTGTGTAAGATTGAAAATGCATAGTAGGATGAATGACAAATAATATTTTATTTACTTAAGGCAAAACAAGTTTACTATATCTATCAATCTCTGCACAGAAATTGAAATGAACGATGTGATATTTGTCGATAAATGCCAATAAATATTATATTTATGAAACAGTTCCAAGTTCAAGTAATAATAATTTTTTTTTCAATTTGAAAATAATATTTATGAATAACAACATAAAAATAAATCAACATGATAAAATATTTCTTTTATTTTGAATCATGAATCTTATTGTCAAATAAAATATCACTAAACGTTTATATCTGTAACACAGAAAAAAATAAAAAAAGTTAATTAAACATTTATTTTCTTTGGTTTCATTGAATTTAATTACTAAATGTTATGCTTGGTACGTTTATTTGCAGTAAACTTCTTACTTACGTTGTTTGTGTAATATATACTTTTACATTAACCAGTTACAAGTTAAACTTAGTTATGTTGAGATATATTTCAACTTTGAAGACTTGATGGATAATTTAATTCTATTGTTTTGTTATGCTTTTACTCTTCTAGTAAACTCAATCAAAGTATGTTAATATAAATAAAAGTACTGACACACTTCACAATTGAGTTCAATTAAAATATGTTAATCCAAAGAGGCAAGGTTTCGAGAGCAATCGACTAGATATGGGCAGTGGCATTGAAAAAGCCTTACCAAATTTAATTAATAATATGAATTAGGCATTTATTAAATAAAAATAAAAATAAAATATTAATATTGCAATACTAGATATACAATTTACTCGTATGTAAATAATGATAAATAAACAATAAAAATAGTTTTCTATATGTTCACAAACTAATTTAATATAATACATTTTTTTTTCAAAAATTGTAAAATATAATTTGCCTTTTCAATAGGTTAAATATACAAAATCATACTCTTACACCAGTTTCTCAAATTGAAGCACTTAATATATATCTATCTGCTAATATAGAATATGTATATTAAATATCAACCCAAAACTACATGTCAAATGAAGTTTGAATGGATTTCAATTAGGACCGATGGGATTTGCGGCGTACAAATTTCAATGTGAAATACGCGAACCGTGTAAACTGAATAAATTCCCATCCTAATTACAAACTCGGCTTAGCGATAGGACTCCAATTAGAAATGTAATACGTGAAATATGATTTTCAATTGCATTTTTATTGGGTCAAACCAATAATAAAAACGATTATTTTAAAATATTTGTATAACGTGTTCAAGAGCAAATTGTGCATACATGGATATATGTAAATATAGGGTACGTTTATCAAAATACTGGTATGCTGTATTATTTGTTTATTTATTATTAGTTTCAATTTGTATAAGACATCTTTAGAGTATAATAAGCATTATCCTGAAAAAACCAGCTAATAAAAAAATAATAAAAACAAGTCGTAAAAGACTTCTGAGGCGATGTAAAATAGCTGTAAAGTGCACAATACAATTATATTCAAATAGTTCAGTAAATTCTATTCTTAATTATTGTATTTATTTATTGAAGTGCACCACTGTTCATTCAAAATAAGTTTAAATTGGATATAAACTAAGAACAAACAAACTAGTATAATGTTTCTAAACTATATGCCGTGAACGTTTAATGAATGCACCGGTATTTAATTGGGTTAAGTCTTACAGAATATCCACTGTTGCGATGCCGCCGTTGCGATAAAGTTGAAACTATTATTGTTATTGCAAAGAGACAGATAATTTTATTTAGTTTTCCGATATTCCACTCAAGAGTAAATTAGAGGTATTAAATAGTCTATTTTATTTGTAGTTGGTAAAAGTTTCCGTGTGGAAAGTCGATTTTTCGAGATAAATATCACGCCATTGTTTCTCAAGAAAGTTTTACGATCCTTAATATACTCCGACAACGTTTCTACAGATTATTAGCAAGGGGATGAAACTCGATGATTATTTAATATGTTATTTACCGAGTTTTTAGAGACAAAAGTTGTTTATATCAATTGTTAGAAGTTGAACAAATATATTATTGATATGTCTTGAAATATAACTTATTGACAATAAACTATTTCAAGTTAGTTACACAGTTTGCCACATATATATGACGTGTACTACAAACAAATTAATATTATACAATATGTGGAAAAGATTTGCAGATATTAAACTACTATAAAACATTTTTAAATTTATAGTATTAATAGATTTACGCCTGCATTCATAAACATTTTTATAACGAATAATTATCAAACGGATAATTATAATTTAATGAACATTAAAAATATAATGATATTCATAAATAAATTGTCATTAGTTAAATTATTTAGTAACTTTTTAGTTATTTTTGTTTATTATAAGTTATTAATATGTTAAACTATACTATCTAAGCTCAAATACTGTGAATTAATACAGATAATTAGACATTTTCAATTCAAATAAATGTGTTAATTTAATGATTCATTACTTTTTAATGGACCAAAAATAGTGCAATTTAATTAATAATTTAATTAACGTTATTGCTAATAAGTGTTTATGAATACAAAAATTTAATTAAACGTTCCGTTAAATTTTTAACAAATCATTATATATTTAATGACGTTTTATGAATACGGGCATTAAAGTTATAAATTTTTATTTTGTGCTAAAGTTTTTATCATTTATTAGCAAAATGTTTTTGAGCATAGTAAAGTATGTACAATTTCTACGTTACTTCACAGTTGAGTATCTATACAGAAGTAAAAAATACTGGGTGCTTATTTGTCCAAACAATACTAAACAATAGATTAAAGGATTTAACTTTAAAATACACAATAGACCCAATTTTACATTTGCGTTTATATTTATAGCAAGCCAAGAATAAATTGATCGGTGTAATAGGCAACTTAATATACACAAAAAGTGTGTTTCCTCTCTTGCACTCATGCTTTTGCCCAATTTAGCATCCTTCATTTGTTTTGAGATTACTGTAGTGACTACAAATTAAAAGTTTGATAAATTCAGTGCTGCGCTAAGTGTTGTTTGTAAATAAGTTTCTGTTATTGTACGCTTGCTAAACTAACGCTCTATCAATAAGCTAAATCTAAAATATGTCAGCAGAAACATCGCAAATAAGTTTTTTGTTTTCAAATTGTAAGTAGATGCAGTAGAAGGTTGTGCGCTGATGCATTTGAACTAAAGTTAAATTTTTAAGTGCAATTTTTGGATTTGAGTTTTTTCCTTGCAACTAAAACTATGTTTTGAAGCGTCTTAACAAATTCAAAAATATCATAAACAAAAACATGACTGTCGCATCTAGGCTAAAATTCAAAAAACGGTCCAGCACGCGGAGGTTCTACAAAGTTCTAGATGTATATATGCAATACGTGCTTTCTGGTAATGTTAAAAATTCTAAAATTGAAACCAATTAATCAAAAACGTTTTGTTTGCTCCAAAAGTCCAAAATTGTTGAAACCACGAATACTAAAACTAAAAAAATAACAGTTGCAAATTTTACGTTTCTTCAACACCGCAAAGCACAACCCGCTATGGTTTCTTTAACTCCCTCACTTATATACAAAGTGACAAAAAAATGCCCACGTCTCTGTTGCTTTATCTAAGACAATTACCTTGTTCATATTATATAATTATATTGCGACTTAAGTGTAATGTGCAAACAAAACAGCGCTTTCAAAAGGCTTATGAGCAATTCAGAAGAACCGGATAAGTTATTTAAGCGGTCTGACAAAAAATTATGAAAAAAGCAACGGTGTATAATCTTGATAATAATTTTGTGATAAAAAAGCAAGTCATAAAAAAACCTGTGACCAAAAAAATTTCATATATTTATATAGCCATAAAAACATCACCAATAATCTTTGTTTTCTTGACACACGGCTTGGTATATTTATTTGCAGAAATCCGGCAGTTAAGCCTATTGGTTACTTTAAGTTACTTTTCTTTTATTTTATATATTGATATTAACCAAAAATTAATTTTATAAAAAAAAATTAACTAAAATCGCTAAGACTTTGATGCCACAACCCAAAACCTAAAAACTCTAACAAAATTTGATCAATTTTTTTAATAACATACATTTTAGCATGGCACAAATAACAAAGTATGCTTTTGTAACTATACCCACATGCTGCATATCTGCCTTAATTTAATAAAATAATTTCATAAATACTATATCATAATAATACCATTTAAAAAAAAAAATATATTTTATTAACAAATTTATATTTTCAAACCTATTTTTGTAGTATAAACTATTTTATAGGTTTGTTTATAAAATAACCAATTTTTTAATGTCTTTTTATCATAACTTTATAAATCATCTAGTTTGATATTGAAACATTTTCTAAATATTAAAAGAAAATAATCTTTTTTTAAGTACAACTTTCTAAGAATAAAACTATTTATAATCACGTTTTATAACACTGAGCTATCAAAATGATACAGCAATAGAATTAAATTATTTGGTTGTCACAAAATTTTAAAAACCACAAAAAACGGTTGTAAAAAACCTTAAAGAACAAAAGTTTTAGGTAAAAAAGTAAATGTTGCTTCCGTGGACCACTTCAGGATTATTAAACTATCTAAACTCTTTTCGTTTTGCATGTATACGGACATAGTGTGACACTAGCGCTGCCACAGTTTATTATGTTTTGTCTTTAAAGTAGAAACAGATGAGCCGTATGGTCTATTGGGACAGCATGTTATCAATCAACTTTTTTAAATGTTTTAGACTAAATCAATAAAATAAAATTCATTTTCTTACAAACAAAATAATTTTATTCTAGTTGTTTGTGACTTATTTACAAAAATAAAACGTTTTATTGTTTGTGCTCTGTTAAAACTACAAAAATCATTGAGAATAGAGGTTTTATGATGTATTTTAGAAAATTTCAAAGAAAATGCTTCCATAACTTCTAATACTACATACCAACACTAATAAAGATTTGTTTAAACAGTTTGCAATAACTATTAGAAACAAACAAAAAAATAAACTTCTACAATTTGTACAGGAACACCAGTTATTATTTAAACATTGGTGATATAGTACTTATCGTATTTGACTGTTATATCAAAAATCTCGTATTTAATTCTTGTATTTAAAAAGTTTTTTAGTTCACTTCTACAAATTAAAAAATTATTTGTGATAGAGTTTTATGGAAAACTGCAACCATGTTATTTTTAGCTGTTATATAACGTATTGATAGTAACCCATTACAAACAAAACTATACAGCCTTATAAAAAACCATAAACCAGGTGTTTCTAAACCTTACTCATAAGTTAAAAATTAGATTATATAAATAAAAAAATAAAAGAATATACATTTTTTCTTCAAAATTTAGAATAACTGAAATAAAGATATTTCAGTTATTCTAAACTAATCTTCTTGATATTAATAGTATGTTCTTCAACATTTTTCCAAATAAATGCATTGAGTTATTCTCAAATTTGTTTGGAAATACCTAAACCCTTATCTCTGCAACAAAATGTCTTTTTTAAAATTCTGCATTAAAAATAGCAACTTTCAATTCAATAACAAAACATAGACCTAACTCTGGGCTTACTTCTAAGTACCTTGTTAACTATAATATTTATGGTTCATTTCAGATCTAGCTAAAAAACATATTTTCTTTTGGTATCAATATGTTAATGATATCTTAGCTTGCTTTAAACCCCACGCTAATTAGAAATTTTTCTAAGTTACATTAATAGTATTTATCCCTATGTTATACAATAGAAACTAATGCTCAAAATAAAATTAACTTTTACGATAATAATAATCTCTCATTTGATATTTTTTGAAAACCAACTTATACAAACTCTACTATTCCGTTTGGCTCTGTACACCCTAACAGTTACAAATTTGCAGCTTACCATTCAAAGGTCCATAAAACCTTCAGCCTACCAATATTTATTATTTAACTCGGCGTTCTTTGTAAATTACCTTTAAAAAATATTGTCAACCATTAATCTTACCTATTTAATCTATTTATTTTTGTATTGTATGTAATTCATAATCATATTAAATCACAATAATTTTTCTTAAATTTTTCCACTTTTCTGTATATTTTTATGTTGTATTGTTGTATGTATTACCGACCAATAAAGGTCTAGTAAAAGTTGAAACTAATGGGGTTTTTAATTATAATTTGTTATAATGTTCTTATTAAATGTTTAATGTAATTTATTTAATTACATTTTTAACTGCCGTTTGCAATGTTGTACACAGTTATTTTTTGTTGTTTAAACGATGTTGATGTATAAAATTAAAGGTTACTATAAAAATATCATTTACCCTATTGCATGAAAATATAGAAAATATTCCTATATAAAAAATATAAATATGTAAGTTCAAAAACTAAATAATAATCACTGAAGATAATGTAATTTCAAAAATGATGATCAACTACCAAGTTCAACGTTAAATCATCTAAATACAATTATGTATGTGTTCAAAAATGAACTATTTATTACACAGCATTTATTATTTTTAATTTTCCGTTTAAAAGTTGAATTTCACATAAGAACATTAAACTCTTTATTCATTTTTTAAATAAAATTGTTCTGCTTTGTGTTTGAAGAAGGAAAAAAAATCGATTAATATAATAAACTGTATCTTTATTTACCTACTCTTATGTATTCTTTTATAGCCTTTATTCACTTATCAGTTACATTCAGCCGACCTGTCTGTCCAAACTGAAGATTGAAATTGATTCAGGGCACACATTGATAAACTAGAATCCACAGTCTTTGTATTTACAAAAGGCCGCCTGTAAACTCAACATTTTTATTAAAAATGATTATTTTTTTCTTAACGCTATGTTACAAAAATGTATGTCGATACTTAAATAATTTCAAATAACTTTAAATTAATTATTTTGTTTATTACTGTTTTATTTACATCTAAAAGATATAATTGTAAAATTTGTGTGGCTAATATTTTAATAATAATTTAGCACAAAAGTAGTTTTTAAATTAAAATTAAAAATTGTAGATATTTGCAAACAACCAAACTGTTTATTGATGTTTTATTTGGAACATACTCTTATCTATTGGTCATTACAGACTATATATAATTTATTCAAAGATTACTACTATATAACAATTATTTAGAAAGAAATAATCTAAAAAAATTAGATAGTTGTCGGCGGTCATATATTTTCAAATCAAATAAACTAATAAACATATTCTCAATAATTCCACACCAAACATTCAACAAAAAGATTGTTAAATAATGTCTGAACTTTAAAAGCAGTGATGGCTATTTTGCTTGGGAAAATTTAATATTAAATTAAATAAAAATTAATATTAGCTTTTCTATAGAATTTTCAGACTGGTGCAGTTGTAACAATCTTTTAATAAACATAAACAAGACAGTAATTGTTAATTTTAGAAACTATAATGCTACACCTCTATCAGAAAGTTACAGTTTTTTAAATAACGAATTATCCATTCAATCTGAAGCCAAATTTCTAGGTGTAACCTCAGACTCACACTTAAACTGGTCATCACATATTGAAACTGTGTGTTCTAAAATCAGTAGCTCTTATTTTGCCATTAAAAACCTAATAAGCTCACTTCCAACTGAAGCTATTATCAATGTTTATTATGGATTAACATACTCTATAACCAGTTACAATATCATAGTGTGGGGTCTTGCTTCAGACATTAATAGAGTGTTTATCCAACAAAAACGAGTGATCCGACTGATGTTCAATATAAAACCTACTGAATCTTGTCGCAACACATTTAAAACCAACCGCCTTTTAACTGTTACTTCAATTTATTTGTTCAAACTTCTGTGTTACGTTTTTCCTAATAGGAATACATTTATGTCAGCCAAGGATGTGCATCCTTATGATACGAGGTATTGCAGCAAGCTACGAACTGACAAAACTCGAACCACAAGTTTTAAAAAGTCGCCAAAGTATGCAGGGGCACATTTTTATAATTTATTAAACGACCCACTAAAAAATTGCACCAACATAAAAATATTTAAAAATAACTTAAAAAACTTCTTAATTGAACAGTGTTTTTATACAATTGAAGAGTTTTGTAATCATAAATAAGTGTATGCGTATGTTTTTATATTTATTTATTATATTTTTAAGTTTTATATACCTTGTGCTTATACTGTTTATATTTTTTAAATGTTTTGTAATGTTTATTTGTAATTCTTGTATATATAAACGTTTATTTCTTGCCTTTCGGCCTTGAAAACTTACAACTTAACATAACATTTACCATATAAACTTAATTCATTTCTAATATAACATATAATCTTAATTACCCTAATCCCTGTTTTTAATTAATTATTTATTACTTTCGTTTCAATTTGTTTTCTTCTTTTTGTTACCGCCATCATCCATTTTATTCCTCTTCCGTCTTCTTTCAGTACTTCATTTCTCCTCATTTGCTCTTCTCTCATTTCATTGCATTTTAACATGTGTTCTATGTTTTCTCTCGCTTCTCCACACATTCTACACATTTTCTTTTCTTCATCCATCCAAAATTTGCACACTTTCTCCTCATTTCCGCATCTGAATCTTGCAATCATTCTTTTTTCTATTTTTTCATACTTTATACTTTCTAGGTACTTTGGTAGTGCATCAGTTATAATATGTACATAATTTGAATTGTACCTAGATTCATTTATCCTTGTTCTACGCTCTTGCACTTGTATATCTCTATCTCTTATCATAATTTCATTCCACATACTTCTATTTATTCTCAATCTATCTACTTCCTCACTAGCATATCCATTCTTGTTAAAATATTTTTCTCTGCAAGCTCCCATTTTTCCACATTTTCCTTTCATTTTCTCCTTCAGGCATTCTTGTAATATTTTACATTCATTCCTTTCTCTCACTCTTTCTTCACACCTTATTGCACGCTTTCCTGCTTCTACTCTTAATTTGTCTATTTTAACTTCTTCCATTACAATGTACGCTGGGGTTTCTTTGTTCACTCCTAATACCCATCTCCAGTATTTTGTTTGAATTGCCTCTAATTTCTCCTGCTCTTTCCACCCCCAAATTTCCGCTCCGTACAATAACATACTTTTTACTAAACTTTCAAACATCATTACTTTTATTCTCATACATTCAAATTTTCTTTCACCAATTCCCCATACTTGTCCTACCGCTTTATTAGCCTTTCTTGTCATATTATTTATGTGTTCATTTTCGTTGTTGTTTGTACAAAAAACATATCCTAGATATTTAAATGATTTTACTTCTTCAATTTCTGTGCCATCCCATTTCCAGTTTTCTACTCTGCGTCTTCCTCCCCCCTTTCTAAAAATCATCATTTTTGTTTTATTTACATTTACTTCCAACTCTTTTTTTCTAAAATATTTATCCATACATCTAATCATTTCATTCATTTCATTTGCTTGTTTTGCAACAATCACCATGTCGTCTGCATAAGCCAGCGACCACACTTTCTCTCTGCCCACCACTACCCCACCTGTCTGCGCCCTACACAGCATTTCTTCTACATCTGCAATGTATGCCGCAAACAAACTAGGGCTGAGTGGGCATCCCTGTCTCACACCTTTTGTAGTCCAAAATTTATCACTCATTTTGCCATTCATACATACCGTGCTAACTGTTTCCTCGTATACTTCTTCCATTCTTTTTACTAGATGCTCATTTATTCCTCTTTTTCTTAAATACATCCACAATTTCTCTCTATTCACACTGTCAAATGCCGCTTTTAGGTCCAAGAATAATGCATACACCTTTCCTCCCTTTTCTGCTATTTCCTTTTCTACTATATGGTGTAGTATGTATACATTATCCATGGTCCCTCTTCCTTTTCTAAACCCTGCCTGTCCATCTGGCAATATCCCATTCATTTCCAGTTCTTCACTCAGTTTTTCTTCTAGTACCATGGCGTAGATCTTGTATGCCGTACTTAGTAACGTTATACCTCTATAATTTTCTGCAAGCTCTTTATTTCCTTTTTTGTGTATCAAACATACAAGACCTACTCTCCACCGACTAGGAAACCCTTTTCCCTTCCATACTTCATTTATTATCTCACTCAGTCTCTCAATCAAATCTTCCGTACCATACATCCATGCTTCATTTTGTATTCCATCTACACCTGGCGCTTTTTGTTTTTTTAGTCTTTTTATTTGCTTCCATATCATATCTTTTGTTATATCATCTACATCTTGATTCATTTGTTGTGTTGTCCTTGGTTGTCTATCAGTTTTTTGGTTCGATCCTTCATACAATTTTAAAAAGTGCATCCTCCAGTTTTCCATTGAAATTTGTTTGTTTTCTCTTCTTTTTCGATTCCTTTCTTTGTTTATGTATTTCCATGCTTCTTCTTCAGTACGTATTTCTTTTATCTCTAATTCCTCTTTTTTCTTATACATTGCCTTAACTTCTTTGCATTTTTCCTTGTATTCCTTTTGCGCCTTCTGATATTGTTGTTTAGTTGCTTTGTCATTTTTCCAATATCGTAGTACTTTTCTAGCTTCTCTTTTTTTCTGTGTGCATTCTGTGTTCCACCATTTGCATTTTCCAAATGTTTCTTCTGTTTGTATAAACGTTTTTGTTACTGTTGCGTCTGCGATTGTGTTTTCTAATTCTGCCATTTGCTGTTCTACGCCTTTTTCTCGGAAATGTATTTTATTTAAATTTTGCTTGTACATTTCTATGCTTTCTTGTGTCCATACTGTTTTTGTTACTATTTCCTTTTCGTTTTTTGGTTTTCTTTTTATACTTCCATTTATATACACTTCTAGTGGCTGATGATCCGACTCTACTCTTTCTCCAATCTTAAATTTGTCTATCTCTTGCCACGCTTCTTCATTAACCATTACGTAATCAATTACCGATTGTCCCTTTGTTCCTATGTATGTAAATTTTCCCTCTTCATCTCCTTCCATGTTTCCGTTTAATATGTCCCAGCCATTCTCTTCAATCATTTCCATCATTTCTTTTCCTTCTTTATTTTCTAGTTTATCTTTTGACTCTCTTTTGCTTTTCTGTCCGTTTGTCATTCTTTCTCCTTTAATTCCGGTCCTAGCGTTGAAATCTCCTCCTACTATCAGTTTTCTCTCTTCTGTTTCTTGTATTAAGTTTTCGAGCGTTGATCTAATTTTTTTTATCCCTCTGCTGTACACCGTAACCATTTTGTATTTTGTTCCACTTAGTATAAAATTTTGTTGCACTAACCCTTCCATTTCCAAATTTACATCATCTTCTTGTAGTATTTCATTTCTTATTCCTGTTATGATACCTCCTTTTGCTCTTCCCATTATTTTTTCTTTAATAGCTGGCTGGCATTTCCAACTAAATTCTTTAGGCATTTGCTCCTCCATGTCTCTCCACCTCTTTTCATCTATCCACGTTTCCACCATTCCAATTAAATCAAATTTTCTTATATACTTCCAAAAATCTTCATCTTTGTTGTTTAATCCTGCTATATTCCAAAATACTATATTTATTTTATTGCTGGTATCTTCTATTTTTGGTCCATCATTGTTAGCTTCCAATTTGTTAATCGCTTTTTCTTCCCAATTTTTCTCATTAACGCAGTTTGGTTGAGTTCTTTGTTGTTTGTTTTTACTTCCCTCCCCCCCGTTTATTACTGCTACTAGTTTTTTGATACTTCTATTCTGCCGTTTCTTTCGTTGTAACAGCGTTTCTCTCCATTTACCACAATCTTCATATATCCCACGATCGCCGTCTTGCCTTTTGTTTTTTCTTCTTTTGCCATATTTCTAAGTTCTTTTTGTATTACTCTTTCTTTTTTTGTAAGGTCATTATCAATAAATATATCGCTTCCCTTTAATACACTTTTTTTCTTCATAATTTTTCGTTTATCTTCCCAATTATCTAACTGTACAAAGATACTTTCTACTTTACTATTGTTTTTCAATTTATATGCTTTTTTCACATTTACACCTTCTTTTAATTTAGTTCTAGTCCAGTTTTCTACTTTATCTTTTAACGTCATTCCCTCCATTATACCTTCATTCAATCCCTGAATAATTACATTATTTTTTCTTTCATTCCTTTCTTGTTTTTCTAATTTCTGTTTTAGTTCGGCTACATCATTTTGTAAACTATCTATTTTAGTTGTTTCTATTGCGTTGATCCTATTGTTTAGTTTTTCATTTTCTTCTCTCAATTTTTCTAATTCTTTCAGAATAACAGTTTGCGTTTCATTTATTAATTGTAATTGTTTCAAGATGGTTTTAGCTACGTTTTGATTTATTCCACTTCCGCTTGCTTCTTTGGTTTCCATCATTTCTCTTCGTCGTTTTTTTCATCTTGTTCGGGTGTTCTTTCTGTTTTATTCCCTCTGTTGAATACTGTATCGTCGTCTGACGGCATTATTCTATTTTATTTAAATTTATTTTTATTATTTTATTTAATAAAAATATTTTTCTCTGCTCGAGCCTCGAACCGCCAACCTTTGCGTTTACAATCCACCTCTCTAACCACTCGGCTACCAAGCGCTCTGATGTATTGTAAATATTCTTGTTTAATATAGATATATATATTTATTTTCTCTTCAAATTCTCACAATTGATTTACATATGTTATGCTTGGAGGTTAGGTTGCTTTTATAATATTTCAATTAGGATTTTTTCTCCTACCTTGCCGTTTTGCGGCACACCGCTTTCTTCCCTTGAATCTCCTTCTTTGATTTTCTCACTTATATATACACTATTAAATATTAGATCACTTTTTTTTCAACTTTTAATGATAATTCGTAAATGTCAACAACTCTTCTCTGCTCTCTATCTCTCTCTTTTTTTTGTAATTCTTGTATTGAACCTTATTTTAATGACATGTCCTATCGACTTATGTAGTTGCATATTGGATTAATAAACATCTATCTATCTATCTATCTATCTATTTAAGATTATAAGTATTTAATCAATAATAGTTATCTCTGTGTTATGAATAGTTAACTTTATACATAACTTTTTAACTATATTTGGTATAAAGATTACGTAAACAAAGTTGTGACTTAACGTCATGAGACAAACTGCATACTCCATATAACATTAACCGTACTCGCGCCACTGCTACCAAGCGTCTTTAATGTCCGTTATGCTGGCAACTTACATTACGGATGGACCTACAGTTTTGAGTAGATTCCAAACCACAGTTGTTTTAATTGCATAATAGTACTTACACTCACAAATACTTTTGTAAATTAATTAAATAAAAACTCCTTATTTAGTGTATCAATTTTTTTAAAAATTACGTTTTTTTTTTTCTATCAATTATGCAATCGAATAATAATACGACCATAAAACAATTTGTGTAAAAGCAGTATTCATATCACTTTTTGTCTCAAACTCAAAACCGGAGAGTGGCTCAGTTAGATAAAGCGCCTAATACCGGCCGCAGGTTAGAGCTTGCCCTCACTCCGGCAGAACATTTAAAAAAAATTATAGCATTTATTGATTCATTTGTCTAATATATAATATATAATTAATGTCCATGTAACCGTAACTACATTTAGTATAAACATGTGTATGAACCAGATACTAGTTCTTGTCAGTATATATACAATGTATTCTTATATTTGTGTTTTGAAGTATATATTCAAAAGCAGCTGTGTAGAGGGAACAAAAAAATAAGTAATTTTACAAAAAATAAGCGTACAGATAAACTTAGTTTTGTATTACCACTTCTGAATACAAATCAATCATGTTTTTAAACCACACATTTTTTAAAACCTTTGCTAAAAATATTGGTTTTACACCCAATAATTTTTAATAATAGAGACGCTAAAAACAGATGCATAATTTTGTCAATATTACAAAACTAATAAAAAATGTTAACCAAAGTAATTTTTTATTTGATAACTATATTATCAATAGAAGGGGCAACACCACGCAGTTGGCATAACGCAAAGATCATTATTTTACATAAAAAAAGAAAACCAACATTGAACATTATTGACCCTGCAACTTGGCGACCGTAGCATAATGGTCTAGTGCAAAGACTGTTGTACAGACAGCACGGGTTCAATTTCCGGCAGCGGAAATACTTAATTTGTCAAATATATTTTGATACGGTCGTCTAATTTGCAAGGCAATGGCAAACCAGCTTAGTAAAACACTTTACATGACAAACATACGAGAGAAGTGCCTACGCTTGTAGCAAGCAAGACACTATATGAAGAAAAACACTGTGGTGTTGTGGTCTATATATACTCCTCATAAAAATAATAACAAATAGGCTAACACAAAATATTTCTCAGTCACATGAGATTCGCCGACAATATAGTCGTTATGAATAGTTCAGTAGAAAACTACAGATCATGATTGAGAAACTTTACCAAGCATCAATAAAAATGATGAACCTGGATAAACTAAAAATAATGTTATTGGAGAACACTAAGTAATTAATAACCAAGAAATACTCAAAAATGTAAACAAATACACATACCCGAGCAAAAAGATTAAGACAGATAAAAAAAAAACAACTAAAATATCATGAAAAACGGGTCTACCCAACAAGCAATAGAGCAAACCCTATGCTGGAAGTGAGTATAATAAACATAATTCAAAATAAAAAAAATATAAACGCGCTAGAAACAATAACACAACTAAAATAGAGGTCAACCGGCCAAAAAACAAGACAAAACAAGGCTGGCAAGAGGGCACTCAAAGGACGCAAATAAAAACAAAAAGAACACAAAAAAAACAAAGAAACAACATCCAAAAAACTGCCAAAAAATTGGAGCCAAGTTGCCAAAAATAACAAGACGTAGAATAACATGGAAGAGGCCTACACCCAGAAATGGATGAGAAAAAGCTGATAAAAGAAAAAAAAAATTACCAATTTATCAACCGGCAAAAATTGATAATACTTCACAACTGCCCAACTAAAAAACGTTTTTATAAAAGATTATTTAGTACCAAACATGTTTATAGTTTGTTTACGTAATATAAATTGGTTACCAATATATAACAACTTTAATGATGTAAACACAAACTGGAACCCATTACAAACTATTACGATAAATATTAATTAATGTAAAGTTTATACTGCTCCCTAAAATTGTAATTTGTAAAAATACTTTAAATGTTTAGAATCTGTATTAAAAGAATATAGTAAAAAAGCAACATAATGTTTAATAAAGTAAATGAAAAATATAAGAATATACTTCAAGAAATTAATAAAGTAAACATTAATAAAAAAATTCACAATCTTATAAATATGACAAAGTAGATAAAACTTCTTGAAAAATTATTTTGAAATAAACTAACAATTCTAAATCAACTGCAACACAAATAATTTAAATTTATTTTTTGTTAAATACTCAAAACCTCAAAAACAAATTTAACACATCACATTTTTTAGCTGTAATCATTTACAGAGAAATAAACTACTAAAGATTTGATCAAAATTGATAATCAAAACGTTCATACAATGACTGTAAACAACTTGGAAAATACATTGACCAAAAACTAAGTTGGAGTTATCACTACCAAAAAGTAAACAATAAACTAAAAAAATCTTGGTACATAAAATATTAAAAATAATCAATTCTGTCAACCTTGAAAGAGTTTGAGACAAAGATTTGTTTATGAATACCGCCTGAAGTCACAAAAAATAAACTTTTACAAAATAAATTAATTTGCGGCAACAAATACCTGTAGAAGTCACCAAGAAAGAGTTTAATATTAATACTATGCGTTTAGCCAAAATGTAAGTCAAGACTTCTGTGCATCAGATGTAAAAAGTTAATTTTGTTTTTTTTTTCTTCATTTAAATAAAAAAACGGTAAATCTCAATCAATTTGTGGTAGTTTTTTTTTAAATTTAGTAGAAACAATTCTAAAACCTTGGCTCTTAATTATACCAAAGTAATCTAATATAATTCAGTTTGCACAATTAGCTCGGTATTTTTAGTCGTTAGCTATATTCAGAACTAAATTTTTAAATAACTAAAATTTCTATTCCTTACTCCATAAAAAACAAAAGGTTTTTTAAACTCTGCATCACATCTTCTTTGTTATCGTATTTACAATACTTCTCTTGTAAAATAATGTAATTAAATAATGGCTTAAAATATATATGGGCAATTCCATTTCAAACGGACCAAAGCAGTGAGGAGTGGGTACATTGAGAAATTTGCTTTAGTATTTTTTTTTCAGTTTTTCCTTAAAAAAAAATTCTACAATTTTTTTTTAGTTTTTTTGTCGTTTTTTAACTTAATCGCATTTTTTATTTAAAAATTGCAAATTTAAGTAAAAAAAAACTTTACTAGTGAAATCAATCAGAAATTTTCCGTTAAATCCAAATATGGCGCCATTTTAAGTCTATACCCTGTCTATAAGCCGCAAAAGCCATAAAACTATGTTTTTGTTTTCAGTGGACTGGGCAAAAGGAGCATATTGTATTTTTTTTACCGTCAAAGTTGACGTACTTTGATGTATATTAATTGAAAAATATAAATTTATTTTGTGTATTTGGGCTTTAAGGGTCTAAAACTTAAAAAATTTGCAAAATAAGCCTATTCTTCAACATAAACTTTTACAAATACACGTTTAGCCGCGCTCAGAGGAACAATACACCAAATATTATAAAAACTGCGTTAAAAATTAATTATTTTGTCATATTCACAAAAAATATTATAATCACACTGGAGTGTTGTTTAAAACTTTTTTTATCAATTTTGATAAGTGCCGGGCAAATTTATGTTTGAATGCCTTGAATAATAACATTCTCAAATTTTGGCGTCGATAAATCGAGTCTAAAATTGTGCTGCATGCGCAAACATAGAGTAAAATGGCCCAAAATTAGTTTAAGCGACAAA
Source organism: Tachinus rufipes (assembly GCA_963932245.1). NCBI lineage: Eukaryota > Metazoa > Arthropoda > Insecta > Coleoptera > Staphylinidae > Tachinus > Tachinus rufipes. Next base: position 78,093,466 of record OZ010744.1, read on the forward strand.
AGATGTCTTTGTTAAATTTTTAAAATAACTTTAAAAAATTATCTTGAAAAAAAAAATTAAGTAAAGAAAAAATGTACAACTTTTCTACGCCAGATAAGCACAACACTGACTATTTTCCATGCAAATTTTTTAAATATATTATAATAATTTTTAATAATATTTTGTGTACAGTTCCTCTGAAAACTGCTAAATGTGTGTTTGTAAGAGTTTATGTTCAAAATAAGCTTATTTTTGCAGTTTTTTTTTAGTTTTATACCCCTAAAACACAAAACAAATTTTAATTTTCTAATTAATTTACATTAAAATACGTCAACTTTGACGGTTATATTTTTTTAAATGCTCCATTTTGCACAGTCTTCTGAGAACAAAAAAATAGACTTAGAATGGCGCCAGATTTAGATTTTACGGAAAATTTCTGATTGATTTACTAGTAAATTTATTTTTTTGAGTAAAATTTGCAATTTTAAACAAAAAATGCAATTAAGTTAAAAACGACAAAAAAAAACTAAAAAATCGTAAATTTTTTTTAAAGAGTTTCAAACATAAACCAATCAAAAAACTATTAATAAGTTATATTCTATTCAATATCCTATTAAGAGCAAAATGTTTTGAGCACAAATTGCGCAATTTAACTCGTTTTCAAAACCAAGTTAATGCATAGTGTAGAGCAGGGGTGGCCAACCCAAATGATCTTGCGGGCCACTTTGGAAATGCATCACAACTCCGTGAGCCGCATATAAAATTATATATCCATATATTAGATTTAGATCTACTATAGAAATTTGTTTAGAATAAATTTTATAAAATAAATATATTTTGTAAAAGTGTGATACATCTCGCGGGCCGGAAAAATGTTTATGGCGGGCCGCGGGTTGGCCACCCCTGGTGTAGAGCAAGCCTTCTTAAACTTTTTTCATTCACAATCCTATTTATGATTGTGAGTTTTTGGGCAAGCCCATATAAATATAATAACAATATACATACATATGAAAAAATATAGTTTTAGAATCTTGCGACCCCAGGATTTTGCTAATCGCCCTATTTGGGGTCGCAACCCATAATTTAAAAAGCCCTGGTGTAGAGAATAAAATTTTCAGTAACATGAAATATATGAGAATTCAAAATCTTGAATTGTTTGCTAAACTTTAAAATTAAATTGTAAATTATTATACACTGCAAGTTTAGTAGACTATTTAATATGCTATACGTTATTTTTCTAAAATAACAATTATTATATTAAAGTTCTATTCAAAGTTGTCAAGATATGATAAATTGTAAAATTTGAAACTCCCTCGTACGTTAATACTTTTATCGCCTTATCTAACTAATACATTTTTAAATTCAATTTATAATATGACAAAAAGCAAAACATCTTTGCTACATTAATAATTCCGCTTTTCAAATCTGCAACAAAAAACAAATTAAGAGTGTCTATTACTGTAGCAAAAACAGCTACAAACGTAGCAGTCTTCCTGTATACGGTTTGTAATAAATAATTTTATTAAGGGTATCAGTACCAAAACGTTAAAAAAAGCTGTTACACGCAAAAACAAATTTTCATTATATCAAACAATTTTAACTTCAAACAGAACTATAAAAAGCATTAATATTGGAATTTTTTTAGACATTTTCTTCTGAGACGGTCTTCTTATTCAAACACTTATTTGATACAAATTTTACTTAAACCACAAACATTACAAAATATGAACGTGGGTTATTTAGCAAATTTAAAACGTCTAATTTATCTGCACTATGTGTTTGAATTAAGTTAGTATTATATAACACCCGCGTAAACTACAAACGAGTATTTTGGACAATCAAAGAGCACGTTTGTTTTAGCCAATCCTTTTTAACTAAACACGTAACTCGTCGTAATAATTGAAAAAACCAGTAAGATTATAAATCATAATTTTTAACGTATCAGCTTCTTCCAAAAATCCTAGATTGACCATATACGGATTGACTATATACGGTTTTTGTATATTGTTACCCTCTCATCAACTAGGGTAACCAAAGCAAAAACTTCTTAGGCACCAGTTAAAAATATCCTTAAATAATATAAAAACCTTAAGAAGTTGACAATAACTTTATTAATTGTTTTCAATTTTCTGCAGCCTAGTGCATGCTAGGTGTGTACTAAACTAGTTTTTTGCCTTCGTTGTAACACCCAAGTAGCTAACAGATTTCTTGAAAAGAATTAATTTTTCAAGTAAAAACATCTGTTTATCGGGTTGCTCTTTGCATTGACAACTATGCCATTGCAGTCTTGTGCAGAGCTGAATTTTCAGGTTTGTCATCTAACCAGCTATTTCATTTGTTGCCAAGATAGCATTTATGCGTAGTTGCTTCAGTTTCTTTGCCATTATTAACTTAGCAAAGTCATCTCCAAAAGAATAGCGTCATAATATTTTATTAAAGCAAACCCAAAATTCACCCATCCGTTAACAAGAAAGATAACTTATATCATAATAAAAAATCTACTTTAAAAGTTTAGACAAAACTTTCAACAAAAACATTACAAATTACTAACTATAGATTTTGAATTCTCATATATTTTGTATTACTGGAAATTTTATACTCTACACATTGCAAAAACCGATTTAAAAAAAAAAGTTAAATTGCGAGAGCTGTGCTCAAAGTTTAATGACATTAAAAATATCTTGCCCTTAATAAACTAAAAATGTTTTATATTATATTACTGCAATCTGGGTTAAAGTTATATTAAAAATTAAAAAAAAAATATATGAATTTTATGAATAACTTTTTTAAATATTAAACTAAAGTTTCATTTGAAAAGTTACTTATATTTTACTCCAAATAGAAAACAAATAGTATTAGATTACGGCTTTTATTTCTTGTAGATGTAATATTTTAATTAATACTTTGAAACAAACTTCATACTGACAATAAAAAAAACTTTTCCCTGTCTGTTTATAACCAAATAAAGTTGTTTTCAATAGTTTTATTACAATAAACATATTGAAGTCAAAAACAAAGATAAAGGGAGTTTTTACTTACCATTAATTATTTCAAAAGAAATTCCTTTTGGTACCCTGTAATCCTACGTAAACCATATTCTACTATTAACTATAATATTATTTTTGAAATAATATAAATAGTAACTTTTCAAATAAAACTGTATAAAGTTAAGAAAACTAGTTATAAATGGTTAAATTTAGTTAACACAAATATAAAATTGAAAACACAGAAATCAATTTCGATTTTGTTTAAAATTAATTCCATTATGATCCTAAAAACTGTAAACACCGGTAGTCGTTATTTATAAAAGTAATTAATATACATATCACATGCAATTAACATTCCATTATATAATCTAACTTCATTCATCTAATAGAAATATGCGTTTATAAATATTTATATAGCTGCAGCTTATCAATCAATAAAAGTTATTATTTTTTTCTATGCAAAGCAATATTACTTTCTATATTAAAACCATAGTTATCCTCTAGTTTAAATCATAAGATCAAAAATATTTAATCTAAATTATATCGTCATAGTAACACATAGTAAAAATATTCTAACTATTACAAAGAGCATTCTAATAACTAAACAAATTCTAAACGATGCATAGCAGATTTATTACTATAATATCCAAATCAAAAAAAGTAATAAATAACTTGAAATTTGCAGTCTCATAAATTGTTACACAATTATTACTATAAAGCGTTTAAACATTTTTAATCTCATAGCATAAAATAGAGCAACAAATAAAGAAATATAGTCCTAGAAAAATCCAAAATAGTCATTACGGTTATGAAAGCCATTTGCCAATTCAGATATCAATATGTATCGAATTCTATTTATATAAGCCATGCGTAATAAGTATATAATATAAAGTCCATTAAGTTAGTTAGGAAATAAGCGGTTAGTTTACTTATTAAATTATTATAGCAAATTGCCTCATACCTCGTAAGCTACAGGTGCATTTTTCGTTTCTGTGTTGTCGGCCATCTGAGAACAAGGAAATTAGAACTAATAACTAGTAACAGTTTTGTTGTTATCTATCTACCTTAAATATATTTTAAAATTAGTTTATTGTAGAATTATTTAAGTGTAATTTAAAATATGTATGTGGGTAATATGTTTTAAGTATATACTGGGTGATTTATTGTATTTAGTTACCTGGTTTAATATTGATCACACAATTAATAAAATATGTTCCGATTTGGATTGGAATAAAATAAATAGAACCAAAATTAATGAAGAGACCTTAGCTAAAGACAAATTAAGATAGGATAAAAAGTTTTATAAAAAGCTTCACCAATTGTTGTCGTTAGTTTGCATAATAATCATATTGCTAGTAGATTGCTATAGAACAATTTTATAAAAAAAATATATTTTTTTACACTTAAAATGTTTACTACTCCCCTTCATCACTCTCATCTTCACAAGTAAACAGTTTAACTATTTGAGGTTTATTGGGTTAGTAGTAATCATTTCTATATATATTTAAAGTATAAAAGCTGTACATTTGCCAAAAATGACTTAAAAACCATCAAATGTATGGCAGTACTGTACTGAGTAGTTACAGCTTTTATGCTATCTTGATAGATAAAATGGTTTAAAGATAATAATAGCAAAAAATCAAAATGATTTGTCATATAATATTTTGAAAATAGAAGATAATAGATTTATTATTGCAAAAAACTAATTTAATTCGACAATATTTGACAACAATTTCTCAAAACAACGATAACAGTAGTTTTTTTTAAGTCTGCAGAACTTTAAAAATTTTAAATATTCAAATTGTATTTTTTTTGTTTTTGTTTTTATTTTATATTAATACCGTAATTGATTGTCAATAATAGAGATAAAAATTAAAACACTTCTACCCTTTAACTCTAAATAAGTTATTTGTACATTTTGGTCTTCAAAGGCAAAAATGATAAACTGTATAATTGTTATTAGTTAATTTATTTAAAATTTTAAATAAATTTACATGTAATAATTGTAATAAATTTTTGATATAAATTGTTTTAATTGTGCTATATGCAATAAATAGCTCAAGCAATCAAGAAATGCAGATATCTAATTAAATTAAATTAATTGAAAGCAGTAATATAATATGTTTTTTTAAATATTTATGGAGAATCCCTATTCATAAAAGTCAATTAAAATGCTTGCGTGAAGAAATAAATTCACACTTTAAAGTTGTTAAATCTTGCTAAAGCTACCAGTTTTCTTTCCTGCTAGTTTTCAAACATATCTTGAGCAATAACCCGCCTAACACGTTTGCAAAACTATAATAATGTGAATCCATACGCACACAAGATTGTAGTATAAACTTCTATTAAAGCAATTTTTTTAATGTAGTAAAATAACATACATAGTTTCAGATATACAGGATGTTTCTAAGAGATCTGAAATTCTGTTGGGAGTGATTTGTTATTCAATTTTATGATCAAAAGTTTCTACACATGGGTGGTAAGTTATGTCGTTATTAAGATTCAGAATGTTTTTTTAAATTCTAAAATGTTAATACTTAAGAATTACTTTATATGTCACAACAACATAAAAATACATTTGAATCTCAATGAGCAAAACCGCACCTGCTGAAACTATTGCAGACTAGATTTAATCAATCTATAAACGTTGACCTTGAATAATTGCGGCTTATAAGTTTTAGAAAATACATAACAGTTTATTTTATGTGATAATAGAACGGTTAAAAAAACCTTTCATAAAAATTTTGGTTCTGAACTGTAAGTGAATATTTGTTGGAATTTGCTAGGAATTCTTGTATTACAAGTAATTGTTTATTTGTTTAGATGGAAATATTTCTTGTATTTTGTTTAAAAAATGTTTATAAAATATCTAGAAAAAATGCAAATAAAAAAGAAATATTGTAGTATCAGATGCCCTTCCCCATACTTGAGAACAATATTTAATACAAGGACGCATATGAGTTTTATGTAGATGCAAAAGTTAAACTGAAGTAAAAAAAACTTATTAGATCTATTAAAAAAATTTCTAAATACTTTCAAAGCTACATCAACAACATACCATAGTCGTTTTAGAAAAAAACATGTAAGATTGTAATCCCCAGAGAACAAATTGAAAAAAATTTAGATATGGATTTGTTGTTTAGTTTAATGTTTAGTACTGATACCCCGGATTTTAATTTGAAGTTTTTTTAGAGTTAGGATTTAGCAAGTTGTAAGTACTTCATTAAGATATTGTATTGAAAGTCTTTGAATATGAATGCTACAAACTCTAATTATTTATTGTTGAGTAATTCATTTAGTATTCAAATTTTATCATAAATTTGAAAAAAAAACTTAAATTTGTAAATTTTTAGGTTAAGGTTTAGGTCTTCAATTTTTTTTTTAAATTTAGCAAATGGTTAAGGTTTTTATAAACAAACAAATTTTTAAGAATCTATTATAGATATATAGAGGATCTCGTGAGGCCAAACGAAAAGTTTTTCAGCATTTTGGAATTAAGATTTTTGTTTTTTTTTAGCACGGTCTACAAAGTTACCTGGCGTTTGTCCGCCATTTAATCTACACCCTGTATAAACAAAAGTTGAACAAAAGTAAAAAAAACTTTTTACATCTATTAAGAAATCTTAATTTTCTAGATACTTTCAAAGCTATGTTGATAACATGGTCGTTACAGAAAAGATTATGCAAGAGTCTAACTCTTAAAAAAAAAAAAAAAAAAAGATATGAATTTGTTGTTAAGTTTAATATTTGGTACTGATAAAACTTCAGAATTTAATTTTGAAACAGTTAAAAGTTAAATTTTAGAGTTAAAATTGACCAAGTTGGTAGTGTCCCATTCAGATATTGTTTTGAGATCTTTGGCAATATGGTCTTTGGAAAGTATGAAGTATGAACGGTGCTATCATATGCAAAACTATGAATAAAACTTTTAATTATTTGAAGAAGTTCATTAATGTAAATCAAAAACAAAGTTGACAAAAAAGCAAAACCTTGAGGAACACCAGCATTTATAATTTTTGCGTCAGAAAAAAAACTATCAATTCTAACTATAATTTTTCTATTGTCAAGAAAACTATACAAAAGAGATTGTTGATAAGATTAGGTTGCCATACCCTATCAAAAGCTTTAGAAATGTTTAAAAATACTGCAAGATTTTATCCATGTTTGTCTAAGTAGAATTCCATTTGTGACTATCATAAGTCAGAAGATCTGTTGTTAAACGTTTTGTTCAAAATCCATATTTAGTATGAGTGAAAAATACAACTGTAAACGTTTAGTTACTTAGATAAAAACATTAGTAAAAACTAATACCAAAAATCTATTCTATTTTATATAAGTTTGCTTTGTATAAGATTTAAAACATTCATAAAATTAAAACACAAAACTGCTTTTTGATCTAACTTGTGTAGACAAAATTGTAGAATATAAAAACTTCCCATTATAGCCCTTTTCTTTTGTAAATGCAGATGCAATCATTTGCATTTACAAAAAAAGGCTCTAGAAACTCAAATAGTAATTTAAAATCTTGAGCAAAAATTTTTAGAAAAACATACTATGTTTAATAAATATATTATAAACAAAAGCAAAAAAAAATATGTTTTACACATTAATAAACAATTAATTTGCAAAACTCCAGAAAACACTAAGTAAACATTTACTTTTATTTTGTTTAAATAAAAATATCAACCTCAATAACGACCAAACTTAACATGCATAAAATTAAATGACCAATCCCAACAACAACTATTCAAATTATTTTGGAAATACCCTGTATTATATTTTTACTATAACTCCAGTTTTTTGTTATAGTCTGTAACGGACTTTGTTACTAAGTCTTTGTAAGTATGAAAAAAATGCTATTTGAGTAAGTCTATTATCCTATATTGACCTCAATAGGTTTTCTTGAAACTTGAAAAAACAATGCAAACATTTATTTTTATAAAAAACTTTGTTGACAAAGAGTGGCTATTAGCTTTCCATCGTTTGTGTGTCATTTTAAAAGTGGAAACTTTATTGCTAAGATGCAGGCTTAAACAACCAACTCTGAATCTTGTTAAGCAATGTAGAAATTTTAGATCTATTTTTTGGTAAAGAGTGCGCTGCATCAATTAATACTATTTTTTTAACGTTTTTTGGAAAATTAAAGTTGATTGATTAGGTAAAAATTTATTAGCAATTTGTGTAGATAATCACTTCTAAAAAAAAATTGTACCAAGCACTTCTTAAGTTAAACAATATTGTTTTCAAGCTTTCAAACCCAGTTTTATTGACCAAAAGTTTAAATAATTTATGAATATAATATATCAACAATAATTTGTTATTAATTTTTACTCAAGTTACAACCTTTGTAAACCAAATTAAGTGTGCAGTATTAGATAACGCCGTTTTTATAATTAAATTTTTTTAGATGCCTGCAACAAATTTTTTCAACTTTGTTATGCAACTGTGCTTGTAGTGTGCAAATGTTTTGTCTTGTTCTGGAAGTATTTGTGATTACAAGTGGCATTTGTTTATCCACTTGAAAAATACTTATCATAGATTACGCTAAAATTATGTTTCAAATAATAACAATTTAATATTTATGGTGTTTTCTCACGGTCTAATTCAAACGTCTAGATCTGTGGTTTAATTTGACAGCTTATATATTTATATAAACCAATTGATAATTAAACATATGAATTCCATTATATGCAAAAAAATGTGTTCATAAAAAACATTCATAAAAAATAAAATGGATTTGGTTAATAATAATGTTTAATATTAGCTTTATCTTATGTTTTTACTGTTTATGTTTAGTTACTTTTACATTGTAAATCTTAGATTAAAATAATAAATGTATTTTAGGTTGGTAGTAAAAATTTCAAAATTTTATTTATAACAATTGTTTTGCAACCCATATAAAAAATTAAAAAAAAAAAAATTATTTTGTTACTACGTTTTGAAAATATTGTTACTTCAAACATGTAATTTTTAAGCAACAAAACTTATTACCACAATTTATTTTAAATTTAAATGTTTCTGAACTCAAATTACAAAATTTTAAAAAAGCCCATCCATCAGAAACGGTTTTGAAAAAGAGTATACAATTTTGCAGTTTACAGACATATCTCAAAATCTTATAGATTTGCAAATCTGTACCAAACTAGTGTATACTAAAATTGTCAAACAAGTTACAGTAACAATTTATGTAAACAAAAATATAGCAATATATAATAATAATAATATTCTAAACTATTAACAAAAAATTACAACTTTATTATTAAGTTACTGTAACTCATAAATAATAAAGTAATGTGTAAAAATGTCATAAGTTGGCTAATTGTACTACAATAAGTGTATTTTGTACTGTCAAAAAATGTAAGTACAGCAGTCAAAAAATTACTAACTTGTCAAAAATATTACTACATTTATCAAAAAGTTACATCTGTCAAAAAGTTATTAAAAATTCAAAAAAATACTTTCCCTATCAAATAAAATTTTAGAATAATAAGTTATATTGACACCTGTCAAATAATATTTAGAATAATTGAAAAAAATACTGTCAAAAAATAATTACATCTTTCAAAACTTACTGAAACTGTCAAACAATTTACAGCAATGTAATAAAACACATACAATCTGACGTCAATGCATCTGTTTGTGTTTTATAACTCGAACTACTCAAAACGAGTTACTAAAACCATTAAAAATAACTAATTTTTGAACAAAAGTATCTAACAACGTATCAAAATTGACAGGTTCTAGCTTAAAACCAACAAACTATTAAAATGATCAACAAATAAAGCAAAACTGTTAAAAATAAACAGATTTATTTTAAACTAAATCGAGAATACCGTCCATGTTGCGCAGCGTCAAGTAATGCTTGATAGAATCACATACGATTATAGTTATTGTTCTTAGACAGATCATCCTATTCTGCAAATTACATTTAGATTTTAAGTAAAGTCAAACTTAAATTTTGTAAGGTCTTTTCCAAAAATTTTGAAATAAACGTCAAAGGAACTTGTAACTTACAATATGTACTATCTGACAATTGTATTTATCTTATAATTATTAAAACTAAGACCACAACAGCATACCAGAGTATATTTATATCCAACTCACTTAAACAATATGTGTTTCAATTATTAATGTACCATAAAGTTTTAAATGTACACATGTTATTTAAAACTATGTTTCCAAATACATGTCAAAAATAACAAGTAAAAATACATATTTTTTAAATATGAAACAATATCTTATATAGCGATGCTAAGTATAAGTTTATCAAATATGATATAAAAAACACAAATCTTCCAAATATCATGTTTTCCAAGTGTAAGGATAAAAACTAATATTTAATAAATTACTTGATATTTGAAAATATTCTTTCATTGTTCAACACTTTATTAATCTATCAATGTCCTATTTTTTTGAATATAACCAGATTCAAAATTTAATACGTCAATATGATCACATCTTGCAATCAATAAAAAAGGTTTTATAACTTAATCTTTCCGTTGGGAATTGAAAATTGATTAATGTTAACAAGATAAAGTATTTAGTTGAAGTTTTAACGAAAATTGAAGAGAACAGAAACGAGTTTGTTATTTAGTTCTATTACGACAATTTTCTTAATTTAAAAGTTACCATTTGAAGTACCTATTTCGTTCGATATGTGAATTGCTCACAGAGCAAGAGCTCGAATTTAAAAGAAATTTACCGTATTGACAATAAATGGTTACATCGATACAATTTAATGAGTTATAATTAAATTAAACACTTTGACATTTATTAAGTATTTGTTGAAAATAAATGTATTAAATGCAAGATTTGATTAAAGTTACAACTTGCTGTAAAAATTGTTAAACAAGAATTGATTAGTTTTATTAATAAACATATTTAAAAACTAGTATATTGCTATTATTATACTAATATATTTTAAATAACCATTTCAATCCTACTTAAATTATAATATAAAAGTAATTCCTCAAGATCCAATTATATTTAAACCGTTTAATAATTCATAAAACTCAATTATTATTCTGAAAAAAATATTTACAAATTAAATTACGTTTTGTAAGCCAGAATATAATAAAATAATAAATATAACGTTGTCTTTTGTTATGGAAAAAAACTGAAGAGGATTAGACCCACATAATAGGGGCTTGTCCTTTTTAAACATTTATAAATTTCCTCTGTTATTCGTTTCTAAACCCATATTCTACTTCAATTATATTAACAAATATAAAATACCCATAAAGTAGCATGAACAAAGAGGACACATTTATGTCTGCTATTAAATATATGATTATTGCTAACAGTAATAGGTTTTTGTATAGTAAACGACAAAGTTCAAATGTAAATAGCTATTTTATATTACATGTTGATTCATATTTTAGTGTTAAAATATTTTAAATTTCAATTGGATTGTAAAAACAAAATATTACTGCATACGTTTCATTATGTACGCCCGAATTGTGGAAAAAAACAAGTTATATTTTTTAAATTTGATGTTTTTTATATTAAATAATTATATTATAGTAGAATACAAAAAGCACCTCCATTAATTTTTATGAAAAAAATATTCAATTTACTTCCAATTTTATTAAATCATGTAAAATTACTACAGTGATTAACATCATTAAACAAATTTGAATTCATAAACTAATATGCCGACATGCTATAAATAATTGATTATTTAATCTCATAGAAAATTAATCAATTAATCAATAGGGCTTGAATCTAAATAATAAACAAGATAGTAAATCTTTGTATTTGCAGAGTATTAAATTGTACGTTTGTCGATAGCCAGGACAGAACGAAGCAATTATGTATACATTTTAGACGCGTTATTGATTGTAATGAAAATGGTTGAGTTTCGTATAGTTTTAAATCAGCCTTCCGTTAAATTGGATTATTAAGTTTGTACGCGATTTAATTTTATACTATTATTAAGAACATTAGAACACTTTGAATAAACCTAATACGATTATTATTTATTAACTGATATTGGGATATTTTATAAATTGTAACAAATAGTAAAACTATCATATTTAAATATAAAATAAATTTTATTCTACCGTATTTTAGTTTTACCAAACTTATAATTAAAAAAATAAAGTTAGTTTTACTGTATTAATAAATGTAGTTTATATCAAATATAATATTTTGCTGAACATTTACACTAAAAGGAAAATGTTTCATTATGAATAGTGGTGCACTTACTGAGTTTCTCATATAAGTTTCTAATTCAAATACATTCTGCATGTGTTGCTTTACAAGTGCAGTATATATTCGTTAATTTGTAATGTCATTCAATCTTGTAATTTACTGGCTTTATCATATTTATTTATCTAGTTAACATTTAATACTTTGATTGATAGGTAAAACTAAAATACGGTACTTGCAACGTGGGTATTAGTTAGATTTATGTATTCCGTGATTTATATATTTTTAATCCAAAATGAATTAGTTTCATTTATTATACGTTAATATTTTTACATTATAATAAATTTTATAAGTTTTGTTGATAGTATTCTAAAACATTTACATTTTTATCAATTATTGGTTATATATTTAAACGTTTATATTTGAGATTTAGCATCTAATCATTTTTAAATATAACCTAGTACAAACAAATGCAATAAATTGTTTAAAATATGAACCTTAATACAAACATTAACTAAGTTATTGCCAAAATACAGCCTCAAGAATACAAAAAAAATAATTAAAAACCATAGTTAGTATTGCAACTATAAACCGAATTTAATTGAAAATTTTCTTAAAATTAATAGATTTATTTAAAAAAACAAACCAATATGTTTTAAAACATATATAAAAAAATCTAAAATTCTAGATATTATTTTAAACAAATGCACATTAAAAATGCAGCAAGAAAAGCACTGAACCTTAGTTCAAAGAAAAAGTTAAAACCCTTGCAAAAGAGAATAGAGAAACCTAAAGTATCAAGACCATCGAAAAATACGCTTCATTCAAAATATACAAAAATCAACCCGCTGATCCAAAAAGAATGGCACGCATTCTTTAAAAACCAAAAAAAAAACAAAAACAAAATTATTAAATATACCTAACCTTAAGGTATCAAAAAACAAAGACTGGATAATTTCCGAGCAACACATAGAGCAAACTATGAAGAAAATAGGTACTTTTAAAGCTCCAGAACCTAATAACATTAACAATAAGCTAATTATTAAGAACGGAGACACATCACACGCAACAAAAATAATATCACTGTTTCAAAAAAAAAACTTATCAAGCGATAACTTCTAAAATTTGTAAGAAAATGACAATCCTAAAAAAAAGAAGCAAAGTGATCCCATTAAGGACAGAACTGTCAGGAATGGTTCCGTGATAAACCACCGGGAGCGCTTCACTCGCACTGTAGTAAAATACCGCCCATGGCGACGATCACCCAATAAAATCAAACTACCAATTGTGTAATAAAAACAGTACCGAACGTAACGGGCGGAGCCATCGGTGGGCTTATTGTTTACACCCAAAATTATCCTCATCTTCAGTGCTACTTTTAAAGCAAACAAATAATCATTTTGTGATAATTTTTGCGGCATAATAAAACACTAAACTTTTTTATTTATTAATATATTTTTACCAAAATAACTTATTCAAATGTTGTTATTATACTCATAATAATGCCGAAAACGGAAATGAATTATCTTAATTAACTTCCAAGAAAAGCTGCACGATAGTTTTATGAGACAATTTTCTCACCTTAACTACCAAGGCATTACACTGCACAGCACAACATAAAGCTATTCACTAGCATAGTAACAAGCACTCTCAATGAAGGATTCCAAAGCAATTAATCTAGTATGCAAAACATATAATATGTAAAATTTAAGTATGTTAGTGTTACTAGCTATGCAAGCCTCCACAAAAAAAAAACAATAGACACAAAGCCGTTTTAGTCTCAAGATATACAAATGGACTCATATGGCTAAATAAATCACCTATGCACAATAAAAACAACTTAAAAAAGAAAAGTGAAGCACGCTTATACAGAACATCGACCAAGACCCATTCTTTTATATAAAATTAGAACCAAAAACACTACAAAAACATTTTTTTTTTTAATAACAGAAAAGTAGTAAGATAAGTCAATAAAGAAAAACACAACAAAAACAAAAAAGCTCTCATAACAACAGAGATAAAAGTATAAAAATATTAAAAAACGGGAGACCAAAATTATGGTGACCACAAACAAAACAAAACAATGGCACAAAAATTTGTCGTCTCAATCCCAAGAAAACAAAAATTAATAGGTCATAGACCTAAATTAAGAATTAATAAAAATAATTAAAATTGTTGTAGTACAATAATAAAGAAGGAAAATGTACTTACACGTGTACAGGCATAAATTTGAAAGTGTAAAAATTATTATCGTTATTTCAATACACACAAAAAACATAGTTTCTTTATTAGTTTGTTTTATAATATCAAACAAATAATGATATATAAATAAAATAAATGCATCTGATAAGCAATTTGATTAAAATTATATAAAAAATAAACAATACCCTGTATTATTTATTTTGTAAAGGCAATTCTCAGTTTTTATTTTTCCAGCCAAAAAGTTCAATAACATTTTTCCTTTCTTAGTAAAACTTAAATTATTTTTGTTACATATTTATGACAAAATGTTTCAGAATTTTTAGTGTCTGAATTGACGAGTTTGGTATATTATGTTATAAGTACAGACATATGCAAAAGCAACTGTGACATAGTAACACAACCTAAAACAAAACAAAAATTAACCATTATTTTTTGGTAACCAATAGAATAGAAACATTGCATCTGACTAAAAATATTGCAGATAGTCTAATAACATATCAGAGCTAAAAACAAAACAAAAATACAATTACAAAGTCAATAATATTATTAAAGTTACAATACACCAAGTGATTTGATTATTATAAAAAATTACAACAATTTTCCACATATTGATAATAACTAATTGCCAATATTTAAAACTGTATTTAAGGAAAACAATATAAAAAAAAAATAATAAGGGTGAGCCATCACAAAGAATCTTTTTAAAATGTTAATAAAACACAAACGGCTAGATGAAATTTCATGATCTTAAATTTATTTTGTAGACGAGAGTATCCGGTTATACATAATATTACATTAGCTAAATGGCGGCCACGGCTAGCCTTACAATAATCCATTCTCTCAACCCAATTTTTCAAAATGTTTTCCAACGTCTGCGGTTCTATCTCAGCAATGGCATTTTGGATATTGACTTTAAGATCGTCAATCGTTGCTGGATCGTTGGTATAACAACGTTCTTTAACGGCACCCCAGAGATAAAAGTCAAATCGCAGCTCCTTGCTGGCCAATTCACATCTCTACGACGCCGCGACGGCTGATTACACGATTTTCAAACTTTGACCGCAATAAGTCGATAGTTTCGTTGCTAGTGTGGCATGTCGCCCCATCTTGTTGGAACCAGATGTTGCCCACATCTAAACCAGCAAGTTGCTCCTAAAAAAAGTTTGCTATCATAGTCTTATAGCGGTTTCCGTTGACCGTTTTGCCAGATTCAAAGAAAAAATGAGCCGATAATGCCGCCGATCTATAATCCGCACCATACAGTCACTCGTTTGGGATGCATTGGCTGCTGAACAATAACGTGTAGGTTTTCCAATGCCCAAATCGTGCAGTTTTGCTTGTTTACATAGCTCCCGAGGTGAAAATGCGCTTTATCAAAAAAGATAATGTTTTGCCAAATCACCAGTTGCTCTAAGGCCCAATTAGCAAAGTTGTATCAAAGTGGATGGTCAACTCTCTTCAACTGCTGTATTATTTGGACCTTATAGACAAATAAACATATGTCTTAATGCAAAATACGCTTCAAGGTAGTGCGACTAATGTTCAATTGCTGAGAGCGATGACGAGTCAAAGTTCTCGGGTTGGCTTGCAAACTACAAGCTACAGCAGCAAAATTCTCGTTTGTACGAACCGGACGAGCGTGTAAAACTTTAGTACGGTTCACCTGCATACCAGTTTCACAAACTTTGTGCACAG
This sequence comes from Tachinus rufipes, assembly GCA_963932245.1. NCBI lineage: Eukaryota > Metazoa > Arthropoda > Insecta > Coleoptera > Staphylinidae > Tachinus > Tachinus rufipes. Next base: position 78,109,479 of record OZ010744.1, read on the forward strand.
TAAAAATAAAGTGGTAGTTCAAAAAGATTCTGAGATGGCCCACCCTTTACGTAAGCCAAGCAAAGACCATAAGAAAACTACGTTATTTTCAATTATACTGACTTAAAATTAAGCCGCTCGGGTAGTGTAGTGGTTAGTCTACTCGACTGCTATACAAAGAGTCTTGGGTTTGAACCTCAAGCGTCCACTATCTGAAAGGTCAGTTTTTCTAGTAAAAACAAAGTGTTGTAATGAGTACGCCTTCTTTCGAATAAGAAGAAAAAAACATTAGTAAGTCTTGGGTACTGCCTTGATGTTGCGTGCACGTTAAAAAACCCATTAATTAAAGTTGGAATTCCTGAATTTGCGTCAAAATTTCTAGATGTGGTTTTAACCTCTAGCGTCGGTGATTAGCCTTAGCAACAGAAATAGACTGACGTTAAGTAATTAAATTAAAAAAAACTGTAATATTAGGTTTAGTAATTATTTATTTATTTAAGCATTTTAAAGTGTTATATTGCATCCTCAGGTCTATAACTTGAGCATAGAAACATTTCACTAGATTTCTAGAGTTCATGTCATGCTAACTCATTTCTTCTGAAAAGTTAGAAACAGTACTCAGTTGTAAGATTGTTAAAGTAAATCTAAACCTGATGTTTGGCAAAATATCATACAAAATGACCATTAAATTATAAAAAAAAATTATACAAAACGACGTTTTTTAAAAAAAAAACAATATGGTTCATATATCAAAAAATACCATTCCTGCCACAACACGTCAATTGCAGATAAGCTAAATAGTTTTTGCTTTTCATTGGCCAAAACTTCCTGGGTGCATGTTTGCCACCTCAAATAACCATTCCGCAACTTTGCTTTTTTTCTGCAAAATACAATCATCACGTGTGTCAAAAGCGTCTTTTTATTAACGCTTGTGATAACGCACGTTATACATCTCCGTACAAAACTTCTGATTAAAAACTTTTGACGCTGTTCACCAGGCAAGCATTAGATACGTTACAAGAGACTAGAAGTTACGAGTTTAAATCCTCTATCTGAAGGGTCAGTTTTTCTGGTTAAGAAAACATGTGTTGTGATAAGTACGCCTTTTTTTGGATAAGAAGAAAAACTTTAATAGATCCCGTGTACTGCCTCGATTATGCGTGCCCGTTAAAGAATCCAATAGTTTAAATTGAAATTTATAAATTTGCGGCAAAATTTCTAAATGTGGTAGTCTTAATCTTTGGCGTCGGTGATTAGCCCTGTCAGTAAAAATAAATTGACGTTAAATAAATGATCTAACCCAACCTAACCAAAAATGTTTTTACAAATTACTTTCTAATATTTGCAACAAGTCAGGTGTCTACCCGCTAGCCATACGCCGTAAACACTTTGTGCTCTAATACAGAACAACAACACAAATTGATAGTTTCATTAATAATAAGTAGCAACTGCAAAACTTTAGATTTAGACTTATTAAAGCGAGTGTGCATCCGAGCGCAAAAGTTTAGATAAATTATGCAAAATTTTGACTTAACTTTTACCAAAGCTAAAAACTGTTTTAGATTTGACCTTATTAAAAAAAAAACAAAAATTGTTACAATTTCCAAAAAAAAAACTGAACAGAATTGCAAAATAGCTCTAGTACAAAGATGCGACTTACCCCAAGTCTCTCTATGTATCGACCATTTTGCACACCAAAAAATTATACACAGTATAACAAACACTACACTACTATAAAATGTGTCAACCATTGTGTACATCGTAAAATTATATACAATTTAACCAACTCTAGGCCACTGTAAAATGTTTATTTATAGTTCTTTCCTTCTTTGATCTGACTAGTACAAAGATAATATACTCAGTCAACCGGTCATGGTCATGTAGGTATCACAAGTATAAACTTAGTGTTGAAACCGCCTGTTAAGTGGCATACGCAGAAATTAAGGATTTTAAAAAAATAATACATTTTAACTTTGTTTTATGTTTATGCGTTGTATTGACAAATGTAAATAAGTGCCTTTAATTTTTAACAGGGTGTTAAAATTATAAAATGGCAGGTGCAATAGGTTATATTGCCATTCAAATAAATGAAAATTTGCATGAAAGAGGAAAAAGGTAAGTTATTAAATAATTCTAACTTCTATCAATAAAAGAATTTTTTATTTTTATGGTATCGGCTGAGATTATATAATTTTTAAACTTCGTTTTTTAAATTATTTTGTCTAAATAAAATTGCAGCCCAATATTTAATTAATGCTATTACTCCTCATTTGGCAGTTATACAAAGAAAAACTGCAACACCAAAGTATTTACAAGTTTTGTGTGCTTTGCATTTTTATGAACATGGTAGTTACCAGGCTTTCTAATTGCCGTTTAGTCGTTCTTTTGCGTTTCGACATTTTAATTAACTTTTAAAACTAATGCGATTATTGTGTTGTGATTACCTACGATTATCGGCGTTTGCCAAGTTTTGAGGTTAAGACGTATGTTTTGTGGTTCAAGAAAAGACATTACTTTTACGCATAAATGTAGAGATTTGTATCTAACTTCGTAACTAATTTTTAACGTGCTGTTAAAAATATGTATTATAACAGTCATGTTGTTAATATTGCAGTTACAAAATATCAATTTAACGTTAAAAATTAAAAGGCCTGTTATAATTATATTTTTAACAAGCTATTAAAATAAACATAAAATTTTACAGAATACACCCCATTATCAGTTATTATAACAAATAAATATTGATTTTTGACTGGCTTATACGTCTTGTAAAATAAGAAAAAAAAATTAAATAAAAGGTTTTTCAAAACAGCAAGTAAAAATTGTTTTTAAACTGTTCGTTGTAGAGAAACATAAAAATAGCTATATTTAATGATTGATATATGTTTAATAAGCTTAATTACAACCTGCATTCTTAAAAATAATTCCAGCCATACTTTTTAGTAAGTAAATCAATATTCTTTAATTATTTTTATAATTAATCTTAAAACTCATTGGTTATAAGCATATAAAATATTTGAGTTTTTGGTATAAACGTTTTCTATTCAAGTGTCTCAAAGATCTGCATTTTTATTGACTCTGTTTTTGATTTACATTTATAAACTTTTTTAAATAACCAAAAACTTTATTCAAATTATTGTAGATAATAGCCTATTTAGATTAATTTTAATTCTAAGATATCCAATTTTTTACTATTTTAAAGTTTTTTCTCTAAATGATAAGCATAAGTTAGTAATAGAAAAGCTTATCTGAAATAACATTATCTCTTTGAAGTCCTATTCAAAAACAAGTTATTTGAATTGTCAATTCAAAACTAATTAATGACTTAGATAGTTTACAAATCAATAGACATTGTTCAAAAGAAATACAAGACATATTGACATCTAAACAAATATTTATTTGTTAAACAAAGTATTTTAATTATTTACTGACAGTTTAAAGATAGACGGCGGCAGCAAAACTAACTGATTTAAAAAGAAACTAAAAAAGTTTTATATTTATTGTTTTAATTTTTTTGTTGTGTTTTTACATAAATATAGATTTAAAATTACATAGTTTTAAAATTAATATTTGGCAAGTAAAGCCCTTCATTACAAATACCGTAAATTACTTGATTTTTGAAGTTTCGGTCATATTTGCCAACTATATATACAATGGGTATTGCATAGCAAATATTTTTATTCAAACTAGCTAAGATTTTAGATATTTACATAAAAAAGAAGTTGCAAGACGCTAAATCGAGCAAGCAACGGTTCACATGCATTTTGCCGTACAACAAAATAGTGTTTAGTGAGTTAATGCTCCACAGTCAATTTGATTGGGTGAAAATAAATGTCATTATAAAAATTTGCATCACAAAACCATTAGAAACTCAAAAGCCAGCTGCATGTTTATGATACTAAGCGCCGAGTAGATCACAAAACTGACTGTCATGCGTCCTCAATATTTTGCTCAATTACAATTGAGTTTTTCTAAAATTATAAAACTACAAACAAAATTGCAAAATATTGAAATGTACGCAAAACGTACGTTGCGCAGCGACAACCGATCAGCCGTTAGTTAAGTAGACCTACCTACAGAAAACGCGCGTTCTTCTATTAGCCAATGCAATTTTGCTACTAAGGTAAATAATAATAAAAACTTCCCGACTCCCTCTTCAAATAAGACTTTTCTTTACAAACTCCGTTTAAATCAGTTTTTTTGGCGTATACTGTAGCACAAAACGTTTTAATACATACTTTATATCTATCGACAAATAAAATAAACATTCATTCATTGTATTCTAAAAGTTATAATTTGCAACTATTTAAAGTAATTTTTACAAACTCGTCTTCAACGTAATAGTTAATGAATGTAATTACACACAAAATGATTCCATTAAACATTTTACAAAAAAAATATTTAAAAAATTACACGGTTTATGCATTTGTTAGTTTGTTAATGCAACTAATTTCGTTTACTTGAAATGCGTACACAAAATGATTAACAAACTTTTGTAAAACTTTGTTTGAATAATACTAGTTTGTGTAATTGCAAATTTTGTACTAATATTACGCTAATTAAGTTAGAGCTACATACAGGGAGTTTATAAATGAATGGGATTATGTAATCACTTTAAATATGCCGTTTTTTTAAATTGTCCACTATACTACATATGTTTTCATATGTTTGCTTGACAACTGTCAAAGTTGATCTGTCAAAACAAATAGTATAGTGAACAATTTGAAAAATAGCGGCATACTTAAAGTGATTACATAATCTTATTCATTTATAAATTCCCTGTACAATTGAATCATACAAGGTGCTTAAAAAAGAATGTAAAACTCTTAAAGGGATGGTAGTACAAACCGTGGTGTGAATATAATGGTGTGTCAGTCTCGTGAACATGACGTGACGTCAGGTGGGTAAAATTATAGCAACGCACAATTCACACGAATTCATAATAATAATGCAAGTTCTTATCACCCACTTGACGTCATTGTTTAGAAATTGCCACACCCATATACTCACACCACGGTACAAACCACAACAAACACAAAAGTCTTAATAAACATAGGTTGTCATAGCAACGATTTAATAAATATTATAAGCAGAAAACTAGATATTTTTACTTCATTTTAACACAAGTAAAAAAAGTATGTTATTATGACATTTTTAATGACAAATACAATGTTGACATTTTAAATATATTTGAAAAAAATATTTTTAACAGCACCAAACAATTACAATTTATTAACTTCTGATTTTCTTTAATTGTACTTTTAGTGCAGGTTACAATTTTATATTTTCTATGTGCAACTAAGCTTATATTGATTTCAATCGTTCTACGGAATTGGAAAAAAAAACATTGAGTGTGTGTCTGGTTTTAACTGGAATACGTAACAATGACACATTTCCAAATACTTTTTTAGTTTTTATTTTTAAGCAATTAAACTAAACAAAGCGTTATAAAAGTGTAACAATTTACTCGTATTTACTGCGTTTGTAACTATTGTAATTAAATAAAAAAAATTCATAGCAAACCATAAAGCTTATGATGTAATTTATTATAGTTTTGAAACAACTAATTTTACAAAAAATCTAATACAATTTTTTTAAAATATATTATCGGAAATCGTTTGAAAAAACAATTGTTATTTATTTATTTTAGTTTTATTTTATTTATTATAATATGCTTAAACTTTTGTGCCGTCACAATACTCAGCACCACCCGATCACACATCTCTGTAAAATTATTTTACAGTTTGTAAAATAAGTCAATTAATAAAAAAATTTTAAACTAAATTATTATGTTTATTTCTTGCAATCCATCAAATAATATATTGTACAACTCCAAAAATTGACAACTCTGTCCCATATATTTTCCTGTTTTGAAGCAAAACATGATTATTGCTACTCAAAAATCACAAATGCACATCCACTATCAACGGAAAACTTTAAAAGCAGCACTAATAGCGGTCGACAATCTCTGCCGTTTATTTTGAACTTGGGGTATATAGGAACGTCGTTTTAGCAACGTTTCCATGTACTTAAGGTCTACCCACTAAAACGATAAATACAAAATCCACGCAATAAATAACACATTTATATCGACGTATAATTCATCATTTTTAATTTGAAATTGCTTAAATATATTTAGTGATTACAATTCAAGCGTTTTAAAATTGCTGACGTAGCAAATTTAATTTAATTTTTCAAATAACTTTCAGATACTTGTTGCTATAGTAATTGGAACATAATCTACTACAGTTTGTTTTATTGATTTAATGAATATTTTAAAAACCGCAAGTTGCAGACCTATAAAACTTTATATTGTTGTAATTCTTAAAAAAATCTTTCAATATAGACCTTTGCCCATTAGATCAAAGGAACTTTTATTAGTAAATAAATTTAAACAAAAACGTAATTCTAACTGGTAAACTGAAAGTAGTACAAATCCAAAAACAATATAGAAGTGAAAATTAAAAAAAAAATGTACATTTTTATCACACACCCATCCGCATTGTTACCTAGTTGTACAACAACTTTTTAAAATGCATATTTTTGACCAGTGGCTTAAGATCTTATTCTTTTAAACAGAAAAACAAAACAATTTTCTGCAATTATGCTATATCAACTCAACAGCTAGTAGATGCTACAACACAGCTATTTTGTCAAAATTCTAAATTCTCAAAAGTTTGATATTAACTAAAAAAACATCAAATGTATTAAAAGTTTATACTAAAACTAGACAGTACAATTTAAAATAGACAACAAAATAACCAACCCAGTACAGATTTGTTAATAAAGAGAAAGAGAAGAAATGACCCTTATTTCTTCTGCATATTTGAAAATATATTCCTAATAGCACTACCAACTCAAAAAAGACATTAAAGATAATAGAGAATAGATAAATGATAATCTATATGCAAACAACACAATATTAATAGCCAAAAGCATAAAAAATATAGAACAACTACTTAATAGAGTAAAAGTGCATAGAAAACAAATAAAATTGAACATTAATATAAAAAAAAAAAATTATGGTTATCTGTAGAAATTCAAGTTCAAATGTTTAGAAACATGGTTTTTAGAGAAATGGTCATCAGACACCAAAATAAAATGTAAAATTAAAAATGCGCGTAGCGCATTCATAAAGTTTACATTTTTTTTAATAACACTGACTTCAATATCAACCTTAAACTACAACTCATCAAATGTTATATATGGTCTACTCTACAGTATAAAAAAATGCACAAATTGATTACAAAACCAAAAATATCGTGTATTGCAGTTGATAATTGATGGAAAAAGGGGAATAGTAAGAAAGAAGTAAGAAGTAAAAACATGTGCTTACAAAACATCCATTAATAGGTATATGAAAAACATACAAAAAATTATTCGGTTTAAGCAATATACTTAAGCCTAAAATTTTTTCAATTTGTTCACGTTTGGAATTTTTTTGCACCATAATTCGAATGGTGTCTTTCCATTTAAACTACTTGATAAATAGCAATTTTTAATGTAGCATCTGTTTTCACCGTCTCTGCCCAGAAGGATCGAGAAAGTTTGGATTGTTTTAAAAAACCCCAAATGACCTTTTTTCCGGTGTGTACGCAATTGTCAATCTTCTTCCAATACCTTTCATCTTTAAGTACTCGTCGAATGACTTGTTCACATAGTCTGTACTGTTATGTAATTGAAAATATTTCATTTGTTTTCCAGTTTTATTCTCGACACTGTTCACGTATTCTGTAAATTTTGAAAGTACTTGTATTGCAAGAATTTCATTTTCAACCTCTTTCACACACGTTGCATTCAAAATCTACAAATTTTACTTCCGTTGCATGCAGATTCTTGCTTGTTAAGACGTCCTTAAAGCTGCGTAAGTTTAAGTGTCCTATTATTTGGTGATATTTGCAAAATCTATGGTTTAATTTTGCTAAGCATGCTACGCCATTGGAAATGTCGTTGCTTTTAGATGCTATATACAAGTTGCCGACGCGCTTTGCAGTAAGTACAATTTCATTTTGGTTGTTTCAAGTTATTGCCCTAACGCACTTAAATAGCACTTCGTAATCTTTATTGGTTATTTTACTTACGGACATCAGGTTTATCTAGAACGCAGGCACATTTGCTACACTTCCGTCGTTTTCAGCCCCAAAATCTACCTTGCCAATTGCCGATATAATTGTTGTATCCCCGTTAGCAAAACTCAGTTTTCCGATTCGATTCTTTAATGGTTTTGAAACGTTCGATGTCATTGCAAAAGTGTGACGTGGCACTATTGTCAAGACACCACTGTTTGTGAATATTCTCATTTACATTAAAACATGCGTTTGTTGTCTCATTTCTTGCTTTGTTTGGGCAATTTTTGGACGTGAAGCATACTTTTGTGCATTTGTGACTCTTGTACTTAAATTTTATTTTAGTTTAGCTTGCTTAGAGTCGGCAACTCAACGCGCAATTCGATTGCGCAGCAACAATTTTCATACCTGCCGGATAGACTGTGTAAAAACAAAATAGATAATAAGTTGTTGTTTATTTCCACGTTCATGCTATCTAGCTTGTCTACGGCGTCAAAAAAATTGCTTGCGTATATCATCGTCGTCCGCCAATTATTGTTGAGTCAGCATTTTTAACAGCGTCGCCTTTCGTGCTAGTCCTCTGGATTGATAGATATTTTCAAGTTTTTTCCAAATTGTCTTGTTGTTTTACACCCTTTTACTTGTTTAAGTTTGTTTGGGCTTATCAATAGTATAATATTAAATTTAGCTTTTCTATCATTTTTGATCTATTCGACAATAGCTGCTGTGTTTGCGTTTTCTGCTTGCAGCTCCTGTTTAACAATTTCTCCGTTCGCATAACCAATTGCGACGTTTTTAACAAACCGTGCTTCAACTTGTACTCGCCAAGTGTTATAATTATCCTTCAGCGGTTTGATTCAAAAATAATTAGTCGTTTTTACAAGTTTTATTCACTGCCAACTATATTGTTTGTTTCCTTACCAAAGCACAATATTCACACTTCGTTTTGGTTTCACAATGTTGCTTTTACTTGTGTTTCTCATGAACTTATTCAATCCGTTCACTTACAGCCGTTATTCTGGACTTAAGTATATTTCCTAAATCGAAGCTCAGAGAGAGGCAAGTTAGACATTTGTAGAAGACATGGAATTTTTTTCGGTTATCCCAAAAATCAGAAAGGATTCTGAATCCTGCTCGTAGAGGAAAAGAAATTGGAAGTTTTCCGCGACGTAAAATTTAAAAAAGATAAAGACAGAACTCTAAAAAAAATCAATGACGAGTCAAAAAAACGACCAGAACTTGATAGAAATCTTAATCAACAATAATAAAAATAAAAGAAAACTCAAATTTAGAAAGGGTCCCAGCAGACCAAGGCTAGAACAAAGAAACAGAGACCCACCAAGAAAGGTTTACAACATAATTCCTATAATTAAAGAAAACAAAGGTGAAACAAACTGTGTGAAGACTGAATTTTGCCATTTAGCCAAAGTCCCAATCAAAATTGCAATGTTGTCTCCAGATCCAACAGAATGGAATAAGGCGATAGTAAACAAGATAAAACCAATTGTCTGCCATAATACCTAGACATTGGTAAACAGACCAACAAATTGGCTAATAATCAAAAGCCAAATAATCTTTAGTAAAAAAATTTAAAGCTGACAGAACGGTAAAAAAAAGAAAGCCAGCTTGGTTGCTCAAGGTTTCTTCCAGGCACCAAGTGTGCATAAGAACGGTTGTGGCATTGACAACACAACAAAAAATAAAAATTTGTCAATTTGACGTGTCAACCGCATATTTAAACCGGAAACTGAACGAAAAAACAATTATGCAAGCTCTTAAAAATTAAGCTGAACTACTACAAGTTATATTAGAAGAGAAAACTGACCTAAGTATAACGGCCAAAGAAATGTTATACAAACTTAAAAAGAACAACTGTGTCTGTCTCTTGAACAGAGAATTGTACGATCTGAAACAAACCGGCAGACAGTGGTACAAACATATTGTCTAGGAATCGAGTTTACCAAGGAAGGCAACAAAATACAACTGAATCAACAAGGATTTGTGGTAGATTTACTAAAACGTTTTAATATGTTGGACTGCAAACCCGTACCGACTCCATTCGACCCAAACACAAAACTAACAAAAATTTCCCCCATATTCCTCAGATACGGAAGTAAAAGGTTTTGTAGACGCTGATTTAGGGAGTGACTTAACGGACAGAAAATCGTTACCGGTTATTGTTTCTTGTGAGCAAATTCTCCAATATCATAAAAATGCAAAAAACAACGTACGGTGGCGATAAGCTGATACAAAGCTAAATACAAAACCATGTCCAACGCAACCAAAAAAACCATATATTTCCAAAACCTAATGCTTGAAAAAATTGCAGAAGCAGTTCAAGCACATACAGTTTATCAAACAATTCATAACCATTTAACACAATAAAAAAAACTGCAATGGATGTAGCTATCTATTTTAATATTTTAGCATTCTAATCTAAAAACTTAACCTGTTCCTAATTGCCAAATCTATTTTACAATTCAAGTACAGTTCCCATACATGTGGATTTTGCAACGTCTGCAATAGCACGGCCAATCATAACAGCAACTTAAAAAAAATTAACTCTATTTATTAACAACACAAATATACGTAAGGCAACTTATCAAATTCAACTAAAAAAATAAGCACAAAGTTACCGACAATGTCACAAAAAAAAAATTAAAAGTTAAAGCCAATAACTTTATCAAACAATTCCATATATAACTAAAAACGACAATTAGATAACACCAAACGTTGCCATCACAACTCATGTTTTCATTTTCTACAACAATAAAAAAGCTCCGTAACAAAAATCATATAAAACGCACTTTGAAGTTATCAAACAATATACCAAAACCGTATAAGCCAGCTTAAATATTTATAAACAATAACAAAATGATAGCTATTTTTTTCATTATCTTACACCAACAACATACGTGAAGTTTATTTACCATTGCCAAACGTTATTTAGGCAGATCTGTGCAATTTCCGAACCAGTTTCAGACCAAGAGAGATTTTCTAGTTTTAACACTAGCAGAAGTCAATGTGGCAACACAGTTCAAAACCCGCTAGCATCAATAGCCTTCCAGAGCAGAAATGTGACAGTTTATTCATAAATTTGTAACTAAATAAAAATCCAATTATTAGCTTAAAGTTTGTTATTGAGTTTATATTACTAGATGGTGCCGGGATGCAAAAATAAATTGATAGCAAATTTTTTTAAATTAACAGTGACGTCTTTAAATCGTTAAACGTAAGATGTAGAATAGAGATACAGTAAATTTAAAGAAACTTATATTTTTTGTTCTGAAGTGTAGTTTTATAATTTGCAATGTCTATGTAATCTCAATTACCAGTTGCTGTCTATATTTTCCATATCACGCACAAATAAACTAAAATTTAAAAATTGTAATTAGTTTATAATATAAAATTTGTACCGTACTTACTGTAATGATAATAGTACAGTTATTACTATTTGTTTAATTTTCAATTTCAACTTCAAATAATTTGAATAGAATAGATTAATATTTTAATCATAATTTATAATGTACGTAGAATAAATACCCTATTGTTGTTTTGTAGATGACAGCCTATCTTATCCAACTCAGAATAAGGATTACATTGAAGAGCTCAAAATTGATATTCCAAGAATGTATTGATGGAAGATATATATATAAAAAAAAGCAATATACAACATGAAAGGAGTTACACAAAATTATTATGTTTACGATGAAAGCAATTTATATATGTTATGTAAATACGTGTCTCAATAATAAAACAAAATGAATATGATATATTTAAAATGTTTGTAATTATAGATATTACAAAATTTGTTTTACAGTTTGATTGCGTTGCAGAGCTTTTATTTGATTTAATAAAATAAATATAAAAAACAAGATAAATATCCATCCATTTTATAAATGGCATTAATTGAATTGCAAATAATAAAAAATAAAATCTTTCTCAATTATCTTCATTATGTATTAGGATTATTTTATATTATTCTAGCCTATATAAATTGATGAAGATCGACTGATTGTAAATTTATCCGATTGACTGATGATGATTGATTATAAGGTGTCTGGATAAACATTTTATTTTCTATTAGCATACGTTTTAAATGCAATATAGATCAATCACATTTACATCTATTAATCATAAATAACTCCGTAAAATAAATATGCAAACAGATTTGATTTACAATTATACATTTTGTTATGTTGAGAATTTTAATATAATTACATTGAAAAAAAGTAAAACTTAATAGTTTATTCATTTACTCTAGTTTGTATGTATATTATGTGTAATACCAATAAAAGCACAGACCACACATCTTATTTTGTCTGCACAGCAACTGTTACATTCTAAACTATAGAAAATTATTACAATTCAATTATAACAGTAGTTTAAAACATTTTTTTAAAACAAAACTGAAATACTTAAGAAACAAATTGATACTGCATGTTAAAAGTAATCATTCCTGGACGGCGGAAGCATGCTGCAGCTACGTATTACTGATAATTGAATGGCTTTTTACATTATTACCAATCTTGTAAATTATCACTATAAATTTTAATCACCAATATTTAATAGTTATTTTAATTAATTAATTATTTAAATTATAGAATTAAATATATGTATAGTATACATATCATTAATCACCAATCACTGATAAATAAACAAAACAATCAGAGGTCTTGAGTTCATCCAAAGTACACAACGCTCAACATTTATTTTACAGAAAATCTTACCAGCGCTACATAGTACTTTAAAAGGCACTTATTATCCTTATCAGCAAGGTAATATTTGTTCAAACAAAGGTAAATCAAACTACTCTAGTGAAAATCAATATAAACTGTATCAAGCCAATAGATAAATTATACAACAAAATAGACTAAAAATAATATTGCAATGTCACAAAATTAAAAATTAAATTACACAATGACCAATTACTATAATATTTTGTCCTTTATAAAACTTACTTTCTAGCCACTTACTAACAATAACTACTAATCCCAATCTGACGGTAGGTATAAAATGCTATGATATTATGATATATGATCTTTAATTTGGTTATGCTATTAGAAGCCGTACATTGGGAATGAGAGTTTCATTAGAGTAAGTGTAATGAGATAGCTCAGTTATAGAGCGTTAGTGTAGCACGCTAACAGTCCCGGGTTCGATCCCCGAATATGACTAAAATAATAACTTTGCTCTTTATCTACCGGGGTGATTCGGAAGTAACCTAATAAGCCGTTGGTCCCATCAACCCCCTTCAAAAAAGTCGTGACACTTCTGGGGCGATGTAAAATAGCTGTAAAACGCGAAATAAAGAAAAGTAAAAAAATCAGCATACATACAGTAGATTGTGACACTAATCTACGGATTAAATTTGCGGAACAAGGCCTAGTTTGTTTGTCAAACCATTTTAATGAACTGAATTATTGCTTAGTTAATTTTTCAAATATTTGAGTCCAATAAACAAATTTATTTATTTATTTATTTATTACATTCTTTATTTGTCATTTTAATCAGTTAAAAAGGCAAAGTTCAGCTATAAAGCTGCTCTTCTACATAACCCTTAAATTTTACAATAAATTTAAATATTATATTAAAATAATACTACATTCTAAAACCACTGCTTCTCCATGTTCTCAATCTTTTTAATAATCTTAGTGTTGCTTCTTTTACCATTTTAGTGTTTTTTATACTCTCCAGTACTTAATAACTTTATGAGAAATAAAAAATATGACAATATGACATATGATAGCGTCAAATGAAATTTTGTTTATCAGCATTTGGTGCATAGAAAACCCTATTTTATCTTTTTTGATTATAATCATAGTAAACAATAAAGATTCAGATTGCTTTAACCTAGTAGATTCCAATATCTCAAAAATTTAGTTGCTGACAATAATACAGTTTGTGCTGAAAATAATTAATAATTTCGATTTTGATATTCTTGATTATAATCCAAAGATCTACAAAGTGCAGCAAAACAGTTTAAGAAAAATTGTTGAAAAAGTCATCAAAAATTTTAAATCTGTAACATCTAAATAGTCTTTCAATAAGACGCACAAAATAAAACTATGTTGTTATATAAATGTATTGTAAATTGTTAAGTAATGTATAGCAAATCACTATGGAAAGTTATAGCGTTAAACCAAACCATCAAATTTTATAATCAAAATCAGTTTGAAATGTTTGTTGATCAAATTCAAATCACCCGGTTCAATTAATAAGCAGTCAGTCAGCACCCGTACGTCACCAAAACGCTAAATACTGATGCGTAACTGTACGGAAAAACCAACGGCAGTCGGTCTTGTCGTTCATAGAACATGGTCTTTATACAATTTTATTTCAGCAAATTTTGCGTCAAGACTTAAGTCTGCACCCGTATAAAATCCAACTGACCCAGAAACTTAAGGTAAAAACTGTAGACAACGCCATGTGTTTGCTAAGTTGTGCTTTGCAGCAAATTTTGCTAAAAAAATATATTTAGCAACAAGGCCTATTTTTGGAGAAACAGATATAAAAACAAACAAAATTGTTGGGTTTGTAGCAATATCAATCTACACAAAATCCACTAGCACAAAATGCATTCCAAAAAAATTTTTTGACCTACCATAACCGTTAACGGCAAACGCTACAGATTGAAAGTTTTACTAATTTACTAAGTACGTTTTGTATTGACAACATTAAGAAAATTAAAAAGTTAAATATTAAAAAAAAAATTGTCCTTACTTTACTGCCAGGAGCTGACAATTTCCAGCACTACCTCCAACAACAGAATGTATCGGTCCCTAGTACAATTTGTTTTGTTTAATCATTTTTGCACTTTTTATATTTTTTAGTAAAGATGGTAGTAAAAATCTGTCTCCGACCATTTCCAAAAATTCTCACTATTTATGTAATAAATGTGAATAAGTAAATCGTTTGTGTTATGTGCAGGTGTTTGTTTAAAATACTATCATCCTGACTGACAAAGAAAAATGTTCTAAATGTTACAAGGGCAAATGTAAACAAAATGGTTTTACATTACTTGCGTCGTTACTTACGACAATAACAGTGTTTTTTTTATTAAAAGCTATAAAGCAAGAAATAGAAAATAGTGAACTTATAACACTTATAGGAGCATTGGCAAAAACAGTTAAAAATCTTAAAAATGAGGTTAGTAGCATGAAAACAATATTAAAAAACAATGATAATATCACTGATATAAATTTAAACGCGAAAAATTTATTAAAATTAGCGACATCTATTGATAAGAGTTCCTACAGTTCTTCACTTGGTGGTAAAAATAAAGTATTAGTAAAGAAACTGTACCTGTAAGAAAGGAAATTACAACTGAACAACTCAAAGATGCGTTAGATAGTGCTCATAAACAGAATTTATGAAAAAAAAAATTATAAATAAAAAAATGTAAAAACTAATGCAAGTACTAAATCAAATAAAAATAAAAATGTAAATGTAACCAATAAGGATATCTTAAATTTTGTACAAAATGATAAATGGAAAACAATAAATCTGTATAACTTCAACTCTAAAGTACTTAAATATGTGTCCAAGGTTATTTTAGAACGTTTGGAAAATGCTTGTTTTGAAGAGGGAATTTTTGCTTCTGAACTAAAATTTTTAAAAGTTATATTGATGTTTAAAAAAGAAAATATAAACTAATGTTAAAATTATTGGCCTATATCAATAACACCATTAAAAAAAAAAACGCTTGTTTTCTTTTTTAGAAAAATTTATTTGTCGGGCACAGTTTGGATATATTCCTTCTAGATCTACAATCAAAGCTGTAAACAACTTGTTCTTAATATCAAACAGGCCTTTGAATGCAAGAGTGTGATGTCTGCTTTTTTCTTAGATCTAAGCTAGGCATTTGACTCAGTCAACCCTGAGAAATTGTTGCACAAATTTAAATTCTATGGCATAAGAGGTGTAGGTAGCATTAAATATTGTTAACAGCTACTTAACTGGCAGACAACAGATTGTCTTTGCTAGTGGTACTTTTTTGGATAGAAAAAAAAAAAAAAAAATACTACGGTGTGCCGCAGGTGTCTATTTTAGGTCCCCTGCTGTTTCTGTTGTACATAAATGATCTTAAATGTAATGTGACACAAGCAAGGACATATCTTTATGCCGATGACACAACTCTCATTCAAAGTGTAACAGCTTCTGTGGCAGATAGGTTAAATCCTTTAAAAGAAGTAAAACAATGGTTTCATGCAAATAATCTAAAGTTAAATGAAGCAAAAACAGAACATATATTCTTTTTATTACTTAATGCAAATGAAAGTGTTAATAAATCAATAAAATTTTTAGGTCCACAAAATTAAGCAGTAATATTTATTTAATAAAAAAATAGCTGAGAACACGAATTTAACGGTTACACAAATGGCTTATTTTGCATTTATCCAATCTTTAATTAAGTATGGAGTGCTGCTGTGGGGTAGTTCTCATCATACTAATCAAGTTTTTGTTTTGCAGAAGAAAGCTGTTCGTGTAGTTGCGGGTCTTAGTTTCAGAGATACGTGTAGGTCTCATTTAAAAAAAAATTGAGTTTTATGTTTGTTGCAAGTTTATATGTATTGGCATGTTTGATGCATGTGAGAGAAGATATAGATGCTATATATAAATGCTTAAAAATGTGCATGTAAAAATGTTTTTTTTTTAATATTAACTCACAACTTGTACCTAACGTTTTTGTACCACATTATTTTACTTTTATGTTTATGCAAATAAAGTTTATCTATTTATCTATCTATCTATCTATTTTTTTTTCTTTAACGCTTAAGTGCTTTATATTTTTATTTTCCTACCAGTTTTAGAACTTTTTATAACTTCATCATCAGAAAATTTAAATGTTATTGTAGTGTTGTTGATATAATTTCTGTTCTGTTCAACAAATCCATAAATTGCAAAATTAAAAATAAAGTAATACGCACAAGAGCAGACGTAACAGATGTGTTAAACTTTAAGCAAACTTCAAGTAGAATGTGGAACTGGGTAGGACATGTGGCAAACTAAAATCCAAACCGGTGAACAAATAGTACTATTCTACTTGTCCACCGGTTAAAAGTAGAATGGAGGCCACGCACTACAAAAAAAAGCATGAAAAGGCCCCAGAAAAAGTATCAAGGCAATGTAAAGAAAACTATCAGTAACAGATGACATCAAAAAGCCAGAACCAGATTAGAATAAAAGAAATTGGTAAAGGCCTATGTTCAGCAGTGGATTTTAAATGGTTAAAAAAAAAGAAAAAATCTGCAAGTAGATTCTACACAAATTTAGATTATTCAAATTAAATAACAATTACGTCACGCTATAACCTTGTCATCACCACAAAAAACCATAAATCATACAAACTTATGTAAATATTATCTCCGTTTGTGTGGTTTAATTAAAAATATTATAAATTGTTTGTGTTGTTAAAGTAGATGAACATAAATCAATTTCTTAGTTTAGTTTCCTAAATAGCTTTTATAAAAATACACAAATATAATTTTGTTTGATTAGAAATAAATTAAACATAATGCTGTTTGATTAGCAACAGTTCATATTGAAGTGATTGTTAAAATGACGGGTTAAGGGTCAACATTTAATTCAATCTTGATTATACCTTCATTGTTTTAACTTAATTAAGTAAATATATTCCCATTTGGATTTAATAGAATGTTTCCCAAATCAACACATGCATTTACATACTAAAATCTATTAAATACAATGTAACATTTGCTTACCCTTTAGAATTCTAAATTGAATTTAAATTAATAAAACCTACTTCAAATAACGTATGATTTAATCATAATTAATCATAAAAATAATTATGATAATTAAAAAAATAATCACTTGTTGATAAAAAATTTTCTGTATTATTTGTTTTATAAGACGTTAAATTAATTTTGTTAAGCAAACTGATATTAATTAAAAATTTTGGGGATAGTTGTGTATTTTAGAGATTACGAAAAATTTATCAAGGACCGGGTTTCTAAAGATAATTTCTCATTTACCAGAAATCCAATTATAACATATTTTAAATATTATTAAAAGTTAAATTAAATTAATATTTAACTAACAAAATATTTCTTGATAAAATCTTAATTGTAATTTATACACTAAAAAAAACAACGCAATTTTAACATGTAAAACGGTATATAGAGTTAAAAATATGTAGTTAAACAATAACAACTTAATTATAATAAGGTCCAAATTTAAAGTTTTCAGCAAGTGTAGAAATATAACAATTTTTTTGTTAGATCGTCATTAAGTTCCTATTAGTAGTTTGCTCTTATATAGCTACATTCAATATTTATAAAAGTTTTTTGTTTTAAAACTGTAATAAATTTAATGCTTCAATAGTAACGCCATTTAATAATTAATCATTATGTATTTAATGTTACTTTTGTAAAAAGAACGGGTTTTAAGACCACATATAAACTTTGTTTAATTATTTTTTTGCATATAAATTGATGTGCTTTGTGTAAAGATAGGAGACACCAACCAAAACGTCCAAGTTTGAATTATTAATAAATTTAGTTTTTCACTGTCCTTTAAACAGGCAAGTTTACTTATACATAATTCTCAAATTAAAGAAAAAAAATCCACAAGTACTATTATATTAAAAATTATACTTTTGATCTAAATTTATACATAATTTATTAATACGCAAATATAATCTTTTTCTAAAACTGCAATCTGTAATGACAAAAGCTCAACTAAGTTTTTTCCTTCCTGTCCTGTTGCAAAATTGCAGTGATTATGCAGTACAGTGTGCTGCGGTATGAATAAAATTTACATAAATAATGCACTCTCCGCCCAACATTTCTGCATACAAGCGCATTGTGCGATTGTTAATTTTAAACAAACCGACAAACGCGTTCCCTTCATTATCGTTTGTGGAATTAGAATTTAAGAATCTAAATTATTTACATTCTGCAAAAGAAAGTTTGTTTTATTTTATATCAAAAATGATTTTATATTGTACATAACCTATTTAATTGTACATAACTGATTGCCCCTAATTTTATTATTTATTAATATATAATATAATAAAATATTTCAATATTTGATCAAAATTTAATAAACATACAATATGTGTTTTATTAAAATGCATAAAATTATTAATTATATACTATTAATGCACGCAATAACAAATAACCAAATTTTTTGATAATTGTTATAGTTCTAAATTAAAAAAATTGATAATAGCATCAATAATGTTAAATAATAACAAATTTCAATAAAAGCACCATATTATAGCTAAAAAATATTTAAAGAGACTTTGTTACAGTTTATATACAAATAATTCTAGTTACAATTTTGCATAGTGATTTATTTAATTTATTTCTAAACAAACAGATAATTTTTAAATTTAAGAGTGATTATATATGATATTTAAATTTTTAACTACAGCTCTGTCAAGAACAGGAAATTTTCACATTAGTTCGTAATTCGCAATTTTCTTAAAGTATTATTCATAAAAAATTTAAAAAACAAAATTTATATGTAAAAATTAACAATGAAAAGCATAAATATGTTATTTCTTAAAAAAAATATATTTAAAATTTTATTATTCTTTCTAAATGAATAAATTTACTATAAAAATTTATTTTGATTTTATGATCTAGAAAGCAATTACGTATCAATTCCAAAATTCAAATCTATATGTTGATAATCATTGAAGTTAATTGCGAAATTATATATTAAAAATAGTTGGATGCGCGCGTCAAAATTTAGTTCAACGCGTTGCTCACATGTAGCGTTCCGGCAAATTTTAGCGAGTTCTATAGAAGATAACCACGTGTAAACATATTTGGGGCGTGTTTTCGTGTTTGCATAGACAAGGCATTGTTAGTCATATTAAAATATTATAATAATAATAATAACATTATTTGGAACGTTTCTCTATGCACATTGCTATAAGTAAGTAAGATATACTACTAGCTAAAAAATGTTGTGTTACGTTACTTTATTATTGTTAAGATTTTTTATTATTTACGTTTTTACGTATATTGCTAGCAATCAAGGGCGCTAAAATCTATTGCTGCCCTTTAAAAAAGAATATAATTTTCCAAAAATATATATTTTTTTATTTTGTTTAATTTAGAAAGTTGTGATTTTGGGCGCATGATGCCCAAATTGTGTGACTCAAAAACTTTATATAAATTTTTAAAAGAAGGAAGATTTAAAATTACAAATATGCCAGTTTTTGAGAGTGCGCCACTGGATAACCCGAGCACACCTGTGCTTAGTATACGAATTGATCTACAAATATTTTTTGGCATTTGTATAAACAAATCAGTGGTGGGTTTTTCGTAGCGCCACTAAAAAATATTGACATTTTTCGGAATTGATTTTCTTTTAATTCTGAACAATTTGATTAATCGCACGACCTTTTACAGATTACAGAAACTGTAACGCAAATGTAAATTTTTCGAAAATGATTCTTTTTTAAATCTAAACTCCGCTTCTGATTGGCCAACTTGAATTTCAAACAAAAAAAGGGAAAAACTTGCAGAATATGTTCTCATTAATGAAAAAAATAAATTACAGGATTTCTAAAGGAAACTCAAAATATTGTTTTGCGTTTTGCCGTCTTTATTAAAGTTTTACTTCCACGCTACTAGCTAGAAAACTATGCATTGAAAAAATTTGTACGATTAATATGTAAAAAGTTTTTGCTTGGTTTTTGGTATCTTATGTAAATATCTATATAATATAATATAGAACGAATAGATAATACTAAATATAATTGAGGTAAACAAAACTGAGAACATATTAGATAGTTTTCCCAAAATTGTGTCTAGTGCAAAAGCTACAAAAAGCTTTATACAGTCATCAGTTAATTACACAAGTTTAATGACAACAAATTCAAATGTAACAAAAAAGTTACCTCAGTTAATCAAACTACTGTCTAAAACTGAAGTCAATTCAAAAAATGCTCAATTGATAATTAGAAAAAAATATTATAATGAGGTTAACAACAACTAAGAACATTGATGAGTATGAACAGACAATATGTTTACTTTGCTTGCTTGGAATATAATAGATAAGAAAAAATATAATTGAGGTCAATAAAACTGAAGACATGAAATCATTATGCACCACAAAATTAACTACTACTGCTTGTGATTAAACGGTGAGAACAGGATGATGGATAAATATGCTAAAATTTGCTGTTTAGAAATTGAAAACAATAATTGCAAACATGTTTTAATTGAGGACTACAATTTAAGCTGAGGTTTATGTTAATAAAAAAACATTAAAGTTTTTATAACTGAGGACACAATTAAAAGTTGCGGCTAACAATAATTTTAGAACCAAAGAACAAATTCAATTATGAACTGAAAAAGAAAAACAATAAAAATGTTTACAAAAAAATGTCGTTCTTGTTACATATCTTGCTTGATAACAAGATTACTATCTAGCAATATTTTCTTTATTGCGCGTTTTACAGCAATTTTACATCGCTCCAGACGGCTTATTATGCTCCTTCCAAATCCAATGGGCAAATAGCAAGTTATTATTTTGGCGTTCTAAAATTGAGCTATCTCACCGTTCAATATCCATAGAGAATTGAACAGAATATCTAATAAATTAAATTAACATATTATAAATATATGTATATAATTATAATTATAATAATTATTTTTATTGCATACGTAAATAATAATGATAAATTAAGTAGTAGTAACAGAAACGGAACAAACACTACAAAACACGCATCCAAATGCAAGTCCAAGTTGAACACCCCACAAAAAGCGACTCTGCGAAGCTAAAGTCAAAAGACAAATAAAAACGCGGTTGGCTGTTGCAAAAAGGTTTGCCTTTCTTCCAAGTGAGATAAATACCTGTGCAACCTTTGTTAACCTTTCCTAGAAAAACTCCATTGAAACCAAAAGTTAAAGAAAAAAGATTCCAAGCTTTCTGGAAAAAGAAGTTTTGTTTATCCAGTTCCGAATCCTCACTTAGGCAACCTATAAAGAAAGCAAAACAGTCTGGGTCAAGCTATAAAACTACCTCTTCTTTAACAAAAAAGGTAAGAATCAGCTACAAAAGGCTTTATTCAAAAACCTCTACTAAGACACAAGCTAAGTTAATTTAAGCTGCCCTTACTCAAAAACTGGATAAAACTTTTTTCACTCTCAAAGAAACACTTTCTACATTTTGAAGACAGTTACCCGCAAGAAAGATCCTTAAAATTACATGATGATACACATCCTTAGCGTAGTTAACAAAAACAATAAAATTACTGTGGCCAAAATCAAAACTAGCATCAGTAGTCAATATCCACGCTCTGGCTTCCGAAACTTCCGGATGCTATTCAGGTCTTGAATTGCCAGAAAAAACAAAACCAGAAACTGATGTGTCTTCCATTTCATCAAAAAAGGGAACCTAAAAGTTGGCTCTTTGTCCTAGGTATAATGAGAAACGTCAAAAAATTAAGTGAAAAAAACCGCCAAATGAGCTACATGTTCATCAAACCACCCATTAAAATAGCCATCAAAAATATGCAGCAAAAGAAAAGCATAGAGGTGGAAGAAGAACTTGTTCCACCTAGACAAAGCCGGGAAAAAGGCAAAAAAAAACACCTCTTCCAACCCCTGCAGAAAATCTCAACACTATGCCGCAAATTAGAAATGATACAGAATACAATTGTCATAGTCCAAAAACTACAGATTGTAAAATCCAAGGTTTATAGACTTAGCAAACTTGAAAGAATGTTTTTGCAAACCCTACAAACGGCAACCGTGCATTTACACACCCAGTACATAACTTTTTTTTATGCCCCAATTCTTTACCTAGCTTGGCTAGGGACTAAGAACAAAAATCATTGTGGCGTCTGCATACTTAGCTCACAAAACACAGCTATAGAAGAGTTAGTACAATATAGCATAAATGGCAATATAAACCTAGACATTCGATGTGATGCAAATTTCCACCATATCGTGAAAACTACGTAGGTTAGTTTAAAAACTCTTTAAAACACGCATACAAAAACTCCTGCTTACTAAAATTGGTGTCTGATTTTGACAGTACCATACTCTGGTGGTGTGACAAACTCAAACAACTTAAAGCGGCTGCAAAGAAATCTTAAAACTAAGCAAAAAAATCAAATTGCCAATCAGTTTATAAACAACAATAAAACGAAACAAAGTGATCTTTTTGCAAGGATGTTGAAAACACCTCTACTGCCGCAAAGCTAACAACAATCTTATAAAAAAATCCCCAACAACAACTCGGTTGCTTAAAACGCTCTAATAGCACATACACAGCTTTCCCAGGCTATACTACTCCACTCCCAACAAGAAAACAATAATACGCTGCACACACTGTAGAAGATACGTGTATAACCTGGGCAATCAGAAACTTCTCACCATACAAATCCCCAAAACTAAACGGAATTTACCCGGTCCTCTTGCAATGGGGCGAGGATATCATTCTAGCCCAGCTGGTAAAAATCTATGAGGCATGTATCGCCTGTACTTATATCAAAACCAGGACGTTGTGATTACAGCTTGTCCTATAAGTATTACATCTTTTCTTTAAAAGACACGTTTTAAAAACGGCACATATTATTATGCCAATATAATTGACTTTACACAGCGTAACAGATTAAATTTAAATATTATTATAAGACAAAACGTCTACTAGAAATATTCATAGACAAAGGTTCATTTGATAAAACCGTTTTCCATTAAACAAAAACAGTTGGATAAAAAAACATGCTAAAAAAAGCATATGTTAGAAAAAACAGTCACTTAAACATGATATAAAAAAAGGTGTATATGTTGTTCTGGCAATGTAGACACAACAGATAGTACTCTATTTATACACAACTGTCATAAAACTTATGCTCACCTATAGGGCACTAGAGAGGTGGCCAAAAATTAAACTGTCAGCAAATTCAGCAAATTAACTAAACCAGTCGCAACAAAAAACATGCCTAAGTGCTGACTGCAGAATTAAAATCATTGCTGTGTATGTCACACATCAAAATCTATGTCAAAAAAGTAAAAACAATGCAGCGCCTAAGTGCAACCGGTTTTTGGTACAATGCAAAGAGAGCTGGCAATCACTCATGCCTCCTGGAATAAGCTGTAAAAAAACATTTCTACTAGAAGCGCAAACAGATATCAAGCCACCCTACTTTGTATTTAAAAATCCCTACAGTGTATATACACATAACCAACAAACGCAAAAATAAAAATAAAATCTTTTAAATCTACACTTATGGTTCAAAAACTTTTCGAAGTTCTAGAGCAAAAATTTACTTCCAAGATCTAGATATCTCAATATTCCTAACAAAAAATATTTGGTAAAAACGTAAAAATCCTAAGACGTATCCTAGAGCAGATATTATATTTGACCATATTACTTTACTACTAAAAGCATAATTACAATTCAAGAGAATAACAATAATAAATAAACTAAAAAAATCAGTATCGGGAACCTGCAAACAACAGTCACTAATCTAAAAAAAATCTTTTGAGCTGTGGCAAAAAAAAACACCTAAAAAGTGAGAATATATATATAAAAAAAAAACAATGGATGAATATCAAAACTATGCAAATAATGGAAAGAAAAACAAAAAAACACACATACACAGACAATCATAATAACTTTTTTCTGCATCAGTAAGAGAAGCTGCAGAAACATACCGCCCCAGGATAGTAAAAAGGCTCGCAAATAAGATCAGTAACATTATGCTTGTTAAATCTAAACAAAAATTAAAAATGGCTAAACTTTGGTCTATTAATACTAAAAGAAAAAGTAAAAAAAAATAAACAAAAAAAACCTGTCAAACGTCTAGACCTGACCTTGTTCTCTTAAAACATCTTAAACTAATAGAAGATAATGCTTTTAGTACAATAACTAAAATTTTTAACTTAATTCATGATACTGGAAAAATCCTAACAAATGGCTGAACTCAACGTTGATCTCTATCCCAAAAAACGCACCCCTAAATTCTGCGGTGATTATAGAACAATAAGTTAATAAGTCATTTATTGAAACCCTTTCTCAAAATCATTTATAATCGCATCTACGGTCGATGCAAAGAGCAAATAGAACCTAAACCAGTTGGTTTTAAAAATGCTCTAGGTATAAGAGAAGTGTTGTTTGGCTTACAAATGCGTTTACAACATTGTTGCAATGTTAACTGCTACGTGTACACAGTTTACAGACTATGAAATAGCATTTGACACTGTTCAAAAAACAAAATTTATAAAATTATCCAAATAATTGCTTACTGGAATCAAAATGCTAGTGCCTGCAGTAAAAAAACATCAAATAAAGTTTCTATGCGTAATGTCTTCTATATTATTCAACTTATATTTAAAAGAAAAATGCAAGCAAGCGTGTGAAAGATATTCTAGGAATCTCGGTAAGTGTTATATTTGCCGATACGATAAAAAGTTACTAAACAAAGAAATTAAAAAAAGTTAATAAATTTACATATTTGAGAAGTCTAGAAAACTCACAATAGGATAGTTCAATGCAAATCAAATGCAAAACACAAAAAGGCAGAGTAGCCTTCACTAAAATCGGATCCCTCTTAAAACTTAATTAAATATTAAAACCAAAAAATGCTTGTAACATGTTATATTTTCTCAGTGTTACTATACAAAACGAAAACATGGACATTAACAAAAGCTACTAGCAAAAAACTAGATACTTTTGAAATGTGGATTTACAGTTGCTTAAAAGTCCATAAACAGATTGTGTCACCAATGTAGACGTTTTAAAGAGAATAAATAAAGAGACATAATCATAAAGTCAATGAAACAAAAAAGCTGCAATATCTATAACACATAAAGCATAAAAAAATGACTTATTTCACTTTAAACTGCAAGGCAAAGTTCAAAGTAAAAAAGGACCTAGGCGCAGACAAAATTTTAGGTTAAATAATCTAAGGACATGGTTTAACACCTTGACCAAGGAAGTATTTTACGCTGCTACTAACAAAATTAAAATTTCTATGTAGATTGCCAATAACAGATAGAAAGTTTAATTTAAGAATACGGAGTCTGTGCACACGTGAGTTTACGTGTTTTTTATTTTGTTTTGTTTTTTTTTTAAACCGTTACTATGTTGTTTGCATAATAGCAACACAATTTTTTTTGCAGGCCAGTATAAAACATTAAAGCAAAATTATTATATATACACCAATTTTAATTTTAATAATTGGTATTTGTATCTTATTATTACTTTGTAATTATTGTGTTCATTATAACGATTTCAAATAATACACGGTGGGTGTTAAAATTATACGATTTCTTTGTTAAATATCAAAATCTATGTTAAGTAATTTCTACATACATAATGATCGTAAGATTAACATCCGCAATAGCAATTAACTCTAATAATTTGGAGTAGTGGTTTTGAATAAGCGCGGTTATATATACTTCCTAATTAATCTTCAGTCTAGTTTAGTTAGCTATTATTATGTACTATAAGATTATATACGACAGTGTTTCCTTAATATCCTTATTAAAGTTTGCATTATTAAATTTTATATATATATGGAAATTTTATGTGGGAATCTTATATACTCCATATTATAATGTAACACACAATAAATATTATTACATTATATTCACGTATCTCCACAAAAATGCATTTTTTTAATTTTAATAGCCTTGTTTGGGTTATTCTAATAATGTTTACTAAAACTTTTTTTAAAGTTAAAAACATTTTTTTTACAATTTATCAATTATCTATAAATTTAATAATAAAATAGAAAAAAACAATAAAATGTTAAAATGAGCTTAAACACACACTAAAACAGTTTTGTGTCGTAGAGTAAAAAACAAAGTGCCACAAAGAAAATATATAAGGTGTTTTCCCAAAATATAGCAAACAACATCAGAGGATATAGATCTACTCACAAAACTGTACCACCACATAAAACCTTCTCCCATTACAAACAGTGGCAAAACACTAGTATTTTAATAGTAAATAAAACGGTATTTTAGACAAATTATTCAATCTACAATAATAAGAATAAAAAACTAATTTAGTAGAAAAAAATTACATTTTTTTTTCATTAACAAAACGTGAAAAATCTGCTTGTTATTAAGACCTCTTTCACACGCATATTCAGCAATTCTGAAAGCAAGACTCTAAATCCGTATACGCCAAGCAGCCACCAGAATTCATTTGCAAGTAGGTATAGTAATTTGGAAATGCCAGAAAATCCCGACGCAGGCATTTAAAATCGTGATTTCAAATGCGTCGCTCAAATACGCCTGAGAGGTCCCAGTTAAACATATATCTTATCTAAATGCAAAATTTCCTGTCTAATAAAATACAAAACGCGCGTATAAACGTTGGAAAATTCGCAAATATTACTAATATGAATGCACAAAGATTTTGAAGCAATAGATGTTTGTTTGAATATAACAAATTATATCTAAAAGTATTTATAAGTCATTTTGATAACGTTGAAATATAATAAGGAATACCATATGAATAGAATTATCTTTTTTGTAAGATTTAATTAATTTTAAAGTTTATTATACAGGTTTACTCAAAATTACCAAAACACCTAAATAATACTTCAACCGTCAAAATTTCAAAAAAAAACATAAATTGTTGCAGGTAGCTTTACTGAGCCAGAGCTCTCCAGATAAAACGGCCTTTAAAACTATATTTAAGTGTTAAGAGTTAAGCCTTGCCAAATAATAATGGAACCAAATAAATTATGCGGATGAATTTTATAAAAAATCGAAAAAAAAAATTAAACCAATAACAACACAAGTAGTAACTATTACAAATAAAAGCTGGTATTTACTAGAGCATAGATGATTGAATTTTATCATCGATTTAGCACTCAAAACTACTTTTTCCAAAACTAACCCGGCTACTTTTGAACATACTAGCAAATTTTTAGTACTACAATAAAAATCACCAATAATAAAAGACGTGTTCAGGCAACTAAGACAAAATTTCTCAAATTTTTAGATAAGGTAGAAGTTTCACAACACAGTTTAAAACTGGTAAAAAAAAGCAGTTGTACAACTATCTACAACGGGCGTAAAATAACGCTTTGCTCTTAAACGACCCGTTTTAACACCAAAACTTAAATTAAACATGAACAAACTAACAACCAGTACCAAAGTCGTTCATAAAATCTACATCAATGCAAGGCAACCCTAGTGTCTAGCCATTACTAAACAGCTAAAAAAATTACAAAAATTACTGACCCACACAAGAAGAAAACTTTGCATGTAATCTGTAAAAAAATTCTGTAAACTTTAAAGAGCCATAACTCTGCATTTATTAAAAATAATATACTACTTTATTAAGTCTATATTACTCAATTTGCTTGTAGTTTCTGGCATTAATTTTATGACTAGTTAATTTGGTACACCAACAAGACTTAAAAAAACAACATAAAATAAAATCAACCAAAACTAAATTATGCTTCCATATGATATGCAAAATAGAGTTAATTCTAAATACAAATCAGAAAGTATAAAATTTTTTGAATGTAGATTTCAAAATCTTTCTAATAGAAAACATTGTGTGAAAACTAATGACGTAGTTTAAGACTTACAACATGTTTTGCACGTGGTACCTCAGGGCTTCATATTAAGACCATTCCAACCGGTAGTATTTGTAGTATTATAACAAAAACAACAACTTTGGCGTCATTCCTATTTCTACAATTTAATTTTTTACCAGTACAGGAATGTACAAAGGTCTAAACTATGTTTTGTCAGATTATTTGATTTAAATTATATTGGCAAATAGCATTGAAATGCACTCAAAATTACTTAAAAACGCATTTATTTCGATATTTTAATTTATTTTTGGCTATTTCCAACTATAATATGACTAAAATACTGTGACAAAATATTTTTTAATTTTCTCTAAATGTACTGGTAAAAGTATAATGATTATCATTTTATATGTAGCAATAGAAATTACGCCAAAGTTGCTGTTTTTGTTAAAATACAGGAAATAAATGTAGCGGTCGGTATGCACTTGAGTTTTTTACTATTCTTAATCTACGTTGATGATGACATAAAAGATAAAAGTATAATTGCCTCATCTCAAAAGCAAATAATGTAATGCAAATAAACTCTGTTAAATGTAAGTAAGACTATATCAATGGGGCTTACTAATAAGAATATTGCTTTATTAAAATTTGTAGGTTTTTATCTTAATAGAGAGTTAAATTGGCATCAACAAGGTGATTCTGCGGCTAACATTTAAAGTAAGCATGTATTTATATTTTACAATCTGACTACTTTCATGAACTCTACGCTGTCAGAACTCCATACAGAACTCCTTATTTTAGTTTGTGTCAGAATAAAATGCACAGATAGCTTTAAAAAATTGAAAACTTAAACCCTACCATGTTTATGTTAGAATACTTGTTATACTCGTAGGTTCACAAAAACAAAAACTACTTTATTGCAAATTATCAAATGTACGCATATAATACCAAAAAAAAAAACGATCTGAAAGCCCAAACAAATCGACTTTATAAATCCCAAATAGGTACATAGTTTTAAAGCTTAAAACAAGTCTTGTAAACAATACGTCTTGATATGACCGTGTTGCCAGTTGTCAACACTGAACTTTTTGAATAAATTCCAAAATAAATTTGCCCAAGGCTCTCTCTACACTACTGCAGTTAATGTAATTATATTATTCAACATTAAAGATATTTCCAAACGTTACAGAATAATTATATATTTAAATTATAAAAGAGTGAGTTTTTTTTTTGGAATTATGAGTTGACAGATATTTAGTTTTATGTTTGACATTTACGAAATGAGTCGCTTTACACTTAAACAAAGTTGATTTTATTATTCAACATTAAAGATATTTCCAAACGTTACAGAATAATTATATATTTAAATTATAAAAGAGTGAGTATTTTTTTTGGAATTTATGAGTTAACAGATATTTAGTTTTATGTTTGACATTTACAAAATGAGACGCTTTACACTTAAACAAAGTTGGAAAATAATAAAAACTTACTTCCAAAGTGGTGAGTCTTCTACTCAAAGGGTAAGAAATTTACGAAACAAATTTGATAGAAAAAAAGTACCTTTAACGCAGTTTTTGGACCAATTTGTAAAGCAAGTTTGCAAAACTAGATTGTTAGTAGATAAAACAACACGTTCACGATCTCGTCCAGTGCACTCAGCCAAAAAATGAATGTTGTTGCTCAGAGTGTGCGTGAACATGCATCAACATCAACTCATCATCGTTTTCAGAAGCCAAACATTTCGCACTTCTCTGAGGAAAATTTTGCATAAAGACCTAGGTTTAAAGACCTACAAAGTTTAATTATTCCAAAAAATAAAGCTTCATAACCATCCAATGCGTTTTCAGTTCGCTCAATGGGCTAAAAATTGTTTGGCCAAAGATGAGCGTTTTAATAAAAAAAAAAACGTGTTTTTCATCTTGGAGGCTATGTTAATAAGCAAAATTCTTGCATTTGAAGATCAAAGAACCCACACATAACTATTGAACAGCTTATGCATCCACAACGAGGATCCGTTTAGTGTAGCTTTTGGTCCAGCGGCATTATTAAGACATTTTTCTTTAAAAATTAGAAAAGAAGCATATTTGCTTTGATCATTATTAAAACCAATAAAGTGTTATTAAAATAAATATGTAACGCTATAAATAAAAAATTATAGAATATAATAACAAAAAATCTACGTTTTCACATATATAAAAAAACGGATAATTTATTTTAAATATTTAGGTTTTGCTTTCATATAAATAAAGAAAAACATAAAATACACAAATCTGTGTAACACACGCGAAGTTCTGACAACATAGTATGCATACATAACCACCCATCAATCAAATCATTTACAGAATTCATGAACAGTAACGTATAGAACGATAATGAAATAAATAAATAATATAGATCAATTTTTATTTTTTATTAGTCGTTACATTTTATATATTTAAATTACATATGTGTACAGTAGGCAGGTTCTAAAATCTAAAAGCAAAATGTGTTACAGTATATGAACGTAATAATTTTCTTTAAAGTAAGTATTTGAAATAGTTAATTAATAATTAATTAATTAATTAGTTAATTAATAGATAATCATTTTTACGCTACGTCTATTTGAATACTAAATACAAAAGTTTAGACTATGAAATAATGGCATATATATGGTATTAAAAATTTATGCCGCTATTGCATTTGCAGTATTTCATTGTGACCTGTTTTGTGAATAGATGCTTTTCTGATGTAATAATAATGTTTGCTTTTATTTTTATCTCAATTCAGTTTCTATTGTAAAAAATGTTATTCATACTATAAATGTTTGTTTTCATTAACTTCCTATTTTGTTGATAATAATAAATACTGCTTGTATTTTGGTATTGCTGCAGACTAAAACCATTCAAGAGTTTATCATAAAATGCACCATTATTTGTTATTAAATCTAAAACAAAAATATTTTTACCTAGTTTAGACAAAACATTCAACAAACTCGTCATTAAAGATACAAAACTATGAAAACTTTTTATGTAAATGTTGTTTTGTAGAAAAATTAATAAAAATGTTGACTCTGCAGAAGTTAAATGATAGTACATGAGGATTAACACCTAATATGACAAGATAGTTTACACAGTAGTGGTAAGACCGTTTATCCACCCATTTCGTTACGTATAGGCAAACATGCCTCAACTTTTCAGGCAAAGGAGATAGACAGATCACTATCATTATTAAATTGTCAATTGACATTGCAAACCCTGCAATAGCCAGTAATAAATTCCAAATTAGTTTTAATCTGCATGTACAGTCTGAAAGCAGTGGCCACAACTAAATTCACATGGTATAAATACCAAAAGACCAAAAGATATAAAAAAATTATGGCAAATCAACTTGCCAAATTAGGAACAAAAAAAACATTTACTAGACCAGAACCTGTTTTTAAGATCCCATACAAAACAAGAAAAAAAAATGGAGCAGACACAACAACCTGTGGAGAAGTTATAAGGGTTTAACACATTCAAGAATATTTCTAACAGGACCATCGCCATGATATCAAAACAGTAGTAACACAAATGCATTGTATTAGACTGCAAAAGCGTACAAGACTGATAACAGGACAATGTAGTTTTAACAAGCACTTCCACAAAATGGGAATAAGAATAGACCCTCTATGCCGCGGGTGTATGAAAAAAAATAAGACACCGATACACTTGTTAAATAAATGCAAAGCTTACAAACAACAACGTACATCCATCTTTAACAAACACAACCTAACCAAAGTTGTGCTGAAAGCAACCTATTGGCTATAGATACTGGACTTTATCAAAGAAACAAAAGTGCTTAAGAAATAAAACATCAGAAGTGTGCAGCAGCAATTTACTACAAGGTAAAAAAAAAGGTGTGGTTTTTAATCAGCAAATAACTGACAATAGAAAATAGTGCTTTTTAGAAAGTTTTCCATCCTTACGCAAAAAATAAAAATAAAAAATGTAGAAGCAAAAACCAAAAGTTGCTCACAATACAAATTCAGCAACGATTGCATTGCCGCGTTGCTTTAATGAAAGACTTTTAAACCATAAATCTTTAAATCTAGTTTAACAATTTAAAATTAAAAATAATAACAAAAAAACTAACCATAAACAAAAAGAAACCTTAAAGTTTAAAAATTCCAGTAATAATGTTAAAGAAATAATTGAACTAATAAGTGTTTCCAAGATATAGCGTGCATTTGCATTCAAAGTTTGCATTTTATTTCAATAAAAGTTTAGTTTTTGTAGTGTTTATTTAAATAATCATTTGCCATTAAATCTTTTTGTTGTGTAGAAGTATTATACTATTGATACAAGATGATCTATGTAAATAGCAAAAATTATTGGTAAAAACCTTTGTGCTGTACAAAATGTTTATCAGCAGTATAAAAAAATTTGCTTGATAACCAAAAGTATAAGATCCGGGCAAAAAACTACTGTTTTTTGTTGTTCAAGTTAGCAGAATAGAATTTCTTTTAAAATTTTGCTACTAAATCAACTCTAATAAGTGATAAATGTAAATGTAAAAATACTATTATTAAATACTTTATGCTGCTAAATTCTTTTGTAGAAAGATGGCCTTAAGCCATCCATTGCAACGCTAGCACTAAATTGCAAGAATGGCTTTTGATCAAAATCACCCGGAGAAAAATATGCTCTAGTTTGTAATGTCAAGCAACTTTTATTTGACAGTAGATTAGGCAAGAATCTTTTTACAAACAGGCACAGAAATAGTTTTCATTTAAAATAGCTTTCCAAAGTAGATAAATGCAATAAGATCATGTTTTGTCATTAAGCAAACATGGCATTTTAAAGCATTTTAATTCAGCTAAGCAGAAAAATATCTGTATAAGGTAGGAATTTGACAATTTGATTAGTCTTGAAGTCTAGATAAGTCACAAGTCTTATATGAGTTGGGACAACGTATCTAAAAACATACACTAGTTGCAAAAACTTTCCAAAAGCTAAAAAAAATTCTATTGCAGAAGTTGAATATCATAAAATAAAAATCAACAAGATAGTAATCCATAATTTAATACAAATAAAAAAAAAATTGTCAAGCTTACACTGACTAGTTGCGTCTTGTGTTGTATGCAGAGCATATTACATTAGTAAAAAACAGTTATAAATACCTTAAGGATTTGTATATTAAGTTATTGATAATATATTATACTATGTATTGATGTAATTATAAAGATTCTAAGATGAACACTTGGCTTATACATATATTTGTTAATTGCAATTCTATATAATTAAAAACGCAAATGTCGACGGATCTACAATTTAGCACAGGAAAAAAAGCATCACCTTGCTCACAAATAGATAGTTACAGTAGCATTTTTTAAGCAATTACATAGTTCCTTGATTGTTGTAAGTAATTCACTATTCATTGATTGGAGAGTCCTTGTTACACGTGGTAATTGTATATTTGATCTCTTCACAATTTACGCCAAACATTAAATAGGATACTTTTAACTTGTTTCGCAAATTTTTGGGTAGTAATTGAGAGTTTATTTTCAATGGCATTTATAATTTCAGCACGGCCTCAATGTTCCGTAAATTTTTCAGTGTCCTGTTTCATTTTTTAACAATATTAAGGATTGTTCGTAGCGTTGGGTAAATCCGTTATCGAAAACGTACAATCGCAAATCACGGCTGCACTTTGATTGCATTCCCCGTTCAATAACTATGTCCAATTTATAGCTTAAACGTGTGCCATTTTAACTTACAGTATACAGCGCAAAGTATTACGACAATAACATTCAAAAACATCATACTTTGTCAAATGACTTAATTTTTGAGTTCTGCATCATATAAAAAAAAAACAACATTAAATAAACCTTGTATAAATGTCTCATTTTTCTAAAACATATGTAGTTTATTTATTAAAATAAAAATGATAACTTGTTGAGTTAATTCACTTATCTAAACATAAAACACTATAAAATAATAATAAAAACTGCATATTTAAAGTTTATTAAATTATTTCATTGCTACCAACCTTTAAAAATAATATACTCTTTAATATGAGTCTATAACAATAAACTCTATGATGATTGTATTATAATTATAAAATATGAAAAAGTACAAAATCAAATAAAATAATATTAATTATAGATTATCATGTCCTTAATTTGATATTGATAAAACAATTACCTCGTATTGATAATCTTGAATCAATAACTGGCAGATTGCATTAATATAGCCACTTTGATTTTTCGCAATACAGTTTACCAGTTTCATGTTTTAAATTGTGTTAGCAAATTGCGAAACATGAGTGATTACATTAATACCTTATTATGTAAAGTTTGTTAATCGATAATTGACTATGCGTTTTATGTCTTAGTTTGCTAATTTTCTCATTGTTCTATTGTAGATTATTTTAGTATAGTATGTAATATACTAAAATATACATATATATTTAACATACATTAAAATATTGCATTTAATCAGTTAATAATTATTTTGTTTGCATATCCAATTAAATTATGTTGGCATAATATAATTAGTTTATATATTTAAGAATATGATGAATTGTGCTCAAATAAATAAATATTATTAATTATGCCATATAAAATTTAATTAGATTATATGAAGTTTGGAATTAATAAATAAGTTTAAACATAACATGAACTAGATACTCTTTATAATCTTATACTATGCACCAAAATAAAAAAAAATAAGAATCTGTGTTGTAGACTTAGAAAATAGGGGTATATTAGATGTAAATAAATTTAAGTTCTACATACAAAACTATGAATTACGTTATTCAAAATAATAAAATTATATGCAGTTATATGCATATTTATTAAATTGTGTTGTTTTAAAAATAGATTATAAATTAGTTTATAGTAAAATTTAATGCTGACTGAAGGATATTTGGTTTTGCAACTCTACTGTCAGAATAAATTAAAAGTTACTAATTTAAGATTTAATAACTCAATAATCTATATTTGCGTTACAACAAAATTAATTTTTGTTATTTAATTACGCTATAATATCTAAACGTTAGCTAAATCATCCCGTTACTCTCTGTATATTAATAACATGCCAATCGGTAATTATATGCAAATTAATAAATCGCTTGATATTTACATACAAAATGTTTATGTGATCAAGTTTCAGGAAATAATTTTCAACATAAAATTAATTAACCCTAGCTTGGCAAATGATTTATAAATATGTAATCAGTATTAATTACTTCACAAGCATATCTGAAATAAATTGCCAATTATCTTCTATAATTAAATATCATCTCAAATGATTTAGTTTCATTTTCTAAATTGTTTTAAATACTATTTTTATACACTACTATTCGATTATCTAGTATATTATTAATAAAATTATTAATATAATAATTAGAATTTGGTTGAATAGCTTTGAACTTTGATAATTCGGTAAACCTTGATAATTATATTTATATGAAAATCGATTAGATTAGAAAATGCTTTGGATTAGGAAATATATATATATATATATAAATGGTTTTTATTATATACAGGGTGTTCCAATTAACTAGTCATAAAATGAATGCCAGAAACTACAAGCAAATTGAGTAATATTGACCTAATAAAGTAGTATATTATTTTTAATAAATTCGGAGTTATAGCTTTTCAAAATTTACAGAAATTTTTGATTTTTTTTAATTAATTGCTTTTATTTTTAATATTTTGTAACATTTTTTTGTTTACATTAGTTTATTTCTTATTTACACAAACTGTTTAAGTTTGAATAAAAAAAGTCTTCAGGAAGTTTTTTAAGATTCTTTAGATGTTTAACCTTTTTAATTTTTAGGTAAATCTATTTTTTTAGTTATTTTTGTTTTGTGGAAAATTCAATTTTGTCATTGGATTAGCGACTCCGAGAACGTGGTATTTTTGCACCTCATAAAATAGACTGTGGGCGTCATGTAAATTTGGATCCTGAAGTAGAAGAACAAATTTTAAACTGGATATTCAACCATCCAACGGATAGCATTAGACGCATTGCTCATTTACTTAACATTTCACGTAGAATAGTGCATAGTATTTTAAAAGAACAGAACTTTCATCCATTTACAAAAAGTGCAAAGTCTTTTAGAACCAAGAAATATATAGCCAAAAACATTTTTTGTGCTTGGCTTTCTGCTAAAATTGCAAAAGGTGTTACTGACAAAGTAACTTTTACGCAAGACAGTAATTTTAATCAACATATTTGAGCTCAAAAAAATCTGCATAAAATTATCAAAAAAACATCACCAATACGGATTTAGTTTGAATGTTTGTGTAGAAATTGTGTACAATTGTTTAATTGGTCCGGTATTTTTTCCTACGCGTTTAAATGCTGAAAATTATTTGCGTTTTTTAAATAAAGATCTACCGGTTTTATTAGATGAGGTACTTCTTGCTACAAGAGGAAACTTGTAGTATTTACAGGATGATGCACCGCCACATTATGCGCGAGTCGTTAGAAATTGGCTAACAATAAATTATCCCCAAAGTTAGATTGGAAGAGGTGATGATGCATTTGTAGCTTAACCACCTCGTTCTCCAGACCTAAATCCAATTGATTTTTATTTTTATAAACATTCAAAACTATACATTATACTACTCCTATAAACACAATCAAAGAATTGGAAGTAAAAATAATACGGTATTCTAATAAAATCAAAAACTCAGCTAAAATGTTTCCAAAGATGCGATCTTCAATGCAAAAACGAATAAGAGAATGCATAAATCAAAATGGGAAGCGATTTAAACAACTATTAAAATATAAGTTATTTTAATTAATGATTACATAATATTTCTTACTTTCTTACAAAATAGGCAATAAACAGCCTAATACTATTCTAGAGTCACGAATTTAATTCTAAAAACAATCTGCTGCTGCATTTTTTAAACTCTTGAAGGACTAGATGCATGTTACTCACCTCGGTGTTACTGTACCTATACATTTATAAAAAAAATTAAAGAAAGCACAATTACACCCAAATCATTTGTGACGTTTATAAAATTTAATTTGACGTCTACGGCAATGATAATTTTATATGTTCTATTATTTTTAAAAATTAATAACCTTTGGTTTTACTTGATTTTTTCAAAAACCGTGTACCTGATCAAAATTTATCAAAAGACAAAAAAGTTTTCAAATTAAATTTTTTACCAAAAAAAAAAAAACAAAAAATAGATTTATCTAAAAATTTAAAAGTTCCAGAAGGTTAAACATCTAAAGAATCTTGAAAAACTATCTTCTCAAAGACTTTTTTTATTCAAACTTTAAGAGTTTGTGTAAGTAAAAAATAAAGTAATGTAAATAAAAAATTATTACAAAGTATTAAAAATTAAAGCAGTTAATTAAAGAGTTATAACTCCAAATTTATTAAACATAATATACTACTTTATTAGGTCTATATTACTCAAGTTAATAAAATAACAAAACAATTTATTAAGTTTTTTATCACAAATTTATTCTTACTAATACATTACTAGTTTCGGCTTTACTAAAACCTTCTACAGATGAAATAAGTTATATAACTTCTACATGGAGTAAAGCTAAAACTAGTAATGTATTTGTAAGAATAAATTTGTGATAAAAAACGTAATAAATTGTTTTGTTATTTTATTAACTTGAATTTTCACGTAGTAGAGGTCACAACCATTAATAATATTCAATATTACTCAATTTGATTGTAGTTTCTAGCATTCATTTTATGATTAGTTAATTCGAGACACCCTATAATAATTACAGGTATCTAAATTAAGTATTCTTGAGTTAAAAATAAAATCAATAGTAAATGTTATAATGTGCTTTGTTTAACTCAAAATAGTAAATAAAGTAATACTTTAACAGCAAGTAAATAACATAAAACATAACACAATATTAAGTCAATTACGTATATAATATTGTTGAGTGTTAATTTGTATAACAATTTTGATTGCCAAAATTTATGTACTGCTTCGGACAGCTTCATCCACGTCTAATGTCAGATTTTCTTGGTTTTTTGACAATTCTGTACATACTTTGAAATTACTTGTGCAAAATAAAAAAAAAAACAAAAAAAAAAACAACTTCATAGCAACTCCTGCTACTAAGATTTAAAAATGTGCTTGATTTAGTATTAAATTTGTGTGTAGTTGTGTTTGTAGATGCATCAAACATTATTTGCCGTCCGCGTATGCATCGAAACAATGACTGTAATAAAAAGTTACACGCAAATTGTATATGTTTAGAGAAAAATAATTAAAATACGGCCAGAACACAAATCAATAAAAGCGTTATAAAAAAAATATATACGATAGTCCCACGAGATTACAACGAATGAAACTGCAATAGCAAATACACGATATAAAAGTGTATTAAAACCATAGATGTAATTAAATTCGCAAATTGTTTCTTACACATACGTTGTAGAGTGCATTTGTAAATAAAACTTTGTGTAAGAATGAAGATTTAGACAAAATAATTAAAGGTCACAAGTGTATAGTTCAGAATAAATTAAACTTGTCTTCTAATAAAAAAGCTTTATAAATAAAAGATACAATAAAATATAAAACGTTATGAAAAAATATTGCAACACTTTAATAGAAAACTTGAGGTTTCCGGCAAATTATTATTAACGTCAAGAAGACTAAAAAAAATATTACCTTTAAATAATTTTTTTTAACAAAAAACTAAACAAATTACATTGCAATTTGTTTAATAACAAAAAAACTAACTTTTTTAGTCTTTTTAAGATTGACAGAGTAGGGAACTGGTTAATAAAAAATGACATTTGAAAGTTAAAACCTTAAATAAAATTAGTTTTAACAAAAATAATTGTTTATAAATTTGTTCATGGTTATATCAAAAGCAAATTTACATATGTTAATAATTTAATTTTAATCCATTAAAATATTTTTATTTTTCAGAATTCTATTTATACAATTTAAAAAAAATTGATTTTGGGCAACAAATTAAGGCAGTAGACCTATAAGAAACAGTTATTAACCAAATCAAAGAACTTTTGTATACAAGTACAAGGCAGATTGCTTTTACAGTAAACTTAAGTTAATAAACAGTTTGAAATTTTTTAAGAAAACAACTGTTTTATCCATTTCACATTCAGAGCATACAAGCAAGGTTTTTACAGATAATTGCAGAAAACTCTCAATTTTTTGCACAAGTGCTTTTTACTGACAAAGCTAACTTACTAATTTTCATAATAATCATTTATGGACCAAAAACAACCCACACGCAATAATAAAAACTTGTTATCAACATCAAAACCAAATCCTAATCTACCAAAAGATCCAAAATCAATTTTTCTTTTATACATGACAACGCTCCAATACATTTTTCCAAATTTCCCGTACTCATGTGAATGCTGTTTATCTAAATTGTTTGATAAGTCAAGGAAAAACTCAACTTTGACTTTCTAAGTCCCCAGACATGAAGTTAATTTCATCCAAAATAAAAATATCAAAAATATAACAAATCGCATAGTTGAATCTTACGAAACAATCTAGAATACACTTAAGATTTTTAAACGTGTTTGCCAATCAATATGAAGAAAGATATGTATCACCGTTAAGAGTAGTAATTTCCAACAATTCAATTACAGTAAGTAATTGATTTTTTTTTAAGATATATAAAAATAATTTTTTTGCACTTATTTAAAAACATTCTGTACAATCAGTCTAAAAAACTTTAATTTTAAAGCCAAACATTTTATTAATTATATAAAAAAAAAACAAAAATCAAAACGTGTTTTAATAAGCAACTCAAAGAATAAAACATATAATAAAATATATGGACATAGCCGGTAAAAGTTGGTACTGGTTAATGTACTAAAAACTGAATAAAAAGTAAATAAAAGCAGCAAAAAAAAACAATTGACTTGCCCTAACAAATATGAATAATGTTTTAAAAGATTTAAAAACTATAATCATGTGTCAAGTAAACCAATTCCTTAATAACTGGATAACCTATGTTATGTCTATTTTTATAGACACATCATTTAATATGTATTTAAAAAAAAAATAAAAATAAAAATTTAATGTGTGATATCTTCTATAAAACTTTAATAGTATATTATGCATCAAGTTTTATAAACGGAATATTAAACACAGTTTTATTAGACACACGGGTAGCGTATCAAAGCAAGTGTTTAGTGCAACAACTGCTTATAAAATATATTGCTCGCTATACTTCTTTACAAACACGAATCAATCATTATAAAAAGTGGAAAAATATTTTTATGTATTACAAACCCACAAAGAGTTGTATATTGACAAGTGAGTAGATTACATTACAATTTCAAAAATTGATCAAAAAAAAATTGTATTATGACTTTTTTGCAAGCGTTTGTGACTAATTTTTTTTGATAGTCAATAATTAGTTTAAAACCTTCATGACAGCTTGCAGAAACACCTGACTTGAACCAGAGTTGAGCATTTATCGTTGCACATTAACAATTAAGTTGTTAACTAAAGTTGAGTATTTAAATTTAAAGAAAATAGACTTTACTAAAGTAAGTTTAGTTATTTTGGTTATACAAGAAAGTAATACTTGTATAATAATATTTAAAAACTAAAAAAACATATTCAGAAATTTAAACGCTCGCTATACAATTAGATAATATATACATCATTAATCAAACCCGATGGTTCTATATAAATATATTTACAGCAAGCTTCATAGAATGGAATATATACAAGGACATAGAACACACTTCCATAAAATTATACTCAAACAACTTGTGTAAAATTTTATAGGATATTAGCAAGTGTTCTTTATTTCTAACAAAAAGAAAAACCTAAAGTGTACAAACATGGTGACCTGGCCGTGCTAACGCTATTGTGGATCATCATACTTTTTTTCATTCTTTCAATTTCTATGGGTTTTATATACAAACAATCATCGCAATGGATCTACCAAAAAAATACACAAATTAATCGATAGCACTACTTAAATATAGAAAAATTACAATTCTACTTGGTTAATTTTTCTAGGTGTTTGCTCAATTCAATACATGGTTTTACTGTCTAGTGGCTAATTTTGGTAACAGAAAGAATCATTTTTAGAATAATAATATGCTAAAATAAAGTCGGATGTAATCGTGTTAATGGAGATTTCAAATGTATTTTATATCTCAACAGTTTGAAGCTTAATTACAACAGAGGGACATTACAACAGATTTAGTAGATGTCAGTTTAATTTAAAATACCCTTGTTTTGTAGGATTTATGTTGGGATTTATGTTGACCCTTTTGTGTAATCGTTTATAATGCAAACAGATTTTATATTTAAATCAAATTAAAATTGATTGAAACATACTTATTATTTTTTAACAATAATAGATATTTTATTACAAATTTTAAATTATTGCTATTAACAATAATCTGAAATTTACTTCTATAAATTATTTTTAATTTTATTAACAAATTGATTCACACAATAATAACATAAATATTTCGTTTTACTTATTATAAAATGTTATAATAAAAAACTGTACAAAATACATTTTTATATTATTACAATATGTAATTTAATAAAAATTGATTTTTGATTACCTAATTAATTTAATTATACTTGTGACATGTGATCATGACACTAATATAATTTAGTTTGTCGTTACTAATCAAGATTATTGGCTGTAAACAAGCAAACATTATTAAAACAATGTGTAATTACTTTTCAAATAAAACATTAATTGCGTTTCGAAATAACAATTTTTTTTCCGTAAAATGTAAACAAAATGAACTTTAAAAAAAATATAGTGTGAAAAATATGTGGTTGCATTAATAATAAAAAAAATTCTAGTCACTGTTATTTATAGCTCAATATGTTTTATAATATTGTTTGCATTATTCTCTATTGTATGCCTAAATTATTTGAAGCAAAAGCAATACAGGTTATTTTGTTATGTCCAAGTTCATTATTGGTATTACAATTTTTAAGACTATAACTTTGAATTATCACAAGTTTGTTGTAATCTGTAAATAACCATAAATTATAATCGTTTCACGTTTTAGATTATCAGGCTCAATCTGCTGTTGATGTTTCTTCCGGTTAATTAAACTACTAGGCGTTTTAGTAAACATGAGAGCTACTTTGTATTGTGACAGACGTTTATTATATTCAAAATTTTATTCATGTGTATGTTATATTCAGTTCAAATCCAAATCATTAAATGTTTTATTTTCAAAACAACAATGCTCAAAACCGTTTGCAATTATATTTTCATTGTCAGAATTTAATGCATTCGATCACTTACAATTAGTTAAGTTTTTCGAAATTGCTTTTGTTTTTGTACTCCGATCTTTCTTGCATCTTCTGCTTGTCAATATTCTGCTCTAATTTGTTAATAACTATAGACATTCTTTAGTAATTACAAATTGTTAATAAATGTGTATAATGATTGATTTTTTGTTGACAACTTTTTTTATGTGCTTTTTCATTACTGAAAGTTGGCGACCATTTCACCATTTTTCTTATCCGCGGCCGTGTAAAACAAACGCCCACACTTGTCCAGTTTTAAATATTTCGTAACCTAATAAGATTTTTTTGCCAAATAATTTTTGTCTCCCAATCTATTACTCCATTATCAAACGCAGAATGTGTTTTTTTTTTTTAATAATGAGTATAATAGTAACTTTTATCTTTTTTTTTTAAAAGAACAATTTTGTTTCGTACTATCTTCGTACAAAATATTTTTAGTACCCGTCGGTAAATCCATATTTTGAAAGCGTCTATCTTGTTCATAATGTTTGGTTTTAAAGTTTATGTCTCAACTCCGTACAATAATACTGACCAAATAAAGCATTCAACAGTGTGGCATCTTGTCTTTAGGTTTGATTTTTCGTCATAAAGTAAGTTTTTTTATGTATTGTCTCAGTCTTACTGTTTGTTCGTTGTTCCTAGGTACTTATAAGTCTTAACTTGCTCAATATTTATGTTGTTTAGTGATTGATTTTTATTACTTTAGTTTTTGTTATGTTTATGGTTAGCCCTGACGCGGTACTTTCTGCATACAATCGGTCTAACATGTATTATGCAAAAATAATCTGCAAAACGTA
Organism: Tachinus rufipes; assembly: GCA_963932245.1. Classification (NCBI taxonomy): domain Eukaryota; kingdom Metazoa; phylum Arthropoda; class Insecta; order Coleoptera; family Staphylinidae; genus Tachinus; species Tachinus rufipes. The sequence continues at coordinate 78,153,054 of OZ010744.1, forward strand.
TGTTGTTTATCCATTGGCCGTTCATCTTTATGCCCATTTCTACAACTTCTAAAGCGTTTTTGATAATTTTCTCTAAACACGCGTTAAAGAGCATAGGAAATAAAATACAACTTTGACAAACACTTTATTTTCAGTATTTTTTGTTTTTTTAATGCCAGTAAAGGTTCTGGATAGTGCGCATGTCTTTTCCATCAAGCACAAAGTTTTGCAATCAGCTCGTCGTGTCTTAGCTTGTAAAATGCTTTTTGATAGTCTATAAAGCAAATATAAACATCTTTTTAGTAGTCTAAAAATTTTTGTACAAAAATCTGTAGTGCAAAGACCGCTTCACGTGTTCTAAAGCTGTTACAGAACCTTAAAAGCACGTCGCTGTTTTTTTTTCACATTTCTTGTATATTCTGTTTTTTATAATATTCAGAAACACTTTGAAGGTATGACTCATTAGGTTTATAAAACAAAAATTTTTACAAGTTCTGGTATTTGCTTTTTTTGGTACAGTTATGAAAACATGTTTTAGCCATTCAATTGGTATTTTCCCATGTATTTCTCTTGTTTCTTTGTTCATTAGTATTTACTTGTTTTTATATTTTAAATTTAGTATTGGTCTCTTTTTATATACATCACTAGCTTTTTTAATTTTTTTCGTGTTTTTTGTCTAGTTCTTCAATTTTTTGCATTTTATGCTGATACAAATTTTTTAGCGTGTATTTCTCAGTATTTTTCTATATTTGCGTTTTAAAACGCCTTTTTTCTGTTCATCATTTTAACAATACATTTTTTTTGTTCTTTTATTTTGTGTAATTAATTCTTTTGTTGTAATTTTGTGTATTGCTCCACTGATTTGTTTGTTATTGTCATTTTATAATGTTTGTTCTATCTTATTAAGTGTAACGTTTATTTATTTCTTTGTTTTATCAACAAATTCTTGATCTCGAAGTGTATCAATTTCAATCGGAGTTTGACCATCCCCGGATTATGATCTGATACAGTGTCAGCCGCTGGATAAGTCTCTGCTCTTTGTATGCTTGTTTTTATCTCTTATTTGTTAGTACATAGTCTATATAGTTTATAACTGTGTGAAACTTTGTTTTTAGATAATTTCCAGGTGTAGAGTTGTCTTTCCGGTAGTTTAAATCAGATATTAAAGATTACGTATTCGTTTTCTTTGAAAAATTGTAGTAGCAATCTTCCTTTTTGTTTTGTGTTCCTAAGCCGTAGTAGTCCACTATATCGTTCACTTTGCCTTTCCCTATTTCTGCGTTTAATTTACCAATGATGATGTTTATATAGCGTTGTTTTGTCAAATTCTTCTATTTTTCCTCACTTTTATCGGAGCTGGGTGCGTAAACTGTAATAATGTTTATTTTAGTTTGATCTTTTAGTCTTTTAAGTTTATCAGTGTTGCACGTTCTGATAGTAAAATAAAGTTTAATATACTTTTTGCTAGATTTTTATGAAACGAGGTTATTGCCATCCCATATTGTTGAAATTTTTGTTTTTTTGCGTTTTGAGTGATATAAGATATAGTCGTCTATCTCAGTTTTTCCTGTTCCACGCCATTTTACTTTGGTTAGCTCTAAAATATTTTATTGAATTTGGTTCATTTCGTGTGCTAGTTTATAAATTTTCCCGAAATTAGTAAACTTTAATGTTCCAATTTTAAGTGGTTTCAGTGTAACAAAACCGGTTATTCTTTGCACCCCTCTTTCATTTAAAAGACGCATAATAAAGTAATTTTTTTTGGGAAGTTTGAACCCAAATAGTTTTTTTGCTTTTCTGGATTTGTAGTAATCCTATCTTACTAAGGAAGCCGTCGTTAGCTACTAGTTGTTTTTCCGCCGCCATCTGGACTGGTATCCTAACTACCCATTATCAGAATAAGTCTAGTTCAAGTCCTCACACTTAGTTTAACTAATCAACCGTTGCCCGGGGGGTAGAGCCATAAGTGTAAGTTTAACCTCTTGATAAAGACCAATGGTTGTGCACCATTCTTGTTGATAAAGAATGTAGCCGTGTCTAACCAAAAGTGCTACCATTTTCAAGAGATAAAATGTCTGAAAGGATGTAAACTTCATAGTATACAACAGCATTTTAGAATAAGGAACCGGCACGTTTAAACCATTTAAGTTAACAAGAGCTACAGGGATCTATTCCATCATGTTACAGAAAAAGCTTGCTGTTTTGAGAAGAACTCTATGTTATGGTTTTTAAACGCGCAGTATACTGTAAGTAGAAGAGTAGGCAAAACCGGTACAGTATTATTCAACTCCGCAGGCTACAGCTCAATGTGGCGTTAAAGTAAAGGCCCATTACTTTTCTAAGAAACTTGTTGCCACTGTCACTGTCACATCAGATTGTTAGATTGAAATAATCATCAATGTTTTAGTGCCAAACTACAGAGACAGATAATAGACATTGACAGCCTTATGCATAGTTTTTTGGTTAGTATGCTACTAAAGCTTTACTAACTAGTAGCTACTTATACCATACTAAATGTATCTTATTCATAGTTGATTGTTAGTATAATTTAGTTAGTACCTACTAACAAGAAAATTATACTTTGGCAACACAGCATTATGTGACATAAAGTTTGCTTCATGTCCCATTTTTGCGCGGTAAAAACAAATAATAAAAAGTTTTGCACAGAAATAAAGATTCAATAATTATTACAACTTGTAAATAAAAACCTAATTAACAAATATGATTGAAAAAAAATATGCAAATGTAAAAATATATGTTTGTTTTATTTTAAAATGTAATTTATTGTTATCTAAAATAAATTATGCATTTATTACAATTGAAGAGCTTGAAAAAATAAAACCACATACAATTAATTACTTTTAAGCTATAATAATTTTAAAGTATTATTAAAATGAACAAACTAATTCAGTAATTTTTGAATTTAAACGCATCTTACATTTTCGTTGATTTTGAGTTAGAAAACATCCTACAAACGCCAATTACTGTCTAGTTCTAGTTTAAAATGTAAAACGCTATTGCCCACAAAATAAAAAAAAAAAAATCTAACGCACCGGGTGCATGAAGCGCTCAATAAAAAACATCTAATATGTTTATTAGTCAGTAAGTTTTAAAAGAGTGAAATGCACAGCAGATGTTTGATGCTGCCATAATAATTTTTATAACTCTATTTTAGATGTGCTGCCATCTTACAGAAAAACACTAAACTAATTTAATTATTAAAATGAATAACATTAATTTATTTTATTAATTATGCTCAAAGCAACCACCTATATTTTGGAGTTAATATTTAAATATTAATATCTATTGTAATAAATAAAGCAATATGTCATAAAATGATAATAAATATTTCAATATTTGCAACTGACAGTTGTAAGTTATATTAACAATATATTTAATCACATAAAAAACAAGACAATCTGGCTACTAACCTTTTAGATAAAAACTAAGCTTAGTAGTGTTTTAAATATCACTATGCATATGGTCAACAGTAATATCCAGCTAGTAGCACCTTAGTAGCTACTAAATATTACTATGCATAAGGGTGTGAGAGTATATGGTATCAGTAAAATTGAGCCACGGCCTACACAAATGCCATTTGCAGTAAATGTCAAAAAAATGATCGGAAACTGTTAGAAAATGTTAAGGTGTTTTTACATTTGTCAATTTATTGTTCAATTTTAAGGACTTATTTATCTCATTAATTGCCGTCAATTTTACGACAATTTATTGTAGATTTGTTTCACTTTACACTTGGCAATTTATTGTTCAATTTCCAATACTGCCAACTGTATAAACAGCGGATCGTCAGGTTATGTGGTAGGTGCACTGTGACTGAATCATATATATTCTGCAGTTTTGGCTAAACCTAACTTCATCAATAAATTAAAGCAAAGTAAGTTATGTTTTAATCTGATATTTTAATCTGACAATAAATTGGTCAATAAATTGACAAATGTAAAGTGACAATTTAATCTGATAAGGGCTTCAAGGTCAGTAAGTTCTTAAAATTGAACAAGAAATTGACAAATGTAAGAACACCTTGATAAGCAGTAAACATAGTCTTGATATTTGTATTCTACAAAAAGGTCGTCATTTAAGTGATGTTATTTTTTGCACTTAGTTAAATAAAATGACATTTTGTAAAAAATGTTTTAATGTTAATAAACAAACAATTCATAAAAAATCAACATGATACTCATTATTTTAAAAACAGTTTAAAAGCAGTTAAAGTAGTATTTCTAACAAAATCAGAGCAATTCACATATACTACATATCCTATAGACAATAAATCTTTTACAGGAAGTGGCAATTAAGATTCTGTCTCAATTTAACAAATGCCTATAAAGAGAGACCGGTTATTATCTATATTGTAGTGCTTTGTTATAATCGACATATTGCAGTTGCTAAATAACAGCGGCATTTTTGTTTTAGGTTACGTTGATAATTTTATTATTCTAATAAGCAAAAATTTGAAGCAAATGTATCTAACATAATGCAAAACTTACAAAACAACGTAGAAAAGTGGCGCAAAAAAGAAGAACTATCAGTAAAACCAAACAAAACGGCAATAAATGCTTTTACAAGACAACAACGCACCAAATCTTTAAATACACAGAAAAACACACTTGATACCAATCTATTATTTTATACTTATTTAGATTATGTGATTACAAAGACCATCTACTCGGATAGTTTTTGCAACTACTAAATTTACTCGCAATATAATCAGATAGTTATGTACGTAATCAGATCAGACTTATCATTGTATTTCTTTTATTGTTAGTCAGTGTACAATGTTTAAAAATGTTGCAACTATTAATTTATGTTTTTAAATTTTCTGTATGTACAAATTTGTTCTTTCAGTTTACTGTTTTCCAAACTGTATTATCTTTTTAGTCTCATAGTTAACTTGAGCGTTTGTAAACAAATTGTTTATTAAAATTAATATTTGTACTTAGTTATTTTTGCCAATGCCTTTATCCTTTTGCTTATTTTTTTTGTCAAATTCTTTTACTATGGCCCAGTCTACCTTTCTATATGTCAATGTGAAGGCTTAAACATGCAATATATTCTAAAGTTGTAGTTGCATACTGATAAAAAATGTTGCTTTAAGTGTTTGTCCATGTAACGTTGCAGTACTTTTAGTAGTTTTCTTTGTTTAGAATTTCACAGTACCATTTAGGGTCGCTTTTACAATTGTCGGATAAACTAATCCACAGTTATACCTGGTGCAACCCGCAATGTATTTTACAAATGCTAAGTTTATTTTCTAGATAACCTATTGAAACGTTAATAGTGACGTAAGTTGTTTATAAGCAAATTTAGATAGTCTTGTTTATAATGTTACAAAACGTAAATGTGTTTTAATCAGATAGTGACAAAAAAAACAAAAATTAGAGCAACAAATCCTACTTTTTTCCTTATTTATTTTTACGAATATGATATGTGTGTAAGCACCTTACGAGATTATGTGCGTTATAGCGTTATAGCGTTATACTAGGTAAAACTACTGCTCGAAACACCAGATAAGTTAACCCCGGTTTATTCCCCTCCAAACCCTAACTATGCTTTAACTGGGGATTGTAAAAGCGGTCTTTAGTAAAAATTTTAAAGAATTATCTTTCTCTTGTGTTGGTATTTAATATCATAAAATGTAATAATTGCGTTTGTTTTTGTAATATTTCAATATCTGAATTATGACAAGTTTGACTTTTCTCTGTGTTGTTGGATGTTTTTGTTACTCACAATTCTATGTGCAGTTTTTTAAAAACAACTTCAAACCATGATTGCATAATTCATTTAATGGTATTCATCTAGCCTTCAACGTTATGCATTGGTTTCTATTAATTAATTGCATTACCAGGCATAATGAATAATAAAGTGCATTATTCCAGTAGCGATAGCTTTGTTTGTACTAATGCACCAAGATAGAACTCTATTACTATCTTGACAAGTGTAATGTTTTAAGTTTCAAATAAATACAAGCTGTTTTATGTACATATATGTATATCATATTATATAATAAGCATGCAGGTATTCTGTCTGTTACAACAGTTTCCGGCATAGGCCAATAATTATGTTTGCTTTCCTGTGAATAATTTCAGATGCGTAACCATAGCCTCAATGCACATTATAGCCAACAACATTATTAGCTAGCATTTGCTGAATTCCTGGAATCTATTTGATAGTAAATTTGTTTCATAACATCCAAACGTTTTTAAATCATTTACGTTTGTTATTAATTTACAACTTGCAACTGTAAAATATCTTAAAAAAATAATAAAAGTGTGACTATATAAATTATATGTATTAAACAAAATACTAAATTTTTAAAACAAGTTTGAGCTCTGGATTGCGGTATTTAGATGTTCTTAGAAAAGTCTATTGTCCTGAAGTGTAATTAATAATTTTACAGTAAGTTATGTTTAAATAGTACAAATTGAAATAATCTCCTTATCATATTTGATTTGTATGTGTAAAATTAATATTGTAGATAGATATTGTTCTTAAAATGATTCTTATTCTGTTACCAACAACGGTTTGTATATATCACATGAGTGCTTAATGCTCAATGCAATGATTCTTTGCAAAAAGGAACCCTAAATTAAGAGAATGTATAATAAAAAAAGTATGACATCACCTTTTTGTAGCTAGTGTGAACCTTCTTAACAGGTTCGGAGGATTGCCGTAGTATACGGCATCTCCTGTATCAGTCGGGCTCAACATCTGCCATGTAGGTCATCTCCACCGTTTCGCATTTGCAAATAGTCTTTGTGGGACGGGACAGCAAACGGAGACGATCCCGTCTCTCGCACTGGACACACACATATATTATCACACGAAATAACATAAAAGGAATAAACATTATTTATAGTGTTGCATTTTTTTGTTTTAAACAAAGAACTGAAAAGATATGTATCATACGCTTTTTTTTCGTTTGTTAATTAAAACCAACTATTCTTTTCACGTGCAAATAATTGTCATGTGGGTCACAGCAAACAATTAATTTATACCCTTTGGACTAAATTATATTAATTTATATTTTTACTACCAGTAAATATAATTATTAAACACATGGAGAATTGTAATAATATAGTTAATTATTTTAGAAAAGAAGGTGTGATGATTAATTACTGCACGTTTTAATAACAACCTGATGACAAACCAAATAAAGTTAGTCAAGTAGTAATCAAACATTTTTTTTTTCTATTACGCGCTTATTCAGTAATTAATACGGGTAATAATAATTTGTTGAAAAAAAAATATAATTTTTAGCTACGAAAAAAATAATACTAGATAAAACCATGATTTAATGTGTAATAGAAATTAGCCAGATAGTTTATAGTTTTCAATCTTCCTAAAGTAACGGATAAGATATGCAATTTTTAATCTACCAATCTGTAAACATTATTTATTACAGCAAATGTAATTTGTTAAAGTTTTAATTGTTATTATATTAATTAAATAAATAATTTAGCAAAATATATCATAATTAAAGCCACATATTTCTTCATTATTTCATGTTCTTCTCTGAATGCTTTTCCATCTACAAATCATTATTATATTAACCCATGTAACAAAAACTATTGTAACTCAAACCATAAAGTTTTAATATATAATAATTGTTAAAGAAAGTAGTAACTTAATAATCTTTAGTAGTAGAGTTATATATTTTAAAATGAATTGCAATAGTTTTTGTTGCATAAGTCGATATACCAAACCACAAAATTTAACGTATTATTTCAAAATTTAATAAATACAAAACTGATCGCATACTGTATATAAATTTATACAAATTTTGTTGATCCAAGATTCCGCAGCATAAAATAGATACTAAATTTTGTCTATATTTTCAAAACTAATTAGTTTAATTATAATAATCCAATGACTTCTGAATGTTCATCAATTTCTTTGAGCAACTTATGTTTGTCAAAATTTGAGTAATCAAAGTTTACGTCACATCACATCAAAAACAGCAGATTTAAGCATTCGTAAACATTATCGATCTTAAATAGTTGCAGATTATAAGTTATGGTAAACTAAAAAAAGGTCATGGATAAATTTAAATGTAGAAATGAAAAAAGAATGCGCAAATTCTGAATAAAAAACTACATTGTGTATGAAGATACTATAAAACATATTATAAATAATGTCGTGAGTTAAAAAAAGTAGAAACAAAAATTTTTAAGTTTTATTATCTGTTGACGTATTTCTAGTGTAATTTGTATTTGTTAATGTTTCAAAGCTACAAAGCCAAAAAGTAAAAGAAATAATTAATTATTATTAGTAATAATAATAATCCTCTTGTGGGCAACACCTTGTTGTATTAAAGAAGCTGAGTAATTTCTGCTCAAGCCATTTCAGCGGAAATTTGAAAGTCCTGGCAGGGCCACCCATGCCGGATGGGTCAATGTGCAGAAACAAAACCAAATGTACACAAAGTTAGAGTTAAGGAACAATGCTTTGGTAGCGGTGAGAATAATTGTTTGAAAGCTTGTATAGCTAATCAGGCTGCATCAATGTCCAATCACCGCATCCTTCTACAAAAAATGCACGCAAACATAATTTGCAAATAGCAGTGTGACAATGCAACCAGTTTCTTAAAACCCGCTTGTATCAATAAAAAAAGTCAATTTATTACAAAATCTATGTGTGATCTTATCAGTTAAACTAAAAATATTAAAAAGATAAAGTTGGTTTTTTAGTAGAAACCACTTCAATGCCCAAACAAAACGCCTTTTAGGGGTAATCGTTTGAAAAAAGTTGATATCAAAGTTTCATCGCATAATGTAAAAAAGTTATGTTTTGTAAACATTATCTAAATTCTTCTATTAAGAAAATATGGAAAAGTTAAGTAGTCAAGGATTCATTAAAGTGCGCCTAATTTCTGTAAAAACGTTTTAATAAAAACTCCAAATTACGTTTGCACTATTAATTTTAAAGCAACTTGCCTGTCAGAGCATATATACCAGTACTTATAAAATGTATTATATGTCAAATGTTTAGGTTTGTTAGTGTTTGGTGTAAAAAACACAAGTTTGCATATGTGTAAAAACACAACACAAAGAAATAGGCAACATTCTAAAAAATCAAAGAACTGTCAAAAAACAAATATTTTACTTCAAAGCAAAACAAACAATTGTTGTTTCGACCCCAAAAATAGACGTTTCATATGCACAAACTGCATATAGCAAACAAGTAGATGACAATATTATTGGCAACATTATGCCTTAGCTAATCAGTACAAAAACAAAAATTATGAGTTATAAGCAAGTTTAATAAAATTAAAGAAGAAAAAAAAAACTAAAAGCTAAACCTTAACCTTAAAAAAAAATGTAACTTCAAAGTTGCATTTAGTAGACCGGGGCAGGTGAAATACTAAAACAACTTATATTACGCCGGAATCAATTAAAATCCTGGTTCCTCAGTCCACGTTGTCAGTCAACAAAATTGATAATTAAAACTGTTCATTTTACAAATTAAGCAAAATGAGCAAAATTATTAAAACAAAAGAGAAAAAAAAAACGTTATCTTCCAATATTGCGGAAAAAAAAGTCATCTGTAATATTAGTTTTAAGTTTTATTTTTGAATTGTTTTAGCATTAGTTTTTCACAGCTCAGATGTCATCTGTAATATTAGTTTTAGATTTTACTCATTTTAATAGTTTAACATCAGTTGTTTCTTTTAGAATTCTAATGTCTGTGATCTTAATTTTAGGTTTTATATATTACAGCTCTGATGTCATGTATGATATCAATTTTAAATTGGTGTGTATTGTTTTATTTATTCATTATTTATTTTTTATTTATAAAATAAATTAATAATGTATTCAAACTCAATCTAACAATCACAACAGCTTATAGTCAAACATAGACCATCTCATCCTCAATAAAAAACACAATATGCAATCTTTATTTTATAGTTTGAAAAACATACATAATTTTAATGCCCACAATCCTCTAGGGTTTCTATAAGAAAGATTAGAAAAGTTGTTTGGTAGAAAAGTTTCTCAAAAAAATTATGCAATTTTTTTTATACAGGTTTCCAACGCATTTTAGTGCCAGAAAATTAGGGTTTTCAGCAACTGATTTAACGTTTTTGTTCCTTTCTTTTTTTGTTCCTTCAGTTTTGTATTTTTGTGCGATGTTTTAGATAATCTTTGCGGCAGCAATCATTTTCCAGTTGCTGTTAAAATATTCATTCAACGTTCTACGGACCGCACATAGTGGCAAGGTTTTCAAGTCAGTTCCACCTCTTTTAAGGGGTGCAAATGTCAAGGCCGCTGTAGAAAATTTTATTGTGTGTTATGTTCAAGCAACCAAAGTGTTTTTCCAAAGTCTATCAATTAGCTAGCTGGTCCCTCCGTTCCATAGTAGAACAAAAAAATACAAAAAGATGTAGAGCAAAAAAAAACAAGCCCGCAATAAGTTCCAGCAATTTCCAACGCAAAAAAATATAATTGCTCTTAAGAAACTGCGCTCTGTCGCTTGGCGCAAAATTGTTGCATGCAAAAAAATCATCGTGAGAAAGCTACGCGTTAACAATAAAACCGACCTTTCAGTCAGTGAGATAAAAAAAAGGTTAGGGGTAGCAAAAAAAAAAAATTACGGCTGTAGCACCTGTTCTTAAAACCAACGGTCAAAAGACTGGCAAAACTAAAACTTGCAAATGTTCTAGACAAACAATTTAAATCTTTAAGTAACTCTTTAAACTACAAAACAAATTTTCTGCCACTTGTAAAGCAAAGCAAAGACCCAAACAATACCAACAGCTATCAACCAATCTATCATATTTGTTGTTTTGAAAAACTGTTAAAACAAATAATCAACAACCGTTTGGTTTGGATTCTAAATACCTTTAACTTTCTGAAAAAACACCAAGCAAAGTTCAAAAAATACCACAGTACGGTTGACCAATTGGTACAGCTGCAAAATTTTCTTTAACATTCTTTTCTATGAAAAATCATCTTTTAGCGGTGCTTTTTTATCTGAAGAAAGCGTACAATATAACGTGGAGATATAGAATTCTATAAAAATTGCACGCATGAAGACTCAGAAGTCGTCTGCCTAAAAATTTATGTTTAAAAAAAGTGTTCTTTAAAAAGTGACAATTAACTATAATAATTAATAATAGTAGTTATACCGGTTAAAAGGTGTTTGTATGTTGATGATTTAGTGGTCTATATGGCGGAAGATTTCATCAATTTCAGCCCACTATAGATAAAGTAAACCAAGATAATGAGCCAAGAGGTTTTTGATTTTTATTGGCAGAAACGTGCATTTTTGTTGCTTCAGATGACTTCATAGCACCCAGTAATTTTTTTACAAGGTACTAAAGCCGCATGTGTTAAAACCGTCACTTTCCTTAAGCCTGTGTTCAATAAAACTCTTTTCTTTCAAACGCATATAGAACAAATGGTCACGCGTTTAAAAAAAAATTAAATGTTATTAGGTGCTTGGCCAGTATAATCTGGAGGGCGCGTAAAAAGATACTTTTGCAACTGTACAAAGTTCTGATTCTATCCGAAATTGAATACGGTTGCATTGAAAACTTGAATACAAACAAAATTCTCGGTTAATAGCCTTGCATGCCGCAAGGCATGCAAGCAGGCACAAGATACGCTTGAGAGCTTTCCCTAGCCAGTTATACATCGCAAGTGCTTTGTTCTTCTGTACAAAATGACAACAAATGCCAAAATAAACACATAAACCGACCAATTTTTATAACAAAGCGCAGCAGCAAAAGTACAGATTTAAGCTTAATAAAAAGTTCAAATATTTGTCTTTCTATGGTTTACAAAGTTAGGTTTTGCAAGATTACACCTTGGCTTCTCTCAATAGTAAGAACAAGATTAAACCATCATCTTAAAAAAAACGCAATACTTTTCCCGGTGTCTCTTCGGTGTGTGAAAAGCGCCATTATTATCAATGCTTCACTCGTAGTTTTGCGTGTACACTGCTATATTATACGCAATATATAAAACTCTGTGCTACTGTAACACGTTCAATCAGCACAAAAAAAAATTGTAATATCGTTAGGTCTTTTCAATAATTCCTTTTATTAGACCACGAAGCTACTTACTCGTCAAGTAAACAACTCTCAGGACAATAAAAATAATAATAATCATTATTCTTATTCTTATCACCAATATTACGGTTGCTTGCCAAGCAATAAAAGTAAAAAATAAAAAATAAAATATATAAGATTAAAAAAAAAACATCAAAACATGTTGATCAAAATTCTAACAACAATTCACTACTTGAGATTTTAGGTACGCTTATACAACAGAAACTAACATGGGATACACAAATAAAGAAAATATTAAAAGAAAGTGCAGCAACAATAGGAGCTGTCTATAGAGCCAGAAAATGCATAACAAAAGAAACTGCAATAAGTATATACAACTCACTATATTTATCAAAAATTAACTATTTAATAAATATATGGGGTAAGACAACAAAAACAAATATACAAAAAATACAAAGACAACAAAACAAAATACTTAAAATAATACATAAACTCCCAAAGCTAACACCAACAGAAGAAGTATACAAAATAATCAACGAAACAAACATTAACGAAAAAATAAAAATAGAAAAATGCAAACTAATATATAAAATTAAAAATAAAGAAATTAAAACAAATCTACAAATAATATTAAACAAAGAAATTCACGGACATAACACGAGAAGAAGAAGTAATATACATGTACACACAACAAGGACAGAAAAAGCGAAAAAAACAATACTAAGCAATGGACTAATCACATACAATGAACTACCTGAAAATATTAAAAAAACGAAAACTTATAAAGAATTTAAAACAAAAATAAAAGAACACTACATAAAAACAAGACCAAAACAAACAAATAAATAAACAAACATGATAATACACAAAATAAGATAAAAGGAAAGAGAAAATGAAAATGGTGCCCCGAATACGAAGCTTTGCAGCCTACCATATATGGAAACGGTGCAAAGCAGCAAGTGGGGAGAAAAATAAAAATAATAATGTTGTAAATATGTAAATATATTATAATAAATTTAAATAATTGTATTATAAGATTAAAAAAAAAAAAAAAAAAAAAAAAAAAAAAAAAAAAGTCAAATTAAGCAAATAAAAAAAAAATAAGAAGTTCTAAACATCAATCTGGTCACAACCTGTTTAACACAATACAAATGTTACAGAAAAATTGATAATGACCAGAAAATAGCAAACCCAAATCAAATACACAAATTTTGAATTAAAACTCCCTATTTTAGATGTTTTCTTAAAGTTTTAACAAACATTCTAGTTTTTTTATCTTAGGTACAAATAATATTAAAAATATATAAAGTAATATACAAAGTGATTACACTACTTCAACAGTTAATGTCAACATAAAAATCTAATCTACAAATTAATCAAAATGCATCAAAAAGGGTGTTTCTTTTAGAGAAACAGTTTAAAACCATTGTGGTTTTGCTTACTTTTAAACTTCTTTACTATTTAATGAACTAGATATGGGTTTCAATTGAGACATAAATCACCTCCTCGTTGTTGACAAATCTAAATTGTATGCTAATAATAAAAACCAATTTAACCAACTTCTAAAAATTATAGAAAGTTTTTGAAAAACGTTAAAATGAATTTTGGGTTATATAATGTAAAACTTTCAACATTAACTAAAGAAAAATTGAAATAAAAAATGTAAAAACTATTGAACCAATGATAAACGCAGATACTTAATACATTAGAGTTTTGGTTGAATATACAAAACAATTGACTAAAATTTTGAAATCAAAATTGAATTGCAACAACAGATTTAAAGCTATAGATGCAGACACCATACTGGAATTAATACATACGTTTGGAACTTTTAAATGGACTAAAACTGCTCACTATCTAAAGCCGCGACTGAAAAAATAATTTTACCGCGGCACAAAGAAAGCTTCAGCCTAATATATGTAGCAAAACTCTATCAAAACAAGGTCAAAAACTTACAACTCTACTTCCTTAGCAAATAAACATTAGTGTATGCACCCGTTTGCTTGGTTGATAACAGTTATACTCTCTTAAATCTTTTACACATTAATAAAAACTGAGCTCATTTCAAACATAGCTTACAAACAAACAAAAAACTAAACGTGGGCAGGAAAAGCCTTACACGTTCAACACCTAAATGACCTCAATTATATTTTTGTCAATCAAGAAGCGTCAAACAAGTGGTTGACTTAAGCAAACTTGTTTCTTAAAATTAAAGGTTTTTTGATTGCAAATCAAGATCAAGTTATTGCAACCAAAAATTACTGTAAATTTATATTAAATAAACCAGAAATCTACAATATTTGCAAAAGACGTTATAAAACAGTCAAGACCACTCAATATATAATTTCAACTTGATGAGTTTTAGCGCCTACCAGCTATCTACCAGACATAACCAGTACAACACATCAGAAGTTAGAGAAACTGCATTGTTGTATATGTTGTTGATACGCAATATTGTTCCTCGCATTACTTTGACTATAAGCTGTCTTTGATTTACTCCAAACCCTAACTATGCCGCAATTGTAAAAACAACTCTAAAATGCGCTATGCCAAAAAAAAAAATCAAAAAACATGTTGTATAATTTAATTTGCAAAAGATAACATAATAAAAAAATAAAATAATTTTTTTGATATAAATAGTGGTAACCTGTGCAACTTTCATACAAAACAATAAATAAATTAAAAAAAATGCGATAGAAGACAAAGATTGTCCATAATTTAGTTTAAATCACCATGTTTCTTAATACTTTAAACATTAGATAAAACATAAAAAATGATTTTAAGACCAAAGACCAAAGCTCAGCTCAACTTTTGGACCTCTATGCAAAAGCAACGCAGAAAATCGCAATCTACAAAAATCAGTATATTTAATAATGTTGTCTTGGTGTACGCAATAACCCTATACTTAAAAACTAAGTATTTGTCAACTATCGTAAAGTAAATGTTGGTTACGTCAACATCTGATTAATCAAATCAGTATCAAAAGTCCTAGGTTCGATCCCTACTTAGAACTTTTTTTTTTAAATATTTTATTAACATCATGAAAAGTAATGGCTAACATTTATTTAATTAATAAAAATGTTTACATCTCATAATATTTTGAACATTTTTATAATAAGAAACTTATTTGAAGGACAGCAATAGGTTTTATGATGCGTTTATGCAAAGCTAAAAGCATTTGCATAAACGCGCAGTTTCCTATTATTATAATTAAAGTAATATTTCTTGGAAAATATATTATATGTAATGCAAATATTTTTAGTATAAAATCTGCTACTTATATTATTCTATATAAACCGTTACATGTTTTGCGTAATTTAAATAATATAATAAACAATTGATTTTTATTTAATAATTTATATTATACGTATTAATATTTTATATTATACGTATTAATATTTTATATTATACGTACTACTAATTTATGTAGAGCTAATTCCCAGCGATTATGTGGATACATGTTATTACAAGATTTTACATATTATTGTTAACTTGACTGAACATAGAAATTAATTATGGTTATATTTAATTTATTATGATGTTTTCATTGTAAGCGGGTTTAAAGTTCATGTTATTTTCTGTTTATGAACGAATAAAAATAATACGAGATTGGTTTAATGTCGTGTTGAGTTGGTATGGATTTTCCTATAATTAAATGACATGCACGTTGCATTTTGTTTTACACTTTTTTGATGTTGTTAGAAATTATGTTTTGTTATATTTATTTGTTAATTGCATTGCTGTAACCAATGCTTATGGTAATGTAAAATATGTAAAAAAATCCAAAAAGTAAAAATTAATTCTTAGCCAGATTGCAAGTTACAGAATTTGTATATTGAATTGAAAAAAGAGTTATTCATTCATTTGTTTGTTTTACTATAACATCCGATTATAAAAATAACAACAGAAACATATTTTTAAAAATAAGTAGAACGAGATAAGGCTTTATATTTATAACAAATGCCAAATTTATGTTATGTGAGTAAATTGTAGGTTACACGGTTATAAAATAACAAAATCTATATTTTTGTTAACAGTACATTCTATTAGTTTCTTACTTAAAAAAAGCAATAGTAGTTTTTGAATTTGTTGTTTTATTCATATATTGCTGCAGTGACAAATTCAAACTTCTATGTGCTTTATTCAACCTTTTAATCTGCAAAAAAATAATAAGAATGTTGTTGTTTGGCAAAGATTTTATTAATAAAATTAGATTTGTAGTTATATTTGTGTAAAACAAAACTGTTTTAAAACAATGTTTTTTAATAGAATACCAAATATATGTTCAGTATAAGTCAATTTATAGAAAACTTATCACTATCAAAAAGAATATTTGAATAAAAATTGCGTAGTGGTAGCTAATACTATGTGATATTTCATTATAAAACAAAATATCACAAATATATTAACTAGTTTTAATCTTTACAAAGCCATCATCGGACGGAAAAAATTTATAAAGAATATAGACGACAGAAAAGCATTATGTATACAGTGAGGTGAAAAATTACATTGAAATTATTATGATCAAAAAAAATTAAAAAAAACATTGCCAATCAAAATTCTCAGTTTTCCATAAACAACAAAAAATTTACAAGACAACAAATTCATTGCAAGCTAGTTCAAAATCTTCAATATCTTTTTTTTTTTAATAATTAATACAATTCAGTTACTAGTCCAAAGAAATAAAACAGATATTCTTGCAAACAAATTTGCAACTAATTTTATTTTCCTACAGTTGTACCTACAATTCCGTCTAGTAGTAAATTAAAAAAATCCAATTTACTTATCTGGCAATCCACGTCAAGTGAGCAGTCCATTTCACGCGACACTCTCCAATTTAGCTCAAATTTTGTACACTTATTTGAGTACCCAAAATATGACTTTATGCCAAATTTCAGACCTCTAGGTCAGATAGTTTGCTTCGTAAAGCTAATTGAATTTTACGGCAATTTTTTAAATTCCACTTTAATTTTTTTAATTTTTTTTTATCTTATTTGCATTTTAATCTAAAAAAAAATTAGAATAGTCATAATTAATAGGAAATTTTCCAAGGAATTGAATGCAGGGTCAGATTTTTGATATCTTGTTGTTCACGCGCAGAAAATGCAATAAACCAGTTTTTTTTCAAAAATTGAAATCTTAAAAGTTGCCACCGATTAAAACTCCAAATTTTGGGCAAAGACAGCCAAAAGTATGTACTTTAAGATGCTTAAATAAAAATTTCCCACACTAGTAGTAATTTTCGCTCTAGAGTCTCTTGAACGCACAAAACCATTTTTCAACCAAAATTTTAGCACATATTGATTAATATACAGGGTGTTAATGAATAGGGGTAACAAAGTTTTAGGGTGGGTAGGGGGGTTTATTTAAGACACTTTTTATTCATAAACTTATAGGCAAACATGTTCACCCTAGAAGCTGTACGCCAAATTTTTGTTTGTTTTTTTTTATACAATATTCGAAATATCTCTCTTAAAAGTCTAAATAAAAAAAAAAACAATAAAATATAAAAATTAAAGGCAATTAAATTGTCCATCCTTTTTGAACAGCATATCTGAATCTATCTCTAACCGTACTTATGTCGTAAATTTAAGAAAGATTTTTTAATTTTTTTTTGTTATTTTTGTTAAAAATTATGTTTAAAAGTGAAAAAATAAAAAAAAAATAATATTTGAAATTAAAGACCATTTAATTGCGCATTTTTCACCTAAAAACATTTTTTAATGTAGCTCCTACCAATTGTGTGCTATTAAAGAAAACCTTCAAGGGGAACATTTTTTAATCTTACTTAAAAAAACATTAATAAAATGTTACAAATTTGACAAAATGAAAAAAATGTACAAATGTACAATACGTCATTTTAAAAGTTTTTTAAATAAAAAAAAAATTATAGGCCTAAGCTTTATTAAATTCTAATAATTTTAGTTTACGAGTCTAATTTTATGTTCAAAATTTAAAATATAATAAAAATATTATAATTTAAAATATATATACATATACCAAGTATATTAATGTAAAGTTTTATATGGAACTTAATTAGCAAGTGCACATTTGCTTTTTTGGGGACTCAGGGTATGCATCTGACTCAAATCTGGAAGCTAATGATACTTATTAAGTATATTAATTTTAAAAACTCAATGGTAGTGCAACACGTGTTTTTTTTTTAATCTAAAATAAATAAAAAAAAAAAAACTGTTTTTTGCGTTTTCTGCGCGTGCGGGACAAGATAACAAAAATCTGATCACTGCATTCAATTCCTTAAAAAATTTCCCATCGGTTATGACTATTCTAAAGTTTTTCTAGGCTGAAATGCAATTAAGATAAATAAAGTTAAAAGTTGAACTTAAAAATTGCCGTAAATTTCAATTGGCTCTACGAGGCGAACTATGTGACTTAAAGGTCTAAAATTTGGCATGAAGTCATAATTTGGGTACTCAAATAAGTGTAAAAAATTTGAGCTAAATCGGAGAGGGTCGCGTGAAATGGACTGATCACTTGACGTGGAATTGCCCTAAGACTAAATACCAAAAAGCAAGTTTAAATAAATGTTCACATATTATTATTAAAACATTAGCAAATAAATTATTGCCATTTTGACTAAAATATTAGCTTCATCATACAAAAAAAAAACATTTCCAAATTTGCATTATTGTGCAACATTTTTGAAAAATATATCAATTTGCGCATTGTCAAGTTTTTAAAACAAAATAATTCAAACACTCACTTTGAATTTTGTTTAATACGTTCGACAGCAGATTTTCTGACATACAAAATTGTTAGTCACAAAAATAATTTTATTTATAAAAAACTTGTAGAAAATCTTGCTGTAGCTCTTGACTTTCAAAGTATTTGATAGGGTATGGCATCCTAATCTTAGAAACAAGCTCTATTGTATAATTTTTGATTAAAAATCTGTAAATCTTATCAACAGCTTTCTTAAGAACAAAAAAAGAATATTGATGGTTTTAACTCAGAACCTAAAATCATAAATGATAGTGTTTTTTTGCCAACACCATTTTTGATTTACATTAATAAACTTTTTAAATAACCAAAAGTCCTATTCACAGTTTTGCAATTGATAGAACCCTTCATACTTCATATTTTATAAAAAAAACGTCTTAAAATACTTAGGATAAAATCTGCAACTTTAATAAACAAACACCTTAAATTAAAATTTAATTAAAATACTTCCTACATGGTTCATTTTAACTTTAATAAACCTAATTTCTTACTGTTTCAAAATCAAAACCCAAGGTATCATCAGTACAAAATACTAAAATAAACAACAAATCTATATCTAAATCTTCTTCAATCTGTTTTTAAGGGTTACAACTTCACACAATCTTTTCTGAAATTTTTAAAGCATGGTTATGCTTTAGAAGTATTTTTCTTAGAATTTCCTAATAGATTTAAACAGTTTTTCACTTACTTTACTTTTTAAACAAGTTTTTTTAATTATTGCAAATCCAAAATTGACTAATAACTTAAATACTTTACAACATAGTGGCAATGCTGGAGATTGTTGCATTTTCTACAGATATTTCTAGTCATTGTTCAAACAAAATACAATATATTGTTATCTAATTAAATTTTTGTTCGTAGTTTAAGTCTTTCAAGAAATTTTAACAAATATTCACTGAAAATTCAAAATAATAGAATAAAATTTTTTTTAAATGATTTTTGTTAACCATATTATTCAGTATTTTTAAGATTTAAATTTGCAAATATTGTCTTAAATGTAATAGCTTCAACAAGTGTAGTTATATTTGTTAAAATTGAAAGGTCTTTTTATGATGTTATAACGTATTGCCTAAACATCACATTCTGAAAAAAAAAGCTGTTGCAAAAACAACCACAAAAGTAATTCAGAATTTATTACCATCAACATATTTTAAGTTTTACAATTTGGTCTCAATGCTCTATAGTTAAAACAGTGTGGTTTTAACTACCAAAAACTTAAAATAGAAATGATGTAAAAAATTGTTATAATTTGTAAAAATTAAAAAAAGATTATATACTCAAAAAGCTAAAAGTTGATTAGTTCTTGATAAATACTTGATGTTGTTAAATGTTCAATGCAACTGCGTGTTAATGCTACAAAATAATAAATTTAAAAATTGATGATAATAATATGATAAATAAACATTTTTGTACAATTGGAAACGTAACTAGTGCTACAAACTCCCAAAATTATAACATAACATAATCTTTTTTAAAGCTGCAGCAGAATTCAAAACTAAAAAAAATAATAACAAACAAGAAAACAACCACCACAAAATATATTGGCTTACTAGTAGTATTGATCAAACACACAGTAACATATATCACTAATCCATTAACACGTGCCATTAATATATCACTAGTTAAAGGTGTATAACAAAAATATTAAATACTGGTAAAAATATATCTTAAAAAAAAGAGGTGCACATAAACTAAAAAATTCTAAACCAATTTCAATATTACCCTAGTATGGTTTTAGGAAAGGCTTTACTATCCACGCTATATATATATATATGTTTTTTAATTACATATAAAACCAATTAGATAAAAAAAATAAACGTCTGTTCATTTTTTTGGACCACATATATTCTAGCATCATACATGTCAGGAAAAAAACACATAACAACGGTGTACATGAACAAAGAGTTATATGTCAAATGTTGATCACCCAACCATACTTTAAATGCACAGATAATAATGTTTATAGATGATACTACAACTAGTTTAGAAGGCCAATGCTTAATCCATCTTAACGTTATAGCAAATAATACAATAAGTAAAGTATGTGCATGTTTAGATATAAATAACCTTATAATAAATGCATAAAAAGCCAATATTATCAATTTCCGGACAAAACTGAACTTAACTAATGTCAACATAAATGGTAAAAAAATAACTAAAGCAAAACGAGTAAAGTTTCTTGGAGTTATAAGTAGCAAAATATTTGTATGTCATATATGAATCAAGAGACGAAGTAATTAAAAAGCCGCCCAAACTGTATACATCTCACATTTCCAGTCTGAACTATCGTATAAACACCACAAACATTAACATACATAAATTATATGTAGTACAAAAACACTACATGCCGTGAACTATTTATAAAAGTTATGTCTATAGTAAGTCGTTACTTGTACAATTTAATAAAATTTATTAAAAACATTATTAATCTATTTAATATACATTAGACACAACATAGCTTCAACATTACTACAAATTCCAAAACATATCCACGCATACTACCAAAACTTGTGTATGTATATGTCGTAGTCATATCACAAAGTCCGACTTTTTATAAAACGTGTGTGAATGCGGCCATACTCTAAAAGTATGATTAAAAATAAAATGTTTTACAATCTGGTTAAGAATTGTAGTCTTTTTATAAAAGACACACAAACTAACCGCCACATTCTTAAATGCAAAATCGTTAACCTTGTTTTATATCTGGATGCTATATTATCAAACTCGACGCGATAGAACAAACAACTCGCCACATTCATAGACGCAAAAAAATCGTACGTTGTTTTAGATTTTGGCTGGTTTATTACAGTCATTTTATAAGCTACGCGTTTGTTTTTAAGGTTATGTATAATGTTTACATACAGTTGTAGAGCATGTGTTGTAATTTATATAGTTGATAAAACATTGTTTAATACTAAAGTTAAAGAATTTTATTCAAGTAAATGATTTTAAGCAATCAATTAAGACAGTTTTATTTAACATTGTTTTCTTTGCCAAATTTCTTTTTTCAAAAAAACACCTTGGTCTTCTCATAAAATATTCAAGATAATTTCACTTTAAGTAGAGGATAGAGCTACCATAAAGAAAAAAAAAACAACGAGCAATATTACATTTGTAAGCAGTATAATATAAAAAAACTAAATGATTATAGAAATTAATTAATTAATTATTTGAAGATAATCCTTTAGCAGGCCATGAAAGACGCGATAAAATAAAATTAGAACTTAAAATAATATATTATATTCCAAGAACTGTAATTGAAATCTTGTGTTTTTTTAATTTTTAAGTAAAGACTAGAATCATCAAAGTCAAGTTGATCTTAAAGACTTTAAGTCAACTCCAGATAGTCACTTTAAGTGGTTAATAAACTACCAAAACCACTTAACTTAATTTTATATAATTATATCTATATTAAAATATTTCTAGAATTTGGCGCACCAAAAATTTTACAAAGTGATAACGTTTGTTTGTAAATGCTATTATTAAAGATATGACGTTAAAATGGCCAGTTTGTAAAATTATCAATGGTTGCCTTCGATACTCACAAAACCAAGAAAGTATCAAAAAGTGCAACCAAAACGTAAAAATTATGTTGAAATCTTTGTTGCAAGATAATAACACCAAGAACTGGTCACTAGGTTCTTATTGCATCATAAAGTAATTGGGCAATCACCTTATAAAGCGTTATTTGGAATAGATTTTCCAGATAGATTGTACTCTACCAACTTGCCACAAGAAACAGAAGATTACATTTTTACAAAAGATAAACTTAAATATGTAATTAAAGATAACACTAGCATGTTATCAGATAACGTAAATATTAGGTCTGTTCCAACATACGATTTGGACGGTTTGCAAACAAACTATGCACACAAACAAATTACTGTGTATAAAAGATTGCCTAAAGATGACAAATATTTGTTTGTGTGCACAGTTTGGACGGTTTGCAAACTGTCTAAATTGTATATTGGAACAGACCTATAGAATTACAGGAAGATAAACCGGTAAACGTCCTAGATATTGACATCAGTAATTTACCTTTAACAATGGAAGATAATTTGCTAATTAGTAAAGAAGTCACTATGAAATTTATTTGTAGTCTTGTACTTGTAGTTTTAAAACCAATAAACAAAATTAAATGGTTAAAATGTTCTAGTGTTATACAAAGTGAATATTTACTAAAGAAAAAGGAACTAAAAATTTTTGATTTATGTTCGAAAGAAAAAGTAATGTCAAAGTAAAAATGAAGGACCTCAAGCAAAAACTATACAGAAAAGGGTTGCTGATAAAGTATTGAAATTATGTGGTAAATTTTTGAAACCATTGCATGCAGGAAAACATGTAACAATTGCTGTTCCAAAAATTAATCGTGGACCTCTAAACTCAAAAAACCTTTTAGGTGTATTTTTAGATGTGAAAAACGGAGTTTATTAAGTAGGCACTTCAGTTGGTCACCTAAAACGTTGGTTTTCTAGAAATAAAAATCAGTTTAACAATGCTCCTATAACAAATACCATATCTGTTGCTTCAAACATGATTTTCCTTAGAGAAGCAGTTTCTATACAACCAATGTTTTGCGGTCAGGAATATAAAAAATGCATGTGTAAACCTAGTAAAATTATGTGTTCTTTCAAACGTTGTTTATGTTGTCATG
Source organism: Tachinus rufipes (assembly GCA_963932245.1). NCBI lineage: Eukaryota > Metazoa > Arthropoda > Insecta > Coleoptera > Staphylinidae > Tachinus > Tachinus rufipes. The sequence continues at coordinate 78,176,459 of OZ010744.1, forward strand.
GTTTTGGCCCTTGTTCAAATAAATAATTTTAAATCAACAATATTGCCAGCCAAAAAAAAAATTGTATTTAATTTTTGTAAACCCTTTTGTTTTATTTAACTTAAGGGCAATTCCACAATAGTTCGGACAAGCATCTCTACATCAACATTTCCAATTTTGTTCAAATTTTGAGCACAATTCCTGAAATTTTAGATCTCTAGATGCAAAACAGTGTAAATGGCGGCAAATTAATTTTTTTTTAGAAATATTTTGTCTACTTTCAGTTTTTGTGCTGTCAATTAGCAAAAAATAGTCAAAAATGACATTCAAAAAGGTGTTCCTCATAGGAAATTTTTTGTAGAACATGGTCGCTCTTGGTTTTACAAATTTTCTTGTAAGAAACAAGAAAAATACCATTTTATTAAAAATTTGTTTCAGCTACACCTTTAGATTTGAAAGTTAAATATGATACTCCTGAAATATAGTACTTTTAAACCCAAAAAAAACTGAATTTGTTTGCCCTAGGGTAAAATATAACAGATAATTGCAAAAAATAGGTTACTTTTAAGAGATTTTCCTCGTATATTCTGTAATTTTATTAGTTTTTCTTTTTTTTCAAAAGAATTAAAAAAAACGGACCAAAAGATCGCGTTCTACAAGAAATTTCCTATTAATTACACAAATTCAATATTTTTGTCTTTTTTCTTTCTTTTTTGCAAAATATTTTTTATCATAATTTTCATATAGATATATGTATATATATATATATATATAAATATATAAATTATACTTTTTCAAAAAAAAATTATAATAAAAAATAATTATTTCTTTATCTTTCATAATTTTGCAAAAAAATGTCAAAAAATATTAAATTAGTGTAATCGAAAGAAAAAATTTTCAAGAACGCAATCTTTATTTTCGTTTTTTTTAAATTTTACTAATAAAGCAAAAAAAAATAGTAAAATTACGGAAAACCCAAGGAAAATCGCTTAAAAATAACTTATTTTTAGCAATTATGTGTTATATTTTACCCTAAAGCAAGCAAATACAATTTTTTTATTTTTGTGATCATAAGTACTACGTTTCAGGAGTATCATATTTAAGTTTCAAGTCTCCATGTAAAGCTGAATCTAAAATTATAAAAAAAATTTCTGCAAAAAAATTCAAAAAACCAAGGGCTTACAAAAAATTTCATACACCATTTTGATTATAATTTTTGACTATTTTTTGCTTATTTACAGCACAAAAACTGAAAAAAGACAAAATATTCCTAAGAATTTAAAACGGCCGCCATTTACACTGTATTGCACTTAGAAATCTAATACTTTAAGAATTGTCATATATACAGGGTGTCCGGAAAATACGTGTACAACGTTTGACGACAGACTCCTGACGTCAAAATAGGTCGATCTAAGCCGACTTAGTTATATCCAAAATTGTCTCGTTTAGCCGGTAGAGAGCGTCAAAAATTTGTAAATATTAAAAAGAAATTACCTGTAACAATAATTTTTTAAGTGACCTTGTTGCTATGGCGTTTAATAATTTGACAATTATTGACAAATTGTCACCAGTCTATGAAATTTACTCAAGTATACGATCAACATTCTTGAATTACAAGTTCATTTTACCATTAAAAATGGAAAATTATACAAACTCTCAGAAAGTTGACATGCTCCTGGTATACGGGTTTTGTCAAGGAAATGGGCGTCAGAGTGTTAGGGTTTACATGGAGAGGTTTCCTAACCGTCGAATACCAAACCACCAAACATTTGCCAATATTGAGCGTCATCTTCGGGAAACGGGCAGATTTGAGAAAAAGTTTGAAGGCAGGGGTCGTATGCGAACAACTCAAACTGTGGAAACAGAAGAGATGATTCTGGAAAGAGTTGAAGAAGAACCAAGTACCAGTACCCGTCTCTTAGAACGTGAGTTAAATGTTCCTAAAACGATTGTCAATGAGGTTTTAAGAGAACAGTTGTTACATCCTTACCACATACAAAAAGTCCAGGAACTTTTACCGACTGATCCCCCCATGCGGCTTACATTTTGTCAATTTATTATAAACAAAAGAATCCTTGTTCCAAATTTTTGTAGAAAAATTATGTTTACTGACAAGGCATGCTTTACAAGATCTGGGGTAACCAATCTGCACAACGAACATATTTATTCCGATGAAAATCCACATGCCATTAAAGTTGCACATCATCAGCATCAATTTAAAATTAATATCTAGGCAGGTATTATTGATCACTACCTTATTGGTCCCATTGTTATTCTAGACAGGTTAGATGGAAATATTTATTTAAATTTTTAGCAAGACACATTACCAATTCTTCTGGAGAATTTGCCCCATTTACTTCGGAGGGAAATGTGGTTTATGCATGATGGTGCCCCGCCCCATTTTTCCGTTGCCGTTCGGCAATACTTACATCATCAATATCCCAACCGATGGATTGGAAGAGGCAATGATGCACCAGTAAAATGGCCACCACGTTCTCCTAAGTTAAATATGTGTGACTTCTTTTTGTGGGGCGCTATTAAAACAGAAGTTTACAAGACTCCGGTAAACACACGCGATGATTTATTGCAGCGGATTTTAAATGCAGGCAACCATTTTAATAATCCCGAGACATTAGATAGGGTCCAATATCATTTTTTAAAGAGTGTTAATAAGTGTATTCAGCAAGATGGCGGTCATTTTACACATTTGCTTAAGTAATGTTTTTGTTTTACTTAGTTTCTTACAATAGATACTTTCAACTTTGTTATACTTTTGATTTTTTTTTACGCCTTCTACCGGCTAAACGAGACAATTTTGGATATAACTAAGTCGGCTTAGATCGACCTATTTTGACGTCAGGAGTCTGTCGTCAAACGTTGTACACGTATTTTCCGGACACCCTGTATATATATATATATATACGCCAACATGTGTACAAAACTTAGCAAAACCGAAGATGTCGATGTGGGAACGTTTGTCCAAACTATCGTGAAATTACCTATAAATGTTTTGTTTTATTTGTCACGTATATAATATTTGTTTTAATAGAAATATTTTGTTAGTAATAAATTTAAACATTTTGATTCATCTACTTGTAAATTATAAATTCACAATGTAGTTATTTAATAAATGGCTTAAAAAATCAACTTCAATTTAAAACAATGTATAATATTAGTGCATTTGACAATGTGGCAAGTTGCTTATCTGCGTTTTATAAAATGCATAAAATTTTATGATTTGGCTACAACATATACTCTTATACAAGCTTCCTATTAACATAAAAAATAATTTAGATTAAGTATACATACTGATATTTATTGTTTTTTTGCAAGTTGCACGATTGTATTATTACCTTATATGACTCTCCTTGAATATACACATTTTTTCTAAAAAAATACTATTCTATACTCTATACTATATGACATTATATACATAAAGTTTTTACTGCTGGTAGAGACTCCAAACAACAAAACCAAAAACACTGCACATTGGCGACCTTTCTTCTTATAGATTCTGGTAATGACGGATGTTAAAAATTAAGAACTGGGACAGAAAGATAGAAACATCTATACAAATTAACAAAATATAACTACATACATTTTAAATCTAGAAAAAACTATTTCCACTAGTTTCTTTTCTTTCTTGTAATGACAAAATTATAGAAAAATATATCAAAATTATTATGTATAACTTTTTAAAACTTAATAATATTATTAAATCAAAACAATTTGGATTTGTAGAATAAATGAAGACAAACATCCTTTAAAAAAAATGCAAATAAAGTTAACTCACAATTTAATAAAGAGATGCACGTGTTTTGTGTATTTGTCAACTTTACCAAAGTCTTAGACAGTATTAACTACAGCCAGTTAATTAATACTACAAAGCAGCTTACTGGGCCCACTTTTCTATATAATTTATGTAAATGACATCAGAAATTGCTGTACAAACTGCAAATATCTGCTGTGCGCAAACAATGCTGTCATCATATATATACACAACAATTCAAAACAGTGTTAGCTTAAAAATTTTAAATGTCATGACAAAAAACTAGTTAAAAACATCAACCAAACTAAGATTATGATCGTCAATTTTCAAATCAAAATTGAATAAGTAACTCAAATTTAATGTTTGGGTATTATAATTGATTACAACTTCTAATGGAAACTTCAAACACACAATAACTCCACAATTTTTTTCAGTTTCTGTATTGAAAATCACATTCATCCACTAGTAGATCTGTGCTAATGTATGGCATTACTGAATGAATTCATGCATCGTAATATCTCACAGACATACTAAGTAGAATTCATTTTTTTTTAATATAAATACTAACATAGGTAATGTTCTATTTGTAGACAACCTTTTTAAGTATAGATTATGTATCAAACCACAAAATCCATATCATACAAAAAGTCATAGTCAACACCATTTAGAAGTAATTTTGTTCAATAATAAATAATAGAACAGAAATAGATCAGAAGTAAAAGCAATTGCAAGTCTCTTTTTAGCAACGTGACGTAACATCTTGTTAGACACAATTATCTGTCATTAAAAATATTTAATCTCAGCCTTGACAAGCCTTTTGGTTTAGTAGCTATAAATAAAGCAATTTGCTAAACACCTATATTATTGGGAGGTGGTTTAGCCTCTTTTAAATAAGAAAAAAATTCCTACACACCGTCGTTATGTAATCCCACCTCTAGCAAAAATAAATCAAAGATAGATGACAATGACACTACTAGTATACTTCAAAATTCCATACCAAATAAAAAAAAAATAAAAAAATAATATATCTTCTTCAACTGTAAAATTCAAATACCAACGTCATATTAAATGACATGCACTAATAATTGTAGTTTTTACATTAATATAAATGTTATGGCCGTAGTCTCTTGACCCATTTGTACAAAACACACTTTTACTTGTTTAATAATGTTGTAATTGATGGTTGTGACCTCTACTACGTGATAATTCATGCTTATAAAAAATAAAACATAATACTATGTTTTTTATTCATACATTACTAGTTTCGGCTCTACTAGAGCCTTTTCTAGTAGAGCCGAAGCTAGTGATGTATTCGTAAGAATAAATTTGTGATAAAAAACATAGTAGTTTTTTATCCAATAAAATTGTTATATTATATAAATATTAATAAATTATTCAGTTCAGTTTTTTTAAGCCTAGTCTACAATTAAAACTTTATTACATTTTTCTATTAGTAACAAAATTGTCAACTTTTAATACTAAAACGGTAAAAAAAGAGTAATTATTAATCACATTGACCATAAAAAGTGATTTGTATTAATAACATTCGGTAATTATAAATACTAACGACATTTATTACATTAACAGTAACGTATAATGTTAGATATTTGATCCGTGTTAAACTATATACATTTTTCGGGAATGTTTTGTATGTAGAGTATTTGCGTATTTTATGAATCTTTGTTTTTAGTAAATACTATTTATTAAAAAAATATATAACTCTGTATACGAATATTTTACTATAAAAAAACTTCCATAATAAAATTGATTAACATTGTCATGAAATGAACTAACAGGTAAATTCATCGTGTTCACTTTCCAAAATAATAAATCAATTCTACGGAATAAACATTAAATATACATTTTATTAACTTTGTACACGGCATATTCTACTAATTCGTTTCAACTAAACTAGTAAAACTATTAAATATAGTTCCGAATTAGAGTTTGAGTGGTAACTGATTATATGTAAGATAAAACTGTATAGCACCACAACACGTTAATTAATGTTCCATAATACAAAACATCTAATAATAGACTTTTATTAATTAATTCGATAATTATCTCTCTAGATTAACCTAATAATAGAAATTAAACTCAAACATTAATGTTGGTACTTAGTTGATACGTGAAATAAAATTGGTTGTTTCAGGTTGTTATTATTCAATACAGTTGTTAGGTTTTAAAAATGAATACATATATTAGAAATTCCAAAACAATATTTTTTATACTTTTTTATTATTTTAAACAGGGTTCAAAATTTTTTTAAACGATAAAGCAAATGTTTATTATAATATTATTAAGGGTAATAGATTAAACTATTAAAGTAATAACAATAATTGAATTGCAATACTATAAATAATGTAGAACGTAATAATTACATGTTATTACATAATTTTCGGTGATATATTACTTCTTATATGAAATAGCAATTATTGTATGTATAAAGTAACATTTCCTTTGATGTATTAATTTTATATACAAAAATAAAAATATATTTATCAGTCCTGAGAATATTATATTGATGTAGAGGAAGTAGGGCACATCTTCGCGATTTTACCATATTTTCAACATCTTTTTAGATTTAATCTTATTTGACAGATCGATATTTTAAAGGTAGCTAAAAGTTTTAAACTGTAGTGAAAACGCAATCTTATTCCCGGATTCTTTAACCTCGGTCTAGACGTGTTTTGAAATTTAATTTTGTTTTAAAATATAATAAAAGTTCCAACTTCCCAGAGTATATCCATGTGTGTTTGCAGTATATTTTTATAATAATTTTGTTGGATGTATATCTGTATAAAGTTAGCTTTTTTGTTTAATTAAGAGAATGTAGTTGGTGGGGATTTGGAAAATGTATGTTTTACCTGTGTGCAGATTTCACCGGAATGATGGTTGCACGTGTTGCCCGCTGCGACGGCGGCAGCGCAGGCCGCTGTCCCTGGCACTTTTAATTGTTCCTGTTTGTAGTCAGGTTGATAAGGAAGCAGCATGCGAATCTTTCCCCATCTATTGAAGAATAGTGCGATGGCCGCAACCCAGACTAGTAAAACTATAAGGACTATACCTATTTCTACACCGCGAACCTGAAATAAAAAAATATATTAATAATACATAATATTTTATTTATATTTTTATAATATTTTCTACACTGAAATAAACATAAACAAAATATAGTAGCAAATTGTTTTAATGACAAATACTTAGCGACATCTAAATTTGTTGTAACGGCTATTTTGTCATTTATAATTTTTGTCTATTAATAATAGTATACGAACCAAATATTTGGTAAAGCCAATACAAGGTATGCAAAACTCACTAATAATTTAACAAAAAGTAGAGTCAAATCTGAAAAACCTATCGTTAAATATCATGAAATTCATAATAATAATTGTTAGTAAAAATACAAATTAAAATCAAATAAGATAGCTTCGTATTATCACATAGTATATTTTTAATTACTAATTATTAATGCAAACTGTAACCTATAATGTCAGCTGGTAACCACGTGCACTAATTTTAAATATCCAACCTTTACTAGTGTGTTCGCAATACATGTTCTACTTATTACGTATATGTAGACGTCAGCGTACACGTGCGTTTTTTATCTTTACTTTAAAAATGTCTGTATCAAAGCTGCAGTCTGTAAAATAAAAACTGTATAAAAAGTATAATGTATAAATTATTTTATGCGTTTTATATTAGCAGTTTGCAACTTGGTTTGAGACTCCACAGTAAATAATTTGTGGATTTGTTCATGGTTGTTACTGCTGTCTGGTATTAATGCTTTTAGCTTTACATAAATTTAATTTTGTCTTCATTCTCTTCTCTAAGCAACATAAATATAGCTATAAATAAAAACACTTTAAACTTCTAAGAAATATTGTATAAGAGACAGAAATTCATTTGTGTTCTACGTAGAAAATAATAAATAAACTTAATTAATTTGAACAGTTAACAGTAAATACAAAATAATAAATGAAAAAAATCATTAATAAAGCAAAAAAAATAATGCATATGATTATTTGTTTTGCCTTATTAATGATCTATTACAATAATTATATTTTAAGAAAATAATATCTAAGGTATTGGCAGATAAGTAAAAAAATTATTTTTAAGTTTTGAAACAAATGGTTTATAACAGGTAAACAGTTTTTTTAGCTTGTTTAAAAAATACGTTTTGCAATAAGTCAAATTTCAACATAAAAATAATTTTATTTAAAATAAATAAATAGTTATTAACTTTATTGTAGATTTTAAATTTAAGAAAATTTTTTGTTAATTTTTATTAACAATGTCCAGTGTTAATAAAATTTTAGTTTATATAATTTCTAAATTTACTTTTCATTTTGGTTGAAGTGGCAAATTAAAACCAAAAATTTTTTTGTTTTATTTCATTTTTACTTAACTTATTTCTAATTTATTTTAGATTTAAAAAACAGTTATTAAAATGCGAACGTTTCGAATGCGTACTGCATTCTTCTTCAAGCGCTAAAATTGATAAAAATATTTAGAGATTAGGCTAAAATTTAATTTTAAATACGGAGAAATAAATCGGGTTAGTTTTTATTCTTTGATCCGATTTATTTTTCCGTCGCGGGGAGGATTCGCTCTCATTCCGTCATGCATAAACATCAAGTATTTAAATGAAAATTTAACTATGTCCTTAATTAATGAAGGCTAGTATAAAAAGTTTTTTATTATGTGTAATGTATGTTTAGCGTTTAGACTTTATCTTGTCTTATTTAAAATTAAATTTTAACCCAATCTCTAAATATATTTATCAACTTTAGCGCTTGAAGAAAAATGCAGTACGCATTCGAAACGTCCGCATTTTAATTAGAATAAATTAGAAAGAAAAGTTAAATAAAGATAGAATAAATATAAAATATTTTTGGTTCTAATTTGCTACTTCTACACAAAAAAAAAATTAAAAAAATGTATAAGTTATTTTTTTGAATTAACAAAAATTTTCTTTTTTAATTTTAAAATTTCATATTTACAAACTACTTAATATTGTTATGATCAACATTGAATTTCAACAAGTAAAACCACATTTGCTAAAACTATCCCATTAAGAACTATATTTAAATTTATTTAAAAAAATTTCTTAAAATTTTTGATTTTCCATCTTTGATTTGTCAGTGAACATTTGTTAGAATTTTTAGCAAATCTTAAAATTAAGAGCACATGTTGTTTGAGAGAAATTCATGTAAGAATGTAACCCCTAGAAAACAAATTCAAAAAGTTTTAGACATAAATTCGTTGTTTAGTTTAATATTTGGTACTGATAACAATTTAGATTTTGATTTTAAATAGTAAACAATTGAGTTTGTTTTTTAGTTAAAATTGACCAAGTTTCTGATATTGTTTTGTAAATATGGAATGTACAAAGTATGAAAAGTACTATAGTCTGCAAAACTATAAATAGAACTCTTAAAAAGAAAATTAGCAAAAAAAAACAAAACCTTGGAGAACACTAGCATTTATAAATTTAAGGTCAAAATTAAAGCCATCAATTTTAACTATAATATGTAATAAAGACCTACACAATCAAGCTTGTAAATAAGATTAGAATAGAATGTCTCAAATTGCAGTAATTCTCCACGTTTGTCTAAAGTAGAGTTCCATTTGTGACTAACATAAATCAAAAAATCTGTTGTCTAACAATTTGATCAATATCCATGTTTAGTATCTGAAATTAAGTTATTTTGTTGCATTTGGTCTATAATTTGAAGAATCAAACTTTTCTCCCTGTATAGGTATAGGTTAAACATTTGCAATCATCCAACAGTTTAAAAATTTTTTTTTTTTTGTATAATAAAGCAAATATTTTAGTCATTTGCAAATGTTTTAAAAATATATATAATAGATATATGTCTATTGTAAATAAATTGTTTTTATCAAACAAGTTAAACTTGAATAACAGTAAAACTAAGTCTATAACTTTTTAATTAAAAAAAAAAAATTAATGTCTATAGACTTACTTATATATAAACGTTTATTTCTTGCTTTTCGGCCTCAAAAATTCTACAACTTAACATAACATTTACCATATCAAAACCTGCTTGAAACTGAATGGATTTTTTTAGAAACATATACAGATGTTAATGCCGATGTCGAAGCATTTTACAATTTATTTATTCTTATTTTGATACTAACGTACCTTGTAATATACGTCGTACCACTAATCATTATCCACCATGGTTTACTCAAGACATAAAACTTAATATCAAACAAAAGCTTTACTATCACCGGAAATGGAAATCTTCTAAGACAACATTTTATCGTGTTGAATTTGAGAGGTTGCGTGCTTTAACTAAATGTCAGATAAGTGCTGCATATAAAAATTACATGTATGACATTGAGCAAAAGTTAAAAATTAATCCCAAAGGAATTTGGGATTTAATTTGCATGAAAAAGGGAACTACTAGAATTCCAGGAAAATTATACTGTGGTGATGAAACCTTTGAGTCTCCACAAGACATAATTAACGCTTTTGCAACTTTATTTTCAAAAACATATGACACAACTCATCCTAGTACTACTTATACAAAATTAATTTCAAATTGCGAATTGCTGCACGTGCAATCTATTACTGAGTCAGATGTACTTGCAGGCATAAATAAGCTTAAAACTCTCATACGGCAGGGAATGATTGTATCCCATCTTTTTTAGTACGTAACTGTAAACAAACTTCTGTTCATCCACTTCTATGCATAATTAACTTATCTATTCAAACCAGTACATTTTCAGATGCTTGGAAGACAGCTGTAATTAGTCCAGTACATAAAAAAAGTGACGCTACAGTAATAAACAACTACAGGCCGATTGCTTTATTACCTAATTTCAGTAAAGTATTTGAGCATATATTGCATAGTAAAATTTACAACCATGTCAGTAAATATGTTTCTCCTCATCAACACGGTTTTCTGTCGGGTCGTTCTACAGTCACTAACTTGGCTGTCATAACGCAACATCTGTCCGAGTCACTAGATTTACGTGGTCAAACTGATGTAATCTATACAGATTTTAGTAGTGCGTTTGACACCATTAATCATTGTGTTTTACTTAGTAAACTTGAATCTTACGGACTTACAGATAATCTTTTAAAACTTATTTTTACATACTTAGATAATAGGTTCAACTATGTTTATTATAATGGTTTTAAATCATGCAAGTATTTGTCTACTTCTGGTGTACCACAAGGTTCTAATCTAGGTCCCTTACTCTTTGTGATATATATTGATGATTTAATATCCTCTTTTACTTGTCCCGTACTGGTTTATGCAAATGATATAAAATTGTTTCTGAATATTAAAAACAATGATGATGTAGCTGTCCTTAATCAAAATCTTGAAAAACTTGTAAACTGGTGTTGTGCCAATAGCCTTCATTTAAATGTAAACAAATGTCATACAGTCTCATTCTGTCGCCGGCGTTATCCATTACACTCGGAATACCTTATTAATAGTATCGCATTGGAACGTAAAACCGAAGTTCAAGATCTTGGTGTTTGATTTGATAATAATCTTCGTTTTGATGTTCATGTTAGTCGCACTGCCACATCTGCTACGAAGATGCTTGGTTATATCATGCGTACATCTAAATTTTTTAAGATGTTTCTCTAGTGAAATTGTTATATTACTCCCTGGTACGAACTAAATTAGAATATGAATCAATCCTTGACTATTGAGCGTGTGCAAAGATGTTTTTTAAAATATTTGACGTTTAAAATAGATAACGTATATCCAGACCAGAATGCGGATTATCAAAGTATGTTACAGCGTCACGATATCTTATCGCTATCCACAAGAAGGGAAGCTTGCAGTGCACAATTTATGCATAAATTATTAAATAATGTTTACGATTGTCCAAATTTACTTGCAAAAGTAAATTTTTATGTCCCACGTCCATCGTCGAGATATTCTTATACATTTATAAATAAAACCGCAAGAACAAATATTTACTATAAAGCACCTTTGACCCACATATGTAGTAATGCTAATAAGCTTTATAATGATATATTTATGCAATAATCTTGTATGTCTTTTATGTTTTATGCGTTTTGTTATATCTATAGTAATTACATCTACTTAATTAATTATTATTGATTTAATTAGTTATCTCTATTATTTTTTATTTCTTCTTAATTGTTAACTTTTGTTAAATTTGTATAAACAACATTTACATTTATGTTATTATATTATTTATTTTATTTTATATTTTATATTTTTTATGTCGAATTGTATATTCCTGTAATTGGAAGTTGCTTCTGTGGGAATAAATATATATTATTATTATTATAATTATTATTTTCGCTTGCTTCTCCACACATCCTACACATTTTCTTTTTTTTTTCAAAATTTTCTTCATTTTAACATTTGAATCTTGCAATCATTCTTTTTTCTATTTTATATATGTAGAGCTGCAGTGGTAAAATTGAAAAAAAAAAAATGAAAATACAAAACAATATGCGCACATCATGTTCGCGTCGATTATAGATGGGAAAATAGAACATGTTCTAATTTTTCAAGATATAATTGTGACCTTGATAATTTGTGTGTTTTACACACGCGAATGGTCTGATCTATAATTATATATATAATTCAAGACATAATTATGGACAGTGTCATACGGGTTTTAGTTTATTTTTTTATTCTCTTTTGCTTTTCTGTCCGTTTTTCATTCTTTCTCTTTTAACTCCGGTCCTAGCGTTAAAATCTCTTTCTACTATCAGTTTTCTCTCTTCTGTTTCTTGTATTGAGTTTTCTAGCGTTTTTTCAATTTTTTTGTCCCTCTGCTGTACACCGTAACCATCTTGTATTTTGTTCTGTAGCGTGTTTTTATTATATAAATTGTATTATATTTTTAATATGGTTTTTAGTAAGTAAGCATAAATATATTTTTGATGTGATTAGCAACGTAAATAGAGTTGTCAGTTAAGTATATTATATATACGAGAAATGATGTGATAAATCATTTTATTAATTTTTTAATGTTGTAAAATAAATTAATGCAATCTGGTATTGTATTTTATTATATACAATAAACATTTTTATTAAAATTATTATGGCTATTCTATATATAAAAGCTATAGTTCCACTCAGTATAAAATTTTGTTGCGCTAACCCATCCACTTCCAATTTTACATCATCTTCTTGTAGTTTTTTATTTCTTTTTTCTGTTATGATACCTATTGTTGCTCTTCTCATTTTATTTTTTCTAATAACTAGCTGGCATTTCCATCTAAATTCTTTAGCATTTGATCCTCTATGTTTCTCCACTTTTTTTCATTTAGGCTACAGTCTCACTGCACCACCGCCACCAACTATCATCGTTTATCACTAACCACCAAAATGTACTACGGTCTTACTGCAAATACTGGTGACCACCAAATATTTAAACTTCCCACACATTTCTATGTTATAGTGCGTTCCGTATATCAACCGAAGTAACCGGCGGCTAGGTTACAGCTATAATCCGTTGCTGAAAATCTTTGTTGATTTATGGAATGACAACGGTTATAATAATGACAAAATTCAAAACTGAAATGTTAACATATTATGGACTCAAACCTCATAAATTTATTTATTATAATTTATGGTTTAATCTTTGTCATTAGCGTTAGTTATATATTTTTAATTTCAGTGCTTAATCTTAGATAATTGTATGTATTTATCAACTTGCTTGTACAGTAATCCCAGTACAGGTTAGCCGGTATAACAGGCAACTATACACAATAATAATGTTTGCTCTGTTGCACTCATGTCTTCCCAAAACAATTTAGCAATGTTCACATTCTAATAAACCCTACAAAAATAATTTATTATAATATTTTCTTGTATTTATTGCCGCAATATGCAACTCATAATATGGCAGAATAACTTAACTTTTAATTTAATTTAATTTGTTTTATTTTATTAACACCTCTCAGCAGCTAAGATTAAGGCCCTTAAGCTTATAAAAAGTTTAATTATCTTTTAATTCAAAATGCACACAACGTCCCAACTACTAGACACACAAAACACTAGACGTTAGACGAGTAACATGTTAAGTTTTTGTTCACTTTTATTCGCATTTTAAATTTACCGCCATGAATAACCACAATTTATAGAAATGTCTTTTTCAGGTAACCGCGTTACGTATATAAACCTGTTTCAGGATAACCGGAATTTCGGTCGCTTCGGTTGATATACGGAACGCACTATTAGTAGAAGAGTGCTATATATATATATATTTATATTTCATTTACTAATGTAATTAGTTTATCAATGTCGAGTGGTGTCCATGTTTCTTCCATGTTACCGTTTTTAAAATTCTCAAACATCAAAGCAAAAATGACAGATTATGTTTTGATTTGTGAAATATCAAGTTAGTATGTTTCAAATAACAATCAACTGTTGCCGCGCTACCACCAACCTATATCAAATTATGAAACGTTGGTTACCAAATGACAGATAGCGGCAAGAATAGTGAATCAGTCGGATCGTCGCCATATGATTTTGGCTGCAGTTTTACTGTACCACCGCCACCAACTATCACCGTTTGCCACTAACCACCAAAATGTACTACGGTCTTACTTCAGCCACTGGTGACCACCAAATATTTAAATTTCTCACTCATTTCTATGTCAGTAGAAGAATGATATTTTTATATATTTATATTTCGGGCCTTTCATTAACTACCGTAATTAGTTTATCAATGTCGGATGGTGTCCTTGTTTTTACCATGTTACCGTTTTTAAAATTCTCAACTATCAAAGCAAAAATGATATTTATATGTTTTGATTTGTAAAATATCAAATGACGATCAACTGTTGCTGCGCTACCACAAACCGATTTGAAATTATGAAACGGTGGTTACCAAATCACAGATGCCGGCGAGAATAGTGAATCAGTCGAACTGTCGCTATATGATTTAACGTGTTTGAATTTTAGTTGGTGGTGGTGGGTGGTGCAGTGAAACTGCAGCCTTAACGTGTTTGAATTTTAGTTGGTGGCGGTGGGTGGTGCAGTGAGACTGCAGACTTATCCACGTTTTCACCATTTCAATTAAATCAAATTTTCTTATAAACCTTCAAAAATCTTCATCTTTGTCGTTTAATCCTGCTACATTCGAAAATGCTATATTTATTTTATTGTTGGTTTCGTCTATTTTTGATCCATCATTGTTAGCTTTCAATTTGTTAATTGCTTTTTCTTCCCAACTTTTCCCATTAACAATGTTTGGTTTTAGTTCTTTGTTGTTTGTTTTTACTTCCCTCTTTCGCTGTAACAGCGTTTCTCTTCATTTACCATAATCTTTATATATCCCACAATCGCCGTCTTGCCTTTTGTTTTCTCTTCTTTTGCCATATTTCTCAGTTATTTTTGAATTCCTTTTTCTTTTTTTGTAAGGTCATTATCAATAAATATATCGCTTCCCTTTAATACGCTTTTTTTCATCATATTTTTTTGTTTATTCACATTTACGCCTTCTTTTAATTTAGTTCTAGTCCAGTTTTCTATTTTATCTTTTAACGTCGTTCCTTCCATTATACCTTCATTCAATCCTTGAAAAATTACAATATTTTTTCGTTCATTTCTTTCTTGTTTTTTTTTAATTTTTGTTTTAGTTTCGCGACATAATTTAACTATCTATTTTAGTTGTTTCTATTGCGTTGATCCTATTGTTTAATTTTTCATTTTCTTCTTTCAATTTTTCTAATTCTTTCAGGAAAAAAGTTTGAGTTTCAGTTATTAATTGTAATTGTTTTAAGATAGTTTCTGCTACTTTTTGATCTAATCCACTTTCGCTTGTTTCTTTAGTTTTCCATGTTTCTTTTAGTCTTTTTTTTTCATCTTGTTTGGGTGTTCTCTCTGTTTTATTTCTTTTGTTGAATACTGTATCATCGTCTGACAGCATAATTGTATTTTATTTAAATTTGTTTTTATTATTTTTAATAAAAATATTTTTCTCAGCTCAAGCCTCAAACCGCCAATCCACGTCTCTATCCACTCGGCTATCAAGCGCTCTTTTGTATTGAATGTGTAAATACTCTTTTAATGTTATTTGGTAAATGCCAACAACTCTTCACTACTTTCTCTTTCTCGTTTATAGACTTACTTGAATATCTCATATTACGTTTGTAAACTAAAATTTCTAAGTACATGCACCGCCATAAAAATGGACTCATCAATATTTTTTAGTTTTATTTTTTAAATATATTTTGTGATTATTTTACAATAATACAGCACTTTATAACATAAGAAAGTGTTAAAAAGTCAAACTAACTGTTTTTAATAAAACCCTATTGAGCTATTGATTTTATTCAAGATGGGTGGTCACAATATTACTCAGCTAAGATTTTTGGTGTTTCATTATTCAAGCAACACTAAAAATTACAAACCCATCCCAGTGTTGCCTAAAATTTCCAAAACTCTTAAAAAATGTAAAACTAAAATAAAATGTAAAAAGTTTTAACATAATAATCAAAAACAATATGGAATATTTTAAAAAACTACGGCATAAAAAGCAATTTGAAAAATTAGTTTAAAAGCCATCTCAACAATCAATCTTTCCATGTCAAGTTTGAATAAGAAACAAACATCAAGCATGATTTATCTCAAAACAGCATCTTAGGCCCCTTTTTGTATTTCCTGTATGTGAACAAATCCAAGTTTCGTGCTTTAGAACATATAAGCAGTTTTTATACGAAGATAAAACACTTATATCTTCTTCTTCTTCTTCTTCATGTGCTGTCTCCATTCCGGAGGTTGGCAATCATCATTACTACTTTGATTTTGGAAACTGCCGCCTTAAACAGATCAGCTGACGTGACCTTAAACCATTTTCTCACATTACTTATATGGTAGTGTCGATTTACAAAAACTTTTAACAGGTTTTAGAAAACTTACAACAAGATTTTACACAATTTTAAAAATGAACACACGATAAAAGGCTTGTAACAAACAGAGACAAAACAAAACTAATGTATATTGCATCTCCATATCAAATATCAAAAGAATATGAATTAGTTTTAATTTATCACAGTCCTCAATGCATTTATATTTTATTACTTGAAAAAAATTATACTTAAACAAACAACTGTATACTATCTATAAAATAAAGAGTTGAGACTATAATTTCCTATCTAGGTGACTAAGTATATAGCAACGCTTTCAAATACCTTCTAAAACGCATTCAGTGTTACAAAGATAAAAAAATGTACAATATCAAGTCAGAACTGTTATGAACAACTTAAATAACAACTATAATAGTTTAAAAATTAATCATAAACATATAACAAATCAAATGGAAATATATGTTGTAAAAACCCATAACAATAAATATAAATATAGAAAAAACAAAGTAAAATAAAAAAAAACCATTAATAAATAAATTCTTTATAAAATCCATGTACGCAATAAACCATTACCTACTACTACAAAACTGAATAAACATAAAGCTTGGTAGCATACAGCATAAAATAAACTATTCAGATCATATACATTGAGATCAAAAGATCCTTTGTACGGATGTTTTGAGAGAATTTACAAAGGTTTGTCCGCAAATTATATTGTCTGGTATTTGTGGTAATAATATTATATAAAAATTTCTTATTGCTTATTTTAATTATTAAATAGTATTGCTTATAATTTGATTGTCCTATTTAATCATTTTATCAACTACAGAAATTTTAAATATGAAAATCGTAAAATAAAAATTATTTTTAATTGCGCATATCTATAAGTAATTGAAAATTATGTATTGTAGATCAATGCAAAGTTGAGTTAAAACAGTTTGAACAATCATTAAATATCCCAATCAATAGCTTAGTTCTAAATTTTCGCATTAAATATGAAGTTGATTTTTAAGTAATTAGTTAATTAAATTTAATGTTATTATAATAGAATCATATAAATAAATCTATAATAAATTTGTTATGCATATGCAATTAGCAAATATATCTATAGAACCAATTAACATAAAGTGAGATGTGTGATTTATTAATTATATATTCTGAATGTTGGCTGTTATAATTTGATTTCTGTTGGATAATGTAATTCCGAAATTACATTATATGTATTATATCACAAATTAGAATAATCTTATTAAACATGTCATAAATATTATAAAATGTATAAAGCTTATTTGTCGCCAAATCAAACTGGCAAAGCTCAAAACATGTTTTATGTTATTATTATTTAACAAGTAATTATGATATGTGAAAGCAAAAATATTATTGTTATTTAAAACAGTTTTATGACAAATTTGAGTAATAATAACCACAAATATAACATTAAATAAAATAAAAAATTAGGTTAGTAATTGATAATGGTTTAAGTTGGAACACACATATCTATTACCAATTGACTACTTTATCCTATGCCTAATATACTATCAAAACAATATGATATGTTGATGCAAGTAAATATCTAGTTAAAGTAGCTTACTATTATCTATTATTCCATTGACCAATGAGACATGCAATATAATATTGATTTTGGCATTGTATGATAATACCAAAATTAAATTAAACCGCAAATAGAGGTGTAAACGCATTGGGCTTTCCCCTGCCACATTAAAACTGTAAACATCTGGTGCCACACATAAGTTAAAATAATATAATGATATTTTGTAATATCCGCTCACACTTAATGCGTGATTGTAACACATTGTAACTATGTTTTTTTTGCTATTGATAAAAGTTGCAGGTTTGTGATAAAAACAGTAAAACTTGCTAATTTATACTGTTTGCAACTCAATTGTTAGCGGTAGGCGCTCCGACACATTAAGTTTTTTAAAGATTTCCCTTCCCAACAAACAAAAAAATAAACGCTGAGTTCAGTCTATCTCCAATCACAAATAAACTCACAGTTAGTGCATAAAAAAACCAAACAATATTTGTTTGGTAGTGCGGTCGGTGACCCTTCAAATTGAACACGGCGGTAGAAAACAAGTTGGTTTGTGAAATGGATTCAGCATTTCTCATACATATCCTATTCTTGTAACCTTATACAATACAGTTTGTTAATATTATGACGATGCCAAACTGCGTAGAGCTATAGAACAATTTCTTTAATTTATTTTTATAATACTAACGTTATTTACAAATAATGTTTAAACTATATTTTATCATTATGTTTTAATAACTGTCTGATAAATTTAATATATTATATTAAAGAGCAGTCATATCATTTTTATTTTATTACAAATTTAAAACAAATCACAGTTACTCACCGTAGAGCTAGTTTGTGGATATTCTACGAGATCAGGGGGGTCCGAGTAATCTCTAGGGGGTGTTTCTGATGTGGCAAAAACCGCCATTGTATCCTGCTGCGGAGACGTCCTTGGAGGTTCTAGAAAAAAAAACCGCATTAAAAGCTGCTGCAATGAAAGTTATGTTCAATATAAAAGCTATCACTGTGTGATATTGTATTACACAAACGCATATCCTATGTAAAATAAATATAAATATATAAAGCATGTTTATTATTTAACAATTTATTTTAAATTTACAGAAAATCATTAAATAGTTAAATTAAATGTTTAGTCAAACTTTCTGTGTGTGCAATTAGAGTTTGTTATACACAAATATCTAAGGCCTGTACTGGGCTTAGATTAATAGCTTATTCCTTGGACAATTTTTAGTCAAAAATGCCTTATCCACTTTTATTCAAAACTCAATAGTTATATTGATAAAGGCAATATTAAATTCAAGTGAGCGTAAAGATATATTAATGGCAGGACTGAATAAAGTAATGTAAAGTATTATTATTTAACTTTTTTTTATTCCTACTAAGTATTTTATTAAAGTTTTTGTTCAAAATATCCTCCCGCTGCCTCACAACACATTCTTGCTCTTCTAACAATTAAAGACGAAGCTTTTTGAATACTATCTGGGTCTTCTCGTATGAATGCAACTGCAGCCATAATATTTTAAATTTGCTCATCTCTTGTTTGTGGTTTATTAGATACACCAAAATTTTGCATGTGTCCCCACAGATAATAGTCGAGAGGCGTTAGGTCAGGTGACCTAGAAGGCCAGAAAACTGAAGCTCCTCTTTCAATCCACCTATTAGCAAAGATGTTATTTAGATATGTTCTTACATTTATACTAAAATGTGGAGGTGCGCCATCCTGCTGAAACCACATATTAACTCTATTGTAAAGTGGTACATCCTCCATCAATCGGCGTCTCGTTTTGTAAACAATTTAAATAACGTGAAGATGTTAAATGTTCTTCAAATATGAATGGCTCAATAAGACAGATATTAAAAACAGCACACCAAACATTCACTAAAAAGCGATGTTGAAAATGCAATTCCGTAATTTCAAAAAGGTTTTCAATTGCCCATGAATGTGAATTCCTTGTATTCGTAATTCCATCTTTTGTAAACGTAGCTTTGTCCGAAAACAGAATTTGTCCGCATAATTGTTGGTGCTCAATTAACCAACGACAAAAAGTAATACGCGCTGCGTAGTCTACTGGTTATAATTTTTGAACAGATTTTATGTGATAAAGGTACAAACAATTTTTTTTAATGTTCTCTATACTTTCATTTGATTAACATAAAGACGATTAGATATTCTTTGTTCATTAGTGGAGGGACTATGTTCGATCATGTTAAGAATAACTTTTTCTTTAGCAAATTCTTGGCGTACGAGACGTTCTGCAGTAGCTTTCGGAACACTACCTTTTACTATCAAATGACGATGCACATTAATAAATACTTTTGCGTTAGGTGTTCTTCGACCAGAAAATCTCCTTTAATATTCCCGCACTGACTCTCTTGCATTTTCATTGCAGTATCTATAAATAAAGTGAATATTGCCATATTTGAATAGATTTGAAAACGTAGCCATACTAAGTTAAACGTCAAATTGTCATCATCAAAACACTTGACAAAAAAAAGCATAAAACATTTATCACGTCACGCTCACTTAATTTTAATATTGCCCATAACTCTATAACTATAAAGTTTTGAATAAAAGTGCGGGACAGCCTGTATAAAAAAACACTCCTAGTTGATAAAAATAATTTAATGGTAAAGAAAAAAGAAATGTAATTAAATATAAAGATATCCAAATTAAAAAATAAAAATAAAAATTGACTTAGAAAAAAGTACTTTTGACTTTTCTCTCCAGTCTTCTTCCCATTTTTTGTTTTAATTTAGACACATTGAATAAATTTTAAAAACTATTTTTATTTTATTACAATTTTTAAGTTTTGATCAAAAATACATAATTAAATTTTTTTTGGAATTGTGAAACAAAATTTATTTTAAAACGCAATTTTTTGAATAAAAGATTGTTATTGTGGTTTGTCATTGAGATCTATTTCATTAATTAGTGTTATCTTTATTTGTAATTTGTAGTTAAACCGTTTTGTTTATAGTAAAAAATACCAAAAGATTTTGTCATGTAGTTATTTTTTTTATTTATTTATTTTCTTTTACCTTATTTCAAATATTGTCAATAAAGCGCAATGCTTTACATTTTCAACCCTCTACTTTAATTAATCTTGTAGTTATATTCAGACAAACATCGTTAGACTTCAACTATGCCAAATTTGCAAAAAATTAAGTAGCAAGCGGGCAGCTTACCGGTCATCAAACTAAACAAAGATCAGATGGCATATACGAAAAAAATTCACCTTTTTATTTTACCGTCTTTAGAAGATAACTAGCTTTCTTGTTGACCACTAAAGTGATCAGCGACTAAAAATGAGAAAATTATCAGTAATGTCAGAGTTGTCAGATACATAAATTCGACAAATACTCTATGACCATTTGGGTATAAATAAAATAAGTACGAAATAAGTCCCAAAACTTCTGTCTGCTGTTCAAAAACAGTGAAAAAATCTGTACAAAAATTCATGGAACGGCGGCGTGCAGGTGAACTACTATTAAGAAAAGGAAATGTATGTATGTAAATCATGGCCACAATCTTTTGGGATTGTGAGGGCATTTTGATGATTGATTATAAAAAAAACACCACAGTGAATGGTGTATATTATGCTACCGTATTACATAGATTAAAAAAAAAAAAAATTAAACAAAGCGACAAAGAAAATTATAAAAAAGAGTCAGGTTGTTGCACAACAAGGCAACTGTGCACACCGCTCAGATTCCTTAAAAAATCAATTATCCCCTACCCATACAGTCTAGACTTGACCCTTAGCAACTACTTCCTGTTTTCAAAATTAAAAAAAAAATTTGGGTAAACGATTTCTTGACGATGAATATGTGAGAACTGCTGATTTGAAAATTTTGAAAATAAACCTTCAGAATATTGTTATGAGGTAATAGAATTACTAATTAAGATAAGGGTACTGAAATCTGGCGAAAACTTGTAAGACGACCGCCTAAAAAGAAAACAAACGAACGATGGGAGGGGTTTTAGAATAGACAAAAGTGGTCGCATCGGCTTAATCCGATGTTACATTTGGATGCGTGTTTTGTAGTATTCGTTCCGATTCTGTTACTACTACTTAATTTAACATTATTATTTATGTATGCAATAAAAATAATTATTTAATTTTAATAAAGAATAAATATGTATAATGCATATAATACATATTATATTTATAATCTGATAAATTAATTTATTAGATATTCTGTCCAATTCTCTATGGATATTGAACGGTAAGACAGCTTAGTTATAGAGCGTTAGCGTAGCACGCCAACAGTCCGGGATTCGATCCCCAAATATGACTAAAATAATAACTTGCTTTTTATCCACCGGGGTGATTCGGAAGTCACCTTATAAACCATTGGTTCATCAACCCTCTTCTTCGTAAGACTTCTGGGGCGATATAAAATAGCTGTAAAACAAGCAATAAAGAAGATAACTAAATAGTAATTTTGTTATCATGTAACAAAAACAACAATTTTTTGTAGAAATTTTGTTTGTTTTTTTTTAACCAAACAAAATAAAGAAACATTATTTGAAATTTTAAATTTTTTTAGTATTTTCAAGATTTTTTTGTTTTTTTGTCAATTAAACAAAAGTTAAAAACTATGATTTATATAACTTTTTTTTATTTTGAAAATTTTATTTGTTTTAGTTTAATTTGCAAATTAAAAAAAAGAAAAAAAATTTTTTTTTTTATATTCTATTCTGTTTTAGAGGGCTGCAATAGATTTTGGTGCCTTTACTTGCTTCTAAAGTAAAGTAACACAAAAATCTTTAGTTTGCTTACTTCTAGCAAAGTGCATAAAGAATAGCCCCGTATAGTATTATTATTGAATATAATGTTATTATAATATAACTATAACAATGCTTTGCACATGCAAACACAAAAACACGCCCCCAATATATTCACACGTGGTCGTCTTTTATAGGATTTGCTAAAATTTGTCGGAGCGCTACATGCGAGCAACGCGTTGAACTAAAGTTCGACGCGCGCATCTAATTATTATTAATGTTTAATTTCGCAAATAACTTCAATTATTATTAACATATAGATTTGAATTTTGAAATTAATACTCAAGTAATTGTTTTCTAGAGTATGAAACCTAAATAAATTTTTATAGTAAATTTATTCATTTAGAAACAATAATAAAATTTTGAACAAATTTTTTTTTTAAGAAATTATATATTCATGTCTTTTATTGTTTATTTCTACATATAAATTTTGTTTTTTGAATTTGTTATAAATAATACTTTTTAAGAAAATTGCAAACATTGTAATAAGTGTGTTGAGGTTAAAAGAAATTATATTAAAAAATAATGAAATATCATAAGGCCTTGGTCTTTTTAATTAGAGAGTCAGAATCTTTGTTTTTATTTTTCTCGTCAATATGCATATGGGTAATTCTATTACTTTTCGACCAATTTGAAAAAGTCGACCTCTTTGATTTTGCTCAAATTTTCAAGGATCAAAATATAGATGAAAAAAATGACATTTCCAAAATTTTGATCCTTAGAATATTGCTTGTTCAAAATGACACACATTTGAAAGCCAGAAATTTCACAATAAAACGTCATTTTTAGCTTAATTTTTATCTCAATTTTTGGGCTTCTGAAAAATGATAAAAAGGTCTACGATAGCTCAAATTATTCCTTATTACATGTACTTTAAAACCAATATTATTATGTTTAATATCGTGGCAGTCATTTTGATATATTAAGCTTTAAACATTATTCCAAAAAAACCCGTAAATTTAGCAAAATCGCAAAACTTTGCTTTCTTTAAACCGTTCTAACTTTGTCAAATCTTAACAAAATTTGATTGGCAAGGTCTAGATATCCTCGTGTTTAATCTCTGTTCCTGCATCAAAATAGTGGTGTATACGTATTGATTCTATAAGTCTTGTGTGATCACTTTAAAAAGAGATTAAACACGAAGAAATCTAGACCTTGTGGATTAAATTTTGTAAAGATTTGACAAAGTTAGAACGGTTTAAAGAAAGCAAAGTTTTGCGATTCTGCTAAATTTACGGGTTTTTTTGGAATAATGTTTGAAGCTTAATATATCAAAATGACTGCCACGATATTAAACAAAAAAATATGGCTTATTAAAGTACATGTAATAAGAAATAATATGAGACATCGTGGACCTTTTTATCTTTTTCCAGAAGCCCAAAAATTGAGATTCAAAATAATCTAAAAAAGACGTTTTATTGTAAAATTTCTGACCTTAAAATGTGTGTCATTTTGAACAGGCATTATTCTAAGGTCTAAAATTTTAAAAATCTCATTTTATTCATCTATATTTTGATCCCTGAAAATTTTAGCAAAATCAAAGAAGTCGACTTTTTCAAATTGGTCGAAAAGTAATGGAATTACCCATATACATGTTGTTGAAAATAACATATCTCAAACATCCAATTAACAAACCGCTTTGTTAATTAGTGTATTCTTGAATTTGATTGCTAAACATGTCTAGATATTTGAACTATATATTTTTGTTCTTAATTGTTGATTACAAGTGCATCTCACAGGTATTTTGAAGTTTAAGACTTTTTTGGTTAAATATAACACATATCTTTAAACTGCTTGATAAAAACAATATAATGCTTTAAATAAATTGATATAGCAAACATATGCAAATTTATTATTTTTAATAACGCTTTTATTATTTGTCTAATAACAAATGTCTGGTTTTTTATATGATTTGTTATAAATCCTTATGTTCAACTCGGGTTTCAATGCATTTTTTAAATTTTTATTTAATTAAGCTGGAACGCCTAAATAATAACCGGTCACAAATAAAACGTAATTAAAAAAATCTTGTTTAAGTACTAATTATCTGGACTTGCTAAAGTCATAAATTGCAATCAATACGTTTGTCATTTAGTGTTCAAACTACTCATTTACAAAAAATGCATTTTGTGCTTTTTGTAAATAGTTTGGTGCTAAAAATCGACCTTCCAATTTAGAATTTGATCTAAAAATTTGAGCAAACTGGGTCCGTAACTAACGCCAATGTATCTCAACATACTTGTAGTGGCACCTCTGTGCAAACTGTTGCCAATATTTTTCAAAGTATAACTGCAGAACAGATAATTTGTCATAAGTCGCTGCAACTGGGCCTTACGGAGTACGTAAAGCTCGCTTGCTACTAAGCAACATATTTTGATTAACATTTTACATATTTTTACAAAATCCAAATAACACAAACTAAAACTTAAAATCATTTACAGCATCGTGTGTTTGCCAAATTAATGCAGCAACAAGAAAACAGATTTTTGTTATAGATCCTCTTATTGATGAGGCGCATTTTTATCTAAGAAAATTCAAGAAAGATTTCTGATAAAAAAATGCATCTTTAAAAATTGATTGTATAATGTGTCTTGTAGTCTAGTAGCATAATTGGCCCGTATTTTATCAAAAATTATGATAAGCGGATGCCGTCATGTCTAAAGAGCCAAGGCGGTCATTTGAATAATGTTATTTTTTCTGTGTTATATGAATAAACCTAAAATGCTGAACGGAAAAATACAAATTTTAAAAATGTTTCTGTGTTTTTTTACTACATTCATGTAGAAGCGCAACCTAAATCACTTTTTCTTCTTCATCTTCGTCAGTTAAAAGTTACAGCTTATGCACGTTTACGGAGTCTAAATATTTAAGATTTGAATTCAAAGTGCTATCTCTAAGTTATTATTAAAAATGAGTAAAAAAGGTTTGCTATTATGTCTGATATGATGACTTATTCAATGTTGTTGAAGAGGTGCTGTTGGCCAAAGGGCAAAAACAAGAATGCTAAAGAAAGCCAATAGCAAGTACAAAAACATTACAGTCAAAGTAGTTAAAACGTATTTGAAGTTGTGTAAAGCTTGCCAGAAAAACAAAATACTAAAAATTAAGTATTGTTGTCAAGTCTATACTACATTTTAAAATAAGCTTACGTTGCCAGGTGAATCTATAATTTTTAAACTTGTCCAAATAGAATGTATAAATTATTTTTTGTTTATCAGTACCATCTTACAAAATTTTAAACTAATTGAGCAGAACAAATCGCATATCATCTTTTTGATATTTTTACCACTTTTGAGCGCCTACTTATACTTCATTCTGATAAAAAAAAATTTGTTATCAGTTAATCAACAGTTTTTGCTACTTGTGGCTACATATAAAAATTGTACTTGAAAAACCAAGACATAGTCAATCTCAAAGGTCTACTAAACGTGCCAATCAAAGCATGGATTAAAATTTGGCAATGAAATATAGAGCATATCACGAGGGAATTAAATGTTTGCTTTGTAAAGCATCGTTTGGTTGTTCAATAAAAAAACATAAATAAAAAAATACAGTCCAAAAAGACTTATAGAATATATTACCGTCGCCCAAAAAAATGCAAAATTAGAGAATGTTGATAGTAAAAGTAAATATGAAGTATTCATAAAAAAAATTGTCAAAAATAAAACTAAATATGCAAAAGTTACCAAGGAAAAAAATGTTACAGATAATAAAATCATGATTAAGCATGCAATGTATATTAGAGGCAATGTTACCAAAACTAAAAAGACATAAAAACACAAGTAAATCTTAGAATAAACTAAATGTGGTTTTATAGAACCAATATCAAAAAAGGTACAATCTGTAATAGCATTTAAAGAAAAAGCAAAATTAAGTTTGAAAAAAGTAAATAAACTAATAATACACAGCTAAAAATAATCCAACCCAAAAACTGGCCATAATGTAAGACTTGAGGTACCTAATATTGACAGAGCTAAAGCAAATCTTAAAAGCGTTAATGTAATCGTAATAGATGTCAAAGATAATAATTTTTATCAGTTAGCTACAGAGGTTTGACAACTAAAGTAGTTTTTCACAAAGAATCAATTTACAATTTTTGCACAAGACTTTATACGAATTGAAAACGTTGGTAGCAAAAAAATAAGTGTAACAAGAGACCAAACAATTGTTTTGACTAGCAATTGTTTTGTCTAGAAGTCAAGAGTTTAAAAAATGCAATTGTACTAAGAAATAGGCAAATATCTGAAATATGTTGCAATTCTGAGTGCCATAAAGTTTACCATGTTGCAACAAATAAAATTCATTTATATCAAACAAATAACTAAGCTTGTTGTTTGTTCTAATAAATATGTTTTTATATCATGTTTCATTTTTATGTTACCCAACTTTTACCAAGTGCCACTGGCATATTCTAGCTTTTAGCAAGAAAGATCTTAAAATTTGTCAGTAAATAACTTAATATTTGCCGTTGTTTAAACTTTTACAATACATACATACAAATTCTATACAACTCAAGTTAATTTTATTGCTGTATCAACGTTTTATCAATCTCATACTACGTATGGTTTAGTTAAAGTGTGTTTACAACTTTTTAAAACCATACATACCATATATAGTTATAATAATCAATATTAATGGAATTATTATGTAAACTTTATTTTATTAGTTCTTTAAATATTTGTGTTAGTATATGCAGTATTTAGATTAGTAATTGAAGACCCTAGAATAATAAGTAGATAATGCCCAAAGTAAGTATTAAGTGTAATTAAAAAAAAAAGGTGTTCGTCTAGTTATTATACTCAACGCACGATACAAAATACAACTAGACAACCATCTAGCATGTCTCGTTATCATTTTAAACAATAGAACAATTAATATATTATTAGAATTTATTATAAAATGGATGGCCAAAAGTGGACTGTATCCACTTATCATTCTAGGGTCTTTAATTTAGTATTAACATGGTCAGGTGGTGGATCAAGTAAAGTTGTGTTGTATAAATTAAATAAACTTAAACCTAATAATTTTTTTCATAAAATCAAAATTTATTGAATATTTTTTTAATATGTAACTAATAAAGATAAAATAAAAATTATTATTAAAATCTTTTAGATTAGACTAAACATTCATAATGTTAAAAGAAGATCTTTAGACCTACTTAAAGCTTAAAACAAATTAGGTAGGATCGATGAAATATAAACAAGCCAATTTAATTTGACTAAGCAACATAAAATCTAAATATACTTATTTTTTAATATATTATTGTTTTAAAACAAAGTTAATAAATAAATAGACAATAAAAATTCATAAACTTATAAAATTATGCATACTAGGCTAGTTACTGCATACTCATCTACCATATATGCACGTTAACTTTGTAACGCGGCAATACGTATTGTACCCATACGCATTAGTGCATATTGCAAACAGTTTTGTGACTTTAGTTGAAAAGTTGGCTTTGATACTAAAAGTTCTGTATTCAAATCTAGAGTAACGTATGGATGTTTGTTCTGTTTCTAATTTGTAGAAGTAAAAGTTACTTTTAAAACTTAGTTGCTGTCAAATGCATAATTGCACAGCCGTTAAAAAAAGCAGTTTTGTAAATAATAGCATTTAGATAAATCTAATCATACTAATTGGTTCAAATTTATAAAATAGTATAGCTATATAAAGTCCAACGTATTTATTTTAGTGTTTTCACATTTTATTTGTTTGTTGTTATTTTCAATAATGCCACATTGTGTCTACCATATACATATTTACTTTGTCATTGATTAATCATTGACAGAACCTCTACACTATGACAGATTTTTAGATATTATTCTTTCTTCATTTTCCAATATTTCATTTAATTATGCAATTATTTCTTTATAAAAGTAGGTACAAATGTGATTAATATATAATTTCGTAGTTCAATATCAACTTTAAAATAAATAATCCAAAAATGAATCAATGAAAAAATGCACACTTGAGTTGTAGCTAGACAATAAACTGCCATTTGACTCTAAAGCATAATTTAAAGTTAACTTATATACTCAAATTGTAAAAATAAAGAACTTAAACGGTAATTTTGAGCTTAATATACATTTTTAATTTAATTTAATATTTTATCCGCAAACATTACTTAAATCCTATTTTTCAATTCCCAGTGGTAAGCCGGTAACTGGATTAATTTATCATGTTCTACAAGTAAAATCCCGCGAATACAGTTTGCCTATGGCGTACCTACTGCTAGTTACAAACTTTATATACCCAAGTTTCCTTTACAATTTCCCGCTCCGCTTCCAAAGCTGTTATGTTTAAATGAGTTAATAGGCTTCCTAATAAGTGCCTTTGTATCGCGGTTCAATGCATAAATATAGACACCGGTACAGAATAGAAACAATACAAAAATCTGTTCTATATAAAATGTAAAAAGCCGAAGTTTTAGCAGGCAGTAATTTATTTATGTAGCATCAATTTAACAGTGGAATATTTAAAAGCAGTGGAATTATTATTTGCTTTTCGTTTGTATGTAAAATATGTTATATTTGGAGGAGAATGTACGTTGATTTTAAGATGTTAACAGAAACGCTCCTATATGGAGGGTGAATTATTTACGCTATTTGAGCTTCAGGGTTGAGTTATAATATTTGATAATACATTAGTGTGAAGGCTGTTTAATTACGTAAGTGACTTCATGAAATATTCGCACATAATTATGCGTGGAATATTATATCATTTGAGAAACAGATTACATCAAGTGCTTTTGTCTACAAATAAAAAGGGTTTAATGTATTACGTGGTATCGTTCATTAAAATATTATAAAAATACGCAACCACCGTTTTGCAATCCTCGATGTTGATCCATTTCTTTTATTTTTTATTTATTCCTACTTACAGAAGTATAGAAACCGTATTGTGCTGCCACATTGGAACAAATAATATATTTGATTTTAATCTGTTAAGAATAAGTAAATACAAACAAAATGTATAACAAGATAAAATATAAAAGCAAATAATTACTCAACAACAAAATAATGTTATTAGCTATAACATAATAACTTATTTTTATGATAAACTAAGGGTATTTTCAAATGTTATGCTAACACACTAGTGTCTACATCTGATATTAAGTTATTTAATTAGACTTACAAATTTACAAAATTGGTCAGGTAACAATTATTATTATAAAACATAAAAACAAAGTTTTTGTTTACAAATTATTAATAAAACATAACATTAATTATGTCACACCCAACATGAAACATGGTATTGTATTTTTTAATATAATCAATTTATTTTTACACAGTACTTTTAGAAAAATTATATAGGGTTTTCCAATAAAAGGTTTCATTTTCATATTAAAGAAAAACGGGTATTTTATAGGAAAAATCAATAAATGTTTATTTTATTGTAAAGAAGAAGGTATGCCATTACCATTTGAAAACAATATCAGTCAACTGGCCGCCACGGTTACGGTTGCAGTACCAAATTCTTTTCATAAAATTTTCCATGACTAATTTGCGCATTTGCGGCTGTATGTCTTTGATAATTTCACAAATTCTATCTTTAAGATCTTGAATCAATTGTGGAGCATTGGCATAGACCTTATCTTTCACGTGGCCCCCAAAAAATAAATCTAAAAGTGCTAAATCATAAGATCTCGGTGGCCAATTGTGATCACCTCTTCAAGAAATAACTCAATTAGGAAACTTATTATATATTTTGTTGCATGTGTGGCACGTAGTGCCGTCTTGCTGAAAATAAACGTCGTCCACATCAATATCTTCCAATTCCGGCCATAAAAAATCATTAATCATAGCTTGGTAGCGCCATCCATTTACCGTAACAGTTGCACCGGCCTCATTTTTCAAAAAGCAAAGTCCAATCACACCGCCAGCCCAAAAACCGCACCAAACAGTGACACGTTGAGGATGCAAAGACTTTTCTACAATCATTCTTTGATGTTCTGAGCCCCAAATGCGACATTTCTGATTATTAACGTAGCCTCTAAGGTGAAAATGGGCCTTATCATTGAAGATGATTTTTCATTGAAATTTCGGATCGTTTTAATGCATTTGAAAGACCCAATCAACAAAGATACGACGTTTATGGTAATCGACCGGCTTGAGCTCTTGTGTTAACTGAACTTTAAAAGCCTTTAGACTTAAATCTTTATTCAAAATACGGTGTAATGTCGTTTGTGGAATGTCTATTTCCAAAGATTGACAAAGAATCAACAAACCTGGGTTTTCTTCAACACAACGGGCTACATCAGCAATATTCTCATGTGTTCTTGAGCAATGCACATGGTTTCAATTCTTCACATCACAAACTTGTCTCAAACAGCTCAAATTTTTCCTTTAGGTTTATTATTTCCGGCCGAGAAGGTGTTTTACGACGACCAAAAAGTGCTTTAGTTTTGCAAATTGTGACTGAACAAATTTCACCATTTTTGTAGTAAATTTTAATAATATCAATGCGTTGTTGAAGCATGTATCGTTCTATTTTTAATAATGGCGTAGTTTTTACTTGTCAAATGTCAAAAGATAATAGCTTCAAAATTGACAGCTGCCCAAATATCCTCCTATTCAAAATAAAACTTTTTATTGAAAAATCCTTTACAACTATATGTAATTTAGTCAAATATATAGTTATATAGATAATTTTTGCAATGATTTTATTTATTTAATTATTTTTTTGTTTTTTTACTTTTTGGTGTAAGGCGTACATTATTAATTTGTATAAAAAACATTCACGTTGTTTCTTCCTATCTTCAGCTATTTTTTTATTTATCCTCTTTCTTTATTGCGCTATTTTATTCTTTTCTAGTGGTTTTGTATTTCTGTAACTCTTATCTCATATATTTTCATGGTGTTTTTTTTCATTTATTTTTTTGATATGCTACCATCTCATTTGGCGTTCCGTACTTTTTTGTATTGGTTTTATTTGTAAATTTATCCTGTATGTCTCGTTTCTTATTATATCTTTCTTCATTCCATTTATTCTTTCTATTTGTTTTTCTGGCATCATATTTCGCTACTATATGTTAATGTTGGTCTGATTACTTTTTTAACTATTTTTGTTTTTGTAGTTTTTTAATATTTTGAAGCTTTTTTCTATTTCTGCCATATCGTCTGCATATAAGAGTTCTGCTATGTTAGTTATTTCCATCTTCCAATGTCCTATTTTTAACATTTTTATTCTTTTCTTAGCTTGTTTTATCGTTTCATCAAAAACAATTAAGAAAAGCAATGCGCTTATTACGCATCTTTGTTTTATTTCGTTTATTTTTGTGTTATTTATTTTTGTTATGTTTTTGTTCTTTAATGTGTATATGTATTTAATTACGTTTATTATTTCTTTCTCAATTACTTTCTTTTCTTGTTCTTTCCATTATCTGCCCTATTATAAATATTAGATCCTGTGTACTTCTTTCTTTTCTAAATCCACATTGGCTATCTTTTATTGTCGTTTCTAATTTATTTCTCAATCTTTTTTCTATAACTCTTGTTAATATCTTGCTTAGTATGCTCGTTAGTGTAATTCCTTTGTAGTTTTTACATCATTTTTTATGTATAAGTAGGATTTTTATTCCATTTCCTTGGCATTTTCCCGTTTCTGATTATATCATTGATTAGTTCCGTTCGTTGTGCAATTTTCTCTTCTCCCATAAATGTCATCATTTCCGGCGTTATTTTAACTGTTCCTAATATCTTCCGATTCTTATTTTTTTTAAACTTTTTTTACTTTGTCTTTTTTAATTTCGTTTATTTCTTCTGTTTTTTTGTCTTGTAGGGTTCCTTTATCTTCTTTTATTTTGTTTTCTTTTAGTTCTTGAAAGTATTGTCTTCATCTTTCCATTTTATTATTTTCTCTGTTTTATTTATTTTTTCTTTGTATTTTTTGTAGTTTTTTTTTTAGTTTTTAGGTATTTGTTAGATTTCTTTTTGTTGTCTTTTATCTATTTCTTGGCTTTTTCCGTCTAGCAACTGCTTTTTTTATAGTTTTGTGTGTTTATTTTTGTTGTTCCACCCACAGCTCTCTTTTACATTTTCTAAAATGATTCGTTTGAAAGTTTTTCATTTTCCATCTATGCAATTTCTTTTTTTTCTCTAATTTTTGTTTGTAGTAATTCTTGGTATGCCGTTTGTAATAGTTCTTTTTTTAGTTTGTATGTTTTTATTTTTATTTTAACTTGTTTCAATCTTTTGTCTGAATTAACTTTTGCTTTTTTCAACTTATCTTCAAAACAGCTGTACGTCTTACATATAGTCTAGTCAAATATGCTCAAATATTGATCTCACCTCTAAAAAATCCAAAAGTTTTGAAACTTTTTACATTGATTTATAAGTATCTAATGAAGAATATACTAAAAGTCTTGAGATATTAACAAAAATCCGAAAAAAGTGCCTTGTTTTTGGTCATTGCCACTAAAGCTCGTGTGATATTTGTCAAGACTTTTAGTATATTCTTAACTTGGTATCTACAAATCGGTATAAAAAGTTTCAAAACTTTTGGGTTTTTTCAGAAATGAAAAGCTACTTTGACTGGACTAATTTGTAATTCCTGTACTTGCGTATGACTGTAAACATACTATAAACGTATGTCTTATTAATCCTAAGCGTTTTTCTATTATTTTTTTTTAAGTTAAAATTATGACAGCTATACTAAAGCTTGTCTATAGCACAACCTCATCTTGATTAACTACTTTTGTTTAAACTTTATTGACCATACCAAACAAAATTAGCTTCGAGATTGTACAAAGTAAGAGTAGTCAATAGTGTTAACTAGCGCAACTAATTATGTACAAAATATTTTAAAAACCGTGCAAAAAATAGTATTAGAGAAAAACATCACCTTACTTAAAATGCCAACAAATTTTACCAGTTTTAGAACCATTAAAAGTATTTAATGATTTGAGAATAAGATATAATTTTGTTGCAACTGATCCTCCTGGTAGAAATAAACAAGTTATAAAAAGTGCAATTTCAGTTGCAAGTCCAATAGTTTTAAAAACAAAAACATAATAAAATAGCCAATGTGCTATTTAAAATACAGATAATATTAAACAGTACAATAATGTAGAGTGCAGTAACTTTACATTTTGCATATTAATTGAGATTAAAAGTTAAGCAACTAAACTAAAATCAGAACTAACAAGTTTTGTGAGAATTGTACATTAAGAATTACAGGTTTCAAAACAAATCTAAAAACCAATACTTGCTAGAAGTTCTACTAAAGGGTGAGCCATCTTGGAATCTTTTTGAACTACCACTTTATTTTTACTGTCATGATATTTGACATCTGATGTATGACAGTTTTTCAGTATACAACACCCGGTTAACGAAATGGCACGCTATACGCTCTATGAACGTTGTAAAATGTTAAAAATTTACTTTGAATGTAATTTGTGTATTGCATAATCAGTGCAAACATTGCGTACAAAATTTGGTTGCAAATATGCACCAAATGCAAGTGATCTGAAATTTGTGCACAAAGTTCGTGAAACTGGTATGCTGGTGAACAGTACTAAAGTTCCACACGCTCGTCCGTTTCGTACACCCGAGAATATTGCTGTTGTAGCCCGTAGTGTGCAAGCCAACCCGAGAACATCGACTCGTCATCGCTCTCAGCAATTATGTTCAATTGAGAGAATCGCACAACCTTGACGCGTATTTTGCATAAAGACATCTGTTTATTTGCTTATAAAGTCCAAATAACACAACAGTTGAAGAAAGTTGACCATCCACTTTGATACAACTTTGCTAATTATGCCTTAGAGCAGCTGGAAGCCGATACTAAATTTTGGGCAAAAAATTATCTATTCCGATAAAGCGCATCGGAAAACCCACACGTGATCGTTGAGCAGCCAATGCATCCCGAACAAGTGACTGTATGGTGCGGATTCTGGGCCGGCGGCATCATCGGCCCATTTTTCTTTGAATCTGGCAAAACGGTCAACGGAAACCGCTATAGGACCATAATAGCAAACTTTTTTTGTCAGCAAATTGCTGGTTTGGAAGTAGGCAACATCTAGTATCAACAAAATGGAGCGACATGCCACACTAGCAACAAAACTAGCGACTTTTTGCGGCCAAACTTTATTAATCGTGTAATCAGGCGTCGTGGAGATGTGAATTGGCCAGCAAGATGCTGCGATTTGACGGCCTTAGATTTTTATCTCTGATGTGCCGTTAAAGAACTTTGTTATACCAGCAACGATTGACGATATTAAAGTCAATATCCAAAATGCCATTGCTGAGATAGAACCGCAGACTTTGGAAAAAGTTTTAAAAAATTGGGTCGAGAGAATGGACTATTGTAAGGCCAGCCGTAGCAGCCATTTGGCTGATGAAATATTCCATGTATAACCGGATACTTTTGGCTACAAAATAAATTCAAGATCATAAAATTCCATCTAACCGTTTGTGTTTTATTAACGTTTTAATAAGATTCCTTGTGATGGGCCACCCTTTATAAAGATAAAAAGCCATATAAAATATAATTATACTACTATGTAGTATTTAATCAAACGTAAATTTTGGTAAACAGTCAATCAAGTCAAATACAGCTATACACGAATAGTTTGGCCGGTATAATAGGCAACTTAATATACACAAATCAAAGACATGAGTGCTACCACAATCAACATAATTTATGTGTATATTAAGTTGCCTATTATACCGGCCAAACTATTCGTGTCTAGCTGTATTTAACAATGATGATGAGTCACATTTTAATTAAATAATAATTTTAGCCAGTAAAACTGTAATTACCTTAGACCATAAACAGTTATAAACACGCCCTGTAGTATATCTAACTCGCATAGAAGGGA
Source organism: Tachinus rufipes (assembly GCA_963932245.1). Lineage (NCBI taxonomy): Eukaryota > Metazoa > Arthropoda > Insecta > Coleoptera > Staphylinidae > Tachinus > Tachinus rufipes. Next base: position 78,212,221 of record OZ010744.1, read on the forward strand.
AGCCAACACCAAACAAGAGCATGACGTGTAGCGTGGGAATGACCAGCAGAATTAGAATGCCGTTACAGGTACAATAAGGTTTTAATTTTAAATCTAGCCGTTTAATTTTACAATTTTTAATCATGCAATCATGCTGGGCATATAATTGTGTAGAACGATAGGTCTGATATATCATTTCACTTATAAGTTTTACTTTGCTATTAATTAAATCAATTATAAAATAACTTTGATACGATCAACCATACATTTATATTTTAATGTTATTCACTATTGTTTGTTTTTATATTTTTATTGATTGATGTAATATAAATAATGTTGGAAATAAAATAATAAATTAAACTTGTTCTAAATCGTAACAAGTAATTTTAATTGACACAATTAATTTTTTTAATCATAATTATCAGTCAATAAATATTGATTATTTAAATAAAAACTAATATTCAAATAATTTTAAGCAAAAATAAAAGCAACACATATTATATAGTATTATAACAGTATAAAAATTCAAACAGAGTAAGGAGTAAATTAACAAAATCAATTTTGTTTAGAGAACAAAAAATATGTCTGTCAAAAATATTATTTGATTTTTACTAGAAATATTCTTATTTGTTACACAAATTGTAATATTGTGTTTTACAAACAATATTTGTTAAATATTTATTTTACCACGTGACCTTCTTGAAGCTTTATATATAATATTATGTTAAATTTATAAATTAATAAAACTATTTTTTATTTTTTAAATAATTAATTATTTTGATAGAATAAATTTGTATGTAATGCTTTAATATTATTTTTAAATAGGATTAAGAAAAAGGTAAAAAGTTAAAAAAATATATATTTTAATTTGTTTGTCAAATAATCAATATTGTGTAAAATATACAATATTAATTAACTACAGAGTGATTAGTTATTCATAGTTAATTAAAGAATTTACCAATATTTCAATTTAAATGTTTAAATAAGTTATTTCATTTACGCTTTCAATAACAAGTCTAATGCAGCTATATCTATCTGTGCGTTTTTACTCACGAGTTACGTCACACTCCCCGATCTTGTTGAGTACGCTGTGTCGACAGACGGCGGCGTGTCTATATGTGTATATGGTCTAAGGTAATTACTTACCTAAACAAAGGTAAATGTAAACAAATGTTTGCTAAATGCAAAAGTAAACATTACCACCAAATTATAAATATATATTTAAAGAACCAAAGATTGCATCACTTGTCAAGATAGCCGTGAAAGCGTTTTAAAATTATAAAAAAATCTCCAGTAAACTATTTAATTCTTTAATTTTCAACTAATTTTAAAATTGGAAAATTATCAGTAAATTTATTTAACTTAATAGCGTTTGTTAAGCACGCTTCTATAAAGAAAAGTTAATTGAAATTCTTATTTAAAGAATGCAAAAGCACATCAAAACCATTAATGTAACCAAAAATCAAAGTCAAACAAAAGTGCTTTAACAATTATAAAAAATATGTTGTTTGTACTAAATTGTTGTCGTTCTAATACTGTATTCTAAATAAATAATATAAATATAGATACTCAATTTATCGGTCGCAACACAGTTATTACTTCATACCAACATTCTTAGTATAATTTTAAATCCAAATGCATATATCATATTATTGTCTTGTTTTAATACATTTTTTGAAAGTAAAAGTTAATAGTATTATCTGTTGTTTTAAAAGCGTAAAAAACAACTCTATAAATACACAAATACCGGCAAACAAAATTGCAGCAAAATAAAGTCTATGATTGCTTATTAATAATTAAACTATTGTTTCTATATTACTCATTGTTACTAATTTCAAAAACACATAATTTTAATTTACCTTTTTTGGGTTTGACGTTTTAGACAATCTAAAAAAATCAAACCAAATACGCTAAATAGTATGTAAAATTACTTATTCATTTATTGCTTATTACTAGATATGTTTAAATTATTGTTATTAGGTCTGACATAAGTTTTATTGCTTAAACCATAACAATAAGAGCCAGTTTAACATTAATATAATAAAAAAATTACTAATTCAATATTTTAATAATAAATAACTAAAAAATTGAAAAAAAATATATATATCGTAAAAAAAAAAAATTCAATAAAATAATTGCTAAAATACATTTTGAATGTATTTTAAACTTTATCATATGAGAGCCTCTGCTAGCTTAACTACCTTTGTAGTGTAATAAAAATATGCCATATGATGCATTGTAAATTTGTTTATTTTATATAAAAACTAGTTTTAACAGAGTACTGGCAAAATTAATTAAATTAAAAAATATTATAAATATTTATATAATAAACTAATATCGATTTGGCTTAAATGTCTCGGAAGGTAGTAAATACATGTGAGTTCAAGGAAACTTTCATATCAAAAATATATTTCGACAAAGTAATATGATTATGATATTTTACGGTAAGGAAAGATATAATAAATAAATTATTCAAGTAGAATTGCTTGCAAGGGTATTCGCCGAGAATCTGAACTGATGAGAAAACATAAAAGGGTTTCAACATAAACAAAATTTCTAAATAAAATATTTTATATTTGATAAGGTTATGTTGTAAGCTATGACACATATGCAGGTCAATAGATACTATTAAATAATTTATAAATAGTACGCACAATATAATATAAAGAAGTATATTATATTTATAATTTTTTAATTATTTTTGTTTCATATGTTGTAATAAATTATATTTATTAGTTTGTTTATTATTAAACAACTAGTTTTATTATCTCGGTAACATTTTCAAATGTAATTAGAGGTTATATCTGTTTCTTTTTTATTTTATTAAAATATCTATTAAAGGTGAATCATATAGCATTAATTGTTTATACCTAACAAGTAAAAATTAATAAAAAACTAAATAAAAGCTCCACTTTTTAAAAATTAATTGCGAAGAAACAATTTATCACATTATTTTTTTAACGGCACAGATTGAATTTTCTTCTACAATGTGTGAAAATTTTATTCAATTATATTGAGGCATTTTTTTTTGCTTTGTTTGATTTTGTAAACCTATATAATATCCCCCTTAACAATGATGCCAGTAATCGTTCCTATGAGACTTATCAAGATTATAAAAAAAGGTCGTAAATATTGTGACAATCTAATACAATCTGAAAAAGATTAAAATGAAAAAACAAAGCTAATCAAATTTTTCGATAATCAACAAAAAGAAAAAAAAATATAAAACAATAAATTCATTGCAAGGTAAATCAAAATTATTAATACCCTCATTTCAAAATATATTTACTAATCCAATAGAACAAGCAGATATTTGTATATAATTCTACTATTCTAAATCCTCTCAATGTTGTACCTACAATGCCATCTAGTGGTAAAATTATCAAATTCATTCAACCTAAAAAGAGATACAAATTAAATACAGTAAATTCCGGTTATAACAAACTCGCTTATAACGAACTTTTGGGTATAACGTACTTAATTTGAAACAACAATTTTTTTTTCATAAACTCAACGTTATTTTTTACTGGTTATAGCGAACCCGCTTATAACAAACTTTCGGATAAAGCGAACCAAAATATATCTAAAATTGGCACAATTTTCCTGTTATAACGTACTTTTCGGGGTTTATTTTCTGGGGTTCCCCGATTTATGGATTTGCGCGGTATTTTCTTGGAAGTATTTTATTTTGTTTACATCATTAGGGTGTCCGATATTTCCCAAATCGCAATTTTTTTTAGAAAACTACGTAAATGTCTTCTTTTCATGGTAAATAACTATTTTAAAATAATAAAACTCATTGGTAACCGTATTTTTTAAATTATCCATTTGATTAACATGGGAAAATTGTTTATAAACGCTCAAAGTTTTTTATTACAAATTGTAGGTACAAAGCATTTCTTTTGTTGGTATTAAAATTGACCACAAAAACTGTCTGACTAAACCAAACAAAATATTCTTAAGCAAAAATAAAAATATTCTAATAAAATATACTTAGCAAAAAAATATACGTAAAGGGATATCAAATTTACAGCAACCACAGGAAAAATTAAAGGTTATTATTACTGAAAACAAGGTTCACTAAGTAAAAGCTTTCTATTGTAGAATCAGACTATCAAAACGCAGAGCATACAAAAATTTATCATTTGAAGCAATTGTTATTTATAGATTTTCAAAAAAACCTTATAAAAAACATTTTTTTATTCTTTAATATACATATTTTGTTCACAAAAAAATCAGTTTTTTACACGTATAATCAAACAATAAGGAAAAAAAGATCTGATAATGTAATTTTTTTTTTCACTATTTGATTTTGATGCAAGAGTACTAAAAGTATTTTTAGAATTGTGTAGTGGTCAAAATAAAAACTAAAACGTATTTAAATAGTTTTTTCACTACATGTTAACTTCATAAAAATAACATTTCTGATAAGAAAACACAGTTTTCTTGAATGTGACAAGAACATGTGCCCAATAAATCAAAAACAAAACGTGAACTACCACAACATTGAATCTAACCAAACTATGATGTATAATTGAACCACATTTTGTAAACGTTATTATAAACTCAAGTTCTAATTAGAGAATACATGGCTTCTCAAAAATATTGAAAAAGAATACTATTGTTATAATTATGTAATGCAAACCAAAACATTTTATTATTACAATTTCAAAGAATAAATACAAAAATTTAAAAACAAAATTAAAAAATATTTCTAACATTTTTAAGATATTTTAACTTAAGCCGCAAATGCTCACAATCGCGATCTTATAAGGTAAATTAAGTATAATATGTTAGTTTCTATAATAGTAACATGTATTCTTTTCTTGTAGTTAAATAAAAACTCAAAGTTACAAACGCCATTACACCATAATATTGGATAATTAACATTTTTTCTTTTGTTATATTTAATGTGCTTTTGTTAACATTATCATAAAAAATAACAAAATGTCATTTAATTTAGTATATTAGTAAATGTAGTGTAGTAGACTAAAACAATTTTTTCTTAAAATAAAACTTTGGTAGTTATTTTTATCTACCCTTCATATGTTAGTTACAAATTTAATTCTATTTAAAACAAAATCTTGTATAGTTTTAGATATTTCTAAAACATTTAAAAAAGTAAGACATCCTAATCTTATTAACAAACTTGATTATTTAGGTTTTCATCACAATTTTGTAAGTTGTATCAATAGTTATTTCGACAAAAAAAACGATTCAATATTGCTTAAATCTTGTTTTCAATGTAATAATTTTAACTAGTGTAATTTTACTTGTTAAAATTTAAAGATATAATGTTGTGTGATATGTTAAGTAATTCCTAAATATTTAATTTGAAAATTGAAAAAAAAAAGCTTAAATTTAATCTTTTCTTTCATACAATATACATTTTATGCATTTTTTATATTTAACTAAAGTATACAACTCTCTGTTTGTAATTTTATCTAGCAATTATAGCAGCATCTAATTGTTTATTGTATACTTAATACTCTATCTATTATTTAGCTACTATAACTATTTAATTAAACAAATTTTTTCTTACTACATGGCGAGTTAGTTTGAAATTTTGTAATCATGTTGGGGATTTTGTGCACTGTAAAGAAAATAACAATTTAGAATAAACAAAAACGTAAAATCAACAATTTAATTTAATTGAAAAAAAAAATGAATAATATAAAAACATAAATAAAACAGCAAAACTAGGATGCAATATTGTAAAAAAAAATGTTGCTTTTGATGATCAAATTTTATTTCGTGCACATTTTACACTTATAAAGCTAAAGTATTCTGTAATTTTTGCAAAGTTGTTGATTGCATCAATCATAATATAAGAATAGCTCACTAACTGTAACAGAATTTTAATGTAAAATGTTTTAAAAGCTTTATTCAACAAATAATAATAACATTCATATTTAATTTAATAAAGATCATGTATATTTATTCCATACACATGTAATATTAATATGTAATAATTATTAGTCAATGTCATCAAATTTGTAACAAAGCTTTTAAAGTTTTTAGTTTTAAAATACAAAATCTCACATAGCTCACATGTAAGCTTTATTTGGAATATGTTTAATTATGGTATCACCGTTTGACATTAAGGCAGTCTGCAATTGGAAAATGATTCAATCGTTTCTAAAGAATCACACATCAAGAAATTGCATTTAGTGTGCAATGCAATTTCTTGTACTATAATTAGATTATTCTAACTTGTAAAATAAAAAGACAAAGTATATTATAAAGACTTAAAACGTGCATTAAAAAAAATTATGCAAGAAACTAATGTTCTTTCAAAGCGCCAAACAAAAAATATAACTCAATCTTACTTTTAGTTATATTATGTAATTGATAATTTCTGATCATTTTATAATTGTGTTTTAATTCTTAATCAAATGTAGTTTTATAAAAACTGTAACACAAATTATGTAAATATTATTATAAACATTATATTCATTATACAATACATTTGAACCACCACTCATGCAAATACAGGGAGTTTATAAATGAATGGGATTATGTAATCACTTTAAATGTGCCGCTTTTTTTAAATTGTCCACTATACTATTTGTTTTGACAGATCAACTTTGACTTATAGTAAACAATTTTAAAAATTACATAATCCCATTGATTTATAAACTCCCTGTATTAATCTCTTTATTAACATCGATAATGCAACGGTAATTAATAATAAAATAATCTTACCCAGTGTGCGGAAGACTATAGCTCTGCTCCTGTATTTCTTACCGCCCCAGACAGCGGCCACAGTAAGTTGATACTGCGTGTCCGCCTTGAGGCCGCTCAATGTCACAGCGTCCGAATTGCCAGCCACCACCGCCACCACTCTGTAACTAACAACCTAGTTTATTCTAGATACACCCTGTACACTCAAGGTTACAAATTAATCATCTACTGTGTATGTGTTAGTTATATATTTCATTTTGTATTCTAATCTAATTACATTTTTATTACATCGAACGTGAATATCTACTTGGAATATTCACAGCTATCACATTAAACAAGCAAACACGACATTAAAAACAAAACTACACCATTAAATTGCGTTTTGTTAATTTGACAAAAAATTAAAATTTAAAATTTAGAACGTTTACAAATTTATTTTTAGCAATATAACATTTTGATCTCTTTGTACTTTATAGGTATTATTCAAATATTCCGATTATACCACTAACAAGATTCAAGTAATTACATTTGCACCAAGATTAATTAATTACTGGCCTCTTTCAATATTGAGAATCAGGAATAATTAATTAATACTGAAGCAATGCGGTAGCAAAATCAATTGCACAGTATTCGGATTTATTTGATTATATTAATTGCAACTTTGTAAGAACGCATATTGCTTATACTTTGCGCACATAATAAAAGCTAAATTTTAAAACAAACAACTAATTTGTCGTAAATATGATTTTCTTTCCTTTTTGAAATACGGAAATAACATTAAAAATAAATAATATTAAACAAAAACAAAACATGTTATATTATAAACAAATAATTAAAAACTAAGTTATTATTACTAATAGTTTTTAAATTCTTTAATTATAAGTACAGTTTAAAATAATATTTATGCATTATTGTATGCATTATTGTATGCATAATTGAGTTTTTATACACCTTGTCGAAAATAGTCTGAAATTTATGGCAACAATTATAAACAAATTTAATCACTGAGTTAGACTATATAATAATATCACTAATATAAGCAAAAATTATTTATTAAGTTTTGTAACTATCAATCACTATTGGCAAGTTTTTATTAAATTACAAATAATCACTAAACTTGGTACCAACCAAACTAAAATAAACTTTTTGAAAAATTCAGTTTGTCTGGAAAAATTCTTACTTAAAAGTTAACTTCTGATATGTTCTTCACATAATATTTTTTAAAACTCACCTGCATGTTTGGTAATTAAAAAAGCAGAAAAATAAAATCTTGGTAGTTGAAAAACAAATACTTATTACAGTTGATAATTTTTTTAACTTAAGCATTAAGTGGCTTAAAAATAGCTAAACCATTTTTGATTCATAGGTCTATTTCAAAAACTGTTAATGAATTATTAAAGTTTTGTAAAAAAATTAAAAAAATTATTTCTGTTAAAGTAGAACCACGTATGTTTTTCAACATTAGCAAAAGTAATTTCTTGGACTCAGCTATTGTATAAAAAAATTAAAAAAATGTAAGTAGAAAAAAAAAATGACAAAGTCATAAATGGGCAATTCCATTTTAAACAAACCAGAGCAGTAGGGGGGGGGGGGGTGCATCAAGAAAATTGCTTTAGTATTTTTTGTTTTCTTTCTATAACGTATTAGTAGTATTTTGATTGGTTCATGAGGGTATGAAACCCTTAAAAAAATTCTACAATTTTTTAAATTCTTTTGTCGTTTATTAACTTTGACTTTAAAAAATCGTATTTTTTGTTTAAAATCCGCAATTTTAACTCTAAAAAAAACTTGACTAGTGAAATCAATCAGTATTGTTTTGTAAAATATTTTAATGTAAATTAATTAGAAAATATAAATTTGTTTTGTGTATTTGGGTTTTGGTGGTATATAATTTGAAAATACTGCAAAATGATCTATTTTTAACATAAACTCCTAAAATACACATATAGCAGCTTTTAACTATACACCCTATTATTAAAAATTTTAGTTTTGCAAACATTTGTAGAAGAAAAATAGTCAGTGTCATGCTTATTGGGCGTAGAAAAGTCATCTAGAAAAAAAATGTTTAAAACATTTTTCCATTAACTTTTTTTTTAAATAATAAAAAAAAATTAGGTTCATATATTTTTTAAGCTTATTTCAGAAGTTAAACAAACACATCTTTTGTCGCTAGAATTAATTTTGGGCAATTTTACTCTTTGTTTGATAATTTTTGGGTTTTGCGGCGTATGTGGACTCAAAATGACTCTAAAGTTAGATTGTACAGAAAGTTTCTGATCGATTTCATTTGTAAATTTTTTTGCGTTATAATTGCGAGTCAAAGCTAAAAAAATTGTGCTTATTTTATTTTGTTGTTTATTTTTAAAAATTAATCGGAATATACAGAGCCGGTGCGAAATAGGAAACCGGAATCCCGGAAAACTGTATTTGAATATCTTTTAAAAGATGAACAATTGTTTTTTTTTTCCCAAACTGCATTAAAAATTGCAATTTAATGTAAAATCACATATTAAAATGGTTCATATTACTAAATTTTTGAGTAGAATGTAAAAACCTGAGTTGAGATTTTATTACAATTTTTGTTTTCGAATGTCTCTTGAGGACTAAAAACTCTCTATCTACTCTTATACATAAGTCTTTTCCATTCTTTTCCATGTGGTTTTGTGATGTGCTCATTTTTGTCTGCCTTGATTTTCATTGGATTATTATTGGTGTCCATCTGCATTTGATGTTGTCTTGGTACGTGTCCTGCTCAACAACATTTGAGTTTTGAGATTCTTTTTACTATGTTACCTTTGTTTTCTGTCTGGTTTCTGGTTTTTTTACACTTGATTAAATCTTTTAGACTGACTCTTAACATAGCTTGTTCTATTGCTTTTTGCATTGTTCATAAGTGGTCAGCGTTTTTATTTTTTAGTATCATTATTTGCAGGTTCCTACAAACAATTTACAAGTGTCAAATACTGTACGCTTGAGATTGATTGGAATAGCCTTGTTTCTGAGAATGTGGCTCAGTCTGGTAAAGGCCATCCATTATTTATCTATTATTTATCTATTATCTATTATTATAATTCTGCCTGGTTATTGTTACCTAGCTTTATAACGTGCCCGAGGTTTGTATATTTGCGGTGGTATTATTTATGTTTATGTTTTCATGTGAGTTATTTGTTATTTTTGTTTTGGATAGGTTTATAGTTAGGTACACTTGGTTTGACATTATGTTTAATTGTTTGAACATGTTCTTTATTTTCTGGATTTTGCTGCTTACTAGAATGATGTTGTCTGCGAATCAATGGTGATTTAGGAGATGAGATGCCGTTGATGTACTTTTATTGGCCCAGTCCAGTGTTTTATAAACGTTCTTTAGAGCACTGGTAAACTGTGTTTGACAGCTATTGATATCACTTCGTGATTTGAGGAGAAAATAAAAAAAAGTTAATTTTGTGTGCTCATTAAGCATTATTTTTTGCGAAAAAAAAAATCATCACTCAAACAAAGGCTAAGCTTGATAAATACTATGGGAACTGCACCATCAATTTCAATGGTAAAAAAGTGGTTTACTAAATTTCTTTGTGGTCGTACAACCACGGAGGATGCCGAACGTTGTGGAAGCTCAGTTGAGGTTTTTGCACCCAAAACAATTAAAAAAATTTACGATAAGTGTTGGCCGATTGAAAATTGAAAATGCGAAAGATTGTGGAAGCCATAGGTATCTCACATGCCTCAGTGGTTTCAATTTTAAAGGATCACTTGGGTATGAAAAAGCTTTCCTCAAGATGAGTGCCGCGTTTGCTCACAATTGACCACAAACGCAATTGTGTGACAACTTTGCAAGAGTGTTTGGCGTTGTTCAACCGTAATATGGACAAGTTTTTGCGCCGTATCGTAATCGTGGACAAAACGTGGATCCACCACAACATACCAGAAAATAAACAGCAGTCAAAACAGTAGGTGAAACGGCGTCAAAGAAGGCCAAGGTCAGTCAATAGTCATGGGGACCGTTTTTTGGGATGCACAAATTATAATTCACATTGACTACCTTCAAAAGGGTAAAACAATGGCAAATATTATGCCAATTTATTGGGTTTATTTAATGAGAATTTAAAAAAAAAAAACGACCGCATTTGGCCAAAAAAAATTCTTTTCCACCAGGACAATGCAACGGTTTTTTGATCCAAAAACTAGTGTTTCATTCAAAAAGTCACTGACTTTGATGTTGTTTGTAATCAGCTTTTTGTTTATTTTTACTTGTAAAAGTGCAAACTTGTTAATTGACTTGTCATCATTTTCGTCAGCAGTTTATATAGGTGGAAGAATAAACTGGTGGGGCGGAAGTTAACTATGTTAGTGTTATTGCCTTTTTAGTGTGCGTTGTGACAATTCATTTTTTTTTCTTCTGCTAGACATTTATTAAATAGTATCTTTTGAGTTTCTTTTATAATATCTACCTTTATTTTTAGTATTTTGTTTGTATTGTTGTTCTTTGTTGCGCCTAACTCAAATCTCGGAACATAAATTGTTGTAGGGTCGAGGCCCTGTTAAGATATTATGGCATTCATTAGTATAGGATATTAGTCTAATACATAATTAGTGTCCATGTAACTAAATTACAATTAATATGAGAGTATGGGTAGACGAGATATTAGGCATTGTCAGTACAGTGTTTATTTGCAGGTACATATTTAAAGGCTGTAAAGTAGTTAACAAGAGTAAGCCCTTGTATACAAAAAATTGCTAAAATGTCTTTTTGGTTTGCTATGATAGTTTTTTTATTATTTTTGATTTCCTCATTAAGAGTTGTGCCTTTAAGATTTTTTTGTTTGCGTTGTTTGTTATAGTGGTGTCTATTAGGTTGGTATTAATATTATGAGGCTTTTCCTTACTTCTTAACTTATTTTCTTATTTAGTTTTTTGTATTCGGTGTTTTCTCTGAAAGTTTTTTTTTTCTTTTTTTTAAATAAATTCTATTGTGGTAGGTTTTAGTTTATACGCTTTCCTGGTTTTGACCTTGTTGTATAGTTTTTTTGCGTCGACGTACATATTTTTTTTATCTCTCTTTTGAGGGTTTTATGTCAAATGTCCTTAGTTTTTTTATTGGTTTTGGTCTTATTTTTGGTAGTAGTAAAAAACTTCAAAAAATTGTAGAATTTTGTTTAAACGTTTTGATAAATGAACTACTAATAAGTTATGGAAACTAAAAAAAATAATACTAAAACAAGTTTCTCGACACTCCCAATTGCCTAAATAATCCTCATAGTTGACAGACTACTTAAAAAAAATCAAAATGTCGTATGTTTTTTGAGCTGTGCTCTAGTACCCATGATTTAAACACAACGCAATCAAGTGCCTGGGTATTGCAAGTGCCCCGGTATTGCAACTAATAAAATCAAACGTAAACTGAATGGAATGCACAAACTCTATCTTTTGTGTAAATTATAAAAGCATGCACTCTGTGTATTTACAAAATTGCCCAAAGATGATAAAAGAAAAAAAAAACATTTAAGACAACAACAAACAATCTAATTGAAAACTTTCATAAGCTGCTATCCACAAATTTCAACTTTTGAAAAACTTACGCTCAAGAACCTTAAATATTTACAAATGAAGTGTTAGCAAACAAAGAAAACTCAACTTAGATGATAAAATAAAACAATGACTATTAACATTTTATTGTTTTTAGTAAAAACTTAGTCAGTGTTTTATTTCATTATTATTATGAATTAGCACATAGTAAAAGTTGCCACCATCTTATTACAATACATTACAAATAAAAAAAAAAAAAAAAATTTTCCATAACAATTTGAACGAGTACAACCATTAACAAGTACAATAATATTCCAACAGGTATTTTAAACACTAAAAACTGTTGAGAACTTTATTAACAGATAACGCAAAGTAATACTGTTTTAATACGGTTTAATAAAGAATTTTATATCACCGCTAGATATGTTTTATTTTTTCAAAACTCTTGGTTGATCTATATTTTGTGTAAAGTTGTATGTATAAAGATACTGGCCAAGCTCTTTATGCATTATGCAATAAATGCTGGACTGTTAGATCCTTAATTGCTGTAAACGTTTTAGAGTAGACAAACCTAGATTTTTTGTAACACTGCTTGTAACAGCGGCTACGTCTTGGGGCGACCTGGCAGTACAAATTTGAACTTGCAATTTTACATTATTAACTTGACCAATTTGCTCAAATTTTGCAATTAGCATTACAATGGGTTTGTGGAAAGACAATTCATACTGACCAAACACCGCAAATCTGGAAGCAGTCTCTACAAAACTTTTATTTGTTTTTCTTTTTTAATTTCTAAGCGTTGTTGGAATTTGAATCATACCATTCTCATAAGTTGTATAGTTTTTAATGACAAACGTCAAAAATTCAAGACTTGCTAATCAACATATCAAAAATGCCGTAAAATTTAAAATAAAACTTTTTATTGAAAAACGATTAATACTGTAATGTTTAAGTCTCAACAATTCTTAATTCTGTATTTTTTTAAATCTATTTTCTAATACATTATCACAAAGAAAAAAGAAATTCTAAATATGGTTAGTTATAAGGATTGTCAAAGAACCTTTAATTAAGTTAAAGTTTCCCAAAAACCCTAATAATAATACCGGTTTAGTTGGAATAAATTCAAGTTTATGTCAATTAGAATTTTTTGTAAGGATCTATATCCTTACAAAAAATTCTAAACCATCCATATAGTATCTCAGATTCATGAATTAAATGACAGCAATTTTAACCGGTGCATTTTCCTGATTCTGTAAAAAAATGCGTCAGTCAGATATTCTCTAATCGGTGAATAGCAATGAGTGGCCTTTGCAACCACCTGACTTGACTCCGTTCGTTTTATAATTTAAATATTCACAATGTTTTATAAATTGATTTTATTATATATATATAAATTAATTTTTGTTAATTTATTTCGTTCTGTTATCTTTTGGTTGCTCAATAATAATAAATGACGTTAAAGAATTTTATATTAAAAGCAAAAAACAACAACAATTGCAGTAAAAGTTATTAAACTGGGTAATTTTTCAAGAATAGTTTGACAAATTTCTGGTGTAATTATGTCAATAAATATTTGAAATTTAAAATCTGCATATATATGTTTATGTCAACTGTGTTGTGTAAATTAAATAATTATTCTGCAATAGGTCTATTTACCGTTGGCTTATTTGGTATTAAATTGATTAAACAAGAAACTAATTGTACATCAAGTTGATATGAAAATTTTGCATCAATAGTATTAATTTTATACTCGTGCTTACTGAATATATGATACAAAGTTTTCTGGTTGTTTGTTGGTTCTTTTAGCTTTTAGTTTAGCCCAACAGAACAGAGTAAAGAAATAAAATATATTGTGTTCAGATTGTCGTATTTGCGTTATTCACAAATAAAACCATTAATTACTTTTTATTTGAGTGTTTCCAGACTTTTTATCCACACTGTTTATCTACAACTACACACATTTATTAGTAAAAACTTTCAATTAAAATTTTGTTTTCAATTTTTCAACTGCGTTTCATTTTATGTTATAAATTAATTCCGCATGTATACACATTTATTTATAACTCATTACAGTAAAATTTACATAATTGACAAAAGCATTTTATTTGTTTTAACTAAATATTTAATCGATTATTTAAAATAAAATTACAAATTATAAATTCAACTATTTCATTTTGCCTGCCAAGTAATTATACAGTGATGAACTTGAAGTTGTACTATTGATTGTTTTAAAACGTACCGGTATTATTATTCAATTTTTAATGCAAGGCATAGGCACGTGGAACTAAAGAGGTGTTCAATTTACAAATATTATTAGTTTGCAAAGTTTTTTTATTAATGTTGTAATTTTATATGCTTATATAATTTCTAATGCCGCGATCGTTGTAGGTGCTTCTGTTGACGTCCTTGCGGTTAATATAAGAGGTTTATATGATTAAGTGGATTTGAATAAAACTTATTCAAACTAGGATATGCCAATTCAATTTTGTATTTAAGACTAGAAAATATTATTATTTAAAACCATACAATTAATAAAAAAATATATTTGCAAGACAAAAGGTAAAATCAAGTAAATCAAACGCACCAATAATATAAAACGTAGTTTATGTGATAAAAAATATTATCTCAATTTGTCAATTTTTGCACACCCTTTATAAGTTGATATTGCATTCTTAAAGTAATATAGTATTTTTATGATTGTAAAAATCAAATTGATAATAAATTTATATGTATTTTTTGGTAGATATATTAAAACAGTAAAATTAAAGTCTTAAAAAATCTTCGTAAAAAAGTTTTATAATAACAAAATTAATTCTGAATATTTTTAAATTAACAGCATTTGCAGAATTAAATTTATCACAATTATTTCTTATCTATTCATTAAGCATTTCATTTTAAAAATATTTCATCTTGACGAAATAAATCTTTGGCATCATAACACGTTTTGAATCAAGCAAATAACAAACATTTATCAAATTTACCCATTGTGGTCTGTAAATTTGCTAACATGCACATTGGCATGCTCTAAATCAAATTAAGTAATACTATCTTGAGGTAGTGCTTTCATTCTATTTAAAGAGCGGACCAATAATCTGCCATAGTTTATGGAATTGTTTTTTGTTGTAAAATACGTTAGCAATGTACTGTACTAGAAACAAACTGCCTCAATACGCATCTAAAAAGACAAAATGAGTCATTGGGAAACTACATAATGTTTTCATTTTGTATTTTTTTGTGAACAGCAAGTCTGTAATGCACAAATGCGCATATGTCTACGCACAAACATAATTAGTTTTGACAAATTTAATAATTTTTGTGATATAATTTGTAAAATAATTATAGTTTTGTTCATTCTAAAATTACCTTTTAAATCTTTTATCTTCTTAAACTGAACAGCCAAACTCATATTAAAAACTTTAGAAAAAATAACGCAATAAGTATTATTTGGAGTTAAACGTCAGATATCTCTGCGGCAATAACCTAAACCCCAATTGTGGAAAAAAAAGGTATCTCTTTAGAATAACTTTGACTATTCTGTCACTGTAGTTGGAATTTACTACTACTACCGCCCGCCGACAGTCAAAAACAACAAATAAATGAGACTCAATGAATACTACATGAAAACTAACTCCGGATTGGATAAACTAAGTAGGAATCAAACAAATCTTGTTGTTTTAATATAAACAAGTAATAATACTATTAACTAAATTATAATATTATTAAAACATTTTTATTTTTATATCCAAAAAAAAAGCTTAATCAAAGTACGATAAAAAAAATGTAAGGACAAAAAAAACTACCTATAAATATAATCTACATGTAGTTGATGGAGTTGAATTACTACGTAATAATATACAATAAAAAATAAAATAAAACAATTACTACGTTTTTATATCATAGCATTTTAGTCACATCGTGACTGCAGTTATAACTGAAACTCTTCTTCAGACAATATATGACTAAATTAACAGAGAAACATTAAATTTTATATGTTAAAAAAACAGTTTATAATGACAGAAACAATTTAATAAATAAGGCGGGTTTAACAATAATAAAAAAAAAAACAAATAAAAAAGTAATTGTTTATAGATTAAATAAAAGATTGAGTGTATACATATGTTCAAACTAGTCGTGTAGTGAATCAGTTTTTCTTTTATGTTTGTGGATGTCTAAAGTTTCTAAAAGTCTAAATTTTTATTTTTTTAGCTATTTTCAAAATTACTAAATTGTCTAAATTTAAAATATTGTGTTTTTTTTTAATTTCATGATTTGTAAATAATAATTTAAAATTATCCTGTTTTTGTTCAAAAACATTGATAAAACAACATTACGAGATTTATTCTTGTATACAGGTAACTTATGCCCGTACTAATAGCCAGAGATTAAATTTCAAATTAATCCTGGATTTATAAATCCGAGATTCATTTTGCTATTTGTTGACGGCAACTTTAGTTGCATTTGGCCAATGTATTCTTTGCTTAATTCTCGGATCAAGTTGAAAACTATGGAACCATCAGTATTTAAATAATCTTGGGTAGTCCTAAAATTATTTAAATTTAAAATTATATTGACGGTTGTATAGTTTTCAACTCGTTCCGCGCCGTCACAATATCCGTGAACTAGCTTAGAGCCAATCAACGACTATCAAATTTAATCTCGGATTCATAAATCCAGAATCAATCCGAAATTTAATCTCTGACTATTAGTACGGGCATTAAGGTACTCCATAGAAAAATATTAAAAAGTCATAAAACGTCACCAAATCTTAATATAAATTGATTTGAGAAACAAAAAATAGCCTTTAAAGCTTTGGCAGTATGTACTCCATCTTGATAAAACTGCATAGGTTAACAATTAATACATCTCTTTTGTGTTTCAAGAAAAAAAAAAAAGTGTTTACCATATTAATGTAATGCTAAAATGTCACAGTAACGGTATCCCAGTTTTGATAAAAAAAAAACAAATGATGCTAAATTATCCTATCGCGCACTAAACTGTTACCTTAAGACAATGCGGTGGTTATTAATCTAATTGTAAAAAAATTTCAGCAATCCTATACGAAGAATTTTGTATATTGACAACCTCATTAAGGTAAAAGTAAGTTTTATCACGCATAGTCACCATTCTCATTCTTGATTGTTTGAAAATATTTAGGTAAAAATATAATTTTCTAGCCAAAATGCGCCTTAAAGTATAGTTGCTAATTCAAAGATTAACCAAGCAGAGCGGCGTAGGCTTTAAAGTATTGCTTGACCCTTTCAACGTTTTCTGAAATATGGACAACACATTGGAGTAAAAATCCGATGAATCAAAAAACAGAATGTAACTTGTCGCACGCCACTCCCTTTTCTGATGATCTAGTACAAGCTATTTCAAAACATTTAAATTTTGTGCACCACTTTTTAGAATAAACAATCGTAACAAGATAGATTGACGAGTCAGTCACAGTAGATACTAATAAAAAGTTTTTTTATTAAAAAGTATCATTTTAAAGTTTTAAACTTGTAAAAATATGAATGTTATTTTTTGACAGTTGAAAAGTAAAAACATTCAACAAGGAATAGAAATAATAAAAATTTACTACTGATATAGTAAAAATTTTGCGGAAACGGTTTTAGAGTTCGTGTTGTGTTGGGTCAAAATAAAGCACCGTCACAAACAGCAGTTGTAAAGATAATTAACAAATTTGAAACATTAAGCCAAGTTAGTTTGAGGTTAAGTCACTAGTCTGTTGTCGCAGTGTTTAGTCAGACAAAACCATTGCTGCTGTTGCAGATATTACACAAATCAATTTACATTGCATTTTGTATAAAGATTTGCACTTGCATGCATATAAAGTGCAGCTAGCAAAAATTAAAAGCCAGAAAACACAAATACGCCGTATTTTTGTTTAACGGGCATTGGTAATGCAGGAAAATATCCTCCAGTTTTTCCGTAAAATCATACTGAGCAACAAGACTCATTTCTATTTAAGTGGCTTTGCAAATAAACAGAACTGTCAGATCTGGGGCTTTAAAAACGCTAGTTTAATTGTTGAGAAATAATTTTATCTAAAACGAGTTACAGTTTGGTGCGGTTTTTAAGCCGTTGGTGGTAGTGAGACCATATTTTTTCGAGAATAATGAACAACAAATAAAGCACTATTGCGTCAGCAATTTACCGAATGTGTTATTTTGCTAAAAAGAGACATCAACTAACCGTCTAGTTCGTGTGATTTAACACCGCTAGACTTTTTCATGTGAGACTACGTTAAAAACAAAGTTTAAGCCAATAATTCAACAACAATCAAAAAGCTCAAGGATAATATTTGGACTGTTATTCGCAAAATAGAGCAACCAATGTGCGACAGAGTGATGCAGTATTTTTTCACAAGAATAGAAATTTGTAACCGCAGTCATGGCGCCCATTTAAGTAATATCGTATTCCACAAGTAGACGAAGAGTTTCTACTTAAAATTAAAACTACAAATACAGTTAGGTGTTATTATTATTATTATTCTTGTTGTTGTGTTTTTTTAATCAATTAAAAATGACACTTCTTAATAAAAACACGGTAGTTTGATAAAACTACAAATCCTAGAACAATCTCAAGTTAGTTAATTTGATATTTTTAAAACTGATTATTAATATTAAAATTAAACAAGAAATTCACTAATAGTATGTATGTACGCTCAGAAATGCATACTAGTTAAAATTATTATTGCACAAAAGTGTTTTTGTCAAATTAAGTGACGTTTTGGTACATTTAATAAATTTTTCATTTAAACAAAGTATGTATAAGTGTTAAAAAAGATTGTAAAATATTTAAAAAAAGTAGTAGTATAAACCAAAACAAACATTTTTTTCTAGCAAAAACAAAAAACTTAGTTACATAAAATGTTTAAAGTGCTCTCCTTCTATTTTCTAGCAAACACAACATTTTAGTCTAAAAAATATTTAAACTTGTAAAACCGTCCCTATTGGCTTGGATTTGTTGACAATTTTAATTAGTTTGTAGCTGCACCTCTATGAAGCTATTTACAAAAGTACCATAAACCAAACTTTTTAAATCTCTCAAAAAAAAGAAATCTAACAATTTCAATTAAACGATTTTGCATGCCACAAAGCTTCCTACCCATCTAAGTGAAAAAATTTGATGTAAATGTTTTCAAACGGAAATCAAAAAATGAGCTAAAGCACTATCATGCTGAAACCACATTCGTTACCTTTAGTCAATAGTAATGTTGTCAAAAAATCATACTGTGTCATGCAAAAAGTTTAGATAAGCAGCGCCTGTTAATTGGTTTGGTAAAACAACAAGACTTAAAAACATGTCGCTTACAACTCATCCAAATGTTTAATAAAAAACGATTTTGATGTCTAAATTCCATTAGACCATAAATAAGAATTTTTGTCTGCCTAAACATGCGTATTGTGAAAATTAACAACTTCATTTTGTTTGAAACCGACTTCATCAGTAAAAAAAAGTATTGGTACGGATAAAGAAACTGACTGTGGTGGTTCTCCAAACAAGATAAGCACTACTCCTTATCTCAGTTAAAAAATTTCGCACATTTGTCCCGGATTATGCTCTATTTGTGCCACAATTTTTTTTTTGTTCTAAGAGTAGATACCAACCTTGGTTTTTCAAATAAATAGCACTATTTGCTGAATGAACCAGTATTAGGCAATTTTTGGTAAATTCTTCCAAACGTACGATATAAAGAAGTCTGGCGGTTTGGATAAGCTTAAGCATAAAAACTTTGCAATGCCGTGAGTAAAACCATACAAAAAATGCATGTCGGCTAATTTTTTGTCAAAGTAAACAGTCATAGCAAACAAAAACTTGTGCACTAACAACAGTCAAAGACTTTATGTTAATTTCACAATCCATCAAATAACTATTCTAAAAAAATGCAGATTAAAAAAAAAATTTAAAAAAAAGATAAAAATAAAATAACATTCCATATCTTCAAAACTGTTACTTTGCAGACTAATGTTTATAAAAACTTTTTGTTAATCTTAGTTTATACTTCTACCTCTTTAAATATTTTGCAACATTTTTTTATTGCCTTGTATATTCTCAAAAAATAAATTTAGTTAGAGTAGTACTTTTACTAAAAAATAAAATATAAACAATTTGTCAAACTATAGACCAACCTTTATCATTCAAGTAGTTTCCAAATGATAGGAAAAAAACAAATTAAATTTAGAAGGTTCACAATAAAAGCTATGTACTCACTTGTTTATAATATATAAAATAATTTGAAAATAGGCAAACCTTAAACGCTACATTTATTGACCTGAGTAAAACATTCATTTGTGTTTAACATACAATTTAACTAAATAAATTTGAACACTATGAGATTTAAAAAAAATTGCAAAAACTAATTAAATCTTGTTTATTAAATAGACAAAATATGTGATTAAGAATAACAAATGTTAAGATAGGTGTTGCTTAAGGTTCAATCTTTAGTCTCATGCTTTTTTTAATTTATATAAACAACCTCGAAAAAGATAACATAAAATCCGCTTCAAGATGTCCAAGCCATATTCACTCTTAAGCTACGGTATTACTCTGAAAAAGTTTGATAATGCAAAAAAAAATAATAAGCATTGTTGCAGCAACATCACAATTACCAAGTTGTCGTGAATATTTTAAGACATTGAACATACTAACTGTTTTTGCCGTATTTATTTTTCAATGTTTTTTATTTCCAAAAGTTAATATATACAAATATCAACATAGTATTTATATAAAGTAAACTTAGTTAAGTCTAAATCTCAATAAAAATATATAATTGTCTGCCTACTTGCATCACAGAAATAATTATCTTATTTTAACTTTTGAAATTAGCTCACTAATTTTGTACTTATCTACACATTTAATTGTATTTTATTGTACTTTACTGTAGTTTTTTATGTATTATGTATTCGATTGTATTATTCACACAGTTTATACTATTCATTTGGTCTGTAAAATCAAATAAATTCTATTCTATGCGCGGTAAATTTTCTGCGGAGAATTTTTTAAATTAATTTGAATCAAATCGTATAATGACACGTTAGTAATTATAAATAAAAATTATTACAATGACTAATATTTTGTGAATGTTGAGTTAATATATTCAATACTTAATAAATTAAATTAATAAGTACAATTTTTTGTTATTTTTTACAGTTTTAAAATGTATAAAAAATCTAACGTCTAGAATATAAAAAAAACTACTTAAAAATATTTATTTCTATAATAATAAAATTAGTATTGAAACAACTATAAATTAATCTTTAATTTATAAATTTTTATACACAACATAAAGTCAACAGTATATTTAAAAAATAACCTATTACAATAAATTTTAAATAATTACATTGCAGTCAGAGGTGTCGTGTACAACAAAGCAATCAATTAAGGTATTTTTTAAAATTATTATTCAATAAATTAAATGATTGATTTACGATACGCCTGAAGCAAATTTGCTTTATTGTCTCGTATTTTTGTATTTTTTCATCATGTTAAAAGTGTATAATTGAAAAATGGTTAATGTTTATATAAAATGTGTAAAAAATGTGTAAAAAATACGTATCATCATTTTTTAACAAATTTAATTAAAATAGCATATTTTTATAATGACTTTAAAAAAATAATACCTAAATGTGTTTTATCTATAGAATGTATAATTTTATTTTCGGTAAAATTATTTAAAAAAAAAGTGGAAAAACTACATTTTTCTAAAACATTACATTGAAAACTAGATTAAATAAAATATTAGACATTGCCAAGTTGCAGACTACACTAAGCGTATTACACTTGCAGAAATATGAGAGTGTAATAACTAGTAGTGCAAAAATAACTATCAACCTTCCGGAAATATTTCCAATCAGAATTGCCTTCTAAATAGAGTATTTGAATAATTGGACAGTATATATTATTGATTGATATGCAGTGTGCCGTGCGTCATCTCCAGTAATGAATACACGACAACCCTTACACTGCATGTGATTAATGTGTGTATGTAATAAGCTTATGAAAATAGTACACCATCTGATAAGTTTGTTTCTGTTTGTATAGATTAATACAGGCATTGTCACCAGATAATTTGTTTTCTCAAATATTTAATAATTTTGCATTATGTAATAGGTGTTTTAGTATATTTCAAACTCTTTTCGAATTACTGAAATTCTATCAGTAGATAAATTAAATAAAACGATTGTTTAGTCAAATAAATTTGCTACCCTTTGTTACAATAATGATATAATAATAATAAAAATTTATTTAAAAAAACAGTTAAATTTTGTAGCTTAATTTAGTTTGTATCAGCAGTTGTTAATTTTATTATGCGTGATGTAATAATGAGCTATATTTGCTAATAATTGTATTAATTATCAGTTGTAAACATATCAATTTCAAACCATTTTCAACAAGCAAAATAATTAATTTATTGATGGTGTAAATTTACCATACCTTAAATATCATTAAATATTGCAAATTTAATATGAAAACATTCATTGTATTTAAGCAAAATTATGTTTTAATTTGTCTCCATAGTTTCACACATGATAAAAACCTATCTACAAATCACCTGGCACATGTACTTGCTATATTTCATAAAAGCACAGAATGACCAACTGAAAAAGTAACTAGATGTGCAATTGTGATAAAAAGTTTTTTTTTATTAACAAACACATAATTTTATTGTGCAAAAATAGCATCTTTCTGTAAGTACTCTAGGTCTCAAAAATAAACTTACTAAATACATATGATAATATACTTATTAAATTAGCGTCATTTATGTTTTAAAAGTAATAATCTTTAGCAGTTTTTTTACCGTAAGTTATAAAAAACCGTAACATGTTTTAACCTTTTACAAGGCCATTATCAGACAAGTATGAATCACCGTCTGATGATAGCCTTGTAAATGGTTTAAACATGTTATACTTTCTTAAATATATTTGTAATATAGTACATAGTAAATGTTTATCTTAATAATAATAATATTAATAGCTTAAACATTAAACAAAAAATTTTATAACATGCATACTGCTTTTAATTTTATTATGGCATTTATTATCGAATTGTAACGGATAAAAGTTTTAAAATTTAAATTTATATTATTGTAAATAAAAATGTTTTTATCCTGCTTCAATAGCGCAAAACATATACATATAAATATTAAAATTATTGCATTATTTAGTCGGCATAGTGTATAAACACTTCATTATAAATGTAAACCAAATAACAACAGCCTACTATCAACAATGTCTACTAAATAATACAATAATTTAATATCTAAATGTATACATTTGTTGAAGTTATTGATTTTATCGTTGACTAGTATAGTATTTGAAATATTTCGTATTGAATTAAAAAAATATTTTGTCATTTAAGATAAAATATATGTACACTTAAATTACTAAATGTTTCGCTTATACAATTTAAATAAACAAACCAAAACGCCATTTAAAAATTTATCAATTTATTTGCGTTTTTAATAAAAAAATATCAGTTTCCAATAAAACATAAAATTAAAGTTGCGTACGCTTATTGCTTGTTCTCAATTTTATACAAACAACCAAAACTAGTATTCCAATGTTTGATTAAAAAGCAGAGTTTATAAATAAATATTACTTTTGTTTTAGCATATGATAAATACAAAATGTCTGCAAAGTTGGTACAAATATTTGTAGATCATACAAATGTATGTATTTTTAATAAAAAGCTTAAAATTAACTTAAAACATGTCATTGCTTGGCCAGTATAAAATCGTTAAAATAAAAAAAAAAAATTGGTTGTTAAAAACATACAGAACACTGCCATATGCCAGTTTTTTTAAATAGTTTGTTAACCTGCTAACCACAGTATTATAAAAACCAAGTGTACAAAGTAAATTAAAACTTATACGGTTAAATATATTTGTTAATTTTTCCAATAATTGTGGTCTAAAAAAACAGATTTTGTTCATCAGCATCTTTATTTATAGAAATCCACATATCTTATGTTTTAATAAACCTAAAAAGAATAATAAAGATTCAGATCGTTTAATTCTAATAGACTTCAATTATCATCACATTTATTTATTTGCTAACCAACAGTGTAGTGTGTTTGTGTAGACATTTATAAACAACAAGCATATTTTTAACTAAAAGCTTACAACATTCTGGGCATTGGTTATAGTACTATATTTTTAAACACGATTGATTTTTATTAGTGTACGACACAAGCCCCTAGGTATGTGTCTAACTTTTGCAAAATGCAACACATTCTTTTGGAGTTATGTGTTCTCAGGTAATTATTAAGTGCACTTTTGTAATTGAAGGTATTGCATGCCAATCTTAAAGTAAAAATTTATTGTAAATCTTATTAAAACATAGAAAACAAGAGCCAATTTAACTTTTTTGTCTACTTTACGGTAACCTAAACTTGTTGCCTTTAAAATTTAGCAACATTCTTTAGATGGCTTATGGAGTTCTTTACTTGGTACTTTAAGTTTGCAAAAATTATGTACCTTTTTCTTAAGAAAAACAATCATAAAGTAAATATTTATTGTAAACCTTATTAAAACATGGAGATAAAAGCCAAGTTAACTTTTATGTCTACTTCACGGTGATCTAAGCCTGTTGCCTTTAAAATTTGCATTGTTTATAGGGTTTTTTACTAGGTCTTTTGGGTTTGTAGAAACTATGTACCTTCTTCTTAAAAAGCTTGGACTGTTCAGTTTTTTAAATTAATAAATTAGCTAGTTGCTGCTTAAATTCAATAATACTTAGATTTATTCATAAGCACGTATTACAAATTATTATCCACTAATCACCACTAATGTTCCAAATAATAATTCAAACACAACCTTTCCAAAAAAAAAATAAAAGAGAATCTGAGAAATGTTTTTACTTATACTATTTTATCTCCTGCAAAGTACCGTGTGATATAATCAATGTTTTTTTTTTGCTGCATTAAAATCTATAATACATCTTTATTTAAAAATATTTTTGTTTTTTTTTGTGGCAACAAATTTTGTATTATAAAAAGGTACAGTTGTGATTGTTAAAGCAGTTTGCTTATCCATTTTATAATTTTTAAAAATTTTGGTTTTTCTTTTCTATTTGTTGTGTGTTCCACAGTATATAATGTTTTTTTTTTAATCAAATTATTAGCAAATAGAGTTTTTCCAGTTATATTATCCAAACATTAAAATAATTTCAGAACAACTGATTATAAATGTCCCAAATCTGCATTTGTTTTCTTTTTTTCAGTTTAAACTATTACATTAAAAGTATAATCTTATGGTAAAAGAAATTTATAAAACCTACATACCAATGAGTTTTATTTAGAATGTATTAACAAAATTGATGTTTGCATTGAAACGGTACCATAGATTTGTCAATAACAACAACATAGCCAAGGTTTAGTATATTTAAAAAATTATAGATGCATAGATTTTTGAAACTATATTTTCTATTTTGAAAAAACAATTTCTTGTGTCGCAAGTTTCATTATTTCAAAATGCATGTTTCAGTTATAGCAAGTACCAATCTCAATTTAAATTTTTGTATAAATTTGTTATAATAAATCATCTTTAGATCAATAAAAACTGATATGTGGGACTTGTGTCAAGCCCACAGCTAATGTAGCATCCAACAACTTGATTGTCTTAAGTGATTCAAATATAATTGTTGTTTACCATAATTATTGATCCTGTAACAATTATATCTAACACTTCATCAGTTATAAAATGATTAAAAGCATCTTTGCTCTTTTCAGATATAAGTTGGGTATCTGCTTTGTCATCATATTCAAAGTTATACCATTTATTGTCATTATTAGATATTTCATCAATATTGTATAATACATTATTGGTTGTAAATACTAAATAAGTGTGTGTATCATAATCAATATATTTATATTTGCTAGATCTTGTTGAATCTGGTAAATAATTTTGATCAAGAACAGAATCATCAGTTTCAAAAAAATCCTCTAAACCGTCAATAACAGACAAAATCTGCAATTCATTTAATTCCTTGTAAACTTTTCAATTGTTTTAATGCATATTTTCAGCAGATCATTGAGTAGTATTATAATAAGTGAATTAAACAAGTTTCAACTTGCATATGACACATGTTGCAAAACATAAGCCGTACAGCAGTTATTAAAAATTGTTCATGTGCAATAAGAGTCTTCAAGAACATGTATTTTTTTTAATTGTATATTTTACAGCTATTTTACATTGCTCCAAAAGTCCTACAACTTGGTTGAAAAAGGTTGATGGGACCAACAACTTATTAGGTGACTTTCAAATCACCCCGGTAGATTAAAAGCAAGTTAATATTTTGGGAACCAAATCCTGGATTGTAATCGTGACGTTTTATAACTGATATTTCTCACCGTATTATAACAAGATCTATCAATTAAATCATACCGAACAGATAAAAACAAGATTTTTATTGCTTTCGCATAGATCTATTATTTATCCTGTTATGTGGCCGCACAAAATTAATAAGCATATACCGTTCCCTAAGTATGGTAACTCCAAACTTTCTTAATGACTTTAAAAAAAAAAATCACCAAAAATAGAAAAACCAAAATTATTTTGTTAAGAGGTTTTATTGATCATAATACTGAGTAGATAAACTACTCAATATTCGGTCAAGAAACTATGTTTTTTGCTGCTATTCATTAATGTTACATAATTTATTCAACAACCATCTTTTTTTTTTGGTATAGAATTTTTAGTAAACCAAGGTTATTAGATCTGTATTTTTCAACAAATTCAGAAATTGTAAAAACTATTGTTGATGCTGTTTAAAAAAAAATCCAATTGTTTTCTTCTTACTTATGTTCTTAAAACATCTCTTTCTATTTTTATTAAACCGAGTCTTATCTATAATTATTCTAAAAAACATAGTAATTAAAAAAAAAAAATTAAGAAAAACAAATCCAATCTAATTTGTCAGTTTACCTACAAGTGGTAAATTAATAAGACCATTCTTAAAACACTTGCAAATAATTTAGCTTCCATTCTGATGAATAAATATCGTCGGTCAAAGTGCAATGCTTCGTATGTACATTCTCAAAATTTTTATAGAAGACAATAAAAACTTCATACTGCAAGTATAGATAAAAGATTTTTAAGTTCTATCTTTCTGAATTATTATGAATCATAATATTATAGTTAGAATAAACTGAAAGATTTGAGGTTTTGTACACGTATGTGTAGAACAACCCCGGTTTAGATAAAATAAAACATTTTTTTACAATAATGCAAATACGAGGTTATGAGTTGTTGGAAAATTGCAAATGTTCAACATATACCTAAAAAAAACATTATTTTTTTATAATTATAGACTAACCGCATTACTGTCCAATTCGCATTAGCCTCTTCTCTGCCCGTTATGCTATCAATTCACATTACAGGTGGATCTACAGTTTTAAGTGGTGGATTCCAAACCACTAAAGAAATGAATAATCTACTCTAGACCAGAATAAAATCTTAGTCATAAAACTCCACGCTGATAAAGCAGGTTAGGAAGTAGAAAAGCGTATAAACGTTTAAAATAGTTTCTGTTGTGAGATTTAACCCCTCAATATTCAATGCAGCAGTTGAATGCCTAGACTACATAGAACAAAATAATTTTATCTCAAATACTCTATATGGATTTTAAACAAAATTTGTTTTGAGTTCGATTTAAAATAAATATAGAAAAAAACCTTGCAGTAATTTAAGACATTTTTGAAGCGTATAAGGTGTGACATCTTTATTTTATTAACAAAGTCTATTGTAGGTTTTAATCACAAATTTGTAAATTTTATCAATAGTTTTATTATCAACAGAAAAACTATAGATAGTTTTAATTCTAACCCTAAAATTATAATTAATTTTGATTCTCAAAATTCTGCTATTTTGTCAACTCTGATTTCAATTTACATTAATAAACATTTTCAAATAACCAAAAACCTAATTATAGTTTTGCAGATAGTAACATAGAGTTACTTAAAGACTCTATTGACAAATATAACAATACGTCTTAAATTTTTTTATAAAGATATTTAGCATCAACAAATAAAAAAACCTTAAAACCATATTTGCCTGGCATACTCCCAATTTGGTCAATTCAAATTGTAAAAGAAATTAATTTATTACTATTTTAAAATTAAAGTCCGAGGTCAGCAATAGAAAATTTTGAACTTAATAAATCTGTATTCAAATATTCTTTAATTTATTTTCTTCAAGTTACAATCTTACACAATCTTCTCTAGAACAACCTCGTTGTTAGCATAGATTCAAAAATATCTAAATACTAAAATTACTTAAATGTAAAACATATATACGTTTTTCAATTGAATATTGTATGCAAGTATTGGAAAGAGTATCTAAAACTACAATAACTCACATTGCTAATCATTGACTAATAATATATAGATACTTTGCAACAATGTTACATATTTCATAAAGAAATAGAAAAAAAAAACAAGAAAAAGTATATTCGTTATTCTTGGACCTAAAAGCAGCATTTGATAGTGTAAATAAAAAAAAAATTGTGAAAGTGTTAGAAAAAGTAAAAAAACTAGCAAGCATCTGCTAAGAGTAATGAAAAATGTAAAGATACAGCAAGCAGGGTTTGGGTTAATAGAAAAATGAGTAAAAAACAAGTTGAGGTTGGCTCAAGCACAAGGTATAGTAGCATGTAGAAAAAATGTGTAGTCGCTAGCTTATGCTGATGACATAGTAATCGTTGCAAAAGAAGCATAAGATGTGAAAAAAATGATAAAACGTTTAAAAAAATAATTTGAAAAAAAAATTTGAATGTCAATGTAAAAAAAATCAAAAACTATTATATTCAAAAAGGAGGGTAAAAGAAAAAGTGAAGTATTGGATATAGAATGATCAAAGTATTAGAAAGTATTTTGTACAAACAAAAGCAAGAGCAAGTAAATTAAAAAGATAGTTCTAAAGACAAATAAAATAGTAAGACAACTGTAGAAAATAAGTGATTCAAAAAAGAGGGTAAAAAAAGTGAAGTACTGGGTATAAAACGGGCAAAGTAATGCAGAGGGATTTTGTACAAACAACAGTAAAAGCAAGCACATTAAAAAGATGGCTAGAAAGACAAATAAAGTAGTGAAACAAATGTAGGAAATAAGTGAATCATAATTCAATATTCAAAAAGGAAGGTAAAAAAAAGTGAAGTACTGGATATGAAACGAGCAAGGTATTGCGGAGTATTTTGTACAAACAACATCAAGAGCAAGCACACTAATGAGATGGCTAAAAAAGCAAATAAAATAGTGGGACAAATGTAGAAAAAAATTAATCAAAATTTAATTGTATAAAAATAATTAAAGAGTTTCTGATTTATAGTTTAGCTAGGAATAAGATATTGTACAAATCAAAAATATTGGATAAAAAAATAAAGGCAACACATGTAAAATATTGGAGATAGGTGCTGTGTTTAAATAGAAATGCATAAGCATATATTTTGCTAGAAAAAGTTAAGCAAGATAAAAGTAAAAACAGAATAAAAACAATGAGGTACAAGAAAAGAATAAGACAGAGACATGAAAGTAACATCTTACAAAAATGCATAAAATAAAAAATAACAGCAAAGAAAAGAAAAACTAAGAGATATTAGGAAAACATATTACAATAGAAATAGTTATGCTGGTCAAGAAATTAAAAGGATAAGAAACACGGCACAATATTATAGAAAGAGATAAAGATACACAAAAACAAAAAATGAAAATACAAGTAAAATAGTCTAGGTACAACGCAAATTATAAATATATTAAAGAAAGTAAACTGCTAATGTAACTAAAAAGCAATATAAATAGTAAAAATCATTTTAAAAATTCAGATGTGATAATGAAGACTGAGTAACAAAGTTTTTATTAGAAGATTTGAAAGTGTGCATAATGTGTGGAGAAACTAAAAAAACTATAGAACATATGTTAAAAGTGTAACAAGATAAGGAAAAAACAAAGTAATATTGAAATGAGACGGAATAGAGATAGAATGAATGAAAGCAGTTAAAAAACAAAAAATATAAGTAGACAAACAAAAAAGAACCAAAAATTAATTGTTTTAATTTAAAGAATTATGATTTATGATTTTGGAAAATTATAGATATATTTAAAAATATGATATAACTTTCAAAGCCAAAAGCACAAAATAAACGTATTATATATGCCGCTGTTCCGTAACCCGTAACTTAAGGGTGACAGATATTATTTTAGGTAGTAAATAAAACAATAATTCAAATTTACTAATAAAGGAGACGCCGTTGGTGTGTATATATGTTGTATACTGTAGAAGATATTCTTAAGAACTGACTTGAATATTGTTATTATTGCGTATAAATAGTGTTTTGTAAGAAAGAAAGGGAATGGGATTAGGTTTTACCGATCATTAACATAAAGGGACAGACATTTGTGTGATAGTCATTAAGAGTTTATGAAAAGGATGTAAGGGATTAAGATTATTGAAAATAGTAATTAAGAATTTATAAAAGGGATTAATATTATTGAAAATACGCATATTTTAACATCTGCCAGAGATTACTGGAAAGTCCACAACATATACCGGCCGCCTTGAAGGGTCTCCTTCAAATAAGTTTATTTAAAATCAAAATCATAGTCATATAAGAGAGTAAACATAAAAAATACTAAAGGTAACATAGATCCTAAAATATAATACATATTATAATATAAATATATTTACATAAAAACATAGAAGCAATTAATAAAGTAATTCATGCAATTTAATCAATTGGAAGTGGACACAGTTTGGATACAGGTCGAATTCGTTCACCATTAACACACTTTATTTTAGCAACTCTTACTATATTATCTCTGCCTGGCATTAATTCTACAACACGAGCCAAAGACCAATGAAGTGGTGCCGTTTCTTCTTTTAAGATAACTAATTGTCCTTTGCATATCTTCTGTTCTGCAGCGTTACCCATTTTATGTCGCTGTTGAAGAGTGTGAAGATATTCCATCTTCCATCGTTTCCAGAACTGCTGCTTCATAAACATGAGGTGTTCCCAATTTGTAAGCCGATTTTTCTTAACGTCCATAAAATTTGATTCAGGAAGCGATGTTAATGCTTGGCCAACAAGAAAATGACCTGGTGTCAATGCGATTAGATCACTTGGGTCTTCGCTCATTGGGGTTAGTGGGCGAGAGTTCAATACAGCTTCAATTTGCAGTAGGACAGTGTACATCTCCTCAAAAGTAAGCTTAGTTTCCCCTATTGTGCGTAACAAATGAGTTTTTGTAGATTTTACGGCGTGTTATGATACAGTAATCGTGGAATTTAACTGGCGGCTTCCCATAGACCGCCAAAATTAGGAGCTCTGGGAGGGATAAAATTCCACTTAATTCTTTTGTTTAGCTCATTGTTAGCTCCATGAAATGTTGTCCCATTGTCTGAATTGATTTCAGTAGGTAATCCTCGACGAGCCACGAACCGTTGGAGTGATGCTAAAAAACAGTTTGTAGTCATGTCACTGACTAATTCCAGATGCAGAGCTTTAGTTACCATGCACACAAAAACAGCTATGTACGCTTTCTTTATCCGCTGTGATCTTCTGCTGCCTTCTTTAATCATCATTGGACCACAGTAATCTAATCCAACTCTTTCAAATGGCCTGCAAGGTTCAATACGACTGATTGGAAGATCTCCCATTGGAGGCGAGTATGGTTTTGGGGATTGTTTAAAACATTTTACACATCGTTGAATTCCACTTCGGACAGCACGTCTTCCTTGCAAGGGCCAATATTGAGATCTGATGATTGACAGAGTTAATTGAGGTCCAGCGTGAAAATTATTTTCATGGGTGTCACGTATTATTAAAGCTGTTAAACTATGATCTTTAGGTAATAATACTGGATATTTGTGGCAAAATTCTATAGGTGCATTGCGTAATCTTCCTCCTACACGTAGAACTTGGTGTACTTCGTCAATAAATAGATTTAGATTTCTTAATGGTGTCCTTTTTGGAGATTTGCCTTGTTTCAATAGTTTAAAAATATCTGGATATTCGTTTTCTTGAACTGTTCTGATTAGTTTTATCTCCGCTTCTTTAATTTCATCTGGTAGAAGATTTTCAACATTACGATTTTGCACAGGACATTGAATGTTTTTTACAAATCGAATGACATATGCAGTTATCCTCAATAGTTTTCTGAATTGTGAAATTCGATTGAGTAATTGTATTAATACATTTGTTTCTGCACTTGTATAGTTGACTGAGATACTTGGTCGTTTTTGTTCACATTCAGTATCAATGTTCAATGATTCCGGATTTGATGGCCATTGTGTTTGATTTTGTATTAACCAGGTTGGTCCATTCCACCAAAGTTTACAATTTTTCAATTCTTTGGGATGGGCACCTCGAGAAGTTAAATCTGCCGGATTCTCATTTGTTGGAACATGCCTCCAAGGAGCTGAAGAAGTTCTCTGAATAGTAGCCACTCTGTTTGCTACGTATGTTTTCCATTTTGCGGGAGTATCTTTGATCCAATATAACACGATCATAGAATCTGTCCAATGATAAATATCTACAACTGGTAGTCGAAGTGTTTCCTTGATTTGCTTCATCAATTTTGACAATAATACTGCGGCATTTAATTCCAACCTTGGGATAGTGATTGTTTTTATTGGAGCAACCTTTGATTTTGCGCTGATTAAAAGACTTGATCTAATACCATTACTGTATTCTGCTATGGCATACACGCAGGCTCCAAAGGCCCGTTGACTATCATCAGAAAATCCATGAAGCGTTATTTTTTTAATCTCCATTTCATAGTTAAATAAGTATCGAGGCACTTTTACTTCATTTAACTGTTTTAATGATTTTCTATATTCCGTCCACTGAGTGTGTAAATGAATGGGTACAGTTTCATCCCAACCTATTTTTTGGGACCATAGATCTTGGAGTAGTATTTTTGCCGTTGCAATTACTGGTGTCAAAATTCCAAGAGGATCGTAAATTTGGGCTATCTCAGACAAAATGACACGTTTGCTTATGGTTGAAATGGTATTTTCGGTAGTTTTAAATTGAAATATATCTTGAATTGCATTCCATTGAATTCCCAACGTTTTCACTGTTTGACCATTATTTATATCCAGTACAGGATTAATTGCTTCATTGCCTGTTAATAGACAGCCCATTTTTTTAGTTGAAATCCACTGTCTGCTAATATTGATTGAACGTCATTCATGAGTTTCATGGCTTCTTCTTCAGAATTTGCGCCACTTAACATATCATCGACATAAAAATCTTCTCTGATAACTCGAGCAGCTTCTGGATGTATTTGAGAGAATTCATCAGCCAATATTTTAAGACATTGAGTTGCCATGTAAGATGCTGGTCCTGTTCCTTGAGTAACGGTAACCAAATTATACGATTTAGGTTTTTCATTGTAATCATCTCTCCATAATATTCGCATTAACCCATGATCAGATTTTTGTAAATTAACCTGACGGTACATCTTCTCGATATCACTAACAAGTGCAATTGGATGTGTTCTGAAGCGAATCAAAATATTCACCAATAAATCTTGAACATTCGGACCAACCATCAGCACATCATTCATGGTAACGCCATTGGGGCCTTTCATTGAAGCGTTAAAAACAATTCTGATTTTTCGATCATTTCCTTCATTTTTAAAAACAGCATGATGCGGGAGATAGCATCCATTTACATCATTTGGAGATGATTCAGTCATGTGACCAAGTGTTACGTAGTCTTTGATAAATTTTGAGTAAGATTCTTGTAGATATGAATCCTTCTTGAACCGTTTCTCCATTGACATTAATGCCTTTATTGCAACAGGATAGGTATTGCCGATTTCTTCAATATGCCGATTTTCTCTGAAAGTTGTTTAACGTGAAATCGTCCATTATATCTTTGGACTGTTCTTTTGAAATGTTCTTCACACAATTCTTCTTCCTTGGATCGATGGACTTCATTTATTAATTCTTCTTGTTGCCAGAAGCGTTGAACATCTTCAGACAGTTGCAACATTTGTGAATTCATTGCATTTGTGACTGAATGTTTAGGTGTTATTTTTCCAGAAATTACCCAGCCTAACATTGTTTTGTACATGCAATAATTGTCACGTACTATCTTTCCCACTTGTAGAACTTCCCAGAACAATCCTGCTCCTAAAATACCATCAATGCGGCTGCTACAATTAAACTCTGGATCCGCAAGTGTAATGTTTGGTGGTATTTGGAACACCTTTCGATTTATTGATTCTTGAGGCATGTGACCAGCAACTGCGTTTAAAACGATAAAACTTGTTTTTTCCTTAAATGGTCCCTTTCTTGCCGTCAGCTCTGTACATACAAGTCCACTCGGTAAAGTTTTTGCTTCAGCTATGCCACTTATAACTTGAGACGTTTTAATCAATGGTAATTGCAATTTCTTAAAAATTGCTTCCGATATAAAGTTTGATTGCGCTCCGGAATTCAACAACATCCTACATTGGTGACGTTTTCCAAACTTATCCTTAAGATTTACTTGAACTGTCGCAAGCATCGTAAAATTAATTGTTTCAGTGTCTAATGCTTGTAAAGCCTGTTCTTCTGCATGGAGAAGTGTATGATGCCGTCTTTGACATTTTCGGCATGTATAATTTGACTTACATGCCAAACTTAAGTGTGATGAAGTTAAACAGTTAAAGCACAGATTCTTCTTCTTTACATGTTGTACTCTCATAGAAATATTTAATTCCTTGAACTTCTCACATTGGTATAAGGGATGGTATGATTGATCACAGCAACTGCATTTAGAATCTATTGCCGGAAATGCTTGATATCCCTTTTTACGTGGAATGCTGCGATCCATATATGATTGTTCTCGGACAGGTCGGCTTTCTAGCACGTTACACCGTTTTACTAGATATTGGAGAAGTTGTTCAAATGTTGGCTCACTGTTATTATTTAAAGATAGTTCAAAGGCATTACCCGATTCAAAGTCTATTTTTCGCAAAATAATGTTAATAAGCAGTTCATTCCATTGATTGACAGGGCATCCTAAAGATTCCAATGCTTGTGTGTGCGAAATGACACTATCTGTTAATTCTCGCAGTGAATGTGCATTATTCTTTTTACAGTTGGGTAAGTCTAATAGACTATCGATGTTACTTTGAATAATTTTCCTTTTGTTTTCAAAGCGTGCTGTAAGCAATGACCAAGCTCGCTCATAATTGTCACTTGTAGTGCTAAGTTTGCTCACAATTTGAGCTGCTACATTTGTTAAAGTTCCTTTTAGATACTTCAACTTGGTGCAATTGTCCAAACGGTTATTGTTGCCAATGATAACTTGAAAAGTATCTTTAAATTCAAACCATTCTTCTATTTTTCCAGAAAACTGTGGTAAACAAATCTTTGGTAATTCAGGTTGTCGTTCTGTATAACCATACTGATGATTTGAATGTCCTGAGCCATGATTTTCTTGAATTGTTGGATGTATTATATTTTCTAAACTCAATTGATTGATTTCAGGAATACTAGACGATGACGATGAAGTTTGCGGTAGTTGAGCAAGAATTATTTCAACTTCTTCGACAATGGAATAATATTTGTTTTCGATCTCTTCCATATATTGATCATCTTCTTCAGAGTGATTTGATAATTGCATTTGTATTTTGCAAATATTTGCAAAAGCACATTTTGCCGCTTCATATCTAGATCTTATTTGACTGTAATTTGGATTTTTATTGTTCGCTGCGAGATATTTTGCAAACCGAGTAATAATCGCTTTTTGGTGACCTCGATTTCCATGTGAAACTTCTTCAGTTGTTGCACTTAGGTTCTGTGCAGTTGAGATATTTTCTTCTTTATCCCCCATTGTATCTTCAGAATGTAGATTTGTTGTATTTACACGTAACAGCACTTAAAGTTTTGAGTATTGTGTACTTAAAGTTTTTAACACATTAAATAACTCACTTAAATTTTCGAATCTACAGACTCTTAAATAGCAACTTAACTTGTAGATCCGGTTCGAAGGACCAATTTGTTCCGTAACCCGTAACTTAAGGGTGACAGATAGTCCACTTCCAATTGATTAAATTGCATGAATTACTTTATTAATTGCTTCTATGTTTTTATGTAAATATATTTATATTATAATATGTATTATATTTTAGGATCTATGTTACCTTTAGTATTTTTTATGTTTACTCTCTTATATGACTATGACTAATTTAAAATCATTAAAAAAAACATTATTACATCATAAATGATCACAGAATACATATAATACTTTTCACATTCATTACATGAGCATTAAGGCATTAGGATCTTGACTACTATTTAATAATACATCATAAGCATCTGTCACAGATCATTCGTAATACATACATTTAAAAATACATCTCTACTGGTTAAAGAAACATATTGAAGACAATTTAAAAACTTTTATAAGTTTGTAACTAAATGCACAGAGTGATTTCATAGTTAACAAATTATACTACAATATCTATTTATAAATAATATTTACAAATGTATAAACAAACTTTATGATAATCGCCATAGTTGATTACATTATCAATAGTTGTTTAGAGATTATTGCTATACGCTTTGTAAATTGGAATGATATTATATGGTAGCATTATAAAAATCGTATATTTTGTAACTTTAATTTCTGATTAATGTGACTGTAACATAGTAAAATTATAATAATAAAATAAATTTAATAGTAGCCAAAACTATTAACATAAAACGTTAAATTACAATTAAAATTAAAAAAAAAACACAGCACTTGATATAATTAAATAAAATTTTAGTATTCTACATCAAATTACAAAAAAAAAACATCAATTAATCTTCTAGAATCACATAATTTGTAAACTAAATTACACCACCGCATGTAAAAGTAATAAATAAAATAAAAAATCAGTAATTGCTTAACAAAATCACTTTGAATGTTTATATTATACTCTATCGATTTTATTTACTAAATCTGAAAGCATGTATAATATGTACAAAATTTCCTAATTCAAATAACACACCGACTATAATAAGGAAACTGGATTGTTTTATCTAGATAAATCACATATTTACTCTTAAGTTTGTAATAACTGATTATAAAGTTAGCATTCATTAAAAATATAATAAATTATTAAAAACAACAATATCAATATATTATTAATTCTGAACGGATTAAACAAGTTCTATGATATTTAAATGTTTTTTTAAAAGTTGAAATAAGTTAAAACATATTTTTTTATTAAATATTAAATACTAATAATAATTTATACACCCATAATGTTACTAAAATGTATAAATTTATTTTTTTAATTGACTTACATATTTTTATTTCACGAAAATATACACAAGACACTTATAAAAAACTATTATATATTCGTTCACGTTGACAATACTAAATGCACTTTATAACATGAAATAGACACAGTAGATGTGCTGCCACCTTTTAAACCGCTCACGTGCATACTATTATTATGGATATCAATACGCGACTGTTGTCCGTCGTGCTTCTTCAACCCTATCTAGGTCACGACACTATCAATAACATATGGCTCCGATTCGATTACAGCACTGCTCATTATTTTATACTGGATAATTACATCAAATACTTTGGCGCGGTTCAGGAAGTTTCCTGTGGGACAATTGCGCACTAATTGTCAAGAAATGGGTCAGCGATTATTCGAATAAAAATGTGGAATTTGCCAAGCGGCGTGGAAATCGCACGAGTTCTGTGCAAAGTTAATTAAAATTACTGTAACTTGTTATTATGGTATGAAATATTACAGTAAAGCACTTGTCTATTTAATATAATTTCAAGTATTGTTATGTAGCAATTATAAAGCCGTACTGGACAGGTGGTTAATATTGGATTTTACTAACAAAATAAAATGGAATACAGTAGCTAATAATACCAATATGTATATAGAAAGCATGTATCCTTTTAATAAATTAATAGTTTATTTACAAACATATTTTATTTTTATCTGTAATCTGACAAACATATTTTAAAATTATTTAATCAATAACATATATTATTAAATTTCATTATTCAAAAGATTAACTTTTAGTGTGTTTTATGTATGTTATGTTTTAGTTTTATTAGTTAAATTCTAATTTTAAACTTTAGTTGTAATTTTTGACAAATGTATGCCGCAGTTGTGGGCTAAAACAGTAAATAAATTATTATTATTATTGTTTTGAAAGACCTCAACTTGTAGAGAAAACAGAAGTAATTACAGATTGTAAGCTAAAAATGCAATAAAAATATAATAAAAAGTAGAAAATCATTATATAATTAAAAAACATAAACTTTACGTTTTTTCAATTGATTTGTATGGTATATTTTGTATTTTTAAATATTCCTATAAAAAGTTCAAACAATTTAAATTTAGATATCGAAGAGGCAATGTAATTAGTCTACACCATCCAAACAAACAAATCCCTTCAACTTGATTAAAAAAGTCGAGTTTTGTTGACAAAATTGTCACTATTGTGTAAATATCACATGCGTAATCGGACCGGTAACGGCACATCATCGAATAAGAGAGGCTACAGTAAATTTCCAAACATCAATGAGCGTTTATCCTTTCATTCTTTTATTCAATTCAATTCAATTACTTGATGCCATCACATATACATATACATATAGCACATAAAAACTAATAAATACAAACAACATGGTTTATAGATTAAGTTAAAAATTGTTTTAAATTAAACAACATAATAAAATATATATAACAGTTCGATAACAAAGCATTAAAATGATTAACACAATACCTACAATTTTATTTTATTTTCTAACTGCTTGTTAAAATTATAAAACAGAGTTTTCAATTAAGCTTTTGTTGAGTTCAGTCGTATTTAAATTGGATGCGTATTTGATGTTATAAAAAAAATCTAATGCCACATTAGTTTTCTTTCGTTTTTTTTACCAGCGCGATGCTTGGAAATTTGCTATCCAGGTGTTGTGTTGGTCATTTGTAGAAGACAACTTGCTTTGTTTTTTTTATTTGCATTACTACAGTGAGAATATATTCATTTGTATGCATTTTTTTAATATTTTTATAAAGTGATTTGCAGTTATCTCTTTTTATATCCAGCAGCAAAATCGCAGTCGAGTTACACTTTTTGCAGTTTAAATAATCTGTTAGCTAGAGTAGAAGCGTCAAAACACTGTACTCTACATAAATATTAATTTATGCATAATACGCTGATAGTAGTAGTAAATAACAAATGTTTTATAGTTTGTACATTGCTTATAGCCCAAAATAGATTTTTATTTTGTTTGTAAACTAAAATAGCACTTTTCAGTCTATTAGTTTATTTACAATACAACAATATAATTTACAAAATGATAATTTGAATTATAAATTAAATTAAATATAAGGTACTTAGTAGATTTAAGGAAAAAAAAGATGCTCATGCAATGTTTTGTGACCTAAGTAGAGCTTTTGACTGTGTGTCACATTCCATTCGGTTATGTAAAGTGCAAAAGTTAAACTTTAACTTTCTAATTGTGGGAAACAAGAATTAATATGGATCTCCAGCTAGGCTCAGTACTGGGCTCTATTGTATTTCTTATTTATATTAATAATTTACTGCAATGCAATCTAAATGTGCATTTTACTTTGTTTGCCAATAATACAACAATCATCAAAACTAACAGAAATAGAAATATTTTGCAACGTGATATATGTGGCACACAGTCCGTTGCTATAAAGTGATGACAGTTTATAAAAGTGTGTTCATACCAACTTTGCTGTATAGATCTGAAACGTGAGTATGTCAAAAAACACAAAAGTAAATTCAATGCGGTATAGGGTACTTATGAAGTGTGTGTGTGTGTGTGGAAAAACTCGTATAGACAGAATTAAAAATTTGTGAATAATATACAAATATAGTTTAATAGTACCACAAATAAACCGGTACAAACGAAGTACTCTACGTTGGTTTGGCTATGTGTAGAGTATTGCTAGGACATTAAAGAAATCTATGACAAAGATGTATTTGGATCAAAATGCAGAGGTAGATCAGGTACACGTTGGTTAAATGCAAAATAAAAAAAAAACTAAAAGTGGAAAGAATAAGATAGCATGCATAACCAGCTAATAAAGCAAAAAAAGCGTGTATGGACAAAAAAAAGTAAAAAAAAATTGTACAAAGTAAAGTTTAATAATCAAGTAGGCTATTATACAGTGTTTCTACAATTTTTTGGAGCAGTAAGCAATTTGCTTAGTTAGTTATAGTAAAAATTAGTTAGTCTCAACAAATAAATCCAAATTTTCTGAAAAAAATAATAGAGGTGTTTAAAAATACTCCAGTCTACCAATTGTATATCACACAAGTTCAATATGTAATAGGTCTAAAAAACAAAT
The DNA here is from genome assembly GCA_963932245.1 of Tachinus rufipes. Taxonomy (NCBI): domain Eukaryota; kingdom Metazoa; phylum Arthropoda; class Insecta; order Coleoptera; family Staphylinidae; genus Tachinus; species Tachinus rufipes. Next base: position 78,252,751 of record OZ010744.1, read on the forward strand.
AAACCATAAAAGTAATTTATTTATTTGTTTATCAATAGCCGATTTTCTCAACACAAATGTTAGTTGGAATTGTGTTAGTAATGCAATTTGCATTTAATGTTCTTAGAGCACAATACACACACTAGAAGAAATTTACTTACATAAGCAATTTCTCACCATACTATCTCATCGCGTGTAAGAACTTTATGTCGTTCCACAGCAAACTGTTCATTGCTTTAGTCTACTCATAGTAATCTTGTATTGCACTAATAGATGGTACTTTTTATCGTGATAATTTAAGGGTAAACAAAGTAAAAGGCGGTACAACTTAAAACCAAATTATAAAATTCTTTAATACATTATTCCTACAGAGAGTACTTAGTTAGTTAACCTCTTCGGACTTGTCCAATTGCTCTTGTTGTTAAAATCAATCTTAGAAAACAACAAAGCAACAAAGCAACAAGCTCAATATTTACCGTTGTTTGTGTCCATTAACCTATCTACGCAAACATGTAAAACATTGCACAAAAAAATTGTTATTTGCGGTGATTTCAACATTAATTTTATTGTCAAAAGCACTGTTTTAACTACTCTTTTAGATTTATTAAAATTGATTTTGTCTTACATCAACTATAAATGTACCTAAGCGCAAAAATAATAATAGTATTTACAATATATATATTAGTTAAACATTTACAGATATTGTAGATATAGTTATTAAAAATGGCATCAGACCATACGGCACAATCCATAAGCTTACAAATAAATTGTTTTACTACTTCCACAAAGGGGCGTACTTTCACCCTTACTGTGGTGGATAGTCATAGATGACTTACTACAGATACTCAACAATATGGGCATTTTTGCGTTAGGCTACGCAGACAATCTTACTATCCTTGCATACGAGAAGTTTAGAGCAACCGTGTCCAACATGATACAGTGCAATAAATATCGTAGAAAGGTGGTGCAGAAAAGAAAAGTAATCAGTAAACCCAAGCAAAACGACGATTGTACCGTTTACAAGACTACAGACCTAAACAATCCAAGAATGTATAGACCCAAGCTTCAGATGTCAAAAAAATGAAATATCTGACACTAGGCTAAACTTCAACACACATTTAACAAATATAACAGCAAAAGCCATTCGGGTGCTTTTTGCAACCAAAATGATGGTTGGACGTACATGAGGACTAACACCTAATATGACCAGATGGTTATACACGGTGGTGGTAAAACCCATTACAACATACGGAGCGATTGTATAGGGAGAAAAGCCACTCTCAAGTGTACAGCTAAAAAACTAGGCAAAATTCAGAGACTAACATGTTTGTTGATAACGGGAACAATAAGAAAGACGCCCACGGCAGGTATGTATTACTATTGTTACCGCTACTTCACCTTATGGTAACGGTTAGAAAAAGACAAGCACACACAGGATGCAGATAAACAAACATAATGTAAACCTTGGGAACCACAAGCCTAACATAACAAATTTGTTGCATGAAGAAAACATTCTAATGATGAGGTCGGACTTTATAAAGAGTCATTGCATTAGTTAGAAATTTGATGTAACAATACCACATTAAAACGAATGGATAAAAAATAGATACCTGAGAACAGTCAAAGGTACTATTTGGTCCAAAAACCAAATGGAAGTCGGGCCTAAAATCTACAAGGACAAACACCAAAAAAAGGAAATTTTGCTACCTTTGGACAAACATGCCACAATTTTTTAAGCAGAGGTGGCTGCCATTGAGTGGTGCGCTGGGAACATAATCGAAAAAAGACTAAATCTAGGCAGACTGATAACTATTATGTCAAACAGTCAAGCGTCATTGCATTCTCAGCAATACAGTATGGAAGCAGTAGTCACAACTTGTAAAGTTTGCCTGGTATGGATACCAAAAAACCAGACGACAAAAAAACCTCATGACGAATCAGCTTGCCAAACAAGGAGCAAAGAAGACAAACACTAGACAAGAACCCGTTTTTGGGATTCAATACGAAGCCGGTAAAGATATAATCCGCAGCAAACTTGAAACGGAACACAGCAACATGTAAAAAAGCTGTAACAAGCACTTGCACAGACCGGGAATAGAAAAGAACCCTTAATGCCGCAAATGTATAGAAGAAGACAAGACTCCAATACACTTGCTGATTGAATGCAAAGTTTTCAAACAGCAACGCATAGCCATTTTTGGCAAACACAACCCAACCGCAGATATGTTAAAAACAACCCATTGGTTAAAGATACTGGACTTTATTGAAAAGACAGAGCAGCTAAAAGAGTAAAACATCAGAGATGTACAACAGGCCCAATAAGATCGCAGTGCAAGGGGCGCTAGGCTAACCACCTTAAGGAAAGAAAAAAAAAAGTCGGTTTTTTAGTCAGTAAAAACCCCACACTACTGGACAGTACGGGCTGCTCAGCGTCTTTTAAAGATTTTTTTCTTCCTACGGAAAAAAATACTCCTACTGACAAAATTCAATATTGTGAAATACATAACAGAAATAAATTTATTTATTTTGTGAAATTATTAAGTGGTATGATTGAACACAACTTTAAACTGAAGATAATGTAAACCACACAACAAATTTCAAAATATTGTAAATATATGTTTTGAGTCCGCATTTCCATTAAAAAGAAAAAATGAAATAAAATACACGAGTCTCCTCTCAAAAGTTAAAAAAATTATTCGAGTTGATTAGTGGTAGTAAAATTATTAAAAGATATTACAACGTTTAAGAAAATCTACACAAATTTATTTCAACTGTAAAAGATTCTATTAGAGCCAAAACTAGTAATGTATTTGTAAGAATAAATTTATAATAAAATCATGAATTATCACGTAGTAGAAGTCACAATAATTAATTAAAATGTATAATATATTTGTATAATAAAGCAAAATTAGCATGGTCAATAATAAATTAAAACATTGGTAAATTAAAAAGAAAACAAAAACACAAAAAACTAATTATTAATAGCAAACCATAAGCAATGTGTGCTAAATGTATTGTCAATCACTTCAATGTACAATTTAATAATTTATCAAATGTTTTAATAAATAATACTTTACAAAACTTACTAAATAATAAAGATAGAAATAATAATTTGTTTTACTTTATTCTTATTACTGGACATAAAGTACAAGAATGCGTAGCTAATCTTAAATACACAAATCTTACTAAAAAATACAATTTAAGCCATAATTTAGTAAAACAATGCATAATATTCTTTTATAAACCTTTTATACTTATTGCGATTGAATCGCTTAGTCAAGGACTATTCTGAGATATGCTAAATAGTGCCAAAATTGGACTTTTGTTAAATTTTTTAAAATAATTTGAATTTATTTAATCAAAATCGGTTTGGTTTTAAAAATAATCATTCAATTTTACATGCAGTTGTTAGTTTTTTGAGATATGTATTAAATAACTTAGAGCTAGATCATCTTTGTTTGAGAATATTTTTTGACTTAAGCAAAGCAATTGATATAGTCAATCATGATATCCTGTTACAAAAACTGTAAAGGTGTGGCATACGTGGGTAGCACTGAATTGGGTTTAGAGTAGTTATCATTATGTTAAAATAGGAAACTTTGGTTCATCTCTATTAAATATGAAAAGAAATGTGCCACAAGGTTCTGTATTTGAGCTACTTCTTTTAATTATACATGGTGTCCGGAAAATACGTGTACAACGTTTGACGACAGACTCCTGACGTCAAAATAGGTCGATCTAAGCCGACTTAGTTATATCCAAAATTGTCTCGTTTAGCCGGTAGAGGGCGTCAAAAATTTGTAAATATTAAAAAGAAATTACCTGTAACAATAATTTTTTAAGTGACCTTGTTGTTATGGCGTTTAATAATTTGACAATTATTGAAAAATTGTCACCAGTCTATGAAATTTACTCAAGTATACGATTTGTCAAGGAAATGGGCGTCAGAGTGTTAGGGTTTACATGGAGAGGTTTCCTAACCGTCGAATACCAAACCACCAAACATTTGCCAATATTGAGCGTCATCTTCGGGAAACGGGCAGTTTTAAGAAAAAGTTTGAAGGCAGGGGTCGTATGCGAACAACTCGAACTGTGGAAACAGAAGAGATGAAGAGTTGAAGAAGAACCAAGTACCAGTACCCGTCTCTTAGAACGTGAGTTAAATGTTCCTAAAACGATTGTCAATGAGGTTTTAAGAGAACAGCTGTTACATCCTTACCACATACAAAAAGTCCAGGAACTTTTACCGACTGATCCCCCCATGCGGCTTACATTTTGTCAATTTATTAGAAACAAAAGAATCCTTGTTCCAAATTTTTGTAGAAAAATTATGTTTACTGACGAGGCATGCTTTACAAGATCTGGGGTAACCAATCTGCACAACAAACATATTTATTCCGATGAAAATCCACATGCCATTAAAGTTGCACATCATCAGCATCAATTTAAAATTAATATTTGGGCAGGTATTATTGATCACTACCTTATTGGTCCCATTGTTATTCCAGACAGGTTAGATGGAAATATTTATTTAAATTTTTTGCAAGACACATTACCAGTTCTTCTGGAGAATTTGCCCCTTTTACTTCGGAGGGAAATGTGGTATATGCATGATGGTGCCCCGCCCCATTTTTCCGTTGCCGTTCGGCAATACTTGCATCATCAATATCCCAACCGATGGATTGGAAGAGGCAATGATGCACCAGTAAAATGTCCACCACGTTCTCCTGAGTTAAATATGTGTGACTTCTTTTTGTGGGGCGCTATTAAAACAGAAGTTTACAAGACTCCGGTAAACACACGCGATGATTTATTGCAGTGGATTTTAAATGCAGGCAACCATTTTAATAATCCCGAGACATTAGATAGGGTCCAATATCATTTTTTAAAGAGTGTTAATAAGTGTATTCAGCAAGATGGCGGTCATTTTACACATTTGCTTAAGTAATGTTTTTGTTTTTCTTAGTTTCTTACAATAGATACTTTCAACTTTGTTATACTTTTGTTTTTTTTGACGCCCTCTACCGGCTAAACGAGACAATTTTGGATATAACTAAGTCGGCTTAGATCGACCTATTTTGACGTCAGGAGTCTGTCGTCAAACGTTGTACACGTATTTTCCGGACACCCTGTATATACAAATAATTTTAATTTAAAAAAAATTGTAATGTATGTAGACGATTTGTTTTAGATTTTGTACCAATAATTTGCAACATGATCATAACTTTATAAAATGTGATCATCAATCAGTAGTAGAAGCTAACTACATATCCTTTTTGTATATATGGCTACATGCATAAACTTATTTATTACATCAAACTGTTGTACAAATACTTTTGTCAATTTATTGGACAATATCACAAATTGACAAACTTCTTTCTTTAAACTTGATTTCATTACAAATTTCTTTTATAATAATTCTCTAAGGTAAATTGATCAAATATCACAATTTTTGTCATTTTTTAAAGTAAATAGTTTTCATTTTATAAATTTTGATAAAAATTTAGCAACGGCATTTTAGTGTTTTTTTTATCTTTGACAAGTAGTATATAACTGAGGCAATCTTATAAATTAAAAAAAAAAAACAACAAAAATGCGGATAAAAACATAATAACAATTACATTGTAACATTGTGGGGGCATGCTACAAGGTTAAATAAGTTATATTTAATTAGCGTATTAATTTGATTAAAGTACATATTAATAAAAAAAATGTTATTGTCATATATCATGCGTCTATAAAAAAGTTATAATCCAAGAAAACAAAAATTATTTTAGTTTAAACTTAGTAATAGAGGGTTAGCTTGATAAGCTAGCAGAAGTTTAATCACCAAATTATACTAAATAAAACTTGTTTTACGCACTCCGATTTGGTCCTATTTTTTTTTTCAAACAAAGCATACAAATTTTATGTAACATAGCTGTAAAACGCACAATAATTTGATGTAATAAGTACAATATGTTTTAAACAATGGTAGTAAAGCATTTTACTGAGCCTAATATTCTTGAACAAATTTTGTAAATGTCTTTATAAAAAATATTAAAAATCTTTTTTTATCAAGAAAATATATATACATACTTGCAGAATATAAAATATTATTCATTGAATGTTTTTAGTAAAAAATGTTTTCTCGCTTCATAAAATATTAAGGTAGCAAGAGAAAATAAATAACTCAAGTGGCACAATCTCTAATGTAGGTTCGGTTGACCGAGCAATTATCATTGAAGTAGAATCATGTCTATAAATGTCTTTCTAATCATTCTTACTAAGTTTTGTTTATTATGGTTACTGATAAATAATAATGTTTGAATAGATAATAAAACTTCAAGAATATTTAAAAATAAAATTTAATTAACATATCGTGTTAGAATTAAAATAAATTAATATATTATGTTTTTGAATATAAAAGATTTTTTAACAATGTAATAATAAAAATAACAAGAATTACATTAAAAATACATAAAACAGTCAGCTTTACTGAGCATCCTATATTCAATTAACGTACAAAAGAATATTTATTTTTACACTTACATGGTTGGTATATGTTCACGTGTAAACAAGTAAAATATTCAAGTGCATCAATAGAACTAACTCCCAGTCACAGCTTACAAACGAACTCACTCCGTCTTTAAACTAATTATAAAGACTTTTCTTTCTATAATTTAGATGTTGCGTGTGAATGGAAATCGATATGTACATATGTCTCGCATGTGTTTATAATTATATCTTTGAAATTAAATATTTTTAGTTAATTGAACATCAAACAGAATTTTTATGAGATGTTATAATATTATAAGAATAAACATTACATGACTAATGAACAAATGTAACATTGTAATTAGTCTTGTACAATAAACGTATATCTCTAAACTAAGTAATATATAATAGTAAATTGTAATATAAGTGTAGCCTTTTCAATAAACTTTTCCTCAAGTGTATTTTATACTATACATTAAAAAAAAATAATACATAATTATAAATAATTCAAAAATACGCCTGCATATTATTATCCTTTGTAAAATAATATCAATCTGACAATAGATTTTAGTGCATTAGCACTTCAAAATTTTCAGTATCAATTTTAGCTAGTTTTTTAACAGCTTACTTTATTTTTTACCATTAAGTCAGAAAATATGTCCACTTTTATAGAAGAAATTTTGTCACAATTTATAAAACTAACGGCGGATGCGCCGGGTTACATTTTATGCGTCATATTTAAACAGTCATTGGAATAAATTCAATTTATTTTTGTTAACAACTCCGGTTGAAAAAACATGAAATAATAATTTATTAATTAAATTAATTAGGTTAGACTAATTATTTTTATGGAATTAATCGTATTTGTATTAATTAGCAAAACCACGAGGGCGGAGATAATTAATTTGGGTGGCATTGTGAGCAGCGGTCAAGTAAAATCAATATGGTTAGTGTATGTATGCCTCATATGTACAGGTATGTTTATTTATTTAGATTAACGTCCAGACAATTGCTATATATAGTTATCAGGCAGCATTACCCAGAAGAAAAGAGCAATCAAATTGCACGCAACGTAAACAGCAACTGTTGCTTTACACATTTTATAAAACATTGTTGGACTCGGTTATATATTTAATAGAAATTGTTGTAAAATTATTATACATAATATTATGTTTTATATAAGAATTATATATATATATATATATATATATAAATATATATTTTAGAACTATATTAAAAAAACCATTTGAATCTATAACAAACATAAAAAAATTATATTCATATTATAAAAATCATAAAATAAAATCTTGTAGTAAGAATCTTTATAGATAATACAATTTTTCTTATTTATCACTGTACTTATGTAAGAAAAAAATCCATTTTAATTATAAAAGAAACTTTTATGTGTTTTTAAGTAGTACAACTTTTTTAATTTAAATTTAAAGCTCAAACTTTGCAGTTTCTTGTTAAAATGATATTTAGTTTGCTCAACTTTGTCTGCCAAGATTTATTTTTTTGATTTTTTTTTCACACAATTAAAGCTGATTTGGCAAATAACAGCTCATTTTGTCTTTAAGAGCTAGTTATGTTTGCAGGGCATTAACGTAGATAGTAGTTTTATTCACGTAGCATCAAACAAAAAAAAATCATTAAATTTAAGTTGAATTGCACAATCTGTAAAACTAATTTATGTCCAAGTTTATAAATAAAAATAGTCTTTGTCCAAACTGTCTAATATAAACCAAATAAAATCAGTCTCTGGATTTAGGCATTTGTTGTAAAATCAGATAATAAAAATGACTACTAACAAATATATGGTTAAAAAACTTAAAGGAAGCAAAAATTATCATGGAAATTTGGGAAAAAAGCATTGTAGAATTTTATGGATTCGATGAGTGTATATCCCGTGTGTGGTTTTTTTTATCAAAGTAAGGTAAAGAAAGCAAAGATACGTATAATTCTATCGATAAATGACTCATTATTTGAATATGTTCAAACACTATTACAAATTGGTCTTCTGCGCAAACTAATCACAATTAAATAAGAAAACTGCAAAAGCATGTCGAAATATGTAAACAATATTATAGAAACAGCAAACAAATTAAAAGGTGTTAGATACAGTATTACTGAAGAATGGTTATATAAATTGCCAATCTATTAGCAAGATTAACGGATAAATTCAAATCCATATTCATGAAAATTGAAAGTAGCATCACTAAAATTATCGGTGATAATATCAAAACTAGTAGAAACTAAATACAATAATAAATCCACAAATGCAACTAAAATATTAATAGTGCGGAAAATTAAAAAAAACTGTTAACGTGCTACAGTTGTAAAAAAAAAACACAAAACATCAGAATGCAAAAACAAAAAGACAAATGATAGATAAAAAAAAAACCACGTGTAAAGGTGCATTTACATTTTGCAGAAAAACTACAATTCAAATGAGTGGTGTGTAGACAGTAAAGTAAAGTAGTTTCAAAACTAAGTGTAAATTTACTGTTAGTCGCAAAAATTGTAGAAAAAAAAAACAATACCAATACGGTAATATTTAACAAAGATGGTTGTAGCATCTACAATGTAGACAATGATCTGTTTATACACACAAAGTGTAAGTCAGGTGTGTACAGGATTGTGATGATTCAACAAGTTGTAAGCTAGCAGTCACCAAGGTCAAAACAAAAAAGTGGCATTGTTGATTGGGACATATCAACTACACAGACATTCAAAAGATGGGTACAAGTGTTGTCAAAGATATGAACATCCAGAAAAAAATCAAAAAGACTGATTGCATGGTATGTTTAGAGGACAAACAAGCTCGGGCACCGTTTAAAATTTCAGAGTCAAAAACAAATGATTTACTAGAAATAATTTATTCTAATTTATCTGATTCAATAAAGACAACGTCAATAGAAGAAGCTCAATATTTTCTAACGTTGATCAACAATTTCTTACATAAAACATTCATAAGTCAAAAACAGAAAAAGAAGAAAAAAAAATTGCAATAAGGAAGTTATTAGATTTTGCAAAACAAATGGTATAATTCACCAAACGTCAAACGTATATACTCTACAACAAAACGGCAGTGCAGAACAAGCAACCCAAACGATCATAGAAAAAACCAAATGTTTGATGCAAAGCTAGATAAGTCTTACTTTGCAAAAACGGTAAACATCGCTGTAAATAATGTAAGCAGATTCAACAAGAACCAGGGAGAAACTCATTGGACAACAGTTATTCGTATTTTCGGTTACTTGAAATGCATAAAGAAGTACAAGTTGCATTTCTCAAAATCTGAGGATCCAATAGGTTAGTGTAATGCTGACTGGGCATCTAATATAGACAAAAGACTATCATTTACCAAATATGTGTTCAAGTTCTCAAATATCATGAGAATCTGAACAAGAACCAACTGTAGCTTTATCTACAGCTAAGGCAACACACAAGAATGAATGTAACTGAAACAACTTAACAAAGAACTGAATTTTCCAATCTAATATAAACATCGGAATTAATAACCACAGTAAATAAAACTTGCAGAATCTGATAGATACCGAGTGAAAACAAAACATACGTCATCATTATACCTAAGACTGTATAGAAAGCGCATCTACAATAGTTCAACACACTCCAACAAAAAATTGTACCTTACAGATGAAAATATACTGAATAATAAACACATGTAAACAATTTGTTCATTAAGTGAGATTGTTGGAATTTGTATTAGTTGGTAAGGTAGATTTTTATACATGTTGTTGACGTTTGTTAGTTAATGTAAAAAAAATACAAGAGTGTAGATGTAAGGTGTACAATCTGTCATTCAAGTAAAGTTTATTAACAATACTGACCATATTGAATGATTACTTTAAACTATACACAGCTGTCCCTATAAAATTCCAACAGTTCTCAAATAGTATATCCCATGACTCATAATTAATCGGCTTCAATTCCTGAACTGCATTTCATAAGCATGTAGGCTAAGAGTTTTATGCAGTATAAAATAAAGGTTGAACTATAAAATCCTTAATGTGTTTTCTGAGACACTGTTAGCGACAATGGTGCAATTTTACATTAATTAGTAACTTTTAGAATTAACTTTACATCTTTGCAAGATTGCTAGAAAATGATTGATACCGACCAAAAATTGTATTGTACCATTTTCTTAACTTGTTTAGTTTTTAATTATAAATGTCAAAAATTAAAGACTTGTAATTTAACAAATCAAAAATGCCGCAAAATTTAAAATGGGATTAGAAAACTATTTTTATGGAAAGTTGTTGAAAATTCAATCATTTTATGTAAATTATGCAACCAGTAATATCAATAGTTGGTACCGGTAAAATAAAACCAATATTTTTACTTTTAAATACAGATTTTACTGCAATTAATAATCTATTTTCAAATCTGTTTCTATCATTTCAAAATATAAACTAATTATTAAAAAAAACTTGCACCTTAAATGGGTTTGGTTAGTGCAACTTTATCACATTGATAACTTTTAGATTTTAAGCCAATAACATTTTAATAATATAATTTTGTTAGGCGTATTGTAGAACAAACTTAGTTGTCAAAATTTAATATATTATGTATTATTATATTATAGTTATAGAATTTTATTGAAATAAAACGGATAAATTTTTATCACCAGTTTCTAATCGTAATTTTAATTCTTCTTGTATTTTGTTTATATAACGACGCTGTTAAACTGTACTATCTGACTTTTTAAAATCATTAATTTTGATTTTGTTTTTTATTATTAAATTTGCTTTGTATTGTAATTTTAAAATAACTTTAATTGTGCAAAGATTAGAAAAACACCAAAACTACAAAATCTAATTATTTCTTTTCGACAGACTAAAATCTGCTCACCTGATAATAAATTGGAAACTTAATATATAACAAATTCATTAGTTTACAATCTAAACAACCCATACAAATTAAAAATCAAAATGCACGAAATTATGTAGACGTGGTGACCGCTTCCAAACTGTTTGCAGTTTTAATCACTAGCAGAGTGTTTTGACAATTTTTTTTTAATTTTTTTAGAAAAAGCTTTGAAAAATTAAGTGTCAAAAATTATGTTGTCTAAATGTTGACTCTTGCGCTAACCCTTTCTGGTCGCCCTGTATATAATAAAACTGGCTTTTGTTAATACAAGAAGTCGCATTGAGTGCAAAGTGCATTATAAAAAAAAGTAACATCAACTCTGCAACTGTTTTTACAACAACGTAACTACATATTTAAAATTAAAAGATAACACCAGAAAACAAAATCTTGTTTTGATCTTTTGACAAATAAACTAACTAAAAGTGTAAAATTTAGAGTTAAGTATTTCTTAAATTCAATTTTTAACAATTATAGTTTTAAGTGTTAATATAAAGCATCGACAATAATTTTAAATTAACCAAGTAAATATTTGTTTGAATATGTTTACTGATCAATATAGTTAATTATTCTAATATTTTATTTATAGTGCATTACCTACATTACTCCCAAATGAAACCCACATAGTAATTTCATCAACGTCATTTAACGTTTATCAAATACTATTATCAAAAACCCACGTAAATATAAATTACTGTACACCTACAACTAATAAAATTATACAAATATTGATTTATAATTAATTAAAAATTAATACAACACCTAAAGTTATAATGTTAAATCATGATAACATACATTAAAATTTTGGTAGTTTAACTAATAATAATAAAATGTGCACATTGTGACAAAATAATGTTAATTGCTCTATAATTTAAACAATTTTATTAAATAAAGCTACGGAGTTAATTGTGCAAAAAATGTTGAAGACAAAAACCACCATCGAAGTATGTCGCATGTTCATTTACCTAGTTAAACTTATTTGAGTTAAATAATTTAATTATTCTCATTACAGCATGAGTTATTTTTCTGTACTTAAATTAATTAAAACATCACAATACCCCCTACTACGTGCCGCCAATCTCGGAAGGTTTATCTTGCTGCAACTCTATCCAGCGGAGCTAATATTAGCCGGATTCGGCCTGGGTGCAAAGTAGAATTATCCTTGCCGTGCGGCAATTCCAGTCTAAGGAACTCCATATATTCCAGGAGGCTCAAGATAAGCTTCTATATAATTTTTTTCACTAATATCTGCCATTTAAATTGATTTTATTAATGTTATTGCAAATTTTGTTATAATAAATTGCTTCTGAATTGCATCCATTGTAAATCAATTTGCGGTGGCGGGATAATAGGTAATTAAATAATTTGTTACACATTTAATATTATTTTTTTTGGTTAATATCTTTAAATTATCTTATGTTCTGTTACTTTAAATAAGAATATATATATTTGATTATTTTTTTTTAAGAATTATTGTATGATTTTAATGTGTCCTTTATTATTTCGTGTTATTAATTGAATTGTTAACTTAGTAATAAATAGGGCAATTTTTTATAAACATTGCTAGAAGTAAGCAAGATACATATTGCTAACTAACAATATAAACTGTCATTTTAGCAATTCTTGCTTGCTAAAAATATAAAATGTCATTTTAACAAATCTTGTTTGTTAACAATATTTACTGATATTACATCAGAAAGCGTGGCAAATCTGACAATTCTCTAGATAAAATACTAATAAAATATATAAAAATATATTTCGCCGGTTCATATTGTTAGAAATCAAAATTTGTTAAAATGACAGTTCATATTGCTAGCAAACAAGATTTGTTAAAATAAAGTTCATATCTTAAATTAGCATTAATTATCTTGCTAACTTACTACCAATGTGCATAGAGAATAGCCCAATATATGTGTTTTCCTTTTTCCACTATTTTCAATTATTTTTACTTCATCTTACTTAATATACCGTTCCATTTGTACAATAGTAAGTAAGCCAAAGTAAGAATTATACATTTCCTATTGCTCATGGCGTCCTATCACGGGATGGAAATTAATTAAGTAATAATTTAAAATCATTTAAAAATGTATAAAATTGTAAACCAGTAAATTTTATTTAAAAAAAGATCAAATATTTGTAAGCTTAATTGGCTTACCTTATCTTACCTTACTTGGCAAAAAGACAGCACCAAATATCGTTAATCTGTGCTCATTAAAATGTAACAAAACACGTAGCGCAAAAAGATTTTATAGCCCGTCCATATGTTTGCAGTATTTTGTTTTATAATAACATTAGTTACAACAAATAATACACAATTTATAAAACTACAATTTTAATAAATTAGTTTGTAGTTGTAAAAAAGAATCGAATGCCTGATAAATATGTTAATGCATACAATTATACATAATGTTGAAGGTTGATCAAGTAACACACATTAAGTGTTATGTTTGCGTAACTACTTAAAAACATTCTAAAAGAAAAAATTTAGTTTACCTTAGCAGCGTTCAATCTTATGTGTACTTGGTGTACATGTTAAGTTACTTGTGTATTAGGCATACAAGAGTAGTCTCAGAAGTACCCAACCTGACATATAGATAGCGGTTATTGGTTGACAAAAATTTAAATCTTTTCCTTTGTTTACAACAATAAAAAAATATGTGTAAAAGACACACGAGGTTACCACGCTAGAACTGATCAAGAAAATACACAAAACAGTATTGGATGACCGTCGACTGACAGTGCAAGAACTAGTCAACATGGTAAGTATTTCAAAAAGAGCTGTACATTATTGCATATTGACCAAAAATATAAACATGTGAAAGTTGTGTTCAAAATGAGTTTTGCAATTATTGACAACAGAATAGGTATTTTAATTAAGTGTTTTCAAAGTTTCATAGCAATAAAAGCGAGTTTTTAGGTCAATCCATAACTATAGATAAAACAAGAGTTCACTTCACACTCAAGCCAAGAACTGTCAAAGCAATATACTGGAAGGAGAATCGGTTTCAAAAAACAAAGACATATCTGCATGCAATCTTCAAACTTAAAGTTGATATTTTCTACCATAGTCATTACATTTTATCAATTTACTACTGTTTTTGTAAATTTTATGTTTTTGTTGCCTGTTTTTTACCAGTTTTAGTATAATAATAATACTATTAATAATATTTGTTTACCGGGATCAGACGACGTACTTTATCCTTATCAGGTTATCCGGCAGCTTCCCTCCCGCATGACGCGGTTGCTGAAAATCTACAACCTGATATGGGAAAGCGGCGTCTACTCAAAATTTGGAGAGAGGCCGTTGTTAAAGCCGGGCAAACATCCAAACAACGTCAACAGCTACAGGCCGATTTCACTTACCTGCTGTCTCAGTAAAATTTCAGAAAAAATAATCAACAACTGTCTGGTGTGGATGCTGGAAAGTAACGGTGTTTTAGCTAAATACCAGGCAAGTTTTAGACAAAATCACAGTACCGTTGATCATTTAATCTGTCTAGAAAATTCCATCTTAGCAAGAAAACACCTCGTAGCGGTGTTTTTCGACTTGGAGAAAGCGTATGACATGACTTGGCGTTATGGAATTTTGCAGAAGCTGCACGCATGGGGATTCAGAGGCCGTATTTTTTTTTTCTTAAATCTTTCATGCGCGAATGCACATTTAAAGTAACCCACTAACTCAAAGACAGTATGTCTAGAGAACGGTGTTCCCCAAGGGTCAACAATTAGCGTTACCCTTTTTACAATTGCGGTAAACGATATTGCAGCTTCTGTGGTTACACCTGTGAAAAAATGCCTGTACGTCGACAATTTGGTGATCTAAATGGCGGGAAATACTATCCCTGCCATAACACGTCAACTCCAGATTTCTATAGACAAAGTGGACAAAAATGCAGAGGCAAGAGGTTTTTGTTTCTCTTCGACGAAAACTTTGAGAAGACCTCACCGGGACCCCGCGCTTGTTTTGCGGGGTTCCAGAATCACGTGCGTCAAAACAGTCCGTTTCTTAGGGCTCGTGCTCGATAGGACCTTATTCTTTCGGGCACATATTGATGAATTGATCACAAAGTGCAAAAAAAGCCTTGAACGTGATTAAGTGCTTGGCCAACATCATCTGGAATGCGCAAAAAGAGGTATTGTTGCGGCTGTATAAGGCGCTGGTTTTGTCCAGGATCAACTACGGCTGCGCGGTATACTCATCCGCCAGAAAATCCTGGTTGAAAGCCCTAGACGCAGTCCACAACGCGGGCATTAGATACGCCACGAAAACATATCGGACGAGTCCCGCACCGAGTCTATGCTGCGAGTCGGGTGTACCTTCTCTAACCGCTCGTCGTAGTTGCTTTGTACTCACGTACGACGCGGCAATGCTAGCAAACCACAACAACCAACTCATATTTTTCGCCAACAAAACGCAGCAACGCAAATACAGACTCAGGCCTATCGTCAGTAGACCGGTGTGCGTACGAGAGCAAGAGCTAAAAGAAAGTCTCAATGTTAATTATCCAATGATATTCAAGGTCGGTTCTGGCGAGTTTCTACCCTGGCTAATGCCGAGGGTTATAGCTCGTTTTATTCTAACCTCCAAGAGCAAACAAGAAACTTGCCCCGACGTCTTGAGGAGCAAGTTTCTTAAAATCGTTGCCGAATACTCTACTGTACTCTACTTTCCGCGTTTGAATACGGACAATTCGAAAACGAATCGGGGAGTGATAAGTGTTTTTATTTTAGATAGTACGGCTCATTTATAGTCCCTCCCTAAAGAGGCCTCCGTATACACCGCAGAATTATATTCATTACATAAAGCCCTGCTAAACTGTGAAACATCATGTCACAGTTCGTTCCTCCTTTGTTCCGACTCGCTGAGCGCCATTCTGAGTATACGGTCTATGTACTCGGTCGATCCGCTGGTCCAGCTCGTACAAACTTTGATATTCCGCTTGGCCGGGTTAGGACAAAGAACTATCTTTGTCTGGACACCGGGTCATGTCGGTATCAAGGGCAACGAGCTGGCCAATAAAACCGCCCGTTAGGCGGCAGACGCGAATCCTACGGACAACATTCCCGTAAAACCCGATGATCTCAAAGGATACGTCGTATCAAAGGTCATTGAGGATTGGCAAAGAGTATGAAACGGCTTCGAAAGCAAATTAAAGGAAATCAAGCTCGCTGTGACGGCATGGAAGTCGCCGGTAGATCTCAACAGGAGAGAGGTCACCCTATGTCGCTTGCGCATATGTCATACCAACTTGACTTTTTCGTATCTTCTGACCGGCGACAAACAACCAGCATGCCAAACATGTCACGACCCTCTAACGGTAAAGCACATTTTGGAGGAATGCCAAGCCTACCTTCCCTACCGTAATCGGCTTGAGCTCCCTAACAACAGGGCGTCTATTTTATTAAATAAAGAAGAGTCTATGGGAAGGTGCGTCTAGTTTTTAAAGACGCAGGACTCCTCAAACAGGTGTAACCAAGTTTTTGTGTTGTCTTATAATAATTTTAGTGTTAATTTATTTATTTATTTTTATTTAACAGTTTGTGTTGTTGAGTTGTTTAAAGCATTGTACTCTTTTACAACTTTGGTGCAATCTGTGATATTAGGTTTAGTTAGATTTTAAGGTCTGCCATCGAAGCATTTTACAGCTTCGATGTCATGTGTGATATTAAGTTAGGTTGTGATATTAGGTTAAGTTGTGATATTAGGTTTAGTTACTTTTTAAGGTCATCTGTGATATTAGGTTAGGTTAATGGATCGGTACTGCCATCAGAGTCTTTTACAATTTTGTTGTCAATTGTGATAGTAGGTTCTGTGATATTAGTTTTAAATTTAGTTTTGAATTTAAGCAACTGTGATATTGGATTTATTATTTATTTCTTTATTTATTTATTTATTTAACCATATTAATGTGTTGTTTTGTCTCATCAGGTCTATAACTGAGGTTATTATTATTAAAATAAAATAAATAGCTAATGACCTTAGTAGTCGACGCTAAAATACAAGTAAAAAAAATAAATATAAATTTGTTTAATGTTTCAGACCACTTATATGAGGTATATATAATATACAAAAAATTGTAAAAATAAAAAATACAGTTTAAAATATGCGATAAAAGTAAAAATACGTTAGAATATTGAAGAGTGTAATTTCAAAAGATGCAATCTCACCGTAATCAATTTTTTAGAAACTTCAAAATACTGTCACAACTAAAGTAATTTTTAAAGCAGATTTCTGTGCGTTTTGAGTTATTTATAAAATATTTGTTAACTAATAAATTTAAATTAATTTATCAATGAATTATCAAAATAAATAAAAAAATACAGGTAGCATAATGTCTTTTTAAACTGAATCTTGTCAAAACCTTGTCTAAAGTAAAAACTAAATTAAAAAAAAAAATAAACAAAACTCAATTTTATTGTATTATATGTAAAGAAAATCACGTTGTAAAGTGCGTAATTTGCTACAAGATGGCATCACTAACTCAATAATTTCAAAAAGTGGTACCTTTTGAAACTACACCCTCCAATTTATCATAAAAACAAACAAAAAATAAAACATTGTACAGCAGTTAGACATGCATAAACAGTACAAATTTGTGTATAGTATAGAATCAATTATTTGTCATCGTTAACATAATTTTGTTTTAAATTTTTTAATTGGTCATTAACTTTTTTCTATTAAAATTTTGTTTTTGCGACTGGTATTACAACAATGTAGATCACTATTAAATGTATATTTGTTTTAATTTTTATTTATACAAAGTGTCAATAAAAAACATGTGTTCTATAAGTAACTTCTTTATTTTAAATGTTAGAGAATTTGTTAAATTAGCAAAGTTGGGTAAAATTTCTAGAAAATAGTAATGCTATTTTAAAATCAGCCTTTCAACTTTGTTGATTATTCTAAAAAAAACTAAAAACAGTCGATTTCTTCAAATTTAAATAACTTCTTGCCTATATACTCTGGAACAAAACTGTTCCCAGGTCTTGATCGGTTTTAACTTTTTAACATTTAACGTTATTTTTCAAAACCTTATTTTCAATCATAATTACTTGATGTACTATTGGTGCAATAGGTTTGTTAATATAGATGCAATACCAGTAGTACTTACATTCTTGTTTTTTAGAATCAAAACTTTTAGTTTTGATTTACTCGTATAAATATTCATTTCTCATCAATATTATAAATTATCTGATTTTTTTCTGACATCTATAGTTTTTGTGTTTCTTGATGTTTGATAAACTAGTTGCAACTATGATTTGAAAAACCAATGAGTCCTTGTTAATAATTTTTATTTTTTTTAAGTTTGTTTGCTTACGCCGTCATTTTTACTAGTTTTTTCACCAAATTTCAAAAATTAAATTTGATTTTAAACTTTTACTAAATAAATATTTTTTAAATGACTAACAATTCAGCATTAAAAAAAATAAAATACGACACACGAATGTTAACTGCAGGTATAGTTTTTCTTGCCCTGACACATTTTATTGTTTTAAATATTTTATAGTATAAGTAAATACGTATAAATACCTAATAATATTAATAGACAACAACAACCGTAAGCAGTCAAATGACTGCAACAGTATTTTCAGTTTTTTTCTTTTAAAATACCTATTAGTTTTAGTGGTAATACTATTAATTATTTTAGATAACAAGCTATGTGCTAAAAAGACAATTTCAAGTTAAAAAAAATATTTTATTTATTTGTGTACAAACAAATATTATACAACAAAAATAAACTATATTTTGTTTATATTATACCGGTAGGACGATGTAGAACACATGAACGTCAAATACCAGCAAGATCACTACCTTTGCGTAACGTTTGATCTATTACATCTACACCGCATTTAGTGTCAATGTACAATTTTATAGTCTCAAGGATTTTTGCTTCAGATGTTCCATCTACCAAAACTCCATTATGTAGTGCTGAAGATAAAGACATTTTTTTACCTTTCCCTGATATGATGTCAAATTAGTATTGTCCGTTTTGTATATAACAATAGTGTTTAGAAAATCGCGTGCATTTTTTACTGAAAGTTGCATTTCTTTACAAATTCTATTTAGAGTGCCCACTACACTATTTTTAAGTTCATTTCCCAGCTTCAGTAATGTATGTTGTGTATAGTTACATTGCTTCCTTAATCTAGAAAAGGCTCAAAAAGACGTAAAACTACATGTTTATCTAAAGATCTATTTTGAGGTCTTGTCTTATTTTGCACAGATATGGAAATTTATTCAAAACATATTTGATTTTGACATCTCTAACAAACTAATATTTGACTTCATATTTATCTGGTATCTCATGTAATAAGTAAAGTCGTGCTTCGCGGCGGATGTGTTATTATTCTGCTGTTTAAACTAAATTTAAATTGTTAATAAAAGTGATTCAAAAATGAAAAGAGCAGATACAAGATCTGCAAGTGCAAGTAAAAATTTTGTTATTACATACCTAAAAAGTGTGGAATTTAAATTACAAGAAAAAGAAATAAAATGGCTAAAAAATGAAAACCAAAAAATATTATTACTGCATAATAATAATATTAATGATGAATCTAAAAACCAAGTAAATATCAGTGAAACAACAAATTATTCAGATATTACAAAAACTAATAATGCAATAAAAAATACTTCAAATAAAATAAAATTTGATTCCATTAAAAAAAATTTGTTCCTGAAAATAAAAAATCAAAAAAAGCAAATTGTATCTGATAAAAATCATAAAATATTTGTTGAAAATAGAAAGAACAAATGGCAGTTTAACAAGAAAAACTTGTATTAAATATAGAACATCTGATAAAGTTACACTAAAAGGTTCACCTAAATTATATCATTATCATATCAGCCGTTTAGACAAAAAAAACAGATGTTTATGATATTATATAATTTAAAAAATATGAAAATTAAAAATATCAAATGTGAGAAATTGAATTCAAAATACCTTAATAAATATATGTCGTTCAAGATCACAGCCCCTATAGAATATGAACCCATCATTACAAAGACCGAGAACTGGCCAAAAAACGTATAAATAAATCGTTTTTTTCCAACCACACAGAGACGCGATAAATACTTCGTAAATATTTTAAATTTAAGTATTTAATTGCTCAAATCAAAACAAAATAAACTTAAATCATTTTTGTTAGAAATGAATAACAAATATTCAATTGTTTGTCTATGTAAGCACTGGCTTAGAGATAATAAAGCCATGCTTATAAAGATAAACAATCTTGTTACAATCTCACACTTTACTCGTAAAATGTTTATTCGTAGTGAAGTAATAATTTTATGTCAATCTAATTTAAATATCGGTGATCTATCTGTAGAGAAAGATTGTAAGATTGCTGCAGTAGCTATTCATAACAGTAAATGTATTTTAATCACAGTATATCGGTCCCCCTCATGTAACTTAGAGGTTTTTTAAATGTGTTAGCTGTAGCATTTAGTAGAATTAATTTTAATAAAACAATTATAGTTATAGGAAATTTTAATATTGAAATTAATGGCAAAGATAATAATTATGAATATAATAAAGAGACATTCTATACTTTTATGTTAGAATATAGATTGCATTCTAACTTTGATCTCCCAACCAGAAAAGATAATTGTCAGCATGCATTTACTAATATAATTAGTGAAAACTTAGGTTGCTGATCAGCTTTGTGTTGAAATGTGCTACGAGTATAAATCCATTACAAATGCAGAACAAAAAAAAACAATATTGTGAAACCCATTACTATTCAAGGTAAATTTTTGTTTTATAATTACATATCTGACGTTAACTGTTCATTTATTCAAGACCCACAAACTGGCACTAATTATAAAATAAAAATATATAATATTGCATTTTCGACTAAAATCTTTAAATCTAGGAAAATCAAATAAAATGAAATGGTTTTCTGATCAATTAAAATATATGCGACAAAATTTAGTATTAATTAATAAAATATGCTTAAACTCAAATAATGCTCAACTAAAAACTGAACGTAATTTATATAAAAAAAATACAGAAATGCTATCACTGCAGCAAAAATTTCTGCAAACGATAAATATATTCATTCTATTCAAACTATACATAAAGCCGCTTGGACAATTATAAACTCTAAGCGAAATTGTGATAAAAACTGTGATATACATATCTGTAAACGATTTTAATTTTTGTTGTTGGTATTGCCAGCAAGCTTGAACAAACCTACCTGTGTCAAACAATGACCTTTTAATTTTAATGTGTAATTCCTGTAATGTCTTAAATTATTTTTATTTTAAACAAGTAACTTTTAATGAGGTTAGAGCTGCTATGAATAAAATAAAAAAATAGTAAAAGTTCCGATATTTATGGACAGTTTTTATAAGATCCGTCGATGATCTTATAAAAACTGTTAAAAATGTTATAATCAAACCACTTACTAAGCTATTCAACTTAAGTATTAATTCTGATAGTTTCCTGAACTATTTAATAGCCGAATTCTAAACATTTCTTACAGCGATGTTAATTAACATTTTAAACGTTGCTAAGTAATATTTAAAAATTTTATTACCTGATTAATTAAAAATCAATTTCTACAGCAATGTTAGCTAACAACGATGTTAAAATATGTTCAGAATTGACCCATAAAATATCTAAGGTAATTTTTGTTTTTAAAAAAGAAAATAAAAATTCACCAGATAACTACAGACCAATCAGCTTATTGCCGGCATTTCTAAAATATTATAACTATAACTACAGCTAGACACGAATTGTGTGGCCGGTGTAATAAACAACTTATTAAAAAGCAGGGAATTTTCACAATAGTTAGTAATTCGCAATTTTCTTAAAAAGTATTATTCATAACAAATTTAAAAACAAAATTTATATGTAGAAATGAACAATAAAAAGCATCAATATATAATTTCTTAAAAAAAAAATGTATATAAAATTTTATTATTGTTTCTAAATAAATACATTTACTATAAAAATTTATTTTAGTTTCATGCTCTAGAAAACAATTACAAAATTACAATTCTAAAATTCAAGTCTATATGTTAATAATGATTGAAGTTATTTGCGAAATTAAATATTAATAATAATTGGATGCGCGCGTCTAAATTTAGTACAACGCGTTGCTCGCATGTAGCGCTTCGACAAATTTCCAGAACCACGTGTGAATATATTGGGGGCGCGTTTTTGTGTTTTCATGGGCAAAACATTGTTATAGTCATATTATAGTAATGTTATAGTCTATAATAATATTATACGGTGCTATTCTCTATGCACATTGCTAGAAATAAGTAAAGTTTATACTGCTAGCCAAAGATTTTTGTGTTATTTTACTTTAGAAGCAAGCAAGGTCTCCAAAATCCATTGCAGCCCTCTAAGTAAAAATATAATTAAAAAAAATATTTTTTTTAATTGGCAAAATAAATTTAAAAAAATTATATTTTCAAAATAAAAAAAAGTTATAAAAATCACATTTTTTAACTTTTTTTTAACTTCTGTTTGATTGACAAAAAAACCAAAAAAAATTTTGATGATTGACAAAAAAACCAAAAAAAATTTGAAAATTGTAAAAAAAATCAAAAATCAAATAATAATTTCTACAAAAAAATGTTGTTCTTGTTACATGATAACAAAATTACTATTTAGCAATATCTTTTTTATTGCGCGTGTTACAGATATTTCACGTCGCCCCAGAAGTCTTACAACAAAGAGGGTTGATGAAATCCACGGCTTATTAGGTTACTTTTAAATCACTTTAATGGAAAAAAAGCAAGTTATTATTTTAGCCAAATTTGGGAATTGAACCCCGGCCTGTTGGCGTGCTACGCTAACGCTCTATAACTAAGCTAACGGTAAGATACCGTTCAATATCCATAGAGAATTGGACAAAATATTTAATAAATAAACTGCAGTTACTAATAAAGCTAACACAGTTAATAAAACTGCTGAACAACACACAACCTCACTAACTTTTGTTTCTGAGTGGTTTAAAGTAACCATCTTAACTTAAATGACACTAAAACTGTAAATATGACTTTTAATTTAAGATCTAATAACTAATACGATAATCTGCACAAAAAATTTAGGTTTACATATTGACAGCGTTTTAAGATGACATGTTCATAAAGAAGCTACTATAAAAAAGTTGGCTAATGATGTGTTTGTTTTAAGAAGTCTAAAGGACTTTATAAACTTTGGCTTCTTGACACAGACTTACCTTGATATTTTCCAAAGTAGACTTGTCTATGGCATTCTAAGGTCTAAGGTCATTCCACGGCACGCCACGGTCTTTTCTCAATACAGAAACAAGCAATAAGAGCAATTTGTGGATTTGGATTTAAAGATGACTGTAAACAACTATTTGTAAAACTTCAACTAAAAACGCTACTATCTATATATGTTTTTGAGTGTTTAAGATACATAAAGAAAAATTTACATTTATTTGAAACTCATAAGTTTTGCTCTAAATTCCTACGATTAGAAAAAACTAAAAATTTTATTAACTATTTTTGTGCAAAATTTTACAATTTTCTCTCTACAAACATAACTGAACTTTCAATAAAACCATTTTTAATCACAATTAAAGAATTGCTAACAAAAAATGCGTTTTATAGTTGTGAGAAATTTTTATTATATTTTAACTGATTTGGAAGCTATTTTAGTTTTTAAATTTGTTAGTTGTATATTTTACTAGTATTTTAATAACACATATGCTGTCATAAATAGTACTATTGTAATTATTTTATTTTACTTTATTTTTTAATTATATATTTAAATGTTATGTATTGACTTGTGTAAGCTTTTATTAACAATTACACCAAAAAACTATTAAAAAAAAGTCCAACAAATTTTTGAGCAAAACAATTGCTCATCAATAGTTGTTTGTTGATCTATATCTTGCAATGCAGTTTTCAATCATTTTGGTTCATAGTTTAGAAGCTAAATAAAATTTGTAGGATTGTTTTTTATGAGCACGTGTTTGAGTGTTCTTGGGCCATATGCCTCTCTAACATACAAAATTCCAAAAATCTTTAAATGGTAAATAAAAATAAGCATTTGTATCGTAATGCGGCATTTTGGGAGACAAAATTCTAAAAATCTTTTATTTCCAGAATTGATTCTAGAATTATCTCACTCATTGATGTCTGTTGAGTAAATACAGTATTTTTTATTACTTTTAGATTCATTTTCTGAAACTATGTGATTTACTATTCTTCATGGTTAGAATTGTTTTCTAAAAATTTTCACCGATAGAATTAATGGGTGACATACATTCTAAATATTTTAATAATTCTTTATCGGTAAGTATACAAATACAAATTTGTAAGCAGAGCAATCAATAGTAGTTGGCTAATGTCAAATATTGCAACCGTCAAATGACGGGCTTTGGTATTTATAAGTAAGTTGATTAATTAGTCTCAAACTAATGGACAAAAAACAAAGAAAAACTAAAAAAGTACCTTTGCACCAAAATTATAAAATTCACAAAATTACAAAATAAATATGTAAATAATTTAGTGTTTATAAAACGATAATAAACCGGTATTTCTAGTGTTAAATGCTGATTGCAGTAGTGTAAAGCATTTTTTATTAATTGATTTAAAAACAGATAATTGCCAACACATGTACGCGATTGCAACTATAATCGCTAATCGCTATATCAATAGCCCTATCAGTAAATATTTTCCCAATAGGAGCAAAGCTAAAATCAAATCAACATAATTTATGTAGAATTGACAAGTAAATCAAATTTAATTTAATAATTACAAAAACCACAACTGCGTAAATAATTCTTAAAAAAAAATTGTTAACTTAAAATTGTCTAATTATATGTTTTATTAATAATTTTGCAAATTGATGACAAACGTCCAATAACTAAGGTATGTGATTATTACGTAAATAGTTTGAATTCCGCATGTGTAGTGGCTTAGTAATGAATAGCAATTAAAACTTCAATTAAAACCGATACACAAATAATATATGTACATATATACTATTTAATACATAGATTATAATTAAAAATAAATTTGTTTTAATGTTTTTCGGATATCATAGTACATGCATGTGCAGAAAAACTATTTTCCACATGCATGTACTGTTTTGCAAGTACATTGTTATATTTATAAGTATGCTAATTTATTTTAATTGCAAAAAATGCCAATTAATTTTTTTAACTATTATAATTTTTAGATTGTTTTACCATACACTACTATAAATAAAAATCATTTTTTTTTTTTCAGGAAAGAAATATATAAATATTTTGTTACGAGTAGCAACTAACTAGCACGTTTAGGAGAAGTGTTATATTACTAATCCTAATAGCATGTATTTTTTAATTACTTTCTGTTTGAATAGTTCAGAGTAGTGGCTATACAACTAAAATAATATTTTAGCATAAATAAAGAACATTAATGGTAAATAAAAAACATAAATGGTGAAAGCGCCGGGCACAAACCTTTTAAAACGATCCTGATATTTTATAGTAATTATTTTCTCATATTCTATGAATTTATATTACTTCATTATTTAGTATACATGTAATATAGCCATGTTATTGTAAGTACGATGGTGTAATTTTACTTGTGCTATACCAGTATCTATACTTATCTATTGTGTCTATACGTGTAAGTTCTGCATTGAAAAAATACAGATTGTAGTTTATTTTACTAGAAGCCGGGCTTTAAATAACTATGTCTGAACGCACCTGGCATCTGTGGGCTTGTATGTAACGTCGTATTTGTCGACGTTGTCTACCGATGTATCCCAAGATACCCTCACTGATGTGGGGTTGAGGAAAGTGACTGTGATGTTCTCGGGGACCCCCGGACCACCGGGCATTGAACCTGCAATAAATAAAATTAATAGAAACTGTATCGATATTTTTCTATTAAAGTTTATCTTATTGAAGCAATTATTATATTTATGTCTGGTGATTACATCTGTTTATAAATATCACAAAAACAATTAACCAAGAGTTTTTTTTAATATTATTGAAGATATACTAAACAAACAATTTTTTAAATATATTTTTACAATTACAATAACGTCAATAACATTTAAAAAAAATAAAAATATATTTATATATAAAAGTTGTATTTGTTAATTATAAAATAGGCACTTCTTGGCTTTTGCGTAGTATTTGGTGGTGTCTACAAATTAATATTACGTAATATTAACACATATTACAAAAATACTCAAATTAGTACCTACATAAAAATGTTAGTAAACATATGCTAATTATTGATAATATTAAAAATAGAGTAATTGTTTTACCCATCATACTTCGCATAAAAGTCTATGCAATTTTAATCACATTTTTTACACTTTGAGTTTTTGAATCTACTAAGATATAACTGCATTAAGTGTTTTTTATTTTTTAATATTAAATGTCATATCATCATATCAGAATTAAAGAAATAAAGAAATAAAATCTAAAATTTATCCACTTATTGAAACTTTATCCGTTGACATTAACTGTAATTTGGCAAACCTTGATTGCACCAAAGTTTTCTCTGCTTAACATAACTGCCGGTGAACTGCACTACGCTTCTAAAATATTAAGATATCGCAGTTGACATAGCTTTTGTTAATTCGTTAGTTAAGCTTTGTTTATCAAAATTTTATTTTTGTCTGACTAAACAATTCCAAGTCAATTTTCCTGCCAAGTAGTCAGTTTTGATATTTTCTGCCACATTATGCCCGGATGTCTTTTCAATACTTTACTGACATCTTATTTGTTTTATCTAAACTTTCTGCTGAGTAAAGTAAAATAAAAAAATTTTTTTGCTTGTTTCTTTGTCTTAACGTAAGCGATGTTACAATCAAAGAGTTCTATAACTAAAGATTCCAAGCCAGCGTTTTGCCGTACAATATCGGTATCTCTGTTTTTGTCGCACAACACTATACTGTCTTCAACTAGTGATCGAGCGGCTATACGTTGTAGATGATAGTGAAACGTCATGATGCAAGAAAGACGAAGATACCAAGAGTGTACGCTGCTTATACATTGTCTAAACGGCAACAGAATCTCTAGTTATAAAACTCATTGGTTACAACACTCACTAGTTTTTATAATCAATTTTGATTTTTTATATGAGTTGATAAGAAAGTTTTAAAAAACTTTTGATGACATTATTTAATCATAAACCTAACCTACTATCATAGATGACATCAAAACTGTAAACTGCTTTAATGCTAGACCCTAAAAGTTAACTAAACCTAATATCACAACCTAACCTAATACCACAGATGACACCGAAACTGTAAACTGCATCTATGACAAACCCTAAAAACTAATTAAACCTAATATTACAACCTAAGCTAATATCACAGACAACATAAAAGCTCAAAAATGCTACGTTGATAGAGAGCTTGAGCCAATTACGGTAGAGAAGGTAGGCTAGGCATTTATTCAAAATATGCTTCATTTTTAAAGGATTGTAACATGTTTGTTGTCGGTCATGACGTAGTAAAAGGTCAAGTTGGTATGACCTATGCGCAAGCAAATAAAGCGATCTCCTATCTTCTGTTAAGATTTACCGGCAATTTCCATGCCATCACGGAGAGTTTGATTTCTTTTGAAGCCGTTCCATATTTTTGCCAATCCTCAATGACCTTTAAAATGAAGTATTTTTTGATGTCTAACAGAAATGTTGTAAGTGAAACTGTTGTCATCAATACTTACATGACCCAGCATCATAACAACAATAACTCTTTCTCTAAAACCGGCCAGGCGGAATATCAAAGTTTGTACAAGCTGGGCCAGCTGATCAACCAAGTACATAGATTTTATACTCAGAATAGCACTCAGCAAATCAAAAGAAATAAGAAACAAGCTGTGATATGACGTTTCAAAGTATAACAGTAAATATAAGTCGGTTATTGTGACCTCTCTTTGTTCACATTGCCGCGGCGTACGCAAGTACAAGCGCCTAGCAGAAGTACACCTGATTTGCAACAAAATCTTGGTGCAGTACTCTAGGGCTTTCAACCAGGGTTTTTTGGCAAATTTGTATAGCGCGCAACCGTAGTCATTTCTAGAAAAAAAAAACAGAGTCTTGTAAAGCCGCAACAGTATTTCTCTCCGCGCAGTCCAGCTGATGTTAGCTAAGCACTTGATCACGTTCAAGACTTTTAACTCTTTGTAACCAGTTTATCAATATATGCCCAAAAGGAAAAGGTCCTATAAAAAACGAGCTTTAAAAAGCAAATTGTTTCAACGCACGTAATTCTAAAACCAAAAAAGCGCGGGGTCTCGTTAAAGTCTTCTAAGGCGGCAAAAATTCTTGCACAAGGTTTTTCTTGTAAAAAAACAAAAATCGCCTCTCGCTTCTGCTTCTTTGTCCATTTTATCTATAAAAATAAATTTGACAAATTATGGCAGGTATGGTATTTCCCGCCATGTAGATTACCAAATCGACAACGTACAGGCTTTTGTCAACGGGTGTAACCACTGAAAGCGCAATGCAAATCTTTGCATTTTTTATAGATATTTTCATAGACATGGTTCAAACCAAATACAAAACATATTGCCATCTAAACAAATATTTACTCGTAGTACATTGCTTGCTTAGATTATTTCCAACAAATATTCACAATTTAAAGATGTAAGACAAAAACTATTAATAGAAATTTCTTTAACCGTACTATCGATACATGGAATAAACTTCCAAATTCAGTACTTCCCGAGACTTA
This sequence comes from Tachinus rufipes, assembly GCA_963932245.1. Lineage (NCBI taxonomy): Eukaryota > Metazoa > Arthropoda > Insecta > Coleoptera > Staphylinidae > Tachinus > Tachinus rufipes. The sequence continues at coordinate 78,281,766 of OZ010744.1, forward strand.
CAAGCCACAAATATGCAAAGTCAATTATTACCAACTGTTTAAAACAAGTCTTCAATGTAATAATAAATATATGTTTCAGCGACTGTGGTTTCACTTGTTAAAATTTAAAGATATTTTTATGTTGTTGTGACAGTTTAAGTAATTCCTTAATATCACACTTCAAAATTTAAAAAAAGTGATATTTAACAATATATCATGTATTGAATGAAGAGAGATCAATTGGTTGTGAATGTAAATCTCCTCTAGTATTCATTCCGAGAACATTAAACGCAAATTTCTACATTAACACACGGTTCTAGAACTAATATTAAAAAAAAGTTAGAAACCCTCATTCTCCAACAAAATACTGTAAAACCGCACCCAGCTAGATTTACTATAAAATTCTAGAAACTAGCTAATGTTGATTATTGTTCTGCAAACTAAGCACCTATTAAATACGTGTGGTATATAATTGGTAGAAAACTGGACTATCTTCAGCTACTCACTCAAATTACCTAATATTTGAATGCGTATTCTGAAAGTTTGGTCTTTAATCCCTCAGGCAGAGATTGGCAATTTAATTTTTAGCATGATGCTTAGTGCTCCAAAAATCGTAGAGAGGCAAATCATTATTGAAATAAAAGAAAATCTTATCATGATTTTTTTAAAACTCAAATCATTTCTTAGTTTTAATAATTTACAAGTTAATTGACAATTTGTATATTAATAACTAAATCAATTGTGTAGCTACTCGTTAAAACTAAAGGAATACATTATTAAAAAACTTATCCTTTATGAGTAATCTTTTTAGTTTAAGATTTTGTAACTTTAAGTATAATGCATACAATACCAACTGTATATCTGTAAAAAAATAAAAATTAAATTTCTATTCTTTTTATAAATGTATGTCGTGTTACACCAATTATAACAATTTATATTATTTTTTAGATTTAAAACATTTACAATCATTTCTTAAATCTATTTAAAAATTATAAAATTTTTACTTATAAATTAGAAATTGCAAAATATATAATGTGTTGCAAAAGATTTAACATTTGAAAAATACTACATTTTAATTACTACTTGAATAAACCATAACATAAACCAGACAATATAAAAAAATCTATTAAGCTTTAAATTAATATATAAAGTTTTATACAGATAAAACGCAAACAATCAAGTAAACGTACTTTGTTAATATGTTTTATAGAATTGCCAAACAATATAATCATCTAACATTTTATAGTAATATTTAATCTGTTATAGGCAACCAAATATACAATTTAGTAGTTGTGTGAGATTGCGTGCAAGCTATACATTAGATCATTACCTTAGATTTCCTGTGTATGGAAAACCAAAAGTCAACACTAATCGACAATTTATTAGCAGTAAATTATGAAGAAAGATTTTGTGCCGTGACTTGAATGATATAATTAACGTTGCACCATTTTTTTGTTTTATTTAAAAAACGATTATGAAATTAATATTACAATTTAATTAATAGATGGAATTAATCTTTTTTATGTTGTGCACCGCATTGGGACTTTTTAAGACATGGTTTACTGCCAATTTATAGATTGAACCTGTATAGAATACATAACGTTATATGTTACATTACTTCCTTTAAATTGCCAAAATTAATAATAAATAAACTATATATGTTTTAGTAAAAATCATGAATACCTGACTGAAAATATTTTTTTCAAACTGAAACAAATTATATAACAAAAAACTTTTTGTTTAATAAATTAAAAATATATTGCTATCTATTTAAAACAACTTAGAATTTGTTAATTTTTGTTTAATAATATACATTTTATATTAAGTAAAGCTAAACAGATAGATAAATTTATTTATGTAAAAATTGAAATGTTGCTCAATGTAACTCACATCCAAAAACATTATTTTTTATAATAATTTATAACTTCTGCGCAGTGTCGTCAAAATTAATATTACTCTTGGGAATAATAGTAACATGAACTCAATATTTGGTTAGGCTGTATACAGCTCGGACACTGTTAATTAATTTACATACAGATGATTAAGTCAATGTATATCTGGAGTAGGTCAATTAATATAAGAATATAATTTAATTAGCATATTTGTATATTATGATATATATGTATAATTCTAGTAATAAAAACTAATTAAAAATTGGTTTTGTATATTGTTTGTAATTGTTATCTTAATACATATACATATCATAATATATTACCATTTATATTTGCAATACGTAATAAAGTTTTCTGTATTCTTATAAAATACATCATTTATTAAATTTAAATTAGATAAATAACTGAGTTTTGACAAGTAAAGTAACATTACTGAATATAACAATTGTATTTTGATTTTAATAAATAGAAGATGTAATTAAAAAAAAATATATTAAGCAACTCTGTTTTTAAACTTAGACTTGCATACAAATATGTTTTATAAAACTGATATTTATAATATATTACAAAACGTGCATATGTTAACTGGATAACACTAGTTTTTTTAGCTTTTATTAAGCTAGTGTAAAATATAAATATTATTATATAAAAAATAGAAATATAATATATATCTTACCTGCTAATCCGGCACTGTGTAGCAGTATAACAGTAGCCACTAGGATCATATTAGCTGCACACTCTGTCCCCAGTTGCCCCTAACATGGCGCTGACCGGGGATCACTACGCCGATGAAGTTATGTTATCCTGAGACCGAGGCCAACGCAACACCATCGCCAAAACATAATCTTAATATCTGTAACAATAAAAAATATAATAACAATTAATACACTATTAATTATATGCAAATTTTACACTATCTATAGTTATAGCTTGAATTGTAGTTATAATTATAGATCAAATTTTAAAAATGAGCAATACACACCATTTTTTTTACAAAATATAGTATATTATTTAAAAACAAGTACCACTTTTACATCATACATACTTGTACATATAAAGTATTACAATATAATTAAGATGATCAAAATTGTGCCTATTATAATAATCACTCATACTGATAAGGCACGTTTGCTAAAAAGCGACTTTAATGCTACTAGGCATCTTCTGATGATAGCTCAAAAAAAAATATAATTTTTTTTTTTTTATTATATAATTTATTATTATTATTATAATATTTATAATTATTATTATTTGTTATTTTGTCGTTTAATTTAATAATTTAAATGTTATTTTAACAGGCACAAAAAGCCTAAATAGTATCTATTCTTACTTATTACATTTCAACAGTAAACGATAAAAAAATATGGCTAATTAGTTGCTTTCTTAGTTTTACAAATATGTCAGTAACTGAATAAGTACATTAATTACCCCTTTTATTTATTTTTGAATTGTCAACTAATCTTTCATAATTAATATTTTGTTCTTTGTCATGATGGTCAAACTATATTATTCTATAGCGCTATGTTTAATTTTTAAAATGTTTATTTATAAAATTGCTGTAAATTTTTTTGAAAGTGGTTAAAGGCACGTAAATCGATTATTGAAATTCATCAAGCAATGCGGTTATTAGGTTTGAATAATTGATTTCAAAGTTTTGTTTTTTGTTAAACAATATTATAAAAATTAAAAATTAAATTTTAAAATGAATATTTTTTTTTTTAATTTATTAAAAAAGATAAAGTTTATCTAAAATAAATTTTATACTTTAATGTGTTGTTTTAGGTTTAATAAATTAATTATGACTGTGTCAAAAATTACTATTTGCAAGACGAATTCTGTTGATTCTGCATCCAGATGCATGTGAATTAGTTGTGTGCCAATACCATTTGGCAAATAATAGTAATTTCTTTAAAAATTTCATGTTTCTTTTCTATTACAGCAATGTAGCAAGTTGTTATAAACAATCGTATTTAGAGGGTCCAAATACTTAAGACTAGAACATTTTGCAAATTAAGAGCATTTCGACCGCTACCTTGATTTGTAGTATTTTAACAAAAACGGCAACTCTGGCCTCATTGCTGCTTCTACAAATAATTTGATAATTAATTATTTTATTTATCAGTACATTAAGATTTGTTTAAACTATGATATGTCAAAGTCTTTTAGTCAATTTATAGTTAGGAAATAGCCGAAAAAACGAATCAAATATAGAAATAAATGCGTTTTTCTGTATTTTTGAATGCATTTTGTTGCTATTTGCAAATATAATTTAACAAAAAATACCATAGTGTAATCCTTTCTAAATGTTCTGGTAAAAAAATAAATCGATTATCATTTTATTTGTAGAAGCAACGATGAAGCCAAAGTTGCCGTTTTTGTTAAAATACTACAAATCAAGGTAGCGGTCGGTATGGTTTTAAGTTTTTGCAACCCTATGGTGAAACCGGTAAAATTTATTTTTGTTTGATTATTTAGTTGACTGCTTAAAACAATAAGACTGCTAATTAATATTAAAGTTATTGATTAAAAAAAAAATAGTTTTCAGTTTTGTTGATTTATCTAATATTAATTCCAATAAAGTTTTTTGTTTCAGTTTTGCGAAAACACTTAAATTTCAATCTTTTAACATCATTAAATACGGACAAAAATTAATTCATTTTTGATATAGATAATTATTGGGGATATTTATTTTAATAAATTTGTTTTTTGCATTCATCTGTATCATTTGCAATCAAGTAATTAGCAAATTAATATTTTTTTTATTGTGTTTTAAAAATATTTAATAATTAATAAGTCAACATCATTGTATAGTAAGATTAAGATAAACTAATTCTTTAAAAATTTGGCGGAACAACATTTATTAAAAATAATTTAAATTTTGTGTTAGGTTTTTTTAAATTTCAAAGCTTTTGCCAGTTTTACAAGAAGAAAAACTGTTGTTTTACTATTACGGTTAAATATATAAAGTTCCCTTAAAAATAACTTAATAAAACAATAATCTATGTGTTTAAAAAAACAACTCAATTTACTAATCTATTTAGTTGATACCAACGTTATTGAAATATTTATGCTCAACCCCATAATGTGTGGTCGTGCGTTATCATGCATTATTACAAGTTATTGCCAATAGTGCAAAATGTGCATTAATAGACCTCCTAATAAACAACACAAGCTCTGTACAAGCATTTGCAAAAACAAATTACTGCAACATTCCAAAAAGTTGTGCAACATAACGTTGAGACCGGCTATTCTAAATCAATGCAACTAGAGTTATGTTCAATTCATTAATGACTATAATAACAATTTAATAAATAACAAAATGTTGAAAAGTTATCAAATTATATTTTTGCAAAACGTTAAAGAATAATATTGCATAAAACAAACTACAACACAGTGTAAAAAATTTGTAGAATAAAACGAGATGTGCACTTTGTAATAAACCAATTGGGCAACTCAAGAGTGTGAAAACACCCAAAAACATAGCGGCAGTTAGAGCGTCTATTGAACAGTTTCCAACGTGTTCTGCGCAGAATCATGCCGTTGCCTTTAGGTTTTTGCTCAAAACAATACGTCAAATTTTACACACAAACCTTAAGTTACACAACTATAAGATGATGATTGCAATTCTAACAGTTGTACCCCCGGCGCTATTGAGTGGACTAGCAATAAAGCACGTTTTTACTTCGTTGGCACAGTAAACAAACAATTTTTTTGTTACTGGGCAACTAAAAATCCTTAAGAAATTGATCAAAAGCCATTTCCCAGCCCTAAAGTCAAAGTGTGGCGCGCTGTGTTCATTTCTTTTAAGAGTAAATTTTGCTCGCGTTTGCAAGATATAAGATTTGGAGTTTTTTTACAGCCTAAAATAGAAAATTAAAATGCAAAAGCCTTCTGGTTTCAACAAAATAGAACCACGGCCCTACTGCCCGTCGATCACGTAATCTTCTGCAGCACATGTTTCCCGGTCGCCTGATCTCGTTGCAAGGGGATGATCCAAGGCTCCTTATATTCTCGGATTTGACTCCCTGCCAATTTTTTCTGTAGAGATACCTCAGTGGTAAAGTTTATAAAGCTCGACCTCAAACCCTAGACAGTTTTATAAAAAAAAAAAATATTTTGATAAATTTATTTTTCAATTATGTTATAAAGTAATTTAGTTTTATCTCTATGGTCAGTAACATAATTAATCACAAGGTGTGTATTTAGATCAATATTTAAAAAACAATCTATGTGACCAACAATATGTTCTAAAAGTTTCAATTTTGTTACTTAATAAACAAGTAATGCATAGCACTGTTTCTTTGCAACATATTTAATTTTTTTGCTTCAATTTAAAATATTTTGAAACCTGTATGTAAGTTAACAAGAACCACATTAATAGCTTTTTTTAAACAACTTATTAAATTATATCTATATTTAACAATTTGCTGCTTATAGATATTGCCTGTAAACTTAAAATATGATATGATAGTTACAATATTATTAAAAATTCAACTAATATTTATTCTGTCCTAAAAAGATCATTCTCGGATTTTAATCAATTATTTAAACAGCTTTAAAATTACAATTTTGGACAATTTTAATGTTTTTCAAATTTGTAAATTCTAATACTTGCAATTCAAAGTTTTTTACTCGTTACAATTTTTTAAACTTTTTTAACTTAGTTCAGTATTGAAAGACAGCAGAATAACAAAAATAACAAGACAAATACCAAATCGTTGATCTCGAGATTGACAAATAACGCAACTTTTGAGATGGTCAAAATACACCCGGCAACAAAAGAACTCAAAAAAGTTATCGTCGATAGAGATTTTATATTATTTATTCAATTGCCTTTTTACCTTTTGGTGTCAGACGTATACATTATTAGTTTGTGTAATATTTTCTCCATATCTTCCTATCCTTGGCAATCTCTTTTATTTCTTCCCACGTGTTTCCTTTTCTTGTAGCTTCTTCCTTTATTGCGCTGTTCCATTCTTTTCTGGGTCTTCCTCTTATTTGTTTCCTGTTACTCTTGTCTCATAAATTTTCTTAGTATTTCTTTCTTCACTCATTCTTCTGATATGTCCATACCATCTCATTTGACCTTCAATAATTTTTTCTTGTATTGGTTTTATATTTAAATTCGTCCTATATGTCTCGTTCCTTATTTTATCTTTTTTTGTTTTGTTCTCAATCTTCCTAAGAAATCTCATCTCCATAGCATTTATTCTTTCTATTTGTTTTCCTGTCATTGTCCATGTTTCGCTACTATATGTTAATGTTGGTCTGATTACTTTTTTTACAATTTCTGTTTTTGTTGTTTTTGATATTTCTTTTTTGTTAAAGAAAGTATTTTTTAACATGTTATATATTTTTGCTATTTTTCCTATTTTGTCCTCTATCTCTTTGTATAGTTTTCCATTGCTTTGTATTATTGTTCCTAAGTATCTGTATTGTTCGACCTGTTCTATTATTCTTCCTTTTATTCTTATTTCGTGATTCAGTTTTTCTTTTGCAATTATCATGGTCTTTGTTTTTTCATAATTTATTTTCATGTTTATTTTCTTTAGTTGCTCCTCTATTATTTCCATGTTGTGTTGTTACTCTTCTTCGGTTTCAGCAATCACTGCCATATCGTCTGCAAATAGCAGTTCTGCTATTTTTGTTCCTTCCATTTTCCAATATCCTATTTTTACTATTTTCATTTTTGTCTTTGCCTGTTTTATTGCCCTGTTTAGCACAATTGAGAAAAACAATGTGCTTAACACACATCCTTGCTTCACACCTTTTTTCGTTTGGAATTCTTTTGATTCTTCGTTATTCATTCTGACTATGTTTTTGTTTTCTGTGTACATGTTTTTGATTAAATTTATTATTTTCTTCTCAATTCCACTCTCTTCTAGTTCTTTCCATATGTCCTCTCTCTTGATCCTGTCGAAAGCTTTTTCAAGGTCAACAAAGCATACGTGCATTACTCTATTTTATTTAATCATTTTCTCACTTAATTGTCTTATTATAAATATTAGATCCTGTGTGCTTCTTCCTCTTCTAAATCCACATTGGCTGTCTTCTATTGTTGTTTCTAGTTTGTCTCTCATTCTTTTTTCAATAATTCTTGTGAATATTTTGCTTGGTATGCTCGTTAGTGTGATTCCTCTATAGTTTTCACATATCCTTTTATCGCCTTTTTTATGTATGGGTAGAATAAATCTTTTATTCCATTCCTTTGGGGTTTTCCCATTCCTCATTATGTCGTTTATTAATTCCGTTATTTGTGTAATTCTCTCATCTCCCATGTATTTCATCATTTCCGGCGTTATTTCATCTGTTCCCGGTGCCTTCCCGTTTTTTATTTTCTTAATTGCTTCTATTACTTCGTCTTTTTTGCAAATACTGTCCAAATTTTGTCCATGATTTTATCTTTGCTTCTTTTATTATTTTCTTTGTATTATTTCTCTTTTCTTTGTAATTTTCGTAATCTTCTATTTCCTTTGTTTGTAAGTATCTTTTTCATTTTTCTTTTTTGTCCCTTATCTCTTTTTTGACTTCTTCTGTCCACCAATTAGTTTTTTTAGTATCTTTGTTCACTATGTTTGCTGATCCACAGCTTTTTTCTGCAGCTTCTAGAATAATTTGTTTAAAAATTTTCCATTTTCCTTCTATGGACGTTCTTTTTTCTTTCTCTCTGAATTTTTTTTGTAGTATCTCTTGGTATGCTACTTGTATTTGTTCTTCTTTTAGTTTGTATGTTTTTATTTTTATCTTAACTTTTTTCCTTCTTTTGTCTGGTTTAAGTTTTGCTTTCCATTTCATATCCATTCGTAGTTAATGATGATTGCTTCCTATTTCCGCCTGTCTTGTTACTTCTACATTCTTTATCTTGTTCCAGTTCTTTCTGTTAACTAAGTAGTAGTCAATTATTGATTTCTCGTTTCTGGTTGGTTGTGTTCTTGTGTATTTGTGAACTTCCCGTCGATAGAGATACTAGTGCCAAATCTAGACTAGTTGACAAGAACATTATAACAATAGGATTTACGCAGAGAAGAAAACCAAAAAGTATTGCCATGCGTAAGTTATTATTAAGAGCCACTTGCTAAGGCCAACACTTCACTACGTAAAAAAAAAAATTAGTTCAGTATAACAAAGTACGTAATTTATGTAATGGGCTTATTATATTTTAACATTTTTATTGAAATAGCTCACAATCAAGTTCTATTTCTAAAAGAAGATATACTATCGACTATGTTTAACAATTCAATTAATAATTTGTTGACAATTAAACCAAATCATTTTCCAACTGATATAATTAACAATTAAAAAAAATGTTTAAAATAACTCATTTTATATTTTTTTATAATAACATGATCAGTATCAACTTGTCACTACTAAAACACTTAAGCAACAATTTATCCTTGATTTTGTTTATGATAAACTTTAAAATAGCTTTGATTTATACCAACATACAATGATAACAGTAAAACATATAGAATGTTTCTTCCTTGACTTACTTTCAAAACTAAATTTGAGGTATATTTCAAAAAACTTTATAAAAAATTTAAAACAAATATAAATTACTACGTAAAAAAAATAATCTTATTTATTTTTCATAAAATAATTACATCCTCAAAATACAAAATCAGTAATTTTTTTTTTTAAATATATTTGCTTAAAGAATGATGGTACTTGTTTTCTTGTAGCTCTATAAATGATAAAGGCGCAGTAATCTCCTATACTAACTCTTTTGATACAGTATATTGCCAAAAATGAAAATAAAAAAAACTTAAAGCAAAAACCATACATAAAACGTCGGATTCTTGCTAACCAAATGAAAAAATACACAAAGTTGGCAACTTCGCGGATTTTTTGAAAATTGCAAAAATATTTATTCTTAGTTAACAAGTATAAATTCTAAACTTCATTGAAGAGATAGAGTCAACATATGCGCAGTGCAAAGAGTACTTATTTTGCGTCTCCAATTAATTTTATTTAAATCATAATTAGTATTTTATTACAGAAATATTCTCAATTAAAAGATCTGATAAGATAATATTTAAATTAAGATTATCTGGTAGAAAAAATGATTGTTTAGTTATCTTGTCGTTTTTTAACTTGACCGCAATTATTGTTTAAAAATCGCAAATTTAACTAAACAAAAATTACTAGTGAAATCAATCTAATTCTGACACCATTTCAAGTCTATACCCTGTCTATAAGCCGCAAAAGCCATTAATCCATTTTTTTGTTTCTAGTGGGCTGGGCAAGAAGGAGCACTTTATAGATTTTGTTTACCCGCCAATGTTAACGTATTTTAATAAAAATTAGTTGGTAATTATACATTTGTTTTGTGTATTTAGGATATAAGGGTCTAAAACTTAAAACAATAAGCCTATTTTTCAACATAATCTTTTACAAATACGCATTTAGAAGCGTTCAGAGAAACTGTACACCAAATATTATTAAAAATTTGTGTTTTGCAAACAATTCTACATAAAAATTAGTCAGTTTTGTGCTTATCTGACGTAGAAAAACCCATGTAGAAAAAAAAATTACAACTTTTTTTCTTTACTTAAATTTTAATTTTTTTAATTTTTTTAAAAGGTTATTTGGCTTATATTTGTTTAAGCTTATTTCAGAAGTTTAACAAAGACATGTTTTGTTGCTTGAATTAATGTTTGGCGATTTTACTTTTTGTTTGATAGTTTTTGCACTTGCGGCACAAATTTAGACGCCATCGGTGCCAAAATTTGAAAATATTATAATTTTTGACATTCAAACATAAGTCCGCCCGGCGCTTATCAAAATTTGATAAAAAAAGTTTTAAACCACACCCTAGCGTGTTATAATATTTTTTGTAAATATAAAAAATAATTAATTTTTAACGCATTTTTTGCCTAAAAATGTAGTAATTTTTTTTTTATATAGACTTTTCTACAGCCGATGAGCACTATACAAACTATTTCTTAAGTAAAATTGTCTCCAGAATTCAAACTTTAATAATATTTGGTGTATTGTTCCTCTGAGCGCGGCTAAACGTGTATCTGTATGAGTTTATGTTGAAGATAGGTCTACTTTTGCAGATTTTTATATAAGTTTTAGACTCTTAAAACCTAAATACACACAACAAATTTATATTTTCTAACTAATTTACATCAAAATACGCTTACAGAAATCAAAAAATTGATGTTATGGCTTTTACGGCTTATAGATAGGGTATATACTTGAAATGGCGCCAGGATTGGATTCTATGGAAAATTTATGATTGATTTCACTGTAATTTTTTTTTTAAATTACAATTGCAATTTTCAAAACAAAAAATGCAATTTTTTAAAGTCAAAGTAAAAAAAAACGACAAAAAACTAAATAAAAACCCAGAATTTTTTTTATGGGTTTCATACCCTCACAAACCAATTAAAAGACTACTAAAGTTAGAATTTTAGCATTTTTTTACTACTTATAATAGTACATTTTGTTATAATTGCTATATTTTAATTTAATTAACTGTTAAATTATGTTTATAAAATCATTAATCAAATATTTATGTTTAAATATTATTTATACTACTGTCAACATCAACAAAATATATAAAGCTGTAGAATTAAAACATGACAAAGAAAAAAAAATCAGGACGTAGTGCCAACATGGAAGTTTTAATTTAAAATTTAATTAATACCATCGCTTTACAAAATGCCAGCAGACAACGGCCATTTTCCGACAACTCTTTTTATCCATTGATCTTTATTCTACGTACAGGTGGATCATTTATATCAATTTTACGCGCCGTTATGTGCATTCTATTGCCTTGGTGCGATGCGGTAGGTCAACCTTTAATAGTAAGGGTGGAGAAAATTAATGTTGCACTTTAACACCTCGGCTGGACATTACAAAAGAATGATTTTAAATAAAAGGCACTGTACATGAATCGATTCTGTAAAGCCGATTATATTTATGCAACGTGAAATCGATATTACGTTTAATATATTTAGTAGTTTGTGAACGAATTCTATATGCATATACTGTTTTAGTACTCCTCAACTATAAATATGATCTCGTTTTATTTTTTACATTTTATAGTCAAAATGTATTAACTATTTATGTTAAGAGCATTTTAGTAAATATTTCATAAGTTTATTTTAATACACATAAAAAATTAGCAGCTAAAGTAATAATACCAATAAATTTTTTATTAGTTAATAAAAACACCTAAAGGTCAAACTAATGTTTTATTTCATAAATTTCAGAAACATATATAATAATAAATATGTTTTACTTGTGACTTTTATTACATTTTTATATTAAAAATGATGGATTATTTGTATATTGTATTAATACTAATTTTAATTAAACATGATTTATGTTTATCAAAATAATACCAATAATTTAGTCATAGATTCTTATTTAAAACTATAAATTACAAATTTACTAAGTTGATATAGATCATAATTGTTTATTAAAACAAAATAAAAAAAAAAACAAGATGTAGACATTACATCTGTTTACACTAAATAACGTGTTTAAATAAGCCGCTTCCTATTTCAAAGCAAACATTTATCTAATTTATCATGGAAGCACAAACTCTCTGTAGCATATTATTGTCGATTAATGCCACAGCAGCAAACTACTACATCTGGATTCAGAAAAAAACTGCGGTATACTTAAACGGTAAATAGCTCCAGAAAAAGTAATCCAACAAATTCAGATTCGGGAATCTAGAAAACCATGGTATTGGCTCTTCTCCTCCCATCCACCTTTTACCCTTTCAGTAACCGTCTTATAGTTTTTGCATCGAGCTATAAGTCCGTAAAAGTCCGTATAAGTCCTAGCCGCAGCAGTGGCATTGTCATTACATGCCCCTAATACTTTCAACATTTTTAACCGACAAGCCCAAAATACTTATCAATATGGCAGATTAATTTTGCTGTTTTGCTATTTTATGAACAGAATTTTGCAGGTTTTAATTGTTTTAAACCAAATTTGTATCTAATTTAATATTGTATGACTTAATTCTACAATTTTTGACTTTCTATAAACTGAAGTTTGCATTTTAACAGTTTATGACCAATGTTTTTTATAATATTTTATGCCCGGATTTTGATATTTTGACTTTTAATAAATGAAATTTTGCACAGTTTAGAAAAAAAAAAGCTATATCTATCAATTATTTAATATTTTGTGGTCGGATTTTGCTAGTCTTAAGATTAATATTTGTTTACATTTTTTTACTGTTTATGGCCAAATTTTGGTGCTTCATAACAATATTTTAATGTTTAAAAACCAAATAATTTTATTTAAAAATATTTTGTACTTTGTATAAATAGAAATTTGCATATTTAACATTTTAAAACCAAACTTTGCTTGCTTTTGACAATATTTTGAGTTTTAAGAACAAACTTTCCTATTTTTAACATTTTATATATATATTTTTTCACTTTTTTGCAGCTTATAATCGACTTTTTATAAATAAAACTTTACAGTATTTAATAGTTAATAAGCGGATTTTATGTGCTTCGTTACAATATTTTGAAATTTTATAGCCGGATTTTATTAATTTTAAATTTTTATAAAAAAAATTACACTTTTCAACAATTCATAAAACAGATAAAGCTTTAGATATATTTCTACTTTGGGTTGCCAGCCAAAAAGGTTTAGTGGATAAAATTCTTTTTGTGTGATAAATAAAACACATTTACTATAAACTACATCACGATTATACTATAAATATAAATTTAACTCGTATCAATATAGTCTATAGTAATCGTGTTTTATTTAACTTAAAATAAACTATCACATAGCAACGGCCGCCATTATTCAGATTTGTTTGTGTTGTTTTAGTTACAAAATTTTTACTTTAACAAAATATAATATAATCTCCTATATTTTTATTACATATGCAAAAAGATCTTAGAATTATAAATAATTTTATGTTTAACACAATAATTTATTATTTAAATTTTTATTTGTTTTTATAATAACAGAAAAACTACACTGTGTCCATGACCATAAATTATACTTATTTAAAACATTTTACAATATACTTAAACAAGTTAAACTTTATTAAGATAAGATAATTTAAAATAAAAGCAAAAAATTTAAGTAATATTTTCTTTAAATTGTTTATATTATCAAAAACGACATAGTTTTATTATTATAAAGTGTTTATTAAAGAATTGTGCAATAAAAAAATCTTTTTTAAAAATATAAATTATATATTTGTTTAAAATTACTACAATAACACTAATATATGATTCTAAATATTGACTAATTTTAAAATCACACTTTTTGTTTTTTTATGTTTTTAAATTATATCTAAAATAACAATTGTATTAAATTAAATATATTTTGTAGTTTATAATAATGTATTATTTGAACGAACAATACTATCAAATAGTCCAATCTATAGAAATATGTAAGTAATAATTATTTCCGACATAAGTTAATGATTTGAAACATTTGTTTAGTTTATAAATAGGAAAAAAAAAAAATAGCCGCTTGCATGTATCATTGTTTACATTCAATATGGGTTAGTCAAAATTACCTAAACACCTAAATAATTCTTCAACTGTAAAAAATATCAAAAAAAAGTTCAAACAAAAGTTTTTTTGGTTTTTAACAAATTATCGTATAAATATATTTTTATTATACAGGGTGTTTATTTTATTTTGAACATTTTTTAAACTTTTTAGTAATAAAGTTTAAAACATTGTAAAAAAAAAATAAAAATGCTAATAAGTTTTTTGTAGATTATGGATTTGAGCATTTTATTTTTGGTTATGAAAAAACTTTAATAGTAGACACTGAAAATATTTTAAAACTTGCATTATTAGTAAAGTTGATTTATTATTTTAAACTATGCATTATATATGTACATATGTATGTGTCTGAATTAAATGGTAACTCATTTTTATAATTTACGACCAAAAACAAGGCTGCATAAATCAATTTTTTTTTAATTAAAATCTTTATAAGTTTTAGTTGCCAATGTTCTTTAAATAGCGTCAATTTATTTAGCTATTTAAAAAAAAAAACAGTTTGGTGTGGTTGAGAAAATTAGGTTACGTTAGGTTAGGTAGTAGAAAAATCACAGCTGCGTTTTTCGACGATTTGCCGAGAATGGCTTGTTTATACTATATTTGTTTATTTAGTCATGAAAATATTGCAAGAATTTGCAATTTCAATTTTAACTTAGTAAAAATACTAAAAAATTAATAATCATAATTATTTTAAAAATAACGTTTGGTTTTAGAAACAAAACCATCAAACTTTTTTATACAATTTGATTGAATCTATAGATCTTAAAACAAAATTATATTGTCAGTTAATTTTATCTTACATTGTTGCAATTTTTAGTAATATATAAAAGATCATTAATGTACTTTAAACACAATATTGAAGCAAATAATGTTTTTTTTTTGTAAAAATTTCTTAATTGCGTACAGTTCAAGTGTACTAGTTTATTAGTTTATAATTCCATTTATTTTTACTTTTACTTTACTTTTTACTTGATTTAACAAATCAAACTTTAATTTATTTACTGGCTTTTACATATTTTTAATTTCTAGACAAATAAAAATACTTATCTTTATTCCTACACTTTTACTTATATCATAAGTATGTACAAAGTTAGTAGAGAAATTTAATTTACTGTAATAACCATGCCAATTCTCATATGTTATTACAGTAAATTAGATTATAAAATATAAATATAAATTTCTATAACTATTATTACTATGATTAATATACTCAGATGCAAAAACCGGATCCTTGGGTAATTTTTTGCCAAAACCCCGAGTTGTTTTTTTATAAAATTTTTAGTGTTTTACAATCAAAAAGACTATTTGTATGTAGAAAAAACAACATATAGTACTTCAGTTTATTTAATAAACATTAATACGTGAACATGATCGATTGGTGTGTTGATTATGAATCTAAGTGCTGAAGATTGTGCAAAAGCTGTTGCTATTGTAGCAGATTGAAGAAGCCAGCGGTATATGTTCAGATTCTTTCATGTCAGTAAGCGGCTTTGGAAGACCGGCAAAAATATTTGAAAGCCGGGATCTGGCAGAAAACAAACAAACGACTGCTATTGATGACCGATTTATTGTTTGTACTACTCTACGAAATCGTCATGTGACTTCAGTAGAGGCCAAAAACAAACTCCGAGAGATTTGTGGTACAGCTGTAAGCGTGTGGACAGTTTGTCAAACATTGCAAAAAACTGGCTTAAAATCATGTAGACCAGCAGCTGTGCCAAAATTTAAATTGGACATTGAATCAATGGAAGACTATACTGTTTACTGACAAGTCTAAATTCTGCTTACATTTGTCAAATAAAAGAGGAAAAGTATAGAGACACACAGGAAAACAATTTGCGGAGTGCACCTTTAAGCCCCGGCTAAGCCATGGTAAAGGTTTCTTGATGGTATAGGCCGTATAATCAATATATGCCTGCACCAAATTGATTGTAATTGATGGAAGAATGCTGACAGTAGTATATTAAGGAAGTTTTTGAAAATTACGTAGTCCCATTTGCTCCATTTATCGGCAATAGCTTTATTCTGATGCAGGATAACGCAAGACCAAATTCTGCAAGGTGCGTCAAAAAATATTTAGTTGCAGTTAAAATAAGAAAATTCAACTGACCTGCATGTACCCCAGATGAAAATTCTATAGAAGATGTTTAGGACATGCTAAGCAGGCGTGTTAGAGAACGTTAGAGACCAACCACAAAAAAAAATGGCAAAATATTCTACAAAATGATATTTGTAAACTCATTAGTGGCATAGGCCGCCGTATGCAAGCAATAATTAAAGCTCAAGAAAGCTATACAAAGTATTAAAAATTTTATTTATCTAAATTTTTTATTAATAATCTCTGTTAAGTTTATTTTGCAGAAATGCATTTTCTTTTGTGTATACGTACATTATCGTTGTCGCTTATTAATGTTTATTAAATAAACTAATAAGTACCATATGTTTTCTTTTTCTACATCCTGATAGTCTCTTTGATTGTAAAACCCAGGTTTTTTCCAAAGAATTACCCAATAACCTAGTTTTTTTGCATCTGAGTGTATATTATTTTTTGTAAACATAATATTAGGTTTTTTCAGCAAAAAAAATTGATATTTAATTTATTTTTATTGTAATATAAACAAAAAAAACACAAAATCCTATAAATACACTTGTTCAGTGATAAGCACTAGGTAATGCGTTGATTTGATTATTTTTCTTCTTGCCATACTTGTTAATTTTAAATTTTGTTAATTGTAGATTGACTACATGTTGCCAATACATTACGTTTAACTATAAAACTGTTGTTGTTAATAATGCAACTGCGTTCATAGTTTGTATTAATTGCTGATACAACTTTTTTGCCAAACTCTACTATTTTTACGTAGGTTGTTTGCAAACGGCAACTTGTAGTGTAAAGTTTTCCTCGTTGTAAATCTCAATAACTAAATGTTAAGCAGTCTAGTTGATATTATATATTATTAGTCGAATTAGAATATGTTCTATTTTCTTGAATCGAAACCTATCATTTATTAAATAAAATATTCAATAATCAATCTTAAGGCTCTCAGTGTATAAAATGCAAGATGTTATTATTTTTGCAAATGATAGTTAAATTGTAACTAAATCTGTTTTTATGTCAAGTATTTATATACATATGTGGGTTAATATTGAAGTAACAATATATTTTTATTAATTAGAAATACAAAAGTAATTCGGTTTGATTGTGTAGAAACAGCAAACTCGTAACTAAGAAATAAATAAATAAACATAACTAAACAAATAACATAATTTTATAAGGCAAGTTTTTAAACAATTTATAATGATGATGATAAATTGTAGCTTATTTTACTATGTTAAAACACTTGACATTATTTTGAGAAATAATTTACATTGTATTTAGTATTTTATAATCATGTTTATTGTATTTTTAACAAACAAACTTATTATAATGATCTAATCTCTGATAATATATTTATAATAATCATAACTGTAGTTAATGAATTGAAAATACTATTTTCTAAAATATAAATTAACCCATCGTTAGCAATTATGTTGTTCATTATGGCAGAGCTCAACAAACTACAATATTTATTGATACCGATTATGTTATTTTATTTCGGTATTATACAAGGGGTAATTATTATAAAAATAATATTTTTTAACAATTGTACGTTTTAATTATCTGTTACAATAGAGACTAGTACGGCGATTAGCAACTCAGAGATGCTATCAAAAATTTATAATGTGGCAAAATAAATAAAACTACCATTGCAATGAATAAAACCATCAAATTAACCCGTGATTTAGAATCTGATGTTATGGTATGTATTTAATACATTTTCTCTGAAAAATCGGAAATATTGTACAATAGTAAAAATTTGAAACTTAAATCATTCTATCTATTTCTTTTTAAGCATTCTATCTTTACATACTACTTTTCCTGAATCAATATTCATACATTTGGTTATACTGGTACTTGTTTATTTACAACATATAATCATACACACCTTTACATGTTATTTATTCATAAAATCTGATCAATTAAACTATTGATTATTTATAAATAGTGTATAGCCGCTTCTACAATATTAAATAGTGATAAAGTTTACCCCAAATCATACTAAATGAAAAAACAGTCAAAATAATAATTTAAATATTTTTTCTTCTTATATAATAGCGTTTTCGTTTAATATGAATTAGAGTTAATTAAACTTTCTTATTATTATTAAAATAATTATTTTTTTAAAATTCTAAATCTTTAATAACAAAAATGAATACCTTATCTTTAACATCAATACTTTCAACAACAAATAAATTTTTTTATATTACAAAATGTAATGTAAGAAATTATTTAATATGTCACAACAACATAAAAATACCTTTAAATTTCAACAAGTAAAACCACACTCGCTTAATTAAGATCTGACATTTTCTCTTAAAAGTTTAGATCCTACATCTCTGAACTATCAGAAAATATTTGTTAGAATTTGTAGCAAGCTTTGTACTACTAGTAAAAATTAGTGTAGATGGCAATATGTTTTGTATTTTTTTTAAACAATGTCCATAAAAATCTGTCATTAGTAAATTTTTGGTTGGCAGTGATACAAATAGAATAGAAATTTCTAGAAGCGTTACCATATTTGTTCATCTTCAAATAATATTAGATGACGGTTTAAGTTTGGTAGTAAGTAGTGATAGAAAAAAAAGTTTTAACAGAAGTAATAAGTGAATGATTAGAATTTTCTAAAGCAGCCTCAAAAGTAGATGTTGTAATCTCTGAAGTAGTTAAAAAATACACATCATATAATGTTGGTTTGCCAAGAAGACTATCACAAAGAAAATATTTGGGTTGCTGAATAAGTTGGGTAAAATTATAAAAAGCAAAAAAAAATCATAGTTTGTTGTCCGGATAGTGTTGTACATTGCTTAACAAAATTATTTTGGTTTTTTTATGTTTATCTTGAAGAATCTTGTCAAAATTTTCAAAAAAATCATCAAAAAAGTTTAGATTTGACTTACTTAGAGTTAGTTATAAAATTAGTCTTAACAAGAATATTTAGTTTAAAAAATATGCGTATGCGTACGTCGTTAATCTAGAATAAGCTTGTTGTTTATGACTGTAAGCACAAAACCTCTGTTGGTCAGCAAATGAAGGTTTAAAATAGTAATCTAAACCTACTAAATTAACTTATTTTGGATTCGGCCAAAAAGAGGATATGGGGTTTTCTATGTTTAGCATGATGAATAACATTTATTTTGTTTTTTAATCCACAAATATTAAAAAAATAACTTTTAAGCCACAAATTATCAATGTTTTGTTAATAACTTGAACAATACAATAAATAAATTTTATAAACTAATGGAAAATATCGAATTAACAAAAAATATGGATTTATCGGGAAATATCGATTTAGCGGAAGGTACCAAAAAAACGGAAAAAATCGAACTAGTGGATAATATTGTACTTGCAGAAAATACTGAATTAACGGGAATAACGAAAAATACTGACATCGATAACAATAACAAACAGATTGAACTTGGGACACTAAACTCAATAAAGGACAACAAGAAACATCGAGTATTATGGTTATCTGATGAGTGCGGGTACGACGGAACAACACTACTTGCTGATTACCTAGACTCAAGATATAGAACTATAAATGTAGTCAAATTAAATGCGTGCTTTAAAAATGTCATATCAAGTATATCAGATGCAAAACAATTTACCAAAAATGACCATGTAATCATAATGGCAGGAAGAAACAACGCACGCAAGGGGTATAGCGTTGATATGGATTCTCTCAGTCAACTTGCAGATCAACTACCACACACAAATCTTATTTTAATCGGATGTCCCTATTTCATCGATAAACCAGTCTTAAATAAATTTTTATACAAGACAAACCTAAATATGCATGCACTGGCTTGTGACTTCAGCACACACGTTAAATATCTAGACACAAATACTATTTTAACAAATCACTTTCGTACGAATCCAGTAGAATTCAATAACGCGGCCAAAAGAATAATATTTTGGGCTGCTTGTAAGCAATTTCGTAACAAGCATGATAATAACAAAACCCTATCAAGGAACAACTCGATTAATATATCTGTAACATCTCAATTCAAAACCAAAGTGTATGTTGCAGAACCTACTCCTATTTTAAATTCAACTTATAATCAAGATACGCAACTCTCCCATATGAACTCTGACAACATCCAACAAATAAACCAATGCAATTCTTCCGGCATTCAACAACAAATGAGTCTATCTATGCCCACGCAGGGGCACCTTGATAATCTTGATAATAATAATTTTTTAACATACCCACCAAAGACAAGGATGAAGGACTGACGATAATGCACCAAAACGTCCAAAATATTAGCAATAAAATAGAAGAAATAGAACTATTCTTAAACACAAGCAAATGCCACATATTCTGTGTCTCTGAACACTGGTTAAACAACGATAGCCTTCATTCTATAAATATCAAAGGATACTATATCAGCGATAGCTACATAAGGACTACATATAAACGCGGTGGAGTGTTAGTGTTAGTGCGAAATGATCTAAAAGTATCTAATTTAAACTCAGTAAAAACGTTATCTATCGACAAAGATTTTGAATGTGTAGCTATAAAAATTGAAATAAATAAGTTGACTTATGTAATTGTAACTTTATACAGAATCCCATCAGGTAATATGAACACATTTTTTGATAAACTTAATGAAATGCTGCTATTAATAAACATGCAAAATGAATATAAATTAATAATTGCTGGAGATTTTAACATAAATTTTTTAATTCAATCGATTACACGCTCTACACTAATAGATATGTTTAACTCTTATCATATACGCCCAACTATAAATAAACCAACACGGAAAAAAAACTGCATCGACAATATATGTATCAGTAAAAATATTACCGGATATATAAGCGATGTGATTCATAATGGCATTGGAGATCATAGCGCTCAGATTATCAAATTAGTACATACGTCAATACCAACTGAAAAAAAAACTATAAACTATCGGCAAATGAATAAATCCGCAAATATATTACATTTTAAAAACTTACTAAATCAAGAATCCTAGAACAGTGTACTGGAAATCTTCGACATAAACAATAAATATAACACATTTCTAGAAATAATAACATACCATTTTAATTGTGCGTTTCCATTAAAATCCAAAGTAGTAGTAGATAATATGGCCTCTGAGAACAAATGGATAACTAAGGGCTTAATAATCTCATCACAAAAAATGAAAGACCTTTATTATTTAACATTGACCGGCGAACCACAAATAATCCAGTACTATAAACAATATAAGAAAATATACAAAAAACTGCTCTTAAAGGCCAAAGAACTATATTACAGCAAACTAATGAACAACTCCTTAAATAAATCTAAAACCGCCTGGAAAATAATTAACGAAAATAAACCTGAACTGCCTAAATCTAAAATTACTCTGAATCATAATAATCAAAATATCACAGACCCCCAAGTAATATCCAATATGCTCAACACACACTTTAATACCATCGCAAACCATTTGGATCCTGTAAATTTGAAACTCCCAACTAATAATTTTAATCATATATCGTTTTTTTTAAACCCAGTAAATGAAGAAGATATTTCTCGAGCAGTAAAAAAAACTAAAAGCATCCACATCCTTTGGTAACGACTATTTAAATTCCAATATTATAAAAAAATGTTGCAATGAACTTGTGATCCCATTAGTAGATATAACTAACTCCTCGTTTGCCCAAGGACGGTTTCCCGACTCTTTAAAAATCTCAAAAATAGTGCCAATCTATAAGAAAGGACCAAAAACTCATATCGAAAACTATCGACCAATAGCACTGTTGAATACCTTCTCAAAAATAATAGAGTCTGTTGTGGTTGACCAGATAGTCTCATTTTTTAATAAATGTAAGTTGTTCAATCCAAACCAATTTGGTTTTTGCCAAGGCAGATCGACGATCGATGCGGTAACTCAATTTATGAATAAAGTTTATAGAGAAATCGACGACGGAAATAACTGTATAGGAATCTTTCTAGATTTACAAAAAGCGTTCGATTTAGTCAATTATGATAATTTACTTAGTAAACTATATAGCTACGGAATCAGAGGACTAGCGCTTGATTGGTTCCAAAGCTATCTTGAAGGACGTCGTCATTACGTACAGATAGAACAAGTTAAATCAGGTTCTTTAGATATGAAGAAAGGAGTTCCCCAAGGCTCTGTCCTTGGGCCAATTCTATTCATAATTTACGTGAATGATTTACAAATCAAGAACTCTGTTATGTACGCAGATGATACGTCTCTTCTGATAGCGTCAAAGACACTAGACACACTAATTCATAATGCAAATCTGCAACTAGATCATGCGACTACCTGGCTTTGCGGCAATAATCTACTTATAAATGAATCGAAGACAGTGTTATTAAAATTCAACAAAAACAAAAAATCTAACGAGAGCATTTTAATAAGACACAACAAAAAATCCATCAAACAAGCTGAACATACAAAATTTCTTGGTATCATAATTGATCAAGGACTAAATTTTAGTGCACATATAGACTATTTGGCAAAACGATTGTGTACTCAATGTTATGTTATTAAACAGCTTAAGCGGAAAGTTGATCTACCGGTAATAAAATCATATTATTTTGCCCATTTTCATTCACTAATAACATATGGAATTACAATATGGGGCTTATCTAAAGACTTTAAAAGGATATTTGTCATTCAGAAAAGAGCAGTTCGTGCCATGCTACAACTAAGCAACACTGTCTCATGTAAAGGATATTTTAAAGAGCTGGGAATCCTAACCTTGCCAAGTTTATTAATTTTTGAACTTTTGAAGTATGTCAAAAAGCACATAAATTTGTTTACAAAACTTAAACAATTTTAATAACTATAATACTAGGCACGGTTCAAATCTACTGGAAATCCCGCAGCACAATTTAACGTCATATGAAAAATCTCCGGAATATGCTGGCATTAAAGCCTATAATAAAATCCCTAACCAAATTAAAGAAATGCCAACCAAAATATATAAAAACACATTAAAAAATATATTGATACAAAAATGTTATTATTCATTTGCCGATTTTATTGAAGATTCTCTAGAATTTGAACACATTTAGTGTTAATGTCGGTGCCTTGCTGTGGGGGCCTCGTGTGTGCCTTTAGCACTGTTTTGCAGGAGCGAGGGACTTTCTTCTGTAGACTGAAAGTGCTGCTCTGTAATGGTTTTTGGTTTTGTGGCATATTTTAGATTTTTTTGTCTGAAATATGGGATAGAGCTGGGAATCGTTGTGGAGCGGTATTTTTGTAGTCGATACAAGACAGTTTTTTGTTTGTTCCTGTAGAATGGTGCTGGAGGCGCATGCGGAGTTTTCATAGTGGGGTATCGATATACAGTGTAATATGGACGGGATTGACTTCTCTCTCCACAAACACTCGGGCGCCTTGGAAATGCTATACTGATCATATATTCATAGTTTTATTTTATAAGCAGTTTGATAAATGTATTTAGTCTTAATTAATATTATTTGTTATCTAGTAGTATGTTGTAAATTTTAACCTGTTTGTAAACATGACTTGTCCTCTGTCTTTTGATCTTTGAAATGTATTACTGATCATATATTTATATTTATATTTTTTATTCTATAATCAGTTCCTTAAATGTAATTAGTTTTAATTAATATTATCTATTATCTAGTAGTATGTTGTAATTTTTAATTTGTTTGTAAACATGACTTGTCCTATGTCTTTGATCTCTGGAATAAACGATATTAAAAAAAATTAATTTGGTAACTAGAACAGGCGAAGCCTTGCTTCTCCAATTTAATTGTACCGTAAACTTTCTTTGTCGATGTAATTCTCTGTAAATTATCAAATTTTAAACAATTATATACTCAGATTGCGTAATTGTTAAAAAAGTGAAATATTTAGTGTATATTTGTAACTCATGAGTAAATATCTGCCACAACAACTATATTATTTGTAAAAGCATAAACAATTAACAAATACATTAGTCATTTTGCAATCTCAATGATTTTTCTGACAAAAGAACGATTAGCAAAAAAAATGCCATAAATAGTTTTTTTGCTTCAATAATAACAGCAGCTTAAAAAAAACAGATGAAAACTTAACTTTGTATTTTTATGACCAGGCATTTTAGGCAGCTGTACAAGAAGACAAAAGTTGCACCATTGACACACTAGCTGCAAACCTCAACACCAATCGGTTTTCGATTGTTCGTTATCTCAAAAATTGTCCAAACGTGTTTTTAAACAACCACAAAACCAACTAAATCCAAATTTTTATTGATTGGTATTAGAGAAATAAAAAAAACTCAAAAATGGCAGTTAATTATGCGTCAACCAAATACTATTTTTATACCAGTACATTCATAAAACTATATTTTGTTGCAGTAATTTTGCCAAATTTTTTGCCTAGCATTAAAATTTATTTAAAAGTACTTAAAAGTATTTATATCTATATTTGGATATTTTTACTTTGACAAGAAATGTGATCTTTAACGTACTGTTAAAATATAAATTGATTATCAAATTATAGAACACTAAAAATCTTGTACCTGTCGGCATGCTTTAACAACATAAAAATAATAAACTGTTTTTAATAACTAATGTTTTACAACTAAAAAATATTTCGTTAATCAAATAAAATCATCACACAAATTTTAAAGATATTATCACCCAAGTTAATACTCATATCTAAAATAGGTTGAATTCAAAGTATACAAAAAAGATAACGGTGAATATAATAGACAGCAGTTCAATTACAAAAACCACTATGTGATATGTTGGACATGGAATATAAATTTATATACGGAGACAAAACTAAAAATGGGTTTTTCAAAAACTTTCTTCAAGAAAGTACTACATTCTAAATTCTACATTATTTAATAAAATATTTGCTTTTTTAAGGGAATGTATTCATTCAAAAACGTCGTAGTACCAAATACTTCTTTATCATTAATTCCGATGTGGAATATTAAATTTACTATACCATTATTTTGCCAGCATTATGAAATTTTAATAGTTGATACTATTTTAGCGGTAGTAGAAGAATTTAGTTAAATTGTTAATGAACAGTTTTTTGAACAATTGGTTTTGTAAAATATTCTACTATTTTGTTTTCAATATAAAGCAATAAAATAATAGTTATTTAACTCTGCAATAATTTAAACTTATATAATATGACTCAGTAGTATTGTTTCTAAATTATGTACAAAAATATGAGCTACCAAAAAAAATGTACAATAAAAAAGTTAGTACATTTAAAATAAATATACTATTATTAGTTATTCAAATGTGTCTTTCACCAATAAGCAATGCCGTACCACTAAGATACACTGATAAGGTTGGTCGCTTTAGAGTTAAATTAGGTTTGAGTAATTTTAATTTTAAAGCTTTGATATTATGTAACTATATTTGACATGCCTACCTCTTTATGTGTTGCAATTGGATTGCCAGTTATTGTGCTATAGTTTTGTAAGTTATCACTACTCAATTAAGTTTATTAATTTACTTAAAAATGTTGTTTAAATAACCGACGTTTTGGCAACGTTGGAACACTTATCAAAACTTTTAAAAAAATTATTGTAGTCTATGTATACACGCTCAAAACAATAAAAACACATATTTAGGTTTTATTTTTATTTATTTTTTTAAATATTCAAAATTCCCTTTGTTACAGATAGTGAGTAGATCAAGTAGCTTATCAGACGTCACTAGCAATCCCAAGCCCGGTGAAATGACTTCAACCGCTCAGAGAACCACAAAAGCCTTGGAAAACAAACAACACTGCAAAAAATAGAGAAAAATGACTATAGAAATCTAAAATCACAAGGATAGGATTCTGAAACATCAAGATCAAGAAATCATCCCAGAAATAAACAAGCACAACATCAAGATATGCTAAGGTAAGATAATACAAAATATAAAAAAATTATTCTAAGCTATAGCCCTTTCCGCTAAAAAACTAAAAAGCTAATGCAAGAGTTGGATTACTTGTACACAAAAAACTTAAGCCACACATCAAAGAAATATCATATATAAACAAAAGACTACTCCGCACAACCCTTAAGTTTGACGTAATAGATTACGTCATAATGACCACCAAAGCCAAATCCTGGACGTACAAACACAATTGTAAAATCAGACCATAACCTAGTTCTTTGCACCAAAATAACGTAAACCTACACAAACGTTAACCCACAAATCCAACAATTAGGTTCAACATTGAGTCACTAGATATCAAAAGCACCAAAATCCTGTATGCAAACAGAATTTTAGAAAAACCTAAAACCAAGCTAATAATACCGGCAGAAACATCAAATAAGCATAAAAAACCTTAAGATCTAACATACCAGAAAGTGCCAGAGAAGTTTTCAAAACCAAAACAACAAACGCAAACAAGAAACCTAATTCAAAGCTTTGGTTTGCTAAAGAACTAAAAACAATAGCCGCAGAGAAAAAAACCGCCTATCTAGTATACAGATACAACGCTATGATGAGTACTACATATATGTATATATAACAAAAAAGTGCTCAAAGAACATAGATATTAACTTGCACGGAGTACAAAAAAGAGTGTAAAATAGGCTCTGTAACAAGAAGAAACTGGTAAACAAATATCTTCAAACGTCATCTATCCCACCAGATACATAGATAAACCATTTTGACATCATAAGAAACAAACAAAGAAACCACAAAGAATAACCAACAAAAACGTAATCATACAAAATTTGAAATACTCAATAAAGATGTAGCCAAGAAAATAAAGAACAAATATAGAAAATTCCCCGAAATCAGCACAATAACCTGGCTAACCCAAGAAATAAGCAAGTTATACCAAAAAATCATAAAGTGCAAAAACATACCAGACAAATAAAAAAAAAGCATAACCATTTCAGTATTAAAAAAAGACACCAAGAAAGACCCGAAAAACTACAAAGGAATAAGCTTCTTAAGTGCAACATCAAAACTACTAACAAAAATATTAACTAATAAAATAAACTCATAAACTGGATTAAGTGAGGAACAACAAGAATTCCAAACAAATCAGTAAACAGTGGAAGCAATAATTATCCTACAACAAATAGTCAAGAAATTTATAGAATTCAATAAACTCTTTTACCTATGCTTTATTGAACTAAAGCAAGCATTCGACAAGATACAACTGTTAGATGTGATATAGATCCTGCAATAGAACCAAACCAATAAAAAACTAAATACAAGAAATGAACATCAAAAACACCACACAAATAAAAATCAACGGCGCGCTAACGAATGAGGTACTCGTGGCATCAGAAATCAGACAAGAAAACAGTTTACAATATGAAGATATCTACGGAGAAGACCAAATTTATGATAATATTCAGACCTATAAGATGCAAATTGGTGGTTGACAACAATATTATTAAACAAATCATAAGTTATAAATACTTAAAATACACATATGCAGCAACCGCCACGTCTCAGTCAAAGTACTCACCCAGGCTAACAAAGCTGCAGCTTCCTCTGAATACCTTTGCAATATTAAATGGCACAACAAACACATGTTGACTAAAAGTAAGATCCAAATATACAAAATAAAAATTAAAACACTGAAATCACTAGCAGGCATAACCCTACAAGATAAGATCAGAAGCAAAGACGCCTGCAAAACATGCAAAGTACAGAATTTTGTAAGATAAACCAGAATAAAACGACGTAACTGGAGAGATTATGTTGACAGAATGAGCGTCGAGAAACTAGCAAAATGAGCAAAACAACAGAAACCCGTCACAAAAAGACTATCTAGAAGACCCTCAAAACGATGGAACAATAGTTAGACCTCAACATTACAAAAGCAAGCATAAGAGGACAAATAGTTGCACTGTCCTAACAAAAAAAACAATATGGAAATCTAATAACTCTTAATTCAAAAACTTACGTTTTGTCCAAATAAATTTGCAAAAACAATACATAAGATCTAAATATGTGTACCTTATTAGTGTATATGGCTTTTTTTTTATTTTTGTATAACTTAATAATATTATATGCAACTCAAAACTTTTATTGGTAAATTTTGTTTTTTTTCTTTGGATCAAGTATTTCAAACAATAAAAAAAATTAAAACTATAATTTATTTAAACAAATAATACGTAATAATAAGTGTTAGGTTCTATCGATATTACCCTATCAATAACCATTCTTATTGAAAATTAAACAATAAAGTAAAAATTTTCTTAGCAATTTGTAACTGTGTTTCAGAAAAAATATTTAAAAAAAATAGTTTTTATCAACCATCCACACATTTCAAAAAGTTAAATGTTCTTTTGTTTCATATTCCAAATAGAGTACAACATCTTGTCCCCAAAATTAGAATCTAGCAATTTTATCAATCTTTCTGATCTCTATTTTGCATTTTCAGATTGACTTCTAGTACTTTTCTTTAATGTAAAAGAATAAAATTTAAATTTTCTTAAAAATTTGTTTGTTTTCTAATTTGAAAATAATATCATCCAGATTGTGTGTTGATTTGGTTTTTGTTGTCTACATTTTAATTGACATTCTGTTTTCATTTATTCTTTACATACGTTAAATATCTTCTTTTTTGTAATACATACATATGTACATTCAAAAATTTGATTTAGTTTTTAAAAATAATTGCTTGAAATGTATTTGATACTATTATTTCTTAATTAATGGTATCAAAAGTTGATGAAATGATTTTTACTCACATATTTTGTAGTTATTATTGCTAATAGGCGTCTCTACTAGCCTTTACATATTGTGTCAAAACATTTAAAACTACAATCATAAAGAGCAACAATTTTAAAGTAAACAAAAATAGTAATAAAACCAACTTTAAAATAAGCACTCTGCTCTACCATTGGAGATAAATGTGAACCACACAATTTTTTTAAAAGAGCGTCCAGATTAACTGTTTCACATTTAAATGTTGAACTAAAAAAAACTTAATTTATAAGTTTTTTAAAATATTTTGTAGATATAGCATGTATATGAAAGCATTGGCTAATTGTAAATCAGATAGAATAACTTTCAGTTCTAGTGCTGCCTAATTGTTGTTTTACCATGCATTTTAGAGCAGAATCAGATAATTTTAGTAGATACAAGCTAAAAAGTTTATGTAATTATGATCAAAAACAATTTAAAACACATTTATTTTTGAGGTATTCATTAAAATAATCAAAATTTGAAAATCAAATTCGAATCTTACAATCGTGTCGCTATACAAAATTACCTTAAAAAATATATATGACCAAATAAAAATGTAACCTATAAAACAAATAGATAATAAATAAAATGTAATATGTTTAACATTACGCAGAGCTATTTGGTATCAACAAAATAAAAACATGTTGATTCCGTCTAACGTTTTTTATTTGGTACACTGAACAATGTAATAATGTAACAAATTCAATTTTAGAGCCTTTACCGATAAAATTACTGTATTATACGTAATTTTAAAAAACATCTAAATGTAATAATAATAATCATTACCGGAGTCAAAAAATTATTAGCTATGTTGTTACTATAAAAACAACGGCAAAGTTTGCATTATTACAGTTAAAATGGCTAACATCTATAAACTACAGTATTTGTTAATGCAGATTATTTTATTTTATTTTGATGTTATACATGGGGTAAATTATATAAATTATAAAATGTTCACATTTTTACTAATTTCAACAGGGATTGGAGCGTAAATTTGCAACACAAAGATGCTATACACAATATGTCAACAAAACTTATGGATCTGCAATATTTCATTGCGGAAGAATAAATAAAACAACTGTTGCAATGAATAGTACTATCAAATTAATTCATGGTCTAGAATCGGATACTATGGTATGTCTAAAATATAGCTTGTTAAAATTTGCATATCAATTATTTTATTAGTATATATGTATACATATATTATTTATATTTGTTGTGTACAAATATGAATAAAAAAACAAAATTATGTATTTAATTATGAAATGATAAAATAATTTATTCAAACTCAACCTAAGTTAAAAAAAAAAAGATTTAAAACTATGATGTAATTATAATATTTTGTCATAAACTTTCAACCTTATTAAAAACTGCAAAAAAAATTTATATTAATATATATGTATACATATGAGTGAAATAAAACATCAAACAAATTTAAAATTATCACATTAATTACACATCAAATTTCTTCATTTAGTTTTAGAATTATTGTTGGCTGGTTGGCATGTAAGAATGATTTCACGAAACAAAACGCACAAAAAAATGAACGGCGCGCGCGGTTATAGATTGCACGAACTCTGATTACGTAGCATCGAAATTATCAGGTAAAAATGCCACAAAATTCAAATTTTGTGCTCATTTTAAACCACTATATAATATATACATATGTTATCTACAGACATGTTAAGACACTTTAAGAGTAAAAGTTAGTTTTTGCTTGTAATATGGATCAAAAACTTACTTACTGTTAAATTAAAAAAAACTTGCTCTGCATACAAAAGTTTTGGCTTGTAAAAAAATACAAATGTCAACATAAAAATCAAATTTCAATGTAGACATGTTAAAAAATGTATATCAAACATTGCATTAAAAAAAACAAACAAAAAAATATTTGTAAACACCTTGTATATTTAAAATTTATAGATAGAATTTAAAATTTATAAAGAAGATAACGGTGAATATAAGGAAACAGCAATGCAATTAGTAAAACCAATATGTGATATGTTAAGCAGAGAATATAAAATGTTTTATGGAAACGAAATTAAAAATGGGTTTCTCAAAAATTTCTTACAAGAATGTCCAATAAAAAAGGTATGTTATGTTATATTCTAAATTAAATAATTTATATAAAACCTTAACTTTTTTGTAGGGAACATATTTATTTAGAAATGGTTTAGTACCAGAAACTGCATTAACTTACTTTCCAATGTGGAGTTTTAAATTCAGCACTCGAGTTTTTCGTCAAAATTATAATATTTTGGTAATAGATACTATAATTGCAGTCGTACACGTATACAACTAGATTATTAAATCAATTCAACCTTAATAATTTATTTAAGGAAATTTGTTCTTACCTTCATAATAAAATAAACAATGTCATAAGTTAAAAAACTCTAAAATACCTTCTATAATTAATAAGTGAAAATTACAATAAAAATGTGTTTAAGTTTAATCATTCTCTAACCATATTAAAAATTTGTTAATCTTGCTTATTTAAAACCTACTAATTCAATAATTCAATAAATTGCTATTCAAATTTGATATCAATTTACAAAAAAATTAGTCTGTGTTAAAGTTAAAGAATTGTTAAAAATCTACTATTTCTGTAATTAAAATATTTTTCTGGTTTAACTTAGTACCAGGATTTGTATTTTATTAATACAATCATTAATATAAGACCAGAAGAGCAGCTAAAACATGTTTTTCATAAGCTGATTAAATTATAATCATCATATTTGATTTAAATTTTTAAAATGTCTCCCATTAAATATTATATTATTACGTAAAAACATTTAACGACAGTGACGTTTTTCTATGTTTAGTTTAAACGGTTTGTGTTTTTTTCATCTACAAATTTTATTTCTTAGTTACACTTTGAATATAAATCAAATTCTGAAAATAAAGCTGTTAATTTCTACTCACAAAATTATTGTCTATACAATATTTAGTATTTGTTTCTGATTATTGCACAGTTTAAAATAATTGAGGTTAGGGTATTTTAATAAAAAAATGTATACTTTATTGTACTGATTTTACTTTTTTATATATTAAGATCGGTTTCGGCTGTTAGGCCATCATCAGTTCTAAAAATATTACATATATTATAAATATATATGTGTTACATAGATGATTTTAACAAAAATTACTTTTTATTTCACAGGCGTTGTTGTGTGTTGCGGGTGGTGTGAATTTATTGTGGTTACTGTTACATTAATTGGTTATTGTGTATTGTGGTTATTGTTGTCGAGTGATTAACTGTAGTGAGGTTATTGTTTTTTTAAAAATGTATAGATATGTTGGTATGGGTTATTGATTTGTTCGTTTAGGCATCTGTAGTTTTTATTGTTTTTTAATTTGTCTATTTCATATGATTCTAGTATGGTAATTTTTAATCCTTTTTTACATTGGTGTAGAAGTTTTATATTATTTTTGTTTTTGATATTGAAAGTGGGTTTGTGTATTTGTAAGTGTTTGGAAAAAGTGGAGTTGTGATTTTTGTGAGTGTGTTCTTTGAGTCTGTATTTAAGTGCTCTACCAGTTTGTCCTATATATGAAGCTGTGCAATCTTGACAAATGATTTGGTATATTCCTGATTTAGTCAGTTCGTCTGATGTATGTTTTTGATTGCAGATGTTATTTTTGATGGTGTTAGGGTTAGATAGTGAAGCTTTAAGATCGTATTTGTACAATAGTTTTTGTATTTTGTTACTGGTGTTGTTGTAATATGTTAACTTTCTGTATTGGTTGTTTGTGTTTTTGGTGTTGTGTGTAAGAAGTGTTATGTTGTCAAGTAGTGTTTTTTGAATATGTTTCTTAATTATTTTGTCTATTGTGCTGAGGGAAAATTAATTATTTATAGCTAGCTGTTTTATTGTATTATATTCAAGCTGTAGATGTGTAGATGATAGTGGAAGTGATAGTGCTCTATGTATTAGGGAGTGAAAAGCTGCAAATTTGTTGTTAAAACTGTAATTTGAGTTAAAAAGGATTATTATGCCTGAATTGGTTGGTTTTCTGTAAATTTTGAAGTCTAATTTGTTTGAATTGTTTTTGATTATTGTTAGATCAAGAAAATTTATTTGACTGTTACTTTCTATTTCTATTGTAAATTGTATGTTTTTAGTTAAGCTATTAATATATGAATGTAAATTATTTATGTCATTTGGTAGCCCTCAAAATATACAAAATATGTCATCTAAATATCTACGCCATAGTATTATGTTTTTGTGTAGTGGGTTGTTGTTAGTTAGTATTTTTTTTTCGATTGTATTGAGAAAAATGTTTGCTAGGATAGTTGAGCTTGATGCTCCCATTGGTAGTCCATCGGTTAACATATATGTTTTTTCATTATATGTGCAAATTGTTTCTGAAGTGAGAAATTTTGCAATTTCTATTATGTTCTTTATTTCTTCAGTGTCTATGTTTAGTGTTGATAATGTATTTTGTAAAGCAGAAATAGTTTCAGGTATAGGTATGTTTGTGTACAAGTTGGTGATGTCGAAGGAGATCATCGTATCGTCAGGTTCTATTTTAATGTTTTTTAGAGTGTTTGCTAGTTCTATAGAGTTGATAGTTGTGTGTTTAGGTGTAATTTGTAAGTTTTTTGTTAATATGTTAGTAAATAATTTTCCAGTTTATATGTTGGTGAATGTTGTTTGTAGATACTATGGGTCTTATGGGGATGTTCGGTTTGTGTAGTTTGGGAAGGCCATATAATTTAGGTAACTGAGGGTTTATTGGAATTAAAGTGTTGTAATTGGGATTATATTTGTTAATTGTTATTATAGTGTTTTCTATTGTGTCTTTAGTGCGTTTTATTAATTTGTTGAGGGTTGTGTTGGTGTTGATGTCAATTTCTGTAAAATTATTGGCTTTTATGTAATCTTGTACTTTGTTGTTATATTCATCTTTTTGTAGAATTACTAAACCTGCTCTTTTATCTGCTGTTGTTACTGTAATGTTGTTATTTTTTATTTTATATTTCAGTCCTTTTATTATTTTCTCTTCGGTTGTTAGGTTGTGTGGAGATTTTCTTTTTTCTTTTTCTTTATGTTCATCTTGTTTAAGAATTTTAATTGCTTCTCCTTTTATTGATTTTCTTGTTGGTTGACCATATATTGCAGGGTCAATTTCTATTGCTTGTAGGTGCAAACTATTGATGTTGGGTTTTGTTGCATATTTGTAGCCTTTGTTTAGAAGGTTTATTTCACTAGGGGTTAGTATAATGTTGCTAAGATTTGTGAATTTGTTATGAAACTTGTGTATGTTGATGAATTTGTCTGTTGATTGTACTTTTTCTTGTGTTTCTTTTTGTTTGATTTTAATTAACTTTTTAATTTTCAGTTTGTTCTTTTCTTTGTTTTTTGTTTTTATCGGTGCAATAGTTTTATTAATTTTATATATTATAATCTTTATTTCTAAATAATGGAAGTTTTTTGTCATGATTTGGAATATGTTATATTTTTTAATTTCGATGTTGTTCAATTTATTATATTTGTTATGTAGTTCTTTGTTTAAGATGTTTTTCGTTATTCTGTTTCTTGTGTGTTGGCTGATATTATTGTGAAAATACATTTTGGCAAATGGTGGTATTAAATTTAGTTTTTTGCATTTTGTTATGAATTTCAGATGTTCTAGTACTTTCATTTTTTCTTTTTTTTCTTTGTAATATTTTTTGATCAGATTGGATGTATTTTCCATATTTATAGTATTTGTTTCTGATTATTCCACAGTTTAAAATAATTGAGGTTAGGGTATTTTAATAAAAATTTATATACTTTATTGTGCTGATTTTACTTTTTTATATATTAAGACCGGTTTCGGCTGTTAGGCCATCATCAGTTCTAAAAATATTACATAAATTATAAATATATATGTGTTACATAGATGATTTTAACAAAACTTACTTTTCTTTTCACAGGTGTTGTTGTATGTTGCGGGTGATGTGAATTTGTTGTGGTTACTGTTACAATAATTGGTTATTGTGTAAAGAAAAAAATACTAACTAACAACAACCCACTACACAATAACATAATACTATGGCGTAGATATATAAATGACATATTTTGTATATTTTGAGGACAACCAAATGACATAAATAATTTACATTCATATATTAATAGCTTAACTAAAAACATACAATTTACAATAGAAATAGAAAATAACAGTCAAATAAATTTTCTTGATCTAACAATAATCAAAAACAATTCAAACAAACTAGACTTCAAAATTTACAGAAAACCAACCAATTCAGGCATAATAATCCCTTCCAACTCAAATCACAGTTTCAACAACAAATTTCAGCTTTTCACTCCCTAATACATAGAGCACTGTCACTTCCACTATTATCTACACATCTACAGCTTGAATATAATACAATAAAACAACTAGCTATAAATAATCAATTTCCGCTCAGCACAATAGACAAAATAATTAAGAAACATACACATAAAACACTACTTGACAACATAACACTTCTTACACACAACACCAAAAACACAAACAACCAATACAGAAAGTTAACATATTACAACAACACCAGTAACAAAATACAAAAACTATTATACAAATACGATCTTAAAGCTTCACTATCTAACCCTAACACCATCAAAAATAACATCTGCAATCAAAAACATACATACATCAGAAAAACTGACTAACTCAGGAATATACCAAATCAATTGTCAAGATTGCACAGCTTCATACATAGGACAAACTGGTAGAGCACTTAAATATCGACTCAAAGAACACACTCACAAAAATCTCAACTCCACTTTTTTCAAACACTTACAAATACACAAACACACTTTCAATATCAAAAACAAAAATAATATAAAACTCCTACACCAATGTAAAAAAGGCTTAAAAATGACAATACTAGAATCATATGAAATAGACAAATTAAAAAACAATAAAAACTACAGATGCCTAAGCAAACAAATCAATAACCCATACCAACATATCTATACATTTTTAAAAGACAATAACCACACTACAGTTAATCACTCGACAACAATAACCACAGTACACAATAACCAATTAATGTATCAGTAACCACAACAAATTCACACCACCCGCAACACACAACAACACCTGTGAAAAGAAAAGTAAGTTTTGTTAAAATCATCTATGTAACACATATAAATTTATAATTTATGTAATATTTTTAGAACTGATGATGGTCTAACAGCCGAAACCGGTCTTAATATATAAAAAAGTAAAATCAGCACAATAAAGTATAATTTTTTTTATTAAAATACCCTAACCTCAATTATACAATTTTTGTTTAAAACCAAGTTGTCCGTGCAGGCACTTTGCTGATTTTTATTTACTTATTTATGTTTAAAAAAATAAGCAATATCTAAAATAAATAAATCACATTTACTATGTACTATTGAATGGCAGTTAGTATGTGATCTAAAACTTGATTTTAAACTATTACACTAAATAAAATCAAACAAACAATTTTAAAATCAAACAAACAACTCTAATTATAAACAATCAAACCCAAGTATAATAGGAGTTTAAAATCTAGTAACATTAAATATATATAATTGGAGGACATAACATAATTATGCAGTAATTTAACGCTACAGCAGATAAAGTGTATGTGGATATTAAGAAATATCAGATTGGTAAATTGTTTTAGGATATTATAGTATTTTATGTTATATTTATGTTTGCTAATAACCATATATATAATAATGTATAAAATAATAATAATATTTATTGGCGCGTACAGTTAAATGATTTGGAAACGTTGATTGATTTTTTTAATATTATAAAAATAACTACATTTGTTGCTTCTGATATTTAGTTGACTTTTAATATGGCTAAAGTATACTTATCGATATTAAATATTTTATGTTATTTTGATATTATCCAAAAAGCATTTAAAGTTTTTTATTTTTTATTAATAATCGTATATTTATATGGTATTGTTAGAAAGATACTATAGTATGCTGTTGTGTATGGTGTTAATTTATTTTATTGTAGCGACATTTTATTATGTCACTTTAATTTTAATTCAAAAACTAAACTATTGTGTGCTATTATTTTCTATTAGAATTTTAATGTAAACATGATATGAACCCTAGGATGCAAGAGTTAGAACCTAACAGTGTTTATTGTTATGACTTTTTGGCAAGGAATGTTTTAACCAAACATAATAGTAGCTTTTTATAATCAAAATATCTTTAAAAAATTTTTGTTTATAAATAAGAGCCTACATCTATGCATACATAGGGCCCGGAATACCCTTATATAGTTTAAGTGTTATTTGTTATTCTTATTTAGGTTTTTTAATTTTTGATATAGTTTAACATTGCGCATAACTATTCTTGTTTATACGCTACTGCTCTTTGATTCTTAAGACAATAATAAATGCTTTTATACTTACAATACTTACTATTGCATAATTGCATAAAACAACACCAATAAATGTTAGAAATATGGCTTCCACTAAACATACAGTGCATTTATGCAATCAAAACATTAGCCGCAGAAAAAAAAAACGCCTATCTAGTATACAGAAACAATGTTACACCAGATAAGTACTCCAAATATAAATAAATAAGAAATAGGTTAATATGAAAATAACAAAAAAAAAAGATATTTTTAGAAAAAGTTCTTAAAGAACATAGAGTATGACTTAAATGAAGAACACATGGGTAAACCATTTCAGAAAATTATACAATACGACATTAAAAGAAACGGACTTAAAAACTACAGCGAACAACCAACAAAACCGTAAACACCCAACATTTGAGATATTCAATGAAGATGTAACTAAATCAATAAAGAAGCTCAAAAATAAAAAAAATTCCGAAAATCGACACAATAACAAACAAATAGCTAAATTATATAAGCAATTTCCTAAGCCAATAAACAACAAAGTTGTACCAAAAAATCATAAAACCCAAAATTACACTAGACAAATAGCAAAACAGCGTAACCATTCCAGTATTAAAAAAAAAGAGCAAAAAAGACCCAAAAAACTATAAACAAATATATTAACCAATCGGTTCACAGTAAAAGCTATATTTACCTACAACAATTGGTCAAGAAATCTATAGAGTTCAATAAACCACTCTATTTATGCTTTATTAATCTAAAGCAAGCATTTGACAGAATAAAACTGTCAATTGTAATAAAGATCCTAGAATGGAACTAAACCAACATAAAACTAATACACATAATATATAAAATACCACACAAATAAAAACTAACGCTAACGGATGAGGTACCCGTGATATCAGAAATCGGACAAAGATACAGTCAAAACCGCACATTATTCAACATCATTATGAACTAAATTATAATAATTGTCAAGAAAAAATTCAGAATGAAAAACATACCAACAAAAATAATGTGCTACGCAGATGACGCAGTAATAACAACCAAAAACAAAGACAACCTATTTGCATTAAACACTATCGCAAAACAGTGCAATATAAAGATATCTACAAAAAAGACTATATCTATAGTAATAACCAAAGACTCCTTGAAATGCAATTTAGTGGTTAACAACAAAATTATAGAACAATTTATAAGTTATAAATACTTAGAAAC
This sequence comes from Tachinus rufipes, assembly GCA_963932245.1. NCBI lineage: Eukaryota > Metazoa > Arthropoda > Insecta > Coleoptera > Staphylinidae > Tachinus > Tachinus rufipes. The sequence continues at coordinate 78,320,463 of OZ010744.1, forward strand.
ACACACATTCAGTAACAAAGCTGCAGCCACCTCTACATACTTTCGCTCAATATTATAAAAAGCAACAAACACATGTTGAAATAAAATCCAAAAATACAAAACATGCGTACAATTAATCCTAACCTACGCAGCAAAAACCAAGGCGGAAACAGACATAACAAAAAGAATATTGAGAACGACGGAAATAAAAACACTGAGGTCAAGAGCAGGCATAAACTTCTAAGATAGGATCAGAAGCAAAAATACCCGCCTAAAATGCAAAGCACAGAGTATTAAAAGACAAAGCAGAGTAAGACAACGTAACTGGAGAGATCATATCAACAGAATAAACGTCAAGAGACTAGCAAAATGAGTAAAACAATAAAAAACCGTTACAAAAAGATCACCTAGAAGACCCCGAAAACAGTAAAATCGTAGTTAGACCTCAACATCACAAGAGCAAGCATAAGAAGACAAATGATACAAATAGAACGCATCATCCTAACAAAAGAAGAATTAGAAAATCAATATGCAAATCCAATTACACTTAATTCAAAGACTTACATTTTGTCCAAATAAATTTGCAAAAACAATACATAAGATTCTTTATTTTGAGCAGTGTATATAGCATTTTATTTTATTTTTTGTATTACCTAATAATATTAAATAAATCTGGCAAATTTATGAATTTTTCTGATCTCTATTTTGCATTTTCAGATTGACTTCTAGTTCATTTCTTTAATTTAATATAACTAAAATTTAAAGCTTTTAAAAAATTTGTCTATTTTCTAATTTAAAAATAACTTTCTACATTGTGATTGTGTTTTTCTACATTTTGATTGACTTTTTGTTTTCTTTTATTGTTAACATTTGTTGAATATATTTTTTGTAATACAAACATAGATAAAAACTTGATTTAGTTTTTAAAAATAATTGTTTAAAACGTATTTGAAAATATTATTTCTTAACTAGTGATATCAAAAGATATATTAATGATTTTTCACTCACATATTTTGTAGTTATTATTGCTAATATAGTAGAGACGCCTTTACATATTTCATAAAAATGTCAAAATAATCAAAACATTTAAAACATTTTGTCAACAAATTTTTAAAACTACGATCATCAAAAGCAACAAATTTACAGTAAACAAAAATTGTAATAAAACCAACTCCACTGGAGATAAATGTGAACCATGCTAATTTTTTAAAAGAGCGTCCAGTCTAACAGTTTCACATTTAAATGTTAAATAAAATTAAAAAAAACTTAATTTAAAAGGTTTTTAATAGATTTTGAAGATATAGAATATATAGGAAACTTTTCAGTCTTAGTGCTGCCTAATTGTTGTTTCAGCCTGCATTTTAGGATAGGAGCAGATAATTTTGCTAGAAACAAACTAAAAAGTATATTAATTTATGTAATAATGATCAAAAACTATTTGAAAAACAATATTTTTTCTCTATTTCTTTTGCGTTTTACAGCTATTTTATCGCCCCAGAAAACTTCTGACTTGTTTAAAGGGGGTCTAAATCACCCCGGTGGATAAAGAGCAAGTTAATATTTAGTCATATTTCGGGGATCGAGCCCCGGACTTTTAACGTGCTACGCTAACGCTTTATAACGGAACTATCACACCGTAAAAAATAAACTAAATTTGTCAATCAAATTCAAGTCTTGCAATTGTGTCGCTATACAAAATTACCTTAATAAAAATAAATACAAATATATAGAGTAACCTCTAAAACAAATAAATAACAAATAAAACTTAATATAACGCAGAGCTATTTAGTATCAACAAAATAAAAAGAGGTTGATTCCGCCTAACGAGTAATTTTATTAATAAAGGCATTAAATTTGTATTTGGTACATTATTACATTGTTCAGTGTACCAAATAAAAAACATCGAAATGTAATAATAATAATCATTACCGGAGTTAATAAATGATTTATTAGATATGTTATTACTATAAAAACACCCGCAAAGTTTGCATTATTACTGTTAAAATGGCTAAGATCTATAAACTACAGTATTTGTTAATACCGATTATACTATTTTATTTTGATATTATACATGGGGTAAATTATATAAATTATAAAATTTCCACATTTTTACTAATTTTAACAGGGATTGGAACGTAAATTTGCAACACAAAGATGCTATTCACAATATTTCAACAAAACTTATGGATCTGCAATATTTCATTGTGGAAGAATAAATAAAACTACTGTTGCAATGAATTGTACTATCAAATTGATTCGTGGTCTAGAATCTGATACTATGGTATGTCTAAAATATTACTTGATAACATTTGCATATAGATTTTGATTTTATATATTTTACTAGTATATACATTATACTATTTATATTTGTTGTAGGAAGTTAATTTGATTATAAACTACAAATATGAATTAAAAAACTAATATAACTAATTATAAAATGCATCATCATCATTTATTCAATTTCAATCTAAGTTAAAAAAAGTGATTTAAAAATATGTTTTGCTAAATGATATAATTATAATATTTGGCATAAACTTCCAACCTTATTAAAAATTGCAATTTTTTTTAAATTTTAGTTTTTAATATTTTGTAACAATTATTTATTTACATTAATTTATTTCATATTTACAAAAGCTGGTAAAGTTTGATTAAAAAAAGTTTTCCGGAAGATAGTTTTTTAAGATTATTTAGATGTTTAACCTTCTGAAACTTTTTAATTTTTAGGTAAATCTGTTTTTTTGTTATATTTTTTATGGAAAATTACACTCAAATAATTTGTGACGTTTATAAAATTTAATTTGACGTCTACGACTAATATATATTTTTATATTTTTTACTATTTTTAAGATATAATGACCTCTGGTTTTACTTGATTTTCTCAAAATTCTGTGATCAAAATTTATCAAGAGACAGAAAAGTTTTCATATTAAATTTTCCACAAAGACAAATAACCAAAAAAAAATAGATTTACCTAAAAATTAAAAAATTCCAGAAGGTTAAACATCTAAAGAATCTTAAAAAACTATTTTCCCGAAGACTTTTTTTATTCAAACTTTAACAGTTTGTGAAAATAACACAAATAACACAACTGATGTTACAAAAAATTGTTACAAAATATTAAAAATTAAAACAAGTTAATTAAAAAAATCAAAAATTTCTGCAAGCTTTTAAGAACTATAACTCCGAATTTATTAAATATAATATACTATTTTATTAGGTCAATATTACTCAATTTGCTTGTAGTTTCTGGCATTCATTTTATGACTAGTAAGATGGGACACCTGTAATATATGTATACATAAGTATGAGTGAAATAGAACATGAACAAATTTTAGAATTATTGTTGACTTGTAGGCATAAGTATGATTTTACAAACAAAACGCACAAAAATTGAAATTTAGACTTTAGATTGCACGATTTTGCTAACCAACTCTAATAGTGTAGCTTTGCAATTATTACGTAAAAATGCCACAAAATTCAAATCTTGCACTTATTTTGAATCACTACATAATGTATAAATATGTTATAGTATACTCACAGATATAGTGTCTTTAAGACATGGGCTTAAACAATCTTAACAAATTATTTCATTACTAATAGCCTTGAAAAAGTAAATAGGTTTGAATTATATATATATAAGGATCAATTAATAGACCAACTACCAGAAGTCAAACAAAGAAACTTTACACACAATAAAGTTTCTTGAAAGTTAGCTTTGACAACAAAATTAGTTTATATATCAATGTCATATTGATGTAATAGTATATTAATAAATATTAATAATAAATATCTCATGATGATGGCTGATGAGATTCAGCCGAAACGTCGAGTCCAACTCAAAAAGAAAACGCGGGATAATCCGAAAATAAATTTAAATAAAAATATATATATATATATATATATATATATATAATTAGCGTATAACACTTCAGTATCTAAGGATAAAAATATTATATAACTGTACAATATTTTTACCCTTAAATACTACTTTGGGTTCCAAGTATATAATACAAACTTAATTGGTTATTAACTAAATAATCCGCTGAGATAATTTAAGCCCATGTCTTAAAGACACTATATCTATGGGCATACATACTATATCTACAGACATGTTAAGACACTTGAAGAACTAATTTGCAACCTACTCTAAAAGTTAGTTTTTGCTTGAAATATGGATAGAAAACAAGGTACTAATTTGTGTATTGTTTTACAATACACTATTATTAATACAATAACTGTTAAAATAAAAAACTCTGCATACAAAAGTTTTGACTGAAAAAATAAGAATGTCAACAAAAAAATCAAATTTCAATAAAAACATGTAAAAAAAAATTAATAACAAATACTGCATTAAAAAAAAAAAACAAAAAATGTTTGTATCAAAAATCAATAAGTGTTTATTTGTTACACTTATTTGTAAACACTTTGTATATTATCTCGCCAATTTCAACTAACACTTTTACACAATTTATAGATAGAATTTAAAATGTATAAAGATGATAACGGTGATTATAAGGAAACAGCAATTCAATTAGTAAAACCATTATGTGATATGTTAAGCAGAGAATATAAAATGTTTTATGGAAACGAAATTAAAAATGGTTTTCTCAAAAATTTCGTACAAGAATGTCCAATAAAAAAGGTAGGTTGTGATATATTCTAAATTAGATAATCTACATAAAACCTTTACTTTTTTGTAGGGCACATATTTATTTAGAAATGGTTTAGTACCAGAAACTTTATTGGTTTATTTTCCAATGTGGAGTTTTAAATTTAGCACTCGAATTTTTCGTCAAAATTATAATATTTTGGTCATTGATACTATAATTGCAGTCGTTCACGTATACAACTAGTTTATTGAATCAATTCAACTTTATTAATTTATTTAAGCTGATTTGTTCTTACCTTCATAATGAAATAAACATTGTTATAAGTTAAAAAACACTACAATACCTTTTATAATAAATTAGTAAAAATTACAATAAAAATGTGTTGTCAATTTAAGTTTAATCAACCTCTAGCCATATTAAAAATATGTTAATCTTTGTTTTTTAAAACCTACTAATTCAATAATTTGATAAATTGCTATTCAAAATTGATATTAATTTACAAAAACGTTAGTTTGTTTTGTAATTTAAATATTTTTCTAGTATAACACAGTACCAGAATATGTATTTTATTATTACGATCATTAATATAATACTAAAAGAAAAAAAGAAGAGAAACATGTTTATCATAACCTGATTAAATTACTATCATCATATTTGATTTGAATTTGTAAAATGCCTCCTATTAAATATTATATTATTACGTAAACACATTTTACAACAATGCCGTTTTTTATGTTAAAACGGTTTGTGTTTTTTATCTTTAAATTTTATTTCTTAGTTACAATTTGAACATAAATCATAACTTCAAAATTAAGCTGTTAACTTCTATTCACAAATTTATCGTCTATGCAATTTTTGTTTAAGACCAAGTTATCTGTGCTGGCACTTTGCTGATTTTTAAATACTTATTTATGTTTTAAAAAATAAGCAATAACTAAAATTAATAGAAAACATATACTATGTACTATTGAATGGCCGTTAGTATGTGATCTAAAACTTGGTTTAAACGAATACACTAAAAAAAAATAATCAAACAAACAATTTTAAAATCAAACAAAAGAATTTAGTAACATTAAATAAATATAATTGGAGGACATATGCAGTAATTTAACGCTACAGCAGATAAAGTGAATGTGGGTTATTAAGAAATATCAGATTGATAAATTGTTTTAGGATATTATAGTATTTTATGTTATGTTTATGTTTGCTAACAACCATATATAATAATAATTATAATAATGATAATATATATTGGCACGTACAGTTAAATGATTTGAAAACTTTGATTGATGTCTTGTTGACTTTTAATATGGCCGACGTATAATTATTGGCTTTAATTATTTTGTGTTATTTTGATATTATACAAGGAGTAATTAATATTATTTATTATTTATTAACAAATTTTATTTTTTTTTTTAGTTTTGTTAGAATTTTAAGATTAATTAATAGTTGCAATAATCATTTTTTCATATTTTTTTATGTCAAAGATTTTATTAGTACATATTTATATAATTATTCATATTTGTTTCAAGAAGTTAATTGTAATATAAATTACAAACATAAATTAAAAAAAAAAAAAATATAGTTAATAATTGGTGTTGCAAAGTAGTTGTAGCTCTAGCATGTTGCTTCAACCAAAGAATCAAAATCATCGATAAAACTTCAGTATCACAACTGGCAACCAAATTGCAATGTCTAAAGAGGTAGACAATCAAATATAGTTTAAATATAACTGAAGTAAAGTTTTGATATTTTATAAAGTTTTATTTTTAAACATCTAAAAGCAACAATAAGTTTTAATACACTATAAAATTATATTTTTAGCTTTTTTAAAGTAACAGAAAATTTTGATATTCCATAAAATCTTATTGCTAACTGACTTAAACCAAGTTTTAAATTTTATTGCTAGCCTTTTAAAAGCAACAGGATACACCATACATTTTTATTGCTAGTTTCTTGTTTTTTAAATGCAAAAAAATGTTGTGATACTGTGAACAATTGGAAGTTTTGATATTCAAAAAATTTTATTTTTAGCCTTTTATAGACAACAAAAGTTTTGATACTTTATAATTTTTTATTGTTGGTCCTCTAACAGCAACAGAAAACAAATTTTAACTTTTTATAAAAACAAAAAGTTTTCATTCTTCTAAATTTTTATTGTTTGCATTATAAAGTTAATAAATTTTTTTGATACGTTATAAATTTTTATTGCTAGCTTTCTAAGAGCAACAGGAAGTTTAAATACTCCGTTAAATTTTATTGCTAGCTTTCTAAAGGCAACATTTTATAATACTTCATAAATTTTTATTGCAGAAAGTCATACCCAAGTCATTTAATAAAACGGAACTGTAAGAAAAATAAATAAATGGCAACAATTCAACTGTCAAAAATGTTAACTGTCCAACAATTATTCTTAACTGTTACAAAATATGTTGCAAACTGCAAAAAAAAACAATTAAATTGCTGCAAACTCTGACAAAATGTTGTTGACTGTCAAAAAAAAGCAAACTATTAAATCAAAAATTAATTGAACTAAAAAAATATTATAAACTCTTAATAAAATATTGAAAACTACTAAGGTAATACAAACAAAGATAAAAAAATTTGGCAATGTTCCAAAAAGTAATAGTTAATTAATCAATAAACAACAATTGTTGCTAATGCTCAAAACTTGACAGTTTTGCAAATTTTCAGTATATTATAAGTATCGCAAACTGCCAAAAAATAAATGTTTTGTTGACTACAAAAAAGCGTTTGCAAAAGTACGATACAAAAAACTAATTTAACTGTTAAAAAAAAACAACAACAAAGAACATTAAAAAAAATTCAATTAAACAAAATGCAGGAAGAGCTTAAAAGTAATACAACTAGTAGTATAGTAAATGGTAACCCCGTACATAACACTTGCTATGCCGATGATACCGTGTTGATGGCTAGTAATATAGAAAACCTACGTAAAATTACAAAACGGAACATCTAAGAAGTCAATAAACGCTACGAAGAATAAATGTTAACAAGACCACATTGATAAGCAAACACGCAGCTAATAACAACAAACAGCTAACAGTTAATCAACAAATCATCAAAAAAGTTTATAAATACAAATACCTAGATTAAAAGGTAAACAAGAATAACGACTTTAACCTAAAAATTAAAAAAAAAAAACAGGAATAAACAAGCTTGCAACACTTTCATTAAAATAAAACGGTTTTTTTGCAGTATACATCTTAGTTACTCTCTTAAAATTAGAACTGTATGTACTACAAGTATTTATTTGTTTAGATGACAATTCATTTGAACATTGTTCAAAAAAATATTCAAAAAAACTGCAACAATCTGCAATATTACACCAATGTAGTAAAGTATCTAAATCATTAGTCAAGCAATAATTTTAATAACTCGTTTTTAAATCAAATTTAGAAGAGATAGTGTAGTTTTAGATGCTTCTCCCCATACTTAAATAAATAAAAGTTAATAAAAGTTAAGTTTAAATACAACGATAGAAAAACCATTTTTTTAGCAATAACAGAGCTAAAATAAAAAATACGACTACTGTGTTAATATAATAATCTGAATTTACATCACATTGATTGCAACATAAACTAATCCACTCTTGAACATAAATGCTCCATACATAATTTTTTTGTTGTGATATTGAATGTTATTTTACATCAATCCAGTAAGTCTACAATTTGAGTTGAAGGAGTTGAAAGTTGATGCAACCAACAGCTTGTTACGTGACCTCTAAATTACCTCGGTAGATAAAAAATATTTTTATTTAGTCACGTCGAGAACCCAGGACTGATTATGTGCACTTTTATATCATAAGCCATTGAGTTATCACACCGTTAAGTTAAGCAAACATGCAAACATACCTTTAAAAACTTAAAAATAAAGTTTTGAATTACACATATTTCAAAATAATTGCGTCAAAATAAATTTAATTAATTAATTATCAAATTACATTGGATTTATGTGCGTATTTCATTAATAGTCTTTGTAGAACACAAGCTGTGCCAAAACGCTTTACAATAAATTTATTAAATATATCAATATTGTTATTATAAACAACACAAAGACAGCATGAGTCAAGATTTACATATCATTTAACATACACTACTAAGATTACCATAAAGTAATTGCTATTATTCACTTAAGTTTGGTGATTTTGAATGCAAAAACAGTTGTGAACTGCAAGCATTTTTTATGGTAAACATTTAATTATTTAATATTTAAACACTACAAATTTCATGTGATGCAAATTCATTTAACCTCTAAAAACACAACAAATATACCTAAAATACTTTTAATTAAGTATAAATTAAGTTACATTTAACCTAACAAGTCAAATATTCCTACATTTATTATATGTTAAAAATTTTATATCTACTTCTACTGTTTCTTAAATATCACACAAATATAAACATGTTTAGCTAATATAGTTCTTCTAAATTGTATTTATATTTTTGTATTAAAAGTTGATCTATCAGTAAATAAAATTTAGTTCATAATATTAATTAATTAATTTGTTATTATGTAATTACATAGTTATGTTTAGAATAGCTTAACTATATACACAACTTTTTACTAAATTCATATTTCATCTTTTAATTATATCCCGAGGCTTACCATTTCAGTAAAAACATTATTATGCCATCTCTATTATAAACTAGATAATGAGAATTTGTCGCTGCATTGGTATAAATCCAATTTAACTCAATTAAATGGAAGCTCTTTCAAATTGCGTTTTGAAATATAATTTAAATATCGATTTCCAACAGGGATTAACCAGCTAAATCGCTTTTTATTAAAAAAATATCAAATTTTACTTTAACTAATTACAGATACTGAAAGGCCTTTTATTTGGTATTAACAAAACTATCAGCCAATATTCTACTTTTATTATAGAATTGGTTTTAACTGCTACTAAAATAGACCGAGGTCGTCATTTTAATTGTGTCGTAACTATTAAAGGTAATATAGTTCTTTCACAGTTTCTTTTAACAATAAACAATTTAATTGAATTGATACGAACTAAATTACGATAAAATAAAGTTTACACAATTTAGACAAAACACATTTAATATAATTATTTTACATTCTTCAAAGCGTTAAAAATGATTGATGACTAAAACCTCTATATTATTTTAATATTTCAGAAAATAATAAATATGAATATTTAATAAAAACATCAAAATTGAAATCCATTAATTTTTATTTGTTTTGCAATTTATTTGTAAAAAAAATTAAAACAGTAAACATTTATTAAATTGAAATTTTAATCAATTTAATGTAATTTAGCCAATCGTCAATTTTTTTTTATTAATTAATATAATTTTATTACTTGTATATGGGCAATTCCACGTCAAGTGAGCAGTCCATTTCACGCGACCCTCTCCGATTTAGCTTAAATTGGTACACTTATTTGAGTACCCAAAATATGACATCTTGCCAAATTTCAGATCTCTAGGTCACATAGTTTGCTTCGTAGAGCCAATTGAATTTTACGGCAATTTTTAAGTTCAACTTTTAACTTTATTTATCTTAATTGCATTTCAACCTGGAAAAGTTTTAGAATAGTCATAATCGATGGGAAATTTCTTAAGGAATTGAATGCAGCGGTCAGATTTTTGTTATCTTGTCCCGCACGCGCAGAAAACGCAAAAAAACAGTTTTTTTTTTCAAAAATTTATTTCTCAAAAGTTGCCACCGATTAAGACTCCAAATTTTAGAAAAAGGCAGCTAAAAGTATGTACTTTAAGATGCTTAAATAAAATTTTCCCACACTTGTGGTAGTTTTTCTCTAGAGCCTCTTGAACGCACAAATCCATTTTTTAATCAAAATTTTTGATATTAGACTGGTTTTTACATTTTTTTTGTGGAATTTCTTTGTGTGCACCCTCAGAAAGTGATTTTTATACAAAAAAAAATATGCCATGAGAAATTTCAGACCTTAAGATTTAATAGAACACGTGTCGCACTACCATTGAATTTATAAAATTAAAATACTTAATAAGTATCATTAGCTTCCAGATTTGAGTCAGATGCATACATTGGGTCCCCAAAAAAGCAAATGAGTATTTGTTAATTAGGTTCCACATGAAACTTTACATCAATATACTCTGTATATATATTTTTTAAATTATAATATTTTTATTATATTTTAAATTTTGAACATAAAATTAGACTCGTAAACTAAAATGATTAAAGTTTAATAAGGTTTAGGCCTATAATTTATTTTTAATTTAAAAAACTTTTAAAATGTCTTATTGTACATATTTTTTTAATTTTGTCAAAATTGTAACATTCTATTAATGTTTTTTTAAGTAAGGTTAAAAAATGCTTAAAGTTTTTTTTTAATAGCACACAATCGGTAGGAGCTACATTAAAACATGTTATAAGGTGAAAAATGCGCAATTAAATGGCCTTTAATTTCAAATTTGATTTTTTTTTTAAATTTTTGTTTTTTAAACATCATTTTTAACAAAAACAACAACAAAAAATTTAAAAATCTTTCTATAATTTATGACATAAGTACGGTTAGAGATAGATCCAGATTTGCTGTTCAAAAAAGATGGACAATTTAATTGCCTATAATTTTTATATTCTATTGTTTTTTTTATTTAGACTTTTAAAAGAGATAATTCAAATATTGTATAAAAAAAAACAAAAAAATTTTGACGTGCAGCTTCTAGGGTGAACATGTTTGCCTATAAGTTTATAATTAAAAAGTGTCTCAAATAAACCCCCCTACCCACCCTAAAACTTTGTTACCTCTATTCATTAACACTCTTATATATATTAATTAATATGTGCTAAAATTTTGATTAAAAAATGGATTTGTGCGTTTAAGAGACTCTAGAGCAAAAACCACTACTAGTGTAGGAAATTTTTATTTAAGCATCTTAAAGTACATACTTTTACTGTCTTTGCGCAAAATTTAGAGTCTTAATCGGTGGCAACTTGAACAACAAATGAATTTTTGAAAAAAAAACTGTTTTTTTGAGTTTTCTGTGAGTGCGGGACAAGATAACAAAAATCCGCTGCATTTGATTCCTTCAAAAATTTCCCATCGGTTATGACTATTCCAAAATTTTTCCAGGTTGAAATGCAATTAAATTACATAAAGTTAAACTTAAAAATTGCCGTAAAATTTAGTTGGCTCTACGAAGCGAACTATGTGACCTACAGGTCTGAAATTTGGCATGAAGTCATATTTTAGGTACTCAAATAAGTGTACAAAATTTGAGCTAAATCGGAGAGGGTCGCGTGAAATCGACTGCTCACTTGACGTGGAATTGCTCATATAATAAATAATCAAATTAAATAAAAAATGTATTATACAAAATTAATTAAAATAAATCTAAAAATTAGCATTATAAAAAAACTAAGTGTTATGTAACTTAAAAATTCTACAACTTAACATAACATTTACCATACAACTTAATTTACCACTAATATAATATATAATCTTAATAACCCTAAACACTGTTTTAATTAACTAGTTATCAGTTTTGTTTTAATTTTCTTTTTTCTATTTGTTACCGCCATCATTCATTTAATTCCCCTTTCATCTTTTTTTAGTACCTCATTTTTTCCCAACTGTTCTTCTCTCATCTCATTGCATTTCAGCATGTGTTTTATGTTTTCTCTAGTTTTTCCACACATTCATTAAATTATTTTTTTTAGTTCATCTAAAATTTGGACATTTTCTCCTTATTACCACATCTAAATCTTTCAATCATTCTTTTTCCATAACTTACATTTTCTAGGTACTGCAGCTGTGATATATACATAACTTAAAATGTACCTAGATTCATTTATCTGTGTTCTTTGTTTTTGCACTTTCATACTAACATATTCATTCCTGTTAGAATATTTTTATTTTGCATATTTCCATTTTTCTGCATTTTTATTTTATTTTTTTTTTTTAGGCACTCATGTAATAATTTACATTCATTTCTTTTCTCAGTCTTTCTTCATCTCTCATTGCACGCTCTCTTGTTTGTATTTTTAATTTATCCATTTTAATTTTTTACAATACAATATAATATATGCTGTCTTCTTGTTTACCCCCAAGTACCCATCTTCAGTATTTTGCTTGAGTAGTCTCCAATTTTACTTGCTTTTTCCATCCACAACTTTTTGCTCCTAGTTCTTACTAAACTATCAAATATCATTCTTTTTATTTATTCAAGTTTTTTTTAACCAATTCTTTATACTTGTCCTACCGCTTTATTTGCCTTTCCTGTCATATTATTGATAAATTTATTTTCATTATATCCTAATTATTTAAATGTATTAACTTCTTCTAATTTTCTTTCCATCTCATTTCTACTTTTCTACTCTGCGTCTTACTCCACTTTGTCAGAACGTCATTGTTTTTTTTTTTATTTACGTTTTCATTTAATATTTTTTTAGCATTTAGTTAATTTTTATTGCTTGTTTTGCTACAATAACCATGTCGTCGGCTTACGCCAATGACCACACTCTGCGCCTTACATAGCATCTCTTTTACATCTGCAATATTTGCTGCAAACAAAATAAAACTGAGTGAGCATTCCTGCCTCACATTTTTTGTAGTCCAAAACTTATCATTCATTTTACCATTCATACAGACCCTGCTAACGGTTTTTTCGTATTCTTCTTGCATTCTTCTTATTAAGAGCGCAATTATTTTTCTTTTTCTCAAATACATCCACAATTTCTTTTTATTCATATTGTCGACGGCCGATTTTAGGTTTAAGAATAACGCATACAATTTTTCTCCCTTTTATGTTATTTTCTTTTTTTACTATATGGTGTAGTATGTATACTTTATCCATAGTCTCTCTTCTTTTTCTAAGCCCGGCCTGTCCGTCTGGCAACATCCTATTTATCTCTAGTTCTTTACTCAATTTGTTTTCTAGTACCATGTCGTAGATCTTGTATGCTGTACTTAGTAAGGTTGCACTTTTGTAATTTTCTGAAAGCTTTTTATTTCATATTTTGTGTATCAAACATACAAAACCTTCTCTCTACTGACTATTTTATCCACATGGCTCTTTTTGATTCTTTTAGTCTTTTTATTAGCATTTATATATTATTTCTTTTGTTATTTTATCTATATCTTCTTTCAGTGTTAGTTTTTCTGTCCGATTCTTTATAAAGTTTTAAGAAAAGCATCCTTCAGTTTTCCATTATTTTTTTTTGTTTTCCTTTTTTTTGTGTGAGAAAAAACTAACAACGCTATATGAAAAAAATATCAACAATTTTATCAACAAAAAGTTAATATTATTAATTTGTACAAGTAATTTTTAAATTAGAAAAGAAAACTGCATCTCTACAAACAGTTAATTTTCCAGTTCAAATTTCCAAGCTACCTGATTATCTGCAAATTTGAGTGTGTATATTGTGTCGTCGTTGATCTAAAACTCCGTTATCTCTATTATGTTAGTTTTTAACATAGATTTTGAATCGTGTTGGCCATATACAGCACCTGTTTACAGTAAAACCTTTAAAAAAACATTATTATTTTAAAATATAAGTCTTTATACATTTGTTCTCTGATAAAAACTTTATAGTTTAATTTTTGTCAGTTTATCTGAGTGCTTTTCAGATATTAGAATGCTATTGTATGCTTTGATTTTAAAAATTTTGTTTTGTTATTAGATTATTAGTATGAGGTAAATTGCAATATCTACCGTGGTGTGAGTAGATAGGTGTGGCAATCTCTAAACAATGACGTCAAGTGGGTGATAAGAACTCTCATTATTATTATGAATTTAAGCATGTGATTCGTGTGAATTGCGCGTTGCTATAGTTTCTATCACCCACCTGACGTCATGTTAACAAGACGGACACACCATTATACTCACACCACGATATCTACTCAAAATTGTAAAAAAACAATTTTATAAGCTTAAAAAAAATTTTATCACCTAAAAAAATTCAATAAAAATTAGCAAACCATCGCTGTGTAAGATTCAGATGTTAAAATTTAACAACAATACAATCAAAGTAAATAATATCAAAATTCCGAAATTATAAAAATTTTATCTATTATCATTCCTAAGAAAACCATGTACAGATAATAATAATAATAATAATAATCTTTATTTACGGTAAGTAAAACCATTTACATCTACATAAAAATACAATAAATATAAACAATATAATACATATATAAAAAAGATGTAATCATAACAAAAATAATGTTGCATTACAGAAAAGATTTATTTTAGAAGTTACCAATATGTAAAGTTCATATCAATAAGATAAAAATATATAACCAACAAACTGTCAAAAATCAGTTCATCAATTTCAAATCTTTAAAAATTATCATATATGTAAACAAGATTAATAATAACAAAAAATTAAAAAATCTAAATAAATTATTATATAATATAGAAAATGCTTTTTATATTCAAAATCATAATATTGACAAAATGACAAATGGATTCATAATTTATGACTGTTTTGTTTGGATTTTATTCTCTATATCTTTTACTAATAATGGTTGTCTGTTGTATGCTCTATAAATATTAAAAACCAAACAATTATCTAATCTTCTCTTATCACAAACAAGATTTTAAGAATAAAAGAGTTACGTGCCTTACACAAGTACCAATATGCAGACGTTTTATTGGGCAGAATCAACTTTCAATAATAATTGACCTTACCGAAGAAGATTTTACTCAGCATATTAACTTATATAAGTTTGTTGTAATAGAATTAAGTAAACAATTTTATAGAACTCGAAATAAATATTTGTTAGTATTTAAAAAAAAAAACTTCTAATTTAAAGATTAAATAAAACAATTACAATATTTTTATATCACCATTTATTTCGTCACACTGTGACTGCAGTTTTGGCAAAACCTCAGGCTTCTTCATACAATACATGAATACATTAATAAAGAAACTAAAAACAAACAAAAAAATGTTAATAAAAACAATAAAAAAAAAAATATTACCATAATAAATGATTTAGTATGATTACAAAAAAAAATTAAAAATATTAGGGATTAACAATAATTTCAAAAAATAAACAAACAATGTAATTATTTATAGATTAAGAGCGGGAGTAAATTAACAGGCGTATACATATATTCAAACTGGTTGTTTAAAAGTGATAAATTGGTTTTCTTTTTATGTTTATGAATTTTTAAAGTTTATCTATTTATCTAAGTGAGTCTATTTTTTTACTTTTGTTGGCGTTATGCAAAAGTACTAAATCGTCCAAATGTTGCAAATGTTAATTTTAAATTACCGTCTAAATATGATTTTTTATGTTTTCTAAAACGTTGTTTGAAATTTTGACCAGTTATGACCTATGTATACACTTAGTACATGTTAGCTTAAAGATTCCTGATCTCTCTAATTTGTTATTTCTATCCTTGGCGTTATAGAGAAAATTGCTTAGTTTTGTGTTTGATTTAAAGGCTACTTTTAATTTTTGTTTCTTAAAAATATTTCCTACTTTGTCCGAGATTGAGCCAAAATATGTGATGCTGCAAAATTAGTCTGAATTTTTGACTGATAAATGCCAAAAGTTAAGATTTTTTTTCTACTAACTATTATATCAATCATTTAAGCTGTGTATCCATTATTTATCGCAGTTTGTTTAATTGTTTGAAACTCAAATCTTTGGTTTTCTTTACTGAGTCAAGACCTATAAACCATAAAATTATATGCGGCTACCCTATGAGATATTGGGTGATTAAAGTCCTGAGAAATTGTGGCATCTGTAAACGTCGGTTTCGTAAATACATTAATATCAATAATGTTTGGTATTTTTTCTTGTTAAAATGAGGTCTAAAAAGTTAATTTGGTTATTAGTTTCTAATTCTATTGTAAACTGAATGTGCGGATAAATAATATTTATAAACTGTAGAAAATTTTCTGTCGGGCTGAACCAGTAAAACCTGCTAAAATGTCATCTACATATCTATACCAAAATTTTATATGTGTTTTTGCGGGGTTTGAAGAATGAATTTTTGACTCTAAAGGGTCCCCCCGGTTAACATAGGTGAAATGCCCCCCATCACAAATATCTAAATTAACCCAAAAATTACTTTACTAGCATCAAAAAAACATGTTTGATAGGATTTTAAAATTTTGTTACTTCCCCCTTTTTCATAGAGGGCTACAAATAGCATTTTTTAGATTTTATTTTTTTTCTCCGCACCTATTACATGAAAAATTCTAAAAAAAACCATGAAAGTAGGGTTTTAAGAAGTCTTTACACATAATTTTTTTCAGTCCCTCAAATTCTGTATACAACCCTTAAAAAAATTCCAGAAGGGTTGAAATTTACTTTTGGTTATCTAAATCTTTGATTGCATGGAATTTTATTTTTTAACTTTATAAGTAATTGAAAAATTTAAATCCATGATTTTTTTGAATTTTTTTCGGTGGTGCGCCACTATTTAATATCGATATTTTAACTAGTTTGCCATTTATACTGTATTTTTTTGCTTATGTGATTCTGCAATGCGTTTATAGCTTTCAAAATAATGAAATTCGGATTCTACGAAAAATTTTACATCGAGTAGGTATCTTAGATATAATATTTTTATCAATTTGCAATGATTTGTCACCTCAAAATACGATTTATCGTATTTTTACAAGACAAAAAACAAATGAAGAATTTTTTTGTCTGATTTATATTCATGGCATCAAAATAAGTCAATAAACTAATTTTCATCAAAATCGATAAAGGTAAAAAAAAACACCTCTATCAAACTTTTTTCACAATTTTAAAACTTTTATCACTAATAAATCAAAACTTAAAAACGGTTAGTAATAGAGACACTAGACAACCTGAGGCATGAGACAAGGTCAAAGGAAACACAACATTGACAATATTGTGGGCTATTAACAACAAACAGCAACCTTTTGTGGCGGCATGTAAAACTGCAAATTACATGTGGGCAAAGTTACTTTCAGTGTATAAAAGAACCGATGGAAATAGCAAAATGGAGGTTAACAGAGAATATCATGCGTATCGTTACACTGGCGGGCCGATGGCTATTCACATCGCTCACATAGAAGCGTTGGTAGCAAAATGCAAACGTAGTGATGATGTTAAATTACCTGAAGATATTATAGTCAAAATAATGGATAATTTACCAGGCGTGTATTCAACAGTGCATCTGGCATTTCGTTTGGCAAGTGACGATAAAAGGACGCCAGAGGAATTAAAAAAATTATTCTCAACAAAGAGGCTCGTTTGAATCCTGATATGACCGCCGATGCAATGTTTGTCAAGAAATCAAAACCTGCAATCTTTAAGCAACGCAAATTTGTACCGACAAAACCAAAAGTTGCAAAGCCAAAAAAAAAAATGCAACTTGTTACAAATGTGGTGAACCTGGGCATTTTAAGCGTAATTCTCCGAATCAAAATCAACAAAACATCAGTGGTAGAGGCAGCACAAAAAATATGTGTTTTAGTGCGGCAGAGACAGCAATAGTCGGTGATCGCAATGACAAAATGTTGTGCGACAGCGGTGCAAGTTGCCACATGTTTAATGGCAAAAAATGGTTTATTGAACTGAAAGAATGCAATGAAAAACTAAATTTAGCGGAAAAACATGAACTAGAAGCAGTTGCTCGCGGTTTTGTAAGTACGTTAGCAAAAGTCGGAAATGTGTGAAAACTGGTAGACTTTAAAAATGCAATGTACATTCCAACACTTTGTAAAAATTTAATCAGCACTGAATTATGTCAAAAACATGGGACTGAAACATTAATGGCTGATTAAGGTGTTAAATTTAACGTTAATGGACAGACACATTTGGAGGGCACACTCACTTTAAACAACATGTACGAGATGCATCTTAAACCATTAGAAAATAAAATTGCTAACTCAGTCAAGATAAAATCAATGGCATATGAAGTTTGGTCATCCGTGTTTGAGTCGAATGCGTCAAATGACAGACAATGGACAAATTAATTTTAAGATTAATACTAATTCTAAGCTCTTTTGTGAAGCATGTGTATTTGCAAAATCGACAAAGAAATCATTTGAAAACACACAACCACGTCATTATTTGGCTGGTGAGTTTTTGCATTCGGATGTTAATGGATAGATGGCACGTGAGAGTCACAATATATTGTTAATTTTGTTTGCTACAGCACAAACATGACTTTTGTTTATTTTTTAAAAACAAAAGATAAAGTGTTTGAAAATTTCATGCTGGTGGTAAAATTAATAGAAACACAAACTGAACATAAAGTTGTTGAAAAGTGACAACGGTCGTAAATACGTTAATTAACGAATGCAGAAGTTTATGACAGACCAGGGCATAGATCATCAAACTACCTTATACTCTAGAGCAAAATGGCGTATCGGAACGTAAGAATTGCAGCAGATTTGGAAGAAAAGCTGTGGGCTGAAGCTGTATTGGCGGCGACGTACTTGGCTAATAGAATGCCATTAACACGATCTGGAAAGAAGTCTGCGTATAAACAATGGTTTGGTCGGGCACCCCCGTGCAACTATATACGCACATTTGAATTGGTGGCATATGAATATATTCCAAAACAACTGTAAAAAAAGTGGCAAAAGAAAGCAATCAAACGAATTATGGTAAGCTATGACTCAAATAGTCCAAATTAGCGTCTGATGGATCTGGTAACAAAAAAAAATTACAATCAGTTAGCATGTAACGTTTAACAAAGAAACTACAACAAAACAACAAAAGAAAAATTGGCCAGCAATCAACATAAGTAAACCAGACTTGGTGATTGAAAAAAATCCAGAAACCAAAACTGAAATCGATGAGAAAGCCAAATCAAACAAAAGACCCGAAGTGCCTCATGAACTGCGTGATATGGGTACACTAAAAAGACCTACTAGATATAAAATAAATTCAGATCAGATTGATGAACCGATGTCACTGACCAAAGTCTATAGCGGTCTTAAGTCATCCTATTGGAAAATCGGCGTAAAAAAATGGATTCTCAAAATAAAAACAAAACATGGACTAAAGTTAATACAATGCCAATTAGTGCAAAAGTTATTGACTCTGAATTCGTGTTTAACAAAAAGTTTAACAGTACGGGGCAAGTAGAAAAGTATAAAGCGCGTTTGGTAGCTTGCGGTTTTTCACATCGCAAAGAAATAGACAACACTGAAACTTTTGCACTGATGATTAGGTACGAGACAATAAGACTCATGCTAGCACTAACAGCTAAAAAAGACTGGAAGCTTGCTCAGTTTGATGTCAAGACTGCGTTTCTATACGGCAAGCTGAAGAAAGAAATTTACATGCGTTTACCAGAAGCAGTTGCACATAAGCTCGGTCGTATAGTACTTCTGAAGAAATCACTCTATGGTTATAAGCAATCGCCACGTCAATGGATGAAGTGATTTAACAATGTTTTAAAGCAAATCAAGTTTGAAAATAGTGACGCTGATCCGTGTTTGTATACAGGAAACGTAGAGGGCCATTTGATTGTACTGCAGTTCAACGTTGATGATAGATCGTTCCTGTCACCCAGCAAAGCTGCGATTCAGTTAGTTATGTCTAAACTGAAAGAACGATTCCAAATCGTTGTCGGTGATGGGTATTCTTTTGTTGGCATCCAAATATACCGCAACCGTGCAAAGAAACAATTAATACTTACTGATTATTTGAAACGTGTTGTTGAAAAACTTAGAATGCAAAATGCAAAACCAGTGTCCATTCCTGCAAATCCTAATGCATACCTAAATATTGCTAGTGGTGAACCTATTGGACACACTGTGCCATACCGTGAAGCAATTGGAACGTTGATGTTTGCAGCATGAGTAACTCGACCTGACATTATGTACGCAGTGGTCGTAGTTAGTCAATATTAAAAAAAAAACACTGCAAGCACATTGAAAAACTGCCAAAAAAAATTGTCATTTCCGCGACAGATTGCAGATTCTGGATACAATCACAAAACATGAAACTGGTAAGAGTGTTGAAGCAAGTTTTGTGTTTTCCGCTGCTTAGCTATTAATCGATGGTGCTGTGATTTGACTGTTAGTTGTTAATATTGTTATCTGTTAAGTTAATTATAAATTAATTATAAATTACAACAGTTTTGTATACTCTGTAATTGATATATGTATACTTATTATTAAATCAAGAATAAATTACATCATATAATTAATATTAATATGGTAAAAATCTCAAACATTAAAGCGACCACAGCTGAGTCTGCATTTGCCCGTAAATTTTATGATAAAAACAGCTGATTAATGTATCTAGTTAAATTATAAAATAAAAGATAGACAAACTTATTTTACTAAACTGTTTATTATTAATATTATAAAGAAAACGTTCTTGTTATTAATTATTTTTAAAAACAACTGACATAACGCAATATTCTATCTTGCAACCATCGCACTGAGCATTCAAATCGTTATTATTTATTTTCTTCATGTTATTTAATATAATTTTATTTTAACAAACATATGCCAACTGCTCCAAAAACTTTTTTCAACCAATATTAGGCTATTTTATAAGACATATCACAGCGATAGATAAACTGTAAACTCCTACTAGAGCCTTCTACAGATAAAATATGTTAAGTATTTTATTTTATCTGTAGAAAGCCGAAACTAGTAATGTATTTAAAAGAATAAATTTGTGATAAAAACATAGTAAATTGTTTTATTATTTCATAAACATGAATTATCACATAGTAGAGATCACAACCATCAATTATATTAACTATAAAAACGTTTAAAACGCAAAAGATTTGAAGAACAAAGTTTTGTATTAAACGACTATCAGTGCTACATAAAAAGATGTCATGCATTTAATAATTGTATAAAATTATTGTTGTACATTATACAAATCTCATAATTAAAAATAAAAATTAATTTTAGTTTCAATTATTGTAGAAATGAATTTATCATTCATAAAATAGTCCACATGTCCTATATGCAAATCTATTCCAAAAATAAACACGTTTCCGCAATCTACGACGTCTAGCTATATCAAAAACAAACAAATATTGTAATGTAATGATTGAAAACTGACAAGTTGTAGTAAATATTTGAAACTTAGTACTAAAATAAATTTATAGAACTGAAACATCTTTAAAAAACATTCCGTAAAATTAATAATCGTTTAAATCATGTCCTTTAGGATCATGCGCGCTATTTTGACCGTCGGCGTTTTATTTTCAGATATACGGCAAGACAAAAAAGTAATGTTACATAATGATGTAACAATATTGAAAACTATACACAAATTTAATGTTGGAAATAAAATAATAACTTTGTTTCTTTATTTATAATAATATTGCCAATACCATGGATTGTAAAGTATATAGATAATAAAGTAACAATAAAGAACAAACAATAAACTTAATCGATTTTAATTTGAAAATGGGAACTGAAACAGATGTAACATATGTATATATAGTATATCTGACGGTGTCAAGTTCACATCAAGTGGAAATTGTTGATGTAGTCAGCACAACTTCCGCTCTTCGCATTTCCTCTTTTAGTTTATCTTGGAACGCTTGGCTTCGTGCAATTCGCCTGATGTTCTTTGTAAAAGTATATTTCACACCGATTTATGACGGAAATAAAATATACTCTAAAATTTACTATTATTGCTTTTATGTGCTATAAATATAAAGGAATTTAATAACAAACTAGCCGGTGAATACAAGACACGTCCGATTTGTTAAATGATCTGCTAACAGAAGTTTATTTTGTAGTAAACACCATGTGAAATATTAATGATTTAAGAGAAATGTTGTTTGTATAGAAAACATGCAGCATCATAGTATTATATAAATATTTATGCGACTAGTTTTGATTGATAATTTTAGTCATTTTCTCGAATAACATAAACTAGACAGCACGCAAATATCTACATGTTATAGTATTATGTTTAAAAATATAAGTTTAATAGCAAAATATGATTAGACATTTATATCTATTGGATTTGTCATAATGCAAGTTAAAATTATAGAAACAATATCTTGACATTGAGTAATGTATCTAATATAGATTTAATTAATCGTTGCAATACGTCAAGAATAAATCAAAATTGATTTCCATCAAGCGCAAATGACTAATTGTCTATAATGCAAATTATGCATATTGATAAATTGTAATGTAATATGTAGTTATACCAAGTTTGTTTATAAAAATATTATAAATAATGAGATGCATCCCTAGTAATATAAATCAAAAATATGATAATCAGATGAGATCAAAGCGATTCTGAATTAATATTCCAGTAAAGTAAAGCAGCTCAGTGAACAGAGAGATAAGGATACAGACTAAAAAATGAATTCGTTTATAAGCTGAGATCATAATAACGCTTTCAAATTTGAATAACATTAACACTATAAATTTACACGTTGGTTTCAAATGAAATTCTCGTCATATATGTATGTATTTCATTAGTATTAAGAATTTGTTTTAAGCATGTCAGATTAATTTGCCTCAAGTTATTTCTAATATGCAGCAATTTACATTAATTAATTTTAATAGGCAATTAACACATTGCATGCTCTTATCATCTTCTTAATATAATTTTAATCAACGTTATGTATTATTAAATTAAATACATTACTGCTTCTATTTTAAATTAAAAATAAAGTATTAATTAAATTAAATGTTAACAATAAAATATTTATTATTATAATACATATTATAGACTATAAAGTCCATGTTCAGAAATAAATTAGTTGAGTTCAGCAAGTAAAAAACACGAGCAACTTAAAAATTACTCTTAGTTTTTTTAAGTAGTTTAAATTATTGTGTTCTATTTAAAAATTAAGTTGTATCTTGCCTTAATCTAAAATAAATTTCTTGTCGATTGAATGTTGCAATTGAAATTTGTTAGAAGAACCACAAAGTTAGCCTACTAA
Organism: Tachinus rufipes; assembly: GCA_963932245.1. Taxonomy (NCBI): domain Eukaryota; kingdom Metazoa; phylum Arthropoda; class Insecta; order Coleoptera; family Staphylinidae; genus Tachinus; species Tachinus rufipes. The sequence goes on from OZ010744.1 coordinate 78,343,906, forward strand.
TCGCTTAAATTGAGCTAAAATACAATTTTTATAAACAAACAAGAAATAAACCATATCAAGCCTGCAAAAAATAATGCAAGTATATAAAATAAACTTTCTTTTGATTGTCAAACAAAAACCCAAGTATCACCAGATTTTCACTTTGGCAGAGCATCCACTGCGACAGAAACAGCAACTAAAGTTCTCTTCAAAAAGTAGCATTTCAATCATTTATCAAAAAATTTTGTATTAGACAATTGAAAACAACCAAAATAATAACCTTTTTTTTAAAACAATACAAAAATAACACATTTAAAATTTTTTAAGTTTTTGTACTAGTTGATAATTATTCTTTTACATCACCCTACTAAATAGATTTTGTATAATTGCTGTTGATAGGATCATTGGTTTATTAAGTAATTTCTAAATCAAAACGAAAAATAAAAAACAATACTTATTTAGTTAAATTTTGGAAATCAAACTCCGGACTGATAGCGTGCTAAGCGAACGCTTTATCGCTGAGCTAACCAGATAGTAATAAAATCTAATGTTTAGAATATTGTTATCAATTTCTTGAGTTGATTTTAACTGAGACAATGTAAAAAAAACGCTAAAAATAACTTGTTTTTTTATTGTCTCATTCTCCCTTAAATTTCTGTATTAAAAAACTTTGACTAGATTGTTTAAAATTGCAAAAACAGCCACATATTTTTACATTAACAAACAAAAAATAGAAGTCACTTTAACATTATGACTAAGTTTTGTAAATTTTTGTATCAACCTTTTGTTAGCAAATTGTAAACAATTGTACTGTATTTTGCACACTAAATTAAAAATTCAATGTTAAATTGTAAAGCATATTTATTGTTTTTATTGCTTGTTTTGAAAATGTCACAAACTGTTCAGACAAAGTTCAAATTTTTGTTCTTAAAACTAATATGGAACAAAAAATTAAAAAAAAAAAATTATCAATAATAACGAGTATTACTCTCTCTTGCATTAATGACATTATTGACTGCTTGAAGTCGATTGGATTAATTAAAGATTACATTTTAGTCGATATTACCCTATTCTTAGAATAACAACTGTCTTAGCTCCTGAGCAGTTCTTGGAGCAAGTGCATGCTTTTGGATACGTCGTCCCAACTCATCCCAGACATGTTTTATAAAATTCATGTCCGGTTTGTAAGCTGGCTAATTAAACCGCAGTTTTCTCACTTCATCCATATAATCTCTAAAAACTCTGACTACGTGAGGTCTAGCATTATTTTGCATAAAAATGCTCATAGTTGTCATGAAAGGCATTACATAATCTTTATTCAAAAACCTTCATTATGTATCTGTGAGTTATTAAAAAGCCATTCTCTATAAAGACCAACTCTGTGCGTGCTTCAGTAGAATTTCGTGCCCAAACCATAACCGACCTACCGCCAAATAAAAGTCGCGCATCAATATTTAACGCTATTTTTTTCCGCGTCTTCTACACACCTTCGGACGTCCCTTTGAACCATTGAAGCAAAAGCGCAACTTATCTAAAAACAGTACACTGCTCCAGTCCTTATTATTCTATGTTCGGTGATTTTAGGCAAAAACCGGCATTGCAACACGTTGTAAAGGTAAACCTGTAGCCATCTTTCTACAAAACACTTAAGCAACCAAAAGCTTTCTCCTAACGGTCCATTCAGTAACATTTACATCTTTAACTTTAAATAGTTAATTTTGTAGTATTCAAGTAACGCTGATATACCTTTTGTACAGCACAAAGGCTTATACCAACAATCCTTGCAGTTTTACGTTTCGCCCATCTTTAATCGACGCTATAATTCTTGCCACAACAATAAGGCTTAAAGGCATTATGACCTGTTAAGTACAGTACACCGTGTGAAACAAGTTTTGCATAATAAAATCAACACTAACTAAAAAAACCACAACAAAATGTAGGTTTTCAATTAGATCAAAATGGATGCTGTTTCATAAAAGTCTGTAACACAGTGAAATTAACTAACAGATATAATATTACTATAATAATATTTTATTAAACAAGAATGATCATTAAAAAACAACATTTGTTAAGTTAATACAATAAGTTAAAACTACACAGAAATAGACAACTAAGATATTAAACAATTACATATACAGTTATAATTAAAATGAAAAAAAAAAAATCTTTTAATGTATAAAAGCAGTGTTCTAATTTTTTCTTAGAATTTTTTCAAATATATTTATATTAGTAAATGCATAAATAGCGCATTTATAAATCTAAATGCAAACAATAGATAAATTTTTTTGGCTTTTAAAAACTAGTCTACATGATTTGTTATACTACATGTTGTGTCAAAGTCTAAATATTCGTTTTTGAGCTATGCTATTACATTATATGAGATATGCAAATAAGCCAACTCATAAATGATTTACATTACATGTTTATATGAAACTGTTTTTTTTAATTTGAGAAAGGCATAGTACGCACTACTTAACTTTTTTATTGAGTGGTCTACATGAATATTCCATTTGAGTTCTGAATCAATGTAAATACCTAAAAATTTTGTACTATTGGCACTAAATGGTATGTTTGTAATAGATGACGTCCTTGTCTTGAAGAATTGCACACTTATTGTTTTTCCATCATTTAGAAATAAATTGTTTCTATTACACCATAGCTTAATTTCTTCAATGGCATAGTAGGCTATACTTAGTAGTCCTTCAGATGTTTCCGCACTGACAATTATTAAGATATTGTCCGCAAAGTTAACTTAAAAACTATCCGATATAAAATTGGCTAGATCGTTCACATATAACATAAATATTAATGGACCTAATACAGACCCTAGGTCCACACCTAATAATAAATTATATGTTGAATCTTATGATTCAATGTTAACATACGTTTTACAATGTGATAAAAGTGATGTAATCAAGTTCAGCGCTGTACCTCTGCTGTCTAAGTTCCATAACTTGATGTTTATAAATGTTATATTTAATACGTCAAAAGCGCATGATAAATTAAAAAAATAGTCCAGCAGTATTGTAGTTAGTGTCAGTCTTCTTGTAAATGTGTTCTATAAAATCAAAGTTTGCTGTCTCAGTCGATTTATTTATTGCAAAAACATGTTGAGATTTGCTTAGTATATTATATTTGTTTATAAATTTCTATTACTTGTTGCGATATTATTTTTTCATAAACTTTAGATATTGTATTTAGAATTGAAACTAAATTATCTATGTTTTTTTCGCATCCTTTTTTATATATAGGTATTATGCGTGCAATTTTTAAGGATAAGGGGAATTTTCCTTAAACTAATGTGTTATTAATTAGATGTGTGAGCGGTTGAAGTACTATTTCACAAACATATTTTAATACCCTTATTGATATTCCATCTGAGCCAGTAGATGTTGTTTTCTAAATTTAAAATTATTGGTTTTATTTTGTTTTCATCGACTTGATATATTGCAATAGTATTTAAAAAATTACTAGATGCGGCGCAGGTTGTAAATTTTTTTTTTTTTAAATAATTAAATAATTTTCAATTTTATTAGCAGCTGTTGTTGAAAAATTCTGCCCAAACGCATTTGCTACATGTATAGGTTGTTCAAGAGTATTTTCTTCATTTTTCAGTACAATAACTTTCTTTTCTTTCTCTCGATTTAAATAATTGTTTATTATTTTCCACAGTGTCTTACTTTTGTTATCAAATGTTTTTATTTTGCTTTCAAATTATTTGATTTTTGTTTCTTTTACCATTAGCCTATGGGCACGTTTTGCTTTTTAATATAATTCTTTTTGTTCAGTATTATTATTATCTTTCAAATTAATAAACTGCGTTTTGAGTTTTTTACTAGACTCTTTCAATTCATTTGAGATCCATTTTACTTTTGACTTGAATTTTCTGATACAAATTAGTCACTATATAGTCGACGATGTAATTCCGTTTTTATTACAAAATACTCTGGTAGGTTCAGTTATCTTATTAATCAATTTATAAAAATTAATTAAATCTCGGAGCAAGTTAGTGTTTATATTATTTGTTAGGCTGTCAATGAATAACATTTGTCAAGAAATGAATTAGCAAACAACTTTAAAACAAAAAAATTCAAAAATAAGTCAAAATTTTAAAGTGACCTCTATTTTTTGCTTGCCACTCTCTATTGCATCATAGCCTACTTACGCCTTTATCCAGCCTGTTCAAAATTCGCAGCCAACTTCACCAATTCATGGAAAATGTTTAGCTTGCACAAAACAAACAAAATTGAAAAACATGATTAAAGTATCCGTAATATATTACAGCTTGACTTAAAATAAATAAAAACAATAAACAAAAAATACAATTGTTTAAAACAACTAAACAATATATGACACAATTAAACTGTGCTAGGCCAACATCCCACATCTCAAGTGACACAAAACACAAAAATGTTTACATAGTTGGTTTTGCCAAATTTTCAGGTAACCATAAATATATCAATAATTTAGTTTTCTTAACTAGATCTTAGGTCTAAGCAGAAATTTAAGCAAAATTTTAACTCAACTTTTTGGAAATTGCTAAGGATTAAAATACCTCTAAGAAAAAAGCAACAATAAATTTAAAAAAAAGTTAAAACCAAGTAAATCAATCTAATTTGTCAACAAGTATGCAAATACAATCATCAATTGAAAGAAAAAATAATTAGAAAATAATTATGTCAAATTGTGGTCGATTATATACACATTAACAAAGAAACAGTTGAAGATTTAGAATTTTAAGTTTTGTATTTAATCTGATTTATTGGAAATTAATTTCAATTAAAAAAAAAAAAACAATATTTAAGCCCCAAAGATATAGTACACCCAAGATATATTGTCTATACGACATGGGCTTAAATTAACTCAGCGGATTATTTTAATTTAAATTTTACTTCTTTGTTATTTTAAAAAGTTTAATTTTAAAATATTTTTAGAAATTTTCCAATTTGTAATTAATAAAATTAGAGACAAATCCATAGCCAAAATTAGAATACACATTCTCAATTAATTTTGTGTGTTTCACTTTGTAACGTCTGCAGCGTTATTTGCAATTGGAGCGGGCTTCAAAGGCTGTTGTATAGTGATTAGCGTACTTAACTGCAACATCCGGAGTCTTGAGTTTGAGTATTCTATCGGGAGAATCAATTTTTCTCAAGTTAAAAAAAATGTGAAATATACCTTGGGGCTGAGTTAATTAACTAAACAGTATTATGATATACTATGTGTTGATATTATGAAAGATATAGATTCTATGTTAGAAAAATATATTATTAGCTTGTCAGAAAAAGTGTTTTGCACGACAGCCAATTAACCCAGTAATAGTCTAATCTAAACTAACAACATTTTTCCAAGTTTGACTTTGTACGACGATATAATACAACAAAAAAAGCAATGCCTAATCAAATAAATTTTACAACGCCAAAAAGCAGTCCACAACAATATAATACGTTACACAACAAATAATAGACGCTGCACTTTAGAATAATACATGACACGACAAAAAAAGTATATTTCACAACAGAGTTACATAACTTACAACAAATAAATCTTTCACGAAGATGTGTGTGTATTAACCGTATAAATAACCTGAATACGCGTTCCGCATCCGTTCGTATTCATCGCATTACTCAAATTTGGCATACAAAAGAGTAAATTATAACACATGGATTTTAGATGCATTAATAAATGTACTAACATGATCATAAACGCTTTGCTACAGGTCTACTAATGTAAATCACTATTGCACAAAAAAATAATTAAACCAAATTTGTTTTACATATTACTTTAAATTTAAGAAAACATTTGATTTAGCAACATTTAGCAAATTAATGTAATATTATTGTGGATAAAACTAATTAAAAAAAATAGCCATTCATTCTCGTTACGTCGGTAACTTATTTTATTTTGTTTTGTTAAAACTATTGTTCTAAAAACTATTTTGCTAATGATTTGTTTTATTCAACAATTTATACGTGGCTGTCATATTCTTACCGTGCATTATCTTTTTTTGCCATAAAAAGTATTTAAATGTCATAAATTATATTTTAATGCCATTTTACTTTTTTTTACATGTCAAGTATTTTTTGATTGTTTACACTTTTTAGAGATGTTATTTACTTTTGTCCAAGTAATCTTTTATCTGTTCATTATTCTTTTGAGCCAATAAATGTAACCCTTTTATGTTACTATATTTACAGAATATATTAGTAATTATGTGCAGATTTAATTTATATATTAACTTGAGTGCAGCGCAGTAAAGCAAAAGCAACATAAATCGGAAAGTGATGCGGTTGAATTATTTGACCGCATGCGCAGCGTGGTGGATGGGCGAATTAGTGTTGCATGTTTGATATGTTAGATTTTTTGCATATCAGCCTAAATAGACTTTTAATGGAATAATGTTTGTAAAATATAACAAACACATTTTTTTTGATAAAATCTTTTTGAAAAAAAGTTGATATTATATGATAATGAAATTTTATATTATATTACAAAATAGTATTAAGAAATTAAACCTAGAACGTTTTAAATATTTAATAAACTATTTCTTCTTAGTTTTATTTATAACTACAATAATAAACAATATGGTTGATACTTATTATAATACTATATATTTTATTAATACTTACAATACAAATTCAAAAAACATACCTTATACTATAATTAAATTAGCCATTTATCATAATTTATGTATATTATTATGATGACTTAATAATGATTATACTATTATGTTTTTTTAGTAAAAATAATTTTATATATTTTCTTATTTAATGCATTCATTCTATTACATTGAATTTTATATTATGTTGATAAAAGCGGTGCTAAAACAATAATCAGTATTTATATACGTGTCTATACCCCGTCAGCATACTCAGCTTTAAGATGAAAGGATGCTTTAGAATTTCTCTTCCTTAGAACTCTCTTGTCTATCCGAAGGAAGTTGCAAAGTAACCCGCGGCTACACTTCTATATCCCAAGAGTTTCTCATTGACCGATCTTTTTTATGTCTTGAATGTCAAGACTAAGCCTAAAAATATACATTTCTTATCACTTTTAGTTACAGAAAACTATCATAAAACGTTAAAAATATATAATAATATATAAATTATTACTTAAAAATTATTGATTTATAATCAGCTTTGTGATAATATATATTGAGTTAATATACTTTCAATACAAATGCAATTACCACGTTTCTATTCAAGCTATCGTTTAATAATTCATATGTAAATATAATATGGCAATAATATAATTTTAATGCAATGACAGTTTTATTATTAATATCTTTATTATAATTAATTATATTGTAGATCTCGGTCAATCGATTATTAATGTATGTATTTATTTTAAATGTAAATTTATATTACCAATAAAAACATATTTATATGCAGTAAAGTAAAACACAAAATATTTATAAATATAAATTTTGTTTTATAAAATTTACAAAATCTTTAATATTATAATAACAAAACATTTGTAATTTTTGCTAAATACGGGTTACTAACGGAGTTAACAGCATTGTTCTTAAAGAAAAACAATTTTTATTGCAAAACAATTTTAATGAATAAATTTTCTGCAGCAGAAAAAAAAGTCTATTTTTTGTAGTTTAGTTAAAAATTACTTATACATGCTAGTAGATTTGTATTGGTAGATTCAATTTAGATGTCGTAGATTTATGGCATTTTAAGGTTAATATTACAAATGCGCAATAAAACTGCCTAAATTCAAATTAGTAGTAGTTGGTACAAAATTTGATATTTTATTATTTTGAAATTCTATCATCCTTTGCTCACATCAAATAATACTGTTGAAATGAATTAACAATTTGCATGAATTTACTTTCAGCTATTATATATACGTAAATGTTTGATTCTAATTGGTATTGAAAATCAAATTACGGAGCTAATTAATTTATTAGTTTTAATAACGTTGTTGTTATAATATACACATTTTTCTATTTCTTCGTTTACAACTTATTGTATATCACTTAATTGAATTTTATACTCGTGTTTATGATAGTTTTGTATTATAAATTGTATCTTTTGTGCAGTCCCTATTTATTGTAACGTTGCATATACTGCAAGTAGTAATATTCTTTATAATGTTTACTTAAAAATAAGTGACGGTATTAAAGATTTACAATCTATTCCAAGAATTCAAGTATTTACTTGAAATTGTCAGGTGTTTATTGATTGGAGTATCGGGTCAATCGCATCATCACGCAATGCTCATCAATATTTTATGGCTGAATGTGAATGCTAGACGGCATGTGATTTCGAAATGGAATTTCTCCAGCAATGCAAATATCATTGCGGAAAATTGTTTTCTCGTTTTATTAACAAGATTTTCCTAGTAATGCTATACAAGTCGTCGACGCCGAGAAAATTTTATATAGAAAATGCAACGTAAAAGATAAGATTCTATAGATATAATAAAATATGGAAATAACTTCCGTAATTCTTTACGTAAATATATTTTCATTAAAATTCTTGGTATAGTAAATACAAAAATGTATTCTGCAGATTTAAAGAAATTCATATATTTTTTTAATATTATTGCCGCTTTGTAATAATTTTGTATAAAATAACTCTATTTATTCATTCAAAATTTAAATAAAAATGAATTTATAATTCCTTGAATACCTTTGATGTTTATATTTTATAATTGAAAAATGTATAAAGTTTTATACAATTTTTTTACATTCTGTGCACTAGTAAAAAAGAACTGCTATAACAAGTAAGACTTAATCAGTATATTATTATATTTGGTGTAACATTAAATATATTTTTTCAATATTCTGTTATTAGACTTTGGCGTTAACAGTCTTCTTTGGCTGAAACGCCAAAAATCTAAACTAACTAACTAACTAACTATGGAAACTAATTGCAATTACTATTTGAAAAAAAATCTCATTTTATACACACTTATAGAAAGTGAAATCCTATGTTGCTGACTCTCAAATAGAAAGCGTAGGCTACAGAACAAGTTATATTTAATAATTTTATTAACAATTAATTTAATAGATTACTTTTGTCAAAATCAGATCAACTATTAATGTTTATTGTTAGAAAAATTATTTCTAAAACCATTTTTAAACTTAATAATTATTGCTATTGTTTACAATATCTAACATCAACCTGCTCAAAACATCTCATCATGTTACAGAATATAAAAGCATTCTGTCAGGACAGGGTTTTATTTCAAAAATAAATAGTGCAACTAGAGAAGAATTTCGAATGAATCAACTCACATGCATTGATCATATTTTCTTTAGAGAAAATCAAGAAAAATTTGATAGTAGCATTATCAAAACTAAAATATCGGATCACTATATTATTGGAAGATGTTATAAATTATCTCCGGGTAAAACAAAACAAAACAAACGAAAGTTTAGTTAAGTGTACTTTCACAAATTTTGAGACATTAAAACACACACTATGTGAAATGATGAACTAAGTAGAATGGCATAACATGGAAGACCCTCAGAAAATTACTACCAAACTAATAGAAATGTTTGAAGATGTTAGATTATCTTCAATCGAACATAAAACATTAAAAAGAAAAACAATTATTCTAAGAGTTTGGATTAATAAAAATATACTTAAAGAAATTAAAAACAGAGACGCACTATTTAGAAAATAGAAACTCATTTCACGCAAAAATGGAGTTATACAACTTGTTGATAACATCAAAAGAGACTACAATAAAATAAAAAACAAAGTCACAAATTTAATTAGAAAATCTAAACAAAATTACTTTGCAAATTTATTTCAAAAACATAAATACGACATGAAAAAAACTTGGAGTTAAACAAGGCAATATGAAGAAAAAAAGGAGTTTGCACCACAAACAAATTTTGTAAAATATTTAAAGACAGCAAACAAAATATTGCAGACAACTTTGCAACACTCTTCTCAGATCAAATAAGAGATACAATGAATGCAAGCTTGTAATAATTCCTTATTTTTTTGTAAACATTTCAATGCTACAAAAGCCCATGTATATACCTCTAATCACAAAAAATAAAATTAAACAGATTGTAAAAACGTTATGCGTAGATAGATCTCCTGGAATCGACAACATGCCCGTAAAACTTATAAAAAAAAAATAGAAATTTTTTGTTAATCACTTACAGCTCTAATAAACACTTCAATTATAACTGGTATAGTTGCAGATAATCTAAAAGAAGCTGCCATCAAACCTATTTACAAAAAAGGCACTAAAAACAACTATAAAAACTACAAACCTATATCCCTTCTTTTTTGTGTTGATAAAATTATGAAAAACTACATAAAGTATAAGTTACAAAGTTACTTAAAACTACAAGACATTTTGGATCCAATTCAATATGGTTTTGTAGAAGGAAAAGATACCTCAGAGTTACTTAACAAATTTTCAAAAAAAGTTAACTTTCAACTAAATAAAGGAATGCATATTTTTTGTGCGTTTATTGACTTTTCGAAGGCTTTTGACACGATTGATCATGTCCAACTTATCAAAGTGTTGGAAGGATTCAAAATTCGAAGGAAAGTACTAGACTGGTTTGCCAGCTATCTGACTGGTAGAAAATAAAAAGTAAAGACGTAAAAACCGGTGTTTCACAAGGAAGTGTACTTGGGTTTCTCTTATATATATTATACGTTAATAATATTAAATACTGCTTTAAACAATGCAATTACCTTTTGTATGCAGACGATATAGTAATATTTTTTACACATAAAGATCCAAATGTTGCGTTAAGTAGACTTAATATAGAATTTAGGAGATTTCAAATGTGGGCTCACAACAACAACAATAACACAAAAGTAATGCAAATTAAATCACCACACAACAAAAAAAAAACTACCTTGGAACTGATGTATCATTCTCATGACTGTTTAAAAACAAAAATAATACATTGTGTATGCACTGAAAAAATTGAACAGGTAACCAATATAAAATATTTGGGAATTATTATTGACCATAACTTTTTATGGAAAGAACAAACCTTGGCACTAAACAACAAACTTCAACACTTTGCTGAAAGATTTGATCACCTTAGACTATTTCTACCAGCCACAGTGCTACAAATTGTATACGTCGCACAGGTACAATCTATATTAAGCTACGGTATCACGGTGTGGGGCCACGCTTCAAAGTACTTAATATGCACTTTAGGAAAAAGCTAAAAACAAATTATAAAAAATTTAGAGTTTGTTTTAATATAAACTAGCTATCAGGTATTATTTTAATACTAACTAGTTTAACAAAAAAAGTCATGTCTACAATACCCGAAGGCAAAGACAAAACAACCTACAAGAAAGCAACGTAACCAACAAATACGGAGATAGAACAAAAAGTACAAGAATGCCAAAATTATTTAATAGTTTGCCCCAACACATTAAAAATGCAAAAACCTTAAATAACGCTAAAGAAAAACTAAAATTTTTTTTTCTTACTAAGAGTCGAGATATTTAAATCACTATTTTACTATTACTAAAATGAACCATGCGAAGAAATAATAATTTATGCTACTGACAAGCCATATAGGCTTAGTGACTTATTATAAAGCTCATCCTGAAAGGTGGTTTTAGTAGGTAAGACTTCTTTTGAATAAGAGGAGTCCCACATGGCGTCCGTAAAATGATTCTACTTCCCGCAGAAAAAAAAAAAAAAAAACTATAAAATATCAATTCAAACTTGTTTTTACAAATTTCATAATTATATATATATGTCGTACTTAATTGCCGAATTTGTTCAGTGATTAAAATTTAGGAACGCGTTCTGAAATTTGCTATTTATACAAGAACGCGTTGTGTGTAGATTCGTCAATATTCACAACGTTGACCTCTAATATATCAATTTTGTGAGCGTTAACTTGTTGATCCCGCTTATCCAAGTTTCAAATAGATAGAATATGTAATAATATTGAATATAAAAAAAAAGATTGAAGTCAGCTTAATAATAATAAACTTTATGTATAATTCAAACTCTAAATGTATTTTTTTAAGCATTATAATTAATTATAAATAAGGTTACAAAATCAAAAAGTACACAAAGCGGTATCTAGAATAAAGTTTTGGGTGAGAAGAAAAAGGTTTTATAACTAAAAACAGCTTTCTACCGCATTTCTACAATATTTGCAATACATGGCACTACCAAATATCAAATCTTGTATTAACATACATAATCATCTTAAATTATAACATGCTTAAAAATTGAACAATTCAATCGTAATAAAACAATCATCATCAAATATTATAAAACTCCTCATTACTAACAAAAAAAAAAACATGTCCATCCAGATAACCAATTAGTATTTGCACTTAATAATCCAGTTTTAACAAACGCAATCTTCAAGTTTGGTTAAATATTTTTCTCATTATTGCTTTATAACCGCATTTCATAAGAACTTCAAAATTTGTTTTGTAATGCATCAAAAGCTTTTGTTGTTGACATGGTAGTGATTTTAATAAAGAAATATTGCAAACTGTACGTGTTTTATTGAAAATAAAATACAAAAATTAAACTCGCGTTATGGTCTTTGATGGACATAAAGACAAACATGTTGATAAAAAAAAATTGTAAATAATATTTCAAATTGAAAGCAATAATTTAATTGTATTTTAATTGATTCCTTACTCTAGTTAAAACAACTGGTTGTTAATTAAAATTGGAGTGATCCACTTACCATTCATGGAATTGGAAACATCATCCCCTTTTCTGATTTCTAACGCTTGCAAAAAAAAACTTTTAATTTTTTGATAACAAACCCTCGAGCAGGTAGGTATGCACACTTAAAACTACTTCATGGTAATCATAATCTGGAGTAACCCAACCAGTTAAGTGGATATCAAGAAATTAGATATTATTTTTGTTTCTATTTTTGACTAAAAGATTTTTTTTTAATAACAAACAGTCGGGCAAATGCGTCAATACTTCAAGTGTTGGTCATCAAAAGATTGGATATCTCTTCCTTCTTCTTGGAAAAAGCAAAAAGACTTGTAACGCTTGCAAAAAAAAAAAACTTTTAATTTTTTTATAACAAATTATTAGACGGGTAGGAACTCCAGCTCAAACTACTTAATGGTAAACATGAACTTGAATTGCCAACGCACCCACTCAAGTATGAATCATCAAAAGCTTATATTTATTATCTCCTTCTCTAACATAAAGACTTCTAACAATGGCAAAGAAAAAAAACTTTTAATTGTTTGTTGGGCAAATAGGTAGGTGCTCCAGTTTAAACTACTTGATAGTGATCATGTTCTGAAATGACCCATCTGCCCGCCTAAATGTTAGTCATCAAAAGATTTGATATTATTTTTTTTTCTAACAGATTTCTAATGCTTGTAAAAAACTTCATATTGAATTTAATTTTTAGGCGGAAAGCCACTCGCATATTATGCATAAACTGTAAATTAAACAGAATTATAAATTTAATACTTGAATTATATGTACAATAGTGTTTACACAAAAAAGTGCTTTTATAGCAAATGCTCATTATTGCAGTGGAACTATCAATGAAAATAACACATAGTTGTATTCTTTTCAGTTGTGTTTAAAATTTTGCTCTTGTCAACGCTTTATATTGCAAACAAACCTATTCAGTCAAAACAATGTGTCAGTCATTAAGAGATTGAATATCACTTTACTTTGGTAACTAATTCCGTAGTTAGACAATACCAATAAGTGGGTTAGTTGTAATTTTTTTTTTTAATAATATTTAAAGAAAAAAATCATTTTGAGAAAAATAGATTTAAAATATTTTTTGTCAAAATTAAACTGATTCCATTTGTGCTTAACATAATTCAGAAGATCTGTTCTATATTAAGTATTTGAGATCAAGATATTTTGTTCTAAGTACTTGACAATGTAAAAAATAATAATTTTTGCAATTTTTGTTTGACAGATTATACAATTACTCAATTGGTTTATAATTGAAAGAGTCAGATTTGTCTAATTTTTTAGGTATAGGTTTAACATTTGCAATCTTCTAACAGTTCAAAAATATTTTAGTCAGAATAACAGCTTATTCATTTTGAAATGTTTCAAGAATAGGTAAAATTTTATCTATACCTGATGCCTTTCTAGTATTTAATTTAAAAAGATATCTTTTAACAACCCTGGTCAAGTAAATTGTTTTCTAACTCTTAAGTCAATTTCAATAGATAAAAACATTCCTGGGTTATTCTTGATCAAATAGCTGACTTATATAAATATCAACCATACTTCTGTGTACCAGATTATGTACAACAACGACTCAGAATTGAAACAACGTATAAGAAAGTTATTTCCCTCAGTGTCTCAAACAATTATCATATTTTTGCATGAGTAGCTGTGCACTCAACCAAAAAGTTTGTTTTTTGAACACTTATACACTTGCAAAGCGGTAAAAGATATTTATAAAATGTAATTGGGACTACGCTTCAATAATATTTTAACTAGATTCTGTTTTGTATATGCATTATGCAATTTTACTAAAATAAACCTTTTCTCAACTTAAAACTACAAAAGATTACTTACAGTATTTTTATTTTTTAAACCAACACGCTTGTCCTACCTAAAACAAAAAATAAAAACATTAAAAAAATGTGTAGTAGTAGTAATAATTATAACATGACAGTTTGAATAAAATACAAGTAAGTACATTATCTGTAACTAGGCATACAATACACAAGAAGATGCCAGCGAAAAAAGCTGAGATTTACGATGTTGGCAATTGTACTTATTGTAAATATTAAAATAAAATCTTAGGCTGCCTTTAATTAAAAACACTTAAAATAAATACAATGTACATAATACACAATAAACGAAAACTTTTGTTTAAAAAAACAACAATATTAATGATTTTAATTGGCAACTTAACCATTATTGAAAATAACAAATGTAAATTTTTATACGGTTAATAATTATTGTAAAATTAATACACAGTATTTAACATAATAAAAATAACAATAATAACTGGTAATTGTAATTTATTTTATTTGTAGAAGACTCTAGTAAAGCCGAAACTAGTAATGTATTTGTAAGAATAAATTTGTGATAAAAAACATAGTAAGTTGTTTTATTATTTTATATATAAAAAATACACAAAACATTGCCATACTGGTATATAGTAGCCGCCATAACAATCAACTGATTTATCATTATTTTTTTACGCTTATATTTATCACATTCAATAGGCCTACGATATTTATATAGTTATTTATTTATTTATTTATTAAATCTATATTTACTGTAATATATAGAAAGAATATATATTTTATAGTTGGGTAAAAACGTATTTCTTTAGATTTTTATATGTTTAGTTTTTATATGGTTTTATTTGTATATATATTGTAAAATGTATGAAGAGATTCAGTTTTATTTCCATCTTCAATAAACGACCTTAAATTTATATGTGTAGTGTTAATCCCTTGATTAACCCTTACAATTAGAGTGTGTATTACCGTTAATACATCACAGTGGCGACGAGGATTGTTTTAATTGAAAACGTAAAGTAAACTTTTATTAAATTCGCGAATTAAACATTATATTCGCGACCACGTGTAAAATGGCGGAACAAATAGGACAATTACGTGAGTTTAATTTAAGAACTAGTGAGTGGAGCGTATTTAAACCTCGCTTAGAAAATTATTATGTGGCAAATAATATTGAGGATGCTACAAAAAAACGAGCGATCTTCTTAAATATGTTAAATGAAGAAGCTTACAAACTCATATACAGTTTATGTTTGCCGAACGTTCCTGAAGCAATAGAATTTGCGGAACTAATTAATATATTTAATGTGCATTTTAAATGTGAACAATCTGTATTTGCAGCACGTTTCAAATTTTACAATTGTAAAATGGAACATGCAGAAAATGCTCCAGCATGGGCTGCAAGAGTAAGAAGCGCGGCAGTGCATTGTAAATTTAATGCCAACGAAATTGACAACAGACTTCGAGATCAATTTATCGTAGGATTCAGCAAGGGAAATACTCAAGACAGGCTGTTTGAAGAAAATGAAAAATTAACATTTGCAAAAGCAGTGGAAATTGCAAGAACCAAAATGACGGCACATCAAGTTTCCGTCGAAGTGAAGCAAGAACCCAACCAGGAGATGTATTGGATGCGCAAGTCCGGAAGTTCGACTAATTTTTCAAAATCATCTAGACAAACGTCATCAAGTGGAAGGCCCAGCAATGGATCAACGTACCAGCTACAAAAAGTGAAGTGTAGTGTTTGTGGTCGGGAAAACCATTCCAGCGGCGATTGTTTTTATAAAGACAGAAATTGCAACATTTGCAATAAAAAAGGACACATTGCGACTACATGTTATCAAAAGAAACACCCTGGTGGTAAGCTAAATAAAAAATCATTTAATAAAAATGTTAATTTTATTACCGAATATGAAAATAATGATGAATATTTATTTTCTTTAAATGATCATAAAATAGATAATATAGATAATCCAATAACGGCAAAAGTTAAAATTGAGAATTTTTTATTAACATTCCAAATTGATACGGGATCTAGTGTATCCGTCCTTCCCGATAATATTTATGTTCAATATTTTTCTCATATTACATTAAATAAAAATGATAAAATATTTTATTTCTACAACGGACAAAAAGTTCAAGCCGTTGGATTTATTTATGCAGATATTATTTATAATAATATTTCACAAAATGTAAAATTTTATGTTATCGAAAATGGATCAGTTCCTTTGCTTGGTCAAAATTTTTTAAATTTATTTAATTTAGGTATAGCAGAATTAAATTTTGTAAATAGCATTGATGCGATAACACAAAAATATAATAAATTATTCACAAATGAATTGGGTACATTTAACAAGGGTACAATTAAATTAAATATTGCTGACAATGCCATTCCCAAATATTTTCGTCCGCGACCGCTACCGTTTGCAGTTAAAAATAAAGTAGAAAAAGAATTAATTAGATTGCAGGAATTGGATATAATTTCACCAATCGAATATAGTAAATGGGGAACACCTATTGTACCCATACTAAAATCAAATGGTGATATTCGAATTTGTGGTGATTTCAAAATTACTTTAAATCCTTATTTAAAAATAGATAAATATCCAATACCGCGCATTGAAGATTTACTAACAAAATTGCATGGAGGAGTTATTTTTTCTACTATTGATTTGCAAAGAGCTTATCAACAAGTAGTATTAGAGGATGTTTCAAAAAAATTAACAACCATATTGACTCATAAAGGATTATTTCTTTATAATCGCCTACCTTTTGGAATATCATCCGCTCCGGGTATTTTTCAAAGAATGATTGAAACACTCTTACAAGATATTGAAAGATGTGTTGTGTTTTTAGATGATATTCTTATTGCGGGTCGGAATGTTGAAGAACATAATCAATGTTTGGATAAATTATTATCAAGATTACAAGAGTCGGGTTTAAAATTAACACCGGATAAGTGTAATTTTTTTCAATCTCAAGTTAAATATTTAGGTTATACAATTGATGCACAAGGATTGCATACATGTGATGACAAAATTGAAGCAATTAATAAATGTCAAATTCCACAAAACATAACTCAGTTAAAATCATTTTTAGGTATGATCAATTATTATGGTAAATTTTTAGACAAATTAGCTACAATTTTATCACCATTATATAACCTTTTAAAAAAAGATACGGTTTGGCAATGGACAAAGGAATGCGACGTAGCATTTAATAAAGCAAAGGAGATATTAAAAAATGCTCCAGTTTTGGCACATTATAACCCAAATTTAGAATTGCGTCTGACAACAGATGCTAGTCAATATGGAATTAGCGCAATTTTATCTCACGTTATGCAAGATAACAGTGAGAGAATTATTGCGTGTAGTTCCAGAACATTGAGTACCGCCGAGTGCAAATATGCTCAAATAGAAAAAGAGGCATTAAGTATAGTATTTGGAGTAAAAAAGTTTGCTCAATATTTATATGGGAAACCATTTACATTATTGACGGATCATAAGCCATTGGTGACCATTTTTGGACCAAGTAAAGGCATACCGCAGTATGCAGCAAATCGTTTGCGCCGATGGGCAATTTTTTTAAGTGGTTTTGACTACAAAATAGGGTATGTAAAATCAAGTGATAATCCGGCTGATTGTTTTTCAAGGTTGCCCTTAGGTAAAATAGAAAACGTACAAGATACCGATCAATTAAATTTTTTAAATCATTTTAGTGATATGAAATTTATCAATTTTAATAAAATAGATAAAGAGGCCAAAAATGATAGGCTAATTCGCATGGTCCGGAAATTTTGTTTAAATGGTTGGCCAGACATAATAATTAATAATGATATAAAAGAATATGGAAAATATAAGATGGAATTATGTGTAATTAAAAATTCAATTATGTGGAATAACCGCATTCTAATTCCTAAAAGTTTGAGGGAAAGAGTTTTGAACGAATTACACAAATCCCATCAAGGTATTGTTAAGATGAAGAGTCTAGCACGCTCATATTTTTGGTGGCCAAAATTAGGGCAAGACATCGAAAATGTGTGCAATCTATGTAAAAATTGTAAAGTGCACCAACCAAGTCCAGAAAAGACAGCACTAAATGTTTGGGAATGGCCAATGTCACCGTTTGAACGGGTACATATTGATTATATGGGACCGTTTCTGAATAGTTATTTTTTTGTGTTAGTAGACGCACACTCAAAATGGATTGAAGTATTTAAAACAAAATCTATTACGTCTGCTACTACGATTGACATATTAAGGTCAATTTTTTCAAGATTTGGAATATGTAAAACGCTAGTATCAGACAATGCAACTGCATTTGTGAGTACTGAATTTAAATTATTTTTAGCCAAGCAAGGAATAGAACATATTACATCACCCACTTATAACCCATCCTCAAATGGGGCTGCCGAAAATTCAGTAAAAACTGTTAAATTAGCCTTGAAGAAATCATTGAGCTCTAATGTAAAAACAGATGTAAATTTAGTTCTTAATAATTTCTTATTTGATTATCGAATAACACCACATTCAACAACGAAAGTTTCTCCAGCTTCCTTAATGTTTGGTAGAGAATTAAGAACTAGGTTTACATTGTTTAAGCCTAATGATAAACAAGAAAATGTAGAACGTTTAAAAAATATTAATGATAATGTTATCAATGAACAGAGTCGTATGAGAAGAAATTTCAAAGGCAATAGAAATGTCAAATTTGAAGTAGGGGAGAATGTATTTGTTAGAAATATAAGAAATGCATCGTGGGTGAAAGGTAAAATCATTAAAAGAATAGGCACATGTTTATATTTAATTGAAATTGATGGTAATATAATATGGAAGAAACATGTAAACCAAATCTTAAAATCAGTTATTAATTTTGATGCTATTCCTATACTTGAAGAAAGTAAGGGAAGTAAACGTAAATGTGAAAAAGGGATTTCACCAAGACCAAAACGAATTAGGAAGAAACCAATTCGATTTATGTATAATAGTTTTGGTTCAAATTAATTTTAGTAGTAATGTTTATAAAAAGGGTGGAGGTGTAATATATAGAAAGAATATATATTTTATAGTTGGGTAAAAACGTATTTCTTTAGATTTTTATATGTTTAGTTTTTATATGGTTTTATTTGTATATATATTGTAAAATGTATGAAGAGATTCAGTTTTATTTCCATCTTCAATAAACGACCTTAAATTTATATGTGTAGTGTTAATCCCTTGATTAACCCTTACAATTAGAGTGTGTATTACCGTTAATACATCACATTTACCTATTAACTATGTATAATATATAAAACGGCAAAGTTCAGCTTAAAGCTGTTCTTCGACTTAACCTTATAAAATTAAAAAAAAAAAAAAAAAATCCATGCTTTGTTTATTTTTCAGAATAGGAACTATTTCAATATTTTTATTGAAATACTCTCCATTTACTAATAAATTTTGCAATAAAAATGATATAGTTGTCAATGTGACAAATTTAAGTGCAGATTAATATTAATATCAGTTTTTATTTTTATTATTTTATTATAAAATAATAATACTCACGTGTATATAATTTTTTCCACGAATATATTATACCATATAAATATTTGTCACAAATTTATAGTCGACATTGTCTATAATCTATATGAACACCCCTAAATTGCGCTTGCATGTACAATTTCATTAAACGAACAGATTTATTATTAGATTACCTGCTGCATGCGATTTACAAGACGCATACGTGGATACTAAATTAAGTGTATTTCAACAAGTCAGAGAAGTTAACTCGCACGTTTTTGCTCGCTGAGATTTTTTCGTATATATTTGTAAAAGCGCTTGTAAAAAACGAAAGAGATAAAAAGAAAGTAAAGCAAATACGCCGTGGGGTACAACAAAAAACTTTGTTTTGAACTGCTAGAAAATGTATTTTTTTATTGAAACTTACTGTTGTTTTTTGAATACAGTTTTATTCCGTTATAAATACTGTACCTGTATAATTATTAAAAATTTTTATTATACTGTTTCTTTTTTTAATATTTATATTTATTTAATTATAACTTGGTGTATAATCAGTCAAATAAATAAAAACAATAATAAAAAAACCATATATTCCAAAGCTAATTTTTTGCTTCTTCTTTAATTAATTATTTAAATAGACTTTTATATATACATGTATGTACATTGAATTTAAGTGTTTTATTTAATTTTTTGTTAATTTCTAACCACTGAAAAAGAAGCAAAAATTAGCTTTGAAATATATGGTTTTAATTTTATATCATCGTTTTTATTTATATGACTGATTATACCCAAAATTATAATTAAATAATAATAACAGTCAAACAAACAAATAATTAAAATTAATTTTTATATTGTACTAAACTCGACACTTTCATAAAACTGGAAAGAATCCACCAAGAGCAATTATGATATAAATAAATTGGCAAACAACAACTCTAATCTGTTTAAAAAACTAATAATCAACATAACACACATAAATACTTGAGATTTACTTATAGCAAAAAACGTTTATTTAATTAGTAAAACAGTTATTTTACCTAATATAATATTATTTTATTTTTAATACAAAATAAGCCCTAAACATAGTTTTACAAATAGTAAAAAACAGATGATTGACAAAAAATTAAAACATAAATAAAATATATAATAATAGATCTTTATTTACTACTAGATTACCGTAACTTTTTTACCACCAAGTCGATTTCAACGTGACACATATCATTTGTGACAAATACGCAAATATGTACATTAACTTGTATGCAGAAAAAAATCAAATGTGCAGATTTGCATACAGTAAAGTTAAAGTTCATTTTTTTTAACACAGTTTTTATATCATGTTTAATTAATTCATCATTCCAGATACAGCCATTGCAGCAACTTTTGTTTTTTACCATTTTATTAAGAATCTTTGTCTCCTAGCTGGTAAGCTATTTTTTTATTTGTTTTAAAAACAATTTGTTCTTTCTACTACTAAAACTGCAAGTATAAATTTGTAGATTGTCAATTAGTAAATTTTCATTTAAAAAATTTAAAAAATCTCTAAAGACAATTTTAGTATTTTTGAGAGTAGAAAGTCGCGGTTTAAACCAAATTGTTTAGAATTAAACAGACAATTTTTTCCCGAAAGCATCAAAATACTCTTGTGGCGTCATAAACTTTTGTTAAAAAACTAAAACGGTTCCAAAATTTTTAGACTCAAATTTAACAAATCAAAAACATGAAAATCCGCTCTAGCCATTTTTTGTTAGGTTACGTTAATGAACAGAATTGTTGCATTTGGGGCTTAGAAAATCAAAAAAATAGTTGTTGGAAAGTTTTTGGATTTTTTACGTGTCACTGTTTGCTGCGGTTTTTGGGCTGGCTGTGTAAATAGACTTTACTTTTTTAAAAATGAGACTGGTGCAACTGTTACGGTGAATGGATGGTGCTACCGAGCTATGATTAATGATTTTTTTATGGCCAGAATTTTAAGATATTGATGTGCCACACAAGCAACAAAAGAATCTCAATTTTGCAGAAAGAGTTTCTTGACCGTGTTATGTCTTGAAGAAGTAATCACAATTGGCCACCGAGATCTTGTGATTTAACACCTTTAGACTTTTTCTTTGGTGCTATGTAAAAGAAATGATCTATGCCAATGCTTCACAATCGATTTAAGACCTTAAAAATAGAATTCGTGAAGTTATTGAGGACATACAGCCGCAAATGTGCAAATTGGTCATGAAAAATTTCATAAAAAGATTGTAGTACAGCAACCTTAACCGTGGCGGCCATTTGACTGGTATCGTTTTGAAATGTTAATGGCATACCTTTCTCTTTACAATAAAATAAACATTTACTGATTTCTCTTAAAAAATACCCGTTTTTTTAAATATTAAATTAAAACCTTTTATTGGAAAACCCTATATATACAAAAAATCCAGTGACAATTTGTAAAATGTCAAAATCTTATTTAAAAATACAAAACTGTCAATATATATTACTTTTACTCCAATCGTTGTAGTGTTTCAACTGTTTCAATCCAACTTTTATATATTGTCATAAACTATTAGTCATTTTTATAGCTCAATAGTAGAGCCTTTCTTCTTCTTCTTGATGTGCCGTATCCTCAGTGGACGTTGGCGATCAATCTGGCCCATCTAATTCTATCTACCGCGGTTCTAAATAATTCAATTGAAGTCTTGCCGGTCCATTGACGCAAGTTCTTCAACCAGGAGGTTCGTCGTCTTTCTGGTGATCTTTTCCCTTCAATTTTGCTTTGCATAATTAACTGCAGGATTTTGTACCTTTCACTGTTGCGCATAATATGGCCAAAATATGACAGTTTTTTCTGCTTTATCGTTTTTAGAATTTCTCTGTCCTTTTGCATGCGCATAAGTATAGTTTCATTAGTTACTCGGTATGTCCATGAGACCCTAAGCATGCGGCGATAGCACCACATCTCAAAACTTTCTAATCGCTTGCTGACCGCGTCAGACAGTGTCCATCCTTCTACTCCATATAAGAGAGTTGAGAAGACGCAACATCTTAGAACGCGTGTACGAAGTTGGAGGCAGAGGTTCATGTTGCATAATATACTCATTTGGTTGAAAGCTGATCGTGCTTTTTCAATCCTTATTTTTGCCTCTTGACTATGGTTCCATTTGTCGTTCAGGTTTGTTCCTAAGTACGTTATTGATAATACTGTCTGTAGGGGCATTCCGTTCACGTAGAATTGTGCGTTCTCATTGTTTTTGCTTATAATCATAGTTTTTGTTTTGGATATATTCAGTCTCATATTAAGTTCTTGGCAGGCGTCGACTACTCTATCTATTATCTTTTGTAGTCCGTTAGCGCTGTCGGCGATTAATACAGAGTCATCTGCATATCGCAGATTGTTGATGACCTGCCCATTTATAATTATTCCTTCCTGTTTTTCTTCCAGTGCATCTTTGAAAAGTTTCTCTGCGTATTGGTTAAATAGTTGCGTAGATAGCACGCAGCCTTGCATATTATAAAAGCAGTCCGCAAAATATGATTGAAATAATAACTTGTTCTTTATTCACCAAGGTAGTTTGGAAGTCATCTAATAAGGTGTTAGTCACATTAAAACTCTTTAAAAAAGTCGTAGACTTACTATAGCAAAGTAAAATATCCGTGAAAAACTTAATAAATAAAAAAAATTTATAAAAGTTACACTCATTTTGTGGCACAATTTTTATAAATATTTAATAACTTTATTTTGTAGCACATTTCATAATAAGCCATTGTAACTTAACTGCATATTTTATTTGGTAGCGCAATTTATTATATATTTTGTAAAATAATTACTAATGCTCGTACGAAACTGTCTATAATTATATCTTAAACTATATATACAAAAACAAACTTTAAAAGTATGTAAGAAACAGATTATCGTTTTAAAAGAATATTTGAGTATTTTTATATATTTGACGCAAAAAATGTATCAACATTTTGGCAAAATAGTTGGGTTATGTTATAAATGCTATTTTCAAATTTTTTAAGTTAATTATAAAAAAAACCTAAAACATGGTTGATGAGATTCAACACTTTTTAAATCAGTACCTAAGTAATTTTTTCTTTTCAGTTTTTTTTTATTTGTAAGCGTATCACCAATCATTTAAAACTGATAATTACGTTAATTATAATAAAAAAGTTTTTCACTATCGAGCGGCACATTAGATATCAGCTAAAATACTTTAAAAATAATTTAACTTAAAATTTGAAATGCGCTTTTGTTGTATTGTGTGTAAAACTTAACATTAATATAACCTTAAAATCAATTGTGTTTATTAACCATTTTTATTGCATATCGATTTTTTAAAAAATGGAACCAATTATTTTGTATGACAAAACATCTGATGGTAAAATAAATGATGATATGAATTGCAGATAAACATTATAGTTAATATAAAAATCATAATAAAACAAAATGAATTTATATATTAGAGTTATTTTTGATTATTAGATTATATACTTTTAAACATTTTATACGTTTTATTTCTTTAGAATTAGAATAAATTGAAAAATCAATTTTATTTTATTTAGACTTTTATTAGCTAACGTTTCAATGTATTTTTACATCTTTTTCTGAGCTTTCAAAATCTTTGTAATATATAATAAAATATTTTGTAAATAGTTAAAATAACAAAATATTTTAAACGATAGACATTAGTAAATAAAATTATTTACAAAATAAACTCATAGCCAACTAAGGTTGTCGTTAAAAAAAAAAACAAAAATACCATAACTTTTTTGTTAATTTATTTAAATTCTACACAAAAATATCTACAAAATACATTTGCTCTGAGATAAATAGACAAAAAGTTATTTAAGTTTGAAAAAACAACCGTTTTTAGTCTTTTTGGAATATTTAAAAAAGTTGAAGACCTATGACAATTTTAAAAACGGCATTTCGTTTTTCTAAGAACTCTGTAACATTTAAAATAACAAAGTTACTTATACAACACAGGATGATTATTGACACCCTGTATTATTTCACTATGGGGTGATTCATTTAGAGGTACTTTTTCCAGTAAAAGTTTTATATTAGATAAAGTTTGCGTTGAGTCATACTGTTATGGTATTTTTGTTTAGTTATCTTTGACATATTACTATAAAAAGAATTAGACCGGCACAACGTCTACAAATTATTCAGCGCTCTATGAAGAATGTGTTTTGTACGGTTAGAGCAACATATGGTTTACATAATCGGCCTACCAAACTTACAATTTGCTGTACAATTAAAAAATTTTAAACTCAATATTTATTATTAAATAATACGTGACCCATTGACTACATCGAGCAAGTAATAAAATAAATATAACGGCCGTATCTGAGAGTGTACGCAATAACCGTAATGAACCGATTTGGCGCCATTCTTAACAATTTGGCTAGTCGTATGAAACAACTTGGCGTCTTTGTTTAAAAGCATACAAAATTTAACTCATGCAAGTATTGAAACCGGCCGACCTTCCAAATTGCCACTGTTTTAGGCTTTGGGCTCTTGAAAAGAACCATTTTTGGATTAATTGCCGTAATTGAGCTAAAAAGCAACCAGAAGAAATTTAAGAGATGCTATTACATACAAACAAAACTACGGTTTGGTGTGGTTTGTAGCTGGTTTAACATTTTTTTTAAATAAGGCTGGCCGTAACGTAATTGTAATTGGCGCCCGATATTGCACAATAATAACAGACTATTTGCTACCTAAAATTAAAACCGGTGATCTCGACAATATTTGTTTGCACTTCTAGACTTTTTCATTTAGGACTACGTATAATCCAAAGTCTACATAGATAATCCGACTATTATTGAGAAATAAAACACCAACATTACTTCTGTACTCAGTCGTAGTTACAGCCAACATTTGAAAAAAATAATCTCTAAAAAATAAATGTACAAAATGGTTCTTTTGCATGATTATAAAGATTACGTATAAAAATGATTTTAGTGTTTAAAAAAAAAAAAATTAAAAAGTATCTCTAAATGGATTACCCTTTATATGTCAGCAACAACAAATTGTATTTTAAATTTCAAATATTTAAATTATTTACAAATATTTTGACTTAGTTACAATAAGTCAAAAATTGGGACGGTCTCTAAGCCAATCAGAGTGTTGTTTCCCAGTTGCTATAACAACTATAACTGCAGTCTTAACACAGACCATTAAATCATAATAATAATAATAATAATAATAATAATAAAGAATATAATTAATAAATAAACTTAATAAACTTTATCAAAACCAGGTTCAAAATTTACAACGCTATTTTCTTAGCAAGCAAACATCAATTCATAAAACCGTTTGCTTGGTTGATAACAATTATACCCCCTTAGATTTATTACACACGAATGAAACTGAGCTCACTTCAAACATAGCTTACAAACAGGAAAATACACTAAAGTGGGCAGGAAAAGCCTTACACGGCCGACACCCAAATGATCTCAATCACACTTTTGTCGATCAAGACGCGTCGAACAAGTGGTTGACTCAAGCGGATTTATTTCTTGAAACTGAAGGTTTTTCGATTGTAATTCAAGATCAAGTCATTGCAACCAAAAACTACCGTAGATTTATATTGAAAGAAACAAATATCGACGATATTTGCAAAAGATGTAATGAAGCAACCGAGACCATTCAACATGTAACTTCAACTTGCAACTTTTAGCGCCCACCAGCTATCTACACAGACATGACCAAGTAAGCAGTATAATACATCATAAGTTAGCAAAACTGCATAAACTAACAACAGATACGTCCCTATATTAAAACTATACGCCCGCCAATGTACTTGAAAATAACACTCACAAATTATATTAGAACCGGAGCTTCATAACAGACAAAACCATCAATTGTAACCGCCCAGATATTACACTTATAGACAAGATGTCAGACACGACGTACATAATAGACATAACAATTCCCAATTCACACAACCTTCAGACTTTATGGAACGAAAAATTAAGTAAATACCGACCATTGGCTGACGAAATTAAAAATATGTGGAAACAGAAGAATGTATTTATAATACCAGTTGTTATATTGACAACTGGCATTGTTCCACAGAAACTACATAAAAGTCTTTTTAAATTACAGCTCCATCCTCTGACTTACATCCAGCTTCAAAAAACAGTTATTTTAAACACAACATCAATAGTCCGGTCACATCTCAACCTTGATTAATAGAATTGTAAGCAACTTGTTTGAAAAAACCGTACCTACTAATTACCGTCAGAAATGACGTGCAAAACCGGAATAATAATAATAATATTACTCTTTATTTTATACATATGTACAACATCAAAACAAAAACAGATTACAATGAATACCTAGTGTATAAAAAAGTGTCAAAAACGCAATAATAAACAAAAATAGACTTTAAAATTTGTTTTTGAGAAAATTTTTTAGACAATAAGGTTCTAAATTACAGTTTTCTTTTGCACGTCATAATGTTAACTTCAGATTTTAGTTCAGGTGGTAGATAATTGAAAAACCGAATGCTGATATAGTAAACGCTTTTTTCAGTACTGGTTAGCCTATAAATCTCAAACATTAGATCGGATTTATGTCTTGTGATATAGAAATGAGTAATTTGATTTTATTTTTAAGCAAAAAAAAAACGCATTCTAATATATATATATATATATATATATATATATATATATATATATATATATATATATATATATATATATATATATATATTGCAGGAACAGTAAGTTAATTATTCTTTCAGAAATGTTAATTGCATAATTTGTTTGGTTTAAAACCAAGAATGATTCTAAGTGCTTGCTTTTGTAGAATGAATATTTTTTGTATATATAATATAAAAGACTCATTTATATGTACGTTTATGCAAAGCTAAGTTCAAAAATCAAGACACCATATAGTGAGATTTTATTTAAATCACTACTGCCCGGTTGCACCAACGCAACTTAAGGTGCAGCTCAACTAAGGCGGTTTTGCAATAAGGGCGCCTTATGTTTTACATTTTGTTGTACCAATTAAATGTGACAGCGTCTTACCTTAGCATTAAAATACATTTGGCAACTGCGCAAAATGCAATTTAACAAACTAACAATAGATGTAGACACAGACAGTTGTATCTTAAAAGTCCTAAAGCGCAATAAAAATAATTTGTAATAGCATTGTTTTATAATTATTTAATTACTTATTCTAATATTGTTCTAACTATCAAAGTTGATTTCACTTAAATTATTATTTTAAAATAATTTATTTTTATATACATTATTATTCATATGTCATCAATGTTTATACTTTTAATAAACATAACCAATAAAATAGAGCTTAATGCCCGTATTACACTGTCAATAATTATATCTTGAATTAAATATATTAAAAATATTTAAATCTTAAAAAGTCTGTAAAATGCACAAATTATCATCAATTTTATTATAGATTGAAATTTTAAGTACATTTTTAGAGTTTCTTTATAATTAACACATACAATGTGAGAAATAGCATTTATAATATAACCCAACTATTTTCTTAAAACTGTTAATGCGTACATTTTTTGTGTTATTTCTAAAGAAAAACTGAAAATATTTTTAAAATTTCAATCTACAATAAGATTGATGATTATTTGTGCATTTTAGAGACTTTTTAAGATTTAAATATTTTTATATTTATAATTCAATATAGAATTATAGATCAGTGTCATACGGGCATTAGTCATAGAAATCAACTACTTGAGATGTAAGGCCGACATATGTCAATGTGAGGTAATTTTGTGTTGGTGCAACGTTTTAAGGAGACTTTAAGATGTAAGCAAGCTTTAAGCTTTAGATACAGCTTAAGGTGCGTCGGTGCAACCGGGCATACGTAATGGATGCTTATATACGTGTACATTGTACGTAATCGGACTGTTGTAAAAGCAAAACCCTTGCAAGAAAAGTACTAAAAATGCAGTACAAATAGTTTGATTCTTTTATATAATTCCAGTAATATCTTATAGGCCATTCCTACGTTTAGAGAAAAATGTAGTCAAAAACAATTTTTGCATTATTTTAAAGATCTATTTATTGTATTTAAGGTAAAATGAATTAATAATTTATTTAAACTCTATCTAATGATAATTAAAATAATTATGGTTTAATTACAATTTAAACTTAATTTTTGTAAGACTACTGAATATTATAAAATAACCATAAAATTTATAACAGTATGATGCTATGATCGTTCTACATAAATTAAATGAGCCACTACTTTTAAACTTTTATGAATTTATACTTATACTTTTCAAACTTATATTTTCAATCAGTTTCAATAAGTAATAAATAAATGTATTCTAGTAAGTCAACCAGAACTTTAAAAATAACAAACATTACATTATTCAACAGTCAAACAAACAAATAATTAAAATTATATTTTTAAAGTTTAAATTTAACATAATTAGATTTAAAATCTATAAGTTAAAATTACAATTACATTTATGTATTTCTGTTATTAATTCAATCAAAAGGCTATATTTAGAAGTCCTAAATTTATACTATTATGTTTACAATTAGAAGAATGGGTCAAACTCGTTGACATTAATAAGTGAGTAAATTAAACTTACATTGTATATCTGACTACTTTGTATACAATATTATATTCATAATGTCATTACCAAGTTTCTTAAATTAAATATTACTTGTATACTAAAATTTGTATATATTTGATAGATTATAGTTCATAAAAGTTGCAATTTGTGTTCAAGCTAACTGGGTTATGGATGTATAATAAATTGCTGATTAGAAATAATAAACATTTTGTACAAACAGCATGAGGTACAACTTGATTATTTGCATGCGTTTGATAGTGCTTTTGCATGTTAAATTCCTGTCAAACACACCTGGTAAACAATATTGTAATTATTTGGTGATTTATTTTTGGTATATAATTTTGAATTTGTTTACAACGTTAACGCAAAAATATGTTTAAGTAGGAAAATTTAAATTAAAAAGACTGTTGTAAAAACAAATCGAAACATTTTTAAGCGCAGTAGATTGTTGATTTTTAAGAGCCTTTGATGTTTAGATTTGTAAACGCGAAATTCGATGGTTGGCAGACTTGTTTGATCTAAATTAAGGCAATAAATTATTCAAAATTAGATTACAACACATCTTTATTTGTAAAACTAATTTTACACGTGCTGTATTAATTGTCTATAAGAATGAACTACAGAATTACCCGTTTATTTAACATTTAACTCTTGAATGTTAACCTTTTTTTTTATTATTATTGAAATGTTATTTACATAAAGAAACTGGTTGTGTAAAAATAAAATTATTTATTATAATAACATATAAAACAATAATAATAAAAAAAAATGTTTAACATAAAATAATATGTTTAATAATAAATTTTAAAGCAAATTAAATTTAACAATAACATGTTTTTATTGTTTAGTAATTATTATTAACCACAAATAAAGAAATGAAAATATCTAACCAATTACTTGTCAATAATTAAATAATAAAACGCTAAATATAATTATTATTTTTTAAAATAATCTAAACAGTTATTTGAATATAAATTTTTTAATAAACAATTGATATTTTTTAAAGTTTAGCCAAAATATTAGACATTATTATCTACAGTGCAATAATGGAAAAAAATTAAATACTTGCAAAACTTTTTTACGAGTAATTGTACAGATATTAACAATCGCCAAAACATCTTAAACATTTTTATTAGTCGATTTTCTGTGCGTGTAATTTGAAGTGGAAGCAATTTTATATTTGTAGCTTACTGAATTAACTCTTGTATATTTACCAACTAAAATAAGTTTTAACATTGTATACATTTTTTTCATTATTATCTAATATAAAACAATATTAATTACAAATCACAATTATAAAAACAAAATGTTAGTAGATATAGATAGCGCCATCAATATTAAACACAATTTAGCATATAATATGCATTATGTCTGTCTAATAGTAATATATAGCTATATGAATACATACCACGAATTCCATTTTATACGTAAGCTTATTATTAAATGTTGGCTTTGTAAACGTAATTGTTCTAAAACTGTACAGAATAATGCAATCGCAAGGCAATGCTTCATGAGTTACACACTTGAATATAAGGAATGCAATATATTGTATTTAAGGGACGATATAGTGCAGCATGCATATATGTGCATGTGTGTATATACACTATTGTAGTAATTCAATGAGGATCTCTATTGTAGATAATAACAAATATAAAAATAAAACAATAATTCTTAATTTTATTTTCAGTTTTTTTGTCAAAAAATACACAAGTTTTTAAAATGATAGAAAAATACAATAAAAAGCTTTAGCGAGCTGCTGAGACTGCTAATATAATTATATTATTTACAATAGTTTTTATTGGTTTAGTCATTATGTCCAAAAAATAAACAAATAAATAAAAACAAATCAAAACTGATAATTTTTTGCTACTATTTAGAAAGAGGTTAAAAAAGTTTAAACTAAAATTTTTGACTAAGTTTTTTCCGTAATCTTGAAAGAAGCTGAACAAACATTAACTGTGCTTCCCGACGCGAATACTTTGTTGCTTTTTTCACTTTTCTCTTTCAAATTTGAACAAAAAAGTAGAACCGCAACTTGAACTTGTTTTTAATTTAAAAAATAAATGTTTGTTTTGTAAAGAATCACTAATCAAAACAACAACAAAAACCAATTTATTCAGAATTGTAAAAACCAAGTCAACAAGATTTTTTGTATTTACTTAATCTTATTGCAGAAAGAAGCTAATACCATAAAGAATTCTAAAATACCTTCTAGCATAACGTACCACAACAGTAATCTACAACAATATAACGTTTTAGTAACTCATTTTTCATCCGTAAAAGACAATTTATATTAAATTACCAGAATCCAGAATATTAACAATTAACAGTTTTAAAAAATCTGATTCAATTGATGCAGCAAAGTCTTTAAAAGTAAATTTTACTATGAGTTTTGATAATACTCCTGCGTTATTAGTGAAATACTGTTTCCATATATTATCAAAGCTACTGCCGTATATTTATAATTTAATTTTGAACCAATTAATATTTTCTAATTGTTGGAAATGTTCTAAAATTATTTCTGTGTTGAAGAACTTAAATCCCAATGACGTTACAAATTATCGGTCAATAACGTTAATTTTGCTAAACTGTTTGAAATATTGCTAAATAAACCGTTATATTGTCACGTGAATATTTTCTAAAACCTAATAGCATGACTTTGTAAATGCAAAATCTACAGTTAATAACTTAATTTGGCTTTAGATAAAAAATATCAAGTTGATGTTGTTTACACAATTTTTTCTAAAGTTTTTAAAATTGTTTAAATCTCGCAAAATGATTATGTTGCCAATTGCACTAGTCAAGCCTCCACAGCCGTTTGTTTAATTATTTTCTGTAAAATACATCTCTACATTGTTTTCCAAGTTATCATTCAATAAAAAAACGTCGCAGTATTATAGCATATTTGTGTTTTTTTTACACAATCATAGCAATTGTACTTTCTTTTGACATTTACTTAACTAACACAATCCCCAGGTGCTGACCTAAAAAAACTTTTTTGTAAATTGCGTCTATGTCTATTTGGGTGCTGTTGAAAAACATTTACAAACTTATTGATAATACAAGTCGGTTTGATCATTAAGCACGTTTACGGAAAGATTTTTTTTATTAAGTAATTTCAAAAGCTTTGACAAATTTAATTTTCGGCTTTTAGAACAATTTTGAATAATTTTAAGTTTATTTATATCTGAGAATGTCTGACTTTTTTGTAAAATATGATTTGCAAAAATACTATCTGAGTACGCCATTATAAAAAAGCGGTAATGTTCTTTAAATTTTAATTTTAATTTTTTCCTGTTTGCCCTACACAAGGTGTTAAAAAAAGTAAAAAAATGAAGAGGGTAGTAGTACAAACCACAACAAATAAAAGTCTTAATAAACATAGGTTGTCATAGCAACGGTTTTGAAGATATGAAACATTATTTATTTTTATATATTTTTTCAAAGAACAGAGTTATAGAAGATGTTTGAAATGCTTTCTTTCTATTTCCAAACAGGCACGATATCTTTGTCTAACAGACATTCGTACTCTTTCTAAAACCCCCTTATTGGCTTGAATTTCTTGGCACTTTTCATTAATTTTTAATTGCAGCTCTTCAAAGTTATTTACAGGAGTAGCATACACTATTAATTTTAAATATCTCTAAAAAAAAATCAAGAGCGTTTAATTTAGGCAATCTTTTGGTCATAAAATTGGTCTGCCTCTTTGTACCCACCTATGTAAAAAAGTTTGGTCTAAATGCTCTCTAGCGGCAATAAAAAATTCAACTGAAGCACCATCATGCTGGAACCACATTTCTTGTCTGTAGGTCAACGGTATGTCATCCAAAAGATCATACATTGTGTTCAGGAAGTTGAGGTAAGCAGCGCTTGTTAATTGATTTGCTAAAACAACAGGACTTATAAACTTGTTGCCTACAATACCCATCCAAATGTTTATTGAGAAACGTGCCTGATGTCCACATCCAATTACAGCATGGAGATTTTTGTTGGCCCAACAATGTGGATTATAAAAATTAACAACTCCATTTTGTGTGAACCCAGCTTTATCCGGAAAAAAAAATTTGGCAAAAAACCGCGGGTCTTCAACATCCTTACGTAAAAACCAGTAACTAAAAACCAAACGTGCTTGATAATCAGTTAAATTTAAGACTAGTTCTCGTTGTACATGGTATGGATAGAGCAGCTGCTTGCAGAGGGTTCTCCAAACAAGAGTAGCTCCAATTCCTACCTCGCCTGATATTCTCCGCACCCTCTTCCCTAAATTATGCTCTATCCGTGCTATAATTTTTTGTTCTGTTCTAGGAGTAGATACCAACCTTGGCTTTCCGGAAAAATAGCACTGTTATCAAAATAACCGGTATTATTAAAAGTTTTTTGTTTGTTGTGGTTTGTACTACTACCCCTTTAAATATTTTACATTTTTTTTAACACCCTGTATATTGTGCATTACGTGTGGAACAACTTAACTCATACACTCTCGATGTTATAATTGAATCTGTACGATATAAAATAATATATTTTGATATTAAATTCTAAAAAACAGTTGTCTTATTTTGATAAAAATAATTTAAAAAAACAAAATTAATACAAAGACAAAGATAAATAGCACACTCTAAACGTTGTAGTGGTAGCTAAGAGATGAGGCATTATGCTAGAATTAAATTAAAGGTATAGAAATCATGTAGGAAATTTATTTCAGCGTTTCTGTGGATTATTAAAATGGGATAATATAATTATTAAAAAATTTGTATTTAGTCAAACTAATCTAATACGTATTTAATTTTGTTATTAATTATTTATATTTTTACTGTAAGTTGGTTAATTATTATTTATCAATAATATAAATAATCAATAGTCTAGTCTTTTAATTATTTAGACGTAGAAACTTTTAGTAATAAAAACTTGCCACAGTACAGCAAAAGTTTATAATTGACAAAAGATATAAATTAGTGAAATTGATTTAGGACCATTGCAGCTTATTTCGCAACTGCAAGTTATAGTTCAAGGCATTCAAATTATGCAAAACTAGATTTAAAGCATCTTATATAACTAGATTAATTATACTGATTGGTTTATTATGAATCAAAGTAGAAATAAGGAAAAAAAATATTTTGCTTAATAAAAGGAGATTTTATTGTTAATTCTAAAAATTAAAATGACAATGTAGTTTATGTAATACCTAATTTATAGTTTAAAAATTAATAATAATAAACATTTTTACAAACAAAGTTAATGTTTCAAACTGACCCATTTCAAACTAAAAATCGATACAAATTAGATCGGTAAGCACAAAATTATTTATAGGCTTGTTAGGTATTAATTATTTAGACAGGTCGCATTTCAATTAAATATAAAAAGAAAAGAAACAACGTTTAGAGTTTTGCGTTTGATTTTGTGTACAATTAAAAAGTCATAAAATTGAATAAGATAATAACATCCGCATTCAAATGTAGCCAAATAATTTTTACTTTTAATTTATTTTTCTTAAAGTTATAATGTATTAAATCATGCAAATTAAAATTATTAACTTTTGTTTTATTAGCAAACTTTTTCTAATAAAGACAAACAAATTATTTGTGATATTTTTTTATTAATTATTAATACATTAAATTATATTTTCGTCAAATAAAAATAATATACTAAGCTAAGTAAACTAAAAGTCTTAAAAAAATGTTAAATAAATTTTATTACTAAGATCAGAAGGTAAAAAGGATGTAGTATACAAGCATTGAGACGTCGTTGTATCCATTCAGGAGTCAGTTCCTTTGGCGCCCACCCTGCTGACATTTTATAGAACAATATTATTAACGATACTCCGAAAAATTTTATACTAATTGCCAAAATTGACTCACATTGTGCCCTGTTTTTTTTAATTTGTTGCTTTTTTTATATAATTGTTGAAGTGACATTACATTATTTTCCATATTATTGTTTCATATTACAATGTATTAACTAGATATTTCTGTGCAAATAAAATATAGGATAAATGTATTTATATATATAAAATATTAAGAAAGACAAAAACAAATATAAAATTACAAAACAATAAAAACATACAGGAACATGGCAGTAGACGAAAAAGCAAAATAATTACTAAAAAGAACAGAATAACTATACTTAATAAAAGCTAATTTTCCAAATGAAATAATATAATAAAAAAATAGAGAAATTAAAAAACAAATCAATAAATACAACAAAAAAAAAACAAAATAGATTTCATAAATAATTAATCTTGTTTTTTTTATACATAAATTAAATAAAAGTCATGTTGACAAGTTTTTGCTGTTTAAATTTTAAAGTAACTGAAATGCCTACAACACCTACAGTAGTAAATAATAATAATAATAATAATAATAATAATAATAATAATGATTAATTTATTACTTAGCAGCCTACAGCCAATTGCAGAGTAAAATAATATATAAGACGTAATAATATAAACTAAAATAACAATAAATACAATAATAAAAATTAATGTAAGAGTAAACCATGTATTAAATAAAATACAGAAAAAACAATAAAAGAAACAGAAGTTTGAAGTTAATTTAGATCAAAATTATTAATGTAAAAATTTAAAAGTTAAGTGAAAGAACAAACTCAGTCTAAATTTTTCCTTTTTCTAATTGTTTGTAATAGAAATAAAGATTATTATTATTTTTTTATTTTTAATTTAGTTTTAGCGTTGACTACTAAGTTCATTAGATAATATAAAACAAATAATAAAAATCTCAGATCTATAACCTGAAAAAACAACTCAATATTTAAAATACTAAATAATAAATACTAAAACTAATATCGCAGTTACCTAAATTAAAATTAAACTTAAACCTAATATCACAGGTGACACCAAAGTTGTAGAAAACTTTGTTGCCAGAGATTAAAACATAAACCTATTCCAACATCACAAAACAATACCGAAGTTGTAAAATACTAAAAGTAGACTTAACCTACTATCACAGTTTGCACCAAAGTTGCAAAAGACTACGCTGTTTTATAAACTACTAACTAACATAGACTAGTCAGTAACTACAAATAAATAAATTAACATAAAAACCAATAAAAAAAACACAAACAATTTACTCTTTATTGAAAAGTCCAGCGTCACGTAAAAATTGAACTCACTTTTTCAGAGAATTTTTTTTTATTCGACATTGTCTAGAAGCTTAAGCCAATTACGATAAGGAAAATAAGATCGGCATTCTTTTAGAATGTGTTTACCGTCAAAAAGTTGTGATATGTTTCGCATGTGGGCTGGTCGTCGCCAGTCAGGAGATAAGAGGATGTCAAGTTAATATGCCTTATGCGCAGGCGGCATAAGGCAACCTCCTTTCTCCTGTTGAGATCTACTGGCGACTGCCACGCCGTCACGGAAAGCTTGATTTCTTTTAACTTGCTTTCAAAGTTGTTTTACTCCTGTTTTTAATCTTCAATAGTTTTTAAATTTATATAACGTTTCAGGTCATGGGCCTTACAGAAATATCGTCCTACACGGACGATATTTCTGTAATACGCATCCGCCGTCTGACGAGCAGCTTTATTGACCAGTTAATTACCTTTAATACCTACTTGACTTGGCGTCCACACAAAGATAATTGTCTTTTAGGAAGACCGGGTCAATTTGTTGACCAATGCATGTATGAGCTAAAGCAACGGATTGGCCAAATATATTAAACTAGTAGTAGATGGTACTAAGTTGAGTATAGTTCTGCGGTGTATACGCTGGCCGACTTATGAAGAGAGCACTAGTGAGCAGCATTATTGACAACTAATGCGCTTTCCACACTGCGGTCTGTCCTGAAGCCGTCCGTGTACAACCAAAAAAAGTTTGAATATTTTTCAATTAAAGTCAAAAACTTGCACCGTAAAACACCAGGATAAGTATTACGTTTATTAATGACGTCAGTTTCAAACGTGCTTTTACCCTTGGAAGAAACTAAAGCGCAATCTCACAGAACCCAACTTTGTACACTACAAGAAAACAAGTATTCAAATTTTTTATTAGCTCTTGCGCTTCGAAGGATACTGGCCTAGTGACGGTAGGCTTAAGCCCATACTTTTGTCACTATACTTCATTATTAATAAAAATTTGGCGGTTTATGTGTCCTCTTTTGGCACATGTTGCCGCTCTGTACTAAAGTACAAAGCGTTTGCGACGTATGGCCAGCGTACACTCGATTCGCAGCAGATACTTAGTGTAAGACTTGTCCGGAAAGCTCTCGTTGCGTACCTTATGCCTGCATGATAAACAACATAAAAAATTTCAACCAAAAATTTTGTGCGGGTGAGTATACAGTGCAACCATAGTTTATACTAGCAAGACATTTAAATATGTTTAAAACTTTCTTAGAACGATTAGCTGTTCTATATGTGGTCTAAAAGATAGAGTCTTATTAAACACAAAACCTAGGAATCAAACGGTTTTAACGCATGCAATTCTCGTACCTTGCAAAAAAAGTACGCGGTTGCAATAAGGTTGTCTGATGCAAAAAGATAGCACGCAAGAGGTTTTTGCCAATGAAAAGCAAAAGCCCTATGACTCAGCATCTCAGTTTATATTATTTATAGTAGTCTGAAATTGATGAGTTATGGCGGAGATAGTATCTCCGCCATATAGACTACTAAATCATCGACATACAAACATTTTTTAATTAGTTAAACTACCAATGCAATGTCGTTGACCGCTATAACAAAGAAAGTGGCGCTAATCGTCGACCCTCGAGGAACACCGTTATCTAAACATAAAGTCTTGGAAAAGGTGTTTCCTACCCTAACTTTAAATTTGAGGTCTTGCATGAAAGACGCGACAAACAGGCAGACAACTTTTGAGTCCCCATGCGTGCAATTTTAAAAAAGTTCTTATCTCCACGTCATATTGTACTCTTTTTTTTTAGATCAAAAAACACCGCGATAAAATGTTTTCTTTCTAAAAAGGCGTCTTGAATAGAATTCTCCAACTGTACCAATTGGTCAGTTGTACTGTGGTACTTTCTAAACTCCGCCTGGTGTTTTTTCATAAACTACGCCTGGTGTATTCCAACAGTTTTCCAAAACATTAAGTCAGAGAGATTGGTCGATAGCTGTTTGAACCCTTGCCTTGTTTTAGTAGTGGCTAGATAACGGCTTTTTACCAACATGTAGGGTAGACACCTTCTGCATATTTGAAATTATATATCCGGATAAACTGATATAGAACAATATCCGGATCGGGTGCTGTAGATGCTCTAAAACAACTAAGTGTTGCTAAGAAAAGGCGGAGTTGTATGTCAACAACTCTTGAGAAGAAAAATCTAGAAGAATTTCCAGTTTTTCTTTGTATTGCAAGATAGTTTTTTTGTAGTTTACGGAACTACTTACGGATTCAAATTGTTCAGAAAGAACGTTTGCAATTTTAGTTTTATCGCCCATGTCTTGTCCGTCAATTTTAAGGACAGGTGCTACAGCCAACATTTTTTTCCTGACTATCGCACCAATCTTTTTCCACACTTATCTGACCGGAGTAAAGCTTCCTCCCATGATGATTGCTTGCTTGCAAAAATTTTGCGGCGAGATTATTATTATTATTATTAATTTTATAACATTTAATTTAATAATTTATTTTTGTATGAATCTGTCCTCCAAAGCCAAAAAAAAAAAACAATCAATTTGCTATAGATTTTGCCTCAGATTTTTGAAATATATATAGCAACAAAAAACGTAGAATTTGAACAATAAATGTTTTGTTTTTGCAAGATAATGCGTTAGTACATAAAACACACATTGCGCATTGGTTTGAATTGATTGAACACAATCCATATTTACCGTATCTGATTTTTTTGTATGCTGTAATAAATGTTTTTTAATAAAAAGAATTAAATCAAAAAATAAATTATTTTTGAAGGTAAACTTTTGTTGATTTTGTAGCACACTAATTATACAGGGTAGTTCAAATTGTTTTTGGTGTAGTGTATTCAACTCATCAAAAATAAAAAAAGTTTTTATAAACATGTATTTTTAAATGTTTCCTTATAAAGATGTTGCAAGTTATAATACCAAAAGTACAACTAACAAAATTTATAACATTAATTTATTATTATTACTGGTTAGCAAATTAATTACAAATTAAATAAAAAACAATTTTAACAAAAATTCAAATTAAAATCCGCCATATCAATTGCGCTTAATATTTTGATTCGATTGTGCTTCATCTCATTGCACGTCTCTGCAATTTTTTAATTTAATTGGCTTTTTGTATTAATTAACGTCTCATATACTTTATTATTTAAAGTTTTCCAAACATAAAAATGAAATGAATTAAAATCTGGAAATCTTGGAAACCAGACCACCGAGTCCTGCACGACCAATCAAACACTATGGATAATTTTTAATTATTAATTTAAATTGTGCCAAAGCACTATCAAGTTAATACCAGATTTTATTTTTAAAATTTTAAAGTTATTTGTAAGACATAAATAGTACATAACATTAAATTTATTCTAAACCATACCCCTTTGTTCAAAGTGGGGCAAAAGTAATGTCACTATAAAAATGTAATTTTTGCAAACGACGTCAAATGTCATTGTGCTTAAACATTTATGTTGTAGTCAAATAGAGAAATAGTTAACAACAAGCAATAAAACAATACATACCCAAATAACGCAGAACTATTGTTATTGCTTATTTGACCAACTTTCAGTATGTTGTTTTAATGCAGCGTGAGTTATTTTGCCGCAAGTTGCTGAATTGGGTCTCAAACATTGTTGGTTCTAGCAAAACAAAGCAACTTACACAATTTGGGCAACTATGGAGATTTTGTATTTCCGAGCCGTGTGATATCCCGTTTTAACGATTTAAACAAACCGGCTAGATTTCCAGATTGCCAGATCTGACGGCGCCAGAAATGTTCCTTTGAAGCTATTGGAAATCTTGCTTTTACCACAACAAAGCACAAATCTTGCAAGTTTTGAAAGCCAACATTGAAGAAGATTTAGAGCCAGATGTTTTCCGAGTAATAGTTCAAAATGCCGTAAAATGTACACTAACTCCGATAACCAATATCATTATGACATTATTTTTGCTCTACTTTGTATATATACAATAATGTGTATTAAAAAAAGTGAAAATTTAACGACGTTAAAACAATGTCTAAAAATTTGGTTAAAATTTGTTGAGTTTGTTTAATTGTTATTAGAACTTATAAAACAACTCATTTTTGGTAATATGTTTTGATTAATGTCATAGAGTAGATTATTTTAATTGTTTGATTATATAATTATATATAAAATAATATAAAATGTATAACTGACTTAACAAACGCCTGTATCTATTCACCACACCGTTTGTTTGAGTTATATTTTAATTAACTTAACATTTATTTATTTCAGATACATTCATTGTTGTCAAACTATTCAACTGCATTACTTTACTGCAAAAAAGACTTTAAAGTAAAACTTTTTCCTTTGTGCTTCGTCAATTTGCCTTACTGCGATCTTTTGCATTAGCGCGCTCTTGCTAGAGACCGCCATTGTTCCCGCATGCTACAAAATTAAAACTGGGCATAATTTTTAATACATTTTGTGCAGTTAGCAAATAGAGTTTCTTTCTAGCATATGACCAACAGGTCATAATACCAGATTTCCCATAGTTACATTAATACATAGTATACTATAATATCAGACAATGATCCTTACTGAATACAACATCAAGGCCCAACCGGCCAGTGTAAGCTTCACAATGTTATAAAATTATTGTGCAGAACCAAAAGTTTAAACCCTAGTGCACAAAGCATGCTCTTAACGGACATTACGTATAAGGTTTTAATGCCAAATACGGTGTTAACTCACAACCTCAAAGCCTCAAACGCCAATGTATAAATTACAATCTCTTACAATTTAGTACAACTTTAACTCTACTAGCATACTTAACATGATTCAACTGTCAAGTACTTCCAAGAACCTCTATGGTCTGTGTGTGAATAATCTCAAACAGTTGTAAATGATTGGTACATAAACCTCATTGTTACTATATTTTTCATACACCAAAGATTCACTTGTCCTACATGTGATTAAACTCAACACATTATCAGACACTACTTGTATGTAAATAACAACTTATTCAGTTCATTAATTATTATAAACAATGCTAACAAAAACCACTGTTCACACATGTTTATATACTTAAAAAATAACAAAATATAAAGTAATTGTGTTTGATCGTGCATAAAATCAAACAAAAAATATGAAAGGAATGGTCAAACATAAACAAGCAACAAGCCAAACAAAACATAGTAAATTTAAACATATTTTTTAAAATAGCGAATAATCGGCCGTTTAAGCAGTACCTTGTGCTGTAAAACATTATATAAATTTTGAATAAACAGCAAACAGCAATTAAAGCTCCACCAATTTTTAACTTTTCAGAAAGTATTCAATTGCAATCAAAACGATTTGTCAAACATTTTTTGGTCCACAGTAGGTCTTATCCACAATTCAGTTATAAACACTACATTATATTCACAATCACTGACATTATTAAAAAAAAGTCTCAATTTTAGTGTTCAGCCCACAAACGTTAGTAGTAAAAAACAGTGATACTATTAGAGAGCAAAGTTT
Organism: Tachinus rufipes; assembly: GCA_963932245.1. Taxonomy (NCBI): domain Eukaryota; kingdom Metazoa; phylum Arthropoda; class Insecta; order Coleoptera; family Staphylinidae; genus Tachinus; species Tachinus rufipes. The sequence continues at coordinate 78,386,001 of OZ010744.1, forward strand.
GTGATAACACAACTATAGACACTAACAAATTTAATTGTCAACTTTTCTTACTTTGTTGTTTATTTCTCAACTCAATTTGAGCATTATTCAAAATTTTACAATGCATCGGATTACAATCTGGTCTCATACATTATCTAGGTTGAAATTGTTGGATATTTTTAAGAAACTAATAACATTGTGTTTGTTATTAAAATGTACTTTTAGATGTCAATGTTGTACATTTAAAAAAACAACAAAAATATAATTGATAGCGCATCAACAGCGTTGTTATTACTAAGAGTATTTTTTAAAAAGTTATCCTGGATAATATCTTGTAGTGTGATTGTTATTGAGAGCTGCGATCTGAGATTTAAGGATAGTATTTTTGGCTTTTAAGACAGAAACCAGTTTAGTAAGAGCTGTTATTGTTTCAGTACAGTTTCAGTAGATACTTTTTTTTCTAATTTTATTAAAAAAAAGTGTGAAGTAAGTCTTAAATAAAGTATTTATGGCAGTAATAATTTCTACTTTGAATGACATATGCAGAAATAAAATTTGAAATGCTATTATCTAATAAGTAACAAGTATTGCAAGTCCATTTATCATCAGTTAAATTTTGTTATAAAATATGTATGATGCCGTTTAAAAAAATAAAGTTATACTAACTATACTAAAAATAAAAACGTACATGTGTGTACCTGCCTTTATAATACTCAAAAAACCATTTAAAATGGTTTTTGAATCAAATAAATTGGTTTTTGTCTAACACCCAGTATGTGCAAAAGATACCCTAAAAGTTTCAGGAAGTGCCGTACACTACACTTCGAGATATTTTACAATGTATCCACAAAATTACTTAAAAACAGCAAAAAAAAACTTAATTTCAAGTAATTCTGTGGATACATTGTAAAATATCTTGGAGCGTAGTGCACGGCACTTCCTGAAATTTGTAGGATATTTTTGCACATATAAAAACACGTTTCTATCCATATTTGAGAATTTTTAAATTAAAAAATGTTTTTTTAAGTTTATCAGAAAATTTTGTTATAGAAGTATATTATTATTTTACATGGTTATATTAAAAATATCATAAAGATTAAAAAAAAAAAAATGTATGTTGCATTTTAAAACAATTAAGTTGGTTGCCATGGCAACTATACTAAAAATAAAAACATAAATGTGTTTGCTTTTCTTTTTAATACTTAAAAAACCATTTACAATAGTTTTTGAACCATATAAATTGGATAAAAAATAAAGGTGTTATTTAGCCGTACGTTTTTGTCTAACACCCAGTATAAAAGCACAATTTTATCCATATTTGAGAAAAAAAGAAAAAACCCGTCATCTTAAAATAAAGAGTTTTTAAAGTTCAAAATTTTCAAAATTCAAGGCAAAACATTAAAAATATTATTCTTTGAATAATTTTAAAAAGAAAATTCCTTACAATTTTCCTAAAAATTCAACCCTAGAAAGTTACAAACAATAAAAAAAATAAGAAAAACCACAAAATATAATTTTTTGCAAATTTTGATTGATTATAATTCAAAAATGGCTAACTGAACAAAACTGAAAAAAACTTACATGTCAGGATTCAGTAAAGAAAAGCATTTTTAGTAGTTTGAGCAGAAAATATTTCATTCTGTACACTTGACTTTTACATGGCCATATTTTTGTATGTTTTATTATTACATGGTTTGAGTTTTGGTTGTATTATAAAAAAAAGATTCATTTAATGCAATTCCTCTATTGAATCTAAATAAATAAACATAAATAAATACCTATCTTTTTCTTAGATATTTCTAGTTACAGAAACCAGATCTGCCACATAATTACAAATAATTGTTTTACAAAATATTTTAATGACGTTTAAAAGATTTTCAATATTGTTAAAAGTGCCATTGTATACATATAATCATAGGTATATTTTGTGTATTGTTTTTAGCATTACACATTACAAAATTATTATAAAAACTATTTGTTAGTCTAAAGACAAATTTTTATTTGATCTTTTAATTTTCATAAAAACGAACATTAAACTTTAAACCAGGCGCATTTACTTCAACTAAATGATAAATATGTATAATATTGTTTCTTATGTAAATCTAAATCAGAAACATTATTTGATCTTTTAATTTTAATTTTATATAATCGGGATCATTACTATTAAATAAAACTTTATGATTTTCTTTAGATTCAATATCTTATGCAATATTATCTCACGTAAAAGAATGGTGCATTTCAATGTACGCCCGGTTTTATTCAAACTCTGTTTTACGGTTTTGTATTGCAATCCTTTAATAATATATGATTTCTTTACACATATTTTACTCTTTGAACTAATAGTATCGATCGCTGTTTTTTCTTATTCTATATATTTTAAACTGATAGCGGCATTGTGTTTGAAACTTAATAGCAGCAAAGTAACAGCAGTTGAGATTACTTCAACAAATAAAATATACTGTGATTTTGATAACTATGCAACTATAAAAAATATACTATTTGTTTGTAAAAGTATACTTACATGTTGTAAAGCACTTTAAAAAGTATACAGCTAGAAACACTCACCTGAAATAAAACATTTTGTTAATATTGTATATTTTATAAAACAAAAAACAAGTTTTTGTGTTTTTGTTTATATTGTTAAATAAAATTACATGGTTAGTTGTTTAAATAAATAATAAAATTTATCTACATTTGCTGAAAGACTTAAATGAAAAGTTAGTAATATATTTTCACATCTTATTAATATTTTGTTTTTTCTTCTATATCTTCATTTTTTATATAGTTGTTCATTTTTATCTGTTTTGTATAGTCTAATCTCAGCCTTCCTTTGTATGTTTTTTGGCATAAAAATCTATATCATTCTGTCTGTCCGTCGTTGTAGTATTTTTTATTTGTTTCTTTTTTCTTCAACTAGTTAAAATACTTTTTATTATTTACTTTATTTTTTAGACAATTTTTCTGTAACGTTACATTTCAAACAATTCTATTGTTTGCTTTTTTTTCTTTCCAATTATTCAAACTATGAAACATCTTACACATTTTATGCAAATTTTTAGTTAAAAATGTTTGAAATTGTTAACTCTAGAGCAATTGTTAATTGATTGTCAAAATTAAGATTTGTGGTTATGAATAATCTCTCAGTTAACAATCACGCTCACTGTAGCTGTTAATACTTAAAAATGCCATTAACCTAATAACTAACTTTTATAAATGTTTAAAATAATAATAATTATAATATGTTTTATAGAGGATGGTTAAGATTGTTTTTGGAAAACTTAAACAGTAAAAAATAACTCATTTTTGGATTGTTAAAATGCAAATCTTGAGTAGGTTGCAAATAGTAAGCTTTTTCTATCTTTATGTAATGTACGTAGTTACTTAGGTTTTGATACTTAAAGTTTAATTATTTTTACTTTTGTTTGGCTTATTATTCCAATTCAAACCTAATTTAGAAAAAACGTCAATGCTTATTAATTAATATTTAAGCACTTCTAAGCCTTTTATTTAGAAAATGTTTGTTGTACTCATGCACAAAAGCTGCAGCTGTATTCATGACAGATGCTTTACTAATTTATTAATATACAGCTTGTTTTATCAGTTAAACAAAAAAAAAACATTTAAAGAAACATGTATAGTATATAGAAACTTTTTTGTTCCATTTGATAAACTAAGTTTAAACATTGCGAGCGTGTAGTTTAGATTAGTGTTTTTTACCCACCCGCCCAAGTATTTTGATCCAATTTCTTTACTAAAAACACTTGGGTGGGTAAGCGGAAACTAAGTTTGTAGGCTTGTGATTTAAATAAGCGTTTCCCACCTACCCGTTCAAGTTTTGTAATTCAATTTGTTTACTACACATAGGTGGACAAGAAATAAATTTAAAATTTGTGAGCGTGTGGTTTAGATTGGCCCTATCTAGCCAACAGCCCAATTGTTTGTAATCCAATTTCTTTACTACAAACACTTAAGAGGGAGAATAGAAACTAAGTTTTTAAACTAAGTTGGCATGTAGTTTAGATTGATTGGCGTTACTCTTTGCACTGCAAGGCCAACAAAGTTTTAACTACAAAACGCTAAATGTATGCATTGAGTAGGGTAGATCAGACAACAAGAAATATACTCAAGACTGTAGCACAAGAAAAGAATTAGTTAAAAAAAATACAGTAAACCCAGAAACCCATGATTGTGCATTTGCAGATCTGTGTGCGTCAAAAGTTTAATAAATCTTTCACTAAAAGTGTAATAAAACCTTTACAACTTCCTAGAACTTAAATCTTATAACGTTTTTGGCTGTGCCATCAGTAAATACTTTTGTTTTAAGCTAATCAAACATCAATCAAAAAGTAGCAAACACTGTCAAAGTTTGGCAATTGTTTCAGATCAACAGTTGCCAAAAACAGTTGCAAAATCCAATACGAGTACACAATTGTCGGTTGTTTTTACAACAAATAAAGTACTAGCAAATAAAAATTGTTTTAGTTAAAAAATTTATGCCATAAATCAAACAAAATCTTTCAAACAACCAAGTTACGTTTATCAAAAAAAAAGGCAGTAGTCCAAAAAATAAACAACTTTCTCTATTTTCAAGTAAAATATTGGTGTAAAAAGTTCAAATACAATCTATATCACTCAGTATATTTCAAGTAAAAAATTTGCTTTATTATTTATTTATTTTATGTTGTTTATAGGTCAACACCAAAACCAAATTGTTATGACAGTATTTAACAATGTTGACTTTAGTGAGTAGGAATACTAAATATTATTGTTAAAAAAATTGTTACAAGTTTTACCATAAAGATGTTGTTACTTAACAATATCTATAGCTTAAAAAGTTACAGAAAGGCCTAAATATCAAGTATGCTGTTACCTTTTCCAATGTTTTGACTTCCATTTTAACTTATTTTGAGTTTTCTCACTGGTTATAACAATTAATAACCTGTTTTCTGTTTTATGCCATAATCTTTTGTTAAATGTTTTTGTATATGAGTGATCCAATTAATGCTTTATAGATGGTAAAGTAAAATTTAAGCTACATTGTACATGTATTAACCAACTTTTATTTTACAGTTGTGTAAGTTAGGGGGAGTGTAGCGCAGTAGTCTAGGTATAGGACTGCACTATGTATTACGGAAGTAAAATCTTTTAAATATTTCGGATATGTTTTTTGCACGAACAACACTGAGAGCGAACACATTAAAGAGATGGCTTGAAAGCTAATAAAGTAGTGGGACAAGTTTGGGGATAAGTGAAAAAAAATTTGAATGTATGAGAATAAATGGACTTATGTTTGATAGTTTAGTTAGGGGTATGATATTGTATAGGTCAGAAATATGGAGATGGAAGGAACAAAAAAAATTAGAAGCAATACATGTGAAATATTGAAGATGGGTGCTAGGTTTAAACAGGGAAACTCCAGCATATATTGTGCTGGAGAAAGTCAAAAAAGATAAGTTAATAGTAGAAGCAGGAAAAAGAGCAATGAAGTATGAAGATAGAATGAGACATAGACACAAATGTAAAATCTTACAAGAATGCATGAAAGAGAAAATGAAAGCAAGAAATGGAAAGATAGGAGAGATTAGAGAAAATTATAACAATAGGAATGGGTATACTAGCCAAGAAATTAAAAGAATGAAAAAAATTGGGAGGGAGACATGGTACGAAATTATGGAAAGAAATAGAAGTATACAAAGGCAAGAAAGGAGAATACGAGTGAAAGAGTCTAGGTACAACGCAAATTATGAACATATTATAGAAAGCAAACTGCCAATTTACCTAGAGAGCGATAGACATAGTAAAAATGATAAAAAGATGATTGCAAGATTCAGATGTGGTATCAAAAAACGAGTGACAAAATTTTAGATGGAAGAAGATTTGAAAATGTGCAGAATGTGCGGAGAGACTAAAAAAACTATGGAACATATGGATATTGAAAGGGGACGGAAGAGGGATAGAATGGATGAGGGCAATTAAAAAACGAAGAAAAATATACTTTTAGTTATATTAATTTTATAAGGATTAGGTTTTATAATTTTAAGAAGTTAAAAATGTATTTGTAAATGTAATTTTCAAGGCCGAAAGGCAAGAAATAAACGTATTATCAATATTGGACTGCACTAAAAATTGTAGTTTTAAACTCATCACGGAAGTTATTTCAAACGTTTATACGCTTTTTTACTTGCATTGCCAGCGTCAGGTTTTACGTCTAAGATTCTTTTCTGGTCTAGAATAGATTAGTAATTTCTCCTGTGGTGAATCTACTTAAAACTGTAAGTCTACCCGCAATGTAAGTTACTAACATTGCAAAAAAAAGACTGGCAAACAGTGGCGTGAGTACAGCTTACAAAAATAGTCATCATTTACCAAGAAAACAAACAGTTTGTAACGTATTAAAAAAAATGTGAGTATACATTGCTTGGCAATCCAAGAAGAAATCGTGTAAGAAGTACAACTAATGTTGAAGTTGTAAAACAATGAGTTTGTGATTATATAAATCTGTCTGTTAGACGTTGTAATTAGTAATTAAACTTTAAACGTTAAAACAGCAAACTGCAAATTCAATTTTTTATTGTACTACTATAAATATAGAGAAACACCGTTACAACTGGAAAAAGTTATAGTGTACTGTCGTTTATGCCAGTAATGGCATTAACCTGTATTTGCTTTAAAATTCAGTGTAAATGGAATTGTGAAACATTAAATAAATATTTTTTTCCAATTGATGTTAAAAACAAACTAAAAAAAATGGTTTTAACAAGGCGCTTACTCGGGCGGACAAACAGCGGCGTGCTGCAAACAGTGCTTTCCTGCCCTTGGTACTTAATGTACTATTACTGCCTTACGGCCGCTGCAAAATAATTTTCCTGACCTAGGGTTATAATGCACCTCTTTCCAATGCATAATGCAAACGGAACGGTTTTTGTTGGCAAGCATAAACATATTTTCAACATTTCTAGTTTGTTCTCCCACGTTTTTTTGTTAGTTTCAGTTTTTTGAAAATATAACTATTTCACAGAGAAATCCAACAAACTAGTTTTTTATTTTTATGTATTGATCTTGTTATTTAAATACAAATCATTTTGTTTATTTTATATACCTTGTATTATTTTCATAATAGATTAATTAATTTATATTAGTTTTAAAGATATAAGCATCTTCTCTGAAAAATAAAATTGATACAAATATTATGAGGTTCGTATAAAATGTGAAAAGCAACATAATAGATGTTTATAAAATACATATTTGCATTTATTAATTATTAACTACAACTGCAATTTTTTCACTTCTGTTACACCTTTGTTCCTATAAATTATGAAACATAATGTAATATTTTAATATTTTCCATCAATATATATTTCATATTACATATTAGCTAGTGCTCAGAAAAAATGTAACTTCTTAAAATTAATTTAATAGACGTTTTTGTATTATTATTTTAAATTTAAAATGAAAAATAATGATTTGCATAGGTTACTATAACACTGCTTCAAATAGGAACAATTACACAATCCGTGTATCTGCAAACATGTATGTATTTGTAATTATCTAGTATTTTCATTCTATATACAGTTGCATAGAATGCATTGGATTTCAAAAAACATGTATTTTCAAAACTAAACTCGAGACTACCTTTGATAAAATGACATGCAAGCATCGTGATTCTACTATTAATTCAAATTTCTAACAAAGAATAATTTTACATACTGCGCAAGTAATATTTTAACAACCTATTTCCATTCATTTAATGATGGTATTCTGTATACATAAATACATTGTTAATAAATAACAGGTGAATGTTTGTTATTTTTGGAGCACTTTTATAGCAGTCGAATCATCAGTACATAAAACATAATAGGATAATAAATGTGTACCAGAATAGAAAACGGCAAATAAACTAACATTAGGGTGTAGTTTGGTGTTGCTTAATTTTTAATAGTTTCATTTAGCTTTTAAGTGGCACTGGTGTAATAATAATAAAATTTTATTGATTGTCACTCATTTCAATTATGCATGAGCGGTATGTTTGTGTAGTAACTGTTAGTTTATTTTATCAGCAGATAAATGTTACTATTCATGTTTTATAATAGAACAGAACCAAATTGTAATATCAAATAACAATATGTTATATTATTTTGATTTATTTTGTTGAGCGTTGTTGCAGTAAAAGAAAGTCAAAAACTCAATTACAGTTTAACAATCTTGAAATTTTGTACTGCAAGGATAATATGTTATTATATAAAATTATAGCTACCTATGATCCTGAGTATAAACATGTACTCAAATATTGTAGAGAACAATACAATAATGAATTAAAAAAATGCCGTACTAATTACTACAAACATCGACTAGAGCAGTCAGCAAACATAACAAAAACGTCATGGAATATAGTAAGAGAACTTACTAATAAAAATAACAAAAACAACAATAATGTTGATGCAAAATTGTCAGCTAATGAATTTAACAATTCATTTGTCAGCACAGCCACTACACTACTGAATAGCTTAGATTTAGATAATGACAACTATAATTGTAGTTTATTTGCTCATCAATATTCATTTTTTCTTACACCTACAACAGAAAGTAAATTGTACAATCTCATTGCAAATTTTAAAAATAAATTGTTAAGCGGAATTGATGAAGTGCCAATCACAATCATAAAGAGAGCCAAAGATTGTATAATTGCTTCAATTTGTCACTTAATAAATGCGTCATTTGAGCAGGGTGTATTTCCATTAAAACTTAAAATTGTTATAGTAAAACCAGTTTATAAAAAGGGAGATCCACAATGAATCTTAATAACTGCAGGCAAATTAGTTTGTTGTTGTCTTTCTCTAAGATATTTGAAAGTGTAATAGCATCTCGATAAACTGCTTTTTTTAGCAAAAATAAATTGTTTAGTCAATACCAACATGGCTTTATAAAAGGTAAAACTATAAATACTGCTATATTTGAATATACAAATCTAATAACAGAATATATTGAAAATGGTAAAATGGCTTCTGGTATATTTTTTAACCTGTCGGAAGCATTCGACTGCTTTAATCACAATTTTTTGATATTAAAATTAGAAAACTATGATGTAAGAGGAGTAGCTCTAGAGTGGTTTAAATCATATTTAACTAACTGAACACAAACAGTTCAATTGCAAACAGAATCAAAAATTGAATACTCAGAAATTTTAAACTCTACAATTGGTCTACCACAGGGTAGTGTTCTAGGGCCCTTGCTATTCAATGTGTTTATAAATGATTAATTTTCTATAATGATAAATGGTAACAAACATTTTAATATTATTAACTATGCTGATGACACAAACTTACTTATTGGAGGAACTAATTTTATGGAATTAGTATCAAATGAATCTTGTGCAATAAATTTAGTTTGCAATTGGTTTGCTACAAATAGACTGGTTTTAAATAAAAGTAAAACTCAGTGCATATTATTTAAAATCAACATATCACAAAATACTCTACTAAACTACTGGAAATAATTATAGACAACAAATTGAAATAGATTCATCATGTAGAATATGTTTGCAGTAAACTCAGCAACATCTGCTATATGATCTTAATTTTAAAAAATTATTGTGATATTAATACAACCTAGATGGTATACTTCTCAAACTTTGTGTCAATTGTGCAATTTGGTATAATATGTTGGGGTAGCTGCACCGAATTAAGTCGAGTACTGATTTTGCAAAAACGCGAGTTAAGAAACATGCTTGGTATGAGTGCCAGAGAGTCATGCAGAAAATTATTTCAACAAAGTAATTTTTTAACAGTTGTTGCAATATACATTAAGGAATGCTTGCTGTTTTTTTGGAAACACCCTTATTGTTTTGACAATCATATCTTTAATCACAACTACAGTACTATGCATAAGCAAAATTAAATGTTTCCTAGTCTTAAATTTTATAATAAGCTTCCGTCTGCCATAAAAAAACATCTCTAACTACAAATTTTATAAAAGAGAAATTCGTAAGTTATTATGTACCATTGAGCCATATTCTGTGGGGAATATCTTTTGCACAAAGTATAGTTCATATGTATTGTATATATTAGGTTTAGGCACTGTTTTATATAATAATAATAATAATAATAATAATAATAATAATAATAATAGCGTCTTTATTTCTAATATAATTTACACAGAAAAAGGCGAAGTTCAGTTTTAGCCATGGTTATAGCACTGGTCTTCCACTTAACTTTAAATTTTGACAATAATTTATTTTCTAAAATTAAACTGCATCAATTTCCACATCTTCTCACATTTCTTATTCCATACCAAAGATGGTCTGCTGTTATAACATTCATTGTAAACAATGTACACTTCTAATAACTTTAATTTAAAATAGCCAAAATGTTGCCAATCTGACGTTTTAATAGTTGTACGCTTTATGTATTTGCAGCTTTGTATAAAATAAAGAACGTTATTATTATTATTATTATTATTATGTATTAATATTTCAATAAATCTATTTATTTAGAATAATAAAAATGAGCAACTACAGGTGGATGCTATATACACATAGTTTATCAGTTTACAACTAATATTCGCAATGTATATAGATAAAAACTTAAAAGTAAAATAATATTTTACATATGAAAATCAAAATTTTAATAACACGATTACACATGTGGTTAATATGATTAACAAATGAGAGTTTAAAACTAAATATAATATTGAAGATTTTAAATATATTTATGATTATCAATTGAACAAATAAAAATAAAATTTGTAAACTTGTTAACATAGTCTTTTCTATTGTTGTAGGTTAATTTGATTAGAGGGCTATATACTGAAGTTAAAATAAAAAAAAAAGACAAATAATGAGCTCACTGTAAACATCAATATTCAGAGACCGCAAAGAGACTTTAAAGATGTCACCTTTGCAAAACAAGTAGATAAATAAATATTTGCGCACTATCTAAAAATCCATCTAGTATCGTAAATAAATTAAAAACGGTGCGACACTAAGCAAAGACAAATGAGCAGTGATTGCAGACTCCATAATCAAAAAGCTATAAGCGGCGACAGCGCAATAAGTAAAACAAACCGGTTTTTACAGCCATTAGTTTGAGCGGCTAGTCTTACAGACCAAATGTTAGTCCCGGAAGGTTAAACCAAAACTTATAACTGAGCACTGTGGCCTAAATAAACATATGGATAGATAAGGATCCAGACAAGACCTCTGTGTCGCGGATGTCGTTGGCAAATACAAAGAATCTGAAAAAACTTAAATCAAAAAATATTCATTTAGCGGCAGCTATCATTAAAATAAACTTAATGACTTAATTGATTTATTTTGCATTTTTTTTTGCATGGCAATTATTCTTTTGTTTGTATATGTGAGCAATAGCCAATTTGAAACGGGTTTATCAAAAAGATTATTAACGTTTTTATGGTTTAGACTAAATACAAAATTCAGTCTACCGTCGATAGTAAAACAAGTATTACTAATTCACGTAGCAATCCGTCTTAAAAGTAAATTAATCAACTTACCATTGACCTATTTTAAAAAATACTGTTATCTCGGTTAGTTAAATCACATAATAACTTTTGTTATACATACGTAAATGATATTCTAGCCGTCTTCAAAGGAACGCAGAGACAACTTTTTAGTTTTTTACAATCTATAAACAACATTCGTCTAATAATTCAATTTACAGTAGAATCAACAGTTAATAAAGTAAAAATCTTTTAAAATCCTAAATTAATCAAAAAATGGTTTTGTTTATAAAACCAACATTTACTAATGGCACAATTTTCAGCAAATCAAACCACTCCTATAATCATAAGATGATACAAAAAGTAATCACAGTTCTAATGACACAAAACATACATATTAGTAAAAATTTTGACTTGGAAAGCTTTATAATTGTCTAAAAACTTATAAGAAACACAATTGTACAATTTCCATACCTTGCCAAGTTTTTTGACAAACAGTTGCAAATTAAATGATGTTAAGTTTTTAGCCAGTGATCTAGTAGTGCATTTTTAGTCCTCATTTACAACTACCAGAAGGGCTTTGTCATCATTACCCTTAGATGTATTTTAAACAAAGCAAAAACTTTTGGACTAGTTTTGTTTGACAAAATTAGAGTAAAAAAAATTAAAAAACCCTGGAGCTTTCCGGTTCTCTGAAAAAGTGCAAAAAAACAGTTATTGTTTTTTTTGTATATATCTTTGCTTCCCGCAACCCAAATTTAGCCGCGATGTCCACAAAAATGTTTTTTACTTGGGTTTACAGATTGCTTAATAAAGGAATCGTTTTTCTCTTTGATGCACCGTTTCCAAGACATCAACCTTTTTTTTTTTGAGTTGCTGATAGGACTAATTTAAAGCCTGTGCGACTAGGCCTTTATTCCTGACCAACATTCACTTTTCCTAACTGTTTTCCAAAAAGATTACAAAATGACTCAGCGCCTTTCCATTTTTTCTTAAAGTGTTACAACATAATATCGTGTATGTGTGTATAATTTTTAATGAGCAATTTAATCAACTAACCGTATTATAAGATTATGTTATAACATTTAAACACAAAATTCTATATAATAAAACTACGCATAAAAAAATGCTGTTAATTGTGAATCAACCTAATAATAACCAAAACAATTATTAAAAAAACTTTTATAAACGTATGTCTTTAAACAAAAGCAAATGCTGATTTTAGACTTATTTGTTTTACATGTTTTAGTTTAGTCACCAAATTCGTACTTAATGTTCTATTTAAACTCAAATTGATTTTTTTTTAGATGAATGTCAAAACTATTTAATATTTTATATAACCCAAAAGAAAATACAAACCAACTTAAAAAAAATAGAAGTATATTTGAATTGAACAAGCGTATACATAAGATGTAAGGATTAAGCTTATGAGATAAAAGTAAACAAGGAAATAAGAAGATAGAACCTGAAAACAAATGTCATAGAACATATGGCACATCTTACATGACAATAAGCAAAACACGTGGCAAGAGATACTGAAAAATTCCAATACTACAATAGAGACCGTTTGTATCTAAGCGTTTGCTGCCCCAAATGAGATGGAAAAAGGACATACAGAGACATGCGGGCAGAAACTAAATACAGACTGCCCAACAAAAATCGACATAGAAGCGTATGGAAGAGGCCTATGTTCAGGAGTGGATAAAATCAGGCTAAAATAGAAGAAAAAGATACATAAAACGCCCGTAAGTACATAATTCAGTACAAAAAAGTAATTTCAAAACAGTAAAACAGATTCAACATTTATCAATCACGTCCTGTAACATCAACATATTTTTCTTAAGCAAAAGTTTAATAAGTTTTGTGATATAATCGCTTTACCATTAGTACCGCAAGCTCATTACTGTAATCTTTAAAAAACATTTTTTCTTAATCATCTTTGTAACACTATTTTTCTAATCTTGTAGATAAATCTAGTAATGTGTTTGTAAAAATAAACTTGTAATAAAAAACAGTAAATTGTTTTATTATTGTATTATATCAGATACTTAATTAAAATTTTAATGAAAACAATTATCAGCAAATCTTCTAACATATGTTAATTACAAATAATTCTACTTCTTATTATATAAAGACAAAAAAGATCATGCAGTTGTTAAACATTTCTAATACATTTGATTGAGTATGACCTAAGTTTTGTCAAAAGCTTTTATGACAACAGATAAATTATAACTAATGTAAAATATATACTTTTATATGCATATAATAATAAAAAATAATAAATTTTACATAACTAATTATTTTAAATACTAACAAAAAATCTAAATCAAAAAATATATTTAAAAATAAAAGTTTTAACAATAACCTCAAATGATGATGTTCCTCAAGGTACAGCTTTTTTGCCAACTCTATTTTTATTTTACATTAATTAAATTAAATTTAAACTTTTTTAAATAAACAAAAACCCTTATTATAGTTATCAACAAATATGTCAGAACTAATATTTTAGGTTGGAATCTGTATCACCTATAAACAATATCTAAATGTAGTACTTAGTAAGTTTTAACTTTATTATAAAACCAATTTCTTATTGTTTTATCTAAATCTTTTTAAATTTGTCTATTTGACTTATTACTTATTATAAAATATTTAAAAAAACTAAGCTTTTTTTTATAATCTAAAATCATTGCTAATCCAAAATTGACTAATGACCTTGATACTTTACAACATTGCCTGACATATTGCAAATCGTTAGATTTTCTGTAAATACTTTTATGAACATTGTACAAAAAAAATACATGTATGCTCTCTAAACAATTATTTACTTGCAGTACAAATCTTTTTTACAATTATTCACTAACAGTTTAGAATTTTTTTAAGAAAAACTTCAAACTGGACAATCGACAAATGGAATAAGCTTCAAAATTTATTATTTTCTAAGAGTTATCTGTAGTTATCTGTAAATATTTAAGGTTTATGCTTTTATTCATTAATTTAATTGTTATTGTTTGCTAATTTTAATAAAAATAAATAAACAGATATCAATTAGTTTTAATATAATAATGAATTCACTATTTAATAGTGATGGATAAAGCGTATGATTATAAAATCATGATTAATATATTTATTGATACGTTTCTTATAATATAGTTTAGAAAAATTGTCTTAAATAAAACAATACTTAATAATTAAAAATTATTATTCTATATACTTTCTGTATTATTATTTCAATTATAAACTTTTTGTTATATATTTATTGTATTAATAATAAAAAGCAATTAAAGAAAATTATTATTTATTATATTATAATAATATAAAATGTCATAAAGTTATTAATTCAGAAATCTATTCAAATTGAATTAGTTTTGCAACAACAACTAAACTACAAATTCAAAGCCAAATGTGCGCTTTAGTGGTCAATATTGCATAGTTTATAATCACAATACTAGCCAGTATAAACAATTATGCAGATCCGCACATATCATACAATAGAATTTAACCTTTGCACTAACTATAATAGGATTTCATACACGCCAATATATTGCTAAATTTCAATAGAATTATATGCAGTAGTCGCGCGTAGATGTTAAATTTCTGACTAAAATTAAGAAATAAATAATAAATTAAAATTATCTTTAATTGTCATCAAGATTCATTTATTATAGCGTATGGTATGATTGGATCAATGATGTTTTACAAACTAGCGTTATTTTTTGCTTTTTTGTGACGTTACGTGTAAAAATAATATATATTATGTCAAAATAAACGTTCTATTTATTGCATAGTATTATTATACCAATATATAATCACTTAATTGATTATTTTGTCATTATACTCAATTTTGAGTTATATTTTATTCTTAGTAACTATTTAAGGGCTACATTCAAAATAATTCAGTAACTCTAGACATTTCCAAAACAATTAATAAAGTACATACATTTTGATCATATATCTGTAAATCTTATCAATAGTTTTTTTGACAATAGAAAAATTCTCTGTCTCTAAAATTATAAGTGCTGGTGTTCTTTAAGGTTAAGGTTCTGCTTTTTCGTCAACTTTTACAAATAACTTTCATTCTTTTCAAAAAACATTTTAACAAATATGGCAAAACGTCTTAAAAAATTTTAACATTTATAAACAAAAACCTCAAAACAATATCTGAATAGGGTACTGCCAACATGGTCAATTTTAGCTCTATATATATAAAACTTATATTTGTCTCTGTATTAAATATTGTTTACAAGTATGAGCAAAAGCATCCAAAACTACACTATCTCTTCTAAATTTGATTTAAAAACAAGTTATTTGGTCAATACAAAACATATTGCCTTGTCTAATTCTAATCCTGTAGTCTTAACTAAACATTTCTTAATTTCTTTTATAAGTCATTTTAGAGCAAAAATTATACAAAAAAATTTTAAATATACAAATATAAAAAACTCTTAAATCATAAAAACGTACGGTAACGTAATTTATATTATAATTTTATAAAATTAGTCACTCACAGTTAAAAAGTATTAATGCGTAAAAACTAAACTTTACTTATACTTTAAATACTGTGTTTTAATTGATCAAAAATCATCTTTTTAAGTTTATATCTTCAAATTTTATTTGCACTACTATGCAAGAAAGCCATATATACAGTAAGATCAAAAATGAGTGACCAGTCCGGTCTCATCAAACAAAGTTTTAGTAAAATTTTGCTAAATACGCACAATAGTGTACACTACTATAATGTCAATAAAATTATTGAAATATGTTAACTGTTATTGACAGATTTGTAGGTTTTAATCATATTATCAAAACTAAGTAAAGTTAAGTACACTATACAAGACGATATGAACAAGGCGGCACTACCCTGTTCGATAAGAGCGGACATTCAATCATTTTTGCTCTCACTGTATATAAAAGGTTTTCCATTAACAAGTGTCATTTTAAAGTTTGCGCAATTTTTGTACTTGAAAGAATATGAATGTTTTTTTTTGACAGTTGAAAAGTAAAAACTATCCCATTTACAAAAATGGTACAATATACGCTTCAAGAAAGAAAAGAAATAGTGAAAATTTACTACAAATATGGTGAAAATTTAGCGGAGACGGTTTGTAGTGTTTGTGGCAACGTCACAAACAGAAATTATGAAGATAATTAAGAAATTTAAGTCATTTGGCCAAGTTAGTGAGATTAAGTCACCAGTTTGTCGTCAAAGTGTTAGTCAGATAAGAACATTGCTGTTGTTGCTAAAAGTGTCACAGAAAACTACGTATGTCAATTCCACGGCGTTTACAAGAGTTACACATTACACAAACCAGTTTACATTGCATTTTGTATAAAGATTTGCACCTGCATGTATATAAATTGCAGCTAGTTCAAAAATTAAAGCCGAGAGACCATAAAAAACGCCGTACTTTTTTTTAATAAAAATTACACTTTTTAATGCAAAAACCCTATATATAGCTGTAGGTGAAATCTATAAAATCAAAATATAAAGATTTTTTGACATAGAAAAATTCAGATATATAGTTTTAACGTATTTTCCAACCCTCTTCAATCACCAAAAGACTCTCAAATTTGTATGCTTGTAAGAATGTCGGTGATTTTAAAAATCAAAATTGTACAACTTGAAACATTAAAGAGCAAAATATTATAGTAATAATCAGAAACAGAAAAAAAAGATAAGCTTAAAATCAAGTAATCTTTAACAAAAACTTGATTTGAAATAAAAAATGTTAAGAAATAAATACAAACATAAAAGGTAAGAAATAAAATGAAGCCTGGAAATTGATTAGAAAAATAAAACAACAAGAGATCTAATTTACAAATATAATAACTAAAAAAGTACAAATCTACAAAAAAAAAATAAAACATAAACAATGTACAAATGTCAGTAGAGTTAAAGAATAACCAAACTTCAAGGTCAGAAGGGATACATACTAGACTGGTTCTTAAATTATTTATTTTGGATTTTCTTTGTGTGCACCTTCAGAAAGTGATATTTATTAAAAAAAAAGTAACTCATGCCAAATTTCAGTCTTTAGGAATCAAAAGAACACGTGTCGGACTGCTTTTGAAATTTTAAAAGTAAACCGTTTCTTAACAAAACATTAATGCATAAAGGTTTTCTAAATGATCTAAACCTTAAAAGTTTAATTTTTTCTTAAGTCTAATTTTATGTTCAAAATTTAAAGTATAAAAAAAATTTGTAAAATAAAAAAAAAAAAAACTGAGTATATTGAAGTTTTAGGGTATGCATCTGACTCACATCTGGAAGCTATGATACTTAATAAGTTAATTAATTTTGAAAATTTAAAGGTAGTAGGACACGTCTTCTTTTAAATCTTAAGGGCTGAAATTTGGCATGATTTACTTTTTTTATTAAGATTACTTTCTAAGGCTGCACACAAAACCAGAAGTAAAAAACTTTTAAATCTATTATAAAACCCTAGTTTTCTAAATACTTTCAAAGCTTTGTTGACAACACGGTCCTTCCAGAGAAGATTATGTAAGATTTTAACACATAGAAAACAAATTGAAAAAGATTTAGATATAGATTCGTTGTTTAGTTTACAATTTGGTTACTGATGATATCAAAGATTTGGAAGTTCAAAACTTGACTAAATGTATTAAATCAGTAAATTTTGTAATAGACCTGTCAAATGTGCTCAAATATTCATCCTACCTCTAAAAAATTTTAAAAGTTTTAAATCTAATTTATAGGTACCTAATAAAGAATATACTAAAAGTACTGACAAATATGACACAAGATTTAGCAATAATGACCAAATCAGAGCATTTTTTTGGTTTTTTGTTAATATCTCAAGAACTGTAGATAAGAGGTAAAAGCTGACTATATAC
The DNA here is from genome assembly GCA_963932245.1 of Tachinus rufipes. Taxonomy (NCBI): domain Eukaryota; kingdom Metazoa; phylum Arthropoda; class Insecta; order Coleoptera; family Staphylinidae; genus Tachinus; species Tachinus rufipes. Next base: position 78,404,283 of record OZ010744.1, read on the forward strand.
ATAAAAAAAGCTGATAAAATTTGCAATAAAAATGATTATATACATTTTTTTTTGTATAAATAGAAAAAAGTTTTTTGTGTTGTTACAAGCCAAGAAGCCGGTCTCTTTTGTTTGGTCCTTTGTTTAATTTAACAACCTTTTTCTTCTCCCTTAACTACATGCTCTTCCTTCCACATAGCGTGGCATACGCGTCAAATTGTAGTGTAAGTGCAGTCTCTTTTTTACCTTTTTTGTTTATGGAGAAAAGTAGTAATCAACCTTTTAACTATGTTTCTAAAGATAGCTATCAACAAACAGAGTAATAAAGACTTAAACAACTACTTATAACATAAGCTTGCTCTTCACTCTTTATATCTATTTGAGGAAACTGGAATGTTAAAAACAAACAAATCCGCCTTATATTACACTTTTGCTGTATTTCAATAAGAAGCCAATCTTTTTGAATTCGTCATCGTTTTAGATGGAGGATTACTGTTACACAAAGTAGTGTAGCCTAAAAATCCTCAATCTCAACAATTTGCCAATGTTATGTCGCTTATGTTCTTAAGCATGGTGCCGGCAAGAGCTGTACCGTTGCGTTTGCTGGCTATTCAGCGGCACCATCTAGTACGTAAACAGCTAAATAAAACCAAAGTACAAACTAAATAGGTCAATTGACAGTTGTTGAACACAAAATACAAATCACAGTCAAACAGGATAATTTTCTTTCTAATAAACACTATAAATCCAGACTTATTTCATTCCTTTTAACTGCTCTTCACGACCATGGAACTAAAACAAAACAAAAATCTAGTAACGCTGGTAAATTGATCATCCGCATAGGAGTCACAAAATCTTAAACTAGTGACAAAGTAGCAATAGTTGGCAAAGATGTTGGTCTTATTGTCCTTCTCATGGCTTTAACCCCATCTGAAAAACAGATATTATTTGTTAAACCAAGCCACGGCAGAGTAGAAAGAAAGGTATATTTGAGTTAGCAATTGCAAACTATGGAAATAAAAAACTGCATACTTCTTGTGCATGCATTCAGCGGATGTAATACAAAAATGAAAATTTGTCTGCTTCAATTTGCTCAAGAAGCAAGATACACTGCAAAGTATTATTGATGTAATAAAGTTGAAGCTAAAAACAAAATATTCCTGGCATGGTACAATGCACTTCACAAGCAAACTTTTCTTAACATGCATTGTTACAAAGCTTTTACCAAATTTGTTTTAAATGCTAAACCAAACCTCTCTGCGCTGTCGCCCACAAAAGAAACAGCAATGCAGCATGCTTTTTGTGTATACTACTAAATCTAAATTAAGCTAAGATATAAAATTCCTCTAGAACAATGGGGTTGGAAGTTTGAACTAGCCGGTCAATCACAGTAACTACAGAAGACGCAGCAGAACCGGAGGCAGTCCTCAATCTTAATTCTCGCAAACGTATAACCCCCCTCCCACAATGATCCAACGTATCAAAAAGTAAAGGCAAAACATATAATATTGATTTACAAGTATCTAACAAATGATGGTAAAAGTACACTTATTTTTTTTTGCATTGGCATCTTCAATAAACTACATATTGTGCCGTGCTAACTTTTTTTTTGAAAAAAACGCAATCATTAGTGCTCTATAACTCTGTAACCGCTAAAAGTATTAAAAAAATGTACATGATCATTTTTATTGCAAATTTTATCAGCTTTCATTGTGTATATAGTTAACTTTTACCACCGACCTACAGTTCTTGTGATATTATCAAAAAACCAAGTGCCTTGTTTTTTATGATTGCCGCTAGAGCTTGTGTCATATTTGTCAGAACTTTTAGTATATCCTTGACTGGACTAAATCTAGAAGTAAATAAACAACAAAAAATTAATTTATGTGACGTCTTTATTAAAAGTAGTTTGTCAAACGGATGTGAAACTTAAAGAATGATAAAAACTCAGGAATAAATAATTGCTGCTGTAGAAATGAACGCCATCACAACGTGATAAATTTCAAAACAACACCTTAAAACTCTTGTTTGTCTTCATAACCTTAAAAAAAATCAAAATAATGCATACAAAATTACAACTACAATATGGTACAGGCATGTCCATTGAATGCAGATATGTTGATTCCCAAAACTAGCTCTACAGTGGATATCAAACAATGCATTAGAACTTTTGTTTGTAAGTTTAACGTCATATAACATTAATAGCGCAGTTTATTTACAAAACTAGTAAACAATTAATAGTATAACATTAGAATTATTTGTAAAAATAAGTATATATTAAATATTTTATTTATTGTAGTAAAAGTACAATTCATATATCTTCAAAAAATAAATACAATGTTATTAAACACACTTCATAAGTTTTTCAAATATTTTATACATTATGTCACCGCTCAGGTGGGTTTTGGGTTTGAGTCCTCTATTTGAAGGGTCAGTTTATCTGGTTAAGAAATAATGTGTTGTAATAAGTACGTCTTTCCTTCAGATAAGATGAAAAACTTTAATAAGTTCCGTGTACTGCAGTGATGTTGCGTGCACGTTAAAAATCCAATAATTTTGATTGAAATTCCTGAATTTGCGGCAAAATTCGCAGATGTAAGGTTAACACTACTCTCGCGTTGGTTTAGCCTAAGCTTTAAAAATAGACCAACGTTAAATAAATAAAACTTAATTTTAAATAAACTATTAAAATGTCAGATTTTGATTATTATTTGTTTTATTTTTTTAAATATAACTTGTAGTCTGATTATTAATCAATAATTACTAACCCGGTTAACCACAAATCTTTAAAAAATACTAAATAATAATATAACTTGTAACAATTTTTGTATTAATTAGACTACTTGTTATATTACCTTTGCCTGTATTGCTACAACTTGTTTTTTTGTGTTAAATTGATAAAACTTTTGGAATAAAGAGCAACGCTATCTTGTGTCAATGAATCAAAAACATTTATTGTGCTGCGGCCGTACTATTTTAATTATTTATTACACCTATTAAAAGTAAATTATGAAAAACGTTATAAGCGTAGTTATATGATCAAAAAGCAACATGTTAATAAATACATAAAAATAATTTTATACGTTAAATTTATTACTTTTTATATCAATGTTAAAAACATTATGTAGCTTATAGAAACACTCATTATTGTTTTTTAAACATTAGATTATAATTATAAATTAAAAAAAAAACCTTTTAAAAAAATTATTTGTTGCTGTTTGTTAAATTAATTTGCATTTGTATTAATATACTTATTAAAATTAATTCAACAGAAAAAGCTTTTTGTATGGAGCACTTAGAGCAGTGTTATTTGTTTTATTTTATCATAAACACATTTTTATTATAATTAGGTTTGTTGCACATAGTTATCTTTTATATACAGTTTTTCTCGCTAATAAAAAATATAATATTAAGGAAATTAAATACTTGTAATGGATGACCGAGTTTAAAACTCGAGCAACCTTAAGTTGATTTGCTTGTAAATTTATAGTTGCTCTGTAAAGATATATATATAAAAATAAACAACATTTAGTTCACCTTCTAATCCTACTGGATAATTTGTAATAATTTGTCAGCTTAAATATAAAAGCTGCAGCTTAAGATTTAATCATTATTATTTTCATTAGTTAACCAAATGTTTTATTTATTCTAATATCAACAAACTTAAATAATTAACTAATTAATTATTAAAGTTACAATTGAATTATTTATTATGTTGTGTTTACATACTACAGCACGCTATTTGTTAGTGTATAATTATTATTTACAATATATGGCAAATCAAACAATCACCTTTCAGTTTTGATTTCAGTATGTACGTAATATCTACAGTGGCATCGACGTTTACACAATGTTGGTTATTGATTTTTCCAGACTGGGGTTGCATTAATAATTGACGATGTGACAGAGGGAATAATACAACCTATTAGTGTGCAGATCCATTGTATAGCCATAGACAGACATTTTTTTATGATACATTTGATGGATAATAAAGTATACATTTTTTTGTTTTACATTTTATATGTACAAAGTAAATATACTGGCGTGGATAACATAGTGTAAGCAAATACGCATAAATTAGTAGTTAATAATTATTAACTAATTTAATAAATATGTTTGTAACTCAATTGTTGTAACATTATCTATTTATTTTTACAAAAGTGAGTAATTTGCAATTAACAGTTAGATTATTTTAGTCAATTTTCAGTAACAATTATTGTACAAGGCAATCTATAGTTAAACTGCCAACGGCCAATTTTCTTTCCGAAGCTAGATTGAAATGGAAAAAAATGAAAAACATGCGTCTTGTTGACTACAACTTTGTTTGTGTTTATACTATTTTGCACTGCAGCTTAATACAAAGATATTATGTTTATATACAAATACTGAAATGCGCGTGCTGCAGCAGTAGAGTAAATCCGTACATTCCCAATAAAAAAATTATCTGACAAATCAATATTTTTCAATAAATTCACGAAAGCCAGAATTCACTTCATTGCAATCACCAAAAGATAACATTTCCGCACATCTTCAGAATGAAAAAAGTATAGACTAGATCTTAAAACACTTTGATTGGTTCTTTTCTAGCAGCACGCTGAGATGTTTTTTGCAATTTTGGTATACGCAGAGCACGGTAGACAAAACTTAAAAAAAAGACAGTTGTTAGTAAATAACAATCATCTGCAAAAAGTTCAGAATTGGCTACATAATGACTTGGTGTAAAAAAAAATCGAATGATTTTTGCAGCAAACAACAATTAAAGTTATTCTCTTGTTACGGTGACTTCAACCAAAAACCCGCGCTGATATCTTTAATCAAAATAATGTTCAAGTTTGGAAGCATTTAAATACTCAAAACCTCATACCGTTATCAATATCAATTTTTGTGCAACATTTAGATATTGTGCAATAATTGACCAATTTTTTAATTATTTTTTTTTTATTTAATCAATCTTAGTTGACTTGCTTTTAAACAATAGAGCAAATAAATGGTTTCAACTAGATGGACTACACTTTATTAACCCAGCCTTAGTTGCACATTAATTTTTTGCCCTCAGCTTGTTATGTATACAAGGCGCATGTGCGTCTTGGAAGTAGTGCGCAACATCAACTTAGGATGATAGTTCGTCATGGTTGTTTTCAAGACATGAGACATAACACATGTTTATAATATTATTGAATATAAGTTTACTTTGAGAATAGTAAGACTATTAATATACCGACCCAAGTTATAACACAGCTTCCACGCTCGCTGAACACTTTTCTTAATTTTGTTGTATAAGTGCAATAAAAAAATGATTTATGCAGAGCCCAACAGTAACCAAATTATTTAAAAAAAAAAATTGTTCAAGCAGCTAGAGAAATACACCAGCAAATTATCGAGCAAATGCTTAGTTTGTTGTTTGTAGGTGTGAGCTTTGTATTGAAAATGGCAGCAGCAGTTTTAAGCAGTTTCTGAAAATTTTTAAAACTTCTTGGTTTTGTAATAAATGTAAAATTTAAAAAAAACATAAAAAATAAAATGTGAAATAAATAAAACAAGTTTTTATTTTTTATTTTTACTCTAGCTCAAAAGGGTTGCATTTTTAGAAATAAATGTATAAACAATTTTGTTTAACTTAAAAATCAACCCTGAACGTTTGACGGTTTAACAATATATCACTCTGTATTATGATTTTGAAATATCAACTTGATCAAAGCTAAAGCATTTTTAAAATGTTTTGTCATGCCATACATGCATTTGGCAATATTAGTTTTAGATATATGTACATTATAGTGTTTTTTTTAACGTTTAATTTATTTGACGGAATTTTGTTGAGCGCCAATAAAAGTGCAATTAATAATCATTTGTTTGTCTTAGCAATAAGCAATAACGCAGCGCAATATGGCCACAAAAAATAATTCCTATTCATATAATTTCTATGGTTACAATAATTATTATTTATATACAATCTAATCTAATTATAAGCGTATGAGCGTAGTTAAAACCAGCAGCGTTATAATTAGTTAAAAAGTCAAAAAAATGATTGAATGAACTGAATTTAACTGAATCTCAAGATAGAAAAACACCTATCAATAACTACCCCCGCTACGAATTGAAAAACGCTATTAAACTTTTTCTATCTTTGCTGGTCACAAGCCTGCAAATCTACTTAGGATTCTACAAAACCGCCAAAAACCACCTGGTAAGTCAACGGCCGCAATGTTAGTGCACTTGCTCGGATAAGACGAGCTTTCAATGGTACAAACCCTTAAAACAGCTGCTACGGTAGACACAAGAACAAATAAAGCACAATCGCTTCTCAGCACTTAGGAAGATAAAAAAACTAACAAAACTACATATTTTTATCATCTTAAAAAAACATAAAAACTGCTCTCCAGACACCACAAGACATGCTGAAAGACAATATGCACCTGACTCAAAAACCACAACAAACAACAGAAAATCATGGAGTCTTGAAACGTATTTACTATTTGCACATGGACAAAAAGTACATGGCATGATCGCTTCAATACGAATTCCCAATCGGGAGACAAGACGCAATGAGTATAGACTTACTTACAATAAACGAATTCATTAAAGCTGCAAAGAACAACAAATATATTGTCCAACAGATAATAAAACTACGCCGCAGACAACAACAAAAAACTTGGGTAATCGCAATAGGAAAAATTTTAGCTTTGGAAACAAAAAGTAACAGCACCAAAAAAACAGGTTCAGAAAAAACTGAATAAAACCATAAACAAACTCAAGAAAAAAAAGTAATACCTCAGTTTTTGTAAAAAACTAAGTCCAAAAGTAAGATATTTTTTTGGCAATCAAGCCGACCAAAAACAAAAACAAAATATCAAACCCAAAGACACTCAAAGAAGCAAAAAAAACTTCTAGTTAGCAGAGACCAAAACCTATGCAAGCATCATAAGACAATCCTTTACATAACTCAATGAACAAGCAGGATAAGCATAATAAAGCTAATAACGTAAAAAAATTTTGGATCAAGCCAAGTCAAACTCAGAAGCCAGGCACTAATGACCAAAAGACTGGTTAGAAAAAAAAACCTTAACTATATCTAGCAAATTAATAAAAAGATACACTAAACAAAATTCAGAAGAAAAACACCAGTGTCAACCCGGTTTCCATCAACAAACGTATAAAAAACAATCAAAAAACAACAAACAAAAAAAAATTCTAAAAAACATAGCAACTCCCACTTTAACACGTAGTAACGTGCAACCAAAAAAAGACGCAAACTTACCAAACCGGAACAACAATCAACAGACAATCTCTAGTACGTTAGGTTACCTGTAATGGTTGCGGGCCAACGTCATCATTAAAAATACTTGTTAAGACCAACAAAATAAATAAAAAAAAAAAAAATAGAAAAATAAATGCTAATTGGCAAAACTAGAAAAACGACGCAAAAACCACAAACTGGCATAAAAAAAAACTTGAGTATAGCCAGGAGAAGAAACACAAACCAAAACTGATGCCAACATAAAACCACAAAAATGGCTCAAACACCAACTAAAAAAAAAAAAATTTTGGATGAAAATAGCAAGTTCCCAACCACCATCTTAAATTAAAAAAAAAAAAAAAACATCTTAAAACTACTAAACTCCGGAACCAAAGCACAAGAACTTTACGAAGAATCAGACCACTACAGAAAAAGAATAACCAACCACCTTTCAGATGTCACCCCATTCTCCAGTACAAAATTTCAAGCTCCGCCGTTTACGAAGAAGAGATTGTTACCGGCTTGAAAAAATTCTAAAAAGAAACAAAAAAAATATTTAAGACACGGTTCCTCTACCATCACAAGGCCCTATTAAGCGGCGTTTTACATGCGGTCAGTGCGCTTTGTAATTAATTTTATTTGCAAATCTCACTTTGGCCCTGACGTCAAAGCTGCAACATGATACCTGTAAGAAGCCTTGCCACAAAAAAAGTCTATGACTCCCGTTGCCACTCCTACCTGCCGTGCATCGGATCACTGCTTTTGCCAACTTAACTGCTAAAGATCGACTACAAGTACAATTCCAAAAAAAGCAGAAAATGCCATTGACTTTTTCAGGTCACGGCCAGGATCAATCTTTTTAGGCTAACCTCTAGTACCCATAAACAAAATGTAAATACGCAAATACTTAGATTTCTGTTAATTATTATTTTTATGTCAATAGAAAGCAAAAACACCTACGCAAAATTCAAAAGCGGTTTTGACTGTGTTTTGACAGTGTCATCACAGATCCGGACCGTCAACAGAAAATGTTTGGTAGACTATTGCAAACGGTAATTGATACAATTAAACCAAATAATGAGTCAGCCAAAACAAACAAAATAAATAAAACTTATCAAAAACAATTTACAAAAGGATAAAATATGCTTTTCAGATTATTATAAGAGAAATCAATACATTAGTTTTGATATTAGTGAAAACGTATTGATTAAGAACCTAATAAATTAAAACCAAATTTTGTAAAATTATGTTGAAACAAATATTTAAAATTAATGTCAGTAAGATGAAGTGGCAAAGACATGCAAATCAAATGTAAAAGATTAAAAACTACAACGTTTTAAAAAATAAAACAAATTTGATATAGAAATTGTAGTTCTAGAACAACTAATTAAATTAGAAAAACAAGTCGAAAACAATTAACAAATTTAAAGAGTATTTTAACTTTACTTTAATTTCAAACCCGTTTTAACTGGCAATACATTACAAAAGAGAAAAAAAAGATGTAAGTGTAAAACCAAAACTTATTTCTTAGTAAGGCTTAAAAAAATTATAGCGGTTGGATGCATGCATATGTTGCAGTTAGAAGATGGTTGTACAAAATTAAATTTATCTGAGATATAGATTTGTTTATAAAAAACATTTTTAGTAATTTCTGCTGAAAACAAGGACAAAATATGTGATTTAACTGGTAAAAAACGTGGCCCCCCGGTCTTTCTTAAAGCATCAAAGCAGCTTAAACAACAGATAGTAATGTAGATGCCAACAAAGGTACTAAAAAAAGCTTTAAAATGCAGTACAATAAAAATAAAAACTACAAAATCTTTTATTTGAGTTTGGTTTTGTAACTTTTTTTTTAAATGTTTGTAAGGTTAGTGAAATAAACGAACAAAAATGTTGTTATGATGATTATTAATTAACCATTTTTGTTTGTTTAATTTTCTAACCTTACCAACAGTATCAAATAAAAAAACGATGGTATCGATTTGAATTATATTTTTTGGTTTTTGTTTAGTTTTTTGTATCTGATTTTTTTTTCAGCTTAATTATTTTAACAATTGCATACTACAAATTAAGAAATGTTAATTCAATATTTATTTATTAATTCGATTTAATTTATGTTTAAGAGAAAATTTAATAATATTTTTATTATTTATTGGAAGAATAACTATATTTATAGCTGGGTTAGGGGCTAATTTTGAATATGACTGGTTTGCAAATGACTGAATTCATAAAAAACAACCAAATTAAGATTTTATCTTTTTAAATTAAAACAGTTTTAATATCATTGATTAATCAGTTGTTTAGATCATAATCCATTAAGAATATGTTTAAAGAAGATTAAATAACCTTATTAAAATTTTAATGTATGTGCCAAATGTTTTACAAACAATATGATCTGACAAGAACGTTACTAAGAGATTTTAGTACACAACCACAAATAATACAGTTTCTAGAAACTTCATATACACCTCGGGGTAGTGTTTATACATAACAATTTTGAACTTTGCAACTTATATTATTATTATATATACTAATCATATTATTTAAAATAAATGTTAAGTTGCTCACTTAATATAAATATTTTCTTTGTTATTGTTTATTTTGTATCAGTATTTTTTTATATAATATATATGTACTATAACAAAAAATGTATATTATTATTATTATACCATTAATATTTCTTATAAATAAATATTAATATTTGTAAATAATATATAAATATCCTATAGCGTTTTAAAAATATGAATGTAGGGAGATATGATGAAATTCACATGGTAAAATAAATCAATTGAAAAGCAGGAAGAATCACTCGACACGTTTTCACACATACAGATTCTGTCCCACTCAATTACTTGAAATGTTATCTTGCAAGTTCCCAACTATTTTTAGCACCAATCGATCCATTTGCTCCAATTTTCTATATGGCCATTTAAATTGATTCCAAATGTACATGGGTATTTTAAAATAATTCAAAGCAAATACATTCTATAACAATACAAAATATAAAAGAAACAAACTACAAAGAAAGTAATTTGAAAAAGCTTTATATAAAAGTTTAGATACTAAATAATATAAGCTATATTAAATACTGTAACAAAAATAAAAATTGCAAAACTTATATTGAAAAGAAAATGATTCTTATTAAATTGTATGTAACTCTTATTTTTGAATAAATACGTAAATAAATTTGATTAGAGTAATTCCTGCAATAAATAATTTATTAAATAACTATTACTTATCAATATATAAAAAACATTTAAATTTTTATAAACAAAAGCATGCAAATATAGTTAATACCAAATTTATTTTAAATAATAATTACATTTTACATCATTACTATCAATCGTATTTCAGAAACATGTTGTTTATTGTTGATTCAAAATTATGTACCTTAAAGTGATTGTACATTCGATCACAACTTTTCAGCATTTAAAACAATTGACAGAACCGTCTTGCAAGATTAGCATTCTTTACTTGAAATGCGCAATTTACCTGCATAATAAGATTATTTAATACTAGTTTTTACTTAATTAATCATCCTTTTAACGTTTACCATACTCTTCGCAAGTAAAATTTTAATAAAATAAATATTATTGATAGTTGTGTACAACAAATATAGAAGATTGTAATTAAATTTAGATTAATATAATTATAGCTGTGACCTCTTTTACGTAATCATTCTACAGATGCAATAATATATCATATAACTTAATACATCGGTAGAAGGCTCTAGTTGAGCTAAAACTAGTAATGTATTCGTAAGAATAAATTTGTGATAAAGAACATAGTAAATTGTTTTATTATATTATAAATTTTTTATGTTACGTTTATTATATTATATTTATGGATAATCAAATTATATTGAAATATTCTACAGCCCTACAATTTTTTATCTAAGAGCCTCGTCCCAGACAGTTCTAACACATTGAATAATAAGATTATTTTAATAATAATTTTCTTTTTTAATTTATTTTACTATTATTTAGTTTTTTTTTTATATATATATATATATATATATATTGTTATTTACTAACAATTGAAATTCTTCTAAAAAGGTCTCTTGAAAAGTCAATATAAAATACAAAACAAATGTGGTATCCCTTTTTAAAATATTTTCATTTTTTTTTTAATTATTGGTTTCAACATAGAATGATATTATTTATTTTTATTTACAAAAATGAAACAGTGAGAAAACAATCTAGAGTCTATTTTGTATCGCTATAAAGTTTATTAAAAAATGGGATATTATCGCAGAAGAACAGGATCTGAGAATCGAGGCAGGAATTTTAAATTTTAATAAACCGATCCAGCTTTTGAAAAGTGGTGTCTTTGTGTATTCAAACTTTGGTGTTTTAGGTCCAAAATAACTCATTTTTATTTATTCTCAATGTACTAAAGTCCAATTAAAAGAAAACTTCCATCTGCATTTCTACTTGGTATAGTGTGGAAACACTACAAAACAAAAAACGACACATTTGTTTCCTGAGGAGTGATAAGCCGCTTCACAAAGTAAATGAACTAGCAAACATAGTCAACCGCATAGAATCGAGCAAACAATAATAAATTACATAATTATTAAAAACATTATAATTAACCAAAATAGCAATGTTGACATGCAATGCAATTTAAGTAGCAACCGGCGCCGTTTTGATTTAGATCAACCGCTGAGAAATCTAGTACTAACCACGTAAAAATAAGCACCATGGAAGCACTACTACTAAAAGCACAAAGAACTTATAGTTACCAAATAAACTAAACATAGCAGCATAGAATATATAGGGCTGTTGCGCGTAGACAAGCTGCACATACTCAAACAAATACTGACTGACATGTACATCTCTAGTGCAAATAATACCTAAAGTAGAGCAAAATACGTAAAAATATACCGGCTCATAAATTTAATAACATTTTAATAAAAATATCAATAAACGCTAAACTGGCCAAATTCACATTTACGACACAAATCAATCAAGCGCACCACCATTTTGCGGAAAACATCTTGTTGCAAATAAGTAAATACTAAGCCAAAAATTAGCAACACATAAAACAACAATTGTCTGCGCAATACTATCAGCAATTATGGAATCGGTTTAAAAAAAAGTAGAGAAAACCATTTTCTGCAGTTTGTTACAAATAACAAGATGTTCAGGTCTATATGCTTACTACAAATGCCACAAAAATAAAATTATACAGTGTATTAATAAATTAAAAACACCCTAACAATCATCTTGAAGCAAGACATTTTGTTGGTAATAGGTGACTAAAAACTATAGTCAACAGCCTAGGAAATGACGATCGTCTGCGCAATATTATCAACAAATCTGTTGTAAATACGCTATTTAAACATTATCAAAGTCTTTTTTCTACATGGACATCACTGAACGGCATGTATAAAAACCATTAGATGGCTACACCAAACATAACAAATTCCAACAACTCTTAAATTGCGATGTAAAACTAAAAGTATATGATGACATTGACCAAACTTGACATTAAATAATATATACTTTAATAAAATGTACTTTAACTTAACTCTAACTCAAACAACAACCAGACGGCTAAATAACATGCAATGCACAATGAATTGCATAAATTAATTGACAAAACTTAAAATCTAGATAAAAATTTCATTTAAACCAAAAACACTAATAATATAAAACAACTTTAAAAAAACTATAACCAACTCAAAAGAAACAGTTAAAGTATAAAATCGGTACTGCCAGACTTTTTGTTAATGCAAACTAAACATCAAGTTGCACAACTCCTGACTGTCAAAAAAAGTTAAACATCTTAAAATTAAAAGTGGCGTAGAGGTAATGTACTTACTGTGCAAGGCAGTTTAGTTCTCCAAAAAATTACATTCTTAAAGAAAAGCTTGTCTACAAAATGCAATAACTGTAGGACGTTTGCATTAATATTATAGACCAGTAAAATCATGTTTACCGTAATAATTGAAAATTAAAATTTATTGTTTTACCCCATACTTCGGACAAACAGAGTAAATTTGTTTCAAAAAGTATGAAAATGTTTATGTGCTTTGTTGACTATTCAAAAACTATTCTATTAAGTTAGAAGCGCTTTGAAAAACTTTTAATTAAATGAATTCATCTAGCACAGTTTATTAGAATTTTTTAGACAAGGTCCCATTGTTCATGTATTTTTTAAATTAAACCATTTGTTATTGCAGTGTGATTCCTAACACTTTAGTTGTAGCTGCAAGGTTAATACAGCCAGTAAGAGTTTAATCAATAATAAGTGAGTTGTGATTAGGTAAACTTTGTCTACTTTTAAAAAATATACAAACTGTTTTTCAGTATTTACGCATAACTTATTTATGTTGCATCAAAAATTAAACTCATTGAACGTTGTTTGCACCGTTGGCTTTATTTGTGATATGTCTTTGCCGGTAATAATAAAAATGTTATTGTCTGCATATGACAAAAAATTTGATTGTAATATACAACTTGCAAGTTTGTTTGCGTAAATAATGAATAAAGTTGGGCTTAATAGAGCGCCCGAAGGCAGACCAAGCCCTAGATTAGTTGAATTTGACTGGATACTATTAATTATTACTGTTTGCGACCTGACTTCTTACACCGTAACAGTGCAACTTATGTAACAACATCTTATAGTTTACACAATCGAAAGCCTTAGATAAGTCAATAAAAAACCCAAGAGCTAATTTTTCATTGTATAATGCCAAGTGTATGGGTGACATAAAATCAAAAAAGCTGTGTCTACGTTATGCCCTGCTAAAAAAACCATTCTGATTGTTATTAAAAAGATTATATTTTTTAAAAACGCTACTAATTTAGTGTTTACAACGGATTCAAATACTTTTAAAAAACTGGACAATAGACTAATTGGTTTGTAGTTTTCAATACGTTCATGGTCTTTTTTTTTAAGTGGAATAACTACTGTATTTTTAAGTTTAGATGGAAATGTCTCAGTTTTTAATGACAAGTTACAGAGAAATGCTATAATTTCTGATATATAAGCTGAACATTGTTTAAGTAGTTTTGTGGAGTTATTGAATTTATAGAAAATTTCCATTATATCAGTTTTTGTAACGGGACTAAAAAAAAAACTATTTTTATGTATTTTAATATGTTTGTCAACTTTATGTAATTTTAGAGAACTATTGCCGAAGGTACTTTTTATAAGCTCTGGTGCTGCGGTACTAAAAATGTATTAAATGCGTTACACAAGTTTTTATCGTTCTCATATCCTTTAGGTAAAATTGAAATTGGAATATTATTGCAAGATGTTTTATCTTTGATTAGTTTCCACATTGCTTTTATTTTATTATCTGAGTTTCAGATGTAGTTGTCATTGAATAACCGTTTTGAATTTGCAATGCATATTTTATATATTTGCTCTTGTTGGATAGTAAAAGGTTTTAAGACTGGATATTTATTAGAAAGCTCTTTTAAATTTGATACTTTCCGTCTCATTTCCATTATTTCGAGAGTGATCCAGTTACGTTTGTGTATGTGGTTGTAAGTTTTTCATCAGCACAGGTACTAATAATTACCATTGACCACGTTTCTGAATATAAAAATCTACAGAATTAATGTTTTTCTCAGAAAATTGCATCTTATGTAGAAAGGTTTTTTTTTTGAATAATTTTTTCACATTTAACAGTAATAAACAGAGCAAAGTGATCAGACATATTAGATTTTAGTACCATTGCTACATAATTTGATTGGACTTACATTTACACAGATGTTATCTAGACAGGATTTCTTATCTTTTTCAATACGCTTTGGTTCGTATAAAGAATTGTGAATATTATGACATTTCAAAATATCTATAAATTCAATTTTTATATTACTGGCCGTGAGAAGGTCAATGTTAAAATCACTGCCTTTTACAATTGTTTTGCTTTCAACAGCTACAAACTTTCACTATGTTTCTACGTGTTGTATAAATTTCTGCGCACTCAAATGATTTATGCACCGAAAACTTACTTATATTGGCACGAGATTTAAGTTAGAGATTTTTTTTGCTGTAGATAGCTGTGCTTCCGTGTGTGTTGGTTTCTCTACAATATTCTGACTTAAGAGCATAGCCGTCAAATGCAAGTAAGTTTAATTGTTCTTAACACTGCCAGTGTTCAAAAATTAAAAGCACGTCTGGTTTGTATGATTTTATATATACTTCAAGATCTGCAGATTTATTGTTGAGGCTTTTAATGTTTTGATGAAATATATAAATTGATGATGCGTTTGTATAACTTCTAATTGGTGTTGGGGTTAGTGCCTCAATAGATGCCAATGCTTTTTTTAGAAAAAAATCATATTGAGTGACAACAATTCCTTCCGTCCAAGTGCTTGGTGATTTCAACGTTTTTAGTAGCAAAAATAATGCAGACACTTTAAAGCTGTTAAAAGTGAGGTTTGAATGTAGAGTATTGATTTTTTTTCAAGAGATTTTAGTAATATTGAGTAGTTCATTTAGTTTTTTTGTAAGATTTTTCTCAGACATATTTAATATATATTTAATAATAGGTATTGTGAGACATGAATCCAAGCTTGCTTAGTTGGGTTAACAGCTGCAAAAAGTTTGTTGCTATTTTGTAAAGTTCCTATTATTTTATTGTTTACATTATTTATGTTGATCTTTTTATTAACATTTAAATTGTTTGGTTCATATTTATTATTTGTGGTTTTTGTTGTGTATTGGTTGCTTGTTATTTTTTAGTTTGATACGGCGTTGGAATTTTTTTTATTGTTATAAATATTTATGTTGAGTCCGGTTTTTATACTAAAAGTTGTTTTGTGAGTGTTTACATTTTCTATTGCAGTTTTAAGTTGCTCTACAGTGACGTTTTCAGCAGAAACCTGTGCAGAGCCTTTGGAAACGTTTCTATGTTGTTGTGGCTGGTAAAAAATAGATAGCACTGTGTCCAACCGGACATTTGGCTGTGACGTAGATTTTGCTGTTGTTATCATTGGTAATGACATTGAAATTAATAATATAATTTTTTTTTGTTACTAATCTCTGTTTTGAGTTCTTTTATATTTTCTACTGACCCTTTAATAATGTTAATTAGATTATCCAGCTGTTGATAACTTTCTAAAGTGTATGTTTTACAGAATTTATTTTCACATCGCTTGATATGCGACAACAAGTGGATGTAATATACACCGATTTAAGTAAGGCCTTTGACACTTTAGATCACGGGATTATAATAAATAAACTATGCGTTGTTGGATGCGATAACAATCTTTGTAATCTGATACAGTCATATATTAATAACCAATTACAGTATGTTGAGGTTTTTAACTTCAAATCTACTAACTATCCAGCACAAAGTGGTGTTTCTCAAGGGTCCATTTAAAGCCATTAATTTTTATCATTTTTATTAATATATTTGCAAAACTTAAAAAAAATAATGTCTACTTTATGCTAATAATTTAAAACTATTTTCTACAATTTCATCTATAACTGATTGCATATCCCTTCAATCTGACATTGAAATGTTATCTACGTGGTGTAGAACAAACTACTTGCAACTAAATATATCAAAATGCTGTACGATGACATACTCTTGCAAAAAATTAAATATAGTTTTTGATTATACTATTGACAATCAACCTTAATAGTCACATAGATAATATTGTCAACTCAGCATTAAAACCGCTGGGATTTATTATTGGGTCAGCAAAGCCGATTTCTAATAAAAAAATTTTGCACGTACTTTATTTTGCTTTTGTCAGAAGTAAATTAGAATATTGTAGTGCAGTGTGGTCTCCATACTACACAACTTATCTTATGCTCTGGAAAAAGTTCAAAGACGTTATTTAAAGTATATGTGTTACCGAGAAGATGGCCACTACCCGCCTCGTGGTTGTACGACGTATGACATCCTATTAAGCTGTTTTGATTTTGACTCCCTTCAATATCGTCGTAGTAACGCTGATATTTTGCTGGCCAGTAAGCTGGTTTACGAAGACGTGGATTGTCTAATCATATTTAGTAATTTGAAGTTCCATGTACCAAGACTAGCAGTTAGAATCCAACCAACATTAACTTGTTTTAGGTCGCACAGTAATTTAGGACTAAATGCACCGATAAATAGAGTAATGAATGCTGTAAACTCCGTAGCGCCCAATCAAGCATTTTATTAATTATTTTGTATAATTTTTGTATATTTTTGTAGAAATTTTGTTTATTTTTTGTTTATTCATATTCTTTTGTTTATTCTTAACTTATAACTTCATTATATAATTGTATCATAATAATTTTTGTACCTTGTATCTATCTATCTGTTTGCATATTATCACCATGTTGGAACTATTAGTTCTGTTGGAATAATAATTTAATAAATAAATAAATAAAAAATAAATAAATAAACACTGCCGCTGCTATATAAATCGGTTTATTAAACATTATTTTATCGCAATTATTGTTCGCAACGCATCAATAACAAACATGGAAGGCAATTTAAAACTAATTAATAGATAGACTATTTACATAGTAACTCAATCAATTGTGTATTTTATAATGCATTGTTCTAACAAACAATCAAAAAACGCTAAAATTTTTTTGCAGTTTTCAATTATTAAACACATTTATCATCCTAAATATTCATACATAATATACCCAATGCAGTGTTAATTTTTATAATTTTTATAATTTCAATATTTTATCTTACTAAAACTATATTCACAGTTGCGCAAATTTTTGCAGTTACAATTTACAATTTCTCCAGCTATTTCTTTGCGTGTCGTGTAGATCCTGAGTGAAACACTTGTACTCTGTGACGCTCCCAAGTAATCCACGTGTGCGTTGCCTGCCTTTAGTGAGTAAGAATAATAGATTTAATTTAAATTTAATTACTTTAAATTTACTACAATGGCGACATTTTATTAGCAAGGTTAATTGTATTTATATTATAATCACACTCTAAACAGATTATATAGTTTGTTTCGGAAAAAGTATCTTAGTTAGTAAGATTTTTATATTTTCAAAACTAAAACTTACTAAACATACTGCCTCCAAAAACAAGTGTTAATATTATTTACTAAGAATAAACAATGCCTTTATTTTTAAATTTCATTAAACTTAAATTTGTTGTATGTATAGTTTTCCCTAAGGTTAAAAAATAGTAACATATTGGTATATTTTTTATTAAAACCGGTTTAATAATATGACGACTGCAGATAGTTCCAATTTATTTAAAAAAACTAAATATCTAAAAAATAGTATAATTATAATTAAAAAGATTTTCAAATTAGTTAATATGTACTGGTTAAACATAAAATAATACTTTCTGCTTCCGCTACTATACAAATAAAATATAGAACAATTTTGATCAGAACAATTTAATACAATATTTAAGAAAAACGAATTAAACTCGAGTTAAATATTTACACGTATTTTATTCCAATTTACTCAATCTTTTATAAAAAAAAAAGTAAAAAAAATATTTATGCAAAAAGAGCTCTTTGACTCTTCCTACAGTAAATGAAACTCTTGGGTTATTTTATATTTATTTTCCGTGCTCCTATCTTAACGGAGGTATCCATAGAAACGTCGGATTTGTACTTGTATTTTTTCCAGCTCTATAAAGACGATTCTGTTCACTAGATATTTCTAACAAAACATACATTCTGCTTAATTTACCGTATTGTATCTTTCTACACAACAATACATTGCAAAATACATCTATTGCAGATTAGTGATTGATCGATTCAATCATACACAAATAATATTTTAAAGATTTTATACAAATTCTCAAATTTTATTTAAATAAGTTTATAAATATAACTAATAATATTTGCTCAATTTTAATTAATATATTTGATACAGAAATCAAGTGAAATTAATGGAAATGTGTTGTTCTCTGTAAGGATTTCCTCATTAATTTACAATAAAGCTCCATGACCAGTCATTGAAATGATTTTCGAGGACATAGTATCAGTTTTCACTTATGCAGTCTACTATAACAATTTCTCCGTAACCAAGACCCTTCCTAGTCACGCGATCCCAATATTTACTGCGGGTAACATGCTGAAAGATTTATACATACTCGGATTTCATTATCATTGTCATTCTCAATTTGATTATTGTTAAGGATTTGCTATAAATTTCTACTTAACTACATTGATTTAAGGTGTTTGTTTATTTATAGGTTGTATGTTTTTGGTAGTAAGATTATAATCATTTTAAATATATATTATAAAAGATACTGACGTGATATATTTCTGTTTAAAATCACGTCTTAAACAGGAAGAGAAATCATCATCAATTATATTATTTATAATTTTGTATTTTAGTAAGTATTTAATTAAGTGTAATGTTAATGTATAATTAAAGAACATGATACAAATAGAAACGTGCAGCGAAGAGCGCAAGTCATCCTCATAAAGCACACAAACTGGCCTAATTTAATAAATATATTTTAATAATACAGTTTAATTTGAAAGTTTAATAAACATCATTTTGGATTCTTTTATATTCTCCACACAACGATTTTAAAAATTAGTTAAATTGCGAAAGTTGTAATCAAAGTATTTACATTAATACAAAATACTTGTCCATCAAGATAAAGTTAAATACTTTTCCAGTAACTACAGTTGAATAGTTTGAAATATGTTTAATTTTTTTTAAACAATATTTTTCTATATATTGCACTTAGATCACTTTTCATTTAAAGATTATTTACATCTTCTAAGATCCTAATTTTAAAATACGTTTTTTACAAAATCAGTTTTTAAATATAGAATGTAATGCAGAACTAAAGAAACAAAATGACAATTTCTGAAAAATACACTACAATTTTTTTAGATAATTGTTAGATTACTTGATTACCAGACTAATAAGAATATTCAAGACAAAACACTTTGAAAAAATACGGAAAATGTTATACAAAACAAACGGCTATTATCAAAATATAAAATACCACTATATGGAGTGAAGTGTATACAAGTTGGAATATTTAATTAAAATTTCCCGTATTTAATAAACTTTTATATGATTATAATTTAACTCCAATGTAAAAAAGGCATAAAAATATCAATAAAAATCGTATGAAATAGACAAAATAAAAAACAACAAAAATTACATTACCAGTTTAAAACCATTCAACAAAAATAACATTTAACAACAACAACTACACCACATAGTAACCAATTAATGTAACAGTAACCACCTCAAAATAACATTATCTGCAATACACAACACAAAAAAAATTAAAGCATTCAAAACTTTGGATTTATTTACGGATTCATGGAACTTTTTCTAATGTATATAATTAGTCAAAAATTATACAAAAATACAGCCAGAGAAACTAAAACCTTAACAATAAAAATGATTCCTTACTTCTGAACAATATGTATGAAAGCTGATTTATTAGAAATATTAGAAAAACTAAAATCTGTTTTTTTAAGCAATAAGAAGTTTTTTATAAAGAATAAGTTTCAAATTAAGTTTTCTGCAAATGCAAGTCAAAATCTTAGCAAATTCAATATAGGCTATTACACAAAATTTACTAGCAACAGCACAAGTAATGGTTTTTGCTCAAAAAATAAAATGCAAAGGTTATAGAAAAAAAAGATTTATTAAAACAATCCACTTTCTAATAAGTTGTGTTTAAAATTAAAAACTAAATTAATTATCTTAAATAAACTTAAAATCCCACAAAAAATAACAGCAAATAAAACTATTTGTTTAAAAATTCAAGGATTTTTAATCGTCTCTATAAAGGCATATTTACTAGATGTGTGTATATTAGATGTGTTGACCATTGCTAACAGTCAGAATCTCCAGATATTTCTTATAGACAGATTCTTCAATTATCCTCCATTAGCTAAAAATTTCTTTGAGTAATCTTTACACTTTTATAGGTAATAGAGCTGCCCAAATTACAACGCTGTTAGTAAGAAAAAATTTCAATATTGGTAATTAAAATAAAAAACAACCTATTTTGGTATACGCAAAACATCAATTTGGTAAACTTTAATTTTTATATAAACATAAAAGGTTTGGCGCGCTTCACTTCACTAACTACTATTATCAGTGAAAGATACATGTTGGCCAATTGCTATAAAACTACTGTCAAGCATTAGTGTATACATTGTTTTAGAACAAAGCTCAACATCAAGACATTTCAACTAGTTTTTTACATGCATTACGTACTCAACCAAATTTACAATAACATAGGTAGACTTTGCTGGTCTTTTTATAATATAAACTAAAAAAAGTCAAGGGTTCAAACTAACTAAGACATATTTGTGCTTATTTGTCTGTTTTAATGTTAAGGCAGTACAATTCAAGTTATTGACCAATATCACCGCTGATTGTCTTTTAGAAGAATATTCTGTTTCCGACTATAAAAAAACAAATAAAATCTTGTTTAGGCAAATTCTGATCTTATATCATTTGTTGACGTTTTAAATGCAAATGCTGCATTTGGTTTTATTTCATTATTAACGCAAATTGAATCTATCCTAATCTTCTTTTACCATTATCAACTGACCCAAAAAGTTTTTAATCTTGTAAATTTTTTTATAAAAGTTTTCAAATTGCGGCGCAAGATCCATATGCAACCAATATCAAAGAAAATCAACATATTTGAAAACAATAAAATACCAAGTATACCTGTATTAACTGAGCTGCAAAAAACAAACAAACAGAAAATTTATTCAAACAACACTCTATACTAATAATCTTTTTGTCGTTAATAAACCTAAAAAGAAAACCCTATACAAATAACTAGCACATAAGCTATACATGAAGCACACTAGTTAGTTTGGCACTTTTGTTCAGAAACTTTAACTAAACATTTTTTAGTAATAACAGATAACTTTGTTTTGTCATTTTTTATCTCTTGATAAATTTTGTTACTTTATTATTATTGTTATAGTCAAGCATAATTTATATTATTATCTTTCCGCTATAGAGTTAGATTTTTCTATATAATGTTCTTAATATTTTTTATTTATTTTTTGTGATGTTGAGATGATAAAAGATTTTTAAATGTTACTAATATACTATGCAAAAATAAAAATAAATTAAAAGCCAATGATGAAAGTGAATCTAGAGCCAATGAAATATATATGATAAAATAGTACAAATGTGCAAGATTTTTGCCCAGTTAACATTACAATATTACTTACAATATTTGTTTAAAATAAAAATAGCAAAAATATATACAAATGCCGCACTAGTTAATATTATACAAACCACAATTGTATAAAATATATATATATTGAATTTTAAAACCAAATCTATTAATTTTTTTTTAATACGTTAAAGTATATTAATACATACATAGATATAAATTTGTTGTTTAGTTTAATATTTAATACGTCCAATTTTTTTAAATTAAAATATTAATACCGGTTTCTACTGTTCTTAAATAATCTTTGGGTGCACCTTCAGAATGTGATCTTTATGCAAAGAATTAAAAAAAAAAGTGTTGCACCGCGTTTGAAGTTTTAAAAGTAAAACCATTATCTTACTAAAAAAAACATTATTAAAATTTTACAAAATAAAAAAAAAATACGTACAATACCAAGACCAAAGCTTCAAATTTTAATAATTTTTGTTTTTGAGTCTAATTTTATGTTAAATTGTAAAATACAACAAAAGTATGGTGGTTAAAAAAAAAGTATGGCAGAGTATATTGATGTAAAATTTCAACATAGTTAACAAGTACTCAATTGCATTTTTGTGGACTCAGGGTATGCATCTGACTCAAATCTAAAAATTATGATACTTATTAAGTATATTAATTTTGAAAACTCAAAGGCAGTGCAACACGTTTTTTTTTTTAATCTTAATGGCTAACATTTAGCATGGCTTACTTTTTTTGCATAAAGATCACTTTCTGAGGGTGCACACACAAAAAATGCACAAAATTTCATTTTAAGAACCAGTCTAATGTATACAGGGTATTCAAAAAACAATGCAAAATATTTAAGAGAGTGGTAATACAAACCACAACAAACAAAAATTTTTTTTTTATAAACATGAGTTGTCATAACAACGGTTTTGGAGATATAGACATTATTTAATTTTATAATTTTTACAAAGAACAGAGTTATAGAAGATGTTTGAAGTGCCTTCCTTCCATTTCCAATCACGCAAATCATCTTTGTCTGAAGTACATTTGTACTCTTTCTAAAACCCCCTCATTGGCTCAGATTTCTAGGCACTTTTTTTAAATTTTTAACTGCATTTCTTCGAGGTTATTTACAAAAGTAGCATACACTAATAATTTTAAATTTCCCTAAAAAAAATCAAGAGAGTTTAAATTTGGCAATCTTGCTAGCCATAAAACTGGTCCGCTTCTTCTTACCCACTTATGTAAAAAAGTTTAGTTTAAATGCGCTCTATCATCAATTAAAAAATGAACTAGAGCACCACCATGCTGGAACCATATTTGTTGCCTGTAAGCCAAAGAAATGTCATCCAAAAGTTCATACATTGTGTTCTGCAGAAAATTGAGCGCCAGTTAATCGGTTTGGTAAAACATTAGGACTTGAAAACCTGTCGTTTACAATACCCATCCAAATATTTAATAAAAAACGTGTTTGATGTCCACATTATTATACAGCATAAAATTTTTTGTCGGTCCAACAATGTGCATTACGAAAATTAACAACTTCATTTTGTGTAAACTTGGCTTCATCCGTAAAAAGAATTTTGGCAAGAAACTTTGGGTCTTCAGCATCTTTGCGTAGAAACCAGCAACAAAAAACCAAATGTGCCTGATGATCAGTTGAATTTAAGGCCTGTACTCGTTATACATGATATGAATAGAGTAGCTGCTTTTGGAGAGTTCTCCAAACAAGAGTAGCACCTATTCCTAATTTATCAAACTTGCAGAGCATCTTAATACAAAGTTGGTTGTAGCATAATTCTTAATTGTTAAAAAAAAAGGATAAACTGCTTCGACTAGCAACTGTTATAGTTTAACCATAGATATAGTGCTTTTACGACATAAGCTGAATTATCTCAGCAAATATCTTCATAACTACTTGCCTTGGAAAAACAATTATTGTTGTATTATATACCATATATAGCTTATAACACCTTGATGTTCAAGGGTGAAAATATTATATAAGTATACTATATTTTCACCATTTAATACTTCCTTGCGTTCCAGGTATATAATACAATTATAATTGGTTGTTATTGACATAATTCGTTAAGATAATTTAAGCCCATGTCGTAAAAACATTATATCTATAGGCATACTAAAAGGTTTTTCAGTTGGCGCGGGTAGATTTTGGCAACCCGTAATGGCCATTTTGTTTTTGTGACATCTATCAAATTTTTTAAAAGTAAAAAACCTAGAACAAATGGACTTAGACCATCTATCTATCTATAAAACATAACAAACAGCATAAGAACCGCATTAAAGAAAATCAATTACAGGAAATGTCCCAAAACAGGAAAGCTCAGCTCCAATACCCTGAAATTACTAGAACAAAAAAGAAACACAGATAGAGAAAGTTGCTAATACAAGGTCCTACGCAGAAGGTTATAGAAGACAACGCAAACATGAAAATACTAAGAAGAAACAGATCGAAAGGATAAAAAAAATTGTACAGGATCAAAAACCAACACGGAGAAGTCACCGCAAATAAACAAGAAACCATAAAGGTCATCCAAAATTTTTACCAAAACCTTTACACCTCACACAGCAAAACCAAACCAGGGTAAATATACAGTCCGTAACGTAAGCTCGGAAGAAATAGCAGAGATTACAAAAACAGAATTACGAGCCACGCTAAAACAATTGAAAAACAGAAAAGCACTAGGAAAAGACCGAGTTACTGCAAAAATGCTAAAAATGAGAGGGGCAACATTAGAACAAGCCATCTGCACCCTACTAAACAAATGCTTAAGCGAGGAAAAAGTTCTTAAAGCTTGGCTGAACGCAGAAGTAATTCTGATCTTCAAGAAAGGCGACACCAACAACATCGGCAACTACCGACCAATTAGCCTTCTAAATCACATTTACAAACTGCTATCCAAGATAATAACAAACCGCCTGACGACTAAGCTCGATCAATACCAACCATGCGAGCAGGCAGGGTTTCAAAAAGGATTTGGCACAAACGACCACCTCCAGACGTAGTCTGATAGAAAAGTGCACAGAGTATAATGTCCCTATAAAATTTGCATTCGTGGACTATGAGAAGGTTTTGGACTCAGTGGGCGATAATAAAAGCAATGAATGGTGCAAGAATCGATTAACGATACACAAGGATCATGGAACACATATACGACAAAGCTACAATGCACATAACCATAGAGGAAGACATGGTAACAGATAAGATAAAGATCCAAAAAGGACAGGGCAATGTCATATAACCAAAACTCTTTACAGCGGCCCTAGAAGACATATTTAAAAACCTTGCCTGGGAAACCAAAGGAATAAATATAAACGGAACTCGACTAAACAACCTCCGCTTCGCAGACGACATCGTGCTGATCAGCAATAATAACAACAAATTATAATCTATGCTAAAAGAACTTAAAGAAGAATCACAACAAATCGGACTAAAAATGAACCTAACAAAAACAAAAACAATAACAAATGAGGACGCTAGAATAACCATTAATGGAGAACCAGTAGAGGCGGTACAAAATACACATATCTAAGCCACAATATTAAACTGAGCAAACCAAATCAAACAGCAAAAATAACTAGAAAGATAAAAATGAGCTGGGCTGCATTCAGCAAAGTAGATTACATTTTAAAGTCTAGAACCATTTCAATTAACCTTACAAAAAAGGTATATAACAGCTGCATACTACCTGTCACATCCTACGGAATGGAAACTGCAACCCTGACGCTAGGAAGCGCAAACCGACTTATTGTAACGCAAAGATCCATGGAAAAAGCAATGCTAGGTATCAGCCTCAAAGACCGCGTCAAAAACAAAGAAATCAGAAGCAGAACAAAAGTCAAAGACGTCACCAAGAGAATAGCAAAATTGAAGTGGAGATGGGCGGGCTACCTGGCAAGACAAGATAGAACCAAATGGACCAAAAGAATCATAGAATGGTGCTCAAAGACAACAAAAAGAAACGTGGACCGGCCGTAACAAGATGGCAAAATAATATACAAAAAATAGCAGGAAAAAACTGGATCCAAACAGCACAATTCAGAAAAACATGGAAAACGTTAAAAGAAGCCTACATCCAGGATTGGATAAAAACAGGCTAAGGAAGATCAAATCTTTTGTTTATTATTTAGTTACTTATGCAAAAATACCATAGCAAGTTACACGATTCAAATAATAGAATTTTATTATTAAAATGAGCGTTTGTGTTTGCCCATTTTACGGTAGACGTGGTGGCCCTTTACAGTTGACTCTTTAACGTTTAGTAGCTAAATTTTAAACGACGGGTTTGGTAAATAATCAGCCTACACCTGTACGTTCAAGGAACGCATGATAGGCAAACAAAATTGCCGCGGTCTGTGAAAGAAGAAGAAGAACCCAAGGCAGTCGATTCCTTGCCGTGCACAAGAACTTGGGCTTTTGCAGACTTCAATTTAGCAAATTTTGCGTCGGAACTCAAAGTTCATGACCATAGACAGCGCAGTTTGTTTGCTGACTAGGCTTTGAGTCGTTTGGAAAAATACTTCTATTTTAGCAAAAAAAATATCGATACGCAACAAGGCGCATTTTTGGATAAATTAACTAGAAAAATTGATGAATATATGGAATGACACCAACCCACTCAAGGTTCACCAGGTAATAATGCATCTTCAAAAAGTTGCCATTTGGATTTTGGGTCGGCGGCGTCATTGGTCAGTACTTTTTTGAAAACAGCGTTAACGGCAAGAGCTACAAAACAATGATAACCAATTTTTTATTACTCAAATTAAACCATATAGTTTTAAACAACATGTGGTTTTAGCAGGACGGCGCCACGTGCCATACAGCGGACGCCACAATTAACATTCTGCATCAACGTTTTGAGGGTAATGTTATCTCTTGCAGGGATGATGTAAATTGGGCACCAAAGTAATGCAATTTGCACCTTATAGATTTTTCTTGTGGGGTTTCTTGAAGTTGCAAGTCTATGCAAATAAACCACAATCGACCAATGCCTTAAAAGTAAAGATAACTCAAGCCATTGCTCAAATTCAGCCAAATCTATGCTGAAAAGTCATTAAAAATTAGACGTGTCACCATAAAAAGCTGAGGCGGACATTTGAACAATGTCATATTCTACACTTAATGGCATTCATGGGCTTTTTAAATAAAAAAAGTGTTTTGTTAATACCTCACACACAGCTTGTTTTAATCCATTTCAACATCTACCCGCCTTTATTGAAAAATTCTCTATAACTGCAATTGTACAATTAACGCGTCACTAGATCCAATTAGTTTATTTTTATAACATTTGACAAAACTACAACTCATAAAGTAAGCAATTAAAATTTCTTGCAAGAGACACAAACAAAACAAATTTCGTAGAAACGCCTTGTTTTTATTTATAAAAAAATATGTTTTTGTTTTACCGGCAAAAGAAAGTACACTAGCAACACTTTACTCTCCAACAATCCAATTTGTTTTGAGAACATACTTTTTGTTTGTGCTATAAGCGGTTGCAACCACGTTGTTTTTTTTTATTATTTAATTAAAATTTATCAACACTTTGAAAAAGCACAAAGAACATCATCGGTAGAACTGTTTAAACAAGAAAAAAATAATACAAAAGTTCTGACGTCTAAAAAAAAAACACTTTATATAGCGGTAACAAACAGAAACAATCGATCAATGGCTTACAATTCAAGAATTTTATTAAATGAGCCACTAAAAATAAATTGAACCTTTTATTTCAACTGCCAAGAAAAATCATTTGCACAAATTACCAGATACAATTTCGACTCAGATAATTAAAAAAAAAAAAACGGAAAAATAGAACCGGCAAACAAATTTTGGACGGATTACCAATACAGCTAATCCCGTGCAATACAAGCTTTTAAAACTAAATGTCGTGTAAGTGTAAAATAAAATGTTTTTTAGTACAAAAAAGCAGGTAATGTGTATTTTTTTATTTGCTTTCGTTGCAGTAAACAACCATGCAACCATGCTCTTTTCTATGACAACAAACTAAAATAATAAGGATAATTTTAAAAAAATTCCACATCTCAAGGTATATTTTTAGCAAGAAAAAGATAGATTAAAGCCATAAAAAAAACAAAACCATAAATATAAATACAAAACACATATTATAGATTGGGCCTATTGGAGAAACCACATAACTAAATCGTTAAACGTAAAAACACAATAACAAAATTTATAGTTGCAATTTTTGTATCATGTTGGGGAATCAAATTTTGCAAAAAAACGTCTCTAAAAAAAGCGGAAAAAACTCATAAAAAATCTTCGGCAATTTGACACAATATAAATTCTAACATTGACAAATATACTAAAATACGCAACTTAGGATAATATTATATTCATGACATGTATATATACAGGGTGTTTCAAAACATGTGTCAGAAAATAAAAGGTGGGATTTTTTGGCTAATTATATGAAAAAAAAGTTTCTATTAACATGGTTGCGCAAACGCACCGTTTTCGAAATACAGGGTGTATAATTTTTATTTTTTTTTTGCCGATATATCAGAACCGGAAAGAAAAAGTAGCAACATAATCACCAAACCTTTAATTTACATAACTAAGCAATTACATAAAAAAACAAGAAAAATCACAATAATTGTTGAAAATGACTTCCTCCTACGGTAACGGCTTCCAACCTACGTCTTAGTGACTGACGTTCCCGTTCAAAAATGCCTGAAGTGTTTTGTATCGTATTGCAGGATGCAATAATGCAATTTCTTAGTTCTTTATCAGTATTAACAGATGTAGTGTAAACTAAACTTTTTAAGTGACCCCACAAAAAAAATTCAAAACATTTAACTCTGGAGACTAAAAAAACCAAACCTGTGGGCCTTTTCAACCTATCCAACGCTTCTTATAATGTTCATGTAAGTATTGACGCACAACTAAACTAAAATGTGCTGAAGCATCATCGTGCATGAACCACATTTTGTTTCATAATTAAACCGGAACGTCTACTAAAAGTTCTGGCATCTTTTTTTTAAGAAAATTTCAATATGATTAACCTATTAGCCTAAACAGCAAATAATATGGACCTACTAGATGGTCTTCTACAACACCTGCCCAAACATTAACGGAAAATGTTTTCTGATAATAGCCTTCCATTATGGCATGTAAATTTTTGTCGGCCTATACATGATTATTATGGAAGTTCATAATTGCATCGCAAGAAACATTTGCTTTGAACGTAAATAAAACTTGTTCTAAAAATTTTGCGCAATTCTTTCTTGAAACCATTAACACATAGCCAATCTTTGCGATAAATGCGCTGGTAAAAGGACTTTATTATCCTCCACACTGTAACATGACTAAGGTTTAGGTTTAAAGCTATTCTACTAGTAATAGTTGATGGATTGTCTTCGATTTCTTAAAAAACATTTTCTTCAATTTGCGGAGATAACAGGCGAAGTTTTTCATTTCCTGCAGCTCTTTTATGTATACTTCCAGTTTGATGTAGACAATCGTGAATAGGAATGAATGTTCTTTCATTTGGTACTTGTCGGTTTGGAAACTTTTTTTGGTAATTTGACAAGCTTTTGCTGCATTTTGCTATCACCACGTAAGCAAATTATAAAGATAATAAATTCCCGCGATATTGACTCTTTTTGAAAAAAAAAGTTATTTAACAACTAAACGACAATTATTGTCAATAACTCAAATGCATAAAAGAAATGCATGAACGCTGACGACTAGATCAAAAACAAATCTTTTTATCAACATCAAAACATGTTGCTACTTTTTTTATGTTTTCCATCATAAAACGCCGTATTTCTCTAAAACGGCTTACGTTAGAGCTTTTGACTAAGAGTACTTTTTTATGTAGAAAATATTGGTGGTGCACAATTTGCTTTCAGAATGCCAATTTTCCAAATGTCAGAAATTAAAGCCATAAAAACCTCACGCAACCCTAAAATCCCCGTCAATGGCACATGAAAAAAATTGAATAAGCGCTTAAAAAGTAGATAATATTAATTCTAAGATGTGTACAAAAGCTAAGTTTTGTATCTCAAACGGTTCCTGAGATATCGTCAAAAATTTAAAAAAATAAAAATTTACACACTGTATCTTGAAAACGGTGCGTTTGCGGAACCATGGTAATGGGAACTTTTTTTCTTATAATTAGCCTACCAATCCCACCCTTTAATTTCCGACACATGTTTTAAAACACCCTGTATAATATAAATGATTATAAACTTTTGTGTCAGTGCCATCTATATCTTGTAAACGGTAGTTTATCTTATGTTGCTCATCCTAGTAAATTTATCAACCAAAGCTAATACCCATTAAATAAGACGTGTTAAACTTTGAAATGACTTAAAATTGGTATGAATTGGTTTGTTTCAAGCACTAGTTACTAAACTTATCTAAAGCATGTAATACTCTGTATTAATAAATAAACTATAAAAAGCAATGCAATAGTGTTATAATTATGTATGAGGTGTCTGTAAAGATTTCTTAAAGTCCGGTCCTTAAAACATATCTCTTTACAAGTTTGCTAAAAGAAAATGGGCATTTGTGTAAATTGCATACTTTACGACTTCAATAACGTATACAAAAAAATATACTCTAACACTTGTATAGTCAATTTTCTAATGGCAATGTGTGCAATACTACATAATAGACACACTACAGTAAGAAAATAAAAAGATATACTTAAAAAAAAAAAAAAAAATTTAAAGTCAAATATAGCCAATATCTAACAAACATGGATTCAGTCTAGACAGATCAAATGTAATAAATTTATTTTTTTAAACATTCAAGTTCATATATAAGAGTTATTCTTTTACTTCAATATTTTTAAATTATAAATAAAGAATCTATTATAGTATAGTATTAACACTCACTTTACTATTTAATTAAATGAATGTATTTACATGTGTCAAAAATAGTCGCTACAATAATTTATAATACAAAATAAATTAAAATAAAGTAATATTTAATTTGTTTCTTAATTTGAGCCTAACTTCCTAATCTTAATATAGTAACCCAGTAAACTTATACTCAACAATTGTGTGTCTAATGTGATTGAATTAATATCGGCGCGGTTTTTTTTTTACTAAAAATGAGTTAAAAAAAATGTTTCTAATAAGCTACAATCTGATTAAAATAATCTCAATCTCTAAAGTCAATAGGGTCAATTGAATACTACAAAACTTGATACAACCACGCTACTTGCCAAAACAACAAAATGCATAATTTTTTAATTTGTTTTACCAAAGATATTATTATAATAAAATTATTGCAATCTGATTATTTTATTTAAAAGTTAAAGCATTTATGAAATACAAATGTAAAAAAAGTTATTTAAAAATACCGTATTTTTATCATTAAAAAAATCTGTTATTGTATCATTTTTAAATTGTATTATATTCTAAACATATATTTTTTGAGGTCGTATATGTAGTTTTTCATATTATTGACAAGTTTCCTTTGTA
Organism: Tachinus rufipes; assembly: GCA_963932245.1. Taxonomy (NCBI): domain Eukaryota; kingdom Metazoa; phylum Arthropoda; class Insecta; order Coleoptera; family Staphylinidae; genus Tachinus; species Tachinus rufipes. The sequence continues at coordinate 78,436,037 of OZ010744.1, forward strand.
ACAATTCAACAACATGTCAAAAGATGATGGGGATACATCGAAATCCGTTTGAGAAAATTTCGTTTTAGAACTTATTTCCATATAACCGAATATCCTACAAATCGTTGTATATTCGAATACCTGTATATTTTATCTCACCTCTGAAAGCAAAAGAAAATGAATACATTACTTGTAAAACGTTACTTTGCGTTCATTCAATTGGGTCGCTCAACTCAATTCAATTTTGTATAAAAAGTTTTATTTTAGCTTGTATTAAGACTTCATGCATGAATTTTGATTCATATTTAACATTCAATCTTGTTTATTTGTACTACAATAAAACTTAAAGTTATTTAAATTTTTGTACATTAATAATAAATTGAAATAAAATACTTTTTTTAATTAAAAATGTGAAGCAAGGCATGGCAGCATCACATAATAGGTACGTTGCAATTAATTAGTGTTTCCCAAATTACTTTTTATACGAAGCCTTTGCATAATTCCATTAGAAAATTTCATCTACCTCAACAACCACTTTTTACAACACAATAAAAAATATATTAATAAAATGGCGCTCAACTTTAATATTACTAAATGATAACCTAAGAAATTCGTGCAGCACGCTTGATTATCAATTCCATATTTAGAGAAAAATAAAGTATATTTATTTAATGTGTCTTAATAATATAAATTTCTAATGAAAGTGACACGCACAAACAAAATAATAATGTTAGTATAATAAAAGTTAATGAACGTAGTAAATTATATGTATAATACATTTATGTGGCTCTTACACAAAAGCGTAGTATTAAGCATTTTGTATTGTAATTTTTATTTAGCTTATGAATAAATACATTAAAGTAATATCAAATATAATATTAATTATTAATTTGAATAATATAAAAACAATTAATTACTTTATAAATAAAAACAATAGTTTATGAAACTAGTGTTTTATTATTATAACAATTTTGCATTAAATAATAAATAATTTTCAAATATATTTGATTGCGACAAGTTTGTCAGTTTTCATTTTAGGTTCTTTAATTCTCTTATTGTCAAATTAAAAAAAAACTTTAAATCTTTAAACCGTTTTACAGACAAAAAAATATAACTGGAGCATACCATTTTTACAAATAAAATGAGTAAACTAAAGAATAAATTTGTTTTATCTATCTCTTCAAAAATCTTTCATAAACAAATGTTTTTTTTTTACAATATACTTTACTCATGCATCCTAGGTGTTTGCGCTATTCTATTCTGTAATTGTATGTATTGTTATAACTAATTAATTTAATAAGAGCGTGCTCTGGAAATAATTAAATATTATGAGTTGTCATAAAAAATAAACTTGTCAAAATAAAGAATATGGGCAATTCCATTTCAAACGGACCAGAGCTGGGGAGGGGGGGGTGCATTGAGAAACTTGCTTATGTATTTTTTTTTTTAGTTTCTATAACTTATTAGTAGTCTTTTGATCGGTATATGAGGGTATGAAGCCCATAAAAAAATTCTACAATTATTTTAAGTTTTTTTGTCGTTTTTTAACTTAATCGCATTTTTTGTTTAAATACCGTAATTTTAACTCAAAAAAATAAATTTACTAATTAGAAATTTTCCGTAGAATCCAAATCTGGTGCCATTTTAAGTCTATACCCTGTCTATAAGCCACAAAAGCCATAAAACCATGTTTTTGTTCTCAGTGGGCTGGGCAAAAAGGAGCACTTTTTAATTTTTTTTTAATCGCCAAAGTTGACGTGTTTTGATGTAAGTTAATTTGAAAATATAAATTTGTTCTGTGTATTTGGGTTTTAAAGGTCTAAAACACACATAAACTGCAAAAATAAGCCTATTTTTCAACGTAAACTTTTACAAATGCACATTTAGCAGTTTTCAGAGAAACTATACACCAAATATTATTAAAAAACTGAGTTTTGCAAGCAATTCTACATAGAAAATAGTCAAAGTCGTGCTTATCTGGCAATGAAAAACCTATCTAAAAAAAAAAAATTTGTTCAACATTTACTTAAAATTTTTATTTTTTTAATTTTTCTTAAAGATTATTTGGATTATATTTTTAAACTTATTTTAGAAGTTTAACAAAGTCATCTTTTGTTGTTTGAACCAATTTTGGGTCATTTTACTTTTTGTTTGATAATTTTTGCGCTTGCGGCACAAATTTAGACTTGATCTATCGGCGAAAAAATTAGAAAATATTATTATTTTTGGCATTCAAACATAAATCCTCCTGGCGCTTATCAAAATTTGTTAAAAAAAAGTTTTAAACCACACCCTAGTGTGTTTATAATATTTTTTGTGAATATAAAAAATAATTAATTTTTAACGTATTTTTTGTCTGAAAATTTTGTAATCATTTCTTTTTAGATGGACTTTTCTATAGACGATGAGTACAACACTGACTATTTTCCATGTAAAATTGTCTGCAAAATTCAAAATTTTAATAATATTTAGTGTATTGTTCCTCTGAGCGCGGCTAAACGTGCATTTGTAAGAGTTTATGTTGAAGAATAGGCTTACTTTGCAGATTTGCAGAGTTTTAGACTCTTAAAACCCAAATACACAGAACATATTTATATTTTTCAAATAATTTACATCAAAATACGTCAACTTTGGCGGTTAAAAAAATTAAAAAATGCTCCTTTTTGCACAGCCCACTGAGAACAAAAACATGGTTTTATGGCTTTTGCGGCTTATTGACAGGGTATAGACTTGAAATGGCACTAGATTTGGATTCTACGGAAAATTTCTGGTTGATTTCATTATTAAATTTTTTTTTTTTTTTTTTGAGTTAAAATTGCGGTTTTTAAACAGAAAATGCGATTAAGTTAAAAAACGACAAAAAAACTTTAAATAATTGTAGATTTTTTTTTTGTGTTACATACTCTTATATACCGATCAAAAAACTACTAATAAGTTATAGAAACTAAAAAAAAATACATAAGCAAGTTTCTCAATGCACCCCCTCTAGCTCTGGTCCGTTTGAAATGGAATTGCCCATATATTAAATCTGCATAGTTGCAATATTATACATCTTGTTTTAGAAACATCACTCTAAGAAATTATTCTTTCACCTGGTAAGAGGCAAGCGTTTTACAAAGTCTTGATCAAGTGAAACAATTCCTCTAGTGCTGCATTATATAATATCACATCACAAAACATTAGTCCTTCAAAACGGATCTTACTAGGATTTAAAATATAAATAAATTTCTGCAAATAACTGGAAGGTAACATGCCCGGCAATGACGGAAACACCTCCATAAAGCCAAACAAGGTTTTAAAGAATCTTCGTATCAAGAAAAGATTAATAAAATCAAAACTAACGCGTTTTATTAATTTCTTAACCAATTTGCCAACACTGACAATACACAAGAACTCATCACTGCAAAGTTACAAATCGATCTTTGCCACGATGAATTCTGCACAATCCATTGTGTCATTTTAATTAAAGAACCTAAGGAAGAAGATGAAGAAATAGGTCAATTCAAAAAGAATTTTGATACTGTATATAACCAAGACAAAGAAAATCTTAAGTTGCAAAAGTTAAGCTAAAATTTCAGTTAGATCCAAATGCAACACTATAAGCAACCAAGACTCAGTAATAAAATTGCCACCCACATCACTGCACAAATTCATGGGTAACCTTAAAGATTGGTACAGATTTCAAGACACGTTTATTCAATTGTTTACCAAAAAACAAAAGCATTACTGACGGACAACCGGTGCACTACTTAAAATCTTCCTTGAGTGGTAAATCAGCAAAAATTATTGCTTTTTTGAATGTCACTACAGCTAATTATGGAATTGCTTGGCAATAATTAAACAACAAGCAATTGATTGTACGTCAGCACATACTTGACATTATTAATTCAAAACAAGAAAATTTAATTAAACTTGGAAACGGCATAGCAAAATAAATATGATGCCATAATAACCAATATTGCTGATCGAAAAATAGATCTATTCACTGCTAAAGAATGGGAACATTCTATACCCGGAAAAGAATACTATTTCCACCGTGTCAAAGTTGGTAGAATTCTTAAACCATAAAGCAAACACGTTAAAATCGATATCACAAATCTTATCTGATAACACGCAACAATTCAAGCATAATTACAAACCAGTTAGAACGGTAAACCATGCAACAACTAGCATAAAATCTCTAACACGTCAAAAGTGTATCATTTGCAAAAATACAATAACATATTTTATATTTTGACGATAATTTCAAATCGATAGATGTTCAACAAAAAGTTGACGTTGTTTGTAAGCACAATATGTGCGTAAACTGCTTGGGTATCAATCATTCGATGGAAAAATGCTACTCAAAGTTAGAGGAGGCATCATACTCTCATACATCTAGACAAATCTCCAACACCCAAACATTGTTATCAAGCATCAATTAAAATTAAAGAAACCTTATTACTTACGGCCGTTGTTGATATAATGGGTAGAAATGGTATGCCTAGTCCTGCTAGATTTAGGATCTCAGTCCAATTTTTTGTCATCAGCATTTTTAGGAAAGTTAGAACTGATTAAGAAAGCAATAAATATTTCTGTCAGCAGCGTATCAAATTCGAATTTAAACATTAGTTGGAAAACCAAAGCTAAAATTTATTTTTAGATAAACAATTGTGTATGCAAAGCAACGTTCATAATTTTCAATAAATATATATAAGAAATGATGGTTACAAGTACTTAAACAAATCAATCTGGCCGATCCCAAATATAACCAGTTGGACCGCATTGACACAATAATTGGAGCTGCAATATTTTGGGATCTACTAATGGTAAAACAAATACAAACTATTGATGGATTATGTTTTTATAAAACAAAATTTGGTTGGATTGTATTGGGTCCTTTACGTCAAGAAATTAATAAGACTTCAATATCTTGTCAAGCACAAGTTGACATCGATGAAAAAATTACTAAGTTTTAGGAACTTAAAGAGGTTTTTCATAAATATCAATCTACTAATTATCTTCAGGTTGAAAAAAGGGTTAGAAACAAACACCCAAAGAAATAAATCTGAACAATTTATTGTAAAGCTTTTAATAAAGGAAAATGCCTTTACACTTGGTGAATTTTACAGCATAACATTAAAACGCTTTTTAATGCCTGAGAAAAAATTATGCGCTAATACTCATCTGAAGTTAAATTACAAAACTTTTATCCAAAAATACAAAAAAACTTGGTCACATGAAAGAATCAAGACAAAAATCCAATAACTCTATATTACTTACCTCATCATCCACTGATAAAAGATGACAGCATCATGCAAAACATCATCGGGTGCGTCACTAAACAATACGTTGCAAATAGGGCCTGGCATCCAACAAGACCTATTTAGCATAATATCCCAATTTAGAACGTTTGAATTTGTGATAACGGCTGATATAAAAAAATGTATTGCCAGATAGAAGTGGAGAAGTCACAAACTCATCTTCAAAAAAATTTGTGGAGAGATAATCTTAAGGAAGAAATTAAAACATTTGAGCTAAACACAGTTACATATGGAATGGCATCATCATTATATTTGGCTGTAATAGTTAGAAAAGACTTCTACGTAGATGATCTTTTTTCGGGAACCAAAACATTTGCCAAAATCAACAACATACGGATCCTAGAACAAGGCGGCTTCAAACTGCACAAATGGGCATCAAATAAAGCAGCTCTTCTAAAACCAATAGATCATCAAAACACTTGTGATCCATCCATCCATTGAGAAAAACAAAATCTTTAAAACTTTTGGTTTACAGTGTAACGCATCAAATGACTCACTTGACTATATTAATTCTAAATTATCTAAATCAAATAAAAAGCCAACAAATCAAAACATACTATCTGACATTGCCAGTATATTTGACCTTTTGGGTCTCATCGGTCCAACAACTATAACCGCAAAAATGGAGGTACAGAAAATATAGAAATTAAATTTAGGATTGGATGAATCTCTGCTGATAACTATTTAAACTCTATGGTTAAATTTTTTAAACGTCTTACTACACCAAAAAAACATTAGAACCCAGAATGGTGATTAATTGGTTACAACTAAAAAAAGTGAAGATGCACGCTTTCTCCAACGCCAGCAAGCAGAGATACGGCACGTGCATTTATATATGCCCAATTAACAATGTTGGAAGCCTAAGTTTTTGGTTTTATGTGTTAAATCTAAAGTGGCCCTACTAAAAACAATTTCCATAGCAAGACTCAAACTTTGTGCAGCAGTACTACTAGCGCCACTTGTAAATAAATTAAAGGGATTCTTGAACATAGAAATAAGTCAAATAGATTTTTGGACAAATTCAACAATAGTCTTAAATTGAATCAAGGCCGGACAAGATTAAAAAACCTTTGTTGCCAACAGAGGAGTTGAAAAAATTACAGCACTAACTAAAACAGATCATTGGCGACATGTGAAGACCCACAAAAATCCAGCCAAAGTAATTTCAAGAGGACAATCACTCTACATAGTAAAAGAAAACAGTCTATGGTGGCATGATCTAAACTGGCTCGTCAAACCAAGCAAACAATGGCGTGATTTAAATTTTTTAATTGATACTCTCACAACTTTGGAAAATAAAAGAGTATCAAAAAAAGTATCCTTATCAAGTATAAACACTAATACATTTTTTGAAAAGATTATTGCTCGTTATTTAAATTATAATTGACAAGTAAGAGTTATAGCGTATGTAAAAAGATCATTTACAATTGTTTAAAGTTTCCCAAACAAGCGCTTTAAAGACCGATAAATTATTGAAATCAGAAAAGAGCTTAATTTTAAATAACCAAAAACGACATATTAAAAATAAATTGCATGATGTAATAAACGGGCAAAGGGTTATAAAATTAGCAAATTGGTTCTGCTCAATTCATTTGTCAACCTAGATGGTTTAATACATGTAGGAGGAAGGTTAAGCAATTCATCTTTGAAATATTATCAAAAGCACCTAATTGTCTTACCTTATAATGTCCTAACAAAACTAATAATAAAATCAGAGCATGAGAAACTTTTTAATAGCGGAACGCAAATTACTTTAGCTGCTGTTAGAAAACAATATTGGCCATTGTCAGGAAAAAACATAATCCGACAGGTCCTAAAAAGATGCATAAAATGCTTAAAGCCAACCCAATGAACAAAAATCCGCAGATCATGGAAGACCTTTCGAGTTCAAGAACAAACCAATCAAGACTATTCATGGTAAACGGTGTAGATTACTGTAGACCATTTTGAATCAAGATGGGAAACAATCTGAAGTAAAAATTATGGAGAATTTTAACACAAAATAAGACTTTGGGAAGCAGCAGTAAAATCCACAAAAACCCATATTAAAAAAGTATTGGGAGAAACAAAACTAACGTTTAAAAAATTATCAACATTTTTGTGCAAAGTGGAAGCGGTGCTAAATTCTTGACCTTTGACCAGCAATCTAAATAATCTTGACAGCTTGACACCGGGACATTTTAAAGTTGGCGCCACGGTAACAGCATTTTCTTAACTAAATTTTTTACAAGTTTTAGATAATAGGCTTTCGCGTTGGAAACATTTAGAAAAGATGGGTCAGCATTTTTGGAAACGATGATCAACAGAGTATTTACACACATTCCAACAACGACCCAAGAATACGTCGAAAAAAAGTTTCAGCCCAGAAAAAAGACAACTTGTGGTGATTAAAGAAGACTACATAACCTCTTTACTCTGGAAGTTAAGTTGCATCACCAAAGTGTTTCCTGAGCAAAGACAGCGTTGTTCAAACAACAAATATAAAAAAAAACTTCAACTCACATAATAAAACGTGCATCAAACAAAATATGTCCGCTACCTATCGACTAAATTCTTTTGAAAGGTGAACCTTTCAAGGGGGCCAGCATGTTTGCGCCATTCTATTCTACAATTATTGTACGTATTGTTATAATTAATTATTTTAATAAGAGCGTGCTCAGGAAATAATTAAATATAATCTGCATACTTGCAATATTATACATCTTAGCTTAGAAACAATACTCTAAGAAAGTATTCTTTCACCTGATGAAAGGCGAGCGCTTTACAAACGCTTAGTTAAGTCGAACAATTTCTCCAGTGCTGCATCATACAACTTCACAGCACAAAACACTAAGGTTAAAACTGTGTAATTTCAAACTTTCATTTTTGTAGAAACACAAAAAAAAAGAATTAAAATAAAAAAATATTTGTTTGTTTGTTTGATTGATCTTTTAAACCAGCAAGTTTTGCTGCCGCACCATTTTTATCAATCTCAACACAGAGGTCTCTCACTCAAAGTCAGAATATTAGCCTGTATTTAATTGTATAATAGGTTTGTTAGATACCTAAAATACATTTTATGTAAGTGTTGTAATATGTTTGTTTAGATTGCCCATATGATTTATACCGCAGTTTAGTTTGAGTGTTCAACAACATTAGATGATAAATTTTTTATTTACAAAATTACGTAGTACTTTTTACCATATCCAATGAAATCATAAAATAAAATAAAACTCATACGACTTGTGAAAAATATAACACAATATCAATGTTGTTACTTTTATTGGAATAGTGTTTCATTTGTTTAATCCAAAGCAAACTGACGTTATTGAGAAAAAAGAATCAATGTTTTCATTAAGTTTATTACTGTGAACATGTAGCATTTCGTTATTGTTTTAACTTGAATTGATTGTGGCGTTTGACAGTTTGTTGATTGCTAGAACAATACACTTTCTTTTTTATTTTTTATTAAAGTTTCTTACGTAAACCGGATACTTTTTATTATAACTGTGTAGATTTACGTCTAAATTGAACTTTAGTTTTTCATTTTATCTTAAACAATTCATATATTTATTTGTTTTCTCAATGTTTTTGCATTTATTAATTTTGTGTTCACTAAGACATTTAGAATAAGTAACCTTGCTCACACATTCATTTAACTTATGATTACAACCTAGGGATTTGAAACATTTATTTAACAATAATAATCAAATGCTTATATACCATACATGCAAAATTTACTTTATAATGTCTTATGCAATATTTACTTTGAGTAGTTGCTTAAAACCAATTTTTATTAATTTCAAAGATTGCTTTGTATCTAATGTAAACTTTATTGTCATATTTGTATTCTCTTTCGTATGATATACGAAAGTTATACATTCAATATTGCATTATTTTTATTTTTATTAAATGATCTGCTTTTATCATATAAGGAAAGCTGGCAAATAAAAGTATAAAATTTTTTTTTACTAACCTAGTGTAGATAAATCCTATCCCAAAGTAATAACTAGAAAAAGTAGTGTCCTATATTTTTGCTGTTTATTTATATAGTTCTTTTTCCAATGTTTTCTTTTGGTCAATATTTACTGAATCTATAAGCAACAAAATTTTATGCGGAAACATTTTCATTACTTTATATTTTTTAGTGCATGAATTTAATACGTGCAATTTTTTGATAAAGCAGTTTAAAAATAATGTATATGCAAACTGTAACAGTATATTATTTATTTAGTTTTTACTGTACAGTTAAATCTGATTTTTCAGATTGCGTTTAATGTTGCACGATATTGCAGAAAATCTATTATAGCTTTATAAATAAAATCGTTCCTCATTCTATTTTCGCATTCCTTAGGTATTTATTATTTAATTGAGCAACTCGATCGCTTTCTCAAGTTTCGGAGATAGCGCAGTTAATAAATCTTAATTCCCTTTAGTCTAGCTCGTATATAACGAAGCCCATTCCAAATGCCCAATTAGTGTATAAATGTTTCGTTCCTGGATATAATTCGTTATCCCTTTGTTGTCTATTAAATTATGCGTGTGTAGCCGAAACTAATTTAGTTTGTGGCAGCGTGTTCCCTATTTTATTGATGATGTTTAATATACACAAAATATTTATTTATAAACGCCGAAAAAATAATACTTTAAAGATTGTATTGATTGAAATAAATGGTGCATCGTAACTATCGTAAGTAATGTATAAATAGATTGCATAGTATTTTTCATATAAATTGTGTTATATTTGTATACAACGTACTACCTATATATAATAAATAGTCTTTTCTAATAAAATATTTGAGAAAATCAATAGTATTACTTCAGCAGTTTCATACCTTAAATAATACAGCACTCTATGTACAAATGAAACTCTTTATATCGTTTTCGCGGAAATTGGAAAAATGCAAAGGAACATTTGCTTGATTCTACACATACGGTTTGAATTCAACTTGACTTTAATGAAATACTTCCAATTGGAAATTTGAAGAAGTTTCCGACAAATATAAAAAAGTCTCTCTAAAATAAATAAAATATTACAACACAATATTATAATGGTAACTGACAAACAGACTGATGACGTAACCCGTTTGCGTAAATGTATTTGACAATGATGAGTACACCTAAACGTTAATATAGCGTTTTATGACATCATTAAATACGGTTAATCATATCTTTCAAAGGCAATAAACAAGTGTATATGGAAGGACAATAAATGATAAGTAGGCGGCAACATAAAAAGTTCACTTAATATAAATGTTATAGGTATTTTATAGAATATAGTGGAAAGTTTATAATTTTAGTAGTTTAATTTTTATTGAATAAAATAAGTTTTGTTCAAAACGTAAGAAGTACAACAATGTGTTGATTGGTATAAAAAATGCCGGATTTAACTGCAAATTAAGATGAGCTGTAGCACTGTTTATCAGTCTGAATAATATTGCAATATTATTTTTGAGAGAAATATAAATTATTTAGATGCTAACAAATCTGTAAAGCAATAGTTGTAAACTAATTTTTTAACCTATTTTATTTTTGGTTTTAACATAATACTGCAACGCCTGCTAATGTTTAGACTCTAAGTTTGTTTTGAATCTATTATGTTTTAAAAAATTGTTCAATAAATGTTAGATATAAGATAAACACGCTAAGAAGCCTACTTTATTTAAATAAATTTTACCAAAATGAATAACTTACGAGCATTCCGACCGCTACTTTGATTTTCAGTATTTTAACAAAAACATATACATATAATTTGATCATCAATTTATTTTTTCAACAGTACATTTAGAAAAGATCAAAATATATGTTGAGAAGTATTTTAGTACATTTATATTGAAAATAGCCAAAAAAAACATTAAATATAAAAATTAATGCTACTTAAGAACGTTTAAATGCATTGTAGTGCTATTTGCAAATATAATTTGATTGAAATACTTTGACAAAACATAGTTTTATCTTTTCTGAATGTACTGGTAAAAATTAATTCAATTATCAAACTATTATGTAGAAACAGGAATGATGCCAAAGTTGCTGTTTTTGCTAAAATACTACAAATCAAGAAGAAGTCAAAATGGTCATAAAAATGCATTTCTAAGACTACATTTTTTGTGACATCTATCAAATAATTAATTTATTATTTAATTACTTGTGCCAAATCATCATAGCAAGTTACACAATTGAACAGCACGTTATGATAAAACTTTATTATCAAAATGAGTGTTTGTTAGTGCAAAAGTTGCACAGATTGCGCTTATTTTACGGTAGACTTGGTGGCTCTTCACAGTAGACTCTTTAACGTTGGGTAGCCAAATTTGAGACGACGGGTTTGGTAAATAATCAACCAACACCTATACGTTTAAGGAACGCAAGATTGGCGGAAAACATTGCCGCGGTTTGTAAAAGTGTACAGCAGAACCCAAGGCTGTTGATTTTTCGCCGTGCACAAGAACTCTGTTTTTGCAAATTTAAATTTGGCAAACTTTGCGTTGGGCCTACACCCGTACAAGATCCAATTGACGCAGAAGTTCAAAGTTCATGACTATAGACAACGCTGTTTGTTCGTTTCAAATCATTTGGAAAAAAAACCCAATTTTGGCAAAAAATCATCTTTAGCTACGAAGAGCACTTTTGGATAAATGGTTATGTTAATACGCAAATTTGAAGTATATAGAACGACACCAACCCACACGAGGTTCACAAGGTGATAATGCATCCTCAAAAAGTTACCGTCTGATGTGTAGTTAAGGCCGACGGCGTCATTGGTTTGTACTTTTTTGAAAACAACATTAGTGAGGCGGTCACCGTCAACAGCATGCGTTACAGATTTCTTATAGCCCAAATTAAACCATATAGACCTAAACGGCATGTAATTCCAGCAGGTAGGCGCCAGGTGTCACACAGCGGACGCCACAATTGACATTCTGCATAAACGTTTTAAGATTAAGGTTATCTTTTGCAGGGGTGATGTAAATTGGCCACCAAAGTCATGCAATTAGACTTTTTTTTGTGGGGTTACTTGAAGTCGCAGGTCTATGCAAATAAACCACAACCGAACAATGCATAGGTAAACATAATACAAGCCATCGCTCATATCAGCTGGATCTATGCGAAAGAGTAATTGAAAATTGGACTATTCAAATTCGTGCCACCATAAGAAGCCGAAGCGGGTATTTGAATAATGTCATATTCCACAGTTAATCGCATACATGGGCGTTTCTATTTGAAAAATAAAATTGTTAATACTTTACACACAGTTTGTTTTATTCTATTTTAACATCTACCCGCCTTTATTGATAAATCCTTTACTATTATACTATGCTATTTAAGTTTAGATTTAAAAACATTATGCAAATAAGATGCATGCATAAAATGAGATAAAAATTGCATTAAATGATACAACTTAAAGGTTAAAATATATTACAAAATAACTATGAATTGAATCCATAAAAAATGTAAAAATCATTTAAAAATTTCTCAAAAAAATTAATTTTTTAGTTTCTTGGTTTTATAACTAAAGCTTGTTTTTAACAAAAAGATGAATATCTGCATTTTACTAGCTACAGGCGGAAAAATCTGCATGTTGTATCAGATTGACGCACTTTCTCTAAACTTTTCTGTATTACTACGCTTTCTTCTTACTACCATGCTTAGTTTTCTCTTTTAGTCCGAGTGAATATAATTATGCTTAACTTTCAAACTAAAAACATTTGAACTGTTGGCGTTTACAACAATTTTGTTTGGGACGTTTTATAAACTTATTACTTTACAAAGATATTTAATTACTACTGTCAATGTTTTACTTTTTTAACAATTTTTAAAGTTGATAGTCTAAAAGAATTTCTGCTTTTAATTATTTTGTAAGGGTATTGTTATTAACAGCATCGTCTTTGTGAGATTTAGTCGTACTGTCTTGTAACAAAAATATATTTTTTTATCAGATTTTTTAGTTTAATTTAAGTAGTGTACATAGATTTTAACGTTTGTTTATAATTGACTTTGACTTCTAGAACAAATGACAAAATATCTTTGTTTAGCATTTTTATAACTACATGTGGTTTTGCAACTTTTTGTACACTTACATATTATTGTTTTTAAAACAGCTTCATATTTGATAGAAATAAAATTCCATTTTTTTTATGCAAACACAATCTTAAGTGTTATTGGACTATTGCTGAATTTGGTTATAGAAACTAAAAGATTCCTGATTTACAGCAAACTTAATCAAATGTAGCAATGCAAAGTTGCATGTACTTCTTGCTACTGGCTTGACAAAATACCTGAAATCATTTAAAGAACGCTCATTGGAATTTGCTTTGTAAAAGCTAAGATAATTTTAAAGCTCGTTATATTTGAAAAATCAGGATAAAATTTAACTTTTAAAATATTCTACAATGTTTTGTAAATCTGAGAAAGTTGAGTGACATCCACAAAATGCGTAGAATAAATACTATTTGCAACTTCTTTTGTATAATTAAAACTCAAGAAATAATCTTGTCATAAAGATTAAAAGATTGTCAAAAGTCTTTACTAACAAATATTACGTAACGGTAACAAGGTATAATTTTTTTAACCATGTAAATGAGGAAAATCAGCAACTTCAGCAATTTGTTTAACAAAAAAACTAGCAGCCGTTGCACGTTGCAAAATTTTTGAAAGCTAGCAACGATCTTGGGAGAACTACGTGTTAACAATCAAGCCAACCACTTTGGTCGGCAAAGTGTGGAAAAAGGTGGAAGCCGTGTCTGTATCCCAATTGTCGACAAACGCGAAGTCACCAAAGCGGCCAACATTGCAGACGCATTGGCAACTCAATTTGTTTCTGCCAGTAGCTCTCAAAACTATAATCAACGTTTCCTGCGTAAAAAAAGATCAATTAGAAGCTCAGCTAAATTTTTTTCACCGATTCTTTGCCCTACAAATTGGAAATTTAGAAATAGCAATTATTGCTATGGGTACCTCCTCCGCACAGGGACCAGACGACGTGCCTTATTAGGTTATCTGGCAGCTTCCCTCCCTCATGACAAAACGGTTGCTGGAAATCTACAACTTGATATGGGAAAGCGGCGTCTACCCAAAATGTTGAAGAGAAGCCATTATCCTGCCGTTGTTAAAGCTGTGCAAAGATCCAAACAACGTCAACAGCTACAGATCGATTTCACTTATTTGCTGTCTCAGTAAACTCTTAGAAAAAATGTACAACAACCGTCTGGATGCTGAAAAGTAAGGGTCTTTAAGTTAAATACGAGGCAGGTTTTAGACAAAATCTCAGTACCGTTGATAATTTAATCTGTCTAGAAAATTCCATCCACGACGCCTTTCTAGCAAGAAAACACCTCGTAGCGGTGTTTTTCGACCTGGAGAAAGCGTATGACATGACTTGGCAATATGGAATTTTGCAGAAGCTGCACGATTGGAGATTCAGAGGCCGTATGCCTCTTTTTTTTTAATCTTTCATGCGCGATTGCAAATTTGAAGTAAGAGTAGGAACCACAAACTTGAAAACATTATGTTTAGAGAACGGTGTTTCCCAAGGGTCGACAATTAGCGTTACTTTTTTTTCGATCGCGGTAAACAATATTGCAGCTTCTGTGGTTACACCTGTAAAGAAATGCCTGTACGTAGACGATTTGGTGATCTACATGGTAGGAGATACCATCCCCGTTATAACACGTCAACTTAAAACCGCCATAGACACAGTGGACAAAAAAGCAGAGGCGAGACGTTTTTGCTTCTCTACAACAAAACAACAAAAACCTTGTGCGTGCATTTTTGCCGCCTCAGAAGACCTCACCAGGACCCCGCGCTTGTCTTGCGGGGTTCCAGAATCACGTGCGTCAAAACAGTCCGTTTCTTAGAGCTCGTGCTCTATAGGACCTTGTCCTTTCGAGCACATATTGATGAATTGGTCATAAAATGCAAAAAAGCTTTGAACGTGATCAAGTGCTTGGCCAACATCAGCTAGAGTGTGCGGAAAAAGGTATTGTTGCGGCTGTATAAGGCCTTGGTTTTGTCCAGGATTGACTACGGCTGCGCGGTATACTCATCCGCCAGAAAATCCTGGTTGAAAGCCCTAAACGCAGGCTATAGATACGCCACGGGAGCATTTCGGACAAGTCTAGCCGACTCATATTTATTGTAAACAAAACGCATCAACGCAAATACAAACTCAGGCTTACCGTCAGTAGGCCGGTGTGCGTCCGAGCGCATGAGCTAAAGGAAAATCTAAATGTATATTATCCGATGGTATTTGAAGTCTGCTCTGGCGAGTTTCCACCCTGGCTGATACCGAGGGTTATAGCTCGTCTGGATCTTTCTCCCTAAGCAAAAAAATTTGCCTTGACGTTTTGAGGAGCAAGTTTCTTGAATGTGTTGCCAAATACCCAGACTCTTCGCGGTTGTATACGGACGGTTCGAAAAAAGATCGGAAAGTGGAAAATGCCTTTGTTTTAGATGGTACGGCTCATTCATGGTCTCTTTCTAAAGAAGTTTCCGTATACACCGCAGAATTGTATGCATTACATAAAGCCCTGCTAAACCGTGAGACGTCATCTTACAGTTCGTTCGTCTTTTGTTCCGACTCGCTGAGTGCCATCTTGAGTATACAATCTATGTACTTAGTCAATCCGTTGGTCCAGCTCGTACAAACTTAGATATTCTGCTTGGCCGGGTTTGGATAAGAGCCACCTTTGTCTGGACACCGGGTCATGTAGGCAACGAGCTGGCCGATAAAACCGCCCGTCAGGCGGCTAACGCGGATCCTACGGACAACATTCCCCTAAGACCCAAAGATCTCAAAAAATTCGTCATATCGTAGGTCATCGAGGATTGGCAAAGAGTATGGAACGGCTTCAAGAGCAAATTAAAAATTATCAAGCTTTTCGTGACTCCATAAAACTTGCCGGTAGATCTCAACAGGAGAAAGAAGGTTGCCCTATGTCGCTTGCGCATAGGTCATACCAACTTGACTTTTTTGTATTTCTTGACCAGCGATTAACAACCAGCATGCCAAACATGTCACAACCCTGAGCCTACCTTCCCCACCGTAATCGGCTCGAGCTCCCTAACAACGTGGCGTCTATTTTATCAAATAGAGAAGAGTCCATAGGAAAGTGCGTCCAGTTTTTGAAAAATGCAGGATTCAAACAGGTGTAACCAAATTGTGTTGTCTTGTAATGATTTTGGTGTTAATTTATTTATTTTATTTTATTGATTAGTTTGTGTTGTTAAGTTGTTTAAAGCATCGTAGTCTTTTACAACTTTGGTGCAATCTGTTATATTAGGTTTAGGGTTTAGTTAGAATTTAGGGTCTGGCATTGAAGCATTTTACAGCTTTGATGTCATCTGTGATATAAGGTTAGGTTGTGATATTAGGTTTAGTTTGTAACGAACCCCGTGATCATTTATTAAAATAATGCCCAAACCGTTCGTCTGTTTATGTCGGATAGTATCACGAACGCGCGCTTGTTATGCAGCGTTATTCATAGACATTCTTTCCGAACGCACGCATAACAAGCCGCGTGAAGTATACCACATATACTAGGCAACCTTGGTTGCAACTAGCTGTATTTAGGGTGGCCTACTTTGCT
The DNA here is from genome assembly GCA_963932245.1 of Tachinus rufipes. Classification (NCBI taxonomy): domain Eukaryota; kingdom Metazoa; phylum Arthropoda; class Insecta; order Coleoptera; family Staphylinidae; genus Tachinus; species Tachinus rufipes. The sequence continues at coordinate 78,452,883 of OZ010744.1, forward strand.
GCCATTAATTAAAAATTGTAATTAGCCGGCTACCGACACTTTTTATGTCCGCGACATGATGTTTAATTGATGGCGCAACAAACCTGCGTGTTTGTCGGCTTGTTACCCCGTTGTTTGAAGATGCACGCGGATCTAACCTATCAAACCACGTGCAATCTCATGTAATCAATAAGGCCCCTAGGCGTCCCATATGGGGTTTGCCATGGGTGAGACAAACCTCCGCCGGAAGTAAGAAGTATCCAGGACCTTCTGTGTGCAGTAATTAATGATTTGCCATTAATGGGTAAATCACTAATTACTATATGCAACCGTCCGAACCAAGCGGACGTTTGTTTATTTTGTAAATATCTTTGTAATTAAGGGGAATGGGATTTTAAGTTTTTGTGAAATTGTTTATGTATTGTCAGGGGTTATTTTGTTTAATTTAGTTTTAGTTAATTAGTTTGGGGTGTATAGGCCACCCCCTATGCACTCCCCATATATGTTGGTATCCCTGTTCCCGCTCTTTCCCTTTCCACCAGATTTTGCAAAGTTTATCCCCTCTCTTTTCTTTCCCTTTAAATACCGCCGTCCAGTCCTCATCAATTAAGTTGAGTCCAGTCCAAGTTGAGTCCAGTCCAGTAACTCCAGTCCGAAGTCCAAGTTGAGTCCAGTCCGAATTGAGTCCGAGCTGATTTAAGAACAGTGAAATCCGAAAGTCCGAAAGTCCGAAATCCGAAGAGTACCAGACCTGATCCGGAAACCCCGATAACCGTTAGTCGAGCCGACAATCTCCCAAGCCCAATTGAAATTCCTTTTTTTTTCTCTCCTTTCTCTTTAAAACCCAGCGTGTGCGGTAGCCGGAACGCAAGCCACCTCCAGATTCCCGACCTAGTCTCCAATTCTTACCAACGTCCCCCGATCCATCCATCCATCCATGCTTAATAATTATTTTTTTTATATATTATCTTTCTTTCTCTTTTTTCTACGAAAATAAATGTTTTATTTGATTACCCGCTTATTATTTAATTTGTGTCCACACTCCGGTGTGGTGGCGCCCGAGCACTTTCAGTCTCCGGCCAATTAAGCAAGGGGACCCTGTCGATCACGACTGCAGATACCCCCGCACAGGTGACGCCTCACGTCTCAAAGAGAAAAGACGTCACAAAATTGGCGCCCGAGCACCTTCAGTCTCCGGCCAATTAAGCGAGGGAACCCTGTCGATCACGACTGCAGATACCCCCGCACAGGTGACGCCTCACGTCTCAAAGAGAAAAGACGTCACAAGTTAGTTTTTAGTTTTTAGGGTCTAGCATTAAAGCATTTTACAGTTTTGGTGTCATCTGTGATATTAGGTTAGGTTAATGTATAGGTACTAGCATCAAAGTCTTTTACAAGTCAGTTGTGATAGTAGGTTCTGTGATATTAATGTTAAATTTAGTTTTTAAATTTAGCAACTGTAGTATTAGATTTAGTATTTATTTATTTATTTATTTAACTATTTTAATGTGTAGTAGTAGTAGTAGTAGTAGTAGTCGACGCTAAAATACAAATTAAAAAAGAAAAACCAGCTGTCAAAAGTTTTTTACGTAACAGAAAAATAAACTTTTAAAATTTTTGTTTTTTGTGGCGTTATTTTTTTATAAATTTGTCAAAGTTGCAAAAACGCATTGGTGGGATACCCGTCAAAAACAATAATACTGTTGTTTTATAATACTTTTAAATTTACTTTTCATACCTTACTATAGTGTTTTTTAAAAAAAGTCTCTTTTTAATTATTAAAAAAAAAACATTTATTTATTATTAAATACTACTTTTTTCATTAAGTACAAACTCTAATTGAAGAATAAAAATAGTATTCAGTAAATATCTACCTTAACTCTGTCTGCAAATAGTTATTTTTTGAAAGAAGTTTTACAAAGCATTTTTGCTCAACTAAGCTTTTATCTGGCAAATAACAGACAGTATTAATTCTGTAGCCTCAAAAAAAGTGTAACTAAGTTAAATTGCACAATCTGGGCAAACGATTTATGACTGAGTTTTAAAAAATGACTTGTTCAGTATTTTGTGCAGCACTGCAATTGTTTCTTGTTTCACGGCTTGTGTGGCTCTTATCGCAAAATTCTGCTGGAAATAAAAATTGTCTATGCTTAAATTATTTAATATAGGCAAAAAAATCATTCTACTGTAGCAATCTGCATTGACTGTAATTGCGACACCTTTGTTGTTCTAAAAAAACAGTAACTCTTTAAGGACAAAAAAGTTTTTTGATTATTGTTTTAGGATTTTTGGACTTCCAAATGCGGCAATTTTGTCTATTGACAAACCTACTGAGATAGAATAAGGCTTTGTTGCTAAAAATATTTTTGATAAAAAATCAAAATTATTTGCTTGCATTTTTAACACCTAAGAAGCTCATGATCAGTAGACTTCAACTCCTGCATCAACTGCATCTTATAAACATGTAGACTAAAATGCCATATGCGATCAATGGTAAACTGTAAAATCCTAAATTGCTGTAAACGTCTTGAGATAGACATACCTGGGTTTTTTGCAATATTGTTAGCGACAGCAGCAAAGTATTTTGCTGACTTGACAGTGCAAATTTGAACTGGCAATTTACATCAGTAACTTAACCATTTTGCTCAAACTTTGCAATTAGCTTTACAATGAAAAAAATGAGTAAATGAATATAAAAAAAAGTACAATAAACCAATTACAATAGATACATTTGTATTTTATATTCTTATAAAACATAAAAAGCTTTTTATTACAAATAGTTACGTAATGTTTAAAATTTTATATTATTAAAATAAAATTATAATTATATTGTAAAATTTTAGTCCTTTTTAATGTATTGGCTTAAGTTTTTATTTGTTAAAATTAATATTCATTATTATTTTTGATTTATGGTAGTTTTATGACAAACAAAATAAAAAAAAAAACTAATTGATTATAGTTATCATAATAAACTTTCCTCAAGTGTAGTTGTGTTTTCATAAAAATTAAATAAATGACAAGGTTTTAAAAAACGTTCTATTTTATAATGTTCTTATAGTTTTTGTATTTTACTTAGTTTTACTATGTTGTACATTGATGGTTTTCAAAAAACAAAAAATAATACAACAATTTAAATTTTAAAGTACATTGTGTGTAAACTTTAAAATATTTTTACCATTAAGAAGCAGAAGTTATTATGATCATCTATGGGGTTAAGGAAATTAAAAATTGCAAAATATCTGCCCAAAATGTCTAAATTTTAAGGATATTAGTCTAATTACTATAAAAAAGCTAAAAATTACGTGAAGGTTAATTTTTGAATGGGCTTTTTTGTGTGAAAAGTCATTCCAACAAAGCAGTAACATTAAAACAAACAAGTTAACGCCTAATAGGTCAAAGCTTCAATAACTTACTAAAAATTAACACACACAACGTACTGAGAAGACATTGGGATAACACCACAAACTGCAAATAGGCAAAAATGACAATGATTGCCCCAAACGTTGAAACCGTCAATTACTACTTACGAGTAAAAAACTTGCATTATGACAAGAATCTTAATAGAATACTACCAACTAAGAAAACACTTGAACATGATTGGTACAGCAAACAGTCCAATCAAAGCAATAAAGCTCGTGCTGTGTACATTTTAGGCCCGCTCATACAATAAAAAGTTTTTGTTCAAGATCTGCTGGCTTGACATAACTAGTACAAGAAAAATCTCGCTAAGCGTTGTACTTGCATACATCAGGTAGTGAGAAATGAGGTTGTTACTAGAAGAGGTACAAAGTGCCTACTGAAACCTACGTACTGTGCGTAAGTTTTGATTTAAGACTTGCGTTTGTTGAGCATATAAGCTGCATGTAAAATTGTGTTATAAACATTCTGGAGTTTATATATAAGATATCAGTTAATCTATCTCTAAATATGTTTAAATTACTTTACTGTGCTGTGCTTTAGTGCTTTTTTGTTTAAGGTAGTAGTAGCCTTTTCTACAATACTTATAGATTTTGACAGCTAATGATGGTTGAAAAAGATTGTCTTGAGTTAGTTGGATTATTTCTATTATACAGTTTTATTAGTAAATGACGCACTATACAATTGTTATTATTTAAAAAAAATGCATATTCTACTAACTATAAATTCTAAAACCCGATTGACCGCACGGGTAGTGTAGTGGTTAGCGTACTCGACTGCTATATTAGTGGTCTTGGGTTCGAGCGTCAAGCCCCCTATCTGGAGGGTCAGTTTTTCTGGTTAAAAAATAATGTGTTGTAATGAGTTTGCCTTTTTTTGGATAAGAAAAAAAACTTTAGTAGATCTCGTGTACTGCCTTGATGTTGCGTGCATCTTAAAGAACACAATAATTTAGGTTAGAATTCCTGAATTTGCGGCAAAATTCCCAGATGTAGTAGTCTTAACTTCTGGCGTCGGTGATTAGCGTTGGCAAAATATAACAACCCGATTGGTAAAATTTATAGATTTGCAACTATTACCAAACAATTTCAATTTGTTTTAATTTAAATCTATGTAAATGTTGTGTATTTTTTGTTATACGAGTCGTGTGTTTAAAGAAAGTACCGTTTTGTGTTTTAGCAGCCGTAGCGCTGCCGTTTGCATTCCGCGCATGTGTGTTAGAGTAGTTGTCAAACCTGGCGGGAGATTTTTATAAAGATAAACTTATAGAGCTAGTTGTACAATACAATAAGTGGCAAAATTAGTGGCAATTGTGTAAAAAAATAGATTTAGGTACAAGGTTTTATGTAAAAAGTGTTTAGAAAAGTACTTTTTTACTTCAAAACGGTACTGACTTTAAAAACCTGCCTTGAATTATGTAAAAATAACATATAATTTATACAGTTTTTATACTATTTTTTATATTAACTATTTTATACATTTATTATGTTATCATTAACATTTTATTTTGAAGTAGTTGTAAATACTTTTTCTTATACCGTAAATAAAAATATATTATTACAAAATTTATTACAATTGCTTGTGTTGGTTCTGCCAGATCTGAAAGTACATTTGATTTAAAAAGTCAATTTTGACGTTTTTGTGTTACTCTGGGACCTCTATTGCCTCTACAACAAGTTTCTAAACTTTCTTCCTATTTAAATCTATAAGTTTGACCAACACTACTACAAACTTCACAAAACCTTAAACTAAGTATAAAAATCTTTGCAGTTGTAATAATTTTTAACGGACTTACAATTATATTTATTATAAACTGAATTAATTTGTTTTCGAAGTGACATACGGTTTTTAAAATTTAATTAATTGTTTTATTACATATACTAACTGTTTCTAATATTTATCAAAAAAAAGTTAAAACATTTATTTCTTTTAAACGCTGAATATTTATCTTATTTGATAATAAAACATTAATTAAAATCAGGTTAGTTAAAAACTTTGTTACTAGTTTGAAAGCTTTAGAAATTAAATTGTTTACTTGCACAAGCTAGAAAGTTTGGCTTGAGTAAAATCTAGTTTGTTTTATAATTTGCATGTGGTTGGTGCAAATGCATGAACGTGTACAAAACACTCCAACTCGATGCAAGCGTAATAGTAACCAGCTATTTGTCCTGACCTGTAATTCTCACGAGATTACCGTGTTATCTGTTATAATTTGTGGCAACGCCGCTTTATATAATTAATTTGTGTGTTTAATATGTTTGTAATAATGTCAACAAAGAAAAAGAAAATATAATAAAGTTTATTAAATTCTATAAATCTTTTTCTTATCATTTGAGAATCAAATCCATCAGTAGAAACGCTAAATCTCAGGCGTGTGAAACTACCGTCAAACCAAAAACGAACACCTAATGCTAAAAATTTGTCTTTGTAGTCCATTATTGAATTTCAACTGTACGGGTACACAAATTTGTGCTAATTAGATTGAGCGTAAAAACGGATACACCAAAAAATAAAATTTGAGTAAATTGGCTTGCACAAAGCAACTTGCGCAAATTGTTTGAGTGTGAAAACCGACCTTTATATAATATTCTAACAAATTTTACATATAATCTGCAAGTTGGAAAAACCAGTCACAACAAGACATTCAAAAGTAATAACCTACGCCAACTTTAAGACTCCAGAAGAGCTACAATACTACAAATACAATATTTATTAATTGTTTTCTTTAATATTGTTAATATTTTTTTAAGTTTGTAATACAAAATTCAAATTAGAGAATTTAAACTTTAAATGTAGCGTTTACAAAAACAAAATTGTTTTAAAATTGAACGCTGGCAATAAAAATGTATTTTTAATTAATTTTTATTTTAACGTACTTGCTACTATTAATCAAAATTATTCAATGAATAACTTGTTTAATCAAAATCAAAAAGTAGGTTAAGGAAATATTAACTTTTTTAGTTCTTTAATTAAGATAATAAAAAATTTATGGATACAAATTATACAGTTAATACTTAATGTAGGATTTGACTTGCACATAATAGTTATTACTTACGCGCGTGCAAGGAGAATAATGTACTATTACTTCTACAGTGTTTATAAAACACCACATTATTATAATTTTTATACATTCATTTGTTTGCTTGCCAATTCAGTTAAATAAAAAACTAAATGACTGCTTTTTTTATATTAAAAAAAAAACTACATGTTATCATCAATTATAACAAATTTAATAACAAATTATTAATTAATATTTTATTTATTTATAAATAAAAATACAAAAAAGCAAATAAAAATGTATTTATTAATTATAACCTCAAATAACTTATGATATAAAATGGCTAGCACTGTGTGCAACTTGTATTTATATAATATTTAATTAAATTAATACTGTATACCTTTAGTTGTGCCGTCGGTATTGATAACGCCACAACGTTCATTCACCAACTCACCTGCAAAAAAACATCCGAATTATTAAAGAAGTAAAAACAATTATTTAACAAATCACAAAATTAATTAATACTTTTGTTTTTATGCTGTAATCTTATAAAATTAAATTTGAATCAACTTGATTTTAATATGTGTTATTTGAAAATTAATGATGAAGTTACAGTTTAAAATATGTCATAATAAACATTGTAAATCACATGTCAAAATAACAAATTTTGTTTCAATATAAAAAACTGCTATTTTTATAACGAGGCTATAAAACATAATTATTATAAACTTGTTTTTCAACACTTGCTAATTCTAAAAATGTAATTTATCACTTGTCAAAGCACAGACATTTTTGGGTCTTAAAATTGATAAATGTTACAATTTGTAAGGCTTATTTTTAACAAATGTTATTTTCTAGACAAAACTAAGTAGATGGTTTAAAAGATGGATCTATATTATTTAGTATTATTTTATATTATAATAATTTCTAATAGATATGAAATTAAAAGTTTTAAAACAAAATTAAATAATTGAAATTTGTGTTAATTTAAATAAATATAAAATTAAAATTTCAAATTAATAATATAATAAAATTGTATACTATCAGTATTATGCCCGTACTAATAGTCAGAGATTAAATCTCGAATTAATCTTGGATTCATGAATCCGAGATTAATTTTGTTAATTATTGCAAAATAATTCAATTTAACATATTAGTTGCATCCAGAACGACTTATCCGTTGCATGCGCTGAGTCATCAATCAGAGATAAGCAGTTGAGTCTGTCTGGACAGTTTATTTTAGACAATTGCCAACCGTGTAAACTTTCACCAACTACATTTCAATAGTTTATAAAGCTTTTACTTTACGTACGACCTGACAGATTTTTTATATTTCCAATACTTAATTTGGCATTTTTTGATAGTTTATGTCCATGTTATGTACTTGTTCTTTTTAATAATATTTTTCATATTTTATAACTGTATTTTGCTATTTTTTGAGATTTGATAAAGACGCTTTAAAACTTTATGGCTGAATTTTGCACTTTTCAACTGTTATGTCGGATTTAGGTTCTGTTTAACAATATTTTAGATAATTTTAGGCTACATTTTGCTATTTTATATTTCATAAAAATTTGTTATAGCCAAAAGTTTTGAACGGATTTTCATTTTTTTATTAATACAGTTTTGTATTAGTTTCTTACCAAATTTTCTGACAATATTTTTTTACTGCATAGCTTGGTTTTGATATTTTTAACATTCTATTAATAAAATGCGGCACTTTTTCACAGTACAAGTGTATTTTAGTGTTTTTTGACAATTGTTTAAAATTTTAATGCCAGATTTTTGGCATTTTATACATATTTTGGTAGCTTTTTGTTATTTTTGTTATTTTTGACTTATTATTTTATTTATAAAAAATCAAAAATAATTTGCATAATGTATTAGTATATATTTTACTGTTTTCTTACAATATTTTGATTTTTTAAAGTTGGATTTTGATATCTTTGACATTCCGTAAGTAAAGTTTGCACTTTTAGATAATTTTTAGGCTGATTTTAATTTTTTAACAGTATGCTGTTATTTTATAGTAGCGAACTGTTACTATTTTTAAAAGTATATTCAAAAAACTTAATAATGAATTTTAAAGCATTTTAATTTTTTTTTTAATGATTACGTTTTTCAACAGATCATATCTAAATGTTGGTGCTTTCTATCAATATTTTGATGTTTAGACCGGATTTGGCTGAATAAAATTTTGCATTTTCTACAGTTTTTTTTTTTAATTTTATATGTTTACACTTTGCATTCTAAAAACATTTTGATGTTTCAGTTTTAGGCCAGATTTTGATTTTTCTTTACCAAAATACTTTCTTGTCTGATTTTAATATTTCTATTTGTTATTAACAAATTTTATCTATAAATAGTCTAAATAACTTTGCACTTTTAAAAGTTATTGCTAAAGTGTGGCTATTTCTAACATTTTATTGATATTTTATAGTCGGGTTTTGCTACTTTCATTTTTTTTTACATTTTCAACTGTTTATTGTTGGAGTTTGGTCCTTACGTCACTATTCTAATGTTTCTAGGGTAAGTTTTACATTTTTTAATCTTTTTTTTGGGACTTTGAATGTTTCTGAAACTATTTTACTATTTTATAACTAAAACTTGTTTTTTGAATAAAAGAAAGCAATATTTAACAGTTTATGACAGAATTTTTGTTCTTTTTAGCAATATGTTAATAATTCATAAGAAAATTTTGTTGTTCTTGACATTTCATAAAAAGGTTTTTCTTAATATTTTGATGTTTTATAGCCAGTTTCTGCTATTTTTGACATTTAATAAATACAATTCTACATTTATCAACAATTTTTTGAAATGTTTTAAAATGTTTACATTTTTTATCAGTTGTGCTTTCTAACAATATTTTGATGTTTTATTTTTTAACATATTATGTTATAAACATTAATTTTATTTATCATGGCTAGATTTTGCTATTTCTCACATTTTTTTTGATATTTTATAGCCAAATTTTTTTTGGTGTTTTTTGACATTATTTTGATGTTTTTAGGCCAAATTTTGATATTTTTGATATTATATAAATACAATTTTGCACTTTTAAATTGTTTTGCCAAAATTTTAGTGCTTTTCTAACAATATCTTGATATATTTTTGAACTTTAAAGTTTTTAAAACTTTATAATTTTTTTACATTTTTTAACAGATTATGGCTAAACTTTTGTGTTTTTTAACAATATTTTGATGTTTTATGACAGAATTTTACTGTTTTTGACATTTTATAAAAACAATTTATACAATAAATTTTACACTTTTGAACAGTTTACAACCAGATTTTGTTTGTAAATTTGTTTTTTTTTTTGTACAAAGTTTTAAACTTAATAATTGATACATTTTTGCGTTTTTTTATATGAATTGGATAAATTTTAAAACAGGTTTTTTTCAAAAGTATTTAAAAAAAAAATAATTATATTTTGAGAATAAGGTTTTATAAAATAATAAGTTTGTGCTATTTTTTGCAGCACTATGATCATTTTTGATTACGTAAACAAAATCACAAAAGTAACGAGACATTATTGAAAATTACGCTAGAATATTTTTGTTCTAAACGACTATATTTTATCGTTTTTAGTAAAGTATATGTTTAGTTTAACATATCATGTCAAATTTATTTTATTGTGTTTAAAAAAATTAAAATTTATTATTTAATTTTTTTTTATACATTATACAAGAAAAAAGCAAGAGAAGCCAAAAACAATTTATTTTTAGTTTTTTCAGTTATTTAATGTTTTCTAAATAATACAGTTTCTCTAACTTTTTAAAATATAAAATAGACGTTAGTTGCATCGATGATCTCTTCATTAGAATAAAATCTTATGAAAATATGGAAACAAAAAATTGTTTTTTGTTTAAAGCGTTGTTAAAACTTGCAGTAACATTTGTCTTAGTTGTTTTTTTTTTAAGTAATTGATGTGCCGCGGTCATTCAAAAAAACAGTGGCAATAATCTGCTTGACCATTAAAACTCCCTTAGCCTTCTTTGGCAATAGTTTGCCGGTAAAAATCTACTGTTTAGACTGTTTACTGGTTTCTGTGATAAATACATCAAAATTTGCAAAATTTGTTGTACGTGTGAGTTTTTGATCAATTGCAAGCAAACGTGGCACCAATTGCACAGATTGCTTATTCATATACAAATGTTTATAATATACTTTTACACGTTTATCTAAGATGCAAATTATTTTGCGCACTTTCACTTTGCGGTTTTGCAATACAATTATTTCTTGTGTGCTTAAACGAGTACAATAGAAATTACTTGTGAATCAAAGAAAAATGTTCCCATAATGTTTACCAAACTTAGAGTTGGTTTGCGTAGTGGTTTTTCTATGCAAACAATAATTGTTGACCAACGTACAAAATTCATCTTTGTTAATGTTTGCAGAAACACGTCAAGTTGCCTGGTTTTAATGGCTTTCAAAAGTATATTAAATAAAAGATCTGTTTGAAAGTTTTCTTGTATAAGTGTTATGCAATGTCAAAATAATATGTATTGTCTAATTAAGACTGCTGCAGAGCATTGAAAATCGTAGGTTAAAATCTTACAACAAAAACTATTTTAAACGATTATTCTTTTCCCTACTCCCCAACCCATCTTGTCAGCGTAAGGTTTCATGACAAATATTTTTCTTTGGTCCGGGGTAGGTTAATAATCTCTCCAGTGGTTTAGAATCCACTGTAGGTTGACCTGTGATGTAAGTTGCCAGCATTTCAGAAAAAGATAATGCGCATACAGTGGCGTTAAAAAAGGCTAATGATGATAATGGTGATGAATGATGATTAACAAGCTATTACGCATGTTTAGCTTAAAATATTACATATGTTAACTCTCAAAAATTAAAAACAATGTGTGTATACAACACATCACTAAAAACACTGTTAAAATTAATAAACTTTTAATACACCTTAATTTTTTTTTCTACAGTTTATTTATACCAAAATATTTCTGTTTTAAATAGCCGTTATTTTTGTTTTTTTTTTTTTAATTTTTGTAGTTAATACTTTAATAACATTAGTATTTCTTATAAAATTCTATTGTTTGTGTAGTTTTACTATTGGTTTACGTTATTTCCATAAACTTTATAACTCAACTTGGTACTTTTGATTGTTCGCACATTTAAGTAAAAAATATACTAATCTACATCATAATACTATAAGTAGAAGATTGACTGTATGCAGCTATAGCCTCATTTCTTTTATAATATGACGTAGTAAAGATAGTAGTATATATATATACAACTCTAAAAAGCAATTTATGTTGAGCTTTTAAATGACACAAATAAATATTTTCAAAACATTAAACAAATTCACAATAGAAAAACGCAATTAAATGCTCCAAGCCTATTATAAAAATAAGTTGAAGAAATAATGCATTTTGTTCTTTACGTGAATACTATGGTGCTCAAAAATGATCTTCAAAGCAGTCAATTTGAAATTTGATTCAAAAGTTTTAATAAACTGGGTCCGTAACTAACGCCAAAGTACATCAACATACTCGTAGAAATATTGCTAAGGTTTGTCAAAGTGTAACTGAAGAACCAGAAACTTCATTTTGTTATCGATTAAAAAAACTGGGCCATACGTACTACTATTTAACAAATTTTGACCAAAAATTTACATTTACATCAAAGTAACACAACAACTGAAAATTCTTTTTAGTGATGAGGCGCATTTTTATTTTAGCGGCTATGTTAACAAGCAGAATTAATGTATTTGGGGATAAGTTAATCCAAAAAAAAAATTTAAGAAGAAAATGCATTCTGTAAAAGTAAATGTATAGTGTGCTTTGTAGTCTGGTAGCATAATTGGTTTGTAAATTACGACATGTTTTAGAAGCCTAGGCTGTCATTTAAACAATGTTATTTCTTATGCGTGATTCAATCGAATAAAATCTATCTAAAATACTAAACACAAAAATACTTATTTTGTAAAATAAATCTGTTTTTCTTTACTACATTTATGTGGAATAACAAACTTGTTCACCTTTTAGATGTGTTATACTATATTTGTAAGCTGTTTAAACAAAGCTAGTAACCAGATGATAATAGTTACTCTACTTGCTAAGTTTACTAATTTAATGTAAACTGGAGACTTAACTCTATTTGTTCTAATGACAAAAAAATATTAATTAAACTTACATATGTATAAATTTAATTTGCAACTAATATAAGTCAACAGATCTGTTCTATAACGATTTGATTAAAATCAATATTGAGTAACTCCAATAATAGTAATACTATGCTGCTAAAATTATAATAATAAATGTAAAAAAAAAATGAGTGAGGCAGATTTAGTTAATATATTTTAAATAGCTAAAAAAAGCCACATAAACCAACATAAAAAAACTTTAGATTATATTTATTAATGCATAGACAAACACATAATCTATTTTTAACCAAATACTGCAAGTATTCGCATTTTCAATAAAAATATCATTTATTTTACTTGCATACTTTTGTTGCAGTTGTCATGTATTTATAATTTAGTTATTTTATTAATACAAAAACTAAATGGGAAATTAAAAGTAAATTAGCTGGGAAACCAAGCAAAAAATCCATTTATTGGAAATAAACTAAGTGAGGAAAGGAGCCGAGAAATGTTCTAGACATTTCTACTTTTTGTATTTCTTTTTAAAAGACAATTTAATGTTTTTTTATTTAATGCTGATGCATTTAATTTTTATTTTATATTTATATATAAAGTTATATTGAGAAAGCATTATAAACATTTTCAATGGAATTTAGTTTGGTGCAGAGTATATATTGTAATTAATTTACGCCTATTGATTATTGCAACATGAAATGAAACTTTATTGCGCTTCCGCATATTCATTTAATTTGTAACATGTAAAATCATTTAATAATTTTAAATATTTCATTACCCTTATGTATTTTTGTATAAATTATTGCAGTATTTTATTCTATATACGATGGCATAGATTAATATTTAAAAATAATACTGTTGCAATAAAATAATGTTGTTGCTTCAGAATATATTAATCAATACCTATTCAGCAGTTCATTAAAAGTTATACAAATCCGTGATCATTATTTTAATTAAAAAGGGTACAATTCTTTTGTCTGGTTTTATTAAGGTAAACTAGTTATTAATTATTGACTGCTTGTATAAAATTAGATTCAGAGGGTAAATTGAAACTTGATAATAATACTTCAAAAAATTGCAGAGTAAATTTGTAAAAGCTAAATTAATTAGGTTAATAAAAATATCTCGGCCGGCTGGCTAGCTTTTATATTTTTTAAATTCTTGTATAATAACTTTAAAACATTGAGTCAAAATACTTTTGGTTTAAAAAAAATTAAATGTATAGAGCTATACTATACTATTATTATTAGTAATTTACTAGTTGTCAGTCATTTGCATTTTTATTAATAGGTTCCTTAATTTCAATTAAAAGCGCCTTACAATATCACAAAGCTATAATCATTTATAAGCACGTAACTCTAAGAGCCGTCTGACACGAGACTGATTTTAATACAAGTGTCAGTACAATAATTTTACGCGCCAATTATTTAACAATTTAATTTTATAATCCAGTGTTTTTGGCGACATATGTATGTGTCAATTATTTAGTAAGATTTCATCCAAAAAATTAGAACCTGTTTTAAAATCTTGCTTAAAAGCTTGCCAAATATTTGAAAAATTGGCGCTCAAAATTATTGCACTGACACTTGTATTAAAATCAGTCTCGTGTAAGACAGCTCTAAAACTAAAACGCAAAAGTTTGTACTATGGGCAAATTGTAAACTAATAATAACAGATTTTTTTTATATATTAACAAATATTTGTAATGTTAAAAAAATTGAGACATTTTGAAGGACAATAATAATAAAGCAAAAATAAACCCGTCTAAAAATGCTCCACCAAAAACTTTTAAATCACAGATTGTTCATCAAATTACAAAATTTGTAAAACAAAATTCAAATAAAAAAAAAAACGCTTGGATTTTGAAAAACAAACTATACTATTTAATTTTATTTAATTGAAAATCTGTGTTAAAAACAATGTCTTCTAAATAAATGCGGATTCTTTATTGATTATACATGCTTATTGTAAGTTATTGATACAGTCTCTGGTAAAGGTAGCTTTATCTATTATAACTACAAAATAGAAAAAATAAAGTTAGCATCTTGCACGTGATGTTCAAAAATCTATTGCAAACATGCTAACTTTTGTACTTAATCTCCTGGTTGTAAGTAATGAACACGTTGATAATAATAAAAATACAAACCTTTTTCTTGTCCTTTAAACAGAGTTTTTAGAAACTTGCAGACGGGTTGCATTTTTTCTAATACTTATACCTGGTTTGCCAAGCACGCCATCAATTACTTTTTCATTACTTGCAGCGTTAAGTCGTATATTTTCACCAATAGTATGACGATTACCAATTTTACATTGTTTTTAAAACATATTGGAAAATACACAGCAAAATGGCTGACGTCTATTCGGAAATCTACCGACAAGTTTTTAAAACGTTGCCGTTGCAAAAGACGTAAACAAAAATAATGTCAATATATTCTTTATTGCCAAAATTGAATTTTGATTTTGTCATTTATTTGACGTTACAAATTTAAAGGTTAGATAATCTATCAAATAAATATAAATATTTACATTATAATTTAAAATTTCTATTTAACTAAAATTTATTTTTATTAACATATCTAGTAGTGGTGAATTTAAGTCAGCGGGAATATAGAAATTTAAATAAATAAAAACGGATATCAGGGTAGCGGGAAAAAACAATTTTTTAAATAATAATAAATCAGTTTGAAATATTATATAATTTAAATACATTGAAAATGATGATAACTCATTGAAACATGTATGTAAAAATAAAATAAAATAAATAAATAAAATAAAATCATTACCTTAATAATATGAATAATATAAAAGGATTTTATAAAATAAAAATAGAAAATATAAAATTAAAAAAAAAAATTAAATTTAGTTTGTTTTTAGTAGAAAGATATAGGAAGCCTTTTTATTGCTTTTCTATACAAAAATGCACATTTTTGTATTTTTATCTCTTGTTCGGGACGTTTTGCTTCTATGGGGGTTGTTAGTGTTTTGGCTTTGGTTATTTAAAACTTTTCTAGCACTCTTCTTGCAAATTCAGTTTGTTTTAGCTTGAGTCTATCTGCACATTTTTTAATCTCTATTCTTATAAAGGTTTTAAGTTCAGTATACACTGTTACTTTGAATTCTTGTGTCAGATTTATTAGTAATTTATCGATTTTGTTTTGATTACTTCCAACTATGATTCCATCATCCACATATATAGCCAATATTATTTTATCGTTTTTGTTTTTATAGACACACTGTTTGCATGCAATCTGTTGTAGTCCGTTGCGTTTTAGAAAATTGTTGAAGGTTTTATTTTATAGCATTGGAACTTGCTTAAGTCCATTTATCCATATATCAACCCTAGTTTGTTTGCGACATACATTGCAGATGTAGAAGAGATGCTATGTAGGGCGCAGATAGGTGGGGTGGTAGGCAGAGAAAAAGTGTGGTCGCTGGCTTATGCAGACGACATGGTGATTGTAGCAAAACAAGCAAATGAAATTAACAAAATGATTAGATGTCTGGATAAATATTTAAAAAAAAAGTTGGACGTAAATGTAAATAAAATAAAAATGATGATGTTCAGAAAGGGCGGAGGAAGCCAAAGAGTAAAAAACTGAAAATATGATGGAAAAAAAATTGAAAAAGTAAAATCATTTAAATATCTAGGATATGTTTTTTGTACAAACAATAATAAAAATGAACACATAAAAAATATGACAAGAATAGCTAATAAAGGGGTAGGATAAGTAGTCAAAAGAATGATGTTTAAAAGTTGAGTAAAAAGTATGTTATTGTACGGAACGGAAATCTGGGAGTGAAAAGAGCAGAAAAAATTAGAGGCCAATCAAACAAAATACTGGAGATAGGAATTAGGAGTAAACAAAGAGACCCCAGCATACATTGTAATACAAAAAGCAAGAAAGCGAGCAATAAGGTATGAAGAAAGATTGAAAGAAAGAAATGAATGTAAAATATTACAAGATTGCTTGAAGGAAAAAATGAAAAAAAAATGCGGAAAATGAAAACAAACAGAGAAAAATATTTTAACAGAAATAGGTATGCTAGTGAGGAAGTTGATAGATTGAGAATAGATAGAAAGAAGTATGTAAAATAAAATTATGATAAGTGATAGAGATATACAAGTGCAAGAGCGTAGAATACAGATAAATGAATCTAGGTACAATTCAAATTATGTACATATTATAACGAATGCACTACCAAAGTACCTTGAAAGTGTAAAGTATAAAAAAATGGAAAAAAGAATGATTGCAAAATTCAGATGTGAAATTGAAGAAAAAATGTGTAAATTTTGGATGGACAAAGAAAAAAAAATGTGTATGATGTGTGGAAAAGCGAGAAAAAACATAGAACACATGTTAATATGCAATGAGATGAGAGAAGAACAAATGAGGAAAAATGAAGTACTAAAAGAAGATGGAAGAGGAATAAAATGGATGACAGCGGCAACGGAAAGAAGAAAACAAATTGAAACGGAACTAATAAATAATTATTTAAAAACAGAGTTTAGGGTAATTAAGATTATATGTTATATTAGAAGTAAATTAAGTCTATATAGTAAATGCTATGTTAAGTTGTAAAATTTTCAAAGCTAAAAGGCAAAAAATAGACGTTTATTATATTATTATAGTAATTTTTGCAACTTACATCTCTTGTTCCAATTATCAAATTCTTTTTACATGTAGGTTACGTCATGTAAGTTTCTGTAGTAGAATGCAAATCTTATGATTTTATGATTTTTATCTGCAGCTAGTGCAACTAGTATTCTCAGTAACGTATTATTTACCGCAAGACTTATTGTAGTCAATTTTATGTTCCTGTTTGCATCTTCTAACTACCAGTCTTGCCTTGTATCTTCTATTATTTTTTACTTTTAAGATCTGTTACTGACTATTTTTTAGCCTTCTGCTTCATTTTTGTCAACTTGTATTTAAACTTTGTTTTCTTGATAAAATTCTTTTTTCTCTTTGATAGCTTAAATCCATTTTTTTTAAACCTTTGTTTGCTTTTTCAAAAATTAAAAGAAAGAAGTTGTCATATTAAAATATTATATCTCTATGGGTTGTTATTTTCCTATCCATATTCCTTAGGCGATATCTATTTAAGCCAACCATAATTAATTTTTTACTTCAATCATTCAGATTCTTTAATGTACACTTTGGCAAAAGCGTATTTTCCAAATACTCTTACTCTGAAAAGATCAAGTTTCAAAATTGTTCATTTTTTATGTACATTTTTTATGTACAACAGTTGATGAAAAACTTTTATTGTTAGATAGGCTGCTGTTTTTACAGCTTCTCCTCATTGTGTTGGTTTTAATTCAAAATTAATGTTCTGGCTTTTTCTGTTTATTTGTTCTGTTTTACCATTGAGTTGAGGGTTATGTGAAACTGTGTAGTCCAAAATCATTTCTTTTTGTTTGGATCATGTCTTGATTTTTTTTGGAAATGTATTTGTTTCTATTGTCACATCTCAATTTGTGCACTTTCAAATTCCATTTTTCTTTGATTATATATATGTATCCTTTTAATGCATCTTTGACTTGATTACGACTTTCTAACAAAAATACCATGCAGTAATGAGTAAAACCATCAAGGAAAACAATAAAATATTTGTTTCCATCCCACGTTATAGGATTTATTAAGCCACACATGTTTGAGTGTATTATTTTTATTGGTCTAGTTACTCTTGTTTGATCTGTTTTAAACGGAAGTCGTGTCTGTATTTCTTGTACCCAACATTTGCATATCTCATCCAAAAAAACAATTTGTCTTTTGTTTAAAGTTAGACCAGTAGCCTAGTTTCCTAGTTTCAATAGGTTATCTTTGCTTAAATGACCCATCCTTCAATGCCACAGTATTTTAGATTTTTCTGTTTTTGTTGTTAAAACTGTTTTTTGTTTATTACTTTTGATATTTATCCTGTTAAAGCTATTTTCCTTTTTTCTTTTTACTTTTATGTTATTTTTGTATATCTCAACTTTTTCTTTAGTGAATTTAATTTTACTTCCATTTTTGGTTATTGCACTTACTGATAAAAGATTCTTACTTTATTCTGGAGCATACAACACATTTTTCAGGTTACTTTGACTTGTTACCACTTTTCCTATTGCTTCTGTGCACATTGTGCTTTTCTTTTTTGCTAATTTTATTGTAGAACATTAGCTTTGAATCATTGGTAAAGTGTGACGTAGATCCAAAGTCCACTATCCAATCATTTTTATCTGGTTTGACCAAAAACAATACCTCACTTTTGTTTGCTAAATTGTTTTCACTTTTTTTAAAGTAATAACAATCTTTTTCTGCGCGGTTGTTTTTCTCACAGATGTTGCATCTCAATGAAATATTTTTAGTTCTGCATTTTGCTGCTATATGTTTTTTTGTTTCATTTAAAACATTTTTGTTGTTTTGTAGCATTGAACGCCACTGTTTCATCGTCTTTTTTAATCTTTTGTTCTGAATTTTTTGGTGAGCAGTCTGGTCATTAGATTTTCTAATGTATTCTTATCTTGAAGAGTTGACTCTCATGCACTTACAAAATGTTTAAATTAATCGGGCAAGCTTGACAGATTTTTTGACATAAGCATTTCAAAACTTTTTTTATTTTGCTTAGGAATGTTGACATACCAACTTTTTTCTTATATTTATGATTAAAGAACTCTTACATTAAATTACACTTACGTTGTTTTTCTTGTCCTTCATAAATGTTTTTAATTTTCATATACATGTCATTGCTTGTTGCAGAATTCATTACATGTGTCAGACATGTTTTTGAGATCGTCTATACTGTAATGTATTGAGCTTTTGCGTCTTTTTATTCCATTTTTTACGTGTATTTGTTGCAGTGTCAAATCTAATATCACTCACCGTTTGCTATTTGAAGTAAGCCATGAGCTCTCAGAATAATATCTATCTTAAATTTCGATTATTTGTAGCTGTCACGATTCTTTCATTTTGCTACTTGATTTAATTTATCACTTATTACTGACATTTTCTTCAGATTTATGTATTGTCAAACTTATTTATTGTAACTCACGTACTTTATTTATTTTATTCAGTTTTTACTTTGCGGCACACGCGGTCGGCTTTGTATAACCTTACGGTTAGGTTTATTACGCATCTACTAATTTAACTGATTTTACTGAGCCCATAACCTGTTTATTGGGATTAAATAAAACACCTTATTTGTAATATTTTATATAATCAAGTGGATATTAAATATCAGTAATTAAGTAGTCACACTTTTTTAGTTAGAAATTTAACGACGTGTTTCTACCGTGTTTTTACATCGACTAGTTGTTTTTATCTTACAACGTATAATTACATTTTGTTTACAACACAAGTATGTCAACCTACTAATGTAACTATATTTGTTGACATTATTTAACATAAATCACCCTGTATATTTATTAGTAATATATATTTATATCAACCAAATATTTGTGATTAAACCTAATTATTGTTTTATTTAAAGATGCAAAAACTGGTCTAGCCACAGGGCTATTACCTACTAACCTACTAAAACTGATCAATGACAACAACATTGAAAAACAAAAAACTATTCAAAATTTACAAGAAATTAGATTGCAATATAAGCAACACCAAATTTAGGTTAAAAAATGCGGTTAGTATGCTTTGAAGTAAACAAAGATGTATATACGTAATTGATTGACTACGAAAAAGAGTTCGAGAAAAAAAAAACATTGATAGTCAAGATAGACAAACAATAAAAAGTATGCATATCTATCAAATCATTAACATAATATTAAAAAAACAACCTCTGAAAAATGGCGATTGGAAGAGAAGTACAACAAAAATGTGTGATGATTTTTTTGTTATTAAACATACATCAAAATACAATTGTTGGTGCTATATATTCCCAGTCCTACTATTACGGAATAGAAGCACTTACTCTTAGAAAAAGCACGTACATAAACTGAAAGTTTTTGAGATGTGGTTATACGTAAAAGCATAGATTTATTGCGAGAACAATTTGGTAAACAGTTAATTTTACGCATTGGACCGCTTAGGTCATGTAATATTGCACCTGTGGAATTAGATACTTACATTACTTCCGTCATTTGTCAAATACTACTTAAATTGCTTGAACGCGTCATCAAAAATTGGAACATCTAAATAAATCATGTTAGCCATAGTTACAGCCTAAATTTGAAAAAAATAATTTTTAAAAATTAATGTACAATGATTCTTTTGCATGATTATAAAGATAACTCAATAATTTTTTTTTTTTTTTAATTTAAATACCTCAAAATGGATCACCCTTTATATGTAACTTGCATATATTGTTTTTATTGTTGTTGTTGATAAGTTTATTTTGAACTAAAGACATAATATCTAACTTGTTTTAAACTGTTCAGTCAGACAAACGATAGTAACATCGTTGAAATTGTAAAATTAATAAAATAAATCAATAACTAAGTCGTTTTATTTCATCATTATTATTATCAAAATCAGTAACTAATGATAATGACATAATAGAATAATCATTTGTCGTGGCAAAACAAATATTATTTTTACAGTAATAATATAATAATAATAAAAATAATAATAATAATAATAATTAGTCTTTATTCATTACATTTTACATGTATATGAAAGGGCGAAGTTTAGCTTATTTGCTGCTCTTCCACTTAACCCTTAAATTTTACAAAAATTTTACACTAAATTAATGTCCGTCCTGCAGCAACTACAGCTTCTCCATGTTTTCCATACTATTATATATTATCTGCTTCGTAAACTAATATGTTAATATTTGCTAGTTCTATTACTATTATTATTATTTAAATATACGTTTACGTTTATTTTTATTTTTTGGTAATAGTTAACGATTGCAGTTTAGCGCTTTATTCAATATGATTTATATTAAAAAAAGTTATTTATTTATATTCACATATAACTAGATTATGTAGCTTTATAATTTCATTTATAATAAATAAAATGTAATTTTCGCAAACTGGTTTAAATATGTGCAAAAAATTAAATTCAATTAACAAGCAAAACGTAATTAAAAAATCAAACTAAATTATTAAAGATATGCAAATGCATTCATATACAGAAAATCAAATAGAATAATTTTAATATTAAACGCGGCTTATTAAAATGAACGTTTGTAATTATTTCACTGTTTAAACCCACTAGTCAGATCTCATTTAGATTGTCGCCTATTTAACCGACAACGAGATTTGTTATTAAGATAGTATTTGTTATTCATACATATATGAATTTAAAACAATTGAATGGTATTACGCTTCAGATAATGCAATGATGTATCAGTTTGAAGCACATTATTGAAGCCGGTAAAACTTAAAGTAATAAGATTTTTAGCGTATAGTTGTTTTCTGCATTAGTTATGACACTTATGACAAATCAAATCTGTCTAAAACAAAAAATTTCTATAAAATTTATGATCATAAATTAAATAGTTTTAACTTAATGTTGTCTTGCGTCATTAAATTAACATACCAAACATACCGGATAAGTACTGATACATGACGTAAATAATTTAATAAAAATAATTATGTTTGGTATGAAATTAAACCATTGTATATCTATAACAGATTTATCCAGTATGAATGGCTAAATAAAGGGTGTTTTTTATAGAGGTTTGTTTTTAAACCTGGCAACTCTGTTTCTAGTGCCTTTGCCATTTCACCATGAGTAAACTTACGCCAGAACAACGCTTGCAAATTGTGTAAATTTACTTCAAAAGTCGTGGTTCAGTTTGCAAAACTTACCGTGCACTACGTCCATTTTATGCTCGACGTAATCGTCCATCCGAGCAAGTTATTTGAAAAACCATGAATTGTTTTTGCACTACGCATAATCTGATTGATAATGTGCATCCGCAGAAATGTCGTACATTAAGAAAGATCAGAATTAGTCAATTTGCCATTGTGCACAGCAATTGTAGCTATGTCCATCTACTTTATAGAAGCTAATTTTTGGCTCAATAGCTACTTAAACAAACAAAACTGCCGAATTTTGAGCAAGAAAAATCTAGAAGCCAATATTGAGATGCCGTTACATTCATAAAAACACACTGTATGGTGTGCTTTATGGGTTGGTGGAATCATTGGCATATTTAAAGATAATGCCGGCCAACAACAGTCAATGGAGAGTGCTATCAATCCATGATTATGGCGTTAATGTGGAAAAGCTTTGGTTTCAAAAAAAACGGCAAAACGTGCCACACAGCGCGCAACACAATCAATTTATTGTTGCAAAAACGGGCCTCCAAGGTCGTGTGATATCACACCTAAGGACTACTTTCTGTGGGGTTATGTAAAGTTGCTAGTGTGCGCTAATAAACCAACAACGTTGGATCAGTTAGAAGCCAACATTAGCCGTGTTATTGCCGATATAAGACCCAGGCTGCTCAAAAAAGTGCACTACACAAATGGAAAAAACTGCTTTTAAAATAAGTATCAACAAAACTTTTTTTTAATTTAACCAAATATTTTACAAACGTTGGACTGCCAATGAGATCACTAGCCTTTTTTTAACAGACATTTTTATGACACATTTGTAGGAAAAAAATACTATCATCTCGATTGGCTAAACTTTATATTAACTTTTAGTAAAGATGATTTTATTTTTTTTTACAATCTATAAACAATGATCAGTTCAAAGATTCAATTTACAATATAGTCAAAATTCAATAAAGCGATAAACTCAAGATATTTTCTATTCACCAAAAAGAATAATAAACTTAAATTTACTTTTTTAAGAAACTAACCATTTACAGATGGCACAATTCCAAGCAAGTCAATCAATTTATATAATCGCAAAACCTTTTTATTTATCTGTTTTGTTATATAATTTTTTTATTATTAGTGCTGGTAACTACTAAAATCTTTAAAAATCATTCTCTTAATCGCTTTCATCTTTGTAACTCTATTGTTTAGTTTTTTAGTTTAGCTATATAATAAGT
This sequence comes from Tachinus rufipes, assembly GCA_963932245.1. Lineage (NCBI taxonomy): Eukaryota > Metazoa > Arthropoda > Insecta > Coleoptera > Staphylinidae > Tachinus > Tachinus rufipes. The sequence continues at coordinate 78,476,342 of OZ010744.1, forward strand.
TGTTGTATATTTTTTAACATAGTTAACTTATTACATTAGTAGAATGCTTTAGTTGACGCAAAACTAGTAATGTATTTGTAAAAATAAACTTGTAATAAAAAAGTCATAATAATAATATTAGTTAATTATTTTATAAACCACTTAAAATATTCATCAACATTTTATAAAACATCTTCAAACAAAATGGAGAATTATAAAAGCTAAAATAACAGTAACAAAGGTAGAATTAGAAAAAAATTTGTTAAAAGTAGACATTGGTCCAAATACTTGAACTCTTGATAGTTGTTACACCTAAATCCTTTGGTTTTTACTCTATAAAAGTCAATAGTGTACGTTATTCTATTAAAAAATAATGATGACTTGAAAAATCATATAATTTATGGGTGTGAAAACTACCTTTATAGATTTTGAACAAGTTTGGTAGTTAATGAGGAGATGGTTAGCTGCATGCATCATAATTTGTTGTTCTTCTCAGCAATTTTTGTAGTTTTTTTTTCTCTTGGAGGTCGAAAATCCATTTAAGGACGGAGTGTGGGACTCCTCCTCTTATACTGAAGAGAGTGTACCCACTAAAAACCAACCCCTTCAATGTTTTACACATGTTTAATGTTTTATTTCTTAGTGCCACTAAACCAGATTGGTTTGTCAGTGGCAATAATTGTGCACTATTAGTATATGTGTTAATCGGTCACTTTATAGATGGTCTTTTATCCAGATTTTAATTTTTGTATAAACAGTTCTATTGAATTTGTTCTTAAGATTTCATTTGGAATTTTATTGAACAACGATCGTATGGCTACTTCTTTTCTTCTTTTTTTCATATTTATTGTTATTTATTGACTTTCTACTATGATAATTCGAGCTACATTTCTTTTTGTTTCTTTGCAATGGTTTACTTTAGTCCATGTTTTTTTTATGTTGTTCATTATAATTCTGAGTTTAAAAAGTTCTTTGTATAGATCTTGATTTGAATAACTGCGTAGATTTTTTTATTACTCGGTTTTGTGTTTTTTTGAAGTTTTTCAATAATTTAATCCGACGCTTGACCGTACACAGTTATTTCATACGTAATTATAGATTCTGGAAGAGCTCGATATATTGAGTCATAGTTTGTTCCGGTATAAACTGTCAAAGGTAATAAAAACTGTTTGAAATGTGTTTTAATTTCTTTCTTCTTTCTTGTTGTATTTGTTTACGTGTGGTATCCAGCTCAGATCTTGGTCTATCCATATCCTAAGATACTTCTGCTTTTCCACAACTTTTATTTGCTCGTGGCAATCACAGTTGTCATATATTTGGATTCATGAAAAATCAGATTAATTTGTTTTTCTTTTTTTTGCTGATGTGGTGATACTATATGATGACTATAAATCTTTTGTCATAATGGAATTTTTAAAGCGTGAACCTACGTTGTTTACATATAAGAAATAGAGTATTGGTCCCAAAATACTGCCTTGGGGCACACTCCTGCCAATAATTGTATCTTCGCTCAGTTTGCCAATTAATTTAACCTGAAACTTTTGATTGATAAATAGTTAAAAAAAAAAAAATTAGTTTCTCTTTTAATTCCATTATTTTCTAAAATATTTATTAAAGTATTATGGTCAAGAGTATCAAATGCTTTTGAAAAGTTAACAAATAAGCACAAAGCGTGCATGTTCTTATCTAATGCTTGGTTAACTGTATTTGTAAATTTTTCAAGTAGTTGGATTGTGCCTTTTGATTTCTGATATCCATATTGATTGATGTCTATTAATCTATTTTCTTCTAAATACACTGTTAATGTTCTTTCAATGTATTTTTCTATTACTATTGATACAGTTGGTAGTATAGAGATTGGTCAGTAGTTTTTAGGACTGTCTCTTTTTCCTGATTTATAGATGAGACGCATAATTGCTTATTTTAAAACATTTGATATCTTCTTTTGTTTGATGGTTAGATTGATAAGTTTGGTCATTAGCTTTTTTATTTCCTTTTTCGGTATCTATGAGGTCTTTTGTTTTAATTCCGTCGTGACTTGCAAGTTTTGCAGGGTTTATAGACATATTAATTTGTTTTTTTCTGTTTTATTATGCAGTATTTTGCTACATGGTTTGGCAAGAAATTTTGTTTGATTTTTAAATGTATCAGTAAACTGCTCAAGTATCTTGCTGGTGTCTTGTTTAAATTTTTTTATCAATCTTTGGTGTTCTGAATTTTTTCTGTTTTTTCCCAGTGTTTTATTGATTATGTCCTACGTTTCTTTCATATTTGATTTTGCCGAGTTAAATAGTTTTGAATAGTGTTCTCTTTTAGATCGTTTAATCATGTTTGTAACTTTATTTCTAGCTTTGTTATAACGTTTTCTAAGCTCATTCTTTATATTGTTAGATTCTGTACAACGTTTCCATATTTGAAACTTTCTTTCATGCTCTTGCATTTCTTTCAAAATTTCTTCATTAATCCATATTTTTTGTGGTTTTCTTTGATGTCAATTTTTATTTTTAGTGCATGATTCTTTGCAATCTTTATGTATCTGATTTATTTGATTTAGTAGTTGGTCTGGGTCATTTAATTTGTCTAACTGCTTTTTCTTTATTAATTGAGCAAATTGATAAATAAACTTTGGTCTGTCTAGATAAGTGGTAATTTTTTATTCATTAACTACATGTTTTGTTTCCAGTTTAATAGTACCACTAATTAGATAATTGTCTGATATTTTTGTTGTCAAAACTGCTGTGATTATATCTTCTTTTTGATTTCTGTAATAGATGTAGTCTAGACATAATTTTACAAGATTGTTTCTTCTATATTCTTTTCTAGTATATTTATTTATTTTTCTTATAAAGCCATGCCCATACAACATTTCTTCATAATTTTCTGTATTTTTTAAATTTGTTAATACGTCTATATTGATGTCTCCAATGATAACCATCTTTTTTTCTTTGTTTGTATTGAGAAATGTGTCAATTTCTTTAAGAAAAAGTTTTATGTTGCCCGGTGGTCTATACAAAATTAGTGCAAAAATGACTGTTTTGTTTGGATATACAATTTTTGCGTAGGCTGCTTTGGTATATAACATGTTGCATTCAATTATAACTACATTTAAGTTTTCCACCATTATTCCACCACCCAAATTTTTGTCTCTTAGTTTAGTATGCATATGAAATAAGTCAATAGAGAAAAACTTTTTGACAATTTTAACTTCGCTGGAGCGAGCTCTTACTTCTGGTAATACCATAATGTGTAGTTTAGGTAAACTGCTGTTAAAACGATTAAAATATTCATCAAAGTGAGCAAATATAGAGTTAATACTTAAGTAATTAATAGGTAAAGTGTGTTCCATTGCCAGATCGCACAAATTAGAAAGATCTGTAATGACCTGACAACTGGTGTCATTTTGGGTAAGATTTAAGTCTGTATAGTTTTATGTTTTCTTTTTGTGTCCATTTGATGTGTTATATCCATTTAGTTAATTTATTTAATTTATTAGAGTAATAATAATAATAAAGTATTGTTTTTCTATTACTCTGTATTTTAAGTAACCAATTAACTTATAAGTCAATAACACAAAAATCTTTAAAGAACTATACAAATAATTTTTTTAATTTGTGCCACCTGTTTGCTATTGACGTATAATAATTTTACAAACATAATTTAATAAAATAGTTTAAAGAAGGCAAAATATGAATTATGGTTTACAAGTAGACCATTTTTATTATTATAACTCATACATCAAGAATTATACATGGCATGTGTTATATTTAGGAAAACATCTCTCTTTAATTACTTGAAGTAATATAAAATATAAAGTTATTTGTTTAGAATTTTAACAGAACATTAAAACTTATATTATATTACAAATAAAACTCACAGATTTAATTTTTTTCTAAAGAAAATATATTCAAAACCCAATTTATACTCAATCAACTATTCATTAAGAATATCAATATAGTAGACATCAAATAGGGACTTTAGATTAATGCAAAGTATGCATCTCTGTTTGAATGAAGCTTTTAATTATCTCGTATAAATTTCTTTTTGTACTCAGCTGCATACATACAAGTGTTTAACGAGAAGGGAAGTCGCCTTCTATCCAATTTTAAATAACACTAGAGAAGTGATTAATTGCAAAACGGTCTATGTATTTAGGCACTATATATTACAGTTCAAAAAAGCATATATTTTCTTGTATTTTACATTTTCGTTAGAACAGCATTCACCTTGAACTGTACACGCAACACCGCAATGGAGTAAAAATTCACCCCTGACAATTACCTACGTTGAGGAAGCGGATGTGTTGGAATTAGAATTTGCCGGTGCAGATTTTATTGCAACGATTTATAAAAAAATATAATTCAATTTTACTAATTGATGCAATTACTTTGGCAATGGGATTGAAGCGGATAACGAGAATCAATTTGCACTATCTGTCATAGATTGCAAAAGTTATGTTGAAAATGTTTGCAGCATTCTAGTGTACAGTATCATTTCATATAACGATAATTGTATCAAACACAATCTGCCACAGTATATAATCATGTTTTCATAAATTCAAATAAATTAATATGATAATAAACTGAAATTAATTAAACAATTTAACTGTGCTATAAAGTCAAATATTTATTTGTTTTTGTAGCTATAATTAAAATATAACAAATAGCAATTTATTTTTAAAATATTCATGTAGATACAAATTTTTTTTTGTAGTAAACTGATAAAGTAAACAACAAAATCAATATTTTAATTAATAGAACTTTAAACTACATAACAACACAGCACAGCTTTCCAGTATTTAATAAACTTATCTCAATTTTATTGCACGTTGCATTGTTAAGACTATTGCAAATAAATTATATACATATATTATACAGATATAATCATTAAATATTTGGTGCGCAAATAAAAAAATAACGCAATTTTAACAATTTATTTTGATTTATATTTGATCCAAATATGTAAAAGCATTGTGTGAAATAACAAGTTTTATGTTACGGACATTACTTATGCTCCAAACTTTAATTATTTTTTGCATTTAAAATGAAGTAGTTTTTTAATTAAATAAATTAATTGATTGAATTTATCGATATAAATTTTTAAATTTTGTTAAGTAAGTGCCAGAGTAAGGATCAAAACAAGAGTTGGAATAATGGTTTTTGTTGTGTCAGAACTTAGATTAGGACTCAAAGACAGAATTAATCAAAACAATATTATCAATAAACTAAAACAAGACATAAATAGAAATCATTGTCTTGTTCTAGAAAACACAGTAAGTTAATCTCTATATTTAACTTGTTAGCAATTATTAACACATCAGGAGTATCCGGCAATTCCGCATCACATTAATGCTCAAATTTTTTAAATATAACCTTTTTTATCAATTTATTTTATATTACTAATGAAAGTAGTTATCCAACAGAGTAATCCGCGTTCTGTGCTAACCAGATACTAATTTTTGTGCAATTGACACAAAAAAAAGAATTAAACTGATTTCTAGTTTGATAGATAATTTCTATAAAGCTATCGCTTACCAAACAAAATTAAAAAAAAAACACAAATTGTTTTACGGTCAAAGATCAACTTGTCATTAGAGGTTTTCAAGCTGTTTTAGTGACTCGAATGGAGATAAATGACAAGATTTTTTTTTCATGTATATGTCCAATTTATCAATACGATTAAAAGTCAGACAAAATAAAACAATAAAATATATGTGTAACCTTAAATTTATGTAAAGGTTAAACGTAAATTAGGCATTATCAGCCATAGATGTCAAAAGTTACGTTTGCGTAAAAAGCGCAGGGTCTTATTCTACAGACCAATCTTTAAGAAAAAGGAGTAAAAATAAACCTACACCTTCTTAGTGTGCTATATGTTATGAAGCTTGCACTGCCAGTTTTAGAAATGGCTTAATCTACAGACTTGGTTTAAACTGCTAATAGCAGCAAGCACAACTTTTTAGCTTAGCAAAAACTAGCCACAAGTAAAGCCAAGAACAGTCTCCGTGTCTCAAATAAAATCTTTTTCACAGACAGCGGATATTGGTTCTCAACCAACATCTTTTGATGGAAATATGACTGTCAAATTATTAGCAGGTGGCCAAAAAATTAATGATGGCAAACAAAAAAGATTTCAAAAAATTATCGAGTCAATTAATATAATAGTTGAAGACTCACACGCCTAATAAAGTCATTTGTATATGCTTTAAAATAGCAACGGCGCAAATCATAATAAAAAAAACAAGAAGCAATTTTCTTTAAAAATTCCATTTATGGATTGTTATTATTCAAAACCTTCTTAGTTTCTGTAAAAGTTTACAACATTTCAATATTTTTACGTATTTGGGAACACATTTTAGGCACAAGAACGTAGGACTGTAATTAATCAGCTGACCACTCAAATGTCTCTATGCCCCAACTAATGAATAAAAAGTAAACTTAATTGCAATGAATGTTTTTTGTCCAGGATTGATCAAATTGATTTTAACATATCAATCACTAACTAAGCAACTAGTAACAACAATCCTTGATGTTATACTAGACGTCTAGCTTCTAACAATTAATGTAGAAAATTTTAACTAAAAACATCTAGTTTAGTTTAGCAGACTAACAAATTTAATATTAAAACCAAAATACTTTTTAGGTATGCCCAGGGCTAAACCGTATTAGAAACAGACATGCCAACTTATTGCAGTTACTAGCAATTCTTTAAAAATGTACTTGTCATTGCGTTTCTCAATATCATTGCAACTCAAACTGTCTTTTTAGTTATTGATGACCTAAGATCAGACCACAACCCAGTTGTCTTAGATTACTATAAAAGATGTAAAGAAAGAGGTCGGTCTACAAAACTAACTAGTCTTTTTTTTACAAATTAAAAAAAAAACACCAGATTACTACCTTACATTTGATTGGCTTAATAAATGATTTTATAAGCTTTATCTTGCTAGCAATAGAAAAATCTACCAAAGCTTTACAAAAATTAAATCATACTTATTGGGTCTTGACAAAGAGACTAGAGAGCTTATATAACCTCATAATAGCACCAGGCATAAATAACAAATATTACATGACCCAACAGATCAAACCAAACTAAAAAATAGGATAAAAAGGCAATTAAAAAGCACAAAAACCGGTGTAAATCCGCTATAAAGATTTTCAACAAAAGTATTAATCTGATATAAAAAATTGCTTAAACTTTTTAAAACTTTTACTTTTCTTCATGGCTAAAGAAGCCATGAATACATTTTAGAAGACCAAAACATTTAAGAAAGATTTATACTTGAACCATGTAGAAAAAGTTTACAATAAAGTAAAGCAGTTCAGGGTGAAAAATATCATCACACATCTTAAACTCAAATTGGCTTCAATTTCAGGTTGCATTCCAAACAAAAGTTTAAGAGCATTTTCTCACAATGTTGAAATGTTCCCCACAAACATTACAACGCAATGCTAAAAAAAAATTTTCTTTAATGTAATACCTCTTACAAAGGTTAAATAATAAAGACATGTTTTGCAAAATTAACACCCAAATTAATCTTCTGTCAATCATAAGTAAGGTAGAAGAAACTAAAATCTTGGATAGAATCTGGGATCACCCGGCGGCTGAAACTTGTTGCTAAATTATTAACAAAGCTTCAAATATTTTTCTCCACAACCCATCAACTTATTAGTCAAATAAAAACTAATTTTTGCACAAACGGGACCACTGATGTTATAATTTTTGATGTTGAAAAAGACTTTAATAAGGTCTGTTTACAATGTCTACTTCTTAAACTGCAGCGTTTTAGGTTCAATTCAAATTTAATAAAACTGATTGTTTCTTATCTGAAAGAAAGAACACTAGCCAAAAAGTTGTATGGATACGTGTCTACCCCTTGCTTAATCAAGGCAAATGTACATTAGGGTTCAGTTCTAACTCTGATGTTTCTTTTTAATTTGTAGGTATCAGTACCCTAACGATAAAACAATTTTATATACTTCACTAAAAACCAGGTTAAGTTACTGGAAAGTAAAAATAAACTTTAAAAAAAGTAAAACTATATTTTTTCTAAGAATTATTTGCTAACTTTTTAAAAGAAGAAAAATGATCTAAATGACGTTCTAATTGCATAGACAAAGTAACTAAAAAAATATTTTTTTTATAAAATTACTCAGATTCTAAATTATTTTGTCTGCTGAACAAAACAAGCAAATTTAAAAATATAAGCAACTAATTAACATGTTTTCTGTATAATGAAAACTCAACAATTGATGTAAATGTATAATATTTTGTAAATCAATTGTTGTACAAATAGCATAATACAACACAATCTAACCTAAAACACTACATAGCACTATTTTAGATATTTAACCATGTTTATCTACACAAAATAAAAAAAAAATGCTTTGTTTTTTGTAATATTTTTCAATCTTCTAATATTATGCTAACAAAACTTAATAACTTTTTTACAAAAATTCATTGTAAACATATTCCTGTTAAATCAATTTTTTAAAAACTATGTTTATCTAATTTACAAACATGTAATCATTGAATTAAAGAAAACAATACAATTACTCAATAAATAATTGGAATTTAAATTTTATATTATTACAAAACTTGTTCACAATACATTTGTAATTTTTTTGCACACTGTACTAGATGAAAGATATTATTAATGTTACTGCATACAAGGTCTGGCCATTAAGTAACAAGACTGCAATTGCAGAAAGCGTGCTAGAGAGGTAAGAAAGAAAACAAATGCAGGCTTGGATAGCTAAAAGTGTCTTGTAATCCTGTACAAAAACACTTGTTAGTTGCTGTAGTAGTATTTTATAGAGGTTAGACACAAACGTATTTTTTTTGTACCAACAACAATGTGTGACAAAAAACGCAAGCAACAAATGAATGTGAAATTTCTAGTTAAATAAAAAAAAAAACTTTGACTGAGTGCTATAAATGATTAAAAACGGCATATGGTAAAAACTCTCTATTTCTTGCGCGTGTTTTCCAATGGTATAAACGGTTTTCTGAAAGCCGAGAGAGCGCCAAAAATTATCAACGTCCAAATCTACCTGACTCTGTTTCAACTCCGCAAACAGTGATCAAAATCAATCGTGATCACTGAATGGGTCAACCAAACTTACTATTTAAAAGTTTTGGCAACACTGCGAGAGCAAGTTTTTAGTAAATTACCAATGTAGATTTAAGTATTTATAAAAAGAAATTTGGCATTCTACGTATTCAGTACATATTGTGATCACTGATCAGATAAAAGAACGTAACTAGATGATGATCATTTTTGATTCTTTTAAGAAAAGTATGCAAAACTCAGTATTTATTAAAAAAAAAAAATTTGTGTACTTTGGTAAAAACTATTTTAATTAATGATAATTCTACAAATGACTTGTTGAAAATACGAAAATCTGTAGAAAATATTATTTAAAAAAAAAAAATTTATAACAAAAAAATAAAAGATTTTCTGTTCTAAATAAAATATCAAATGTTACAAAAAAGAGATCTTGTAGAGTTTGTTAAAAAATGCATCAATTAACTAAGAAGTTTTTCTCGTTATTCAAATGTAGTTAGTAACAGAAGAATGAAATTTTTTAGTTAAAAATTTAGAAAAACAAATTATTTTATTTGATTGTTTAAAAGCTATGCTTATCTAATCTTTAAGTTAAGTTAATTTTTTTATATTGTAGTATTTGTTTTTGTTTAATATATTAAATTGGTAGCATCTGCTATTTTTTTCTGCTAACAATAAAAATTTTATTGTTTTTTAAGTACTTAACTAATGTTGATGTTATTTTATAAACATTTTTTAACAAGAAGTTTGAGCCCTTATTTTGGGTATTTGGTGCTTATAAATCCATGTTTTACTTAAAAGTATTAAAAACTTAAGACAGCAAACTATTAGAATTATAATATACTATGTTTTTATAAAAAACTTACTTTAAAAATTATACTAAATAAATAATATTTCTGGATAAAGATTAAATAGAATTTGTTGAAATTAAGATTGATTTATGTTAGAAATTTTAAATTATTTCATTTTATTGCTTCCTTTAATGTATAAAAAAACGTGACTTAATTTTTTTACAAGCCGGAAATTGCTCATAGCATATTACAAACCTTGGTAGAAAGAGTTTCATTACAACCGAGCACTAATGCAGATAACCAAAGCACAATACGTTGAGGTTTACTATAGCACTAGGCTGCAATACAATTTTTTATTAAAGTATGTATACTATTTTATTATGAATAGACTTTTTTTAATCAATTAATAATAAAATTTATTATTGATTTGTTAAAATATCAAGTATGACAACTAATTTAAATATGTAAATAAATAAATATTTGTATTTACTTTTATGCTATTTTGCAACTACTTATTTATTAAGGATTTGTAACACCATACATAATATTAAACAATAAAAAAATAAAATAAGTACTAAAGTTAAGGTAGTATTATGTTAACTGGTCGAAAAAGTGACAGTCTGGAGTTAGTGACTTTCAAACTTTTTAAAAGTCAGAAAGTGACATGGTACTAATCAACTGTGAATAAGAACAATTATTATTATTATTGTTCTACGAGTATAACTATATACAGTTTCATGATTTAAATTTTATTAACATTGCTCAGATAATATTTATTTTTTTTTATTTTTTTTTTTATTTTTTAAGAAAAATAACTAACGCATGGCAATACCGTTTAAATTTCTTTTATAAATATGCAAGAGAAGCAGTTTGCGAGCCGCTTGGTTGAAATATTAGAATGGCTTTTGAGGCGTGACACGAACTGCTTGCGAGCCATTTTTGTTGAGCCAACTATTTTTGATTTTTCTGCAAACACAAAATAATAATTTTACAATAATAATTTAAGTTATGTTTTATAAAAATTAATCCATTTTTTTACAACATAATTTTTATTAAAAATTAATCTATTATTTTTTTCCACGCATCATATATAAATTTTTTTAAAAGTTTTTTATGTTTTGAATCCCATAAAAATGATTTTGTTAATATCAATGAGTTAAATATGTGTTTCATTAAACCACTCCATAATTGAAATAATAAAAATAAAAAAAAAACTTGCAAGCACACTAAGCCTCGTCCCAATATAAACTGAGAACGCTTTTGTGTTTGCAGAAAAACCGACAATACTTGGCTTGACAGAAGCAGCTTGCAAACAGCTTGTGTCACTCCCTAAAAGCCGTCCCAATATGCAAGCCAAGCGGTTCACGAGCAGCTCGGCTTTCATATTGGGACGCAATTACAAACCAACAACTTACGAGCGGCTTGCAAACCGCTCGGCTTGCATATTTATACGCACCTTAATGTGGTACTAGTTTAAGGTGGGCTTGTTTTGGCGGAATTCACACAGTCTGCTGCGGCAACACTTGCTGTCCCCGGCCCATCTTTTCCTATACTCTATTTTTCTGCCTTACTTCCTACAATAGCATTTTTCTCTCCTTTTTCTCATTTTTGTGTTATTCAGCCTAGATATTTGCATTGTTCTTCTTAGTTTTTTTATATCTTTATTAACTTCTTCCTCGTTTCTTTCATAAATATTTTGTGCAGTTCCATTAAGTGCATCCCTTTTGGTAGTCTTACATTTGCCAGTTTAACTTCTAGTAAGATTTTTGAATCTTTTTTTGGAATTAGTTTTTTATGTCCCTTTGGTTAGCAGATAGACTCTGACCATTTTGAAAGTTGCATTTTCTGACAACTTTGAGATAGCATATCTTCTGTTTGGAAATTGTTTAGTCAGTTCCGACAACTTATTTTCTTTGAGCAGATCTCTCCTTTTTTTCCTTATTTTTGCAATTTTTGTTAGTACTGTTTCAGTATATGTTCTTCTTTTGTCTTTCTGTTCACCTTCCATTGCTTAGCAAGCACAGTTGTTTTGTTTTTTTTGTTTCTTCCTTTTATTACTTTTTTATATGTTATTTTGCTTCCATTGAGCTTCTTACTCCTCTTTCTTTTGTCTTTTGTAGTTTTTAATTTGTGTGTTTTCTTTTATTTTCGTTTACCTAACACGTCTCTGTTTTTTTCTCTACCTATTCTTTTATTTCTGGTATTAGTTCCTTTGTCTATTCTCTTTTTTCTCCTTCTTTCCACTACCTTTGTCATTTTTCCATTATATTCTCTCTCGCTTGTCTCTTTGCTTCTTGCTTACTAGTTTTTTCATTTGTTTTTTTTTTATACCTCATCTTGTTTCCACCATCAAATCTGCGGGTAGTGTTGCAGCAATTACTTCTAGTGCCTCCTGCGACACCGTCTTGTAGGCTTTGCAGATCTTTTATGAACTTGCTCTTATAGCTCTTCTTACTTTTTTTCTGTTTTTTTTTTGTCTTCAAAGCTTTTTTCCATGTTTCTGCGGTTTACAATAAGCTTCTTTCCATGTTTCTGCGGCATACAATAGTTTACTTCTAGCCGCAGTTGCTATTAGCCTTTTTGCCCCGTCTCCTGGATTTCCCTTATTAGCGTCATTAATTAATAACATCGGTCCAGACCACAACTTCCCCATTATTAACAAAATTATATATATATACATACATACTGTTTATTTATTCAAACAAGAAAGATAGTTAGTATGATCAAGAAGGAAAAATTACTTATTTTTGCGATTCAAACTCTTGTTGCAGTTTGTAATAATTAAAATCAACGCTTGACTTCATCAATGTTTAAACACATTGGGTCATGCATGGTTTAACTTAATTGTCTATAAAGTAAGCCATTAATTAGCTTTTTTGCTTAATTTTCACAAATTCTCTTACCATCTTCAAACAAACAAAAAACAGTTTTTTTTTTGTACTAGTTGATCAAAGTTATTTCCAAACTACATTTGTTTATTGCACACGTAGTTTTTAGATTGCCCGTATAAATTTTACATTACATACTCCAACCGCATCCACATTATTTATTTTTGTGTTTTTCCTAATATTTCATTTCCGTCTATACATAAAAGTTAGCGTCAATACGTTTCTATATATTAATATAAATAATTTATAAGTTTTAATATAAACCTAAGTTTTAAATTTGACTATCTAACCGTTTTGTTTTTAAATTTGTTGCCAATTAACCTATTATTTTAGTTTTAATAATTTTACTGAATTAAAATCTTGAGTACCAAATAAGTATTTGCCAACTTAATCTTGTTGATTAAGTTGGCAAATAAATTTTGATTTATAAAATAATTTTTTTAGATTAAATCTATTTTTTTATTGTATTCTCTTTTTATTTATTCTAAAAATGTTAAAAATTATTTTAGATATTTTTATATTATCTTCAAGTGACTGCTATAAAAGCATTATATAGATAACATTGAAATTTTTAATAATTTACGTTTTAATTAATTGAACATTTTGTATTGCATTTGGGTTCATACTACTGAGCAATTCTAATTAAAAATAAATAAAACCTAAACCTGTATGTATTATTTTTTAGTCTACAAAAACCATTACAAAATAAGTGTATATCTAAAACTTAAAAAATAAGTGCATGATGAAGTTATATAGCAAAAAATTTAAAAATCTTTGTGAATTTGTTTATTTTTTATTTTGATTTTCTAAAATTGGTGTATTGACAAAGACCACACATTTCGGTAATACTCGAGATGGGGCATACATGAGTTTAACCACAGCTAACATAATTTTTGTGTATATTAAGTAGCTTATTTTACCTGCCACACAATTTGTGTCTAGCTGTAGTTAATATATTTTGCATTAAGTTTCTGTGTAAATAATATGTATTTGCATTCTTTTATGTATAATCTTATTAGTATCAAATTTGAAACCATTATTCCAAAGAAAATAAAGTCTTATTATAAGGTATAACTAAAGAAGTCAAAAATTGTTTAGTTTTTTATTACAATTGTTTGATTGATACAGTAAACGCTTTCAAAAAGTTGGCACAAATACAACCAGCTTGACATAAATTAATAAACGATGACCTACCCTTTATAAATCTACAGGAAAGAGTTGATACATAATTGTAGATTTTGTTTGATAATAAGTATAATTTGTAAAATGTTTTTTTTTTATTAGGCTGAATATACGTAAAAGAAAAGACAGTAATGCTTGTAACAATTTTTTATGCAGTCATCATAATTGTGCAAATCTAGCCTTAAATTTCTTTATAGCTATTCTTTCAAAACTTACAGCAAAACTGATTCATTTCATTTTTGATAAAGATTTTGTTATGATACCGTATACTAACATATTTTGTTTGATTTTGTGACCTGTAAACTGATATTTTGAAATTTGTATTTTATTTGCTAGAAATAACACAAACAAATAGTTTTATGTTGTGCTTTTACATGCTATATAATATAAAAATAAAATAGTGTTATCTAATAAAACGTAAATTATGTTCCTAAGTAATAGCTTGTGATAAATTATGGTTATACTTTTAATTTAACTACATTTTTGTTAGATATACAAATATACAAAAATAGTAGAAATAGATTTTTGTATATTTGAATAATTGCATAACTATATTTCATAAATTTTATTTATCAAAATAGAATAAAATAACTACTATTTATAAATCACATTTTACATTGTTTTATTAAGAGTCTATTAAAACACCTCAACCAGAACCAACCGCACTAAAACGCTAATAATTTTAACTTTACATGTAATGTCTTTATTTTAGAGCCAATAAAAACATAGTCATCTTCTATTATAACCGGTGTTGTGTAAACAATGATTTTCAAGTCACCTCTGAATTAACACGTGGACAGACGGGCGGAAATGGTGAAATTGGCTGCAGTGAATAAATTTACAAATGCATCATTGATATATTTTCAGCTTTAATGAGCTGTAGGTTTTGTTTAAAATATTATAAACATGAATCATAAAAGTAAGTTTAAATCAAGATTAGTAATTTTGTTATATGTAGGTGTTCAATGACAAACAACACATTGAAACTAACAAAATTACTATTTAAAAGAATGGGATATTAAAGTGACCTCTTTACTATAATGTAATATAAAAACTTTTGAGCTTTTTAATTGTTATAAATATGAAAGCAATATAGAATTATACAAGCGTAAATAATAAAGCATTAACCTAAACTTTACTAATTTTTGTAGAATGACTACTTATATATGCATAGTGATACAAAAAAAGTATTTCATTAGTGTTTAAAAATTTAAAAAAAAATTATTCATGCTATTGTACACAAACCACTTAAAAATTACTACCAACACGTTTAGTCTGAGCTTTTAAATTCTTGTTTACAATAATTTTATATTAAACTTTGTTAAGTTGTAAGTTCAGATTACTCAAGGCAGAAATAATAATTATAATGTTCATAGTTATGTATGGTCTATTATCCTTACACAACAATTCCAAAGCAATTTTAACAACAATTTAGAACTATTGTATTCTTAATGAATGTTGTAGAAGCTGTAAGATTTAGCGTAATTATTTTTAAATATTTATTACTATGGAAGATTGAATGACCGTTGTTAAATTTTCTAGATTTTAAAGTGTGATGCAAATTACAGAGTTATTAGAAATGAGCCACCGACAAAATGAATATTTAACGAAGTTTGCATTATTTATCAGATATGTTCAGTATTGAAAATACATTTTTTGTTTAATGCAGAGCTTGTGATTTTATAACTATCTTTATTATAAATTTTGTAAACTTTAATTTTACTAAAAAAAACTAGTTATTTTATAATTATTCAGGGAGAACAGAATAAGTAATAATAAATCGCTGGTTTAGAAGATAACATCAGATAGTGTACTTACTGGTATAGTAAAAAGTGTAGATAGTTTGAAAACTTTAATAACATAGTTTAGGTTACATTTATATAACAATTTTAAAATCAGTTCTACAAAAAGATAGTGCCAGATTAAAGGGGCTGGTACTATTATTATTATGTACATAAAAATCGTATGATGTTTGAAATTAAAATGTATAATATGGATTTTTCTTTTGTATTTATGGCAATTTAAAAATTCAATTAGAAGCAATGTTTTTGATTTGGTAAGTGCAATTACTCTGCGTCAAAATTTCACCACTCAAACCGTTAGACCAACAGTTAAACCAAGAAATCCAGCTTCTACTTTCATCACGTTTGATATAAATTAAAATTTTGTTGATTTAAGTTTTGAACTTTAATTTATTATCAAACAATGCAAATTCAGACCACCAAAAAAGAAAATAATAATAATTTTGTTTTAAGTAATCACGTAACAACAAAAAATAGCAATTTTTCGTGCTAATTAACAATACTTTTGTAATAAAATATGATAGGTCTGTT
The DNA here is from genome assembly GCA_963932245.1 of Tachinus rufipes. Taxonomy (NCBI): domain Eukaryota; kingdom Metazoa; phylum Arthropoda; class Insecta; order Coleoptera; family Staphylinidae; genus Tachinus; species Tachinus rufipes. Next base: position 78,492,579 of record OZ010744.1, read on the forward strand.
CAAACATACGGTTTAGATAGTATGCAAACCGTTCAAACTGTGCACACAAACAAATATTTGTCATTGTTAGGCAATTTTTTATACGCAGTAATTTGTTTGTGTGCATAGTTTGAACGGTTTGCAAACTATTTAAACCGTAGCTAACAAACCTATTACTTAGTTTAGTAAGAATTATTTATTTAATTTTATTTGAGGGCAAAGAATTACTTTAGGATACTAAATTAAGTAAAATAAAAAACCTACAACGAAAATTCAGATTTAAGATCGGCTGGTAAAGATTCAGTTGTCTCTTTTAATATTCTTTTTTTGCTTAAACCACTAAACAAGCATTTTTTTACATGAATATTAATTTTTTTTTCTGAGTTTCCATTTTTTAATTGTTTGTAACTTTTTATGGCATTTTTAGGAAAAAGTTGTTAAGAACTTTTTTTTTTAAATTGTTCAAAAAATAATATTTCATATCCAAAAACAGTTTTTTTTTAATTACTTGTGTTTTCTTTTTCTCAAATATGAATAAAAACGTGCTTATATGTGCAAAAAATTTCCTGAAAATTATAAGAAGTGCCGTGTACAACGCTCCAATATATCATACAATGTTACAAAAATACTTAAAAATAGCAAAAAAAACTTAAATTTTAAGTATTTTTGTGGATACATTGCAAGATATCTCGGAGCGTAGTGCACAGTACTTTCTAAAGTAGGATATCTTTGCACGTATAAATGCACGCATTTATTCATATTTAAAAAAAAAATATCCGGCATTTAAAAAAATACTGTTTTCTAAAATTTATGAAATTCAAGGAAAAAATCAGAAAATAGTCTTACAACATTTTCTTAAAAATGCAATTTTGAAAAGTTACAAACGATCAAAAAATGTAAAAAACCGACTTTTTTAAATTTTGATTGCTTATTACTCGAAAATGGCAAATGAGCAAAAACAAATTTTCATTTTGTACACTTGACTCATACATGGTTATATACATATAATAGTAAAACTATTAAAAAATACAGTGTCAAAACATACAGAAGAAATGAATTTGCTAAAAGAAAAAAGAAAAAACTAACAGATTTTATTTAATTAATTGAGATGAATAATCTGTATCAGATAATAGAAAAAGGCAATATTACAAAATTTTCCATAGTAAAAACAAATGATATCGGAAGACACACAATGCAAAGCAAATAAACCAAAATCAAAAATAAGAGAACAATGCGTCCTTAAACTAAAAAAAGATATGAAATACAGCGCAAGTAATAATAACACAAATACAAAAATTGTTGAAAATAAAAAGACAATTGCAACAAAGTTATAAACAATTTGACGTTTAAACAAAAAAAAATAGCGGTGCTAGTTCTAAAGTAAGACATCTTAAAAAACATTTTGTAAACATAATCTTTTTAGATTATAAAAAAATTAAAACTTAATTAAAATTTAGGTTGTGTTAGATAAACATGATGATGATTTGCAATTTCTCTGGTAGATGTTCTTGGATTTTCCTAACGCCTTTAGATTTTTGGTTTTGAGGTTATCTTAAAGATCATGTTTATCTAACACAACCAGAAAACAAAGAAATACTAAAGCTTAGGATTATCAATGCTTGCCACAAAATATCTCCCAATTTGATATAAAATGCCAGTAATAGAGTAACTAAAAGATGTCTGTACTGTATTCAGCACGGTGGGAATCAATTTGAACAATATTTGTAGATATTATGTTTTGTAGTTTTTTTTTTCAATAAAATATTTCAGTATTTACAATTGTTTTTCTTGCACATTTCATAATTTTTTTTAAAATATTTTCGTTTACAAATAAACAAATAAAATACACTGCTGTATGCAGAATTTCACCCTGAATCAAAATATGTAAAAATATACAGGGTGTTCTATTTAAAATAACAATGATGGACATCGTTACTCAAAACAGGTGAAATATATTTACAAACTGAGAACGTCAAAAGATAGCTTATTTCTTGCCATTTAAGATTGTATATAGTTTGTTAAGTCTAAAATTTAAAATAAGAAAATTATAGCTTCCGGCGTTTTTTAGGAAACAGCCTGTATATATTGTTGGTACATTACAAAAAAACACAAACACCGATTAAATTAAAATATACAAAAAAGCCATCTTTTGCTATTTTTGGTTTTATTATAGACTGTACTTTAGTATCGAACATGCAAACAACATAAAATTGAATAGTATCATTAATAAATTCAAGAGTGGTGTAGATACGTTTGACAAAATACGTTACGTTAAGTTACAATATTTTAAAAAACACCAAACATTGGCTCACAGTTGTGTTTTTTTCTATATTAAATGTAACTGGCATTAACAATGTTTGTTAAAATTTAAATTAAAGTCAAAAGCAGAAGATCCTATTTAGGTATCCTGGCTAGGCAACTAACAAAGCCACATATTAATAGACGACATGCTGAAAGTAATCTATAATCTTTTACAAATGTAGATTAAAAAATATGAAAATGAAAACCAAAAAAATGAAACAGAAAACATAATGTTCTGTTAGCTATACTCAAGCAAAACAATCTCGAACTTCAAAACAATGTTGTGTGAACTATAAAAAGCATTTTTGCGCTAAATATTATTAAGATTTTTTGGTTGAAGCAACATGATGAAGCTACAACTACTTTGCACAACCAATTATTATTAAGTTAGTTGTACAAATTGTATGCCATTGTACATAACATGATATGTTATGTTTGAGTTTGTAACGTATATTTTAAACATAAATATTATATAAAAGTTACCAATAATGTGCGTAAATCCGATAAACTTCAGATTTACTATCAAATCCACAGATTCATACTCGTTAAAGTGCAAATTTTTAGTTGTTTTGCAAAATTTGCAGATTACCAATTGAACCTTAGTAAAAGTGCATAAATTGTTAAAATAAATTATATGTGGAAGAATAATATATACATCTAAAGTGTTTTAATACTTTTATGTTTAACACTTAAAATTTGTACAATTATTACATTATGCCTGTAACTATTTAGGTTTTTTATAAAAATTTTTAATTAAACAATATTCTTCTTACAGTTAAGTTACAAAAATATCATCTACATTCTAAACTACTTTAACACTTAAAATGGTTACAAAATATTTATTCAAAAATTACATAACTATTTATCAATCAACAAAAAATAGATTAAAAATAATTAATTAGAGGTATTCAAATAATTACAAAAATGATTTATTTGTGCAATCTAAGGATATAAATACATTGAAAATGATGATAACTCATCAAAACATGTATGTAAAAATAAAATAAAATAAATAAATAAAATAAAATCATTACTTCAATAATATGAATAATATAAAAGGATTTTATAAAATAAAAATAGAAAATATAAAATATATCTAAGGACTGGTGCTACCAAGAGTTGCATTGTAAATTGTTTTTATTACAAGTTTTTGGTTCTTTATAAAAAAAATATAGGTATTTTTTTTCTCAAATGTGGATAAAAAAAGAAAATACCCATCATCTATTTAAAAAAAAATACTGTCAGTTCTTTAAATTTTTTAAAATTTATAGAAAACAAAAAAATTGTCTGTAAAAACTTATTCTTTAGACAAATTTGAAAAAAAAAGTTTGTTATAATTTTTTCCTAAAAATGCAATCTCAAGAAGTCACAAACGATAAAAAAATGTAAATATAAAATTTAAGTTTTTTTTTGCTATACTTAAGTCTTTTCTGTAGATACGTTGTAAAATACCTAGGAACGTAGCACATCGTTTGCACATATAAAAACACGTTTTTATCTATATTTAAGAAAAAAAAAATACCCGTCATTTTTTTAAGAAAAACTATCTTTTAAAGTTCTGCAAAATTTTTAAAATTTAAAGAAACATTTTTTTTGTAATAACTTATTTTTTAGATAAATTATAGACAATCAAAGAACAAAGTTTTCTATAATCTATTCCTAAAAATGCAATCCTGAGAAGTTAAAAAAGATCAAAAAATGTAAAAAACTTCAAAATTCGATTTATTCAAACTTTGATTGCTTATTACTCGGAAAAGGCTTATTGAAAAATTTCACATAATTAGGATTTATGTCGAGCAGTGGTTCTCAAATTTATTTGGCATACCGCCCGCTTTCCAGAAAAAATATTACACAACGCCCCTGAAAAAAAGTTCAAAATTTTAATATCACTATTTGCAATCGGTTTTTTTGTTTGTTAATAAATTGGTTACCGCACTGAATCCACATTCCACTAAACATAATAAAGGAAATGCAATTAAGAATTTTTAAATTACAGCTCATATTTTAGGGTAAGCCGTAGAGATCTCATTCTGTGTTTGCACTTGACAAAGATTTCAAAAACCAATCAGGTAAGTTTAAAATCTGAATGAAGAACAATTGCTCACAATAAGAAAGTACGTCTTTACTTTTTTTTCTGTTCCTGATAAATTTGGAAACTGGCTGAATTTTCCTCGTCCAAAATTTTGATTGTACAGAAGAAGTTTTGTCACAAATGCAGAAATAACAGATTTTGTTTTATATAAATTAAGTTTATCACCTTGAAGTTAAAGATTGCTTTCATTAAATTTTTGAAACAAGTTAGTCAAGTAAGCGATGACACTTTTGGATTGAATTAAACTTGATCGTAAAGCAAGGTGCTGGAGTTCTTGAAAGATAAAAATTCTTTTAAGAACTTCAGTACCAAGTTAAACAGCTTATGCAACTTTAAGCACGTGCCATTTGACAACCAACCACTTTTCTTTTTGGCAACTAAGTATTGACGATAGAGAATAGAAAGTACTGTGAATGCATTTGGCACCTCCTATTTAAATATGCAAGAAAACCACTGTGGCGCTTTATTATTAAATTAAGCGTTATGAGCGGAATACATAAATCAATTTTTCTAAATCTTTTCAATTTCTTTTATGCTTTCACCGCCTTTTTACAGTTATTCATTGCCCCTAAATACACCTGTAGCATCATTGCTGCAGCGTTCACCAAGGAACGGTAGCGCTCACTTTGGGAATCATTGATGTAGAGGAAGACATTTTCTGTGGTTTAAGCAAAAACAAATTTTCATTCCGTACATATTTACATTTTTTTTTAAATAAAAATGTTCTTTATCAGACTGGGCTACTTTACATATAACGTGTACAAACATATTACATTTAAAGCACCTGTCTTTTTGAAACAAACAATACAAAATAGATTATCTGCGGCAATAAACTTCAACCAAAAGAAAAGTGAAAAGCATGTGGTAGGCTACTTTGTCGTTTTTTTTTTTAAATATTGCTTTTAAAACAACATATTTTGTTAAATAATTTTTTTTAAACAAGAAGTTGAGATTGATACATAACAAGTTGCTTTTTCTTTTTGTTGTAAAACTTGCATAAATTCAAAAACATTTTTATCTAAAAATGAGTAATATTTGTGTAAGTTTCTCTAATTGCTTTAAAATTTAATCTCTTCAATCATGACCAAAAATGGTATTTCAAATATATTGAATTAATGTAAGTATATTATACCATTACCGCACTTTAACAAACAGCTTTACGGTAATGTACATATTATCTAGGTAATATTAAAAAAAATATATAATAATTCCTACACTAACTGAGTAATTCAGTCAATGTGCACATTATCTAGATAATGTGCACATTAACTGCTTTTGCGCTTTATTGGTAACATATAAAATTTAATATATATCAAAATAATACAAGCGCAACCAATAATGTTTTTTTTTTTGGGGCTATTCAATTATTGCAATTTTTGCAAACTAATAAAGATTAAAATAAGATTGTGGTTGTACTATTTTTTTACTTAATCCGTGCATATGACACTGTTGATATTAACTTTGTTATTAAAAAACTAAACTCAATTGACAGAAGATTATTTGCTCAGTAGATAAAATGATATTTAGAAAACCGCAAATTAATTAAAAATGTAAAAAATTGTTTCTCATCTGAGTATGATGTTACATTAGGAGTTCTTCAAGAATCAGTACTAAGACCTCTGTTGTTTCTTTTGTATGTGAATGATTTACCATCACACGTTGTCACGTTTGCTGATGATACATCAATTGCCGTTTCTGCTGATAATGAATTTAAACTTTTAATAAACACTACTGCTGTAATTAGTAAATTTAAAAAATAGTGTTTTTAAAACCGTTCAATCCTTAATCACCAAAAAACAGTCACTGTTTATTTTCATGGACGTAAATTATTATCATATAATTTTATAGTTAATCATAAAAAATTACAAATCAAACTTTCTAGCAGCGTAAAATTTTTAGGAATTACAATAGATTCTAAATTATCTTAGCGTTTTCAAATTGAACAAATTTTTATAAAACTCAAGCTTTTTATTTTATTCTTCAAATATTTACATATATTATGCGTTATAATATAATGATATGGGGTTTATCTGTTGACTTGAATCGAGCTTTTATTCAACAAAAGCGCATAATAAGATTGATTTTCTAAATTAAAAATCGTGAGAATTGTAAACAGTCCTTTATAAATAATAAGTTGTTGACATTGCCTTCTATATACATATTTAAATGTAAGTCATGAACAGAAAAATATATTATCTCAGAATTAACCTTATCTAGTCATCAGTAGAGTGCGGATAAAAAGCATTAATTTTTCTAAAATAATTTATAATTAAAATGTTAATAAAGTTGCAAAAATGCCAAAAAGCAAGAAAACAGTTTGTTTGATAAGTTATATAATTAAACGACATTGCAAGTTTTAATTAAACTTTACACAAAACTAAACATTATATTATATATTACATAACATATTAATAAATATTTTAATTTAATCTTTAAGTTGCTGAAACAATTAACAATAATATATTTTTGAACATTTGTGTAATTATAAAGTTCTGTTTTTTGTCTGACAAAATATTTGATACGCTACTCTTAACATATACTGAAGTATTTTGTTATACTAAATCTTTAATAAAAACTCCGATTAAACTTTTGAAGACTACGTCGGGTTAAATCGTTTCGTAATGTTTCAATAGTTACTGAATAGACGCGTTTATTAAAATGTATTTAAAATATTTTTTTTTACACAAATTTTAGTAACATAATGTATAGTATGCCCATAGTTATAGTGTCTTTACGACATAACCTTAATTTACCTCAGCGGATTATTTCATTACCAATCGCCTTGGAGAGGCAATTATGTTAGTATTATATACCCTAAATAGATTATAACACCTTTTTGATCAAGGGTAAAAATATTATATAAATATACAATATTTTCATCCTTAAATACTATTAAGGGTTCCAGGTATATAATACACACATAATTGGTTGGTAATAAAATAACCAACCGAGATAAATTAATCCCAAGTCGTAAAGATATTATATCTATGAGCACACTACACAATTTAAAAAAAAAAACAAAAAAGTACAAAAAGCCAAAATAGTAAAAAAAGCACAAAAATGCCAAAAAAAGCAGCAACTAAATATTTAAAGCAAGTATGTCAAAATAAAGCAAAATAAACACAAATAAGAGTTGTGTCTAACTGTTGCATTTTGTTTAGCATTTAATATTAATAAATAAACAAACATCATAAATCCGGACTCTACTTATAACTTAACTTAGAATTATATTTTATGTTGAAAATATGGATTTTATTTATGATTTAAAAATTGTAACTAAGCTAGGTATTTTTACATAAAACATTAATTTTTCTTACACTATAACCTTTATTTAATACGTTTTTGTTATTATTTTTTGTCTTTTGTCTTTATAGCGCCACCTCTATATTGCAAAACTTTTGTTATAAGAAACACCAGTATTAATATAAGTATATATAAATGTAATATGACATTTGGATCAATAGATTGCAATATAATACCAAAAAATAAAAATAAAATAAATATTCTTATATAATACTATAAAACTTAAAAAACTCAACACGAGATAAATCTGTAAAATTCCATCTTATATGAAGAACTTAAAATTCTAAGATTATTTAAAGAAAAATTACTTCACATAATTGCTTTAAACTTATGACTCACTAATATTTAAATTTTGACAATAAAATGTTTGAAACTTAAATTTTAGAGTTTTGACAAACATTTGATATTTTGTTTAAAAAATATAGCTCTAAAAATTATAACTGGAATATTATTTGAATATATTTTTCAATTCTTTGAAATAAACTCATTAAATATTTTTCACTGTTTATCTATCTATACTATTGACATGTATATAACAATGTAAAAAAACTTAATTGCATATTAATAATCATTATAACTATATATTTCATATCAGTGTTAATTTATTATTAAATTAGGTTTTAAACTAGATTTATTTTCGATGGGGGCCTTTAAATAGACAATGTACAGGAAAGTGTGTTTTAATTAAAATTACACTAAATTTACCGTGAAGTTCCTAGAGGGAATGAAACCACCTCCGGACTATTAATTAATTTAAAATGAAGTTTATAATTGTATCATAATTTACAAACATAGTATTCAAAATTAAATGTCGAGTAAATACTTAATTTGTGAATCCACAGAGTAATAGTATTAATTTCTACAATTGAACAAAGTTCTAAATTTTTTTATATATTAATAATTAAAATTTTGAAAAATTGGCATTTAATTAATATTTAATAAAGATTATATTGTTTATTATTATTTTTAATAATAGTAAGTACAATTTCTTTTAAAAATATATTATTTACTCGCGGAATTGCGTTTCATACCAAACTTATCAAAAATGTGACTGTTTCAGGTTATATTACAATTTTTAATATAAATTTTAATAACAATTAAATTAATTAATTGCACTAGATGAAGTCACAGCCATTTGTTTTATTATTTTGATTAAATTAATGTTTATGAACTAATCAAATATTTGTATTGCTCTAGGAACGTATGGCACAATAAAATTAAACATTCATACCTTATAATATTTGTAAATTTAAGATACCAATATAATTTTTTAGTTTCGAAATGTAGTTACGCATTAATAAAATTTTACCGTAAGTTAATAGGTAATAAATACATATTCTTTTTAACAATACAATTTGCAATTAAAATCTCATATATTTATATAAGCTGATGATAATCAATCAAAACAAACTAAGCAAGTCTTAACTAAACATGTCTATAATTTGAGTCTAAACATATAGTATTATTCTAACCCAGTTGCCACTTAAATGTCGCTTAAGGTAAATCACAGTGTACGTAATTAACACAATTAAATATAATTTTAGAGCATTATTTGTTACTTCACTTCACTTTTTTTATGAAAATATTATCTATACTACTAAGGATTGTTGAACATATTAACAAATAATATAAATAATATTTTTAGTTGCAATATATTGTATACATAATATGTCACAATCAAGTGCATTGTTATATAAAAAAAATTGAAAAAAAAAAACTTTTTGAAATGTAATATTATTTATCATACCTTGAGTGGTTTATGTTAATTTCTTACTAGTTATTGTGACATTGTCTAGTTTAAATCAAAGTCGTTTTTTGAAATAAACTTGATAGTTATGAATAAAATTATTATATTTAAAGTTCTAAAAAAATATATTGCAGCAGTAAATTTGAATAGTAGAAGCTTTAACAATTTCAGCAAATAATATAGAAAAAGTAAGAGTAGTAGATTGTTATATTTTATATAGACATAAAGTAAACAAGTTTTTCTGTTACTCTAATCTTGTTTTATTTATTTGTTATCATTCATTTTGCAAAAAGTTTGTAAATAAAGTGTTTATGATTACCGTTATATATTTTTTTACTGAATTTGTAAATGTGGTATGTAAAATTTTATAGATGTTGTTTTCTTGATTTTACTATGTTTTCTACAGTTTTATTTTTTGTGGCTAATATTGCCTTGCAACGCCATTAACCTTCCAGTGGTAACGCCCAGTGTGTGACAATTGCTATTTTACCTAAAAGGATTTAATTCTTGATATTTTAGGAGTTTGCACTTATAATGTGTTTGCAAATGTAGCATAAATTTGATTGCAAAATTTTAATTGTTGCGTCTAGTAGAAATTATTGCGATATCAGACACCGCCGTTACTACTCCCGTTCAAGTTTGGCGTGCTTGAAAATTTATTTATTTATTTTCTAATTTTAATTTAATTAATAATTACATTAAGCTGAGGAAGTATTTTTCTATGGATATATCTTTTGTTAAAATTTACAATATTTTCAGAATACGGTCCACCGGATGTTATTTGAAAGTAATTAGTATTAAGCTTTATTGTAATCTATTAATTTTATGTTTTATATTATTGGTTTATTCCTAATCTCTTTATTCCTGCTAAATGCTTTATAGAAAAATTTATATTAAATTTAGTCTTTCAGCTACTTTTGCTTTGTCAAGTTTTGTATTTTGTTTTAAAATACAGTACCGTAATTGTAAGAAAGAACACTTTTATTAGAAACAAATTTTTTTGTACGTTATGGAGTCCTATGAGGCGGAACAGGCTTGCAAAAAATGATGGACACAATTTTTACGGATGATTAAATTGATAGAACAGAAAATGATGTGTTTGATAATTCAGAAATCAAAGAAGAAGAACGTGTGCTACATGAAAACAATTCTGAACAAAAAATTTCTAATGTTGATAAAAATGACATAAATAACAGTTCTAGTTTGTCTTTTATTGGAAAAGACAATAAAACTTATGGGAAAAAAATGCAAAGACTAAGCAGAACATTTAAAACTAGACAAGAAAATATCATAAAACGTTTTCCTGCTCTTTCTCAAGCAACTAAGTCGATAAAAAATATTATAAAAATATGGAATTATTTTATTAATGATTTAATAAATTACTACAATTACCAATTGTACAAATAAATATATTGCAAAAGTTGTCAAAATATATGCTAACTCCCAAAATGTATATCCAACTAATTATATTAAATTTGGTGCTCTCTTTGGACTATTGTATATAGTTGCAGTTTGTTAAAGCAATCGTCAAACTCTTAAAGATTTGTGGAGAATTGACGGTTATGGCATAGAAATAATTTATCTTACTTTGTCGCTTTAAAGGTTTTAGTTCTTATTAAGATGTATTTGTTTTAATGACATTGAAACTTAAAGTAAAAGAAAAAAAAACAAACTTGCTCCGACTTACAAAATATTTAATATTATCAATTGCCAGATTAGCTACCACAATTTGGAATTTGCTACAATAGATAAAATGTTAGCACCATTTAGAAAAAATGCAGCTTTAGAGTATATATACCATCCAAACTCAACAAATATGGTTTGAAAATACAAGCATTACGCAACGCTAAAATGTTCTATACTAGCAAATTGAAGATATATGCTGGAGAGCAACCGGTTGGGCCTTATAAGGTTTGCAATAGTGCATTTGATGTGGTTCATAGGCTCTGTGAACATATTTCTGGTTCAAACAGAATTGTCACCATGGACAAGTGGTTTACATCAGTGCCTCTGGTTTGAAGTCTAGTGCAGGAACATAAACTCACCGTCATTGGCACTATCAGAAAAAAATAAAAAAATAAAAAAATTTCAAAACTTTTTCCTCAACTATCTCGTACCAGCATGTTTGGGTATTCCAATGACTGTACTTTGGTTTTATATATACCAAAAAAAAAGGAAAAATGTATTTTTGGTGTCTACTTTACATTATAATGATGAAATTGATATAAATAGTAAAATTCTGCAAAAACCGGCAATTATTATTGATTATAATAAAACCAAAAGAGGCGTTGACACCTTTGACAAGCTATGCGCAAGTTTTGATTGTGCCAGAAATACATAAAGATGGCCGATGGTGATTTTTTATTCTATGTTGAACATAGCTGGAATTAATTTGTCAATTATATATTCTGCAAATATCCTAAAAATTAAGGTTTTGACAAACTGTTTTGATAGATTTAGCAAACGGCATACTGCAACCACACTTGCAAGTTAGAGCAAGTACGTTTGCAAGGTGTCCAAAACTCAAACTTAATTTCATCAAAAGAATATTATTATTAAAAAATGTTTCTATTTTTATATAACAAAAAACAGAAAAACAAGGTTTTCTTGTTTCAACTGTTGAAATCATATGTGTTTACAGCATATAACAGCAGTATGCAAAAACTACAAAGAAACTTCATAATGTACCGATTAATTTAATGTTTGTTATTTATTTCAATTATTCAAGTTCAATTTACTACGTTTTTTTTTAAAATTTAATATTGTAATTTTTTTGTTTTAACATAATTGATTTGAAGCGCATTATAACAAAACATATATTTTAAGTTTTAATTTATTTATTATTTTTATTAATAAATAATATTTGTATTGCAATTTAGTTTTTGTGTGTGTGTTATACTTACTATCATATACTAAAGTCAAAATGTAAAAAAATTGAAAAAAAGTAATAAAAATATGAATGCGGTCTTAGACACCGCCGACACCAAGCATGCCTAAACAAACGGCGACATAACTGGAAGATTAAATTTATTTTTTAACATTAAATATGCTGTACTATAATTTTTTTTAAAGCACAGTCATTTTATTATTTTGCTCTCAATCATTCACTCCAAACAATATAGTATTGCTTCTTAACATTTTGCAAAAAAATAATATGACAATAATATTTTGAAAATAAACTAATCTCATAAAGAAATAAAGTTGTAACTAATGCTGAATCTTGTTAAACATACTTTAAATAACAAAAGTTAAAAATTTTCCTCTCAGCAACAATTCAATCAAAGACGTAATAGAAAGACAAATCATAATAAACAAAATTTTTAACATCAAAATATTCAAAATTTTATATTATGTTAAAGTTAAAAGACAATTTTAGGTATTTTATTAATAAGAATCTACAGCGGACTGTTAAAAAACAAATCACTTCTTTAATGAATGTGTTTTTGATTTAGAACTCAATAAATAAAAGGACAAGTTTATTACTTAATTGGGAAAGCAGGGTAAAAACATTCCACCGCATTCGGTCGATGCGCCATTCAACTTATCTCAACATATTTAAGCAATCTAACAAGGAGCTGTACATTTAAATAGATTTAATGTATTTTTATTGTTTAAATAATAAACTTTGATAAATAAAATTAGTAGCAGTACTACATAATAAAAAGCACCACAATGTTGCATTCGGTATTTGTCATTTTTTTTAATCTGCTTTTAGTTACTATGTTTTTTTATTTTAAAACTCAGTTTTTCATATAACGCATATTTTCTACCGAATGCTTTATATGTATATCATAACGTTATATTATAATAATAAAATAAAACACTGTCTACGTTTTTTACCACAAATACTTTATTGATATAATCTATATTCTAAAGAATATATATTAATATTAACAAAAGTTCACGACTCGAGTTTCGACTTTTGAAGGCCATTATCAAGTGAAAACAAACTAACAAAGAAATACATTTATACAGAAAAATTATTATAAAAATTGAAGTGAGGGAAAAATAAATCGTATTACTAGTGGTCTAGAGGGATTTGAAAACGTAGACAGTGTTTTATTTTATTATTATTATGGATTACCACGTAGTAAAGGTCTCAACCATCCTTTATGTTATATTATAATGTATAGACAAATTGTATTGTCTTAGTAATAAAAAAATACGTTGTTAAAAGATTTGTTTTAATTGTAATATCATAAAACTTTCTGAAGTTTACACTAGTTATAAATCTAGCTTGCTTTATGAGGATATATGTGTTAAGCGTGTACGTCAATAAACATTTTTAATTTAGTATATTGCAGTCTTGGTAGTAAACTAAATAAAACGTGTTTTATTCCGCAATTATGTTTTCATTGTATAAAATATATAAATAAAATCTTTTGTGCATTGTAATAAACATCAGTTACGGCGTAATTCAATACATGCGCATATTTTATTATTGTCGGCCAATCGTTAATAATAATATATTTTTTTAGAAATACGCTAACTTTGATATAAATAAGATAGTAATATTAACTAAATTTTTGTAAATATTAGAGGATGCACAATATAAGTTCATATAGTGATGTGCAAAATTGAAAATTTTGTGTTTTGAATTAAGAAATTAAAATTAACGAGTAATAATTAATTAACAATTTAAAAAAATAGTCAAAATAATATAAGATGTAACAAATATGAATAAAAAAACTTATTTTCATGCTGTCATGTACACCACATAGACAACAAAAAGAGAAATGTCACTATGTTAGGCGGATTTATGTTTGAATGTCAAAAAATAATATTTTCAAGTTTTGGCGCCGATAGATCGAGTCTAAATTTGTGCCGCAAGCGCAAAAACTATCAAACAAAGAGTAAAATTATCCAAAATTAGTTCAAGTGACAAAAGATGTCATTGTTAAACTTTTGAAATACGTTTAAAAAAATATAATCCAAATAATCTTTAAAAAAAATAAAAAAATAATTTTTTTTAAAGTAAATGTTGAACAAATTTTTTTTATATGGCTTTTTTTGCTAGATAAGCACGACACTGATTGTTTTCTATGTAGAATTGTTTGCAAATTTCAATTTTTTAATCATATTTGGTGTATAGTTTCTCTGAAAACTGCTAAATGTGCATTTGTAAAAGTTTATGTTAAAAAATAGGCTTATTTTTGCAGTTTTTTTATGTTTTAGTTTTTTAAAACCCAAATACACAAAACAAACTTCTATTTCCAATTAATTTACTTCAAAACACGTCAACTTTAGCGGTTAAAAAAAAAATAAAAAAATGCTTTTTTTTGCCAAGCCCACTGAGAACAAAAACATGGTTTTATGGCTTTTGTGGCTTATAGGCAGAGTATAGACTTGGCGACAGATTTGGATTGTACGGAAAATTTCTGATTGATTTCAGTAGTAAATTTATTTTCTTAAGTTAAAATTGCGGTTTAAACATAAAATGCGATTAAGTTAAAAAACGACAAAAAAATATTAAAAAACTGTAGAAATTATATTTATGGGTTTCATACCCTCATATACCAATCAAAGAACAACTAATAAGTTATAAAAACTAAAAAAAATACATAAGCAAGTTTTTCAATGAACCCCCCCCCCAGCTCTGGTCCGTTTGAAATTGAATTGCCCATATATTAGTTTGTGATGTTATAAATATAAAATAAATGATGGGAGGAGTTAGTCAAGGTTGTAAAGTTGGTGGTTGAAGTTACTATGATGTGTGTCGTGTCTGGTTGCATAGTTGGTGGTTAAAGTTACTATTGTATGTGTTAGGGGTTATCGGCTTATGTATTTTTAAGTGGTTTAAAAAATGTGTTGAAAAGTATTGTTTAATTGTTTGTTAAAGCAGTTATAATTTTTGTTATTTTTAATGTTTAATATTTAAAAGACAGATATAATAATAATAAATATTTATTAATAAAATTTATATAATACAAAACAATACTGAATGTATAATAAATAATAATAAAAATAAAAATAGATTCTTCCCTCTATCATCACTTGAGGTTTGAGGGTTTAATCCCATCTCAAGTTATCGGTATTGAGGGCTCGTGGTTGTTGTTTTTTTTTGTTTATTTTTTATATTTTGTCATGTAATAACATATGTTTTATTTTTAATTTAAATGGCACATAATTTTTTAAAGAGTGTTAATAAGTGTATTCAGCAAGATGGCGGTCATTTTACACATTTGCTTAAGTAATGTTTTTGTTTTACTTAGTTTCTTACAATAGATACTTTCAACTTTGTTATACTTTTGTTTTTTTTGACGCCTTCTACCGGCTAAACGAGACAATTTTGGATATAACTAAGTCGGCTTAGATTGACCTATTTTGACGTCAGGAGTCTGTCGTCAAACGTTGTACACGTATTTTCCGGACACCCTGTATATATTTATATAATAAATAAATTTCTTTTTTGTAGTACACTGACGATGGCCTAACAGCCGAAACCAGTCTGTACAATTTACAACTCACTGCATATAAAAATATTTTAATTCATAAATTTTAAAGTAAATAGTCACTTTTTCCTGTCAAATTATTCTGACTTTGGCTACTTTATAAAAAAAAAATTTTTTTCCAGAAGATATGAAATGGAGAATATTTTTGTCTTTAAAAACCGGAATACTGTCTAAATTTTAACGGTCAGATAGCTCAGTAAAAAATTATGACTAAAATAATAATCCGTTGAGTAGTAGTAGTGAAACTTCTAGAACAATGTTAAATAGCTGTAAAACGCACAATAAAAAAACTGCATAATATACTCCTTTCTACCCCAAAAACTTATCTTTTTTTTTATTCTAACAATTCAAAATTACTAAAAAATTACAATTTTATTATCTGTTGGTGAAAAAATCTAAAGCATATTTTGTAAGAAAAAAATAACGTGGAAGTTTTTCTAGTCAAACATTTTGTTTTTAAAATTTATATTAGTAGTAACCATAATACGCATTATATACAAATGGACAATCTACAATTTTGCGTTTTAGATGTATTATTTTATTTAAAACATACATATTATTGTTGAAAATTCGTTTTTATGTTTTAACAAATAAAATAAAAAAAAAAGTTCATATTCCCATTCATGTGCCCCTCATCAAGAAGTACCACAAGGATCTTCAATTTTACCCTTCTTATATAATTTATTTTGGCTCAATATTTACCACTTTAACCCAAATTTCTGCATTTTAAATGTGTACATTTTGCAATGTGCAGATGATACCACACTTATATCGTATGCCAAGTCATTAAAATCTTTTATAGATCAACTGCACTTGCCACTAGACAGAACAAATATTTGGTTCAATAAATGGCGCTTTTAGCAAACCCTTGCAAAACCCAACTCCTTATTCCTTATCACAAATTAAAAATAAACTTGCCTTGTATTCGTATGAATCAATTATCAATCAATCAAGTATGCAACAACTTGGCAGTATCTTTTGAATTTGATTTTTTTCTTAAAAATGCAATTCTCAAATCGTAGCACACGTCAATTTTTTATAAACAAGTTTTTATCCATATTAAAAAAAAAAACACCAGTAATCTTTTTTTTAAACTGTCTTAAAGTTTTGCAAAATTTTCAAATTTTAAGGAAAACAATTTTTGGTTATGAAAACTTATTCTTTGGATAATTTTGAAGAAAAAAGTATCTTATAATTTTTTCCTAAAAATGCAGTTCTGAAAAAAACAAAATGAAAAAAAATCAAAAATTTAATTTTTTTCAAATATTGATTGCTTATTACTTAAAAACGGCTCACTAAAAAATCTTAAAAAATTCACAAGATGAGGATTCATGTAGAAAAAAGCATTTTTAGTGGTTTGAGCAAAAACAAATTTTTATTTCTTACAATTTCCTTAAACATGGCTATATATAAAAAGTGTCAATAATCTACTTGTGTTCTATAAGTTACTTGTAGTAACGTTGTTTTAAATGTTATAGTTGGTTAAATTAGCAAAGTTGGGCAGAATTTAAAAAAAAACGTAATGTTATTTTTAAATTTGTCATAAGTCTTCAACTTTTTTAAATATTCTAAAAAAACTAAAACTTTTTCAACCTTATATAACTTTTTGTCTATTTACTCTAAAGCAAAAATAAAAAATTTAATATGTAGATAGTAGTAGCAAACAAATTTATTTCATATACACACAAAGTTTTTTTTTTAAGAAATAAACATATATAAAAGCAAGATAGAAATGAGTATGAATATGAATATGAAAAATGCTACCAACCAAAGTCTTTCTGCCCATCTCTAGATATTTTTGTGTAAAATTCAAATTAATTAACAAAAAGTCATGGCATTTTTGATTTTTGAAATATAAACCAAATTTGCAAAAAAGGACTATGGATTCATTGAATAGCTTATTTTTTTCTAATTTTAAAAATGTATGATTTGTTAAATCTCATTTAATTAGTTTTTTTAGAATTTGAAAAAACAAGAATTAATTAATAAAACAATTATTACTACATACTATAAAAATGCCTTGAAATTAAAAACAAAATAATAATAATATAATTTTTCATTTATTCATATAGTTGTCAAATTTAATTGTTTACAGTTATTTAAAGAGAACTCATTTATTTAAACAACATTTCAATTTAAAAATATTGTTTTTATAAATAATAATAAAGTTATCATTATCCCGGATAATATGGCTTATTCGACGGAAAAAAAATGATATGTTGTTTTGTTACTTCAATTAATTGTAATGAAAAGAAGGCAGCCAAATAAAAGCTTGTTTGCAAAACATATATATGGATCATTTTGTTAACCAAAAAAAGCCAAAATTAATTTTAATGAAAATTCAAAGATTCGTGTTTTGGTATACAATACTTTTATACCAACCGCATCTGTACGAGAGATTGAACTGGAGTGTAACGTATTCAAAGAACAACTGAGAAAAATATTTAAACAAAATAATTTTAAACTATATCATCAACATATTGGAAACATTTTGTATCCAACGGATTTTGAAAGAAGATTAAATTATGTTTTATAGTTTATTGAAGAAAGTCAAAGACACAAACTATTTTCTCAATTAATTCTATTTACTGACAAAGCAAAATTTACAAATAATGGATTATTCAACCAAAAAAACATGTTTTCTGGTCGAAAGAAAATCCACAATTAACAATTGAAAAACGAGATTAACAAAAATATTCGGTCTGTATTTGTATGATGAAATTCTAAATTCTAAACACTATTTGTCATTTTTACAAAATAAATTAAAAGAATTACTGGATAATCTTCCATTGAACTTGATCCAAAATTTCAAGTATTTTTCACATGATGGCAAGCCTGCTCACAATAAACACATCGTATCAATTTATTTGTCAAAAAGATTTTCTAATTGGATAGGTAAAAGAGGTTCAACTGCATAGTATCATAGGTCCGGACCTTACACCTATTGATATTTTTTTGTAGGGAACAATTAAGGATAAAGTTTTCAAAGAAAAACCACATAATATTGATGATCTGAAAACTAAAATCAGAAGATCTTTAACAGAAATTAGACATAATACTTTATTAAAAGTACAAAATTATTAAAACGTTGTCAACTATGTATTCAAAAAAACGGTGGTCATTTTAAAGCATTACTACAATAATATTTATTTTAATTTGTAGTATTTTTTATTATTATTTAGTTAGATTGTTAATAAAGCTATTGTATTTGTTTTATTAAAATATGTTAAATATTAATTTTAATTAATTCTTATAATCAAATCAAAAACTGACATTGTTCTCAAAGTCTAAAGTTAGTTTTTTGAGTTTTTTGTTACATCACAATTACAATCATAGTAACATATCAACATATATTTTTTTTTACAAACAAATAAACTCATATTTTTATAACAATTAATATAAATAAATGAAAAATAATAATTTGATAATTTATTTTGTTTTTAATTCCAAGGCACACTTATAATATATTGTAATAATATGCTATCAGTTTATTCTTATTATTTGTAAATTCTTAAAAAACTAATTAAATAAAATATAACAAACTAAAGGGTCCGCCAAACAACTTTTTTTTTTTGAAAATGCTATAAAAAAAAAACTACTGAATATTTTTTCAAATTTCTTTTTTTATTTGAAAGTACAATCCTTCCGGTTAATAATGGAAAATAATTTCATTTAAATGGCTGCCTCGGCTGGCCATGCAGTAGACTACAGCATCAATATTCTCGGGTGTACGCACTATTTTTGGCTTTTCACGCTTTGGTTTATCGATGAGGATGCCAGTTTCTTTCACTTTTTTCACAAGATAACGAACATACGGAGCTGACGGTGCTTCTCTTCTTCCAAAATCCGTACGCAATTTTCGCACACATTCTGCAACATTACCATGATTTTCAAAGTAATGTCGCAATATTTCCGTTGTTCAAGCGTATACACAACCATATTCGTTCAGCGGAAGAATAAAACTAATTATCTGTCAAATCTGACATGAGCTAACTGTTACCATTCACGAAATAAGCACTAGTTGAAAAAAAAAACTTTAGATGGCGGACCCTTTATAATGTTTTTGAAATCAGAAAAAAAAAATAAGCTTTACAATGAACTCATAGCCAGCTAAAGTAGCCTTTTAAAAAAGGCAAATTTTGTTTATATCTCAAAAATTAAAAATGCCATAACTTTTTTGTTAATTTATTATTGAATTCTACGCAAAATTATCTGCAGATTACATTTTTTATTTTTGCTCTAGAGTAAATAGACAAAAAGTTATTTAAGTTTGAAAAAAACAACCGTTTTTAGTTTTTTTGGAGTATTTAAAAAAAATGAAGACAACAAATTTAAAAATGACATTTTGTATTTTTGGAAATTTGGCCCAACTTTGCTAATTTAATCTACTCTGTAACATTTAAAATAACAATGTTACCCATAGAACACACGTAGATTATTTATACCATGAATATATGAAAAGAAATTTTATTGCAATCCACACATGCAAATTTTTAACATTAAAAATTTAATTTTAATAATTTCTATATAATTATCCACTTTTTTGTTCTAATAAATTGTTTTATTTATAGTTATTTCTTAGTTTCAATTTAATTTATTTACATGTTTCAATAGTAAGAGTTTTTGCGTTTACTTATAAACATATAAATAATTTTTCCAAATATATTTATTACAAACACTGATTAAATTTATACCAATAATGAAACAAATATACAAATTAAATTGACAATTTTGCTTGCAATGCGTGATTATTAATATCATTTGCACAAAGTAATTGGGAGGGTGGTTGCAAGCAAGTCTCGGAAAATTATTACCAAAACTTTACTAAATGCCGTCTGTATCTTGAAATCGTGATATAAATAATAACGATGCAGTTAAGATTTTCAGAGAATTTTAATGAATATGCCAGCATTGAATTTACAACAAAAAAAAACAATAAAATGTTTATTAATCACCAAAAACTGTGAATAATAGATTATGCTTTTGACTATTGTTTTATTTATAAAACTGACAAGAATATAAAATAAAAATACTAAGCTATTGAGGTTTTAACAACAGTTGTACTTCACCTGAATATTATTTTATTAAAATTATTTAACATTTCAAAATTTTAATATAAGATAAATATTACTCAATATGTTACATTAAATTATTTTTAAATTTTAACAAGTGAAACTACACTCACTAAAACTATCACATTGAAAATTAAATTTAAGCAGTCTATGAATTTTTACGTTCAATATTTGCTGCTTATATTAGACTTGAAAAATTTTGAATTTAAAAGATTATTCTATATGTTGATAGTAGTTAAAAATCTCTCTAAAAAGCTTTGGTCTTATATCTCTGAATTGTCAACAAATATTTATTAGAATTTGTAGTAAGCAAGTAAAGTTGTTAGTTATCCGAATAGCTTGTTTTAATGTATAGAAGATATATAGAGTAGATTTGGATGCTTCTTCCTATACTTAAAAATAATATTCAATACAAGAGAGTATAAAAGTTTTATATATATCTTCGGTAAAAAGGCAAAACCTTTTATTTGAATTTTTGTAAAAAAATGGTTTTATCTCATTCAAACCGGAGTTGTTCTACATAGACGTAGACAAAACCTAGAATCTTTCAGTTTATTTTAATAATCATATTAGAATTCATAAAAATTCAGAAAGATAGAACATAAATTTTTATTTATCTATACTTGAAATATGAAGTTTTTATTGTCTTATTTTTGAAAATGTACATATGAGGTTTTGCACTTTTACCGACGATCTGCAAAATATAAACAAAAGAAAAAAAAAGGTTTAAATATGAATTCGTTATTTAGTTTTATATTTGGTACAGATAGTACCTGGGATTGTGATTTTATAATAATAAAAAGTTAATTTTTTAAGAGTTAAAATTGACCTAGTTGAGGCAACCCTATTTAAATATAGTTTTAAAGTTCTTGTTTATAGATCTTTTTGATTCTAACCTAAAAAATTTAAAACGCTTTGTCATATTTGTAGAAATAATCTAAGTGTGAAGCTTGAAGGGTTCTATCATCTGCAAAGTTATGAAAATGGTTTGATTTGAATAAATTTGTTAATACTAACATAAAATTTTAGGGTCGAGTTAAAACCATCAATTTCAACTATATTTTTTTTATAGTCAAGAAAACCACCAAGAAATATTTTTCCATGTTTATCTAAAATAAAATTTTAATTGTAACTAAAATATGTCAGAAGATCTGTCAAACGTTTTGATCAAAATCTATATTAAGTATCTGAGATGAACTACAATTGTGTTCTGCACTGCACTGACTTGATGATATTTAACTCTTACAATTTCATGTATTTATAAATGTTGTTAATTGTAAAGTTTTACCTAACGTACTAGTAATTATATTTGTGATTCTTTGTGCTATATGTTTTAAACATTATTCTGTAAAATTTATGGTAAAGTTTGTTTATTGAAACTTAACTTAAATTAATAGCCGTTCGCGCGTTTTCATTATATTTTTACCAGTGGCATAACTTGTGTTTTTTTTTTAATTTGTGATTTTATATTTTAATTTCTTATTTTATATTTTAATCTTGTTTTAAACACTTATTTGATTTCTTGTGTTACCCAAGCGTGATCTGCTTTTGTTTGTTTTGTAGTTAGTCACCAGGTAAACGACCGCACCGGTGTGAATTTTGTATTCTTGAATCATCCTTGTATTATTTTTATTCTTCAATATTTAATCACTTTTATAGTTAAATTTTTATATTTTAAACTTTAACTTAAGCCATTTGTCATAAAAAATGCCACTGTTGTACGTCATTAAAACGTGACAATTCCAAACTTCCAAGGCTTTATAAAGAGACTATCGTACTATATCAAGTTTTGTTAGATAAAGTCCGCTCTAACAATAAATTGATATTAGATAAAGTTCTGTATTTTTGAAAAAAAGATTGCAGACAAGGATAAGGTTATACTTGAATACAAAACTCGTACTCAAGTATCTATGCTTAGTGTAGTTACAACAACTATTAATAAAAAAATTCAATTGTTTCCACCTGCAATTAATTTTGTAAGTAATAACTATTCTTCTTTTGTAAGCTTTACTGCTCAAACTAAACCTAAGCAGAAAGTTCAGCCTATGACCCTAACAAATTTTGATTGTTATCCAAGTCACGATAATTTGCAGGCATATGGGCTAAACTTATATATACATGTTTCAAAACTTAAACGCGGAACTAATAAATCCAATGTTATAAACTACATTAAATTAAAATACCCTTATATTTTAATCAACGATGTAGATCTAGTTACAATCTGGAAGCTACAGTAACTTTAAGGTTTTGGTTTCAGCCGATCATGCTTGGATTATACTTGGCAAAAACTTTTGGCCAGTTAACATCGCCGTCAAAATTTAGTAAGTAAGTTATGGTCGTTTACAAAAAGTTTCTGCTTCATCTCCAATGGGTTTTCGGAGCCTGAATCCTGTTAACAGATTGGATCCATCTTCAGGAATCATAACGGTTTTTCTATCTACCACTAGAACGTTGGCGGTTTAAAAGCTAAACTGAAGAAACTTTTGCTAGCTGTAACCGTATCAGACAATGTGTTTTCACTAAAACCTGGCTTTCTCCGGGCATCAGTGACTCTGAATTAAATTTAAAAGGCTATTATTTATTTAGATGTGATTGCTCGGCCCTAACAAGCCCTTAGCAAGACGTAAGTGGTGTTTTTAATGCTATCAAATCTCACCTCAAATTTGTATTACTTTACCCCAACGTTTATTAGTATTGAACATTTGTTTGTAGTTGTTAAGTTTAATCTTGTGTTTTATATAATTTGTGCGGTATATTTTAATATTGTTATTCTGTAGAATCTATTGCCGACGAATTTCCAAGCAGTAAACTAGTTTTATTGAGCAATTACAATCTATCTGCAGCGTCTTGAGTTAACACTGATTTAGGTATAGCAGTAATTTGTAATACTTACCCTGTTCATTTAGTTACTTATTCGTTTGAATTCTTAAGTTGCGTACAATACATTTTTATTCCTAATAGTAAGGGTGTGTTTTTAGATTTATGTTTTACCAACGATCGTGATATTTCTGTGAAAGAAGCTGTAGATGTTTTGTTAAATTTAAACCAATACCATACTGCGTACTTTTTAACTATAAAATGTGATACTACCTGTAATATTTTAAATTTTAATTATGTTTTTAATGATTTTAAACTTGCCGACTACAGCACAATCAATAATTATTTGTTGAATGTTGATTGCGCACTATTTTATATTATTCGCTCGACTAATTTTTGTCAGATTTTTTCCGTTTTTTACTTTAGAAACTTACAAAAAAAATTTTATTCTAAAAATATTATAATTTTTTTATTTTTATTATCTTCAGCAACATCTCAAGCTACTACTTAGCAAATTTGATTCAATTTGCTCGATACATTTTTGTTTAATAAGCAATTAAGTCAGATTTTTTTCGTTTTTTACTTAGAAAATTTACGGAAATTTTTTTATTGTAAAAATATTATGGTTTTTGTAAATTAATTGTCTTCAGCAACATCTCAAGCTACTACCTAGCAAATTTGATTCAATTCGCACGGCTAATTTTTGTTTAATAAGTGATTATGTCAGATTTTTTTCCGTTTTTTACTCTGGAAACTTACGGAATTTTTTTTATTGTAAAAATATTATTATTTTTGTAATTTTATCATCTTCAGCAACATCTCGAACTACTAACTAACAAATTTGATTAAAATTGCTTGACTGATTTTAGTTTAGTTAGCGATTATGTCAGATTTGTTCCGTTTTTTACTCAGGAAACTTACGGATTTTTTTTTATTGTAAAAATATTATGATTTTTGTAATTTTATTATCTTCAGCAACATCTACGGCTACTACCTACCAAATTTGATTCAATTGGCTCGATTAATTTTTGTTAAATAAGCAATTAAGTCAGACTTTTTCCGTTTTTTCATCTGGAAACTTACGAAATTTTTTTTATTGTAAAAATATTATGATTTCTGTAATTTTATTATCTTTGGCAACATCTCAGGCTACTGCCAAGCAAATTTGATTCAATTTGCTTGACTGATATTTGTTTAATAAGCGATCATGTCAGATTTTTTCCGTTTTTTGGTCTGCAAGCTTTCTAAGACTGTTTTGATATTTATAACTTTTGTTTGTCATTATTAATAAAAATGTAAACCTAAAACTTATTTTTTTGTTAAGTAAAATTTAAGTACTAGTTGGCATGTGCCCACAATTAGCGCGTGAATTCATTTGTGGGCATTGAAAGTTGTTATGTTGGCTTCATCGTGCAACGAGCGGAAAAATGCAAGATTTTATTCTGTAATCGATTATGTTATTGATTGTTTTGTCCCTAAAAAACTGTGGCGTGAAAGCAATTTTTCTATTTGGTTTAACAAAGAATTGATATCACTTACTAAACTCAAGAAAACTGTTCATAAACGTTATAAATCTTCAAAACTACTGTTGGACTCTAAGAATTCCAATGTATTTGTACTACGTGCAAAAATTTTAGTGCACATCAATACAAGCAATATATTTTACAAACTGAAAGAAAATTTAAAATAATTCAATACATTTTTGGAGATTTGTTAATAAGACCAAAAAAATTATTAGTTTTCTAGTCACAATGTATTATAAGGATCAAACCTGTAATAATGGGAACGACTTTGCAAATAATTTTGCAGATTTTTTTCTTTAGTCTATGATAACAAAACTCATCCGACTCCATTGTAAAATTTTAACAATAACGTAATTTATTCAAGTTTTCTATTAGTTTGTGTGATGTTCTTAAAGAAATTGAAAATCTTAAATGTAATTTAAGCGTTGGACCAGACGGCATTCCTTCTTTACTGTTAAAAAAGTGCATTTATCCTATTGCAAAACCATTGCACTTATTTTTTAATGCTTCTTTGAATGAAACTAAATTTCCTCAAATATGAAAACAATGTTATATTACGCCTTTGTTTAAATCTGGAGCCAAAGAGGATATCACTAACTATAGAAGTATATGCATTCAATCTGCCATCCCAAAATTGTAACTGGTCAGTTACAATGGATGTGCAAAAGCATCTTAGTGGAAGAGCAGCACGGATTTTGTGAAGGGCGTTTAACACTTACTAATTTACTTTGTTATAAAAATAATATTTTAAATGCATTTGAATCTAAAGTACAAGTTGATTCTATCTATATCAATTTTTTTATGGCGATTGATCGTGTGAGCCATAATATTTTGATTAAAAAGCTCAGTCTTCTAGGTTTTCATCATGATGTTGTTTCCTGGTTATTTAGCTTTTTGAAAAATCCCAAACAGTGTGTAAAAAATAATAATTTTTTGTCACAGCTCATTTGTGTTTTATCAGGTGTTCCTTAAGGATCTCATCGTGGATCAGTTTTATTTTTGCTTTTCATTAATGATCTCTTACAGTATATTAATTCATCGTCATTTCTTTTATTTGCGGATGTTTTATAAATGTACAGAAAAATATCTTCTCTTAATGATTGCCATCTTTTACAACTGGACATAGACTCTATAAAAAATTGGTGTTTTATTAATAAATTGTTCTTCAATCTTAATAAATGTTTTTCAATAAGTTTTCATAGAACTTTGGTAAAATTTCTTATAACTATGTAATTGACACTAAAGTATAAGTTACACAAATAAAAAATTTAGGCATAATTTTTGATCATAAACTTACATTTGTTGAACATATTAACATCATGTGCAATTGTGCCATAAAAATGTTGAGATTTGTTTATAGAATGTCAACGGATTTATTACCCAGTACACTAACATTTTTATATTGTGCGTTGGTGTGTTTGCATTTAAAGTACGCTTTGTCAGTTTAAAGCCCCTTTAATATTGAACAATTTCAAAAGAAGTTTTGTTGTTTATTGTCCTATAAATCAGGTATACTATCTATAAACTATAATTACAGTTACATTTCTTCACTCTATAATTATTGAAGCTTTGCCAAAAAAGATCCGAATTCTTGCATAACTTAATTATGTCAGAGATTGATTGTCCAGAGCTACTTGGTACTCTTCTATTCCATATAGCACTTAATAATAGACGCAGCAGGCGTTTTTCCTTATTCCGTGAGTCTACACATTCTACTAATTATGGTTTTAATAATCCGCTGAGTAGAATTTGTAGATTTGCCAATACATTACCAACTATTTTTAATTCATTTTGTGTCACTAATTCTACAATTAAAAGTCAGCTGACTTATGTTTTATTTTAAATTGTGCGAGTTTTTGTATATGTTATTTTTTGTATTATTTATTTTTATATATTTTTGTAAAACATCATTTATTATGTATATTTGATGTAGATGTAAATGACATGTTTTTATACCGTGAATAAAGTATTATTATTATTATTAATATTATTATTTTAATATTATTATGTTATTTTGTTCTAAGAACTTAACATGTGTAAACTAATAAATTGTTCAAAGATTTTTGACAATACAGCAATTGGTCTGTAATTTGAAAATTCAGATTTGTTTTTTTTATTAGGTGTAAGTTAAACCTTATTCATAACTTTTTTTGTATAAGGCAGATATTTTAGTCAAAATGAAAACTAAATCTTATCTGCAAATGATTAAAAAATATAAAATAAAATTGTTTCTATACTTGATGTTTTTCTGGTATTTAATTTAGTTTGCTCTTTGCTGTTTTTATTTATTATAAACGTTATTACTGATATTATTAAAAATAACAAACTGCAAACTGTTTGATAATGATTAATAAAATATTTTAATTTGTAAAATGTGTTAAAATTTAGGTTTTGTTTCAAGGATATTTATGCAAATTTTCACAATGATCAATCAATAATCAACTTAATTTTAATATCAATTCAAGTTGTACAGTATTTTGTAAATGGCAACCCAAACCTAGTCATCAGATGCAATGCAAACTTTTACCACACAATTTTATTATCAGTAATAAATTTAAACCAAGGCATTAAAACAACGTTTGTTATATCTTGCAGCCAGACTAATAGATATTACATTGGCAAATATAGATATTTTAAATAAAATTCAGAACTCTCATGTATCTACGTCGGTCTCACAGATTAATTAAGTTTTGCTTAGAACATAAATACAAAATAAAACATTAGTCCTACTAAAACCTAAAACCAATCAACCAGACTGCTTTTTAACAACCTATGGCAGCAACTTTAACAACTCAAAACTGCATAAAAAAAAACCTTTGATAGAGATAAAAACTCAAAACGCCAATCAAAATGAATGTTTTTAAAAAGACGTCCAAAAAGATTTCAAAAAACTTATTTCTCGACAATAAAGTGAATAAAACATGGTAAACTTTTTGTAATTGCGCAAACTGCCACAAGGAAAGTATAATAAAACCCCCAACATCAACTTGCTTGTCTAAAACGCTCAAATGGCACATACACAACCTGAAGCAACCAAAATACTTTTGACTTCAAAACTGTACAGAATTATTTGGCATTTTTGCAATAGTGCGAAAATATTATTCTAGCCCACCTAATAAGAATCTATAAAGCATGTATTGCTTTCCGCTACATTTCCATAACATAGAAAGAAGTAAAAGTAGGCAAAAACCTATTGCCCAATAAATCTTACGTTTTTTCTTCTGAAGATTGTGCAAAAAAGAATTTATAGAAATCAAAGATCCATTTAATAAAACTACCTAAATATTAGGTTTTTATGGTTATCCTACAAAAAACAACAAACTTTTTTTTACAATAAAATAATTAGCCAACTAAATCTACTAAAACTCGTAAATTTAAAATATTGAATATAAAATAATTTTATATTTAGTTAATTTTGTATCATTAATAAAATTGTTGCGTGAGGTACAATAACAATTAACACTTCTAATAATTGTAACAATGGCTAGTTACAATAACTACATTATACGAATATCATAATTTTATATAAAAACAGTTATCTGATGTTGCATGGCATACTTTTTTTGCATAAAAATCACTTGAGGATGCACAGACAAAAATTGCAAGTTTTTTTAACAGCCAATCAAATATATACACATTGTCTATTAAAGTAAACCGTAATAATGTATTACTTTTATATAAATTATTATTGTTCCATCTTGCAAGTATAAAATAAAACTAATTTAGATTGCTAACTAACCTTGACAACTAAGCTACTACTAATATAACTAAAAACATGCTATTAAATAATGCTATTATAAGATATTATTGATGTGATAGTTATAGTAAGTAACTTCTTAAAACTGTGTTTCTACAATTACATTTTACTTCTAAAAGAACTGTTAAGACGTTATACATAAAAGACTATAAAAACTGAAACCATTTAATTAAAATTAAAAATTGTTTTATATTTTGTTTCTAATTTATAATTTAGTTTGTCTAAAAAACATTTTTAAGATACTTTAGAGATAGAGCTGCGGTATGTAATAATCATTGCATAAAAATATTAATTAATATAAATGGGTTCATAGGGCGTGGCAACTTAATATGTACATATGTTTACTTCAAATAAAAACATGGAAAATCTGTCTTAAAAACATGCAAATTTTTCACTGAGAAATATAATATATTTTATAAATATTTGATGAGATCGCATGATTTGCTCATGTCGGCTAAAAAATAAACTGATTTTGCATAGATTAATCAAAGTCTAACAACGATAACAAAAACTAATTAGTTGCTTACCTCTTGTATAATTATATCGCAGTATCAGCAAGTAATATATTTTCATGAAGTAATTACAGAACAAAGGTTGAGAAACAGTTAAAAATATAATACATTCTTGATAAAAAAATTTCAACATTAATTAAGTAAAATTTTTTATAATCTGTTAAATATAAATATATATATATATATATATATATATATATATATATATTTCATGTTTTTAAATAAAATTAATTATACACGTACACAATAATATTATTTATGTACTTCTTGGTAAAATAATAAATATAAAAATAGCTTCACTATAGTTTGCCGTCGTTGCAGTAATACATTTGATTACTTTTGTTAAGATAATAATTATTTAATTTAATAAATATTTTATTCTATAAATTAAGAAAAGTATTGATAGAATAATATAATGTCAACGTGGTAAAATTTATTAATGTTATTACTATTATCAGCTTATTTTAAACAAAAAACTGAAAAATACAAATGTCAAGTTAATGCATAATTATTGGCCGTTTTTTGTGATTTGTTTTATTGTTTAAAATTGGCGTTTAAATGATATTTGTCATAATATAATTCTTTAATATAATTAGTTAATTAAAATCAAAAACCATACACACATAGGCCACATTATACTGTATCACTTTGAGAGGTAGAAAGTTGCAATATGTTTAAAAAAGGGTCATCCCAAGAATGGTTTGTTTGCTTCAAAGATAGTGATACCAGCATAAAAAACAAGTTAGGAGAGAGTTGATCATTTGGCGGCTTTAAAAAAGAACATCACCAGTCTACAAATGTTTGTCATCTTAGAAAACTTGGCAAGGTATCAAAACAATAAAGCTATTCAAGTCTAAATTTTTACCAGTTGTGCACTTTAAGTAAAAGTTGACTTTACATCAACTTTATTTTTAAATATTATTTATGTTGTTTTGTGAAGAATGAAATAGTTTTGATAAAAATATTAAACGCACGTCCGCAGCTTGCTTTATATGTTATTTTCAAATAAGTTGTGTAGTCATAAGCGGTGTACTTTTGTTTTTGTTTGTGCTAAATTAGCTGTTGTTGACTGCCGCCATGCTTGTTCAATTTAATTTATTATGTACTCTGCATCTGAGTAAGGTTAGTACGTCAAGTTCAGTCTTTGTCCTGGGTAGCTTATAGTTTAACACTTTAATACGCAAAAACTTTCTTTGAAAATTTTCCCGTATTATTTTAAGCTACTCGTGTCAGCGTCGGAAAATGTTTATCTAAAAACTATGTAGAACAGTTTCTAATTTTTCATTAAGTAGTGATGTATTGTCCAAACATTTAACACACAATCAAATAACGTTTAATAATAATACCAGATAGCAAAAAAAAAGGTAATGTATCATTTAATGTAGGAGGATTAAAAAATACATTACCCTTTTTTTGTTATCTGGTATTATTATTATACGTTATTTGTTTGTGCGTTAATTGTTTGTGTTTTAACAATACATCATTACTTATTGAAAAATTAAAATCTGTTCTACTAGAACCCAAGTTGTTTTAATTTTCTTCTCCGGGTTTGAGTATTCTCTATGCACTCGAGAAGGTATTAGCGCTTAACTAGATAATAAAAGCATTTAGCGCTCGGACTGAGCAGGCATTAAGCCAATATTTCCTCACTCACACAGTGCTTTTGTCCTCAAATATTAAAAAGCAATATGTTTTTATATTTTTTAGCTGACACTATATTGTTAAGCTGCATTAAAAGTAAAAAATCAACAGGTTAAAAAGTAACAAAAATACAATTACATTAGTTGGCACTCGTAGTTTTCAAATATATTTTTTTTAATAAAAAATTATTTTAACTTTTTTAAGTTAATAATTTAAAAGTTTTCAGTTCAAAACATTTTAACAAAAAACAAAAAAAAATTGCACACACAATTAACAACATTATGTTTTTAAATGATTTTAAAATATTATGCTTTAATGCACATTTTATATAAAAATAATATATTCTTGTAATAATGCAGTTATGAGTTGAAAGTTTACAAAAGCCACATTACAGATTAATGTAAGCGGATTACCTCCGGACATTTTCTTTTTTTCCTTTTATTTTATAAGAACTTTTAAATTATAAAAACATAATTTCCTTTTACCAAATCCTTTTACATTTTTTTTATATAATTACATTTACATCTCGAAAGATAAAATATTTTTAGCTCTTAATTAGATTCACCTCGTCTGAAAATATCCGGCAAACTTCTAACATTCTTAATTACGTGAGATTCAAATAATCTTTTTAAAGTACCCATTAACTTTTTAATTTTTTTATTGGATTGGTGTTAATTTAATATAAATTGTTTTTCTCCAAGCTAAACGATGTGGGTATACAATAATGAGAAATTTCCCAAGGGATTTGTTTGTCCCCTTTACTAAATGCTTTTCCTTAATTAATTTTTGATGTCGGTATTCCATACTTGATATTTAGAATCAATAGTTGAAGGCTATTTATAGTTAACTAACAATGTTACTAGGATGATGACAAGGTTGCTTATTTCAAACAAAAATGCTGTAATTATTATAACTTGTGTTGTTGGGAATAGTGATACATTATTCATTGTTTTATTAGACACTACAAAAGAAATTTCAAATTATTATAAAATTATATAAATATATACCTGTAAGACACAGTTAATTTAAATTTTTTTATGTTTTTTTTTTTAATTTTAAAACATAAAATTTATATTCTGTTAATTGTCGAGAGATTTTAAAATGTCGTCAGGATTGCTATATAAATATTGCGTTAACAATTTATTGTCTTCTTCAGAAAAATAAACATTGAATTATAAAATTATATAACTATGTAGTCAAAATCAGCAATTAAAATCAACGTTACTATTTAACAGTAAAATAATTATAAATATTCTATCTTTAAACTAATTATTTTTCAAATTAATAAAAAAATAAAAGATATAACAAAATAAATAAATATTGGAAAAATACACTTTTTTATCAAAACACGAAAAACGACAAAAGAACAAATAAAAACCAGACCTGGACCTCAAAATGTTTTCCAAGCAGAAGTAATTGAGATAATCTATGAGATAAACCGCAAAATATCTGGTGAAAATGTCTTGATTCTAACGGATAGTAAAGCTAATTGCTATAATCAAGCCTCAAATCACATTAAAGCTAGTTTTTAAATGTGTGGTGACATTACTTTAGCAGCTTGTAGAAATAACATTAAGCTGCTCTAGGTAGAAGGACATCCCAACAATGTAAGTAACATTAAAGTGGATGGACTGGCGCATAAAAAATCAACGTTTATAGCGTGCGGAACAGAACCGTAGACCACTTTACCATTCAAAAACTTCAAAAACATAACAATGACACTCTAGCTGCAAACAGGCAAATGAGGCAAATACTGCCGTAAACGCCAAGAAAACTGATTGCTACTTGATGATCTAAAAAGAACTTAAACACAAAATATTGCTTAATTTTTGTGAAAAAACGTCAAAAAAATATCATAAAATAAATAAATTTATCATTTACTATATTACCAGTTTGTGATATAGTACATAGTAACGTTTTTTTTTTTTTTTAATTTTAAAATGTGATATTTAAGATTTAAATAATATGCCACAACATAAAAATACCTCTAAATTTCATTAAGTGGAACTACTTTTGATGAAATTATTACAATGAAGACTAGATTTAAGCAGTCTGTGAACATTGACTATAAATATTTGTGGCATATATTTCTCAAGAAATACTGAATTTGGAAGTCTTCCCCATACTTGAAGACAATATTCAATACAAAAACAATTATAAGTTTTATGTATATATATATATATATATATATATATATGCAAAAGTTAAGCAAAAGTAAATCAATTCTTACTAGAACTTTTCTATTGTCAAAAAAACTATTCATGAGATTTACTGTTTTTTATTAAGAGATTAAGAACTTGTTGACAAGATTAGGATGCTATACCCTATCAAACGGTTTGGAAATGTCTAGAGCTACTTTCTCTTAGTTTGTCTAAAGTAGAATAACATTTGTGACTAACATAAGTCAAAAGATCTGTTGTCAAACGTTTTGATCAAACTCCATATTAAGTATTTGAGATAAAGTTATTTTGTTCTAAGTAAAGTATTATATTGCAACCATGGTCGGATTTAACTAGTTTTTTTAAAGAAATACAAACATAGATTACTTTTCAAATAAAGCATCTCAATTTTTTTTAACTATCATTATTCGAAAATAAACTATTTTTTTTATAACTTTATTTTTAATATTTATTCATTATTATTCAAAAACTCAAATATCGCAGCAAATAATTTCACAAAAAATATTTAAAAAATCTATTTAATCATAACAAATTTCACTTAATTTAGACAAAACAAACAAATTTTATTAAAAACTAAAAAACCTTTAAAAAGTTTTCAGTGATTGTTCCAATTAAACTTGTTGTAATTTAATTTGCATCTAACTCTACTATTCTATTTATTTTTATTTATGTATTTACAATGCCCGTCAAATAATATTTTAAATTAAATACTAAAAAGACAAATAAATTATATTGTTGTTGTTGTTCAGAGATGCATTCATTGAAGTTATGTAATGTTAGGAAAATTTGTAAAACTTGTATGCTTAAATGTTCTTTATTTTTTCAACTAGTTACAAAAAGGACAGAAGTTTTTTATCTACAAAGTTATATTAATTTTTACATTGTCAAGTTTATAGTACAAATTAATTAAGTCTCAAACAAAACTTTAATGTTGACAAGTCCTTTGACATATGTTAGTTACAAATAAAATTCTACATTACACAAAGATGAAAAAAAATGTACAGTAATTTTATACAAAAGATTTGACAAAAAATTACATACTAATTTTATTAACCATCTGTATTGTAAAGGGTTTTTTAATAATAGTAATAATAATTCTTTATTTACGGTATAAGTAAAACCATTTACATCTACATAAAAATACAATAAATATAAACAATATAATACATATATAAAATAATCAATATAAAAAACAAAAGCAAAAGATTGACATAAAAAACATAATATAATATAAAATACATATCATTTAATCAATATGTCTCAATTGAATCTTAAACAAAGATTTAGAACAAAAAAAATTAAATTGTTTGTTAAACTGTTTGCAAATCTACAAATTCTACCAATAGGATTGTGAAATCCATAATTAGTAGAATGTGTAAATTCTCTAAATAATGAAGTCTGCCTGGTACGTCACTAATAGGAATGTAGAATGGAAAAGATTCAAGTAACTCAGGACAGTCTACTTCAGACATCACTAGACCACGCAAAAATGAGAAATCTGATCTTTCGCGCCAAACTTTTAGTGACGGTAAATTATATAGTAAAGAAATGTAATTGCGATCAAAATTAACCGACAATATACCAGATCTATAAGACAACAGGCAAACAAATTTGTTTTGAATACGTTCAATAGACTATGTATTTCATAGAAAGGGCACCAGACTGACGGAACGTACTCTAAATGAGAACGCATCAAGGCACAGTAAAGTAATTTAAGAGTATTTGGAGAAAGATCAGCAAACATCCTGTATACAAACCCCAGCATTTTTATAGCACGATTACACATGTAGCTGATATGCTCAACAAACGTAAGTTTAAAATCGAAAATTACACCCAAGTCTTTAATTTGTGTCACTTGTTGTAGCACCTTGATATCAATAATATAATTTTACGAAATTTTGCTTAGCGTTCTATTAAAACTGATTGCAAAACATTTATTAACATTATACAAAAGGTTATTAATAGAGTCTAAATCTTGTTGTAAAAGATTACAATCATCAATTGATAAAATACTTCTAAAATTTTTTAAATCATCTGCAAATAATAGAAATGATGATGAACTATTACAGTCAGAAAGATCATTGATAAAAAGTAAATATAAAATTGGTCCGCAGTGAGATCCCTGAGGAACACCTGATGGAACTAAAATAGGTTGTGAAAGAAAGTTATTGATTGCATAGCAATCAAAATATTGTGGCTCACACAATCAAAGGCCTTTGAAAAGTCAGTGTAAATAGAGTCAACTTGAGTTTTGCATTCAAATGCGTTTAAAATGTAATTTTTGTAAGAAAGTAGATTAGTAAGTGTAGATCGACCCTCACAAAACCCATGCTGTTCTTCTACTAAAATACTTTTGCACATCCAACGTATTTGACCAGTTATAATTTAATCAAATAATTTTGGTATAGCAGATTGAATGCAAATGCCTCTATAATTTGTAATATTTTCTTTAGCACCAGATTTATGCAATGGCATAATATAAGTTTGTTTCCATACATCAGGAAATTTAGTTTCATTTAATAAAGCGTTGAAAAGTAAATGTAATGGTTTTGAAATTGAATAAATACAATTCTTTAAGAGCATAGAAGGAATACCGTCAGGTCCAGTGCTAAGATTAGATTTAAGGCTTGCATTAAAAATATCTAGTAAACTGACTGAAAAATTTGTATAAATTACATTTTTATCAAACTTAAACAATAGAGTTGGATGAGTTTGAGAATTATAAACGGAAGAGAAAAAATCTGCAAATTTGTTTACATGAACGTCACCATTAATACAGGTTTGATCACCATAATACATTGTAGCTGGAAAAGAATTAGTTTTCTTAGATTCATTTTCCAAAAATGTTTTGGATTAGACCGAATGTTATTCTCGGTGCGTAAAAAGTACTGCTTGTAAAGACGTGCGTTTAGATTTTTACATGAAGTTCGAAGAGAATCAAATTCATTGTAATCAGATAGAAGTTCTGAAGATTTAAATCGTTTATGAGCTATTTTTTTAAGTTTAGTAAGTGAAATTAATTCCTTGCTAAACCAAATAGGAAAGTTGTTGTCATGCCACACTTTTTTAGGTACATAACAATCAATTGCATAATACAAAACAAAATAAAATAAATCAACACATACATTAATATCACAGTTGTTAAAAAGTACGTTCAACATAAAATCATTGATTGCGCAGAAGTTGGCACATTTAAAATCATTAAAAACGTAATTACAGTTTAAAATATCACAAGAAGTATCACATTTGACATCTATCACATAGGCATTATGATGTTGACTTATATCTAATCAAACATCTACAGCATTTATCACAGTAATATTATCACTATCATTAGTAAAACACAAATCTAAAAATACATCTATACTATTTGGTATGGTTATACATTGAACACAGCTTAAAAATCCAAATGAATTAGCAACTAAATGTCCAGGATAGTTTTCGTTGCACGTAACTCCAGTTCCAAATTCATCATTTAGCCACGTTGCTTCTGGTAAATTGTAATCTCCTAGTAAAATTAATTTACTATTAGAAAAAACATCAGCAAAAGATTCAACGGAGTAACAGTGGTCTGCATATTTATTAATAACCAAACGAGGGGGTAAATAAACTGCACCAATTATGTACGACACAAACTTAAAGTTGACAATTACAAACACATGTTCAACATTTAGATATGGCGGATGTAGTAATGTACACTTTAGATGACTTCAAACCGCAATCAATACGCCACCTCCGCTTAATTTAGGGCTAGTTAAATTAGACCGATCACATCTAAATAGGTTATAGCCAGTTAGTCTTAGTTCTGAGTCAGCGATGTCTTTAGATAGCCAAGTTTCGGTTAAAACAATAATGTCATAACTTGACAGAGCTACAGCTAACAAAAGTTTTTTCAGTATAGTTTTTATACCTCCAACGTTTTGGTAGTAAATTGAGAGGCCGTTGGTATTCCTGGGGACGGGTCCAAACTGTTGAGCGGATTTAACGTCCAAAAATCCCCTGCAGGAGTTGGTAGTAAATTTCGTGGTCGGCCATAGTTAATAAATTTTTTGTTTGCCGGTCAAAAGTTTTTAGAAAGAACTAAACCAGCTTGATCGGTTGAAATGTTTACTTTAAAGCTGCTGTAGTTTCCAGATCTCACTACCAACTCAACAACATCAATCAAAACAGATGGTAGTTTAGCTTTCATATAGTTTGCAATTTCAGTTTTATTTGTTCCACGCTTAAGTTTTGACACATAAATATATGAAGAGAGAACGTAGGCTTGTAGCTGGTCATTGTCAGGACCACATCCAAAAATCGTTGGAGTTTTGTGCTGTACTCTAGGTTTAATTGATTGTGAACTATTAGTAGTGGTAGAAGTATTGGATAAAATTGTTTTTGCCGGTGCCAGTTGAATTGAATCCGTATTAATAACAGGCCTAATAGAAGCAGGTTCAAGTTGACGGCAAGATTTTAAGTTTAAAATTTCTATATCTTTCAGAGCTATCTTCTTCTCCAAATAAGAAATTTTGTAGGTTAAAAGTTTATTGTTAGAGCGAACTTCATCTAAAAATACTTGATACAACACGATGTTTTCTTTGTATAGTTTGCATAGATCAGACTAAGAGCGGGTAAATGTTAAAATAGAATAAAACAAGCTGTGTGTAAAGTATTAACAAAAATTTGAAAATCTTATGTATGCCATTAAGTGTGGAATGTGACATTGTTCAAATGCCCGCCTTGGCTTCTTATGGTGGCACGGATCCGAGTGGTCCAATTTTCAATGACTTTTTTGTATAGAAATGAATTAATAATTTATTCAAAATTAGTCAATCGAATCACAGCGGCCAAGGGTCAAGCATAGACAATTGTTTCGGTTTTACAAACCTCGCCAGTATGCCTTGTATGACCACGGCATCGCATGATAGCAAAGACAATTTTGAATCAATATTTCTGTTCTTATGAACACAATTGATATTATAAATAATCAAACGAAAGACTGGTTTGCCATCTAGTTGCAATTTTTAATACTAAAATGTCCGCATTAATCGGTATCATTTTAGCATTTATGCAATTGGCAGTCATTTCGCGGCCGCTGTGATTCGATTGACTGATTTTGAATAAATTATTAATTCATTTCATAATTTATTGGCGATTCAAAATCGTTATAGCCGCAAAATGACTGCCAACTGCATAAATGCTAAAATGATACCGATTAATGCGGACATTTTAGTATTAAAAATTGCAACTAGATGGCAAACCAGTCTTTCGTTTGATTATTTATAATATCTTTTGTATAGATGTTCACTTTTAAGGCATTGGTCAATTGTGGATTATTTGCCTAGACCTGCTATTTCAAAAAACTTTACAAGAAAAATTCTAGCGGAACTGCAGAACAATAGTAGCCAATTCACATTACGAGAGATAACCTTACTCTCAAAACATTTATGTAGAATGTCAATTGTGGCGTCAGTTGTGTGACACAAGGCGCCGTCCTGCTAAAATCACATGTCGTCTAGGTCTATATAGTTCAATTTAGACTATAAAAAATTGGTTATCATCGTTCTGTAGCGCTTGTCTTTGACGGCCTCACCAACGTCGTTTTTAAAAAAGTACAAACCAATGACGCCGCTGGCCCAAAATCCACACCAAACGGTAACTTTTTGAGGATGCATTATCTCCAGATGAATCTTGTGTAGGTTGGTGTTGTCCCATATACAGCAACTCTGCTTGTTAACTTTGCCATTTATTCAAAAATGCGCCTTGTAGCTAAAGATAATTTTTCCGCTAAAATTGAGGTCTAAACAATTCAAAGCTCAGTCAGTTTTGTCTATAGTCATAAACTTTGAATTTTTAGGTTAATTAGATCTTTAAAAAAGTTTTTGTGCTTAGCAAGGAATCGACTGCCTCGGGTTCTACTGTAAACTTTTACCAATTTTGCGTTTCTTAACTGTACAGATGTTGGCTGATTATTTACCGAACCCGTCGTCTCAAATTGAGCCAGTGAAAGGCTACTACGTCTACCGTAAAAGGGGCGCAACGCGCGCAACGTTTGCACTAACAAACACTCATTTTGATAATAAAATTTTATCATTTGAACGTGTTCTTTAGGGCCGCTTTTATACCTAGTTTAACACGCAAAGCATTTTACAAATGCTAAGTTAGTTTATTCTCTAGGATAACCTATTGAAACATCAATTGTGCCGTAAATTATTTATAAGCAAATTTATATTGTCTTCTCTATAACGTAAATATGTTTAAATCAGATAATGACAACAAAAAGACAAAAATCGGAGCAACAAACCTTACTTTTTTCCTTATTTATTTTTACTAATATGATATGTGCGGCGCTTACGAGGTTATGTGCGTTAAACTAGGTATAACTACTGCTTCGAGCACCGGATAAGTTAACCTCGGGTTATTCCCCTCCAAATCCAAACTATGCTTTAACTGGAAGTTGTAAAAGCGGCCTTTAATCGTGTAACTTGCCATGGTGATTTGGCATAAGTAACTGAATAATAAACAAAAGATTTGATAATTGTCACAAAAATAAAATGGCCGTCACGGGCCGCCAAAATCTACCCGCGCTAACTAAAAAACATTTAATTTTGATTACAAATTTGTAAGTCAAATCAGATAATTTTAACTTTGAGCTGAAAATTATAATTGCTCATGTTCCTTAATGTTCTGTTCTTTTGCTGATTTTATTGTTGATTCTAAACCAGAAGTTTTAAATATAGTAATGCAGAGAATAGCACCTGTAATACAACAATTATTGCAAAACGTCACAAAATTTGTAGGTTACAAATTTAGAAAAAAAATAGAATTTTAAAACAATATTTTTTACATTTTTATGTACAAGCGTATAAAAGTTGTGTCGTTTCTCTTGCTAAAAAATCTTAACTTTTCACTGTTTCAACTCAAAATTAAGATATTAACCGTAATAAATAATAAACTTAACCATAAATAAATATTTATTTTTTAATGTGCCATTTTAAGGTCACAATTTTACTTATTTTTTTTCAAAATTGAAAACTAAAACTTATTAATAGATCTAAAAAAAATATACTTACGTCCGTATACAAACGTCTTATTGTGTTGCCTGTGTAAATGCTTTGTTGGTCTTAAAACTATTTAAAGGTTTTACAACATTTTAGCTAAAAACACTAAATTATTTTTAGCGCACGTACTTTCAAATTTTTAAGTTATAAATTTTTATTTTACTAACTGTTGTCAGAATATCAGAAGGCACAGACGAAAAGGTTAAGACAATAAGGAACATAATGTAAATAATTTAAAACATCATGCATTGACTACTTTATAAACAATTTATGTTTTCTACACTCTGCAGTTGTTGTACAAAAACAAAGTTTTCTAAGCATTATTGTAAAGATTTTTATTTGTTATAGCTACTTTTTTAAGTTCTCAATTGTGTATTTGTAATTTATTTTGATATTGCATTTTTTTGCATATATTTAAAACTCTACCTAGCGTACCAGAAATCTGTCATCACTTTGTGACAAACTTACCCGCTACTGTATAATTTTGCCAGAATTACTTGACGTAACTTGACATTTGATTTTTGTAAGGTTAAATATTACCACCTTTAAGTTTAATTTGTATTTGAATGCCTTCGAGTGAACCAATGTAAATCTTGTGGCATGCAAATAGAAAATTATACATTTGACATGTATTTTTGTAGGTATATAAGCGCGGCCGAAATCCATAGGGAGGAAGTCTTACCGAGTAGATCTACAAGGTAAGAACTCCTAACCTCATTAGTAGATTTGCTAATAGGGTGCTCAATATTAAAATTATTGGCAGATTTGTCGGTATTTTCAAAGTAGAATACCGAGACAGAATTTTATACTGCCATTGTTGTCGTGTCAGACGAGTGTGGTAATTAAAATTTGTACAAGTTGTGTAATTAATTAATTTAACAGCTTAATATTAGTTTTGATTAAATTATCAATTTCTTGTAAATTGTTTTGAATAAATATAAATATTTATTGATAATTAGTTCTTATATATTTACGTTATTACTAATCAACCCTGGACCGCCGACTGTTCTCACTTTGTAATTGTGCCATTTCCAAAGAGGAAACATCACAACTTTTTGCGCAGAAAATTAAACCACACAAAAAGTCAAAAAGCTCTATAAACCCATTGCACAAATTCTTGATTTGTTAAAAAACTTAGTAGTGTACTCAACACTCATCCCTAGTTACAATTTTATAAAAAATCTCTATCTTACCTTAAAACAGTTTAATTCTAATAATAGCTTTAAAATCCAAAGTGCAAACATCAGAAATCTCCTTTCTAAATTTTTATGGCAACTTTTAAAAACAGTTTTTTCTGATATTCGTTATTGTCTAGCAATTACTAATACTTTTTTTTAGTGGTAAATTTTTACCAAATATTCAATGTTGTTGATGATTTTGATAATTTGTACTTTCAGAAGTCTTTCGCACTTGAGTCATCATAAATGATTTTCTCTGCCCCATTTGAACTGTTTGCACTAATATTTGACTTAAAAATAGAACGGGCTATTTTTTATACGCTGTTATTTAATCATTATATTTATATTATTTCATATTTTGTCTATTTCTAGTGATTTTAAATCAACAGTTTTAGTAGTTTTAAATTTTGTTCAATATTGATTTTATGGTTATTAAAATTGATGTGTTTATAGAAATTAAAAATTTTATTTTTGTAAAAGTGCTTGTTTAATTTATGTCGCAGCTAATTTTGTAAATTTTTAAGTTTTTAAGTAGCTTTTATGTCATATTTACAAACAAGTTTTCTAAGATTTTTACCTGTGTGGTTATAGTATGTGAGTTTACCGTAGTGGATTTTGCTATGATTGTTGGCTATGATGTATGTAAGTGATAAATCATTTAGATGTGATATATGGGAATGTTTATAGATGATTTTATTATTATTGCGGAATGAAACGGCTATGTATACGAGAAAATGAAAAAAAAAAGAACTTGTAGAAATTATAATAGTGGGAGTCATAAGGTATTATAATTCCTGGGTTAATATATTCGCGATAGATAATGAATTTAAGATAGTTGTTAATTTTAGTTATGGTAAGATCTAAAAAATTTAGTTTATTGTTGTTCTATGACGCTGGTGCAATGTCAATATTGGGGTCTAATTTATTGATGTATTAGTGTAAATTATTTATATTGCTTTGAAAACCATTAAATATGCAAAAATGTTATCTACATAACGTTGTCAGAATGTTATTTGGTCGTATTGTAAGTTAGTAAAGCTAAGCATTATATTTTTGATGGTGTTTAAAAATATATTTGCTAAAATATTGGAGCTAGATGCGCCCATAGGTAGGCTATTAGTTATTTATTATTTTTATTTTTATGTTTACAGTTAATATATTGGTAAGAAATGTATCTAATTTATAAAAAAAGAGTTAATCTACAATTAACTTGGTTTGTGTAACTTTGGTTGATCGTAAAGTTTTGAAAGTTTTTTACTAACATAATACTATATATTTATAAAGTATGCAAAAAATGATTAACAATAACAACTTTTATATTGTTTTCTCTATTTTGACTTAAAAAAACGATTTATGTTTTTTAATCAGTTTTTTAAAGTATTTTATTTGTTGTTGCCATAGTCTGTGCACGTAATCCAATTGAAGATTAACAGTATATATTAAACAATAACAAACTTAGCGGACAAT
Source organism: Tachinus rufipes (assembly GCA_963932245.1). Classification (NCBI taxonomy): domain Eukaryota; kingdom Metazoa; phylum Arthropoda; class Insecta; order Coleoptera; family Staphylinidae; genus Tachinus; species Tachinus rufipes. The sequence continues at coordinate 78,535,643 of OZ010744.1, forward strand.
TTTATCTTAATCACTTAAAACTTTATAGACAGTTTTTTACCTACTTTTACTTTGCACTAAATTTTTTTATACAACCTTTTTAAACATTATTTGTTCAGACGCTTTTTTTTTAAATTAAACCTTTTATAATAAGGCCCAATTTAATGTATCATATGTTGCTTTTAAGTATACTGCAAAGAGAACGTATGTTCCGTTGTTCCTTTGCCCTTTCTAAACCAACCTTGATTTTATAAGGCTGTGTTTTACCTCATATACCTGTTGCAATAATTTGCTTTTAATAAATGTTAGATTTTGTTTTGCTTTCAGCTTCCCTTCTTTGTGCTGCTAAAAATCTCGAACTGCTAAAGCCAATTTTCGGCTTTTGATACAAAATACTATATTAATCAGTATTTTAAATTTTGTTTGTAAAAGACAAAAATATTAATTGTTATTGAAGGTGTAAATTATTTTTACGCAGTAAAAAAGTTCGAATCAGCAAATCAAATCATGCATTCCGTAGTGCCAACAAAGCACAAATAGATGTGACTTGCACAGAACTTGGTGTTCTGTGTTATATGCAAATAAAGCACATACCGTTATACAGGGTGCGGCAGCATAACTTCTTTTTTATACTTAATAAAACCCATTGTATGAATAAAAAAAAAATTATTTGTTTTTTATAATGTAGGCGCATACCTAAAATTTTGTTTTAATAGTTTTAAAGATCAAATCGAGTAAGTGACGTCCCCCATTTTCCATACACTGTGTGAACCGATTTCTGACCTATGTCATGACTCTTGCCAACATATAAGGCGTTATGTTGGCAATTTTTTTCTGGATGTTGGCTTTTAAACCTTGTAGAGTCTTTGGACGGTTCACATGAACACGGGATTTCAAAAACCCCCATAGAAAAAAATCAAAGGCGCAAATTGGGAGAGCGTGCCGGCCACTCCAAATCTCTCTAATTGAGATAAGGCGCTCTGGAAAGTGTTCTCTCAAAACAATCATTGATGTTCTTGAAGCAACAAAATTGTTGTTATCAGTTCAGTATTATTAGTTACAAGGTTATAGCATTGGCATACATATATTTAATTATTTTTTTTTTTATAATCAATATAATTGGTTAACTATAATAATTTACTTCAAGTTGAGCATAAACACTTTAATTAATTCCACATTAAATCAGATACATAGTTTTTCAATCTTCCCGTTTTATTACTGTATTAGCACCTTTCATCAAATGAAATGACTATAATTAATTATAACCAAACACAATTAGTAAAACACGTTTACATAATCTATTTTTAAATTTGAGGCAGGTCGCATTCAATTAATAAGCATGACTAAATGAACATCATTCATTAGTATGGTGACATTGTGTTATTGACAAAAGTATCAACGGTTACGTTCATATTCTTTTATTATGTTTTTTTTCATAAATTGCAATTAGGTACAATATTAAACGACAAAATATGAATCAAGTTCACAATATTATGAGGACGCCAGAAATATTACTTTGTAATTGTATATTGTTTCTCAAAGCAAATATTTTGAAGAAGTTAATATTAGCGGAGCACAAGAAGTTAATTTTAGGTTTAATTCACAGTCTGTGTAGTATATAATTAACAATCAATAAAGTTGCTTGCAAAACAGTATAATATTTATATTAAAGTTTATGATTTTTTGTTTGTTAATTAAAACAAAAATTCTCACTTTGATCAATTGCTATTTGCAAACTATTTTTATTTTTTGTAGTCATAACATAACATAAGAAAATACTATGTATCTTTCTATAAATTTAATGAAAATATATTTACAAGGATAATTTATTAAAATTGTTTCTGAATATTTATATTAAAGTTGTTTTATAATTTAAATGAGTAATGTATTTAACTACAAATGGCACTCTAATTGCATAAAAATCTCATCAAATATAAATATTAGTGTTTGAAAATATATTCTATTTAAATACAATGTTTACATTTGTGAAAATTGCATGTTCATTTAAATTAATAAAACCTTTCATGTGTATACAAGATAATCGAAATTGTTTATTTTTCTATGTAAATGATATTATTCATTTTATGTGCATTTGATGTTATATAAATAGTTAACGAGTAATAAATATTGGTAGTCCATAGTGGAAATATTTTATAAGAGAACAACCATTTTCATCATTTTATTTATCCCAAATATGTCTAATCCAATAAGTTTATGTAGCTGTTATATTACGTATTTATAATATTATAAAATAGTTAAAAAAAATAAAAATTTAGGTTTGTACTATAAATCAAAGTTTTGTAAAAATTTAGTTTATTACTTCATTATAAATAAAAATAGATTTTACTTAGTTGGTTTCTCTAACATTTAAATAATATACATAAATTTGTTACCCTCTCACATTTTATTTTTCAACTTAAAAAGGCTTTCAGCCTGCTTGACATATTAAACATTGTAGCATCGGCAGTTTATTATAGATAATAAATAAATAAATAAATAAAAACATTTTTACTTACGTAAATAGTTTTAAGCATTGCATATAATACATATTATTTAGGGATCTCTTCTATACGTTAGATGTATGTACTTTTTATTACTTAAACAAAGATTCATTCAAAACATTAACTATGGGAAACATAGCGCCTATTCTTTGACAACAAATTGAATTTAGACAAAATTAGAAATTTTTAATTGGTCTCGGACTTGAGTTGCTTATTTGGAGGGTCAGATTTTTTATTAAAAAAAATAATTCTGTAATGAATACACTTTTTTAGATAAAAAAAAAACTTATTACGTCCTGTGTAAAACCTGCAGAAATACTTGAAGGCGGGGATCTGACAAGAAACAAAAAACGACTGCTATCAATGATTTATAAATTGTACTATGGAATCGTCATGTGACTTCAGTGGAGACTAGAAACCAACTCCGTGAGGTTGGTGGTACAGCTGTGAATGTGTGGACAGTTTGTCAAAAGTAGCAATAAGCTGGATTAAAATCTTGTAGACAAGCAGCTGGACCAAAATTACTCCCACGTCACCAAGTAGCCAGAATTTTCTCGCAAACATTTAAAATAAACATTGGCACAATAGAGGATTGTACTGTTTATGACAAATCTAGATTCTGCCTACATTTGCCAGATGGAAAAGAACAAGTATAGAGACAAACAGGAGAACAATTTGCAGAATGCACTTTTAAGTCTCGGTTTAGCCATGGTAGAAATTGTCTGATGGTATGGGCAGAAATATTATTAGCTGCCTGCACCGAACTGATTGTCATTGATAGTGGATTGCAGATAATAAGAAAGTTTAAAAAACTACGTAGTTCCATTTGCTCCATTTATCAGCGACGGCTTTTTCTGATGCAGAATACTTGGTTGCAGTTAGGATAAGAAAATTTAACTAGCCTGCATGTACCCCAGATAGAAATCATATAGAACATGTTTGAGACATGCTTGGCAGGCGTGTTAGAAGACGTGCAGTTGCACCAACCACAATAAACAAGCTTCGTGTTGCACTTAAAAAAAATTGCAAATTATTTGACAAAATAATATTTGTGAGCTCATTAGTGACATGAGCCGCTATATGCAGGCAATAGTTAGGGCTCAAAGAGGCAATACAAAGTATTGAAATCTTACCTAACTAAAATTTTTATTAATAATCTCTGTTAAGTTTATTTTTAGAAATGTATTTTCTTTTGTGTAAACGTACATACATTATCGTTTTTGCTTATTAATGTTCATTGAATAAACTGATAAACACCATATGTAATTTGCTACATCCTGATGGTCTCTTTGATTGTAAAACACTAAAAGTTTCATAAAAAAATTACCCAATGACCTGTTTTTTTTTTTAGATTTGAGTGTATAAGTTCCAGCAACAATCAAATTTGCAAACATTAGTCTTGCAACTTGCCATCTTTTATACTAAAAACAATCTTTAACCTGATTACATTAGTTACGGCTGATGAAGTATAAAAACTACATTTTATTTTTATCAGTTAGTTAATAAAAATCTGTAAGTTTAAAACTAAAAAAAAAAATCTAAAAAGCCTTACCGCAACCAATATTAAAATCGAGTTTAATTCAACATTAGGTGAGATGTTAGATTTAAAATGAGTTGGACAAACACCAATGATAAACTACGCAGTGGATGGCCTATCAAAGTGACTACGCCAGAAATGTTTAAAAAAATCCGCATAATTGTTTTGACAGAATGCAGAATGAAAGTGAGAAAAATAGCAGATACTATAAGCATTTCAACAAAACGTACACGTAATATTTTACACGAACAATTAACTATAAAAAAGCTTTGCGCAAGATGGGTGCCGCGTTTCCTAACACCCGACCAAAAACAATGTCAAAATGACATTTTAACCAAACGGTTGGCACTGTATCAACAATCTATCAAAATTTTTGCGCCAATTTATTACTGCTAATGAGACTTGGGTTCATCACTACGCTCCTGAAACTAACAGTCTAAGCAATGAATCGTAAATAGAGAACTAGCTCCAATGAAGGCAAAAATAGTTGCATCGGATCGCAAAGTTATAGTTTTTTGAAATGCACGTGATATAATTTTTATTGATTATCTTCAGAAAAGAAAAAAACCATTAAGAGAAGTATTATAATAATTGCAAAAAATAACCAAAAAAATTAAAAAAAAACGGTTACATTTAGCAAAAAGAAAGTGCTCTGTCACCAAGATTATGACCCGGTTTACAAGTCAAGCATTGCGATGCAAAAAATCTATCAATTAAAGTTTGAATTGCTTTGCCACCTACTATATTTACCAAATTTAGCCTCAACTTCCAATTGTTTCCAAATTTTAAAAAGTGGCTTGTTGAAAAGAGAAGAATAAAATCATCAACGCTGTAAATTTTGAGGCCCTCGACACATCGACCTATCAGTCTGGCATAACGGCTTTATATCATTGTTGGAAAAAGTATATAAACCTAACTGAAGACTATGTTATGAAACACAAACTATCCCAAAAAAGTTTTTTTTTAGGTTTGGAATATTTTACTTCGTATTATGGGCAATTCCATTTCAAACGGACCAGAGCTGGGGGGGGAGGGTGCATTGAGAAACTTGCTTATGTATTTTTTTTTAGTTTCTATAACTTAATAGTAGTCCTTTGATCGGTATATAAGAGTATGTAACACATAAAAAAAAATTCTACAATTTTTTAAAGTTTTTTTGTCGTTTTTTACCTTAATCGCATTTTTTGTTTAAAAACCGCAATTTTAACTCAAAAAAATAAATTTACTAATGAAATCAATCAGAAATTTTCCGTAGAATCTAAATCTGGTGCCAATTTAAATCTATACACTGTCAATAAGCCGCAAATGCCTTAAAACCATGTTTTTGTTCTCAGTGGGCTGGGCAAAAAGGAGCATTTTTTAAATTTTTTTTAACCGCCAAAGTTGACGTATTTTGATGTAAATTAATTGAAAAATATAAATATGTTCTGTGTATTTGGGTTTTAAGAGTCTAAAACTTTGCAAATCTGCAAAGTAGCCGTATTCTTCAACATAAACTCTTACAAATGCACGTTTAGCCGCGCTCAGAAGAACAATACACTAAATATTATTAAAAATTTGAATTCTGGGGACAATTTTACATAGAAAATAGTCAGTGTTGTACTCATCGTCTATAGAAAAGTCTATCTAAAACAAAATTTTCAGACAAAAAATGCGTTAAAAATTAATTATTTTTTATATTCACAAAAAATATTATAAACACACTAGGGTGTGGTTTAAAACTTTTTTTTAACAAATTTTGATAAGCACCAGGAGGGTTTATGTTTGAAAACCAAAAATAATAATATTTTCTAATTTTTGCGCCGATAGATCGAGTCTAAATTTGTGCCGCAAGCGCAAAAATTATCAAACAAAGAGTAAAATGACCCAAAATTGGTTCAAACAACAAAAGACGATTTTATTAAATTTCTAAAATAAGCTTAAAAAAATATAATCCAAATAATCTTTAAGAAAAATTTAAAAAAAAAAAATTTAAGTAAATGTTAAACAAATTTTTTTTTTTAGATGGGTTTTTTATTGCCAGATAGGCACGACACTGACTATTTTTTATATAGAATTGTTTGCAAAATTTAGTTTTTTAATAATATTTGGTGTATAGTTTCTCTGAAAACTGCTAAATGTGCATTTGTAAAAGTTTATGTTGAAAAATAGGCTGATTTTTGCAGTTTTTATTTGTGTTTCAGGCCTTTAAAACCCAAATACACAGAACAAATTTATATTTTCTAATTAACTTACATCAAAATACGTTAACTTTGGCGGTTAAAAAAAAATTAAAAAATGCTCCTTTTTGCCCAGCCCACTGAGAACAAAAACATGGTTTTATGGCTTTTGCGGCTTATAGACAGGGTATAGATTTGAAATGGCACCAGATTTGGATTCTACGGAAAATTTCTGATCGATTTCTTTAGTAAATTTATTTTTTTGAGTTAAAATTACGGTTTTTAAACAAAAAATGCGATTATGTTAAAAAACGACAAAAAAACTTAAAAAAATTGTAGAATTTTTTTGTATGGGTTTCATACCCTCATATGCCGATCAAAAGACTACTAATAAGTTATAGAAACTAAAAAAAAATACATGAGCAAGTTTCTCAATGCACCCCCCTCCCCCCTAGTTCTGGTCCGTTTGAAATGGAATTGCCCTTATATAAGTTAAGAAATTGAAATACCAATTTTAGTTTTTAACAGTTTTAAATAAAAATGTATTTAAAAGCATATTATCAATTTTTGTTGTTGTTATTTAACTAATTTCCATTGTAAAACCATAAACTTTCCTAGTTTATTATTAAAAGTGTGTCGACTTAAATAAAAAAGATTTCTAAAACTATTGTACAAATTTGATAATAAAATATAACAGTATTTATAGTAGTAAGTAGGTTAGTTAGTAGCTACAACAGATGATATTATAATTTAGCATCTTAGTCCAGTCAGTATATCTGAAAAAATAAGTTAATAAATGCAAATATATTACAAATCTTATATTTATTAAATTTTTTGTAAATGGAGCTTAAAGAAACTTTAAATGAGCTTTTCCGCTATCTTGATAAAAGCAAAAAAAAGCAATTTTTGCAAAGAATTTTTTTTTGCTTTCTTATGTTCTACAGTTTAAGTTGTATGCTTTTTTTTACGTACTATCAAACAAATGTAGATAATTAAACCTGTAGAACATGCTAATACCTACAATACATTTTTTCATTTTTTAATAGAAAAATAAAATAACAACTTTTAGCGCATTTCAAAGTTTACCGTAGCGTCTCGTTTTATATCTCTAGTTTAAGATGAATGAGTAGGTATAAAAGACCTTTTTCTGTTGCGGAATATCTCGTTGTAGCATTTCAGGCTGATGTTTCAAGCATTTTAAAGCAATCGTGCGTATTTTTAAACTAATCTGATATGCACTTAAACAATTGTTCATTTGCAAAAAAAAATTTGATTAAAGACAATTTACTTAGCAAAAAAAAATTTTGGATTTTTTTAGCTGCAAGCGTGAAGAAAAGTCGTAAGGCACATAAGCGTGAGGTAAAAACTGTCAATTCAGTGAGTGTTACAAACTAAATCTGATTAAAAAAAAACTTAAAGAACCAGATTGACAGCCGCAGCATAACTCTGTTTATATAATTAAACACTTGTTTTGTGAAAAAGTAAATACCAATAAACTTAAATTGCCAATATGCAGACAAAAAGTAATTTATTCAGTATCAAAAATATTAATAAAAGATAGTATTGCACATTACCTTAATGGTCCCGTCATGATTTAGCTCTTTCAATCTTAAACTATTCAGTATGCACTTAATCTAGTTGCAGCAGGAACTCAGCACTATAAAAAATGCAATATGCATGTATACATACACTACCTGCTAAAGGAACAATTACTAATAAATGATTTGAAAAACTTTTCAGAAAATTGTAACAAACTGTAATTCCCTGTATTGTCAAAACTTTATCGACCTCAAAAGTTGCACAATTTAGCCTGCATCTAATACTTTTTAAAATCGTTTTAATATGTTAACATATATACTGATTGCGCATATTTATTACAATTTTGTTATATTTATTGTGGTTCTAATAATAATACAGTATACTTTGAATTAAGAAATAGTTACGTTGTGTAATCAGACTAATTATTTTATATTAAATTTATATTGTTTTCTGCTCCATTGTTTTTTATATCAAAAAAACAATGGAGCAGAATAAAAGTTATTCATAAATGCTGGCAAATTTTGCAATATTTTTAGATGACATTTTCCTCCCAATTACACTCCACCGATTTAAAACTAGTGTTTGTAACATATGATAAGACTTGCGTTGTTAGCAGCGAATTATATAACTTTTTTCTATTGATAAAATAGCCACGCTTGGTAGTAGTATACCGCATTTGTGGTTTTTCTAATTATTACAATGTTATAACTTAAACATCAATGTTGAAAAGCGGAAATTGGTGCATAAACAAAGTTTGTTGTGGATTTAAATAATATATAAATCAGTTTTATTAATCAATTTGTTACAAAAAAACTAGCGCAATGATTATATTCTAGTTTCTTATTACTAATGTATTTTAATAACACTAAATATTAAAAAAATACATACAAAAATATTTAAAATTGTAAATTATACCTACTTTTATTGTTATGCCGTTTGTAAAATATGAACTTTACCTGCAACAAAAAGAAAATACTATAATATAATTCAGTAAAAATGCTGCAAAATCTAAAGCAATTTATTACATAATATACACACAAATTTATACTTATAAATGTCTATTAAAACTAAGATTAAATTGTTTCGCCTATTACATAAGATAAAAAAAGCAGTTATCATAATCAATTAAATAAATATGTAAAAATTAGAAAAAAAAAATTAGAATATACACAAATAGTTTTATTAATAAATGTCTAGAACTACAAAAATGTTTTTAACAAAATTATTTTAAATACTTTATTCTAAACTTGTTAAATAAATATCATGTTTTTTCAGTATTATACAGTTTTGGAACAAAAGAGTAATAACTTGCAAAACACAATTGTAAAACTAATTGTAAAAAAAGTTGTACGGTCTTATATCTGAGAATGTTATTATACTAAGTTCCTGAACAAATATTGAACATTTTAAACGAGTGTTACAATGGCTGACTTAAGAAAGTAAAAGAAAGTTTCCCCTAGCCAATTATAATCCATACTCTTAACAAAAGATACAAACTAAAAACCGAGAATACTTATTTAACAATAGTAATTTAATTCTTTCTAGTAAAAAAAAAGTTACAAAGTAGCAAACGTATTTTACTTATTATATTTATATATTTTATAATGTAAAACTTGATTATATAATTATGCTATTGATAAAGTTTTTCTTATTGTATTTATTCTTTTCACGCTTTTGTGCTACTTTATACTCTATGAGCACGTTTTCTTTACCTTTTTTTTCATTTTGTGTATTTCTATATTCCTTTCTTGTTTCCCGTATTTCAACTTAACAGAATTTGAATAATTATCATCATTTATTTCTGGAATCAGACCGTTTCTTTACAAAATTAGTGTTTTGTACTCATCTTAATTCATAAATATGTTACTGATATTATTGTAATAAAAAAGTACTTTCATTTTGAAATTTAATATATTTTTTTAATTTTGTGACAAAATTGTACAATTACTCAATAAATCTATTCTGACATTACGAATAACAAATAACATGTAGACATTACAATACAGGATTGGAAAAGTCAATTTACATACATCTTCAACTATTAGTTCGTGATTTAATATTGGTGAAAAATATAATTATATAATCGGCTATTATCAAAGGTCTTTCTGTAGTTATTTTACAATATAAAGCAAAAAAGTGTAAACTGTGATATAAATTATCACTGTAAATGAAACTGTGGTATATTATTTTGTTAGTCTAGCCGAGTAATAAATTAGTATATGTACTAAAAATACTTTAACATGAACAAACTCAGTTTTATCATTGAATACACAAATAATTTTGCATTTTTATTTTTAATTTCATATATGTACATCTCATATTTTTATTTGATTTTTAATCGTGATTTTGTGTATAATTGTTTTTTGTTTTCATTATTTTTAAAGGTTTATATGTGATGACTATGGCATGGCTTTAAAGTAATGTTTTGATGTACAATATAATTATTTATATACATATATAATAAAAATAATATAATAATATCTTTGTCATAAGCGCTAAAATGCAAACAACGTCAAGTACATAATACATTTAAAATTTCATATACAAAAATCGACAAAGATTAACAAAATTAACACAGATTTACAAAGTATAGTACTTTGTAAATCTAAAATAATCATTCAGTGTATAAAAACAACCATTTACCAAGTATTGTTTTAATCGCTTTTTAAATAATGGGTATGACTTTATTGATTTTAATTCTTTTGGCAAATGGTTATAAACATAACTTGCCGCACATTTTAGTGACTTAGTGTAACGGGTGCTTTTAAAATGGTTAATAAAAATATTATTAGCAGACCGGATAGGGTATTGGTGTTGCGCTCTAGCTCTACACGTACCAAATAAATGAATGTTTCTATACACAAAATACACAGTTTATAAATATAGACACTATGCACAGTCATAACATTAAATTTTATAAAAATATCTCGGCAGGTTTTATTTGGTTTTAAATTAAAAACTATACTCAGTATTTGTTTTTGTAGTACAAAAACACGTTGAATGTCCTTTGACTGTCCCCATAGAATAATGTCGTAGCAAATGTGTGAATATGCTAGTGCATAGTACACCGATAAGATATGTTGTTGTGGCAGCTGTCTCCTTAAATTTAAAATAGCAAAAGTTGCTTTAGCTAGCTTTGCACATACTAAATCTATATGGCTAGACCAATTTAATTCTGAGTCTATTGACACACCTAATACTTTTATTTTATTGCAAGACTTTATGTTGTTAATTATTGTTGAAGGTTGATTTTTTTGTTCAAAAAACATACACGAAAAAACATTTCAAGATTTACAATTTGTTTGATGCACACCATGTTTTAAATTTCTCGATAACAGTAATTGATTTTAATTGTAATTCTGCTGGACTATCAGTTTCTACAATTACCGATGTATTATCCGCATACATTACAATGTCTGCATAATCAATATAATTTGTAAGATCGTTAGTAAATAAGATAAAAAGCAATGGTCCAACAATCGATCCTTGTGCAACGACAACCTGCACATCTGCTTTTTTGGATTTAATTCCGTTAATGTTGACAAGTATTGATCTATCTTTTAAATAAGAACTGATCCAATAATATATTGGACCTCTTATACCCATGCTATATAATTTGTATAGTAAAAAATTATGATTAATTACGTCAAACGCTGATGTCAGATAAAATATTAATAAAAGAACACATTTTTTATTTTCTAACTTATTATAGATTGTCTGAGTAAGTTTGTAAGTTGCTGATTCAATTGATCTATTAGAACGGAAACCATGTTGAGAGTTGTGCAAAATGTTGTTGCTATTTAAAAAGTTTAATGTTCTCTCACAGAAAAATCGCTGAAATGTCTGATTTTACATACTTTAACAAGATTATTGGGACTTCATCTAGACCTGTGCTATGTTTATTTGGCATTCCACAGATAATTTGTTCTACTTCATACTCTGTTACCGGATCTATAAATATAGAGTTATTGTTGTTGGACAAAGTTGTACAGGATTTAGAGATTTGACTGCCAAAATATAAAGTTATTTATCTTTGCCCCAAGATAGCAAAATGATAACAAATAAATTACCTAAATTTTTTTTATATTGAATGATTTTATGATTTTATGGTTTTTTTTTTAAATTTTTATTTCAGTTTTACGGGTCTTGTTTTGTCCTAAATTCACATTTACAATTTGCCACATCGCCTTAGACTTATTTGTAGCATTAATAATTTTGTATACATTTTGTTTATATATTTTTTTATTTATGTTAGCTTTAAGTTGTTTTTTATGATCCTTAAATGTTTCACGCAGATTGCAAGAGTTGCTTGTTTTACATAACCAATTAAGATATTTTAAATTATCGTATTGTCTTTCATTCATGGGTAATTTTAAAACAATTGAATTTATGTTTTAGTTTTTGCTTTGGACATGCTACATTTGAACACCACTGAAAATGGTTCCAAAACTGGTTAAAATTGTCGTTAGCATCATTAGAACAGGACGGTACATAAGACTTAAAATATTGTTTAAATGCTAACAGGTTGTTTGTATTAAACACTTTTTTTTCTAAAAGGACTCGCGGATGAAGTGTTGTCTCTTGTTGAATTTGTAACGATAGTATTAAGCTTTTGTGGTCTGAGATGCCAAATTCAACTACATTGCAAGATAATACATAATCCAAATTAAAGTTAATTAGCATGTAATCAATTTGACTTTCACAAGTTATATTTGCTCGTTTATCAATGCGAGTTGCTTCATGGACTAGAGTCGTAAAGTTAAAAGATTGTAAGACGTTATCTAATTGTTTTAACTCTTTTGATTGTGATAAGGCATCTACATTAAAATCGCCCGTCATTATAACAGATTTAAAATTTAAAAAAGAATAAGTTAAAACATTTACAAGTTATACACATAGAATCTTGATAAGATACAGCGGATATTTCTATGCATTTATCCGATGACATTAGTTCCATATTATGTTGTCTTTTACACACAGCAAGTATGTCGTTCTTAACAAATATGCAAGATCCTCCGAGTAAATTTTCAATACTAGTGACTGAGAGTTGAAGAGCCTTTAAATAGTGTTCCGTTAAACAAATTATATTTGGAATAATTAAATTACTGCTAAGAGCTAATTCAATCAAAGAAATCTTATTAGTTAGACCTAGTACGTTTGCGGAAAAAATAACTAAGTTTGAACAGTCATATTTATCTATATTTTTTAGTCCGTTATTGTGTCCCCTAAAAAAGAAGAATTGTCACTTGTAGAATTACATACTTCTTTTATATATATGTGAGTTTCATTTATTTTGCTGTTACCTAGTTCTAAAATATTTCCAGAATATATACTTATTATTTGGTTAAAACTTTTTTTATTTGCATGTACATTAGTTACAATTTCAATTAAATTGTTTTTATTTATAAATTTCCCGTTAATTTTACTTTTATATAAGCCATTAATTAAAATAAATATTTTATAAGTTAGGCTGCATTTTATCGTCTTGTTCAGTTTAATAACCTTTTAAGACCATTTTCTATCACTAGCTTATTTATATCAATAAGTGCTACTTTTTGTTTTAGTTTATATCTACTGATAGTGTTATAAAGAGATGCATTAATATTATCCACAAATTTGTTAAAAATTGGTCGTCCACTATTGCGCATAACAGATACAAAAATAACATTTGTTTTACTTAAGTCTAATAATAGCATTTCTAAATAATTGCAGGATATATTATACCCGCATGAAGCGTCATTACTACCCGCCATGTTAACGAATATTTTGTGTGTATATATCTGATTAATTAGATAGAATTGATACGCATCAGAAAAGTATTATTTTAGTTGTGGTTGAATAAAACAAAATTACAACAACAAATGTTTTTACTGAAAATTCCAAAACGTTACTTTTGGATCATTAATGACAATATAAAGTGTTATCAGTATGCACCATTTTATTTCATTAGTAATAGTGCTGAATATGTTTACTTCATATCTAATTTATATAATGTATATGTTATGGTCAAAGTAGTAAATGGGTTATTGTGCACAATGTTCGAGTAATCTAGGTATTGTTCATACATATGTAATGAGAGTTTTTAAACTACAGAAAAAAATAATTAAATTTTTCTGAATCTTAATTATGATCACTTTTATAGCAATAATTTAATTTTATGTAGTATCTGCATTCAATATATGTGATTGAATATGATTTGTATATTGATTTTTTCGGAATCGGGTTAACCACACATATAGATAAAAAAATAAAAATACGAACAAACTGATAAACAAAATGAATGAATAATGTATATAATTATTAGTTAAGTACTTAGTTAAGAATGTCATTCATAATTGAAAATATAAAAAGGAAAAAAATGTGGTCGAGTTTTCATATTTTACTTAGACTTGCTTATATGGGTAGTTTGACATTTTATTCATAAAGCAACACATGAAGAGCATACTTAAGACTTTTGCCTTATATATTGACTGACTAAATTGTTATAGTTCTTTATCGATTTATTCTCATCAAAGATAGGATATGTCTACCGTAGTAAATAAGATACAGCTGTTTGTGTAGTTACAATTTGAATATATAAACTTTATATATATTTATTATTGATAGTATTTGTATTCATTATTACTATTTTTTTGTTTGCGTTTTAATTATTTGATACCTTTATAATGTATTTGCTAGATTAAATCAGCTTATTAAAAGGTGCCATATTTAACGCAAAATAATAGATTATATTGACGTAATTTATACGTAATTTATCATAGTCTTTAAACATCCACTAACTATCACGTTAATCTAATGCTTGATTAGTGACCATATGACTATAATTACATCTCATGTGAGTGTGAGTACACTAGATACTATGCTCTGTCATTATCTAAGCGTTGTATCGCGCTTTATCTCTATCACTCTCGACAATAGGCTTTTATATACAGAAATGATGATGTTTTTCAAATGTTTTTCAAATGTTTTTAATTTTTTTTTTGAGATTTTTTTTTTTTTAAATACATCATTTTTGAGTTATAAGCAATTAATTCAAACTCGTGAACTTTAAATTAAAAATATTTTTATGTGTTTTTAAAAGAACTAGAGGGTTTACAAAGAACTTGCATATTATTACAGAACAGAACACTTATTACTAATTAATTAAAAATAGCAAAGTATTTAAAAAATGTTAAATGAACACTGAGATTAGGCATATATTTTGTACTAGTTTTTTTCTACACAAAAAAGTAAAGAAGTGACAGTTTTACATTGGTCAGCATAAAGATATCTGTATTTTGGAAAGATACAAAGCTCTGTCCATCCAAATAGAGATAGATACTTTAAAGTACTAAAGAGTTAAAAAAAGGCCTTCAAGTCTTTAGCTTGATAAAAGAAAAATCCCTATTTGCAACTTTTCCATAGTAGAGTAAGCACCAGAATAGTGACTAATGCAGAAGGGAACCGAGTTGTGACCAGTATAAGCATTAAACTTTTTACAACGGCATACGATGAAAAGATGTAGAAGGCAAGATGAAGGGAGTATTGCATTTCATTCTCCTATAGAGTAATAATGCAACAATTAAATACTGTCATAAGTAAATTTAACGTAATACGTGTATAAGCACTCACCGCAGACAAAGAAACAGAAACAATAGAAACATTATATTAACAACTAAAAACAGTCCTTAATACGACTAAAGAACATAAAGTTACAGTTATCAAATACCTTTTTTAACCTACCTAAGCGACGATTATACATGACACTTACTCGCAGACAAAGAAGAACACATAGTAAAAAATTAAATTAATTACATACTTATTAGACAAAAATTTAAGAACTTTATCAAGTCTACACCAACAAAGCCAATAACAGACATATATTTAGACCATAATCCCGTGCTGGCTGTAATAAAAACTGAACTAAAAAAAATAACACCAAAAATTAATTAAACAATAATAACTATAGAAGTAAATAAACTGATAAATAATCAAACTTAATAAAAGAACGGCAGCAAAACAATAAAATAAAAAATCCCAAAAAATACAACAAACTACAAGGTATTAGTGAGAAAAAAAATAAGATATGCAAAAGATAAATAGTTAGCTAAAAAATGCATGGAAATAGAAACATACCAAAACAATCATGATTCAATATGCACAAAAATGTCAAAAATTGCCTGAAACGGCTCGAAGAAGCATACATTTAAAATCTATATCCAAAAAACCCTGTCAACTAATAAATACAAAAACATAAAACTAATTATACTAAAACAAAAAGTACTACACGGTAGCAAACAACTCAAAGAAAGCAAAGCAACAAAAAGAGATAAGATTTTTATCAAATTACTCAACATTTAAATAAAGATGCAATTAATACTTTTCAACACTATATACACTACTGGCTTTATACAAAGAAGAAAAAGGTCACAAAATGTTCTGAGTATAAAACGATCTAAAACAGAATCTATAAATAACTAGAAGAAAACATAAGGGACACTCAGTTCTGGTTCAGAATGGGTTTAAAACAAGAAAAAATATATACGGAATGAATGTATTGATCTAAAAATGTTGACCTATACATATGCTTTATAGATTTTAAAAAAGCCTTTAATAAAATTCACTATCCAAAATTACCCAATGTTCTTTAAAAAAAAACGCTAAAAATATCTGCACAATTCAAAATTTAAACTATAACCAAACAGCAAACATTGAAGTAGATAACAGAAAACAAAACCAGCAAAAATATTAAAATATGAGGAGGACTGCAACGGGGGTGTGTCTTGTCTCCATTCTTAATTAACTTATACAACAAGAAAATCTTTAAAAATACCTTGAAAAAAGAAAGGACTACTCCTGAGTCAAAAAGAGCAAATTACTAAATAATATTTGCTATGCCGGCAATGCGGTTATTTTGACCACTAACATAGAAAACTAACAACTCGTAAAATGTACTAACGCAGTAAGCAATAAATGGGGTGTTAAAATAAAACAAAAGATTATAACAATCTAAAAAAAAAAACCTTGTTGACCGCCTGAGAGTTTCTAACACCAATATTAATTTTTTTAATTAAATATCTTGGTATTTGAACAAATAGCAATACTGACCAAACCAAAAAAATAAGAACAAGAATAAAAATAACAAAAAAATGCTTGTACACAAATGAATGCATTCTTAAATAACTGAAATATCTTTCTAAATCTAGTACGAGGGTTGCTATTTATGTAATGAAAATTGGCAACACTGGTATTGTTAGACGTGGTCTAACTCAAAAACAGTGCTTTAATCAACTGAATTCAACTTTTGGGGATGAAGCGCTATCCACAGCCACTGTATATAGCAGTTACACTGAATTCAATCGTGGCCGTAGTGTGCTCACGGAAAAAATTAAAGAAGGTTGTCCAAAATTGGTCGTTGAGCCAAAAAATATTTATGTTTTGCAAAAACTTATTGAAAAAAATTGTCATGTAACATATCGCAAAATCAAGACATGTTTAACATTAGTAAAACCAGCATACATAAGATTTTGCACCAACATTTGGGTGTTTAAAAGATGTGTGCACGTTGGATTCCACATTTGTTGACAGATGCTCAAAAAAATGCTCGTGTCAATTGGTGCCATAAAATGATTACAAAATATAACTGTGGTGCATTCAAAGCCGTATACGGCATTGTTAAGGTGACGAGTCGTGGATTTATGCATATAAGCCAGAAAGAAAAGGTTAATCAGCAGTTTGGGTGTTTAATGTGAAGAAAAACCAACAAAAGTAGCACGTTTTCAAAGCGTTAAAAAGCAAATTCGGGCGTGTTTCTTTACAAAAACCGGGAATGTGGCAATTGTGGCTCTTAAAAATCAAAAGCTGGTTCAGCGTGGTATACGACCATTTGTTTGACTGAAGTTTTTGGTAAATTGAGAAACAACAACCCAAAACGACAAATCATTTTGCATCACAACAATGCAAGCTCACACACATCACATGAAACAAAAAAGATCAAAATGATGTGATATCTGCCTTAAAGCCCTGACCTGGCACCTAATTACTTCTTTTTGTTCACTGTAATTAAAGATAAACTGCGTGGACAACGACTTTCATTGGCCGAAGAAGCGGTTGAGGCCTTCAAAACGCATGTTTTAGAGCTGTGACTGGACAAAGTGCTTTGAAGGGTGGTTCAATTGCATGCAACAGTGTATACCTACATTTTAAAGGCAATTATTTTGAAAAACAATATAAATATTTTTGATAAAATTCATTTATTTGTTTTTTCTATTCTTATTACATAAATAGCTACCCTTGTAGTAGTAAAGATGATTTGTTGTTATGTATTTTAAACACTATACAAGTTTACATAAATAAGATAGACAAATACTCAGAATATCCATGTGACAAACATCGAGGTGTTAAGGAAGATAAAAAATAAATGTAAAGTACTTCCTAGTATTAAGACTATAAAACTAAGATATTTTGAACATGTACTTAGGAAATCAAAATACACAATTCTTTAGATCTTTATGAAATTAAAAATAAGAGATAAACAAAATCTAGAAACCCGCAAAACTTTGTGGCTCAAAATTTTGCTCAAGCGGTACGGATGCAGTACAACAAAACTATTTAGAACATCATTAAACAGAGTGAAGATAGCAATGATAATTTTAAATTCTGATAGGAAAGGAACAAAAAGAAGAAAATCAGCAAATATTGACAAAAATAAAATAAAATCTCAAATCTAATGTAAACATATAAATATGTAAATAATATATCAACAAAAAATTATAAATAAAATATGTGTTGTAAAAAAAAAAGTTAAACCTTGCAAAACAATAAATTGATTACATGTTAAAACCCCATGCACCTTAAGGTCAAATTTTCGATTTTGCCGCAACTTTTGTAAATGTGTAACCGCTTCTCCAATTTTTTTATTAAAAAAAATATTGCAATTATTAGGCAGCGTATATTGTACGCAAAATCTTCAACACATTATGGTAAATTATAATTACTCAAAAAAGTATCTATAAGTTAACATTTATTGCACATACAACAAAATGTATAAAATAATATTATTAGTACATGAAAAAAAAAATAGTTTATTCTATTGCAAACACTTCTATTCTAATTCACAATGCCCCTAAGTGCAAAAACGTGTAAAAACCCAAACATAACATTTTAATTTTTTTATTAGTATCAAAAATAACTTTTTTTTTGTAAATACTGTTTTGTTTACAAAAACACAATTGACCACAACACACAAGTATATATAAAAAAAAACTCTGCCAAATAAACTCTTCTTCTGCATAACTGCAGCGACCAATAAAAGCAGCTTTGAGGATTTACAACATTATCATACAGTTTTATCTTGTCCGTTTAAACTATAATTATTTTTCAAAGATGAGTATAATTCAATAAATTTAAATCTAAAATAAAATTTATTATTATTTTCAAGTTTAGAAAAAAAAAACATTTTCAATGTATCTGTTAATACCTTAATGATCAAAATAGTAAGTTATTAACAACACATTTTAAATAACAAATATATTAAAATAAATAACACAACAAAACATAAAAATATTAATTTTTCTATTAGTTGCAACTTACACTATAGTAATATTATTTATATTTTAATTAACCTTAAACTAAAGATTATCTTTAGTCTAAGTAATAGAATCAATTACATTAGAACAAATTAATATTAAACTAATATATCCTTTATCGTCCCTAATGTTATTTCAAATTCCACTGAGGATATCTTAATTTGCGTATATGTCTTCCAAATAAGATTTACTAACATTGATAGTAACTGTAATTAACTGTCCAATTGGGAAATTGCCACATGTTGATTACACTAAATTCCTATACTGTCATTTCTAATCATAATAACAATCAAAATGATATATTTAAACAACAAAGTATTAAATATCACATTAAAACAATTAATATGATTGTTAATAAATGTATTTTAAATGTATTAATAAAAATCTTTTTTAATAATTAAATTAAATTGTATTGTAAAAAAATTTTTTTTCTTTGATGAGTATAATAGCAAATTTAATTTTTATCAGTGCATGAACATAAGATGTGAATATATATGAAACATGCAAGCGTAAATTTGCATAGTATTACGTAATTTAGTATGCAAATTTGCATTGGAAATTTCTAAATGGATGTAACTGTGTTAGTAGAATTAATAGAATTAAATTTGCAAAATATGGATTATGTTAACGTTACTAAAACTAAATAATGTTTATTGGGTAATCGCATAATATTCTTGCTCATTCAAATGCATCCATTTCCCAATAGAGATTGGTTTTGGCAATAAAACCACAGAAAGTAATTGAAAATTAACTAGAAATTACGATAGGTTCTGATTTGATATTAATGATTTATTATGAGTTGAATAAAATATATCCCTATTGTTTTATAAATAAGTATATGTATGCAGTTTTATTTTATTTTTTTTTGTGCGATAGAAATTTTAATTGCAACAATTATAATACTATAATGTGTAAAAATTGAATAGATATTTTTATTTAGTAATATTTGTCATTTTATTGTGCAAGGGCTAACGTCAGAGCAACGATTGCAAATTTATTATAAAAGTTGTGGTTTTATTGTACTATTAACATAATTGTCAAGCTAAAAACTAACTTAACAAACTATATATTAATTTTGCAATTAGTGTGTACGCTACTTGCTTATAGAAAAACTAAATATAAAACACACTAAAAAAATACATGGTGTCCCGTGAACCAATGTGGATAGCTTAATAGCTTATTCTTTGGACAATTTTAAGTCAAAAATGCTTTTTGCACTTTTATTCAAAAATCAACAGTTATGAGTTATGGGCAATATTAAATTCAAGTGAGCGTGAAAATAAAGTAAAGGCTATATTGAATAAAGTAATGTAAAGTTTTATTATTTAACCTTTTTTTATTTCTAACAAGTATTTTATTAACGTTTTTGATCAAAATGTCTTCCCGCTGCCTCACAACACATTCTTGCACTTCTAACAATTGCAGACGTAACTCTTTGAATACTATTTGGGTTTTCTCGTATGAATGCAGCTGCAGCCATAACATTTTGAATTAGCTCATCTCTGGTTTGTGGTTTATTAGAATACACTAAATTGTTTATGTGTCCCCACAAATAATAGTCAAGAGGCGTTAGCTCTGGTGACCTAGGAAGCCAGGAAACTGGAGCTCCGTTTCCAATCCACCAGTTAGCAAAGATGTTATTTAGATATGTTCTTACATTTATACCAAAATGCGGAGGTGCTAAAACCACATATTAACTCTATTGTAAAGTAGTACATCCTCCAATAATTTTGGCATCTCGTTTTGTAAAAAAATTAAATAACAAGCAGATGTTAAATGTTTTTTAAATATAAATGGCCTAATAAGACGGTTATTAAAGACAGGTTTGTGATTTTATTTCTTGTAAACGTAGCTTTGTCCGTAAACAGAATTTGTCCACATAATTGTTGGTGTTCAATCAACCAACGACAAAAGGTAATACGCGCTGCGTAGTCTACTGGTTGTAATTTTTGAACAGATTGTATGTGATAGAGATACAAATTAATTTTTTTTTTATGTTTTTCACACTTTTATTTGTTTAACATAAAGACGATTAGATATTCTTTGTACACTAGTGGAAGGACTATGTTCGATCATGTTAAGAATAGAAAAACGTAGCCATACTAAGTTAAACTTAAAATAACAAAGTCAAATTGTCATCATCAAAACACTTGACAAAAGAGTATAAAACATTTATCACGTCACGCTCACTAGAATTTAATATTGCCCATAACTCTATAACTATTAAGTTTTGAATAAAACACATAAGGCATTTTCGACTTAAAAATGTCTAAAGAATAAGCTATTAAGCTATGCGCATTGAGTTACGAGACACCCTGTATAGCCGCTATACTCGATGAGCACAATAATTGGATTTTTTCTCATTTACTTTATGACAAATTTTAAGTAACGATTAAAAAATTGGTTCGTACAAAAAATGAAGCAGCAATAAAGTTAATTTTAAGCTAAGTGGCTATATTAACAAACAAAGTTGTGGTAATTGAAGTAAGAGAAATCTTCAACTATTAAAAAAAAAAAACAACATTTTGTTTGTTACCGTTAATGACAAAAGCTATAGTGCAGCTTTAATTTACCACAATTCTGCAGTTTATCGATTTATTTTATGCAGTTAGGTAAAGTGCACGTAGAAAAACAACGAACTTTAAACTAATAGAAACTAACATAGTGAATGTTATTAGCCAAATTAGGTAAGTTGTAGCCAGCAATGTTTAACAAAAGTTAAAAATATAATTTTTAAGATGAGCTACAATTGAATCCTTAGACAGACAGGCAATGGCATTTTTGTCGTAATTTATTTAAATCAAATGATCATATCAAAATTTATTACTTGAATTTAATAAATGATGTTTTTTGTATAAATTGCCTTTCCATCCAGTGTAAATTACTAACGTTTTAGATTATGCAACTATTATCAGTTTGCTAGCGTCAAAATTGCCGTTGCTGTGTGTAAAGATTTAACTGTACTACACCATTTTTCTACAAACACACAGTTCAACGTTTCTCCTTATAGAAGATTTTAAATTTTATGATAAAAAGATTATACCGGCAAGTAGAAAAATGTTTTGTTGTTTTGTTTTGTTGTTTGTTGTTTTGAGTGTGCCGTAATGATGACTTATGCAGAATATGCTCCGTTCTAATAAGCTTCTAATTGATAAGTTTATTAGCATCCTTTAATTGATGCCAACATCAACAAAGATGCATTTTTATCTCTTACATATTTCTAAACATAAAAAGTGTATAATTTAAAAAAATAAGCCTTACAGTAAAGCCAGCGTGAACAAAATTCAACTGCAAGCAGCCGTTGTAACATCAACTCCAGAAACCACCATCCACAACCGACAATGCATTGATAATTGATTATAGTCACGCAATCAACTATCAACTACTAACAATACGTGATTATTTAATTAAAAAAAATAATTTAATAATCATTTTTTTTCAGCATAGATCGTGACAATAACAATTAGTCTAATTCCAAGGTAGAGATTTACAGCAACAAAATTCTTGCTATGATGTACCGGCAGCTATTTATTAAAAAACAAACAACAAAGATGTCTAACTTCAAAAAATTTACATCTTGTTCTTGATAAAAGACCAGACAAAGAACATTAACGTTTAAGAAAAAGTCGTCACTAAGATTAAGCTAGAAGTAGAAACTAGCGCAAAATCCACGACCAGTCTTTTATAAAAAGGCCTGCATACCACCCGTCAAATCCAACATCGCCTCCAAAGTCAAAGAGAATAAAAATCTACTTAGTCAAACAAGTAACGCTCCATTCCAAAGACCTGTCTACAGAAAAAAAACTCATTGTAGCATAGATCGTGAAAATAACAATTACTCCAATTCTAAGGTATAAATCTACAGCAACATAAATTTTGCTATAATGTACCGGTAGCTATTTACTGAATACCAGACAACAAAAATGTCCAACGTTAAAACTTACATTTTGTTCTTGATAAAAGACCAGATAAAGACAATCGACGTTCAAGAAAAAGCCTTTACTAAGATTAAGCTAGAAGTAATAACTAGCGCATAATCTACGACCAGACTTTTATAAAAAGGCTTGTTACCACCCGTCAAATCCAACATTGCCTCCAAGTCAAGGGGAGAATGAAACCCTACTTAGTCAAACAAGTGACGCTCCATTCCAAAGACCTGCTTACAGAAAAAAATATTCATCGTAGCAGTGGTGAAAAAAGCAAAAGAACATTTAATGACGCAATTAAGTCTTTTTTAGCTTTTGAAACTAATGTCATTAACCGGCTCTTTACGTCAAGTGCCTTCAACGCCATCAAAGCTATCAGCCAGCAAGACAAAAAAATCCACGGCCCGGCCGGCCACTAAAACCAACTTTAGTAAAGTCAACGGTTTTCTCTTTTATGTTTAGTTGCCCTAGAGCGCAATAAATCTAAAAATTTTGTAAAACATAAAAGCAAGTCAGAAGATATAGTGCGTTGCCAGCATTATTGCCACGCGACGTCCAGATGCAATTCTTTTTACGCTTGTGTTACATGCGCCGGTGTTTCTCAGTTATACCTGCAAACACACAAAGAAGTCAAGGCATGTAGCAACATGCGCTGCGTGCAGTGAGCCGCACACTGCAAGCTATAAAAACTGCCCAGCATATCTCAAGCTGATGGCCATCCAATCTTTTCCAAAAGTTCAATCCAATGCAAATGTTTTTTAAAAACAGACTCGCTTTTCCCCAGAGTATTCCCAACGCCTGCAAAAAACAATCCTACGCACTAGCAACAAAAAACTAGTTGCAAGACGCACAAACTTTGTCAGTCAAAAATCAGCATTTTTTTCGCTTGAATTTTAAGCAAACAAAATTTATATTAAAAAGATATAAATATTTTGTTTAGTACCCTAAAAAATTAAAAACAGACTACTTGTTCGTTAGTGTGAATTCCAGACATAGTTGTGGTACAAGTTTTTAACAACCACTATGTATTGCTTATATGTCTGGCACACCACGTGTATTCTAAATAATTTCGTTAAGGCATTTTTAGTAAAACAGGAAGATCTATGCATCAACCGATCCAAACTTCTAGAAAATTCAAATTAAATCAACACTTGCAAGTTTTTAATTCTCTTCCAACTTAAAAAAAAAACACTGTGCCCAAAAAAAATAAAACACACTAAACAATGACTTTGGGGTTGTAAAAAAATTGTCGGTAAAATTCTCAAAAGTTATTAGCAGCTCAGTTTGTTTGTTCTTTTGGTAAAATAGTAATGCGCTTTTTGCTAGTTCACGTAATAACTTTTGGATGCACAGCCGCAAGGATTGCATTATAACAATCCCTATTTTTACCTAAGTTGAGAAAAGCAATTCTTAAAAATTATTTTTTTTAGAATGTCATTTAAAGTCAGAGTGCAAAATTTGCGTTTACCGTTTGAACCAATATTCAAAATGCAGAAACATGTTTCCGTTTTCACGTTCTTACTGCAGCAATGTTTCCAGGATAATTAAAGGCATAAACTGAACTGACCATCAGACACCAGTTGCAAACATTTCCAAGATAACAATAACAACGCCGCTTAAAATTTTTGAAATCTTTAAATAATGTTGGTATAATTGACATTGTATTTAGAACATCTAAAACATCTAAAAAATTTGTTATAAACGCCGTTATAATCAAATTATTTATTTGGCTACCAAGTTTTTGACAACGATGATATCCACAACCAAACTTTTTCTAGAAACTTAAACCTAAGACACAATAAAACGGTGACAATTTGGAAAGTAGTCCGGTTTGCACAAGTTTTATTTTGTATTCTTTTTGGTTTAAAAGCATACAAAATAAAACTTCCTTAAAATCCATACGTAAAATACGCCAAATTGTTCCATACGACAAGCCAAGCTGTTGAGAACGGCACCAAACTCATTTGTCACTGTCATTGCGTACACTCTTAGCTACCGCCGCTTTATTTTTTTAACTACGTTCTAGATGTAGTCTATTTGGTCGTTTATTGTGTAATAATAAGAATTGGGTTTTAAATTTTTTTATGGTACAGCAAATTGTGCGTTTGGTAGGCCAATTCTTTGCAGAGCCCTAATTGCCGTAATACAGCTGAATAATTTGTAGACGCTATGCCGGATTAAGTCTCTCCATGATGATATGTCAAACAATATTGAACAAAAATAGCATCAAAATTTTGGCTCACGCCTGGTCTAATATAAAATCGCTACTGAAAAAAGTACCTCTAAATGAATCACCCATTACTTCTTATCTTCACTCTTAGTGTAACCTAAACCTATCACCTGCGTAAGGCTAACTGCAAAATGTTCTATAAAGTAAATAAACAATTATAAACTGCTACACAAAAATATAAAAATATTGTAGACACTTTTGAAAATGTTTGTTTAATTCAATTTTTTTGGTTATAATAGTTTATACTAAAGTGCTGGTATTCAAGTTCAATTGCTGACTTAAGATGAGATATGAGATTATAAATTGAAAAAATGTTTCACAAGATGAGATAATGTTTTGAAAATGATTTAATAAATTATAAATCAATTTATAATAATTATAATCTCACAATAAAATTAATCCGCAACGTAAATGTGAATATTATTTTACAAACATTTATGTTATATTAAATTTAATAAAACAAGCAGCTATAATTGCATTTAGTGAATAGTTATCTACAAAAGAAAATAATCTTGCTTGCATTGCAATTTTTTTTATAAATAAAAAATCTATATGACTCATATTTAATTAAACATTATTTTGTGTACATAATATTAAATATTGTTGTTATAAAGATAATACTGAATTTAAATAACAGAAAGTAGAAATGATAATACATATTCGGGAATTATAAGTACCTATATAAAAGTTTGCGACAAAATCATTTGCATTAAGTGTCAAAAAATAAAATTAGCAACTTTAAACAATATTGTAATACGATGCGCATTTTAAATTGAATCTTTTCAAACTTTTTCAGATCATTGCTTTCAAATAAATTATTCTTCAAGAAACGTGTTGTAAATGAAATCTGAAATATAAAATGTATGCGGCATTTAAAGTGTTATCTAATTCCCAAACATAATAGTCATTAGTAATTATTGGCAATTAAAACCTGATTCCATTAACCCATACATTCAACAGTTTAAAATTCAATTATAACTTATTTTATTTCCAAGAATCCTATCGTAATTACAACTTTTATTAGAAACAACCTAATCGATACTTTTTTTATTTTAATAAATTATATTAATCAATACGGAACGTGCTTATAACTCCCACTCTTCTAGAAATTGTATTCAAATAAACCTTGAGTACTTACATTTTATATAACTACGCCGCAACGTGAGGTGCAAATATTTTTATTAAAAAAATATATATAAGCAAAATGAAAATTATCCTCACTTTGTCGCAAATATTCAGACAGTATGTTTTACTGAAGATTAGGCATGTAACCCGTGGGAATACAGGGATGATATGAAACGATTTCTTTGATGTCACATGTACATAAACCTAAACCACAGAGACTTGAATATCCGATTTGTGTCTACTTGTTTATTTATTTAATGTGAAATTTCCATATACAACTTATATTGATTTTATAATACTCAATGCAGTAAAACTTTCAATAAAGACATTAAAAATCAAACAAAAACCATTAAACATAAGCATTTAATAATTTATTAGATAATGTATAGCATCAGCTATCATTAATCACCCCTGATAACATACCTATGTTGATTTTAATAGCAGAAATTTTATTTAATATTAATTGTGAATTTTTTTGTTGTTTGGGTTCATTTTTAATAATTTATGGTAGGTTATTTTATTACAGATAAGTTTTAAAATATCAATATTGTTCAAATTAATATTAAGTGAATGGTAATCAGGCCAATATAAACGTAAACAAAACACTAAGGCGTAAACGCTCAAACAATATAGCGGGGTTATAATAGATAATAATTGTACACAAAAAAAAATTGTATAATTTTATTATGAAGGCTGCTTCAAAAAATTTATATTACAACTAAACCTAAAGTGCGCCTCATTTATCATATTACTGTAGAAAATCTCACAAATCATTTAGAAAGTCATCAAAAACATCATTCCATTTTTTGTTATTGAACCAAAACAAAGTATTTGCACACAAATTTAAACAAAACAAGCAGTTAATATAAAGCAAAAAGCATATAACAATTTAATTAGTAATTGTTTTAATTAAAATAATCAGAATGATAAAAAACTAGTGACAACCTGATACAATCTAAAAGAGATAGAATTGATAGAAACAGAGCCAATACAATTTTTTTACTATTTATAAGCAACAACAAATTTTATAAAACAAATAAACTTATTGCAAGGTAGATCTAATCCTATAATCTAAACAACTTAGTTGTTAATATAAAGAAAACTGCAATATTTTTCCAAACCAATTTGCATCTAACTTTTATAAATCATCTTATTGTTGTACCAACAATAACAATACTTGCATTACCATACAAAAAAAACATTGTTGGAAAATTGCAAATGTTCAACCTATGTCTAAAAAAAGACAAGTAAATTATAGATTATCCAAAAAAATAAAAAAATATTTTAATTCTTGCAGTCTTAAATTCTTAACTCTTAACCGGTAAGGTGCCGTCTGTGAGACTGATTTGTTTATAAATTTGTTGTTATTTACAGAACAATCTTCACTTGCAACGTATAAAATTACCTAATCTTTTATCTACATCACCACTTTCTGCACCCTATTTTCAACTTTCTAGCATATTGAGTTATTAAATAATTAGCCGGTGTTTGTTTGCATCAGTCTGCCAGACTGCACCTTACTGTTTACGTTAGTTTTTTGTGTAACTCATTGTATGGCGGAACCGCTAAAACGTTTACGTTTTAACAATAATATTTTTGAGAAAACTATTATGCAATGATTTATTGGAAATAAACATATTGTAAGTAATGTAGATAGTGTTTTGAAAGATGACTTTGTTATATATGAACATAACAGTGACAGTGTATAAAATTTGCATAAATATTGACAAAGTTTAGGAGCTACTGTAATAATTATTTATAAATATTTTTTTTGATTTCTTGCCATAAATTATTTACTAGTTCTGTATTTTCATAGCTGAGTTGAAAAAATTATAATGTATGTAGGAAATAATAATATTCAGCGGCAAATAAAACAGTCCCACTCTATTTAATTCACCTGTAGGTTTATTGTGATCAGGGTTTTTCTTTATGACAGATTAATTCATTACATATTACATCTACACTCTTGATACATTTTTTTATAAATTAACTAATATAAACGTACGAAACAATTAATAGCGCGATCCTTACTTCTTAACTCTTGTACGTGACGTTCGTCTTGTCGGTTCAGTTTCGACTCTCTCGGGTCGGGCGGTTCCAAGCGTCTTGTATCGTACAGGGGCGTCCGGTCCTACAACTCGGCCATCCGTACTTTCGATCTCGTCCTCGTGGTCGACGCCGGTTGCCTCATCCTCGGATTCGTCATCTTCTCCACGGTCGCCTTTGGAACAGAGTGCCCACGGTTTCACGAAGTCGGCTGCAGTGGATGTCTTCTTGGGACCCTCTTCTGGACCAACTCGTTCCACGTCGTATCGGTCGTGTCTTTTGACTCTGGTTACTCTGTATGGACCTAGAAATTTACGTTTTAATTTGCCCAAATTGGTGAACTGGGTTCGCTTTATGGCGATGAGGTCACCAATCTGGTAAGTTCTGGCCAGCTTCCGTCGTTTGTTGTAGGTTCTTCGGTTCTCTTCCTGCAATTTCAAAATTTGCTCTTTAGCAGCCTTTCGGACTTCTTCTCGATCTTCCAGGAACGTTCGACGGTACTCCTTTTGTATTAACTCTTCCAAACCAGGATCACTGGGATGACGCATCTGCACTCCAAACAACAGTTCGAATGGGGTCGTGTCGATGCTCCTTTGGTGAGTCCTGTTCAGTGCCCTTTGTACGTCTTCTACATTTCGGTACCATTTCGCCTCTTCTTCCAGTGAAAGTTTCGTAAGGATGGGAATTATGGTTTTGTTCATTCGTTCTACCTGACCGTTCGCACGAGCAACTCCCGTGGTGATGTGGGTCAGATCGATTCTTTCAGTTCTGCAGTAATCTTCAAAGGCTGTAGACGTGAAGGCGGTCCCTCTGTCTGCGATAATGCGCTTTGGATTCCCAAAGGTGTGCTTTTGGACCTCAAGCTTTGCAATGGCTTCTTGACTTGTCACCGTTTTCGTAGGGTACAACCAGACAAATTTGCTAAATCCATCAATGATTACAAACAGGTACTTGTATCCCTTGCCTGTGGCTGCCATAGGACCAAGGTGATCGATATGGTAGGTAGTAAGTGGTAGCTCATCCTTGCTAATAGGATTCAGGAACCCTTCGGCCTTTCCCGTCTTCTTTTCGGATAGGATGCATGGGATGCAGTTCCTCACGCATTCCTCAATCCTCTCTTGCATCCTTGGAAACCAAAATTCTCTGAGAACCAGGTCCTTGGTCTTCTTGATAGCAAAGTGACCATTGTTCTCATGGAAACTCTTTACGATGCCAGCTTGCATCAGCTCTGGGACGACCAGCAATGTCCTACCCTCGTGTTCTCGGTAGAGCAAGTCGTTCCTCAACACGTACTCTTTGTATGGTCGACCAGTGGATAGAAGTTGCCTAATGACGCATAGATGCTCATCTCGTGATTGAGCAGACTCCACGGACGCAATCAGTTCATTCTTGACGACTAACATCACACTGTTTCGGGATAGAGCGTCAGCATGTTTCATCCTGGTACCAGGTCGGTGCTCGATGAAATAATTGAACTCGCTTAACAGCATGGCCCATCGTGCGACTCTAGTACATAAGTCTTGTTTCTTCATCGTTAACGTAAAGGCTGAGCAATCAGTTGCGATTTTGAATGTCAACCCGAGTAGGTATACTCTGAATTTTCGTAAAGCGTATATGACGGCGAGAACCTCCAGTTCGTAGCTGCTGTACTTTCGTTCGGCTTCTGAGGTTTTTCTGCTCATATAGAAGATTGGGTGAAGTTCACCGGAGTCGTTCTTTTGTAACAAGATCGCCCCGAATCCGTCTATACAGGCGTCTGTATGCAGTTCGGTGACCGCGTTTACATCGTACATCCCCAGGACTGGTTCTGTCGACAGTATTCGCTTCAACTTCTCAAAGGCTAGATTTTCTTCGTCGCCAAAGGTAAAAGGAACATTCTGTCTTGTTAAGTTGCTAAGGGGTCTTGCGATTATCGAATAATCCTTAACAAACTTCCTGAAGTACCCCGTCAAGCCTAGAAAGCTTTGTACCTGCTTCACCGTAACGGGTTTGGGAAATTTCATCACGGCATTCACTTTCGCTGACGATGGCCTTATCTTTCCGTCTTCGATCCGATGTCCCAAATAATCGATGGTATTCGTTAGGAACTGACACTTCTTCCATTGAATTTGGAGACCATACTCTTCAGCCGTCTTTAAAACTATGGCCAATCTCCTCACTGCTTCTTCTTCGTTTTTGGCGAGCACTACCAAGTCGTCCATGTAGGTTAGTAAGATTCCATCTTTGATGTGTTCTCTGAATACTTCGTTGATGAATCTCTGGAACATGGCCGGCGAGTTGCACAAACCAAATGGCGTCTTTATGAACTCGTACTGGGCTGTTGGCGTGACAAAAGATGTATATTTTCGACTTTCTTCATCAATTGACACGTGGAAGAATCCGTTTTTCAAATCCAATGTACTAAAGATACGGTATCCTTGCAGACGATCTAATTGGTCCTCGATCAAGGGCAAAGGGTATCTGTCCTTGACGACTTGTTCATTCAGTCGTCTGTAGTCTTGGCAAATTCGTACTGCTCCGTCCTTCTTCTTCACCAAAACGATCGGACTCGCGAATTCTGACTGGCTAGGTCTGATTATGCCTTCTTGTAGCCATTCTTCCATCTGTCTGTCCACTTCGATTTTTTCCGCATGTGCCAACCTTCTGGGTCTGTGATAAATGGGAACTTCGCTCTTCAAAATGATCTTCATCTTCAACGAACTCTCCTTCGTCTTCTTAGTTGGATCGTAAGTCTTGTGTAACTGGTTGATCTCGTCTCTCAGGTCAGCGTTGATGACGTGACCTAGATCTAGTACAGGTGTTTCACATACAATGTTTAACATCTGTGCTTCGTCATCGGAAAGGTCGTCGCACACTTTCTTCGTCACCATTATCCCATTTGCGTCCATCTTGATGACAGCGTTCTTCAAAAATTCTTGGCCGATGACCATTGGGATCTTCAAAGCGTCGCTTGGTACCACGTACATCTTTGTGCTTACCACGACATCGTCGACTCCAATGTCGATTTGGAAGTTGCCTAAAGTGTCAACTCTGCTGCCTCCAATGCCTGTTAACGTTATTGTATCGTTTTGTAGACGTATTGGACCCAACGTCATAAAGGCATCGCGTTTGATTAGGTTGATGTCGCTTCCGGTGTCAATCAATGCAGGTATAGACTTTCCTCGTATGTTGACATCTTTGACAGCATGGTTCTTCTCGTGGTTGATCAACATGGTGCTCTTGGTATTGGTATCTTTTGGTTTGGTAGGACACACCCCCGCCTTGTGTCCAAATTCGTTACAGTTGAAACATTTTACTCCTCGTTCCTTGAACGGACAATCCTTAGATACGTGGCCTTTGCTTCCGCATCCATAACAACGCATGCGCGTGCCCTCGTCTTTCGTGGTTGGAGGTTTTCCACCACTTGGCGTTTTCACTTTGGTGTTAGGAGGTTTATCTTTTGAGTTTGATTCCGTCGTAGTTCTTCTGTGCATCGCTTCGTAGAGTTTGATCTTTGCTTTAAACTCTCGGAAGTCGTTGGCTCCGTACAAAATCATTTTGTTTGCAGGATCACCTGGAATTCCATCAAGGATGTATTGAATGGTGGTTTCTGGTTCGATGTATGCGCGGCTAGCTATTTCGCGCATGACCAGAGTGTATTCTTGCATCGTTTCCTCTTTCTTCTTAGCTCTGCCCATCAATGTTCTATGCACTTCCGCGCTGCTAACTTTCTCTTCAAATTCCCTCTTCAGTAAAGCCTTTAATCGATGCCAGGTAGTTATACCTTTTTCGGACTGAACTAAAAGCTTTGCAAGTTCATCTAGAAGTTTTTTGGCATAGATCACTTTCTGGAAATCGTTCCAGTTTGCAAGTTTAGCTAATTCTTCGAATTCGTCAATCCATTTCAATATAGGATATCCATCCTTGCCGTTGAATCGTCTTATCGAATCTTCCATATCCCTAAAAGCGATCGAATAGGCTGCAAAACGGTTCCTCATAACGTCATAATTTCGAGCTACAGCACCTTCATCGTCGTCGTTGGCGTCTCCAGCTCTACTGTTCTTCTTTGATTTCGTCTTATTTGCATCTTTCGTCTTATCACTGTCTTCTAACCCATCTGATCCGTCTTTTCCGTCTTCTTCGTCATGTTCGTCGTATTCGTCGTCTTCACTTTCTTCTTCGGCTTCGTCTTGGTTAATTCTTTCATCACTTTTGTCTACGATATTGCATAGAAATGTCAATATCCTTTGCCGAACATCGTCTTCGGACCCGTCGTATTCGATATTGAGTACATAACACACTGACACTAAATCTGCATACGACAGTTTTGCTTTCATGTCGTCTAATTTCAATGAGTACTCATCTGAACCCGTTTTGTACGTAAATCCTTGGAATTCTCTTAACATCGTTCTGTTGAGTCGTCGGTTCGGATCATCGCATATTATTCTGAATAATACCCGCAACGTTTTACACTGGAGATGCGTAATATTGTGGTCAATATCGGCAATGTCCCCTAAAGCGGACATCTTAGCGCGCGCTACTATAATACCAGCTGTACTCAAGACTTTACTCACTGCGTGTTCTGTATCCCGGTTGAGCCCCCAAGTTGTAGGAAATAATAATATTCAGCGGCAAATAAAACAGTCCCACTCTATTTAATTCACCTGTAGGTTTATTGTGATCAGGGTTTTTCTTTATGACAGATTAATTCATTACATATTACATCTACACTCTTGATACATTTTTTTATAAATTAACTAATATAAACGTACGAAACAATTAATAGCGCGATCCTTACTTCTTAACTCTTGTACGTGACGTTCGTCTTGTCGGTTCAGTTTCGACTCTCTCGGGTCGGGCGGTTCCAAGCGTCTTGTATCGTACAGGGGCGTCCGGTCCTACATGTATTTAAAAATTGTCTTACTTTTTGCGATTTTGTACTATCATGCGTAAATACAAATTATTTGTAACCTCCTTTATTCAACTTAATTTTTTGTTATTTTTTATTATTATTTTGTTACTAATTTAGTAATGTCAAATACATGTTTAAACTGAATTAACAAAGAAAATTCAAACATTTTATCAAATTTTTTTAGTTTTTAGTCTCAAAATTGCAGTTTCACAGACGGCACCTTACCGTTAGTGTAACATTATTTTACCTTACCAGTTAAGGGTTAAAACAAAATATTTTCATCTCAATATTTAATATGAATTTTGATCAAAACGTCTAACATATGATCATTTGACATATAATATTTAATATTTACTTTCGACAAACAAAAAAAATCTTGCAGAAATACTAAACATTTTCCAAAGCATTTGATAGAGAATGGCATTTTATATGGCATTAATGATGTAAACAGTTTTTCACTTTTGTTCAACTTTTGCATATATAAAACACTTATATATATATCTTTGTATTAAATATTGTAACTTTGTCAATGACGGTTACAAGCTTGGAAGAAAAAGAAAGAATGTTTAAAAAGTAACACCTTGCGACAAATAGGGGTTCAGCTAGCTCCGTCAAGAAGCACCTGTTAAAAGGGTACAGATCAAAACCAGTCAACGGTCCAAAAGCGAAAGAAAAGATAGGCCTTGATAACAAAAAAAGCAAAAGAATTACAAAACCTGCACGGCAAGCATGACGTTTCAATGCAAATACTTTCTAAATATGATTATATCAAGTTTTAAAACAAATATTTACTTCAGTTGAAAATTAAGTTTTAAAATTCAAAACCTTAAACTGTAAAATCAGTAAGACTTATAGACTATGGAGAAACTCAAAAATATCAAAACTAGTTAAACATTAAAACAAACATAAAACATTCTTTATTGCAATTTACAACAGCAGGTCAATAAAAACTAAAAAAAACCTGGAAAAGATACAACTTACTCTCACACATCAAACGGACTGTTGTTGGTATAAGCAAAATGAGCCAAAAGAAAATAAAAACACAATACTTAAATCTAGACATATTTTATACCAAATTAACTTAGACAAACACTATATTATACGTGTAGTCATTTTTGTTATCAAAAATATGGTTAGGGAAAAAATACAAAAAAAAACAGAAAAAAATAGACTCATAAAAAACATACATTTTTTACGGGTGTGATTTTAAAACTGCAGGAAATAAATTATCAAAAAGATTTAGCGATAAGACTAGAAGATTTAAAAAACTAAATAGTATAAGCATTATACAACTGTCTAACAAAATCAAGACAAATATCAAAACGGGTACAAAAAAAAACTTGCACAAATCTTTGAAAAAAAACAGAAACAAAGCTATAACACCAACATACTATCAATTTTTTCAGTCGTATACGAGGTTTGCCAGAAAAAATTAATTTTGTCCAACAGTATAGTAAATTTATTTTTGAAAATATCAGAAACTTTTATCTGTTATCACTTTATTCATTAAAAATTTGATAATTTTTACGTCTCTTAACTTCTATGTTGCTTTATTTTGATGATGCATTAAAATAAATGATACATAACAAAATAATTTATTTTACAATAATTATCAACTACATAAATACAGTGCTATTAATGTTAATTGCGTAACAAGCGTGTAATAGTTTATCATCAATTCAATGTTGTTTTAACGTATCCGTCTTCTCTTAGAATACAAGTTTCCGTTCTAGTAGAACATTTAACATACATTTGGAGTTATACCCTGAATTGTTTCTGTAATAATTGTTTCCAAATGTTCTACGTTTGTGGATGGCCTGTGTTAATATACCATTTTTTTTTCTGGCAACTTAGCTAGCCAAAAAATATTAGAATATCAATAAACTAACTTTCCATTAAAGATATTTTCAAGGTATTGCCTTATTTTCATCGTACTATAACATATTGCCCAGTCTTGCTAGTACCATACCTCTTGTCATTCATGTCTTGGAAGATCACAAAGCAAATTTACTTATTTTGTAAAAAAATTAGATATTGTTGAGAAGTCATGAATTGTCAAAATAAAGAACCAACTATTTTATTCTTGTAAATGCCGCACCAAACGTTAGTTTTAAAATAATATTGATTGCAAATTTTTATCGTAAAATAAGAATTGGAGTCAGTCCACCATCGACATTTTGCAAAAACACTGTTCCATTACACGTAAATGTAGCTTTGTCAAAAACAATTATTTTCCAAGAAAAAAAGAATCGTCTTCTAGCTTTCTAGTCGTCTGTCGTAGTGACCAGAATTTAAAGTATGGATATATTGTGGTTTATATAAATTAAACCTGTTTTCTTTAAAAAAAATTGATATTGTATCTTAACAATTTTATCTGAAAGCGACAATGCCCTTTTTCGCAGAGACATTTTAAGGTTTTCCAATGCAGATAACATTACATTAAACTTTATCTCCTCACTTGCAACAGATTTTTGACGTTTGTTTGTGAATTTATTATTAACATCTCCACATGATTTCAGTTTTTCATAATTTCCATTATTGATGTATGGTGTATATTTTCTTCTGGATATCTGTTGTTAAATATAACAGCTGCTTCACGATAAGTTTTATAATTTTTACCATCGATTAACACAATTTCTACTTTTTTTCCACTTTAAATATCACCGGCATGTTAACAAATTTTATTTGACGTTCATGTCAAACAATTTTTTTTTATTTTTTTTTTTTACTGTTAAGCTAAGTTCATATTTTCTGAGAAACCGCAAATACAACTAAAAAAAATTAATATATGATAGTTGAATTTTAGCTTTAAGACCATTCAGAACTTTTCATAAAAAATAACTTTTTTTGCAAAATTAATAATAAAAAAGTTTTCCATATGGTGCAAACTTAAGCATACACACTGTACATATAATAAACATAAGAAACCTAAAAACAAAAATGATTTCTGGACGCAATGTATGTCAGCCAAGTACAGTGCCGTAACTAGTTTCTAATGCACCCGGTGCGAAAAAGTCTTTTTGCGCCCCCCCCCCCCCTCACTCAAATAAAACGTTATTTAAAAATTAATCTTTATTTCTTTGGTTGAGGCAAACTCGTCAGATTTTAAAGTTACCGCATTTATATTATTTTTATATTTTATTGTTCAAAGCTTCCTTCTTCAAACCTGCAGTATTAGTTTTCTTTAAACAGTTAATTGTCAAAAAACTTTTAACAATATCAAAATCTTTAGCAATTCTATTTAGCTTCTCAAATTTCCATTTTAAATAAATCAATAATAAATCTATAACTTGAAACATCTTCTGTTTTTAGTCATATCAAAACTTGCATCAAAGCTTTCATCCATATCTTGTCTTCTAGTCCGTTTTCTTTTTTTTTGTAAAAAAATGCTTTCCATACTTATTTTATCACTGTCTCAGTTTTAATCATTTAAGGCTAGCGAATTTCTGCCATAAACTGGGGGCATGTTCTTTAGGAAAACTACTGAACGCAGAAATGTGAAATTTTCAGGAACTGTTAATGATATAATTGTTTATAACTTGACATATTTTGTTTATTTTTTTACGCAATATTTTACGAAATAAATGTAAATTATTTTTTTAGTGATTTTAAATTTATGTCACTATATAGAGAAAAAAATCAGGAAAACGAATATATTTTTAGTTTTTTTTAATTTGCATTAATAATGGAGATGAACATGCCCCAAAATTAATAAAAATATATTTTGTAAGTCCCCACTCCGCCTTCCTATTTCATCCGCACGCTCGCTATCGTACTCGCCGCCACGCATATTGTTATGCCTTTCGATTATAACACAATGCACGTGCTACCCCGCTCATCTATGATTGGCTGTTTTGTCTAGTAGGGGAATACATTGAAACGCTTGGAAGTGGAGCGTGGAACTACCGCCACCTACGGCAAAATAAAACTTTACTAAAAAGTCACCCCATCCTTAAAAATCTTTGTTCCAAATATTTTGTATTTGCTTACATAATCCTTTTTGCAGCTATATCTATTGTAATATTCTTTTATTGTAAATTGTTTCAACATTAAAAGATGGTAATGTCAAAGCAGTCACAACATCCACAATTTGAGTATATAAAACAATAACTGCTTTTGCCTTTGATAACCATCGGGTATCTAAATGGTATTTTAAACTAGTTTTAAGGTGCTTTATATTTCACAGCAAATAAGAAATTTTAAAAAAATTTTGGCTCAGGATTAGCCACCAGTATTTTTTGTGAGTGAATAAAGTCAATAAAATTTAAAACAAAGTAGAAAAGTACTTAGCTGTCTTCACTATTTTAACAATATGTTTTCTAACAGCATTTCCCATTAACTCAAATATTTCATTTTGGATAAGTGAAAAAAATACAAAACTTGTCTTCTTTTATGAGATTTGATGTGCAACCTTAATTCTGGATTATACTTAAATATATCAATTGCGCCTAAATACATGACGAAATCAGACTAACCTATTTTTTTGAAACTTTTTCAAGTGCTAAATTATTTTCTGCACAAAAAAATATCACACAAATATAAACTTTTAAAATATGTCACTTTTCTTTTTTATGGTCTATTGCACTTTAGATAGATAAGTTCATTAAACACTTATTTTGTATTTTTTTTGCTTTATGACGTTTTCTAGGTGAGATGCTGATTTTTCATGATAGGGTACCCGCGGACTTAAATGTTACCATCACTAAACATCTTTTTTGGATTAGCCAAAGATGAACTATATCATGTTATTCAAGTTGCGTTTTCTTTTAATTTTATTGCTAGCAAAATCTTAATTTACATGTTTTAAATTTTTTAAAAATCATGTTTTTGAGGTTATCTGCGCCACCCACCGTCCTGCGCCCGGTGCGGGGGCACCGACGGCACCGTCCTAGTTACGGCACTGGCCAAGTATACCTATTTGCTGTTTCATTTTATAACATTTTCTAAAATTACAAAGTTTTATTTATAATACATAATTTTTGTTCAAGTAGAAATATTGGCTAGTTAAATAAATGTTGTTCAAAAAAGTCTGCTATGAACAAACTAGATCTAATGAGTATACACGTAAATACTATATTATATATCTTAATAAAATTATTGTTTACAAAAAATATGCAATTACGACATATATTTGATTGTATTATATTTACACAAAACGTTTTTTATTGTTATTACAATCAATAAACTGATTATTTAGCAAAAACAAAAATATTATTTTTATATTATAAAACTATTAGAATTGCGTTAATAATTGCCATAATACAACCACTTTGCACCAAAGTTTAATGCCAATCATTTAGTTATTGATAATTAAATTACTCGCCTTGTCTGTTTGCCTATCAATTAGCGTAAATATTTAAAAACAGCACGGAGTAGTTTTTTATCGTCAATATCATAAGTGATGATAAGATAAAACGGGATATAATACTAAACAACCTGAGTCAAGAGGCTAATAAATTGCTAAAAAAATGTGTTGTAGCATAATTTATAATGGGTATGGAACCAGGAAATTCTCAACTTAGCAATAGCTACGGCGCAATCTTTTTTTGTGAATATTGGCCTACATACATTTTTAATTTCAATACCACAAGTAAGTTAAAAATAACATGCTCTTCAAAGGTCACACTATATAATTACATTTTTTATTTAAAAAAAAAAACAACGCATTCCCTCAGATGCTGTAATTACTAAAATGATATTAATAATGTAAAAAGCAAATTAATCTAAAAAAAAAAAAACAATTTAAAACACAAAACTAATCAGCGTATGCTAGCGAGTCGTAATTCTAGCACCAACAAATAGTAGCATGAAAGAGTAAGAAAGTTTTTGAACAAAGAAAATTAGAAGTAAATATTGATAAAACCAAATGAATGCTGTTTAGAAAAAAAAAAGAAAAAAAAACAAAAGAGAAGAGTTTAAGATGAATGGTCAATTGATTGAATAGGTGAAAGTGTTTAAGTATTTATGATTTATGTTTGGCAGTGGTGAGTCTAATAAAGAGCATGTACGATATGTAAGTAAGAAAGCATGAGTAGCAGCTGAAAAATTTATGATTTTATGAAAAAAAATAAATTAAAAATTGTTTTAAAGTAAAAATAGTAATTTGGAATGCATGTATTAGAAGTGTTATGTTATATGAAGCAAAAATCTGGGGTGTGAAAAAAGAGCAATTGGTTGAAAAAGTACAACTGAAATTTTTAAAGCAAGCGTTATGAGTACTGCCTTCAACATCTGGCTATATAGTTTTGCAGGAAACCAACTGTAAGAAAGTTAGCTAGTAGGCTGCAGCAAAACTGCTAAGGTATAAATCAAAAGTTTTTTTAAGGAGCGATGAAAGTTTAGTAAAAGAAATGATAAAGTTAGTAGGAATAAAAGAGAATGGAAGTGTACTGCACGTACACTTCCATTCTCTTTTAAATTTTGGTATAGAAAGAAAGAAATTGTATGAAAAAGATAGAATGTCAGTAAAAAAAGTAATTGAGTATAGATGAATGGGTATAAACGTAGACGGGAAAATATTAAACAGACTAAAAGAATTGTATTTTTACAAATCTTGTTTCTTTGCATTGATAATCTTACGGTAAACCAGCTGTTTCTAAAACCTTTATATAA
Organism: Tachinus rufipes; assembly: GCA_963932245.1. Taxonomy (NCBI): domain Eukaryota; kingdom Metazoa; phylum Arthropoda; class Insecta; order Coleoptera; family Staphylinidae; genus Tachinus; species Tachinus rufipes. Next base: position 78,575,755 of record OZ010744.1, read on the forward strand.
AAAAATCCACCAAATTTAGTCGAGACTCCTTAGCTTCCATCTTGCCCTATCAAATTGACCAATAATCCATCTACTATTAAAATAAATATTTAACTATTTTGTAACTATTCTGCCATTGTATAGCTAAAAATACACATGCCATTTACTTGTACTATTTTATACCAGCTACTATAGCACGTGTATTCTGTCAAATGGCATGCCTCTAGGTGGCATGTAAGCTGATTGCACAAAATTATAAAGATTTGATTTTTTGGCATGCAAAGTGCAAGTAAGGTGGTGGGAGACGGCAAAACGCATGCCATAAGGTCTGCATAAAAAATTAAATTTAAAAATTTTATTTTGGTCTACTGTATAAATGAATAATTTGCTACCAATTGCATATTAATCTACAATAAATATTTGGTTAAAAAGAATGGAAAATGGAAAAGAAATCTTTGACAAATTAATTTTGATGTATGTCAGTCAAATTATAATTTATATTATTAATATAAATATAAATTAAAATATTGAATTATGCTGGACGAAAATGATATTATTTGACGAGGTGGTGATTGCGCGTGCGCTAAAATGGCAGCCAGCATTTGTGATACAGTTTACAGATTTACAATGTAACTATTTTTTTATAATTGTGTAAATAAATATATATATAAGGTATGCATAAACGCACACAACAGGTACTGGCACGCCAAAATACAGTAGCTGACACGGAGGTAACAGTTTATATTTTTTGTTTCTACATTTTATTTTTAAAATAAATTGAAAGAGAGATAAAAACATTAAATTTATAAGTTTATATAAAAAAAAAATAGCCCATGACAATGTTTACATTAAAATATTAGAAGAAATGAATGATAATATGATAATAATATTGTAACATTATTAAATTTAATTCGAATTCTTTCCATGTTCTTTGCCAGTTGTAAAAACTTGAAACACTTTTAAAAATGCGTATGTAACTAAAAAATATTGACAAGCAAATGGCATATGTATACTTGCTTGTCAGTTACTTGCCTTAGCAGTCGTGCCACGAGCAGCTTGCATGCAAATTTTATTTGTACATGTATCCTCACTGTGCCATTAATTGGAACATGCCATTTTTGAGCATGCAAGCTACAATACCAATTTTTGAAGCATGTGTATTCCCGGTTTTAGAAAATGTTTTGTTTTGTTGGAAAAACATCTGTTGCCTAATGTTTAACGAAATGTTTTTAAGTGTATCTTGCAGTTAGTGTTCAAGAAAGTACGGATAACTATTCACATTGACGCAATTACTGAGTTTTTTCTGTTTTAATACAGAAACTATGCAAATTCTTTCTGAATTGACAAAAAAATGTTGCAAAAAACTCCCATTCTTTGATACATGAAAATTTTTAATAAATAATAGTGCAAATTTTAAAAGTTTGTATTTCTATTCATGGTAAAAATCGCTTTAACGGTCCATAAAATAGATAAAATAAAATTGAAGTCATTATTTATTCTTTTAAGAAGCCACCGACAAAAAGTTACGCGTTGCTCAGCATCCTCAGGATAAAGAGCTTAAGGAATGTGTATAATGGTAAAAGAGTAATTTGGCAAGTATTTGTAGTAAGATTATCTATAACTGAATTAAGTACAGCTTCTTCTAATTGCATTACAGTTTTACAATGTAGTGCATCAACCCTAAAAACTTGCAAAAGACCAACTTTGCCCAGTCTTAAAAAGGCTAAAGTCAAGATCTAATAATTTGGGATTTTTTTGTTAAGAAATCTACGGTGAATCTTTTGGAGTAAATTACCCGTTTTGAAAAAAAATTGTTTTAAAATAATCCACTACAACAAATTTCAAACAATTATTGGCTGGTTATAATAGCAGCTGTTTTTCAAAATCGGACTACTTGATCTTAAAAATTAATACCTTAGTAACAAATAGAATTATTTTTCCTTAACACATTGTAGTTTTTTGAAGAAGCGTTTTGGTTTTAAAGTATACTAAATTAATTGCTTTGTTTTGACAACAAGAAACTTTAGTTAAATTATTTATACCTAGTTATAAGGTCTGTTCCAACATACGATTTGGACAGTTTGCAAACCGTCCAAACAGTGCCCACAATCAAATATTAGTCATACTTAGGCAATCTTTTATACACAGTAATTTGTTTGTGTGCATAGTTTGAACGGTTTGCAAACTGTCCAAATTGTATGTTGGAACAGATCTATAATTTACAATAAAAATAATTAAAAATTAAATTTGGTGATAAAACTAAAATTTTATATTGTAGGTAAATTATATTGTTTTTTTGAGTTCTTGTATAAGTAACTACAGTTTTTGTATGCCTACTTTGACATCCCTTTCGTATGTTTGTGGTGTGCGATAGTTGTTTCACACAATGATGCGGTACCTACAGTTTAAAAAACCCAAACCACACCACTAGAGGGGTATACCAAGCCCGAGATGCCTGCACAGCAGTTCTCGCACTAGACCATTGTGCCTACGGTCGCCACGATTCACATTTGTCTTCAGATCAATTGCAAATAAAATATTATAGGCCTACATAAAGAATAAGCATTTAATAAAGAATTTTTAAAATTTTGTTAGTTTAATAAACCAGGTTTTCTATTGAAAATAATTGATTTGTTGTGAAAAAAATTTACTTATTAAAATCTAGTTAACAAATTTGTTTTTATGGGTCTATTCTGAACATATTTTAACATCGATTGCTGTATAAATTGATTTTTTACCAATCAAGCATCGAGTTTTTTTAAATATTACCTAGCAACGTATAAAATGTTAATTAACATTGCTGTAAAAATGTTCATAATACAGCTATAAAATTAGATTACTATAGCTAGTAGGTTGATATCCAATTTGAAATTTTTAAAATCTTACATTAAATTTATACTTTACTGCAAAATGCATAACTTATAAGTTTTAAATCGGTACGTAATCCTAAAATTAATTAGAATTACATTGATAAACTTCAACATTTAAAAGTGTTATTCCGGTCACAGACGTGTATAAAAATTGTTGTCAAACTGCAATTTGGCCTTAAAATTATAAATTTGGCATTTATACCTTAGCCGGCACATTTTTTTTAATTTCTTATTTGTTTTTAATATTGTACCGTTAATACACCACTTTTTAATTAACAAATTAATTTTTTGGCGTCGCAATAGATTTATAGCAAGTATACGTTGCCTTAAAAGAATTTTTATCTAATTTTTTTTTTAGCTTTGCTGTGCAATAGTTTTTTGTAGAGCAATATAAAAAAAATAACATTGCTATATTTTAAAACTTGTGCAGTGTATAGATAAATTATGTTTTCGATAGAAAGCGCTAAATAAAGATTTTTTAGATTAGATTATAATAGTCTATAGTTTTCTTATAAGTGTATATGATCTTTAATTAAATAATAATAATTAGTTTTAGATATTTTTATTTGTTTTACAAATATTCATAAAATAAAGCTTTAACTGCATTTGTTATATTAACAATAATTTTACTATCAAAGTAAAACGCGTAAAAAATGTTTTAATTAAACAAAAATGTTTTGGAATTAACTCGGCCATACTGCATTCTGCCGCGTTGTTGTAAATTTGTACGATTGCATGAAAATTACCATAAATACAAATACACGGAAAGTGGACAAATTAAATTTAAAAACATTGTTCAAAAACGCTACATAAATTCCAATATATTATTTAAATAAATTACATATGTACGTGGTAATTTGAACCGGAACTCTATAATAAAATCCCGTATAAAATAACAAAAATAAACAATAGAACGTTTATTTTAAGTTTTAAAATACTAATAAAAATATTTGTAGCATATTGAAATACATATTATTTGAACGAGTTTTTCATCACATTTATTTTATAAGTACATGTATATTTTGAGTATTGTTTTTTTTAACCATAATAGACTACTTGAAAAAGTTATAATACTCTTATTTAAAGAGTAATATCCCAGAAAAAGTTTAAGAATATATAATAGCGGGGCCACACTAAAGCGACAAAGGGCAACTCGTGCCGCCCGGTAAAGTTGCTCAAAAATTTCCTTAAAATCAAACTCGCGGCAATATAAAGTCGGCGTTACAACGTGTTTGGCAAAAAAAACTGCATGTGTCGCCCGGCTTTCTCGCTTTAGTATATCTCTGCCATTATATCTTTTTTATAAAAATAAAATTGTTTATTACACACTTTCACAAAAAACATATAAACAAAATTTAAAAAAAATTATTTATTACAATTTTGCAAAATAAAATCTAGTGGTAATTTAAACATTTAATAGAAACTTGAAAAATGCACCAAAGATGCCAAATAACAAATACATACTCATCTATACTGCAAACTGTGTATTTTTTAAATTTTTTAATAAATCTAAGATATTTTGTTTGATTAATTATGTTTGCATACTTTCTAGAATATGATGATGTGATATGATATTAGATTAAATATTATACAAAAGTATAGTGTTAAGTGTATTTTATTTTAATTTTTATTTATAGCAACATGTTTTGACTCATTTTTGTTATCCACTGGCTATTTATTTATAAAGTTGTTGTATTTGTAACACAACGCGTGTAAAGAGTAATGAGAGTGCTAGAGCCAGTTTGTAGTAAACTATATGAAAAAAAAAATTTGAGACAGTTTATTTAATTTTTAAAAAGTTTAAAAAAATAGGTTTTTTTAAAAGTACACACGTAGTTTTTGTATGTAAATGTTTTTTTAATAACCTACTGTTATACTTTACTGTTAAAAAATAATTTTTACTATTTTGTGCTACATATTTTTATTTGAAAAGCATTGCATTTTATTGAATAATATTTGTAAGTTGTATTTAGTTGCAAATACTTATTTTGTGGCAACCATTGCCGATTTTATGCAGTCTGGGACGCATCGTCAGCCAGGCGGTAAGTATAAACCGTAAGATTATATTGATGACTTGTTTTAAATTTAATTATTAATTAACAAAACCTTGCCTGTTACACTAACCAAGTTAAATAACAAAACACTAACTTAGTTTGTGGCTTAAAAGTAAACTTTTTAATACTTGTAAACTAAAAAAGAATTTATATTTGGTTCATCAGCATAATAAACGTAGAAAACCCTATATTTGCTTTTTGACTAAAACCAAAGTAAATAATAAAGATTCAGATAGCTTTAATTTAGTAAATTCCAATTATTATCTTGAACATTCATTTGCTGACCAACATCCACAAACAACAAGCATATTCTAAACTAACAAAGTAAAGAATTTAAGGCATTGATTATAATAGCGTATTTCTTAAACTAAATCTTCCCGATAAGATTATTTTTGTAATAGGCTCTTACATTTTTTTAAAATAAAGCAGCCCCAAACTTTTTTGATGACCTTTCTAAAAATTTTGACAATCTATTTCAAGATAAACATAAAAACCCCATAATAATTTTGTTAGAAGACTTTATGTACATAATACTAAATAGTTAAGTCACTTATCTTTTACAACACTATCCAGACAACAAGTTATGGTTTTTGCTGTTGCTGCTGCTGTTCACAATCTTACCCAACTTATTCAACAACCCACATATTTTTTGCTTGATAGACTTCTTAGTGAACCAAAATTAATAGATTTGTATCTCTCAACTATGATCATTCACTTATTTTTTTTCCTTATTACTAAAAAAACCTAAACCACATCTTATCTATCATTATTCTAAAATAAACATAGGAAAAATAAAAGATTTTATTAATAAGTATTTATTTTTAATTTTATGTTTTAAAAATTTACATATTGCAGCAAAAAATCTTACAAAAACTATTCAGAATGTCATCAAAAAATTTGTTCCATTCACTGTTATTAAACCAAAACAAAAGTACTTGTTTTTAATTCAAACAAAAGTTAATAAGAAGCAAAAAGCAGGAAACAAGTCAGTAATCATGTTAAACAGACTAAACAGGATTAAGAAAGTTTGTAAACATTGTGTCAATCTAAAACAATCTGTAAAAAAAGTGATAAACAAAGCTAATCAAATTTCCTAGGTTTTTATAAACAACATGAGTTTCTTTAAAACAATAAATTCATTTGAAAGTAGTACAAAATTTTTAAAATGGTCAAAACAATCTAGTAACTAATTCAAAAAAAAAAAATCAAATATTTTTGCAAATTAATTTGCATCAAACTCTACTATTATAAAATTTTCTATTGCTGTACATACAATGCCATATACTAGTTAAATAATTGGTCCAATTCACTTTTAGCAACGGGTTGTCAAAAAACACCTTAAATTAAATACCAGATAAACATCAAGTATAGATGAAATTCTAATTATTTTTAAAGCATTTGCAAATAAATTAGCTTTTATTTTGATTAAAATATTTGCCTTATTATACAAAAAAAAACATTCCCAAATTGTTAGAAAACTGCATATACCTAAAAAGGAGACAAAAATATTTTTTTAAAATTATAAACCAACTGCATAATTGTAAAATCTGTCAAAAAAATTAAAAAACATTAATTTTTACATTGTCAAGTTCTTATAGCAAAATAACCTTATCTTAGATAGTCAATATGGGTTTTGATCAAAACGGTCAATAACAGATCTGCTAACTTATGTTAGTCACAAATCAAGTTCTACTTTAGACAAACATAGAAAAAATCTTGCAAAAGCTCTAGACATTTTTAAAGCTTTTCATAAGCATCTTAATTTTATCATGTATGTATGTAAATTTTATCAATACTTTTCTTGACAAGAGAAAAATTATAGTTAAAATTGATGGTTTTAACTCCAGCCCCAAAATTATAAATGCTGTGTTCTATAAAATTCTACTCTTTGCCAACTTTATATTTGATCTACATTAAAAAACTTTTTCAAATAACTAAGAGTCCTATTTATAGTTTTGGAGATAATAGCACCTTTCATACTTTATATTTTCCAAAGACCAAATTGACAAATATGACAAAGCGCCTTGAATTTTCTAAGTTAGAATTTGTTGCATTTATAAACAAAGACCTCAAAACAATATCTAAATAGGGCACTACCAACATTTTAACTTAAAAAAAAACTCATTTTTTAAATGTTTCAAAATCAAAATCTGAGGTATCATAAGTACTAAGTATTATATTAATCAACAAATCCATATCTAAATTTTCTTTAATTTGTCTTCTAGGAGTTACAATTTTGCATAATCTTTTTTCAAACGACCAAGTTGTTGACATAGCTTCAAAAGTATCTAGAAAACTAGAATTTCTTTATATATGTAAAAAATAAATTTGACTTCGACTTATCATAGTTTAAACCTTGCTAAATGTTCTGGTAAAAAAAATAAATTGATTATCAAATTATTTGTAGAAGCAGCGATGAAGGGGAAGTTGCCGTTTTAGTTAAAATACTACAAATCAAGGTAGCGGTCGGTATGGTCTTAAGTTAGTCAACACAATTGGCCCTGTGTTGTGAAGTATTGTATCCTTGTCTATTATTTGTTTTTTTATTTATTTATTTTTTATTTTTTTTGCATTTTAATCATTTTATTTTAACTTAATTTATTCAACAAATATGACAATTTATTGTTTATATTGCAAAGAATTTATTCATCCTACTAAATATAAAATATCTTTAAAATGTACCACTTGTAACTTAAGAGTACATGAGAAATGCGTTACAACAAATAATAAAGAGTTGAAAAAATGTTAGTTAAAAATGAATCATTTGTGTGTAAACTTTGTAAACCTAATTCTAGTAATGCTGATATATGTAATGTAGGAAGGAGCCTTGAAACAATTATTTAAAACTTATTTTATTTTATTTGAGAATAAAATTATGCAAAGATTAGATGGGATTTACACAATATTGAGTGATATTGGGGGTAGAGTTACTTTACTTGAAATTGAAAACTCAGATTTAAAATCACAACTGTATTATATCTAAATTAAAACAGTTTTATCTGAATGTTGCTGTTTCAAATTTTGATGTAATTATTATTGTTGAATTGGGTTTAACTGATGATATTTTAGATACAGAAATAAATTTAACAAATTATAATATTTTTAGAAAAGATAGATCAATTTTATCAAGCAATAAAACAAAAGGCGGTAGAGTGCTTATTGCAATTAAAAAGAGATATAACGCTACTTTGATCCCCAACATCCCAGAAACTTTTGAACAGTTATTCATCGCTATTAAATTAGATAAAAATAATTTAGTTATTGGAAGAATTTACATACCATTGTCATCGGTGTTAAATAAATATTAAACTCATTGTGATACAGTTGAAAGTATGTCAATTAACTTACTAAACCATCATTACATTATATGTGGTGATTACAATCTCACAGATGCTAAATGGAACAACGACAATATGGGTGTTCAATTATCAGCTCCATCAAGTCAAGCAGCCCAGTTAATAAGTGACTCGTACGGATACCTCAACTTATTCCAAGTTAATGACATTGCAAACTCTAAAGGGATTTATTTAGATTTAGTGTTTACAAGTAATAAATTTGCGTCAGTAAATAAGACCAATAAAGCTTTATTTGATACCTGTATGCATCATGAAGCATATTGCATAGAAATAAAAAATAATTACCTTAAAGAGCAGATGGAATTTTACGAGTTGGTCCCCGATTTTAAAAATGGAAAAATTTTAGCTATGAATAGTTTTTTAGCAAATGTTAATTGGAACAAAGAAGTTAATACAAATGATATAAATAAAATTGTCAATGTGTTCTATAACATACTATATGAAGCTATAAACAATTATGTGCCAATGAAAATTTTACGAAAAAGTTCTTACCCAAAATGGTTTAATTATGAACTTAATACATTAATTAAAACAAAAAAACATTCATTCTAAATATAACCAATCTGGAAGAAAAGATGATTACAATTATTTTAAAGAACTACGTAATTCATGCAAAATTCTAAATAAAATTTTATATGAAACTTATACTTACAATGCTAGTCAAAATATCTGTGATAACCCAAAGTATTTTTGGAAATTTATAAACGAGAATAGAAAGACTGATGGATATTCAAAAATAATAAATTACTGTGATAATGTGTGTGCTAGTGAACAAGAATGTGTTGATTTGTTTGAAAAAATTTTTTTATCTGTTTTTTGTAGATGATGTATTAGCTGTCCCTATTTTTAGCTTTGTACAAAATGTTAGTCCGGAATCATTTTATGTGAATATTAAAGATGTGTTTGAAGGCATTGAAACAATGAAGAATTTTGTGACGTATGGCTCAGATGGGATACCTAGCATATTACTAAAAAATTGTGTTTGTTCTATTCTAAACTAATATATACAATATTTGCTAAATCAATATCATGTGGGATTTTTCAGGATTTTTAGAAAAATAATTACATAGTACCTATACACAAATCCGGCAACGTTAATGAGATTGCAATTTATAGAGGTATATGTAAACAATCAGCTATTCCTAAACTGTTGGATTCTCAGCTTAAGTGGATGTGCAAGCAGATGATAAGCAGCAAGCAGCATGGTTTCATTGAAGGTCGCTCAACTACTACTAATCTCCTGGTTTATCAATCGGATATTATCAAAGCTTTTGACAACAGATGTCATTTATACTGATTTTGCTAAAGCCTTCGATCGCGTAAATCATACTATTTTAATTAAAAAACTAAAGACAATGGATTTTGTACGTCAATAATAAAGTGGATATATAGTTTTTTTAGTTGGGCGTACACAATCAGTAAAAATTAAAAATTATATATCTAAATCTGTAAAGGTTACATCAGGTGTAATATTATTTTTATTGTTCATTAATGATCTGTGCAATACCATTGTAAATAGCAAATATTTACTTTATGCAAATGACCTAAAATTTTATCATTCAATTAATTCTGCAAATGATTGCTTATTACTACAAAGTGATATAAATTATATTTGTATGTGGTGTAAACGTAACCATTTATACCTTAAATTATCTAAATGTAATTTTATAACTTTTTCTCGTTTAAAAAAACCTATCACATTTATCTACAGTATTGATGATGTTGCATTAATACGTTTAAGTAAAATTAAGGATCTTGGAATAATACTTGATAGCAAACTTTCCTTCAATATCCACATTGAAACAATGTGCGGTAAAACCAGAAAAATGCTTGGTTTTATTACTAGAATGGCTAAGGATATAACCGCCATAGCGTACCTAACGCTTTATCGATCTCTGGTCAGATCTATTGTGGAGTATGGCAGTGTAATTTGGTCTCCTCATAAAAAACAAGGAAATAAACAGCATTGAAAAAATTTAAAAAAAGTTTTTAAGAACTTTTTTTTTTAAACTTAACAGTATTGGTGGATTAAATAGTGGTGACTATAAAAATTAAAATGTTTGCAAGACAGGCGACTTATAAATAATTTTTGTTTTTTGCACAAATTAATAATTGGTAATTAAAATTGTTTTGTATTAGTCAAAAAATTAGATTTTAATTGTAATACAATTAAATGTACTAGAAATTTCAGTCTTTTCAAAGTAAAATACCAGCGCACCAACTATAGGTACTATAATCCACTAACGCGAATAATACGACAATGTAATTATCTTTAAAATATATGTAATTTTGATTTATTTAAAAACTCACACAATGTTTTTAAAAGTAATTGTAATAAATTTAATTTTAATTTGTACTTTCAATTCTATGTAAACACTTAATTTTACTATACACTATTTTTGCTTTAAGTTTAATTTCAATTATGTTTTTTATAAGATATATACACTAGATTTTAAGTTGTTATTATATTGATACATATAACATATTTATTATAGAAAATAATGTCTAACAATATCGATAGCAACACGCATAAAAAACTGTATTATTAAAATGCTATTTTTTTCTGTATTAGAGATAACAGTATTATTTGGTTCAATTAATGTGAAAGCAATATTATCTATATTAGAGAGTTTGTGCATGATAATAAACAAATTGTATCAAAGGTGAATATACTTATGTATACAATATTTAGTAAAATCTACGTATAAAAATCATTATAATCGAATCATTGTATTTGTTTTGTTTAACACGGTTAATTGTTTTTAATTAACATAGCTGTAAACTTAAATTACTGTATGGAGTTTTCTAATAGTTACAAATTGTTTTTTTAACTTTAATTAATATATCAATCTGAATTTATCTCAAATAAGAATCGCCATAAATTATAAATTAAAACGTAAACACGCTTTTAGTAGTAGTAACAATTATTTTTTATGTTGTTTTCTATTTTTATAATAATTTTATTTTGTTTTTATAATAATTATTGAAAATCAATTTAAGTTTAAAAGTAGAAAGTTTAAAATTTCTTGCACTAAACCACTTTAAATGTAAACCAACAAACGCGAATATTTTATCAGTATTAAATTTACTTACATAATCTCGTTCTAAAAGGAAACATTATTATGAACTCTTGTTTTATTTAAAACAAAATGTGTGTGTATACTAGAAATTTAAGATATTATATTAAAAGTTGATACACAAAATATGATAACAAACAATGAAAACAATTAACGCAGTACAGTTCCGCATCACGTTTCATTATTATACAAATTTTTGTAGATTCTAATCAAATTAAAAATATTTCGGTTTGTTCAACAATACAATTAAAAAAACTAACTGATAGTATATTACATTTTATTATTTTAGGGTTTTATAAATTTAAAACATACATTATATGTCACTAACAGTAACAAGAAACTATTTTAATGATCCGGAAAAAATTGATTAATTAGATCAAGAAGTTAAGACAAAAATGTGTTTTTAATAAACAAATAATATTTTTTAAATTGACTTACCAACTTAAGCCAAATTTTTGGACAACATTTTTACACGTATTACTGACGTTTTATTATTATAGTCAATCTTTGTATATGCGGTGGTTTATGCAGTACAGTAGCTTGAAAAAAAAAACACTTAAAATTCTTAAATAACGTAAAACTGCACAACTTTTTTATGAGCAATAGTACAAAAACCGACAACAATCGTTAATTAATACAAAATCTAAGCCATTTTTGTTATATGGTAATGTCACTATATGATTTTGAGCTTCCTTCCTGTTTAAAATAACATATTGACATTACTATAACAACGCGGAAAATAGCAAAAATAGTAAAAGAATAGACAGAAGAAAAATCACGGAGCTTACACAAATATATACAATTCAAAAAAAAAAAAAAGAACAGGTGGACAAATGAAACGTAAGAAGGATGGACAGAGAGAAGATTAAGAAAACTATAGAAACAGAAGAAGTGACAGAAAACAATAACATAGAAGAGAAATGAAAATGATACTTAAAAAAACTGAAAATGGCGGATAAAGCAATTCCCAAACACAGGATAAGAAGCAGAAGAATTATACTTATGGAAAAAAATTAAAGAATGCAAAAAACAAAATACAAACAGGGAAGAAAGTCAAAATACAAAGAAGGAAAAAAGAAAACACAAAGAAAACAAAAAAATCAAAAACAACAGAAAAAACTTAAAAAGCAATCACGGATAGCAGAAAACGATGCTAAAAAATCATTAAAAAATTTACAGTCGGGGATCTATAAGAATTCTTAAAAAAACAGTACAAAATAGTAATAACCAAATTAGAAAGAAAAGAATAGAAGTATATCTAAAAAAACACAAAAAAAAGAAGTCATAATTGAAAAATTGTTTAAAAAAAAATCGGTAAAAAAAACAAAAAAAAAAGAATAAACAGTTATAGCAACAATGAAAGATTATAGAATAATTGCCTAACAACAAACTCCTGACAAAATAACAACAAAAATTGTTAAATTAGCGCTAAAAGAGCTCAAATAATCAACAAATGTTAAAAAAAAAAACATTCTTAGTTGCTAGAAAATGTGTGCCCCTCTAGTACTGATTAAGAAAAAGAAAAAAGCAGAATAAAAGAACAACTTTAGGAATTATAAAAAAAGTAAAAACAATAGCAAAAGAAATAAACAGCAAAACAAACGCATTGGAAAGACCGCGTTTAACATCGTATTATGAGAAGCAATTATAGAAGCGGCAAAAAAAAGGTCAACAAAAAAACAATTAAATTTTTTTTTCAGTACAAAATCCAATATTTTAGACTTATGTTACTACCTCACAAGTTGTTTTTGAATATTTATCAATTAATTACATAACTTATATTACCAAACCCATTAATTAAGAAAATAGAGACGCTACAAATACTGACGGAGCCTAGTATTTGGTCCACCCACACTCGCATATTAGAAGTAATTATAGTTACAAGGATACTAATCATGTATTAGACTTAGTTAGACTAATTTCGTAAATACTGAAGGAGCCTAGTATCTGGTCCACTCACACTCGCATATTAAAAGTAATTATAGTTACAAAAGGTCTGTTCCAACATACGATTTGGATAGTTTGCAAACCGTTCAAACTATGCACACAAACAAATTACTGTGCATAAAAGATTGCCTATGGTTGACAAAGATTTGTTTGTGTGCACAGTTGGAACGGTTTGCAAACCGTCCAAATCGTATGTTGGAACAGACCTAAAGACACCAATCATGTATTAGACTAATGTCGAAAACTAATAAATGCCACAATTTCTAAAAAAATACTTTGCCGGAGCTGGGGCTCGACAATGTATGCGTCGAGAATCGTGTTAGGCTTTTCACCCAACTGAGCTACTATATGGCCTGAAGCTAGTAACAAAGTAAAAACTTAGTAACTAAAAAGAAAAGATTCAAACTGACCAAAAAAAAACCCCAGAGCCTAGCACTAAGAGCAAACCTGTAATACTTAGTTTATAATAAACTACTTTTAATGAGGCTGCCGGATGGCGTGACTATAACGGCATTTGCGGACAACGTTGCATTAGTAGGTTAAGACATACAGATATGGCTATTGACTAAAAAAACTAATAAAGGGACAGATAAGATACAAGTACAAGATCAAATGATAACCATAAAAACAAAAAATTAAAAGCAATATGCAAAACGCCACAGAAATATGAAAAAACTCCATTAAGATAAAAGTTTTTGAAAAATATAAAAAGTCAAGAAAAAGAAAAAAAAATTCTAACAGAAAATAACACACAATAATGCAGAACACACTCTAGTAGAATGCAATGAGTTGAAGGAAGGTAGAAAAAAACTAAAAAATATACTTGAAAACTAAGTGGATAAATCATCAACCATTAAAAAATGACTAAATAATAAAAAAAAATAAAGGGTAATAAAAAACTTTGCAACAAAAAAACCAAAAAAAAAAATTTAACAAATTGACAAAAAAAAAACAAAGATAAGGGCTGCTATAGGGAGAAAAGAGCAATAATCAGCCTACCTCAAACTAGTGATAAATCTAAACTAGATTAAGAAAAACAGTACAACACAATTTACGCTAAAAAAAACGGAAAGTAATGCCATGCGTAAAATATTCTCAAAAGCTATTTGTTGAGACTAATAACTCAATAACAAAATACGTTAGATTTTTTCCAATAAAGCGTTTTACTTAGTAGCAAAAAAAAAGTTTTGTTCTAGTTACTTAATTTGTTTTCAGCTTCAATGTTTTCTGTTGTGTTCAATCAGTTTTGTAAAATAGAACCATGTGAGGTAAAATGTCCTAACCTATAATACACAAAAGTATTAACATTTGTAAGTAGCAACATGTCTGATTGCATAACAAATCAAATTACGCTAAGTTAAAAACAAAAACAATTTTTTTATTTATGTAGGTTTTGCTGTCGGTCTATACACTTGTACTTTATGAAAATTAATACGCCAGATACATTTAAAATTGAATTGTACAATTTACTTCCAACAGTAAAAAATAAATTAAACTCTGTAGTCACTACAGATAAACAATTCTGTACTAATGTGTTAGTTCTATGTCGATATAATATCGGAAATGGCCACAGCTCTTACACCGTAATAAAAAACACACATTTAAAAATAAACAAATTAAAAAAATCTTTGTTCAACAGGAATCTAACTCAAAAAGACCACAACGCTCAAATTACTAAAAAAATAGAACTAATTAAACATGGAAATAAATAATCTATCAAAGAAAAACTGTTAGCAGTTTTAAGTAGCAACCAAAAAAATGTGTTGTATGGGAATACAAGCTAATACAAAACTTAGCAAGATTACAAACAAACTTTTAGCAGAAAGCAAAAAAATAAACAAAAATTCAGAAAAATATCAAGATCTAGACAAACAACTAAAGAAAGCGATTAAAAAAAACCTACAACCTTAAAATAAAATGATGATACAAAAACTTATTAAAGACAAAATAAATATAAAAATTATTCAAAACATAAAAAACAAAAATAAAAACTGCTCAACTACAAAATTAGGAACCAACAAAAACAAGTGAAAAAAAATAGATTAAAAACTAACACTAAAACATATAATGAATCGTAAGACTCTAAAAGTATATTGACTAACAACAAATATATTAAAAACTGGAAAACTCTAAAAATTGCCCTTCTCAATAGATCATTTAAGAAAAAAAAAAACGATATTTAGAGAAATGCCGAAATAATAATAACTTTTTAAAAAGGAGACCAAATCAACATCAAAAACTATAGACCAATTAAGTTTTGTCATTTTGTATCTTATTTATAAAACTATAACCGTACAGTAGGCCAAATTCCAAATTGGCTATAGTTTAGCAGACCGCATTCAAATTGAGCATACTCTTATTGAATAGTGTACAAAGTACAATATCCCTTTTCAGTTTGCGTTTGTTGATTATCAAAAAGCTTTTGACGCAGTATGCAACGCAAAGATTAAGACAAGATATACCAAAATAAAGACATCTACAAAAGTGCTACAATCTGTGTCAAAATAAATGAAAACTTAAGAACGGAGTCAGTCCCAATACAAAAAAGAGTAAAACAGGGTAAAAAATTTACCCTGGCTTCATCACATCACATCACATCTTCTAAGATGAGCGTGAGAACTTAATATTTTAGCAAAAATATCAACATAAACGGAAGTTTTTAAACCATCTACGATTTGCCGCAATCTTATGATCTTGAGTACTAACCAGGAATAACTTACACTTTGTTGTGTAAAAGGAAAAAATGCGTCACATAAGGTAGGCCTAAAAAATAAACCTCTAAAAACAAAAATCAGGAGCCCAGACAACTGCCATGTCACTATCAATAACCATACAATTTAAGTAGTAGAAGAATGTATATATCCTAGACTCAACATCAAGTTTGGCAAAAACAACAAGACAGTCGCAATGAAGAAAAGACTTAATTTTACAAGAGCTGCATTTAAGAAACTAGCACATATTTTCAAAGAAGCATATTACCTAAACCCTAAAACAAAAAATATATTATGCTTGCAAACTGTCAATCATACCGTACAGACTTGAGACAGTTACCTTGACAAAGAAAAATAAAATGCGTGCGGTGCTTGAAATCAATTTAAGGGATATACAAAGCAACAAGGGTATTAAGGCAAAAACTAAATTAAACGACGTAGAACAAACTGCAAAAACTAAGTGGCTCTGGGCGCATGTTGCGCAAAATGATATAAAATAACTAAAATTATCATGGAGTGGAAACCACAAGGTACAATAAAAAATATTGGCAAATTTAAGTTAAGATGGCAAGCGGAAAAACAAAACTGATCAACATAGAAACTAATATGATAACATATGCATACATTTAGATAGAAAATCTACAAGTCGGGTTCTCCGCACAGCCTTATCTGATCACACAACAAAAATTATAAACATTGAACTGAATAACAACACTCCTGAAATTACTTATACAGAAGGTAGAATTTTTAGTAAAAAAATATAGATAATTTTAATTCTATTCTTAAAAAAGAAACGTATAATGACATCACTGTTGAAGTTGATTTAAACGATCAATTTAATTGTTTAATGAATACACTGGACTACTATTTTAATATATCATTTCCATTAAAAAAGAAATTATGCAATATTTAGAAGAAAAAGTCTTGGATAACAAAAAGTATTGGAGTCTCATCAAAGCAACTAAAATAACTTTATCTGCTTTCTATCAATGGTGAAAAACATTCCAAAGTACACTACAAGCAATATAAATCAATTTATAAAAAAGTTATTGTTTTAGCAAAAAGAAAATATAACGATTCTTTAATACTTAATGCAAAAAATAAAACAAAAACTTGTTGGGACATTATTAAAAATAACGGATGCAATAGTAGAGTTTTTAACATCATTATACGATTGTATAGATTCAGGAAAAGAGACAGTTGGACTGTTTTTAGATATGAGTAAGGCATTTGATCTTGTTTGCCACACTACACTGCTTACAACACTCGAGTATTATGGCATTAGAGGACCACCAGAAAACAGTGTGTAGAAGTGAGTGGTGTAAAGTCAAATTTTTTGCCAGTTTCGGTTGGTGTGCCGCAGGATTCTGTTCTCGGTCCACCGCTTTTTATAATTTACGTTAATGATCTGCAAAATATTGTACTTGATGGAAAATTGATATTGTTTGCTGACGACACTTCATACTTAAATAGCAATAGCAACACAAACGAACTTGTAAATTGTACAAACAAAAAATTGAAAAAAATATTTGGTATAATCAAAATGACCTATTATTAAATCAAAACAAATCAGTACATCTGAAATTTTCAACAAAACGTAGAGTAGCAGAACATGTTAGTTTGAATATCAGGTATGAAAGCAAACCAATTATCTCAACAGAGACCACAAAATTTTTAGGAGTTCACATTGATTCAGTGTTAAATTGGAATGCTCATATTGATTCAGTATGCATAAAAATCAGCAAAATGTGCTACATTTTAAAGAGTATGCATAAGAGAGTAAGTGGTAGTGTTTTAAAAATGCTTTATTATGCACATATCCATTCCGTGATATCTTATGCAATTATATGCTGGGGTAAATAGAGTTTTTATTCTGCAGAAAAGAGCAATCAGATACATGGCTAGTGTTGGTAGCAGAACGTCTTGTAAAACAATTTTCAAATATTACCATATTTTACCAATGCCTTGTATACTAATCCAACAAGCTGTTATATACGTTAAAAAAAACCTAATTCAAATCAAAAAATGCGGCGATAATCATAGATATAAAACACGTGATAGAGACCAGATTGAAATACCTAAACATAGATTGTCATTATATAAAAAAAGTCCGAATTACATTGGTATTATGGCATATAACCATTTGCCTGACAGTATTAAAAAAATGCCATTCAAGAAGTTTATTAAAAACGTAAATTGTTTATTGCATAAAGAGTGTTTTTATTCAGTTCAAGAGTATTTTGAGTTTAATACTTATTAATGTATGTATTTTTAATTTTTAATTAGTGTTTTATTTTAAATGTATTATTATGTCTGTTATTGATATATATCTGTAAAGATCCAGTGGATTAATAAATATCTAATATCTAATAGTTCTCAATTTTTTACATCCATTTGAGTTGGAGTAGATGAGTATTATAAATGTAAAATAAAAAAACAACTTATAATAATAAATAAAGAGTAAAACATGCGTTTGTTTTATGATGCAAACATAAAGATTTATTCTTTTTAATGAATTGTTTTGCTGGTTTTCTAACCAAAAATCAAAATGTTCTAATGTTCCGTATCGTAATGACTTCATTACAATACGCAATAAATAATAAAATCTAATAATCTATTTTAATAAACATAAAGAAATACTGTATAACTTCTGTTAAATCATACTGGGAAATAAGTGTGTACAGTTTTATACAACATATAAATGAATAATATAAAATAGACTTTGCGACAATTTTAATTTTTAATTTCCTGTGTTGTTACAAAATATAAATATTTAATTTTATAGCATGAGCTCAATCGCAATCTATTACGTAAAGAACGTTAGGTTTAAATCATAATAATTAAATTGTAAATCGCATAACGTATGACTATTTGCGATTGAATTATCTATATCTGACGCTAAAGCTACTTGCGTATGCATGAAGCAATCGATACCGACATCGACATTTCTGCAAATTACACATGCAGACAGCTATGTATAATAAGTAATGCAAACGTGTGCGAGTAAGTTATTATTTAAATGCACGTGTCAATATAATATAATATAATATAATATAATATAATATAATATAATATAATCACCTACAATAGGCAACAGCTTAATATATAATATTTATTAGCGCATTAACAGTAATAATAATAATTTGTATCTTTGACGTACATAATATACAACTAGGTTGAATACCATGTTTATATTGATTGTGTTGTAAAGGTTACTCAAATCATAAATTAATACTAATTTAAAAGTTAAAGTTGAAATAAGTACCTACCCTAAAAAACTAATATATTAATAAAAACAAATTATTGTAAAAACAATTGTATGCATTTTGGCATTGCATTACACAAACTACAGTTTTATTCTTTTAAATTTTTTTGTCAAAATTAAATACATAAAGTTAATAACAAAACTAAAGCAAGTTATTGTAAATCTATATAGATCAAGGTAATACTATATTCTTAGGTAAAAAAATAATTATAATAATTGTTGTTAGAAAGTAAAACTTGCTTAGTGGGCAAATAATGTAACATACAACAATAGTAAAAGTAAAACTAGTCTAACTGCATAAAACTCATTACGAAAATAGTTTAATTAACTCCGTTAATATCCGTCTAAATGTAGTGGTTAGCGTAGTCTGGATTCCTCATTTGGAAAGATTTTATATCTTTTAAATAAAAAAAAAACTTTAGTAGATTCTGTACACTGTCTAAATTGCGTGCACTCAAAAAAACTCAATAATTAAACTCCTAAATTTACTGCAAAATTTGTAAACATTAGTAACCACAACTGCCATGTTTTAAATCTTTCTAACAATATTCACAAATTTCAGTCAATAATCTGTCAATTAAATGGCAGTAATTGCGCAAATTCTAATAAAATAGTTAATATTTATTAAAAAAAAATTAAAGTGTTGGTTAGCTAAAACTTAATATTTAACGTTTTGAACTTATTTGCATGTGTGACGTATCTAGCTAAAAGAGCGACTAAGTTGGAATGTACTCCAATCAGATATTGATTCAAGGTTTTTGTTTATTCCAACTTACAAATTTTAAGATTTTCTAATATATTTGTTAATATGGTCTTTGGAAAGTGGAAGAATAAAAAGTGCTATCATCTGCAAAACTATGAATTGCGATTACTTTTAAGTTGTTAGCGCTACTGTGGCTAGAATAAAAACAATTTTTAGGGCTACAAATTTTATAAGTTTTAAATTTTACGTCATTTTTTGCTTACATTAGGTTATAACTTTTATAAAAAAAAGTTAAGCGCATAAAAAATGTAGTAGATGGGGAAGGTTTTAAATTTATTTATTCTGCGTTAAGCAGTTTTCAATGTACACATAAATCAATTTAAATATATTAAATTTTGTTAAATTGTTACGTATTTTTCCAGAAAAGTGTTGAAATGCACTACTTGTCCTGCATTTTGTGTACCAACCTACTGTATTTTTATTAGATTGGTAAACTTTCTAGTTGCTCAAACCTTAGAAACTAGATATAATTTATTGTTTTTTATTCTAATTGCTTTTATAGTAAAATATGTATTTTAAAATTATTTTAGTTACTAAAAAAATTACTTTATCTTTTTCAAAATTTCTATCTCTGTTTTTAACTTAGCAATTTATTTATGTCTATCAATATATTAATACCCAAAAGTACTTTCATTTTGATCAATTTATCAATTTTTGGGGTTCATTCTTAAATTAAAAAGTTACCGCCCTGGCCCAGAGAGGGTGAAAGGTCTTTGAAATTTTCCTCAAAATATCAAACAACTACAAGCTTTTCTTGACCTTGCCAATTTTGATCGGGTGTTTGTGCAACATTTTTTCACCTTAGCTGTTCCTTTATGTAAGCTCCTTAAAAAAAGTTGTAAAGTAGAATTGGGAAATTAAACAATGCAACGCTTTCCAGATAATTAAAGAAGAGTTAGCGCATAAGGTTTTATTTTATTACCCGCAACATGACCATCCGTTTGTCGTGCAATGCAACACATGTGATGTGGGTCTAGGGACCTTATTATACCAACGGGTAGCTTGTCATCAATGCATTATTGCGTACTGTAGTAGTTTATCACTAGAACGGAAACGTCTGTACACCACTCACTCCTCGGCTCAGACTTAAAATTCAGCACGAACTTGCTATTCTTTGCGTTGTTTGCCTATCATTCAAACACAAAAATTTTACATTTTTTATTTGATCAGACCCAATTTCACTTTTTTTTAATGGTTGCCCAACGAGCAATGTTTATATTTAAAATTTTCTTTAATAATTTTTGCCATCTCTTTGGGAAGTCCTCTTAACAACTTTTTTGTTCAAAATTTTATTTAATTTTTGCGTAGAGAAGTTAAAGATGCGTCTTACTTTTGTATACTTTTTGCCCTTGTTTACAATTTTATTTTGTTCTACCATCACTTTCTTTGACACTTTGGCGTCTAAAAAACCTGGTGTTTGACGAGCAACAGCTTCTACTAACCAATTGTATAAAAAAACACTATTTTCTCGTCTACCTCCAACCGTTAAAAAAAATTTTACTTGCAATATTTAATCAAACTTGTTTTCTTGTCGGTTTGACATCTCCATGAGAACCCGGTTAAGCGTGTAGGATTTATTGCTACTACCAGCACACACTTTATTAATACTGTGACACCTGAGTCAACAAAACGTTAACGTAAAATTGTTTTGCGTGGTTCTTCTGACAGGTCAGCCTATTTTGCGGAGTTTGACTTAGTTTAATTGAAAGCCAGTTTTGATTTCTTCTTTTTTATCTCAGGAGACAAAATAAAATTACCGAGATACGAGAGTTTGGGTACGTAAGGACATTTTTTTCTCAAAAACTAGATCTGTTTACTTAAAGCTATAATACTGGCTTTTAATGCCAAAATCTTAGCGCCGCTGCAAGAACATTTTTACTATAAAGTTAATAATTTCTTAAAAAACTATTTTGTTCATAAAATTCTATAAAAATCGTTTACAAAACTTGATTAAAACGTTGTTTTAAAACAACTTTGCCATAAAATCTATTCAAGATTACTCAAAAAAGAAACTATTTTTTGTGTAAAACCTTACAAAAGTTGATCAGAAAACATATTATGTTATTTAAAAACAAACTTTCTTGAAAAAATAATTAAATATTTTCTAGCTTTTCTAAAATTTATTTTTTTTACAGTTTTAATACATTTCTAATATGATATCTATCAAATACTACTCAAAAAAACTATTTTTTTTGATAAATCTTAAAAAACATTAATTAGAAAACTTTAAATTTAAGAGCAAACATATTTTAATTTAAAACTTTATTTGGAAAGTATAAATTATGAAGTGTTTTTATCTGCAAAACTATGAATAAGACTTTAGTTATATTTGACCAGTGTGATGTTATGCATACTAATGATGAAAACGAGCTAAAAATACCGTTGTCCGTCTTGAATTTAACTGTAATATAGCTTTCCTTCACACACAAACATTGCGGTAACACCTTTTAAAGTAACATATTTCAAAAAATCTGTTAACAAACGTTTGCAATCTATTGAATATATAAAATAAAGTTACTTTCTTTTATGAACTTGACAATGTAGAAAAACTTGTTGTAAATAAATCAATGATTATTTAGAATGGTAGAGTTAAATGCGAATCGGTTTGCTAAATAAAAAAAAACGTTGACAAAAAATTTAAATTTTTTTTTTTTCTTTTTTTTTTTTTTTTTTTATTGTCATATAAATTATAAATAATAAATTGTTAAGTACAGTGTCAATTTGAATGTATAAATATAAATTATTCAATTTAATTTTTTTTTTTTTTTTTTTTGTCTCCCCACTTGCTGCTTTGCATCTTTCCATGTATGGTCGGCTGCAGAGCTTCGTATTCGGGGCACCATTTATCTTCTTTTTTTTTTTTTTTTTTTTTTTTTTGTGTGTGCATTATCTTTTTTTTTTTTTTTAATTAATTTGTTTTTTTTTAGTCTTGTTATTATGTAGTGTTCTTTTATTTTTGTTTTAAATTCTTTAAAAGTTTTCGTTTTTTTTATATTTTCAGGTAAATTATTATATGGTTGGTCCAAATTTTATTATAATACTCATCTATATTAATTTATAGTTCGATTATATTGTTGGTCGTATGTATAATAAAATTCAAAAAGTCAGTACGCTTATAATAATTTAATAATGCAGCAGTAAGTAATTAAAATCGCCGATAATGTTTTACAAATTTTATGTCAATATTAAAAATTAAACAAATACAAAGCTGGCATTTAGTTCCATTATTAAAATGTAGTGTTCTTTTATTTTTGTTTTAAATTCTTTAAAAGTTTTCGTTTTTTTTATATTTTCAGGTAAATTATTATATGGTTGGTCCAAATTTTATTATAATACTCATCTATATTAATTTATAGTTCGATTATATTGTTGGTCGTATGTATAATAAAATTCAAAAAGTCAGTACGCTTATAATAATTTAATAATGCAGCAGTAAGTAATTAAAATCGCCGATAATGTTTTACAAATTTTATGTCAATATTAAAAATTAAACAAATACAAAGCTGGCATTTAGTTCCATTATTAAAAGTTAGTAAAGTTTAATAAAAAAAGCAAGATTTTTGTGTAAAGAAATGCTGTTAACACAACTTTTAAAACTTTAAAACTATTACGTGCTAATAATTATAGATACTAATTACGTTACGCTAGCGCAAATAACCAAAATTTAAAAAGTTTGATAGTCTATATATACGAATAAAAGATATTTTTATTAAGACTGTGTATCATAATTTGGATAGAAATAAAATCTTACTATCAATTTCAGGTACACTATAAACATCTAAACGTAATTCATAATTTGTAAGAAAACCACAAATATCACTGCACATTGTTAAAAATAAAATGTATTTATTGTGATTTGTGTGTTGATTTAATGCATTATGTTAAATTGCTAAACTGAAACTAATCACAATAACTAAAATAAACTACTATACTTGTATAAAACAAACAAAAGCAATTATTAGTGATTAAAATTATCATCAAAATTTAATATTTGCAAATGAAATTTAATAATAAAGCTTTGTTTGTGTAACATATTAATATTATAAACAGTCTTCTATATCTTTTTTTTATAAAATTATCTTTTATTAATACTGTGTTATACATTTTTTAAAGCTAAACTTAATGTTTAAAAGATTTTTTTACTAAAGCCGCTTATGTACAAACGAGAGCTTATAAAATAAAAATCAGCTTTGGATGAATAAGAATAAAAAAACATTACAAACAAATTGAAACTAAAATGTAGCTTCCAGTTTTTTACACAGATATATCTAATTAGCTTTATATATAAATAAATATATTGTTATTTCGTATTTGTTTCAGTTGTTTTGATAATATAAGTAACTGTCTGTTTTTAACAGTATTATTTCTGTTGTTTTAAAATAAATTCATTAATTCTAAAATGTTTAACTTAATTATTAGTAAACAATTATATTTTTGTTAAAATCCCGTTGATTCCATGCCCTCGTTTCCGAGTAAATTGACTAAACGCTAATTATAAATCCGATTTAATGGACTAAATGAAGGGCATAAAAACAAGTACATCTGGATATTGCAAGCTACGTTAACAGGTACTTGTTTTGAAAATAAATAATTTTAAAAATAAATATCAAGTGCTGACTCATATTTCCTTTTAATCTATTTTAAAATGTTTACTTGAGAATTAAAACAAACAAGGAACCTGATTGAACTCCGTCAATCAGCGTAATTGATTATATATATTTTATAAGTGCAACTAGGTAGGTATTATCATCTAGAACTACAACAATACAATATCGTTGCTATTATCCTATTTATATAAAACGTTATATTTATTATTAATCATTTTAATATGTGTTTCTTAAGGGTTATTAAATTTAAAAAAATCTATAGAGTAATCATAGCGGTCATATTATATTTCCGGTAGCTCGCGACTCTTTTGACAACCAATGGTATCAAAGCTGATTTTTTTTCTAATAATTCAAATAATGTAAGAAAATTAGAAAATTACATTCACTGGCGCACTTGTGGTGAGTGTGGCTGCGGCAGCCCTCCAAAAACGTAAAATTAAGATTACAAAAACTCCTAACTTTAAAGCAGATTTATTTGTATTTGCTTATAACATTATACACTAGCATAAAAACGTAACTATGTAATCTTACTCCAGAGTATTATGCTTCAGCTGCTCATGTAAGCAAGTAAACTGAAACCAGTAAAACTAAAACTTGGTTTAAACTAGCAGTTACTAACCTTTCTAGCTAGTGACCTAAAGACAAATAGAATTAAAGACCGCAACTCTATCTGTTTTATTTTATAGTATAAAATAAAAGTATGTATAATATAAAATTTATATTAACAAAATTTATATCTATTATATAAGATTAAATACAAAAAAAAATTGTGTTTTAGTATAAAAATAATTCAGCAATACAGCATTATTAATTAGTAACTACAAATGTGATGTATTTTTGAGCAAAAAAGACAAAACAAAAATTTGTGCAAACTGCATGCTACGCTGATGGTCTAGTCTAATCTTGTACTTATTGTTTATTTTATAATATCAAGACAGGATAATCCTGCTTTGCACAATTAGGCAGTTAGGAATGGAATCAGCGTTTTCCAAATAGTTTTTTGCAAAAGTTTTGTTAGGTTTATTTTGGCAAATTTTACTCTATCATCTTGCATGTTAAGCAATTTTTTGTGTAGCCCATCTGAATAATTTTTAACGCCAATTGCATCTACTATTAATTAACTTTTAACAGTAACGTAGCTATGTGAAAATAAGAGTTTGCAATGCGAAAGGGCCCACAAGCGTACAAGACTCTCTGAAATTTGTACACACAATAGTCGAATGTTGGTTTTTTAAACTTTATGATAAAATTTAGTAATTTTTAACTTTTCATAAATAAAATGTTGCTTTTTTGATAATTTATGTTAATTTTTGGTATTTTTTGATAATAGTTTTGTACGTTATGACCGTATTTTGATATTTTTAATAGTCTTACACTTTGCAATTTTACAGCCAAATTTTTGAAAAAAAAAATTACATTTTAAACAGTTGGCAAACTGTTAGTGCTTTTTAACAATAATTTAATGTGTTAATGTTAAAATTTTCGGTTTTTGATATTTTATAAATAAATGTTTAGACTTTTCAACAGTTTTTAGCCGGATTTTGATTTTTTCTGAAAACATTATTAAACCTTTTATGAATAAAATGTTGCACTTTTGTATAAATGTTATTCATAAAAATTTAAAACCAAATTTTGCTGTTTTTGACATTTTATAAATAGAATGTTGCAGTTTTTAACAGTTTATAATAAATATGATATACTGAACAAAAATGGCTGATAAGCTCTATTACAGACTTAGATCTAGAATTTTTTAATTATACAGTGTACAGGTGTGACCGTAACTATATTGCAACATCAAAATTACGTTTCGGAGGCGTACTTATTGCCGTGTCCAATAAGTACCATTTATATGAAATATTTAGTCATTGCTCTGTCTAAAAAGAATTGTATGTTTGTGTTGATATCGGCAGTATTAAAATAGTTTTTGGTACTGTTTATATTCCACCTAGTTTAGATTACTCTACTTACCAACATCACTGTAAAAGTGTTAAATTAATTAATAAATGCAACACCGTTTCTATTATTGACAATTACAACTTGCCACAAACATTGTGGATTAATAATGAATTTGGTGTAAGAACGGAATCCACTTGTCCTAAAGGTACTTTAGTTGCTAACACGTTTGGGTATATTAATTCGCATTAATTGAACTACATACTAAATATAAATTTAGTTTTGTTAGATTTATTGTTTGCGCCTCTGACATTTTCTGCAAACATAAACCTTACAGAATCTTTGTCTCTTATTGTACCATGCGATCTTCAACATCCTGCTTTAGATCTAGTTTTAAAACTTAATTCTTTACAGGATACACCAAACAACGTATGGTGTGGCAAAGATAACGTAATGCAGTATGATTTTAAAGATGCTGATTACAATTCCTTAAATGATGTTTTCCTCAATACAAGGTGGGATAATATGTTTGTCGATTGTAATATTGATAAAGCATGTCACCGTTTTTATTCTGTAGTTTTTGACACAATTGACCAATATATGCCCAAAATAAATACGTGTTATAAAAAAACTTATAAATTTTCTATATGGTTTACAAAAGAGCTAAAAGACCTTATGTTTTATAAAAAAAAGTTACACAAACCAAATGTGCTGTCTAGATCAGCAGCCACAAATTTAGTGCAAAACGTAATAAGTGTAAACATTTGACCAACACGTGTTATTCTAATCACATTAAAAAAGTGAAAGATTCCAATAAATCTAATTCTAAAGCTTTTTGGGGGCACATCAAATCTAAACGTAGCAGTAATCAGATACCATCTACTTTCACAAATGGTGATTCTCAAATTGGCATTGTAAATCTCTTTGCTGATTTTTTTCGGTCAGTTTACAGTCTGTTGACGGCATCTATAAGTTTACACTGCACTTATTCTTCACCATTTATTCCTACCTACATAAATGAATTGCATCTTGTATTAAAAATATCTGATGATGTCAACGAACTATCAGTATTAAAACCCAATAACTGTGCAGAGCCTGATAGATTAACTGTTTTCTTTTTCAACAAATGTGCGTTTGCTCTTTGCCGGCCATTATGGCTTTTATTCAACTTATCTCTGGTTATAGGTTTTTTTCCTACTTGCTGGAAACAAGCTTATGTTACTCTGATTCATAAGTTTGGTGCTAAAAATACTAAAACAAACTATAGACCTATATCTATTTTATCCGCCATTCTGCATTCTGAAATTGTTCTCAATCAATAGGGTTTTTGTGCTGGCAAATTAACATCTTCCAACCTTTTGTTGTATAAATCTTATATAACAGATGCGTTCGAAAACAGATTCCAGGTGGATTCAGTTTACACTGACTTTTCAAAAGCTTTTGATACCGTTCAATTTTATTTATCTTACAGATCTCAATTTGTTTGCATCGGTCAGTGCTTTTCTCGTAATATTGATATTACTTCGAGTGTTCCACAGGGGTCAACCTCCACTGTTCAATATTTTTATCAATGATGTGGTTCACTGTTTTCCTAATGCGCGTTGTATATTATTTGCAAACAATATAAAAATCTTTATAAAAAATCAGTCTTTGGATGATGCTGTGCTAGTTAATGAAGAAATACAGATTTTTTCTAATTGGTGTCAGGCTAAAAACTTACGACTTAATTTAAATAAGAGCAAAGTGATAAAATTTACTAGGCGTCAGTCTACTGTAATATATGGTTATTCTCTCATAAATAAAATGTTGTCAAAAGTTAACACTATTCGTGACTTAGACATTACTTTTGATTCAAACCTTTTATTTACACTACATATCAATACTGTCGTGGCTAAAGCTTATCAACTTCTAAGCGTAGTTCTAAAGAGTTTGGTAACCCTCATCTTGAGTATAGTTCAAATGTGTGGTCTCCATACACCACCGTCAGTAAAAGAAAAAAAAAACAGATTTAAAAAAAAAAATGTTTGGTTTTTGGCGTATAAATGCAACATTGCAGTCAACTACACGGAACTGCTCGCTACATTTAACATGACTAGTCTTAAAAAGAAACGTTTTAATTTTGACGTGACACTATTTTTTAAAGTGGTTCGTAGAATTATTGACTTGCTCAGCTTAATTGGTATTCATGTTCTAGTTCGAGTTTTACGCAATGACTACTTATTTCATATACCGTACAAACGTACTGATTATGCGCTGCACTCTGCATCTACACGTATTTTGCGGCATGCCTACAAAGTTAAAGTAGAGTTTTTTAAATATTTTTTAAATATCGTGCCACGTGCACTTACCAACCATACGTGACCTTTTTAATATTTATATTTTGAAACTTTAAATATTTATATTTATTCTTATTTAGTATTAGTTGTTTTATGTTTAATTTATATGTTTTTTTAAGTTGTAAATATATACTTATTATGTAATGGCTTTCGTTGACTAGTAAATAAATAAATAAATAAATAAACATTATTTTCACACTTAATGGCTGAATTTTGCTATTTTTGGCAACAGTTTATTACTAACTGTCAAATTTTTTTTTTATAATTTTATATTTTATACCCAAATTTTATAATTTTAGAGATTTTTTAAAAATATATACATTTTTTAATCTTATAACAAGATTTTTGTGCTTTCTAAAATTATTTTTATGTTTTAAGACCGGATTTTATGACGGTTTATTGCCAAATTTTGCTATTTCTAACAATATTTTAATATTTTAAGGCCGGATTTTTGCTAATTTTGAAGTTTTATAAAAATGTTTATGTTTTTTCAACAGTTTATAGCAATATTTTAGTGCTTTCTGACAATATTTTAATGTTTTAAGGCAAATTTTGATGTTTTACTTTTCAACCGTTTTGACTAAATTTTAGTTCTTTATGACGCTCAAAAATTTTAGCTACGCCACTGGTTTGTAACCTAATCCAACTATATTTTTTAATATAAAAAGTGTCCCAAAATTAATGCAAAATTTGAATTTGCCACCATTTGTGCAGTTAATTTTTGACAACCCTGAAAAAAAAAACAATTTGACAGCTGAAAGTTTAGAGTTAGTAAAAATGAAGCCAAGACGGTGCCACATGCCATACAGCTTGTAAAACTAAATATAAATATAAAATATAATATAAAAATCAATTGTTGTATGAGACATTTCCTGGTCGTGTACTTTTTCTTTTTGGTAATCGGAATTGGCTTTCTAGATTGTGTGGTTTAACACCATTAGATTTATTTTTATGGGGTTATTTAAAGTGAAAAGTACATCAACAAATTCAGCCATAATGGTGATCAAAAAATTTGATAAAAAAGTGCGTATGTGCCAGCAAAGCCGTAGAGGCCATTTGCCCAATGTGTTATTATTCTTCAAATAACTTTTTTCTATGTACTTTATTCAATAAAAAAATAACAATTTAAAAACTAAAAACAGTGTTTTTTATTTAATTCAAATCTTGCATTAGTTTTTACACGTTTTTACCGCACCCCAGCCAAATACCTTCTAAATCTGGCAATGTATTTGGGTTGCATCCTGAGGTTAAGAATCACTGACTTAAACAAAACAAAAATTTTAGTGAATGCAACCACACCCACTACTACTACACCAGCAAGTTATTTTGCTTACTTTTGACACTAAATAAAACTTTAACAAATTGCTGGCTCCCATACTACTATGTACATAAAAATTTATTAAAAAAACGTATTTTATTGTTTAACTATAATTAGGATATTTTTTTATGCATATTGCTAAAAATAAACAAGATGTATTGTTAGCTAAATATTTTTGTAAGACTTAGCAAAATTGTTTGATGTATCTTGCTATTGACTGATTGTTTGCTTACATTATGAACAGTTAATATAGAGAATAGAGCTAACTATACTCTTTGACTTGTAAAGCTGATAGCCTCATTTCTAGATACTAAAACTTTGAAAATAAAACTCGAAAATTATTTATTTAAAATTACATATTTACTTCTCGAGAGATAACGGCAACAGTTCTTCAAGGCTTCATTCTCTTTCCGCTGCTATTTAACCTATACATTGCCAACATACCTTTGGGATGTAAGCACGGAGTCAAAATAGCACAATTTGCCGACAATGCGGCTCTTCTATATTCTTTCAAGTTGCCCGAAATAGTCACTTTAAAACTTCAAAGGGCCACCGACAACTTCAAAGAATAGTTGGACAAATGACAAATCACTATTAACCCAGAGAAAAGCAAGGCTGTACTCTTTACAAAGCAACGTATCAAACCTGATGAGAACGTCCTTCTTTATAGTTTCAATACTGTGGTCTGATTTTGTTAAGTATCTATGTGTTAATTTTGACAAACGACTCACGTACAAACTCCAGTCCATTCTCAATAAAATTGAAATGGCAAAAAACGTTCTCCGATGATGCGTCGGAATAGCGGTCGGTCGACCCATAATAGAACCCGGTTCTACACGTCTATCATTACACCTATCGTCACTTACGTGTCTCCAGTACGGAAAACAGCAGCTAATTGTTATCTTAATAAGCTAGAGGTTTTTCCGATACAGAAAAATTTGGGCAGACCTAAAACTACCACCGATACGTCAACACATCGAAGTTTAGGCTGCAAAGTACTTTGAGAATCTCACAAATCATTCCAATCTTGATCTGGCTCGACTCGCCGAGCCAGACAGGTAGAACTTTTTTTATAAGCGACCGGTGAACCAAGTACCTACCCTAACTTTACTAACCCACTAACAAAACAAAAGTAATACCGCACAAGATTATAGGGCGTATTCAACCATCTTCAAACTAGTAATTTATACAAGGAAGGTACATGAGCCGTGAGGTCTCAAACTTCCGAATAGTAAAAAATAAATTTGGTCTATAGCATTTTTCATATTCATACTCATTTTTTCTTTACTTTTAAATATGTTTATTTTTTAAGCTTTGTATGTGTGTATATAAAATAAATTTGTTTACTTTTACTAAAAAAAAAAATTGGCATTTTTATACAATTATGACTTTAACCAACCTAGTTTAAGTAAGAATGAAAGGTAAAATAAAGCCAGATGATACATGATTCTAAATTAGTTTGACGCCGAAACACTGAATGCCACAAGGCGGTTATATTAAGATTAATCTTGAAACCTTCTGCGTAAAAAAACATAAATATTTATTATTTGTAAATGCAATTTGTTATGGTATAGTTTATTGCTAGTATTCGGTTCTTTGGTTAATAAAACAAAGTAGAGCTACAATCACTTTGTACCAAAGATTATGAAATAAACTTATTTTTTATTAGATCAATGACTAATAAAATATTAAAAAAATTAAATTTATGAAAAAATATTCTAAACTAAAAAACATCCATAGACGCGTTTCGAGGTTTACTTCTCATCAGTATGGCTTTATTTATTTAAACTAATTGATTTTTAACTTACTTCGTCAACATTGTTCACCACCACAATTCAAAGTGAATATTTTAAAGGGTGTATTGACTATTAATTATTATTAATTAATTAATATAAATAGTCAATACACCCTTTAAAATATTCACTTTGAATTGTGGTGGTGAACAATGTTGACGAAGTAAGTTAAAAATCAATTAGTTTAAATAAATAAAGCCATACTGATGAGAGGTAAACCTCGAAACGCGTCTATGGATGTTTTTTAGTTTAGAATATTTTTTCATAAATTTAATTTTTTTAATGTTATTATTGGGTTGTCCGATTGAACAAATAGTAACGAGCGCTACATATGTCGTTGTGGCATTCGTATAAATTTACCTATTTAACTAGGCTTTATTCGAAATTATTGCTTTTACAACTGTCTCATTTGAGGACATTGCGTCTCTTCTTTATATATTTTACAAATAAAATATGTTGATTATTAAGTTTTTACAATACAAAATTTAATTGTTTGTAGTTAAAAGAGAATTTTTAAAAGCTTATGTTCTTGCAGTTTATAGTTTTATTACTTAAAGTGCAAGTAGAATATTATCGCAAATTTCTAAGTTACTATGACAACAATTGCTCAATCATAAAGAAGTTAATAAAAACCTAAGACAAAATAAAAACAAACAACTAATAAATGTGAATTACAAAAAATATAATAGATGTATAGCAGTACTGCCAATAATTGAAAATTATTTTTAGTTTTTTTATGTTGACAACATTAAAATATATTGTTTTGTCTGTGATTATTATAACTAACAGTATATTTTAAATATACTATGGTCAAACAAAGATGTTTTTACAAAATAAGGTAACAACAATACACAATAAACATTACTAGTCCTTAAAAAATCTAGATTCAATTAAACATATTTCAATAAAATATGTTTTAAATTTAAATTAATGTAATAAGTTTTAAATAAACAGCATTTTGAACTCATCTTTATTAAAAGTTTATGTTTTTTAACTACTTTATAAAAAAAATCCATAATTAAAAACTAAATAAATTAACTACAACCAAGTTAATAAAATTATTGTTTGGCATTGAGTAGCAAATTAATTTAATGTAAGAAATTTTAAATATGAATTACATACAGTACATGTGAATACTGTTATAATCTTAAAAGTTTTATTATTTGTTTGGTCAAATTCCTAAAGCTTTTTTATTGTTATTTCTGTTAAAAATATTTTTGTTTATTTTATTAACGTACACATCTGTCTATTTTCTTAATTTTATTTTTCATGAAAAGCATTTAATTAAATAAACTTCAAAAGAATAAAAAGTAATAAAAATTATATGAAAGAATTTGCTTTTAATTAAGTATGCTTTATTGTCTATAAACATTTACGTGTTTTTATAGTGAGCAGAGACTAACATAATATTGTGTTAGTAAAATGTTTAACTGTGATTTTCACATACAAAATATTATTGAAATAGTTTCACACTTGATATTTAATGATTTGCAAATTTTACCTCAAGACCATACAAACATAAAATAATAAAACTATAAAACTAAAATTAATATAATTCGATTAACGCCGTTTTAATATAGTTTACACTCAACATTTTTTATATTAATAATTATTTTATTAATATATAATAAACTTTTGATTTTAATTGATGCACAACTCTTAAAACTTTTAGTTGCTGTATACGACCTTAAAAAGTTGCAGAGTAAAGAATGATTGAATTAAGAGGCTATTCCATTTTTTTAAATACTTTGCTTCAACGTATTTACTTTATTTCGTCTGGCTCATATTTACGCTACAGTTCGCGTTAGAATTTTCTTCTCTGTCTGTAATTAAAGGTAGACATGCAGTTTAAAGTGGTTTAAAAAAAGACTAAGGAGATTATTAAAATGCTACGTGTTTAGCAATTGATGCAAGACTTGATTGAACGTATATAAATGTATAATATTTAAACTGTGTAAATAAATAAAAAATGTTTTTTATATCTTGTAATATAATGAAAAATTAATAATAAAGATTTTGATATAATTAAAGATAATTATTTTTAGTCATGTAATTTTTGTTTTCTGTATTTAATTTGTAAAACTTTGCAATTGTATTTATTTATTATTTATTATTTATTTGTCTTTATTTCCTATTATTACAATAAAAAAATGGCAAAGTTTAGCATATTGCTGATCTACCACTTACATACATTACATTTTAACAATCAAATTTTATGTTAATTGTTCTTTAAATTTATCATACTCTTCACTTTTCACTCGTTGCGTGCATACCGTATTCTTATTTATTTTCTTTGTTTCAATAACAATAAGAAGACAAAGGCTTGGCGGTTTTGCTAAAAAAAATTAAAAAAATATTAATTTTCACATTTCATTGTCAAGTTCTTAGAACAAAATAACTTCATTTCACATACTTAATATTGATTTCAATCAAAACGTTTGACAACAGATTTTTTAATCGTTTGACAGGGTATGGCATTTTTATCTTGTCAACAAGCTGTATTGTATAGGTTTTGATAAAAGTTTGTAAATAACATCAATAGTTTTTTTGACAACATATTTTTTTATTTACATTAATAAACTTCTTCAAATAATATACAAGAAAAAACAAATTATAAAATTAATTGATAAAAATAGATCTACTTGTTGAAAAACAAAAATTCTGTAATACATTAAAAGATGCTATAAAAAAGCTATACACATTCAAAAAACTTAAATTACTAAAAAATATTTTTAATATAATAAAACCTAATAAAAAAGAATCAACATTACCAAAAATTACCTATCAAATTTACGATATTATACTTAGTAAAACGCGTACCAAAACTATCTCAAATAATAAGAGACCTAAAATACAACTAAATAAAAAGAATTAAATATAAACATCATAAAATCAAAAATAATAAACTGTAAGAACTGAATATCTAATGTTAACAATGGAAACCAAAGCTTAGAGGTAATAAAAGAGTATGTATATCTAGTCTATGTTATTTGGTCTAAAATAAGAAAATAAACTGAAGAATAAAACTAGGATGGGCAGCATAGTGTAAACTAAGTAGCGTATTCAAATTCAAAAACTATTCGCAACACCTAAATACAAAGATCTGGTGCGTACTTGCAACACTTACAAATGCCTCTAAAACATAAACATTTACAGAGATTAAATTGCCCGGGTTGTGTGGTTAGCGTACTTGACTGCTATAGCAAGAGTCTTGGGTTAGAGCCTCAAGCCCTCTATCTAAAGGGTCAGTTTTTCTGGTTAAGTACGCTTTTTTTCGGATAAGAAGAAAAAATTTAGTAAGTTTTGTGTACTGCCTTGATGTTGCGTGCACGTTAATGAACCCAATAACTTAGGTTATAATTCCTGAATTTGCGGCAAAATTTTCAGATGTGGTAGTCTTAACTTCTGGCGTCAGTAACTAACTTTGGCAGCAGAAATAGACCAACGTTAAGTAATTGAATAAAATAAATATAATATAAATATATTAAATAGATTAGAAAAGATAAGAATAATATTACAAACTATAAAGAAGATTATGTTAGGACTTACCAGATGAGAGAAATAGACAAATTTATGGATAGTTAGTACAGAGCAAAACTAAATGATCTTAATTTAAGAATGTGATAAAAATATAATAAAAAATATACAATGGACAAAGATAATCACAAAGTAGCGATCAAAAATTTGAAAACAAAACCCAGAAAATTACTTAAACGCTGTCCATTATGATGATTTTGTTTTTATATTTTATCCCCATTTTTATTCAAATATTATTTATATACATTACTATATTTCCATAAATTCAAAAATACTATTTGTTATTAATTATTCCAATTTCCAAAGAAAAATAAATAAAATAAAATAAATAAAATAAAATAAATAAATAAAAACATAATCAAGGTTTCTACGTTATTTATTAAAATAATTAACTATTATATATTATCACAATTTCTCCTAAAATATAAAATTTTGTAAGCAATAAACCTTCGCTGAATCATCGTCGCTTTCTGGGCACTATCATCAATAACGCATTTGATGGGTTCAATTATTTAAAAATCTAAACATGAATTATTATTAACACTATCTAAAAAGTAAATAATAAATCACCTAAAGTTGTAAGCTGCCAAGAATTTACGATTTAGTTCAAAAAGTGTAGGAATTTTTATATTAAATCGATATGAAAAAGTTTGGCTTTGTTGTACACGTCATGTTAAAATAACTTATTAAGGTTATTTAAAATGGTCTTCAACAGCACATGCAACTAGGCGTTAAAATTTAATGATATAAAATATAATTTGTATGCTGAAGCTTATTATAATTTTTTTTTCTTTTATTATATTATTATTTAATTTTGTGTACTTGTTAAATAAAGTAGCATGTTTGTGCTCAATTAATTTCATTAAATTTTGGTTTTTCAAGTATAAATTTTTAATATTTATGTAAATTTGTTTATAATATAATATAATATAATTTTATATATTATAGACAGAAGTGATAAATTGGTAATTATGTACAATGTCTGATGATTTTAAGTTTTGGTCAGTTTATATGTTTGGCAGTTTTAGTCGGCAATTTTTCTATAATGATATTTGTTGTTTGTTTATTACTACTTATTTATTTAATCTAAAATACTTAATAAGTAATAAATAATATAAATATAATAATAAATAAAATTAAATTATTTATCTATTTATAACAAATACAATAATAAAATGTTTATTGGTGTAATTTCAAAACTAATCTATTTGTGATTTACTATTTACTAAAAAATAAAACATTTTCTTGATAAATTTTGATAATGTTAAAATTAAATAAGTATTTTACACTCTTATAAAAAAAATAACAAATGTTTTATACTATATTTAAGTGTTTAAAAAAATGTACTATATTACAGATACATTATACATGAAAATCAGTAATATAATAATTGCATACGTAAACAATAATGTTAAATTAAGTAAGTTGTTTTCTCTCAAATGTTGTTTAATATGTAATTAATAGTAGAATGCCAAAAAAAAAAACACTACAGGCTACATCAGCAATATTATCATGTGTTCTTGAGCGATGCACACGGTTTCGATTTTTCACATCACAAACTTGTCCCAACAGCTAATTTTGTTTTACCAGGTTTACTATTGCCGGCCGAATAGGTCGACCAAATTGTGCTTTAGTTTTGCAAACTGTGACTGAAAATTTTTCAATATTTGTTAGTAAATTTTAATAATTTTAATGCGTTGTTGAAGCGTGTATCGTTCCATTTTTAATAATGGCGTAGTTTTTACTTGTCAAATGTCAAAAGATAATAGCTTCAAAATTGACAACTGCCCAAAAAACCTGTTATTCAAAATAAAACTTCTTATTGGAAAACCCTTTATAATGACATTGTAATTAAAATCTCCATAAATGTCAAAAAAATCAAATTGTACAACTGCAAAACATATTACATTGGAAAAACTTTTTGTCGCCGGCCATTAAAAACTTTTGATAACCTGTTGTACATTATAAAAATATAATTCAACAAACCAAACAAAATTTTAAAATAATCAAAATATTTTAAATAATTTAGTTTATCACTTGTCAAGACCAAAATGCAGAAAAGATAATTATGATCAAATATTCCAGCACTACTAAACAAAATATTTTAAGCAAAAAATATAAATAATAAAAGACAAGCACTAAAAAAGTTTTATCCCCGTAATAAAAATATTATGTGCAATTTTTTTTGTTTTACTTGCGAAAACACAATGTGTCTAAAACGTGTGCAATGTATGCAAGAAAGAAATTAAAATATCATTTATTTTTATGTTACAAATATAGTTTATTTAGTATTGTTTTGTTTTGTAAAAATCTTATATTTTTAATATATACAGACTTACTAAAAAATAAATATTTTTTTAAATTAATATTTGTTTTGTTTTCTTTAACTAAGTTCAAAAATCAAGATAAAAGAATAACACTAAAAAAAGTACCGAAGAATTAACTGACTATAAACAATAATAAAACAAAAGTTATAAAATTAAAAAAAAAAAACTAAAAGATAAAGGTATACGCAAAAATCAATAAACTAAAACAAATTAGAAAATTAAAAAAGAAAAAGGTTCACTGGAATAACAAATAAACTTTTTAAAAAATAATGTTTTGTTTAAAGTGTAAATGTAAATAATTCAAGTTAAGTTAACGAAAAAAAATATATGCTAATAAGTTTTGCAGGAAATATTAAAATCAATTTTGGATCAATGTTTACCGAGTGATTAATAATGCGTAAAAAATTTAAATAAAGCAATTTTTAATTAATTCTGCGTAACAATCCTAATGCAAAAAAACTGTACGGTTTTTTGTTTAACTTTGCAAACTACTTAAAAAATGTGATATTTTCTGTTGACAGGTAATTATCAAATCAATAAGAATGCAATGTCAACGAATTTTTTTAATAAATTAAAAAATTAAAATTTATTTTTGACTAATGTATTCATTTTAACACATTCAAATGTTATCCTAAACTGAAATGTATTTTTTTTAGGAAGACTACTTAAGACGCGTTGCAACATGTCAAAAAAAATTAATTAAATTTAGCATTTATTTTATTAAATTTTTCCTGTTTGTTGGCTGAGATATATCAATCATATCACTTGAAATGTATTAAAATTTTATCCAATACTTCTTCTGTAGATGTTAATTCAAGTATTTAATTGCATTTAGTCGATTGTAGAGAAAAATATCTTACAACGCAAAATTTTTAACCATACATTTACTTAAAACTTTCTTTTCAATTTTTTTAAATTTTCTTGAATTTTTAAAATTATAACTATTAACACTCTTTTGTAAACAAGCATTCATTGCTAAAAAAGCACAATAAAAAGTTTAGCGTTTTGTGAATTCGGTTTTAAATTGTTATTATATTTTTTAGACAAAATGCCTTATCTGTACAAAAATATTAAAACAAATGTTTTGAACGCTTTCTATATTGCGTTACATGCCGTAGAATAAGTATAAAACTGACAAAGCCTACTCTTAATAAAAGCGTACCAAAGCACAATAAAGTACTTTGAGTATGCTTAAAAACAGTCAAGTATACTTTCTGTAAACAAATAACATTTTTATAGCACGATTGCACATATTGCTTATATATTCAACAAAAGTTAGTTTTTGGACAAAAATTATACCTAAATCTTTTATTTGTATAACATGTTTAAAACTTTATAATTTATAGCATAATAATGCAAAACTTTTCTTAAAGTTTTGATAAAATCTTCTAGAAATTTATTTATTTGCACATTAAACAACAAGTTATTAATAAGACACCATGAATAAACAAAATTCAAATCATTTTGCAAAATATAATAATATTTTTCTATAGTTTTTTTAGATTGTCAGCAAATAAAAGAGAAAAACAAAGAATTAACAGAATAAGTAAGATCATTAATAAAGAGTAAACAAAATTGATCCACAATGAGATTACTAAAAACTACAAGTAGAACATAATTGGTTGTGATATAATGTTCTTAGTTTTTAGACACCGAGTACAATTTTCTAAAGAGTTAAACAACTACGCAACGACAAATTATAAAAACCAAAAACCCATAACCCAAAAATTAGCATTCAAAATTTTATAGTTAACGCAATTAAAAGCTTTTGAAATTTTTTTGTGAATAAAATCAACTTAAACTCTTGATTTAAAGACAATCAAAAAATAATTTTTGTAACAAAGACCGTTTTGTCAACACCAAGAACAACTCAAACCATCATCTCACTGAAACGATCCGAACAGTGTAAATGCATTTTTTATTGTAGATGTAAAGTACAAATGATTTGATTGCCTGTTAATTTTCCAATCATCATCATTTACACATTTAACTTAATTAATTAAGTTAACAATTAATTTAACAATTAATTAATTAGTAAATTAATTAATTAATTCAGTCTTGGTTTAAACCTTCCTTAAAATACCTGCCAAAAACCAACAACAAAAAGCAAATAAAAGTCTAGCTAGATAGCAACGTTTCTGCCCACCACAAAAACCCCTTCGTTAAAAAATTGATTCACTCTGGTAGAAAAAAAAAAAAAAAAAAAACGAATTGGGTAAATTTTTTTTAGTTGCCATTACGTCCCGTGCCTTCAGCACAAGCAACTACTTTAAGTCCGCCTAATAAGCCCTTCAACAAGCCTTTTGGCTGCATTTGCAGGGAGTACTGTTACAAAAGAACTTTGTATTGTCATACAAAATAAAGGAAGGATTGTCGCCAGAGCTCAAAAACATGAAAATTATTATCAACCGCGTCATAATTGCCTACTGCAAAACCAATAATGTATTTTATTACAGATTACATCTATGGTTTAAAAAAACCTTAAAATATATCTAACGAAACAAAGTTGCTAAAGTTGATTATAAATGCAAATCCGGAGATATTGTGCAATGCCATTGTTGCCAGCAATATAACTACACGCCAAGATAAAAAAAAAATTATACGTATGCGCTAAATGCGCAAAAAACATCCTAGTTCTATATAGAAATTTACAAAGGCATGTAGCAACATACGCCCCGTGCAAAAGGTTTTACATCGCAAATTATAAATGTTGCTCAGCTCGTGTTAAGCTGAATGCAAACCAAATTTCCCAAACAGCTTACATCTCAAACTAGTTAGTTAGGTATTTGCCTCAAATTCAGAAACATTAACCTAAATTATTGGATTCTTTATTGTGCACTCAACATTACGGAACCTACTAAAGTTTTTCTTTTTGTCCAAAAAAAGCCGTACTCATCACAACACAGTTTTTCTTAACCAGAAAAACTGACTTTCCAGATTAAAAACTCAAATCCAAGATCCCTGGTAAAGCAATCAAATAAACAAACCACTACACCACTTGCTTTCCAAAAACAGACTACTACTTTTATCAGGAGCAAAATGCTCTTCCGCTTGGCTCAAGCAAGTTAAGCTGATTTTAAGGAGGTTTATTTACTTTTGATGCATCTACTAGTCTAATAAGTTAGAAACTAGACCTAAAAATTGACAGCATTGTAAAAGATTTTAGTGCCAAAGCTAAAAAGAAAACCTAACCTAATATTACAAATGACTAAAGTTGTAAATCACTAATAAATAACAATCACAAATTATAAAGTAAAAGGTTTTTTTATACCTCCCCAGTAATTATATATATATATATTTAAATTGCTCAATGGTAGAGCCCTTGTATATCATGCGAGATTTGATCTCCGAAATATATCTGTTGGTCTCATCAAACCTGTTCAAACAAGTCGTAGACTCACTGTAGCAATGTAACGTAGCCGTAAAAAGTACAATAAAAAAAATATTAATTTGTATTAAAGGTATTGATAAATTACAAGCAAGTGACACACAAAAATCAAATGACTTTAATAATATTTATTTTATATTTTATATTTGCTTAATTTATTTTGTAGTCTTGCATTAATTTTTTTTTTTTTCAATAAAATATAAATTATTTTAATTTTTTATCTATGCCGTTTTGTATAATTATATTAGTTATGATATATCATATAATTAGAATTGCCATCATATATGCATTATTAACCAATAATTTATGAAACTTATAATTATTTGAAATTATATTATTATAAACAATGACGTATTATTACTTAAAAACTGTTGACCATAAGATGAGTATGCTGGATGCACCAATTATATAGCCAAACCACACAAAGTTTGAATCTATTAGTTTGCACAATCCGTCGCAATCGGAAGTTTTTTTTCAAGTTTTGTTTTGATTATTCGATGATTTAACTGACAATAATATTTGCATTAACTAGTAATAAAAATAAAAATATATTAAGATTTTAAATATAAATCAACATAACGTAAAAACAAAGTTAAATTAAATATTATTTTGAGGATAGAACCGGCTTCAAACCACGTTCTAAATTACTCTTGTTGGTGTAAACCACCAATAAAAGTGTTGTTGGTGTAAACCACCAATAAAAAATTTCTAGACGTTTTAAAGTTAATTTATTAATTAGATAAGAAGAGCTTGATATTTGTTGTATGATTTACAGTTTCTTATGCACGTGAAATAGATGATGCAAACGTTTCTATACAGCTTTATGGACAACAATTAAGAAAATAAATAAAATAAAATAAAATTATCTTCATTCCGCATTAATTTAAAGTTGATTCAATTAACTAAATTAATTTTTGTTTTGTAGTCTATTACTTTGTGCGGTTAATTAGAAATAAAAATTTAAAAAACCTGACTCATTGATTGGGCACTTTAGAGTAAAAAAGCATTTTTACCTAATTTAGTTTGATTAAATGCAAATTCATTTATTATTTATTTAATTAAAAAATATAAATTAATTTAAACCGCATATTTTAAATATGTTTAGTATTTTTTTATTTAAGATAATAATTTGTAATTAACAATATAATTTACAAGAATGTTTGTACTAAAACGCATTTTCCTTTGTAATGCCTAATAAACTCTACGGTTTCCTGTAAGTGAAGAATGTTCTAGATACACCTTATATACATTTCAACTAATTCCACATACACCATATATAATGCACGCATATACAGAGTTAATGCAATTAATTAATTAGTTAACAAAATTGAATTATTTATAACGTGATAAATCAATATTTACAAAAAATATCTGAAAATTGCATCATTTAAGCAATCTAAATACTTAATTCTAATTCAATATTTGATAAATGCTTTAAAGTTATAGTACTAACTAATTTTTTAATCCAATATTTATTATTAATAATACAATACTATTTATTAATTAGTTAATATAGCTAATTGCTGGCAGTTTCAATTATTCATCAAGTCCTAGATGCTATTCTAGAACATTTTATATTATAATTTTAATATTATTGAATCTAATCATAATTATTAAATAACAATTAAATTTATTAAAACAAAAATTTACCTTATTAGTTAAAAACAATATTTCCACGTCCTCGATGAAGAGAAAAAACTATAATTAATTTCAAATACACAAAACACAATTTATTTAGGCCGAATATGTCGATGCAGTTTTATAATTTTAATTTTCGATTTTTTTAAAGATGATTAAAAACATGTATGTATTGTTTGAGTGTGTGTAGTGTCACGTGACCGAGCGGCGTCGAGCGTCGCGGCGTAACTGATCGGCACGGAGGTGCACGACACCGGGCGTCGACTCGTTGCTGCGTCCATCTATGTTGGTGCGTCTACGACGGGGACGGGGTAACATTGAGACATTTTTACGCAGTCTAACAGTCACTACTATTAACTAATTGATAATAATCTTATTATTAATATTAATTGTAGTACACTTATATTGCATATTACTTTATTTTAACTAATGTGCATTGTTTTTTGTTGTACATAAACATAAATATATTGATATTGATTATACAAATGCTATTTAATGAGTTTGCTTACATTCAAGCTAATTGTATACATCTCAGTTTTTTTGTCAGTTTATTAAAACTAATCAGAAAATTAGCAATTAATAGAATAATATTTTAATACTGATATATGCATGATTGCATATAATTCTTCTAATAAACTGATAAACTACTGATAAAAATGAAATCTTTTGGTGCAAAGTACAATATACTATTTTCTACTCCTTACTTATGTTCGGATCTTCTACAATCCAAATAATAAAATAGATTAGTGTTAATAACATACTCAAATTATATTATATTAAAAAACCAATTTATTTTTATTGTGGGCGTAAAATTGTAAAACAATTATGTTGGTTTGATGTTAAGCGACATACATACATAAATAAAACTGCTTCAGCAGCAGATTCAATAAATAGTCTAAGTGCATCAAGCAATCAGTACTTTAAAAGTTAAACAAAAAATTTCAAAAACCAAAGTAACAGCATTATGCTTAAACGCACAACATTTAAAACACGCAGGACACAAATAAAAACATATTTCAAGTTTATCAACAAACCTGAACGGGATTATAGGCAGTTAAAAAACATTTAGCAACATTAGCGTATTCAGTATCAATAAACTTTAATCAAGAATAGAAAAGCTAGATGACACAGAAGATCAAGCTAAAAATTGACAAACGCTTAGGAATCAATATTTAGAATTAACATTCTAAATAGAAATTGCTTTTATTAGCAAATTAATAAATAAAATTGAGACAGTGCTACTAATAAAAATAGCATTGCTCACATTTGCCGGTGTTTTAAAAGATTGGTCAATATTTTACAACACATTCGATTCATTGATAAATAAAAACGGATTTCTTAAGAATGTGATACAATTCTACTACTTAAGATCTTGCTTAACAAGAAAACCATCAATAG
This sequence comes from Tachinus rufipes, assembly GCA_963932245.1. Taxonomy (NCBI): domain Eukaryota; kingdom Metazoa; phylum Arthropoda; class Insecta; order Coleoptera; family Staphylinidae; genus Tachinus; species Tachinus rufipes. The sequence goes on from OZ010744.1 coordinate 78,620,012, forward strand.
AAAACTATATAAATAAATCATTTTAACTGTCTACGTTTAAAGAAGACTCTGTCAACTAAATTAGATACCACATCAACACATTCTTAAAGCACGTAAATACAAATCAACAGAGATTACTATATTGCTACATCTATCAACAATCAAACTTGTTGCACTTTCCAAAAACAGCTAACAAGAATATTACCTGAATTGCACAAAATCATCAGTTTAAGAACTAACCACTTTCTTTCTAATCTTCGTGTAAAAACAACAACTGAAATATTATTAAATGACAATTTTTTAAGTTAAGTTACAGTACAAAAAGATTTAATAGAAGCCCTTAAAATTACTAAATTAAAAAATAATCTTTCCATCAACTTGCTTAATGACCAAAGCAACTTATATAAATCTCCTTTGTTTGAAATAATTTAATCCTTTTAATTTTTTCTTTACCTGTTTAATTTGTTTAATTTGTTTAGTCAGCTTTGTATTATTGAATGTAATTCATAATATTTTTTTAATCATAATAATTTCAATGTAATTTTTTACCTCCATATACTTTATGTTTTACTATTGTATATTTGATTTGTAATTTTTTTTATGTTCATACTTGTTTGTATCACCGTCTGATGATAGTCTTGTAAAAAGTTGAAACTAGTCACGGTTTAAATATATTTGTAATATAATACTTAGTAAATGTGTTTTATATATTTTCTATAATGAACTATTACGTAGTATCGGCCACCACCATTCAATTTTTACAAAAAGATGTAAAGAACGGTCCATCTAGTGGTATCTTTTTAATCATTTGTTATTTTGACAATGACAGGTCTTTCCCGTAGAAAATCTTGACAGAAAGTCAGTTTCATAACTTTGCAAAATAAAATGAATCGCTCTACGCTTGAACAACGTTGGGAACAATTGCAAATTTATTTCCAAAGTCAATGTTGTGTAGCCAAAACAGTGCGTTTATTGAAAAGAAGTTTTGGCCAAAATGAAGCTTTCACCGCGCGTGCTGTAAGCAAGCTTGTGCAAAAAGTTTGTGAGATTGGCATGCTTGTGGCTAACACACACGGTTCCCGCCATAGTACGGTGCGCACTGACAATAATGTGGCGGATTTGCCATCGATTTTAACAACTCAACATTTCACGCACCAGCTTGATGCAAATATTGCACAAAAACCTTGCATTATTTGCTTATAACGTCTAATTGACTCAGCAATTGAAAACAGGCAACCATCAGGTTTGTTATTGCTTCTCAGTTTGGGCCTCAGAGCAACTTGAAATAGACAACAATTTTGCTTAAAAAATTATCTTTTCTGACAAAGCGCATTTTTATCTTGGCAGATATGTTAACAAGAAAAACGGTTGCATCTGAAAATTAAAAAACTTGCACGTGATTGTCGAAAAGCCAATGCATCTTCAGAGAGTGACAGATTGGTGCGGATTTTGGAACGGTGGCATTGTTGGCCCATTTTTCTTTGAAAATGCTGCTGGAAACGCCATTTCGGTTAAAGGTGAGCGCTTCAGAGGCATAACAATTTTTGTGACCAGAAATAGACATAGACTTGCACAATCTTTAGTTTTAGCAGGATGGCGCGCCATGCCACACAGCTCACGCCACAATCAATCTTTTGTCCAATCCATTAACAAACAAGTCATTTGTGAGATAGAGACAAAAACTGTTATCAAGGTTTTGAAAAACTGGGTTAACAAGATGCGCTACTGCAAAGCTTGTCAAAGTAGTTACATTAATAAAATTGTGTTTTATAAATAATAGAAATGTTTGTTTTTTTAAATAAACCAATAACATACCAAAAAAAAAAGATTTTTATTCATTTTTTTGAGTTTTGAATTTTTTGAATTTTGATATTATTTAAATTTTGCGTTCATTGTTATGTGATTGCTGCCAACATATTAAAAATGTATTAGCAAGTTTGGGACGCTCAAGCAGTGTTGTCAGCAGTGCGGTCAACATATTGGCGGATAGCTAGCAGAAATTTGGTAAAATAGATGTTATATAAGTGTTTACATTGTTATAGAGTTAATCCTAGACAACAGCAATTTGTAATGAGTCAACTCGTACAACCATAAATGCAAGCAGGTCCTTTAACTACTCAGTGGGCAGATCAGACTATAAATTATTTAGTAAGCAGTTTTAACACGTAGGCGTTCATAAACGCACTAAAGCTATTTATGTCACGTTGTAGAAAGACATCAAACTTTTATTCAAGCAACAAAACAAATTTTCTTAGAGCATATCACATGCTTGCAAAACTGGCATTTTATCCTACCTAAATCTTTACATTTTAGATGTCTATAAAAAAATGCAGTAAAATTAACCAAGAGTTAACTAAAACAAATAATTAAATTAACTTCTCTGACATAAAAACATAAATACTTTATTGACATTTAGTGTCATTAACCAAATACGCAACCTTCACCTCTGGTCATTTTTTAATTAGAAACGTTTTCAGCACGCTTTAAAAATATTATGCGCCTATAAAAAAACAGTTGATTTCATTAGCGAAAAATATAAAAATTGACACAACAGTTTTATACAAGCAAAATATCTTGTGGCAATGTAAGGTAGAATTATTCTTGCACTAAAGTGGCACCTGAACTACATTTATTAAAAAAAAACAGAAAAAGAATGTGTCTCAATCCAAGTCACCGCATACATAATTCATTATTCAACTAGTATATTAAGAAAGGTATGCTATTTTAATAATATTGTTAATTAAAATAGTAATATAAAAACATTAATAAATTTGTAGCAAGTATTTATTTCTTTGCTAAGACAAAACTTTTAATTACTTTACTTATTTTTGTTTGTTATTATCAATTTTTAAGTTATAAAATGTACAAAAATAGGTACAAAGTGTTTTAAAATTTATGCTCGTGCTATTAAAATTTAACTCAGAAAGCTATAACAAATTAAAAATTAAGAGTGCAAAAGTTTTCTTTTTTTCCTCGTAACATAGTTATTGACAAAAACAAAAATTTAACATTTTAACTTGAATAATATTAAAAACACAAAATATTGTCCACATTTGATTACACTAAATAATGTGTTTAAATATACCGCCTTCTAATTTAAAGCAAACATTTACACAATTTATCATAGAAGCACAAATTTTCTGTAGCATATTATTGTCTATTAACGCCACAGCAGCGTGAATACAAGCTACTACATCTTCAGAATTCAGATCAAGTTTGCGGTCAACTTGTTTTTTCAAATAGCCTCAGAAAAAGTTAACCAAAAGATTTAGATTTGGAAATCTAAGAGATCATAGTATTGGCCTACCTTTTCCAATCCACCTTCCTACAATTTTTTTATTTGGAGTATTTCTCACATGCATTTTATAATGCACCGGTGCACCATCATGTTGAAATCAAAAATTTAATTTACCTACTAATAAAACTTTATTAAGTAATGGAAGAGTTAATTTTTATTTAAAAATTATCATTACATGCTCCTAATACTTTTAACATAATGATAAAGTCTTGATTACAGTAGTGTCGTTTCATTTCAAACCTACAAACTCTATTTTAAATTTCAACAATTCATAAATTCTAAAATAGTTAAATTATGTTACACAACTAAGTTATGTTATTGGATTTAACAAAATAAATTAATTAAAATTTTGTTTTGAGTAGTGGTCGTAGAAAAAATTGTTATTTACATTTTCATCAAAAACTCTATAACATGAAGCAGATGATAAGTTTTCTACTTCTAATTTTCAATTTGTTTTAAGTCTTTTGAGTAAAATCCCAAAAGAATGAGCGTCAATTTTGAAACACCCTGTATATTTTTAATAGTTTCAATTTTAATAACATGTATTGTTTGGCATTTTTTTGTAGTATCTTGCTAGTATGCTCTTGTATAGTTTGTAATTTAAAATAATAGTATTTTCACACACATACACAGTTTAACGTAAAGTTTAAACAGCACCGTTTGTTACTTTACTATTTTGTTGCAAAAATATAACTGTTTCTAAATAATTTGATATTAATTAGGTGTTGTTACTACTATAAAATCCAGATATTGTATTAGATAAATGTATGTATATTTGGAAATTATTAAAAAATACTTTTATTCATATTATACGTAATCTATATCTTATAAGTATAAAACATAAGCAAAAACTTAATCATAAAGCATAAGAGCCGTATTTACACAATATTTCGGAGGCGGTAAAGAAGAAAGAGGGGTTGATAACAAAAAAAGTTTTTTACTTTATTTCCACATCATTCGCAATTTTAATAACAATAAATAACACCGCCAAATAACGTATCTTTTATTAACATACATAGTCATTTTTAGTTGTAACATGTCAATTGAATGTAGTTGCTTAAAAATTAAACAATTTAACCGTAATGAAGCTATAATATCAAATACTTGCTAAAAATTACATAAAAAATTCTTTATTGAAAGATTTTAATGTAGTACACCAATTTTCAAATATATGCAATTTGTCAATTTGTCATTACTAATCAAGAAAAAGCAAGATATCATCTTGATAACCAATTATATTAAGTATATTTTATGTTTGATTAAACAATTTTTTAATTATTGCTATTACTCCCACTTCCCACATAAAAATGCTTACAATAAAGAAAATGAGCATTCTAGTTAAAACTACTTGCTAGTTATTATAATTTGTAATGGTCTACCTACTTGCCAAGTGTTGGTTATTAAGAGTTTCAACAGCACTTGCTTCTTCTTCGATAAAAAAAACTTGAACGTTTTCAAAAAGAAAAAACTACCAATTTTCTATCAAAATTTAAGTAAGTTTAACTTATTTGATAATAATCCTAATTTGGAGTGACTTACCTAGGTGTTGGTCATAAAAAGATTGGATGTTACCTTCTCCTCTTCTGACTAAGTGACTTTTAACAATTGCAAAAAAAAATATTCTAGTTTTTTTGTTGGATAGGTTAAACATGCTGGTAATCATAATCTAAAGTGATTTATGTATCTTTGCCCAAGTGTTGGTTTGCGCTTGCAAGTTTTTTTTTCAATTTTTTGAGTAAATGGTTAGACACTTCAGTTTAAACTACTTTATAATAATCATGATCTAGTATAATCCGGCCACCCACCTAAGTGTTAAACAACATAAATGCATAATTCCCTACTTCTAATTTCTTGTTTACAAATTTTTGGGCGAGTAGTTGGACACTCTAGTTTAAACTACTTGATGGTAATTATGATCTGAAGTAACCTACCTACTCGCTCAAGAGTTGTTCATTAAAATATTAAAAAATACTTAAAAAAAAAAATTAAGCTTGCAAAAAAGAGAAATTTACAATTTTTTAATAACAAACATTTGGACAAATGAACAAGAATCTCGGAATGGGTTTAACTATGCAACAATCAAAAAATAACATTTAGCACATAATCTTATGATGAGTTATTTTATAAATTAAAACTGCAAAGTTATAAACTGTTTTTAATTGCACCAAAAACTTCGATCAAATTGGCGAATATTTTAATACGTAAAAATTATTATTTATAAGTGACCGCATGTTTTAACTAATAAGTATTATTTAATTAATCTATAAACGTAAGTTTTAATTGATTAATAAAACACTAGTTTATTTTTAAATAAATTCATAAGTTTATTATAAATAAAAAAATGTATAAAATTAAATAACCTAGTTTTTATATTAAAATTAAAAGGTCCTTGTATACAAAGTTATTTTTGATATTTATCATGGTCTTTAGCATCAAATAATTTAATAAAAACAATTTTCTTTTTGCAATAAATTTGCCTAATATGCAAGAACGCGTTTAAAAAAAAAATTTACCTATCTATAATTATTAAATTTTTTATACGCTTTTTTTAATATAATTTTGACTTCTGAAGCAATGTAACATAATAAGCAGTCTTTTAAACTTTTGGGGGTGTTCTCATGAGCAAATTTTTGCTGCTTAACATTATAACTGATAATTTGTTGAAATGTCACTATGACAGTTGAACGGCCAATTTATGAATTGTTTGAAAAAAACGTCAATAGTTTGTTGATTTTATTTTACTATAATTAGGTTTCAACAATAGTTTTAATTGCATAAAAAGTAATGTGTGCTACACGGACAAAAATGCACATTGGGTACATGCAGTAGTTGGACTTGGCTTTGTCTTGTCCGGCAATTTTTCGCCTTAATTCAAATATAGCATTTTTCGTCTTTGTAACATTAATAACTATTTTGTTGTCAACAAATTTTATTATAAAATAACAATTTACAAAACAAGCGTTATATAGTTATTAGAAAATAATCGTGCAGCATGTAATTAACTGCAGCAATTAAATGAACAGAACCTTTTGTAACGGTATGGAGTTTATTATAAGTAAAGAAAAAAAATTATATTATTAATAGCACAAAATTAATAATTTCTCTACACAGAAAAATAGTAATATCATTTTTATTTAATTGCCAAATATATTTTATTAATTATTTACTTTAAAAAACTCATTAGTTTACTTTGGAATCTGTTAAATTTGCAACAAAGTTTCCAGATGTGGTAAAACTACCAATCTTTGGTGTCGATAATTAGCCTCCAAAAAATTGAAAAAACTTTAAATTACATTTTTTTGTTTAAATTTAAATAAATTCTTAAACTATCAAGTAATACGGTCAACTCAATGAATATAATAATCAAACATTTATTGGCCCGTAAATATAGTATATAAAATCTATATTAATGCATACGTATTATTAATGACAAACTAATATTTATTACTGAGTATTAAAAATATAATTACAAATCTGAGATACATTTTATTATAATAGATCTTTTATCAAATTATGCATTTCTTACACGCAAACCAAAGTTCATATAAATTAATGAAACAATGCAAAAATGAATATACATTAAATAGTATATAAAAAAATAATAACTTTTGTAGTGTATAAATCTTTTGAAAATTCATAATAATTAATTCAGATAATTACTTTTTCATTTAGTTTAATTGCAAAAAAAAACAAAAACTTAGTACTTTGTAATGGTGCAATTAAACTGCTTTTAAATGGTATTAAACTTGCTCTACTCTACGTCTCACCTTAATTTTATTTCCTTGAATTGTCTGGGCCGGTAATACGAATAGTTGCACGAAGAAAGCACATAACCAAAACGTACAGAGTTATATTAATCGTAGATTAATTGCAGCAATTAAATCGCACCACACCTTATCACATAGATTTTACCTGCAAGAATTAAACCGGAATTAATTATGAATACTTGTAGCAAACATTGTAATCAATGTTTGATGTTACATACACGAGTAATTACATTATAATGTGAAAATTAAAAGTTATTATAGAATTTATTAATGCACGGATAGTTAATTTACTTATTGAATTATAACTCAACAAACATAATGTTAAGTAAAAGAAACTTGTTACACAAGACTAATAGACTTAACATATTATTTGATATAAAACAGTATAAAAGGTTTTCCAATAAGAAGTTTCATTTTGAATAGCAGACTATTTGGGCAGCTGTCAATTTTAAAACTATTTTCTTTTGACATTTGACAAGTAAAAACTACGCCATTATTAAAAATGAAACGATACACGTTTCAACAACGCATTAAAATTATTAAAATTTACTACAAAAATGGTTAAAATTTTTCAGTCACAATTCGCAAAACCAAAGCATTTTTGGGTCGTCGTAAAGCACCTTCTCGGCCAGCAATAGTAAACCTGGTAAAAAAATTTAAGCTGTTAAGACAAGTTAGTGATGTAAAGAATCAAAACTGTGTTCATCGCTCAGAAACACATGAGAATATTGCTGATGTAGCTCGTAGTGTTGAAGAAAACCAGGTTTGCTGATTCCTCGTCGATCTTTGGAATAGGACATTCTACAAACGACATTACACTGTATTTTGTATAAAGACTTAAGTCTTAATGCTTTTAAAGTTTAGTTAACACAAGAACTCAAGCCGGTCGATCACTATAAACGTCGTATCTTTGCTGATTGAGTCCTTCAAATGCATCAAAATGATCAGGAATTTCATCAAAAAATCATTTTCAGTAATGAGGCTCAATTTCATCTTAGAAGCTACGTTAATAAACAGAATTGTCCTATTTGGGAAGAATAGTTGTTAAAAAATCTTCATCCTCAATGTGTTACTGTTTGGTGCGGTTTTTGGACTGGCGGTTTGATTGGACCCTACTCTTTTTGAAAATAAGGTTTGTGCAACTGTTACGGTAAATGGATGGTGCTACCAACCTATGATTAATAATTTTATATGGCCGGAATTAGAAAATATTGATGTGAATGGCGTTTATTTTCAGCAACACAAGCACAAAAACAATTGCAATTTTGCAAAAAAAGTTTCTTGACCGTGTTATTTTTCAAAGAGGTAATTACAATTGGCCACCAAAATTTTGTAATTTAACGCCTTTAGACTTTTTTCTTTGGGGTCACGTAAAAGATAAAGTCTATGCTAATGCTCTGCAATCAATTCAAGAGCTTAAAGATAAAATTTGTGAAATTATCAAGGACATACAGCCGCAAATGTGCAAATTAGTCATGAAAAGTTTTATGAAAAGAATGTAGTACTGCAACCGTAACCGTGGTGCCCATTTGGCTGATATCGTTTTCAAATGTTAATGACATACCTTTCTCTTTACTGTGAAATAAACATTTATCGATTTCTCTCAAAAATACCAGTTTTTTTTTTACTATCAAAATGAAACTTCTTATTGGAAAACTCAATTCAAAGTTTGATTCAAAAATAATTGAATTATTTTAAATATAAGATTGTACTGTAGATCTAGTAAAATTTATATTAGTATTTGTTTTAGTACAATGTAATAAAAAACTGTAGAAACGAGTGCTAAAAGGACTTGGAACGGACAAGTTTTACATTTGCTTCTTTTTTTTAAACTTCTAACTGTTTCAAAATTAAAATGTAAGGTATTATTAGTACCAAATATAAATATTTTTTTTACTTACAAACTTACATAATATTTGCTGAAACAAACATGATATAGCTTTAAATGTATTAAGAAAACTAAAACTTTTGTTCAAACAAAACAAAACAAAATATTACGATTTAAATAAATGTTTACATGTAGTACAAAATTTCTCAAGAATTCTAACAAATATTCACATAAATTTTTTTAACCATACTGCCACTACACAGAATAAACTTTCAAATTTATTATTTTATATAAAATTATAAATCTATAATTTGCAAATATTCAAAATGTTTTTGTTTGTAGAAGATTCAAGTAGAGCCGAAACTAGTAAAATATTTTTAAGAATAAATTTGTGATAAAAAACAGTAAATTATTTTATTTTTTTATTAAAAATTAACTATTTATAAAAAAATTCTAAAATTTATCAAAAGATAACAGAAATAAAAAAAAACAACTAATTAAATATTTACGGAATATAACACTTACCTTACTTACTTATTTTCCCTATTTATGCAAATGAAAAAAATGTTTGTAATGTTTTTGGTGACCTATGATATATAAATAATTTAACCTTTTTTAGTCACAACTGTCGGCAGTACGGAGGAGAGGACATATATAAATAACATTGCTAAACGTTAAGCAACCACCTCGGAGCAGTCACAAGTTAGATAGGTCCCCAACAAAGTGATGCAAAGCATAGCGTTTTTCCGTTGGATCCGTTACCTTATATATGCATTTAAACATATTATGTATCTTCTATGTGGTTTGGTGTGACCTATACCTAGATTTTCTACTAAAAAAGCATGACTAGGTATACAAGTCATAGTCTCAACTGCTCCCAAATATTTTACTAGATTTAATAAAATACATTTTTTAAATTAAAATAAACTTTAATCTTTTAGTAAATTTGGGTAAAACATTCCCGATTCTTTAACGTAGTTTGGTCTTTATAAAAAAAATGGTTTTACTTATTTGTATTTAATACGGTACGGATTTTTAAAAAGTATCTTTTTGTTTGAGACGCTACTTCCAATGACAAAATGTTTTTTTTTATAATAAGACCATCTCACCAAACTGGAAAAGAGTTTAAGGCCTACTAAGATGTGCGGTTTTTCAACTATAGGTTTTTTTTATTAACTTATCTTGTGCTAGGTAGACCTTGACGTAGATATTATAAAGCGACTTATATTTAATAACCAACATATATTTTGAACCTCAATTGCCCACCTCGCATGTTTTTCAAAACATTACAAGCAAAAAATGCCCGAATTTCTGTATAATTCTTTCTGACAAATTTGTTTAAGTCGTAGCTTGCTTTAACAAAAGAAAAAACGCAAGAAACTTTGTAAAAACATTTGTTACCACATATGTAAATTTGTAAAGTAAATTTTGCATGAATTAATTACACAATTTAGAATAAGTTAACTATGTAATCAACTTAAGTTTTGAAAATACACGAGAATGGTGTAGCACATACAACTTGTCTTGATTTAGATGCAGAGACTTAGTTAGAGGTCTACAACATTTTTCAGAAAAAAAATTGTTTGCTAGAAACATAATTTGACTATCCCATCTTAGAGTAGAATTAAAGTAAAATCCATCTGTTCTAAGCACAAAAACATTATTTTAGTTTTTGTTTCATTAAGACAAAGACGATTTGATTGAAACCATTATATAGCAAATTGTAATGCTTTATCTATGTAAAATATCAACCCTGATTCATTCTTGTTATAAAAATACATTGTTTATCCAAATTTGTCTCGTTTAGCCGGTAGTGGGCGTCAAAAAAAACAAAAGTATAACAAAGTTGAAAGTATCTATTGTAAGGAACTAAGTAAAACAAAAACATTACTTAAGCAAATGTGTAAAATGACCGCCATCTTGCTGAATACTCTTATTAACACTCTTTAAAAAATTATATTGGACCCTATCTAATGTCTCGGGATTATTAAAATGGTTGCCTGCATTTAAAATCCGCTGCAATAAATCATCGCGTGTGTTTACCGGAGTCTTGTAAACTTCTGTTTTAATAGCGTCCCACAAAAAAAAGTCACATATATTTAACTCAGGAGAACGTGGTGGCCATTTTACTGGTGCATCATTGCCTCTTCTAATCCATCGGTTGGGATATTGATGATGTAAGTATTGCCGAACGACAACGGAAAAATGGGGCGGGGCACCATCATGCATATACCACATTTCCCTCCGAAGTAAAAGGGGCAAATTCTCCAGAAGAATTGGTAATGTGTCTTGCAAAAAATTTAAATAAATATTTCCATCTAACCTGTCTGGAATAACAATGGGACCAATAAGGTAGTGATCAATAATACCTGCCCAAATATTAATTTTAAATTGATGCTGATGATGTGCAACTTTAATGGCATGTGGATTTTCATCGGAATAAATATGTTTGTTGTGCAGATTGGTTACCCCAGATCTTGTAAAGCATGCCTCGTCAGTAAACATAATTTTTCTACAAAAATTTGGAACAACGATTCTTTTGTTTCTAATAAATTGACAAAATGTAAGCCGCATGGGGGGATCAGTCGGTAAAAGTTCCTGGACTTTTTGTATGTGCTAAGGATGTAACAACTGCTCTCTTAAAACCTCATTGACAATCGTTTTAGGAACATTTAACTCACGTTCTAAGAGACGGGTACTGGTACTTGGTTCTTATTCAACTCTTTCCAAAATCATCTCTTCTGTTTCCACAGTTCGAGTTGTTCGCATACAACCCCTGCCTTCAAACTTTTTCTCAAAACTGCCCGTTTCCCGAAGATGACGCTCAATATTGGCAAATGTTTGGTGGTTTGGTATTCGACGGTTAGGAAACCTCTCCATGTAAACCCTAACACTCTGACGCCCATTTCTTTGACAAAACCCGTATACCAGGAGCATGTCAACTTTCTGAGAGTTTGTATATATTTCCATTTTTAATGGTAAAATGAACTTGTAATTCAAGAATGTTGATCGTATACTTGAGTAAATTTTATAGACTGGTGACAATTTGTCAATAATTGTCAAATTATTAAACGCCATAGCAACAAGGTCACTTAAAAAATTATTGTTACAGGTAATTTCTTTTTAATATTTACAAATTTTTGACGCCCTCTACCGGCTAAACGAGACAATTTTGGATATAACTAAGTCGGCTTAGATCGACCTATTTTGACGTCAGGAGTCTGTCGTCAAACGTTGTACACGTATTTTCCGGACACCCTGTATAACAAAAAAAAAAATGCTGGTCCCAGAACTTTGTGGCACATCATACTGTCTTCTGTTGATTGATTACCCTTATAAAACGTTGTTTGAATTCTTCTTTAAAGATAGGATTTTAAAAAATTGATAAAGTTGTCACAAAAACCATAAATTTTTAGTTTGTGCTGTAGTATATTATCATAGGCAGTCAATGTTTAAAAAAAAAATCACAAAAAATTTATTCTACATAATTTTTATTATTTAGACTTTAAATTATGTGATCTACATAGCAATTTATAGTCATAACGGTAGATTAATTTTATTGAACTCAAACAGATTTTTATTCATTAAAGTGTTGCTTTCAAGATATGTGCTTATCTGATTATGCAATACAATAATAAAAACACTGCGCAGCCATCTGTATAAAGACGGTGGAGAGTTAAAAATTAATTGTAAATATATTTACAAAATATATTATTAAATAAAATTTAAAGTACGCCTCAAAACTTTAAAAAAGTTAAAAAATGTTTTTGCAATAGCCGGCAAAAAACTTTTATTTATATCGATAAAATGAGTACTTTTTAAAATTTTATATTATATATTATAAATCGTCCGTCGATACATCATATGCAATTGGTGTACAGATAAAATTTCTATTCATTGCAGCAATTTTAAATTTCCAAAATTTATTTTAAGAATTTTACTATCATCAATCGATTTTTAGAGTTACTGGTTAGGTCAATTCAGAAACTAACAAAAATATAAATTTTAACATAATGTGTGTATGTGTATAGTTATGATAATGAAAACAATATAAAGAGTATTTTATATGTGGGTAAATAACATTAAAAAAAAAATTAAAATTAAAAAAAAAGTATACCTAAGATGACAAGATCGTTAGTTAGTCGGATGAGTTTTCTGTTCTATTGGATAATAATATCATGTATTCAAGGATAGAACTAGATGGAAATTTGTACTTGGCTGTTACATTATGATTTTGTTGAATACAGAGCTTAGTTATTATCTTAACATTGGCTTCTTTGTTACAAATTTTTTTATACAGTTTTTGATGTCGATTGTTTAGTAGTTGGATTTGAGTCAATTGGTATAAAGATTTGTTTTGGACATTGTAAAGTGAGTTATTTAGATGGCGTATTTTAGTAATATTGCAAATTGACAATCGTTTTGCTATTATGAAGTTGTTTAAAGTTCCTTTACGGCATGCAGAAAAAATAATAGAAACATAATCTAATAGAGAACGGCAAATTGATTTGTAGATATGGTTAGCTGTTTTTGTGTTTATACCTTTTCCTCAGTATGTTAAGCAGCGGAAGTGTTTAGCTCGAATTATGCACTTGGATTTCATGGCTTGAGAATGAGGTTTAAAAGAAATTTTGCTATCGAAAAGCACACTTAAGTGTTTACAGCAAGGCGTTGGTGTAATTATTGCATTGTTAAGGTAAATATTAGGTAAGTTTTCTGATATAAAGTGGTAAAGAATTAGGAGTTGGGATTTGTTAGAATTGGCACATAACCTCTAAAGATTAAACCAAGTTAGAATTTTGTTGGTTAAAATTTGTAAGAGTTGAATACTACTAATACTATTTTGTGAATGAGACACAAGTACGGTATCGTCAGCATATTGCAGTATATATGACTTTGGATTAAAATGTTGAAGAAACTTTGTGTTCAGGATAAAAAATTGTGGACAAGCAATTTCTCACTTTAACGCGTAGTTCTCCATTTTGGAGAAAGTTTTTATAAGAGATATTAAATAAGGGGAAGTTTTAAGGATTGAAAATTTATATAGAAAACTTTTTAGCCAGACTGAATCAAATGTCTTATTTATATCAAGGAACAGGGCAGTCGTTTGAACACCTTCCAGGTGAATTGTTTGTATATTGGAAGTAAAAATACATAAAGGATAAATAGTAGATTTATTGGTAGCAAAACCAAACTGGTTTATCGGTATAAAAGCTCTAACATGGTTGAATAGCTTTTGCTTAATATAAAATTCAAAGATTTTGGCTATTACCGGAAGGAGTGTTATTGGTCTATAGTTTAAAGGGAAGTCCAAACTTGAGTCTGTTTTAGGGACACAGATTACAACTCCGCACTTAAACTCAGTAGGTATGTATTGATGGGATAAGCAAAAATTAAAAAAATATAATATAAGTATAGATGTTATTATGTAGGCGTTATAGAACTTTCCTAAAAATGTCGTCTGCACCAGGAGAGGAATTTTTACCGGATTTTAAGAAATGGAAATGGTCATTTTCAGTCATTAGTGCATTGTCTGGCGTTACAAAATCAGTTTTAAAATATTCATCGTACCACTTGTCGATTTCAGTCGGTTTATTGTCATCGTAGTTGTCGTTTTTACTAAAGCTGAAAGCATTGTTAAAGTGTCTAAAAATTGTGTCTGCTATGTTTTGGTCTTTTTTGTATGTAATGTTTGTATCCGGGTCTTTTATTGGCTGAATATTGCTACAGGCTTTATAGCGATTTATTTTTTTAATTTCTGTCCAATAGTTACATACGTCCATTTTGTGCATAAATTTTGTCGCATGCTTGTGTTCATTTGTCTTGTTTGTAGTCAAGGATCAGTTTATGAATGCATTTATTTAGGTCATTAAATTTACGTTTAGTTGTCTAGTCTTTTCTTTTAACAGGTGAATTATTTTTAATTGAACTATTTAATGTAGCAAAAAACTGTGGTATATTATTTTCAGAAATGGTATGGGGTGCTTAAAAAAAGTCTGTCATGTCTTTTTTAACGTTGTCAATGTTGCACAAATCATTTTGTCAAAGATATTCTAAAGGGCTAGAGTTAAGAATGGTTTGGGTATTTAATTGAAAACGTATAGCTAAATGGTCGGAACAAAGATCGGGTATAACTTGGATAGCGTTTATGAGAAGGATTAAGTTTCTTGTAGCTATTAACATATCTGGAGTGGAACTGGGGTTATTGGCCATAATAGAGGTTGAAGCTGTTGAAATTTTTTGTAAATCAGAATTGTTTAAGAATTAGATTAAATGCCGTTTTTTGCTGGATTGGGTTTAAAGTTGCCAATAGTTATAGCATATTCAAAAAATGAAGCTTTCTGGAATATAGAGTCTTCGATAGGACAGTAAGGGTGGATATAAACAAGAAAAACATTTACTTTTTTATTAAAAAATAATACTGTAAAATGTAGAGTATCATTTAGTACAATAATTATTATAGGAAGGTAAGTTTTGCCTAAATGAAGAGTTGGATTAGCCAAGACTAGTAAACTTCCTCTATAGTTTTGATTGAAGATGGTAGAAGGGTTCTGGATTGAAGACCAGTTTTAAAATGACACTTTTTGTTTAGCTTTTGTTTATACAAACATTGCACAAGTGATATTATTCTTAAGAATATAGTTATATATTAAATGGGATTTGGGATTGAAGGAATTGATGTTGGCGTACAAAAAATTTATGTTTGCCATTTGGATTCTATTATCATTGGGGATGTATAGGTTTAAATTTCTTGGATGGGGACTGTGGCTTGAGGAGCGTCTTTGTTATATATATATATATATATATCATACATAAGAATATGCATTTTGTTTCCGGATATTGTCTCAACCGTGTTAATATTGTGGATAAATTTGGATAAATTTCTGTTTCAGTTTTTGCAATAGTTCTTGTCTGTTAGCGTGTTTAAGGAAATTAATTTTTGTCGTATATGTATCAATAATATGATCATGAATAGTGATATATGAGTAAACACGGCTGCCATTTCATATTTGTTTATCAATATCATTGCTTCTTTTGTTGGTGGATTTGATAAGAACATTTGGTATATCTTATATTAGTCGCTTTGGTCGGTCCAATTTGTCCAATTTTGGGGCATGTTGTACATTTTTCTGGGAGCTCCAAGGTGCGTTTATTTGTGTAGTGGGGTCCATCGCATTTGGCGCACTTAATAAGTGTGGTACACTGATCTGTCGTGTGAGTAAATTTGTTACAATTACCACATGGAATAAGATGAGACACAACCTGTGATAATTCGTATCATACGTGTAGGATTACTTGTTGCCTTTACTATAATTCTTTTGCAATATCTGTGCACTTCGTTGTTGAGAGACAGTTGCTGGCTAAATGATTCGTCTGTCAAATCATAATCAACACCAGCAATTACGCAAGAATATGTAGGTTGTGGAGTATGTCTTTCCTGTAGAATTCTTGGTGGTAGTTCTTTGAATGATTTGATTATATTTTGTATTTGCAGTTCCGTTAGTGTTGTTTGAATTTTGGATTTAATTGTATTGGTTTTTAAAATAAATCCGAATTTAGTTTTTAAGATAATGTCGCGAGCTCCCAGTTTATGATTTTGTCCATATGTCAACAATATTATTTCTAGACACTTCATTATGGGTTGTGAATGAAAACGTATTATCATGATTAGTTATACTTGTTGGTGTAACAGTGGTTGTGTTTTTGTTAGTTAAAATAGTTTTATTTGGTGGAGATTTTCCTGGATTATTATTTGAGGTCGAATTGTTTTGTGTTGAGTTTAATAAAGTATTAATATTTATTTTATTTTCTACCTGTGGTTTTTTTTTGCGCGTGGAAATATCCGTAACGTTTTTGCGCGGCCTGCCTCTCTTGCGCTTTTTTGGGTCGATGAACGGCTGTTGGTATTCTGTCCTTCTCGAACACATGGATTGTTGAGATTCTTTGCCAGTCAGCTTGGCCTTTTCCTTCGAGCTGTACGAGGAAACCATCATATGGGTAGGATCCCTTTCTTAAAGGGAATACTCCAGATTGAGACTAGATATAACACGGAAACACTACACAATATAAATTTGAGATTAACAATAAATAAAAGCGACTATATTCAACAGCGGTTGGCATACAAATGACGTGCATAATTTTAAAGAAAAGCAGTAAAGTAAACAACAACTACTAACCATCATCATGTTTTAAAAACAAACAAAGACTGGTATTTTTTTTAGAATTGAGAAAAAATAATAAAAAATAATAAAATAACATAGTAAGAAAACTGAGATCAGCAGAAATAAAATATCAGAATTTAATTAATTATTACATTAAAGGAAAAACTCTAAAAAAGACAATACTGTATAGATAAAACAAATTTTATAAAAAAAAAAAATTATATTTGATTAGTTTCAAACCTAATGTAGACAAAGTGCCTACTTCTATATTTCCTGAAGTTTTAAAATGGTACAAAATAGACCAAAAATATAAAAAAAAATAAAATAAAAAAATCAAACAGTTTAAGCAAAAATTAAACAGTGCAAAAAACAAAATATAAAAAAATTATTATTAGCGTGCATTATTATAGCAGCAATATTAGTATTAAACAATTATTTTAAACAAATTTTCTTTAAAAAAACATTATAAGCAAAAAATAGCAATGTAATAAGTACATCAAGTACAATTGTTCATTTAAATTCAAATTTAAGTACAAAAATTTAATATTGTTAACTTCCACATTTTTTAAAATTTAAAATTTTAAAAAATATTTTACTGAAAGATTTAAGGACGTTACGAGTATTGAAGTAAAAGTCAACGAAAATTCTATCGAAAATGTTTTTTTGGCATATATTTTAAGTGCATTTAAGTTTAGAGCATTTAATAAAAAAAAATATTTGTATATTTCTCTCCAATCACTACTTATTCTGTTTAACTAAAATTACTAGAACTGAATAAAATGTATATAATAAATTATTATACAAATATTTAACGGTACAAGATTTAGATTAATTAATTAATTAAATAATTAACATTGGTTATTAAAAAATATATTTAAAAGTATCATTAGAATATTTAATATTTGATTATTGCTCTGAAACGACAAGACAAAAATGCTAACCCGAGTCTAACACGCGCAACTTTAAAAACGTGTGCTGTATTATATAAATGTATTAAAACTCTAATCTAATTTTGTTTCCGATGTAACACTACTTTTGCACAGTATTGATTTGGTAGAGGAAAATATATTATATATTTATGTATAAAACACAAAATTTTCTAATTAAGTAGTACATTAAACCTAATAAAAATGAAACAAATATTTAATAATTTTGATTATAGTTGCTTATATTCCGATAATCCAATTATTGCAACAGATTTTTTTTAAACTATTTAAATTAAAAAAAATTGTTTTTTACACTGTTATTAAACCTAAACCTAAAAGTACTTGTACTCAGTTCAGACAAATCAAACTGTTAATAAAAAAACAAAAACTATTCAACAAACTTATCGGTAATTGTTTTGGTTAAACTAATCAGAATTATAAAAAAAAATAGTTAACATTGTTCAATTTGAAAAAGATTGGATTGACAGAAACAATGCTATTTATTTCAACATTGTTAAAATATTTTAAAATTTGATAGTCACAAATAAAATAAAAAAAAAAAATCTTGCAGTAGCCTCAGACATTTTTAAAGTATTTGATAACGTCTAGAATCCTAATCTTATTAACAAGTTTTATTGTATAAGTATTGATTACAAATCTGTAAGTCTTATCAAAATTATAGTTAGAATTGATGGTTTTAACTCTAACCCTAAAATCATAAACGCTGGTGCTCTTCAAGGTTCAAACTTTTTGCTAATTTAATTTATGATTTACAATATTAAACTTTTTTAAATAATCAAAAATTTTATTTATAATTTTGCAAATAATAGCACTTATCATTCTTTATATTATTCAAAAAAAAAACAACAAATATGACAGAACGTTGAACATTTCATAATAAGAATCTGTAGCATTAATAATCAAAAACTTTGAAACAATATCCAGATAGGTTACAGCTAACTTAATTTTATACTGTCGCAAAATCAAAGTTAGAGATATTAAACCTTTTTCAATTAGTGTTTTAGAAACTACACTAACTTAACCTTTTCTGAAACGACTATGCTGTTGATATAGCTTTGAAAGTATTTACAAACTAGTGCTTTTTAAATAGATGTAAACAGTTTTTGCATATATATATATATAAAACTAATATACGTAATTGTATTAAATGTTTCCAATTATAGAAAAGATCATTTAAAACTCAAATCATTTTAAATCTAAAACTGACTAATAACATATTTTTTAAAACTTTAAGCCACAAATATTCAAATAGCTTAAATCTTGCCTTTAATGTAATAGTTGAGTTGATCTTGTGCATATATTTTATTATATAGGTTATGAGGGTGTAATAATATACTTTTATATGCTGTATAATTGTTTATTATATTATACAGACCGGTTTCGGTTGTTAGGCCAGCTTCGGTGTATTACAAAAAGAAAATTATTTAATGTAACAGTTTCAGCGAGTGTAGTAGTTTCACTCAAATTCAAAAGTATTTTTATGTTGTTGTGATATATTAAGTCATTTCTGAGTACCACAATTTAATATTAAAAACAACATTAAAAGCAATTAAAAACAAAGTTTTTTAGGTAACGCTGTGACAAATCATGTATTTCTTAATAAGGACAATAATATTATATTTCGTGTGTCATGTAATTTCTGCGTGTTCTACAATTGTGCGAACATTTATAAAACGTGCCTAACTAAACACAATATCATGTGTCCTTGCATGTCTAAAGGATTTTAATAACTTTACACATTAATCATATTATTTCTTTTACAGCATATAGTGTTTACAACCGTTTGCCACGCCTATTAATATACCTAATATAATATAGAGTGTAATACTATATAATCATCTGAAAAAATCATACATATTAGTATGAATGTAAAAAGACTAATTGCTAATTATAAGTAAATAAATGCACGTTAAATTATAAGATCTTTAAGTATTAGTATAGATTGTTGTTCACACACTACTTGTTAGTGTGATAGTCTCAACGGAATATAGTCTAACTCATTAAAATTTAAACGTTTAATGGCATATTAAACTTAAATAAATGATACATTTTAAAATACTAAATAAATAAACAATATATTTTTTTAAATTGTATAATTAAATTTTTTTATACTTTTATATGCTTTATTTTTATTATTTTTAATATATTCGCCGTTTAAGGCATCATCAGTAAGTGTATAAAATAATATATTTTTTGACTTCATTGTAGGAATACAATGTTGGGATGGTGTTTAATCCAAGCACACACAATTTAGTTTGTATAAACATAATTTGATCCACAAAGTCTAGTTTTTTTTGTGCTTAAGTTCATTTTAAAGTAATCACACAAGACTTATAGAATCAATACGTATACACCACTATTTTAATGCAAGAAGTTGCACATGTTTTCGCAATCTTCAAAATTTTAATTTTTAGGTCCCAAAAAATGTGTCGATTTTAGTCAAATATTCAGTAAATACTCTTAAGAACAAAAAAAGGTTATTCAATTGAGAAATAGTATATCGGGCATTATAAAAAAATAAATAGTCAAAAATTGTCAAAAACGGCAAACCGCACATTTTTGTATCTCAATTTTTGGGTCTCTGGAAATAGATATGGCTCAAAATATTTCTTATTACATGTATTTTAAAACACATATTTGTAAATTTATTGTTAGTGCAGTCATTTTGATATATCAAGCTTTAAACTTAAGACGTTTTATTATGAAATTTCTGACTTTCAAATGTGTGTCATTTGAAACAGGCAATATTCTAAGGCCCAAAATTTTAGGAATCTCGTTTCCATATTTTAATCCCAAAAAATTTGAGCAAAATCGAAAAGTCAATTTTTTCAAATTAGTCGAAAAGTAATAGAATTACCCACATATAATTTAATAATCAATTATTTTTTTTGCTATTACATTCAGAAAAAATTAAACTATATTTTGTCAGAGCATTTTAGTCAAATAATAACTAGAAATAAAGAAATGTATTCAAATATAGAAATAAATGCGTTTTTAGGTACTTTTAAATGTTTTAATTCTATTTGCAAGTATAATTCAACTAAAATTCATTGGCAAAATATAGTTTAATTCCGTCGGTATGCTCTTAATGGCATTGAGTAATTCTATAAAATTATAAATGATTGATTGTTTAAATAAGTAACAATTTTTCATCCGTTTATTAAGATTTTATTAAAAAAAACTTTGGAATATATTACATAACATGCTAATTATAAAAAAAACTCATACTAATAATAAAACTTATTACATCCAGCTATATATTCTGGTATAAAACGTTTATTTAATAACTAGTCCGTTTTCATTTAAGTGCTCGGAAAAGTGGATTAAATTAAACGTAGCCAATATGAATTCTCAGTGTAAAACGGTTCAGCCGCCTGTAACAACAATCGATATCAACTAGCATACATATAAATACTGAAAAGCTAAATGACAAGCCAGACATTTTAATTGAAGCCCTGACTTGCATGCCAATTTATTAATACTTCCCCATTTAAATTCCATAAATATTTCATGTGCAGTGAAATAATGTATATTAGTAGAGATTAAAAAAAATGTATTGTAAAAGTTGTCAACATTTTTTTTTATGTTTCTAACAGTCAGAATTTAGCGCATCGGCAGCTTATTAAAAATTTATGTCTTTTCAAAATTGGTGATACATTAATGTATTTTCATTTTTGATTAAAGTTCTTTTTTTAGTTGAATTTATTTTCAACAATTTTATATAATATTTGATTTAAACAAAATAGAATGTTAAAGGTTGTCGCTTGCGCAGCGACTTTTATCAATTACAGAACAACGCCCACTATGCAAAATCAACGGGGAAAAGTCGTTTGCAGTAGCAATATAGTATTTTGAATGATAAATTTTTCTACTTTAAACTATAGTGTTTAAACTTAATTTTAAAGAAATATATCTATTATTTTTTAGGGATTGGTTGCGTTAGAAAATCAAAGAAAAGATATAGGTAAAGGTGAAATTTGTGTTTAAAATACTAATAGTTAATCTGCTCTAAGCTTTCATGTACAGTTAGGATTTTGCACAGCATTGTTTTGTATTTCATGTGTAACAATTAAAGTAGAAATACTTCACCAAACGTCAAAGCCAATAGGTGATGCACATTGTTTGCGATACAATGCTATTATTTCTTACATGTCATAAAACAAAAATTTATGTTAATTGAATTTTATAACATTTGTAAGTACTTGCTGTTAAGTGAGTGCACGTGTTTGGTTTTTACTAAATCCTCTTCAAAGAGGCTTAAATTCCTGGAATTATGAATTAGCCCTTGTAATTAGCCATCTGTTGTGTCCCACCACTATCAGACATGAATTTTCCTTTTTTGTATTTGTACAATTTACGAGCAGTTCCGTTTCTACACTTGTACTAGCTACACTTGTAACAAACTTGTAATCAGACTTGCAATACAATAAATGCTTTATATGTGAAAGTTATTTTTATTTTAACGTTATATTAATGTTTGTGACATCAGTAATTAGATGTAAAAGTTGTTAAGACAACAGTTAATTTACATCGCAAACGCAATCCACGGCCGTCTTCTGAACCAGGAAGAATATCAACTGCCGTACACAAAACATGGTCCTTCGAACCGGATGCAGCAAGTATTGTTGAAATCCTTATGTCGCATTGCAAATCAACATTTGTAAGAAGCTGTTAGCGACGCCATATTTGTCCACTGCCGTCTTACAAAGAAGAAGTTTGAGCAAATTCTCCATCTCTCTCGTCAGCGATTTACATCTATCACGAGAAAGTTATCTAATACGTTGTTCACGGACCACTCTACCAGCAACGCCAATCGTCCATCATTGAGGAAGCCGTTACGTAAAATCAACAGCAACCATACATCTCCACAGTATCAATCAGTAAGCATTATCACACCACTCTTTCCTATATATTCTTTTATTTTGTGTCAAGTAACATATTAAAATGCCTCCAAAAGCTTCATTACCTTCTCTTTTATCAAAACAAGAAAAATTTGCAGCAATTTTAAAACGAGCTGAAATATTTTATAATAATTCTATTCAAGCCGGCATAACAATTGAAATTGTTAATAATTTTGAGTCGCGTCTTAGTGAAATTGAGCCTACGTTAGATAAACACAACGAGTTATTAGTTGAAATTGAAATCATTGATTCAGAAAACTTAGAGGAATATAATAAATTAAGGGAAGAATTTGAAAACTTGTTTCATTCAATTAAGGCAAAATTTTTGACAGTCATTAATACAAATCTAGTAAAGCTTGGCTCAGATAATCACGCAGCAAATGTAGAACTAGCGCCTTCTATAAAACTACCAACTATAAACTTGCCAAGTTTTGATGGTTCATATGATATGTGGGGTCAATTCTCAGAAACATTTTTCTCATTGATACATTCAAATAATACAATCAGTAACATACAAAAATTTTATTATTTGCGGTCATGCTTATCAAACGAAGCAGCTAATGTAATAAAATCATTAAACATATCAGCAGTCAATTATGATATTGCCTGAAAATTATTAAATAATCGTTTTAATAATAAGCGACTAGCAATTCACAAGCATGTTAAGTCAATTTTTGAAGTTAACTTGATCCATAAAGAATTTCATGTGGCATTAAGAAAGTTACTAGATACAGTTTCAGCTAATCTAAGAGCATTGGGTGCACTTGGTGAACCGGTTGACAGTTGGGATACAATACTTGTATACTTAATTTCTTCAAAGTTAGATGTAATAACTCGCCGCGAATGGGAATGTCATGTCAATTCAACCGAGCCTGCTAAATTTAAAACCTTGTCTGATTTTTTAACAAAACGTTGTGAATTGTTAGATACTCTCCATAATAAAACTTCCAATAAGTCAAACAATTTTAAACAGTTGCAAAAAGCTAGCGTTAATATTGCCATTAGCAAGTTTAAATGATGCACTTTGTGAAAGCACGTCTCATTCAATTCATTCTTGTAGCAAATTTCTCGATCTTAACGTAAGCTCGAGATTAGAGAAAATAAAAAATTTAAATTTGTGTACCAATTGTTTAGGCCGAGCTCATTCAAATAAACAATGCAAAAGCAAATACACGTGCAAAACATGCAAAAAACGGCATCATACTTTATTGCATATTGAAACTCAAAGAGAACCCATTTTGCAAGAACTACAGCTTGTGTGAAAGTAGTCGATAAATGTGGCAAATCACATAATTGTCGTGTATTACTTGATTCCGGATCTCAATCAAACTTTGTAACCTTAAAAATGCGCAAATTGTTAGGTATTTCTATTTCTAATGTAAACATATCAATTTCGGGTATTAATCAAAGTACATCAAATATCACAGGAAGATGTAATATTTCAATTTATTCAAATAATAGCAAGTTTGAGTCAAATATTTCATGTCTAATTTTAGACAAAATAACTGAAAGATTGCCTGCAGTGTCTTTTAATAAATCAAATTTAAATATTTCAAAAAACTTGCCACTAGCCGATCCATCATTTGATAAAAACAGAGATATAGATATGCTGTTAGGGGCTGATATATTTTGGAATATAATTTGTATTGGCCAAGTTCAATTAGGAAAAAATCTTCCTTTATTACAGAATACTAAATTGGGTTGGGTTCTAGCTGAGTCAGTACCTGTTGTTTACTCATCTAATGTGTCAATATTGTCCAATTTAAGCTTAGATAATATAGATATCAACAAATCAATAGCTAAATTCTGGGAAATTGAGGAAAGTTTTGTATCTTCTCCTCTTACACTTGAGGAAAAGGAATGCAAAAGTCATTTTGTTAGTACCACCAAACGGGATTGTAATGGGCGGTTTGTAGTTAGCTTGCCATTAAATGATAATGTAAATCAATTGGGGGAGTCAAAAACTCTTGCATTAAAAAGACTTGTTAGCTTAAAAAGAAAATTAAATAATAATCAGAGCATTCGAGAACATTACATAAAGTTTATGAAGGAGTATCATAAGCTAGGACATATGACAAAAATAAATGAATCAAAACCTCAACCAAATATATTATACTATTTTCCTCATCATCCAGTCTTAAAGGATACCAGCATTACAACTAAACTTAGAGTAGTTTTTGATGGCTCAGCCAGAACAAATACGGCATTATCTCTGAATTCCGTTCAAAAGGTTGGACCTACAATTCAACGCGACTTGTTTTTCAATTCTATTAAGATTTCGACGGCACTTTATTGTATTATCGGCAGATATTGCCAAAATGTATTGTCAAATACTAGTAACAAAAGAGCATTGTCCATTGCAACGTATTCTTTGGCGATCATCACCTTCCGAGGAAATAGGTTGTTTTGAATTAAACACAGTCACTTATAGAACCGCATCTGCATCATTTTTGGCTATAAGATGTCTAAAGCAGTTAGCACTTGAAAATAAAGTCAAATTTCCACGGCCGTCTTCTGAACCAGGAAGAATATCAACTGCCGTACACAAAACACACATATCTATTAGTTTGATTCGTTTGATAGTTATATTTTTAATTACTTTTTGTAAACAAATTATATGTCAATATATTTTTTAGTTGCAACCAACCCTTAAGTCTTGTTAGTTTTAGTCATGTTTATGAAAATTTATAAAAAATGTAAAATTATATGAAGTTTTGTAAAATATTATTTAATCATGTAATACTAGTTTTTTGCATATTTTTAAAAGATTTGTGTGTGGTTATGTTTTGTGAAGAATATATATTTATATAAAATGTATATTTTAATATAATATTTTATTGTCATTAACAAGACCACTTTTAGCTGTTACACTATTATCAGTTGAAAATAATAAACATTATTATTTGAACACATGTGTTTTTTTTAAATTGTGTATTTTTATTTTTTATAATTATTATTAAACTAAACTAACATAACCTAATATCTAAAACCAATTTTCTTAATAATAACAAAATATTAAATTATTTAAATTATTCTGCATCTAAAGTTTTATCTAACAGCTATGTTTCGACAATAATTATGCAACTATTGTTATTGTTATAAAAAATAATTAATATAATATTTTACTATCTATGTAGGTTTTGTAATAATGTTAATGTATTTATAAAATTATAACAGCTAAGTTTAGCTAATTCTATCGTGCTTCCGGGTTTGTGTATATTCAGGGTTTGCTCAGGTTTGCGCTGTGGGAGATTGAGTGGCAGAATTTAAAAGCAGCTACTATTTGAATTAAGGGACCAAATAAAAAACCCAATTACGTACAAAACATTTATTTACTTCACACTCTACAGAGTATTTAAAGGCTGCTATAGCAAAAAGCAATACTCACACACGTTTAAACTTTTTTCATTACCGAAGGTTTTTCTTTCACACTTGTAGCTGTCTTGATTTTTTAAAACTTAATTTTACTATATATATATTTACAATAACTTTCCTTAGGTGTATAAGTACAAATAAATAAATATATCACTTTACAATTGATTGTTACATTAAAGTAAGTGCCAACATTTAAAAAAAATGGTTTGTTTCCAAACTATATCTTTAACATTGAAATACATATGGATCGATACTTATTATTAGGCCTCGGATTTATATATGCTAAAAAACTTCATAATATTTTTTTTGTTTCTCAAATATTGATTATATATGCGGTTAAAAAAGTAAGAAAATTCAAAATTTGAATTAATAAATTGAATTATTTGTTGTTTATTATGGTTATTGTTTCATAGTGAAACTATGTCGTTTATCGGTAAGAAAGATTTTGTAAGAAAACAAAAATTGTGAGTTCTTCTTGAATTGCCGAAGACAAAGCACAGCACAGCAGCATAGTTCCCCTCGACATTGAAACTCCCAGTAAGCTCTTGTAATTGACGGGGAATCCCCGTGCTTTTGTACATTGCAATGTGCCAGTGACGTCCGAGTCTCCAATAACGTATTTTTAAAATTATATTGTTTTTACTGACTTTTTACTATAATAAATTATTAAAATAAAACAATTGACTATATATGCAATTATATGCGATTATATGCTGGTAAATGCAATTATATGAATTATAAGTTCTTTTTATAAGTTATATGCGCAATAAAACTTGGTATTTAGGTTTGTTTTTGAACAAAACGTGTGTATACAATTTACTAGCTTGATATATATAATCAAGTAAAACATGTAAATAAATATAAATCCGAGCTCTACTTATTATAATGCAAATTACAAAACAAAGATTATTTTAAAGTTTTAAGTGTAGTTTGAAAAAGAAATAAAACAGTTTCTTTAAGCAATTTGTTTATTAATGTTTTATCTGTAATACAAATATTCAAAAGAATCTAATTGATTTTTTAAAATAATTTATTAATGGCACATAGCAAACCCAAATTCTAAATCTTTATTTTCTTTTGATTAGCTTGAATATGCTTTTAAAAATTACTTTGTTCTATCGAGTTAGTTTAAATGTGAAAATTAAGTAAAATTACGGTAAATCCAAAGAAAATCGCTTAAAAGTAATGTGCTACATTTCACTTTAAGGCAAACAAACCCAGTTTATTTTTTAATTTTTGGAATCAAAAGTACTATGTTTCAAGAGTATCATATTCAAATTTTATGTTTCCAGGTGTATCGATATCAAATTTTTCATAAAATGGTAATTTTCTCATTTTTTGCAAGAAATTTCAAAAAACCCAAGGCAAAATTGTATTAAAAACTAAAAGAAGATAAAATATTCCTAACAAATTAAAGTGGACGCCATTTAAACTGTATTGCGCTTAGAGATCTAAAATTTTAGAAATTGTCATATTTTGGTACTCCAAACATGTGTACAAAATTTGAGCATAATCGGAGTTATTGATCCACAATCTACCACATTGTCCAAACTATCGTGGAAATACCTTTAAGTATAATTAGTTTTTACATTATATAGTTTGCTCATATCTTAAAGTTATACGCTAATATATGACGGTCGTTGATTGTAATGATTGCTTGTAAGCCACCATAATTAATAAAATAAATTATAATTATTAAAGAATTATTCTTATCAGCAATTGAACTTTTAAGAGTCAATAAAACACATTAGATAAAGTCACGTTTAAAAAAAATAACATTTACATTCTATAGCTTGTTTAAATTTTAAATTATATCGTTACTATTCACTAAAGTACTCAACAGATCAATTTTAAATTTTAATATATAGTATTTAATGTTATATACTACATAAACTGCAACTTAAGAGAAATTTTAAAATTAACAAGATTAGATTAAAAGGATTAAAAAAAAAACTGTATATAAGACAACAAATGGCAATAAGCTTAAATGACCACAGAACCAAGTGGTTTGAAATTGAAAGTAAAGTGAGAAATTGCTGTTGTTTAACTCCAACATTGTTTAATGTTTATGTTAAAAAGATGGTAGCAGAATGATGAAATAGAGACAAAGGTGTAAGCATAAGAGAAAAAAATAGATTTTTTTTTGATTGGCCAAAAATACAATTGTGTTTGCAGAGAACACGTAAAAACTAATGAAATATAATTAATGTACCAATAAACAAATACAAAACAAAAATTATGAAAATTAAAGAGGCAAAAGAAATAAACTTTACTTTACTTTTTTGCAGATTTATATTTAACTTGTTACTCAAAATTTTGCTCTTTTTTTTAAATCTTTAGGCGTTTTTTGCGTACTTTTATATCTTTTTTCTATTTTCAATTATCTGCAATTTCAGTACCAAATAACTTTTCCATTTGTTTTGATTAATCTTGGTGTAATGTTTTGATATGAATAAAATATATTCATTTTATATTAAATATTATTTGCGAGAAAGAAACACAAAAAATGGGTTTTTGTGATTCTAAATTTTTATTGGTTGTAAATTGTAAAAGAATATTATTATATTATTTTATATTATAAACCAGTCTGTATTAAATCATTGAATAGATATAAGCTCAATTAAAGTATTAGTAAAATAGTGATTACTAAATTAAACCCCTTTCCTTTAAATAATGCAAACACACTACATTTTGTTTAAGTACACATCTATTTCTTTGTTATCTCTAAACCTTCCTCTTGTTTTTGTTTATACTTAGTTTATAGGTACATTGACTTTATTTTTTTAATTAGCTTTTTCAGTTTTTGTTTTTAAAAATATAATCATCATCGGAAAATAAAATAGATTATATATTTTTTTTAACATGCTCCCTTTTTCTTGTTTTCTTTCTAGCACTTGCTACCATCTATTAGAAATACATATTAAACAACGTTAGTGGTAGTCACCTATCTTGTGTCACTCTTTTTCTATTTTTAAACTACTCGTTCTTTTTGTCATTTAATCTTATTACTACTTGTTGCCATAAACAAATTACCGATTACCAACCACTTCTACCACAAATTAAAAGTAACTTAAAGTTTCCTCATAATAAGAAAGTATCTAATTTATGTTTAAAATACTTCTCTATCTAATCCTTTTTATAGCAATCAGTCAAAAAAACAAGTTATTACTTTGCTTGCAATGTATGCTACAAGAAAAAACCTTCTTAGCATTGCTGATTTAACAGAAGTGCATGTGTCAAATTGCATGCATTTGACACATGCACATGAGTAATAAAACGTGTGACCCACGCAATTGGATCGTTATATCTCAACTATGTTAAAATGCCACAAACTGCAAATAAAATCACTAGGGTAAAAAAAAATGTTAATTCTCTAGAGTAATAGTGGCACACATGGCATTTAGTCTACGAGTAAATATTTTAACTTAAATAATATTTACTTTAAAATACTATATACGCACATTAGCAACTGTAAATTATTTCAAATGTTATTTAAGAAAAGAAAATGCAAAAATTTAGAGAAATTAAAAAAAATATTTTCTGTGAATGTGCAGAGTGTATACAATTTAAAATTATACAACGTTGTGGCACAATGAGTTATCACATTCAATAATAATAATTTGAGAGTTAGCTTTGAGAATGAATATGTACCCGTTTGGTAATTTTAAGTTATATTTTAAGTTTCTTTTGTATTAAAAAAAACAACAAACAATGATTGCCTTTAAATAAAAGTAATTATTTTTTTAAAAACCTATCCTCAAACTATTGCTAGAGCTAACAATAAAAAGGCAACATTTGTACAACCAATATTATGCAAAAACAAGAAATGTAATTGATCAAACAAAAAACAAAATTATTTACACTTGCAAACCAATTTAAGATAAAGTAAACATTAAGTGTTACGTCAGATAAACTACAGAACAGTGCAAACAAGCCTTAAATTTTTTTTTTATATTGCATCTCTTGTTTTTTAGCTAAATTTTCCTCTATAATTTTTAAAAGTTTTATATTTATTACCTGTGAAAAACTTTTTGCTGCGTGCATTACCAAATTGATAGTTCTATAATTCTCAAGTCATTTTGATTTTTTTTTGCTATTAGTATTATTTTTGTCTTCCAGAAATTGTTTGGCCACTTTTTATTTTTATATATTTTATAGCTGACATCACCTTCTCTATAATAATGCTTTTACAAATATTGTCATTTTTTCACAAGTTCCGTCTTTTCAACATACAAGTCTTCTGTTTTTTTTATTTATAAAATTTTTATATATTTTTACAAACTATTTTTTTTTTAATTTTTAAATTTTTTTTTAGTTTTTTGTTTCTATTCTGTAACTTTTTGATTTTTTGTCCTGGTTTAGTATTCTGTTTTACAATTATTACTGGTAAGCACAATCTAGTGTATAACAGAATTAATCAAACAAACTGAGACTAAAAATGGATAAATCTAGAAATCACTTTCATCAAGTTTATTGCATTTCTGCCTTTATCCGTGTTTTTTTATCGTTCTGTAATACGACGTTTATATTTTTATATTATTATGTCTTCAGTTACTAATGGCTTTCTGTTGTACACAATAGTTTCTTCTGTCAGTTTATTAACCTTAAATCTTACTTATTATAAGTGCTTTTTTACAATCTTATATTCAACTCTGTCATTACAACTATATTGACACTGTGTATATTTTTCACTGGTAAATGTAGGATCTATTTACTTCATTTTTAATTTTCTTGTCAATTATTATAAAATTTATTTGCTTCTTGTGTGGTTATCAACTAAAATAAATAAATAAAAAACTATGTAACGTATTTTGTTTTTAACTTTAAGGTACTCTTATAATATGTAGTAATAATTGTTTTATCAATTTATTCTTGTATTTGAAATTTCTAAAAAAATAATTAAAAAAGATTTAACAAACTATACATATTTGAAATTAAAAAAAAATTACATTTTTAATGAACTCATAGCAAAATAAGGTTGCTTAAAAAAAACAAGTTGAAGAATTTTTGATCGGAGATATTACGGTCAAGAAAACGTTCAATGTACAATCGTCCAGCTTGTAATAAACTGCCATCAGCAAATCCATACATGAAATAGATGTCATCTCGTCGTTCGTATAGTATGGTAGATAAATTTACTAACTATTAAAGACACGTCAGACTGCCAAACGTCACTCAATCTAAACAACTGTGACCGATACATGTGATGATCAATGACGGGACGCATTCAAATAAAATCCACTTGTACATTAGTAGATAAAAGAAGCGTTCCAAGTTATCGTTAACGCTAGAGAATTGCGAGTTTAGTCGCCCCGTCCTGTTGTGGTGCCAATAGTAGTATTGTTATGAAAAACTATTAAATAGTATCACATCTACGAGAATATCAGTGAATCTTTCTCTCTAGAAAAATATTGACACGTACAGCGCCGTTTTTAAATTAAAATTGGTTCTTGTAGGACAAAACGCCAACCAACTCAATATCCAAACGATAAAATTTTAGTCATCACTTTTTTTATATGTTGAACTACATACAATATTCTATGTCTTAATGTTTTTAGATAAAGATTTGAAGTTATATTTAACAAGTAAAAAATTATCAAAGAACTAATTAAAACCGTCACTTTTTAAAAATTAATTGCAAAGAAACGACTTATTGTATCAAATTTCTACAAATTTGAAGACACAGATTGGACTTTATTCTACAATGTGTGAAAATTTTATTCAATTATATTCAGGCGTCTTCTTGTTGAGTTGGATGCTGTGAACCCTTATAATAACGCAACTATTCTCCCCCCTGAACAATGTTTTGTACTTAATAAACTCATTAATTTTTTGTACTTGACATACTTATTGGCATACGCCATACTTTTATTTACACTAATAATTTTAACAAATATTGAATATGGTTGTCGAAAATTTTATTCACTCTGTATCTTTAAAACAAAAAGGTTTTTCAGAAATCATCATAGAACAAAATATTTTTGGAATAGGCTAAGAAATAATCTCTTGAGTTGTTGGCGCATGTTTATCTAACATCCTGTATAAATTTGATTTAATAGTAGTAATAAAAATAAATAATATTAAATACCATAACAAATGTAATGTAAGTCTCTTATTTGTTTATTTTTTAATATTGACAAGCTTTTATTTATTACAACATATTTTAAGTAAATTTACGTTGTTATCAATTTTATATCACTTTAACATAAATTAAATACAATATGTTTTATCAATAAAAATTAAAATAGCTCTAAATTAACACTATTAAATTATTCATATACATAGTAATATAAATATAGCTCAATATTTCAATTATTTCATTAAACATACATAGCTATTGCATACACCTGCCTAGATATGTGTAACTAATGGTTTTATTTATATATTATGGTAATAAAGTTTTTACTTCCAATCAATAAAAATTATATTTCAGCTTATAATCAATAATAAATGATAGCAATACCTTTGCGTGAGACTCGACGCGCACTACAGGTATGAATACAGAAAAAATATAAGTCGATAAAACGTATCATTATGACATAGTGTATCCCCTAATCGTTATAAGTCAACTAATTATATTCAGAGTGGCATATTTAATAGCTATCCGATTAGAGATAACACAGCAATATTAATTCGTGTACTATATTTAAACATTAAAATAATTAAAATTAGCTGAAATAAATTGATTTGATGCAAGCATTAGTAAAATTAAATAATAATTAATATTATAGTTTTATTTTGGATTTAACCAAAATGCAGTTTTGCATCCTTGATCAAATCATGAATAAATAAAACGTATAGAATATTTATATCGTAGTTTTAATTTATTGACAAATAACGTCTGTGTTGCATTCTTGCGTTATTTCTAATAGTCAGTTGTAATAACCGCTACAAATATATTTGACATAATTTTTACTACTTATAGTATTATAATTTTTAAGTAAATAACAGAGCAATGCATTATTTTCTTTTCTAAACACTCAAAAAGCTTTAAGCTTGTAGCAATATATAAAGTTATTTATAAAAATTATTACAATGCAACTTGAATGTAATAAATCAATTTAAATTAGAGCAATTATTGAACGCTAGGTAATCAGTAATGTTATCGGAAGTATGCGCCAATAATTAATACGTCTATCTGACATGCGGGTGAGGACTCGTGCTTGAATGTGCAGCAGAGCAATACTATCTGCAAACAGGCTGATATCAAATTAATCTATAAATTATTGTTGAAAGCTTTTTAAAGCTTGCAATTTGATTACAATAGTATTAAAATTAAACTCAAATTAGTCATATTAAATGTGTTTAAAACTAAATCGAAAATAAATATTTTTAATATTATTTTTTTTTTTAGTTTTTTAAAAATAATATTATTGTGCAATTCACATGCAATTTGTAAATTATTTTTGATAACATTATTAATTTATGCAATTTGTTTATTACAAACCGACTAACAAAAAAACTAGGTTTTTACCAACCAGTTAAGGAGGCGGGATTTAAAAAAAAAATTGTACTGTTGTTGACACAACCTGATAAAAAAAAAACACTAAATACAATACAGGGTGTTTTAAAACATGTGTCAGAAAATATAGAGTGGAAATGGTTGGCTAATTATAAAAAAAAAAGTTTCCAATAACATGGCTCTGCAAACGCACCGTTTTCAAGATACAAGGTGTAAAAAAAATGTTTTATTTTTTATTTTTTGACGATATTTCAAGAACCGGTTGTGATACAAAACTCAGCTTTTGTACACATCTTAGCATAAATATTAGATACTTTTTAAACGCTTATTCAATTTTTTTCATGTGCCATTTACAGAGATTTTAGGGTTGCGTGAGGTTTTATAGCTCTAATTCCTATGACACTCAGGAAATTAGCGTCCTGAAAACACATTTTAAACCACTAATATTTTCTACACAAAAAGGTACTCTTAGTCAAAATCTCTAACGTAAACCGTTTTAGAGAAATACGGCATTTTATTATAAAAACATAAAAATAAGTAGCAACATGTTTTGTTGTTGATAAAAAAAATTCTTTTTGATATAATCGTCAGCGTTTATGCATTTGTTTCATGCGTTTGAGTTTTTGACAATTGTCGTTTTGTTGTTAAATAACCTTTTTTCAAAAAAAGTCAATATCGCGGGAACTCTAACTATTATTTTTATTACCTAATTAATTTGCTCATTCTTAGTATTTTGCTTGCGTGATAATAACAAAATAAAATGCAGCAAAAGCTTGTCAAATCTATCAAAAAAGGTTTCCAAACTGACAAGTACCAAATGAATAAACACTCATTTGTATTATTTGTCATACGTTTACATCAAACTGGAAGTGTTCATAAAAGAGCTGTAGGAAATGGGAGACCTTGCTTGCTACCTCCGCAAATTGAAGAAAATGTTTCTTCAAGAAATCAAAGACAATCCATCAACTAGCACTAGAAAAATAGTTTTAAACTTAAACCTTAATCACGTTACAGTGTGGAAGATAACAAAAAACCAGATGTTTTATCCTTATTACATACAGCAAGTACATGCTTTTTTCCAGCAGATTTTTCGCAAAAATTGGCGATGTGTCAATGGTTTCAAGAAAGAATTGCGCAAAATCCTTGATTTTTAGAACAAGTTTTATTTACGGACTAAGCAATTTTTTCTTGCGATGCGATTATGAACTTCCATAATAATCATGTATGGGCCGACAAAAATCCACATGCCATAATAGAAAGCCATCATCGTTATTGTTTAGACTGGTATTGTAGGAAACCATTTAATAAGTCTATATTTTTTGTCGTTTAGGCTAAATGGTCAATCATATCGTATGAAAGAACATTCATTCGTATTTACAAACTTCTACATCAAACTGGAAGTGTACATAATAGAGCTGTAGAAAATGGAAGACCTTGCCTGCTACCTCCGCAAATTAAAAAAGATTCATGAAATCGAAGACAATCCATCAATTAGTACTTGAAAAATAGCTTTAAACCTAAACTTTAGTCACGTTACAGTGTGGAGAATGATAACAAGCCAGATGTTATATCCTTATCACATACAGCGAGTACAAGCTCTTTTACCAGCGGATTTTATGCAAAAATTGGCTATGTGTCAATAGTTTTAAGAAAGAACTGCGCAAAATTCTTGATTCTTAGAACAAATTTTATTTACGGACAAAGCAATTTTTTCTTGCAATGCGGTTATGAACTTCCATAATTATCATGTATGAGCCAACAAAAATCCACATGCCATAATGGAGGGCCATCATCAGCAAACATTTTCCGTTAATGTTTGGGCAGGTGTTGTAAAATCATATTGTAATTTTTTTGATAAAAAGCTACCAGGACTTTTACAAGACGTTCCCGTTCAATTAAAAAACAAAATGTGAGTCATGCAGAATGGTGCTCCTGCACATTTTAGTTTAGTTGCGCGTCAATTTTTAAATGAACAGTATAGGAACCGTTGGTTAGGTTGAGAAGGCCCTCAGGCTTGGTCTCCTTGGTCTCCAGATCTAAATGTTTGGATTTTTTTGGGTGGGGTCACTTAAAAAGTTTAGTTAACACTACATCAGTTAATACTGATAAAAAAGAAAGAAATTGCATTATTGCATCCTGCAATACAATACAAAAAACTCCAGGCATTTTTTAAAGGGTACGTCAGTCACTAAGACGTAGGTTGGAAGCTTGCGTTACCGTAGGAAGAAGTCATTTTCAACAATCTTTGTAGTTTTTCTTGTTTTTTATGTTATTGCTTAGTTTTGTAAAATAAAGGTTTTGTGATCATGTTGCTACTTCTTCTTTCAGTTCTTGAAATATTGTCAAAAAAACTAAAAAAAAATATATTTTTTTTACACTGTTTAATAAGAATTTTGTTTCTTATAATTAGCCAAGAAATATCACTCTTTATTTTCCGACACATGTTTGAAACACCCTGTATACGTGTACATCTTGTGTTTGTAGATTACAAAAAAGCTTTCAATTTAGTAGAATTACATCTCCAAAGCATTAAACAAAAAACATTTTAAAAAATGCTACACTTTAATTAAAATTAAATAAAAAAAAAAGTTTTTTTAGAGGCGATGAACATTCTTATCTGTAACAGCTGATTTGACAGTTCTCGTTTGTTTTTAGGTTAGTTTCACAATTTATCATGAGTAAACTCACGCAGCAACGTTTGCAAATTGTTTAAATCTATTTTGAAAAACATGATTAAGTTCGAGAAACTTATCGGGCATTACGTGCATTGTATGGTGCTCATAATCGTCTATCAGAGCAATTAATTCGAGAAATTGTGCTTTGTTTTTGCAATACGTTTAATCTAAACAATAATAATTATCCAGAACAACGTTGTACGCACAAAAAACATAATGATTCAAATGTGTCAATTCGGCATCGTGTTCAACAATTAAACTTGTGTCCATCCACTTTGTAAAAAATGTTGCAAACAGATCTTGGTTTACAAGCTGACAAGATTCAACTTATACAAAAATTGAAGTCTCATGATTATCGTTTCCGCCGTATATTTGGTAAATGGGCCGAGAAAAACATTGTTTTAGATCCACAACTTTATTTGAAAATTTTGTTCAGTGATAAAGCACACTTTTGGTTTAATGGGTGTGTCAACATATAAAATTATTGTCGAAACACCATTGCAAAAAAACATTTTACATACAATTATTTTTACAAAATGAACTTGTTAACTGGCCACCTTGTTTGTACAATTTGACGTCATTAGATTATTTTTTCTAAGGATATGTAAAGTTCCATGTCTACACCGATAAAACAGGAACAATTGAACACTTAGAAACCAACATTTGACGCATTATTGCCAAAATACAACCTAAATTACTGCAAACAGTTTATAAAATATTACGCCATGTACGCTCCAGCTACTGCGGTCACATGCCCAAAATCATATTCAAACAATAATGCCATAAATTTATCTGTCAAATAAAGCCAATTTTATGAATATTAAAAACATGTTTCTGTGTTTTATTTCAATTTAAAGTTTTCCGCTTCTAAAAAGAAATACCCATTATTACAAAAAAGACGTACGATAGCCAAGTTATTCACTCTTTTTGTGATTTATATAGGTTAAAAAAAATTGGAGTGAAGTAGAGTTTAACATAATATTGTTGAAGTGTCAATAATTTAGTTTCTGCAAATAGATTTAAAGTTGTTTGTAACAAATTAAATACAATCAGCTAATGGTTAGAATATTACATATTGATTGCTGTCTATCAATTTTCTAAATTAGAGTGTAATGCAATTGGTGTGTCATGCGCTTGATGTATGATGGAATGTTTTTTGCAACGTTTTATTTGTGGTTGTTAAATTACCAGCGTTTATATAAAATTGTAGTTACTATTTAATTATAGAGCAGACTTTTTGATTTAGTTAAGTTATGAGAGTTTAATATAAAAGACTGTAAAGTATTTTATTGTCTTAATTATTTTATTGTTTTATTGGTAAACTATGTAAATGAGCTAATGGAATATATATAATTGTTTGTCAAATTTTTAAATGCAATGCATGTTTTACAAGCAACTTGTAAAATTTAAAAAATTTATAACAGGTTTCAGTTGCTTTTTAATTAACGTTTATAAAGTTGATATTTTAGGAAGTATCATAAAGCTACTGATAGTCTTAAAAATACATTGTTTTTGTTATTGCTAGTCAAACTCATCAAGTAATTTATAAAACTTTATAGGTTTGTGAATGAAAATTAATGAGTAAAGGTTTAGTTGTGAACATCTAGCTGCAATTTGTTTGTTTGAATTAAGATTTAAATGCAAAAAGTGTAGGCTTATGTAAACAACTTATATATTATAAAAAAATGTGTGTCTGTAGAACGCGTATTGTTTGTTAAAGTAAACATAAACAAGATTGGTTTCTATTAGTTTGCTTTAAGCTGGTACTGATAATATAGTAAAATTGACTGCGCATATTTATAGAGTAGAGTAAAGTAAAAAGTAGAGTAAATTTTTATTCACGTAAGCTATCATTACATAATACATAAATGCATACATTAATAGATGTGAAAGTCAGGTTTTTTAGAGTATTGATCACTTTAAATAAATTAAAATATAAAATACAATACAGATACAGATATAAATAAACAAAAATAAAAACGTTAAAATACAATACAACATATTAAAACTAAATGGCGTACATCTATAGCTCAAAACAAACAAACAAAATGTTGGGTTAAGTCAATACACAACTCACAATATCTACTGTATTGGTGGTTTAAATTCATAATATTCAGTAAGTGTGTAAAAGCATTTATTCTTTAAGAATTGCTTAAGCGATTTTTTAAAATGGTTTATATTACCACAGTTTTTAATGTTCGCTGGCAATTTATTGTATATATGTGTACCTGAGTATAGCCCTGTTTTTTTTAAAATATGATGTATTGTGAGAAGGTACTCTTATATTAAAGCGATTTCTAGTTTCATATCCATGATACGAGCCATTCATTAAAAATGTGTACTGGGCACATTTAAATATATATATAGAAGCAAGGGTTAGAATATTATTTTCTTTAAATACTACTCTGCATGTGTCCATTTGCTTAAGATAAAAAATTAGTCTAATAATGCGTTTCTGAGCAATAAAAGCTCTAGATATATCTGATCCACCCCATGCTAATATATTATACGCTAAATGATGATAAGCTAAAGCATAATATACATTTATCAATGCATTTCTAGAAAATTTGTTTTTTAATTTAAGAATTGCATAAAATGCGCTGTTTAGTTTGGAGCACACATAATCAATCTGCTTTTCCCATAAAAATTTATCATCAACATAGCTACCTAAAATTTTTGTACATGCGGAAACATTAACGATTGGGTTTTCTGGAGATTTTCTAATATGAAATTGTAAAATGACTGTTTTGTCGGCATTTAAAATAAGATTATTTTTGTTGCACCAGTCGTTTAGTTGCATGTTAACAATGGAGATTTTAAATAAAAGGTCTGTCAGTGTTTTTGCAGTTACAATGACAGTAGTGTCGTCTGCAAAATTGATTATGTGACCTCCATTTACAAAAAAAATAAAAGTAACTTTATGTAACTTTGTATAGATAAATGCGTTAGTAAGATTTAATGCTTAAATTCATTGAATGTATTTGTTTTTTTAAGAAATTAGGAATGTTATTAAGATTTATATTAGATGAATAAATAAAAATCCAAATAAAATTAATAAGGAAGTTTTTAATGAGAAAATTTCGATAATATTTAATAAACACAGTACAACAGTAACAAGCAATTTTACACATACTGGAAAAAGCGTTATGTTAATTCTGTACTTGTGAATGGATTTACAAATACTTTGGTGTTAAAGTATACTAAGTATTAGTGTTATGATGGAGTTTATAGCAATTATGGCAATATAATTACCAATTATTGAACTGTATACTATAATATATGTAGATTTAATTGTTATTAAAGCATGTAAATACAATGACAACACGTAACAATAATGAGCTGATGCAAAAAGGCTTGACGTAACAAACCAACAAAAACAAAAAACAATGAAGCCAAGTTGAAACAGCGCTAGGAAAAGAGATAACAGTTTTTCTTTTGCAGTAAAATAATAGGGTTGCACAAAATAGCGTTGATTACAATTAAAAGAAATTGATGGCAAGCAAAATGTACAATATAAAATTGAAATCAACGGAGAATATTATTATTGCACAACACAGTCATTTAACTAACATCCAACCAATAATTCAATTAACCTAATTAATTATCAATTTAATTAATTAAAATAATATAAAGAAATTCAAGATATACTAAAAACTAAGAGACAAGTAAAAACAACCCACTCTTTAGAAGCTTGTTTCTGATAAAAGGACACTCTAAGAGGTTAACTAAAATTGACGATCAGATCAAACAAATACAGCGCAACGCAAAGAATGCAACTGTAACACCCTCTAAAATAAAAACCAAAGTAAAAACTGCTACCAGCTTGGTGTCCACCTACCCTCCACCTCCGGTTTCAACTTCCACCATAGAAGCCACAAAAAGCAATCAACTAAAGTGTCTATCTAACAAGTCATTCAAGTCAAAGAAATCCTTCGTTCTGCAACCGACTCAGTTCATTCCGCAACAAACCCCGCCAAAGATGAAGTTAAAAAAACTGAAAAAAAAATGGGTGTACCTCAAATTCTTTCACTAACGGGCTATCAGCCGGCCTGACCTATCAAGTGCCTTTAGCGCAATCTAAACAATCAGCTACTAAAGTCAAATGATTCTTGACCTGGCCAGCCCCTAAAGTGCAGTTAATCATCTTTGGTCCAACTACTAGCATTATAAGCTCTCCTGCAACTTTGCCATCACCCACAGAGCTTAAAGCGCAATCAACTAACTATAGTCTAATGGTATTTGCGTGTACCCCTTTCTGCATGCCGACTTTTGTGCAGTGATAGACTATTGTACCAGAAACAATGTCAACTACTATACTTACCAACTGAGATCTAACCCTTAAATACGTTATCAGGACTGTACCTAACATTGCTTAAAAGTTCACCGTTATATTTACTACAAGCGTATGAAAAAACAGAAAAACCTTTCTAATACTGTATATTTAGTTTACCCATAAAGTTATTCGCTACACATCATCCAGTTGCAATGCATCATATGCACACCGCCAGTCATAGGAGCTGCCGCAACAGCCAGGCCTACGGTAACACACCTGTTTCTCGGCAGCAGACTCATGCTCTACTCAAGAGTTTACTTAATGCTTGCAAGTAGAAATGCTACTAGCACGCCACGAATCCAGTGCAAAACGCAGCTCTATTAACTAAAATTTAGTTGTTGGTACTCCGGTTAAATCAAGCAAGTAACAAACATTTTGTAAAGCAAATCAAAGTTTCACAGCCAGTCTAGTAGACAACTAAATGTCTAAGATTTTTAGACTACTGTTCGACAGTCTAAAACTTAGACTTAATGCTTGAATACACAAAACAAGTTTGCATCCAAACTAATCTAGTCTGTTACTGCAGTGCACCTACTCGCACGTTGTAACCGCATTATATAAGTTACATGTCATAGCAGTAACTCATATGATGCTGTCTTACGGTGCAAGTAGGTGCACTGCAGTAACTAACTAGGCCAGCTTAGATACTAGTTTGCACTGTGTAACCAGGCCTTAAAACGTGTTACTAATTTTTCAGAAAACTTTAAACAACGCCTATATGGCTGTCCAAAAAGTGCATTATGTAAAAATACCCGTAACTAGCATTTTGTTAGTCAAAAAGCTATGTCACATTAGTGATCAAACTTTCAGCATTTAACCGAGAAGGGATTTAGTTGGTAGGCGCTTGTGAAAGTAAATCCAACACTTTGCAATTGTTAAAAAAAAAAATCCTTATATAAAAACTCCGGTTAACCAAACTGCTCAGTTGCTTATTTAGACCAAACCTTTAGAAACAGAAACCAAACTATAAATAAATTTGAGTTACAAATTTATAACAAAAAAAAATTATGTGTATCTTTTTTACATTTATAAAATGTAATTTTTTTTTAAATTTTTTGTTGAAAAACGGAATAACAACTGCATATGTTTTTTGTGAGACTGACGCTGACATGAGTAATCAAAAAATGTGTAACAATTCAAGATGCCAAAAAATATATTAACACATTTTCAAATAAAATTGTCAGCGTTGACTTTAAAAATAAATTTTTAATTTAATATTATGAAAATTTATTGCATAACTGGACTAGCCGTTTAATCTTATCAAATCTTTTTAGTTGAGCTTTTAATTAGGAACCATGGATAGTAAAGTCTAAAGTTTGTAGACTCAACAAACTTAAAAAAAATGTTTTAAAAACCTCACAAACGGTAATCTAAAGACGTGCATTTATACTGTTCTGCATATAACACATTTTCTTATGTTCCAACTCTTCACTAGCAACGTTACAGTGTAAAGATTAACTTGGCCACGGGATTTAAAACTAAAAGAAAATCCTTTTAAAAACTTAAAATATTAAACAAATTTATTAATTAGTTTAACAAACAAAATAATTCAAGTAGTTTTGTTATTTAATATGTTAAACAAACACAACAAAGATTTGACCATCAAACAGCGCTCCGATTATCGAACAACGCTCCAATCATCAAACAGCGCTGCGAGCATAGAACACTAAAATTTGTTCTAAGCTCGGACGCTTGCACACCGCTCGAGCCTCCTATTTATGTATATTGAACTGAAACTTTTTTAGCGCCGTGAGAGTAAATTATT
Organism: Tachinus rufipes; assembly: GCA_963932245.1. Taxonomy (NCBI): domain Eukaryota; kingdom Metazoa; phylum Arthropoda; class Insecta; order Coleoptera; family Staphylinidae; genus Tachinus; species Tachinus rufipes. Next base: position 78,662,504 of record OZ010744.1, read on the forward strand.
ACATTATATTTTTTAATTACTAAACTATTTTACTCTCAAGTCGATAAAAAAGTTTCAGTTTAATATAAATACGAGGCTCAAGCGCTGTTTGATAATCGGAGCGCCAAACTGTTAGCGTGCTACGCTAACGCTCTATAATTGAGCTATCTCACTTAAAAATTACAAACCAAGGTGTTGAACTAATTTCAAGTAAAATCTAGAACTGGCATGTATCTACGTTAGCTTAGAGCATACACAAAAAAAAATAGAACATACTAAAACCCATGGCTGATCGACAACTTATTGCAGCGTTTAAGTCCTTATAAAATTCTACTAGAGTAACATAATCTAATCTAACCTAAAAGTATATGAAAATAAAAATTACTTTAATAACTTTTTAACTCGGACATATAAAAACTTATGCCTACTAAAACTGATGTCTGGTTCTGACATACGATACCCTGGTAGTGTGACAATCTCATATTTGTCAACGACAAACCAAACATTTTGCAAATATGTTAAAAACATATTCACTACCGCAAGGCTAAATAAATTTATCAAAAACTTTTAACAACAACTCGGTTGCTTAGATTGCTTGGACGACACATACACAACTTATCAAAAGCTACCAAAATACTTTTAAAAATTCACTTTTTAGGCTGTACCACCCAAACACATAAGTAGTCTAACGTTGCAACCCTATTTGTATTAGGGGATGATTACCTTGTAGCATACAAGGCACCATGACTGAAATATGGGATACAGTTTTAATAAAATTTTAGTTCTTCTACATCTTTAAAATATAGAGAGAAGTAGAGTTGTATTTACTTCAAAACCAGGACGCTGTGATTACACCCTGGCAAAATTCTTTTGCCTAATAATTTTTTTGTCTTTTCTAATAAAACATTAAAGGTGCATTTCATAAAAAAATAAATTTATGAAATATAAATAGCTCTCTTAACACATACTAGAAAAAACCATAACAATCACGGCAAACGACACAATAGTCAGAAAAGTGTTTAAAAGAAGCTGCCCTTAGAGTGGAGTTTTATTACTACTACTATAAAACATAGTAGTAGGCAGATTAATTTAACGGTTTAATAACAACTAGCTACGCAGATAGTATAACAATTTTGTTGAGTAAAAGCATACTCTGCTGCGTAATGTAAGAGGCACTACAAATTATAGAAAACTGATGCAAAATCAAGGCTTTAAATACTTAAGTGTAGTTTTTGACGCCAACCTCACATAGAAACCTCACTTAAATATGACATGTAAAAAGAGAGTACATGTTGTTTTAGCAATGTTAGCAAAACGACTGTTTATACAGATAATACTATAGTAGTATACAATTAATATATAACCTATAAGGCACCTGCCTATGTGCAACAAGCTGTATGCAAACAACAGAATAGAAGCAATGCTATGTCTGCTACTTCTCGACATCTATGTTAATAAAGTAACAGCGTCTTCAACACTGCGCCTCAATGCAACTGGACTTTAGCGTACCGCAAGAAGATTTGGCAAACACTGTTCCTTCCTAGAAAAAACTGTAAAAAACATGTCTGCACAAAGCGCAAACAGATATTATGCAACTCTACTTTAAGCATTCTGTTTAAATTATAGCAAGCTATGTGTCAAAATATAATTATAAAATTTTCTGTACTTTGGCAAAAATTGATCCTAAAAAAGGTTTCTGTTCAAGGTTGGTGTATTATTAATTTTAACACTATATTTTAGCATCAGCTTTTGGTATACCTGGAAACTGTAGGTTAAACTAATTTCTAACACGTCATATTATGTTATATTACTAATTGTAGAATTTCTCTGTATGTAATTCAAGAAATATAAACAAAATTATTTTTATAAATATTATTTATAACTAATAAACGTTTTACTTATTATAAATTAATGTTTGAGATTTTAAATTGCTTAAAATACGTAAAAGTAATAGCATATCGGGTAAACGTGTGCAAGAAATGGTATCTCAAAAATTTATTTTAAGCGTAATTTATGATAATTATAAACGGTATGTGTCATTTCATCAAATATGCGGTAAGCGACCGCATGCATATTGATAACTGTATCTATTTATTCTGCCTGAGAACATGATTACATTGAAATGTTGAAATAACTAACAACCGTATTGTGATTAGGGCTATAAATAATTTACATTTTTTGCTACCTTTTTTGCATAGTTTAATTAAATGATTCCATAAAAAATTGAGTTCAGATTTTTCTTTGTTTTGTATTATCATGTTGAAAATAAATGTACAGTTTAATGGATTCTAATTAAAATGTACTTTTAATATTTTTAACAAACAATTTACAATAAAAATACCGTAGTATACGGTAAAGTTTACTTAATTCTTGCTTAGTTTATTGATTCAGGTTGTGTTCAACTTTTTTATTATTATAAATTATTCTGTATACTGTTTTCTATTAAATTACTTTGCATATTACAAACTAATATAATTAAAAACATTAAATTATTAAATATTCAAACAAAAAACTGAGGCTTTGCATTAATCGGCATCATTTAGCATTTATGCCATTATCAGTTATTTTGCAACAATTAGTATAAAACTATCAGGCGATGCCGTTGTCAGACAAGGAGAGAAATGATTTACATAGCAGATTTTTTTAAAAAATTGGATATATTTAATAAATATAAGATTTATTTAAAAAATAATTAATTAAAATTACTTACATAATGAGTTCATAAAATGTATATACAATTCGTAATGCTTTCATTAAATTTGTTGATGTAATTGCTTTAAAATCTGATGAAAAGTATATTTCATGTTGAAGAATAAGCAAAATAAGCTCTCAACCTTTCTGTTGTGCCGAGTTGTGGAAATTTTAATAACACCTCATCTGTAGAGGCTCGACTCGGATGGGGTGGCAGGCTTTGTATCTGGAAATATCTCAGCGTCTCTCGAGCATGATGCAATACAGAATCCGGTTGAAGGACATGCGAGGAGTTTGCTTATCGGGGCCAGAACATTGTTAAGACAGACTACTGTGGTTGCAGTAGAGCACGTTGGAGTAGTACTTCAGGAACGGTGTGTATAATAGAGGGTCTTCCAATTTACATTACGAGGATGACTTTGTAGCCGCCACTAATTTTTTCTTTGTACTTTGCTTAGAAGTGTTGTTTGTTTTTTTTTGTTCTTCTGTTGAGTTAGCTTAATAAACCTAATTTTGTATGCCAGCTACTTGATTGGAACTGCGCGGTTCATTTTAATTAAAGTTTTTGCATAATCTGCATTATATAAAAATAATATTCAATTGCTGTTGGCAATTTTGCATTTTTTTTATTAATATGCACGCACATATCATATTTATTGAATATTTAAAAATTATAATTAAAGTTTGTCATATCGAGGTATTTATAAATTATATAAAGTAATAAAATAAAAATAAACTTTGTTGAAATAAAAATATGCGATAGTAGTAATTTTTTTGTATAAAAAACAACTAAAATGGTCGGATAACTAGTAAAATAAAAATAAAAAAATTTAATATAAACCAATTTATTTTGCTTCAGTTTCCGAACGTGACCAATCCCTTTTCACCCGGTTTTCCTGTGACATTAAACGGCACAGATGCATATTTTATAACATTAAATGCATTTGTCTAGCCAATACGTATGTGGTAGTAGTACTTTGACATTTGACAAGCAACATTATTACAAAACTCTTTACTTTGCATTAAATATACATTAATCCTTAAGCTCACCATCGATCGTTTTACGTTTCTACCTTAATACAGTTATTACATTCACATTACAATACAAATATGTAATTTCATCTTAATAGAAATATAAAATTATAATACGTATCGATTATGTTTTGTTTAATTATCAGGCTTCAAAGTGTTTTATATAACAAGCACTTAAAGAATTTATAATGTTTGTTTTCGTTTAAATTAAGTTATTAACTACTTACAAGTTGGTGCAGAAATAAAAAGGTTATTTTTTGTTCTCAACGCTTCAATTTAAATTATTTTTTATAATAGTTAAAAAACAAATATTCATGTATTGGTAATAATGCTCTTACGCAATTAAGACAAAAAATATTTTTATTTACAATAAAATTAGAAGATTTATCTTATTAAACATATTGATTTGCAAGTACTGTTAATGATTTTTTTTATATAGACTCAATACTACATTTTAATATTATTTGTCATGGTAACCTTAAGAAGATAAAAGCTAATAATACTGTTATTTAATCTTTTTTAAAAACGGTCACACAATCATTCTAGTTTAAGAAATAATTTTAAATATGAAAATAAATCTATTTGAAGAAAATATTCATTTAATTTGTATTATCCAGTAATAACATTTTTAATAAAAAATTCTAAAACTTTTGTAGTATTAGGTATACAGATGATTAATTTTGTATAAAACAAAATACGCCAATAGGACTCAGTATAATTTTATTAATTAAAACATTCTAAAGATACGTGAACGTTTTAACACATTAAAAACAATTTAATCTAATTAGCAAAAATTGCATACAAATACAACATATTAAAAAAACATATAACTTATGTAAATTATCTATTATTTACTCACCATATTTCTTTTAGTGTTTAATCTGAAATTGATTATTAAGTTTACCATATAAAGTGCCATAATTCTTAAAAACTATGTTACATCTATATAGATGGTATCTGCAATTGAATGAATATAATTCATTTCTTCCTTCAAATTATGAAACAAATGGAGGACCACAATAGAACAATATGAAATGAATTTAAACTTTTACGTCGTATTACTCTTGAAGGACATGATAATTTTATTTATTTAAAACAATTTTTAATGTATATGAGGGTATTTTCACAAGTTATATGTTTAATATTATTATTAAAAGAAATTATCCATGCAATTTTAAGTTTATAATATTATGATAGATCACACTTAAGTTTTCGCTGTCTGTTTGGAAGTTACAAGTTGAGTTTTTTCAAATATGTAACATTTCACTGCTCAATCTTTTTTTGTATGATGGTTCCACATCTAATATCATTGTTTTGTTGAAATTAAAGTGGTGACCTTCTTTTATGTGGTGACTACAGAGGCCTGTTTTTTCTATAAATTATTTCTGCAGTCACGTTTATGTTGGTTAATGCGATCTACTAGTTTTTGTTTTGATTGACCAATGTAATGTTTGCTACAATTATTGCATGGAATTGAATAAACCGTATTTTTTGTAAACATAAATGGTGTTTTGTCTTTTAGCTTTGTGAATAGTGATCCTACTGTTTTTTGAGAATTGAATGTTATATTAGTGTAATTAACACTTTTTTTAATTTATGTGATAAGTTATCTACGTATGGAATGGAGAACCAATTTTTATTAATGTTGTTAAGTTCTTCTATATTAATAGGAGAAGCTTCTATGGGTTTATTATTATTAAGAATTGTATTTATTAGTTTAATTGGATAACCATTAGCAACTAATTTATCTCTTAGAAAATTAAATTTTTTTTTGTAAAATCTATGATTACTTAGGTTTCTATTTTTATTCATGTTTATTATGTTTATTTTATGACTCAATTGATGATTGGAATAATAGTTTAAAATTCTATTGCTATCACATGATTTTTTATATAGGTCTACAATGATTTTATTATGTTCTTTAATCAATAATAGATCTAAAAATGGTAATTTATCTTGTACTGAATGTTCTATAGTGAAATTTAATGATTCATGGAAGTTATTACATACTGATAATATTTTGTCAATTTTTGAATGAGGTAAGATGATCAGGGTATCATCCATATATATTGATAATGATAGAACCTTAAATTCCAATTCTTTTAAGCACTCATTTACTAATTTGTCCATCACCAACATTGCTAATATGGGGCTGATTGGAACCCCCATTGGAGTGCCAAACGTTTGTTTGTAAAAATTTCCATTGAACTGAAAAAACTATGTTCAAAGAAATGATCTATTATTTTTATAAATAATTCTTTGTCAATCTCTGTGTATGTACTTATTACTTTTTTTTGTTGATTATGTTTAGAACTAAATCTTTAGGGATATTTGTAAATAGAGATTCCACATCTAGAGATATTAAAGTGTGGTCATCAGGAATTGTTATATCTTTTAATTTATTTACTACTTCAATGGAATTTTTTACATTGTATTTAAAGGAATTAGTTAAATTATTAAGAATACTGGAAATAAACTTTGAAAATTTGTAGTCTGGAGAATCATTGCATGGCACTATTGGTCTTAGTGGTCTATTTTCTTTGTGAATTTTTGGTAATCCGTATATTTTTGGTGGAATGAAATTTGTGCTTTTTAGTGATCTATGTTGGATATCCGAAATGTGATTCTTTTCTAGTAATATGTCAAGAAAATTATTAGTGGATTTTTCATATGAAGTAGTAGGATTTTTTTTTAATAATGAATAGGTATTATTATTGAATTATTGAAAATCAAGTGAGACATTTTTTCAATATATTCACTTCTGTACAAAAGAACTGTTTTATTTTCTTTATCAGCTGTGGTTACTATAAGTTCAGGGTTTTTTTTGAGAAAGCATTTGGTCAAGTTGTAATTTTTTTGGTGTACAGATAGTTTATTTTTATTTGGGTTGTTATTGTTCTTATTAAAATAGTTAGTTATGATGTTAGTGCATTTAGATCTTAAATTGTTTTTGTCTATATCTGGAGGTTTGTCATTGATACAATATTCTATACATTTCAACATTGAGAACATTGGAAATTTGTTAAAAGTATGAGCTATAGAAAATTTGGGGCCTTTTTCTAATATGTTTATTATATTATCTGGAATATTTAAGTCAGTGGTATTTTCTATAAAATTACAATTAGGTTTATTCAATTCATTATGCGTAATGTCAGTTAAATGTTTTAGTTTCTTAGGGCCGGTTGTACCAACCAAGTTCATCTCGAGTTCATTGCTTGAACGAGTTCAGCGTTAAATTTACGTTGTACCAACTTGATGAACTCGTTCATCTCGAGGTTAAGTTGAACGGACGCCATCGGGCAGTTAACTACAAATTTTGCGGTCAAACATAACCCTACTTCTTTGTTGACATCGATATTTTATTTTATTTTATGTTTCATGATATATTATTAATAATTGTATAATAATTGTATTGATCTTTTGCATATATGTAAATATATAGGTTAGGTTTTGTTTTTTTAAATATACTTTTATATGCTAATATGTTTTATTGTTCTTACAGACCTGTTTCGGCTATTAGGCCATGTTGGTGTAATATATTACGAGTTATTTTATTAATTAATTAATTGTTATTTATAAGTGTAAGTGTCCGTAATTAGTACCATCAGTAATACATATTAATAAAACATAATTGTGTACGATGGCTGAAAACTATTTTGGTGAACTCACCGATGATGAGGATTTTATTGAAGGAATAAATTTGATTATAAATGAAAATCAAAGGAAACCTCAAGTATATCGGGAAAGGTCAAACCATTTTGTAAAATGGAATGATGAAGAATTTAAGGACAGGTTTAGACTTCCTAAACCCATTGTACATTTTATAAGTAATAAAATTTCTGATAAAATTCAAAATCAATTAGAAAGGTAAGTTATATAAAATATTTATATAAACAATATATATATATAAATATAGCTTTTAATAAAAATGATATTAACCATTTAGCTACACATATGTTTATTTAAATGTATTTTTAGAAACAGCATAAGAAATCATACCTTAACACCGGTTGAAATGGTGTTAGTGTGCTTAAGGTACTTGGCAACGGGATCCATTCTTTTAGTAGTTGGAGACTTTAATGGAATACATAAATCTACTGCAAGCCGTTGTATTAGAAAAGTTGTAGAAGCCATAGCTCGACTTCGCCCCGAGTTTATAAAAATGCCTGGTACTCTTGAGGAAATAAATTCAATAAAACAGGGTTTTTTTAATATTAGCAAATTTCCTAAATGTATAGGTGCTATAGACTGTACTCATGTCAAAATCCAATCGCCTGGTGGAAATGATGCTGAACTTTACAGAAATAGAAAAGGATTTTTTTCTATTAATGTACAAGCGGTTTGTGATGCAGATTTGGTGATACAAAATATTGTTTGTCGTTGGCAAGGTTCTGCTCACGATTCATCAATATTTAGAAACAGTCGTCTGCGAAGACGATTTGAAAACAATGATTTTCCCAATTGTTTATTGGTAGGAGATAGTGGGTACCCTATTAAAAATTATTTAATTACTCCTTTAAATAATCCACAAGCTGACCATGAAAAATTATTTAACGAGGCACAAATTAGAACCCGCAATCCCATCGAAAGATGTTTTGGTGTGCTTAAACGCAGATTTCCAGTTCTAGCATTAGGCATCAAATTAAAGCTTGATCGAGTGCCTGCTATAATAACAGCTTGTGTTGTACTACACAACATCGCTTGTAAAATTAAAGATCAGCAGCCTTTTGTAAACGCAGAACTGGAATCGGCAATTGAATTTACACAAAATGTAAATTTAAATTTTCCTGCAAGAGAAAATAGAAGAACTGATCAAATAATAAGACATTCTCTAATAAATGAATATTTTATTAATATGTAAAAAATATTTATTTTAAATTTTATATTTACAATAAATAATTATTTATTATTTCTTATTTTTGCCATTTTTAGCAAATGTATTTCTTCAGCACGCCGGTTATCTTCTTCGGCATGCTGATATTCTTGTTGCTGTTTTTTTAGCTCTCCTTTATGTAGCTCTTTAAGCTGTTCCATCTTGAGGTTGTGCAGCTCAATTATATGAGCCTTTTGTAACTCACATATGTTGTTTTTCGATTCTACCCAAGAACCCATTTTTTTTTCTAAATGATTTTTGGGTTTTGGATGAACCGATCTTAATTGTGTCGATTTTGGGGTTCTTAAAGTTTCAACCCAATTATCAGCATCTTCAATATCTAAAAATTATAAATAAATTTATTATTAGACATACAGTTGTTTTCAATAATATGAAAATTCTTCAAGCAGAAGTCTTAAGAAAAAGTAGGTAAGTACATTTGTTTAAAATATTTTAGTGGGAAATATAGAATTGTAAAATGAATGATGTAATAACTGTAACATTATAAACTTTACCTGCTTGGTTGTTTGATGTATTGTGCATTGGATGGAGTACAGGAGATTCTAAAAAAAAAGATTATACATATATGAGTACGTTAATGATAAAATATTGATATATATTGCTGTTTCCCAAAAATACTAACTTAATTCAATGTAATTATATAGATTACGAGATGATCGATATATATAAAAAATTAAATTATAACAATACTAATGTTTATATGTACATATATCATTTACGTTGATATAATATAATTATAAACTTTGATGTATCGAATATGAAATTGAATTAACAAATAGTAAAATATGTAACAAATCATAAAATTATAATTTAGTATAATTTAAAAGTTATAATTACCGTTATAGCTGTTGTTAATTTCAATTGGACCAACTACCGATGATTCTAAAAAAAAAAATTATAAATACATATGTGTAATATAAACATATATTATGTAATGTATCATAAAATTATATTTAAGTATAATTTAGAATATTACCAAAAATTGTAGATTCTGATTCCTCCGCCGGTTCAACAATTATTTCTATATCTAAAAACCTAGTATGATTATGTATAGATAATAATATATTGTTATGTACCTTCTTCATCATCATCATACTGTGCAACATTACCGGTCAATTGTTGACCGATAATATCATGTATGGCAATATCATTTGGTTCCCAATTATATGGTTGAAACGGACCACCTCCAGTTCCCGACAAATATTGTTTTTCATTTGAAAACTTCTGTTTTGTTCTTTTTTTTATATTTTCATACTTATTTCGAAGGCACTTGGCTTCTCTGTGGCATGTGCCACTCATAGCGTTGAATTCTTTTTCAATCTGAGCCCATCCAATATTTTTCATTTTATTAGCATTGGTGTCAGTTTTTTTACATTCAATTTTGTTATTATATTTTTTCACCAATGCTAATAAAATTGCCTCTTCAGCTGCACTGAAGTTCAATGAACGTTTTGCTGTATTCATTTTACTATTATTTGTATCAATAATTACAAAATGAAATATAATAAAATTGTATGTTATTACAATAAAGCAAAATTGTTTTCATAGCAACAACAATCGACAATTGAATTGACCGCGAAATAACTGACCGCGAAATTTAAATCTAGGGAATTCACTAGATATCCCTAGATTCCCTGCGGTAAACTTGAAAAAAAAAAAAAATAACCTAGTTTAGTTAACTGACGTATGGTACAACCCACGCGCCGTTGAACCAAGGTCAAAGTTGACTCCCCAGTTAGTTGAACTGGCAGTTAACTTCATATGGTGCAACCGGGCCTTAATTTGTTTAAATTTAGTCTGTTGGTCCATCAACCACAACTTGTCACTTAAAATGTTGTGTTCAAAGTTTTTTAAAATGATTACAGGGATAATTTTTTTTAATTTACAGAGAGTGTTAACAATATCTGTCTTAATATATTTAATTTTAAAATAAATTCTTTCAATTTCTATGTTTAATAACTTTTTTTTAAATAAATTAACTGTGTTATCTAGTTTCTTAGTTATTTTCTTATTTACATTGAGATTAAGAAAAGTACAATTGAAATTCGATTGAATATGGTTTGGAATTACTTTATTTTTTCGACAATTGAGTAGGAAAATTTTATTATTTAATAATTTAACTTTTTTTATATTTAGTTTTTCATACTTGCGTATTAACTGAAGTGATTCCAGTCCGTAGATTTAAAATATTTCATTAAAAAAAGTTTTTTTGTAGTATTGTTTATATTAATTTATATTGATTGATGATGTCAATTCTATTTTTAATCTTAGCTAAATTTCTACGTAACATCAATAAATGTTGCAATGTTTTAGTCTTGTTGTGATGTTGTATTGTTCTTGTATTTCTGCAATTCACAACTACACAAACATATTTAATACATGTATCATATTTCAAAATTATATTCAGGAGAGATGTTTATGAAGATAACAAGCATATCTTAAAGAACTGCAAAATTTTTTTTTTAAATTTGTAATTAACATTTGTAAATTATATTTATAAATGCTGATCCAACTATAACCATAGAACTATAGTCTAAGCAACTTCCGGTGATAAAAGCCAGGTATTATTTTTCAACAATACAATTATGTTCTTTTAATTATAATTTTATAACAATTCTCTAATACATTAATTATTATAACAAGATAACACATTAGTTGTAAGAGACTTTGTTGCTATTATATTTTAAATGAATTAATCTAATCTATGGAACAGTCTTTATTGTTTTTATAGGTTATGTGGTGTTTATGGTTATACTTTTATAAGCTGTGTAATTTTTTATTTACTATGTACAGACCGGTTTTGGCTGTTAAGCCATCTTCGGTGTACTACAAAAAAGTTTTTATTATATATTAATATAAAAAAGGATAGAAAAACTTACATTGTGATTATATATATTTGATGTTATAATATATTATGAGTAATGGGAGGTAATTTAGGTTGCATAGCTGGTGGTTGAAGTTACTATTGTATGTGTTTGGTTGCATAGTTGGTTGTTGAGATTACTATTGTATGTGTTAGGGGTTATTGGTTTGTGTGTTTTTATGTGATTTGATGAAGGTGTATATGTGTTGAAAAGTATTGTTTAAATGTTCGTTAAGGCAGTTGTATTTTTTGTTGTTTTTAATATTGTCTATTTCGTATGCTTTCAATATGCTCATTTTAAGTCCTTTTTTGCATTAGTGCATGAGTTTTATTTTGTTATGGTTGCTAAAAGTGTGTTAATGTATGTGTAGATGTTTAGATAAAGTAGATTAGTTGTTTTTTTTAATTGTGTTCTTTAACTCTGTGTTTTAGTGCTCTGCCGGTTTGCCTGATGTAAGTGGCGTTGCAGTCTTGGCAATCTATTTTATATACTCCAGATTTCATTAAAGTATCTGTTTTTTGTTTGTTGTTACATAATATGTTTTTGATAGTATTGGTAGTGAATAAAGATCCTTTGATGTCATATTTATAAAGTAGTTTTTTAATTTTGTTGCTATTGTTATAGTATGTGAGTTTTCTGTATTGTGTTGTTGTGTGTTTGTCATTGTGTGTTAGTGTTGTGTTGTTATTTAATTCTATTTTATGTTTGTGTTTGTTGATTATTTTGTTGATTGTTGTCATGGAGAAATGGTTAGTTATGGCTTTTTGTTTGATAATGTTTATTCATGTTGCAGATTGGTAAGAGAGAGAGGTAAGTTAAGTGCTCTATGTGTAAGTGAATGAAAAGTTAAAAATTTATGATTGTTGCTGTGGTTAGAATCAAATGGTATTATTATTCTAGGGTTTGTATGTTATCTGTATATTTTAAATTCTAGTTTGTTAGCAATTTTTAATATTGAGAGGTCTAAGAAATTAATTTGTTTGTTGTTTTCTATTTCTAAGGTAAATTGAATATTAAAGTGTGGGCTATTTATAAAATTATGAAAGTCTGTAATATATGTTGGTGGTCCTCTGAATAAACAAATAATGTCATCAATATATCTTTGCCAAAAAATGATGTTGTTGTTGAATGGATTACTGCTATTGATAATTATATTTTCTTCTAGTGTATTTAGAAATATATTGACTAGTATTGTTGAGCTAGATGCTCCCATAGGTAAACCATCAGTTAGCTTGTATATTTTGTCATTATATGTAAATATTGTTTCAGATGTTATGAACTTTGTAAGTTGTATTATACCACTAACCTCTTGTTTGTTCATGTTTTTTGAAGTTAGAGTGTTATGAATAGCAACAATTGTATCGGTTATAGGGATATTAGTGTATAAATTTGTAATGTCGAAAAAGGTGATAGTATCGGTAGGTTCAATTATGAGGTTTTCTAGGTTGTTAGCTAACTCTATGGAATTTATAATAGTGTGTTTGTGTGTAATTTGTAGGTGTTTAGTTATTATGCTTGTAAATGATTTATCAAGTGTGCTGGTTGGGAATTCTATTGTAGATACTATGGGTCTGATGGGTGTGCTAAGTTTGTGTAGTTTTAGTTGACCATATAGTTTAGGAAGTTGGGAAATTATGGGTAATAATGGGTATTAAGGTATTGTAGATAGGGTTATATTTGGTTATAGTTGGTTCGGTTAACATTATGATATTTTTAGTACATAGCATGAGTTGGTTAAAAGTATTGTTGTAAGTTGTTGTAACTTCGGTGAAGTGGTTACCTTTTATATATTCTATTACTTTGTTGTTATGATCTTTTTTGTTCATAAATACAAGACCAGTTTCTTTATCAACTATGATGTTATTATTGTTAATTTTATTTTTAAGTTGTTCAAAAATTATGTTGTATTAGTTGGTTTTGAGAGAGGTTGATAGGGTACCTTTGTTTTCTTGTTGTTTTAGTATTTTAATTAAATCTATTTTAATGTTGTTACAAGCAGGATGTTCATATATTGCAGTTTCTAGTTTGATTGATTGGTATTGTACATTTATAGTAGGGTTTTTGGTTGCGTATTTAAAGCCTTTGTTTAATAGCTTAGTTTCTTTTTCAGTAAGCGTTATATTTGTTAAGTTTGTAAATTTGTTGTAGAAAACTGATTGAAATTGTTTTCAAGTTTCTTATTTTTTAAATCTATTTTATTTTTCTTTTCTTAGATTTTTAGTTTTTTGTTTTTTCTGGTTAATATTTTTAGTTTTAATTGGACCAAGTTTGTTAAGTATTTTTTTGTTGATATATTCTATTTATATGTGGTGTAGATGTTTGGTTAGGTTTTGGTAAATGTTATATTTTTCTATTTCTATTTGGTTGAGATTATGGTATTTGTTATGGAGTTTTTTATTAATAATTATTGTTTTTATTAAAATGATAACTAAACTTTATACAATCTATCATAAAATGATTTTGATTGTGATTATATAAGGTTTTCCAAAAAGAGGTTTTATTTTAATATTTAAAAAAAAACAAATATTTTTTAAGAGAAATCAATAAATGTTTATTTCATAATAAAGAAAAAAGTATGCCATTAACATTTGAAAACAATATCAGTCAAATGACCGCCACGGTTACCGTTGCAGTACCACATTCTTTTCAAGAAATTTTCTATGACCAATTTGCACATTTGCGGCTGTATGTCCTCAATAACTTCTCAAATTCTATCTTAAAGGTCTTGAATCGATTGTGGAGCATTGGCATAGACCATATCTTTCAAGTGGCCCCAATGAAAAAAATTTAAAGGTGTTAAATCACAAGATCTCCGTGGCCAATTGTAATCATCTTTTCAAGAAATAACACAACAACAGTCATTCTTAGTTTTTCTGAGCCCCAAATGCGACAATTCTGCTTATTAACGTAGCTTTCAAAGTAAAAATGGGCCTCATCGCTGAAAACATTTTTTTGATAAAATACTGGACATTTTGATGCATTTAAAGGACTTAATCAGCAAAGATACGACGTTTATGGTGATTGACCGGCTAGAGTTTTTGTGTTAACTAAACTTTAAAAGCTTTAAGACTTAAGTCTTTATGCAAAATACAGTGTAATTTTGTTAGAGGAATGTCTAATTCTAAAGATTGACAAAAAATCGACAAGCTTGAGTTTTCTTCTACACTACAGGCTACATCAACAATATTCTCATGTGTTCTTGAGCGATGCACACGGTTTTAATTTTTTACATCACAAACTTGTCCTAACAGCTCAAACTTTTCTACCAAGTTTATTATTGCCGGCTGAGAAGGTGCTTTACCACAACCAAAATGTGCGTTAGTTTTGAGAACTGTGACTGATTTTTTTTACCATTTTTGTAGTAAATTTTAATAATTTCAATGTATTGTTAAAGCGTATATTGTTTGAGTTTTAATAATGGCGTAGTTTTTACTTGTCAAATGTCAAAAGATAATATCTTCAAAATTGACAGCTGCCCAAATAGCTTGCTATTCAAAATGAAATTTTTTATTGGAAAACTCTTTTTAAAAAACATATATTTGTCTTTATTTGTTTTAATGTTGACAGTAAAAACGCAGAACAGCAAAAACCAACTTATTAAAGATACCATTCTAATTAAATATTAAAAAGTTGTTTTTTCTGAAGCAGAATAAAATAATAAACAATGTTATACGTAATTGATATTATTGTTTTTTCCTCCATTTGGAGTAATTATGGTTTTTAATGATAGAAATTAAAAGAAAATAATTAATAGAAATTTTGGGACTCAAATCCAATGGTTGAGTAATTTAGTAGTGTATTAACGACGCGACGTGTGGACAAACATCCTTACTGGCTGCAATCTTAGATTGATAGAAAGATTTTGTTGTCAGTTAAAAAAATTGTGCCGTTGTATTCTTCAAGTTTTTACTAGTGTGTCTGACTTATAATTTAATAAATTTTTAGTAAGTAGGTGTAACTTTAAATGTAAAAAAGCGGCTTACGCTTTTTGGGTCGGTTTTAAAGTTTTGATGACAACAAAACAATCTAAAATTAATAACAAATATACAACAATAATTTTAATAAAATCTTGACTTGACGAAAGAAGGCCAAACATCATATTACTGTTTTACAAATTGTAAAAAAAAAACTTTTTTAACTTGTACTACTATATGAATGATCTCAATACAAAAGCATTTTATTTTTTTAATAGAATACCGTTTGAAAAAACGCTAGAATTGTTGTTAACTGAAACGTGGGTGAAAAATGATTGTCAAACACTAAACTTTTTCTATCTAACGGTAAAGCTTTTTTAAATTTTTTTTTAAGACGTAGTAAGATGTTGGTCTCAGCATGTAGCACTTGAGAATAACTTTTGCATGGCAATACATTTTGTTTTTTTTTTCTCTATATTAGTTTTGTTGTCATTTGTTCTTGTCATTGTTACTATGTAGTACTAGTTTAAGGTAAACTGGTTTTGACTTGCCAACATTTACAAAGTTTGCTGCGGCAACACATGCTGTCTCCGGCCCATCTCTTCCTATATCTTTTTTTTTTATTTTTTTTATTTTAGCCTAGTTATTTGCTTAATTTTTAGGTATTTTTTTCATTTTGTTTTGTCATTTTTTTTTTAAGACGTAGTAAGATGTTAGTCTCATCATGTAGCACTTGAGAATAACTATTGCATGGCAATACATTTTGTTTTTTTTCTTTCTATATTAGTTTTGTTGTCATTTGTTCATGTCATTGTTACTATGTAGTACTAGTTTAAGGTAAACTGGTTTTGACTTGCCAACATTTACAAAGTTTGCTGCGGCAACACATGCTGTCTCCGGCCTATCTCTTTCTATATCTTTTTTTTTATTTTCTTTATTTTAGCCTAGTTATTTGCTTAATTTTTAGGTATTTTTTTCATTTCGTTTTGTCATATTCTCTTTTTTTCATAAATGTTTTGATTTGCGTTAGATTTATAGCATGGTATATTATACTATAGATTACAGTGTTGCCTATGCTAAATACAGAATTGTCAGTTGTATTCTTTAAAGTATTATTTCAACACCTCTATTTTGTTGAAAGAATCGTATTCCAATTTTTGCTAAACACATCTCACTCTTGATAGAAGTAACTCTTTTGGTTCTAATAATATCCAAAGTTTTTGTGTTTTTAGTCACTTTTTCTCTTATAAATTGGTGTTTTATATTATATGTTTGCTTCTACTAGGATAGTTTTTATTTTTGGCAAAATGTATAACACGTCAGAGTATATTGGTAATGGCTCATTTTTTTACCAGATCTCAGTTTCTAGTTGCTTTAACTAAAGTGCTTCTTGTGTAGCTGCTAATAGTTGAATTCTGTTGACTTATCCATGTTATTGCACCATCATTTTTAATAAACACATAACTACTACAGAAACGTCTATCGTCTATCTGCATCCAAATATTCAGTCAGTATTAATTGTGCTTTATTACTGAATTCCAGTCGTGCATCCATTGTTTTTTTAAGTAATATTTTTTTACAGCTGTCTAATGAGCTTTTGCATAATTATTATTGAACCTACTGACATTATTTGTTGCAAATGCAATGTCTGGTCTGATTCTTTGTGTTAAAAATAGCAGACTTTTTACTGCTTCTTGGTGAAAAATTGTTTTTATTTCTTCAATTTTTTCTTTTGTTTTAAGAGACATATGTTTTGTTAATTTTTGGTTTATATTAAACGGTTACTGTTGGTTTGCAGTTGAACATATTAAATTTTGCCAACGTCTCTTTTACGTATTTTTGTTGGTCTAAGAAAACTTTATTTTTTTTAGTGTCTTGAGTAATTTGAAGACAAACACAAGTACTTTTTTTTTCCAAGTTTTTATAATAAATTGACTTATCAATTACTTGGCGAGATTTGTTCTCAAAATAGAATTATTACTAAAAATAATTAGATCATCAACGTACACTGCTATAAAGATCATTTTGTCAAATTAAATCCTGCATCTAGCAAAGCATTGTTTACAACTTGATTGCTTCAAATTATATATAGATTTGTTGAGTTTGCATACTTGTTTAGTCCGATTATCAAACTTTTCTGGTTGATAGATGTCTTCTTGCAAGTCCTCTTGCAAGAATGCGGTGATTGCATTTATTTGTTTAACTTCAAAGTTATATTTAGCTGCTATAGACATTCGATACCTAATTGACGCATACCTCACATCTGGTGAAAATGTTTTTTAGTAGTAAATTTTTTTTTCCACAACTTTTTGCCACTAATCTAGCTTTAAATCTATTTATTTTTTTGTTATTGTCTGTTTTAGTTTTAAACACCCACTTATTTGTAAATTATTTTTTTTAACGGTTTAACTTCAATTTAATTTTTTGGTAAATAGTCTAAATTCAAATGGGTTTCATGGGATACTTTTTCAGGTTTGATTTTATTAAATTCTTCAGGAATTATTTTATTTTCTGTTGTAATTCTTGTATATAATTCATCAGAAATTATTTAATTGTTTGTTGTATTTTCTACTAAAACTGAGTTCAGATCTTGTTTTTGAATTATTTAAACAGGTTGATTTGACTTAGTTTTTATAAATCTTACTTCACGACTAAATATAACTTTATTTTTGGTTAGTGAAAACAAACAATAATCTTTTGTTGCATTACTATAACCAACAAAAACTATTTCTGTTGACTTAGTGTTCTCTTTAGTTTGTTTTTGTTTCAAAACATGCGCTATGACCGCTGATCTAAAAACTCTTAAATGTTTTAGGTTTAGAGTTTTACCTGTCCAACTATCTTCTGGTGCTATTTTAAATCTCAACAGACTTGTCGTATATGAACGGTTTATTAGGTTTACAGCTGTAATGGTTGCTTCTGCCCATAATTTTACATCTAATTTGGTATCTGCTAACATACACTTTGCCTTCTCAATTATTGTTCTGTTCAATCTTTTGCTAGTACCATTTTGTTTTGGAGAATATAAATTAGTCTTTTAGTGTATAATTCCACTTCTTGTTAGAAATTCGGCAAATTCTCTGCAACAGTATTTAGTATCGTTGTCAGTTCTGAGTATCTTGATATTTTTTTTACATTGATTTTCTACTAAGTTTTGAAATCTTGTAATTTTAGAAAGTAGACAAATTTTTCTGTTTCAGTTATCAATAAACAAAATAAAGTATCTTGCGCGTCCCAAAAATTTATTCTTTATCGGACCGCATATATCTAAATGAAACTTTGGCAACATAGTTTACATAACAAAGTTTTATTTTCTTGGTTGCTGTATTGAATTGTATTGAGTTTATATGACCTAAACGTTGATGTCACAAATTTTTGCCACCATTTGCACCTGGCAAGCATTTTATTTTACTGCAACATACTTGATACATATTGTTTATTAACTAAGCTTTTGCTATCACATTGTTGTTTTTATTCAACACAGAACAAACCATTTTATCTAATTTTATTATGTTGTCATTCTTTATAGCTTGACTTACTAAAATCAAGTTAGCTCTAGTACACACAGAACCTCACTAATTGTAACACTGTCTATTTTTCCATCCAGACAGGTTTGTATTTCTATGTCTTTGACACATTTTACTTTCAACTTGTTGTCGTTGGCTATTACTATTTTTTTTTTATTCTAAGATTTGCATTGTTGCAATAGTTTTTTTTAATGTGTTCATAGCAAACCCAATTATAGCAACGCAGATCCTTTTTTGAAAGTAATTTTTAAACTCTTTTTGAACTAGAGCATTTTTGAATGTTATATTGCCATTATCATTAGACTAAACTTGTCTGGCAATCTTGCTAACAATAGACAGCCAATCCACTGATCTGTTATATTAAATTCCGTGTCGGTTAATTTAAGTCTGGTATCAATTACCTGATTCATATATGACTCTATCAAATTACAGTTTTCCATGCCGTGCATTTATTAGTTGGCGCAATAAACTTATTTGTCTTGAGAATTTGCGGGTTTTATTGTTAAGATTAACTTTGACTTTGCTTTTTTTTTACTTTCTAGCATTGTGCAGTTTTCTATTGCAAACCCCCACTTACTGCAGTTTTTACTGCCTTTTAGTACAGGCAGATTTGCCAAAAAATTTGTCCCCATTGTTGTGTCGAATTGAATTTACTCAATTACATTTATTTATAACCTTTTTAAACAATATTTCTTACTACTTTTTGCGTTGCCTGAGCCCATAACTTGTTAGATTTACAGCATGGTTTATTATACTAAAAATTACAGTGTTGCTTATGCTAAATACAGAGTTGTTAGTTGTATTTTTTAAAAATATTATTTCAACAATATGCTATTTTTACTTCATGTAAAATTCTTGTATCTTTAAAAAAATTAAATTTATGAAAAAATATTCTAAACTAAAAAACATCCATAGACGCGTTTCGAGGTTTACCTCTCATCAGTATGGCTTTATTTATTTAAACTAATTGATTTTTAACTTACTTCGTCAACATTGTTCACCACCACAATTCAAAGTGAATATTTTAAAGGGTGTATTGACTATTTATACTAACTGACTTAATGACATTATTTAATTATTTATCTTGTATCTTTATTTAAGATTAGTTCTTTGTGTCTCCTGGTAGCCAAATATACTGTGATCATTTTGAAAGTTGCATTGTCTGATAACATCGAGATAGCGTATCTATCGTTTAGAATATGCTTAGTAAATTCGGTCATTTCTTCTTTTTTTTATCTCTGCAATTTTGGTTGGTACTAAGGTTTCAGTAAATGTTCTTCTTTTGTTTTTTGGATACTGTTAATTTCTAGGTAAGTATAGTTGTCTTGGTTTTTTCTTTTCTTTTTTTTAATGTTATTTTCTGTCATGTTTTTTCAAGCACCAATAAAATTTTGTTTCAGACACATTTTTTCTATTAATTTGATAACTTTGTAACGTGCATAAAGTTATGTATGTACTAAAAACGTAACTTGCATTTACATGTTTTTACTCTCGATAAACACTTCAAACTTAAAATTACGTCTCATGCCATAAAAGCTTGATTACGGCCTTACTACATAAATAACTATTTATATAGACTAGGTTCATTACAGCACTAAAAACATGTGAGATGCCGACTGAGCAACCTTTCTTTTATTTTAACTTTTATTTCACACAATTTTATTACTATTTAAAAAGTCATAATCCAACATAACTATTTCATTTTATGATAAAATTATAAGCCATGATTAAGATTATAATATTTATTTAAAATTGTGGCTTGTATAACATTACACTTTAA
Organism: Tachinus rufipes; assembly: GCA_963932245.1. NCBI lineage: Eukaryota > Metazoa > Arthropoda > Insecta > Coleoptera > Staphylinidae > Tachinus > Tachinus rufipes. The sequence continues at coordinate 78,683,185 of OZ010744.1, forward strand.
TGAATAAGAGTAAAGAGCGAACCGCAATAATTTGCATGCAATTATTACTTAAATATGTTAAAAACTAATAAATCAATCAATTTTTAATAAAATATTTATTTTATTAACTTAGATTGAAAATAACCTATCAGTATCTTACAAAATTTCATTAATGTAATGTTCAGTAACAAATTAGGGTGGGTTTGAGACAACTTAATTATTGGACCCCTTTATATAACTCAATAAAGAGATTGTCGACTGAAAGAGCCGCCGGCATACATCAAAAGTTATAGTCTTTCTCAAAACTTGTGATTAAAGTTTTTACAAATAGGACAATCTTTAAACTAATATTAGTTACACACAACGATGTAGAATTTACACTATAATAATAAAGTTTTTCTAAATTTGTATATATAGTGATATAATAATTAAAACAATTTGAGTATATTCGTTATAATAAAACGTTAAAGTAAAGTTAAAATGTTAGTGCAAGTTAAGAATGTATTATTATTATTATAATTGACAATTTTTTAAAACTTAATATATTAATTCTAATTATAAAAGTAACATTGTGTCTTTACATTAGCAGTGACAATGAAACTGTTAATTTAAAAAAGTTGATAATAAAACAGATTAATAATATAAACTTAAAACTATCTTAATAGATAACATGTTTAAGCTAGTAAGAATCATATTATTACAAAATAAAGCTAGATTGCATTGTTCTAACAATAACAATATTATTTTAGTTTATTTGTTTTGATCTTTATTGTGTAAAATGTTATTGTATTGTGTACTGTTAATTGTCATCTGCTTGTAATTAAAGCACATAAAATAATCATTGTGTACCGTAGCAAAATCTATAAATTACATTCAACTTTATAAGTCAAAGTAATAGAACCCTAATCATCAAAAAGTGTGTCAGCCAACAGGTAAAACTGTTATTAATAATTCAGAAGGGGTTCACCGTATCTGGTTGTATAGTAGTAATTGGAAGTAAATTTACCGTCATTTAAATATTTAATTATTAACTAAATTATAACGTCTATATGTAGTTCTATTTATTTTTCGAATATTCTTGACCTAAAAAAACGAATCAATACTATAAATGCAATGCTTAAGCAATAACTAAATTAATTTTTTTATACAATTAATAAAAAATTTTAGACTCAAATTTTATAATTGCAAATAATTTAAACATAATTAGATTTGATCATTAATAATGATTTTGTATTAAGATCATTGTTATATAATCTCAATTATATCAATTCATGTTTAGAAAATATTAATATTATTATTATTATCATTACTAATCATTGATTTTACTGAATGTGTTTTATGGGTCATCGAATCTACACTAAAATTACACGTGTGTCTGGCATTATTTATCACAATGTTTGATGTGGTTTGTGGTTGTATCAATAAACTAAATAAAATAAAAAAATATATGGCTAGACCTAAACAACTATTATGTATTGTAACATACACGGTTTGTGTAGAGAATTTAACGATGAAATAGAATGTTAATAATAAATGGCAAATATCAAGGAGAGTTGAAATCGATTTTCTATGCATTATTGATTGTTCTCAAAGCTGTTTTCAATATTCGATGGCGAACTTTTATTGTATACATAACGTCGTCTATACTTGATTGATCGGAGTGATAATTATGAAATTAGTAACATGGAAAAAAGTAATAAGAAAAATTAATTAGAAAATGAGTGGGAAGCGTTGTTTAAACAAAAATTATAGACATATACAGTTTAAAAAGTTATTTTAAACTTTTTATTGTCTAACGAGATTCGATAATATTATTACAGGGTTTTATAAAAAACAAAATTGTTATATTTTTATAACTATTTTAAACTAAAACATTAAAAATCTGCAAAGACAAATTTTTGTTCATAATTCTTCAGAATCGATGGCAGGTTATAAATGTTAGTTTTGTAAATTACTTAAGAAAACAAGAGCTAACCATCTCTTTATTATACTTTGTGTGGAAAATTTTAAAAAGGCGGCATATTTTAAGTGATTACATAATCCTATTCATTTATAAACTCTCTATACGTCATATCAATTTCTTAACTTTTTTATTTTAATATAATTGATAATTTGCAATGCAACGAATAAAATAGCATTTGCTTGGTTTACAGTAATTATTACTCAAAAGCTATAACTTTTTTATTAATAAATACAATAAAGAGTAAAAAATATAACTTTTTTACATGTATGTAACATATAAAACAGTTATTGCTAAGAAAGCAAATGGCAAATACTTTACACACAATTATTATTTTATAAAAAGTCTAAATTAGTTGTATGCCAAAGTTTATTGATTTTGGAAATTTTACCTTAAACAAACATTTGTTTAATAACCTGGATACACAAGAGACTTTAATCATATACAGGGTGTTAGGTAAACATGCGGCAAAAATTCAAGGGGTTATTATTTGGCCTATTCTAAGAATATTTTGTTCTATGATGATTTAAAAAAAAAACCTTTGTTTCAAAGATAAAGAATGAACAAAATTTGCAACAGTACATGTAAAGTAGCTGAATCTACAATAATTGTTAGATACAAGCCTTCAATCTTTTTGTCATTAAATGCCAAACTTCACACTCAGCAGTTATCCAATTTTGCAAGTTGTCTAAATTTTTCACTAGAGTAGCGTAATGACAGATAGCCCTATAAAAAATAATTTAGGGGGTTTAAGTCTAGGGATTAAGCATGCTATGCGTGTGACCCACTTCAACCAATCCAACGATCGCCGTATGTTGCTGTTAAATAATTACGAGCAACCAAACTGAAATGTGGTGATGCACCATCGTGCATAAACTACATTGCAATTCTTGTTCCCAATTATCCAAAAACTAAAATAGCATGTGTTCCAAAAAGTTTTGATACGCCTTGCTGGTAAGTCTTTTTGGTGAAAATACTGGTCCAGTTAGACAGTTGCTTACAGTTCCAACCCAATCATTCTAGGACAACTGCCTACACATGGTTGTTATGATAATTTTTGTTTTATTCATTCCGGTAACGATGCCGGGCAGTGAAGACGCACGCGATGAGAATAAACCGTGTTAATGTGAGCAAAATGCTCTTAGTGGCCCAAAGTGTATTAATTGTGCAACGGTATATCATCCTAGTTGTGCCAAGAATAAGCTGCAGAAAGTGAAAGTTATAGATAAAAATAATTTGATTTGCTGTAGTAAACTGGATATAAAAAACAGTATTCTTAAAATTGAGATAAGGTATTTGCATCAATTAGTATCTCAAAAAAACAATATTAATATTGTCTTAAAAGAAAATGTAAATCTATTAAAAGAAAAATTAAATCTTCTCAATAACTCTAACAGTTATCAGGCTGAAAAAGAATGTGGAGCCAAAAAACATTCCATATTTGCTTTGTGGCATTGAAAATAATACCGAGATAAATATAAAAAGTATACAAATCTACTTAAAAATGAAGTTGATTTAAATAAAAAGCAATCAATAAGTTTTATAAATACAAAGAAAACTAAAATTAATCTTCTTATTAAGGAAAGTAATAAAATCAAATTAATTGAAACTAACAAAAATAATAAGAAGTTAAATAACAGAAAAAAACAATCAACAAAAAAAACAAATGATGTGGTAGAAAAAAGCACAGCTGATAACAATCTAAAGCAGCGGTCAAGAAGAAATGGTTGTATGTACGGAAAGTAAATCCAGCTAATAATGTGAATTACGATACATGTCACTTTAAAAGCTTTGTCAATAAAGAAAACTTGGAGTGCGAGAAAGTTAAAACTTATTATGGTAGCAACTGTTTTCGAACTGAACAGGATGAAAAGGACTACGAACTAGTAGCAGATCCCGAAAAATGGTCGAGTAGAATAAAATTATCTAGGTATTTCTTTAAGACGGACAAACCGATAGAAGCGAAGGATGGCGATAGCGCTGCATAGCAACCAATTATTCCTAATCTATGTTTGCTACACTTAAACATATAATTAGTAAGAAATAAAATTTCTTTATTAGAATCTTATTTAGTTAAAAAAAATAAATACTCGGTGTTATGTTTAAATGAACACTGGCTTACTGATAACGAATCCGAACTACTGAAAGTTAACAACTTGCAGATAGTGTCTCATTTTGCATATACATAGCGGTGTTCTCATTGCAATCTGTACTAAGCTAAATTGTAGTGTCATTCCACAACTTATCAGTTGTAATACACTGTGAAGTTGCAGCTGTAAAATTAACTAATTTTAAATGTATTGTTATCTCTGTGTATCGTAGCCCCGAAGGCAATTTTAATGTTTTTATTGATGTTTTATTAAAAGTTTTTTTAAAAATTATTATTTTAAATTTTAATATGTTACTAATCGGTGATTTTAATGTTAACAATTTTTTAAACAGTTTTGGTCTCATGATCCCTTTTGAAACGCCAACAAGAAATAATAATTGCTTAGACAATCTGTACTCAAATTTAGAAAACAATGTATTAAAAGCTATCTATGCCGGATTTTCGGATCAACCCAATGTCCAATGCAAGATATTGGACATTGGGTTGAATATCAATGTACTTAACGTGCATACTAAAGTAATACTAAGACCAATTACAGCTATAAGTAAATTTAAATTTTTCAACTTATACAATTAAATGGAATTTTATTGATAACAATAATTTAGATATTAACGTAAAAGCAAACATGCTCATAAATATTCTCATGGATAATGCAAGCATTGCATTTTTTCCTAAATCAATAATACGCAATATTGATGAAATAAAGATTTAATGGTTTGACAATAAACTCAAATCTATGAGAAAGAATTTATCTTTTATTTTTTATGTGTGCCGAAGTAATAGTGATCCTGTTTTAAAAAATGCAATGAAGAATTATAGGAATAAATACTTACAAGCTATCAAAACTAAACGTGTGGTAGCTAATAATAATTATTTGAGTTCAAATAACAATTCAGTTGAATCAATGTGAAACTTGATAAACTCGCACAAAATTAATAAGAAAAGCTTTAAGAAAGACTGATATTACACCTAATAATTTTAATAAGTTTTTTGTGAACAAAAAATATTATTATTGATATTCCGTCCACACAAGATGATCCTATACTTTTAATGTGTGAAAATGTGTCGTCGGAAAATGTACCATATTTTAATTTTGTAGAAATGTTGGAAATATTTGTTAGAGATGTTATAACGTCACTTAATAATTCTAAATTCAAAGACATTTATGGTCTCAATGTTATTTTGTTAAAATTGATGGCAGATAATATTATTTGCCCTTTAACAAAATTCCTCAATGAATGCACAAAACAATCAAATTTTTCTAAAATGCTTAAAGTTTCCACACTATTCATAAAACAAAGTGATCAATTAGATGTAAATAATTATAGGCCAATATCGTTGCTACCTAATATATCAAAGGTATATTGAGAAAGTTCTTAAAACTCAATTGTTGAATCACTTTGAAAACAATAATATTATTTCAGTAAACCAATTTTGCTTTAGAGAAGGCAAGTCAACAATAGCAGCCATAGCTTCGCTTGTCAAGGAAACATCAGTTTGTTTTGAAAAGAGAGAATATATTTCAACGTTTTTCTTAGATCTAAGTAAGGCGTTCGATTGTGTTTCACATGAAATTTTCTTAAGAAAATTATATGTGTATGAGCTTAATCCAGCAAGTTGTCGTCTCATAATATCATATCTGTCTATGCGCAAACATTGCGTTATTAGCAATAGTAGTTTTTCAGATCTTCTACCAATAGTTCATGGGGTGCCACAAGAATCTGTTCTTAGCTCTCTACTATTTTTAATTTACATTAATGATTTACCTCATTGTTATCAAAAAATGTACTTTTTGCTGATGATACTAACATTTTTTATTAGCGGTGCAAACTTAGAAGAAGTAATGCTGAAACACAATCGAACGCTTAAAAATACTGAAAACTGGTTTGCAACTAACAAGTTAAAGCTGAACAGCAATAAATCTGTTGACATGGTTTTTACTTTACTTGCAATTACAAATACACCCCGATGTACAAAATTTTTGAGCTTAAATTTAGATACTAAACTGATATGAAAAAACTATGCTAATATGATCGCAAATAAATTATGCTCAAGAATATTTGCACTGCGCAATCTAATTAATTTGGTGTCTTAAAATATAGCACGATCTGCTTATTTTGCATTTGTTCAAACACGTCTTGAATATGGCTTGATAATTTAGGAGCATTCATCTGCTATGCAGCAAGTTTTTTCGCTACAAAAGTACCATACCAACAAAAATGCAAAGATAGTTTCAAAATCTGCAATGTAATAACTCTACCTTCTTTGTATATTTTAAATTGTCTTCTCTATATAAAAACTAACTTGGCAAACTTTAATACATATGCATCAATTCATCTGCATAACACACGACATAGGAATAATATTTATCCACCGGCTCTTAGATTACAAAGAACTAAAGATTGCTTTAATTATTATTGTTTTCAATTTTTTAATGAATTGCCAAATAATATTAAAGAATTGCCGTTAGCAATGTTCAAAACTAAAATTAAAAAACATCTACTTAAAAAAGCTTATTATAGCTTCAATGAGTTTTTAAATAACATAAATTTTAGAATACAGTTAAATGTACGTACTGTTTTCTTATTGATTGTTATCATTTTTTGTAAAGGAGGTTGCCAATATCATTGTTTTTTATAATTAATAATAATAATAATAATAATACTTTATTGACGGTATAATCTTACCATTTACTTCTACATCAAATATACATAAACAATGATGTTTTACAATACAAAAATAAAGAATACAAATATACCATTCATAAAAGCGCACATATTAGACATTAGTCAGCAAGACTTAGCTGACTTCTGAACGTAGATTTAGAAACACAAAATACATTAATATCTGTTGGTAAATTATTTGCAAATCTACACATTCTACCGAGTGGATTGTTGAAACCATAATTAGTAGAATGAGTAGACTCGCGAAATAAAGAAGAATGTCTGCTATGTCTATTATTAGGTGCTACATGGAATAGAAGAGTACCAACTAGCTCCGGACAATCAATCTCAGACATAATAAAATTACGCAAGAACGACAAATCAGCTCTTTTGCGGCGAATCTTCAATGGCGGTAGATTGTACAATAAAGCAATGTAGCAGTAATCATAATTTACAGATAGTATGCCGGATTTATAAGACAATAAACGACAAAACTTTTTTTGAATTTGTTTAATACTACGGTTACGAATTTCATAAACAAGACTCCAAACTGATGGAGCATACTCTAAATGCGAACGAACCAAAGCACAATATAAAAGTTTAAGTGTACTGGCTGATAAATCCGCGGACATTCTATATACAAATCCTAACATTTTTATGGCACGATTGCACATGATGTTTATATGTTCAACAAATGTAAGTTTATGATCAAAAATAACGCCTAAATCTTTTATTTGTGTGACTTTGTTTAACACTTTAGTGTCAATTATATAGTTAAAAGAAATTTTACTTAAAGTTCTATAGAAACTTATTGAAAAACATTTATCAGCATTAAAAAATAATTTATTAATAAAACACCAAGTATTTATAGAATCCAAGTCCAGTTGTAAAAGATGGCAGTCATTGAGAGAGATATTCTTTTATACATTTTTAAATCATCCGCAAATAAAAGAAATGACGATGAATTGATATACTGTGGGATATCATTAATGAAAAGCAAAAATAAAATTGGTCCACAATTATTATGTATGCATTAGTTATTAGTAACCTGTAATATTTTCTATTTTGCATTTGTGTAAAAATCTTTGTATTATTAACACGAATAAATTATTATTATTATTATTATTAATATTATAATTCTTTTTTGCACTTCTTAAAAAATTAGCTATATTGGTAATAAAAATATTTGTCATGAATTAAAGGATTAGAACTAAAGTTTGCAAAAGCCATTAACATAACGCAATACGTAAAGGAAAATCAGCAAGTAGTAGTGCTTGAACACGCTAAATGTGGTATGGATACAACAAATTGCCCTTAAGAATTTTCTAAATTTGGATTTTTTTATATTTTGTCCAACACATTTCGTTTTAGTTATACCGTTTTTACTGTCATTGATCTTTATTCTTCAGTTTATTTCAACGTGCCTATTCTACAAAAATATTGATGAATGATTTTGAAGATTTTTGGTTCAAGATATTATGGCAAGGAAATTGTTCAATGTACAAGTTTAGTTTGTAATGAATTGCTATCAGCAAGTATATACATGAAATGCATTTTAGTCATCTCGGCGTTCGTATAGTAATTTATGATAGGTGAATGCACTAACTATTAAAGACACGTCAAACAACCAAACGTCACTCAATCTAAACAACTGCAATCGATACATGTGATAATCAATGACGAGACGTATTCTAATAAAATCCACTTGTACATTAGTAGATAAAACAACCGTTTTAAGTTATTATTAACAATTTTTTGTACTTGATAAACTCATTATTTTTTGAACTTGATATACTCATAGGCGTGCGCTATACTTTTATTTGTAACTTAATTACTTAATTTTTATTGCCAAAATTGTCATATAATAAACTAGTAATTTTCATTACCTTTAAACATTATTGATTGGCATAATGACGCCTGAGTTTAGTACTCGAGTGCATTACAATATTAAAAACACAAAGTAAAACGAGTAATAAAAATAATTATAAAATACTTAAAGCAGTTTTAACCAAAAATTTTAAAACAAAATTATTTTATAAATTACAAAGTAGACAAACACAAAAATAAAATGAAAACAATTACAATATTTTAACTAGTTTGTCAAATGACAATTGAATAAATGATTTTAGTTGCAAAACAAAAGTTTTTTTATTGTTTATTTGTTTAATCTTAAGAGGGACATTATTATATAGTTTTGGTCCAATATAAAAGTTAATTTTTTTATTTAAATTGTTATGTGTATTAGATACTACTATAAGAATGTAAGTTTATATTTTATGTATTGCTTTGAAATTTAATAAAAATTATTGCCTACTGCATAAACAACAATTTTTTGTTTAGTAAATTTGTTTCTGAATATAACATTTTTGTTGGATAAATACATTAATAATTTCAACAAATATCAATTATGGTTGTTGCAAATTTTGTTCACCCTGTATCTTTAAAACAAAACGGTTTTTTAGAAATTATCATAAGACAAAAAATAATTTTAGTATAAGCCAAGGACTAACCTCTTAAATTTTTGCCGCATGTTTACCAAATACTCTGTATAAATTGTAAGCATAAATTCAAAAAGCTCTACGGTGATAACACTGTCCTTTTGTGATTTGTAATACTTATTTTTAAAGTTATAAGTCAATCTGACAATCCAATAGATCCACTGCTCTTACATTGAATAAATACAATATCAACTTTTTATATAATATGATAAAGTTATTAGTTTATAATTACCAACCGTTTTTTAGTGTCAAAGAAATATTATAATATGGTTTTCAATAGTAATAACATTTAAAGAAATAAAAAAGAATCTTTTGCAACTAAAACTTTAAATAACAGCTGTAATATAATTTATTCAGTATACAAATTATTTATGAAGTCTACATGATTAAAATTTTTATTTAAAATAGTTTAATAAATTTTATAAATAAATGTCTTGTGACGTATTTTTCTGACAATTACAAATTACTAGATCAGGGTACAACAACAATGGATACAACAGATCTACTAAGCGTTGGAAATGTATGTAATCTTTGTTTACAAAACTATTGTCAAAACTTAAAAATTACTTTATTGTAGTAACCTAGATGGGGCAAATTTCTTTTAAAATTTGACTATAAGGCTTTTTATATGATTTTGTAATTACAAAATTAAAGGGTTTTCCAATAAAAAGTTTTTTTTTAAATAGCAGGCTATTTGGACAGCTGTCAATTTTGAAGTTAACTTTTGACATTTGGCAAGTAAAAACTACGCCATTATTAAAAATGAAACAATGCACGCTTTAACAACGCGTGGACATTATTAAAATTTACTACAAAAATGGTGAAAATTTTTCAGTCACAGTTTGCAAAACAATAGTAAACCTGGTAGAAAATTTGAGTTGTTGGGACAAGTCTGTAATGTTAAGAATTGAAACTGTGTGCATTGCTCAAGAACACATGAGAAACCCAGGTTTAATGATTCCTCGTCAATTTTTAAAATTAGACATTCTACAAACGACATTACACCGTATTTTGCATAAAGACTTAAGGTTTTTAAAATTTAGTTAACACAAGAACTCAAACTGGTCAATCACCATAAACATCGTATCTTTGCTGAATGGGTCCTTCAAATGCATCAAAATGATCAGGAATTTTATAAAAAAATCATTTTTAAGGATGAAAGCTATTTTCACTTTGAAGGCTACGTTAATAAGCAGATAATGGGGCTCAGAAAATCTGAGAATGATTGTCGAAAAGTCTTTGCATCCTCAACGTGTTACTGTTTGGTGCGGTTTTAGGCTGGCGGTGTGATTGGACCTTACTTTTTTAAAAATAAGGCTGGTGCAACTGTGGCGGTGAATGGATGGCGCTACCAAGCTATAAATAATAATTTATTTTGAACGGAATTGGAAGATATTGATGTAGACGACGTTTATTTTTAGCAAGACGGCGCTACGTGCCACACAAGAAACAAAACAATTGCAATTTTGCAAACAAAGTTTTCTGACCGTGTTATTTCTCAAAGAGGTGATCTCAAATGGCCACCGAAATCTTGTGATTTAACATCTTAAAACTTTTTTTTTTGGGCCACGTGAAAAATAAGGTTTATGCCAATGCTCCACAATCGATTCAAGACCTTAAAGATGAAATTCGTGAAGTTATCGAGGACATACAGCCGCAAATGTGCAAATTGGACATGTAAATTTTCATGAAAAGAATGTGGTACTACAACCGTAACCGTTACTGCCATTTGACTGATATTGTTTTCAAATGTTAATGGCATACCGTCCTTTTTACAATGAAGTAAACATTAATTGATTTTTTTTAAAAACGACCCGTTTTTTTAATATCAAAATGAAACTTTTTATTAAAAAACTCTATATAATATTTTGACTTATGGTAACATAGTTTAGTGATATAAACTTAGTTTAATATTGTAACATTCTGGAGGCTTCTTAAAACATGATTATAGAAATTTTCATTTTTTTTCTAATAATTTTAATTTGGAAAATACTACCTACTTCCTTCAAATAAATGTATGTTATACTTTTAGAGCAATGTAAAATAGCAGCAAAATGCAAAAAATAAACATTTTTGTTCTTAGCATAGAGCATTAAGATTTTTTTTATAGTTTTGCTTTAAATCGTTTTTATTCAAGAGTACTGGTTGGTAACTATTATACGTGTGCTTATCTGTTGTTAAATTTAAGTAGAGGTTTTTGTGTAGTACATTTCTGCATTGAAGTTTACTTTAATGTATTAGCAGTTTATTTAATTTTCATAGTTGAGTGCAATTAGTTGTTATTTTAGTGTGATTATTATTGGTGGCATATTCTATCTGTACACCCGGTGACTGTTTAATTTATTAAGATAAGACGCAATTAATTTGATGAGTTTTTGTGCATTATTTGCTTTTATGATAAAATGTTTTATTAAAGTAAAAAAACTACTTTAGTAGTGTTTTCAGTCTAAAAGTTTTAAAGATATAATTTATCTTTTTTGTAATTTTGCTTAAAGTACACAGACCAGTAATTTTAAGAAAACTCTTTTTTTTAATATTTATAACGTGTGGCCGTTTTGACGCAATTAAAAAATACAATATTTTGCAATTAATATATTTGTTACTAATATAAACATCTTAAAAAAAATATTTTTAAAGTTTTATGTAGTATATCATTAAAACCTAAAGCAGATTTGACTTTAAAAATGTTTGCGTTTTGTTACTTTCTAGAATATAGAAACGTTGACATGAGCATTGCTTGTAGCGGTTATGTTTTCAAATAAAACTTCTGGTCTCTTGAAAGACTTAGTGGATTTGAAGATTGTTTATTTTTGTTCTATACAACATATATAGTTGATAGTTAGTTTGTTAATAACGTAATCCACATAATTTTTAGTTTTGTAAGCAAACTATCCAAAATGCAAAATAAGTGCTGACAGTCTATTATGTAAATAGACTGTTTGTTTTATCTTGCCGTTATTAGTCCAAAAATTGCTAACACAACCGGATTATTATCTAAACCTTAACTGTTGACAACTTTAACAAAGACACATAACCAATGTTTTTAGCATAGTTTTGTCAAGATTATTGGCATTATATGTCACCCAATAATAAAACATTGTAATGTACCGATAGCAAATATCATAATGCACGTTTATAGACTTTAATTGTAAAAGATTTGTTTTGCATTAGATGTTTGACTAAGTTACGCAAAATAGTTTAAAATTAGATCTCTTGTTTAAATAGTCTCGAAAAAATCAAAACCTAATGTTTAATAAGGTAAAGGTCTAACAATGATCTGACAATGATCATTGTGCTATGTTGTGAATCCACATAAATACTTAAAAGTAACTGGACTGTTTACTTCATTTTTAGATGTAAGCATACATTAATTATTTTATTATGCTGCTTTCTATTTTTATATTAATGACGTTCCAATAGCATACTCAAAAAATAACATTATCCGTTGTGTATATGCTATACGAAAAGATGCTTTTTTAGAAGCGGAGAACTTTCAATTGAAATAAAACACAAAAAAATGTTTTTAATATTTATAAAATTGAATTTATTTGAAAGATAATTTTAAAGCATTAACTGCCGCGACTGGAGCGTACATGGTGTAATTTGGAGGTTTAATTTTTGCACACTGTTTGCAGTAATTCAGGCTGTAATTTAGCAATAATGTGTCAAATGTTGGTTTCAAAGTGTTCAATTGTTTCTAGTTTATCGGTGTAGAAATAGAATTTTGCATATCCCCAGAGAAAATAATCTAATAGCATTAAATTGCACAAGGTGGTCAGTTAACAGGTCAATTTCCTAATATTAATTGTTTGTAAATTGATTGTATTGCGCGCTGTGTAGCATGTGGCGCCGTCCTGCTAAAACCACATGTCTGCAACATTAATGCTGTCTAATTAAAGCATAAAAAAGTTGGCAATCATGTCTCTGTACCTCTCACCGTTGACTGTAACGTTCTGACTATATCCAGTTTTGAAGACATTTGGTTTATAAAGCACACCACACGGTTTTTTTATGTAATTGTGTTTCGACGATAGTTTATAGATTACTATCGCTCCAAATGCGACAATTTTGTTTGTTGACATAGCCATTTAACTAAACGTGTGCTTCATTACTGAACAAAAATTTTAAATAAAATTTTGGATCAATAGCAGTGTTTTGCAAAACGACGCACAGTTTCTCAAATTAATTGCTCTGATGGACGATTATAAGCACCATACAATGCACATAATGCTTGATGAGTTTCTTGAACTAAACTATGTTTTTCAAAATAAATTTAAACAATTTGCAAACGTTGTTCCGGCGTGAGTTTATTTATAGATAAATGTGTTGCCAATTTAAAGTTTGCCGCTTAAAAAAAAAACCTTTTTTTATTTGACAAAAAAGTGCATTACTTAAGGTGTTAACTGTTAACATAGTTGCAAAGTATTTAATACAAATTACTGCTAAATTAATATTTTAATTTGTATTATTGGATTAAGTGACTTGAAGGTAAGATTGTTTTTTTTTTAACTAGAATATAACATATGATGTTTTGTGTGCACAGAGGACATATAACAATTTTTTTTTTTAATTATATAACTTATTGTACCAATGAATAATAAGATTAAAGTACCAAAACACCATAAAACCGTGTGTCTTAGGTTCTGACAATAGTGTTTACAGTAAGACTTAAAAGAACTGTAAAATTAAGATGAGGGTACCAAAATCTGGCAAGCGCTTGTGAAAGAAGCGTCTAAAAAGAGAACAATCGAACGATGGGAGGGGTTCTAGAAAAGACAGAAGTGGTTGCATTGGCATGTTTCAATGTTGCAATTGGATGCGTGTTTTGTAGTGTTTGTTCCGTTTCTGTTACTACTACTTTATTTAACTTTATTATTTATATATGCAATAAACATAATTATTAATTTTAATAAGGAATAAATATGTATAATGCATATAATACATATAATGCATATAATTATAATCTGTTAATTTAATTTATTAGATATTCTGTCCAATTTTCTATGGATATTAAACTGTCAAATAGCTCAGTTTTAGAGCGTTAGCGTAGCACACTAACAGTCCGGGTTTAATCCCCAAACATGACTAAAATAATAACTTATATAACAATATAAAATAGCTGTAAAACGCGCAATAAAGAAGATATTGCTAGATAGTAATCTTGTTATCAAGCAAGATGATATGCAACAAAAACGACAATTTTTGTAAAATTTTTGTTTTGTTTTTTTTTCAATTAAAAATAAATAAAAAAATATATTTTTTTTTTTTTGATTTTCAAAATTTTATTTTTTAAATTTATTTTTCAAATTAAATTAAATTAAATTTTTTTTTTTTTATTATTTTCTTTTTTAGAAGGTTGCAATAGATTTTGGCGCTCTTGCTTGCTAGTAATATACATCAATAATAAAAAAAAAGTAAAGTAACACAACAAAAATGTTATTTTTTACTATAATAATAAAGTAATATGACTATAACAATGCTTTGCCCATGCAAACACAAAAAGACGCCCTGAGTATATATACACGTGATCGTCTTCTATAAGATTTGCTAAAATTTGCCGGAGCGCTACATGCAAGCAACGCGTTAAAATATATTTTGACTAGCGCATCCAATTATTATTAATATTTTAATTAACTTTAATAATTATTAACACATAGATTTGAATTTTGGAATTGATACTTAAGTAATTGTTTTCTAGAGCATAAATCCAAAATACATTACATTACAATACATTAGAGTAAATTTAATTATTTAGAAACAATAATAAAATTTATTAATTAGATTTATTCAACGGATTTATAGTAAAACAACCATGGAATGACAAATAAGACTTGTTTTTTCTTTTTTTATTTGTATTAATTACATTAGTCGTTCACTAAAAAAATCGTAGAAAATAGAGGTGCAAGGAAAACTGATGGCTTCCTTTTTATCTAGTCTCGCTAAACAATAATGGATAATACGCCCGATGTATTACTCCGTATTTGTTTCTGGAATGCTAATACCATTCAAAATAAAATGGGCGAGGTGGAAGAATTCTTCTTCAATGACAACATCATTATCTTGTTGGTATCAGAGTCGGTTCACCAACCCAATCAAGCGCTGAGAATCCCAAATACATTCACGTATTTGGGAACGTCGCCGGTACCCTTGGGGAGGAGTACATTGATCTTAGCAAAGAGATCATTGGACGACTCCGAAGTGGATACCCCAGACACTCTCTCGCTGGAATCAAACGCGAT
The DNA here is from genome assembly GCA_963932245.1 of Tachinus rufipes. Classification (NCBI taxonomy): domain Eukaryota; kingdom Metazoa; phylum Arthropoda; class Insecta; order Coleoptera; family Staphylinidae; genus Tachinus; species Tachinus rufipes. Next base: position 78,698,634 of record OZ010744.1, read on the forward strand.
AGTGGTGACTGTGCCTAGGTTTGGCACACTCAAAATCGCGTCTGCTCAGTAATACTGGAACTCTACGGAAGGGGTACAGGGGAGGGTGGAAAATTTGTAACTTGTACAAATTGGCCCCTCTTTTCTCGTACTCTGAAAGAAAGCATAAGCAGGCTTGCACCAATAAGAACAGTCAATGATCTGGAAAGAGCCGTCAAAACTTTTCGGTACAAATTTGCGAAGCCACGGAGAAGGCTTCTAAGACCCATCAGGTCCGCGTCGATAATCCTCTAGGACTATCTTGCAAAAGCATTGATAAAACGCAGAAATGCTGCCAAACGTCAATGGCAGTAGCATCGCAACCCCAGAAATTGCAAAATTATGAATGCGCTCCACAGCGAGGTGAGAATAGCAATAAGGTTGCACAAAAATTTGTGCTTGCAAAATACCATCGAATCTTTTACAGAAGATGATCATTTACTGTAGAGGATCCCCAAAACCTTACGCAACAGGCGAGTACCCATTCCAGCTATTCTTGGCAAAAATGGGGTTCAATTTTCTAATGAGGGAAAAGCTGAGGCATTCGCCGACTACTTTGAACTCCAATGTTCCGAGGTATTCACAAGGGACACTGATGATTTGGATTATATCAATCGGGTCCACAAGGCTGTCAGAAACTTCTTGAACGCCGAGGACGACGACGAACCGCTGAAAAGCGTTCGACCGTCTCAAATCAGAGAAATTATTAAAAGATTTAAAACTCAAACCGCCTTTGGTTCCGATAAGATAACAAACAGAGCTTTGAAATTGTTCTCGCACAAAGCAATAATGGCCACACCACCAATATTGCAAATGCGACTTTTCAAACTGGGCACTTTCCTTCAGATTGGAAAAGCTCACTGGTGATAACTATCTCCAAAGTTGGAAAAGATCGGAAATTTCCACAAAATTACCGGCCCATCAGTTTACTATGTACCTTAAGTAAGGTCATAGAAAGATCTTGGACAGATTACAGGATCACACGGAAGTTAACAATCTTTTCCCCCCCTCCACTAACATAGGTCTAGATGGGGCCAAATTATCAAAGGTTTCAGACTGAGAAAGATCACAGAATTGGTCATTTTTGACGTTGAAAAAGCCTTCGATAAGGTTTGTCACAAGGGCCTTCTTTTTAATGCTGATTGCTTCATATCTAAACCGCAGAACACTGGCAATCAGAATTTCTGACCATATATCTACTTCTTGACATATTGAGGCAGAGGTGCCTCAGGGGTCAATTTTGTCGATTTGGAACAAAACCCGGCTCTACACTTCCTACTATCAGGCCTATGCTGACATACGCATCCCCGATCTAGAACACGGCCTCGCGCTGTCATCTCGATCGTCTTGAAGCATTCTAAAGTATCATTTTGAGGAACCTTCTCAGAGCTCCATAGTACTGTCAGAATAGAAATATTCGGGCGGACCTAGGGTTGCCTCTTTTGCGTCGTCAAATCAAAACTATAGCCGTAAAGTACTTTGATAATTTTGCGTTTTATCCAAACCTTAATTTGGCCCAACTCGCTGAGCCAGACAGGGAGACTTTCTCTTACAAACGTCCGGTTAATCAAATAGCCGTACTCTAATTATTAATATTACTAACAGGGTTCAGGTTATCCCACTATCTTTTGCAGTCTATAAGGCTTAAATCTTCCACTTGGCATTCATTATTAGGCGGTTTTTAGTCGGTCGGCATTTCAACCTGAGGAAATTAGTCCGACACTTGCCAGTCTTATAGAAGATTTTAAAGCCTAGCTCCCCCCCAAAATAAAAAGTTGTTTACTATCAGCGAACGTTTTGAGGATGAAACTGTTTATCATGATTTGTATGTAATTTGTTAATGTTAAAATTATGTTTTAATTAATTAAGCTAGTTTATAATGTTCTCCAGTCTCATATTTTTATATAAAACATTTTTAGCGCTGAGGAAAAGGATAGTTTTATCCTCAAAACGTTCACTGATAGTATGACTGACTATTGTAATTAATACAAATAAATAAAGAAAAAACAGGTCCTATTTGCCATTTCATGGTAGTTTTACCCTAAATCCATTGGATAAATCTAATTAATAAGTAATATCGAAAGACGTTCAAAATTAATATTAAATACTAAAATTATTAATATTATTTTTTTTTTAAATAAGATATTCATGCCTTTTATTGTTCATTTTTACATATACATTTTGTTTTTTGAATATGTCATGAATAATACTTTTTAAGAACATTTAAAAAATGTTAAAATTTCCTACTCTTAAAGATTTTTTGCTCTATTTTAATTTTAGCAAGTAAACTCACAACATTAAAAATTGTACTTTTTGAATCTCTATACTTTGAACTAAAATATGTTTATAATAACTAAATGATACAAGTTTAAGTAGTAAATAGATTAAATTTGCTAATTATTAGAAACATTGCTACAACTTTGCAAATATACTTATGAAATGTAAATTAATAATTAATAACTTTAATCTACCAGTTAAAAAATACTGTATAGTAGTGTAAGTATTTTAAACGACAATGCAAGTAGAAGCTATTTACATTATTTTTTCCAAGTCTACTGATCAGTTTATAAAACAAATTGATATTAATAAGTTTTGTCAAAGAAAAACGTAATTGTTTTTTCTTGCTCAGTTTGCAATAATAACTTGCTGAGTTCAGGCACACATCTTATTTTATAATCATTGTGTTTTATTAGTTTTTGTTTTTTAATTTAAAAATTACATGCATTTATTTGATGCAACAGTTAATTGTGCGATTATTTGCAAAAACATTTAAAGATAGTGTCAAAAAACAATTTTTATTTAAACTAAAATTTTTTTTTAAATTTTGTAAATTAAGTTATAGAAATAAAAAAAATTACATCAGAGAGTGACTTTTTACACAAAATTAATCTCTGTGGCGTGTAAGAATTCGGGCCAGTGCCAGTAATACTTGACGTACGCTGCCTTGATATTTCTTGATTTTCCATGATTTTTTGTTTTTTTTTTTTTACAAATAGAATGAAACCAGTTTCTACAAATTTTTAAGCAATTACATAGAATATTCTTGTTGCTAACATTTTCTATTAAATTTGTTAATCAACTTACAACTACAAAAATTAGTACAATAACATTAAATTAAGAAATTCTCTCTTATAACGTAAACAGAAAAAAGTAGTAAATTATTACCGCTTTTACTTTTACTAGTTATTAAATCTCAAATCAAACATTTTTGCAATAATCAACCAATATCTACAATAAAAATAAGTCCAAATGTTGTAAATAAATAAAACTGAAAAAAACTGCATTTAGGACTTATAAACAAGCAGACTTCTTTATCAAAAATAACAATTAAAAAAAAAACTAAACTCTCTTATTTTAAAGACAAGTATATTAGAAAATAATTTATAAAATATAATTTTAGTATATTAGTATCACTTTCAAATTTTCAAAAATATAAAAATATTAAATCAAATCTATAGAAAGCATAAAAAATAAAATTATTTAAACTTTTATTAAAAACTTAATAAAATTTTGATTATTTTAAAGTAATTCAAATGTCTTAAAAAATATTAGTGAAAACTATTATTATTATTATTTTGTGCAAGGTTGACTATTTAGGTCATTTGCTAAATACTCTAAAATATAAAATAATGTCAGATCTGAGAAAACAGCATAACACAATAAAAAAATTTAAATAAATAAATAATTAATAAATTACAGAAAACAACATTAAAATTTAAAACTAATATTATAGATAAAAACAAAGTTACAAAAAACTTTAGTTGCAAAATTTAAAAATACATAAAAAGAAAAAAATCTGATTTTAGTATCACAAATAGCAACGACGTTGTAAAGAACTAAGGTGCTTTAAACTACAAAACAACATAGACTAATCAATAAAAATAAATAAATAAATTAACATAAAACTCAGTATAAGAAACACGATAGTGGGTTACCCTTTTTTATAGACTTCAAGAAATTAAAAATCTAGTTTTTGAATCCTACCGCAAATTCTTATAGCAATTGGCTTCTGCGAGCGTAACCTAAAGTTAAATAAATTATGTAATTATTTATTTGAATAAATATGTAGTAACATTAATTAATTAATTAAAATATATTTAAGATATTTATTGGTTTAAATATAGTTTTTAACTTATTAATAAAAGTTATTTATTATATTTTAATATTTGTTTTGGATTCATTGCAGTGATAGTTATTTAATCATTTAATATTAAAATAAAATAAATACTTTTAATTCTCAATTACCTACCCAATAAATTGTAATATTATTTAAATTGGTTCTATTATTTTATAAATATAAGTAAAATATAATAATTTGAAGCTTGCTAATAAGGAATAATAATCAAATACGTATGAAATTTAAATATCTATATTGCTAAATGGTATATAATCTTAGTTCAAAAACCTAACAGAATGCAGAATGCAAACATGAATTTATAAATTCAACATCGTTAGGGTAAATAATTCAGCATACTATGCATTAATTCTCAGAGAAATTTCTGTCAATAAAGCTTTGCTATTGAACTGTCTGCTCGACAAATTCTCTGTCCATTAGACCTTTTACGGAATGGGTGACTTTAGAAGCTTTATGAACCGTCACGGTATAAAAAGCTAAATAACTTTTTTATGTACAGACAATAAGATGTTTGAATATATTTATTTGAGTGTTTTGTGCGTAGATTTGATTTAATACAAGACGGCAAAACATAAATTTTAATACTAAATCTCAATATGAAACGATGGTAAATATAAATATTATAACTATTTACAATGTATAACTAAATTTAATATAGAACTGTAAAGAATGCTAGATAAAATAATATACAATCAATATTTTTTTCAACAGCAACAGTTTTAACTATTGGTTTTTAAAACGATTGCAAACATCAAAACACGGAATTAATTAAGACAGTTTTAAAGGCATATATTATTGAAATAGTTACTAGAAAATTATAATTTGATATTGATATAAAATAGTATAGTTCTTACTTATGCTTTTCAAATAATAAAATATTAAGCATATAATAAATCTCAGAAGTATTTATAATTTTTTTGATTTTGGTTAACAAAAGCTTTACCAACCTAAGTGTAAAGGTCTTATCCACTAAACTCTTAATTTACTAGACAATATTGATTTTCAACTGGAATTTTGAAGATGGATTGTCCTTTCTTGCTTACCATAAATATCAGATTCTTTTCTTTATAAATGTACTGTTTTAGTTTTCTATTCCTTCTCTTTCTTAAGCATTGTTTTGATGGTAATGTCAGGTGTCAGTTTCAAGTCTACTTTTGCATTTTATAATTTCTTCCCAGATCAAAGCACCATATAACATTATCAAATAAGCAACTATGCTCAGATTTTTTTTCTTATTACCAGTCAGGCGTATAACCCTAAGCATAAGTCTTGTCAGTGCAGAGATTGATATTTTAGCTTTTGTGGCTGTTTGCGTCATGTACTTCTTTATTGTCATATTGTAGTTTATCTATACACCAAAGTATTTTATGATTGCTTTGATTGTATTTGTTTTCACTCCAGAGAGTAACATTTTTTAGTTATTTTTTATAAAAGATAACTTTTTTGGTTTTGCTTTTTTTGATTTTGAGATTTAATTTTTTAAATTTTTTTTAATGTCCTGTATTGCATAGTTAGTGAGGTCAATTAGCTACTTTTAGTCGCTCTAGTAGCTTTTAAACTTGTTTTATGACATCTAGCTTAACTCATATTGGTTGTTGGAGATTATTTTCTTCATTTAGCTTTTCAGTCGCCCAGTTATTAGTTGTTTGTACAGTTTGCTAATAAATTTTAGCAGACATAGTAACCCGTATTTTATCGTTGTTTTACGTGTTTTTGGGTTTTTCTATCTTTACCAGTTTTGTTTTTTTTTTATTTATTAGGAAAGTTTTTGGTTATCATTTTAACATTTTTTGTGGTGATGTAATTTGGTTTAGTCGTTTTTTTGTTTCTCTTATAGCGTCTTTAAGCTCTTTGATATAAAAAAGATCTTTTGTATTTGCTTTTATGTTTGGTGTGTAGGAAATAGTTTCTTTGTTGCTTCGTTTATACTTTATTGTTTAGTGCAGTTTGTTGTGCCAGATTTAGCTTATTGGTTATTGGTAAAAATTTTATGACTTAGGCTATAAGTGTCTTGCTTTATTAACTCACAAAATATAATTTATGCATTTTCTTTGGCATTTTCTATGGCTAATTTAAGTTTGTCTACCTGCATTCAGGTTGTGTTTGTTGTTTGCTTTGGTAAAGGTTTGCCTAGTTTGATTGAATGTTTTTTAATTATTTTAAGTTCTCAGACCACTACTGTATTGCATTGTTTGGCTTGGGTTTTTTGTCTATTTTGTTAAAGATTTAAATAATAATAGCCGTTTTGATAAACTGTATTAAGTTTTTAGTGCTTTGTAGCCATAATTGCAATTTCTTTGATAAACCTTTTTATAAATGCAGGCATACCGTGTTCTACAAACGTCATTGCGTTAAAAAAAGAACGTTGTTCGGTTTTTATTTTCAACATTTTTTTACGCTTTTTGTGCTTTTCTTTAGTATATTGACGTTATAGTATATATTTTTGTGTAAGCTGAAGTTCTAATTTTTAAATGTTTGTCAGTTTTGTATTTTTTTTTTTTATTACTAATAATAACAAGACTTTTTTTGTGCTATTTTTTAAGTTTATGTAAATAGGTTTTTGCTAGAGTCAATGTTGTGTGGGTACCTCTATAATTTACTGACTTTAGAGTTTTCTGGCTATTTTCAACGTTTGCTTGTGTAGCCAATGTTCTGTCAGGTAGTTATAGCATTTAAGTTTCTTATAAGCATGGTTTCTATTTTTTGTGTTTTTAGTTTTCTTGTAAATGTTGTTTTCTTTTTTTTATGATTTTTTTGATGCTAACTACTGCATTTTATTTTAGGTTGTTTTTAAGGGTTGTATTAACACTTATAACTTACTTAAAGAGTATCTTGTATTTGACAATCAGGGCGTATGTGCTTTATTTTTGTTTTTGAGTTTATCTTTTTGTGTTTTATTGATATTTTTATTTTAGTATTTGTGGATAAATTTATATGCATTTGTTTTGTTTTATTAACCTAACCTAACCTAACCTCATCATTACACTAAAATTTATTGCTATGTAATAATGTTAAACTAATCACAAATTTTGTCAAAGGACTTTTAAGTGGTCTAATCTTTAAACATCCATTAGAGTACTTTAAACACAATTTTTGCTCACTCATGAATTTAGTTGTGTTTGTCCTAGCAGTAGTCCAGCCTGTTAGCTTTATGTTGTAATGTTAAAGAGAGACAAAACTAAGGACAATACCAATTCAAAAAAACAAACACTGCTTAAAATAATTAGAGAAACACATATTTAAGTCTTATTTTTATTTTTTTATTTTTAACAATATGTAAATATGATAACGCTTAATTCAAAGATTCACATTTTAACAATATCAATTTAAAGAAACTACAAAAAACAAAGTGGAAAAATCAATAACAAAATTATTTTAAAAATGTAAAAGGCTTTGGAGTAGTAATCAACAATGATAGTTTAGCATAAAAAAAATTGTTATTTGTGTAATTTTTTCTATCGAGAATGGCACCAATATTGACAAGTTGCAAAAAAATTTAACGTCAACCCTTCTGCCATCTATTGTGTGTAGAGTTGATACCTAAAAATCAAAGAATATATAAAATGCTTTGGTCAAAATCTTGCGTTATTGCATATCTACAGCCAAAGATCTTTAAATAAAAAACAACTTATAAAGAGGAGATATCCGACCAGACAGTTGGGAATAGACTGACAATTGCCAACCTGAAACCAAGAAGACTTGTTTCTACTCCGGACCACATTAGTTATCGTTTACATTTTGCTCGTAAATATGTTGCACAGCAACTTTCACAGAAAAAACTAGTACTTTTCACAAATAAATCACAATTTGGTCTAACTTGTTCTGATAGTTGAAAACGTGTTTACCGATGTTCATACAAACGCCATTCTGCACAAATCATATAAGAAATCAAAACATATAGTGGTAAATCTGTAATGGTTTGGGGCGGAATTAAATAGTCTTAATGAAAGAACAGAGTATGTGCAAGTTCCAGAAAGATTAAACGCTAAACAGTAATCTTGTCCGAATCATGTTATATATCACCATAAACTTTTTCCATTAACACCACAAAATTTAAAATATAGATTGGTCTCCTCTAAGTCCTGATCAAACTCCTGTTGAACATCCTTGGGATTTGTTAGATAGACGTGTTTGGAGACGCTCAGGTCCTTTAACAGCTAACAAATTCCCTAATAAAAAAATAAGAATATTCTACAAGAAGACAATTGTCGGGTTGTACAAAAAGCATGTTTAAAAGATGTGAAGCAGTAATTTGTGCTAAACAAAACTATACACATTATTAATAAACCAAATATTTTTAACAACTTTACGTTATGCAGGCAGGATACTTGCTTCATCCTTATAATTTTTTGTAATTTTTTTTATTAGTAATTGTTATCTTAAAAGTGATATGTAAAATTTGTTTTATTTTTGCAAATTTATTTTGACAAAATGTGAGCTGTACATTATTTTGTGTGTTTGTTGTTGTAAACAGATCATTGTTTTTTGTCTTGAGTTAAGTCAAGTTTTATAAATTGGTTTGTGAAACAGACTAGAACTAGACATGTTTTGTATATTTAATCGTATTATAAGACATGCTTGATAATGCGTGCAAAATGCATACTTAAAAATTAGTGCTTGTCACTTGCCCCACTATTTACCAAAATCTAAACTTTATATTTTTGTAAGTTCAGAAACTAATAAACTCTAATAACTAATGTTTTTTTTTTTTAATTCAATAAAATAATAATAAATACAAGTAACTTTTAAAGGTGGGCAGTCGAAGAGGCACTCCATACCAACGGGATAGACCATAGATATATAACACTACTTCATAATATATACAAAGACGCAACTATGAAAATCTAACTAGAGGAGGAAACAGAACCAATACCAATTAACAGAGGGGTGAGACAGGGAGACACTATCTCGCCGAAATTATTTATATCAGCTATGGAAAACATATTTAAAAAATTGGACTTGAAGAACAGAAGTATTAACATAAATGGACAAAGATTAAGTCACCTCAGATTCGCAGACGATATTGCAATATTTGCTGAAACAAGAGAAGACCTAAAGTTAAAGATCGAAGAACTAAAAACAAGATCGGCTGAAGTAGGACTGAAAATAAACACAGGAAAAACCAAAGTGATGACAAACCAAACAGAAGAACTGCAAATTGAGGTAGCAAATTCGGTCTTGGAACAGGTGGAGGAATATATATACTTAGGTCAAAACATCAGACCAAATAAGGACCAGCAGGAGATCGAAATTCAGAGAAGAATAAAACAAGGATGGAAAGCGTTTGGGCGCCTAAGCTTTGTACTGAAGAGTAAAAACATACCGCAACACTTAAAAACCAAAGTGTTTGATCAATGCGTATTACCAGTAATTACTTACGGGGCCCAAACCTGGTCCTTTACTAAAGGCAGCTTACGTAAATTATCAGTAGCACAGAGAGCAATAGAACGAAGAATGCTACACATTATCCTACGAGACCACAAAAGAAATACGTGGATAAGACGGAGAACAAAGGTGGCTGATATAGCCAAAACAGTCCTTGGACTGAAGTGGAATTTGGCAGGGCATAATGCACGATACAAAAACCGTCGATGGAATAACATCATCCAGCAATGGAGACCTTGGATTGGCAAAAGACCACGGCAAAGACCGCAAACTAGATAAGGTGACGATGTGAAAAGGATAGCTGGATTTGCCTGGATAAGAGTAGCACAGGACCGAAAAAGATGGACAGATATGAGGGAGGTCTACATCCGACAATGGATCGAAATGGGCTAATAGATAGATAGATAGATAGAACTTTTAAATAAACTTTGAGTTACATTAAGTTTGGCATACATATTTGTAATTTACATGTAATTTTTACAAAAATTACTCTAAAAAAATGCTGACAATATACATATACTAAACAATACTTAAAGTTTACAAGCAATTATATTGTATAACTGTTATTATGTACTCTTTGCGGCTTAATTAAAATTGCAGTTTACTTAGAATTATACTCTTTAATTATTGACTGTTTGAAGAATTTAAATAGTTTGCATGTTGAAATAATTATGAGTTGTTAATCATTTCCAAGTAAAATTAATTAAAAAGTTTTTAAACTCTATAATATGTTATTAAATAAAATTAATAAAATATTAACAAATTATATTATTAACTGATTTAAAATTATGTCATTGTCTGTTTTATTAAGTTTTGATAATCTCTTTAGTACGTTAGTAACCATAATTTGTAATCAAAACAATTTATGCTTTCTAATTGCTTTGATTTTTTTTGTATTTAAAACGGTTTAAAATTGCTAATTTATTCTTAATTATATAAAGTTGCATTACAAGTATATCATCATATGATTAAAATTTTAGTTTGACATGTTAATATAGTACATAATTTTTTTAAATGTTTGCAAATTTGTATATTATACAATACAACAACGCAAAATGTGAAAAAGAGAAAATGGGTTACAAATAAAGTTTAACATTTATTAAAGAAGCAGAGAAAAGTTAAAATTAAGAAAATAGCATATATATATATATATATATATAATACATACAATTTTTTTTATACTAATGACAATCAAAATCTAAATATCAGTAATAACTTATCAAAAAACAATTTATAAATGCAAATTGATCAAAGCAATACAAAGACTAAAATGTAACAAGACACCAAGACTCGATGAGATTCAAATATACATGTTAAAACTAATTGATAAAAAAAACCTAGATATTTTCACAGAACTATTCAACTACCTCTATGTAACTAAGAACTTCTTTGAAAAATAGATAACAATGACATTTATACCAAAATACAAAAACTACAGAACAATATGCCTTACAAGTTATTTTATAAAAGTTTTTTTTAAGACTATTTAGGACAGTGTATATATATGGCTGAAAAAAAAAACACGCAACTTGGTTCAGAAACAGCTTTGTTATCAAAGATGCACACTTTAGTCCGGTAAGGCTGCATGCTACCTATGCAATTGCTTAACCAATATACCTAAATCATGGGCTAGATTGAACAGCAACATCCATCCATTATTAAACAAAACATTAGTCAGCATAGCTCAGCTGACTTCTAAACGTAGATTTGAAGACACAAAATACAATAAAATTAATTGATGAATTATTTGCAAGTTTACACATTCTACCGAGCGAATTATTGAAACCATAATTAGTATAATGGATAGACTCACGAAATAAGGAAGAATGCCTGCTGTGTCTATGATTAGGTGCTACATGGAATAAAAGAGTACCACGTAGCTCCGGACAATCGATCTTAGACATAATTAAATTACGTAAGAACAAAAAAAGTGGCCTTTTTGCCGCAAAGCTTCAATGACGATAGGTTGTACAATGAAGAAATGTAACATTCCCGATTTATAAGACAATAAACAACAACAAAAAATTTGAATTTGACAGAGCATACTCAATGCAAATGCAAATGCAAGCGCACCAAAGCACAATATAAAAGTTTTAGTGTACTGGCTGATAAATCCATGGACATTCTATATACAAATCCTAACATTTGCAAACTGTCTAAACCGTAGGTTGGAACAGACCTAATATGTAACAAATGTAAGTTTATGATCAAAAATAACTAAATCTTTTATTTGTGTCAATATAGTTATAAGAAATTGTATTCATATTATTTAGGTTGATGATTTTATTTATATATTTATTTTATTTATATACCATACATGTTTCGATAAATTATTATCATTTTCAAAGTATTATATAATATTTCAAACTGATTATTAATATTTAAATATTAATAATTAGTTTGAAATAAATATATAAATAAAATCATCAACCTAAATAATATGAATAAAATAAAAGCGATTTTATAAAATATATATGGAAAATATAAAATAAGAAATTGTATTTAAAGTTTTATGAAAACTTATTGAAAAACATTTATCAGCATTAAAAAATAATTTACACCAAGTATTTATAGAATTTTATTCCAGTTGTAAAAGATAGCAGTCATTGAGAGATGATATTCTTTTATACATTTTTAAATCATCCGCAAATAAAAGAAATGACAATAAATTGATATACTGTAAGATATCATTAATGAGAAGCAAACATAAAACTGGTCCACCTTGAAATCTTTGAGGAACACCTGATAAAACAAAAATAGGCTGTGACAAAAAGTTTATAATTCTTACACACTGCTTGCGATTTTTCATGAAGCTAAATAACCAAGAAATCACATCATGATAAAAACCCAGAGCACTAAGCTTAGCTATCAAAATATTATGGCTCACGATCAAACGCCTTTGAAAAAAAATCGGTGTCGATAGAATTAACTTGTACTTTAGATTCAAATGCATTTAAAATATTATTTTCATAACAGAGTAAATTAATAAGTTTGGAATATAACTTTGTTTCTCCTGACTTTTTCTGTTATTTTTTTAAAACCAAAAAGCTTCTGGTTACCAGCCAATTTCTTCTTTTTATAATTTTCTACACAAAAAAGGTACTCCTAGTCAAAAGCTCTAACGTAGGCCGTTTTAGAGAAATACAGCGTTTTATGATGGAAAACATAAAAAAAAATAGCAACATGTTTTGCTGTTGATAAAAACATTTGTTTTTAATCTAGTCGTCAGCGTTCATGCATTTGTTTTATGCATTTGAGTTATTGAGTTAACTGTCGTTTAGTTGTTAAATAACCTTTTTTCAAAAGGAGTATTGCGGGAACTTATTATCTTTATTATCCAATTAATTTGCCCATTCTTAGTATTTTGCTTGCGTAGTGATAGCAAAATCAATAATTACAGTGATAGCAAAATGTGAGATATGCATTTTGTTTATGGCGTTGCCGATGGAAATGCAGCAAAATCTCGTCGAATTTTTCAAGAAAGATTTCCAAACCGACAGGTACCAAATGAAAAAACATTCATTCGTATTTACAAACGTTTACATTAAACTGAAAATAAAAGAACTGCAGAAAATGGTAGACTTTGCCTGCTACCTCCGCAAATTGAAGAAGATGTTCATCAAGAAATTGAAGACGATTTATCAACTAGCACTAGAAGAATAGCTTTAAACCTAAACCTTAGTCACGATACAGTGTGGAGAATAAAAAAAAGCTAAGTGTTATATTTTTATCACATTTAGCGAGTACAAGCCCTTTTACCAGCAAATTTTCCGCAAAGATAGGCCGTGTGTTAATTTTTTCAAAAAGAATTGCGCAAAATCCTTGATTCTTAAAACAATTTTTTTTTAGCAGTTATAAACTTCCATATTAATCATGTATGGGCCGACAAAAATCCACATGCCATAATGAAAGACCATCATCAGCAAACATTTTCCGTTAATGTTTGGGCAGGTGTTGTAGGAGACAATTTAATAGGTCTATATTTTTTGTTGTTTAGGTTAAATATTCAATTATATCGTAATTATTTTGAATAAGAGCTGCCAGGTCTTTTAGAGGACGTTCCGGTTCAATTAAGAAACAACATGTGGTTCATGCACAATGGTGTCCCTACACATTTTACTTAAGTTGCGCGTCAAATCTTAAATAACCGTTGGATAGGTCGACAAGGCCCACAGGCTTGGTCTCCTTGGTCTCCAGATCTAAATGTTTTAGATATTTTTTGGGATCACTTAAAAAATTTAGTTAACACTACATCAATTAATACTTCTGAAAAACTAAAGAATCGCATTTTTGCATCCTGCAATACAATACAAAACACTCATTTTTGAACGGGTACGTCAGTCACTAAGACGTAGGTTGTAAGCCTGCGTTACCGTAGAAAGAAGTAATTTTCAACAATTTTTGTGATTTTTTTTGTTGTTTATCTTATTGCTTAGTTTTGTAAAATAATGGTTTTGTGAACATGTTGCTACTTTTTCTTTCCGATTCTGAGATATCGTCAAAAATTAAAAAATATATATTTTTTTTTACACCCTGTAACTTGAAAACGGTGCGTTTGCGGAACTATGTTAGTAAGAACTTTTTTTCTTATAATTAGCTAAGAAATCCCACTCTTTATTTTCCGACCCATGCTTTAAAACACTCTGTATATTAAAAGGGTAAATTAATTTTTTTGTGAAAAAAATACGCAACTCTAATTAAACAAATTTTGGTACACATTAGCTCAACACCAAATAATTATTCTAAACTAAATTAATGAAAAAAAATGTATTAACTAGACTAATGAAGAGTATGTACATAACGCGACAAGAATCAATAATATTAATTTATAATAAAATCAGAAATACATAATAGAATAAATTTTTTTTGGGATCACTTAAAAAGTTTAGTTTACACTACATCAATTAATACTGATGAAAAACTAAAAAATCGCATTTTTGCATCCTGCAATACAATACAAAACACTCATTTTTAAACGGGTACGTCAGTCACTAAGACGTAGGTTCGAAGCCTGCGTTACCGTAGATAGAGGTAATTTTCAACAATTTTTGTGATTTTTCTTGTTGTTTATCTTATTGCTTAGTTTTGTAAAATGATGGTTTTGTGAACATGTTGCTACTTTTTCTTTCTGTTTCTGAGATATCGTCAAAAAATAACAAATATATATTTTTTTACACCCTGTATCTTGAAAACGGTGCGTTTGCGGAACTATGTTAATAGGAACTTTTTTTCTTATAATTAGCCAAGAAATCCCACCCTTTATTTTCCGACACATGTTTTGAAACACCCTGTATATTAAAAGGGTAAATTAAATTTTTTGTGAAAAAAATACGCAACTCTAATTAACAAATGTTGGTACACATTAGCTCAATACTAAATAATTATCCTAACTAAAATATTGAAAAAAAAAATGTATTAATTAGACTAATGAAGAGTATGTACATAACGTGACAAGAATCAATAATATTAGTTTATAATAAAATCAGAAATACAAAATAGAATAAAATTTGTATAATATAGTAAAATTATATTACATATAAATAAGTTAATTCAGTATATTAAATACCTTTTTTGAGCGCACTGTACATTTATTTTAATGCAAAAGAATGCGCAAATAAAAAATATTCTGCAAAAACCCTTTTTTGTGTATAATTTTTAACCTATATTTTAGTTGCAGACAAAATACAGTAAAAAAACCGGTCGACTTCCTTGTTTTATATTACTTCTTAATTTTAGTGTAGTATTAAGTAATGTGACTTCTAACTAAATATATAAACATGTAACTTTGAGTGTCTGTTAATTATAGTATCACGACTGTAGTAGTAAAATGTGTTTCATTAACCAAGTAATAATAACAATAAATCAACGTCTACATATACAACAATGCATTTGTATTTGAAATGCTATATGAAATAGAAGTGTAATTTAGGTTAACACAGTCACGATGTTAGTGAATAGTAATTATTATTTAAATAAAATGTACCTAAATAAAAATAATATGATTATCAACAATAGTTATTTAAAATTTTCATTTAAGGTAAAAAATATATGATTCAATTTAATAAAATAGTTTTATTTATTGTATCTAAAATTAGTGCCAGTACAGGATGTACAATCGACCATTAAAATAACACATTAAAGTATAAATTGTTGATAAAGCTATGTTAAAGTGTATGTACAAAGATAAAATCAATTTTGTTGGGTTCTAGTATAGCCCACCAGTTGAGCATGCTTATTGCGTTGCCTATGTTAAATACCTACGTACAAAGAATCAAATAATGTGAAGTATAAAACATAATGAAAGTTAATAAATATTTAATTATCAAAATAGTAGGAAATATAATAGCAAATTACTCTAATTTCATATTATTTGTAGACAAGAAAAAGTCATATAGGTCTATTAAATACAATTTTAAACCACTATTGTATATAATATATATTGTCTAATGTTTGTTTTTAGAATAATTTATTAAAGGACATCTTGAAACATACAATTGTAGAACACTGCAGGTATAGAATAATTTATTAAAGGACATCTTGAAACATACAATTGTAGAACACTGCAGGTATTTTAAGCCATTTAATTTAAAGTTTTTGTGTCCCGCAACTCTAACTATAAATTACACACTAAGAGCACACGAACAAATTACTTTGTTAAGGTAATGTATCTAACCGGAAACGGGAAGTCTTTAAACAATACCAAATAAGGAAAGAGATAAAAAAACATTAAAATAAGACACATAACAATAATGAAAGTTGACTGCTATATTTTCACTCAAAATACGTTATTCAAGAAAAATAAATTGTGTTATACATATAAGATGATATTTAGAATATAAAATTGTTGTATTTTTTTATCTATCTTTATTTCATAATTATTTAATTTTAAAGACATTTATATTGCAGCTGTTTGGATAGTGCATTAATATAAAATGTCGCACGGATACAAACCAATTAAACGTCATACAATTGTTAAATTTGCATTGTTTGCCGTTTATGCAACAATACTACATGATACTATTCTAGAGTTAAATATATACAATTTTACTTGCTTATAATATAGGAGAATAAACATTTGCTTGAATAATTATTTAATTTAATAATAATTTAATAATTTAATAACAAAATCTTATTTGTTGTTTTAAAAATAAACTTGTTATTTGCAATCGGCTATTCGAATTAAGAAAGATAGAACACTTTTTTGTTCTAAAAATCAACCGTAAAATATTTGCAATTTTTATATCTTATTATAACTCACAATACATTTGATGATTAATAATATGAAGTGTGTTTCTATATGGATATAAAATTTGGACATAAAAAAAAGATTAAAAATGTATAAAAATATTTAAAATATAGTTTTGGAAGAGATCATTGGGTATTAAGTAATCAGATAAAATCTGGAATAAAAAAATTGCTAGTAGGTACAATGTTAATCGTTAATAGTTATTTGTTACAATTAATTAAAATAGTCGTTAATATGACACATACATTTATATTTGCGTGCAATTAGAGCGTCTCAGGTTGTGTTAAGGGCAGATATTCAATAAATTGTTATAATATTTGTTGAAAGAAAATTATGGCAAATCTTTATTTTACTTGTAATTTAGTTGTCAGAAGTTATTTACACAGAGACCAAGATAGGTCTTAGAAGTGTGCAATACAAAGTACATTGGCAGTAAGTTTATCGAGGTACTGACAGGTGTAGCATGCTTGGTTTGCTGTACAAGATTTGTCATTCACTCACAAGCAATTGAAGCCTTATGGTTGTGTTGTGTGTTTTTAAGGTTGCATGATAACTGTAAAGGTTTTTCAAGCTTACACAAACCAGTTAAGCCTTGAGGTTATTTGTAGAGCACCTTACATTAGTAAAGAGTAGTTACAAACACACTGGTAACAAAGTATACTTTTTATACGTGGAGTTGTGTTTATTTAGTGATTAGTATTATGGTATTTTATGTTTTGATGTTATAATAAAAATTCTGGGATCAATAACTATTGGGTTCTGTACTAGGAGAGAAAGAAAGAGGTTTTATGTTTAACTTTTGCAGTAAAGTGATTTGGTCAAATAAATTGGCATCAAACGGCAATTAATCAAAGAGCCGTTTTAAGAACCGTCTGACGCAATACTAATTGCCGTGCTTATATCAGTACAACTGACAACAGTATGACAGATGACAAATGACAAATGACAGATGACAGATGACAGATGACAGATGACAGATGACAGATGACAGATGGCAGATGACAGATGACAGATGACAGATGACAGATGACAGATGACAGATGACAGATGACAGATGACAGATGACAGATGACAGATGACAGATGACAGATGACAGATGACAGATGACAGATGACAGATGACAGATGACAGATGACAGATGACAGATGACAGATGACAGATGACAGATGACAGATGACAGATGACAGATGACAGATGACAGATGACAGATGACAGATGACAGATGACAGATGACAGATGACAGATGACAGATGACAGATGACAGATGACAGATGACAGATGACAGATGACAGATGACAGATGACAGATGACAGATGACAGATGACAGATGACAGATGACAGATGACAGATGACAGATGACAGATGACAGATGACAGATGACAGATGACAGATGACAGATGACAGATGACAGATGACAGATGACAGATGACAGATGACAGATGACAGATGACAGATGACAGATGACAGATGACAGATGACAGATGACAGATGACAGATGACAGATGACAGATGACAGATGACAGATGACAGATGACAGATGACAGATGACAGATGACAGATGACAGATGACAGATGACAGATGACAGATGACAGATGACAGATGACAGATGACAGATGACAGATGACAGATGACAGATGACAGATGACAGATGACAGATGACAGATGACAGATGACAGATGACAGATGACAGATGACAGATGACAGATGACAGATGACAGATGACAGATGACAGATGACAGATGACAGATGACAGATGACAGATGACAGATGACAGATGACAGATGACAGATGACAGATGACAGATGACAGATGACAGATGACAGATGACAGATGACAGATGACAGATGACAGATGACAGATGACAGATGACAGATGACAGATGACAGATGACAGATGACAGATGACAGATGACAGATGACAGATGACAGATGACAGATGACAGATGACAGATGACAGATGACAGATGACAGATGACAGATGACAGATGACAGATGACAGATGACAGATGACAGATGACAGATGACAGATGACAGATGACAGATGACAGATGACAGATGACAGATGACAGATGACAGATGACAGATGACAGATGACAGATGACAGATGACAGATGACAGATGACAGATGACAGATGACAGATGACAGATGACAGATGACAGATGACAGATGACAGATGACAGATGACAGATGACAGATGACAGATGACAGATGACAGATGACAGATGACAGATGACAGATGACAGATGACAGATGACAGATGACAGATGACAGATGACAGATGACAGATGACAGATGACAGATGACAGATGACAGATGACAGATGACAGATGACAGATGACAGATGACAGATGACAGATGACAGATGACAGATGACAGATGACAGATGACAGATGACAGATGACAGATGACAGATGACAGATGACAGATGACAGATGACAGATGACAGATGACAGATGACAGATGACAGATGACAGATGACAGATGACAGATGACAGATGACAGATGACAGATGACAGATGACAGATGACAGATGACAGATGACAGATGACAGATGACAGATGACAGATGACAGATGACAGATGACAGATGACAGATGACAGATGACAGATGACAGATGACAGATGACAGATGACAGATGACAGATGACAGATGACAGATGACAGATGACAGATGACAGATGACAGATGACAGATGACAGATGACAGATGACAGATGACAGATGACAGATGACAGATGACAGATGACAGATGACAGATGACAGATGACAGATGACAGATGACAGATGACAGATGACAGATGACAGATGACAGATGACAGATGACAGATGACAGATGACAGATGACAGATGACAGATGACAGATGACAGATGACAGATGACAGATGACAGATGACAGATGACAGATGACAGATGACAGATGACAGATGACAGATGACAGATGACAGATGACAGATGACAGATGACAGATGACAGATGACAGATGACAGATGACAGATGACAGATGACAGATGACAGATGACAGATGACAGATGACAGATGACAGATGACAGATGACAGATGACAGATGACAGATGACAGATGACAGATGACAGATGACAGATGACAGATGACAGATGACAGATGACAGATGACAGATGA
Source organism: Tachinus rufipes (assembly GCA_963932245.1). Classification (NCBI taxonomy): domain Eukaryota; kingdom Metazoa; phylum Arthropoda; class Insecta; order Coleoptera; family Staphylinidae; genus Tachinus; species Tachinus rufipes. The sequence goes on from OZ010744.1 coordinate 78,718,555, forward strand.
CAGATGACAGATGACAGATGACAGATGACAGATGACAGATGACAGATGACAGATGACAGATGACAGATGACAGATGACAGATGACAGATGACAGATGACAGATGACAGATGACAGATGACAGATGACAGATGACAGATGACAGATGACAGATGACAGATGACAGATGACAGATGACAGATGACAGATGACAGATGACAGATGACAGATGACAGATGACAGATGACAGATGACAGATGACAGATGACAGATGACAGATGACAGATGACAGATGACAGATGACAGATGACAGATGACAGATGACAGATGACAGATGACAGATGACAGATGACAGATGACAGATGACAGATGACAGATGACAGATGACAGATGACAGATGACAGATGACAGATGACAGATGACAGATGACAGATGACAGATGACAGATGACAGATGACAGATGACAGATGACAGATGACAGATGACAGATGACAGATGACAGATGACAGATGACAGATGACAGATGACAGATGACAGATGACAGATGACAGATGACAGATGACAGATGACAGATGACAGATGACAGATGACAGATGACAGATGACAGATGACAGATGACAGATGACAGATGACAGATGACAGATGACAGATGACAGATGACAGATGACAGATGACAGATGACAGATGACAGATGACAGATGACAGATGACAGATGACAGATGACAGATGACAGATGACAGATGACAGATGACAGATGACAGATGACAGATGACAGATGACAGATGACAGATGACAGATGACAGATGACAGATGACAGATGACAGATGACAGATGACAGATGACAGATGACAGATGACAGATGACAGATGACAGATGACAGATGACAGATGACAGATGACAGATGACAGATGACAGATGACAGATGACAGATGACAGATGACAGATGACAGATGACAGATGACAGATGACAGATGACAGATGACAGATGACAGATGACAGATGACAGATGACAGATGACAGATGACAGATGACAGATGACAGATGACAGATGACAGATGACAGATGACAGATGACAGATGACAGATGACAGATGACAGATGACAGATGACAGATGACAGATGACAGATGACAGATGACAGATGACAGATGACAGATGACAGATGACAGATGACAGATGACAGATGACAGATGACAGATGACAGATGACAGATGACAGATGACAGATGACAGATGACAGATGACAGATGACAGATGACAGATGACAGATGACAGATGACAGATGACAGATGACAGATGACAGATGACAGATGACAGATGACAGATGACAGATGACAGATGACAGATGACAGATGACAGATGACAGATGACAGATGACAGATGACAGATGACAGATGACAGATGACAGATGACAGATGACAGATGACAGATGACAGATGACAGATGACAGATGACAGATGACAGATGACAGATGACAGATGACAGATGACAGATGACAGATGACAGATGACAGATGACAGATGACAGATGACAGATGACAGATGACAGATGACAGATGACAGATGACAGATGACAGATGACAGATGACAGATGACAGATGACAGATGACAGATGACAGATGACAGATGACAGATGACAGATGACAGATGACAGATGACAGATGACAGATGACAGATGACAGATGACAGATGACAGATGACAGATGACAGATGACAGATGACAGATGACAGATGACAGATGACAGATGACAGATGACAGATGACAGATGACAGATGACAGATGACAGATGACAGATGACAGATGACAGATGACAGATGACAGATGACAGATGACAGATGACAGATGACAGATGACAGATGACAGATGACAGATGACAGATGACAGATGACAGATGACAGATGACAGATGACAGATGACAGATGACAGATGACAGATGACAGATGACAGATGACAGATGACAGATGACAGATGACAGATGACAGATGACAGATGACAGATGACAGATGACAGATGACAGATGACAGATGACAGATGACAGATGACAGATGACAGATGACAGATGACAGATGACAGATGACAGATGACAGATGACAGATGACAGATGACAGATGACAGATGACAGATGACAGATGACAGATGACAGATGACAGATGACAGATGACAGATGACAGATGACAGATGACAGATGACAGATGACAGATGACAGATGACAGATGACAGATGACAGATGACAGATGACAGATGACAGATGACAGATGACAGATGACAGATGACAGATGACAGATGACAGATGACAGATGACAGATGACAGATGACAGATGACAGATGACAGATGACAGATGACAGATGACAGATGACAGATGACAGATGACAGATGACAGATGACAGATGACAGATGACAGATGACAGATGACAGATGACAGATGACAGATGACAGATGACAGATGACAGATGACAGATGACAGATGACAGATGACAGATGACAGATGACAGATGACAGATGACAGATGACAGATGACAGATGACAGATGACAGATGACAGATGACAGATGACAGATGACAGATGACAGATGACAGATGACAGATGACAGATGACAGATGACAGATGACAGATGACAGATGACAGATGACAGATGACAGATGACAGATGACAGATGACAGATGACAGATGACAGATGACAGATGACAGATGACAGATGACAGATGACAGATGACAGATGACAGATGACAGATGACAGATGACAGATGACAGATGACAGATGACAGATGACAGATGACAGATGACAGATGACAGATGACAGATGACAGATGACAGATGACAGATGACAGATGACAGATGACAGATGACAGATGACAGATGACAGATGACAGATGACAGATGACAGATGACAGATGACAGATGACAGATGACAGATGACAGATGACAGATGACAGATGACAGATGACAGATGACAGATGACAGATGACAGATGACAGATGACAGATGACAGATGACAGATGACAGATGACAGATGACAGATGACAGATGACAGATGACAGATGACAGATGACAGATGACAGATGACAGATGACAGATGACAGATGACAGATGACAGATGACAGATGACAGATGACAGATGACAGATGACAGATGACAGATGACAGATGACAGATGACAGATGACAGATGACAGATGACAGATGACAGATGACAGATGACAGATGACAGATGACAGATGACAGATGACAGATGACAGATGACAGATGACAGATGACAGATGACAGATGACAGATGACAGATGACAGATGACAGATGACAGATGACAGATGACAGATGACAGATGACAGATGACAGATGACAGATGACAGATGACAGATGACAGATGACAGATGACAGATGACAGATGACAGATGACAGATGACAGATGACAGATGACAGATGACAGATGACAGATGACAGATGACAGATGACAGATGACAGATGACAGATGACAGATGACAGATGACAGATGACAGATGACAGATGACAGATGACAGATGACAGATGACAGATGACAGATGACAGATGACAGATGACAGATGACAGATGACAGATGACAGATGACAGATGACAGATGACAGATGACAGATGACAGATGACAGATGACAGATGACAGATGACAGATGACAGATGACAGATGACAGATGACAGATGACAGATGACAGATGACAGATGACAGATGACAGATGACAGATGACAGATGACAGATGACAGATGACAGATGACAGATGACAGATGACAGATGACAGATGACAGATGACAGATGACAGATGACAGATGACAGATGACAGATGACAGATGACAGATGACAGATGACAGATGACAGATGACAGATGACAGATGACAGATGACAGATGACAGATGACAGATGACAGATGACAGATGACAGATGACAGATGACAGATGACAGATGACAGATGACAGATGACAGATGACAGATGACAGATGACAGATGACAGATGACAGATGACAGATGACAGATGACAGATGACAGATGACAGATGACAGATGACAGATGACAGATGATGGTTTCGGTTTCGGTAGTACAATCAAACAAACTGCCATGCGCCATTGTTTAATATCTTCTCCAGAGAAGCAAATCACTACCCCTCTTGAGATGTTTCAATTCGCATCTATTGAAACTTTATTATCAATTTTTTTATACTTTGCAATCTTTGTCAGTAAACAATAAAATATTAACAAGTTTTATTGTTATTGTTTTTTTCAAACCTACAAAAATATGCACTTAAGTTAAGACCAAGTTTTATACTAGTAGAAAATACAATAGAGATCAAAAGAACATTATTTGGTGGGCAGAAACATTTGGTTATAATCAGAAAAAAACTCAAATAGAAACAAATTAAAAAAAAAACATTTGAGAATTTTACAACCAAATTCATCTTTATTTTCTTAACTTTTTTATGTGATACGTGAAATTTCAATTTTTCTTGTTTGAATTATTATACAATTTAATTATGAATATAGATTATCGTTATCTTTAAGTCAAAAAAAAACACATCAGTTCATATCGACAGGAAATTTTTTGTAAAATGTGTTTACAATCGGAGCGATATATATCAATGTATCTACAAGATATCTTAATATGCAAAATTTTCAAATCAAAGTACATAAAATAACAAATTATTTGCCGCCGAGTACGTATCAGTACCTATTTGCAGGGCCGTGAAAACGAAAATTAATAAATAGATTTTTTAAAGCTATTTTTTGTCTCTTTTAAAGGTCTAAAAAGAAGAAAAAAAGTCTAGAGGGACACAACTTTGGGAATTATTTTTTTTTTGTTTATACTTTCATGTACTAAAATTTGGTGCAATTCTGAGACATCGAGTTTTTGAAAATTGTACAATAGTAATGGAATTTGAAATTATTTTATTTATGGCAAACAAGTTTTACAAATTTATTTGCATTTTCAATGCCATTTATATGATTAATAATATTATTTAAAATTTGTTTTATTCTCGCTACCTAGATTTCCTGTTTTAAATTTAAATTTGTTTTTCACCCGCTAAAACAGATTTCCTGTTTTTTATTGTTTTTTTAATTATTATTTTAAGGTTAGAAATATGATATATTTTAAACATTTGAAGTTTGTGTTTTTATAATAAATTTATTTTAATAACATGTCTAATATTGGAGAAATAAATTTGTGAAACATGTTTGCCATAAATAAAATAATTTCAAAGTAGAATATTTTATTATTTATAAATAATAATGTTACATATAAAAATTTTCTACAAAATTAACGAAGAAAATATCAATTAAATCAGTCTTTCGTCAGACGGTTCTTATGTAAAATTATTGTTTACAAAACTAATAAACATATACGCACGGTGTGGTGAATGGGTAATTGAGCGTAGTGGCGTCAAATTTTTAAAAATTAAATTAAACTAGACCTAGTTTATAAATCCAAATATATATATTTTGTTTTAAATTCTAACAGAAGCTTCATTGCTTTGCGACAATATAATAGTTACATTACTTGTTGGGTATTATTAGAGTAATGTAATAACAGTGAATTGTAGACACTTCACTAATAAAAAGTTGTAAAGTCAAAATTTACAGTTTTAATATAAAAACATACTTGTTTTATTCAAAAGCGAGCTATTTGCTAAATAACTATCTGAATAAATGGAAGATAAATTACCATCTAAACAAAATATTATTTGTAGTACAAAGTTTGCTAAAAACTCTAACAAATATTTACTGACAGTAAAATCTTCTTTTAACTGCTTTATTACCAATTGTTGATAATATGCTATCAAAAATATTATTTCTTTAAAATTTGTAGTTCTTGATGAATTTTTTTTCAAATTTTATTGTGCAATAATTTTTGTACTTTTGTATTTGTTCAATTAATCAATTTTAATATGTAGAATAGACATTTTAGTTTATTAAGATTAATTTATAATAAACGTTTTTGGCACTGATTAAGAGGAAAGATAAATCCTCGATACGTTTGCTATTTTTTTAGTCAGTAAAATTTGTAATCTAATTTAATTACTTGAATTAGTAATATAATAGTAATATAGTTTTAGTAATAAAAAATTATTTCTAGTTTATGTACTGAAAACGTTTTTTGTGTCGTGCATTGGTAATTATGATAAAATATTAAATATATAATTATGTCTTAATTAAGTTTGTTTCTTTAAGTTTAAAAATCAGTTTTCTTTTAAATAAAAGATATTTGGTATTTTTAGTGCATTTTTATTTCTTTTTGTCTTATGTGAGTAATTCTAATCAATTTATAGCGCGTCAGATTTCAAACAAATAGAATTATTTAATATGTCATTGGCATTGTACAACACTGTATTTTCTATATTTAATGCAAATAAAATATTTATATTTCACTTTTCATTTATTCACTCTGAAACAACGCCTAAAAGTTAATACTTAAATACCAAAAAACAATATTTACCTAATTAAATCAAGAAGTTTAATTAATTTATCAAAACATATCTTTATATTTATTTTATAAATAACAAAAATTACAGAAAAAGTTACATGTCTCATTTATTTCTACGACAATTATTATTACATTTGGGAGAAATAAAATATAAAATTTTTGAACCTGATACAACAGCATTAAAAAGCTCTTATTTGCACCTTTTTATTATTTAAAAAAAAACAAATTATGACACGTAAAAAAGCTATAGATATCAATTAAACTGTATTAACGAGATAAAATTGTCATTATGTTTCGGTTTTTATCAACACAGAAATAAATAAAGTTATGTATATTTTCACTGAAAGGTATTATTCTCACAAATCAATAGCTAACATTAATGTCGGATTAAATCCATAAATTATTTTCTAGCAGAAAATAATATTGAATGATTTAGAAGGGGACGCCGCTTAATTATTGCTTCGGATTGACCTATGTCCTTTCCGGACACAATACATTATAATGTATTCTCGTGCTTCCGACGTTTCATCGAAATGAAATGTCACCGGACTAAACACAATAAGCAACCCCGCGCTGAATAATAGTTAATTAATAAACGCTGATTGTATATTATTAAACAAGAGATAAAGTATTGTAATTACATTTAATATATGTTATGTTTATCTAATTTAGTTATTCTTTTATCAAATACTATACTTTCCTAAAACAAATTAAAAAAAAAGTACTAAAAATTTATTAATAGTATATTGTGCAACATGCACAGTATTATTATTCATATTTTACAATTTCACCAAGCAAAATCGTTGCACACAAATATACGTGGAAAATAGAAATTTCCATCCAGTTGTACGTACAGTATTTTTTTGCAAATTTTTTAACAAGTAATTTGTAACTTAATATATAATATTAACTTTTTTCACTCTTTACTGGTGCGTAATAAAACGTATAAAACAGAATATTTTTTTGTAGCAATATCAGTTGCGCAATAGACAAATTACAGTAAGAAACAGTATTTTGTAGAAAAAATCAAAAAGTTACAATTTTTGACAAGTATAAAAATTGCGAGCAAGTTGCAGTTGATACAAGTTAAAATTGTATTATTGTCTAGCATTAAATTGCATACAACATTTACCAGAACTTTTAGTACATAATACTACTCAAATTTGAACAACTATTGCAGTTGGTGCAGCGTCTACTACTTCTTTAGTTAACATAGAAATCAAACCTATTTTCAAGCCTGTTTGCTAAATCAAAACTAACTCTGATAGCAAGAGTAAAATCCATAACTTTAAAAATCAATTGTTGTCTGTAAGGCAGCTAAATTAGTTTAACTAATAAGTTTCAAAAATTTAACTTGTATTACTATATTAATGTACAAAACTTATTATTTTATATATTTTATTTAGTTTCTTTAACAATTCTTAGCCTATTTTACCATTTTATAAATAAGTAAAATGCGATAACAAAAAGCAGGCAAATGGATTATTAATAACTAAAGAGTAGTTTATCTAGTAGTATTTTTTTAACCATTTGTTATTTTGACAGTGACAAGTCTTTTCCGTAGAAAATCTTGAAAATCAGTATCATATCTTTGCGGAACAAAATGAATTGCTTTACGCTTGAACAACGTTAGAAAATATTGCAAACTTATTTCCAAAATCAATGTTGTGTAGCCCAAACAGTGCGTATATTGAAAAGAAGTTTTGGCCAAAATGAGGCCTCTACCGCGCGCGATGTACGCAAGCTTGTGCAAAAAGTTTGTAAGACTGGCATGCTAGTGGCCAACACACACGGTTCTTGCCGTTGTACGGTGTCCACTAACGAGAATGTGCGACTCAGTCCTGGAACATCGACTCGCCATCGATTTCAACAACTCAACATTTCACGCACCAACCTGATGCAAGTTTTGCACAAAGACTTCGCATTATTTGCTTATAAGGTCCAATAAGGACACAGCAATTGAAAACACACAACCATCCGGTTTGTTATTGTTTTTCAGTTTGTGCCTTAGAACAGCTCGAAATAGACAACAATATTGCTCAAAAAATCATTTTTTCTAACAAAGCGCATTTTCATTTTGGCGGCTATGTTAACAATGCATCTTTAGAGAGTGACAGTTTGGTGCAGATTTTGGAGCGGTGGCATCATTAGCTTATTTTTTTTTTAAATGCGCTAAAAAAGCATTATAAACAATTTTTTGTGCACGAAAATTGAAGACATGAACTTGGACAATTTTTGGTTTTTGCAGAATAACACGCTATGCCACACAGCCCATGCTACAATTGATCTTTTGCGCGCCAAGTTTGGTAATCATGTTATCAGTCGTGTCGGCGATGTCAATTGGCCACCTCGGAGCTGCTATTTGACGCCGTTAAACTTTTTTTGGTGGGGTGCCGTGAAAGACCAATGTTATGCAAACAATCCATTAACGATTCAATGCCTTTATGGTAAATATCGAGCAAACCATTTGTGAGTTAGAGCCAGAAACCGTCACCAAGGTTTAAAAAAACTGGGTTAACAGGTTGCGCTAATGCAAAGCCAAAAAAATCGTATTTCATAAATAATGAGAATGTTTGTTCTTTTGAATAAACTAATTATATACCAAAAAAAAAAATGATTTTTGTTCATTTTTTTTGAATTTTTAAAAAAGGACTACTAAATAGACCACCCATTATATCATATTTTACACAGACACAAATAGTACGCTGCACTGCAATATAATTGCAAATATTGTTGACAAGAAAATTAACAGAACAGCGTTAAATTTTATTTTAGTTTTTTGACAAAATCATAATATTACAAGTACGACTTATTTTTGTTACCTAAAATGTAAATTGACTCAATTTTGTATATAAAATAAAACTAGTCATAACTAACACGTTTTTCAAACACCCAGAACAACATCTATTTATATAAAAACACAAAATTAATTGCAATTAAATTGATTACATTACAATAAAGCAGAGTTACAGAAATGTTAAATAATTAGAGAAAACATTCTCAAGCGCTAACGTTAATTCAGACCACAATTTGTAGTTGGCAATGAGCATCCATTTGAAAAAAACTACTAAAACGTCAGAAAATCTAAAAACAGACAAACTACAGAATATTAGGACAAAACAAGAGATAAGCAAATATTTAGAAACAAAATTAAATAAAACAAATAAGCAGGAAAAACATTGATTCATAAAAAATAAATGCAATTTAAAAATATCACATACAAAATATAATAAAGGTTAGAAAAAAACAAAAAAAAAACAAAACCAAATACAAACAAACAATTAAAAAGCTTAAAAGAAAATAAAAATTACTAAAGCAAAATAAATCAATAAAATTAAAAAAAAGCGATAAAAAGCACAATATGTTTTTAGAAAAAAGTGAATATGGCTAAAAATATTAGACAACAAACAAGCCAAGACAAACTAACTAATTACAATAAAAATAATTTTATACATCAAACAAAAACTGTGTAATTGGAAAGATTATTTGCTAATAATCAAACAAAAAACTATGATGCACAAAATACTTTAACTCATTTATCTATTAATACACCAGAAAATAATTTCCAAAATGTAAACCGTGATGTTTTCATGTGTTTTGTTGATTTAAAGGTATTTACATATTTAAAATAGGTTTAAAACACTAGAAATTTTTTTAATTAAGTTGTGAAAAAATAGAATTAAAAAAAAATGCAATTTATTAAAACACGTTTTTCTGTTATACGTGAAATATTTGCAATTGATCCATAGACTGCTTCAATAATTTAGCTTAGAAAACAAATTAAAAAAACGTAAAATGCTTTTGAGCTGGTCAGACAAAAAAGGTAAAGTAAAAAGTGGTTATGTTATTAAATGTTTTGGTCTGTAAAATTCTGTAGTTCTGTAATTCTAAATTAACAATATATTCTTTTGTATTTAATAAGCCTTAAAAAAAAAAAAAGGCTTATGTTATTAATTTATAAATTAAAAAAAGTAATTGATATATTTAGATAAAATAAAATGATTAAGGATAGTTTTTAGCTTGCATTAAATATATTATACATATTTAGATTTTGGATAAACTCTTTAAGGAAAAGTAGGTAATATTTAGATGATGATGATTTAGAATTAATTTTTGTGTGTCAAAATGAGGTTAAAATTAGTGCATTTGGCAAGCATAACATTTCCGGTAAGTTTTACATATATTGTTAAATAATATAAAGTTATATACTGATAATAGCATTTATGAAGATCTAGTTTTGTTTTCCATAATTGATATGAGGTGATTCATAAATAGTTTAGCACATTTTTTATTTGTTATAGATCTACATGGTTTTTTAAAAACAGCCAATATCTCAAAAAAAATTAAGTTTTTTAATATTCAAAAAAATCATTGGTGAAAATTTTAAGCATTTTGGTAAAGGAATTTTTACTGCAATCTCAAGAGCATATAATTTATATAAAAAAAGTAGACATGATTTGGGTTGAAGAATATCTAACAATACAATGGACAATTTATTGTTTTTTTTTGCGTGCCGTATACGCTTAGCGGTGCAACTATTGACGGAAGTTCTTTAGCCATAAAGTTCCGAGTTATGTGTGTTCAGAAAGAGTAGAGAGTGTTTGTATAAAGTCAACTTTTTTTTTTGTTTTTAGACCAAGTTTTAGAAAATTAAGTGCCAAAGATAGCATCTAAATGTTGACCCTTTGCGCTGCTATTACTCTTCTAACCAAAAACGGAAATTAACCGTCACGCGTCAACACATTTCTCTGAAGAAAAACATGAACAAGCATTACATAATCCAAAAGTTATTGTGTAGGCTGCCATGTCTGTTGAAAGCATCATTGGATCTTAATTTTTTGAAAACCGGCAAAAACGAGCATTTAAAACAGTGAACGGTATTACAGCATGTTAAAGAACTTTAATGATAGCATTACTTTAAAAAAAAAAAAATAATTCTCAAACAAAAAAAGTAAGTCATGTTTTGTAAAAACATTTTTCATACAAATTAAAGCAGTTTTTGCTTGTTTCAAGTGTTACGTACTTAATCTTTTTAGCACGTTTTAGAAATTTGCAATAAGTGGTGGCGCCCGAGACCTCCTAGGCTAATATCGAGCCCTGTCGATCACGACTGATCGCTACTCAGCCGCTTCCGGTCGTCAGCGACAAGGAAGCGTTACAAATTTGACAACAAGTCTAATTTCATAGTCAACTGTTACTGTTCACTTTTAAGCTATAGTTCTGATATGCAGTCCGTGCCACAAGTCGAATTTCATAGTCAACTGTTACTGTTCAATTTTAAGCTGTAGTTCTGATATGCAGTCCGTGCAAATTATCTACAATTTTTATACTTTTCTATTTCTTTTGTGGCGCTTTTTTAAATATTTCTTTGGAATAGATGTTAAATATAACCGGGACAGTTACAGCTTTAATTTACATTTCTTCGTATGTTTAAATATTTTGTAAGTCTATTGCCTACTCTGTCATTAATTGTTTGTTGTAAGTGAAGGTTTTCAAATATACAAAAATCTTTATTGTTAATGCTGGTAGCTTTGTTAAAGGTTTTCTGTTTATCAAAAGTTAAAACTTGAGCAAAAAAGTTTCAATACGTTAAAAGTTAAAGAACTGTCAAGTTGAAATTAAATTAAATGGACTACGCTTCCATAACACTTTTATTCAAACCATTACCAAAATCCGACACCCCACTAACTCTCTTTACAATCCTCCAAACTTCCTTATAAAAAAAAATAACTACATCCTACTTGCTGAAAAACTAATTTATGTAACACAAATGCTTATAATTATTCCTAGAAGTATAACATTTCATTTACCAACTGGTTTATATTATCAAAATTAATTGTTTACTGTCATAATTATTTATTATTATTTATACTAAATAAGTGATTAGTGATATATCTATTCTTAACTGTATATATTTTGTATAATTGTTTTTCATTGATTTTTTTTACCTCAAAAGAATCTAATATTTTACCGAAGTTTTTAAAATATCTACTTTATTTATAATTAATAAAGTTTGACTGCTGGAAAGTAACAATTTTATTTTAAAAATAAGTGTCTGCTTATCATGTTTATTTGTCACTTGTAGACGCAGACGTCTCGTTTTTTATATAAAAAAATACATGTCTGGCAAACTTCATTTTGTATCTTTTTGTTTGTGTATTTTATTGAAACTTTTCCATTCGTATATTATGATCATCTCTTCTAGAACAGTTTAAACTGAATATTCAGATTCACAATTTGATTTAAAAATTAAACAAATATTTGTAATTGTATAATAAAGTAAAGATATTATGTCATGTAATATTTTTTGTTTAAAATTAATTCTACTGAAATCTAAATGTAATTTGCTATTAAAAGAATATAATTTGTTCTGCTTGCAGTGAATGGCCAAACAATATGGCATGTGTATAATTATAGCATTTTAGTGCAATTTTATGTGTTTTATTAACACTTGTGCTGTGTTTGTAATTAGTTATCTGTAAAAAAAAATTATATCTAATCTATCTGGGACGCTGTGTTGACCAATTAGGATTATGAGATAAGAATGAATTATTGTTTTAGACGTGTTGTGGGTATATCATTAAAATATTGTGTGTGCTTCTACAACTAACGCTAAAACTAGTTTAATAACAAAATAATAATAATAATAATAAGGGCAAAAAAAGTTTGGTCGAAAGCCTTTTTCATATTTATATTTCTATTCAGTATTTTAAGTTATAAATTTGTTTTTTTTTTTCAAAGTTTGTACGAATATTTGAAATAAATTTATTATAAGTAAGTCGATAATAAATATAACCCAATTGTGCGCATAGACAGATATTCTGACCTAATATATATAGAAAGAAAATGTTTTAAACACTAGTTAATATGAGTGTAGAATAGTATATTACAATACGTATTTAGTGTTCACTTTACAGGTAGAAGTAATAATGCAGCAAAAAGTTTGCTAACTATTAAAATCTATAACATTAATTAAATTAAGATGTCTTTAAATTTGTCAACTTATTGTTTACTTTAATCCACCTTTACACACAATAATTTATTGTTTAATTTTAAATACCGCCAACTGTTGTTTATGTTAATGTCAGAAATGAATATATAGCATCTTCAATACGGTACAATTCCTTCTTAATATTTTATTATAAATATAGAATACTTTATTTTTAAATAAAAATAAGAGACGCATACGTCACTATTTATATAAAAAGTATGTGCCTGGAAAAGTTTATTTTGTATCTTTTTCTTTATGTATATAATATTCAGATTGATAATTTTATTCAAACGTTAAGCAAATATTTGTAATTGTATAATACTGAATCAAGTAGACACTAAATTACAATAATAGAACTGCATCTCCAATACAATACAATACAATTTATTTTTAATATTTACATATTGCGTTATATATAAATGATAATTTATTTTTAAATATAATACTTTCAGAAATGTTTTCAAATTATTCTAATTTGTTTTTTAATCTGACTAGAAACTATAAGTAAAGTGTTAATTTAATTTAAATTAACCCTTAGTTACTGAGCATGGGTCAAAATGACCCGAGCAAAGTTTTATGTCGCCGCTATTCTTTGTAGGTAATTCCCTGAGATACAGGATTTTTTGTATTTTCAAATTAGTCAACCTGTAAAGTTAGTATGTGTTTGACGGTGCGTAACTACATACAATTTTTTGGGTTAAAAGTTTGCATTTATACACTTATCGACAAAATTATTGAATGTTTTTAAATTGTTATAATTTTTGTTTGTAAAAATTAAATTTGATGAAATAAGTTATTTAAATTAATTAAATATTATCAAAATTAAGAATATTTATTTTATACTTAAATGCCTCTAGATAGCAAAGTCGAGTCTTTTGATTAAAGTAAGTGCATAGTTAGTAACAAGTATTTCTACCTCGAGCTCTAATTACTGTTTGCATTCTTCTTGATTGATTGATTGAATATCATCTTGAAGAATTGCGTTCCACTCTTTTTGTGCAGCAAACAGAAGCTGTTCTATTGTAGTTAGAAAGATTTATTTGTCAAATGCGGCGTTTAAAATAACCCCACACATGTTTGATCAAATTTAAGTCTTGGCTATATGGTGGCCAATCTAATCTTAGAATCTGGACTGCGCATCGAAGTAGTTAGTCACTGTGCCAGCTGCATGCGGTAGAGCGTTATTGTGCATTAATGTGAATCTTTTGTATCTAATATGGCCGCGATATGTCACAACATGATCTTCTAGTGTATTTTTAAGATATTAGTCACTAGTCATTTGTCTAATCACTTCTACAAGTTTGGCGCATCCCTTCGAAGTAATACCTGCTCAAAGCATTATACCGCCACCCATAAAATTAACGGTCTCTATGAGATTACAGCTGGCGTATTGTTCTCTTCTGTAGACGTGGTTTTGCCCGTCTGACTTTTATAATTGAATTCTAGTCTCATCCGTGAAGAGAACATTTTTTCAATTCTCAATATTTTACTGAATATGTGTTCTGGCAAATTCTAATCGACGAGATTTGTGATTTTAAAAAAGACTTGGTATTTTGGCAGGCCGTCTTGGCTTTAGGTTAGCTTCTTTGATTCTTTGCCTGACTGTTTTTAAATTTACATTAATTTGCTTTACATTTAAGAGATCATTTTTGAGATGCGTCGATGTCAACGTGCGATTTTGTGAAGAATTAAGTATCAAAAATCAATCATCAATAGCTGTTTTACATCTCTTGCGCCTTTGCCCAGGGTCTTTCAATAACTTTTTAAAATATTTAATACGGTAGACTGACCTCTCCTGAGACGTAGTGCAATTTCTTTTTGTTTATATCTTTTATTAAAAAGAATTACAATTTGTGCCGTTCAAACTTTGCTGCAGTGTCTGACTGGTGTAAATTTGTAAAAGACAATAATAAACGCCATTAATGTCAAAGTGAGTAATTTGCCTACTAGATGACTAACATCTAAGTAATAGTGATTACAAAAATTATTTGATAATTTTGCCCATAAGTGTATTTAATAAGTAAAAAATTACTTATTGCATCATTTTGTAGAAAGTTTGAGAGCACAGATTAAAATTTTAAGCGTTTTTTTGCTGAGTCTGATTCTGTGAACCTTTATAAAAGCGCAACTGTTTTTCCCTCTTAAAACAACTTATATATTTTAACAATACATAAAAAAAATATTCAAAATATATTGATGCCATCTTTTTTTTATTAATTATATACTAAATTTTATCAATTTTTTTTTTTTTAACTTATGTATCTAAATTCTTGACAAAACATTGAATTGGTTTTGTTAAGAATTTAAATTTTTAAGACTTTTTTTTTAAATTTATTAACTAAGATATAAATCTTTTTTAAATTTTTTAAATGTTTATACATATATGCTTTTAAATATTTAATAGTGGCTTCTGCTGAAAATAAGCTAACAGGACATTTTTAACAATTGCTATAATTTTAAAAGCTACGTCATTTAATAAATTTGTGACAATATTTCTTTAAATTTACTTATTTGCATTTTATATTAAACCATTTTATTAATATTAAATTAAAATTACTTAAAATGTTTACAATCAATCAATGTTGTTTACTTTTAATTATTTCATAACAACGTAGAGCACGTACAGAATTTTAATCGATAATAAAAAACACATCCAGCAATTTTAAACAATCATGAATTTTTAATGAAATTAATTAATTTAAACTTCAAAGACTAATACTTAATTTTTTGATTAAATTATAAAATTGGAAAAAATCTTGTATGCAGTTTGTTTTAAAGTTTCTTGCAATCGTTGAACAATATTTACGAGTAGTAAAAAACATTTTTTAAAATAAATTTATTACATTACATTTTGAAACATATTGCATAAATAACTATTTTGTATGATATATTAAGTTTATACGTTTATTTTGATATAGATGACAACCTCGTTTAAATTGTTTTTGTATAAAGTCTAAATAGCTTATAATGTTTGCGATTACAAAAATATAATTAAGTTACATGTCAAAATTAGTTTAAATAGAAGAGTTAATTGCTGCTTGTGTTGCAATGGTTATGTAGACAATAATTTAGTATTTATAGGCACAATATATACGTTATTATCATCATTATTGCTGTTTTGCTATTTGCAGTTTTTATGTGTCTTTCCTACAGTTTTTTGGTCATTTTTTGTTTCTTTATTTTACTGTATTTTTCTTATTTATGTAGAACGTTAGTCAATTTGTATCTTATTTTTTCTTTGTCATTTTTTGAATCACGTCTTTCAAATTTTTTTATGATATTTGTACTTAATTGCTTATCTTGCTCTTTTTATCATTTTGTCATTTCGGATCTTGTCTGACAATATAATTTTTATTAATCTTCTCAAAAGCTACATTTTGAATAATTGTATACGTTTTTTATTTTATTTTTTCTATCGTTCAAGTTAAAATATTATCTAAAAATTAAATTTTTAATAAAATAAATAAATAAACTTGGGTGCCGGCGCCATGTAGCAACTGCAGAGTAGATGTGTAGAAAACTCATCATAAAAGTGAAGTTTTGAGTTGTTTTTTTAGTTTGTGAGCTATGTGATTACGCGGTTTTGTATAAAACATAAATGAAAACAATAACTATCCTGTCAGCAAAGTGAGTAAAGTTAGTTTGTCAAATATTTGTTGTCAGGCTAATAAAAAAAAAATGCGTGCATTACAAGTACAGGAAAAAAAGTGCAAGCAAAAAGCTGAACAAGCAACGTGCTTGTGCAAATATTTATGCAAAACATTTATACCTTGACAAGAAGAACACCTGCTTATGGAAATTGACAAAAACCAGCAAAGTAGTTAAATCGCATAAAAATTGCAAAATATAGTTAGCAAGCGCTACAGAAATATAACATTCTAGAAGAAAACAGACTTTTTTGTACATTTTTTTATATTTTATTAAACTGTTTTAGTAAAAATGTACAAGTATGCTTTAAAACTTTTAAGCAGATGTTTGCTATATCAGCAAAAAAGTTAGAAACTCTACATGATAAAAATAAATTAAGTTGTTTAATTTTTAAAAACGGAAAAACATTTATTCCGTAATTGAATAAGCATAAATGCATAAATTTATTTTCACAGAAGACAATAAAAACCTTATTTAGGTTCACATTAATTCTTTTTCGTGTTATATAAGTTACTACTCCCACCATAACTCAGAACTCAAATATCTATCTTTCAATTTAAACTTACATTGACTTTTTGAATATTTCTAAGAAAAATATCTGAAAAACCTAGTTACATACAGTTTTTTTGCTAAAAGAATTGATTAATAACTTAAGTGTCCTATTGTTAACTAGTGTAAAAACTGAAATTTAATAAAAATCAAAAATCTACAAGTAAAAGTGTGTACTATGAAAAAGAAGCTAATCAAAATTTTGAATCGCACCATAAAAGATCAAAACAAATACATGACAGAAGATCTAAAATCATCACAATCTCTAACCAGTTTTTTACGGCTGTATGTATGGACTTTTAACAGATTTTGTTTGTTCCTATATTAAATCACAGCACTATGATTTATAGTAGGCAACTTTTTATTTATAAATTTATAAGGCATCAGAAGCCGTAGAATAAACTTTGAAACATTTTAATCAGAATATTTTGCTAACTAATGCAAAAATTTTGCATTTCCAAATCAAAGTAGAATGCTCTCAATGGCTATTATCTATCTAACTTGTTGGATTTTTCTTTTTGATTGAGATCAAATATCTTGTAAGTGAGCAAAGTTATATAAACAGTAATTAATATTTTAAAGTCATTGACAAACGCCGCTAAAGATGCAGCGCGATTGTTTTGCAAGATCTCAAAAAAGTAAACAATCCATTTCAAACTGTGCTTATGAAGACGTGGAATTTTATAGACTTTACTCACGGCTTGCAAGTTAATACATTGACACTCAGCACTATAAATAAGTAAAAAACGCCAGCGCTGCTTGCCAAGATTGGCGCCGAGATGTTATGGACAAGACAAAACAAACCTATATACTTTTATAAGAGCATGTATTCTGCACGCTGCAGAGCGTTAGGCTGTTTGCTACGACCATGTGAGCAAAATAGTTTAGTTTTTATGATCGGACCATTGCCGTACATTTTCAAATTTGCGCTCTGATGGTGTGATTAATGCTGTTGTTGTGAGACGTTAACATAATGTAATTTATGTTATCAAACTTATTTAATTTATTTAATTAATTAGTATTTTATTCCAAACCGTGTTTTTTATAAAAATACAAGTTTACATTAAAATTGTATTAATTTATCTACACTCGGTTACTTCTTATATTCAATTTATAAGTTTGTTTATTTGAAAATGTTTGAGTGATAATTTGGTTTGTTTTTCGGGATCCGCACCGGAAATCTACAAACTTTTTGATTTGATTGTTAAAAGTTATTTTTTTGTAAACTGTTCTATACACAAACAAACTATATGATTCTGCAACTAGAGCATAATTTAATAAAGAGTAAGACATCTTTAAGTTGAAATTTTATTCATATAGAATATAAAACAAACGGCTTATTTTTAGATTATTTTTATTTTATTTCAGAGAGTGTATATTGTCGGTGAAAGTGCAAGACCTCGTTTTATATAGACGTGCACAAAACTTTGAATTTTTCAATTTATTTTAATTATCATATTACAATTCATAAAAAATAAGAAAGATAAATTATGAAAATCTTTTATCTATACTTGAATTATGAAATTTTTATTGTATCCTGTAAATTTTTTGAAAATGTACATACGAGGTTTTGCACTATCACCAACGATATTCAGATTAAGTATAAAATATGGTTTCATTTAGACCGCCGCATCAGGTTTGGCAAAACCAATTATTGAGTATTTGTGTCACTGTTTTCAGCGGTATTTTGGCAATAACTTTGCAAATGTTTTGCTGTAAATGGTGAATTGTCTGTAGATTGTCAGCATACAACTTTTCCTTCAATATGCCTCACAAAAAAAATTCAGCGGTGTCAAATTGGTGGCCAGTTTACATCACGGAAACGGCTAATAACGCGGTTGTTGAACTTGGTGCTCAGAAGATAATTTGTGGTATGTGGAGTATGGGATGTTACCCCATCTTGTTGAAACTAAAACTGCTTTAGATCAAGTCCCTCTAATTTGGGTCACAAAAATCAGTGATCATGCTTTTGTAACGATCTCTGGTAACAGTAACGTTAGCACCAAACAGTAATTCGCAATAGATACATTGGTTTCTCAACTATGGCATGTGGATTTTCTGTTTTCCAAATTCAGAAATTTTGTTTGTTTACATAACTTCCAAGATAGAAAGAGGCCTTGTTCAAAAAAATGATGTTTGGTTAAAATTAAAGTCAACATTCAATTTGTACGCAATTAAACCAAGGTTTCTGTAAAGTATCTGCTTCAATGTGGTTTGCCCAATTTTGAGTTGCTGACTTTTGCGGCGAGTTGATGTTTCTGGGTGCTTGCGTACACTTTGAGCTACAGAAGGAACAATTTTGGCCGAATGCTTTGGATGAGCATGCTTGATGCGCGCATAGCCTACCAGAATTCTAATTTTACGTATTTTTTTTATAAACTTTTGTATTCCTTTGATCAATAGCGTTTCATTTCTTCTAAACAACGTACGCAATTTTAGCGCTGTTGCAGACAACTGAGACTCATTTTTAAAATATTTTTTTTGTATTTAAAAACGATTTCAACCAATATGATCAATTTTTTTGAAACTGAAAAAACGTATATTTTAATAATTGATATATATTTGTATTTATTTTAAGTTTTTTAGAAATTATTTGTTTAAACTGCCAAGTTAGCACGCTTAAGACATTTGAGTCTAATTTTATTGCAGTTACTTCAATGTTTCTCTTTTCTGTTAATGTTAACGTGAATAAGCAAATTGCTGTTTGGACTAGAAATAAAACCCTGGCATTATTTGCATCTTGACAAAATAAATCTAAACAGGAATATTTCAAAAAACAAAAAAACAACCGCAGTTTAGGCTTGTTTTTTGATTTTATGAATAAACGCTTATTTTGTGAAAAAAGGATTTATCTATTAACTCAAATAGCTAACAAGCAAATTAATTGTAATAAATTTAGAAAAATCAAGTAAAAAAGTATTATTATTATTTAGAACATATTTGATCTGGTAGTCTTTTGAGCTCAGTCATTAAGAATGCAATTTGCGTGTACTTACAGTACCTGCTAATGGGACTAAAAAAAGACGAATTAATGAGAACAACGTAAACAATGCTATAGAAAACATTTACTCTTTTTTAACGAAGAATTTAGTCAATTTTTGTAAATGACTTGAATGTACAAATAAAAAGTGAATTTGTTTCTGATATCAAAACCGTAAAAAAATACAAAGAAATTATAGCACAATAAACAAGACTACTAAGTTTAATCTTCAATGAAGTATAACTCTTAAAGTTTAAACAAATATTTGGACAAAAAAATTACAAATTAATATTAAAATTTAATAAACAATTGAAGGTTTTGGATTTTTATTTATTTTATAAGATTAGAAATTTTATTCTGTACACGTCGCAAAACCGATTTTAAGGAGGAATTATATTACGTGAGTTTTGTTTGTAGTTTTATGACACTTATCAAACTGCCTCCTTAAGTACGCTTTTACATTAGTACATCTATTGTGTCCCTATACAAGTACTAATACTAAAAAAAATAACCTTGGCCTTTTCGGTCTCTAAGTTTGAATTCCTTAGATATTTTTTCTAAAACTGTCTGAATTTTTTGGTTTATTTTACTCCAATTAAAATTATCAAAAATTTGAGGAAGTGCATAGTTGCATTATACGAAACAAGTCAGAATACACCTAGAATTTATTTATTTATTTATTGTCTTTTTTACGGATTTTTCTCATTGCCACAGTAAGTTTACGTTTAAAAGGGCTTGATGGGACCAACAGTTTATTTCAAACTTCCAAACCTCCCTAATAGATAAAGAGCAAATTATTATTTTAATCATATTTTGGGGATCAAACCCCGGATTGCTTGCATAATATGCAAGGGTTTTACCATTGAACTATCATTTATTTATTTATTTAACGTTTCTGCTGCTAAAGCTGCTAAGGCTAATCACCGACGTCACAGATTAAGATTGCCACATCTAAAAATATTGCTGCAAATTATGCTAATCAATAAAAAAAAGAACAGATATATATCACTGCTGAATGTCATTTTCAACAACATTTACTATAATTTTGTTTAATTGTTTTTGCAAATAAAAAGATTTATTTTTCAATATTTAAATATTTTTAACACTATGCTAATCTGTGTGTTTAACAGATTGAATGTCTTTTTTAAGTAAACTAAAAATTTACAAAAGAATATAGAATCGATGCATTGGCAAAGGAACGTGGGTATAGAGTTCTGAGGCTGCCTCCGTAGTATTGTATATTTAATCCTATTGAAATGGTATAGTCGCAACTAAAACAAAATGTTAGGCGGCATAATACAAACCCAAAATTTTGCAATGGAACTGTGGATTTAATAAGAGCAAAAGTAGATAAAATTTCTCTCCAAACATGGAAAACTTGTGTGGCTCATACAATTAAAAAAAGAGAATATTTATAGAAGCAAACATATAGTTCCGATAATAATAAATATAGGAGCCGAATCAGATGAAACTGATACTGATTAGTTTAATTTATCATTTTTATTATTATTATTATTTTTGGTGTGGTTGATTATTGTCCTTTTTTGAAATATTGATTTGTATGGTTGGATGGCTAAAAGACATCAAATCTTCAATTTGTTTTAATTTTTTTAATTTATTTTGCAAACGTTTCGGAATCTATCGATTTCCTTTATCAGTGCTAAAAACACAATTACAATTTATTTATATACATTAATTTAAGACAATACATTCAGTTGACAACAGTACAACAATTATAACAATTTAAAAACAATTAAAAAACATTTTAAAGACTTATTCAATAGTACTTTTTTTTCTTTTTTTTATATTTTTTTGGTTATTATATATATATATATATATATATATATATATATAGTATTATATTAGTAATTTCTATATGTTCATACCAATAATAAATAGTTCTTGATAGTGAAATAGTTTTTATTTTTGAGATTGAGGAACATATTAATAAATATCAGGCAGCAGGAATAGTATCAAACACGTGTTCTACATTTATTGTTACAATATGGCTGTTCTTATGTGTGTTGATAGTTGTTAGAGTTCTGTCGGTCATTTTTGTTTTGAAGGAATATTGCCGAAAGGCGGGAGAATATGTTAAGATTGTATATGCAACCCAACTTACATGTGTGTGGAGGTATTACATCGTTTGATGAATTGAGAGAGATCTCCACCTACTTTGTGACTTGTTTATGATATTATGATATAATATGTTGCTTAAATTAGCACTAAGTTACATGTATTGTTTTTTTTTATGTGAAGTATTTTATTTATTATTCTTTTTTTTTTTAATGGATCTAGACCAAAACAAAATAAAAGAAAAAATATGTACTTTTAAATAAGTCTTTAAAATGTTTTTTTATTGTTTTTAAAATGTTATAACTGTTGTACTGTTGTCAACTGAATGTATTGCTTAAATTAATGTACAGTAAAGTCCGGTTATAACGAATTCAAAAAATGCACAAAAACTAGTTTGTTATATCAGAAGTTAGTTATAAACTTTAATAAAAAAAATCGTAATTTGTTTTATATATTTCTTATTCTATGTTAATAGTAACGTAAGGATAGTTTTTGCAAAAAAAAGGTATGTTGACATATATGAAAACCTACAATTTGTAAAAAAAACTTTGAGCGTTTAAAGACGATTTTCTCATGATAATCAAATAGAAAACTTGATTTGCCTACAGGCACGTGAAAGTACGGTTACCCCTTTATTATGTTAAAATAAATAATAAAGAGGTAAATAAAAAATAATTTTAAATTATTGCCGTTAGTTATCTAAATAATTTTGACGTTTTGACGTTTTGACGTTGAGATTAATGGCGTTTATTATTGTTTCTTACAAATTTTATTATAAACAATTGATTACATATTTTAAAAATTAAAGTGAATTAAGTCATTGTAGTGTAATTAACTAAGTTATAGTAAATAGTGTTTTGTTTTATTGAAAACATTAGTATGCCACTAGTCAGACACTGCAATGAAGTTCAAGCGGCACAAATTGTGACTTTAAATAATGAACGATATAAACAAACAAAAAATTGCACGACGTCTCAGAAGAGATCTATCTACCGTATCAAATATTTTAAAAAAATATCAAGACTAAATTTTTTTTACAAAAACCCGGCAAAGGCGCAACAGATGTTCAACAGCATTTGATGATTGATTTTTGATACTTAAGTCTACACAAAATCACACAATGATCTTCTTATTGTAGGCAAATTAATGTAAGTTCGAAAACATTAGGCAACAATTAAAAAAAGCTGGCCTAAAGCCAAGACGCCTAGCTAAAGTATCACGTCTTCTTCAAAATCACAAAATTCGTCAATTAGAATTTGTCAGAACACATATTCAGTGAAATATTAAGAATTGAAAAAATACGGATAAAACTAGAATTTAATTATGAAAGCATGACGGATAATACCATCTCATATGTACCGTTAGTTTTGGAGATGCCGGTATAATGTTGTGGGCAGGTATTAGTTGGGAGGGACGCATCAAACTTGTGGAACTGATTTGTATATTGATAATATACTGAAAGATCAAGTTGTGCCATATGGCGGCTATAATGAGTACGGAAGATTCATATTAATGCACGATAACGCTTGACCGCATGCAGCTGGCACAGTGATTAATTACCTCAATGCAGTCGAGATTCAAATATTAGATTAGCCACTATACAACCTAGACTTAAAACCGATTAAACATGTGTGGGATTATCTTAAACGCCACATACAACAAAAAAATTCTGTTCCAACTACAATAGAACAGCTTTGGTTTGCTGCACAAAAAAAAGTTGAACGAATTTCTCAAGAACATATTCAATCTCTACTTGGCAGTTTGCCGAGAAAAATGCAAGCAGTAATTAGAGCTCAAAGGGGAAATACTTGTTACTAACTATGCACTTACTTTAATCAAAAGACTTGTCTTTGCTATCTAGTGGCATTTATGTATAAAGTAAATATTCTTAATTTTGATAACATATTTAGAATAATTTGTTGTTCGTAATTTTTTTCTTATAAAAACTTAAGATTGTCTTTTGAATTTTTTTAAAATAAACTGTTTGTTGTAGTTGATAGTGTTTAATTGACTTATTTCATCAAATTTTATTTTTACAAACAAAAATTATAAAAATTTAAAAATATTTGATAATTTTGTCCATGAGTGTATTATTTATTACCAATAATAGTAAAAAAGTTTTATTCTAAAACTACAAGTTACTTTAAATAATTCAATGACAGTTGGTGAATAATTTTAATAACTAATTTTACAAACTATCCATTATTTTTGTAACGTACTAAATTTATTAATAAATTATACTCACTATAATACAACCAGTTTTGTATAGCTATACAGTTTTTATTGTACCGGCAGTGGATACACAATGCACATCCTACTTCCGTATACTGAATAATGCATGAATGAAATTTTCAATTTGATTATATAAATTTTTTATTTTTTATATCACATTTCAAAAACGGAAATAAATCAGTGCCACTGTGTCAATCAATTGCAGCGATAACCCATTTATGCAAAATACATCATTGTCCTACGGTCGAATGCCGTACTTGATGTGGTTTGAGTGGGGTTTGTTTGTAATTCAACCTAATTGAACTTGCAATTGTATACATTTTATTGCTGGAAACATTAATTAGTATTTAATTAAAGACTAGCATTGGTTTTATTTTAAAAGTCTGTTTTATTTAATAATGTTTAAAAAATGCATCTTTAAAAACTATTTTATAAGAATAACAATATACTAAAATAAAAATTATTTTGTAAAACATATACATTAATATAAATTTTTTAAAGTAAATAAGAAACGAATACAACTTTGATAGAACAAGAAAAACTAGTAACAAACAAAAAGATATTCTTGCATCAAGTCTTTTATTGACTCTACTGTAGGGATGGATAAAAAAAAGCGTTCCCCAGTTTGGTGACTAGGTATGTTACGCTGAAGTCATGTGGAAAGCTAAGAAAAGTCCGCGGGGAATCGTTATAATGGAAACTGTTCGTACAAACGAGCAGTTCAATAGAATGGGCGCAACTATACTCTTTGGATAACGATGTGACAATTTCAGGTTTGTTCAATTGAATTCGGCTATAAATAACTCACGTGCATTCAGCAATTTAGAATAAATGTGAATTAATAGCAAAAGTATAAAATTTGTCGATATTATTCAATAATTAAATTGACTATTTATTAATATAAATTTAATATTAATAAATAGTTAATTAAAACTATTTCTATAAAGTTTTTATAAAAGGTGATGATAAGTATTGTAATTTTTATTGATTTTAATTATTGTGTTGGAAAACTTTTGGTGAGTGCGCCGGGTATATCCAACTTTTTTGTTTAGTTTGCAATTTATATACATTGCGATCCATTTTTTCTCAACGCAACACAAAAATGTTTTTTTTTTCTAATTTATCTTAGCAACATATATCCAGATATATCCTAAACCTTAAAACATATCTTCTGACACAAAACAGATGCATTAGATTTCAAAAAGCAGCTAATTAATAAGTGTATTAAAAATTAAAATATTTTAACATTTTTATTTAAAGGTTTATATCACAACAAAAAGAAAAATGTTTTTAAAAATTTAAAAATTTATAAAGAGTTTGCAAGCAAATTATATGAGTACACCAATTTATTTTAATTATCTAAACTATGTTTGAGAAATTTAAAACCAAAATTTGACTGCCATAAAAAGTTCAGATTTGATCAATATAAACAACAAACCACAAAAGGAGTTAACCAAAAACAATGCTAAAACGCGCAAAAGTATAAGTGCAACAAAGCAGTCATTTTGTGTTTATTTAGTTATCTATTACAGATGCCAATTTGTGTTTGTTGTAGTATAGAATCTACATAAAAACAGTACACTATATAAAAAAATCAAAATATTAAAAAAAAACCTTTTATTGTACATTGTCTTGTTGCCTTAAATAAACGTTGCAACAAGTTATTTTAATACAACTTTAATAAATACACAATTAGATTTATTTTAACCGATTTTTAATAATTTTATATTTTTTTTAAATTTTAAACTTAATTAAAAGTTTAACATATATCTACTAAGACAAGACATGTTGTGCAAATATAGTGTAATGATATTTTAGCAGTATATCAAATCTCGTAAGAACATTTTTGTTGTAATTAAGCCAAACACTTTTGTTGTTATTTTGATGAAAAATTTATATTAACAAGGCTTTGTGTTAAAAATTAAAAAAAAATCTTAATTTATAAACAGACCAAACCTATAATAATAATAATATTTTCTTTTATTTTCTGGCCAAATAGATGGATATAAACAGTCAATATACATAATACATAAAAATTAATAATACACATTAAAATAGACATATATAAACAAATAAGATAAAAATAATATAACATTATAATATAAGACACAACATATTAAAATTTTTTTATAATAAATCAATTAAATATTTTTGCAAACTATAATAACATTTAGTGACTAGAAATATATATGGTTGGGTTTTAAACTGTTTGTAATTAGTCATTTCTTGCAAGTATGTAGGTAATTTGTTATAGAGTCGCACGCATGCATATATTGGAGATTTCTTGTATTTGGTTAATTTATGGTGTTTGATTCGCAAGTGATTAATATTACGTGTATTGTAACCATGTGTGGACGTCGTTGATTAAAACTTAGATATATTTTTACATAGGTTGCTGACTTATAAATGTAGATAGATGGCAGCGTTAGTAAGTTATTGTTAATAAAATAGTCTTTGCAAGTTGCAAGTCTATCCGCTCCATATATTAAACATATAATACGTTTTTGTTGCACAAATATCTGTTTTATGTTGGTTGCTTGGCCCCACACTAAGATATTGTAGGTCAAGTGTAAATAAACTATAGCAAAATAAAATCTTTATTAATGAATTTAAATTTAAAGTCTATCGCATCTGTAAGATTGCAAAAAAAGCTTTGTTAAGTTTTTCACAAACGCTCTATTTGACATGACCAATTCAAATTTTCATCAATTATGGTTCCTTGAAATTTTACATTTTTACTAAGATCATAATTGAATATTTTTATAAAATTGTCGGATAAACGTTATCTTTCATAAAAATTTATAAAAGTAGTCTTATCTGTATTTAATATAAGTCTATTCTTATAGCACCATTGTTTAAAATTATTAATAGAGTTTGTCACACTCGCTACTAACTTTTCTTCTGTGATTGCTGATATTGCGATAGAAGTATCGTCTGCAAACATTACTACTAACCCGTTTCTAATCAATAAAGGCAAATCATTCACGTACATTAAAAGATAATAAGAGGACCCAATACAGATACTTGAGGAACACCTAAATTTATTGGATATTTTCTTGATAAATCTTTACTTATTTTTACAACTAAATTGCAATTTATTAAGTAAGATCTAAGCCATTCAAAAATATTTTCTCTGATCCCCATTGCACAAAGTTTGGCTATTACAAAATCCGGATTTACTGTATACAATGCTCTTGACAGATCAATATCAGTAAACGTATTGCTGAAACTGAATAGATGTTTCAACTGAAAAGTCTTTACGGAATCCATGTTAATTTTCCGTTAATAAGTTATTGTTATTTAGGTATGAAATAATTCTATTATATATTATTCTTTCAAGTATTTTTGAAAAAACACTTAGCACTGAAATTGGTCGATAATTTTTAATATCCTTAAAATCTTTTTTTTTTATATACAGCCGTTATCAATACACTAGGAAAAACTCTCAATGATAGTGAACGGTTTATAAGTCTGACTAGAGGCAATTCTATAGTGTAATAAATTTTTTTTATAATCTTAACGGTAATTCCATCTATACCCGAAGATTTGTTATTATTGAGTTTATTTACAACTTCTAAAATTTCTGCTATTTTAATTGGAAATATGTACATTGAATTACATTGATATTTTATATATGTACAGTTTGCTAATAAACTGCCGCTAAAGTGAGCGTTTAATGAATTATCAGCTATGTTAGCAAAGTAGTTGGCAAATATATCTGAGAGCTCTTCAGAGCTGTTTATGGTTTGATCGTCTATCTTTAATTTAATTATTGGTTTTATTTTTGAACGATCTAAATTTTTATTTATTAGCTTTTAAGTTTCTTTAGCTTTATTTTCCGCATTTGTGATTTTTGACAAAAAATACTCTCGTTTTGCTTTAACAATGTATAATTTATGTATTGATTATGTTACTTTATACTGCATGTTAAGTCTTTTGTCATTACTATTTAAACACATTCAAAATATTTTTTTTAATTCTATGCTAGCTACTACTATGTCATTTGTAATCCACTGTTTTTTATCTAAATTAGGTTTACAAGACTTTAAAGAACATGTACTTTCTACTTCAGTTGTAATAATATTTAACATTGTCTCAAAGGCGTTTTCAATATTTAGGTATATATCATCCCAGTTAACATTTTCTAAAAATGATATTAAATGATTTATATTATTGTAGACATACATCTATAACTACAAAGAATCTCTAGTAAATTAATGAAATTTGTTGTGCATAATAAATATTCAGAAATTTGTGATTGATGCATTGTGACGTTACAATTTACAGTAATACACTTAAGCAACCTTTATTGTTGACCGGTCACCTAACTTACTATGAAAAGTATCAATTGCTAACCCTTCAGCCCTAGTGGAGATGGGAGTAGATTCGTATGGGTAAACTGGTTTACCCTTTTAGGCTCCACGTGATTTTGTTAGTAGCAATTGAACAGTAAGTTCACTAAAATCACGAAAATTCTTAGGTATTCTAAACAAGGCACAAGTTATACCAAAAATAAACATTTAATTGAGAAATGGCAAGATTATATGTATAATAATATTCATTTCACATTTGATTTCAAACTTATTAATTTAATAACTAACTAAAATAATAATACCGCAAAAAAAAGGCATATCATACGTAGCGCAAACAATAAAATTACCTGGTAGCTACCATCTACTAAACTAAACTAAATATACCGTTGAGATTGAGAAAATATTAAGGTACAAGTAAGTTAATATTTGTATGATCTGCGATCATATTTTATACTTTACAACGAAAGAAGATATCTTGCATATAGATATATATCCATATGTATACATACAAAAATAGAAAAAGTAATTAATAAAAATAAAGAGAAAAGCTTAGCTGTTGGTGTTACTGTCGTTAGCATCAAGGTCCACGTGGTTTCCTATCCCAACACGTGCATTTGTCCAAGTCAGGGATCAAGTTAATTTTCTACGTCCAGAAATATCTCCTAGAACGGTAGTACAGTCAGCGATATGGAATAGCAGTTTGCACGGCTTGATGAAAATGTTTAAGATGTTCGGGTACTTAATATAAACTGCCAAAACGGGTAGAAAATCCACACGTGTAAAACGTGCCTAAAAAAAGACGTGCGCGTATCAATAAAAATTGTATCTTGATAAAAAAAAAAAAAAAAAAGAAATGATCTGTAAAATGAATAATATATTGAAATACATACCAAGGATAGATAAAGTAATTGATTTATGCGAAGTATTAATTAATTCACGGACCATGTGAATTTGTAGAACGGCCTCTAGATCCACCATTATCGGGTTAATATGGACGGTACTAATACTCCTTACCGTATCCACAATTTTTAATATAATGCCAACGAAATCCCCATACAGCGGGTGATAATTTTCCGAGGTATCTTTCGCACTTAGCACAACTTCGAAAAATATCGCAATGGCAAATTAATTAAATTCGAGGACCGTCTACACGTCTTCACTCGGGACTCGTTGCAAAAGGAAAGAAAGAGCCCGCGGATGGAAAAGGTCGCGATCGTTTTTGCGTCGCAATTTATTCTAGTATGCGAATCATTTTTTTTTGAAATAAAAATATTCCAACATTTCTTAATATTTATATATTATTGAAAATAATATACAGGGTGATTGTTTCAAATTATTTAATTAAACAATTAATAACTTAATGTTATTTTGAATTGTTACAAATTCCCCCCTTACTTAAAAAAAAAAAAAAAAAATATATATATATATATATATATATATTTTTTTAACTAAACTCAATCGGCAGTTAGCATGTATGGCAGCCCAGGTCAACGCAACAATTTTCAAAAAAAAAAACAAAAAAAAACACAAAAAAAAAACAAAAAAAAACCGTGTCCGATAATTATATTCTGCCCCTCGGAACCAGGGCAAGATTACGGTTGCTTATCGGGGTGTAACTTCAAATCTTTAACGTGCCATCTTCCACGTATTGCACCATCTTCGTCTTCTAACTCGTAAACACCATAGGACACTTTTTTCTTTATCGTAAAAGGGCCAATAAATTTTGGTGCTAGCTTTGCACTAAAACTTTTACTCGCATCGGACAACACATAGTTACGTTTCCAGACCCTGTCGCCTTCTTGAAACTCGATATTTCGCTTTCTCAAGTTGTAGGAGTGTGAATTTCGTTTATAGGCGTCGCTTATTCTACTTTTTATAACGTCAAATATCTTCTTTAGTGTTTCACTCTTAATTTCAGGATTTCTTTTAGCAAAGTTCAGACTTTTAGTGTCAATGTCTCCAATTCTTTCGGGATTTAGAATGATTTCTCTTCCAAAGTTTACAAAATAGGGTGAAAAACCAATTACCTCATGGTAACACGTACGAATAGCGCATGCTAATTTTGGTATTTGGACGTCCCATTTCTTTTGATCTTTATCATTACTAATGTAAGAGATCATCATTGTTTTTATGACCTTGTTTACCCTTTCGCAAGGGTTAGCCTGGGGATGAAAAAAACAATTAAAAATTATTTTCGTTCCAAAAGAAGCGCACATATTCTGAAATTTGTGAGACTTATATTGTACTCCATTATCGCATAGGACGTATTTTGGAACACCATATACGAGGAACACTTCCTCTTCGATCAGTTTGGTTACTTTATCGGCGGTTGCCGTCCGAATTGGGTACATTACCGTATATTTACTAAAATAATCGGAGATTACTAAAACAAACTTGTTTCCTTGAGTAGACCTAGGGAAAGGACCTATAAGATCTGTAGATATCATCTCCCAAGGTTGACTGACTACTGGGTGTCTTTTCATAAAACCCTTAGCCTTCTGCTGTTCTGGTTTACATGCTAAACATGTTTTACAAGATCTTACATAATTTGTTATATCCGCCTTCATTTTGGGCCAATAATATAACAATGCAATTCTTTTGAAAGTTTTCAGAACACCTAAGTGTCCGGATGTTGGATTATCGTGACATTCCAACAAAACTTTTTTTCTGTCTTCTTTAGGCACTACTTTCTTCCAGTAGTCGGAAACGTTTCTCAGTTCGGGATAACTACACTCAACATATTTAAAAATTTCGTTACCTGTCACTCGGTAAGCTGGGTACTTAATAGGATCTTCCACAATGCGTCTTCTTAAGGTTTCATACCATTTATCGTTGATTACCTCATTCGCATTTAACACTAATATCTCCGGTACACCTCTAGATAAAGCATCAGGTATCACATGATCTTTTCCCCTCCTATGAATCACATTAAATTGGAATTGCTGTAGCCGGACGGCCCATCTTGCTAATCGACCGTGTGGGTCTTTTAAGTGGTTTAACCATACCAATGAGTGATGATCTGTAATTACCGAGAACTGTGCTCCTTCTAGGTAAGGTCTAAGTTTTTCAATTGCCCAGATTACTGCTAAGCATTCTCTTTCGGTAGTGGTATATTTCTTTTCTTCCTTACTTAGAGATCGGCTTAAGTAACATATGACGTATTCGTTCTGCTCGTCAGTTTGAGTCAAAGCGGCACCAATACCATATGCACTAGCATCTGTTTGCAAGGTAAATGGCTTATTAAAATTGGGGCATTTTAAAACTGGGGCAGTGGCTAAAGCTGTTTTGACTTTTTGAAAAGCAGACTCACACGCAGTAGTCCAAATAAACTTTGATGATTTCTTCAAAAGGTTATTCAAGGGGGCCACTATAAAGGAATAATCCGCAATAAATTTCCTGTACCAGGAAGCCATTCCTAGTACACGTCTAACCTCAGTCACATTTTTTGGTGTTGGTATGTTCAAGATAGCCGTCACCTTATCTGGATCAACATTAAGGCCTCTACTATCTACTACATAACCTAAATATTTTAGATTTTCTCGGAAAAATTTACATTTTTCCCGAGACAAGGTAAGTTCGGCCGCATTCAACCGGTTAAAAATTTCTTTCAAAATTTCACAATGCTTTTCGAAGGTTTGAGTAATTACGATTATGTCATCCAAATAGACAAAGGCATATGGCTCTAGTTCTGGTCCTAGTACTCGGTCAATTAACCTTTGCCATGTAGCCGGGGCATTATGTAAGCCAAAAGGCATCCTTCGAAATCTAAATAATCCTCTTCCAGGCACAGTGAAACTAAGATAATCACGAGATTTTTCTGCAATAGGGACTTGCCAATACGCTGATTTAATGTCGAGAGACGATAAGTAGTTAGCATTTCTTAATTTATCTAATATTCCTGATATATAAGGCAGTGGGTAGGCATCCCGCTTTGTAACATTATTTAATTTTCTAAAATCAACACAAAAACGAAAACTACCATCCTTTTTTGGTACAAGCAAAACGGGTGATGACCATCCAGAGTTTGATCGTTCGACAACGCCTAATTCCAACATATCATCTAACTCTTTATCGATACATTTTTGAACATAGGGTGATACACGATAATAACGTTGTTTGATCGGGGGTGAATCAGTTTCAATCACATGTTCGACCAGACTCGTGCACCCCAACTTGGTTCCCATTTTCTTAAATTGAATTTCCAAGAGTTGATTAACCATTTCTTCTTGTTTTGCTGTTAACGCTCTGCCTGATTCGAGTGTTGCTATTTCCGGTTGTGAGAAGTGCCAATTGTTTTTCCGGAGATCCGGTACTATCCCCATCTGTTTCCAAAAATCAATTCCTAGGATTAAAACACGTGGAACGTCAGGTACCACAATCATGTCTATCACACAGAATTTATCTAAAATTTTTACTGGTACACTAACAGTTCCTAAACAAACACACCTGTTGCCATTGGCAACTAACACAAATAAGGGTTCTCTTTTATTTATCTTTACTCCTAAACGTTGCAATATTGTCCATCCATCTTGACCTATAACTGTCTGAGTAGCTCCTGAGTCGAGCAACCCCATCATCTTACTTCCTAATACATCAATTTCTAAGTATGGTCTTTGATCTTCTTCATAATGAGAAAGGATGTAATCTAAGATCGTTTTTGTTTTGTATGTTGCCGTCGATTTCTTGGTAGGAGGCATTGATCGACTGCTAGTCAATGGCCTCCTTCCCCGTTTCCCGCGAGCTTACATCTTGGGCAATTTATAACTTTGACGCCTTCTTTGCCACATTTGTAGCATTTTAGTTTGGGTTTTAGGTAATCACAATTTCGGGCAATATGTCCGGGTTTTCTACAATTATAGCATAACCTTTCCTGCAATTTTAATTCTTTTTGTGGTTGAAATACAGTACTAGTGCTGGCTTCAATATAAGCCAAGTCAGGCTCTAAGCTTTTGTTCTTTGGTAGGGGTGGAGCATAGGCATCAGAAGACGCCTTGCGCTTTTCTAGCTTCTTACACATTTTTTTCAATTCTTCCACTGATTTTATGTCCGCATAGCCCAGCCTATCTTGATAATATGGAGCTAAATTCCTAACCATTATTTGAAGTTGAGTAGCCTCCGACACTGAAATATTTAACCTCGAGAATAAATTACTCATTTTAGCAAAGTACATTCCAGTTGTTTCTTCTCTTCCTTGGGTACGGTGTTTGATTTCTTCAAATAGTTTGTCGCTATAGAAAGGCGGTTGGAATTCTTCTTTTAAGGCATTTTTAACTTCTGACCAATTTCGGAGGGATGGTTTATTAGCTCTATACCACGTAAGAGCGTCTTTTCTAAATAAATCGCTAGCAGACAGAAATAATTGTTCATAAGACACACCACGACTTACTCGTAATTCCTCTACGTTTTCTAGGAAGGAATTCACAGAATGACCCGATTTTTCTCCGTCAAACACTAAGTTCCATTTGCTTACTGGTATAGATGTAGCCTTAGCTTGAGATATCGATGTCACAGTAGAGTTTAAGTTATCAGTTTCATCTTCTGAGCTGCAATCTGTTTCGTTCCCGACTTCCGAAGCAATTGTAGACAAGTCTAAAAGTACGGTATCGTGTACAAACGATTTATTAGCCGCTTTAATTTTTTTTTCACAAGATGAATGTACCATCATTAACTCTAGTAGCAGATGAGATTTTTTTGTATTATCATCTGCTGTCTTGGCAACAGATCGATTGCATCGACCTATACTATAGTTTAGTTTAGTTATGATTTTCTTATAAGGGCTAGAATCAAGTCCGGTTTCTAACGCTGCAACCAAATCTTTTAATTCCGATAACTTCTCTTCTACTACCTTTGCATCTTCATCAAACTTAATTTTATAGGTAGGATAATTAATTTTTCCACCAGCTTTCTCTAATTTACGAATAGACCTAAGGGCTGCACGCATCTCACCAACTGTACCGACGTTTTCAAACCCTCTAAATGCCAACTCATAAGACAACTCGTCTTGACTAAGACGATTAATTTCATAATTAGACCCATCCATTGTATTTTTTTTTCTTTTAAAATAATCTGAATAACTACTAAATTGCACGCAAGAACGACTATAATACGGATTGGACACTATGACACAACTCTTATTTTACTACCCGTTTTATTAAGCCATTATATTGTTACTGACCATTAATTTAAAAACCTTTAACTAAATTCTGACCAACCAACTAACTTCACTCAAAATTTTATTTCTCTTTACAGACCAAAAAAAAAATAAAAATTACTACCAACAGTTACCGAAATTACTTACTTTTAAATTCAATATTTTCTCTTACAATTTTTGTTTTACATTAATCGGGCCCCACGTTGGGCTCCAAATTTGTGACGTTACAATTTACAGTAATACACTTAAGCAACCTTTATTGTTGACCGGTCACCTAACTTACTATGAAAAGTATCAATTGCTAACCCTTCAGCCCTAGTGGAGATGGGAGTAGATTCGTATGGGTAAACTGGTTTACCCTTTTAGGCTCCACGTGATTTTGTTAGTAGCAATTGAACAGTAAGTTCACTAAAATCACGAAAATTCTTAGGTATTCTAAACAAGGCACAAGTTATACCAAAAATAAACATTTAATTGAGAAATGGCAAGATTATATGTATAATAATATTCATTTCACATTTGATTTCAAACTTATTAATTTAATAACTAACTAAAATAATAATACCGCAAAAAAAAGGCATATCATACGTAGCGCAAACAATAAAATTACCTGGTAGCTACCATCTACTAAACTAAACTAAATATACCGTTGAGATTGAGAAAATATTAAGGTACAAGTAAGTTAATATTTGTATGATCTGCGATCATATTTTATACTTTACAACGAAAGAAGATATCTTGCATATAGATATATATCCATATGTATACATACAAAAATAGAAAAAGTAATTAATAAAAATAAAGAGAAAAGCTTAGCTGTTGGTGTTACTGTCGTTAGCATCAAGGTCCACGTGGTTTCCTATCCCAACACGTGCATTTGTCCAAGTCAGGGATCAAGTTAATTTTCTACGTCCAGAAATATCTCCTAGAACGGTAGTACAGTCAGCGATATGGAATAGCAGTTTGCACGGCTTGATGAAAATGTTTAAGATGTTCGGGTACTTAATATAAACTGCCAAAACGGGTAGAAAATCCACACGTGTAAAACGTGCCTAAAAAAAGACGTGCGCGTATCAATAAAAATTGTATCTTGATAAAAAAAAAAAAAAAAAAGAAATGATCTGTAAAATGAATAATATATTGAAATACATACCAAGGATAGATAAAGTAATTGATTTATGCGAAGTATTAATTAATTCACGGACCATGTGAATTTGTAGAACGGCCTCTAGATCCACCATTATCGGGTTAATATGGACGGTACTAATACTCCTTACCGTATCCACAATTTTTAATATAATGCCAACGAAATCCCCATACAGCGGGTGATAATTTTCCGAGGTATCTTTCGCACTTAGCACAACTTCGAAAAATATCGCAATGGCAAATTAATTAAATTCGAGGACCGTCTACACGTCTTCACTCGGGACTCGTTGCAAAAGGAAAGAAAGAGCCCGCGGATGGAAAAGGTCGCGATCGTTTTTGCGTCGCAATTTATTCTAGTATGCGAATCATTTTTTTTTGAAATAAAAATATTCCAACATTTCTTAATATTTATATATTATTGAAAATAATATACAGGGTGATTGTTTCAAATTATTTAATTAAACAATTAATAACTTAATGTTATTTTGAATTGTTACAAATTTATTTATATATATATAATTTATATTATTGTAGACATACATCTATAACTACAAAGAATCTCTAGTAAATTAATGAAATTTGTTGTGCATAATAAATATTCAGAAATTTGTGATTGATGCATAGGTAGATCAGAAACTATATAATCGATTGCAGAATACGACGTTCTTCCATTAACATTAGTAAAAATACGCGTGGGCCCTTTTAATTTTATTATTAGTCCAAATGAGTTAAATAAATTAACCAATACATCTTTGTTTTGAGATTTTTCAAGATAATTTACATTACAATTCCTACTTACAATATTAAAATTTTCATATCTACAAAGAGAGCTTAAAGACAAATTTGAAACAAAAATATCAAACGTTCCATGAATTGATGTATACAAATATATATATATTATGAATAAACGCTTATTTTGTGAAAAAAGGATTTATCTATTAACTCAAATAGCTAACAAGCAAATTAATTGTAATAAATTTAGAAAAATCAAGTAAAAAAGTATTATTATTATTTAGAACATATTTGATCTGGTAGTCTTTTGAGCTCAGTCATTAAGAATGCAATTTGCGTGTACTTACAGTACCTGCTAATGGGACTAAAAAAAGACGAATTAATGAGAACAACGTAAACAATGCTATAGAAAACATTTACTCTTTTTTAACGAAGAATTTAGTCAATTTTTGTAAATGACTTGAATGTACAAATAAAAAGTGAATTTGTTTCTGATATCAAAACCGTAAAAAAATACAAAGAAATTATAGCACAATAAACAAGACTACTAAGTTTAATCTTCAATGAAGTATAACTCTTAAAGTTTAAACAAATATTTGGACAAAAAAATTACAAATTAATATTAAAATTTAATAAACAATTGAAGGTTTTGGATTTTTATTTATTTTATAAGATTAGAAATTTTATTCTGTACACGTCGCAAAACCGATTTTAAGGAGGAATTATATTACGTGAGTTTTGTTTGTAGTTTTATGACACTTATCAAACTGCCTCCTTAAGTACGCTTTTACATTAGTACATCTATTGTGTCCCTATACAAGTACTAATACTAAAAAAAATAACCTTGGCCTTTTCGGTCTCTAAGTTTGAATTCCTTAGATATTTTTTCTAAAACTGTCTGAATTTTTTGGTTTATTTTACTCCAATTAAAATTATCAAAAATTTGAGGAAGTGCATAGTTGCATTATACGAAACAAGTCAGAATACACCTAGAATTTATTTATTTATTTATTGTCTTTTTTACGGATTTTTCTCATTGCCACAGTAAGTTTACGTTTAAAAGGGCTTGATGGGACCAACAGTTTATTTCAAACTTCCAAACCTCCCTAATAGATAAAGAGCAAATTATTATTTTAATCATATTTTGGGGATCAAACCCCGGATTGCTTGCATAATATGCAAGGGTTTTACCATTGAACTATCATTTATTTATTTATTTAACGTTTCTGCTGCTAAAGCTGCTAAGGCTAATCACCGACGTCACAGATTAAGATTGCCACATCTAAAAATATTGCTGCAAATTATGCTAATCAATAAAAAAAAGAACAGATATATATCACTGCTGAATGTCATTTTCAACAACATTTACTATAATTTTGTTTAATTGTTTTTGCAAATAAAAAGATTTATTTTTCAATATTTAAATATTTTTAACACTATGCTAATCTGTGTGTTTAACAGATTGAATGTCTTTTTTAAGTAAACTAAAAATTTACAAAAGAATATAGAATCGATGCATTGGCAAAGGAACGTGGGTATAGAGTTCTGAGGCTGCCTCCGTAGTATTGTATATTTAATCCTATTGAAATGGTATAGTCGCAACTAAAACAAAATGTTAGGCGGCATAATACAAACCCAAAATTTTGCAATGGAACTGTGGATTTAATAAGAGCAAAAGTAGATAAAATTTCTCTCCAAACATGGAAAACTTGTGTGGCTCATACAATTAAAAAAAGAGAATATTTATAGAAGCAAACATATAGTTCCGATAATAATAAATATAGGAGCCGAATCAGATGAAACTGATACTGATTAGTTTAATTTATCATTTTTATTATTATTATTATTTTTGGTGTGGTTGATTATTGTCCTTTTTTGAAATATTGATTTGTATGGTTGGATGGCTAAAAGACATCAAATCTTCAATTTGTTTTAATTTTTTTAATTTATTTTGCAAACGTTTCGGAATCTATCGATTTCCTTTATCAGTGCTAAAAACACAATTACAATTTATTTATATACATTAATTTAAGACAATACATTCAGTTGACAACAGTACAACAATTATAACAATTTAAAAACAATTAAAAAACATTTTAAAGACTTATTCAATAGTACTTTTTTTTCTTTTTTTTATATTTTTTTGGTTATTATATATATATATATATATATATATATATATATAGTATTATATTAGTAATTTCTATATGTTCATACCAATAATAAATAGTTCTTGATAGTGAAATAGTTTTTATTTTTGAGATTGAGGAACATATTAATAAATATCAGGCAGCAGGAATAGTATCAAACACGTGTTCTACATTTATTGTTACAATATGGCTGTTCTTATGTGTGTTGATAGTTGTTAGAGTTCTGTCGGTCATTTTTGTTTTGAAGGAATATTGCCGAAAGGCGGGAGAATATGTTAAGATTGTATATGCAACCCAACTTACATGTGTGTGGAGGTATTACATCGTTTGATGAATTGAGAGAGATCTCCACCTACTTTGTGACTTGTTTATGATATTATGATATAATATGTTGCTTAAATTAGCACTAAGTTACATGTATTGTTTTTTTTTATGTGAAGTATTTTATTTATTATTCTTTTTTTTTTTAATGGATCTAGACCAAAACAAAATAAAAGAAAAAATATGTACTTTTAAATAAGTCTTTAAAATGTTTTTTTATTGTTTTTAAAATGTTATAACTGTTGTACTGTTGTCAACTGAATGTATTGCTTAAATTAATGTACAGTAAAGTCCGGTTATAACGAATTCAAAAAATGCACAAAAACTAGTTTGTTATATCAGAAGTTAGTTATAAACTTTAATAAAAAAAATCGTAATTTGTTTTATATATTTCTTATTCTATGTTAATAGTAACGTAAGGATAGTTTTTGCAAAAAAAAGGTATGTTGACATATATGAAAACCTACAATTTGTAAAAAAAACTTTGAGCGTTTAAAGACGATTTTCTCATGATAATCAAATAGAAAACTTGATTTGCCTACAGGCACGTGAAAGTACGGTTACCCCTTTATTATGTTAAAATAAATAATAAAGAGGTAAATAAAAAATAATTTTAAATTATTGCCGTTAGTTATCTAAATAATTTTGACGTTTTGACGTTTTGACGTTGAGATTAATGGCGTTTATTATTGTTTCTTACAAATTTTATTATAAACAATTGATTACATATTTTAAAAATTAAAGTGAATTAAGTCATTGTAGTGTAATTAACTAAGTTATAGTAAATAGTGTTTTGTTTTATTGAAAACATTAGTATGCCACTAGTCAGACACTGCAATGAAGTTCAAGCGGCACAAATTGTGACTTTAAATAATGAACGATATAAACAAACAAAAAATTGCACGACGTCTCAGAAGAGATCTATCTACCGTATCAAATATTTTAAAAAAATATCAAGACTAAATTTTTTTTACAAAAACCCGGCAAAGGCGCAACAGATGTTCAACAGCATTTGATGATTGATTTTTGATACTTAAGTCTACACAAAATCACACAATGATCTTCTTATTGTAGGCAAATTAATGTAAGTTCGAAAACATTAGGCAACAATTAAAAAAAGCTGGCCTAAAGCCAAGACGCCTAGCTAAAGTATCACGTCTTCTTCAAAATCACAAAATTCGTCAATTAGAATTTGTCAGAACACATATTCAGTGAAATATTAAGAATTGAAAAAATACGGATAAAACTAGAATTTAATTATGAAAGCATGACGGATAATACCATCTCATATGTACCGTTAGTTTTGGAGATGCCGGTATAATGTTGTGGGCAGGTATTAGTTGGGAGGGACGCATCAAACTTGTGGAACTGATTTGTATATTGATAATATACTGAAAGATCAAGTTGTGCCATATGGCGGCTATAATGAGTACGGAAGATTCATATTAATGCACGATAACGCTTGACCGCATGCAGCTGGCACAGTGATTAATTACCTCAATGCAGTCGAGATTCAAATATTAGATTAGCCACTATACAACCTAGACTTAAAACCGATTAAACATGTGTGGGATTATCTTAAACGCCACATACAACAAAAAAATTCTGTTCCAACTACAATAGAACAGCTTTGGTTTGCTGCACAAAAAAAAGTTGAACGAATTTCTCAAGAACATATTCAATCTCTACTTGGCAGTTTGCCGAGAAAAATGCAAGCAGTAATTAGAGCTCAAAGGGGAAATACTTGTTACTAACTATGCACTTACTTTAATCAAAAGACTTGTCTTTGCTATCTAGTGGCATTTATGTATAAAGTAAATATTCTTAATTTTGATAACATATTTAGAATAATTTGTTGTTCGTAATTTTTTTCTTATAAAAACTTAAGATTGTCTTTTGAATTTTTTTAAAATAAACTGTTTGTTGTAGTTGATAGTGTTTAATTGACTTATTTCATCAAATTTTATTTTTACAAACAAAAATTATAAAAATTTAAAAATATTTGATAATTTTGTCCATGAGTGTATTATTTATTACCAATAATAGTAAAAAAGTTTTATTCTAAAACTACAAGTTACTTTAAATAATTCAATGACAGTTGGTGAATAATTTTAATAACTAATTTTACAAACTATCCATTATTTTTGTAACGTACTAAATTTATTAATAAATTATACTCACTATAATACAACCAGTTTTGTATAGCTATACAGTTTTTATTGTACCGGCAGTGGATACACAATGCACATCCTACTTCCGTATACTGAATAATGCATGAATGAAATTTTCAATTTGATTATATAAATTTTTTATTTTTTATATCACATTTCAAAAACGGAAATAAATCAGTGCCACTGTGTCAATCAATTGCAGCGATAACCCATTTATGCAAAATACATCATTGTCCTACGGTCGAATGCCGTACTTGATGTGGTTTGAGTGGGGTTTGTTTGTAATTCAACCTAATTGAACTTGCAATTGTATACATTTTATTGCTGGAAACATTAATTAGTATTTAATTAAAGACTAGCATTGGTTTTATTTTAAAAGTCTGTTTTATTTAATAATGTTTAAAAAATGCATCTTTAAAAACTATTTTATAAGAATAACAATATACTAAAATAAAAATTATTTTGTAAAACATATACATTAATATAAATTTTTTAAAGTAAATAAGAAACGAATACAACTTTGATAGAACAAGAAAAACTAGTAACAAACAAAAAGATATTCTTGCATCAAGTCTTTTATTGACTCTACTGTAGGGATGGATAAAAAAAAGCGTTCCCCAGTTTGGTGACTAGGTATGTTACGCTGAAGTCATGTGGAAAGCTAAGAAAAGTCCGCGGGGAATCGTTATAATGGAAACTGTTCGTACAAACGAGCAGTTCAATAGAATGGGCGCAACTATACTCTTTGGATAACGATGTGACAATTTCAGGTTTGTTCAATTGAATTCGGCTATAAATAACTCACGTGCATTCAGCAATTTAGAATAAATGTGAATTAATAGCAAAAGTATAAAATTTGTCGATATTATTCAATAATTAAATTGACTATTTATTAATATAAATTTAATATTAATAAATAGTTAATTAAAACTATTTCTATAAAGTTTTTATAAAAGGTGATGATAAGTATTGTAATTTTTATTGATTTTAATTATTGTGTTGGAAAACTTTTGGTGAGTGCGCCGGGTATATCCAACTTTTTTGTTTAGTTTGCAATTTATATACATTGCGATCCATTTTTTCTCAACGCAACACAAAAATGTTTTTTTTTTCTAATTTATCTTAGCAACATATATCCAGATATATCCTAAACCTTAAAACATATCTTCTGACACAAAACAGATGCATTAGATTTCAAAAAGCAGCTAATTAATAAGTGTATTAAAAATTAAAATATTTTAACATTTTTATTTAAAGGTTTATATCACAACAAAAAGAAAAATGTTTTTAAAAATTTAAAAATTTATAAAGAGTTTGCAAGCAAATTATATGAGTACACCAATTTATTTTAATTATCTAAACTATGTTTGAGAAATTTAAAACCAAAATTTGACTGCCATAAAAAGTTCAGATTTGATCAATATAAA
The DNA here is from genome assembly GCA_963932245.1 of Tachinus rufipes. Taxonomy (NCBI): domain Eukaryota; kingdom Metazoa; phylum Arthropoda; class Insecta; order Coleoptera; family Staphylinidae; genus Tachinus; species Tachinus rufipes. The sequence continues at coordinate 78,761,855 of OZ010744.1, forward strand.
CAACAAACCACAAAAGGAGTTAACCAAAAACAATGCTAAAACGCGCAAAAGTATAAGTGCAACAAAGCAGTCATTTTGTGTTTATTTAGTTATCTATTACAGATGCCAATTTGTGTTTGTTGTAGTATAGAATCTACATAAAAACAGTACACTATATAAAAAAATCAAAATATAAAAAAAAAACCTTTTATTGTACATTGTCTTGTTGCCTTAAATAAACGTTGCAACAAGTTATTTTAATACAACTTTAATAAATACACAATTAGATTTATTTTAACCGATTTTTAATAATTTTATATTTTTTTTAAATTTTAAACTTAATTAAAAGTTTAACATATATCTACTAAGACAAGACATGTTGTGCAAATATAGTGTAATGATATTTTAGCAGTATATCAAATCTCGTAAGAACATTTTTGTTGTAATTAAGCCAAACACTTTTGTTGTTATTTTGATGAAAAATTTATATTAACAAGGCTTTGTGTTAAAAATTAAAAAAAAATCTTAATTTATAAACAGACCAAACCTATAATAATAATAATATTTTCTTTTATTTTCTGGCCAAATAGATGGATATAAACAGTCAATATACATAATACATAAAAATTAATAATACACATTAAAATAGACATATATAAACAAATAAGATAAAAATAATATAACATTATAATATAAGACACAACATATTAAAATTTTTTTATAATAAATCAATTAAATATTTTTGCAAACTATAATAACATTTAGTGACTAGAAATATATATGGTTGGGTTTTAAACTGTTTGTAATTAGTCATTTCTTGCAAGTATGTAGGTAATTTGTTATAGAGTCGCACGCATGCATATATTGGAGATTTCTTGTATTTGGTTAATTTATGGTGTTTGATTCGCAAGTGATTAATATTACGTGTATTGTAACCATGTGTGGACGTCGTTGATTAAAACTTAGATATATTTTTACATAGGTTGCTGACTTATAAATGTAGATAGATGGCAGCGTTAGTAAGTTATTGTTAATAAAATAGTCTTTGCAAGTTGCAAGTCTATCCGCTCCATATATTAAACATATAATACGTTTTTGTTGCACAAATATCTGTTTTATGTTGGTTGCTTGGCCCCACACTAAGATATTGTAGGTCAAGTGTAAATAAACTATAGCAAAATAAAATCTTTATTAATGAATTTAAATTTAAAGTCTATCGCATCTGTAAGATTGCAAAAAAAGCTTTGTTAAGTTTTTCACAAACGCTCTATTTGACATGACCAATTCAAATTTTCATCAATTATGGTTCCTTGAAATTTTACATTTTTACTAAGATCATAATTGAATATTTTTATAAAATTGTCGGATAAACGTTATCTTTCATAAAAATTTATAAAAGTAGTCTTATCTGTATTTAATATAAGTCTATTCTTATAGCACCATTGTTTAAAATTATTAATAGAGTTTGTCACACTCGCTACTAACTTTTCTTCTGTGATTGCTGATATTGCGATAGAAGTATCGTCTGCAAACATTACTACTAACCCGTTTCTAATCAATAAAGGCAAATCATTCACGTACATTAAAAGATAATAAGAGGACCCAATACAGATACTTGAGGAACACCTAAATTTATTGGATATTTTCTTGATAAATCTTTACTTATTTTTACAACTAAATTGCAATTTATTAAGTAAGATCTAAGCCATTCAAAAATATTTTCTCTGATCCCCATTGCACAAAGTTTGGCTATTACAAAATCCGGATTTACTGTATACAATGCTCTTGACAGATCAATATCAGTAAACGTATTGCTGAAACTGAATAGATGTTTCAACTGAAAAGTCTTTACGGAATCCATGTTAATTTTCCGTTAATAAGTTATTGTTATTTAGGTATGAAATAATTCTATTATATATTATTCTTTCAAGTATTTTTGAAAAAACACTTAGCACTGAAATTGGTCGATAATTTTTAATATCCTTAAAATCTTTTTTTTTTATATACAGCCGTTATCAATACACTAGGAAAAACTCTCAATGATAGTGAACGGTTTATAAGTCTGACTAGAGGCAATTCTATAGTGTAATAAATTTTTTTTATAATCTTAACGGTAATTCCATCTATACCCGAAGATTTGTTATTATTGAGTTTATTTACAACTTCTAAAATTTCTGCTATTTTAATTGGAAATATGTACATTGAATTACATTGATATTTTATATATGTACAGTTTGCTAATAAACTGCCGCTAAAGTGAGCGTTTAATGAATTATCAGCTATGTTAGCAAAGTAGTTGGCAAATATATCTGAGAGCTCTTCAGAGCTGTTTATGGTTTGATCGTCTATCTTTAATTTAATTATTGGTTTTATTTTTGAACGATCTAAATTTTTATTTATTAGCTTTTAAGTTTCTTTAGCTTTATTTTCCGCATTTGTGATTTTTGACAAAAAATACTCTCGTTTTGCTTTAACAATGTATAATTTATGTATTGATTATGTTACTTTATACTGCATGTTAAGTCTTTTGTCATTACTATTTAAACACATTCAAAATATTTTTTTTAATTCTATGCTAGCTACTACTATGTCATTTGTAATCCACTGTTTTTTATCTAAATTAGGTTTACAAGACTTTAAAGAACATGTACTTTCTACTTCAGTTGTAATAATATTTAACATTGTCTCAAAGGCGTTTTCAATATTTAGGTATATATCATCCCAGTTAACATTTTCTAAAAATGATATTAAATGATTTATATTATTGTAGACATACATCTATAACTACAAAGAATCTCTAGTAAATTAATGAAATTTGTTGTGCATAATAAATATTCAGAAATTTGTGATTGATGCATTGTGACGTTACAATTTACAGTAATACACTTAAGCAACCTTTATTGTTGACCGGTCACCTAACTTACTATGAAAAGTATCAATTGCTAACCCTTCAGCCCTAGTGGAGATGGGAGTAGATTCGTATGGGTAAACTGGTTTACCCTTTTAGGCTCCACGTGATTTTGTTAGTAGCAATTGAACAGTAAGTTCACTAAAATCACGAAAATTCTTAGGTATTCTAAACAAGGCACAAGTTATACCAAAAATAAACATTTAATTGAGAAATGGCAAGATTATATGTATAATAATATTCATTTCACATTTGATTTCAAACTTATTAATTTAATAACTAACTAAAATAATAATACCGCAAAAAAAAGGCATATCATACGTAGCGCAAACAATAAAATTACCTGGTAGCTACCATCTACTAAACTAAACTAAATATACCGTTGAGATTGAGAAAATATTAAGGTACAAGTAAGTTAATATTTGTATGATCTGCGATCATATTTTATACTTTACAACGAAAGAAGATATCTTGCATATAGATATATATCCATATGTATACATACAAAAATAGAAAAAGTAATTAATAAAAATAAAGAGAAAAGCTTAGCTGTTGGTGTTACTGTCGTTAGCATCAAGGTCCACGTGGTTTCCTATCCCAACACGTGCATTTGTCCAAGTCAGGGATCAAGTTAATTTTCTACGTCCAGAAATATCTCCTAGAACGGTAGTACAGTCAGCGATATGGAATAGCAGTTTGCACGGCTTGATGAAAATGTTTAAGATGTTCGGGTACTTAATATAAACTGCCAAAACGGGTAGAAAATCCACACGTGTAAAACGTGCCTAAAAAAAGACGTGCGCGTATCAATAAAAATTGTATCTTGATAAAAAAAAAAAAAAAAAAGAAATGATCTGTAAAATGAATAATATATTGAAATACATACCAAGGATAGATAAAGTAATTGATTTATGCGAAGTATTAATTAATTCACGGACCATGTGAATTTGTAGAACGGCCTCTAGATCCACCATTATCGGGTTAATATGGACGGTACTAATACTCCTTACCGTATCCACAATTTTTAATATAATGCCAACGAAATCCCCATACAGCGGGTGATAATTTTCCGAGGTATCTTTCGCACTTAGCACAACTTCGAAAAATATCGCAATGGCAAATTAATTAAATTCGAGGACCGTCTACACGTCTTCACTCGGGACTCGTTGCAAAAGGAAAGAAAGAGCCCGCGGATGGAAAAGGTCGCGATCGTTTTTGCGTCGCAATTTATTCTAGTATGCGAATCATTTTTTTTTGAAATAAAAATATTCCAACATTTCTTAATATTTATATATTATTGAAAATAATATACAGGGTGATTGTTTCAAATTATTTAATTAAACAATTAATAACTTAATGTTATTTTGAATTGTTACAAATTCCCCCCTTACTTAAAAAAAAAAAAAAAAAATATATATATATATATATATATATATTTTTTTAACTAAACTCAATCGGCAGTTAGCATGTATGGCAGCCCAGGTCAACGCAACAATTTTCAAAAAAAAAAACAAAAAAAAACACAAAAAAAAAACAAAAAAAAACCGTGTCCGATAATTATATTCTGCCCCTCGGAACCAGGGCAAGATTACGGTTGCTTATCGGGGTGTAACTTCAAATCTTTAACGTGCCATCTTCCACGTATTGCACCATCTTCGTCTTCTAACTCGTAAACACCATAGGACACTTTTTTCTTTATCGTAAAAGGGCCAATAAATTTTGGTGCTAGCTTTGCACTAAAACTTTTACTCGCATCGGACAACACATAGTTACGTTTCCAGACCCTGTCGCCTTCTTGAAACTCGATATTTCGCTTTCTCAAGTTGTAGGAGTGTGAATTTCGTTTATAGGCGTCGCTTATTCTACTTTTTATAACGTCAAATATCTTCTTTAGTGTTTCACTCTTAATTTCAGGATTTCTTTTAGCAAAGTTCAGACTTTTAGTGTCAATGTCTCCAATTCTTTCGGGATTTAGAATGATTTCTCTTCCAAAGTTTACAAAATAGGGTGAAAAACCAATTACCTCATGGTAACACGTACGAATAGCGCATGCTAATTTTGGTATTTGGACGTCCCATTTCTTTTGATCTTTATCATTACTAATGTAAGAGATCATCATTGTTTTTATGACCTTGTTTACCCTTTCGCAAGGGTTAGCCTGGGGATGAAAAAAACAATTAAAAATTATTTTCGTTCCAAAAGAAGCGCACATATTCTGAAATTTGTGAGACTTATATTGTACTCCATTATCGCATAGGACGTATTTTGGAACACCATATACGAGGAACACTTCCTCTTCGATCAGTTTGGTTACTTTATCGGCGGTTGCCGTCCGAATTGGGTACATTACCGTATATTTACTAAAATAATCGGAGATTACTAAAACAAACTTGTTTCCTTGAGTAGACCTAGGGAAAGGACCTATAAGATCTGTAGATATCATCTCCCAAGGTTGACTGACTACTGGGTGTCTTTTCATAAAACCCTTAGCCTTCTGCTGTTCTGGTTTACATGCTAAACATGTTTTACAAGATCTTACATAATTTGTTATATCCGCCTTCATTTTGGGCCAATAATATAACAATGCAATTCTTTTGAAAGTTTTCAGAACACCTAAGTGTCCGGATGTTGGATTATCGTGACATTCCAACAAAACTTTTTTTCTGTCTTCTTTAGGCACTACTTTCTTCCAGTAGTCGGAAACGTTTCTCAGTTCGGGATAACTACACTCAACATATTTAAAAATTTCGTTACCTGTCACTCGGTAAGCTGGGTACTTAATAGGATCTTCCACAATGCGTCTTCTTAAGGTTTCATACCATTTATCGTTGATTACCTCATTCGCATTTAACACTAATATCTCCGGTACACCTCTAGATAAAGCATCAGGTATCACATGATCTTTTCCCCTCCTATGAATCACATTAAATTGGAATTGCTGTAGCCGGACGGCCCATCTTGCTAATCGACCGTGTGGGTCTTTTAAGTGGTTTAACCATACCAATGAGTGATGATCTGTAATTACCGAGAACTGTGCTCCTTCTAGGTAAGGTCTAAGTTTTTCAATTGCCCAGATTACTGCTAAGCATTCTCTTTCGGTAGTGGTATATTTCTTTTCTTCCTTACTTAGAGATCGGCTTAAGTAACATATGACGTATTCGTTCTGCTCGTCAGTTTGAGTCAAAGCGGCACCAATACCATATGCACTAGCATCTGTTTGCAAGGTAAATGGCTTATTAAAATTGGGGCATTTTAAAACTGGGGCAGTGGCTAAAGCTGTTTTGACTTTTTGAAAAGCAGACTCACACGCAGTAGTCCAAATAAACTTTGATGATTTCTTCAAAAGGTTATTCAAGGGGGCCACTATAAAGGAATAATCCGCAATAAATTTCCTGTACCAGGAAGCCATTCCTAGTACACGTCTAACCTCAGTCACATTTTTTGGTGTTGGTATGTTCAAGATAGCCGTCACCTTATCTGGATCAACATTAAGGCCTCTACTATCTACTACATAACCTAAATATTTTAGATTTTCTCGGAAAAATTTACATTTTTCCCGAGACAAGGTAAGTTCGGCCGCATTCAACCGGTTAAAAATTTCTTTCAAAATTTCACAATGCTTTTCGAAGGTTTGAGTAATTACGATTATGTCATCCAAATAGACAAAGGCATATGGCTCTAGTTCTGGTCCTAGTACTCGGTCAATTAACCTTTGCCATGTAGCCGGGGCATTATGTAAGCCAAAAGGCATCCTTCGAAATCTAAATAATCCTCTTCCAGGCACAGTGAAACTAAGATAATCACGAGATTTTTCTGCAATAGGGACTTGCCAATACGCTGATTTAATGTCGAGAGACGATAAGTAGTTAGCATTTCTTAATTTATCTAATATTCCTGATATATAAGGCAGTGGGTAGGCATCCCGCTTTGTAACATTATTTAATTTTCTAAAATCAACACAAAAACGAAAACTACCATCCTTTTTTGGTACAAGCAAAACGGGTGATGACCATCCAGAGTTTGATCGTTCGACAACGCCTAATTCCAACATATCATCTAACTCTTTATCGATACATTTTTGAACATAGGGTGATACACGATAATAACGTTGTTTGATCGGGGGTGAATCAGTTTCAATCACATGTTCGACCAGACTCGTGCACCCCAACTTGGTTCCCATTTTCTTAAATTGAATTTCCAAGAGTTGATTAACCATTTCTTCTTGTTTTGCTGTTAACGCTCTGCCTGATTCGAGTGTTGCTATTTCCGGTTGTGAGAAGTGCCAATTGTTTTTCCGGAGATCCGGTACTATCCCCATCTGTTTCCAAAAATCAATTCCTAGGATTAAAACACGTGGAACGTCAGGTACCACAATCATGTCTATCACACAGAATTTATCTAAAATTTTTACTGGTACACTAACAGTTCCTAAACAAACACACCTGTTGCCATTGGCAACTAACACAAATAAGGGTTCTCTTTTATTTATCTTTACTCCTAAACGTTGCAATATTGTCCATCCATCTTGACCTATAACTGTCTGAGTAGCTCCTGAGTCGAGCAACCCCATCATCTTACTTCCTAATACATCAATTTCTAAGTATGGTCTTTGATCTTCTTCATAATGAGAAAGGATGTAATCTAAGATCGTTTTTGTTTTGTATGTTGCCGTCGATTTCTTGGTAGGAGGCATTGATCGACTGCTAGTCAATGGCCTCCTTCCCCGTTTCCCGCGAGCTTACATCTTGGGCAATTTATAACTTTGACGCCTTCTTTGCCACATTTGTAGCATTTTAGTTTGGGTTTTAGGTAATCACAATTTCGGGCAATATGTCCGGGTTTTCTACAATTATAGCATAACCTTTCCTGCAATTTTAATTCTTTTTGTGGTTGAAATACAGTACTAGTGCTGGCTTCAATATAAGCCAAGTCAGGCTCTAAGCTTTTGTTCTTTGGTAGGGGTGGAGCATAGGCATCAGAAGACGCCTTGCGCTTTTCTAGCTTCTTACACATTTTTTTCAATTCTTCCACTGATTTTATGTCCGCATAGCCCAGCCTATCTTGATAATATGGAGCTAAATTCCTAACCATTATTTGAAGTTGAGTAGCCTCCGACACTGAAATATTTAACCTCGAGAATAAATTACTCATTTTAGCAAAGTACATTCCAGTTGTTTCTTCTCTTCCTTGGGTACGGTGTTTGATTTCTTCAAATAGTTTGTCGCTATAGAAAGGCGGTTGGAATTCTTCTTTTAAGGCATTTTTAACTTCTGACCAATTTCGGAGGGATGGTTTATTAGCTCTATACCACGTAAGAGCGTCTTTTCTAAATAAATCGCTAGCAGACAGAAATAATTGTTCATAAGACACACCACGACTTACTCGTAATTCCTCTACGTTTTCTAGGAAGGAATTCACAGAATGACCCGATTTTTCTCCGTCAAACACTAAGTTCCATTTGCTTACTGGTATAGATGTAGCCTTAGCTTGAGATATCGATGTCACAGTAGAGTTTAAGTTATCAGTTTCATCTTCTGAGCTGCAATCTGTTTCGTTCCCGACTTCCGAAGCAATTGTAGACAAGTCTAAAAGTACGGTATCGTGTACAAACGATTTATTAGCCGCTTTAATTTTTTTTTCACAAGATGAATGTACCATCATTAACTCTAGTAGCAGATGAGATTTTTTTGTATTATCATCTGCTGTCTTGGCAACAGATCGATTGCATCGACCTATACTATAGTTTAGTTTAGTTATGATTTTCTTATAAGGGCTAGAATCAAGTCCGGTTTCTAACGCTGCAACCAAATCTTTTAATTCCGATAACTTCTCTTCTACTACCTTTGCATCTTCATCAAACTTAATTTTATAGGTAGGATAATTAATTTTTCCACCAGCTTTCTCTAATTTACGAATAGACCTAAGGGCTGCACGCATCTCACCAACTGTACCGACGTTTTCAAACCCTCTAAATGCCAACTCATAAGACAACTCGTCTTGACTAAGACGATTAATTTCATAATTAGACCCATCCATTGTATTTTTTTTTCTTTTAAAATAATCTGAATAACTACTAAATTGCACGCAAGAACGACTATAATACGGATTGGACACTATGACACAACTCTTATTTTACTACCCGTTTTATTAAGCCATTATATTGTTACTGACCATTAATTTAAAAACCTTTAACTAAATTCTGACCAACCAACTAACTTCACTCAAAATTTTATTTCTCTTTACAGACCAAAAAAAAAATAAAAATTACTACCAACAGTTACCGAAATTACTTACTTTTAAATTCAATATTTTCTCTTACAATTTTTGTTTTACATTAATCGGGCCCCACGTTGGGCTCCAAATTTGTGACGTTACAATTTACAGTAATACACTTAAGCAACCTTTATTGTTGACCGGTCACCTAACTTACTATGAAAAGTATCAATTGCTAACCCTTCAGCCCTAGTGGAGATGGGAGTAGATTCGTATGGGTAAACTGGTTTACCCTTTTAGGCTCCACGTGATTTTGTTAGTAGCAATTGAACAGTAAGTTCACTAAAATCACGAAAATTCTTAGGTATTCTAAACAAGGCACAAGTTATACCAAAAATAAACATTTAATTGAGAAATGGCAAGATTATATGTATAATAATATTCATTTCACATTTGATTTCAAACTTATTAATTTAATAACTAACTAAAATAATAATACCGCAAAAAAAAGGCATATCATACGTAGCGCAAACAATAAAATTACCTGGTAGCTACCATCTACTAAACTAAACTAAATATACCGTTGAGATTGAGAAAATATTAAGGTACAAGTAAGTTAATATTTGTATGATCTGCGATCATATTTTATACTTTACAACGAAAGAAGATATCTTGCATATAGATATATATCCATATGTATACATACAAAAATAGAAAAAGTAATTAATAAAAATAAAGAGAAAAGCTTAGCTGTTGGTGTTACTGTCGTTAGCATCAAGGTCCACGTGGTTTCCTATCCCAACACGTGCATTTGTCCAAGTCAGGGATCAAGTTAATTTTCTACGTCCAGAAATATCTCCTAGAACGGTAGTACAGTCAGCGATATGGAATAGCAGTTTGCACGGCTTGATGAAAATGTTTAAGATGTTCGGGTACTTAATATAAACTGCCAAAACGGGTAGAAAATCCACACGTGTAAAACGTGCCTAAAAAAAGACGTGCGCGTATCAATAAAAATTGTATCTTGATAAAAAAAAAAAAAAAAAAGAAATGATCTGTAAAATGAATAATATATTGAAATACATACCAAGGATAGATAAAGTAATTGATTTATGCGAAGTATTAATTAATTCACGGACCATGTGAATTTGTAGAACGGCCTCTAGATCCACCATTATCGGGTTAATATGGACGGTACTAATACTCCTTACCGTATCCACAATTTTTAATATAATGCCAACGAAATCCCCATACAGCGGGTGATAATTTTCCGAGGTATCTTTCGCACTTAGCACAACTTCGAAAAATATCGCAATGGCAAATTAATTAAATTCGAGGACCGTCTACACGTCTTCACTCGGGACTCGTTGCAAAAGGAAAGAAAGAGCCCGCGGATGGAAAAGGTCGCGATCGTTTTTGCGTCGCAATTTATTCTAGTATGCGAATCATTTTTTTTTGAAATAAAAATATTCCAACATTTCTTAATATTTATATATTATTGAAAATAATATACAGGGTGATTGTTTCAAATTATTTAATTAAACAATTAATAACTTAATGTTATTTTGAATTGTTACAAATTTATTTATATATATATAATTTATATTATTGTAGACATACATCTATAACTACAAAGAATCTCTAGTAAATTAATGAAATTTGTTGTGCATAATAAATATTCAGAAATTTGTGATTGATGCATAGGTAGATCAGAAACTATATAATCGATTGCAGAATACGACGTTCTTCCATTAACATTAGTAAAAATACGCGTGGGCCCTTTTAATTTTATTATTAGTCCAAATGAGTTAAATAAATTAACCAATACATCTTTGTTTTGAGATTTTTCAAGATAATTTACATTACAATTCCTACTTACAATATTAAAATTTTCATATCTACAAAGAGAGCTTAAAGACAAATTTGAAACAAAAATATCAAACGTGCCATGAATTGATGTATACAAATTTAGAATATTTAATTTTATTCCATCAATTTTAATAACTATGCCGCACATTTTAATATTAAGTTCTTCTGTATACATATCTAATATATTTATTGTTTTGTATTTTAATCCGCAATTTACAAATAGGGCACATCTTCTATATATGTGAACAGTTCTACTATAACTAGCCGCCACAAGCTGGCGGTTAGTTATAGTAGAACCCAGGAATATTAATTAGTTTTATATCTTCCTTAACGCACCAATGCTCGGTGACACATAAAATATCAATATGTTCAGAAAAATAAAAAAAACTCAAGATTTGTTATTTTATTCACTACACGTTGTACATTTATATGTGCAATTTTTAGTTTATTTGCGTTTTTATTTACACAAAAAAATAATGTTGAATTTCTTTCTTATGGGCATCATCATGGATGTCAGAAGATCCAGGTATCGGTGGAATTTTTTCGATTAAGCTATTTACACTGTCATAATTTATTTTGTTGTTTGATATACTAATTAGTTCATCGTTAGGTTTGCTGTTTATTTTGTTGTTTATTTTGCAATATACTTAGTTTTTTTTAAGGTATTAATATATATTAGATTACTATTTATTATGTAATTTTCTTGTTTGTGTTTATATATTAGTAATTCTAAAATATATTTAAACAATATAAGTTTACCACTAGCTTTTAAGTATTTTCCACTAGGGATGAAATGTTGATAAGTAAGAATTGAGTTTACATCAATAAAAGGCACATCATTGCCACAGTACTTTTCTATTTTACTGTATAATTTCATATTGATATTATAATCAAATTTATTTAACACTATTCTATTTTTCCAGTAAGACACAAAAATAATAATGAGATTGGTATATTTAGAGATCATCAATAGCTTTCTTATTTGCTCGTTGTTTAAATTGGTACCTTGTATTGCATCTTCCGATCCTGCCATACATATAACGAAGTCCTTTTTGGTAAATTGTTTTGTTAATTTTTCTACATCATTAATAACATTTATAAAAGTGGCATTTGGTTTAAATACAGATTGAAATTTGTAAGTATTATCGGTATATCCGTGGTTTTGCAATAAGTAAGAAAAAACATTTTTGCAGTGATTATTGCCAAGTATAAGAACATAATGATGAAGATTACATTTCAGTGATATATTTTGATTAATACACATCGATGGGTCTTGGTTTTTTTCGGTAAAAGTCGCTTTCATTCGATTGCCTACATTTGTATTTTTGTTTGAAGTTAATTTACCATTATCACCATTGAAGGTTTGTGCTTCAATAGATTCCATAGAAATCTCAGTTTGAGTAACTCCATGCTCAACTTCTATAATACAATGTTCAGTTTGTGTTGAAGCTTGTGATACAATTGTCGTTTTGATTTTAGTCTGAATAGAAGCATCTTTTGAGATAATTTCTTGCCTGTTTTTTCCCATTTGTGTTAAATTGTCAATTATTTTATTTTTAATTTCAACTTCATTTTGAAGTGATATTATTAATTCGTTTAACTTAATAATTTCTTTATTTAGTTTGATATTTTCATTGCCCATATTAGAAAATGTGCCTCCTAATTCGGATGATAATGCGTTGTAATTAAGTTCATTATCACTTGTGTCGTTTACGTCATTCACATTTATTTGACCATTGATTAAAGTTTTGTTTAAAATATCGGTCTCAATTGATCTGAGTTTTTGCCAAGTTATAGGACCCACAATTCACTTAAATTAAAACTTAAAAAATATACGTTTATAATAGACTAACAATTAAGGACAAGGACACTAAATTTCACACCACAGGGGCGGTTGTGGTGGCTAACAAATTTCACAAACAAAGAAAGGCCGCGAAAAGGAAAGTTAGTTAAGAGTTATGTTTAGTTATAAACATTTATAAAATATGTCAGTTGTAAGTAGAATCAAACCCGGACTCTCCGATTCAATGTATTGAATGTTACCTCTGAGCCACGGCGGCTGTAGATATATCGCGCAGTTTCAACTAAGTAAATATTAGGTAATTGTAAAACATAATACAATAATACTATACACGTTGTTGATAGAGGTAGTGTTTATAGGTTAGAATTATTTTAATTCATATTACATCAAATTAAAACTATTTAAGTATGTAAAATTACTGCAAACGACGTATGGAAGATTAAATAAATTATAGTATTTGTTAAAACACAGCACACACTTATAAACATATAGTTTCAAAAGTAAAATCATTTAAAAATACACACATTCGATCATTTCAGACCTGCTAATGTAACTTTATAACACGACACGACACTAATGTTTTACATTTAAATTTACATAAGAAATATTTTATCTATAATTTAATAATATTTGAGTATTAATTAAATAATACTTTTTAATTATTAGATAGATATTATCATGAATGCAAAAAATAATACAAATTAATTTATTGTTGTGTAATATTTCATTGGTTAAATTACTGTACATTCCATATTTTAATTTTAATAATAGCTAGTGGAATTTAATTATAAAATTAATAAACATACACTATTCAGATGGTTTAGTTTGTAATTTAGCTGCATTATATTCATGTAATGTTGAACGTGCATTAAGATCATTTTCATTTGCAAATGTATTTAATCCGACAAGTGTTGCTGCTAGTAACACATACCTAACATAATTATGGATGACAATATAAACACAATGCTGCGAATATGTAATTTGTGTATTACGTAATACACTACAGGCTATAAATGACATAAATAGATAAATCAATATAAATCAACACTTGTTTGATTTATAACAAATTTTATATTTTTAAAGCTTAATAATGTAACTGTTCAACAGCATTGCAATGCATATAAATTAGAACTAATCAATATACTATTTCAAACAACTGCAGCAATTAAATTTCAGAATGATTAATTCAGTTCCCAGTACAATTAGAAAACGATAAAATCGATGACGGACGGTTAGTTATTTTTAATACACAATATTTTTTTTAAATTTATTCCAATAAGACTGACTATCTTGCGTGAATATATCGATTCAAGTAATTGCTCGTATCATTTATTCATTGTACAAGCCAGTTGAAAAGATCGATAAAAGTGGTCAGAATATTTCCCGTCTTATACACAAAATACTATATTTAGATATTATATAAAAAATCTACATTGGATAATTAATAACAAAAAAAAGGAGTGTCACCCAAGGTCTAAAATATAACAAATAAATTAAAATAATTCTTATTTAAAGGTATTTAACTACATAACCTTAACAATAACATAATATTTGCATGTAATGAACAATAATTACATTTATTTAAGTATTATTAATTTACATTTTTGATATTTGTGACACTATTGTCAATGTAGTACGTAATATTACATACATGATTACTAAATCAAACATATGTTTTGTTTGCTCAACTGAACTATTAATCACTTTTGTAATGGTATTAATGTTATTTTAAATAATAAAATTAATATGTAAAATTATAATTAAAAGATACAATAAAAAGTAAAAACTTAGCTGCAAAATGACTGCCAATTGCATAAATGCTAATTGATAACGATTAATGCAGTCATTTTAGTATTAAATTGCACCTAGATGGCGACACTAGTCTTTTGATTCATTATTTATATTCAATTGTGTTCATAAGGACAAAAATATTTATTCAAAATTGTCTTTTCCTATCATGCAATGTTGTGGTCGTACATGGCATACTGGCGAGGTTTGTAGAACCGAAACAAAGTCTATGCTTGCTATGCTAATAAAAAATGTTAAAATAAAGTTCTATTAAGGGGGCAGTTTGATGAGTGTCATAAAACTACAAGCAGAACTCACGTAATTTACCTCATTTTTAAAATCGGTTTTTTGCAACATGTGGAGAATGAAATTTCCGATCTAATGAAATATATAAAAATCCAAAACATTCAATTGTTTATTATATTTTGAAATTAATTTGTAATTTTTTTGTTGAAATATTTGCTTAAACTTTAAGAGTTATACTTTATTGAACATTAAACTTAGTAGTCTTTTTATTGTGCTATAAGTTATTTTTCTTAAATAACTATTGTTACAGTTCTGCTCGTAGTTGTGAATGTATAATATAAAGTGAAATTCGAAATTCCCGCGTGTATTAATTTTTCTAACAGTTTGGTACTGCTGCCACATTAATTAAAATCATAATAAATGTCATATTATAAATTTATAGGTTATAGCAGATGGTGGTTTGATAATATAATATAATTGTGATTACAATAATATCAAGTTACCGTCCGCTATAATCTGTACTTATATCGTAGACTTTCTTATTTTTTTCCAGAGGCCCAAAAATTGAGATACAAAAATGTGCCGTTTGCCATATTTGACAATTTTTGAATATTAAAAAAATTTTGATAATGCCCGATATACCATTTCTCATATAAATAACCTTTTTTCTTGTGCTCTAAAGATTATTTACTGAAATTTTGACTAAAATCGACATAAGGTAAACTTAATCGGAATCAACGCCTATTCACCAATCTTAGGTTGCATCTGAAAGTCCTTAAAACAAAAACTTACCACAACAGCCCCGAGGCTTTTCTACACATAAAAAAAATCTCCAAGAAGTTGCTCAAGACCAGGTAGAATTTAGTGTAACAAAGTAAATTGTTATCTGATATCTTATTATTCATAGTAATATTATGATTTTTTTATATTTTTTAAAGCAAATAAAACACTATTTTAACTTAATAATTGCAGTAAGTTCATGAAAGAATTAATAAGAAAAAAACCAAGAATACAATGCAAATGTAAAGTATCGCGAGCCAGCCTAGCGCCGTCGCTGCCTTTGAGGTATCTGGCGGCTTTAAAAAAAAACAAAAACAAGAAAACAACAATTTTTACCTACTAATTTTAAAACTGGTAGTGTTTAATATAAATGGAAAACTTGTACATTTTACGACAATAACTTTAAAATAATACAATTTTGTGTTAAAAATGCAGTATAGCATTTGGTTATTATTACACCAGTAAATATAATTTCTTACTTAACGTGTTTAAAGTAAAGTTAAAAAAGACTTGTTATAATATATTATGAATATAATTTCAGTTTAATTAGTAATTTAAGTTTAATCATGCAATATAGTATTAGTTATTAAAAAAACTGATCAACATAAATTGATTATCATATTATTATTATATATGTTTTACATATTAAATAATTTTATTTTCAAAATTTTATTTTTGTATAAATAATGAGTTAAAGAATTATTAGCATGAATTGATTATTAGCATGAATTCATTATTTATAACAGAGCTGCACCAAGTTTATATAATAATTAAGACAACCCAAATAGTTAAAATAGTCATTATTATTATCAAAAATAAAAAAAAAAAATTTGTGTAGATAATTAAATATTTTTTGACTTTAAATTTTGTACTTCATGCGCTGATATTTTCAACTTTCTGTTTTAGTACAAATTGGCCAAACACGTCAGATAGAAATTGTATATTTACTAAATGTTTATCGTTAATTTATTTTATTAGTTTGTTCATATGTGACGTTACAATAACCATATTAGATCTGACATTGTGGATAAATTAAATAAAAATTTTAAATAATAATTTAGATTTAGTTTACTCTAACATCGAATGTTAAGTATTTAGATTGGGAGACATTTCCTCTAGTTTCTAAAAATATTTACCATCCTGTACTTTTGTTTTACAATGTTTTCCAGATTTGTCTTCAGTTAATAAGACTGTTAATTTTGACTATAAAAGAGGTAATTACTTAGAAGTTTATGAGTATTTAAGCAATATTGAGTGGAGTAAACTTTTAAATTTTTTCGATTTAAAGTTAGCTTTTTTTGAATTTTATAATATAATAAATAGTGCGCTGCATAAGTTTATTCCAACTTTTACAGTTAAACAAAAAAAAAACATTTATCTTAGTATAACATAAACATTATAAAGCTTATTTAAGAAAAACTTCAGTTAGACAAAAAGTTAAGCTCAACTCTCTGGCAGTTACCGCAAAGTTTAAACGACTTAAAGCTTTAATCTAAAATCTGCTTAAAGTATTTAAATATCCTCAAATAAAAATGAAGTTGTTTCTAACCTAAAACAGTTTTGAACATACATCAACTCATTCAACTTATCTAGCATTTCTTCTACTTTGATTTGTGATTATAAAGAATTTGATAATCCTAAAAACATTGTTAATGGTTTTTCTAAGTTTTTTGAATTTGTGCACATTCTCCCGTCTGTTAATGCCAACTTTAATAACTGCAGCTATTTACACAACTTTACATTTTTCATGTTTCAGAAGATGCTGTGTTAAAGATTCTTAACAATCTTCCAAATAAAAATTCTGCTAGCAATGATAATTTACCGGCTATTTTATTTAAAAATTGCGCTATTTTGTTTTGTTATTCTCAAACAATCTTATTCAATTTTATTATTACAATCTCTACTTTTCCTAATAATCTGAAAATAATTTCTATTTGTCCAATACCTAAAACTAATATCAATCTTTACCACATTGATGACTATTGCCTTACTGTAATCTTACCACACATTGCCCAAGTCTTTGAGAGTATTCTATATAATCAAATATACAACTATGTTAAACCTTACATCTTTATTAATCAACATGGGTTTGTTCCAGATTGTTCAACTGTAACTAATCTGTGTGTTATTACACACAAAATAGCTTAGACTCTTGACACTTCTGTGCAAATTTTCACATAGTGTGATGTTAATTGATACTTAACTAACCTTTAACTATCTCATTGGTGTACAAAGTTCCATGAAAGCTATGAATTTTATTCATTGAAACATTAATAGTTTTTACATCCTAAGTATTGTAAAGGTTTTATATAATTCTTTTGTGCGTTCAAAATTATAATACGTTTCTTTAATTTGGTATCCACAAAACCAACATAAAACACAACAAATTGAAGGTGTACAACGCAGATTTTTAAAATATTTATTTTTTTAAACTGAAGAATTTATTCAGAGCTTTGAACACCTAAACTTACTCAACAAATTTAAGTTTAAATCGTTTGAGCTTTAACGTTGTAAAGCAAGTGTTATTTTTGTGCACAAACACAATATTATCGATTCACCGGTGATTATGCAACATATTAGACTACATATACCATCTTTTAGCAGTCGACAAAAACCAACTTTTAGTTAACCTGCTATGCGTACTAATTATGGTCTTAAGTAGCCAATTGCTATTTTTTGTAGCAATTTTAATAATATGCCACCTTGCTGTTATATTTTTAGTGATAGTCTCAAATGTATAATTAATCAAGTTAATTAGTTTTTATTAAAATTAATTTTTATTTTTTTTTTTTTTTTGCAAATGTTAATCCTATTTTAAATTGTGTATTTTTATATGTAATTTTTTTATTTTATGTTACTTGTATATGATACTTTTTTTGTATGTTGTCTTATAATTGGAAATCGTTTCCTGTAGGGCAATAAATATCTAATATTATTATTATTAAGAACACAATACTTAGATCTTATGTTATTTATTATTATATTAACCACATAAACATTAACATTACAATTTATAATTATATAGTAAAACTTCAGTTTTCTAATAAAATCACAACTGAAAACTGTATTATTCCGTAATAGTTTAAAATCTTTTTTTTAAAATATTTATTTTATTATTATTAGTATTAGGGAAAGTTTAATATAATTAAAAAAACTTTTGACTAATAATATAATTTTAGTAATTTGTTTAGGTATTTAATTAAAAATGTACTTTATCCCTAAAAAATATTTATTTGCAAAAATTAGCTTAGCTTTAAAATAACTTTTTGCAGATTACTGTCGTTTTTTCATTAGATTCTAAATAGCGTAGTATTACTTGAGACATAAAGTTTTTGCAGTGTATTAGTGATTAGAACAATAACTTTTATATTAAAACATAAATATTTTTATATTTTATTATATATATATATATATATATATATATTTTCTTCATTTATTGTTTGTATGTTTTTGTCGTACCATTTAGTTAATTTCTTAACGTCTTCATTTTTTCCGTAATATATAATACATGTGTCATCAGCATATGTATATATTTCACCAACTAAGTTTATTTTATATATATATATTATTTATGTATAATATATACAATATTGGCGCTAGTACTCCACCTTGTGGTAGCCCATATTCTGCTATTGTAGATGTACTAAGTACTTTATTATTGTTTTTTGTGTTCTGTTTTGAATATATGTTTTTAGTAGTTTTAAGTTTGTGTTTCTTATTCCAAAAATTTCCATTTTGTTGATCAATTTGTCTTTGTCGATTGTGTCAAAGGCTTTCCTCATGTCTATAAATATTGGTATTACATACTGTTTGTCATCCAGCTTTCCTGCTATGTGTTGTATTATGCCCATAGTGTTTGAGATTTTTTTGAAATGCATATTGTCTTTTGTTTATTATGTTATGTTTGTTTCTGTGTCATTTGTCTGTTATATATTGCTTTTTTTGTTATTTTGCTTAACACTGATGACAGTGGTCTATAATTTTCTGATTTTGATTTTTCTATTTTTTTGTGTATAGTTTGTTTTTTCTTTGTTTTATTTAGCATACTATTTATTTTCGACCATTGTTTAGCTTAATTTCCATTTGCATTTTTTATTTTGTTTTTGTAGTAATTTTCTTTTTTTTTTTCCTTAATTTTATCCTCTACTTCTTTTTTCTTTTCTTTTAATATTTTTTTAATGACATCATTGTTTGGATTTTTAATGTATCTCTCTTGTGTTTTGTATCTATCTTGTATGTTATTTTTTCCATATTTATCTACTCATTGTTTTTTTTTTTTTTATTTATTTCCGTTACTTTTGTATTTCTTTTTATTGTGTTTTATGTTTGTTATAACGTGATCTATTATTGTGCCAGGTTTATCTGCGTTGTTTCTTGTCACTCCATCTTCGTTTATTTTATTTAACATACAATGGCCATTTTCTACAATTAAGTTTTTGTAGTTATTTGTTACATTGTTATTTTTTCTTAAATTTATGTTCATGTCACCTACTTATTATATTTTGAGTTTTTTTTTGTTATTCTATCTATTACTTTTAAAAATTGTCGTTTTTTGCAGTTTGAGGTTTATATATTGCTGTTATATGTATGTTTGTTTTATTAAGTTTTATTGTTAGTATTTCAGTATTTTTTTCTGTTTTACTTTTTTGTATTGTTGTTATTTCGTTTTTTATGTATATTGCAATGCCCCCACCTTTCATCAATCTGTTGTTAAATATTGCTGCGTAGTTTGGAATGTGAAAGTATTTTTCTTCATTTGGATATAGCCATGTTTCAATATTTACAATAATATCTGGTTTGTATAGTACAGGTATTGTTAGTATTTCATCAAATTTGTTTTGAATACTTCTTGCGTTATGTAGGTAAATTTTTATGTTGTCCATTTTGGTTATAGTTATTATTTATATATATTTTTGTTTTTTGTTTTATTGTTCCTTGTTTAATAGTTCCTTGGCATGTTCAATACCATGGATAACTATTGGCTTGTCTTCTTCTGTTTTTCTTGCAAGTATTCTTCCTTTTTTATATCATACTCATTTGTATCCGTGCTTTTTCTTTTTTTTTGCTTTATAAAATATACTGTTGTTTTCGTATGTAAGCTGTTCCGTGATGATATTTCTTTTTTTTCTTTTTAATCCACATTCATCGGCTTTGATTGACCCTTTTTCTTTTTTCTTTTCCATTATTTCCTTTTTTTCTTCTTCTGATTTGATATTAACCAGTATTGGTGCATCCGGATTTTTAATGTTTATTCTATAGGCTTCTATGATATTATTTGTTGGTATTTCAATATTTATAATTGTGAATAGTTTTGCCACTGTTTCTTTTATGTTTTTTTTTTGTTGTTTTGAAATCTCTGCTATCACAATATTATTTTTTATTTTATCTTGTTCATACTTGTTTACTTTTTCTTTCAGATCTTTTATTTGTTTTTTCATTTCAATATTTTCTTTTTTTATATTTTCAAGAGTTTTTTTTATTTCCTCATTTTCTTTCTTTCTTCCTCAAACTTTGCTGACATAAAGTCTACTGCTTTTTTTAGTTCTTCTAGGCTTGTTTTTATTTCTTCGTCTCTGTTATTCTTTAGTTGTTTTGTTGGCATTTTTATTTATTTTTTATTATTTTCTTTTTTAAGTTTTTATAAATTTTTTTTTAATTTTTTTCAGATATTTCATTAGATAATAATTTAATATTTAATTTAAACTATAATTAAAGATAAAAAAAAAAGTTTTACTACTAGCAGCTTCGAGAACCCGTGTTTGAGTATGACAAACACTCTATTCGCTGCGGCTCTTTTCTATGCGCACCGATTTTTTATTTTAGAGAAATTTAATATTTGCTTTGAATTATTTTAAATGTATTATTATTAGTTTGTTTTGTTTCTTTGCTCTCTTTGGGGGTTATGTTTGATTACACTTTGTTTTAATCTTTTTTTCACTTTTCTTTTGGTAGAAGCAAATTTAATTATAATGTCCACAAATTTTTTTATAATTTATTTATTCACTATCACTACTGTTTTTTTATTTTCTTTTCTTTTTTGATATTATTTGTTTAATGTATATTCACGTGATCTCTGCACAGATGACACAATTTATTCAAAACATTAAGAAAACCGACCAGCGTTAATTCTATCATTTCTTTTTTAAATAAAATTATTATTATATAAACTAGCAGTTTATCAAACTAGAGAAAGCATTTTTAATTCTATTTTTAGTTCCGGTTTTAATTCTATTATCAAATTACAATCTTATTTTAAAACAAAATAAAATTATATTTATAAGAAAAATAAAACCTTTCCAGTCAATCATATTCAGAATCAAATTATTCATCATTTATATCAAATCAAAATGTTTGTAGCTTAAACTGGCTAAAGGTTTGAAACACATTATATTAAGCATTTTAAAGGCTAAATCACAATAAAGTTTATTTAATGTAATTGCAAATTACATTCATACTTTTTTTTAAATTAATACAAAATAATACAAAAAGCACTAATCTCAAATTGTTAGAAGCCTCCAATAATAAAGAAGCAACATGATAGAGCTACAACTACTTTGCACTACCAATTATTATCTAACTTGTGTTAAGAGCACGTAAATCAGTTATTCAAATTTATCTTTTACCACCAAGCAATGCCGTACCACCACTGATAAAAATGTGTAAAAACCAAAACAATTGTCTGTATTTGGTTGGCCTCCAAAGCGGCATATAAAGAAAAGTGTTTATAGAAAAGCATTATTTCTGTCTATTCAAAAATAAACGAGATAATGGCCCAAGTTTAAAACATATCTCAGAAAAATACTGAGAAGAATTTAACATTATTATTACGCCTTTTGTGAAAGCTTTAAGAAATGCTAACATTTTCAGATGCACACAGCTAGTTTTACCTCATAAATTACAGTAATTTTTTGTGCAACAGACCTTAAGTATTTTTTTTTATTATCCTGCTTTGACGACACCTGATGCATACATTTGGGGCATGCTAAGAGAGCAAATGATTTGGTTAAAAGATTTTCCAGCACATATTGAAGAACAACGACAAAAAAATATTTATTAAATATATTACATAATGTGCAAATCTGTTATCAAACTTGTATGCGCCGTAATGATGCACATTTTGAACTTTTAAATTATGTGAATTACAAAATAAACAGATAATTTATTTTTGGTACCGTTTATTTTAGAAAATTGTTATATTTTTTTCATTCTATCAAATCAAATTTATATAGAAATTAATTAATAAATAAAAATTATTAATTTATAAAACCATTTATTTATTTCAAAAATAATTAACAAATTTAGAACAACTATAATCATATTAACAACCGTATTATTAAAGTTACACTACAAAATAATATTTTTTTAAATTACTTTTATATATAATCCACCACTAAGGCAAAATAAAAACGGATTATAACAATGTGTTCATTACGATGTTCTTAGGAAGTATAATAAATGAAACATACTTAAACTAATAGTATGTACTTTCCATGTGACAACTCATAGTACATAATAAAGGGTATTATTAGTACAAACTTGACAATGATTTATAAAAGAAGCATTGTTCTTAATTCCTTAGGGAAACCTTTAAGAAAGCAAATTATGGTGAGAAAGAAGGAACTGACAATTTAATCTAAAAGAAGAGCAATGTGATTTTATATCTAAATAAAGTAACAGTAGGAAAGAAATAAATGAGAAGATTGTAAAAGGTTTAAAATCAAGATGTGTATCTAAATAAAGTGTTGGCAGAGATCAACATAACTCAGATACTAACTAATACTTTTTATTATTGATTCGGCAGATTTGTATTTGAAAATGAATTTATGCTGTATTATAAAAATAATATAAAAAAAACGTAAAATAAATTATCTTTTTTACTTACAATTAAATTAAGCGAATATATATACGAATGTTTTTATTTAAAACAAGATTGTCAAATATAATTAGTTGCTTTTAAATGTGTTTATAGAGATTTAAATAAATATTAAACTATGTTACAATTATTTATATATCTTAAATAACATGTTTATATCTCTACATTTAGCAATCTGAGGTTATAATAGTAGTTCAACATCATAAACACAAATAAGAAATTATAATATGTAAATACATAATATGTATATACCATCGCACAGATTTACGAGATGCTTTAAAGATTCATGAACCCATAAATCCCTTCAAATATATGTTTGGTATTCATCTAAGCCTTTATGGATTGATCAATCAATATAAATATTTAAATAACATCGACACACTATTATTGTTTACAGTTTGGAAAGTGGTTAAAATAAGCAGTGTAAATATTGCCAGAAATGTGTGAGTAATTTAATAAATAATATATGTTTAAGTATGCTGTAAAATAATGAGTAATTGGATTAATAGTGAACGCAAATAGCAAAGTTTACAATTTTTTACTGTTATTGTGGTACCAGGCAATGAAATATGCTAGCAAAAAGTATTCTTATTTATTACCATTTAATCAGATAATTTATATGCTATAATAAATACTGATATGTGGCAACATTTGTTTTTTTTTTACTTTTTAAGCCATTTTATCCACTTTAAGTGCATAATTTTTATGTTTTTTATTTGGATTTTTAATATTTTAAATGTTAGATTTAAAAATGTTGATCTTAGAATGAAGTTTCCCGCATGAAACTTTTGCTTTTACTGCTACTTATTTCGTTTTTAAATACATAGTGCTTAAGTTTCAACAAACTTGTTTTTTACATGCTATTAAGAATTATGAATAAATATTTATTACTATACTTGCTTATCAGAGTTTTAAAGGTTTTTTTTAACTGGTATTTTATGCGTTTTTTGTATAGTTTTTGTAATAGATTTTTTGCAACGTTTTAGTATCGTCAACATTTAATGAACTTTTGTAAAGCTAATACTTAGTAGTTACTGCTATATAACGTCAATTAACAAAACATTTTGCAACTCGGGTATTTTTACAATTTTCAAATGACGGTTTTACTACCACATAACTCTAATTTTTATCTAGTTTTCTGTAACATTTTAAAACTTTTTATTAAAAATCTATTTATGTTTAAAAAAACAATACAAAATTAACAATTAATTTATTTGTTGTCAAAAATGTTTAACCTAGGTTCCCCGATGCTGGTACTTGAGTATTTTTATGTGTTGCGCAATATTTCTAATAAAGAGATTTAAGATATTAAAAGTTATATTAATAAAAATTGTTTTAAAATATTCTCTCAAATATTTTCTTAATGCAACTAAATTATAAAAGTCACCAAACGTGTCCAAGGTGTTAAATATAATCTTAAACAGTCATTAAATTTTCTTTGACTAACATAGGTGTCATTTCAAACAAAATCTTTTAATCATTTGTTAATATTTTTGCCCACTCAAAGATGCCTCTTTAAAATATCTAAACTCAGTTTCTACAAACAATTCCTTTTCCCCTCCAATCTGCCACTATGATCACTGGCGTTATTGTGCCTGTAATGCCCGTACTAATAGTCAGAGATTAAATGTCGGATTCATGAATCCAAGTTTCATTTTGCTAATCGTTGATTGGCTCTAAGCCAATTCACAAATATGATGATGGTGACTTTAGTCGCGATCGGCCAATGTATTCTTTGATTAATTTTCAGATTGAGCTGAAAACTATGCAACCGTAAATATAATCCTAGATTCAAATAATCTTAGGACCACCAAAGATCAAACTTGGATTGTTCATTAGTATGTCATTTATTAATATTGACGTTTAGTAAAAGAATTTATTGGACGCTCTTTGCTTTAGCAACCCTCACTCGCTTTGCTCGTTTGTGTTGCTAAAAGCGGCAGGCTGCTATTTTTGGCACTTGATTCACTATATATTATTGTTTTATTATTGTCACTATTTGATTAACTCACTAGTAGGAAAAATGTTCTTATTGTTGGCATTACTAGTTCTGTTAGATGCTACTACAATAATAAAAAAACTTTTATTTACACTGACGTTGCTAGGTGTCCAATTAGTACTTGGGGCAGTTCATATGTTGCAGGCAAATATTTTCATCCAAGTAAGAGCCAAGTAATAGTCATCCAAAAGTTCAATATTTCTCCTCATTTGTCATCAAACTAAGATAAGAAGGTGACAAATCTAATCTTGTAAAAAAACTTGTTGATAATTTTAATTTATTGTAGTCAAAGGTAAAAATTATATTTTTTTTACAAAAAAGTTGTGTTGTCTAAAAATAAGTAAAGCAAAATTTATATTTCAAATTTTTAGATACTATTGGTGTTTCTAGTACTGAAATTAGTTAAATATAAAGTTTTTATCAAAAAAACAAATACACTACACAAATCATATTTTATTTTTTCGACAAACTTTATTGAATTAATAAAATTGTAATTGGTTGGTGCACTTCGTTTCTCATATAGTGTGGTGAGTGTGCCCAAGTAGTTGAATTGTTGTATAGGTTTGTGGTTCAACCATTGTTAATCTTTTATTTGCGCTTACATTTTACATATTTCATAGGCCACAATGTTCTGGAATTACTGAAATTGGCTGCAAATTAATACAAATTATTACACAAAATTGAATTTTTGCCATTGTGATTTCCAGTCACAATGTGGCTTAGCAGACAAAGTTGAGGAATATAAAGGATGGTTGAGACTGTTACTATGTGGTAATTCATAATAATAATAATAATAATAATAAAATAAAACACAAACTAAGCTTTTTACTACAAATAAGTTCAAGAACAATAGCATTAGATGTACACTATATAAGCTATTTAAACTACTTATTATAGTAACAGACAAAATATTGAATAATATTAATTTTTAAACTGGTTTTTAAGCTGAACAAGAACACAAACTTACAAATAAACGCTACTCACAGATAGTTCCTGAAAAAATAAATTATTTTATTGGGCTAAATCTACTTATAGATATTAGAAAGTCATTTAACTACCGTGACTACTGGTCGGTAATTAAAAATTTGCACGGTTTTTACATTTCACAATTCATCACTTAGCTTCTAAGCCATATCCAATGATAATTCAACAATACCAAATACAACAAATTACGACAAATCATACAAATTACAACCATTTATATCTAAATTAAAGAAGAATTTGAAAATATAATTTTAAATATATTGCTATATTTCTATAAATGAGTCTATAATCAATTTTGAAAGTTGAAGTGCATTAAAACAACATATGCCGATTAAATAAGGCTTTAAAGTTAAGGCTTTAACTGACAGTGAGAACTACTTATGTTATTTCAATATTTATACAAAAAAAACACAACACTATGTAAAACATAGATTAGAAAAAAGTTGAAAGTTTACCCAAACTAAAAAAAAAATAGGTATCTAAAACAAAAAGAATGTGAATATAACGTAAGCAATGATGGCATTAATATTGTGAAGTAGAATGACAAACAATTATTTCTTTCAAACTTTTATGACCCACAAGCAATAAATCTAGTAAAACCGCAAAAAAAGGATCAACAAAACAAATTTTATGCCCAAACGCTCTAGTAGAATATAACAAAAATTTGAATTAGTATAGATAGATTGATCAACTTAAATCCACTTATAAAACTGACAGAAATAACAAAAAAATGGATTAGGATGTTTTTGCATAGTATAAATTGTTCTGTTGTAACTAATTATTTAGACAAAAGTAATAGATGGTTTATCTTCAAAAAAACTAGAAAAACTTAAAAGAAAAAAAAGTATGGAAAAGCTATTTAGAAGAAAATTCAAAAATTGCCATCAGAAATTAGATTCACTTCATCATTCTATCAACCCGTTAGATCTACCCGCAGAAGATGTGCACTTTGCAGACACAAGCAAATCCTGTGAGATCTGATTAGGCTTGTTTGATAGGTGAAGTTAGGTTATGCCTTGGAAAAAAATAAAAATTGTTTTCATAAATATTGTTGAAAACAGTATTTAAAGGTATTGTTGGTACCAATCTTGTGCAACAAAAATTATTGAATTTCTAGTATAAATCTGGACAATAATTGCATAAGAAACTTGTGAATTGCATAGCATGTTAAATAAATTTTGTTTTTTTTTTGGAACGGAAATAATTGTTAATCTACTGTATGTCACTCAAATAGTACATAATTGTTTTTAAAATTGTCATTTAATAACAACTACAAGTCAAAAATAACAGCGGCTTTGTCTATTTTTCTGTTTTGGTGTTGGAATTGTAAAATCGTAGAAACCGATAAATAGCTAAAAATCTATTTATTGATAGTCACGCGGCAAATAATATGTATATTTCACTTTTTTAATGGTTTTTGATATATTATATGTGTTTAAAGGGTATACAATATTTGCAATCTGTGTCTTTTACATCAAATATTTTTTGATGAAACAGACTGTTTGCTTTATTATAATTACCTTTTAAGACTGATTTTTTGTGATAGATCATATAAAAATATTCAATTTTTTTCAGTCTCTATATAACTTCAGTTATTCATTTATAATCTTTACTTGGGGCATAAATATAAAATAATTTTAGTAGAAATTATTTATTTAAACTAAATATATTTTATATTTTAATTATACTTTTATTGTAAAAAGCTATAGAAATTTTGTCTGATATATGACATAAATTTCTAAAAAATCTATTGTAAATTTAAATTTTTTAGTTATTTAATTTAATTATTTTATATAATTTTATTAGTAAATTATATAAAATTGTCTATAAACAAACATATATTGGACCATAATTAAAATACAAAATACATAACGTCTACATAGGCTATATGTTTAATTAATTTATATTTAAATGGCAAGTATTATCTAAAACTTAAAATTACAAACAAAACAATTCTTGAATATTAACAATCCTTAGAATGTTTGCGAATTTTTATACACAAACAAAAACCTACAGTTTTTCCATAAAGCCTTTTCTTGTCATCATTGCAAAAGATTATTGTTCGTTTCAACGAGCGCTCCATTAAGTACAAAGGCAAACATAGTTAAGACAAGGCGATTTGTTTTTTTTATATTCTGAGTTGTGCATTTTGATGTATATTTTTGTGTTTGTGTCTGTTCCCTTTCGCGTAGGTAGACTTGCGCTCCGTGCTTTGGAGATTTAGAACGTTGCGGAGAGGACACACTCGCACAATCAGTTTGCATCGCGACGCCCTGCAGACCAAAGCGGAGCGTCGAGTCGCACCAATCGCACGTGCTTGTTGCAATATTAATAAAATTATAAACGCGCGCGGTTTTTTTGAGTTTGTGTTTTGAATTGATTCCTCAACAATTGAGTGCTTCAAATGTGTGATTTAATGGACGTGATTGTTATTTTTAATTTACAAAATTAAGGTAAGATAAATTGTATTTAACATTATGTATGTTTAGGTTAATCATTATATTGAACATAAAAGTACTTAAAGAACATACAATAAAGGTTTTATATTGTTATTCTAGATTATAAAATTTTATAAATAAAAAGAAATGGGTTTATTATAACTATAATAATATGTCATAATAAAAATGCAGTGAAGTTCATCAATATATATGTATTAAAACAAAATTGTGATATCAATCGGATCAATGCATAACTTTAACGGTAATAGTAAAGTCATTTGTTTAATAATTTTATTTATTACAATTCGATAGTTATATTATATTTCATATAACAATACCAGCGCGCGGTACAAACAAAATAAATAATATTTTATTATCTACACAAAAATATTGAAACACATTTAATTTAATGATTAATAACTACAAGACTAATTACTTACCATTAATATATTTTGTATATAAAGCTTCTTTTTTATAGCAAAATTAAAAGGGCCTAAATAGAAAATAATTTATTATTCTAGGAAATGATATACAAATATTGTTATTAATAGGTATAATTGGTATTTCGGTATCAAATCATTATTGGGGAAATTGGTCAGTCAGAGTTCAGTTTCGTGTGTTAGTTTGATCGGGCTGGATGGTAAACGCGTAGTGGAATGACTTTGAATTTATTTCTTATTTTTGGTTTTATTAACCTTTGTGATATTTGATGTGGAGAAATGAAGGTGCTAAAAAAAGGTTAGTCGCAGTTAATGTATCTATTCAAGTTAGGCTACTCGGAAAACATGTATGCTTTAAAGCACTATTTATTTTATTTAAAATTAAAGTAAAATTGTAACAATTATTTTATGCAATTCAATCAAAAGCTGTTTATTAAATTGTAATTAAAATAATACTTACAAAATATTATGTAATATTTTTCAAATATTTTATAATATACACTATAAATGATTTAAAATTAAAATGATTTAGTATTATTTTTTTATAAATATTTCTTTGATCAAATACTATAGCAAGTTTAATTAATTAAATTATTTTTATAAATCAATTAAGCATACTTATTAGTTCATTATAAATTATTTTAATAGTTATTTATTTTATGATTTTTTTGCAATTAAAAATGTATTTTTTTTATATCTCACTTTTACATTAACTATATACATTAGTGTTTTATTAATTGCTCTTAATCAATTATCAAGTAAAATAGATTTGATCATTTATATCTAGATTATAATAAAACATTTACTATTTACTTAGGATACAAGAGTAAATATTGTCTATATATAAGCAAGAAGTTAAGTATTATTACTATACAAACAAAGTTAAATACTACATAACATTTTATGTGTCAGTATTTTTTTTTATAAAAAGCTTGATTTTAAGTGTTGTACTGTGAAAATATAAAATATTTTATAAAACTAATATTTTATACAATATTGATGAAAAAATACGCGGATTGATTTGTATTCATTTCTTTTATTTTACACAAATTAAAATTTAATAAAAACACTATTTTAGGTAATTAATATTTAATTTAAATTATTATTAATTTGTTGCTATTGGAGTAATTGGAGTGGTGTATTATAACTGAGTACGCAACAGATTATAATTTATTGTACTTCTGGCTAGTACATTTAAGTGAAATGCTTTCAGAAAATGTTAAGTTAGTTAAATATCTAGAATATTGTAATTATATTAACATTTCTTTTTTGATAACTTATCGGTTGTAGATTAGTTTCTATATACATTGCCGCATACTTAATATTTACGGAAATTTTGTAATTTTAAAAGCATAAAATCTAAAAACAGTTTTAAATTTTTTTTTAATTTATCAATATTTACTTGATTCAGTAACGTCTATGTTGATGCTGCATATTTCAAATAAATTCGCAATAAAGTAACAAAAATATTTTATTTTTTATTTCTTTTTAAACCCCATAATTTTTTGTTTTTTTTTTATATATAGTTTAACAGGTTTTTTAAGCGTTAGATTACAGTCAAATATGATTCCAAAATCACAGATTTGAGAAATATTGTTTTGTGTGCACCAGTTTGTTTTTAAATCTTCTGTCAATTTAATACTGCATTTATCTCAATATCATTTGCAAATATAATAAATATTTGAAAACATAAATGCATTACTAGTGTCATTGATAAACATTAAAAATAACTTAAACAAAAATTTTCCGGTATCCCAAATGTAATTTGCATAATATCAGATATAAATTAATTTTATTTAACATTTTTTGTTCTGTTCAACTTTATCAAATGATTTTGAGTCGGCATATATTGAATTTACTCTAAATTTTGCTTCCAAAGCGATATTGATTACTGCTACGTATTCCAATGTTTCCATAGTTATTATATCATTTTTGATTTTGATCTAGCTCAAGTTGGTACTATTATATATTAAAGACTGATAGAGAGTTGCTTATTAAATGTTATGCATTAGAAAGTCTTTGTAATGACAAATTTTCCTCTAAAAGTGATGTTTGGTCTTGAAAGTTAAAAAGTGTAAGATGTTTAGTCGTGGTGAAGTAGCAAATTTATTAAATTTTTCTGTTTATGTAAGAGTTTGTAAAATTTTGCAATAAAACTAATGAAAAATTAAAGAAAACTATTTGAAAATAGTTACTGTGTAAAGTGTTGAGCATTTAGCAAAATAAATTTTACTGTAGAATACAGTGGACTGGACAATTCTACAATTTTTGATAAAAATGTATGTTTTGACTTTAATAAACACACATAAACTTTAATGAAAAACTAATTGTATTAAACATGTTCACGTCAATATAATAGCAAAGTTTTTTGTAAAACAAATTGTTTATTCAGATTTTTTATATTTAATACTAAAATTGCAGTGTTTTATGTTACATTTTTTTTTTTTTAATTTACACTAAATTTTAAATAGTATGTACTAAATACATACCAAATAGTTACAAATAGATTGGATTGTGTTTTTAGTTAAAGCGCAATAGAAAAATTGGCGAGAGGTGTTTACGACGTTGTTACATAGTAGAAACAAAAGTAGTTAAGTAGTAATAGTAAACAAATGATATCTTAACAATTGAGGAGTGTGTACAATCTCCACTTTTTGAAATTATTGAGTTAGTGATGCTATCTTGTAGCAAATTACGCACTCTACAAAGTGATACTAATTTTGTTTTCATACAATACGATAAAATTGAAATTTGTTTATTTATTTTTGAAATTATTTTTTATTATATGATTTGATTAATCATTTTTGCATACTTGTAAGAATAAGTAGGCTAGGTATAATTATACTCTGGTAAGCATACTAAAATATAATTATACCTTACTTATTTATATGTAAGTATTACAGATTTCCTTTATCATTTTATCCATAACAGTAAAAGTTTTTAAACTATTTTTTTATTTAAAACTTTTAAAATCAATATTGATAGATGCTTAAAATTGATATTAATTAAAAACTTTCACAATAAATATTACAAGTGTAATTTGTCTATGAAAAGTTCTTTTCAAAATGCTTAAAGTGTTAAATCTAAAAAGTGTTTTATGTAGGCTTAACAATTTGATTTGCCAAAAAAGGATTTTTTTGTAATTGAATCTAAAACAGTTTGTTGTAATGCACAATTTTAAGTTTAATTTTATCTGAAAATTTGATTAATTATGTTTTGTGGTATATACAGGGTGTTTGGTTACTTTTTGGCTTATTCTAACAATATTTTGTGTTATGATGATTTCTGAAAAACCCTTTTGTTTTAAAGATAAAGAGTGAACAAAATTTACAACAACCAAATTTGATATTAATTGAAATTATTTATGTAAATAATAGTATGGCTTACGCCAATGAGTATATCAAGTACAAAAAACTAATAACTTTATTAAGTACAAACAAATGTTAACGATAACTTGGAATTGCTGTTTTATTTACAACTTTATTTACAAGTGGATTTGATTTGAATACGTATTGTCATTGATTTTCATCACATGTATTGGTCGCTGTTGTTTAGATTGAGTGACGTTTTGTACATTGAACGATTTTCTGGCCGTAATATTCCCGACCAAATAATCTTCAAAAACATTCATCGACGTCTTCGTGAAACAGGCACATTGAAACAAAATGGAAGATCAATGACAGTAAGAACGGTACAACTAGAACAAAATGTTAGAGGAAAACCCAACTATTTTTACTCAAAAAATTGCTAATACTTTAAATGTGACAGTTTGGAAAATTCCTAATAACAATTTGTTGTATCTATATTATATTCGGCGTGTTTAGGCACTACTACCAGCTAATTTTCTTTTACGTATTGCGTTATGTCAATGGCTTTTGCAAGCATTGGTACTAATCCCTCAATTCCTAACACATATTCTTTTTGCCAATGAAGCCAGTTTTTCAAAAAATGCAATAAGTAATTTTCATAACACTTATGTGTGGGCAGATAAAAATTGGCATCAGGTATGTAAAGATTGTTTTCAACATCAGTTTTTTTTTAATGTTATGGTTAGAACTGTAGGCGACTGTCTAATTGAATTAGTGTTTCTACTAAGAAGATTTACCGGCATGGTGTATCGCAACTTTTAAGAACACATAAAACATTAGCCTCTAGATGTAACATTATCTATAAATATTGTAATCTGGTTTACACACTAAGGTGCACAACCACATTTCAGTTTGGTTGCTCGATTGGTCGAGGTGGACCAAAAGCATAGCCTGCTCAATCCATAGACTAAACCCCCCTGAATTATTTTTTAAAGGGCTAACTAAAATCATTAGTTTATTCTTCTTTAGTGGAGAATTTGGACAACTTGCAAAATTGAATACATGCTAAGTGTAACTCAATTGGAAACAACCTTGGTGTGTTTGAAAAAGTTTGGCACTCAATGACAAGAAGATTGAATGCTTGTATTTTAGCTGAAAGAAATCATTTTAAATCTTTATTATAGATTCAAGTTTACATGTACTTTTTGATAAAAAAATATTGTAACTGTTGCAAATTTTGTTCACCTTGTATTTTCAAAACAAAAGGATTTTTTTGAAATTTTTATAAGACCAAATATTCTTAGAATAGGCCAAGGAATAACTCCTTGCATGTTTACCTAACAGCCTGTATATACCATTGTTACAATTTACAGTGTTTTAATATGTTTTTTATACTTTTGCAAATTTAGTACTATAACTATTTATATAACTGCCATACTTACAACTTTTAGATTATTTATAAATTAAATGCCAAGTTCATATTACGTCTAGGCTTTTAAATTAGTTCAGATCTTGTTGAACATTTATGAAATATTTTTTTGTTTGATTTATAAGTTTTTGCTATGCGTTTTTTTAATAAAGCTGAAACAAATTCAATAATTTTTTAGTTAAATGTTAATTATTATATTATAAAAATAATTACATTTAATATGAGAATGTTAATGGACCAGATAGACCAATTATTATTAAAATAAATGAAAGCACTTAACATAGAATCAAATATTAATAATAAATGTAATGATAATAGTACAGTAATTATTAACTAAAACTAGACAGTCATACTAAAGTAATAGTAAGATTTATGTATAAAAAAATGCATGTAAAAAACTACAAATAATAAAAAATTATCTCTCTTAAGCAAATACCAACACAAAAAAATAATCTCTGGATTAACATTTACAACTAAAGAAAATATTAACATACATAATTATAACTTAAATAAAACAAAAGATCTAGGTATATGACATAGGGATTTAATTTATTCAACATTTTTAAATTTGTAATTAATTTATTTTAGATTGTAGAATTTAGTTGTAACACATGTGATGCGGTGTTACAACAAAATTCTACATTTGCTATATTATAATATTTTGATATTAAAGAAATTTATGTTTGTTAGTAAAATTAAATACAATCAGTTTGTGCACATAATCCGTAGAAAATTAAAATTTTAGCTATTTTGTAGTAATCTCTGTATAGCAGCAGCTCAAACAAAAACTATACACACAATTTTTTTTTTACTTTTAAAAATGTGTACGGGTTAAAGAAGGTGCCATTGTTTTTGTGATGTCAAGAAGGGTTAAATTAAAAAAGAATTTTTAATTGTTGTCAACTAAAACTATGTTTATGAGATACCCAGCAAATTCAAAATTGTCAGGAATAGTGTTATTCTATTCAAGGTGTCGAGGTCAAAAAAACGGCTTAGAACGCTGAAGATTCACAAACAAAATTTTAGATGCAATATATACTTTTCAAAAAGTAATTTTTGACGTTGGGTTTTATCTTTCTTACTCCTGTATTAACCAAATGCTTTTAGCTAATATTTTGTATTTGCTTTGTTTGTTTCTGAAGTTTGCAGGAAATCTAAAAACATAGTTTCTGATTATGGCAAATCAATACTTTTACAATAATTTTTACTTGTGAATCTTTACACAACCTCTTTTACCAATAAAAAACTTCTTTTTTCAAAAATAAAATATATTTCAGTCTTATAAATGTTCTGTGCTTTAGGAACAAACATGCAAAAGAGAATACTTACCGTCATTTTAAACCGCTGGTAGTGGGGTATTTTTTGCATTTTATAAGAAAAGGAAGAAGTGTGAGTGAGGTGGAAAATTGTTTTAAAAAGTTTTTTATTTGTGCAATTGAAGTGAATTACAAGTGTGGATATTGGGGTAAATATAAAGGTAAAAAAAGTTAAACGCTACATACAAAAATTGTTGTCAAATGTAAAAATACATAATGAAACATTGTACAAACATTTTTGAAGCAAACAACACATTTTTGATTAATTAGTTTTTTTAACTTTACAAATTTAGTCATTTGCAGAAAATACATATAAATTACTATTATTAATACTTTGTTTATGATAATTTATATTAAAAATATTGACAGTAAGAAAACTTGGTAAAAATCAAATTTTAATTCAAACAATGTTAATTTATTCCTACTTTTTGTTGCCATATTTTAATGTTTAATAAATAATTTTGTATGGTCTACACTATCAAATATCTTAGAACAATTGAGAAAAAGTTAAAGTATTCAAAAATTGTTGTGTTTATAATTTTTTCTTTTAAAAATCTATCAAATAATTTATAAAATTAAAAATTCATAAGTCATAATTATTCGCCGTTTTTTGTTTGTTGTTTTGTTGTTCAAGTTTATCATTTAATTGACATTTTACAATATAATTTTTTAATACGATTAGTTAAATAAAATTTGCATCAAAAATGATACACAAACAGCCACATTATGCTATACCTCTTTGAGGAAAGATAAAAAACTCATTTTGCGGTTTTTCTTTTTGGCAAAAGAACGATTAACAAGAGCTTGCTAACAGTGTTGTTTGCTTTAAAGATAGTAATACCAGCATAGACGACAAATTAGGAAAAGGTCAATTTTTGGATTTGACTAACAGGCCTTTTTGGCGGATGTGGAAAAGAAAAAAAAATGCACCACTTGGAAATTTTATCACCAATCAGTGTACAATTTTTAGTTATCTTAATAAGTGTAGATAATGTCCATCATAAGTTTTCAAGCAATTACAAGACCATCCAAGTCCAAATTTATACCTATTTGTGTTAGAAAATTTAGCAAAATCCACACAAAAGATAATGCAAAGTTCTAATTATTGTTCAAATACTTAAAAAGTAGTTTCCTTTATCCGCTCGGTCGCATTTTTATTTTTTCATTTAATTACTTCAAATTTAAGTCAATTCGGAATTGCACTGGTTAAAAGACAACTTCAGTGTTAGTTGTAGAATAGTTTCTTGAATTATTTGGAATAGAGCAGGTATATTAGATAATTAATAAATTACGTAAAAGCTCATTTGTAATGTTTATAAAAAATGTTATAAACAAAATTAATTGTAAAAATATTTTGTTATGCACAGCATATACAACATAAAAAAAAATTGTTTTATTAATCATAATGTAAAGTATTAATAACATAAACTTAATATTAATTAAATTTAAATAAAAAAATGCTATGACTGAATAAGACATTTCAAAAAGCTAACTTTTACATTGAGTTAGTTAATTAATTTTTTTCTCTTTTTAATTTATTTAAAATTTTTTACTGTAAGTGGCTTCACAGACTGTAATTGAAAATATCAAAAATGTAAAGTTTAATTTAATCTTTATTTCACTAAAAGAAAAACAAAAAATTCATAACCAATGTCAATAAATAAAACGTGTTATTACTTATCATTTATCTAAGTATATTTTATTTTTATATATATTTGCCTTGAATGCATAACTTCTCTTCCCATAATTGATAATTAAAAAACAATATTTTGAATTTTTAATGTACATTGAATGGTTCAATTGACTTAAATTATTGCTTATTTTTGTTTATAAAATTAACATTTTTGATATCACCTATAGTTTCCAAACTCTGCTTTATTATTAGCAGTGTTTATAATCATTGTACAAAGTATATTTAAAAAAAGATTTATCAAATGACCGTAGTATATTGTAAACTAAGTAGATCTGCTTTAATTGTTTGAATATAATAGAAAAGAAAAACTATTTTAATTAAATAAGTTAAAAATATCAAAAGGCTATATTTTACAAAATAACATATTCTATGAAAAACGTATCTATCGAGATATCATCTATAAAATAATATTTTATAAAACTTTATAACTTGTTAATGTTTTTTTTTAAGTTAACTGAAAGCAGTTTTTTTATAGCGTATAAGTATTTAATGTTAAAACAGAAAACTGAACAGTGACTAGGTTTGTTAAAACCACATATGGTTGAAGGCACTTACAGCGTTTTGTACATCGTCCAAAGCTATTAAAATTACTTTTTAAATACATACAGGCTTTTTACACATTGGTAAAACTATTTAACTTTGTTATTGATATTAATCTATAAACAATAAAAAACAACAAATTAATCATGAAATTCAATCTACTTGAAAATGATATTTATATATCAAAAATATTTAGTATTTTTGATATATAAATATCTAAAGTAAGTAACTAAAATAAAATAAACTCATTTTGAAAAATCTAAAATAAATAAAAATAATATAAAATAAAAATATAACAAAGTTTTATTGAATTGGCACAAGAAAATAAAGATCAATAAGAGTAACATTTTATTAATTTTATTTTCATAAACATCCTGTAAAATAATTTGTTTTAATTTTTTAAATATTTTTTTTCTATTTAAATAAAACCATGTGAGCATCAACAAACAGTTTTTTATATTGATTATGTATTGGTAAATTATTGCATGTAAATTGTAATGGTTGCTGATCACAATTGTAGAATCTCCAGTAAAAAATATTTTTGAAATTTTTTTATTAGTTTTCTAATAATTATTTAAAGTACAATTGTAATAATAACACCAAACGTTAGCTTAAATCAATACCAATAAAGCATACGTGTGTATTCCAACCCGTCACAATTATAAAAATCGATATAAAACAAATATACACAAAGCGGCAAAATGTTTGGACATATGTATTTTCAAACTTTAATATTATTTTCTTTTGTAAATGCTAAACCAATTTGTGCGTTACGTTCACTCGGATGGTTATTTTTATTTATTATAATATATATAATATATATAATATATATAATATATATAATATATATAATATATATAATATATATAATATATATAATATATATAATATAATGAAATATTATTATTTACTAAAGCCGGACACTGTTTTTTTGTTTCTAAAAGTAAATTTATCAATAACCAAAACATTGTTTATTGCCTGGTCTGCAAATTGTAGTTAGGAAAAACTTTAAATTTATCAAGAGATAATCTGATATTGATTATATTAAATACTGATTTGAAACTGAAATAATTGTTAGCTGTATCTACATATGTACTGAGTAACATAAAAATTGTAACATTAAGATGGATTAAGAACTTTTTAACTAAATATGCAACATTTGTAGATTTAAAAGTAACATTTAATTAAAGTTTGCATCAAATAGTATTGTTAGTTTAGACGTTTGTTTAGGTTTTTAGTTATGGAGTTTTTTATCATTTAATCAAATTTTGATAAGACGAAATTGTCGGCTTATGTGAACGTCGTTTTTCATATAAAGAACTTGCAATATGTCTTAATTAAAACCAATCTATTGAAATGAAATGTTATAGGAATCGACTAGGAAAAGACAAAATTGTTGCAAGATTGAAACCGAAAGCTAAAGACAAATAAATGAAGTTTATGATTGTCGCATTTGCACTATGGCTATAAAAGATTACTTCAATACCTGGTCCGCATATTGAGACTTTTTAAGAATTTTTTGAAACGTCTCACATTATCTGGTTGCCATAATTAGCAAGATTTCCATTTTTTTTTTATTGAAAAAAACTTGCATTGTTTTTACGGATTTGTTACCAACTGTACCTTTATTTTCATTAGGAATCTTTCTAACGTTATTGAAACAATCATATTATGGTTAAATTTTTAACTCACATGCACAAGCATTAGAATTCACGCCGTTTTTTATTATACTCTTCCTTTAAATAAAACATTAAAAACAATTTTTTTTTTTTAATGTTTAAAATTAGTTATAAAACTGAAGTTTATCTAACTGAGCGCATATTTTCGGTAAAAACTAAATAGTTATGTATGGTATTTTATATGTATACAAAAAACAGCACTTCTGATATGAGGAGTACACGCACAAATAACACATTGTTTTGGTGTTAAATTTAATTCTAAATTAAATGTAACTAACTATAGGCTTATAATAATATTGTTCAATTTTTAGTGTTTTAAAAAATATTTATTATCAATAAACATCATAGTTTAAATTTAATTGTATAATATAAGCTGTAGAAAGTAGAGCTACAGTCATATTTATTAAACTTCTGTAAAACTTTTTACTTTTTTTAGTAATCATGTTTTTGTTAAATTGCAAAAATGATGTCAGTAGTCTACAACTTAATTGGACATTTTTTGTATTTGAATGAGCAGGTTTTACATGTAAAAATAAATACATATTATTATCTATCTAAACTGTTTAATGTGACAAAAGGAGGCACGGGAATTATTCCATATGGGACCAATTTATTTTCAATCTAATGCCAATTTATAGCATTTTTTAGAATCAAATCTCATTTAAAGTTTGATTATAACTTTAATACAAAATATCAGTGTAAAAATTTGTAATTTGTGTTTTTCTTTTATTTCTGTTTAGTGATGCTAAATTTACAGCATTGAGAAGGATATCTCGTTCTTTTTCATGCGTGTGATTGATTTTGGTTCAAATTCCCGAGCAATGAACTTGGTTTGCACCACGTTTGCCGTGACGCAATCGGGAATGTTCCAAATGACGTATTGCAGAATCTTTTTAGCATGTGAAATGCACTACGTTGAAGGTAGTGCAGTGCTATATCACGGACAAAAATCTGAATGCGTAAGGAAATGCAAACGAATATTATCAACCACGTTAACAGGGCTGTCAGTGGTGATGTTTTGCAACTTAAAAGTTGCCAATAATTTTTGATTAGGAGATTTCATCTTAATGGTTATGGAAGGAAGGCAACGTGACCACCGCCCCTGTGGGACGTAAAAGAGGCCCTAAAAGTTTTATAGCCAATCCGGAGTTTGTCGGCTGGGCTTTTGGGATAGGTTATTTTGAGTTTGGTGGTTGATGGCTTTTTTGGTGCTAAGGGCACTTAACTAAGGTTCGTTGATGGCTAAGGATTGCAATTACTTAAGGAGCATTTACTTATTCTTTCTGCGTATTTTAGACTTTCTTGGTATTTTTGAGGGCGGTGATTTTATTTTTCAGTTGGGTGTTCAACAACTCTTTGGTGTTAGATCAAATTCTTAGCAGGCATTTTTAGAGAGGCCTAAACTTGGTGTTCTGGAGACTTAGTGCGGAAGGGCTCAACAAGCACGGGTTGCTGTGCGACTTTTTTGTGTAAAAGGCTTGGACTGGGTCTTTGGCAGGTAGCCGGGCAAAAATTTGCTTTACTAGCAAATGGGCTAGGATTTTTGCAAAGTCCGTTTTGATAATTGTCGTGACGTCTTGAAATAACTCAGTTTAGGCGGTATTCCTTACCGTCCATCTGCCGTTGGTATCTTGCATTTATTTATTGATAAAAAGAGAAAAAAAAGCATTTGAAACTTTTCTAAATTTGATTGATTCAAAAACAATTTATTTAAATCATTGCATCTGTAGACTTTGCAACATCGGCGTAATGTT
Source organism: Tachinus rufipes (assembly GCA_963932245.1). Taxonomy (NCBI): domain Eukaryota; kingdom Metazoa; phylum Arthropoda; class Insecta; order Coleoptera; family Staphylinidae; genus Tachinus; species Tachinus rufipes. The sequence continues at coordinate 78,802,892 of OZ010744.1, forward strand.
GCAGATTTTTAATTTTTCAACTACAGATAATAGTAACTATTAGTACAAAGTTTGCTAAAACTTTTTACAATTATTTACTGACAATTCAGAGATTTTAGTTTAAAACTATTGACAATTGAAGTAAGCATTTAAATTGACTACTTCTGCAACTATTTAAGATCACTGTCCTCAGACTGCATAAATTTTGTCTTCAAAGTAAAAACTTTAGCAAATTTTACTTCTTAAAATTTAAAAGTAGTTTTATGTTGTTGTGACATATTATATATTAAGTAATTCTTATTTTAAAATTAAAATCTAAAGTTAATATTAATTGAATACAAATGTTTTAGAAATAATACTGAGGTTATTATACAAATCAAAAAAATGATTGTTTATCAATAAAAAGAAAATTGTAACACGGATACCAAAACAACTTTAATGGACTTAAAAATTATTAATTGAATTTTAAGCTATAGTAAATTTTTATAAGGACCATAATGATGTTTATGTTTTTAATCTTTAAATTTAAATGCACTTTTTTTATATAAAGTTTGAAAACAGGAAAGAAGTAAGTTGCAAAACATTAAATTAATTAATTTTTAATCTAACTTTAAAATATTTAACATTTTCTGCACGTGTGTCTTGTTTTTAAAAGCAAAAATTAAAATTATTATCCAATTTCTATTTTTAACAACTGTAATTTAATTGAATCAATTGTTTCTGCAAAAATATTTAGTAATCTGAAAAGAATGATAAGTACACGATATGGTTTTATGAAAATTAGGTTTTATTATCAAACTTTCTAAATTTTATGCATTATAACATAATATGTTAGAAAAGTTGCCATTTTTGTTAACACGGTTATTATCTTCAAGATAGTCATTAATTTCTAGAGAATAAAAAGTGCAGATTGTCACTGAAATTGCCAAAACAAATGTTATATAGTCTATACTTTTGAAGTTATGTTGTATGCGGATTGTTTTTGTATAAAACCTATAAGTAATTGTTTTATTTACCAAAACTATTAATAAACTAAACCAAAAAGTGCAAAGTTAGGATTATTTTGCCCAATATACCAAAATTAATTAAATAAAATGTACTATTTATTAAGTTCAACTAAAAAAGTACAGAACTATGACATTACAGCTAAGTGACATTATTAAAAATTTAAGATTTATATCTGATAATTGTTTATCATTTAAAAAGTACGTTTTATATTTTATTAAGTCCGATATTAGTTTGTATTTAAATCCTTAAGCAATTATATTTTGAATATGTTAAAACTAAAATAGAATATTTAAGTGTCGTATGGTGTTCATACTACATAGAGCACTTAAAACTGTTGACTTTATTTAAATTGAATTCAATTTATGATTTGGAGAATACTCCAACTTCAATTTATCATTTCATCTTTATATTGATTTTGAAACAAAGTTAATAAAATGATTTTAATTTGATTTTGTATAGTTTTCTAGTGCGCATCGAGAGCAAATTGAATAGAAATTACACAAATTAATAGCGTTTAAGTAAGTTTTACATATGTTTACTTTTTAACCAAATGTACTGACATTTATTTGAGATTAGTTAGAAAAAAAAAATGGCAAGATAGAAAATTTGTGATCAAACCTTACAATTTTACTAAAATTGATTCAATTTGTTTACCGTTGCTTACACAACTAGCATATGTTAGTTTTAGATTTAATAATATTTACGTAGGGTTTTTGCTATGAATAATTTTTGAATAACATGCATCAAGTGTGAGACTTTTTCTAATCAAACAATTAAGCACGTTTGAAATTCATATTATGCACACATACAAAATATAGAGTATACATGAGTCAAGTGTACGGAATGAAAATTTGTTTTTGTTCAAACCACTAAAAATGTTTTTTTCTACATAAATCTTGATTATGTGAGTCAATTTCAAGTAATAAGCAATCAAAATTTAAAAAAAATTAATGGTTTTTGATTTTTTTTACATTTTGCATTTTTATGAAAAAAATATGAAAAACTTGTTTTTTTAAGACAAGAGTAAGTTTTCATAGCCAAAAATTTTTTTTTTTTAAATTTTGGTAATTATCAGAACATTAAACGACAGTTTTTTTTTTTAAAGATAATTGGTATTTTATTTTTTTTTTTCAATTATGTATAAAAACCATTAATTTTTCAAAATTATTAATAAGCACATTAATAATTTTGAAAAAAAAAATTTTTATAATTTTTTCCTAAAAATGCAATCCTGAGAAGTTACCAACAATAAAAAAATTTAAAGAAACTCAAAAACCTTTATTTTTTTCAAATTTTAATTGCTTATTAATTGGAAATGGTTGACTAAAAACATTTACAAAATCAGGATTCATGTAGAGGAAGACATGTTCTGTAGTTTGAGCAAAAACAATTTTTTTTGTACACTACTATTAGAGTTTAGAAAAAATGCACTTCAACAACTTGCCAACCGGACGTAGTCCAACTCCAAAACTAAATTAGCTTGTAAGATTCAAAAAGTTATTTAATTTTAACTTAGAGTTTGAAATAAAATCAATTTTTGTGAATTTTACTGGAAATCAAAGGTTAATTTTGTTTTGGAGATACAACAATTTTTTTCAAAATAAAATTTTTAAAATTAAAAAAAAATAGCCTTAACTTTATTACCACAGAATCGATTTTAACAAAACAGTTATCATTTGCAAATACACAAGTACTTTAACGTGTATGCAAAAAATATTGTTCATTGTGCAGATTTGCGGCTATTAGAGTAGGAGTTTATATTTGTTTGTAACGGCAAAAATCAAATCAATCCTCTACTTGGTTTATAGACAATTTTGAATTTGATTCTTTTTTTATTATTTTGATCATATTTTTTTTAAGATTTCTAAAATTGTAATCTGTAAATTAAAAAATGTGTTTTTATACTGTTTTTAATTAATTGATCGTTCTTGTTCAAGGGTTGTAGCAACATTTGGTTTTTACCAAATTCTTAAGAGTTCTTGTTCTTTAGCTAGTAGATTATTCTATTTTTAACTACTTACTTCTTCCACTACCACAAGTAAAAATATAAGTTTGATTCTCTACTTTGACCATGGCTGGAATTATTTTTCTTAGAAGACCCACATACAGCAAGAACTTTAATAACAGTTTTATGCAGTTTCTCTGAATTACCTTGTATAATGTTTTTTTTTTTTAATCTAACCTTATTTTTTAAGTAAATCTAAAATCCACAATAAAAGCCTTGACTTTTAAATGGTATAAATGGTTTATTTTTAATTATGCGTTTGACATCTTCTCCAACAACAATACATTTTTACAAAAGAATTAAATAAAAATGTGCGTTTTTTTTTAATTTGATAAAAATGAAAGTAAATGATGTCTGGGGTTTTTGTTAATTCATACACAAATTTATTACTTTAAAGTATGCAAAATTTAAATACACTTTTTTACAAACTTTTAAGTACTAGACTCAAAATTTAAATTGCATACTAGTCTAATGCTAAAACAGTTTATTATTCTAATTGTTATAGCATGTATCTGTTTTTATATGTTTTATGTAGCTACTGTTAAGCTAATAAATAAGTATTATTATTACTTTCTAAAGTTAATTTGTCTGATTAGTTAAAGTCACTGTTACGAGAAATGGGACAATGTATAAAAGATTCTTCCAATATTTTCATAGAAATCCGTGCGGTATATAAAACTACAATTCCTATCAATTTAGAAAAATATTTATTAGCTATGAATATTTGAGAAAGATTGCAAAGCTTTCTTTGATTCTAACATAGTTTTATTTATTTAGCACCTTTAGTTTTTTTTTTTGTTGCAATGGTCATTCAATCAAAAGTGTTTTTTGTCTGCAATAAAAAACAAATTTTGTTTGTTATGAATTGTAGTTTTGGAAATCGTTTAGTGAAGTAATAATTGTGTATTCTATCTTACGAAATACTTGACAAATTTTCTGTTAGAAAAATTTATAATTGTATTTAAAGTAACATCAAACAAGACAAGAATTAATGATAAATTATTATATAACAATAAACTTTAAATTAAAAAAATTTAAGAGCACTATAACATAACTTTAAACTTGTTAAATAATTATCACAATAATAAAAAAATATATATTATAAAAAAAGAATTAATAGACATTATTTCTTGTTTTTAGCATAACATTTAAATAATATAACAAAATATTCTTAATGTTAGATTAAATCATATTGTATATTCCATTAGATTTAAATAATGTATTTTCATTTTATTTAAATACATATAGTACACATATAGAATTCATACGAAAATTTAAATTGTTTTGTTATGTAGACTTTTTTATGTACTTACTGTACATTACAAATAAACCGCCCAGCACTTGAGAAACCAAACATATATTTCCACTACTTATGGTCCAGACAAAGAAAAACTAAAATGTCTTAGCTGGAATTACAATTACCACATTACACAATGCCATTGAGAATTGTAAAAGTGGATAAATTCTTATTTTAAGTACCATTTTAAATGTTGATATAACAATGCTAGTAATTGTTTTTAAGTAAAAAATTATATTTTTAAATATTTATTAGTTATTCAAAAAAAAATATTTTTCATACATAAAAATTGGAATCTAAAATACTAAACAAATGTTTTATTTATTGCTTGGTTAAACATTATTTTTCTTACATTTCTAGCTTTTTATTTGATATTTTTATTTGAATTATATAAAACAATACCACAGAATATATACAAGAAATTATTCTAGTAATGTCTATAATATTTTGTGAGGTACTTAAATATTTTCAAATAAAAAAAACAATGATGACAACATTTAGATTTATTAATTAAAACTCTAAATTATGTGGGTTGTATATTTGTCGCGTTATTATTCTGTCCATACTGTGTTCTGCGATATTAAAACGATATATAATCTGATTACACGAAACATTAACACGTATTTTCCATTTATTACTCACCTTCATTATTACTTTCATCAGACTATATAATAAAAATAAATGTTCACATTATTAATCAGTCCATCAAAGAATTCACATAAAAATAATTGATTACATAACCTTCAAATTAAAGTTTACTTACAAGAAATATGACAATTAAAAAAAATAATAACTACACTTGCTACCTAACATACATTACACCATTGGGATTGTGAACTTTAGCAATACCAAACTCCAAACTTGCTCCGATATGCATGTAATGTCTTAAATGTTGCAAATTGTAACGCCATACCACCATAGTACATGTGCATCAAAGGCGTAATTACTTTTAAGTGGTACTTGAATTATATTTTACATAACACAATTAACTTTTTAATTATTGTTTTATTGTAATAATTATGATAGTGTTTGAAAATAAAGATGGTTGATTACTAGGCAAGAATTAATAGTCGTAACTATATATTATTTTCACTTTAGACATTAAAACATTATATATTAGTTATATAAGCATATCTGATTTTTTAGTTTTCTTAATAATATATACAACAATTAATATTCAACGTTAATGAAATAAAATAAAATACTAACAATAAATCATAAATCTGATAATACAAACGACTTTTTTATTAAAACTATTATTATTAAGGTATCGTTTACTATTTCTGACTTGCAAAGTAATTTGAGCTAGTAACTACTACACACGAGTACTCTGATCACTAAGGCAACCAAAAATATGCAAATGCATATTTTTTTTAAAGCATTTGATAGAGTAGTGAAATAGACAGAAATTTGTTTCAGATTAAATTGTGACTTATAAGCCTTATTTGTGAGGGCATATTTTTGCATATTTCATCTATAAAGGCATATTTTTGCATATTTGATCTCTAAAAGCATATATTGCATATTGAGAAGTTATATGGCATTTTTGGAAAAAAACTGCATATTTTTAATGCATATTTTTGATATTTTTGTTTTTTTATAAATTTAATAATTTGGTAAAACTTTGAAATACATAAATAATTGTTTTGGAAATAGTTATATTTGATTATTTAAAAAATAAAAAGGACTATGTAGTGCTAATAAAGAAAAACAAAATAGTGATATGACAATTGCGGCAGTAAGAGAGGAAAAAGGAGAGATTGCAACGTTCGTACCGCTTTGTCGTCAGACTCGCCAGGTGGTTCCCCGATTTCTATTTGCCGGCCAATTTTCCGACCGTTCCGTTTCGTTAGTCACGCGTAATAATTCTAAAAGATTGTGTGCTCTTCTCTTCGCTAGCGTGAATAAAACATATTTAAACTATATCGTAATTGAAAAAGTGGTAAAGACTATAGATACTTCAATTAAGATTTTGGGTGAAAATTTCAATCGAGATTTGATTTTACTTTTTATATCAGAGGCCATACAAATATTTTACCCAAAAACAACACTATTTTGTCTTGCACATGAACTTCATCGAGTTTGTGAACAAATTCGTAGCATCGCCTTATAGCAAATGTAAAAAAAAGAGTTTTTAAAAGCGCAACCAAGGGTAAATTTTTTTACATATATGGACGCCGCAAACTATATGCCACCAACTTTGAATAAATTGTGAGAGTATTTGATTTATCGGACAAAGAGGATGCCGCGTCAGATTTCAAAGGACCTTCTAAGTGACGATACAATAAAATTAGATTTAATTTTCATTGCATCAAGTTATGGATTCCTAAGCGCATCAATAAAAAAAATTAGAATTGTCTGGGCTGCCACTTTCTGTACAGATTGGGGTGGTAACACATGTTCAGAATGTAATTAACAGCAATAACGTAAATAGTGAAGCAGCTAACTTGGTAAAAAAAACTCGTCACAAATTTCAAAAAATCATGTTTTTTCAATTTTGAAAGAAATTTCGGTATTCTTGGCTGAAGGATCTACAACAACAAATCAAAAATACAGTGTTGTATGGAGAGAAGTTTTTTGATTTATAAAAATGTGTTGCGCACAAACAAAGTTTCCTTTTTGACAGTTTAAGTGAGATATTTGTCATTTATTGTAATCAACTTAAATTAAATTTATTTATGTTATATAGTTTTTATTCTAAATAAAAATATTACCTATAGATTTAAAATAATTAACATTTTTAAATGCTTATTTTAATATTTTGTAGAGCATATTTTTATTTTTATAAAGCATATTTTTACTTTTATAGAGCATATTTTCATTTTTATAGAGCATTTTTTAAGCGCTTAAAGTAGTTTTTTTAGAGCATATTTTTGGTTGCCCTACTGATCACACTACTCGTGTACGTGTCGAATTCCAATCATTATGAGAAATGTGAATACTAGCACTACAGGCTATACGTATTGTTGAACGATATTAGGAGCTCTCTGTTATTAAACAAAAAAAAAGTATTACAATTTTAGGCTGGCAGCAAACCTGGTACATTATGGACCAAGCACGTTAGGGCAAGACACGTAAACTATTGAAGCAATAAATGCAGCAAATTGTCGTCGTATTATATTTTTTTAACGATAAAGCTTTAACCATTTAAACAGTATTTATTCAATGTAGTAGTATATTACGATACGTATTCATTAAGTGCATTTTACAGGTCAAGCAAATAACATAGCAAAACTAAATTTATATATATTAAAACTTGAATGTAATGTTAATTATTTATTTAAAACAACTTAGTGATTTGTAAGTGAAGTGATTTGATTGCCGCGTCCTGAGTTAGGCAAGATCTTATTAGTTCACGGCAACCTTTATAAAAAATTGGTTAGACAATTTGCAATAAAAATTTTTAAAAAAATTTGTTGTAAAGGCAACCTTTACAAGACATATTTTTTTAAATAATCAAGAACGTAAACCTACTTACTTTACAACGACAAATAATAACTGATATTAAGATCTAATGATGGATAATAAATTATTATTTAATAAATACATTTATGGCAATTTTTGTTCATTAGTCAATGCATTTATATAGATACTGTAATAATCAATTCTTTTCAATTGCGTTGTACAGTTTTTTGTTTTTAAAATTTTGATGAGGAAAGACAATAAATGCCGTCATTGATCTCCTCGTTATGCATATCAAATGGAACTGTATTTAAACAAGTTTAGCCTTGATATTGGCTACAAACTATTAAACAGTTTAATAATGCTTTTTGATATCCGCAATTAGAAACACAGCTTTTGTTGCAGTTTCAGAATAATGTATTGCGTAATAAATCAGGAGCAACTTGAAGCAGAGTTGTAACTGGCTTTAAGACATTATGTTGTAATGCCCATTCTTAAAATTCTTAAGATCAATTTTGTCGTTTCCAAGCCATACTTAAGCTTGATTAGCAAGCGTAGACAATTGCACTGCTGCATTGAATTTTCTCGATTGAATATATTTATGATATGCATGCTATACATGCCGAGTGCCGAGTTTGCATAAATATGATATTCAGCAGCATTAAAATATGGTAGCATTAGCTTAATGCAACTTAAATGACCATACCAGTCTCCCATTTGCCAAACTCTGATAAACTTTTATAAATTCTTTAGCAATAAATATCATTTAAAAATACTCAAACTATAGCTTTGCAGTGGAACCACATTTTTTTATATTCTTGAAGCTTTTCATTAATTTTACAAAGTAGAAACTCTACTTTTTTGTCATAATTCTTAATATTATCGTGTGGTATAGAACTATTAATAACGTTTTCAATTGTGGCAAGAGCAGTGTTATCAATCTTCTCACCGACGTGATGATGTGGATGTTCTAGCGTATGCATATACAATAACTATAAAGGTGCTGCATCAACAATGTCTTTGATTTTAGTGAACAAAGGTTAATCAAAAATTATAATGCATGTATGGTTATGACTTTTGGTTTTCTCTAAAGCACATAACAAAGTTATAAAAATTGTATTATAATTACTAACTAGATGATACGTAAATGGCAAGAAAAGGACTCAAGATATTCTAAAGTAAAAGTTATTTTTACTTATATACTTATATATCTGTTTTAGGTGTTTAATAAAATTTACCATACATTTATAATGCAATTATTGTTTTTATAAACATTACTTGTCTTTTCATATTGAAATTTTATTATCATACATTGTTAATGGTACTGTAGTTTTGTTTACAAAACTCTGTGTAAAATGCCTGTTCTAGACACATGTAATAGGTTTCTGCAACAACGGATTTTTTTTTAATGACAATTTTAATTATGCTCATTATGTGTAAAATAATATGGGCATGGCTGTAAATAGAACAAACGATTTTGTTTCTGGTAGTAAAATGTGAAGTTGAGGGTGGTAAGCTGCTGCATCTTTATATAACAAAACAAATAGTATGATGCACACAAGCCAAAGGTGACAAAATATTAATAAAACGTCTGGTGCTAAATTTTTTATAAATAATATAGCAAGAACAAGTTGCAGACGTAAAATAAATGACGTAGAACAAACTGCCGATTACCGGCAGTAGCATGTACTGTAACTCAATTTTTTGAGTTTGCATTGTTTTTTTTTATTTAATTTTTCTAAAAAAGTAAGTTAACTGGAAATTGCGCTCATTTGCTGTTTTCACTTCTAGCGACTGCTGACTGAAAGGGTCTCAACAAAAATATGTCGAACTGTTAGTTTTGTAATTTGTATACTTTAAATTAATGTTTTGACAATATTTGAGCCTAGAGAAAACATATGCGCTAGCATCATTTTTTCAACGTGTATAGTGTAGCGCTGATTCTAGGCGTCCCGCTATTTTGCTGTCTGACTGTTGGATTTGTGTTTTATATTAGATTCACTGATGAAATACAAATTTTGAGCTTTTGAAAACAATTTGGAGGTGCTCATTAATTTTACGTCTTTGTGGGCGTTTTGGCGCTAGGTGTCTCGTCGGCATACCTGCTGACTCTAGGCTAGCTTTTCATGATTGATGATACCCCTAACATGTGTACAAAAATTTGAGCAAAATTGAGGATGTCAATGTGGGGACTATTGTCTGAACTATTGTAGAATTACTCATAATTAATTATTTATAGTTTTTTTGAACACATCCTAAGTTTAATGCTACAAATATTATTGCCTGACAACGATTCACAAATAAAACAAACTCCAATTATTATTTTATTTCCATTGATTTTCATATTGTCAATATAAAAAATTATTTCAATACACACGTCTTGTAATAGTCGGTTTAAATTAAGTCTCCAGTTTTTTTATACCTGCAATAGTCAAAGAAAGTAAATTTTGCGACACAAAAAAAAGCTGACGGAAAATGTTCTACAAGATCTTATTACTGACTGAGGGCATAGCATTTTTTTATTGAATTTTTCTTGTGACTTTATTTCATGTATTTACTATTATTTTACATATACTCATATTTATGTAAATTGTCTCTACAATAAAAATATTCATATTTTTTTATAAAGGTCGTTGTTTTCAAGATACTTACAGAACACTAGTTTTTGCGATTGTTGTTGAACTCTCACACATGATATCATGACATCATACTAAGGTGCATGCAAAATTTAAGTCTGTCACAATTTTTTTTTAACTTGGTGTTTTTTTATGTCTAAATTTATAAAATAATATTAAATATAAATATCTTTTTTTAATTTGTTTTAGAAATAAAAATAACTTATTACAATTTAAACATTATTGCATATTTTATAAATTATTGTATATTTTACAATAAGTTATACGTTTTTGTATACACATCGGTTTTTTTACAACGTTACACTCAAATACGGTTTGAGTATTTTCTATAAATATGAATACATAAAAGTTTCGTTACTGTTTCTATCATGATTGTGTAAAAAATAATTTATTTAATACTCAAACAGCAAATGTTACAATTGAGTAATGTTTTACATTTGATGTTAACTGCTACCGTCTCAAAGTGGAGCAGAATAAACATTTTTTTATCAAAAATTTGAAATTTGTCAAAAAATAATATTTTTTTTCGATCTCAACTTAACACAACGGATTTTTTATTATATTTTATCTCATGTTTTGTTAATTCATTTTATCAAAAGTTTTTATATTTATTGCGTAAAAATGATTTTATCTTGCGGACCAGTTATTAAAAATTATAAATCGAAAACAAGTGTATTAACATATTTTCAATTAATAATAAACGTTTATTTCTTGCCTTTTGGCTTTGAAAATTCTATAACTTAACATAACATAACATTTACCATAAAACTTAATTTACTACTAATATAATATATATAATCTTATTAACCCTAATCCCTGTTTTTAATTAATTATTTATTAATTCTGTTTCGATTTTTTTTTCTTTTTGTTACCGCCATTTCATTCCTCTTTCGTCTTCTTTCAGTACCTCATTTCTTCCCATTTGCTCTTCTCTCATCTCATTACATTTTAGCATGTGTTCGATGCTTTCCCTAACTTCCCACATCCTACACATTTTCTTTCCCTCTTCCATCTAAAATTTGCACACTTTCTCCTCATTTCCACATCTAAATCTTGCAATCATTCGTTTTTCCATTTTTCCATAATTTTCATTTTTTAGGTGCTTTGGTAGTGCATCTGTTATAATTTGTTCATAATTTGAATTGTACCTAGATTCATTTATACGTGTTCTTCGCTCTTGCACTTGTATATCTCTATCTCTTATCATAATTTCTCTCCACATACTTCTATCTGTTCTCAATCTTTCTACTTCCTAACTAGCCTATTTTTCCGCATTTTTTCTTCATTTTCTCCCTCAGGCATTCATAATATTTTACATTCATTCCTTTCTCTCACTCTTTCTTCATACCTCATTGCACGCTTTCCTGCTTCTACTCTTAATTTGTGTATTTTAACTTCTTCCATTAGAATGTATGCTGGGGTTTCTTTGTTTACTCCTAATACCCATCTCCAGTATTTTGTTCTTTTTGTTCTTCTAACTTTTCTTGCTCTTTCCATTCTCAAATTTCCGCTCCGTACAATAACATACTTTTTACTAAACTATCAAACACCATTCCTTTTATTCTCGTACATTCAAATTTTCTTTCACCAATTCCCCATACTTGTCCTACCGCTTTATTTGCTTTTCGTGTCATATTTTTTATGTGTTCATTTTCACTATTGGTTGTACAAAAAACATACCCTAGGTATTTAAACGTTTTCACTTCTTCAATTTCTTCCCCATCCCATTTCCAATTTTCTACTGAACGTCTTTCTCCCCCTTTTCTAAAAGTCATCAGTTTTGTTTTATTTACATTCACTTCCAACTCTTTTTTTCTAAAATACTTATTCAGGCATCTAATTATTTTGTTCTTTTCATTTGCTCGTTTTGCTACAATTACCATGTTGTCTGCATAAGCCAGCAACCACACTTTCTCTCTGCCCACTACCACCCCACCCGTCTGCGCCTTACATAGCATTTCTTCTACATCTGCAATATATGCCGCAAACAAATTAGGGCTGAGTGAGCATCCCTGTCTCACACATTTTGTAGTCCAAAACTTTTCACTCATTTTGCCATTCACACAAACTCTGCTAACTGTTTCCACGTATACTTCTTCTAATCTTTTTACTAGGTGCTCATTTATTCCTTTTTTTCTCAAATACATCTACAATTTCTCTCTACTCACACTGTCAAATGCCGTTTTTAGGTCCAAGAATAACGCGTACAACTTTCCTCCCTTTTTTGCTATTTCCTTCTCTACTATATGGTGTAGTATGTATACGTTATCCATGGTCCCTCTTCTTTTTCTAAACCCGGCCTGTCCGTCTGGCAATATCCCATTCAACTCTAGTTTTCTATTCAGTTTTTCTTCTAGTACCATGGCGTAGATCTTGTATGCTGTACTTAGTAACGTTATACCTCTGTAATTTTCTGCAAGCTCTTTATTTCATTTTTTGTGTACCGGACATACAAGACCTACTCTCCACTGACTGGGAAACCCTTTTCCCTTGCATACTTCATTTATTATCTCACTCAGTCTCTCAATCAAATCTTCCGTACCATACATGCTTCATTTTGTATTCCATCCACACCTGGCGCTTTTTGTATTTTTAGTTTTTTTATTTGCTTAAGAATCATTTCTTTTGTTATTTCATCTACATCTTGTTTCAGTAGTTCTGTTGTCATTGGCTGTCTATCAGTTCTTCTGTCTGATCCCTTATACAGTTTTAAGAAGTGTATCCTCCAGTCTTCCATCAAAATTTGATCGTTTTTTTGTTTTCTGCTTTTTCTCTCTTTGTTTATGTATTTCCATGCTTCTTCTTTCGAACGTATTTTATTCTTGTGTCCATACTATTTTTGTTACTATTTCTTTATTTTTCTTTGGTTCTCTTTTTATGCTTCCGTTTGTACACACTTCAAGTGGCTGATGGTAAAACTCTACTCTTTCCCCAACCTTAAATGTGTCTATCTTCTGCCACGCTTCTTTGTTTACCATTACGTAATCAATTACCGATTGTCCTATGTAGGTATATTCTCCCTCTTAATCTCCTTCCATATTTCCGTTTAGTATGTCCCACCCATTCTTTTCAATCATTTTCAACATTTCTTTTCCTTCTTTATTTTCTAGTTTGTTTTTTTATTTTCTTTTGCTTTTTTGTCCGTTATTTATTCTTTCTCCGTCTAGCCCAATCCTAGCATTGAAATCTTCTCCTACTATTAGTTTTGTCTCTTCGGTTTTTTTGTATTGAGTTTTCTAACTTTGTTCTAATTTTTTTTCATTCCTCTGCTATACAACGTAATCATTTTGTATTTTGTTCTTTCCCGTATAATATGTTGCTGCACCATCCCTTCTATTTCCAATTCTTCGTTATTTTCTTGTGGTATTTCTCTTCTTATTCCTGTTAAGATGCCTCCTTTTGCTCTTTCCATTTTTTTTTCTTTAATAGCTGTTTGGCATTTCCATCTAAACTCTTTAGGCATTTGATCTTCCATGTTACTCCACTTCTTTTCATCTATCCATGTCTCTTCCAATTACATCAAATTCTCTTATATATTTCCAAAAATTGTCATCCTTGTTATTTAAACCTGCTACATTCCAAAATAATATATTTATTTTATTGCTAGTATCTGTTATTTTTAGATCATCTTTGTTTGCTTCTAATTTGTTTATCGTTCTTTTTTCACAATTTTCTTTATTAACATAGTTTAGATTAGTTCTTTGTTGTTTGTTCTTATTTCCCTCCCCCCCCCCCCATTAATTACTGCTACTAGTTTTTTGACACTTCTATTTTGCCGTTTTTTTTGTTGTAACAACGTTTTTCTCCATTTACCACTATCTTCATATATCCAACAATCGCCGTCTTTTTTTTGTTTTCTTCTCTTTTGCGATATCTCTTAGTTCTTTCTGTATTTCTCTTTCTTTTTTTGTGAGGTCAATATCAATAAATACGTCGCTTCCCTTTAGTACGCTTTTCTTCATCATAATTTTTCGTTTATCTTCCCAATTCTCTAACTGTACAAAAATGCTTTCCAGTTTATTATTGTTTTTCATTTTATATGCTTTTTTTCACAACTACACTTTCTTTTAATTTAGTTCTGGTCCAGTTTTCAACTTTTTCTTTTACCGTAGCTCCATCAATTATATCTTCATTTAACCCCTGTATAATTACATTATTATTTCGTTCATTTCTTTCCTGTTTTTCTAATTTATGTTTTAATTCGGCGCCATCATTTTGTACGATATTTATTTTTGTTGATTCCATTACATAAATTCTATTAATTAATTTTTCGTTTTCTTCTCTTAATTTTGCCAGTTCTTGCAGGATTACAGTTTGTGTTTCGTTCATTATTTGTAATTGTTTTAAAATTGTTTCAGCTACTTGCTGGTTTATTCCACTTCCGCTTGCTTCTGTTGAAGCAATATCCATTTTTTCTCTTCTTCTTTTTTATTTGTCTTATTCGGGTGTTCATTCAGTTTTATTGCCTCTTTTGAATACGGTTTCGTCGTCTGAAGACATTATTAATTTTATTTGAAAATATATTTATTATTTATTTAATAAAAAATATTGTTCTCCTCTCAAGTCTCGATCCGCCAACCTTTGCATTTACAGTCCACGGCTCTACCCACTCGGCTACCAAGCGCTCTTTTGTGTTAACGTTTTAATTTTGTATTTAATGCTTTAATAAGTCCTTCCTCTATTCTAATGTAATTTTTACGTACGGTATGCTTATAGGTTAGGTTGCTTTAGTACTTTCTAATTAGGATTTTAATCCTACCTTGCCTATTCGCGGCACACCGCTTTGTTCCTCTTATTCTCCTTTCTTGATTTTATCGTCTCTGCACTTATGTATATTATATTGATTCTCTATTTGCTTTTAAATTTTTTTAATGTAACTTGTTAAATGTCACTCTCACTACTCTCTCTCTCTCTCTCTCCATATCATACATATTTTCAATTACCGTAAGATAAATTATTTAAATATATTAAACTTTATTCTAAAAATGTTTCAACTAACCCACTTACGTTAACTGATATTAAAATTTAACAAAAAAACACACAATACACAAAAACATAACATTTCTACTTTTGTTATTAAAATTTACACAACAAACTAAGCAGATAAACAGTATTTCTAAGTTATTAAGAGACATTCCACAAGTTTCAAATGTTTAAGCCTGGTGAGCTACAAAACAATCAGGCTGGAATAAAAAAAAAAAACATCTAACTTAAAACTTTTAGAAAAGTCAACAAAATGTATTAAGTTGCATTAATTGAAAAAAATTATTTGCAATTTTACAAAATACATATTTATGATCAAGACAATAAAATATGTTTATAAAATCAAATCAATTGCGTTAAAAATGTCAAAAATTAATGCAAGATGTTTTTAAGATTTTTCTAAAATAGTATTAATCTTCAGGGTGTTAAAAAAAAGTAAAATACTTAAGGGGGTGGGAGTACAAACAACAAAAAACAAAAAAGTCTTAATAAACATGGGTTGTTATAGCAGGAGATATGAAACATTATTTATTTTTATTATATTTTTTTTCTCTATTTTCTATTTTGCAAAAACGAGCATTTTTTTATTATAGTTAGCTAATGTTTTGTAAAATAAACATTTAGTATTTAACAGTTGTTGTTAGTTTTGCACAAATTTTGCTATGACTGATTACTCTAATAAAGAACTTGCCAACATGCATTTCAATTATGGTTGAGTTAATAAGATTGCCACCAAAGCGCCACGTCTTTATGTGGAAGCTTACCCAAATTGCCAGATTCCTTCACATTGTATGTTTAGAAAAACTCACTAGAGATTGAGAGATACCGGTGTACTTTAAAAACAGTGCTATATTTTTGGCAGACCAACACCTAGAGCACAACAAAAAATTATATCACGGATACAGCATAATCTAAAGACGAGTGTGCAAAGAATTTCGGCCGAGGTAGGAATTGGTGCTACTTTTGTTTAGAGATTGCTCCACGAGCAGCTGCTCTATTCATAGCATGTTGTTACCGGCATCCTTATTGATGAATGATGAAGGTTGCCTAAAAAGTCCAAGATTGATTTCCAGACAATGGTTGTACGTGGTTTGTACCTTTGTTTTATAATTGTGAACTAAAGTTCCTGCACACACACGCCACACAGGTGCTTGCCGCATAGGCGTTTGCCACACAAGCACTCGGTACACACACACGCAGACAGCGTGCACCACCGGTGTTTACACAGAACTGCTGGTTTGATACGAATCGACGTAAACCTGCACAAGGCAAGAATCAGTAGCCGTTTTGAAACCCGGGCGGGGTGTGCAAACACCGGGTATAGATCGACAATCCTTGGGAGAGCTAAGGATAGACTTTGATGTCAGCAGGGCCGCCTCGGATAGAGCCAGAAGGGTGGCTTTGCTAGTAGTTGTCGTCTTGGTAGGGTTTGGAAGCTGCAGCTACGGTAGTTGCCAGTGGTTTTATGAGTTCTGGTCGTGATGTTGACTGCTTGGGCTCTTGGTCTCAACTGTCAAAAGTTTCACGTCTATATTTTTACGCAAAGATGCCGAAGATCCGCAGTTTTTTGCAAAAAAAAATTTTTGTGATGAAACCGGGTTTACACAAATAGAGTTGTTAATTTTATAATGCACATTGTTGGGCCGACAAAAATTCCTAAGCTGTAATTTGGATGGGTATTGTAAGCAACAGGTTTCTAGGTCCTGTTGTTTTAGCAAACCGATTGACAGGCGCTGCTTACCTGGACTTTTTGCAGAACACAATGTATGATTTTTTGGATAACATTCCTTTGGCCCACAGGCAACAAATGCGGTTCCAGCATGATAGTGCTCCAGCTATTTTTTTAATTACTGTTAGAGAGCATTTAGACCAAATTTTTCTACATAGGTAAGTAGGAAAAGGCGGACCAGTTTTATGGCAAGCAAGATTGCCTGGTTTAAACCCTCTTGATTTTTTTCTTTCGGGATATTTGAAATAATTAGTGTATGCTACTCCTAAAAATATCTTCTAGAAAGACGCCACTTCGAACATCTTCTATAACTCAATTCTTTGTAAAAACATATAAAAATAAATAATATAACGTATGTGACCATTAAAATCAAATATAATACGCATAACTGGCATTTCCGTTTCACCCAATTAAACTTCTCTCGTGTTTCTTCTCTTATCTATTCATCTTCCTATAAATTCCTAGAAATATTCTGTTGGTGCTGACATTGCCTGTTATATCACTATTTTTGTCCGTTTTTTTTTTTCAGTTACTTGGCAGTACTTATTTATTCTGATTGTTGTGTTGTTGCGGACTTTACTTGTTTTATTACAATATTTGCCCAATTCCTTCGCCAGTTGCTTAGCTTGATTGTTGTGCAGCCTGTCTCTTCACAAAAGTTTTTTTTATATTTATGCAAACTGTAAACAATTTATAAATTGCATTTTTATTTGTTTTATACGTATCAATAAAATATTTTTTTGTCTGCTACTTGTTTCCATTGATGTGGTGGCACTCGAGGCATCCCAGATAAGTTGAGCCTTGTAGATCACAATTGAAGTTTGCCGCTTTCCGATCAAAAAAAAGGGGTCACATGTAAAATGATCTGATTTCAAACGTTTTGATAGGAATCTAGATACACAATCATTTTTTTTAAGAGTTTGAAAATAAATAAAAATTTATTTAAAATTGATGTCTTTCTTGTATTTAATTTAAACCATATTTTTAAATATTATCTTTTAAATTAAAAAAAAACTTTTTTTTTGGAATAATTACTAAATTATTTTATTGTAATTTGAAAAAATATGTTTTTTTAATCATTTTTTTATGTCGTTAGTCTAAAATATGTTGGATGAATGTAAATGCAAACACAAATATTGTTTAACAGCAGATGCATGTTTGATATAATAAACAAAATTTACTAGAGTTTATTGATTTGGAATTTACTGTTTACCTAAGTTTTTGTCAAAACAAAAAACCTAAACATCAAGCTTTTTTTACTTTAAGATGCTGATGCAATTATGAACAGAATTTAATTTTAATTTTTATACTAATTGTATGTATTAGTGTCAGATTAAAAAGATTGGTTTGTGGAACCAACTAGATCTTGTTTTACAAATTTTATCATGTCATAAGGCTTTTTTGATTTTGTGGTTGTTGTGCAATCTTGTAGATTAGTGTTACTTATCCACTATCCACAGAAATTTTAAAATATAAAATTTAGTCTAAACAACTAATAAAACATTAACCGCATTAGTTTTTTTTAGTAACTTTAAAAATTGTTGAGTTTTTATCTAATAAATATGAACCTTTTTCTATTTTTTTTTTTATTAGTTGTTGTTTACTTTTGGACGTACGTCTCTTTCGTTTACTATTATATTTTTTTAATTTTGTGTTTTATGATACTATTTTTTGTTTGGAGGTTCTTGAGCACCAATGGGACGTTTTATTTGTCTACTTCAATGTTTTATGTTTTGCCCAGTTCCACTTGAGACTAGCAATGCGGTGAATAACATGAGTAGCTTTACTCCGTCAACGTATGTTTTTGTTTTTTTTTTCTTAAACGTATGCCGAGCATACTCTGTTAAAGCTATTGTTTCTATTCCAAAAGTTAATTGGTAACAAACACAAGTTGTATACTTTGGATTTTACTAATTAGGGTGTTTTGGAGTTTCTAAAGTTATGTCTTAGTTTTTCAAATGCAACTCAACATTGCATGATTTGCTTTAAGTTTTCTGTTTTTTGGTTATTTTACCTAATTATATGTAATTTGCTGGTTGTATTGGTTCATTGTCTTAGTCTTTAAAAAGTTTATTGCGAGACTAACATGTTCTGATACTTAGTTTGACTTTTCTAACATAATTTTAGATAATGTTTATTATCAGTGATCAAAACCACATTGTCTGCAAATTGTAGGTAGTTTAAGTATCTTTCGTCAATGTTAATATTGCAAGGGTAAATAGCGTTGGCAATATAGAGTTACCCTGCTGTACAGATTTTAGGGTTTGTATCATTTTGGTGATTATATCCATTTAAATCTTAATTTTGATTGTATTATTGTCGTAGATATTTTTCAGTAGAGTAAATTACCTTAAATCAATTTTAGACAATTTTAACGTGTTTGTGGTTGTCCACATTTTTTGGGTATCTAATCTTTTTTATAGTCAGGATATAAGAGGATATTGTATTTAGTACTTTTTTTAATGACATTATGCAGTATTTGTAAGTGGTCAATTGTAATATATTTTTTTATAAAATCCCGCCTGCTCCACTGGTTGATAGTAATCATTGTATTGGTTGATAGTTTTTAATGTTAAAATTATCTTTCTTTTTTAATAACAATATGATTTCAACATTTTACCCAGTAATTGGTATTTTTTTTCCTGTGGACACTTGTTTAGTAATACTATACTTGCTTCTAGCAGAGTTGTTTACTTAATTTTAGTAGTGATTTGACACTCCTTATTTCTAGTTCTTATGTCTGTTTTTTACTTGATTTAAAGCTATTTTTTATTTGTTGATATATTTTAAACCCACGTTATAATATTGTCTGTTTATTGTTGATCAAAGCTCATGTTGCTGATTTTTATATGTTTTTATAGTAGTTTTATATTATATGAGTTATTTCTAATATATTTGTTACCATAATAGTACAGTCGAATATGCTCAAATATTGATTTCATCTCTAAAAAATTCCAAAAAAAATAAAATTTTGTACACTGATTTATAGGTACTTAATGAAAATTATAATAAAAATTCTGACAAATATTATAGAAGTAAAGCTTCTATAATATTTGTAATGACAAAAAACAGGGCACTTTTTTTCGATTTTTTGTTAATATCTCAAGAACTGTAGGTAGGAAGTAAAAGTTGAATATAAACATAATGAAAGCTGATAAAATTTGCAATAAAACTGATTATATACATTTTTTGTCTTCACACCGGTTACTGAGTTATATGGCACTAAAGATTTTTGTATTGTTACAAGCCAAGAAGCCGGTCTCTATTGTTTGGTTTTCCGTTCATTTTGACAGTCTTCTTTTTTCCCCAACTACTTGCTCTTTCTGTTACATAGCGTTTACAATACGCGTGGCATAAGCGTTAAACTGTAGTGTTAGTGCAGTATTTTTTTTTACTTTTTTTGTTTATGGAGAAAGGTGGTAATCAACCCTTTAACAATGTTTCTCAAGATAGCTATCAACAAGGAGAGTAATAATGACTTAAACAACTACTTATAGCATGAGTTTGCTCCTTACTTTTTATTTTTATTTGAAGAAACTGGAATGCTAAAAACAAACAAATCCGTCTTATACAATACTTTTCCTTTACTACAAAAAGAAGCCTATCTTTTCGATTATGACATCGTTTTGGAAGGAGGATTATTGTGGTGTGGCCCAAAAATTCTCAATCTCAACAATTTGCCAATGTTATGTCGTCTATGTTCTTAAACATTATGCCGGCAAGAACTGCACCGTTGCGTTTCATGGTTATTCAGCGGCACCATCTAGTACGCAGAACTCAAATCACAAATCATAGTCAAACAGAATGGTTTTATTTTTGATAAACACAATAAATCTAGACTTATTTCATTTTTCTTAACTGCTCTTTACATGGAATTAAAACAAAACAACAATCTAGTAACGCTTGTAAATTGATCATCCGCACAGGAGTCATAAAATCCTAAACTAGTGACAAAATAGCAATAGTTGGCAAAGATGTTGATCTTATTGTGCTCCTCATGGCTTTAACCTCATCTAAAAGACAGATATTATTTGTTTTGAACGATAGGTATATTAGAGTCAGCAATTGCAAACTATGGAAATAAAAAACTGCATACTTCTTGTGCATGCATTCAGCAGATGTGATACGGCTTCCGCTGCATATTGAAAATGAAAACTTGTCTGTTTCAATTTGTTCAAGAAGCAAGCTACACTGCAAAGTATTACTGATGTAATAAAGCTGAAGCTGGAATCAAAATATTCCTGGCATGGTACAACACCTCACAAGCAAACTTCTCTTAACATGCATTGTTACAAAGCTTTTACTAATTCAGTTTTGAATGCTAAACCAGACCTCTCTGCGCTGTCGTCCACAGAAAAAGCAGCAATGCAGCATGCTTTTCGTGTTGACCACCAAAATTAAGTTGGGCTAGGAAATAAACTTCCTTCAGAACAGTGGAGTTAGAAATTTAAGCCAGCCGGTTGATTACAGAAGACGCAACAGAACCTGAGGCAGTCCTGAATCTCATTTCTCGCAAATGTATAACATCCTTCCCACAATGATATTTTTTTTTGCTTTGGCATTTTCAATAAATTACATATTGTGCCGTGCCGTTTTTTGAAAAAAAACGCAATCATTACTGCTCTATAACTCTGTAACCGCTAAGAATACTAGAAAAATGTATAAAATCATTTATATTGCAAATTTTTTTAGCTTTTATTGTGTATATAGATATCTTTTACCACCAACCTACAATTCACAAGATATTAACAAAAAACCGAAAAAAATGCCCTGATTTACATGATTGCCGCTAGAGCTCTTGTTATATTTGTCAAGACTTTTAGTATATTCTTCAATAGGTACCTATAAATCAGTGTACAATAATAATACTTTTTGAATTTTTTAGAGATGAAAAGCTTTTATTCTTTATTTAGTTTATCTGATTAGTTCTTTGATAGGTTAAAATATTTGTCAAGTTTTTGTTCCAGCCTTTTAGAGTAGTGCTGTTTTTTTAAACAAGTTTTTTTTTTCAATATTTGTGTTTTTGACTAGCATTGCTCTAACAAGTTATGATCAATGCCGGTGTGTCTCTTGTTATTTAAAATTATGAAATCAATCTAATTTTTTGTTATTTTGTCTAAACTTATCAAATTTTCCATTTTTTTGCACTAGTTTTTTCAAAAAAGGTATTCATACAGTATAAGTGTTTCTTCTATAAATAGTCTAGCATCATGTCACCACTATTCTTTATTACTAACCTTACTTAACATTATTTAAATATAGTATATTATGTGATTTTCCATTTTTTTTTTATATAAAGTTTAACTTTTTAATTTTCATAAAAATTATCATCAAAAAGTTTAATATTTAATATGAACCTAACCTAACCTGCCTAACAGTTGTCTGTTTGTTCAAAATATTGTAGGTAGTGTTTTTAAAGATTTACTCATCTAAAAAATGTTTGACTTTATACAATTTTCATCTATTTTTATTACCATTACAATGTTGCACAATCTTCTCTCGTACACGTTTTTGTTTAGACGGCATTCTTACAATTAAAGTTAACTTGATTAACTTGACTCAAAACTATAAATTAAGCATCAATTACATTGAATTGTGTCGTGGGCAACATTGGATTATTATTTTATTTGAGTTTTTAAGCTCAAAATTTTTACTTATTACATATTAGAAAGTGATATGAACAGCAATGTTAAATACATTCATGTTAACATTTGTTCAGAATAGGCCTAGTAGTATGAAACAATTTTAATATGCGAAGTTTGCAAGAACAAACCAGTGTAAGCGCATGGTTTTTAATAATATTTAAAAATGTCAAATAAATATTTTAAAATTACATAATTTAATTTTCTGCTTTAATATACTATTATTGCACAATAATATCAGTTACAAACTAAATATTTCTACAAGAAAAAGTATGGATTTAAATAAGATTATCGTAGTAGATTTTGCAAATAAAACGATTCCGGTAAGAGACTAATGACTCAGTCGTAAATAAATTCAATTCTACTACTAAACAAAAATTAAATTAATAATATTAAAAGTATAGTTATAATTATAATTAATATAGTTAAAGCATTATTAACTTTTAAATGGGTCATCAAAGCTTATATGTCACTATAAAATTAATGGGTTTCTGAATACGGTTGTAACTTTCCTTGGTTAATAATTTTATAAAATATCATTACAAATAAAATATGTATTAGTTAACTTAGAACAACATTTCTATATAATATAATATTTATATTTAATTACTTCAACAAGAGTATTACAAAACATCTATTTGCTAGAGATCGAACATGTTAAGGCCTCATGTTCATTATAATATGATTGATTTAAAAATAAAATAATACATAACATTATTAGTACAATAAGACTCGATAACAAATCTACTTACTATATCATACATTCTGTCACAAGTATTGATATACCAAATAAAATGGAGAATCAATACAAAATTGCTACAATTATATTATTTATATTATGAGTCGATATTTAAGTGGGTGCGGTGCGCGCTCATTTATAACAACGTGTGAGGCTCGTTTTTTTCTTTCCCCTCTGTAAAATTCTTTGTGGCCACGTTTTTCTATTTATATATACATATATATTTTATTTCCACGCATTAAACCTGAATAATTCGTTAGCGTGTTTATTCTAATTCATGCAATGAAAGGAATACATATAAACGATAAAATAACAACAGGAAATTATTGATGACGGATGGTAACGTGATCGTTTATCCGCTTCCGGAAAATGTATTAAATTTAAAAAGAGAAACAGCACGGGTAGACCAAGAAAATAATTTATTTAAAAGAGTATCTGATTTTTATTATAGTGGGGAGTCGCAATTTGCAGCGAACGCGGTGAAAAACGGAATGAAGAACTCATAAATATTTAACTATTTTGTATCGGAATTTTTGATGAAAACATCAAATTAATGGAATTGTGTTATATTTACAGACATTTAAAAAATGAAATTGGGTTTTACTGAATAGAATCATAGTGTTTGCAGTTGTGTCAATTTAAAATGAGTTGATCTTTATTGCATGAAATAAAAAATGATATAAATTTAAATAATCAAATCTAAAATTTAAACCTAGTTATTTGACTTGTCAATTCTTAGAAATATATTGGTATGAAAAGTTATGTTATTAACTTCAGTTGAACCAAATATTGATTCAATTCAACTTGTCCTTAAACAGCAATTAAGGACTCAAATAATATCAGATAGGTTACAAGCAGTTGTTGAACACTGTTATTAGTTTGTATTCTTACCCCGCAGCTTTTAAGCTTTGCGGTATATCAAAACTTCCTACCAACTTTATACAAATTTGTGTGTTTTAAATACGTAATCGAAAATTGTAGTTAAATATTTAGTAGGATACTTTGTGGTTGTAGTTAACATTTAAATATAAAAATCAATAAACCGAAAAATGTAAATAACATACATATTATCTGTTTATTAATTCCAACAAACTTGAAGTAAAATTAATGATGTATTGAAAGTGTTTAAAATTATCATTTATCACACTGTTAGTAGCTGGAAACGCCAGCAAAGTGTTTAATATCAATTTTAATATTGTTTTTAAATTGTGGTTTATGTTACGAGCAAGACTTGTTTTCCTATAATTTCTCAATATAAGATACATGCAATATACATGCAAATTGTTATATTTTGAGTATAAACAGGAATTTATTTAGTTCTGTCGTAATTGTAACATAACTAACTAAATTTTTATTTACATTTAAAATTTTAATTATTTATAAAATCTCACTAAGTTAAAACCTAATTAATTCAACATCATTTTAGCTTAGTCTGTTGTAAAATTAAATCTATCACTTTGAAAATGATCTCAGTTTTGCCTAATTGAAGCAAACTTATAACTACCCTCAAGTTGTGACTGGAATTAATTCTGCTGCAGTTCGCATTACGTATAATCGCACATTTGAAATTCACATCACCCTTTCAAAGCCTTTCTGCCAGTTGAAACCGCCCGAAATCAGACGCACTAACACGGAAACTTACTACGAGATGAAATCAGCAAAAAGGGTGTTTCTTTTTTAAATTTATTGAATGAATTGAATCTTTTGAATTGAATTGATTGATCCCAGAATTTTTTAGTAGAGATGAAACGTTTAAATAAATTTATTACATTTTATTAGTTTCTTTAAAACTATTATAATATAATAAAAATATTATAACAAATAAATAATTTAAATAATGTAATGGTAGCGTTTTTATCTACATAATTATTACATATTTAGTTAATTATATTTTACATAACATTTCTGCATTTCATAGTAGATTGCGAATATGGATTGAAAATGTATTGCATTAATTTTTATTATTTTTTTGTAATTTGTTATTAAATGTTATTTCTATTTGTAAGTTGGTTAGTTTTTTTACAATTTAATTTTTGACAAAACCGCCTACAAGTATCAAGGATTTATTTTGAAACTAAAAAATGAGTGTCAATGAAAGGAAGTTCTATAATTGTTCTATGCTAGCATAGAACAATTATAGAACTTTGATCTTATATGAAATTCATAAAAATCATGTTTACGCCATGGTATTGGCTTTATTAAAAAGATAATTTTATAAAATTACGGCTTAAATATGATTTGTGGCAAATGAGCGCAGCTGGTTCAAATAAAGTGCAATCTGGAAGTCTAATTTTTGACACATTTTTGAGCAGCCGGAGCCGTATATCGGCAATAACGCGGCAAATGTTGGGATCCAACGTCGTTTGTTTATTGGCGTACAATAGCGACTTTACATATCTCTACAGAAAGTAGTCTATAGGTGTTATAACTAGAGAGCGGATTAAAAAGCATTAAAAATACGAAAAAAAGTTTTTAAAAGGGCATAAAAATGTTACTAAAAAGGCATACAAATGTTACTAAAAAAGCATTAAAAAAGCACCAAACATCTAAAAAAGCATTAAAAAGGCATGTCACAATTGAAAAAAAATAATAAAACTAAAAAAATCCAAAACTATAAAATATTTTAATAAAAGTTTAATAACATTTATAATTACAACAGTTTGAGTGATAATATTTTTTACACACTTTTTAAATATTATAAAAAAACTTTTAAATAACTAAAGAAAACTATCCACAAAAACAGTTAATTATTAAATGTTGCTCTAAGTGTTTAACTGTAAATTTCTGCCTTTGATCACTTGAAATGTTTTTGAAAACTTCTTTCGACATGCACACTTGTTACTGGTGCATGTTTAAATTTAAAAGCTAGATTTATATCAAAATCTGGAACATTCTCTCCACTCAAAATATAATTTATTTTATTAATGGAGATAAACCTCAATTTTTTAAATATACAACATTGGATTTTGATTTCACTTTGTGCCCAATATAGCCTAGTACTTTAAAATTGCATCTTTGAAATCTCTAATTATACTTAGACTTTTATTTAACGTATTTTCTTGTTTTTCTAGAGATTTTATGGCATGACTCACAACACCGTAATTATCTTTTAAGAAATCTAAATAATTTTAAAGTTCTTTATTTTTTATAACTGCTTGGCAGGTTTTTACTGACTTACTTGCAGGATCCGAAAACTGTATAACGTTTTTAAAATTTTTAAAATTAAGAAAACCCCAACCTACTGATTATTTTGGGAATTATAAAATACAGTTGTTTGATTTGCTTGAAGAAGTGTCACTAAAATACTCTATTATTGCTTTACGTTTTCTAAAGAATAAAATAATTTGCATTTTTTATGTAAAAAGCTTAAAAACAAGCACAAAACCTTGAAATAAGCACCAAGTTCAAAAAAATTCTAAAAAAAGCAAAAAAGCTTAAAAAACTTAGTGCCAAATGATTACATTTTTCACAATTTGTGCATATATTTAGACATATTTTCGATCCTTTAACTATTTAGCGTAAGCATAAAAGCTAGGAATCTGCTCTCTAGTGATAACACATGACTGTGGAGACCAATTCACGGGTTCGTTACGCAAGATTATGCGGTCAGCATAATGCAATAATTTGATTGTGTCGCGCAAAGTGTGGCATGTTGCGCCGTCTTATTAAAAACAAAGCTCTTACACATTATTGCTAATCAATTGGAGAACATAGAAGTTTAGTAATTATGGATCGATAACGCTCTCCATTGACTGTCACGAGTTAGCCGTCATCATCTTTAATGAAATATGAGCCAATGATTCCACCTGCCCATAAAGCACACTAAACAGTGTGTTTTTGTGGATGTACGGCGTCTCAATAATAGTTCCTGGATTTTTCCGTCAATTTTGTTTGTTTACGTAGACATTGAGCCAAAAAAACAATCTTGCATTTGTCCCATTCTCTAAACGTACGACGCATATAATGGTTATTTGGTTTCAGCTCTTGCACGAGCTGTATCTTGTAAGCTCGTAAATGAAATCTTTTTGCAAATCTTCTATAAAGTGAATAGACACAGCTCCAATTGCTGTGCACTATGGCAAATCGATTCATTCTGGTTTTCTACAACACTACGCTCCACAGCTGAAACAACTTTTTTGGTACGCACTGTACGACGACGACTCTGCAGATGCATATTATCAGTCAGACTATGCGTAGTGCAAACACAATCTATGGTTTTCTAAATTACTTGCTTGGATGTACGTCGACCGTAAAATGAACGTAGGCATAGTAAGTTTTGCAAACTGAACTACAACTTTTAAAGTAAATTTGCACAATTTGCGAACGTTGTTCTGGCGTAAGTCTAATCATGATGAAATGGCAAAACATACTGAGCAGAAATCAGTTGTCACTTTATTAAATAGACTGTCACAAAAAACAGCGTTGCCAAGTCAAAAAACAAACCTGTAAAAAACACCTTTTATATTCCAGTCGTAAGATACAATTTATTGCATAGTCATTTCCAATACATACCTTACGTACCTTTAGATAATTTTTCATTTTACAATTTATATTTTTCAATTTGTCCATCATTTCAAGTTTATAACCGATCAATGTATCAGTATCAATTTAACCAATCACATATTGGAAATAATGTTATACTTAACATTTGTAAAACCAATGCCAATACAATATACGTTCATAATAGTGATAAAACTTTTGTCCATAACAATAATAAATTTTTTGATATTTGCAAGTTTTAATAGAGTTAATATACCTCTTTTTTTATTTATAACTAAAGTAGATAAAGCAATGTCATTTAATTAGATAGACTTTTCTCAACTCTAAAGCTAAAGTATGGTTTTAACAATCACAAACATAACACAAAAAATACTTTAGCATCCGCCACTATAACGAGGATAGAGAACTAAAAAATTTGGCGGTAGGTATGAAAAGTGAAGCGGAGTTTTTAGGTTTAAAAGTGGGCGCTTTGCATATAACCCAAACCTAAAATAGTCAATATCCTATTAATAATTTACTAAAAAAAGAAGTACGTGAAACGGAAGCGTTTAAATAGCTTTTAAAAAAAAAATCTTTTTCAGCTTAGTACATAACAGAGTTTGAGTATTTAGTTGTACCTAAGTATAGTACTAAAGGAAAATTGTTAATATTAGCGGATGGACATGGTAGAGAGCACGATTCTTAAACAATCGCATTAATAAAAATAATGAAAGCATCTACAAAACTAATGCAAATGTTACCAAAGATTTAAAAGCACTCGCAAGTAACTACACAAAAAATGATTCTATAGTCATCATAGGAGGACCAAATGATGAATCTCAAATATTAGAAGTTGTTACTATTAATGACATAATAAGCGCTACTTCACATACAAATATAGTGTTATCAGAATTACCTTACAGATCGACCTATCAACAGCCGTATTTTTCTTTAGGCTCTGTATGGACTAATTGCGCGGTGCTGCTTGTGATTTGTTTGTACATCTTTACACTTTCATCAATTAGTTTATGTTTTTGCAAAATTGCAAACAGCAACATTTGCAGTATTATATATAATATTACTTTATCTTTAAACTGCTTGAACATGGTACGCGGTATTCTAAAAAAGTTGCTAGCTGTGGTTGTTGCTCTTAGTCATTAGAGAGAGAGCTATTACCTATCTAAATAGTTTTTGATTATTATTCCCAACAATTTTTTTTTGGGTACTTGCCCTGCAAGAAAAATTTTATTGCTGACGCGCTATTAAGATATCCTTCAAATACAAAAGAATTTCTCAGTAAAGTACTACTGCACAGTTGCAAGATCCAGTCCTGGGAAAGATTCAAACGGAAATTGAACAAGAAAAATTGTTTTAGAAAAAGTTCTTATATACTTTTGCCTAGAAACCGCATCTCCTTTGTTGTTATGTATGCAGGCCACTTTAATATCTGATTTTATAGAATTTCTAGTAGCCAAAAATATTTAAGCCAATCAATACTAAAACCTGCAATATATGTCATATTGAGCCAATAATCTCTACTGGCCCATATGATCTTGTTGTTATCGATTTTTATGGGCTGCAGTTTAAATCTGTTGTTAGAATTGCATATGTTTGTGTTGTTACGGTTAATGTTTTTAGTAAATTAATAAATTTATATTCTTTAAAGAAGGCAACTACCGCTACTAACTAATTATTCTAACAACCAATTAGATTAAAGTGAGCCCAAGAAATTCCTTAGTTTATGTTTATAATAAACAATGCAGTACACAAATCTACGAGTTTTGCGTCTTAAAAACTACATTTTAATTTTCTTTCTAATTTCCCAATCCGTAATATTTTCTAACTACCAACCGCCGTGCAATTTGATAACAACGTTAAGTTATAATTTGCCAAAAAAATTGCAAATTGCTGGAATTAAACTAACTTGGTTAGTGCCCCAAAAAACCATAAATTTTTTTTAAGTAAATGTTTTTAATTTATTGCAAGCAAACCGAAAAATTATTTGACGGGTCATAAGTCGTAAAAAAGTTGTAGCAACCAAAACATTTGTCTTGACAATACCGGTATTGGTTAAAAAACCTTAATCCCTATTTTGCACCGGATCAGTCATTTTGTTTTGATTTAACCCAATCTTAAAGGCTAACTATGTCAAATAGGGACAGGTGTAACAAAATTTTTGTTGTTTCCTGGCAATTGCGTTTTTGTACAAACCTCGTGTGTGTTGCTTGTCTTTAGATGAGTAATAGCCCTTATTCTAAATTAGTAATTCAATTTCTTTACTTATATGACAATATTCTATTGAAAATAGTTTATTTTGTTACACAATTTATAATTATATATTATTCACTTTTAATTATTTTTGTATATGTTTAATTTTAATAATTAGACGTGCTTATATAATATTAGACAATTACCCACGACTCTCAATTTAGCACAGCAGACATGATAACCTTTGTACTTACCTAGTTTTGGTATTTTTTTTACAAAGGCTTTATACCCCAGTACTTAACTTTTTTTGTCCTGCAGAGTGTTTTGGTTATTTGATGTTTTGTAAAAAAAGATGATTATTGTTTTGGTTAGGTTTATTGATAGTTTTTTCTTTTTGCATTACTTTTTAACAGCTTTACAAAGGCTCCATACCCAAGTACTTTACTTTTGTTGTCATGCGGAGTGTTTGGGTTTTTTGTTGTCTTGTAAAAAGGATGATTTGACTGAGTTTAGTTGCACTACTTATTAACAGTAATTAGTGCATTCTGCATTATGTTAAATATAATTATTTTAAACTTTTTGTTTATCTGGATAGTGAGGTTATCTAGCTTAGAGCAAAAAGACTTATGTTCTTTAATATCTGCTGTGGGTTGTTCATGACAAGGTACTACAGTAGAAGTATTAATACACTGCCCTGTGGGCACCCGCTAGCAACTTAATTTAGTCTTAAAGTTTGGTTTAAGCATAGATTTTACCCAATACCAAACAAAAAGTGCTATTTCTCTATTGCTGTAACAATTGATGCTATGGTAGTGTTGTCAAAGGTAATTTGTAAGTCTAAATTTTTTTACCAAAACTCAAAAACAGTTAGTAATAGAGCTACTGGACAAACTCCATCATCTTTATAAGAATAAAATCTATCAAATTAATCGGTTTAATATTTTCTATTTAAATTCAACTTATCTTTTTGGAAAAAATCATAAAATTCACATTATTGGCTGTCATTTTTAAAGAGTTCAATTTTTTCAATTTTTATTTTTTTATTGGATAGGGTTTATAAAAATTTTCTAATGATGTATAATACAGCAGCTTATTTATGCAATCAGAGGTTTAGATAACCTAAAATCAATTTCAACTCTTCTGGTTCACCCAAAACTGTAAAAAATGACAAAAAAGTATAAAAATAGATTTTTGTTTGATTTGCTTGAAGAAGTGTCACTAAAATACTCTATTATTGCTTTACGTTTTCTATAGAATAAAATAATTTGCATTTTTTATGTAAAAAGCTTAAAAACAAGCACAAAACCTTGAAATAAGCACCAAGTTCAAAAAAATTCTAAAAAAAGCAAAAAAGCTTAAAAAACTTAGTGCCAAATGATAACATTCTTCACAATTCGTGCATATATTTAGACATATTTTCGATCCTTTAACTATTTAGCGTAAGCATAATAGCTAGGAATCTGCTCTCTAGTGATAACACATGACTGTGGAGACCAATTCACGAGTTCGTTACGCAAGATTATGCGGTCAGCATAATGCAATAAATTGATTGTGTCGCGCAAAGTGTGGCATGTTGCGCCGTCTTATTAAAAACAAAGCTCTTACACATTATTGCTAATCAATTGGAGAACATAGAAGTTTAGTAATTATGGATCGATAACGCTCTCCATTGACTGTCACGAGTTAGCCGTCATCATCTTTAATGAAATATGAGCCAATGATTCCACCTGCCCATAAAGCACACTAAACAGTGTGTTTTTGTGGATGTACGGCGTCTCAATAATAGTTCCTGGATTTTTCCGTCAATTTTGTTTGTTTACGTAGACATTGAGCCAAAAAAACAATCTTGCATTTGTCCCATTCTCTAAACGTACGACGCATATAATGGTTATTTGGTTTTAGCTCTTGCACGAGCTGTATCTTGTAAGCTCGTAAATGAAATCTTTTTGCAAATCTTCTATAAAGTGAATAGACACAGCTAAAATTGCTGTGCACTATGGCAAATCGATTCATTCTGGTTTTCTACAACACTACGCTCCACAGCTGAAACAACTTTTTTGGTACGCACTGTACGACGACGACTCTGCAGATGCATATTATCAGTCAGACTATGCGTAGTGCAAACACAATCTATGGTTTTCCAAATTACCTGCTTGGATGTACGTCGACCGTAAAATGAACGTAGGCATAGTAAGTTTTGCAAACTGAACTACAACTTTTAAAGTAAATTTGCACAATTTGCGAACGTTGTTCTGGCGTAAGTCTAATCATGATGAAATGGCAAAACATACTGAGCAGAAATCAGTTGTCACTTTATTAAATAGACTGTCACAAAAAACAGCGTTGCCAAGTCAAAAAACAAACCTGTAAAAAACACCTTTTATATTCCAGTCGTAAGATACAATTTATTGCATAGTCATTTCCAATACATACCTTACGTACCTTTAGATAATTTTTCATTTTACAATTTATATTTTTCAATTTGTCCATCATTTCAAGTTTATAACCGATCAATGTATCAGTATCAATTTAACCAATCACATATTGGAAATAATGTTATACTTAACATTTGTAAAACCAATGCCAATACAATATACGTTCATAATAGTGATAAAACTTTTGTCCATAACAATAATAAATTTTTTGATATTTGCAAGTTTTAATAGAGTTAATATACCTCTTTTTTTATTTATAACTAAAGTAGATAAAGCAATGTCATTTAATTAGATAGACTTTTCTCAACTCTAAAGCTAAAGTATGGTTTTAACAATCACAAACATAACACAAAAAATACTTTAGCATCCGCCACTATAACGAGGATAGAGAACTAAAAAATTTGGCGGTAGGTATGAAAAGTGAAGCGGAGTTTTTAGGTTTAAAAGTGGGCGCTTTGCATATAACCCAAACCTAAAATAGTCAATATCCTATTAATAATTTACTAAAAAAAGAAGTACGTGGAACGGAAGCGTTTAAATAGCTTTTTAAAAAAAAATCTTTTTCAGCTTAGTACATAACAGAGTTTGAGTATTTAGTTGTACCTAAGTATAGTACTAAAGGAAAATTGTTAATATTAGCGGATGGACATGGTAGAGAGCACGATTCTTAAACAATCGCATTAATAAAAATAATGAAAGCATCTACAAAACTAATGCAAATGTTACCAAAGATTTAAAAGCACTCGCAAGTAACTACACAAAAAATGATTCTATAGTCATCATAGGAGGACCAAATGATGAATCTCAAATATTAGAAGTTGTTACTATTAATGACATAATAAGCGCTACTTCACATACAAATATAGTGTTATCAGAATTACCTTACAGATCGACCTATCAACAGCCGTATTTTTCTTTAGGCTCTGTATGGACTAATTGCGCGGTGCTGCTTGTGATTTGTTTGTACATCTTTACACTTTCATCAATTAGTTTATGTTTTTGCAAAATTGCAAACAGCAACATTTGCAGTATTATATATAATATTACTTTATCTTTAAACTGCTTGAACATGGTACGCGGTATTCTAAAAAAGTTGCTAGCTGTGGTTGTTGCTCTTAGTCATTAGAGAGAGAGCTATTACCTATCTAAATAGTTTTTGATTATTATTCCCAACAATTTTTTTTTGGGTACTTGCCCTGCAAGAAATATTTTATTGCTGACGCGCTATTAAGATATCCTTCAAATACAAAAGAATTTCTCAGTAAAGTACTACTGCACAGTTGCAAGATCCAGTCCTGGGAAAGATTCAAACGGAAATTGAACAAGAAAAATTGTTTTAGAAAAAGTTCTTATATACTTTTGCCTAGAAACCGCATCTCCTTTGTTGTTATGTATGCAGGCCACTTTAATATCTGATTTTATAGAATTTCTAGTAGCCAAAAATATTTAAGCCAATCAATACTAAAACCTGCAATATATGTCATATTGAGCCAATAATCTCTACTGGCCCATATGATCTTGTTGTTATCGATTTTTATGGGCTGCAGTTTAAATCTGTTGTTAGAATTGCATATGTTTGTGTTGTTACGGTTAATGTTTTTAGTAAATTAATAAATTTATATTCTTTAAAGAAGGCAACTACCGCTACTAACTAATTATTCTAACAACCAATTAGATTAAAGTGAGCCCAAGAAATTCCTTAGTTTATGTTTATAATAAACAATGCAGTACACAAATCTACGAGTTTTGCGTCTTAAAAACTACATTTTAATTTTCTTTCTAATTTCCCAATCCGTAATATTTTCTAACTACCAACCGCCGTGCAATTTGATAACAACGTTAAGTTATAATTTGCCAAAAAAATTGCAAATTGCTGGAATTAAACTAACTTGGTTAGTGCCCCAAAAAACCATAAATTTTTTTTAAGTAAATGTTTTTAATTTATTGCAAGCAAACCGAAAAATTATTTGACGGGTCATAAGTCGTAAAAAAGTTGTAGCAACCAAAACATTTGTCTTGACAATACCGGTATTGGTTAAAAAACCTTAATCCCTATTTTGCACCGGATCAGTCATTTTGTTTTGATTTAACCCAATCTTAAAGGCTAACTATGTCAAATAGGGACAGGTGTAACAAAATTTTTGTTGTTTCCTGGCAATTGCGTTTTTGTACAAACCTCGTGTGTGTTGCTTGTCTTTAGATGAGTAATAGCCCTTATTCTAAATTAGTAATTCAATTTCTTTACTTATATGACAATATTCTATTGAAAATAGTTTATTTTGTTACACAATTTATAATTATATATTATTCACTTTTAATTATTTTTGTATATGTTTAATTTTAATAATTAGACGTGCTTATATAATATTAGACAATTACCCACGACTCTCAATTTAGCACAGCAGACATGATAACCTTTGTACTTACCTAGTTTTGGTATTTTTTTTACAAAGGCTTTATACCCCAGTACTTAACTTTTTTTGTCCTGCAGAGTGGTTATTTGATGTTTTGTAAAAAAAGATGATTATTGTTTTGGTTAGGTTTATTGATAGTTTTTTCTTTTTGCATTACTTTTTAACAGCTTTACAAAGGCTCCATACCCAAGTACTTTACTTTTGTTGTCATGCGGAGTGTTTGGGTTTTTTGTTGTCTTGTAAAAAGGATGATTTGACTGAGTTTAGTTGCACTACTTATTAACAGTAATTAGTGCATTCTGCATTATGTTAAATATAATTATTTTAAACTTTTTGTTTATCTGGATAGTGAGGTTATCTAGCTTAGAGCAAAAAGACTTATGTTCTTTAATATCTGCTGTGGGTTGTTCATGACAAGGTACTACAGTAGAAGTATTAATACACTGCCCTGTGGGCACCCGCTAGCAACTTAATTTAGTCTTAAAGTTTGGTTTAAGCATAGATTTTACCCAATACCAAACAAGAAGTGCTATTTCTCTATTGCTGTAACAATTGATGCTATGGTAGTGTTGTCAAAGGTAATTTGTAAGTCTAAATTTTTTTACCAAAACTCAAAAACAGTTAGTAATAGAGCTACTGGACAAACTCCATCATCTTTATAAGAATAAAATCTATCAAATTAATCGGTTTAATATTTTCTATTTAAATTCAACTTATCTTTTTGGAAAAAATCATAAAATTCACATTATTGGCTGTCATTTTTAAAGAGTTCAATTTTTTCAATTTTTATTTTTTTATTGGATAGGGTTTATAAAAATTTTCTAATGATGTATAATACAGCAGCTTATTTATGCAATCAGAGGTTTAGATAAC
Source organism: Tachinus rufipes (assembly GCA_963932245.1). Classification (NCBI taxonomy): domain Eukaryota; kingdom Metazoa; phylum Arthropoda; class Insecta; order Coleoptera; family Staphylinidae; genus Tachinus; species Tachinus rufipes. Next base: position 78,838,721 of record OZ010744.1, read on the forward strand.
CTAAAATCAATTTCAACTCTTCTGGTTCACCCAAAACTGTAAAAAATGACAAAAAAGTATAAAAATAGATTTTTAACAGTGGCGCCCCACTTGCAAAAAAATTTATTAATTGCTCTTTAAATAAAAAAAAAAAATGTCATGCAATCGGAGGTGTTTGATAACCTAAAATTAATTTCAACTTTTCTGGACTGTAAAAAATGACAAAAAAGTAAAAAATTAATTTTTAAGTGGTGCACCACTTGCAGAAATCTCAAAAAATCATAAGTGTAGATTTATCAATTGCTCATTAAATATAAAAATAAAATTCGATGCAATTTGAGGTTTAGATAACCTAAAATCAATTTCAACACTTCTGGACCACCCAAAACCAAATGATAGAATTTTTATCGGGTTAGTATGACCCGCAAAACTGCTTAATTGTACATCGTTGAAAAGCTTTTGATAAACCCTATCCAATAAAAAAATAAAAATTGAAAAAGTTGAACCATTTAAAAATAACAAACAATATTGTAAATTTCATGTTTTTTCTTAAAAAATAGGTTGAAATAAAAAAAAATAAACCGATTAACTTTATAAGATTTCATCTTTCTGAAGATGATAGAGTTTGTCTTGTATCTGTATTACTAACCGTTTTTGAGTTTAGATTTTTACCGCAAAATGTTTTAAAATTGTGAAAAAAGTTTGATATGGGTGGTTTTTTGATCTTTACCGATTTTGATAAAAATTAGTTTACTGACTAATTTTGATGCCAGTAATACGAATCTGACATTTAAAACTTAAAAAAAAAATTACTTCAGTTGTTTTTTGTCTGGTAAAAAATACGATAAATCGTGTTTTGAGTAGTCAAATCATTGCAAATTGATAAAAATATTTTACCCAGAACACCTATTTGAGGTAAAATTTTTCGTATAATCCAAATTTCGGTATTTTAAAATCTATAAATTCTTTGCAGATTTACAAAAGCAGAAAAAAGTAGTATAAATGGCAAAAAAGTGAAAAAATTGATTTTTAATAATGGCACACCACTTGCAAACATTCCAAAAAAATCATGGATGTAGATTTTTTAATTACTTATGAAATTAAAAAATAAAGTTTTATGCAATCGAAGGTTTAGATAACCAAAAATAAAATTTAACCTTTCTGGAGTTTTTTTAAGAGTTGAGTACCTACCTGGTTTGAGGTGCTGAAAAAAATTGTGTTTGGAGACCTACTTCCATGATTTTTTTTAGAATTTTTCATTCAATTGGTGCGGAGAAAAAAAATAAATTCGAGAAAATGCTATTTTTTGCCCCCTATAGAAAAGGGGTGATATCAAAATCTTTAAATTTTATCAAACAGGTTTTTTTTTATGTAAGAAAAGTAATTTTTGAGGTGATTGGATATTTGTAATGGGGGGCATTTCACTTATGTTAACCGGGGGGACCCTTTATATGTTATTTTTTTTACTGACAGAATAGATAATGCTTGTCAGATGATTAATAGTGATTTATATTTACTTTTTCAAAATTTATTGGACTATTCTCTAACGCTTAATGCAACAAAAATTATTAGTATTTTATTTGAAATTAATAAGCAAGTATCAAATTTATTTTATTGAGTAAACATCTGCATTGATAATCAGTCAATAGAATTAAGTTCTTCCGTTAAAAATCTTGAGGTAATTATGGATTTTAAACTGAAATTTTCTGAACACATCTTTAAAATCTGTTGCTTATCATTTATAAATTTAAAACAACTTTACCCATATAGGTCATTTTTAATTAAGCAAGTAAAACAATGCTTTGTGATGCAACTGTTTAAATTTTGCAAACTATTGTGATACAGTACATGAAGCTAACATTAATGTTATAGAATGAAACAGGATCCAAAAAAATCAAAATGAGTGTTTAAGGTTTATTCATGTTGTTCGAAAATTTCAAAAAGTATTGCATCTTTTAAAACCCACAAGCTGGCTAAACAAGTGTAAACAAAACAAAATACTTATTTAATAAAGTAAAGCTTCGAAGGGATGTTTACAGAATTAACACTCGTCTAAATTTTGACCTAAATATTCCCAAACATAAGAAAGAACAATATAAAGGTAGTTATAGTTATCAAATTGCGCATGTGTACAATAACTTACCAAACCAAAAAAATGTCTAAGGTTTTCAATTTGAGTTAGGTCAATTTCTTATGTTATATTAATTATTTTTTGCTCATTCATTTTAATTTGTGTTAATTTCTTGTTATATAATTATTAATATTATTTTTAGTTACTTTACTATTAAGGTTGAGTCTAAGAACAGCAAACTGCTTTTGCAAAAAAGTTTATTTTCAAGCAAATATTTACATAGATTATATTATAATTATATTAGAATTAGTATCTAAAAGTTTTATGTAAAATATGCATAGAATAAAGATGTTTATTATTATTATTATTATTATTATTTCTGGTAAATTCAATGGTTTAAACGTATCAATTCCTGATTCAACAATGTTTTTATTTACTATGGCATTTTTTTAATTTTGTCTTTTTTGTTTGTTTTTTGTTTTTCATATCAAAATTCTTTTGGTAAGAAGCTTCAATTGTATTTTGTAATTATAACTCTTTGCAATAATTTTCAAAAGTTTTTTATCAATTGTTAAATTATGCAAAATATTTTGCATATGCTTGCTATACTTATTCCCAATGATACTTCAATCTAACAATACGACATATGACAATCTTGAATTATCACTTTCTACACTTGTTTTTCGACACAACTACTAATTTTTGACAATCTTTTTTTAAATGTGTCTGCCATAAAAACGCAGCCACATTATAAATTACTAAACAATCAATATATTGTAACCTTGAATAGTGTTTTATCACCAATAGGATGCAGTAAGTTGATTAGTACACTATTGTTGAGCTACTCAAATCTATTTTTTGGCCCAGATTAAATTTTTAATTTACTGATAACAAGACAAATAGCTTATGTATGAAAAAACGTTTTAATAATGTATATCGTCAAAAATGGCAAATTTTGCAATAGTGCCGTTAGATTCCTTTGTCTAAAGGAATTCAATGTTTTCAGTGTGGTTTTTGCATGTGGATTTGCTTTAAACATCTTTACAATATTTCTCTCACAAGTCTTTTTTTGCTTTTTTTAGCCTTTTAATAATGTATACCGTCAAAAATGTCAAACTTTGCTATAGTGCAGTTAGATTCTTTTGTCTAATGGAATTCAATGTTTGCAGTGTGGTTTTTGTATGTGGATTTGCTTTAGAAGTCTTTACAATATTTCTTTCACAAATCTCTTTTTGCTTTTTTTAGCCTACAACAATGACTAGTTCTCTATAAAGCTCAGTTAATATTTTTTTATAATTCTTTGTCAGTTTTCTAGCGCCAGTTATTGCTTTCTAGGTGGTCGTGAGTTTGTTGTGTGAATCAATTAAAAATACCAGAGAACATAGTCTAAAGACGTTAATTTGTACTATCTAAGCAACAAATGTTAGTAGCTCAAAAACATGTTGTTTTAACAAAATCCATACTATCTTTGAGGCAGAATAAAACTGGGTTATTATTGTTTTATACAGATTGCACTTTGACTGTATATGCATTGTTGGCATTGTTTGAAAAAAAGTCTAATGATGTTCTTAACAAAACATTTTTAACACAGAGTGATACGTTTTGATTGTATTTTCTTTTTATATGTAAGGCAATTTTGAAAGTTTACAAAGCCATAAGCATAAAAATGGATCTCATTGTTGAAACCTGTTTTTTATTGGAAAACTTACTATTTACATGTTGTTGTTTAATGAATTGGCATATTTTGCTAAACGATATGGACAAATAAGTGTCTATGGTTTTACATCAATAATCGAGACAGTCTTTTCAATTTTTTTGATTAATTTTAGACGCATTTTGTGAATTATCGCAATTAGCCTTTCTTTATTTTTAAAATCATGTTTAGCAACTAAAATGCGATGTACCGAATAGCGTTTTCCAGAAAAATCAAAAAACAATAACTAAAGATTATATACACATTATATTATTTCCTGTTAACTACTCTTCCACCACATTAATTCTTATTTTTAGAAAATATATTATTTAGTTTAATAAATTTTAAATAATTAAAATTATATTCCATGATTTAACAATAAATTAATTAATTTATTAAAAAATAACTATCATTTTCCAAACTATTACGCATTGAATGTATAAAATAATCCACATTTAATGTTTGTTAATAAACATATCTTTCAATTTAACTACATCTGTATACTTTACGTTTTTGTAATAGAACATGATTGATTGACATTATTTTCTTGCTGCTATAATATATTCAGTCTATTTTATTAGAATGCGGTTATTAAACGTAAATTTTCAATTGATATGTAATTCTTTAAATAAATTTTATGATAATAGAAATGCCAATTCAATGTTTCTGCATGTTTATTTAAGTTTTTAAACTGTATTTAAAATATTGCAACAGAACTTACAACATTAACTGATATAAAAAACCGTAATAAACGTATGTCATCGGACAACCATTTACGTAATAAATACAAAATAAGCTATTATTTCCGACTAAACATAGTCAAATTCTCTGTATAAAATAAAATTTCTTATACAATAAAATGTTAGCTGAAAAATATATTTTTCTCTTTTAATATCTAATTGTTTTCTGTAAAAATATCATTATTGAACAATTATATAGTTGTTATAATATTAAATATCAATTTATTCGAATAATCATAATTCAATAAAACACCAATATTTACGCAGCCATATTTAATAATCAAATTTATCCCGCCTATAAATTTCCGTCGCTTTGATTTTGAGCTATTAATTACAACTGGTCAAAAATGCAAAATACTTCCATAGATTGTATCATGATCCATTATGGTTTTATCACTGAACGTATAACTTGTTTGCGTATTACTTTATCAACATAATTGGGAGTATTTAATTAGGAATGGGGAGCAGTAGCATGATGGCTTTAAATTAAATTCCCCAGATCCAATGCAAACAGAGCTAGTTTTATTGCAGTTAACTAACTTTATTTTGCAAATTTAATTTAACGGTGGGTTAATATAAAAGACGACTAGTTTTTTTGGCAGTTAAACGTATTGTTTCATTATATAGATTGAAAATTTTATATGTAATCAAAATTGTAATAAAAGCAATTTATCCTGGTGCTTTGTGTTGTGTTGGGTTGTCTGTGATCCAATTGCTTGTGGAATTTATATTTAATTGATTTTTATTAGCAATATATAATACAATTTAACTTTAAACGAATAATTACAAAAAACGTTTAAACTATTTTAAAAAAATGAACTAGAATTTAGATTTATGTACCCTAAATAGATACATACCAGATTTATAATAAACAAAACTGCAACATCTCTTTCCACATGTTACACGTTAGAATTTCGTTGTGAATGGCATTCGTCCAACCGTTTCAAAGGCATCATTACCTCATGCTCTAAAGCAATGATATTTTTTTAGTTCGGTTTTTGCAATGTTTTGTAAACAACGTTTCAAATTAAAAATAGCTTTTGCATCAGGAGGGATTACTATACACTTTTTAAACCGTCTATTAAAAAAAACTATCCGGATATTAATTCCAACAAATTTGTTGTGTTCTTCCGCCTCGCAGGCGTTTAAGCACAAGTGTATAGATGGAATGATTAATGATGCTTCCTATTTATATTTACTGAAATATAAACTTCTGAAAATATTTTAAGACAGCAGACGCGTGTCAATTTTATAAAATAATTCTGTTATTTTAAACTACTTACGAATAGATTTAGATTTTCTTATATATTTTTAATAAATAAACAGATTTTTTATAATGTATAAACTAGTAAATTAAATAGATTAATTAATGTTTTGATACTTAAAAATTACTTAAAGTAAGTTTTTTTACATTACTATCTTTATACTAAATTAATAATATACTTTTATTTTTAAACTTTAACAAATTTAGTTATTATAAAGTATTCTTAAAACTTAAACATAACTAGTTTATATTCATTTCTAAGTTACTTATATAATAACTTTTCTATAAAGTAAACGAAATCCGACAATTCTGCCAAACTATGCTTGCATCGAAATAATTTAGTTCACACATGGTGTGAATTTACCAAGAGACTAGACAGGATGTGTTTATTTAATAATAATTCTTGTCATTATTCTTATATAAAATAATAAATGTATTATCAGATAGCAGAACAATTTATAAATAAAAAAATTTGTTTTATTTAAAGTGCACATGCATCACACATGCCAGTGGCGGAGCTAGAATTGTTAGCCCAAGCAACCGCAAAATATTGAGACAAATTTGGAAAAAAGCGTACAATTTAGTAATGTTTAAAAAATTTAGGTTTTTTTATAAGAGAAAAGGTAGAGTATAAATAGTAAATTTAATTCTAAGATAAAGTTTGTATAAAGAAGTCAGTGTTTTATTTTAGAATTAATTATAATATTATTTTTTTTATAATAAAAAGCGCCTGTATATAAACATGGTAAATATGAAATAAACCCCTTTCTTCGTATCAATTAAACAAGCTACAAATCAAACTTTTTTATGTGCATATTGCAATGTTATTAGTAAACAGCCGTCAACTGTTGTTCAATTTTTCACTTACCAAAATCTGAAGAAGCTGGACTGAGATCATATTTAAAGATTCTTGAAGCATTATCTTTTCGAAAAAAATCCACATCTACAACAAAACTTGCTATTGGAACAATTAGAAAGGGTTGACATACAATTTGAGCACAATATTTCTAACAATTGTTACGAGAAAGTTTTAAATGACTACAAATTTTCAAGAACAAGAACACAATCTACCGACTGCGCTAATTTGGTGTATTACAAAAATGTCTAAATATTTTTATTAAATAAGAAACAAAAACAATGTTTTTGTATAATCAATACATATTAGGATAACAAGTAAGACTTCTTTTGTTGACATTGATTGCAATAATGTATATGCTGTGATCACTGCAAACAAAGTTGTGAAAAGTATTGTTACGGGTTTACTATGAAAACAAAACACAAAAATCGACCTGTGGCTACACATGGGTTTAACTACAAAATACTTTTTGCTACTCAAATCAAATGCTAAAAGAAAACTGTCTACTTACCAACTGTGTACATTTTGGTTCGTATGCCAAACATACTAAAAAAAACATTGTTTTCAGCTAAAGAACACTCTACTACGATTGCCGGATTTCTATAATTTATCTTTTGATACATTGTGACGTAGCTCAAAGTACCCAACATCTAAATTAATCATAGCTCTATTTTTTGGATCAGTTGGTTTAAAATATAGCAACTAACTAATAAAATTGATATTTTTACGTCACAAGCGGTACACAATACACATCTAGCAGTTCTCTAAATATATTGTTTTTAGTTTTAACCAACATTGTTTTGGTACTTAGCCAAACTGCGTCAGACATGATATCTATCAAAAAGAAAATACTCCACCTACCGACTGCACCATTTTAGTTTATATGCCAAATATCAAATTATTTTTTTACAATACTATAAAAAAAAAAAACAATTACAATCCACAAAAACTTGTAAGGCGTATGGTAAAATCAAGAGCCTATCTAAAATTGTTTGGGCTTTAATGCAAAATAATGAAAAAGTTAAAACAAACTCTACAGTGCACCAGGCATGTGGGCCCATTTGCATTGCAGATCTTTGTTTACAGGTAGTTATGTCATTGACACACACAAATAAGAATACAAACATCCTGGTAAAGGGTCTACCATTAAGAGAGCCCCCATTTGAAATGTAAATAAAACGAGCAATTGATGAGATATCAAAGATCTGTTTATTGTAGGTTGAAGGTTGACACTATACTATTAAGAATGAAACAGAGCATCGTTCAGATGGCCACCTCTAGAACGCCGGCACGAATGGAGACGCTTGACCCAATTTTCCATTACTTTTTCACACAAATTTGGCAATATGTCAGCAATGGCTCTTTCAATGTTGATCTGGAGCTCCTCGAATGTTGTTGGTTTGTTGCTGAAGACCACTGACTTAACGAACCCCTAGAGAAAAAAGTCTAGTGGCGTTAAATTGCACAAACAAGGCGGCCAATTGGTTGGGCCGTGTCTTGAAATAACACGGTCTCCGAACTTGGTCTTCAATAAATCGATTGTTTGGCCGGCTGTATGGCATGTGCCCCGTCTTGTTAGAACCACATATTGTCCACATCGAAATCATCCAATTTGTCCCAAAAATAATCAGTTAACATGCCCCGATAGCAATCGCCGTTGTTGAAAAAGAAATAAGGGCCAATAACTCCGCTAGCATAAAAACCACACCAAACAGTATGTTTTAATAGATACAAAGGTGACTGGTTGATTTCCTGAGGATTTTCCCTTGCCCAAATGCAACAGTTCTGTTTATTAACAAAACCGTTTAGCCAAAAATGAGCCTCGTCACTCAGGATAATTTTTCGATGAAAATCATTATTCATCTCCATCTTGTCTTATGCTAAATTAGTAAATTTTCTGCGCAGCAAATAATTATTTGGCTTCAATTCTTGGGTTAGAACGATCTTATCCGCCACTCCTGAGAAAGGCGTGAAATTGATTGTTTTGGTTGTTCGGCTACAGAAGCTCGTACAGCGCCAATATTTTTTTTGCTCCTGGCTGGTCTTGCTTTTTTCGGCACGGGAATATCCAATAATGAGTAGGTCGACTCAAATTTAGCCACTAAACGAACCACAGACTGTTTGTCCGGACAATTATAACGACCAAAAATCGGAGTCAACGCACGTAAAGTTGCGGTGACCGAAATCGAATGATCGTAATAAAGTTTAATAATTTGCAAACGTTGCGCACACGTGTACTTCACCATGATGAAATAGTATAATGTCTCAAACAAATTGACGTTTATAATATGGAGCTAACTTCACACATGTTCAAATAGCAGCTATTCAAAACAGGGGCGTCTCTATTAAAAAACCCTTTACTAATAAAAAAGTTAAACACAACTATGCTGCAACTAACGCTAAATAATTTGTTTTTTGTAAGTTGTAATGGATAAAAATATAATTTTAAAATTATTTATTTATAGTATATGTTTTTCCGCCTACCACGTCTGTTTGATAGCAATCCAATTAACCTTTATACTACCGTTGTATAATAACGTAAAATACCAACAGGGGTCCAAACGGACCTCATAATTTTGCGTGTGACAATACTGCTTTTATAGGTAAATTGAAATTTTTTGTAATCATAATTATATAAATTTTTGTAGTAATGTTTGTTAAACTTATAAAAACAATAGTATATTAAGTATCAAGAACAGGAATGCTTTGTTTACGCGACGCCAATATTTGATTGCATAAACAAAGCGGCTCTGGCAGACATCGAAGTGTGCAAATTCTTCGTGCTTAAGACTAATTTTTTGCAGATAAAAAAAAGGTAAAAAAAATGTTACTGACAAAATAAATATTAATGTGATTACAAAAAATTGCATAAAGACTACCTAAGCGCTAAAATGATTACAACAATTACAATTTTACATAACATATCTTAACAATAGGTTGTTTTTTTTTAAATTTTACATATTAGTATGCTGTTAATACTTTTATATAAAATTTAAAAAAACTCACATATATGTATAATTCTAATTAACAAGAATTATATTTAAACAGTTTTTTACTTATACTTATTATAAGTAATAAATATTAAAAAAAAATTAAATGGAAACTACTACACATTAAAAACATTTCTAACGAAATGTGGAGTGACTTCGTAAAAGCAAAATACATTAGGGGTCCAGGAATATAAAATATAACAAAAATTGAATTAAAAAATTAGATTTAACATACAAGTATTTACAACATATTTATTAATTTTTCATTTTTTTGTTGTTTAAGTACTACATTGTCAATAGAATAAATTTGTTTAATTTGTGTAAAATTGTTGGTAAAAATTAATATTGCTTAATTTACTTGTATTTTTATTTTTAAATAATATATTGTTATAAATCTTTAATGGTCAGAATCTGTACAATATAAAAAGTTATTAATAAAAAACAAGATTAGTATTATTATCTAATAATATGCATTGTGTTTATAAACTTGTAGATTAACTTTACTTGGGGTAGTATTTTACACTAAGGCTAGCAACACATCTTACGGTTTTCTGATTCCGGACTCTCGGCATGGGATTCCATTAAAAATTTAATACTCATATTTAAATCTAATGCGCTACACTCATTCGGAATTTATTCTCATACCGGGATTCCGGATTCGGTAAACCAAAAAATGTGTTTCCAGCCTTATTCGAAGTTTATTCTGTTCAGAAATGAAACGGGGCCTGTTCTATTTATTTCGTAAGGATAAGTTCCCGATAAGTTTTTCGAATGCTTAAAAACGCGTGTATAGCAATACTTTATACAACGATCTGTTTTTCCAAAACGTGTGGCGCGATAATACAAGCCGGGATTTCGGATGCTAAATTCTGCAAGGATTTATTAAGATCCGAGAAACCAAAAGGTGTTTTTTCAGCTTTAATCAATAAAACTACAAAATTTTGATTGTTCTTTGATAATAGAAACACAAATATAAAACCACATTATTTATTTACACAATAACTCATAAATTAGTTAATAAATTTATTTTATAAAAAAAATACCATTTTGTTGCTATTTCCAGAAAGGTGTGGCACTATAGAACAAGTTGGAATTCCGGATACTAAATTCCGTACGGGTTTATTAAGATCTGGAAAAACGGAAGGTGTGTTGCTAGCATACAAAAATAAGTCAAACGTATTATTTTAAAAACGTTCATTCTGTAAAGTTAACATATTATTATTACAGTACAAACTGAAACAGCATATGGTGTTTGGCTTAATTAGATATTCTAGTATGCTGTTTTATGTGATTTTATTTATTTTTTATTTTCTTATAACGACATGTTTTGACAGTTTTTATGTCATCTTCTGTCATTATTGCATTATTTTTTTTACATAGACATTTTTATGTATTCCAATTAACTATAATGGCATGTTTTTTAAGTCATTTTAAAAAGAAGTTATAGATTCAGTTTGCAAACGTTTGCTTAGCTATAAAATACACTTCTTTTGTTTTTGACTTGTTTAAAATTGTAAACACAAGTTTGTCATCTTTCAAAGTTGTGCAAGTTTATTAACTTAGCTGTAACAAAATATATTTATACAAATTTTAAATAACTATAACAAGCTGCATAAATGTAGTATTAATCACAATTTTAGAACAAAAACTTGTGTTTAAACATGCCCAAAAACATTATTAAATTTTACAAAAGCTAAACGTACAGCAAAATTTAGATAAAGTGAAAAAATAATTCAGAATCAAGTAGCAAAAGAATGTTTTTTTTTATGGCAAACATTAAATGATCAGCTATTTTATCTTTATCACAAACAAACGGTTTAGCACCTAAAACTTGAAAACTATGCTTTACGGTCAAATAGATTTACAACAGCAACTAATTTTGGGTCTTTTATGAAAAGTGTGTTTCAAAAAAAGTGTACACCAACTTTTTGCAAAATGTATAGCAACTGCTATTAGATAATGTTTTTTTACTCTTAATACTACAAATGATAATATAACATACTAAAGATTCTTTTTATTTTAGTTGACAAAAAAAAAAATTTCTAAGTCATATTTATTTCAATAAGTAGACTAGGTGTAAAGGCGCACATTATTATTGTATTCATTATTGTAATGTGTATTATGCAAATGATATATTTAAAGAAAAGTATTATAATTTATAATAATAAACAAAATCAATAAAAACTGACACAATAAATATAAAAAAAAGTATACTTCAAGGCAACTCATTGAGTGCATTATGGTTTTGTATATGTCTTAATCCGTTATGTGAGGTACTTAATGAAACAACAGCATAAAATTAATCATGTTTTCTATACGGACGACATTAAATTGTATGCTAGCAACAAAACACATCTTTCTTCTTTAATTAAAATAACAGTGCAGATATCAAACGATTTTATAATGAAATTTGGTACTAACAAATGCAAAGTCAACGCAATTAAAAGTACTTAGATAAAAACGAATAGGTTAAGAACTATAATTGACAACATAATAGATTCTATAAAACAAGGCAAATCTTATAAGTACCTTGGGTATGAACAAACAACAAAACTCAACCATACCAAACTTAAAACAAAACTCAGTGATAAATATTTGTCAAAAGTTAAACTGCTCGTAAAATCAAATTTGAATTCTAAAAATTTAAGTAAAATCATAAATTATTTTGCAATACCCATCTTTACTTATTTGTTTGGTGTTATTAAATGGTCCAAAACAGATCTTACTTTGTTAAATAGGATGAAAAGAACAATTCTGACAGAACATAGAATGCACCACCATAATGCCTGCATAGACAAATTAATATACCAAGAACAGAAGGAGGTAGAGGTATTACAGATATAGGAAATCTGCATAGCAAAAAAATCTCAAATTAAAAAAAAAGTTATCTTAGAAGTGATAGTCAACTGCATCAGGCAATATTAAAAACAGATAAAAACTACACACTTCTCTTACTTAATAATACAAAATTTAGGCACGATCACCCTAAAACATTAAAGCAAGAAAACATTACAAAATGGGCATCAAAACAATTACATGGTAGGTATTATGTTCAAAGACACAAACTTGATGTTGATCAAAGTGCAACATTCAAATATATAGAAGTAGAGCAGAGACTGAAGGTTTTATACAAGCAATCTAAGATAAAGTTATTAGCACAAACAGCTATAAAAAATATATAATCAAAGACCCAAACACAAACGATAAATGTAGAAAATGTAACACCAAAGCAGAAACAATTGAACAGATAACTAATGGATGTACAATACTTGCTCCCACCCAATATACAGACAGACATAGTGACACAGCTAAAATTCTACATCAAGAATTAGCAATAAACAATAATTTATTTGCAAAAAAAAAGCATATTACAAATACACTTCTCAATCAGTACTTGAAAATGAATTATGCATTTTAAATTGGGACAGGACTATACTTACAAATAAAACAATTGCTCACAACCGCCCAGATGTTACTATTCAAATATAAGTTCTCAGTACAACTTACCTGGAAGATATTGCAGTGCCAGCAGATCACAATTTAGCAAAAAAAAATACAGAAAAGTTGGAAAAATACTTACCTCTAGCTCATGAAATACAAAAGCTGTAGAAACAAAAACAAGTAAAAATAATTCTTATTATAATATTATCTACAGAAATAGTTCCATAAAAATTAAAAGATAACATTAAAAAAATAGGATTAACTGAACACCTTGTTACAAACATGCAGAAATCAGTTATTCTTATGACATGTAATATTGTTTGGTCATTTCTAGGCCAATAGAGCAAAAACATATTAGACTTACCCGTCTAACTATGTAAACCCGGGAAATTACTGATAAAAAAAAATAATAGTAATAGTAATAATAATATTTCTTTTGTATGTGTTTAAATCTACTATCTGAACTACTAAACGACACAATAGCAGGGTTTCAACTTAAAAAAAACACAATGCATAAAATTAACTATCTAACACAACTATCACCACTATTAAAACTTACAGAAACAGTCTCTTAAGATATAAATATGGAATTTAGCAATAACAAATGCAAAATTAAAAAAATGAAGAAATGAAAGTGAACAAAAACAGACGGTATAAATACAATAAATAAACAAACAAACCTATCTATGGAAAAAAGAGAAACTTACAAATATCTAGGCTTTGAACTACCAAAATAGACCATACAAACTTTAAAACTGAAATAACAGAAACATACAATAAAAAGCTTAAACAACTTCTAACAAAAAATTTAAATGCAAAAAATTTTAGTGAAACTATATATACATATGCAATACCAATCTTCACCTACTCGTTTAGTATAATTAAGTGATCAACTACAGATCTTGATGCACTAAATAGAAACACAAAAACTCTTTTAATTAAACACAAAATGCACCACAAAAACGCTTGCATAGAAAGAATAAATTTACCAAGATTGAACGGCGGCAGAGGTCTAACAAATATACACAGTATACACAACAATCAGGTTACAAATCCTCAAAGTTATTTTTATCTCCGAAATGATAGTGAATTACATAAAGCAATTGTAAACATTAATACATATTATACCCAACTTAAAATAGCTGACAAAGAACAAATACAAAAAGATTTCAATACACTGCAACAAGAAAATACTTAAAAATGGGCGGCTAAACAACTCATGGCAGATATTACCACTAAAGTCACAAAGAGAACATAGACAAAATAGTTACATTCACATGTCTTGAGAAAACTATTTGTTTCCAGAACCCAAAGAATGTTTACAGGTCATTTAAAACAAGGTAAATAACACAAAAAGCTATAGACTGCACATAATTAAAGATCTACAAAACACAAACGATAAATGTAGACGCTGCTAAGGAGAACAAGAAACCATTGAGCATATAACAAACGGCTGTAAAATTTTAGCTCTCACACAGTATACAGAACGGCACAACTTGGTAGCTAAAATAATTTATTAAGAATTAGCACTAAAATACAATTTAAATAGCAAATGGAAACTATACTATAAATATAATCTAACAATTATCCTAGAAAACAAGTGCAAATTATACTGGTACAGAGCTATTTGACAAATAAAACCGTTGCACATAACCACCCAGACATTACTCTTACTATAAAAAATGCAACTACTACGTATCTTATAATTGTAGCAGTTCCAGCAGACCATAAGATCAAGGTCAAATATAATGAAAAACATGATAAATACTTACCTCTAGCGCACAAAGTAGAAAAAATATGGAAAACCAAAAAGAATAATTCCTATAATTCTGTGATCAACAGGTGTAGTGCCACTGAATTAAAAAAAAAAACCTAAATGAATTACAACTAGTAGAACATGTTATAACACCTATGCAAAAGACTGTGATATTAAAAACATGTAACGTCGTTAGGTCTTTTCTAAAACAAAGACATTTTTTATTGAACCTGGTCTTGTACCCGTCCAATAAATAACTTTTAAGATAGCACTTGTAATTTTTTTTTTAATTTTTAAAAGTATCAGGGTACATATACGTATAAAAAATAAATGTGCATCACATTGTGTTTGAAGACGTCAACAAATGTTTATTAATTTAATTTATATAGTCTTTAATTGAATAGAGTTTCAATTTCACTAGATATTGTAAGATTTCATTTTAATTTTTTTTTTTTTCTGTTATCAGCTTTTTTTCTGATTGATTCTGGTAGGTTGTTGTAAAATTTGATACACGTATAAAATGTAGTATTTTCAAATTTTTTTAGTTGGTGACAAGAAATTTGCTTTAAAGATTGTTTTCTTCTCAGTGCTTACATTTAATCTGATATTTTTTGGGATGATAGTTGTTTGATAATTGGTGGTGATAACATTTTCATTGAGAAGAGGTGTTGCGCAATTTAAAATAAGTTTACATATTTTGTAGAATATTACACTCAGTCCCGTTTTGTTTAATTTATTAGATTTATTTTTAATTTGATAGTATAGCATATAGTTGTAAATTATTTTAAAATTGTATAAATTAATTTTTTGTATACTTTAATATGCTTTATTTTATTTTTATTTTGCGTCTATATATGTGATGTTGTTATTTTGCTGTTCTGTAATAATATCTAACATTTTTTTATTAAATTCATACGTAAATTTATTACGAGCTATTTGGTTTAGGTAATACGTGTGCCAAATGAATATTACATTTGTGTGTTTCATTTTATAGATTGCTTTTTTAATTGCCAAATTATTTATCGATTTGCCTTTTAGAATGTTTGATTTGCCAGCAAATATTAAAATATAATCATTTTTTCCAATGTGTTTAATATTGATGGATATATTTGAAATGACATTTTCAATCAGTGCGTTAGGCTTTAATATTGTTTTAACATTCATTTCATTAGTCGTTATATAGTTGGTAATAATTTCTTTGGCATCTCTTCCGGCTTCATCTGCTAGTAACAATATATTTTATTGTCGTTGATTTTGGTCTTGGTTTATTGGATCGAGTTTTCCAGATTCAATTAAAATGTCATCATCATTTTTTGTTTTACTTGATTCTTTTTCTTGTTTTTTTTAAGTGGGTTAATTTCAGTGAGTGTTAAATCAAGATTTTGAAAATTCAGAAAGAGATTAAGAAACATACTAATAACACTTTGAATTTTGATTTTGAAACATTAAAAAATTGAGAATTATTTAGTGTTAAAATTGGCCTTATTCAGATATTGTTTTGAGGTCTTTGTTGATAGATGTTACAGATTCTAACTTAAAAATTATAAAAAGTGCTATCATCTGCAAAATTATAAATTGAATTTTTAATTATTTGAAGAAGTTTATTAATGCAAATTAAAAATTAGTTGGCAATCATTGAGGAACACTAGCATTTATGATTATGGGGTAAGAATTAAAACCGTTAACTATAACTAAAAATTAATTATATTTTTTTCTGTTTGCAAGAAAACTATTGTTAAGACTTACAGATTAGTGATCAAGATCTACAAAATTTGTATGCATTTTTTAACCTTTTGTGGTATTGATTCCAACATTGCTATTGCATTATTATGACGGAGAGCTACTAATTTGCCAAATTATTCTGATTCCTGCTATGTTACGCAATACTATTTAATTCAATTTAACTTAAATATTAATAAAATATAATTTTTAAATAGTTCATAAATTTTCCCAAATTTGGTTAAAAAAATGATATTTGTTCTAAGTGTTGCATTTTTTATGTCAATTAGTACATGTAGTGAAAATCTAAATATAATAATATTAATATTTTGTGACTTTTGGAAGACGGATAGCGGACAATAAGGGATATTTATCTTTACATCAAAGTGTTAATTAAAAAGTAAGTACGCAGCACATCAGGCCGCAGCAGACACCTAATACAAGTGCAAACATATTTTATCGCAACGCAGTAACAACATCGGACAACAGTGTCCGTCGCGGCATGTTAAACAAGTATTAAAATGAACACCAGTGTTAGTTGTGGCAGCAAACGTGTTAAAAATACCTTAATAATTGCGCTACCTGTTACGTATCTTGTCAATTTTATTATGTCATTAAATATGTAGTTGCATGTGATAGTAACTCCATAGATGAAAATAGTTTTTCACTTATTTGTAATAAATTCCTAAACTTTATTTCACAAACAGCCCAAACAAGTATGATTATTTCCATAAAATTTATTTTTTTGATAAAATTTTGTGATAAACTTTTTATTTTATAACTAGTTTTAGTTAAAGTTAAAACAATATTTATTAAAACTTTTAAAAACCAACGTTGTTTCACAAAAGTTAGTAATTGGTATATTTTAAGATAAAAGCTTTTACATGCATCTAGTACAACATAATTAAAATTTTATTGATTGAAGTTTTAAAAATTATGTTGAGATTACATTTGTGTAAAATTTTTAACATAAAATGCTACTCGTCTACAAAAAAAACTAAAGCAAAGTTTATTATGTTAATATTTATTCTATGTGATCGCATGAGTAAAATAAAGAGCTTGCCTAAATTATGTTGATATATTTATTTTGCAACGTCGGCGCTGTTCAAATATATCGTATAGCTACATTTTAATTGATGTTATTTTGTAAGATAAACAATATCCACAAATGAAGCGTTGGATGATGAATAGATGTTATTTATTTTAGGATCATACACAGAATTTGTTTACATGAGATTGCACCTACATTAAGTTAAATAAAGTAAAAGGTTAATACTAATAATAAACGCGTTAATTGAGGTATATTCCGCACCAGAAAACCGTAGTTTGTATTTATCTCTTTGGGAAGTTATGACCGAAACAATTTTATTTTCTGTAATTACTCATATTAAAATAAAGTTTATAAGGTTTAAATGCTTTAATAAAAGTTAGACAAATATAAAGGATGGTTGAGACCTTTACTGTGTGGTAATCCATAATGTTAATAAAATAAACCACAAATGTATTTGTGATAAAAAAATTGTTTTATTTTATTATTAGACAAATATAATTTTTTTTTAAGTTATTTTTAAAAAATTTACGAAAAAAGATTTAATAAAATTTTGCAGAAAAAAATGTATAGGGTTATCCAATAAGAAGTTTTATTTTGAAATATAAAAAAAAAATTATTTTTTTAAGAAAAAACAATAAATGTCTATTTCATTCTAAAAAAGGAGGTATGCCATTAACATTTAAAAACGATATAAGTTAAATGGCCGCCACGGTTAAGGTTGCAGTACCACATTCTTTTTATGAAATTTTTCACAACCAATTCGCACATTTGCGGCTGTATGTCATTGATAATTTCACAAATTTCATCTTTAAGCTCTTGAATCGAGCATTGGCATAGACCTTATCTTTCACGTGACTTAAAAAAAAGTCTCAAATGTGTTAAATCACAAGATATTGGTGGCAAATTGTGATCACCTTTTTGAAATTGCAATTGTTTCGTTGCTTGTGTGGCACGTAGCGCCGTCTTGCTAAAAATAAACGTCGTCCACATCAATATCTTCCAACTTCGGCTATAAAAAATCATTAATCATAACTTGGTAGCGCCATCCATTCACCGTAACAGTTGCACCAGCCTCATTTTTGAAAAAATAGGGTCCAAGCACACTGCCAGCTTAAAAACCGTACTAAACAGTGATACGTTACAAATGCAAAGACTTTTCAACAATCATTCTTGGATTTTTTAAGCCCCAAATGCGACAATTCTGCTTATTAACGTAGCCTCCAAAGTAAAAATTGGCTTCCTCACTGAAGATGATTTTTCGATGAAATTCCGGATCATTTTGATGCATTTGAAGGACCCAATCAGCAAAGATTCGACGTTTATGGTGATCGATCCAAAAATCGACAATGAATCAACAAACTGGGGTTTTCTTTAATACTACGAGCTACATCAGCAATATTCTCATGTGTTCTTGAACGATGTACACGGTTTTGATTCTTCACATCACAAACTTGTCCCAACAGCTCAAATTTTTCCACCAAGTTTACTATTGCTTTTCGAGAAGGTGCTTTACGACGATCAAAAAATGCTTTAATTATGCAAACTGTAACTGAATTTTTTTTACCATTTTTGTAGTGAATTTTAATCATTTTAATGCGTTGTTGAAGCGTGTATCGTTTTATTTTTTAATAATGGCGTAGTTTTAACTTGTCAAATGTCAAAAGATGATAGCTTCAAAATTGACAGCTGCCCAAATAGCCTATTCCAAATAAAATTTCTGATTGTAAAACCTTATATTATCAATTAATTTTATTGTATTTAGAAAGCAGTGAATCAACTTTTGTGCTATTTTGGGTCATACTGGTATAGTGAAATTAATTCATAATTTTTCCTATCTGTCGATCTATTGCTGCATTGGTGGTTTGACATAATATGTTTTGAATGAATTCTAATAAAAAAAATTATCAAATTATTGCACTAACGTTGACGTATTATTAATTTATGGGAAAGTACGCTAGAGTTCTGCTGCTGTAGGCCAATTGTACGTTGAGCGGTATTCTAACAGATCATTGCTTGTTCTACAAAAATTTATTGTCTACATCTACAATCTACATATCTGATAGTACATACATTCAATAAAAAACCGTATCACAAATTAACTGTCATAATGACAAAAATTATTAGTTTTTATTATGTTTTAAATGAAGCAAAGAAACAGGAATAGAAGAAAAAGAAGTTTGTAAACAATTTAGATCAAAATTAATAATGTGAAAATTATAAAGGTTAAGTGGGAGAACAGATATAGTCTGAACTTTGCCTTTTTCTATTTGTATAATTTGTATTAAATAGAAATAAAGTTTATTATTATTATTAATATTATTAATTATTTTATTTTAATTAATAATTGTGATTTGGTTAGGTTGTCACCAACCATCTGAAGTTTGATACTCATTTTTGCGTCCAGCTCAGTGCAGTGTAATGGCGTAACTTAAGAAATTAAACAATGTAAACTAACTTGTATGAAAAAAATAATTAATTTGGCTAACTAAATTCAAGAATAGACTTGTATCAAATTATTTTAAAGTCAGTCACTATATAATATACTACTTAAAATTAATTTAACTCTGGAAAACAAAAAATTGATTAAATTTGATACAAAATTAAATATAAACAAAACTAGTGGAAATATTATCTAACCTGAATCCAATATTGCCACCAACCAATCAATAGTTCAAATGTCTAAAAAACGCAGAAATACAAAATTTTCTAAAGTTTTAAAACCGTAACCTGTAATATCCCAGCAGACAATATACTCGCGGATTTAGCTAGAAATTTTTCTAATGCAACTACTGCCAATGGTTATTCTACAGTAACATTGAGAAAAAATAAAAATAAAAATTATCTAAAGAAAATGTCAAAGCAAGAAAAAAAGCGTAAGCGCTTGTAGAAAAAAAAGTTTGGTTGCAAAAAAATCCTACTGCTGAGCATCGTTTGCTGGCAGCGCTTGTCATTTTACTCATCATACATTGGTTGTTGACCAAGTAACTCATCAATCAGTGATTGATTGACGAGTCGTTCTAAACGCAACCAATACAATAATTTTGTGCACCAATTTTTCAAATATTTAACAAGCTTTTAATTAAGAAATTAGAACAGGTTCTAATTTCTTGGATAAAATTTCAATAATTATTTGACACATAAATTTCAATGTATATATATGTTGTCAAAATCACTGGATAATAAAATAATTTTTTTAAATAATTGGCGCGCAAAATTATTATACTAACATTTGTATTAAAATCAGTCTTGTGTCAGACGGCTCAAAGGATGAATTTTTGACAACTGCATATAAAGCATTTTATTTGTAGTTTGATTTTTTTCTCAAAATTTGATTTTGTATTTTAACCGAATTGGCCTTTTTGTTATTTTTTCTTGTTCTTTTTCGGCATTTATTTTTGTTTTGATTTTTGTTTCAAGCATTTCTTGATATTTACTTGAAGTTATGGCAAGTTGTAATATTTCTGTTTGTTGTATGCCTTTGCGCTTTGATGATTCTGGTCATTTAAAAAAAAATGTTAAATTTAATTTATGATGTACTGTCGTTGTAGAAGCAGTATCTGCAGCCTCTATAGGTGTCAATTTGATACACGTTGGCGTACTATTATTAGATTCTTCAAATATTGTTTGATTTATATGTATATGAATTGGAATTATCTTGAACTTTTGGCTTAAATATATTATCATCATTTGCAAAATTTTCTCTGCTTAAAATTGAGTTAACTGTTCTTTATTCTTAATCATATTTGTCTGAGTTTCTTGTTTATCTAAATTATTTCTAAGTGCCAAGTTTAAATCATCCACCCCAATATTATAATGCTTTAAAAATCGGTATAATAAAAAAAAATTTGGTCGTTGTTATTATTAAGGAGGGAGAATTATTGCGCTATTATAAGGGTTCACAGCATCCAACTCAGCAAGAAAACGCCTGAATATAATTGAATAAAATTTTCACACATTGTAGAAGAAAGTCCAATCTGTGTCCTCAAACTTGTAGAAATTTGATGCTATAAGTCGTTTCTTTGCAATTATTTAAAAAGTGACGTTTTTAATTAGTTTTTTGTTATTTTTTTACTCTTTAAATATAACTTCAAATCTTTATCTAAAAACATGAAGACATAGAACATTGTATGTAGTTCAACATATAAAAAAAGTATTGACTAAAATCTTATTGTTTGGATATTGAGTTGGTTGGCGTTTTGTCCTATAAAAACTAATTTTAATTTAAAAACGGCGCTGTACGTGTTAATATTTTTCTAGAGAGAAAAGTTTACTGATATTCTCGTAGATGTGATAGGATTTAATATTTTTCCATAACAATACTACTAGTAGCACCACAACAGGACGGGGCGACTAAATTAGCAATTTTCTAGCGTTAATAACATTATTTATTTTCTTAATTATTTTAACCTTATTTATTTCTTCCAAGTATGTTTAGGAAAGTATAATAGTTCATGGAAATATTATTGATGTTATTACTTTATTTCTTATTATTTTTAGGAAAACTATCAAGACACTTGCTGTAGTCTATAGTTTTTGGATAAAAAGTTATGATCCGTAAGCTTTAAAACCATTTTTTAATGTTTTAGGTTTCAATTAAAACTTTACTTAGTAATGGCGTAAACGTCAATTTTGTAAATTTTTTACTAAGATGGCCAGAGTGCGACTGATTTTTGGCAAAGGCATTTTTATTGGGCAAAAATCTGCAACATTTGCAGGTTGCAAAATCCGTGTCGCATTAAGATATAAATGCCCAGTTTACAACACATCACACTTAGTTGGTACGATAGAAGTGATTTGTGACCATCATTAAATAAAATCACAGGTTTTTTTGTTTGACCAAATCAAGATAGAACACAATGCCAATGTATTCTTGACACTGTAAAAAAAATTTTCAGGTGTTTTCTGATAGGAAAAGACAACCATTAGACTACTTGTTTTTCCATCAGCTTAAAATGCAAACATCACTGTGATTTTTTTTGCCGACTCTTTATCAATAGTATATTAATTTTTGCAACTTTTTGGGGTTAGCACTTTTCCATTTTGTGGGCATGTTAAAGCCGCTTTTATCACCATTTAAGACTTTTTTCTTTTTTTGAATGTATTTGCTAATGGTTCGCAGGCACTAGCTCTAGTCACAGCTTCAGTGCTTCTTGGAACAATTTTAAGGAGTCGTATAAGAAAAGCTTGTCAAATAAGTACATTGATTTACGTTTGGTAAATTAAAGAAAAACGATTGTTGTTTCTTTTAACAGTAACTTTAAATTTTAATCTCAACGTTCCTTGGTTGATTGTCATTAAAAGAATTTGGCCGTGGGTAATTGTTTAAATATTGCTGTACACTTCAAATTATTATGTCACTTTTTTTTGGGAAAACTTCTTTGATTATATATAATTAAAACTCTGTAAGTAAGATTTAATGTAACTGTTATAATTAATATTTACTTAACAATTGTATTTTGTTCTTCTACATTTAAAATAGGTGATGGTCTAAAGGTAGTTTTATGTCCAAGGTTTTTTATCTTAAATTGCCGTGTAGCATTCGGTATGCCGTACTGTTTTGTAATTGATCTAAGTGATCCAACATTATTTTGCATATCATTAACAGTTCTGACAACTTTTAAAAGACTATAATTTGGAGCTTTAGGCATAATGAGACTGGACTAAAAATTATGTTTTCTAAAAAGAAATATTTCTAATAGTCATTGGCCATATGTCAATAACTGTTTATTGAAAAATATTACAATAGTCAATTGTTATGTTTACATTTTACCAGTAATTGGCCACCTCCTTAAGAGCATACCGACCGTTCTTTGATTTTTAGTATTTTAGTGAAAACAGCTACTTTGGAGTCATTTCTATTTCCACAAATAACTTGATAATCAATTAATTTTTTTACAAGTGCATTCAGAAAGGATTTAACTATATTTGACTATTTGACCAGAATATTTTAATTTGATTAATAATTGAAAATAGCCGAAAAATAAATCCAAATATAGAAATAATTGCTTAGTAGTACCTAACTTTTAAATGCATTTTAATGCTATTTGCAAATATAATTTTACCAAAAATAATCTGGTCAAATATAGTTTAACTCTTTCTGAATGCAATGGTAAAAAAGTAAATTAATTATCAATTTATATGTGGAAATAGGAATGAATCCAAAGTAGCTGTTTTCAATAAAATACTAGAAGTTAAAGCAGTTCTTAATCAGTGTTCAAAACCTTTAATGGTGTAAATAACAAATACTTTTATTTTATACAAAAATACTTAACTATACCGATAAATTCACATATATCTATTAATTTATGATCTATTTATATATGACAAACCTTAACCTAAAAGTTAAATTTCTTGTGTCAGCATGCAAGATATCAAAATTATTGTTTAACCGCCATCTATAAGACAAATAACTAACTATGTTAAAAAAAAAATAAAAAGTTGGTAACTTTTGCTGGTAAGTAGAACCCTGTATTTGTTTGCCTATTTTTATAATAATATTGTGGTTTATGTTCAAACTGAACAACTGATGACTAATAACTGTGCCGCTTACCATAAACAAAAATGATAGAATCTTTCTGCAATAACTATTATTTGAGGTTTTTGTAAAAAGTGGTAATCAATTATAATACCCAAATATTTAGTTTTAGTTACCCATTCAATTTCTTCAGTGCATTTGCAGGTGATTTCAGTAATTATAAGACATTTGTGTGAGTGAAATTGAAAATTAGTGATAGTATTTTTTTTATTATGCGGTGGTTTGAGGTAATGATGATGATTTTAATTTTGTCTAAGTTAACAACTAATTTTTTGTCAGGCGCTTACATTTAAAATTTTATAATTTTTTTATTTAGTTTTGTAAAGGCTATATAACGTTGTTATGTGTAAATATGGTGACAGTATTTTCTGCGTGCAGCAGATATTTGCAGTTTTGATATGCAATTTTTGATGTAATTTAAATATAATATACAGAGAAGTATGAAAATCCTCATTACTTAATTTTTTGCACTACTGAAGCAATCTCCTACTTTTATTTTTAGTTTTTGTGCTTAGATAATTGGTAAACCAATCTAACTCTATTATACAGTACCCTTCCAATATATTAACTAACTGGTTGTGGTTAATATGGTCAAAGGTTTTGGTAATGCCAACAAATACACAAAATACGTTCATTTTAATTTTAATATAAATGTGGCTTTTCTAAGTGTTGAGGATACCGAATCAATATAAGTTCCCCACTGCAACTGCGAATCAATTGTCACACCTAGCAATTTAGCCAAATTGGTTAATTTGATAGTTTAAAAGATAATTTTATTGATTTTTACAAAAATGTATGTTGGTTGTAATATTTGTTTTAATTACCTAATAATTGATTTCTTAATTTCTCTTGCACCAGCTTGAAAAGTTATTTACTACAGATTACTTAAACACAAACTTGAATTTTTTTACTAGATATAAAACTAACAGTAACATCATTTATGGGCTTTTATATTCCAGTTTTATAAGTTTATTTTGCATGAATTTATGAATCAAAAGCGCAAGAGAAGTCAAAAGAAATCATACATCATGCTACCCTTTATCTAAACTAATATGAATAGATTAAAACCGATTAAAAAACAAATTTTAATTATGTAAAAATTAAGGCTGCTAACTGCAGACAGCACTGCAGATTGTTTTTTAAAGCAAAATGCAAGCTTAAGAATAAAAGATGTATGTAAATTCAAAACAATTCTAAACTATCAATTAGTTTGCATCCACAAGTATAGTTTGTCATTAAGTTTAGTTGTTGTAAGACTTGCTGATAATTTGTGTAGTCCAATCACACCTCACCTTATATGGAGAAAAATCAAAACCGAAAGACGTAACTGTGACAAAAAGCCAATCAACCACATCAATGCGGGCCTATCACCAAAAGCACATTAGCAACATAACTATAGAATAATCGATATAACAAAAATAATAAACTAAAAAAAAACTATTGGCGCTTAACATAAAGATGAAGAAATGAAACTTGAATTTTATAATAACCTTATATCTTACTCTTCTGCCTATTTCAACATTTGACCAGAAGTAATAAAAAAAACTGCATTTTTTGCCAAAGTTCTAATAAAGGAAATTTTAATTATAGGAAAATTAAACTTTGGTAAACATTTTTATCACTAATTTATAAGACATAGGTAAACAAATATTTTAAATATGTTTGATATTATCTATATGTATTTCATAAAATTTGAGAGATAGATCAGATGACATTCTATAAACAAATTTCAACATGTTTGTGGCATGATTACCCATATAGTGTAAATAATCGATAAATAAAAGTTTTTGATCAAAAATTGCACTTAAACTTTCTATCTAATTTACTTGTTTAGGTGCTGCATGCATAATTGTAGGTTATAATTTTTGACAAAACCTATCAAAAAACCTTTTTGTTCATTAAATAATAAACTATTATTAACACATCGGTTATTAACAATAAAAATAATTAATATAAATAAATACAACATAAAAAGTTGTTGATAAGAGAGAAAAAGTAGTGGTCTACAATGAACTGTTGATGCACACCTAATAGGACACCATTTATTTGCAACAAAAAGTTATTTATTTTTACACACTGTGCAGTATTTTCCAAATTATCGTTAATCAGAAATCCGCACATGAATACCAATATGTCATCATAGAGCAAAAATATAAAATATTATTATTTACTTAATATGTGCGATTACATCTTGTTTCTATTACTGAAAATAAACTTTATTATTTATTACTAAATATTCATAAAGTAAAATAAATACAATATTTTGTTAGTAACAAAATAAATAACAGTGTTATTACCACAACACATGCATGTGTTTGCAAGGTTGGCTTAATTACCTACAAACTTTGCATAATGCTGTTATTAAAACTACAGTTGTAGGAATTACATTATAAAAAACTTTTTAACAATTAATTTTTTTTTTAAACTTCATGGTTGGAAGTAAACCTGTACAAAATAGTTAAATTGCTTTATTTCATTTTTAAACTACAAACGTTAAAATGTTTAAATAGTAATATACTACATAATTAGTAACATTAAAAAATTAAATTTATGAAAAAATATTCTTTTTTATTTTTTTTTATGCTTTTTACGGCTATTTTACATCGCCACAGTAAGTCTACGACTTGTTTAAAGTGGGTTGATGGGACCAACAGCTTAATACGTGACTTCCGAACCACGCTGGTGGATAAAGAGCAAGTTATCATTTCAGCCATATTTCGGGGATCGAACCCGGGACTGCTCGCATGATATGCAAGTGCTCTACCATTGAGCTATCACACCATAAATTTATCTAAACTAAAAAACATCCATAGACGCGTTTCGAGGTTTACCTCTCATCAGTATGGCTTTATTTATTTAAACTAATTGATTTTTAACTTACTTCGTCAACATTATTCACCACCACAATTTAAAGTGAATATTTTAAAGGGTGTATTGACTATTTATACTAACTGACTTAATGACTTTATTTAATGGCTATGGTTAATAGCATTCTGAGAATGAACAAATAAACTAATTATTTCGGGATATTAAGCTGATGGTAATGACATGAAAGAATTAAAACAGAAATTTGAAAATTAAAAATAATTAAATTACAACTGTCTCATTTGAGGACATTGCGTCTCTTCTTTATATATTTTATATACATAATTAGTAATTATTTTGATCTATTAATTTTTATTTATCAAATTGTGAGAATATCGGTTTATTTACCAAAACTTTAACATTATTTATTCTTTACAGCAAAGTTTTATAAAGAAATCACTAGAGAATTGTAGATCCAACCAACCAACATGTAAACAAATCAGTCAGGAGTTTGTGTAAACTAAACTCTCGTATGTATTGCAGTCAGATGCAAAGTTAAGAGGTCAAACGGGAAATCGATTAAAATTCAAGTTGGGTATTTTGCACTTTTTTGTATTAAAAAGGAGAATTTATTGTAATAAAATTATATAGGTTTTATATTGTTACAGTAATAATACTAATAATATGTTCTGCCTTATTTATTATTTAAAAATTAACTAATTTAATTGAGAAATCCATAAATTGTTTAAGAGCACCGCATCCAGTACTTTTATAATATACACTCATGAAAGTAGTATATATCCTGATTAATCTCCATCCATATTCTTCACACGATCGTTAGTGGTTGAAGTGGCTTATATAGATTTATTACATTTTGTTTCTAATTATTAATTGCAGTATTGATGCATACACAATAGAAACTCAATAATTAACAAAACAATCATCATTTTTGCTAACAATCAAAGCCTGTGTATTAAGAGTTCATTAAAATAATTGACTTTCTCTCATTAATATCAACATAAATGAGTATGGATATATGTATTTAAAGAAAATATATAAATAGATATGAACTTTAGATTAAACTGATTATGAGAGTATTAAGATATTTAAAACATTATTATTTTTATATATTGTTGTTTATTAGTATATCAAACAAAATTTTATTTTAATTTACTTTCAAGTGATTAATTGGAAATATTATATAAAGTTTTGTTATGTATATTAATAACTCATTGTTTAATTTTGTTATATGCTAAGTTTTGGCTTCTTAAACATTAAACTTAAGCCATAAATATTTTAAATGGTTTGCCTGGTTTAGTTTTTCAATGAAACACAGTTTTTATTTTAAAAATAATATTTAAATACAAATACACTTGTAGTGTAACTCTTGGTATTTTGTTAATATTTAAGGTATAATATATTTTAAATTTCATTAAAACAACTACAGTTTGCAAGCAGAAGTGTGATGCACATTTGTTTAACATTTTATTTCATACATAACCAAAATATTTGTACTTTATAATAAGCTAAAATATTATTATTTTTCAAATATATCATGAGTTTAATTTAAAAACTAAATTTGACGCTTTCATTCGGAGATCCTATGTAACATAAGCGATAATTAAACCTTGATTATATAATTGTAACAAATGATTGGCGTAATGGATGGTAAATAAAATCAGTGGAAGTAAATCAAGTAGAGCTGGCGTATCTAAAGTAATCATTAATTTAAATTAAATTTTCCTTGAAAAAATCGTATATTGCTGATTGTACTTAAATATTAAATCGACAAGTTAAACATCGTTAAAATTGTGATTACTTTAATAAACTGAGAAATGATATTCTAAAAAGATATAAAATAAAGTTCTATTTGCTCAATAAATTGCAAGACTATATTATTACATTTAAATTAAATTAAATTATTCGAATATAATATGAATCAAATAAAAATAAAAGCAAAAATATATACTCTTGCATAAATTATTATTTGACTAAAATACTGTGACAAAGTATAATTTTCTTTTTTGAATGGACAATACTGGAAATCAAGGTAGCGGTCGGTATGCTCTTAACATATGGTATTTTAAATACTCGGCAATTTTGAGTTACCCAAAATGTGTTTAGAATTCAAAGACGTTCTTTTCGAATACCAATTAAATTAAAACGCAGATACTACTGTAAAATACAATTTACTGTTTTAAATTTACTTACTATTCTTTGCACATATATCATCTTTATATGGTAAACATAGTACAATTTATTTGTACTCAACCCAAAACGCTAACAATGATGCAATAGTCAATAAACAAATACATAAATTATATCAAATTCATTATCTACAATTATGAACTAAGTGACCTTATCATGTGTTTGCAAACAAAATTGATAATCTGTTACTCTTGTTATTTAAAAATAACAGACATTTGTCTTTCAAATGCAATAGCATCAAGTACACCAATAACTAAAAAAATAAATTTTTAGTTTGTTTATCAACTTTTTTTTTTAAACTGCATAATTTATTAGATTTTTTGTTTTAAAGTCTAAGAGGTAAAACTTTTTTTTGCACAGAAATGCAGTTTTTTCATCAAAATCAGTAATTTATAACTTTTACTGTCACAATTAACCAAAAATTTTAAACTTATCAATTCTTATACACTGCACAAAGCTTTTTGTCATAAATTTAGTTTTATATCAAATATTCTTAATTGAAGTATTTTTAGCTTAAAAACCACCTACGTTCGATTGAACACAAACTTATTTTTTTTTTACTTATAGCAAGTAACCATTTTGTTGGACTAGTGCTACTGCAGTTTTTGAAGGTATTAAGTAACCAAAAAAGTTTATACGGTTTTTGATGGTAAAATATGAAAAATGGTTAGACTAGTAATACAAGGTAAAAACAAATAAATATATAATCAATACACTAAATGACCTTCTGCAGACGTGTATTACTTACATTTAACATTTCTGCAAGCTCTAAGCACGTTGCGCTGAAATTTTTCTTTACAACTTTTTTAATATTTATGACAACCCGTATTAAAAACGTTCAGTTTGTTTATAGTTTAATAATTACCACCGTGTCTACTAATGAGTTCTGCTTGCTGCAAAATTTTTAGTAGGAGAGTTTTAGCTATTGATTTAATGTTTAGTTGATGACTTTGTACTGCAATTTTAATGATTAAATCGGGCTCTGGAACAGGTAGACTGTACTAATAATAATTCTAATTTCTACAATAAAAACATTACATAAAACATTTACAAAAAACTTCTACCAAATTATTGTTATACATATAAATTTATATTTTAACCAACAATAATAAAACAAACATACATAATGCAGTTAAAAAAAATACAAAAGAGTATTTCAAAAACTAAAATTAGAATCTAATGGATTATTGAATTAATAAAAATATTAAACAATAATAAACGTTTTTTTAACTAAATAAATATTTAATATAATGTTTAATTATAAAATTGCAATAAACACTATCTTTTTCAATTGCTGCATTATCTAAACAATAAAAATATTTTTTTTTTTTTATAAACATTATAAAGAAGACTATTTTCATACACATACACACATACAAACTATTTCTATCAGATTATTTTCTCTTAGTTTATATGAACTTTTGTGATTACAAAAAAGTTGTTTTCTAGTATTTTTTCTCATAGATTAACTTTATAACTGCAGAAAATTTGTACAGTTTATACCGAAAATCATCTTGAAGTTTTGAACTTATATCAGAACTTTAGTTTTCATCTGCAACATTCAACATTTTTTGATTTATGGTTTTTGAGTTTTTCAATCAGTAATGCAACAGATTCTTCAGCCTTAATAAAAATTAATAAATATATTTTTTACTATTTTGTTAGGCATTTTCACTGTGCTTCTGTATATATATACAGTGATTGCAATTTATTCTATATATAATTTAGCGTAATTCAATTAATTAAATGCCAAGATTTAGTTACCAAACTTATAATATTGTTAAACTTTTTAGTGTTTTTTTTTAAGTAATTTTCATAAATTTTATTGTTTAGTCACCGTTCGTGAAAGCGTGCTGGACCTATATTTTGCTGCAATATAATCTAACTATAGTTGCAATATTATCACTTTGTTTAAATAGTATTGAAGTAAAAAATAATAGAAAACACGTTTTGTTTAACCTTTATGTGACTGAAATAGTACCCGGGGTACTCTTTTCAACTTTAAAATTTAAAAAAAATTAAATTTTGAGATATAAGATATGTTTGCAAACTATTAAAATTAATAGTATATACATAGCTTAATAGCTTATTTTTTGGACAATTTTAAGTCAAAAATGTCTTATGCACTTTTATTCAAAACTCAATAGTTATAGAGTTATGGGCAATATTAAATTCAAGTGAGCGTGACGTGATAAATGTTTTATACTTTTTTTTGTCAAATGTTTTGATGATGACAATTTGACGTTGTCATTTTAAGTTTAACTTAGTATGGCTACGTTTTTAAATCAAAAATATGGCAATATTTACTACTGCATATGCAGAACGTCCCGTACGCCAAAAACTTGCTGAAGAGAAAGCTATTCTTAACATGTTCAAACATAGTCCTTATACTAGTGTACGAAAAATATCTAATTGTCTTCATGTTAATCAAATGAAAGTGTAAAAAACATTAAAAAAATTTGGTTTGTACCCCTATCACATACAATCTATTCAAAAATTACGCGTATTACCTTTTGTCGTTGGTTGATTGAACACCAACAATTATGCGGACAAATTTTATTTACAGACAAAGCTACGTTTACAAGAGATGGAATCACAAATACAAAGAATTTACATTCATGGGCAATTAAAAACTCTTTTAAAATTACGGAATTCTATTTTTAATATCGCGTTTTAGTGAAACCGTCTTATTGGGTTATTTATATTTAAAAAACATTTAACATCTGCACGTTATTTAATTTTTTTACGAAACGAGATGCTAGAGTTATTGCTGGATGTACCATTTCACAATAGAGTTAATATGTGGTTTCAGCAAGATAGCGCACCTCTACATTTTGGTATAAATGTAAGAATATATCTAAATAACATCTTTGCTAACCGGTGGATTAGAAGAGAAGCTCAAGTTTCCTGGCCTCCTAAGTCACCAAACCTAACGTCTCTCAACTATGATCTGTGGGGACACATGAAAACTTTGGTGTATTCTAATAAACCACAAACCAGATATGAGCTAATTCAAAATATCATGGCTGCAGCTGCATTTATACGAGAAAACCCATAAAAAAAATAATAATAAGACTTTACATTACTTTCTTTAAGATGGCCTTTACTTTATCTTCACGCTCACTTGAATTTAATATTGCCCATAACTATTGAGTTTTAATAAAAGTGCATAAGGCATGTTTGACTTAAAATTGTACAAAAAATAAGCTATTAAACTATGCGCGTCACGGGACACCCTGTATAATATGGTAATTGTTTATAAAGTTTGCATATTGCTTTTGCAACGTAGTGCTCATTGCCAACAGGTTTTGCAACAAATTTCCAAATTTTTTTTTTTATTTTTATGACTAACTTGCTTATAAATTAAACATTTTCTAACTATTAGAATACGCTCAGAAGCATTGCAAGTTAGATTTCTATTAATTGCAGCAGCAAGATCTATTATTTGACGTCTTAAATCCATTTTTACAGAGCTGCGTGTGAAATATTTTTCTATTATTTTTGCAACTATGCTACTTCAATAGCAAGCATGCAAATTTTACTTGTATTTTTTTTTCAGTTGACGTAATTCTTAGATTGTTTTTCACATAAATGATGCTAGCAGTCTACGCTTTACTGCGTAGTAAAAAGCATTTTATTTATACTATCGACACTCTTTAGTTTTGTTATAATTTTTGGTTTTGCGGCAATAATTTGTACTATTTTGTCTGTTGTGTGCATCAATGACAAAAAAACAACAAATTTGTTCTTTTTAGGCAAATGCTTCTTTACTAATCGCAAAATTGGTGAAGTTTATAAGTCTAGTTTCAAACGGCTACATTAGAGGTAAGACAAAAGTTTTTTTTAGCGATTCTTACAAAAGTTAAATTCTAAGAGTACCTATTGAGCAGATAAAAATTTTGCATAGTCTGTAGTAATATTTCTTTCAGAACTTTTATATGTTTTAACTAAATCAAGTTCTGTATTTTTACTAACATTTACTTGAGATTCATCTTTTAGTGGTTAACCGGTATAAAATTTATTTTGTAATAGATTATAGACTTGACACAGCACAAGCTTAAACAATTTTCATGCCGTATTTTGCTGGTTTAGAAGAGTAAACTTTGTATGTCTTCTTTATGGAAATAACTGTATATTTACTGTTACACATTGAAATGGTTTATAGTTTTTATCTAAATTACTATTTAGCATAATCCAAATGTTGCAAATTGGCACAATTTTGTCGCATCTAACTCTCTTAGCACGGGTAATTTGGTTATCAAAATAAACCTTGTTTCATTTTGAACCAATCACATAGCATGACAGCAAAAATTACGGATAATTATATTAGGTCTCACATTTTGGATATATTTTTTTTATTAAATTTCTAAACACACTTGCGATAAAAATTCAAAATTCTAAAAATAAATCAAATTATTCTTTGGTAAATAGTTAAAAAACTATAGGTATTGGCCGCGGTTGGTTAGTATTTTTATACATTTGCTTCTATTTTTAAGATGTTCCTATTAGAAATATTGTACACATTTTGTTGGTTAAAAACATTTCCGTTGCTGTATGTCATGTACTAAAAGCTGGTGTTTTACTTTTTTTGAGGAAAACATTTTGTCTTGTTGTTTGAGCTTGTATTGTTAGAAATTTATACCAGTTAGTCCAACTAAAACTGCACGTTGTGAAAGCGTTTCATCTTTATCGGCGTTATCATCTAGATAGAAACTTTATATTTCAATATTTGGCTTGTTCTCAGCATCAGATTGTTTCGATTTACTATTTTATAATTTTGGAAAAGATTTTTTTTTATCATAAGCTATGTCGTCATTAAAAGGTGTTTAATTTTTTAGTTACATAGTTAAATAAAAAAAGTAAAGTAAAAAAAACCTTATTTTTATTAAAGTTTTAGATAATATGGAATTTGATCAAGTTAATTTGGAGTATAAAAATAAATAAAAAACTATTAGTTTTTTAAATTAATTGTGCAGTGACATTATATTTATTGTGCAAATTAATTGATGGGTTCTTTATTCAAATCAAAATATGTGCCGAGTTTGTCAGGAGCTTAGAGAAAAAGGTTTGTCTATTTGTGACAGATGTTAGGCTAGATGGATTGAGAGATAGGAACAAAAGCGGATATTACAATCTGGACTCCCTAGAAATACTTCAAAACGTTAAGATTGAGTTCTTTGGCTTGTTGTTTTTTGAAACCAATTTTATCAACAAAAGCAATTGGAGATGTCTGGATAAGTTTAACTAACTAAAAAATTTTCTTTTGTTTGCTTTTAATTCTTTACTATAAAAAGTGTTTTTTAAAATGGAATAAAAGACTACAATGAGTTGAATAAAAACAAGTTATTTTATTGACAAATTGTGAATTTGTTTGTATGCCCCCGATGGTCGTGAAATAAATAGACGTTGCTGAAAAAAACACAGAAAGTTACAGTTTGCTGTAGAATGACATACACGCGGAGTGATGTTATAAGAAACCATTGCTAATAAAAGTAAGTTTTTTTAATTGTTGATTCCAGGAATATTTGACAAAATTGCTACATTAACACGGTTTTAGAACTAACAATAAGGCCCTATCTGAGAAAGTTTTATAACCTTATTTTTTAACAGGATACTGCATAGATGCATACAGCTAGGGTTACAATAGTTTATGTAAATCCACGCTGGACTCAAAGTAAACAAATACACACGTTGCAAGGCAATAAAAGCTAATTTATAAAGATAAGAAAAACAATTAAAAAGATATTTATGGGGTATATGTGGGAGCAGCCGAGTCGGTTGCTAACGACGTGCTGTTTTGTTTACATTATTTTGATGTACCGTAGTTTTGCATAGATTTTATAAAGTTCTTGAAAATAGCTAAATTAGGATACAATTAGTAGAAGACTAGGCTATCTTTAACCATCCTCACTTACTTTACTTGATATTTGAATCCTTATTCAGGAAGCTTGGGATTTAATCTCTCAGGTTGAGATTGACAATTTTTAGCATGCTTATGTCAAAACTGCACCCAAAATTCTAGAAAGGCAAATCATTATGGAAATTATAAAAATTATTTGTTAGTGTGAATAATTTACATACTACCTGAATATTGTATTAAAAATAAGCTTGAGGTTTTTGATGTACTTTAATTTTTGGTAGCCAGTATATATTAAAGAACAGATATTACAACAAAGTTTACTAAATTTATCCAATATTTTGTTACAAAGATATTAATTTATAGTAAAAAAAAACTGTTTTATCGTTCACGTTCATACTGTTTTTACATAAATCCTATATAAAAATATAGAAAATCTAAACATTAAAATCTATTGTTTTGTTACTATCTTAATCATATTGAATGACGTCAACCTTTTACAAATTACATATTTCATGTAGAGCTTTTGTTTATTTTAATAACGGGTAGATATTAAATTAATAAATGTTATTTATTTTGGGTCAAAAATGAAAATTCTTAATATATGTTAGTAGTTAAAATAAACACTATATTAAATTATTTAATAACAAAACTCGTGCACTGAAAAAATAATCAAAACAATTTAAAAAAATTATTTGTTTATAGTTAATTAATAAATAATTTATAAAGTTTTAGTACATTTTTTTATATTTAGTCCTACATTACTGTTCTAATCTAATCAATATCTAGAAAAATCAAATGATAAACAATACAGTGGTTTTGTCTAATACCCGCGTGGTCGCGTGGTGTTTAGCTAGGTTGTTGATCATTTTCTCTAAAAATTTACAGAGACAGTAGGTAAGCAAGATTGGTATGTAAATATTAATAAAGTTTGGATTTTGCCTGGTTTCAGCAAAATAATAGCTTTTGTCCAACGTTCCGGGTAGGCGTTGCTATTCAACATCAAGTAATAGATTTTCAAAAAGCGCTTCATTATGCAAAAAATAAACTGCTGGATAATATTAAAGCACGCTATCTGGTTTTGGTGCGGTTCATAATCATTTTCTAACAAAAAAGATTGGGCAAAAATTGAAGAAAATAATTTTAAAGGTATTCTGTTGTTTTTGACGCATATTTTGGGTTATTTTAAAAGCTTCTGACAATTGCCGGTTGAGTAATACTATACTATATAAAACCAAAATTTTTTGTAGTGGTTTCAAAAATTTGTTTTTATTACATATCGTCTTAAATATTTTTTACAAAACAAAACTACTTTTGAGATTGGGTTAGCTATTTGGTTGTTTACCTACCAGGTTAGTAAAATTGTTTGTCGTTTGTCTGCTTTGCACTTTAAGAAAAAGTTTAAAAAAAATATTTTATGTTTATATAAAAATAAAATTTGCTTTTGTTAAGAAATAGAATGTAAAACATTAAAAAAAGGGAAGTGTTTAGAAATGAACCATTAAATTTGCAATACGTTGAAAGCCTTTCTATTGACGACCCAACACACTTTATTGTAGATAGTCTTTTTATAGACAACAAAACTACTATTACTACTCTGCAGCTTAAATGTAATTAGTTTAAAACCTTTCTACAAGCCGTTTATTAGTTAAAAGTTTGAAACCATTGACTACAAAAATGTTGCTATTGTTCTTTCTCATCACAATTTTTATCATTTAATGCTGCGTTGATTCTTTAAAATATTTAATAAGGAAACGCTTACAAGAGGGCAGAGACTTAAAGACTTAGTTATACAAACAGACTTACATACTTAAAAATAAAACTTTGCAGAAACTTTTGTTTTGAACTAACTCCATTTACTTTCTAAAAGTTTCTAAATTGTAAGAATAATTCAATTTTTATTATTCTTTTAAATAAGTTTAAACCCCCATATTGGACTGCACTTTAATTTACAAACAAGCTAATAAAACAAGCGTAATAAAGTAATAAATAATTGAACCTTTCAATTAAATTGCAATTGAATCAAAACCACATCGTTATGCATTCTACTCAATCTGTGTACACCGCAATGTCAAAATGTTAAATTAATGAAATAAATATATGCATATAAAGAATGTAATATTATATCTGAACTACAATTGTTTGAAAGAAATATGTGAAAAATGGAAAAAATAATTTAATTTAATTAAGCTAAGTTTTACCATTATAATGGGATTTAGTAATTCTATACATGAAATATGAATAAAGTCGTTTATTATTAATATTAATTAATTTGGACGCACCATGTGTACACAAACATAAAAGTTATTAACTTTATACGTAAATGGGTATAATATATTATATTATAATTAAAAATAATCACATATATTTGCTATAAATTGATGTATTAGTATTTTTGTCATTTATGTACAATGTGAGTAACTATGTGGTATTATAATAAATGATACAAAATATAATACAATAAAAACTACATTGTTTTTATTTTAGTCAAAATTAATAGTACAATATCACATCGCAAACATTGCAATCAATACTGGTTACAGATAAGAAATTTGTGCATGTCCACAAGTTCCTTGACTTCCACTAATTTTTCTTACCTTATTGAAAATGCGTGTATAATCTAAGCATATTCAAATTTATGAATGATAAAATTAATTTTCTTTTCTATTCACATACAAATGTAATGTTTTGCAATAATCAAATAATTAATGCAATTTATGTTTTATGACATGACATATTACTGCTGCACTGTCTTCTTGAATTTCCGAAAGTGCTTCTTATAAACAGTATATATCAACTGCATGACAGAGTGTAGTTTCTAAATTGACCCTTGGAAAAACCTTCACTTGGAATAATATCCTTCACATTCTTTTTGGTTGCGTTCTTTTGAAATTGTATTGCAACCTACATTTTAAATTGACATTAATTTAATTTTCTTTTATGAGAGAATTTTTATGTTTTAAGACGAAGTCTAATAAAATTAAGAATAATATGTTTACAAATAAATTAAATTTGTTCTATAATAAAAATGTAAGAAAATAAAACATGACAGAATTGTCAAGTGACTTTATATTATAACTTTATATTTAATAAAAATAAATCAATTATATTTTGATTGATAAATATTTATTTTAAAACAATTTTATCAGTTTGGTTAATTATGCTTTAAATTAACATTTCAATTTCATTAAATATATGAAAACAAGTAAGACAATTTTAATGAATCTTTCAAATTTTATTTCTATCTAAAAAATTAATTTTGAAGTAAGTGATTAGTTTAATTTGATTATTGTTTTTTATTATTATTAAAAAAATTTATTAACGTTAAAATAGTAAAGATTTATTTTATATAAAAAAATTATAACTTTATTAAAGATAAAAATTTCAAGCAAACAATTTTTTTCTTGTCTCTTTTTTGTGTCTCAGCAAACTGACATAACTGGTTAAGAAATGAATTAATAATTTATTCAAAATCAGTCAATCGAATCACAGCGGCCAAGGGTCAAGCATAGACAATTGTTTCGGTTCTACAAACCTCGTCAGTATGCCTTGTACGACCACGGCATCGCATGATAGCGAAGACAATTTTGAATAAATATTTCTGTTCTTATGAACACAATTGATATTATAAATAATCAAACGAAAGACTGGTTTGCCATCTAGTTGCAATTTTTAATACTAAAATGTCCGCATTAATCGGTATCATTTTAGCATTTATGCAATTGGCAGTCATTTCGCGGCTATAACGATTTTGAATCGCCAATAAATTATGAAATGAATTAATAATTTATACAAAATCACTAATTTATTAAATTGCAACTAGATGGCAAACCAGTCTTTCGTTTGATTATTTATAATAACTGGTTAACACCTTTCAATTAAATATATAAAAATATTTAAAAGTTATTGAAGAAAATGTTAGTTTAACCATTCTTCGGGCGCATTTAATCTGTGAGATGAAGCGGTGAGTATTTTCATTATATCAACTAGAGTTTCTTCTAGAATGACGCGTAATTTTCAATATTTTTCTCTTTTATAATGCCTTGTGCAACGCACGTGTTTCATTTGCTTTAGTATTTTCTCAGTCTTTGCAGTGAAAAACCCAGATTTGTTATGTATTTTTTACGTTTTTTTAGTTTATTATTACTGTTTTTATACATAAATTGTTTTTTAAACTCTATATATTTTAAAAGCTTATTGTCAGAGAATTTTCTCTAAATTTTGTTAATTCGAATTATTGTATTTTTCAATTTTTTTTAATATAATATCAGTTTCAATGTTACAACAGCATAGTATATTAACATAAAAAATAAAATGAATATGAAAATAAGTAATACTTTGAGTTTTTGCCGTACAAATGTATTTTAATCTCACATATTAGTTGCGCCCGGTTGCGTTAGGATTCGTTTTGCGCCCGAAGGAGGGTTAAGTTTCTAGTGAAACTAAGTGAAGAGTTTAAAATCAGATCCAGTCATATTACATAAAATCAACAGTTTATAGAAAATAGCATATACACTGGCAAGCAAAAAATAGAGGTTACCTTAAAATTATAACTTATTTTTATTTTTTTTTGTTTTAACTTTATGTTTGCTGTTTTAGCTTTATGTTTCAAATTGTAAACCAAAGTTAGCGTTTAATAATTCATTTCCTGACACATGTTATCAATCTAACCGTGTTACAGACTTTTATGAAACAGCATCCATTTTGCTCTAATTGAAAACCTATATTTTGTTCTGGTTTTTTTAGTAAGTGTTAATTTTTCTCTGCAAAACTTGTCATTCACGCGGTGTACTGTACTTAACAGGTTATAATGCCTTTAGAAACTATTATTGTGGAAAGAATTATAGCGTCGATTGAAGATGGGCGAAGAAAACGTAAAACTACAAGAATTGTTGAAAAAAGTTTTTGTGCTGTACAAAAGCTGTATCAGCGTTACTTGAATACTGGCTTGATATTCAAAAGATTAGGATCCGGGCAAAAAAATCACCACAAGCAGAGATGACCGTTTTTTGGTGTCCACAAGTTTGCAAAATAGAATAGCTTTTGCAGTTTATCTACAAATATAAGTTTAGAGATGTAGATGTTAGTGAATGGACCGTTAGGAAAAAGCTTCGGGCTGCTAGATTGTATTGTAGAAAAATGGTTACAGGTCCTTCTTTACAACACCGACATCGTGTTGCAAGATTATCTTTTGCCCAAAACCAGTACTGTTTTCAGACGAGTCGCGCTTTTGCTTTCATGGATCAGACAGACGTCGGAAAGTGTGAAGAAGACGCTAAGAAAAATACTTTTCAGTTTGTATTGATAAACGACTTTTATTTGGCGGTGGGTCGGTTATGGTTTAGGCATAAATTTCTACCGAAGCACGCACAGAGTTAATTTTTATAGAGAATGGCTTCCTGACAGTTTACAGATACATTATAGAAATTCTCAAAGATCATGTTATGCTCTTCATGACAACTATGGGCAAGTGCGGCATTTTCATACAATATAATGCTAGACCTTACGTAGCGAAAGTTGTCAAAGATTATCTGAATAAAGTGAAAATTTTGCGGTTCAATTGGCCAGTTTGCACCCCGGACATAAATTCCACAGAACACGTCTGGAATGAGTTGGGACAACGTATCCGAAAGCATACACCTACTCTAAGAACTGCTCAGGAGCTAAAACAGTTATTACAGGAACGGAATAATATCGACCAATTGTGATCATTTAATTTAATTAAAAGTGTTCCTCGTTGACTTTAAGCAATCATTAATGCAAGAGGGGATAATACTTGTTATTAATGAACTAAGTTATTTTTTATATTTTTGTTTTATATTAGTCTTAAAAACAAAAATTTTAACTTTGTCTGAACTGTAAATTTGTGATATCTCCAAAATACGCAATACAAACAATAATTATAAAACATACAATTCAACATTTTTAATTTAATGTGCAATATACAGTACAATTGTTTCCAATTTGCTAACATAAGGTTAAAACAAAAAATTCCAAAACAAGTCAAAATTTTAAAGTGACGTCTATTTTTTGCTTGCCAGTGTGTTAATATAGTTTTCAGCTGTACATATAGTAAAATTGTATATATTTTTAAAATTAACGGTTCATATTATTATACAAATATCAATCAAAATTTATTTTTAACGATTATTTTACTAATATTAAAATTACTTCGTTGATTAACAGTTATACTAAATACACAATTAGAGTGTCAATTTGTTTGTTGTTTGTTGATATGTAGATTGTGACAAACATTTTGAATTTTTATATTACTTTTTTGTTGTTTGCAATTGAATATATAGTGAATAATACTGACATATCTGAAAGTTAAAACTATTACAAAATCTTTAATAGTTGTAAAAAATAGGTTTATTGTATAATGTATTACATTATTATACTATAAATCTATGAATGGGTATTGGGTATTAAAAAAACTATCCGATAAAATTTTTCTGAAAATCTTTTATGTAAGGTGTTAGTAGTTGTTGGATTGTGGTGAGTGAGACTTATAGTATAATTTTTGATTCTCTGACATATTTGCACAGAGCAGCGTAAACTTTGGTATGTTTGGAGGCAATCAGTAGTTCCATGAAGGTAGGGAGATCTACTTTACATTTACTTAATCTCTGCCAAAGTTTCTGTTGATTTTGTCTAAATCTACTACATTAAAAAAAATAGGTGGTCTAATGTACCAACTTGACCACAACAACATAGAGGGTTGCTTACAATGTTCATTCTAAATAAATGCCATGGCGATCTAAGGTGTCCTGATCTTAGCCTACTAAGTAGGCCTACTTCCGCTTTAGAATGGAACGGTGTTTTTTTAAACCAGGGAGTTAAATGCGTAACTTTGTTTATCTGATTGTAATATTTAGTTCCCTTGGTCACAGAGGTTGAATCAAAAAGTAGTTGCCATGCTTGCATCCCCTCTCGCACAATGCTGGTATAGAGGTCGGTGTAATTGATACTGATATCATTACATCGCCTTCCATGTCCTCGTTCCGCAATTTCATCGGCTTGTTCGTTACCAGCTAATCCTATGTGGCTCGGAACCCAACACCAATGTAGCGCATAACCTTTGTTTTGCAGCGAGATCAATAAGTTTTTGATGTGAGTGACTCAGATGTTGTCATTAATGCTGCATGCTAAGGAGCATACCGCATCAAAAGAACTCCTGGAGTTTGTAAAAATTACTGCTTTTGACAGATTGTAAAATGCGACCATAATCAAGGCTCTATAAATGGCATATAATTCAGCTGTAAAAATCGAGGCATGTTGGGGTAGTTTTCCAGATTTTGTGCCGGGAGGGTATGTAGACACCGTAGGCCGCCGAATGAGGGTTTTGTTTTACGGATCTGTCTGTAAAAATGTAAACAAAATCTCGCCGATGATTGTAAATAAAATTTAGAAAAACGGTGTTTACTGAGCTGCAATCAATGTCTTTTACCAAAAATTTGTGGTTGGTCATTTTCAGTGCAAGGGATTGAAAGGGGGATAAAATGTCGTCTTATGAGCAGAAGCATTAGGCCAATTTCTACTTCCATAATATTAATCGGTGTAGAGTTCATTGCTCCTATACAAATTCTGATACCTCGATTTTGGATTTTATCTAATATAGCTGTTGTAGCTTTGCTACAGAAGGAGAAAAGATGGGATGCAAAATCTAAACAAGAACGGACAAATGCTTTGTAAAAGAGCAACAACATCTCAGGGTCTCCTCCCCAATTAGTACCAGATACACATCTGAGTATATTGATTCCCTGAGCACATAATTTTTGTAGGGCATTTGCATGAGTATTCCACAATAGTTTGTCGTCGAATGTTTTCCCCAAAAATTTATAAAATAAGACACAAAGCAGGGGGGTGTTATTGATGGTTGGTACCAGTAGCTGAGGTGCTATATTTCTGTTGCGGGACAAAAAAATCATTGATTTGCATTTGTCTACCGATAATTCAAAATTGGGGATGAACAGATTTGCTGCTGTTTCCGACAGTACTGCAAAATCAGCAGCATATGACACTATTTTAACAGTGGGAATTGAGAGGTGGACTAGTAACTCTATTATAATGTTTATGAAAGATGGATGCATATTTAAGCTTATCATGACCGGTTTGAGGTGAGCAATACATACGTTATCATAAGCTCCTTTTATGTCTAGGAAACATACACACAAAACATGTTTTTGGGCCAGAGCTGTAATGATATCGATGTAAAGGGTAGTGATGTTATCGTAAACACTGTGGCCTTTTCTGAAACCAGTAACTCCAGGAGAATTTGTTTTGCACTATCTCTTTAGTCGAATTTTAAGGATGTTTTCAACAGTTTTTTTGGATACAAGAAAAGATTGCAATAGGGCAAAAAGCATTATCAGAATCTGAAGATGGTTTGCCTTTTCAGGAGTTGTTCCATGTTCCAAACAAGCATTGAATATTTGCACCAAGTAGGCTTTAATGACATCCGGAGATTCGCGTATCATAGAATACGAAATGTTGTTGAAACCAACAGCAGAGTCTTTCTTACCTTCTAACGCCTAATGCAATTCAGATTGCTGTATCGGCTTGTTCATCATGTGTGGAATATCGTTAAATACTGTCATCAGTGATAGCACCGAAGGATGTTGGACATATGGGGGAGCAAGTTTTGATAAAAATTTGGTTGCCCAGATCTCATCCTTAATGGGGGGGTAGGGCCTAGTAATTTCAGTTTAATGTATAATTTAGATTGCAAAAAAATTGTCACTTTAAGGCAAACAAAATTTGAAATTATTTAAAATAATGCAGACAAAACTGCAAAATATTACACAATCCCTAGAAAATATTACATTGACCATCAAAATAAAACAAATCTTTAAGTAAACAAACATTACAGAACTTATAAAATCACTCAAAAAAAATTACAAATAAACATAATAACAATAAAAAAAATAATTTCAATTTAGGTAAAAGCAATAACCAAACAGTAACAGAAATAAATACATATATGCAAAATTTACACCGTTCTTTTGAATCAATACGCGTCTACCTAACACCACAAGTAACCAACTTGAGTTATATCTTAAATAAAAACTATTCATAATGTATTATAAAAGCAAACATCCAACTCTCCTGATAGTTATAGTTATAAACTTTCTAAAGTGGCCGCTTTTATAAATTAAAAAAAAAAAACATCAAAAAAATACAATATTAATATAAAAAGCGAAAAGACAAGTAATGAAGCTATCGTTGTAAATCAATTAAATCAAATATTGTATAATTGATAATAAAACATATATAAAATTTATGTTTAAAACCAACTATAAATTTTAAAAATTGTATATTTCATCCAGTTAATCATTGTTAAATATATTTTATAATATTATTGCTTTTTAAGAAATGTCTGGACGCTGTATAGTATTGTTACGTAATCTTACCACAATCTCCACAAAGTTCTGTGGACTCATGCACTTGAATAATTCACAAGTTTCCGCAATACTAGGAAATAGAACATATTTCCATCGATGTACTAAAGAAATGTATACACAATTGATTTCCATTAATAAAAAAGTAAAATCAATATTGCAGTGGAAAAATGCAATTATATTGTGTTATTCTTAGAAGCGTCACTTTATAAATATTGCCTAGCTTTTAGCTAAACACGATGGATGTATCTAGTTCATCTTTTGGTGAGATAGCACGCCCCTTCCTTGTTTGCCGTTGTGCTTATTTTATTGCATGCTTTTAAAGTGAAATTGTTTAGATATGCATAAGTGATATTACTTATTTTTATGCAAACGTTGGTGCGGTTACAAAGATTATATACAGCAATTTTATTCTAGTATTCTTTTTGTATGTACATTATTATTAAGCTAGAATATTATTTCTTCAGTTATGTAAAATTTTATGTTTTTATTTCATTTATA
Organism: Tachinus rufipes; assembly: GCA_963932245.1. NCBI lineage: Eukaryota > Metazoa > Arthropoda > Insecta > Coleoptera > Staphylinidae > Tachinus > Tachinus rufipes. The sequence continues at coordinate 78,883,585 of OZ010744.1, forward strand.
AAATTTGTATATTTTTACTAGTACTACCTTATTAATTAATAAAATACATTATAATTTTTAAATTTTGATTTATAGCCCTAATGGAAAATATTCAACTTCAAATCTAAGATGGAATTTTTAATTAAAGAACTATTTAATCTTTCTTCTGTGAGATTTATTATCTTAATGTTAAAATAAAAATAACAAAATGTTAGGAAAAAACATATGTAGTATGTAGTTATGTACTTTAAGATAATCAATATACATATATGATATTATTCTAATACACTTAATCACCTTAAAATAATAAATATAATTGGATACAGGACACTAATGATATTTTAGTTACTGTTTGCATGATAATAATTCAGTTTTGATTACGCCCAGAAACATGTTGTTGTTGTTGTTAATATAAGCTACAAATAATTATAATAAACAACATAATTGTCAGTAGGTAAACCAAGTCAATGTATTTATAATGTTTTGCCAATTTAACATTCTGAACAATAGTCGATATATAACCCTACGCGTAGAAATTTTAAACGTACATTGTTTCAGCGTTATAAACATTGTATGCTAGAAAGTAGCTGACTTATAATTATTAGTAAAATTTTAAGAGTTTTTCTTACTTTTTGAACACGTTAATTGGATAATTGCTTAAGAATGCTTGCAATCGGTCTACTAACTGTACAAGTTCAACAATATAATACATTTGTGTGTTTCTTTTTTACGCTCATCTTGTAGATTTTTTAGAATATAATATTTAAGAATGACTTAATATATTATTAAGACATAAATAAATATACTACCACAATAAAGACTGTGAACATTGACCAATTAGAAGTCTTAGAAATTGTTGACATCTATTAAAAATTTCTGTTTCCTAAATACTTTTGAAGCTACATATGTAAAAAACATGATTGTTCCAAAAAAGATTATATGATATTGTAACCTTTAAAATACATATATAGATATAGATTTATAGCTTACTTTGATATTTGGTATTAATGATACTTCTGCAACTAGCCGGCATTGTATGTGCAACAATAGGAACATTTAAAAATAAAATATTTGTTTCTTTATTTGGATTAGTAACTTAATTGTTCTGATAGTTTTAAAAATTTTAAATTATTTTGCATTAAATTTGTTGTTTAATAGAAATTTTTATAACTTATAGAAAGCTGAGAAATGTTATTAACTTTGCTTCACACTATTTTAAATTTTTCAAATTGTATTAATCTGGTTTTAGTTGGATAATGTTATGGCACACAACGTTTTCGGACAATGTTGTTTTAAGATTTGATAATAATCTTTTTTACAAGACGACAAAATATTTTAATGTCGAATAGTTAATAAACTGCACTCAGGCAGTAAATGACAATATTCTAATAATATGTATAAACCAAATAATCAATTTTATACAAATAAACTAAAAAAAAATAGTTTGGTTTAACAATAAAAAGTTTTCATAATTAACATAGTTTTGTTTTGTTAATTAAAAAACTGTAATTTGCTTTAAGTTAGTAGTTTACTTATATTCTGTTTGACATGACTGATCCGCTCTACAATAAAGAGTGTTTTTTTTATAGGCATAGAACTTTAAACTGGCTTTATTGAAAAGATAATTTTATGCCATTACTGATTAAATATGATTTGGGGCATATAAGCTTGTTCAAATGAAGTGGAACCTGGAAGTCCAGTTTTTGACCACTTTTTTGAGCAGCCGGGGCCGTATATCTGCAATAACGAGGCGAATGTTGGCTTCCAGCTGATCCAACGTTATTGGTATATTGGCATACACTAGCGATTTCATATATCCTCACAGAAAGTAGTCTAAGGTCTGATATTACACATCAGTGGAAACCAATTTTCAGGTCTGTTACCCAAGATTATGCGGTCAGCAAATGTTTTATGCAATAAATTGATAGTGTCGCGCGTTGTGTAGCATGTTACAATGTCTTAATGGAACCAAAGCCGCTTCACATTAACGCTATTCAACTGGGGAACAAAAAAATTAGTAATTATGGATCGATAGGGCTCTCCATTGACTGTCACGTGTTGATTGGCATCATCTTTAAAGAAATATGGGCCAATAGTTTCACCAGCCTATAAAGCAGACCAAACAGTGTGTTTTTGTAAATGTAACAGGTCTCAATAATGATATCTGGATGTTTCTTGTTCCAAATCCGGCAATTTTGTTTATTTACGTAACTATTCAGCCAAAAATGAGCTTTATTGCTGAACAAATTTTTTGGTAATAATAAAGATTAAGAACAATTTTGTTTTTGGCCTATTTTTTATACAGTTTCAATTGTTGTGCACAATAGCAAATCGACTTATGCTGATTCTACTTAACACTACGCTCCATAGCTGCAACAACTTCTTTGGTGCGCAATGTACATGTCTGTGGATGCACATTATGGTTTTCCGAATAACTTTCTTAGATGGACAATTATATCGACTGTAAAATAGACGTAGTGCACGGTAAGTTTTGCAAACTAAACTACAACTTTCAAAGTTAATTTTTAAGCGTTGTTCTGGCGTAAGTCTATTCATAATAAAATGGCAAAATATACTTAAAAAACACCTTTTATTATTACATTTCGTACGTAACAAGGTGACACAGTTTGCAAATAATTATGTCAAGTAGCTGCTAATACGTTTTTATTAATTAATAATTAATTTAAACCATGACTTATTTTGGGTTACAGCAAACATTTGAAAATATTACCTAAAAAAAATGCATAAAAGCCGACTACAGTGCTGTAGCACTTATACTTACTTTAGCCTAAAATTGCATTGTATATGTATTTCTTTATTAATAGTTAATTTATTGCATGGACAAAAATGTTACATGCTTTAAGTTTTCTGCCATATTAACACGTAATTCGTACGTAGAAATAATATAGGTCATAACACACTTCCTTGGGACACACTTATGTCTGTAATTACTTGATTACTAGTTTTTGTAAAAGCATTTTTATTTAAAATTTTCTAAGAAATACGTTTTTAAGATTGCGCTTTGACTCAATGAACACCTAGCATATTGCCAAATTAAAACTATTGTCAAGTTTATAAATTCTAAAAAAAATGTATCTATAACAAAACAATACACAAGTTTTTATTTGATAAACTTTAGATCAAAAAAACATTTTTAAGAACTAAATGTAGTAACATGGTTCTTGAGACAGGCTGGTTGCAACACACCTAAACCAGCTTATTATATTAGACAGTTTAGTAATATTTGAGTGTTAATACTTAACATATCTGAAATTTTTAAACATTGGGTTATGAGTTCTTGATGTTTTCTTTTTCTTTTAACGGGTAAAATATTTAAAGAAATAGTAGTATGAACCAAAATAAACCAAAAAGTGTTAATAAACATAGGTCTAAAAAGTAACGGTTTTAGTAATAAATAAGTTTTTTTTTTCTAGCAAAAACAAAATACAAAGTTACATAAGATTAAAAAAAAAATATTGGCTCAATTTGTTAGCATTTTTGATTAATTTGCAGCTGCAGCTTTTTGAGACTAGTTACAGGAAAACTATAGATCAATGTTACAAATATTTTCAAAAGAAAAAATCTAGAGGATTTTAATCAGGCGATCTTGCAGAACATAAAACAGATTTTTTCCTTGCTACTTATCTACGTGAAAAAGTTTGATATAAATGCTTTTTAACAGCAATCAAAAAATATACTATATCACCATCATGCTGGAACTACATTTGTTGTCTTTAGTCAATAGTAGATTCATTCTATTCTGCAGAAAGTTTAAGTAAACAGCGCCTTGATTTGGTAAAACAACAAAACTTACAAAACATGTTGCCCACAATATTCATCCAAATGTTTAATGAAAAACGTGCCTGAAGTTTAAATTCTATTAGAACATGTGTATTTTTGTTGGCTCAAACATGCGTGTTGTAAAAATTATCAACTCTGTTCTGTAAGAACCCGGCTTTAACCGTGCAAAAAATATTGGCAAAAAACCGTGGGTCTTTATTGCGTATTAACCAGCGACTAAAAAACATAGGTGCTTGATGATCAAGTAGATTTAAACGTTGCACTTGTTTACGTAGTACAGATAAAACAGCTGTTTGTAGAAGATTCTCCAAACAAAAGAAGCACTAATTCCTACTTTGGCTAATATTCTCTGCACACTCGTTCTCGGATTATGCTCTATACGTGCTACAATTTTTTTTCTGCTGTAGAAGTAATTACTAATTTTATTTTTTTGAATAATCAACTCGTTAAATTACTATAGTTTTTGGTAAAATTAATATTAACTAATAACGTTTTTGAATGTCAGCACTAGCAGCGATTAGTTCAAATTATTCAAATAAATTAATTTTGATTTACTTCGTTATGTTTTGAATTTTGATTATAAAAAGCATAAGAAAATACACTTAAATAAAATTGCACTAAGTGCAGCTAGTGCATTCATTCAAAAACCTTATTAGTTAATAACGATTTTAACAAAGGCGATGATCAATGTTATTAAGGTTATTATGATTTAATTATGATATTAATGAGAGTTTGTTGTAAACTGTAAATGTGTGTTTTACTGACATAATCTTAATCTTCTTAATCTTAAGCCGTTTTCTATCCTGATTGGATTTATTTATTTATTTTTATTTTTATTGTCTATTTATTAATAAAATAAATAAAATAGATTAGAAAATGGAAAAAAAACGCCAAACAGCAAAAAATAAAGAAAAAGAATATACAATTGAAGGACAGGCCGAGACGATAAATTACCTAAAAGAATCAATTGAATTTATGTCTACAAAATTCGATGATTTGATTAAACAAAATAAAAAAATTAAAGATGAATTAAAAAATGAAAAACAAGATAATCAAGAACTGAAAAATAAAATATCATCAATGGAAATCAAAATAAATGATATAGAACAAGCAAAAATCAAAAACAATCTAATATTTAAAGGAATTGATATTCAAAATAAAAATAAAGATGCTATGAAAATAATAACTAAAATAACACATGGAATGGGAATGAAAATTAATAAAAATGATATCAAAAATTGATATCAAAAACTAAACGATAAACAGCCAGGAGATATCGCTGTTGAGATGAAAACTGAAGATCTAAATAAACAAATGATAGAAAAAAGAAAAGAAATTAAAACCACCAAAATTGAAGATTGTAAACTAAAAGGAAAGAAAAATAACAACATTTACATAAATGAACAACTTACTAACTACAACAGCAAAGTATGTTTCGAATGTAGACAATTAAAAGCAACAAAAGCATACAAATACATATGGACATAAAATGGAAAAATCCTTGTTAGAAAATCTGAAAATGATAAGATCTTACAAATTTATTGTCTAGAAGATATAAAAAAAACTAAAACAATAAAAATCAAAATAAATAATATGCATTACACTATATAAACAATCACCCATTCAAAATGAACTCTTTAACATTATATTTTCACAATATTCTATTCAATTATCCCAAAGTTATATAATGAACCATCAATAATATCGATAGCAGAAACATGGCTATATGAAGATCAGGAAGACTACTATGAATTAAAAAACTACAACAGCGTACAAAATCTTAGAAAAACAAAAGGAGAAGGTGTAAACATGTATATTAAGAAAAATATAAATATTAAAACAATAACTAACAAAACAATTATCTTTGTAGAATTAATTACAATACTTCTAACAGAGCTAAACATATACATAACATCAATCTATAAGCCACCAGAAATAATAAATACAGAACTACTAAATGTTCTTGAAAACAATATACTTAACACACAAAAAACACACATTATTATGAGATGAGAGATATGAATATAAATCTAGCAGAAAACTCAAATAAAACCAACACATATAAAATGATGATAACAGAACAAGGATATCAATTAATGAATACGGCTGAGAGTACAAGAGTAAGCAAAAATAACAAAATATCAATAATAGACCATATAATAACAAATAATCCTGTACTAATGCAATAATAACCACATGGAACATCAAACAGAAAAAAAATGAATATAAAATAACAAAAAAATATAAAATAAATTACGTTAATATTAAAAAAACATTTGCTAAATATATTAGAGAAAAACAAATTGAAACTTTTGATACATTAATTGAAATAATGACAAAACTAATAGAAAATAACACCAGAGAAGTAAAACTTAAATATAAACAAGGAAATGATTGTATTAACACCGAAATACTAAACGACATAAATAAGAGAAATGATTTATATAAAAGATATAATCAAAATTAAACAAACGCTATAATCAAACTACTTTACAATGAAAAATTACTTTAATAAAAAGGTAAATGAAAAGAAAAAAATGTACTATCAGAATAGTACAAGATAATAAAAAAAAACATGGAATAAAATAAATCATTATAAAAAATAAAAAAAATAAGCAAAGATATATCAACAATCACCGACAAAAATGGAACAATACTCACAAATCCTGAAGACTTATCCAATATATATTTTGCAAACATTGGAAAAAAAACATGCAAACAAAAAACAAAATAATTCGTCATCTCTCAAAACAATTACATTACAAAAGAGTATAGACTCAAACGTAACATTTAACCCTACGACGGACGTAGAAATTGAAAACATTATAAACAAACTTTAAGATGGAAAAGCATCTGAAAAAGATATGATAACAGAAATTATTAAAACTGAAAAAAATGAGTTGATACCGCTACTATCTAAATTGATCAACAATACAATATTACAAGGTATATATCCAGAGTGTCTAAAACCAACGGTTATTATACCTATATTTAAAAAAGGAAACAAACATCTACCGGAAAACTATAGGCCTATTGCATTACTCTCTATTGTTGCCAAGATAGTCGATAAAATAATTTATGAACAAATATTAAAACATGTAGAATCACATAATATTATAAACACTCGGCAATACGCATTCCAAAAACAAACCGGTACAGGCTCTGCACTTACTGACATAATGCACAATGTCAACAATGCACTTGATGTAAGAAAAGAATGTCTTACAGTATTGATAGACATGCAGAAAGCGTTTGATACTGTATGTAAACAAAAACTAATTAAAAAACTAGAAAAAATGGGAATTAAAAAAAAAGAACTAAATTTTATCAAACTTATTTAAAACAAAGAACCTTACAAACAAAAATTAAAAATACACTGAGTGCAGTAAAATATAGTGATTTCGGTATACCACAAGGTGGTGTGCTTGCACCACTTCTATATATTTTATATATTAACGACATATTTCAGTTAAAGCTAAACGGAAAACTATAGTTATACGCAGACGACACAATTCTAGTACATACAGAAATAAACAAAACAAAACTGCAACACAAAGTACAAACATACTTAAATAAAATTAATGACTGGTTTAATAACAACCTATCAACAATTAATGAACATAAAACAAATTTTATGTTAATATCACAAAAAAAAGAAATAACAACATCTTGTTATCTATAAATAACAAACAATTATGCGAAGTCTCACATACAAACTATCTTGAAATTACAATTACCAATAACTTAAAGTGGGACAAACACATACAAAACCGTATAAGAAAAAACACAATAACTAAAAGAGCCCTATACAAACTGAGCAACCTAACTACACAAAAAACAATAAACATTATCGATAATGCTATATATATCTCACAAACTAATTATATGTAGACCGTATGGTCACAAACCAATATAAGATACATAGACAAGCCACAACGACAACAAAACAAGGCAATAAAAACACATTTATCATATGAACAAACTAACACCTACAAATGAAATTCACAAAAAAAAACAAACCAACTTACAATAAAAAACAAAATCTCACATCAATGTATTATCTTAATAAAAAAGATATAACTTGTTCTAACTAAAACAGAACTAAAATTAACAACTAGAAAAGAAATTCATACACACAACACACAAAAAAAGAACACCTAAACATGAAAGTAAACCGAACAACATAAAAAAACCAAAGTATAACTGTCAACTGTCAGGCATTAAAGAATTCAATATTATACCAGAAGAAATTAAAAATATATGCAACATAAATAATTTTAAAATGAAACTAAAAAAATATCTGATAAAAAAACAAATAAAAAAGTTAAAACTAACAAACATTATAACACCACACAATAAGAAAAAAAAAATTCAATACCAGGCCCCAGGATTCCTTACGGATGGATGGCGGTACTGCAGGAATGTTATATTTATATAAAAACTTCTTTTTTACAATTTTGTATATATTTATGTATGTATAAATAATTTTAATAACTGTATTAAAAAAAAAATAAATAAATAAATAAATAAAATAAAATAAAAAAATATAGGCCTCCATCTCTGCACGTAATGCTGGCAACTTACATTACGAGGGACCTACAGTTTTAAGTGGATTCCAAACCACTCGAAAGATTTTCATCACAGAGGGCTGTGTTATGTTTTACAAAAAATGTTAAATTTGTGCGTTCTCTGCGCAATACGTCTAACTGTCTTACGATCGTTGTGAGTTTGCAAACAAAATTGAGGCATGTCACTAAACACAATGTGATGCCATTCTTTAGTCCTATTTGCTCTTTTGTTGCTTCATTCTTGTCTGCGGGTACGGTAAAGTAAAGTAAGAGAAAGACAAAAATAGACGGTACAAATGCAGTTTATAAAATTTTATCCAGCGATAAACAGATGACATTGACATTCTATATTTTGCGCCTTTTATCTAATTTATTGCAATTGAGCGATTTGTTAAAAATCTATCTCTTGTAGTCAAAAATTTTAAACAGCGTTCTTCAAGATCTGTAGTCACTCAGGAACATTCAGATTCTAAACGGCTTTTTTAAATTTTTTTATCAAATCATCTGGACCAACATCTTACCACTCAACATCTCAATTTACACGGCCAGCAATATTTCTAAATAAAAGTTCTGCTTCTCTCATACCAATAATACGGCCACGTTCAAAATCAAAAATTTACACAAAGTGATAACAATAACAATACACAAAATTTAGTACAAAGTGATAACAAAAAAATTACATTAAAAAACAAAAAAAAGTATGTATAGATTTTATTTAAATTTTAATCATTTGTTGGTTTCATCAAAATGGGCATTTTGTAAAAATTCTAATAAAAATCGATCAACAATTTCTGTGTGTTGCGTTTTTTATAAAAATCAGTATATATTCGATAAGTATAATATCTTAAATAAAAAAAACATTAGTGTTATATCAATGCGTATATAAACAAAATGATTAATTGATTACAAATATTTTATTCAATTATTATTTACTTATTTGTGTTTCAATACGTGATTACAAGCCAAATATATATTTATGTATTATTAAAATGATGAAGTAATCTAATCAAAACTTGATTGCGTATGCTTTCTATTTGATTACATAAAATATGTATAATTTTTATTCTGTTAATGTCAAAAATATTTAATATTATACAAAGAATAAATAAAAAGAAATCATAAAAAGCATTAACTATATTACTTATTGCATGCAAGTTTGGTTATTTAATTACAATTTGTGTGGTTTGTTTGCATCGACAAAGTTAAGTTGTTATCTATAATAACAAACTGTTCGTATATAACTTTAAATACAAACAACCCTTTAGATATAAATTAACACAATTATAATACACAACATAATCAAAAGTATTTTGTTATATACAAATGACTAAATTAAGTAAACAAAAAGTCTTTAAATAAATATTTATAATGTATAAAAAAAAATTTGTTGATTTTTTTTTTCTATTTTCTATTTAATACATTGTGTATTTTTGCGTTTGTGTTTGTGCCATAAATAAGCATATAAAGATTATATGATGCTGATAATTTTATGTGTCAATTAAAACATTATTTTTAAGTTCTTTATTTTATTTGCATACAATTTTCCGTTTGAATTTTATGAAGACATTAGCCTACTTATTTTTTTCTTGAGTAATGTATGTTAAAAATTTATAAAATCTAATACTTGTACTAATACACTAATACTAATACTGTATATAATCAACTACTACTACTAGGATCAACCTATTCTACCTTTTGTCAAAGTAAACAAAAAATTACTTGTTCTAAAAAAATTTGTGAACCCATGTTAAATAAAACTGAAAACAAAATACAAAATTTAATTGTAACAAAAAAATTGTTAAATAGTTTTTGTTTCATAAAAATTGCATTTTTGGCTGCACCAAGTACATTCCTTTTGTTTTAGATTAATGATAGGGATTAATACAAACTGTATGATAATTTTTGAATAGTGTAAGTTAAATTCTTAGCTTCAATATGTGGATCGTTAAACTATAAGAAGTAAGCATCAAACAAAACAAAAATTAATTACGCCACTATTTAAAATTCATAGTTCATGTAAAAAATCAAGAGATATATACGAATAATGAGAGACAAAATGTTAGAAATTATATTACTTTTTATAGGTTAAAATACTTATTAATTATTTCTGATGATTAAGTTAATGTATATGGCTGTATACAGATTATATATTTTACTGGACAATTATTTTAATATTAATCAATCATTCTAATGTTTCATTTTGCATAAATACATTTTAAATGAGTTGTCTTTCTCTAGCGCATTGTAATATTTATAACTTCTTGCAGAACTTATAGACAAAGCGCTTTGTTTCTTATCTCTCAATATCGTTTGGTTTGAACTTGAAGTATCAAAAGAATTTCAGTAACACTCGGGATTAGCATCAGTGCAAACGTTTTCATTATTTCGTGCAAATTAATTAAAATTTTGTTGTTAGTGCTGGTTTATTGATTTTCATATTAAGGTATATATTAATTTAATATTAACATATTATATAAAAAAACGTTGGGTTCTATTGCGTTTAGACACAATTTATAATAAATTTAATAATAACAACGTATTGATATTCTTGTGCATATGTATGTTAATAAAATAATACCTTATGCATACGTGAGATTTGCTCTGATATCTGAGCATACTGTGTAGTTTATTATTTTACCTATAATAAATAATATAAAATACTTACCTACACGTTAATGTTAAATAATTGTCATATAAAATATAAAAATGAATTATATGGGCAATTCCATTTCAAACGGACCAGAGCTGGGGGGGGGGGGGGCATTGAGAAACTTGCTCATGTATTTTTTTTTAGTTTCTATAACTTATTAGTAGTCCTTTGATCGGTATATGAGAGTATGTAATACATAAAAAAAATCTACAATTTTTTAAAGTTTTTTTGTCATTTTTTAACTTAATCGCATTTTTTGTTTAAAAACCTAAATTTTAACTAAAAAAATAATAAATTTACTAATGAAATCAATCAGAAATTTTCCGTAGAATCCAAATCTAATGCTATTTCAAATCTATACCCTGTCAATAAGCCGCAAAAGCCATAAAACCATGTTTTTGTTCTCAGTGGGCTGTGCAACAAGGAGCATTTTTTTTAATTTTTTTTAACCGCCAAAGTTGACGTATTTTGATGTAAATTAATTGAAAAATATAAATATGTTTTGTGTATTTGGGTTTTAAGAGTCTGAAACTCTGCAAATCTGCAAAGTAGGCCTATTTTTCAACATAAACTCTTACAAATGCACGTTTACCCGCGCTCAGAGGAACAATACACTAAATATTATTAAAAATTTGAATTCTAGAGACAATTTTACATGGAAAATAGTCAGTGTTGTATCGTCTATAGAAAAGTCCATCTAGAAAGAAATTATTACAAAATTTTCAGACAAAAAATGCGTTAAAAATTAATTATTTTTTATATTCACAAAAAATATTATAAACACACTAGGGTGTGGTTTAAAACTTTTTTTTAACAAATTTTGATAAGCGCCAGGAGAATTTATGTTTGGATGCTAAAAATAATAATATTTTCTAATTTTCGCGCCGATAGATCGAGTCTAAATTTGTGCCGCAAGCGCAAAAACTATCAAACAAAGAGTAAAATGACTCAAAATTGGTTCAACCAACAAAGAATGACTTTGTTAAACTTCTTTTAAAAAAATTAATTTTTTTTTTTTAAGTAAATGTTAAACAAATTTTTTTTTTCTAGATGGGTTTTTCATTGCCAGATAAGCACGACACTGACTGATTGTTTGCAAAACTCAGTTTTTTAATAATATTTGGTGTATAGTATCTCTGAAAACTGCTAAATGTGCATTTGTAAAAGTTTATTTCTGATCGATTTCATTAGTAAATTTATTTTTTTGAGTTAAAATTGCGGTTCTTAAACAAAAAATGCGATTAAGTTAAAAATCGACAAAAAAACTTTAAAAAATTGTAGATTTTTTTTTTATGGGTTTTATACCCTCATATACTGATCAAAAGACTACTAATAAGTTATAGAAACTAAAAAAAATACATGAGCAAGTTTCTCAATGCACCCCCCCCCCCCCGCGCTCTGGTCCGTTTGAAATGGAATTGCCCATATCGTATTTATTTATTAATGAACAGATTTCATTCTAGTTGACAATAATCAAAATTTCTACAAGTAGGCACCAACAATAAAAATATCTATTCATTGTTCATTATAAATAAAAATTCAGATTTACAGGACAACAGGATTGTGTAACTTCATCTTTCAATATTGTTACATTTTGTTAATATCAACACAGCAACCGTTCTAGTAAACATTTGAATACCAAATGTGATTATAAGTATTAAAAACAATTTTTAAATAAGTTATTACAGTTTGTTACCATAGTTTGTTTCTATGCCTGGCTTGAAACTAGCATGTCAGTTGAAAAGGTTATTTGCATGAAATTAATTGGTTAGATAGATACAACTTATGTTCGGACAACACTAATTTGTATACATATTTACTGATTGTTTTTTATAAATTATAATAAATAATAATAAATCTTATTAAGGGACACTTTTGTAAAAACATATTTATTCTATATCATCAAATAAACAACAAAATAACAAATTTTATTTTCACTTAATTGTTAGTCCAACGGAAACGACTTAATAATTCTAGAAATAAGACTAAATCTAATCTTCAATGTGGTAGTTTTAGCGAGTGTAGTTTCACTCCATTAAATTCAAAGTTATTTTTATGTTGTGACATATTAAGTAATTTCGAAAATACGATTTTGGACTAGTATTCTTTTGCTTTTAATAAAATTAAATAAAGTAAAGTAAACAAGATGTATTATACAGTATTTTGTTTAGTCAGCACCATATAAAAAAACTAAACTTTGATTACAAATTCACTACCTACAACGTTCTTGCAAAAATAGTTGTTCTCTTTTTCTTATTAGATATATTTAATAAGAAAAAGAGAACAATATATTATATCTTTTACAATGACTCTTTGATGACTTTTGCATATTTTAACAAGCTGTTCCTTGTTTTGTATGTTATTTTGTTAGGTTGGCCGGTACGTTTGTTTTAATTTTTCAATTTCATATTACCGAGACTTTTCAAACTTTAAATTGTACACATTTAAACAACAAATTAACAATATAAGTTGATAAATTGCCACAATCTTGCAGTTGATTATTTTTAGAAAGCCATTGATCAAGAACAAAACTTAGTAATTTTTATTTTATTTATACTTTTAGAAGCAATCCAAATTTTTGACAAACAATCTGATAAATGTATAAGGTTATGTATGAGTCAAGTGTACGGAATGAATTTTTTTTTGCTACTGAAAATGCCTTTCTCTACATAAATCATGTGAACTTTTTTAGTTAACCTTTTTGAGTATAAATCAAAATTTGAAAAAAAAATTTTTTGCGTTTTTTTACATTTTTTTGTTTGAAACTTTTCAGGGTTGCATTTTAAGAAAAAAGTTCCAAAGAACTATTTTCTTTAAAATTGTTCAAAGAATATTATTTTACCAAAAATGCGTTTCTTTGAATTTTAAATATGTTGTTACAGAAATACACACAAATACTAATAATTTTGGTAAAATTACTAAAATTGTAGAGTATTGCTATGTGTAAACTGTTTTAAGTTTATGTTTGCTAAACTATGCTCAAAATGTGTTAGTGCCATGCAGAAAAATTAAAACTACACTTAAAGTTAACTATTTTTTCCGGTTTTCCGGTATAGCAGATAATTGCAAGAAAATTTTTTACTCCGGTTTACGGGTCGCTCTTTACACGAGCCTTTTTTACGCATTATTTTTGCGTTTTTTTGGTTTACCAACCGGACCAATCCGGGACCCCGTCGGCCGCTGATTTGGCGTTTGCCTGTCGTCTAACTTATCTTAATCTTTATTAGGTTTTTAAACAATGTGCAGCAGATGCTGCAAGCGCCTTAGGCATTTTCTGAAAAAAATGTTTTAAGCGGTTGATCCGTCCAAGCATTTTAGCTTTTTTTTTGTTGAGATGGACCATTCCTTATTTGGTGGGCACCCGTGGCAAAAGGGTGGAGAAATTGAAAATTTGCTGAAGGCAAACGGGGTCGCCTCTCTCACGGATAACCGTTTAAAACCTTTGATTTAATTTTGATAGAGCGCTGGCATCTTAAAGAGAAAATTTGGTGTTAATGTTGATAAATTTTAAATCTTCCTCGTGGTCGAGATTAAGGATAGCTTGCGCGTAGGTTACACGCGCTTGGCGGCTAGCAGCTGATGCACTGTCTGCACTTTGTGAAGAATATCTTCAAGTCTTTCAACAAAATTCTCTGTAAAGACCGCCGATTGATGCCTAATTGCGTAGCACGTTATCTGGTCGATACTCCGGAGTCCTCTGCGACATCTTCAGTCTTAGCTGCAATTATATCAGCAAAACAGCTGCTCGGGGGCCGCCCAGACCTGACAGCATCTTGTGTTGAACACCAGTAGTGTTTGCCTAGTTGGTGTTGGACGACCGGAAAACCTACGTTTAAATTTACGCTGAACCAACACAACCGACGAGCTATTACGCAAAAAAATGAAACAATTATTTTGCGTTTTTGAGGAGTATAGCGATTTATGTCTTATTGACGTGTATTTTGTATCTGTTTACTTCACAAATGTCAAAGCAAAATTGACATTTACCGCTATTTGCAAAAGTTATATCATCTTCCCACTATCGGAACCTAGTAGTTTTAAAAGATGCACAATTTAATGTACAGTTAGATAGGTTGGTTGATTTATAAAGACTATGAAAAAATGATTGTAAACTATTGTTTCGTTGGGTAATCTAGTATTATTTCAGACATTTAAAATTAGTTTCATAAAACGTGTAGTTTGTTGTAGATTTACAGTTTGCAATGAACCTTGTACAAAGTTTTTAAGTAAAATGCAAAATCTAATATTATAGTAAAACGTAAAAACTAATCTTATTACAAACTTTTTATGTAAAATGCAAGTAGAATACGCCAAAAATGATAAACATAAATTTAATTATTTTTTGTGTTGGGATTTGGTTTAAAAAACCATAAATATTTTTTTAAGTTTGGCATAAGATCATATGCTAGATATGAATGGATTTGATGAATTATTTTGTTTATTTTATTTGGTTTGCAAAAACTGTTAGTTTTAATTCATATTGTAGTTGCAGTTATAGAACTTTTATTTATAAATACCATTTTAGTCAAGTATATATAGCAAATGTATGTACATACATATGTATATAATTGTTAATGTTTTTTGTTTTTGTTTCAGGTGAGATTAACCAGCGTTTTGTACTATCTGAATAGGTAATATGCAACTTTTATTTATGTCAAATAATATATATTTGTATATATATATTATGAAAATAAATATTTTTACTTGATACTTAAAAAAAAAACATTAATTTTCAATAAATGCGATGTTTATTTCAAGTATTTTTTTGTTATTAAATAGGTGCTGGATAACTGACTGTGTAGGTGTTTATTTCCATTTTTAATATTTTAGTTTTAAAGACAAAAAAACAAAAAAAATTTTCTTTACCTTTTAAGCTATTTGTGCTATTTTAAAATGATGAATTTTATAAAGGAAACAGTTAAGTATCTAAGATATTATTTACTAATTACAATTTTTAAGGTACTTTTTAAACATTTTTAAATATAACTTTTAATGCAAAAATCAAGTTCTGTATTTTAGGCACTCATATTAAAAAAATTGCAACAGCATAAAGTTATGTAGATACAATAAAATATAAAAAAATTATTTTCTTATTTATAGTTAAGTATCATTTAGAACTGATAATTAAAATATTTGTACTAATAGACATTTATTTAAAAATACATTTAATAAAATCAGCGAGTCACCTATATAAATAGCACTCAAAAATAGATTAAACTAAATTTGCTCTAATATATTCTGGAATGTCCTTACACATTAAATTGTATAAGACGATTTAATAAATTTTCTAGCAGAAGCTATTTAATTTTTGTAAATGTACTGTGCATAAAAATTACCGTAATTTGAATACTACTATAAATTGCAACTTCTATTCTATAGAATTGCAATTTCTATTGAATAAAATTAATGATGAGTTATTGAAATATAAGATATTTTGAATTTTTTTATTCCATTTAGTTTTGCAATTTCTGTAATAATATCTATATTTTTATAATACATTTCAATTATACTGCATGTGGAAATCTGTGTATTGTAGAAACCATCAAAATAATGTGTAGTTTTTGATATAAATAATGTAAAATAATTAAAAACTAAATTTAGTTTATAAAATAAATTGTTTATTAAAACTAATTCATCAATTTCAATAAATATAGCGGCCAAAAGTCAAGCACAGACAAGTGTTTTGTTTTTACAAAGCTTGTCAGCGTGCTTTGTATGGCTACGGCACTGTATGATCATCATCATCTGTCAGCTGTTTTTGTTCACTGCTAATCATAGGCTTTCTTTAAGTTTTTTTACTACGTATGGTTTTAGGCGGGTTATGTGCTCAGTCCATTTTCACTTTGGATTTGTGATGCGTTTAATAATGACAACTTTAGTTATGTGGTTTTTAGTTGAAATACGGATCTTACTAAACGTTTTATTCACTAGAAGCAGGCAGATGTGTTTTGTAGTTTACCAAAATTATGGTTTGGTTGATTCTGCCAATTTTTATATTATGGCTGAAATATAGGAGCAATTCCATTTCAAACAAACCAGAGCACGGGGGGGGGGGGGGAAGAGTACATTAAAAAAATTGTTTTTGTATTATTTTATTATTATATTATTATATTTATTCTTATTATTATTTAGTTTTTATAACTTAGTAAAGTAGTCTTTTGATCGGTTTATGAGGGTAGGAAACCCTTAAAAAAAATTTGAAAAATTAATTTAAAAAAAATTACTAGTGAAATCAATCAGAAATTTTCTGTAAAATCCAAATTTGGCGCCATTTCAAGTCTATACTCTGTTTATAAGCCGCAAAAGCCATGAAACCATGTTTTTGTTCTCAGTGGGCTGTGCAAAAAAAGGAATTTTAATTATTTTTTTTAACTGTCATAGTTGACGTATTTTGATATAAATTAATTGAAAATATAAATTTGTTTTGTGTATTTAAGTTTTGAGGGTCTAATATTCGAAAAATCTGCAAAGTAGGCATTCTACAACATACACTCTTACAAATACACGTTTAACCGTGCTCAGAGGAACAATACACCAAATATTATTAAAATTTGAATTCCGAGGACGGTTTTACATGGAAAATATTCAGTGTACATCGGCCGTAGAAAAGTTCATCTAGAAAAAAATTTATACAAAATTTCCAGGGATAAAATGCGTTAAAAACGAGTTATTTTTTCATATTTACAAAAAATGTTAAAACACACTAGAGTGTGGTTTAATACTTTTTTATCAATTTTTGATAAGCGCCGGGCGGTTTCATATTTCAATGCCAAAAATAATAATATTCTCATTTTTTGTCGCCGATAGATCGAATCTAAATTTGTGCCGCAAGCGCAAAAACTATCAAACAAAGAATAAAATTTCTCAAAATTAGTTCAAGCGACAAAAGATGTCTTTGTTAAATTTTTGAAAAGATTTTAAACATTTAATACATTGTATGTTGTTAACAATAGAAAAAAATATTTAATCAATTTGAACAAAAATTGCTTAATTGTGTCTAAAGTTAACACCAAAAATGTGTTTTTAATATACAATTGATATCTTTTAAATGGACATACTAACTCAAGCCAAATTTTTGGACAATATTATTACACGTATTACTGACGTTTTATTATCTTAGTTAAACTTTGTATATGCAGTGATTTTTGCAGAACAGTAATTTGAAAAAAAAAAGAATAGTACACAAATCGGCAACAATCTTAAAACAGCACAAAATATAAGCCATTTCCATAGTGCAATTAATTTTTTATTTGTAAACGTTTTGTGCATGCCATCTGTAATGGTAGTAATTTTTTATAACATACTAATTTAAATCCTTTAGTGGATATACCAGCTAAAATAAGTTTTAACATTGTATACAATATATGCATTACGTAATGGTAACAAGGTTGAAATTCTGTAATAATTAAAAAAAAAAATGTTTGTAAATAAAACAGTAGCGTGTAAAAGAACAAAAACTGTTATTCTAAAAATTTAATATTTTTCTGTTCTTTTGCTCGCCGCTGATTTATTTATACAAACCGATTTTATTGAAACTTTTACAAAACTTTAACGTTATCATTATATACATAATGCATATAATATATATAATGTTAAAACTTATTTTAGTTGATAATAACATTTGAAAAATTAATTCAGTTTAATGCATATAAAAAAAATCACTTGTAATCTAGATGGCACGCACATAAAGTTTGCAAATAAAAATTTAAATGCACTACGTAAATGGCTAATGTTTTGTGATGTTTTACGATTGTTGCCAATTTCTGAACCAAATCTCGTAAAAAAGTTATATGGGTTTATATATTTTATATTTTTCAAGTTTTTTTTTTTAATTACTGTACCGAAAAAACCAGTGCATGTACAAGTTTTAACTATAATAGTAAAACGTTAACTATACGTGTAATAATGTTGGTTTAAATGATATTTACCACAAATGCATTTTTTATTTTAACTTCAAATCCAAATAACCAGTTGTTGTCCGGAATTTTTTATAGTTACTTTACAATGTTAATACAATGCATATTTTAATCGTTTAAAAGTTAAAAATGATTATATGTAAGCTGTTTTTAATATTTGTTTATTATCAAGTCACACACAAAATGGCCACCGTATTAAAATTTGCGTCACTTTATAAACGCGAGTTGAGTATCCAGTAATTCCATGGTATTTGTATGTTTGCTCTATTTTATCTCCTTTGTCTGATTTTTATTTTCTTTTGCCAGGTTTGTCATAAAATGTGTTTTATGGAAGTTAATATACTATCTAACTTCAGCAACCGTTTGTTTGAGATCTTTTAGCATTTCTTGTGGGACGCACAAAAAATGCTAAAAGAAAGTTTTGAGTTATTATAACAATATCGTAAGCAAAACCAAAAATGGTTTTTAAGTATTTACCGTCTATGTTAATACTTTCTTACCAGTTAAGTCATTTAAATATATATTTCAGCCTCTTGTTAAAAAGTTTGGGGGATACAGTGTTTATTACTTTTTTTATTCTGTATGTATTATTTGGTGCGTAGAATTTTATGCTTTTTGTAGCTATCTTGTATGTAGCATGAAAAAGTATTGTATATTTGTGGTCTATTTGGCATTGGTTTCTACGGCTTCAAACGCTTTCTTGACGTCTGTGAAAGTTAGGACAAGCGATTTATTTACAGATGGTTGTTTGTGCCGTAGCCTTTTTGAATGTCGCTTTTTTTTGTAGATGAGTTATTCCAATTCTTGAGGATTGTGTCTTTGTCATGACATAGGTTAAACAGAACGGTGATTTTTTTTACTTTTCACTGTTTTTATCACTGGTCTTGCCAGAGGATTTATTTCATTCTTTTTTTTTTAGTGAATAACTCATCTTTTTTATTGATAGTGATATCCTTGATTGTCTTGGGTGTATTGTGGTTTGGCTTTTATAAAATTGTTTAGAAAAGTCGTTTGCTATAGTGATAAGTTTTTTTGTTTGTATTTTTTTACTTCTGTTTCATCCTTGAATTCAAATATTTCAATTTTTTTTTTCATAACTTTTTATTTATTTTTTTAAATTTAGAATGTTGTTGGATTGTTTTGTGTGTGGTATAGAGCAGATAAGATTTGATTATCATTTTTTTGGGATTATCGGGTCTACTATACAGGATGTTTCAAAATATGTGTCAGAAAATAATTGGTTGGCTAATTATAAAGAAAAAAAGTTTTCATTAACATTGTTCCGCAAACGCACCAAATTTTTTTACGATATCTAACGAACCTTATGAGATACGAAACTCAACTTTTGTAGACATCTTACCATTAATATTAACTACTTTTTAAGCGCTTATTCAATTTTTTTCATGTGCCATGACGGAGATTTTAGGGTTGCGTGAGGTTTTTATGGCTTTAATTTCTAGGACACTTAGGAAATCGGCATTCTGAAAGGACATTGTGAACTACCAATATTTTCTACATTAAAAAGGTACTCATAGTCAAAAGCTCTAACGTAAACCGTTTTAGAGAAATACGGCGTTTTATAATGGAAAACTAGAAAAAAAGTAGCAACATGTTTTGTTGTTGATAAAAATCTTTGTTTTTGATCTAGTCGTCAGCGTTCATGCATTTGTTTTATGCATTTGAGTTATTGACAATTGTCGTTGAGTTGTTAAATAACTTTTTTTCAAAAGGAGTCAATATTGCGGGAACTTATTATCTTTATTACCTAATTAATTTGCCCATTCTTAGTATTTTGCTTTTGTGGTGATAGCAAAATGACTAATTACAGTAAGAGCTGTGCGATATGCATTTTGGCGTTGCCGATGGAAAAACAGCAATAGCTTGTCGAATTTATGAAGAAAGGTTTCCAAACCGACAGGTACCAAATGAACGACCATTTATTTGTATTCACAAACGTCTACATCAAACTGGAAATGTACATAAAAAAGCTGCAAAAAATGGGAGACTTTGCCTGCTACATCCGCAAATTAAAGAAGATGTTCTTTCAGAAATTAAAGACAATCCATCAACTAGCACTAAAAGAATAGCTTTAAACCTAAACCTTAGTCATGTTACAGTATAGAGGATAATACAAGCCAGATGTTATATCTATATCACATACAGCGAGTACAAGCCCTTTTACCAGCGGATTTTCCGCAAAGATTGGCTATGTGTCAATGGTTTCAAAAAAAAGTTGCGCAAAATTCTCGATTCTTAGAACAAGTTTTATTTACGGACGAAACAATTTTTTTTCGCAATGCGATTATGAACTTCCATAATAATTATGTATGGGCCAACAAAAATCCACATGCCATAATGGAAGGCCATCATCAGCAAACATTTTTTGCCAATGTTTGGGCAGGTGTTGTAGTAGACCATTTAATAAGTCTATAATTTTGCCGTTTAGGCTAAATGGTCAATTATATCGTAATGTTTTTGAAGAAGAGCTGCCGGGACTTTTAGAAGACGTTCCGGTTTAATTAAGAAACAAAATGTGGTTCATGCACGATGGTGCTTCTGCTCATTTTAGTTTATTTGCGCGTCAATTTTTAAATGAACAGTATAGGAACCGTTGGATAAGTCAAGGAGGCCCACAGGCTTGGTCTCCTTGATCTCCAGATCTAAATGATTTAGATTTTTTTTTTGTTGTCACTTAAAAAGTTTAGTTTACACTTCATCAGTTAATACTGATGAAAAACTAAAAAATTGCATAATTGCATCCTGCCATACGATACAAAACACTCCAGGCATTTTTGAACGGGTCCGTCAGTCACTAAGACGTAGGTTTGAAGCCTAGAGATATTCACAAAAAAATTTAAAAAATACATTTTTTACACCTTGTATTGTATCTCGAAAACAGTGCGTTTGCGGAACCATGTTAGTAGGAACTTTTTCTCTTATAATTAGCCAAGAAATTCCACCCTTTATTTTCCGACACATCTTTTGAAACACCCTGTATTTCGTTCATTTTATAAAGGTGTAGTAGCAATATCTTTTTTGAACTGACGTTTTAATAAATTTGTATAGGTTTTCGGTCTCTTTATCTTTGTGCTCAAATGTCGTTGTACACACTATTATTATTTTCATGTTGTAACGTTCATTTAAGGACATTATTAAGATATTATAAGATGCATTTTATGCTGCTGATGTGTCTGTGGGTTTTTTGTGGATTAGGAATCCAATGCCGCTTTTTAAATTATTTGTGTTACTCTTGTAATACAGTGTGTGGCTAAGTTTTGGAGTAAGTCATTTTGGTTAAACTTTTTTATTTTGTGTAGTCTTATGACGTTCCAGTATATCTTGGTAAATCTTTTTTCAACTTTATTAATTTCTTTATTCTGAGCAGTAATCTTTATAATACGTTAGTAATTTGAATGTTTTGCTCTTAAATTTGTATCTGTGGAGATTTTTGTTTGTCAATCTTTTTAGTTTCCAAACTAACTAAAGTTCTAATGCAATATTTTAGACTTATCCTTTGTGGATTGACATTTTATTTTTGAGTTGTTTAAAACGTCTTGCTTGCCTTGCAAGTTGACAAGTTTTGTTTCAGCAGCCTCTAACATGGCGAACAGACGCTGTCTTTAGCCGCCCGTTCCACACCAGACGCTATATTTTGTTATATCTGGCTACTCTCACTTAGTTTAACGTGCAGATCTATTCAGTTTACTGGGGTGTGGCCTAGTGCCATAAGTAGAGCTGGGAATCATGTGAGGATCAGTCATCTTGACCCGACCCACATTCTGTCTATGACACATGGTGTGACCGGCCGACATAAAAAGTGCTACTTTTAAAGCAAAATTAACAACCCTTGCATGATAGCAAAAGATAAATTTAAATAATTAATTTTGTCCTTATAAACACAATGAATGATGTAAATAGTGAAATAAAATGAATGCCAAAAGGTACTTAATGATACCGATTAAAGTAAACATTTAGTATTAGATTGCATTAGATGCTTGTTTCTTTATTTGGATTAAATTTGATTAATATAAAAATAAGTTTTATGTATGAGCGTGAGCAAAAATTATATTTGCTACACGTTTTATTATTGTTTACAAAACACTTAAAATTTTATTATTATTTCCGATCTATGATTTGATTAGCTTAGAATCTAGATATTTTTGCGCATAATTTTACAGTTACAGTTAGAAATCTAAACATAAAACTTAAAAAAAAAACTATAATGTCAGTTTTAATACGTAAAAGTTAATACATACAATGAGTTTCTAGAAGAAACATTGTAAAAAGCTACTGGCCACTTACAAACGTAACAAATAATGAAATAGAAGAGAATGTCCATCTATTATTCATAATGCTATCTTATTTGTTTTTACTTATATTTTTTTAGTAGTTAAATATACTTTTGATTTCTATGTGACAATACAAGTTGCAAAAAGGCAAATATTGTTAGAATGTAAATGTGCATTGACGCAAATAAATGCATAAATTATGTAAACTAAAATATTTTAGCCACAGCAAAGCTCGTGAAATACACATGCGAACGCTGCACTGTTTTAGCACTATAAATAACTACTTAGTAATTATAAATCTTATAATAATGCAAATGTGTATGAAATTATTAGTTTATTTTTGAAATATATTGTAATATCTTCTACTTGCACATGCAGTATTGTTTGGTTTTGCCTGACATATGGAATTTTCCAGGATAATATGCAATGATAAATCCATAGCATTGTGTTCATATGATGCGCCATATTTCAGAAGAGTTACGAAGCGACACAAATTTTAAAATATGATGAGTTCAACAATATTCCAACAATGCTATTGTAGTAGTCTAGTTATGTACGTAATTTGAATAGTCTATGTGTATGCTAATAAAATAATAACATTTGATAGATGGATTGCCGAACTTTAAATAAATAGAAATTTCAATGTGATTATTGTAAAAACATTGCCCTTATATACTCAATTCCAAATTGATATATTAATAACTTAAAAAAATGGTATAATAAATTTATCACCATGTATATATACAACTCGACAAAATGTCTTGAACTAGAATAAAACAACCAGGATGGATATATTTAACAGTGACGGCCGATAAATATTTACATGGATTCTCGACAGCCAGTACACAATTCAAACATTTGTAAAACGAACATCAAATAGATCTAACCCACGCTAATTGAGTGTGTTAGTGGTCTAGACACTAAAATGTTCCACCGATTTATCATGCCAATGTACATGAAGCAAACCCGAAAATAATTTACTTTTGTATTTAATAATTCAATACGATGTCATATATTCTGTAATTGTGTCAGTCTGAAATCTGAGATCATGTTAGAAAGCAACGAGGTGGATAATTAAATTAGAACTTTGATTCAGTTTGTAATATGACTTATCTGACTACGGTTTGCAGTATTTTTCTATACCAACTAATTTAATACTTAGATTATGACGCATGATCAATTATATTATATTTCCATTAACAGGGTTTAACAAACATTAGCCGATTTACTGTTTTGTAGGAATGTATGATAATGTATTTACATAATGATGAAATATCTATAAAATTTGAGTATATTGTATTTTTTTTAAATTTATATAGATTCTATTTTAACACAATACGGTTATTAACATTTTTATTAGAAACAATTGCGTTTCAACATTTAATTTTTTTTAGCTAGTAACTGATAATAACTTTAAATTCTTAAAACTTCTGGAATCACAAAAAAATTACATAATTTAAAACTTATAATTCTTTTGATTTTAATGATGATTAAAAAAAATACAATTTTTTTTTTTTTAAATTTAATTTAAGTGAAATTAAGGCTATTTGTCATTGAAGTTCGTTTTAGTTGTTCTTACATAAAACCTATTTTTTTAATAAAAATAACAAAGCAGTTATTGAACTAAAGACTTACGTACTTTACGATTTGACAGATAATAGAAGAGAAAAAAACAAGAAAAAAAATCTAAAAAATTCATTTTTTTTTTTTAGTTATGATTTAAATGAAAAAAAACATTATAAAATCAATAATTTTTTAATTGTTCTTTTAATTTTCTGACAATGTTTATTCTGTTTTTAAGTTATATACAAAAAGTAACTATGAATAAAATACATGTTATCAATAATACATCTAATAATAGCTTGCATATAAAGTCTTGGCAGGATTTACCATATTTTTTTAACAATTGCTCACAATGCTTACCACGATGTTAATGGTTATGATTTTAAATTTGAAATCCCTGCAGATTTTTATCCAAGTCATTTATGCAGATCATGAAAGTTAAAAATCATTAAAATTGAAGCAAGCTTTATCTGTAAACATAGTTTTTTGTATGAATTTAAATTCAATTTTTGTTACTGTTATTAAAAAAGTTAGATGCGCGGTTGAGACTTTCTATCTAACAGATTTCGAATAAGCAAAAAAATTGAGAACATATAAGCTGAAAAATCTATTTAATTTTCCTTACCGCTAAATGGTGTATCAACTTTTCATTTACCATAAATACTAATAAATTATGTTTGTGGCAAAAAACTTAGTTTGTGTTTCACTTTATTTATGTTGTTTATTACCACATAGTAAAGGTCTCAACCATCTTTTATATTAACTTTTCATTTGTTTTTGACATCTTCTTCTTTTCCTTAGGGTTTTTATTTGTTCCGGAAGTTGGCAACCATATTTGTTATTATCACTTTGTTGACTGCGGCTCTGAATAACTGTGTGGTGGTCATTGAGAACTATGTTCTTAAGTTTTTAAGCCAGGATATTCGTCGTCTTCCTACGCTTTTTTTTTGTAGCACTTTTCCTTGAAGTATATTTTGAAGTAGTTGGTATTTGTTCTTGTTCCTCATGATATGTCAAAGGTATTTGAGTTTGCGTGTTTTGATGGTGATTAACACTTCCTTTTTTTTGTTCAGTCTCTGTAGAATATTTTTATTTGTTACGTGCTCTGTCTACAATACCCTCAGTATTCTACGATAAAACAACATCTCAAATGCCTCAAACTTTTTGGTTGTTGCTTCGGTGACTGTCCATGGCTCTACGTCATATAACAGGGCTGGGAATATATACCAGCGCAGGAGTTTTATCTTTGTGTTTAATAATAATAATAATAATATTAATAATTATAATAAAAGTCTTTTATTGTCAAAAAAGCAGAATAAATGATGATACATTGCAATCATATTATTAAAGAAATAACGACAATAAGGCGCATGGTCAGCTGAATAGATATATCAATATCTATTTTCTGGTCTTCCTCATGGACCCTTAATAGTGCTTAAAATTAATTTAAAATATAATAAATGAAAAAAAAAAGAAAAATACAAATCATATGATATATAACAAAGGTAAAATAATGATAAGAATAAGATAACAAGATGAAAAAAGTTAGAGTTAAATAAAACAGAAAATAATATTAAAAAAAACACAAATAATTAATATGATTTATTGGAATAAAATAGTACCGTTTTGGTTTTGAAGTAACTGTTTTTTTAGTTTTACTTTAAATTGAAGGTCATTGCATGATTTAAAAGATAACGGAAGAGAATTATAAACAGTGGTTACATTGTATTTAAACGATCGTTTAAACATTTCTGTGCAGTGTTTGGGTATAGACAAATTATTTGGTCTTCTGAGGTTTAAGTTATGTGACAAACCACGAAAAGATATTTAGATTTAACCAATTTAGTTCTCCAAGTTTGTGGCTTACTGATTGAGATTTGCAAATGCCAAATATAAAGCGTTGTAGTCTTTTAGCGTCGTTCTCAGTAATACATTTGTGATATACAGTATCACAAAAATTTAGGTGTGATAAGACTAGTGACTGACATAGCATGGCTTTTAAACTCTTGTTTAAAAATAACCTATTACTATAAAGCATTTTTAAATTTGCAAAGGTTTGTTGTATTATTTTGTTTACGTATCTTCTTAATCTGAGCTCGTAGTCCAATATTACCCCTAAGTTTTTAGCAGAATCTACTACTGGTAATGATTTATCATTTACTTTTAGTTGTATGTTTTCTTGTAAAATTTTATTTCTTAGCTTTTTTGGCCCAAATACTAGCATACATGATTTATTTGGGTTTATTTGCAGAGAGTGGTTTTTTGAAATATTTGTTAGCCGGTCTAGATCAGTTTGCAAATTATTCATTAGCGTTCTTGCATTATCAATGTTGGAAGAAGCATATATTTGAGTGTCATCGGCATATAAATGGTACTTTGAATTTAAAATACCTTGTTTTGGCAGTGATGCAGTATATATTATATAGAACAATGGACCCAATATGGACCCTTGGGGCACACCTTGAGTTACACTTAATGCTTTAGATGTTCTGTTTTTAAGATTTACTCTTTGCTGTCTATTGCTTAGATATGAAGTCATAAGTTGAATGGCTGTCGCACTAAAACTTGTAGATTTTAAAATAGCAAATAAAAGATTGTGATCAATTGAATCAAACGCTTTTGAATAATCAATTAGTGCTAGTGACGTTACTTTTTTATTGTCATTAGATGTTAAAATATCGTCGACAACATCTGACAAAACAGTGGCACACCCATGACCAGGTCTAAATCCAGATTGTGTAGATGGTAAAATGTTTTCAGTATTTATATGTGATCTTATTTGTTTTTCTATTACTTTTTCTAATATTTTTGATAGAACAGGCAATAGACTGATAGGTCTGAGATCTTTATAACTGGTTGGATTTGGTACTTTTGGCAAAGAAAGTATACGTGCTTCTTTCCAACATTCAGGAAAGACTGAGAAGCGAAGACAATAGTTGGTAATATGTGTAATATAAGGAATTATAAACGGACAGCACATTTTAATTATGTCTATATTAAATCCATCTGCTCCGTACGATTTAGTTTTAATTTTTAGTATAATTTTTGAAATTTCCACTTCATCAGTATCTACAAAATTTAAAGAGTTACCCAAAATTACTATATTTTTATAATCATTAATTAATTGTTGATCATTTAAAGAAATGCTTTTAAAGTTTGTAAAATGTTTATTAATCTCATCTACGTTATTTATGTGTTGTGGAAGGTCAGGTGTTGTAGGTTTATTATATATGTTGAACCTTTTTAAGTTATGCCACGTTGTTTTCGAATCTGACGATGTACGGAATGTGTAGTCTAGAAATGCCTTTTTTTCAGCTTTTATGGATAATGTAGTTAGATTGCGTAGTGATTTATAGTAAGTCCAATGTTTATTAAGTTTAGTACGTTTGAACTTCTTTAGAGCATCATCTCTGAAACTCATCATTAATTTAATATTTTCCGTTATCCACGGTAAATTTTTTCGAGTTATTTTTGACGTGATGAAAGGTGAGTGAATGTCCAATAAAGTAGTTATAATTTTATTTAAAAATTCAAGTTTTTGGTTAATATATTTGGTTGTATACATAGTATGCAAGGGAATTGCTTGTAGATGTTGGTAAAACAAGTTATGGTCCATATTTCTGAAATCTCTATACGTTTTAATATTGTGTTGAGGTGTTGGTCGTTTGATGCATATATTACCAAATATAGCACAGTGATCTGCAACCGCATGACCGGTTGGACAGCCACTATCAGTTACAGTTGCTGATGAATTTAAAATAATAAGGTCGATTAATGTTTGCGAGGTTTTAGTCATTCGTGTCGGTTCGTTGATGATATGTTTTAAATTTAGACTATCTATTAATTATATCGTTAAGATCTAAGCTTTGTTTTCCTGCAACCAGCATGTTACAATTAAAATTGCCAATGCAAAAAGTTAGGTCAGAAGATGTAGTTTTGGTAGATATTATATCTTCAAATGCAGTAAGAAAATCTGTAAAGTTGGTATTAGTTGGACGATAGATGGCACCTATAGATGCTGTGTAATTGCCAATAGATACATTAATCTATAGCTGTTCAATATATTGCAAACTAGTTTTGAATTTTAAAGTAGATTTGAAACATGATTTTATGTATATAGCTACACCTCCACCTCCACCTCTTGTAGGACGATCACATCTAAAAAGTGTATATCCTGGTATATAAATGTAGGACCGGACGCCCCTGTACGATACAAGACGCTTGGAACCGCCTGACCCGAGAGAGTCGAAACTGAACCGACAAGACGAACGTCACGTACAAGAGTTAAGAAGTAAGGATCGCGCTATTAATTGTTTCGTACGTTTATATTATACCGATACTGATTACTGTTACATGTATTAGTTAATTTATGAAAAATGTATCAAGAGTGTAGATGTAATATGTAATTATATAATCTGTCATAAAAAAAAACCCTGATGACAAAAAACCTACAGGTGAATTAAATAGAGTGGGACTGTTTTATTTGCCGCTGAACATTATTATTTCCTACAACTTGGGGGCTCAACCGGGATACGGAACACGCAGTGAGTAAAGTCTTGAGTACAGCTGGTATTACAGTGGCGCGTGCTAAGATGTCCGCTTTAGGGGACATTGCCGATATTGACCACAATATTACGCATCTCCAGTGTAAAACGTTGCGGGTATTATTCAGATTTAGTGTCAGTGTGTCATGTACTCAATATCGAATACGACGGGTCCGAAGACGATGTTCGGCAAAGGATATTGACATTTCTATGCAATATCGTAGACAAAAGTGATGAAAGAATTAACCAAGACGAAGCCGAAGAAGAAAGTGAAGACGACGAATACGACGAACATGACGAAGAAGACGGAAAAGACGGATCAGATGGGTTAGAAGACAGTGATAAGACGATAGATGCAAATAAGACGAAATCAAAGAAGAACAGTAGAGCTGGAGACGCCAACGACGACGATGAAGGTGCTGGAGCTCGAAATTATGACGTTATGAGGAACCGTTTTGCAGCCTGTTTGATCGCTTTTAGGGATATGGAAGATTCGATAAGACGATTCAACGGCAAGGATGGATATCCTATATTGAAATGGATTGACGAATTCGAAGAATTAGCTAAACTTGCAAACTGGAACGATTTCCAGAAAGTGATCTATGCCAAAAAACTTCTAGATGAACTTGCAAAGCTTTTAGTTCAGTCCGAAAAAGGTATAACTACCTGGCATCGATTAAAGGCTTTACTGAAGAGGGAATTTGAAGAGAAAGTTAGCAGCGCGGAAGTGCATAGAACATTGATGGGCAGAGCTAAGAAGAAAGAGGAAACGATGCAAGAATACACTCTGGTCATGCGCGAAATAGCTAGCCGCGCATACATCGAACCAGAAACCACCATTCAATACATCCTTGATGGAATTGCAGGTGATCCTGCAAACAAAATGATTTTGTACGGAGCCAACGACTTCCGAGAGTTTAAAGCAAAGATCAAACTCTACGAAGCGATGCACAGAAGAACTACGACGGAATCAAACTCAAAAGATAAACCTCCTAACACCAAAGTGAAAACGCCAAGTGGTGGAAAACCTCCAACCACGAAAGACGAGGGCACGCGCATGCGTTGTTATGGATGCGGAAGCAAAGGCCACGTATCCAAGGATTGTCCGTTCAAGGAACGAGGAGTAAAATGTTTCAACTGTAACGAATTTGGACACAAGGCGGGGGTGTGTCCTACCAAACCAAAAGATACCAATACCAAGAGCACCATGTTGATCAACCACGAGAAGAACCATGCTGTCAAAGATGTCAACATACGAGGAAAGTCTATACCTGCATTGTTTGACACCGGAAGCGACATCAACCTAATCAAACGCGATGCCTTTATGACGTTGGGTCCAATACGTCTACAAAACAATACAATAACGTTAACAGGCATTGGAGGCAGCAGAGTTGACACTATAGGCAACATCCAAATCGACATTGGAGTCGACGATGTCGTAGTAAGCACAAAGATGTACGTGGTACCAAGCGACGCTTTGAAGATCCCAATGGTCATCGGCCAAGAATTTTTGAAAAACGCTGTCATCAAGATGGACGCAAATGGGATAATGGTGACGAAGAAAGTGTGCGACGACCTTTCCGATGACGAAGCACAGATGTTAAACATTGTATGTGAAGCACCTGTACTAGATCTAGGTCACATCATCAACGCTGACCTGAGAGACGAGATCAACCAGTTACACAAGACTTACGATCCAACTAAGAAGACGAAGGAGAGTTCGTTGAAGATGAAGATCATTTTGAAGAGCGAAGTTCCTATTTATCACAGACCCAGAAGGTTAGCACATGCAAAGATGGAATCTTACTAACCTACATGGACGACTTGGTAGTGCTCGCCAAAAACGAAGAAGAAGCAGTGAGGAGATTGGCCATAGTTTTAAAGACGGCTGAAGAGTATGGTCTCCAAATTCAATGGAAGAAGTGTCAGTTCCTAACAAATACCATCGATTATTTGGGACATCGGATCGAAGACGGAAAGATAAGGCCATCGTCAGCGAAAGTGAATGCCGTGATGAAATTTCCCAAACCCGTTACGGTGAAGCAGGTACAAAGCTTTCTAGGCTTGACAGGGTACTTCAGGAAGTTTGTTAAGGATTATTCGATAATTGCAAGACTCATTAGCAACTTAACAAGACAGAATGTTCCTTTTACCTTTGGCGACGAAGAAAATCTAGCCTTTGAGAAGTTGAAGCGAATACTGTCGACAGAACCAGTCCTGGGGATGTACGATGTAAACGCGGTCACTGAACTGCATACAGACGCCTGTATAGACGGATTCGGGGCGATCTTGTTACAAAAGAACGACTCCGGTGAACTTCACCCAATCTTCTATATGAGCAGAAAAACCTCAGAGGCCGAACGAAAGTACAGCAGCTACGAACTGGAGGTTCTCGCCGTCATATACGCTTTACGAAAATTCAGAGTATACCTACTCGGGTTGACATTCAAAATCGCAACTGATTGCTCAGCCTTTACGTTAACGATGAAGAAACAAGACTTATGTACTAGAGTCGCACGATGGGCCATGCTGTTAAGCGAGTTCAATTATTCCATCGAGCACCGACCTGGCACCAGGATGAAACATGCTGACGCTCTATCCCGAAACAGTGTGATGTTAGTCGTCAAGAATAAACTGATTGCGTCCGTGGAGTCTGCTCAATCACGAGATGAGCATCTATGCGTCAATAGGCAACTTCTATCCACTGGTCGACTATACAAAGAGTACGTGTTGAGGAACGACTTGCTCTACCGAGAACACGAGGGTAGGACATTGCTGGTCGTCCCAGAGCTGATGCAAGCTGGCATCGTAAAGAGTTTCCATAAGAACAATGGTCACTTTGCCACCTGGTTCTCAGAGAATTTTGGTTTCCAAGAATGCAAGAGAGGATTGAGGAATGCGTGAGGAACTGCATCCCATGCTTCCTATCCGAAAAGAAGACGGGAAAGGCCGAAGGGTTCCTGAATCCTATTAGCAAGGATGAGCTACCACTTACTACCTACCATATCGATCACCTTGGTCCTATGGCAGCCACAGGCAAGGGATACAAGTACCTGTTTGTAATCATTGATGGATTTAGCAAATTTGTCTGGTTGTACCCTACGAAAACGGTGACAAGTCAAGAAGCCATTGCAAAGCTTGAGGTCCAAAAGCACACCTTTGGGAATCCAAAGCGCATTATCGCAGACAGAGGGACCGCCTTCACGTCTACAGCCTTTGAAGATTACTGCAGAACTTAAAGAATCGATCTGGCCCACATCACCACGGGAGTTGCTCGTGCGAACGGTCAGGTAGAACAAATGAACAAAACCATAATTCCCATCCTTACGAAACTTTCACTGGAAGACGAGGCAAAATGGTACCGAAATGTAGAAGACGTACAAAGGGCACTGAACAGGACTCACCAAAGGAGCATCGACACGACCCCATTCGAACTGTTGTTTGGAGTGCAGATGCGTCATCCCAGTGATTCTGGTTTGGAAGAGTTAATACAAAAGGAGTACCGTCGAACGTTCCTGGAAGATCGAGAAGAAGTCCGAAAGGCTGCTAAAGAGCAAATTTTGAAATTGCAGGAAGAGAACCGAAGAACCTACAACAAACGACGGAAGCTGGCCAGATTGGTGACCTCATCGCCATAAAGCAAACCCAGTTCACCAATTTGGGCAAATTAAAACGTAAATTTCTAGGTCCATACAGAGTAACCAGAGTCAAAAGACACGACCGATACGACGTGGAACGAGTTGGTCCAGAAGAGGGTCCCAAGAAGACATCCACTGCCGCCGACTTCGTGAAACCGTGGGCACTCTGTTCCTTTGTCAAGGAGTATTAGAAATTTTGTTTTTGTATTGTCTGGGCCTGGTGTTTTATTATCTTTTGTTTTGTATGCAGTTTGTTTTAGGAGGAGGTTCTGGGCGGGTGTCGTGATATATTGTTTCTATGTGTTTCTTCCAGGTGCTTTCGATATCTTCTTTGTTGATGATTATTTTATTATTACCTCCTATTAATTTTCATGTTTTTGTTTTTCTTTCCGTAACTTTTCTTATTTTCCAATGGACATTGAAGTTGTCGTGTTTTTTTATAGAACTTCTAATTTTGTGCATTTTTTTTTTCATTTTGTTGTCTTTGGCTTCTTTTATTTTGTTTTTTATTGATTTGTGGATTGTCTTGTGTTTTGTTTGATTGTTTTTTACAAGTCTCATGAGTTTTAGTATTTTGTCCATTATCTAAGGTTTTCTCTTAATTGTGTTAGGTTTTAGTAGGTCAATTTTATCTAATTTGTTTGATTTCTGTTTCCGTACATAAGTTGATGGTTGGACAAATATAGGGTGATAGTTTTTTTAAGTTTTTTGTTGATTTTGATTATCGCTTGTTGCCTAATGTTAGTAGTTTTAGTCTTTTTATATATAGATTTCTTCTTGGTCTTTTTCAATCTCATTTTAAAAACGCCTACTAGTGGTATGTTTTTGCTGATTTACAGCTATTTTTAATTCTTTTGTTAACCAGGATGTAGTCTATCTGGTTTCTTACAATACGGTCATGTGTATCTTGTGGTGATTTATAGGTGTATAGTCTTTGTAGTGGCAGTGTGAAAAATGTGTTCGTAATTACTAAGTTTTGTTTTTGTTCACGAATACACTAAGTTGTTTGCTTGTGTTTTTGACATAATCTGAGACATTTTGCATAGTTTTTTTTGTAGCACCACGAAAATTAGATCTTTGGTCTGAATAAATCTTTATATTCTTGTCAATTCAAAAACTGATTTTTGTAACTATAGAAATAAATAACGCCAAATAACATTTAATAAGTTTTTTTACGTTTTAACTATGAAGCTTTTATTAGAAATGGACTAGCATAACCTAGCCTCACATGACTAAACGTTTTGAAAGACTCTATACGGTATTACGGCAATTCCGAGGTTATTGGTTTGATAATTTTTGCTTTGAATCTATAACAATACTAACAACAAAAAATATCTAATTAAACTTTCAGCTCATTGAATATAATATTGCTAATAAAACAATGATTAAACAAATGATGTACCGCCATGTCAAAAAAAACAGATGCATATTAATTATTAAAAGAATTTCTAGACGACTTGTACTTGGAACCAAAATAAAAGTAGCAACTTTTCTTTGCTAATTTAGATTGGTTGCTCTAAATTCCGACCTCCTACTATTATAAAACCTTGAAAATTGATAAAAAAATTTTTTTTTGGTAACATATTGAGACAAATAAATGTTTGCTAGCAGGATCAGCAACTTTCAATTTTTTTGGAATATGTCACATTTTTGAATAAATTCATATATTTGTGATAAACAATTTGCCACAAAAATATAAAGAAAAATGTGAACCTAAGCCAGAACTGAAATAAAATCTAGATTTTACTACAGTTTTGTAGTGGTTCTAAATTAATTTGTACTACAAACAGGCAGCATCTAATTTTAATCGAAGAACTGTTTATGTTTTAAGAGACGCTAATGGTGCTTTAGCAACAACTTTATTTACTAAGCCTGAATTAGTTGATTTCACCGCAAGTGCTTGCGTCTATAAATTTTATAAAACGTACTCTTCTTTAATTCATATATATCTGCCATAATTTCATTACATTTAAATAAAATCTTAGAAAGCAATATGTTATCCTAACCAACTTTGAGCAAGCAATGCAATCTGGCCTATTTGGCCAATTTAACCTGTAACTGCTACAAGCCGGTCAATTTGTCGTTTGCACTTTTTTAAATTTAAATATTGCAGGTAACTTTATAGTTACGCTTTCTGCTATTATGGTATTTGGAAAATACAATCATTTTTATGAAAACCTAGCTCTTAGAGCACAAAACCAAAAACGGGTCAGAAAATGACTAAGATTCCATTGTAAGTTATTTCCACATAAAATTAGGCAAAATACAACTACTATCTTACTTACTTTATGGTAAGTCAGAATATAATAGACTAGACGTTTTGCAGGTTTTAGTTGGCTTTTTTCAATTTAGTCTCTGATATCAAATTTTTAAGAACAAAGTCATGTTTAAAACAATTTTCTGATTGAATAAAACTCAATTTTGGACTAACGTTTCTTCTTTAAAAATATCATAATGATATATTGTTCAATGGTTCTCAAACCACAAACTGCTAAATATGTTTTACACAAAATTTCTACAAGTGACAAAATCACAGATTAAAATATTTCTTCACTTTCTCAAAACGCATTTAGCGTTCGATCAAAAAATAAACTATCAGTCCTTTTATTAGCCAATATGGGTTTTTTATGCAGTAAAGAATTACATATAAAGAAAGTGATTGATTATTATTAGTGGCCGCATAAATATGCAAAGGCTTTAAACAAAGGGTATCATCTAGAACCAATAAGTGTAATATGATGTCAGAGGGCTTGTTAAAACAAGATGAGTTTGGAAAATAGTATTTTTCTAAACGTCGATTGGTGCTTCGAAGCCTTGTTGATACGAGATAAGTTTAGAAGAACATATTATTTTAGACATAGATTATTGATTGGTGCTAGACGCTTTGTTGAAACAAGATAAGTTTGGTAAAACGTATCTTTTTACACCCAAAGAATGTTGGACAAACCGGTCTTCTTTGACTAAAACAGTAAATTTGAAGGCTAAAGTTGTTGTTGCCTGTAATATATATATTTTAAGTATACAAATTTACAATAAAAAGTTGTAAAATTTAAAGAGACAAATTGCATTTTTTTTTTTTTAATTTGATGTGGTAGTAATAAAATTGGATATCTGGTAACTTTTTTATTAAAATGTAATTAAGTGTGATGGTCTTTTCTTCCACAGGTTTTGCAAGAAAACTTTGAAATACATTTGAATAATAATGCATCCGTAGACATAAAAAATAGCGTTTGTATGCTGTTTCTAAAAACGTTTATTAAATGCACAACAGTTATAGAATTTAAAAAGACAGATTGCAATAAATTTGCTAAATTTGATTTGATTGTAGATTTGTTATCTCCATAATCTTAGTAATTTTATTATTAAAATGTAATAAAATGTTTTTTTCTACCACAGGATTTGCAAGAAAATTTTGAAATACATTTTGAAGAATGAAAAATCATAAAATAACAATATTGTTAAGTTTCCAAACAGGATATAAGACAATTGTAATTTTATTGTAAACAATGTTTTAAGTTTACAAAAATAATAACAGTTGTTTTAATGAACTTAATCAAATTTGGATACAGCAACGTTAGCTTAGTGTTTTATTTGAATACAATGTAATGTCGTTGGATCTGTAAAGATTTACATGTGTTGTTTTTAGAAAAATTGGTTCTATTATAGTTAGATCAGTGTACTTAATCTGTTTAAAAAAAAATAAGGATATACATATTAAGAGCTATTAGTTTACATGTTATAATATAGTCAATCAAATATTATAGATAAACACAACTATTTTTACTATTAAAAAAAATCAGAATTTTAAGACATTAAACCTTTTTTTGAAATTATTATTTTATTTGTTTTAATATGAAACTTGATTTTTTGTTTAAATTTGCATTTGTTAAAAACTAATGTTTTAATAATTTATTTACTTGATTATTGCACCAGGGGTCTCACATTTAAGTATCTTACTTAGAGGGTCAGTTTTGATGGCAAAGAAAAAATGTTAACATTAACAAACGTTTATTGCAATCTAACCTGAAGTTTATGTTAGTAATAGTTGGTTGAGGTAATTTTTTGGAAAAATACTAGTGTGTTTGAAAAAATTTATGTTGACCACATGGTAGACAATCTAATTGTTGCAAGGGTTGTCTGATGGTGTTGTATTTTTTTGCCGTTTACAATATATTGTAAATTTAGCAATTTTGTTTTTGACTTTAAAATTTTTGGTTTGTAGGTGTAATATGCGTTAAAAAAAACCTATTTCTTATTATATATTGTTTTAGTACAATGTTATGTGTTATTCTAAGGACTTTAATATGCAATAGTTCATCTTCAAATACAACTTAATTTCACTGTTGCTTTCCATTACACTACTTTCACCATATAGTCTACAAAAACAGTGTGTATAGTGTAAACATTTTTAATAATTTAGATCTTTCTAATTGTGACGTTTGACAATTTTTAATATATTATTTATTTCAGTAATTGTACTCTAGAGATCTATATTAGAACTATTGCTGTTCTCATTATTTATTGATTATCTCAAGTAGAGACTGCTGTAAACACAATAATCGTAACAATGTAATCTTAGTGCTTTAAAAATAAACTCATATTAAATGAAAGAAAATCAGTATTTGTAGTTTTTTTATTTAAAAAAACTATTTTTAGTTTGTATTGTAGATTGTAATGTAAATCACAACACAGTGGCTTCATCAAGTACTGTGTGGTAAAACAATTATAGAATTACAATCAATCTTTTTTGAACTTTTACACTATATTTGTTTTTTATTAAAAAAAATATTTAATAATATTTTGTTTTTGTTATTCTGGCATATTAATTGAGTTTTTTTACAAATCAATGTACCGGCTACAGTAACAACAAACTATTTACAATTTACCGGCATTCTACAGCATAAATACATAAATACTATCTAAACAGTGACTATCGTCTAGCCTACAACAAACCCACATTTGTACTAATAGTATTTCAGAAAAATCTCATTGTTTTTTAATGACACTGTAGGTATTAATTTGAAACATTTAATAAATTTAGTTTTTAGATAATTTACTGCATGCGACAAATCTACTTCGATTCTTTTAGATGTTTTCTAGGTTAGTTAGAAACATATTTTAGTTTGTTTTGTATAAATATATTATTATGGAAACAAAGTGATGATAGAACTCATGTTTATATAAGAAAATCTTTATAATTTTGAATATAGAAAAATGTTTTAGATTTAATTTTATTAACCTTAAACAATTTTTAATTGATAAAAAATAAATAGATTAAATATAAGACATTATGACTAAGACATACTTGTACGCCAGAATGAAAAGTATTATCGCCCAAGTCCACCCTTCAAAAATAATAAAAACTTAGCACAATGACACACTTAAATATTATTATACTCTCAGAAACCAGTATAAAAAATATTTTATTACCACATTTATTTATACTTTAACTCACATTACAAATTATTACGTATTACAGTAGTAGTATTAATAAAAATAAACAATGAAAAGCATGAAGATGTTGGTTTGTAAAAAAAAATATTTAAAGTTTTATTATTGTTTCTAAATTAATAAAATTACTATAAAAATTTATTTTGGTTTTATGCTTTAGAAAACAATTACTAGAGTATCAATTTCAAAATTCAAATCTATATGTTGATAATTATTGAAGTCATTTGCAAAATTAAATATTATTAATAATTGGATAAAATTTATTTTGGTTTTATGCTCTAGAAAACAATTACTAGAGTATCAATTTCAAAATTTAAATCTGTATGTTGATAATCATTGAAGTCATTTGCAAAATTAAATATTAATAATAATTGGATGTGCTCGTCGAAATTTAGTTCAACTTGCATGTACCGCTCCGGCAATTTCAGCGAATTTTACAAAAGACGACCACGTGTGAATTTATTCGGGGCGTGTTTTTGTGTTTGCATAGGCAAAGCAATGTTATAGTTATATTATAGTAAATAATAATGCTATTCGGGGCTATTTTTTGTTGCTTTACTTTACAAGATTTTTTATTATTTACGTTTTTTGCATATATTGTTGGCAAGCAAAAGCGCTAAAATGTATTGCAGCGTTCTAAAAAAGAATATAATTTAAAAAATTATTTTTTTTTAATTTTGAAAATCAAAAATAAAAAATGTTCAAAAATATGATTTTTTATTTACTTTGACAAAAAAAAACAAAAATTTGAAAACTTTAAAATTCGTATAATATTTTAAAATTTAAAAAAAATATATATAATTATTTTGTTATAAAAAATGAGACTGTTAGCGTGCTACACTAACGCTCTATAATTGAGTTATCTAACCGTTTTATATCCATAGAGAATTGGGAAGAATATCTAATAATATAAATTATCAGATTATAAATAGGTCTTATATAAACTATACATACTTATTCCTTGTTAAAATAAATATTTTTTTTATTACATACATAAAAATTATATTGTTTAATCATCCAAATACATCGGGGGTGTAAGGGGTAATGACACTGACACTGATACGTCAACCCAAATGACAATCATACCTGCACGTGGTACACCTTGCTAGATAACCAACGAGGCTCTGTCGATCGAATAACTACTGGTATAAGTAGTCCCTCTTACCAGCCAGCAGCATCGGGTGAAAGAGCTGGCAGGACTGGGGCAATTCCATGCCCCGGCATAGAGAAATCATTTCCAAAGGCAGATGAACCGACAAACTGGTCAACGGCATGAAGATGCGGAAAGAAACGGGAAACTACCGCATTAAAGACCCGTAAAGGTATCCCTAGTAAATCATCAGTTCCCCAATCGGATATTCGGGGTAACAGTATTGAACATATTGAAGTTACGAAATAGACACCAAACATAAAAATTGAAACTTGGAACTTAAGAAGCATGTTTCAAGCAGGGAAACTTGATAACACAGTAAATGAAATGCATAGAATGCGTATAAATATATGAGATTTTGTGACCTACGACGGCCAGGTTTGGGAACACACTCAACTAATAATTCAATAATGTACTATTCAGGTAGCACAAACAGCAAAAATAAATACGGGACCGCAATTATAGTCAATAGAAAAGTACAAAAGTCTGTAACAAGCTTTATACCTTATTCCGACCGAGTAATGTTGTTGCAAATACAATCCACAAATGGCAAGAAATCTCATCCAAGTGTATGCACCTACTAGTGATAAACCAGATGATGAAATGGAGGAATTCTATCTATCTACAAGTGGATACCGTTTTGAAGTCCACTAATAAGCACGACGTCACAATTGTTATGGGAGACTTCAATTCAAAAATAGGAGAAAAACGGGTAGAAAACCTTGTCGGAGACTACGGACTAGGCATAAGAAACGATAGAAAAAATAGGTTAATAGAATTCTGTAAAAAAAATAGTTAAAAATCAAATTAACTATATTCTAATTAAAAAACAATATAAGAATAGCATCACCTCAGTCAAAATCTATCCAGAAGCCGATGCTTCATCAGACCACAATCCAATTGTAGCCGATGTCAAAGTGAGGCTTAAAAAACTAAAGTAAAAAAGAAATCTTGTAAGAATTGCAATCGAAAAGCTAAAGGATGCTAAGATAAAAATGCAAATCAAACAAAAAACTAAAACAAATATCCAGAAAATATGCACATCAAATACATATAATTCCAATGAGAAATGGAGAAGCATCAAAAGAGCGCTACTGGAAGGAAACAGAGATTTGCTAACACCAGACAAAATTATACCAAAACAACAATGGATGACAAAAGAAATTTTAGACCTTATAAATGAAAGACGGAGAAATAAAGGGAACCAAATAAAATATAAAAAGGTTTACAAAGAAAAATTTGTGAAGCAAAAGAAAACAGGATGTCTGAGAAGTGCAAAGATATCAAAAAGTCAATACTACAGTTCAATCTACATAAAAAAGTTAGAGAACTAACAGGAACTAATAGGAAACAAGTGAGACCGATTATAAAAACGAAATCCGGCAAAATAAATAACAGACCAAGCCCAAAAACTTATACGATGGATAGAATACATTGAAGAGTTATTCAACGACATGAGATGCTCTCAAAGTAAAACGCAACAACGTCTGCATAGCCCTAGCCCTGAAATAACAAAACACAAAGTAGAGCAAGCAATAAGGAGCGTGAAAGGGGGGAAAGCTGTAGACCCAGAGGAAGTGCCCATAGAACTAGTAAAACTATTGGAAGATGAAGAAATCAAAATAATCGTTGCCTTTACAATACCATATAAAGAACAGGCGTAATACTAAAAGAATGGCTTGAATCTACATTTATTACAATTTAGAAGAAGTTAAATGCCTAAGAATACAGTGCTACAGAACAATAAGTCTTATAAACCATACCTTGAATGCATTCCTGAAAATAATACATAAAAGACTTGAGCATGATAATAGCGACACTCAATTCGGATTCAGAAATGGCTTAGGAACACGAGAAGCATTATTTGGCATTAACGTACAATTATAAAAATGTATAGATATGAATGTCAAGGTACACGCCTGTTTTATAGACTATAAGAAAGTGTTTGATAAAATACGCCATGAACTACTTGTAACATTTTAAGGACATACAAATAATTAAAACCTGTACTTAAAACAAACAGCGACAGTGAGAGTCGACAATGATTTCACAGAAAGCATAAACATCAAACGGGGAGTGAGGCAAGGCTGTATACTGTCACCGATGTTATTCAATCTATACTCAGAAGCTATTTTTAAAGAAGCCTTATCTGAAGAATTATGTGGGTTTGTTGTTAATGGGCGACCAATTAACAACATTAGATACGCTGATGACACGGTGATAGTAGCAGACAACATTGTAAACCTGCAAAGAATGGTGGAATGCACAAAAACTGTCAAAATATGGATTAAATATAAACCTTAAGAAAACAAAATACTTCTCAAAAGCACGTATACCACCTAACGCAAATCTTCTTATTGATACACCTATATTTAAAAGGTAACCGAGTACAAATACCTAGGTACGTGGATAACAAATACAAACAAACAGACCGTAGAAATCAATTCCAAAATAAAGATGGCTAGAACTGCCTTTTTCAAAATGAGAGATCTCTTCTGTGATTGCGATTTAAGGCTAGAGCTTTGTGTTAGAATAGTAAGATGCTACATTTTTCCATTTATACTGTATGATATAAAAACATGGACACTGAACCAACACCTCAGCAACAAACTCCAAGCTTTTGAGATGTGGACGTATTGGAGAATCTTGAAGATCTCATGGACAAAACCCCAAATGCCGAGGTCTTCACAAGAAGAGGAAAAAACCTAGAAATCCTTCACATTATAAAGATTAAAAAGCTAAAATATTTGGGATGTAGCATGCAAAGACATAAATATAATGTACTGCAGTTGATTATGCAGAGGAAAATAGCAGGCAAGAGAAGT
Source organism: Tachinus rufipes (assembly GCA_963932245.1). Taxonomy (NCBI): domain Eukaryota; kingdom Metazoa; phylum Arthropoda; class Insecta; order Coleoptera; family Staphylinidae; genus Tachinus; species Tachinus rufipes. The sequence continues at coordinate 78,925,959 of OZ010744.1, forward strand.
GTGGGAGAACGCAGAATGTCCTGGATGCGGAACCTAAGAGACTGGTTTGGCTGCACCTATAAAGATCTTTTCCGATCTGCTGTTTTAAAGATCAGAATAGCCACGATAATAACTAACCTCTGAGTAGCAGATGGCACGTGAAGAAGAACATTGGAACATGCCGATGCAACCACTTTTGTCTACTTAAGAACCTCTCCCATTGTTTGTTTGTTATCTCTTCAGGCGGTTGTCTTACAAGCGCTTGCCAGATTTTAGTACCCTCATCTTAAGAGCATATCGACCGCGTCCTTGATTTGTAGTATTTCAACAAAAATAACATCTTTGTCTTTATTGCTGTTTTTGTAAAAATACTACAAATCAAGGTAGCGGTCGGTATGCTCTTAAGAGATTATAACTGGTTTTTTGCAGTTTTTTATTCTTGTAGTATGCAGGGTGAATTGGGAGGAAAATTCTAGGAGTGTAGTGTACACGTAAATATAATGTATAAAACTCAAATGTTGTTATGCAAATTTCATTTGTTTTTAAGTTTTAGCGTAATAATAATCACATAAAATTTCTACATTAACTTTTCGGTAATCATAGCCTTCTAATAATAAATGTTCAAAAATATATTATTTATTTTTAAACTTTCTCTGCGTTGTCTACAAAGGGTGCCTGTTGCTCTCCTGATTGCGTTAAGTCTTTGTTTAAGATTGGCTGCAACATTTCTAATGCGTTGAATTAGTTCATCTCTAACGTCCACTTTACTTTGTACACTTCATCTTTGAACCAACTCCATAAACAATATTTTAATGCTAAGAGGTCTAGAAATAATAGATACCACTAACTAATAAAACGACCACAACCAATCCAACGCCTTGGAAACGTTTTGTGGCATACTAGATAAATATTTTTAATTACATTTAAGTTGTTTTTAATTATTTATACGTGTACAATACACTCTTGGAGTTTGCTTCGTTTCTCCTTAGTCACCCTGTATATTGAAAAAATGATGATTATTCTACTATAACTTTTTGAAAATGCTAATTTCTACAATGTATTTTAATCATTAAAATAACAGCTTTTAGCGTGTTGCAAAGTCGACTGTCACGCTTTAAAATAGTAGTGTTTTTTTTTTTAGTTTTAGAGAAGGAGTATGTATAAAAGACTTTTACTTGTGGATCATCTATTTGTAGCATTTTTAGCTGGTATTTCAAAACGATCTCATTCTATTATGAAAATTGGGGATTGTTGAAAAAACCCTTGGTTGAAGACGCTTACGTGGCTAAGAAGAAAGCTGTTCAGACTTTTTTAACTGCAAGCATAAAAAATAGTAAAGAATATTGTTGTATATTAAACACTGTTAATTTAGTGACTGTTCAATGTGGCGCAAAAATATGGAAATAAAATGTTAGCGTCGTTTCCATCTTTACAAAGTGAATTTGAGCCGGAAAAACAAAAAAAAAACCAGAAGGAGTTTTGTGGAGAAATAATAATCGATTAACTTAACTTGCTGATAAACAGGCAAAAAGTAATTTATTTAGTATTGGAAAAATAAATTAACATTAGTTCTGCGCAGTGGCGGAGCTAGGATTTTTGGGCCCCACCGCAAAACATAGAAAAGGGCCAATAATACTTAAACGTAAAAAAATTTGAAAAAATGTACTGTTTTGTCATTTATTTAACTTTTCTTTTGTAAGTTTAAAAACTATGGGGGGGGGTGCAGGTTTTGAAATAATCGTCGGCAGGTCCTATATGCTTGTGGGCTCTTCCGCATTGCAGACCCTTGCTTACAGGTTCTGCGTAACAATGATTTTTTTTTAACCTTAAAGCGTATTCAGTATAGGCTTGGGTTTGTTGCCCTCCTTCGGCAGTACTATTAAAAATGCAGTTGTTTGAGTGTCAAACACTACCTGCTAAGAAGACTAAAAAGAAACAACTTACCGGAAAGAAAGTAAACAACATCATGATAAACAAAATTTTTTCAATAGACAATTCTAATAAGTGTCAATTTTTTATAAATGATTTGATAAGACAATAAAAAGAAAATTTGTTCTTGATATCAGAACCGAAAATCAAATTGATTGCAAGATTTGCTTTTGGATTACTGGTTATAAGATTCTTTTTAAGAAAGGGTACAAAATAAATGGACCATTAAAAAAAACTACGAGTCATTTTCAAAGCTGCTGCAATTGTCTTTAAATACAGTTCTTTACAAAAAAAGCAAAATTGTTTTTATTTCTGCAATTATTAGAAATAATAAACGTGGTGCAATAAAGAATTAAAAAAAGATGTGTACATTGATAGTTTACGCAATATTAATAGTTGTACGTTTTCATTTTGTTTATTTTTTGTGCTGCAGATAAGTGTTGAAGTTTTTCTGTATACAAATTTTGGTTTAATTTTATCAAAATTTTTTTGTCTAGTAGTTTCTTGCAACAAAAAATAATAATTTTTGAAATTTTTTTTATAAATATATGTTTTGAAAGATTTACTAATATTTCATATTTTATTTACTTTTTTTAATTTTTGGATTTTGTGTGCAAAAGAATGTTTATTTCTACTAGGGCTCTAGTAAATTAATGTAAAAAAATTTATTCTATTATTTTTATCTTAATATTTTGTACTGAACAAAGTTGTACTATTATTATTACTATTTTGTTGCGTTATCTACTAAGGTCATCATCAGATTAAGCAAGAATTTGTTTTAAGTGTTTTATTTTATTTTAAAAATTTATTTGCTTTGTAATTTAAATTAAGTAATTTAGTTTTTAAGGAATCTTTTCTAAAAAAAAATTTTTTATTAGCAGTGTTTTTGTATTATTATCTGTTACATTATAATTCAAATTTGCCTTGAGTTCTTCTGTTATAAATCTATTTTGTGGTGCATCATTATTTCTGAAATAATAATAATTGTGTATTTTATTTTTCGTGTTAACATTTATTGGTATTTTGTTTTCGTGTTTACACTAAATTGGATCTTAAGTCGAAGATTGTTTGTTGAGGTTTAAAATTTTAAATAACTTGGTGGCATTCCGATTTGCTTTTAGTAGTTAAGTATTTTTTGTATTCTGTTGCAATTGGTTATAAGCGAGTCTTTTATAACAATTAAAATTTTTAGAGATTATATCGGTTAGTTAAAATCATTAGTCAATGTGTGCAAAGCGGAAATCTAGGCACGATTATCCTGGATTTCTGGTGGTACTTTTAGATATTTTTAACAACTTTTAGCCTAGTATTTGCAAATATTTGTTAATGCTCTTTGATTTGACGAATAAAATAACAGAGTATTAAAATAATTTGTTGCACATTGCATAGTTTTATTATGAGTGTCTGCAAATCGTGTTTATCAAAACAAGTTGCAACACGTGCATTCTTTAAGTCATTTTAATTATTATTATAATATTTGTGTCAATGCTATCGGCCGCGTCGCTTTTTATTTAACTTTTTATTGATAAAATAATTATTTTTAAAATTATTTAGATTTTGAATGTTATAAAACTGAATCAGTAAATTTTGGTAATATTTTGTAATGTAATACTCTTAAAAGCCATTCTTTAATGATTTTATATGTATTTCTGTATTATTGTGTGATTTATTTTTATTTTAATAGAACTATCGATCTATTGTGACTGATTTTTTTTTAATCTAAAATTATAACATTTTACATCTGATTCACTAGTTTATTTTTATTGTTGCTGAATAAATTGAAAATTTTTAGACAGGTCATCAAAAAAGTTTAATGTTGCTTTATTTCAAAAATAATCTTACCGAGAATATTGTATTTAAGAAATAAGCTATTATAACCAATCCCTGAGTTTTGTAAGTTGTCAGTCTATAATATGTTTTTTGTCTGTAGATGTAGGCGCAAATATTCTTTTAGCCAGCAAAAGTCACAAGATTGTCGTGTCATTGACATTGTGTGTATGCATATCTCATTTTAAACTGTTTTGTGTAATTTAATAAGTGTAGTTGTGTAATTTACATAGTTCGCTGTATAAAAGATTGTGTGATAAAGTGCGATAAGTTCGACTTGAGACATTTTATAGTAAATAATATACATTATTTGAATTATTATTGTAAGCAAACAAACCTAACCTATTTCATTGTTTATGTGACTTAAGTGTTTTTAATTTAAAAATTTGTTTATAATTGTATTGTGAAAGCGTATGCTTGAAGAAGTATATATACGTTTGTAGTCGAGAGCGTTAGGTACTCGTCTTTGGAATAGGAATTGCGAGTTCGATTCCTCCAAAAGGCATTATTATATTTTTGCATTTTAAAAATTATTTAACATTTATTATATTACTAACAGTCCTTTCCGAGGTCTACCTTGTCTCGTTTAAGTTAGTCAACACAATTGGCCCTGTGTTGTGAAGTATTGTATCCTTGTCTATTATTTGTTTTTTTTTGTTTTTATTTATTTGCATTTTAATCATTTTATTTTAATTTAATTTATTCTACAAATATGACAATTTATTGTTTATATTGCAAGGAATTTATTCCTCCTACTAAATATAAAATATCTTTAAAATGTACCACTTGTAACTTATGGGTACATGGAGAATGCGTTACAACAAATAATGAAGAGTTGAAAAAAATATTAGTTAAAAATGAATTATTTGTGTGTAAACTTTGTAAACCTAATTCTAATGATGCTGATATATGTAATGTAGGAGCATTGGAACAATTATTTAAAACTTATTTTATTCCATTTGAGAATAAAATTATGCAAAGATTAGATGGGATTGACACAAAATTGAGTGATATTGGGGATAGAGTTACTTTACTTGAAACTGAAAACTCAGAATTAAAATCACAACAGCAACAATTAAAAAATATAGAATGTCAAAGTTATGAAGACGTTGTTGAAGAAATAGAAGAACGAAATAAACGTAAATTTAATTTAATGATATTCAAGGTAGCGGAATCGTCTCTTCCAACACCTAATCAAAGAATGGCAAAGGATACGGAAGAAGTTTTAAAAATATTAGAACCTATTGGAGAAATACCTCAACCGATTAAAATACTACGTGTTGGTCGCAAGTCGACAAAACCCCGACCATTAAAAGTAGTTTTTGGTAGTTCAGATTTACCGAAAAAAATAATACGCAATAAAAATAAAATAATTGTGGAGAACTTTTCTATATCAACAGATAAGACTAAAGCTCAAATGGAAAATTTTAAAGATGTTCAGAAGGTTCTCCAAGACCGAAAAATTAAGGGAGAAAAGGATTTATTCATTAAATATGTGAATGATCGGCCAGTTATTATGAATTCAGCATAAAAAAACTACCAAAGAAAATGAATATATATTTTCAAAATGCGGGGGGGGGTATTAAATCTAAATTAAAACAGTTTTATCTGAATGTTGCTGTTTTGAATTTTGATGTAATTATTATTGTTGAATCGGGTTTAACTGAAGATATTTTAGATACAGAATTAAATTTAACAAATTATAATATTTTTAGAAAAGATAGATCAATTTTATCAAGCAATAAAACAAAAGGCGGTGGAGTACTTATTGCAATTAAAAAGAGATATAATGCTACTTTGATCCCCAACATACCAGAAACTGTCGAACAGTTATTCATCTCTATTAAATTAGATAAAAGTAATTTAGTTATTGGAGGAATTTACATACCACCGTCATCGGTGTTAAATAAATATCAAATTGATTGTGATACAGTTAAAAGTATGTCAATTAACTTACCAAACCATCATTACATTATATGTGGTGATTACAACCTCACAGATGCTAAATGGAACAACGACGATATGGGTGTTCAATTATCAGCTCCATCAAGTCAAGCAGCCCAGTTAATAAGTGACTCATACGGATACCTCAACTTATTCCAAGTTAATGACATTGCAAACTCTAGAGGGATTTATTTAGATTTAGTGTTTACAAGTGATAAATTTGCGTCAGTAAATAAGGCCAATGATGCTTTATTTGATACCTGTATGCATCATGAAGCATACTGCATAGAAATAAAAAATAATTACCCTAAAGAGCAGATGGAATTTCACGAGTTGGTCCCCGATTTTAAAAATGGAAATTTTTTAACTATGAATAGTTTTTTAGCAAATGTTAAGTGGAACAAAGAATTTAATACAAATGATACAAATGAACTGGTCAATGTGTTCTATAACATACTGTATGAAGCTATAAACAATTATGTGCCAATGAAAATTTTACGAAAAAGTTCTTACCCAAAATGGTTTAATTATGAACTTATTGCATTAATTAAGTCAAAAAAATAAGCTCATTCTAAATATAAGCAATCTGGAAGAATAGATGACTACAATTATTTTAAAGAACTACGTAATTCATGCAAATCTATGAGTAAAATTTTATATGAAACTTATACTTACAATGCTAGTCAAAATATCTGTGATAACCCAAATTATTTTTGGAAATTTATAAACGAGAAAAGAAAGACTGATGGATATCCAAAACAAATGAATTACTGTGATAATGTGTGTGTTAGTGAACAAGAATGTGTTGATTCGTTTGCAAATTTTTTCTCATCCGTTTATGTAGATGATGTATGTGCTGTTCCTGATTTTAGCTTTGTACAGAATGTTAGTCCGGAATCATTTTGTGTGAATATTAAAGATGTGTTTGAAGGCATTGAAACAATGAAGAACTCTATGACGTATGGCCCAGATGGAATACTTAGCGTATTACTAAAAATGTGTTTGTGCTATTGCTAAACCAATACATACAATATTTGTTAAATCTATATCAAGTGGGATTTTTCCAGATTTTTGTAAAAAAAGTTACATAGTACCTATACATAAATCCGGCAACGTTAATGAGATTGCAAACTATAGAGGTATATGTAAACAATCAACCATTCCTAAACTGTTGGATTCTATCATATCTTCTCAGCTTAAGTGGATGTGCAAACAAATGATTAGCAGCAAGCAGCATGGTTTTATCGAAGGTCGCTCAACTACTACTAATCTCCTGGCTTATCAATCGGATATCATTGAAGCTTTTGAAAATAAACTGCAAGTGGATGCCATTTATACTGATTTTGCTAAAGCCTTCGATAGAGTAAATCATACTATCTAAATTGAAAAATTAAAGGCAATGGGTTTCTGTATGTCAGTAATAAAGTGGATATATAGTTTTTTAGTTGGCCGTACACAATCAGTAAAAATTAAGAATTATATATCTAAACCTGTAACAGTAACATCAGGTGTACCACAAGGGTCCCATTGCGGGCCAATCTTATTTTTATTGTTTATTAATGATTTGTGCGATACCATTGTAAACAACAAATATTTACTTTATGCAGATGATCTAAAAATTTATCATGAAATTAATTCTGCAAATGATTGCTTATTATTACAAAATGACTTAAATCGTATTAGTGTGTGGTGTAAACGGAATCATTTATACCTTAATTTATCCAAATGTAATTTTATAACTTTTTCTCGTTTAAAAAACCCTATTACTTTTAACAACAATATTGATGATGTTGCATTAATACAATTAAGTGAAATTAAGGATCTCAGAATAATACTTGATAGCAAACTTTCCTTCAATACTCATATTGAAAAAATGTGTGGTAAAGCTAGAAAAATGCTTGGTTTTATTACTAGAATGGCTAACGATATAACCGCTATAGCGTACCTAACGCTTTATCGATCTCTGGTCAGATCTATTGTGGAGTATGGCAGTGTAATTTGGTCTCCACATCAATACAAGGAAATAAGCAGTATTGAAAAAATTCAAAAAAAGTTTTTAAGAACATTTTCTTTTAAACTTGACAACATTGATGGATTAAATAGTGGTGACTATAATTTAAAATGTTTGCAGGAAAGGCGACTTATAAATGATTTTTGTTTTTTGCACAAATTAATAATTGGTAATATAAATTGTTCTGTATTAGTCGAAAAATTAGATTTTAATTGTAATACAAGTAAATGTACTAGAAATTTCAGTCTTTTTAAAGTAAAATTCCATCGCACCAACTATAGGTACTATAATCCTCAATAATACGCCAATGTAATTATGTTCAAAATATATGTAATTTTGATATATTTGAAAAGTCACACAATGTTTTTAAAAGTAATTGTCATAAATTTAATTTTAATTTGTACTTTTAATTCTATGTAAATATCTAATTTTACTATACTCTATTTTTGTTTTAGGTTTAATTTTAATTATGTTTTTTATGAGATACATACATACGCTAGTTTTTTAAGTTGTTATTATATAACATTTATTGTATATTTAAAGGCGCTTGCCGTTAATAAAGATTATTATTATTATTAAATGAATGTTTAATATGATAATCTAAATCTACTACATTAAAACAATCTGAATCTTTACTGTTTACCGTTTGTCAGCAAAAAAATATCGAGTTTTTTTTATGTTCAAGATGCTGATAAACAAAATTGAAAGTTAAAAAAAATAATTTTTAAACTACAAATTTAGTCATTCTTCTTCTTCTTCTTTCTATGCCTTATCCGTTGCGAATATTGGCGATCATCATGGCTATCTTCACTTTATCCACGGCTCCTCGGAACAGTTGTATTGAGGTCACTCCATACCACTGGCGCAGATTTTTAAGCAAGGATATTCTTCTCTTCCCCGGACCTCTCTTTCCCAGCACCTTTCCTTCCAGAATAAGTTGGAGTATTCTGTACCTTTCCTTGTGCCTCATAACATGCCCAAGGTATTCTAGTTTTTTAACTTTTACTGTAGTCATTATTTCTCAATCCTTCCCCACTCGCCGAAGAATGTCCTCGTTAGTAACATAATCTATCCACGTTACCTTTAGTATACGTCTGTAGGTCCACAACTCAAACGCTTTTAGCCTGCTTTCAAAATTCTTGGTAAGAGTCCAGGATTCTGCGCCATACAAAAGAGTGGAAAATATGTAGCATCGTAGGAATCTGATTTTAAGTTGTACAGTCAGGTCTGGACTGGTGAATATTTTTTTTCATTTGTATGAATGCAGCTCTTGCTCTCTCAACTCTGCATTTTATTTCCACAGAATGGTCCCATTGTTGGTTTATGCAGGTACCTAGGTATGGATATTTATCTACTTGTTCATTGTTAGGTTATATTAGTTAGTGGAACAGACTAGGTATGTTCCGCAAATTTAATAGTATTAATTTTCAAAAAGAAGTTTTTTTTCTTACAATCGAAGTGGCTGGGCGGATAAGCAAAGACACTACCCTTCACAAACTGAATAAGTTTACTTTAACACAGAATTCTGACTTGTAATGCCAGATCCAGTGCCCCTAAAATTTTTACATTTTATAAGTATGAGAGAAACCGGACTTTTGTTCAGAGATATTGTTGATCATGTAAATTATGATTTTGCAACGGTGGTAAAATGTTGGTCTAGATTATCCAATGAAGGGGTTCAAAAACGCCGCTCTGGATCTAGACATCCTTGGGACTACAGGTTGTAAAGTACGCCGTTTAAAACTTTTTGTCACAAAAGACAGATTTTCAACAAATTGTTTAACTGCAATAGATTAGAAAGAAAGTGCAGTACACAAAATGTCAATGTTATCTGTTTATTGACGGATAAAATCTTATGGACTGCAAAATGGTACTCAAAAATAGCATCAACTTGTGTTTAGTGACGAGTCTAGATTTTGAATGTAGGCTCACTTACAGTCGTAGAAAAGTCAGACTTATGCAAGGAGAACGCATTAATTTATTATTATTTTTTAACAAAATAACGTACGCCTTTATACGGCAAAGGTTACAACATAACATTGTTGTCCTCTCAGGCTATTGATGCTAGATTTGTCACTCATTGAGCATATTTTGAATATAATCGGTAGAAGGCAGATTAATTTATCACCTACTTACCTACCAAACGACTTGCAGCATCTTAAGCTAAGTATTCAAGAAGCGTGGAATGATATACTGCAGAATAAAATTAATCATTTGATCAGTATGCTCCGCCTTTCAAATGAGTGCATAACAAATCATAGTAGAGCAACTTATTTTTGAAAAAAAATTGATTTTTTTGTTTTAATCATTTGATTGTTTTATCACAATAAGCATTTTGTGAATATTTGATTAAAATTGATCAACAACTTCTGTGTGTTGCGTTTTTTTTATAAAAGTCGTTATATATTGCTACCAGCAATGGTTAATTTAATTTCATATATCATACAAAGTTTTAATGTTCTAATATTGTTTGTGAAACAATCGTTAATGTTAGCAGCGTATGCATGACACATTGCTGGACGATCTGTATAATGCTTAACTAAAATATCTTGTTAGTTTTCATACTAAACCTATAACTTAATTAATAGTTTAATCAAAGCAGCGTTCAGTGAAAATGCTGCGTGTAGATGATACACAGGAAATTAAATTTGCGTTGTAATTATAAACAAAGCACTTTATTAACAAATTTGCTATGGAATAAATTACTTAGTTAAGTGTGAGTATATTAGGTTTGTTTATAATTATCAAGAAAGTTTATTGTAACGTAACTATACATATATTATATGAAACAATAATAATGCAAAATTATTAAAATAACACTTCAACTGCAATTGTGTATAAATAAACGTGCCAATAAATTGTATATTTAGAATAGCACCTGAAGTATAAGTTATTACTATAGGTTTATTAAACTGCAAAATTTACTTTAAGTTAATTGATTGAATTGATAATTTGCCAAACAATAAATATATCTCTTACTTACAATAAAGTTTTTAAGTAATTGAACGTTGAATATTTTAAATTAGCCATCTTAGTAAATGTGAATTTATTTTTTTAGTATTTACTTTATTGTTTTCAGTTATTAAGAAATTTACAAATAAATTTATCTAACATTATATTTTTTTATAAAAATAAAAATATAAATGTTATTTAATTATTTTTTTTAAGACCAATAAACGCTTTTTAATCAACTTTTTTGCTAAGAAATTAAGAAATTAACTGTGCCATGTAATTAATTCCTTATTAAATCATATGAAACGAACTAAACTCTTTATAGAGTACAATCTGGGGTTCATTTTATCTTTTTTTTATTTCATTCAACAGTAATAAGGAGTTTTATCGACCAGAATGATGTGCAGTGTAGTTGAAAAGAAAAACCACGAAAGCGTCGACGAGTTTAAAACGTCTCCTTTTTGTGTAATCTTATTCTTTTTTTGTACGGTGAAAATTAACTTTGCACTAGATTGAAAATAAAAAATTAAATCTGTTAAATCGAGTTCCCTCGCACACATTATGCAAAAATGCATGCCGCCTTTCTGTAAATAATTTTTTTATAACGTCTCCAAGATTAAGTTTTTAATGGTCTACATTTGCATAATGGGCACATAATTAAATTATCTCCTTACGTACAACATCGGATGAGAATCATATTAAATTTAGATGAGTACGTTGACATTGTATATACTTCAATAAACACGGATTTACAACGTATAAATTGGAAATTTAATCTTGCTGCCATGTTTATTTTTAATAGATTTATTCTTTTTGATCTTAATAGGATAGAATTTTATTACATTTAATTAATTTGTAAAAAAAAATAAGTAATAGAACCAGCACCTGTATAAAGTAAGGGTAGAGTAATGCTGACAAGTTGAATAATATTTTGAAGAATAAATGTATAATATTACTTATAGAATGCATGTTTTCTGTTGAAGTATCTGTTAATAAGAATGAATATTTACATAATATGTATATCGTTTTATATTGCTTTAATTGAGTAACAAGTGTTATATAAATCGGAATTTTCTGAATTGTTAGTTCTTAGCTCTTCTCTGTATACGAACTTTAATAAACTTTATACATAATAAGTTTTTTTATTGATATATCCATGTGTTCTTATAGAGATTTTTTTTATAACAATTTTTTTTAAAGTTTTATAAAAGAATTACGTGGTATATTTATACATAAATTAAAACATAAGATATATCTTGTAGATACGCGCTGACCTCTAGTAAAAAAGCTGATAATTGCATATGATAAAATTAATTAATTAATTATTCATAACTACTCGAAAATTCTCAAGGGGTCTATAAACAAATATAATACATATTTTATCATATGCAGTTAACAGGTTTTTTAGAAATGATTACCACGTTCTATATTTCATATATTTGTATATATATATATATATATATGTTTACGTCACTGCAAAAAAGAACTATTTTATGTTAGCCCACAACCACACGCTGTTAGTTATGTCATGGGTATATCACGCAAGTTGAAGGCAAATTGATCCAATTAGGCCATTTGTTTTAACAGTAGTTTCTTATTAATATTAACTGATTTCCAATTGGTAGCTTAGGCATTTAAGATTTTTCAGAACGACACCTATTTAACAGCGAGATATTTTTAATGTTTTGTCAAGCGCTGCAAGTAATTTCACTCATCAAAGTTACTGTTTATAATAATAATAATAATAATAGACGATAACAAGCAAATACAATTTCACATGTTAGACTCGTTAAGTGCAATATAATATTTATAACGACAATTTGTTCTAAAACCTTAATTACTATAACACATTTTATATAAAAAAAATAATAAAATGTTTTTAAATTTTAACAAAAACTGTAACTTATGCATCATATCTATTTCTGCAAGTACATTCAGATAAGATTAAACTATATTTTGTCAAAGTATTTTAGTAAAATTATAGTTAGAAATAGCCAAAAAAAAAATCCAAAAATAATTGCGTATGGTACTTTTGAATGCATTTGAATGCTAATTGTACATATAAATTAAATAAAAAACTCTGACAAAACATAGTTTGGTCTTTTCTGAAAGTACTGGTAAATAAATAATTGATAATCAAATTATATTCAGAAATAAGAATGAAGCTAAAGTTGCTGTTTTTGTTATAATACTACGAAATGGTCTTAAATAAAAGAATATTGGAAAAAAACGCAAGGCTAATACACCTGTTATTTTCTTAAAAACCTTTTTCAAGATTTAGGGTGGTATTCACAGACAAAACTCAAACTCCGACTCAACGCGTTCTTAGTCAAATACGCGTACAGATAAACTTATTTTTTCATTACTATCTTCTGGTTGATACAAAAAAGTCATACGTCTAACCCATATGTTTTTTGAAAGCCCTTGCTAAGATGTAAATTTTGGTTCCACACCCACATCTTTCTTCCCTTTACTCACGGAGAAAACCAATAAAATGTAAAAAAATCTTTATTATCTCGCAAAGTACATATAAGATCATCTTGAAGTTCTTACAGCATATAGACAAATCCAATCTCAGAAAATTCACAGACCCAGAATATTAAGTCGTCGCTTTTGTTTCGGAAATAAAACTATCTTCAAAAATTGCGTTTTTGTAAAAATTGCAGCAAATTTATGTTACCATAACTTTTTTACCACAGTGTCGATTTTAAGCGGACACACGATTTCTATTAAAAAACATAGAATTTTTATACACCATCCTCAAAAAATTATCCAATGCATTAATTTTGATCTAGTTGCATGGTAGTGAAATTATTCAACATTACGGCAAATTGCAAATAATTTCTCCACTGTTATTTTTAATGAAATTGGTAATTTTATTTTTATGTCATAATTCTACTTACTATGGGCCCGATTTATATACTAGATAGATTTTTTATATATGCCAGGTTATATTTTATTTGTCTACTTGTCTTGCAATGTTATTACATTAAATGACTTCTGCATGCCTAATCTAACCTAATCTTTTATGAAGTCTGGTTTTATCTTTAGTGTTTAGTTAATTTTTTATATGTTTTGATTTTTTATTTCTAACAAAACTTTGTCAACTTGCTTATTCTAACGTTTTGAAACTGGTTTAAGTCTATAAGTTGTTTTGTTTAGTTTACTTACCTTTAGGTTGCTTATATATACTTTTTTTTCTGAATATAAGCATTTATAAAAGCTGTAGTTACATTCAAATGGGTTATCTTTAAATTAACTTTAATCAAGCCTATTAATAAACGTAAAGTTGAATGTCTCAAGATTTGATACTTGGCTTTTGCGTAAAACCCTTAGCTACATTACATACTACTGTATTGCAGTTGATCAGTTGATACGATTGACGCCTTTTCTAGTAAATCTATTAAATTGCAACCTTAATTTTTTTCACCGTCGAGGGTTTTTTCTAAAACATTTTATCAGAACACCTATACGGGGTGTTAGGTAAACATGCGGCAAAAATTGAATCTTCTAGGCATTGAGTGCCAAACGCTTTCAAACACACTAGGGTTGTTTCTAATTGATTTACACCTAGCAGTTATTTATATTCAAGTCGTCCAAATTTTCTACTGTAGTAGCGTAAACTAATAATTTTAGATATTCTTATAAAAAATAATCGAGGGGGCTTAAGTTTGGGGATTAAGCAGGCAATGCGTGTGGCCCACTTTGGTCAATCTAGCAATCTCCGTATGTTGCTGATAAATAATCATAAGCAACCAAACTAAAATGTGGTGGAACACCATCGTGCATAACTCATATTGAAATTTTTGTTCCTAATGGTACATCATCTAGAAACTAAGGTAGCATGTGTTCTAATACACCTTGCTGGTAAATCTTCCTGGTAGAAAAACTGGTCCAATTAGACAATTTAACTTAAACATTCAAGGAGAAATGATGTTGAAAACGATGCGGATTTTCATCTGCCCACACATTGTTGTTATAAAAATTTCTTATTGCATTTTTTGAGAAACTGGCTTTATCGGTGAAAAAAATATGTGTCATCAATTGAGGTAAAGAACTAATGTTTGCAAAAGCAATTGACGTGATGGAAAATCAGCCTAAACACGTTGAATGTGGATACAACAAATTGCTCTTAAGAATTTTTCAAACTGTCTAATAACTTACATTCAAAGTATCATGTTCAGCACTTTCTGTTATATTTATACCGTTTTTACTGTCATTGATTTTCCCTGCCATTCATTTTGTTTCGATGTGCCTGTTTTACAAAAACGTTGATAAATGTTTTTGAAGATTTTTCGGTTGGGGATATTCCGGCCAGGAAACCGTTTAATGTACAATCGTGTAGCTTGTAATGAATTGCCAATAAAAAATCTATACATAAAATGCATGTCAGTTATCTCGGCGTTCGTATAGTTAAGTATAGTGATTTATGGTAGAGGAATTTTCTTACTAAACAACTGCGACCGATACATGTGATGATCAATGACAAGACGTATTTAAATGAAATTCACTTGTACATTAATAGATGAAACAGCTGTTTCAAATTATTGTTAACAATTTTTATACTTGATAAACTCATTAATTTTTTGTACTTAATATACTCATTGGCGTGCGCCATACTTTTATTAACATTAATGATTTTAACAAATATCGAATATGGTTGTCGCAAATTTTGTTCACCCTGTATCTTCGAAACGTAAAGGTTTTTCAGAAATTATCATAGAACAAAATATTTTTAGAACAGGCTAAGGAATATCTTTTTAAATTTTTGCCGCATGTTCACTTAACACCCAGTATATTATGTTATGTTAGTATGTTAGTATGTTTCAACTTCATACGACGGTTTGAAATCATTAATAATCAAATTGAGTTGTGCATTGAACTTCCCTCTGTTTTTGAGTTATTGTATTAACAGGGTGTTTCAAAACATGTGTCGGAAAATAAAAGGTATGAATTCTTGGCAAATTATAAAAAAAGTTTCTATTAAAGTGGTTACGCAAACGCACCGTTTTCGAGATATAACAGGGTGTAAATTTTTTAATTTTTTTTTTTACCAAATCTCAGGAACGGAAAAAAAAGTAGCAACATGATCACAAAACCTTTATTTTAAAAAATTAAGCAATAACATAAAAAACAAGAAAAATCACAAAAATTGTTGAAAATGACCTCCTCCTACGATAACGCAGGCTTCCAACCTACGACTTAGTGACTAACGTACCCGTTCAAAAATGCCTGAAGTGTTTCGTACCGTATTGCAGAATGAAATAATGCGATTTCTTAGTTCTTTATCAGTATTAACTGATGTAGTGTAAACTAAACTTTTTAATTGACCCCATAAAAAAAAATCCAATACATTTAGATCTGAAAACCGACGAGACCAAGTCTGTAGGCCTCCTTGACCTATTCAACGGTTCCTATACTGTTCATTTAAAAATTGACGCGCAACTAAACTAAAATGTGCAGAAGCACCATCGTGCATAAACCACAATTTGTTTCTTAATTGAACCGGAACGTCCTCTAAAAGTCCTGACAGCTTTTCTTCAAGAAAATTACATTATGATTGACCATTTAGAATAAACGGCAAAAAATATGGACCTATTAAATGGTCTCCTACAACACCTGCCCAAACATTAACGGAAAATGATTGCTAATGATGGCCTTCCATTATGGCGTGTGGATTTTCGTCGGCTCATACATGTTTATTATGGAAATAATTTGCTTTGTCCGTAAATAAAACTTCTAAGAATCGAGGATTTTGCGCAATTTTTTCTTGAAACCATTGACACATAGCCAATCTTTGCGGAAAATCCGCTGGTAAAAGGGCTTGTACTCGCTGTATGTGATAAGCATATAACATCTGGCTTTTAATTATCCTCCACACTGTAACGTGACTAAGGTTTATGTTTAAAGATATTCTTCTGGTGCTAGTTGATGGATCGTCTTCGATTTCTTGAAGAACATCTTATTCAATTTGCGGAGGTAGCAGACGAGGTGTCCCATTTCCTGCAGCTCTTTTATGTACACTTCCAGTTTGATGTAGACGTTTGTGAATAGGAATTAATGTTCTTTTATTTGGTACCTGTCGGTTTAGAAACCTTTCTTGATAATTTCGACGAGTTTTTGCTGCATTTCCATCGGCAACGCCATAAACAACATGCATATCGCACATCTCGCTATCACTGTAATTATTTATTTTGCTATCACCACTCAAGCAAAATACTAAGAATGGGCAAATTAATTGGGTAATAAAGATAATATGTTCCCGCAATATTGACTCCTTTTGAAAAAAGGTTATTTAACAACTAAACGACAATTGTCAATAACTCAAATGCATGAAACAAATGCATGAACGCTGACGACTAGATCAAAAATATATGTTTTTATCAACAACAAAACATGTTGCTATTTTTTTTTTGTTTTCCAACATAAAATGCCTATACGTTAGAACTTTTGACTAGGAGTACCTTTTTTGTATAGAAAATATTGGTGGTACACAATGTGCTTTCAGAATGCCAATTTCCCTAGTGTCACAGAAACTAGAGCCATAAAAACCTCACGCAACCCTAAAATCTCCGTCAATGGCACATGAAAAAAATTGAATAGGCGCTTAAAAAGTAGCTCATATTAATGCATAGATTAAAGAAAAAATATTTTTTTTACACCCTGTATCTTGACAGCGGTGCGTTTGCGGAACCATGTTAAAGGGAACTTTTTTTCTTATAATTAGCCAACCAATATATATATATATTTACCAGATATATGTTATAATATCTACACATTTCTATTTGTTGTGACATCATTAGCCTTTTACATTCAAAATCATTTTTTTATGACTTCTTATATCATTTCATTTATTGCTTTTTAGCTTTGGTATGAGTACCATGACCGTAGTTTACAATTCTGTTTGACTATCAATTTAGTTTAAAAAAAATCATCGGGAGTGTGGCTTCATAATTTTCAAATTCTTAAGTGTTTGTTGTTTTGTTGTTTTGTTTAATTTTTGTCCGCTGTCACATGCATTTGGTCTGCACTGACTAATTCCGGTTTAGATTATTATCATTTTTTCTCCGGTTGAGTGTTTTTTTCTTCCTGTATTGGCTATATTTCAGGTTTGGGTACCTTTTTGTTATTTCTCTTTACAAAACAGAATAATTTATTATGCACAATTGTAAAGAATGCATTCTATATGTTTCTGCTCTACATATCTATAATCATAATCCCGAAAACATTTTAATCAAATTTTACAAAGTTTCTTATTTGTAGTAATGCTTGCAAACTCAAACTTTGTTTGAAATCATGTTGTGGTTACTGTAGTAGTTGTATGCGATAAAATAAATAGAAACGATAGCTCAGTTGACGTAAGTTTAGAAAATTATTACACAGTGTACGTTTTTTGCTCTAAGACTAAGTTTAAAAAATTTGCTGTTTATATACTATTCTTAGATAAGAACAATCTTATTTTTTTTAATTATTTATTTTGGAGATAGGATTTAAATAATAATTAAACTTTTTGCTTACAGCATATGGTTTTTAATAGCTAACGTTTAATTAGTAAAAATAAATATAAAATTGTGATGACAATGTCAAGAACACTACTAATAAACAAATTTTAAAAAACATATATCTAAACACAAAATCAGTTGTATCACCTTTAAAACTAACTGCTACAATTGTCATAAATAAAAATTCTGCACATACACAAAACACTCTTCATAAAATTGATTATTTTGTTTACTATTTCGTATGACGTTGTTTTTCAAAATATGTTTCGGTTTTTCGTTCTGTTGATATTAACCAATTTATTAATTAGACGCTTTTTGTAACCGGATTCTGTATCTAGTATTTTAGTTTAAATTTAAATTGATGGTATTTATTAAATGAATGTTGCGCTAGAGCGGTTTTTTTGTTTTTTTTTTTCGGTATTGGAGTTTGGAGTCTTGTTTATAATTATATAAACGTTTGCTTAGATGTTGTTTTGTTTGGCCTATATAACATTTGTCGCAATCTTCACACGGTATTTCATAGACCACGTTTGCTATCGTCTCTTTAGGGTTTTTGGTTTTAAGTTTAGTTAACAATTTTCCTATGTTATATATCCCTAAATTGCCTATACCGTTATTCTTTAGTTCTTTGTTGATGTTATTAGTTATAAATGGAATTTGTGGGAGTCTAAAATATGGTAGTTTTTTTTTGTTCCAGATGGATTATTTCATGTTTTTTTGAGGGTGAGAACAAGATCTTTTTATAATTGGTTTGGGATACCCATTTGTTAAAAACAGAGTTTCCAGTATCATAAGGTTTTTTTCATAAAACTGTTAATTACTTAACTTTATCATTTTTTCTTTATACGATCTTAAGGTATTCAGTTTTGTTGTTAATGTATGGCTAGACTTAATATTAATTATTCTTTTTGCACTAATGGGTTTCTGATACCAGTTAGTTACAATCTGTTCATTATCTTTGCGAATTAGTTTCATGTCTAGGAATGGAATTTCATTTTCAATTTCAGTTTCTATGGTAAACTGTAATTTGTTGTGGATGTTATTAAAAATTGATATTACGTTGTATATGTCATTGGATTGGTAATGCGATTTTGATGTCATCCACGTAACAGTGATTATTTCTATCCTATCTTCAAAATAATTAATTATCAAATCAATAAAAAAAGGATATGACAACAAAACAAAAACAATGTTATTGAAACACATTTTTACATTATTGAAAAAATTGAAATGGCAGAATTTAGTACGATTTACCGGATGTTGCTGATTTTATAGCGGACCAGAATTAAAACAAACATAATTACATTATCTACATATTTTATATCAAAATAAACTTTATGATGATCACTATAACTTTAAAATAGTTAATTTTAGTGTTTTCATAAGTGTTTTTGTATTTACCTTACTATATTTTAGAATTTATTCTAAATAATTTAGAATTTATTCTAAATTAAACCAATCATTGCACAATTTTTATCTTTATTTGCATATATTGCAAAATAAAAATTTGAAATAAAGTCACTCAAACATTGTTTTTTTTTTTAAATTGGATATATGTGATTTGATTAAAAATAATACTGATAAGTTTACCAAAAAATAATACAAACAAATCAAGATTTGATCGACATTTGAATAGTTTCAATTAAATTCGAGTGGCTGTCACACTAAAAATTCTCAATTCGCCTAAAATATTTACAACACGAAAGTTTGACGTTGATATAAAAAAAATCCATTAAGAGAATGAAAAACATACTAAACAATTTTCCATGAATAGCGTGACATTAACAAATATAATATGCACAAAAAATATTTTATAATTTGTATGTTTTCTAGGAACGAATAATAAAAGATGAAGTTATATTTGTATTATATACAAGATGTTAGTATTAATAGAAAAAAACGTGTGCATCTGTAAAACTTATGTATACATTGAGCTAAGGGTTAATGACTTCGGGTTTTATTGATTATAATACCTACATTATTTAATAATAATAATGATGTAAATTGCATTGTGTGGGCTGGGTAACATGCAAGAGTCATACATTAGTATTTAAATATGCATGCATTACGTTGGTTTACACGTTTTTCGATTCTAACACGATAATAAAAATTAGATCTGTAAACAAATTAAACCGACGCACATAAAATATCTATAAATACTCACAGTGCATAATTATTGTTATTTATATATTGTAGTATTTCTTAAAATTAACCTTTTTTTACACATAATTGTTTTGTAAAAGAGTAAAGAGTATTTAAACTGATTATAAAGTTATGCTTGTGTTATTATTTTTTTTGCTTTCTTAGTTAATAATTTGTACATGTACTTAGATTATATCTAAATTTTAAAATGTTGAATTCATGTTTTTTATTGAGGTATTTAATCACTTAAGGTTCTAATGTAATAAATAAAATAATTTGTTTATTGCTAGTTGGTAGTTAGTTGGAAAAAAAATTCTTTCATTTATTTTTTGTTGTACTTAGGTCAAAAATTTGAATTTGAAAGTAATAAATTCTTTATATGTCAATATTCATTTCTTGCTATACATTTTAAATTATGTTTAGTGCTTTGAATGGCAGCCTCTCAAATACTTCTAAAAAGGTAATAGAAATTTTGTACATTCACATTTAATTTTGCAACGAAGATTGCATATTATTTTATTTGTATTTAAAAAAATTGCAGAGCTTGTTTCATGTACCAACAAAATTTGTGGCATTGTCAGAGTAGATAGTAAGTATACACTTTACAAAAGCTTCTGTTGTTAGATCTGTCATCAGATCTAGATAGATGGTTTTTGTTGTCATGCACACAAACACTGAGATGTAACCTTTCTTTATTTTTGATCATCAAGTGCAATGTGCTATTATCAAAAAAAGATTATAAAAGTCTACTGCAGTTTGTTGAAATGATTTTGTTAGAGTGACTCTAGATTGTAATTTTTGGCCTATTCTAGGTTGGGTGGGTTTGGAATGTACTCGACAACATTGTATACAATTGTGTAGGATTACCCTAACCATAAATTGTTTTAAAATTTACCAATATGTTGAACGTATTATGGCTAGATCAATTGTGGTCCACCGTGTAAGGTTACTAAATGTTTTTGATTGATCATGTGAATGTGTGATGTTTTAGTAGCATAATTGAGTAGGGCTGTGTTTTTAAGATAAAGGCATGCTGTAGCCTTATACAAATTTAAAAGATGTTTTTCTAGTCATCGAAAGTATTGTTGATTATTTACTTATATGTCTAAAACTTTATAAATGTTGGATCTCTGTGCTAAATTTAAAGTTATGTAAATTCATGCCATTATTCCTTGATATGGTTTGGTTAGTAGCAATAGTTCGTAACTACAATCTCCAATCTTTTGATTTGCATTCTGAATAAAAAGACAAAAATATCTTATAACACATAGCAGTTTTGTTAGAGAAGACCATTAGCTAAATGGGTTATCTGAGCAGTGTGCAATCGTGCATATTGTTTTTGCAAGTTTTTTTAAATTCTGGTAAGTCTATCTGTGTTGATCCGTTTATCTTGGAAGACTACTGTGTTACATCTTTGGCAAGGTGTTTTGTACTGTGCCACAACATATGTTATGTTGAAAGTTTGGTAGGAGCTAGTCCAAGCTGTATTCTCTTCAGATAAAGCTAATTCTAAAGCGTTAGCAAATCCATGCAACTCCTGTAAATTTGTTAATTGGAACACAAGTTTCTGTATTTAGATATAACTTACCAAACCCAGCCAGTTGACATATGTAGTTGGTCAACACAGTGTCAATATATATTGAAACTGATAAGTCTTAATCTATGTAAATTTCCCACAATTGTTGCTTGATTAATTTAATTTTTAAAAAGATAGGTCCCAATAGTCCAAGTTATCTTTTTTTTTCTAAATTAAAAAGGTTGATGAATGATGCATGTATTAGCAATAATAGTAAGACTCTTAAAATTAATACTTTTTTGGTTTTGAGATCAAATATGTATATCGAAATTAGGTAGACTTTTTGAACTATTATTTCAATTAAACAACTTATTTTTTGCTAATTTTGATTTACTTTTTATTAAGTTTTTTTTACTATATCTCCGCTGCAATTGAGCACATATTTATTGGACATTTTTGACGTAATTGCTTTGGAAATACATTTTTAATGGTGTGTATGATTAAGAGAAATAGAGTTAGAGTAGTGTAGGTTGAATGAGTGCACCTGTTGTATGGTCTATGACATGTTGTTTGTTTAAGCTTCTAACAGAAGTGTTTTCTTATAAGCCTTTTAAAGTAAGGTTTTCCTACAGTAAGCCAAAGTCTTACTGCAATTAGATGCAAAGCTGTCATTGTTACTATTTTTCAGCCCCATAGCTGAAGTTGGCGTTGTCTGCATGCCACCTGTTATACTTAGGCATGTCATTTGTTGTAACTGATTTAGTTTGCTTGCAAATATTTTCTGTCTAAATTATGGCTACCATATTAGTGCCCCGTTTGTGAGAATAGGTCTTATATGAATATTATATAAATCTTAATTTACCTAGTCATTACACCAAGTTACGGCGTGTCTTTTTGAGGTAGGCAACCGAGGTGTCAGGCACACCAAGCCACAGAGAAAACATATATATATATATATATATATATATATATATATATATATATATATATGCATTTGAGGTTTTATGGCTGATTTAAATTTACAGCATTCTAATATTTCTTGCTTTTTTTATCTGTATGCATTAGTTTATCAGTTGTCGCCAGCTTATATCGTAATTTATCTAGTATGAGCTGCACATAAGCAAACTCATCGTTTGATACATTATTAAAAAAATAACAAAGTGATTCAAAACATAATATTATAAAAACATTGTATGTTTGCTAAATTAAATTATTTGTATCTTTAATTATACGACTGGTAATAGCATTACACAAAACTGGCTATTACAAATCAATATTTATATAAAAAAGCATTTATATATTCTCTTTTATATCTTTGAGCTAGCTATAACCATTCATTTGAAAGTTTCAAGTATGAACACTTCAAAGTAACTAATATGAATTGAAATTATTGTAATTTTGCTTGAAATACGATTACGAATGTTAAGCCTACATCAAATAAATGATGTAAGCGTATTTCCGTCATCTAAAAACTCCGTTTGGATCAAGTTTAACTACAATTTAAAACGACTGAAATATTAAATTTAATATTGTGTGCTGTTTGAATACATATATGATTTTATTTTTCAGTGTCGTGGAGTAAATAAAGTCATCGTGCTTTGAGCAAAAGACTTTTATATTAAATGAAATTGTAGTCATGGTAGTAATGAAATAGTTATAATATAACTCAACATAGAAAGCAACATAAGTTTCTTATTTAGATACATTATTACTTTTATTATATATTGTGTGAACGTTGATAAAAAAGACTATATATTGAGAACATTTCTTCTAATTATTATTTATATTGAGTTATTCTATTAGGTGATGGTTATAACAATACTTTATTTTTATTTATTTTAAATTGTAAAAAATGTTGTTTGTCAGAATAAGTTGTAAAATAAATATATTATGTACGTGAGTTTTTTTACGTAAGTGTATTACAACATTTTTTTTTTAGTTTTATATTATTTTATAATGTCTATTATGATCATTATTGTATGCTGAAAAAGACTGATCTATCTAAACGCAAGTCTTATTGGCAAATTTTTGTACACCCTAGAAAAATAAAAAACTTACATACAATAAATAAAGTTAAAGGACGTTAGAATCTAAACAATAAATAAGTAATATTCACATTTCTTTAAATTAAAAAATGCTTTTCAGATTATCTTTCAATTGTTCTAAATAAATAATTTTTGTCTATTTTATTGCAATGATAACTGATACTTTAATCGCAGTTATAGTATAGTAATATTTTATTGCTAGAATTACTTTAAATTGTTTAATTATAAATTTAACAATAACTAATTTAAAAAAAAAATTAAGTTATGTAGTGTTTATTTACGATTTTGTCATATTAAGTTGACAAAAATAATAAAAACACAAAAACTGCAATTATTTGAACAAAATTACAGTGGTAGAAAAAAAAACTCAAAGTGTTAGATTGACTTTTTGAAAAAGAATGCTCATCAATTAAATGACTGTTTGCAATTTTGGAACATATGCTTAAGAATGATCTATCAGGTTATTAATTTGTAGTTTGATTATTAGTTGTGTACATTTGGCGTTAACTTTATAGGCGTTGCTTAAAGTTTGTGGCTCGACGAGTGCGATTCAAAATTTTTTATGTATTTTTTTAGCGAAGAAGCTTGGGTGTCTTCTATTATCTGTATGTTTTATATATATATATTTGAGACTTGTTTGATAAGTTATATTTTAAAAAGTGTCTCTATATTTAAGTGTTGGTATGCGGCTATGGTTTTGTATGGTGGACTGATGTACGTTAGTTGGGAACGGATAATTGTAGTTTACAGTCTTGGGGTGCGGACAAAACGGCGGTCCTCGCTCTGATCATAGCATTGTACTCTCGCACAGCGAACAGCACTTCCGATCCTAGAACACTACAAATTGTTCTAAGCTCAGACCCTCGCTCATTGCTTCGATTATGGTATTTATATTGAAATAAAACTTTTTTTGCAACGTGCGGGTAAAATAATTTTTAAGTAATAAATATAAATCGAATTTGTGACACAGTTTCTAAATGTACTGGTGAAAAATAAATCGATTATCAAATTATATGTAGAAATAGCAATGACGCTAAAGTTGCCGTTTTTGCTAAAATGATATGGTCTTAAATAATAATGTACCCTGAACTATCAAAAAATTACATTTATACATAAAAATTAATATAGAAATTGAAGTAATGAAAAAATGAATTGCAATATTAATATTCTTAAGGGGCTTATAAAGTGATGATTTATATTGTGGAAAGTCCTTTTTCTTATTCAGCAGATTAACTAGAGATTACGTTGTTTTTTTTTTTAATTTTAGCAGATTCTAACAGATTAAGGTTAGTGTCTTTTATACAAGTTGCTGAATAAGCAAAAGGACTTACTATAGCATAAATCACTACTTTTTTGTTTGATATTGTAAACAAAACAACAAATGCACATTTAAAACATTAACTTTATTTAAAAAAATTATAAAAAATTATTTCATTTACCAGTGCTTTTCCTGACAAGACTTATAAATTGATAGTAGACATAGTATTATAGTAAACAGAATTTAAATGCAGAACAAACAATAGAATGTATATTTGATATTTTCAATTCATTAAACAAAAATTACAAAAAATCAAGACATACTCATAAAAAATATTGGTGCAAAAATGATTAATACCGCAATTTCCGTTCTTTTATTTTTTTTAATTAAGTATAGTGACATGAGAAAGGTGTACATTCTCATGCAACAGCATATGCGTATGAGCACTGTTTGTTTAGCAACGTAAACAAAATATATTAACTCTGAGTGTCCGTGCGCTGTGCTATGGTCAGATCTCTACTAAATACCAAGCTCAATTTTGCTGTTTGGTGTTCAAGGCGCGGGAGCAATGCTGATACATAGCTCACATATTA
Organism: Tachinus rufipes; assembly: GCA_963932245.1. Classification (NCBI taxonomy): domain Eukaryota; kingdom Metazoa; phylum Arthropoda; class Insecta; order Coleoptera; family Staphylinidae; genus Tachinus; species Tachinus rufipes. Next base: position 78,951,657 of record OZ010744.1, read on the forward strand.
AAAAACGTACTTTAATTTATATATAAATGTTTTTAGTTAAATATAACAAATTTATCATGCAACTCCTGTTATTAATAAATGAGTTAGGCAATTTGACCTATTTGGTCATTTAACCTAAACCATCTTTTGAATGTAAAAACCCTTAAACGCTTAAACGTATATCAAATATCATTGCCATTTTTAATCGAATAACTTGGAATTTTTCAAAGGATTTAACCCTTAACCGGTGACGTGAAGTCTACCGGACTTCTACTGAAATATGTTTTGGGGTAACTGTTAAGCAAAAAGTTTATTTACCGCGATTTTTTAGTACCTTCTTAAATGTTGAAAATGTAGTCACACGTGCATTGAGTGACAGTGTTTGATGTTGCATAAAGCTTTCTTTAATTACAAAATTTTGAAAAGCTGTAACTTTTTATATTTTTGAATATACAATCAAGGCAAAACTTAGAACAAATTCAAGTGATCCAGGCTTGGAGCGCTGTCTGATGTGCGAGGCGATACTTGGACCTTTGCTCATTGCTCAGATACTGGTATTTATATTAATGTAAAACTTTTTTAGGAACGGCAAGTAAAATCATTAATACACACTAATTTTTTTACAATTTTCTATTCTTTACTTTTAAAATAATTTTATTCTTACAACGCTAAATAGTTTTAAATCAATATATAAATACAAAAATCACGGCAATGTGCGAGAGTCCGATTTTAGTACAAATTTTAGTGTTGTAGGGTCGGAGCGTTGTTCGATGTGCAAGGGTACGATGCTATGATCGAAGCAAAGATCGCCTATGTGTCCACACACTTAGCTTGTTTTTATTCATTTTGATACTATGTCTAAGTAGCGGATATAATAGATATATAAATACCATTTTGACTTTATCTAAAATTTTATGTACATAAAATTTCAAGTTTAAAAATTTATCTAAAAATAGATTTATGCGGTTTTTATTGTATCTAATTAAGATAGATAGATAGTCAAGATGAAGTACGCTTTTACTTTTTTTAAATAAGTGAATATGAGTGAATAAACTAGTTATGTAATAGATAATTAAAACACAAGTGAGTTAACAACATCATTAAAAGACTCGTGTGAAAGTTGCACAACGAGTATGTAGCACAAGTTTTGTAACCACAAAAGTTAACCCACGTGTACTGTACAATATTTTATTTACGCTCAACTACAACACGTTTTGATTTAATAAATAAAAAATAAATATTATCTTAAAAATCAGCTTTTCTATTAACTTTTGTCATAGTAACTACCGTGTCAGCTTAGAATGAGCACCCTTACTGTTATTATTTTGTAAAACTCTTATAATCCAATGAGTGATTTGGATAGTTTTTTTTTTTTTGATATAAAAGAAAAAGCGCGCAGATCCATTTCTGGATTGCTCCCCAAAAAATCCAATGCTAATGTTAAAAAACTACACAACTATGCAAATGAGATGATAACATACTTTGCCAATTTATCTACTACTTATAAGCCTGTATTTATCTGGGCTTTTATTCAATGACACGTACAATGATATCTATTGAAATGAATGTTGAAGAAATATACAAACTTAGTAGCTTTTTTTAAAGGAAAATTTAAAAGATATTGATAAAAAAAAAAAAATGCTAAAAAAAATTTACTACTTTACTGTTACTTTCGGGAATATTAAAAGAGTATACATGGTTTAAATAGTTTAAAAGTTTACAATTTTTGGTCAATTAACATCGATCATAGTAGGTTGGTAAAGCAACCGGTGGGCATTAATTCTTTTGGATTCTTGCTAAATCAAATTGCTTTGCATCTCAAACTTGAATATCCAGAAATATATACAGACCATTGCTCCTGTAGGTTGTCTACGTTTTTGTTTGTAGAATTAGGAGCGGACCTACTGACAGTAAATTGTCATAGTTGAAAAAGGTTATATTGCAAATAAAAAAAAATAATAATAACTTCAAAAATTCTGGGTAATACAAAAAATACTTGGAAAGAGAACAAAAAAAAAACAAAACTATCAAGCAGTGTCCCTTGCGGCGACTGGTTTAAATAATCAAAATTTCATTGTATTGGCTAATAATTTTAAAAATGTTGCTGTTTTTTTCAAAATTTAATTAAAAAATTGCAACTATTGTATTATTAACATTTATAATAAATATTTTTTTTTTATTTATAGTTTTCAATAAAATATTTTATTAAATTTTTCTTTTGTTATTAATTTTAAATTGCTGTAATGAAGAGGCGTGAAATAAGAAACTCTTAAGTCACGCAAAATTAGTGATCTAAGAGCTTTTTATCTCACCGGCGTAGATAAATAATATTGAATCAAATTTTAAGCTGAATAGATTAAATAATTGCTATTAAAACTAGTACAATAACTACTTGACAATAAAAATGTCAATTAATTGACATATTAGCTTAAAAGTCAATTTTTTGCGCGCATTAATAATAAAACACAATATATAATAATAATAATAATAATAATAATAAACTTTATTCACGTAAAAAGTAACATACAGATACAGATCATTAGAAAAAACAAAAAAGGAACGCAAATCGTTAGGCGAGATTCACTTAGGCTGTAGAATCAACCTAAATGATCTTCCATCTAAACCTACAAAAATTATAATAACTTAGAGTAATTGTACAAAGAAACAAAAAAAAAAACAAAAATACAAACAAATAACAAAATTACATCGGCTAAAATAAAAGTAAACAAAAAGAACGGTAAAGTGTATTGACGATAAATAATAATAAATACAAATCAAATAAGGACCAATAAACTAAATAAGGACCAATAAACTAAATGAAGTAAGCATTACTTACACAATATAACAAAAACAAATGTATGTATAAAAATATAAAAATCATACGTTTAAGAATGTATTTTTAATAACAATCCTAAATTTGTAATATGATAGCTTGGCATGGGCAGGCGGAATGGCATTGTAAATTTTATAAATGTTGCATGAAAAAGACCTTTCAAAAATGGCAGTAGAATGTCTAGGTAGGGACAAAAGTTCTTTAGACCTTGTATTTAAGGTATGAACGTCACTGCGAAATGTAATTTTATAAAATAAGTAAGGTGGCCGTTTAGTACTTACAATCTTATGATATAGACAAGCTTTAATAACTTTTCTTCATTCTTCCATAGACAACCATCTGGATTCTTTTAATTTATGTGAGATTCTGTCAAACTTACGAATGCCATAAATAAACCTGAGACAAGAATTTTGGACTAGTTGAATTCGTTTGGAAGTATCCACATCAATTGCTGTATAATACAATGTAGAACAGTATGAAAAGTTAGAAAGTACAAAAGCATAACACAAAGTTTTCTTAACAGCGACCGAGAGGTATGACCTATGCGGAAATAGTTTTTGTAAGTTTAAATAAGCAAGAGACACACATTTATTAATAAAAATTTTATATATAAAAGTATTATCAAACATGATGCCCAGGTTTTTTGCTTCAGTTACAAAAGGAATAAGTTTACCATCGATACTAATTTTTTTTTTTTTTTAATGCAACGAATTAAAAAATAAAAAAAAAGTTTTGTTTTTTCCAAAAAGTAAAAATTTAGATTTATCTAGATTAACTTTTAAATCAAGTTAAACATTCTATGGCATTTTTATATAGACTAGGTTCAAATGATAAATATAGTTCACTATCATTTGCATACATGTGTCCTTTGCAATAAGAAAGCTGATTAAGAGTCAGTGACGTGTATATAGAAAACATTAGTAAGTACCCCTTGATTAACGTATACAAATGACGAAGTATTAGAATTAATTTTGACGCACTGTCTTCTGTTTTGTAAATCATTATTTAACAGTAAGACTGCGGAATAGCCAAACCCATAGTACTTCAAAATAGTTTGTAAAGTTGAGTAATTTACAGTGTCAAAGGCTTTATAGTAGTCAAGTAAAACAAGTGCACTTATTTTGCCCTGATCAGTAGCTGCTAATATATCATTGGTTACATCCAGGAGAGTAGTTTCACAACTAAATCCATTACAAAACTCCGACTGATGAGTGGGTAAAATTTGACAATTATTAACAAATACTAGTATCAGATTATACATAACTTTTTCTAATATTTTTGACATTGTTGATAAAATACTAATTGGACGCAAATGTTTAGGCTCTGATGGATTTCTTATTTTAGGAATAGGTTTAATAATGGCATCTTTCCAGCATTCAGGAATAACTGATTCTAAAAGACAGGTATTTATAATATGAATAATTACCGGAATTACTGTAGGACAACATAGTCTAATCATAACAATATTAATATTATCAGACCCCGCACTTGATGATTTTATTTTATTTGAAATATTAATTATAGTGCTTTCATCAATCAAATTAAAGTTAAAGTGTGAATGGTTAGAATTAGTTAAATTTGAAAAATAGCCTGAGTTATTTATTTTGTTAGCGATATTCAGGGGGGTAGTACTATTCAAAAAGTAATCATTTATAAGTTGAACATTGGCAAGATCTCCCGATAGGTTGATTTTCTTACGTTTGCTAATACCCAGGTGTTGTAAACGATTCCAGAGAAGAGATTTATTTTGAAAACCTGATACATAGTTATAATAAGCTCTTTTCTCGTTTTTCACTGAACTGTTGGTTAGGTTTCTTAAAGTTTTGTAATAATCCCAGTGAACTGGATTTCCTGACTCTAAATTTTGCTTTGGCCTTACCCCGCAATCTCATCATAAATTTAACATTGCTTGTAATCCAAGGAGGATTGCGTGGGTGATTAGTGGAATTACAAAAACAAATAGGAACGTGTTTGTTAAATAAGTTTATTATGTAATTGTTAAAACGATTAATTTTTGTATCAATATGTTTTGCATAAAAAATATTATAAAATGGAATATTGTCTAAGTCAATTTGAAAAACATCCATGTCAATACTGCTTAAGTTTCGAAAAAAAAATCAAATTTTCTTCAATTGGGTCATCAACTAAACTCATCGTACAGTACACAGAATCATGATCAGCAATATAACACTCTATTATACCGGAATCCTTAATATTTAAATCGCTTGATATCAAGATAATATCAATCAAGGTAGCAGAAGTATCCGTTATTCTTGTAGGATTTTTAATAATTTGTTTGAGATTAATAGATTCAAGAAAGTTATTAAGAGATATAGTTGAGGATACGTCCGGTGTAAGAATATCAATATTCAAATCTCCAAGACAAATAATATTATCTGTATGGTAGTATAAATTTGCAATAGAAATTTCAATATGCACAACCCACAATCACCTTTCTTGTCCTAGTTTGTATAAGAACCCAAATTAATTCAATATTTTTGTTTATATCTAATACCGCAGTTTTTAAGCTTTTTTTATGTACACAGCAACTCCGCCTGCCCTAGATAAGCGATCATTTTTAATAAAATTATACCCGTCAATTACCAAGCAATCATTTGCAACACTAGGTTTGAGCCAAGTTTCCGAGATTGTTACGACATCAAGGTTGTGGAACATTATAAATTATTTTACTTCAAATAGTTTAGGTAACAATGATCTTACATTCTATAATCTTGTTATAATTTTAAATTATTGAAAATAAAAGTTAACAATTTAATATATATATATATATATATATATATGATTTTCAAAAATAATAATTATAAAAGATAAATAAAATAAATAATAAATGTGTAATTTTAAAATTATAAAAATACTTACAAACAAATTAAATACCAGTTAGTTATATTTATAATTTAAAACAAATGAGGTAGAAGTAACTTATTCAGCCGCTTTTATGTTAACTGTAATATTCTATTTCAAAAAGATTTTAGTATGTAGTGCAGAATTTCATAGTTTTGTTTGATCAAAAGAAATATATGTGTGTATTTAAATTACTATGTAATTTGTATAGTACTTATGCCACATCGGTATTTGAACCTAAAAATTGTATATATTAAAGTTTACAAATTTGCTTTTTATATTTATTGTGTATTAACTTGACTAACAAATTGCATTAATGTTACTCAAACTTTTTATATTTACTTTTAAAACTGCTATTTACAAAATAATCTCCAGATTATAAAATCGAGATTTAAATAACTGGTTAATTTTGTTTACTAATGTTTTAACATGAACGTTAAAGGTACATTTATATCAACTGCCAATTGCCAATTGCCAATGAAACTTAAAAAAAAACAAACGTTGCAGACTAAATGTTAGCATTGTCTGTAATTAAGTAACATTTGTGGAATTTTTCTGACATCAGCGTTGTAATTTTTTTAATTTATCAAGTTTTTTTAATTTGTCGATTTCACGTCACGTCCATAGTTTTGAAAGTTTTTTTTTAAATTTTTGTTCCTATAAAGATCTGTTTGCAAAATTCAATTTATTTTCTACACTATCTTCTGTATTTTTTATGGCAAAGTTTCAATTGTCCTTTCAAATTACTTGATTTGTACATTTTACATAACAATAATTTGAGAAAAAATGAAATAATGTTGATTTTCTTGGACAAAAGTTTTTATGTAATATATATCTAAGTACTAAATTTTTTATTTGGTTTGTTAATAACAACAATAACAATAGTATACTATTTTTGGTAAAAACCCTAGACTTTTATGGCCGATATCACATTATTTTTTTATTAAAAAGCAATTAACGTAAAAAACTTTGTAAATATCAAGTATTCTGTCCCCAAGTTTTATAGAGCTTTTAGTTTTATGTTATGTACGCCAGTAAAGATTTCTTAAAAATAATTGTACTTTTGTTCTATTTTCTGTGCCAGTCGTCAGTCAGTCAAATTTTTGTATGTATTTTGTAGCGTTCTATCAAATTGTTTCTTTTGTAGCATCAAATTTGTTTTCAGAGTAACTTTTTTAATGTTTTTATAATGTTATTTTTACAAAAAACTGCAATGACTGTTATTTACAATTTGCTATATCAACGCAATACAAAACTTCACACATCATGGCAACGTGATTTGCAGGTTACCATATTTCTATGAATTACAAATTTATTAGGTCATTAAGTACTTAAATAGCTTAGACAATAATTAAATCATTAAGAGCAAAAGTGGAATAACTCTAAAAAAAAAACAAATTAAGCAATATGCAATTGAAAATAATAGATTTCAATCGCGTATAATTTTGTTAATTCGTTTTATGTTCATTTATTGTTATCAGAACAAGATATGTGGCTCAGTTTATTTTTTTTAATACACCATTTTATGATATAAGTAAAAATAACATATAACTAAATTTTTAAAATTTGAGAGTTAGTCCACTTTTGCGCTCAATGCCTCAATTGAAGTCGTCACTTTTCTTTCAAACATTAGTTTTCAATTGCTTAAATGTTTTTACCGTTTTCAATACTTAATATACTATTGTTGCAATGTAGTACTTTTTAAAAATTTATTTTACAAATTTTTATAATGCATTGCCAGAAATAAAATTTATTTTGCACAAGCTGTTTTGAGTACTATTTATTAAAAAACACGATAATTTATTTTATAGTACAAATATAATATGTTTAATATCTTGGTAGTTTTTTCAATAGCATATACCATACGTACATTCAGTATAAGTCCCAATTTTTATTTTTATAATGTGGGTTTAGCTCAAATTGTTGACTAAGATTTTCTATGAGTTTTCTTTGCCACCTTGATAATAAAGCAATAACTTGTCTCCTCCATGTGATACGAAAAGTGTAGCAATAAATGTTTTTCAACTTTTATTTAAGTTATAATGATTTCTTTACGTACTATAATTTTTTGTCAAGATATTGAACAAAAAAGTTAAAAATTAAGAAAAAGTTTATTGCTGTTTTCTTCTTTCTTGTGATATATTAAAAAAATGTTGATTACAAACTTGTAGAAATGCTAATAACACCAATGTATTTTTTTAAATTAAAATTACCGTAGCGTCATAGTCTATAAGAGTAGAGCTCTCTGGAGTTTTACTGAAGAGGTAGGTAAACTTTTCTGTTGATGAACTTTTTTGCTTTAAAAAATTCAAAGCGATTGTACGTATTTTGAAACAAATTTGCGCATGTTAAAAATTGTCAATTCAGTAAGTGTTACAAAAAATATGGTAATCAAACACAAGCGTCACTTTAGGATCAGTAACATTAAAAATTCAATTTGCGAGTGCATACACTATCTGCTAATAGGACTAAGAAGGAACTACTTACCAGTAACAAAGTAAACGACACCATGAAGAAAATTTGCTGTTTTTATAGCGCAGTGTCAGTATTCTATGATGAAAAAAATAAAAATAGCTAGAAATTATATGACATTAGGCTATCAATAAACAAATGCGCGATTGCTTAATTTGCTTTTGGATTATTTGTTATAAGATACTTACAAACAAATGGTACAAAAATGGACTTTTAAAAAACTGCAACAATTGTCTTGCAAGTACATTAAATTAGTCTTTTATAAAATAAAAAATTACACCTTATCGGATAAGTTCATGAAAGCTGTTAAAACAGTTTTCTTTGAGGTTTTTTAAGTTTTTTTTTCAGGAATTATTACGTGCTGCATTTGTAATTTAGAAAAAGTGTGCATTGATTGTTTACGCAATAATAACAACTTTACATCTTCGTGTGTTTCTTTCTTCTTTACAAATAAGTGTTTTTCTGCATAAAAACTTTAATTTGAAAAACCCTATTCATTTTTTATTGACTATAGGGGGTTTGTACACCGTACAATTGATATACATTTTTTTAAATTTTCATTTATTTTTGATTTACTATAGGGGGTTTGTACACCGAGCTGATTTTTTTTAATAATTTTTGCTTCAACAATAAAACATCGACGGTTATGAAACATTTTACGCAATAGGAAGAAAAATTGCAAAATTCCAAACACTGTTATTGAACAGGAAACTGTAATTTCTTGTATTGTCATAACAAATCGGCTTTAAAAGTTGCATAGTTTAGCATAATTTTAACATTCTCTAACAGAAAACATAACTAGCAGATTTGCAGTCCATAAATTTTGCAAACGACAAAATTCTTTTTTAACTTTCCCGCGACATTGTACCTACAATCCTAGATATAATTTGGTTTTATGGGAAATAGACTTGCTATGCCTAAGTTTTGAAATGCAATGATTTTATAGAAAAAATAATATCTAATATAATAAATTACAGCAAAAAAATGAAAAAAAAAAAATAATCAAAAGTTAGTAACTCTAATTAGGACATTTTAAATAGAAACTTTACAGAAGATGAATAGGGGAATTTACTTGCAATCTGTAATAAACTACGTATTTGTGAATAAAGCAATGTGAGAAGAAGTAAACAAACTTAAAGTAGAAATAAGATTAGAATCAGTTCACTAGCTATTACAATTTAACTTAACTAGATAAACAATATGAAAACAAAAAAAAATAAAAAAAGTAAAAAAAGTGGTTTGGACGGAAGAAAGCGTGTTAACATATAGAAAAATCTATAAAAAATTAGAGTAAAAAAAATTTAAAAAAATTAATGAAGGAATTAGAAGAAACAATCAAAGAAGCGGTAGTAAAAATACATTTGCTGAATAGAAAAAAAAGAAGAAATCAAATGGTGGAATAGCCAATGTACTTAAAAAAAGCTAGAAGTCCAAAAGATGTTAAGGCGCTCAAGAAACAAGACAAGCACAACAGAAAAATATCTAAATGAACAGAAGGCATAAAGCAGTTTAACAAGGCAATTAAAAAAAAATTAAAAGAATTAGAAATAAAATAATAAAGACTGAGGCATCAGCATGAAAATACAAAAAAAAAATAGAAAATACAGGGAGATATTGAGGTCATAACGACGGAGGTGTAAAAAAACCCTTTTTGAGTTTGTTTGAAAAAACAATAAATAAACAGACAAGAACCAATCCAGCAAGCAAAAACATTTTTATTTTTTATTGCGGTATTGATGGGATACAAAATGATAATCTATAATAATATATAATAATAATAAACTTTATTTTTCTATACCAACAATAAAATTAAATGTGTGTAAATAAATAGATAAGAATAACGTCACAAAAAATAGATACATCTTGCTAAATTTCTATACTATGTTATCAAAGTAATTAAAATATTTATTTAAATAATACGGTACAATTTCATTGAAGAATATTTCGGAGTTTTTTTCAAATAACGCTAAGCTATGTTTAAGATAATTATAAATCTTATTTAGATTTTTTGTATCATGCACGTGCTTGCTTAGATGTTCGGATGTGCAGTGAGTGTCAATAGCCTTTTTTCTTTAAATATTCCTTTACAACTTTGTCTAAATGAAATACTAAACATTACTCTTACAGCTAATTTTTAAACTAAAGACTTTTTCAGCGTGACATGATGATCCCCAACAAATTATACCAAAACGCATAATTGGATCAAAATTGGCATAGTATATAATTTTCATTGTTTTATCATTTATATACGATTTTAGTGCTGGGAATAAAATAGTTATTTTGTTTAGTTTTGAAATTAATTCTGTAAGATAGTATTCCCATTCAAGGTTGCAGTCTATTTAAATACTAACAAATTTGCAGTTATCGACATAATAAATTTGGGTTTGGCCTAACTGGATATTTGTTGGTAAAACTTTTTTCATTTTTTGTTCTAAAGAGCATACTGTTTGTTTTTTTTTACTTAAAAACAATTTGTTTTTATTTAACCAGTCATGAGGCTTGCAAAATATAAGTTCAGCATGTTGAGTGAGTTTTTGGTAACTTGAATTTTGTATTAAAATGTTGGCATCATCGGCGTAACTGATTATTGTCTTTAAGTTAGTAGATCAAATACTAATAAAATCATTAACATATATAATGAAAAATAATGGTCCCAATATACTTCCCTGTGGTATCCCTACTTCTAGTTGTAAGAATTTAGAGTCACTGTCATATCCGCTACCCTTTATATTTACTTTTTGTTGACGATTTGTAAGGTAAGATTTAATTAATTTATGACATGTACCTTTTATGCCATATTTATATAACTTATTTAGAAGAACGGTGTTGTTTACACAATCAAATGCCTTGGATAAATCTAAAAAAATTCCTAATGAAATTTTTTTATTATCCAAGGCACTGGCAATGGAATTAATGAGCTCAGAAGCGGCGGTGTCTGTAGATTTACTTTTTCTAAATCCGTGTTGAAACTGATTAAAAAATTTGTTTTTATTAAAAAAAATTGATTAAACGGGTTTTAATGACCTTTTCAAACAATTTGGAAAAATTTGTTAATATTGATATTGGTCTATAATTACTAATTATCTGAGTGTCGCCCGCTTTATAAACAGGTTTAATAGTTGAAAATTTTAGGTTATCTGGAAAAATTTTAGTTTCCATCATCATGAATTTTTAAGAAATATGACAATTTAAAAAAATTCATTTTCTGTAACTGGTTGTCAATAAATTGAGTTTATATTTGAATTTATATGATCAAGAGTATTAATTGAGTCTGGAATTTTCAACAGTTCATTAATTATATTTACAAAATATGTATTAAACTCATTTACCTTGTTTTCTTATTCTTGTTGAGTTAGGTGTTGGTATAAATCATATTTTTGCTTTACAATTCTTAAACAATTTACAGCTTGCCATGTAGCTTTTGTAATATTTGAACTATTTCCAATTTTATTTTCAAAGTAGCTTTTTTTAGAAGATTTAAGTGCAATGTTATATTGCTTATTAACGGTATTATATTCTGGTTTGAATAAGACATCTGTTTTCGATAACATATCAAGTACACATAAATTATTTTTCAAGTTTGATAACTCTGGAGTCAAATAAATTTCATTTAAATGTTTACTTTCAGTTTTTTGTTTTACATATTTTTGTGGAAAACATTCATTATACATTAACAAAAATAAATTAAGAAATGCATTCCAGATTTCATTGACGTTGGTTTTGTTATATAAGTTAGTCCAGTTTTGTTCTTCCAAGTTTTTTTTTTAAAATGTTGTAAGCTATAATTACTTATCACGCGCTTGTAACAGAATGCATCTTTATTTTGATTAAATGTAATGTTATTAAATGATATCTTGTGGCCATAGTGGTCAGACATGTAATAATTTATTATAGTGCAATCTGATTCAAACGGAATGTTACTTATAGTATTATTAATGCAAGTTTGGATACGCTCTGTTACTCTGGTATACGAATTAACTAATGGTGTCAATCCATAGCTGCTTAATAGTGAAATAAATTCTAATTTATCCTAACTATTGCTTAAAACGTCAATATTAAAATCTCCTGAAATTATATAATACACCTGCAAGTTCCATAATTATTTCAATAGAGTATCAATTTTGATAAAAAAACGTCTCCAGATTGCCGCTGGAAAGACGGTAGATAGCAATAATTATAACTTTAAATGTAATCATATCAAATTTGACCGCAGCACATTGAAAAATATTACTTATTGATATACTATTTATATCTTCTCGAATTAAACTATTTATGCTCACTCTTCCACATACAGCAGAACTCCCATGAAGATCCACTTCCCTGCAGAACGATGATGTCAGACAAAAACCGTATAGATCGTATTCTTTTAAATGTTCAGTTAAAATTAAAAACTGGCAATCAGTAGTGTTAGCAATTAAATGATTTAAGGAATTGATTTTGATTTGTGCTTTGGACTTAGTTGGAATAAAAAATGATTTATAGACACATTTTTGGGTCATATTTGTGGTTCCATAATTTTTTCCGATGGAATAGATACTTTATAAGACGTTTATTGTCTGGGATACTTAAATCGTATTTATTCACTTCTACTGTTTTTAATTCCTTTTTTATTTAAATGATTTAATTAATTTTTTGTTGTTGTATTACGATGAAGGTGGTAAACATAAAAATGAGCATACCTCGATGTACCTTTTATACCGCTTGACTGTGCAGTCCAATTATAGCTTTGTTTCTACGTCTATTAACTGTTTTCCAATTTACTTTGTTTTCTGTTTGAATTATTTCATTTGTTTTTTGGGTGTCCGTTTGAGATATGTTGTCTTCTTTTGTAGAATCATTCATATCTGGGTTGCCTACGTTAATGTTTGGGAGATTTTTGTAGGATTCTGCTTCTGGGATTTGTTTGAGTTGCGGCGGTAGATTATTGAGAGTCAATGCGCGACTCTAGGATCCTGTATTAGAATTTTCGTTTGTATAATCTTTTCCAGGTTCCGCTAAAATGCGTTTGGATTTACTTAATGTTTCCTGTTTATGAAATGAATTAATAATTTATTCAAAATCAGTCAATCGAATCACAGCGGCCAAGAGTCAAGCATAGACAGTGGTTTCGGTTCTACAAACCTCGTCAGTATGCCTTGTACGACCACGGCATCGCATGATAGCGAAGACAATTTTGAATAAATATTTCTACGTAAACCCTTCCCGCTTACGTTAAACGCATGATGTGCTATTGATAAAAGTTCAGTGTTGAGGCATTTTTTTTTAATTTACGTGTTTCTTAAATTGAAATTTTGTATATACAATATTAAATAAATTATTAATTTATTTCATAATTTATTGGCAATTCAAAATTGTTAAAGCCGCAAAATGACTGCCAATTGCATAAATGCTAAAATGATACCGTTAATGCGGACATTTTAGTATTAAAAATTGCAACTAGATGACAAACCAGTCTTTCGTTTGATTATTTATAGTTTCCTGTTTACTTAATTTAGGTTTTTGTTGCAAGTTGTTTATGTTTTGTTTTATTTCATCTACATTTAAGGCTAGGTTATGTACTATATTATACTTCTCATTAAATTGTACGTTTTGACAATCAAGCCGATCTCGTAGATCCTTTACTTCGGTTTTCAGTTGGATTAGAACTTGTAAAGTCATCCTTTGTACGTCATTCTTCTCGCACTTGAGACAAGCAACGATTCCAAATTTATCATCTTACTTCATACAGACTGTATGAAAGAATAAATCACAAACACTACACTGTATATAATCTTCGGTTATTTGTTTATTCCATTCATTGCAATAAATTTCTGTAGAAATAGTTGCTGTAGAGCTATTTAAATTGCCTACGGAGGCCAAGCGACCGATTTTGCTAGCGGCCATTATAAGCTTGATTGTATGGTTTGAAAGAGTTGATTAAGAGTTTGAGTGGGTTAATAAATAGAATATAGAAGAAAGAATGGATTTTGAGTCAATAAAAAAAAAGTTTTGTATGCCCGATACACAAAAGTGGAAGCAGACATTAAGTACATCACTACGGGAAATAACACTACTGACTACGGCATACAAGATCTACGCCATAATATTAGAAGATTAGAAGAAAAGTTAATTAAAGAACCGGGTACAAATAATATTATTTCTGACTGACAAAACGGCTTCCGGAAGGGTAAATGTACTATGAATAACGTATATATTCTACACTATATGGCCAAAAATAATATTGCAGGAAAAGGAAGAAAAGTATATGCGTCATTTTTGGACCTAAAGGAGAAAGAAAAGAATTAGCAAGCTGAGTTAACGGAAAAATGAGTAAAAGGTTTTGGACAACAAGAGGAGTGAGAGCTGCTCATTGAGTTGCACTCTGTTTGCAACTAACATAGAAGATGTACAACAAAAACTAAAGTTGACTTAAGTAGGGCGATAGTAGTAGGTAGAGCAACAGTCTGGTCATTAGCATATACCGACGACATGGTAACAGTTGCAAAAAAACAAAGAAAATGAAAAGACTGGAAATAGAATAGGAAAGGTGTTGCAAAAGTAAATTTCAGCATAATTATTTGTATATCAAATGTATTGCATAAGCGCAAAATTTTGTTATTAGCATATTATTAGCAATGATATTATATCCGGTGTAAAGGCAGAAATTCAAAAATAAAATAGAAACTGTTGTTATACCATTTTATATATTATGCTACATACTATAATAATGTAAATGAGTTGAATTTATAATAATAAAGTTTTTTTTTTGTTGCAGGTACTGTAATACTTTTATTCAATATAATATATTAATTAAGTGAGTATTATAATAATAAAATAAATTAAAATAAAACTGGTGAGTATTATTTAAAATCAAGTTTATTTTCTTAATAACCCTATTTGTTTTAACCAAAACCATTATCAACATACAGTCTTTTTGTATTGCTTTTTTTGAACTTGCCATGTTGGTCTGTGATAATATCAACAGCAGATTAAAAATACATTAGTTTGCTTACATCTGATAATTGCGAATGTTTGTAAATACACTTTCAAGCGCTTTATGTTTTTTTTGCATTAAAATTTTTATTATCTTTTTCCAAATTTACTTATTTCTTAACTATTTGAGTAGTCCGAGTTGGCTTATGTTATGTAATTATAAGGATTCAAAATACTAGTAATTAGCAGATTGATATATCAATAAAAAAATATCATAATACGTACGTTGTTTAACTTGCTACGTATTAGCTGACTATTAAGCTAAATGTGGCTTTTACATTATAAATTATATAAAGCACATTTATTATCAATAATTAATTAATTATTCATTCAAATCCAATCCAAATAAAACGACCAAGTCTATTATAATTATCATTAATTATATTAATAGCTAGTAAAAGCATCCACTTATTTAGTTTGAAAATTGACTACTAAAATAATAAATGAATAAATATTTATATCATTTGAATATTTTATGAAAACTCACCAGCAAGTAAAAATGTTGTCTTAAAACTATTTTCCGGTAAATTTATTATTCTATTAATATTCATCATCTTGTATACAACCATGAAAGTAGATATGTATGAGTCAATAAAGTATAGGAAATAGCCCACCTGAATGTTCCAATTACTATAAATGATGTGCATTAACCCAAATGGTTACTCATCTTGATGCTTTTATAGTAGGGATATTTTTACTAACATTATGTCATGTGACAAAGTAACAGATAAAACAAATGTGCGATATGGGGACCCTTTTTGTGGTCCTTTGGCTTTATCACCACTCTAATTAGATAGATTGTTTGCTCTGATTATGGACTGTGGGTTATATAATTTTTGTATCATAGATTTAGATAAGAGCTACAATAATAAACTATAAATAAATATATACATAGTATGTAAAATATAAATTTATTAACGTTTTACTCATTCACTATTTCTAAATTATTTACTACTTCAAAATGATTGAAAAGTTTAATTAAAGATAATAAAAGGCAAATTGAAAGAGCGTTAGATAATTTAATTAATGAAATAAATTTAATCAAAAATTGAGGACGTATATAAAATCTATTTCTATACTTTCAATTTGCACCAACGCGATTTGTTTGATTATTAATATTTAAATAACATTTTTTAATTTTAAAAGCCTTAGCTTTAGGGTACGTTTGTGATGCCACTCAATTTATTAAAAGTATTCTCATCACGTTTTTTCATTATAATTACTGGGACAATTTTAGCCTGCTATAAATTAAGCTGTATATTCCGTATCACATCAGCAGATATCCAAATTAGGTCAATATGTCTCCAGGGATAAGTAGGTAAATACGTAAACCCTTCCCGCTTACGTTAAACGCATGATGTGCTATTGTTGAAAGTTCAGTGTTGAGGCATTTTTTTTTTAATTTACTTGTCTTTTAAATTGAAATTTTGTATATACAATATTTAAAATAGATATGAATTATATATTTTATTTTAAAATGCTACAAACTTATTGATCATTATTTTGATTTGATTTTTTGTCTTCAAAATTTTATTTAATAACTGAAAATAAATGTCAAGAAATCTTTCTTTATTATAATCATTCAAAATGATCCATCAATATACTATGTTATTTAATATTTCCTTTTTGCGCCCCTTAGTAATCATCTTTTCCCTCACATACAAATACACCGCAAAATGAAATCTTATAAAGTTAGGAAGTAAATGTAGGCTTCTTGTCGTTACATTATGATGTTCTTCGTTGCCTCTTACATTGATCGACGTGGAGTTTCCATTAAGTTTCGCAAAAAAAAAGTGCGGACTTCATCATGCTTTTCTTGGAAAATGAAAAACCATTATCTTTCAGCCCTAAATATTATAAAATAATGTGCTGTAATTACTTACTGATTTCATTAAAGCTTGATCTAAACATGGCATGTTTGTATTAATTTTTTAGAATGTCACTTTTGTTATAAAATTTTTTTGCTACTGAAATATATTTCTATAACTAACTCTATAGAGTTTTTTTTAAATATTTCTAGTACATTATTTTTATTTACAAACAATAACAATTTCAATTATACATTTCAACAATAATTGTAGGTCTATCGCTACGTTCAATTTATTGGAAACAAAAAGTACTTTATTGTTTCTTAGTTATTATTAAATTGTGTATTGTCAAGAGGGAGAATACTGGGAATACACGGAAAATGTAATTAATATTTCAAACTTGTTAATAGTTTGATATATTATGATATAATTTTGTAAAACTCAAATTAATTTAGTAAATATATGAAATACATTTTGAATTCTTAATATTGTTTGCGACAATTTACTCTGGCGGAATATTTTTTCATTGTCACACTTTGTAAAGGGTAATTTATCAAGATATTTTATTTTTTACAAGAGCAATTTTTTAGCTATTATCAATAACATAAAAATTATTATAAACGATTTCTGTACTATTTGTACTTCATCATTTTTATCAAACTAGTAAACATATTTACGTATTGAATATCCTCTTACTTAATTCAGCATGTCTCCATACTAATGTACTAAGAAGATGGGTTTTCTATTTATGGCAGTAATCCAACGTTTAAGTTTCTATTTTTAACATCTTGTAGTGCTCGCTTAATGTTGTTTTCTATATTGTTATTAATTTTAGCAATATAATTTAAGAATAAACTAGTTTTATTTTTGATAAAATTATTAAGTCAATATTCGATAAAATATTTGATTGATATTTAAAATTTTAATAATAACCTTGATAATAACATTTGATTGAAATACAAAGCTTTAAGAATGCACATCACGTTTAAAAATACAGCTTATAAATTGTTTTGTTAATAATTAATTAAGATGTTATGAGGTTATATCATATTTTGATGAACTAAAATTGCTCAAAATGAAGCTAAGCAAGTAAGTAACAAACTTATAGTAAAATAATCTTATAAAATTTTAGTTTAGTGAAAGATAATTTTATGATTTTTATTCATTTTTATTGTGCGTAAATATTAGTGTAGTTCTTGTTTTAATTTTAACCTTTGATGCAAAATTACTTATTATACTTTTTTTATTGTATCCAAATAATACAATTTTTCTAACTCTTTAAAATTGGTGTTTGTTGCATTGATTGCCGATTATTTGCCGAGTAATTTCTTCTAATTTAGTAACAGGATATAGTGGATGTGAAAGCAATTGAAAGCCCAAATTCATTAATTTTACTATGGCAACTGCACACTTGTTCATTTGTGCGTTGTCTTGATGAAAAAAAATATTTTTTTCTAAATATGGTGGTTTTTCTTTTAAAACGTTGTTGAAACGGTCTAATAAGTTTAAAATAATTGATGTGAATTGTGCATCTTAAAAAACTGTAGCTTTGACCTTGTTGGTCAATAAAGCTGTCTTAAGGTTATTTTTGGCGCAGGTTTACAAATTCACTGTTTTTTTGGGTTTTGGTGTATAGTAATAGATCTATGTTTTGTACACAGTTATGAAACGACGCAAAAACTTCTTTTTGTAGTTGTCACACGTGTTCGTTTTTAATCGATTAGAAGCAAACTTTGCACTTGTCGCGCAAATAAAAATGTTTGTGTAGTATACACGTTCATTTGAAATGATTTTTTTTTTTTACTATTTTGCACTGTTTACTCTACGGTCTTGCAATTTTGCCACAATCACTGCTTGATACAATTTTGTTAGCAGGCGCACCGTCACGTTATTTTTACATATTGATTGGAAGAGGTAGACCCACACCACGGTTTCTTAGATCACCGGACCTGAATTTTTTGGATTTTTGTCTTTGCGGTTAATTTAAAAAAAAAAGTTTACGGCAAACTTTAAAAACTTTAGTGCTTGCATTCACGCTGCGGTTAAGTTAATTTACAAAAATTCGTTTCAGAAAATTTGTGCTTCAGTGTTAAATTGTGCCAATGCTTGATTTCAAACAGAAGTTAATCTATTTGAACTTGATTTATAAAAAAAAAACGTATAAATAATGGTATTAATTAGTCGTGCACAGAAGTTGTAGCTCCATCATGTTGCTTCAACCAAATAAACCAAATATCATTAATAAACTTCAGCATCACAACTGGAAACCAAATTGCAATGTTTAAAGAGATAAACAATAATATTAGATTAGCAGATTTGTTTTTAATTTTAATAGGTCATTTGTGTGCTGCGATTAACATTTTTTTGTTGCTTGCAATACTATAAGTGTGCATAAACAAAGAAAAAATTGACATACTTTGGATTAAGCACATATTTACTGCTTTCCTTTCAAGATCAACACGCTATTTAGGTTTGACGCACGTAAGTGGTGCATAAGATAAGAGAAAAAAAAAACTCGGAACAAGTTGGCGGCGTTGCGCTTTCTGTGAAAGGTACATGAGGCTTCAAGCTTAGAATTGTTTGGAACCGCCCAGAACAGTGAAAGGAAAGCATCTATTGTAACGCATATGTCTATCGGAAAACAAAAGGTTAGAAAACATTTTATTTTTAATTAGAGTAGTGTCGGGAAAAACTAATTTAAAAGATGTATTTTTTACAAGTTTCTATCTTTTTGATTGATAAATATAATATACTTTTTTTAGCTTTTGTTACTTGCAGCAGTGGGAAATCTCTTAATAGCAAAGCAATAAACTTTAGATGTAAACTTTTTTTAGTTATATTAGTACATAATTGCAAAAAAAGTGATTAAGAGTAGCTGTTTTTACATAAATGTTTTCATAAAAGTGCTTTAGTAAGTAAAAAAATTAAAAATGTTTGTTGATTATTTTTCATGGTTTGGAAGTACTTTATTTTTCCTTAATAGGTGTATGAGTAATATAACATTTTTTCTAATGTGACTGACAGGGTACCCGGGTACCTTTTTGAACTTTAAACATATACATTTTTGGCGTTTAAAATTTTTAAGTTTTGAGATTCAGTGACGTCTCTTAACTACCCTAAATGTACCGTATTACATTAGTTTTTTTTTACTGAGAAATTTACATACGGACGTGACGGTTTGGCTACTTGGGTACTTTTGATAATTTAAAATAAAATAAGATAAAAACTATTGTAATTAATTAAACAAATGTATTTTTACAATTATTACCGCGTATTGTCTTTGCAATGCAGTGTTCATTACAAACAGTTTTTGCACAAGAATTACATGTTTTTTGTGTTAACTTGTTACCAAATTTAACATTTTGCAATTACCAGAGTACTTCTTGAAGCATTGCAAGCTAGATTTATAATGATTGCAGCAGCGGGATCTATTATTCGACGTTCTAAACCATTTCTACAGAGCTGATGTATGTATAAATGACAAAAAACAACGGATTTGTTTTTTTTAAGAAGCATAAAGTTGTTTTTTTACTAAAAGCAAAATATTTTGTTTTATTATTTGAGCTGGTGTTTTTAGAAAATCATACCAGTTAATCCATCTTTGCCAACAAAAGTTGCACTTTGTGGAAGCATTTCATCTTCATCGCGCTTTCATCTGAATAAAAAATTTCTATTTCAATATTTGGATTGTTTTTTACATCAGAGTTTTTTGATTTACTATTTTCTAGTTCCAAAACTTATTTTTTTTTATCAAAAGCAACAAACGGCACGTGCATAACGTGTTTTTGTTATAGAGTACCCGGGTACCCATGTACTTTCCCAGTCACATAAAGGTTAATAAATAGCCAATAAGCTAAAATTTTGTCTATTGTCAAGGTTAAGATTTTAGATAATTGTGTCAAACAAAATTTTACGGCAGATTGGTAAAGAAACCTTACAATTTGAATTTTGCAATTTTTAAGTTGTTAAATATTTTTAGAATTGTTTTGTTTCTAATCTATCTCTGTATTTATTATTGAAAAAAATAGATTTCTAATTGGTGTTGACTATTACTTGTTGTATGATATTTATTTTGTAATTTAGTAATATTTTTAGTTTGGAAGTAGTATTTGATACATAATCTATACTTAATCAGGTTGTCTACAAACATAACTTTACTTAGGTTTGTATTTATATTTAAAAAATTTTTTTTTTTTAGTTCAGCTTAAAATGTCTGCGAGATACTGCAATGAATGCCCTTATACAGCTATGCCATACATTAGCACATATTCTACTACTGCAGTATATATAGTTTTCAATACAGATACTGGTAGAAAAAAGCAATTGTTGTAGAATCTTTTTGCAAAGTGTCTCAGTTACTGAGTTACCCATTCAATTTTTTGAGTGCATTTGCAGGTAATTTTTTAAGTTTTAAGACATTTCACATTTGATTTTTTTTTAATTCTTTATTTAGTCTTCTTAAAGCTATATTTAGGTCGTTATGTGTAGATACGATGACAGTATTAACTGCGTAAAGCAGATACAAAAAAATAAAGACCTTTATTGGCATAATCATACATACATACATCAGTAGTAATAACACTCAAATAATAAATAAACAACATCTTTCTTTAGATTAAACAAAAAAAAAACATTAAATAAAAATTCACTTTGCTTTCTTTAGTTTTTTTAATATTTTCATTTCTGTTCCATTTTCATTTAAACATTTTTTTCTTCTATTTTCTTGCCTGCATTTGCTCATTATTATCTCACTTTAGTCTATTACACTTATTTGAATCCAAGTTCCTACTCTATTTTTACAAATTTCACACTTTTTATGTTCTTCAGTCATCCAATATTTATTACCATTCTCTTCACTGTCACACTAAAACCTTGCAATCAATTGTTGAACACCCTCTAATTGGTTTTCTTGCAACTAGGCTGGTAGTTTATTATATTCTTGAATACATTTGTATTTGGCATTGTATCTGCTACCAACAATTTTTACTTGCCTATCTTGCTGTTCTACCTCTACTAGTATGTTTAATAATTCTCCGTCTACATTTTCTTCTACTCTTTATTACTTTTTTCACTGACATTCTACCCTTTTATACAATTTCTTTTTTTCTATACCAAAATTTGTTGCACGTACACTTCCATTCTCTATCATTCCTACTAACTTTATTATTTTTTTTTTACAAAACTTCATTGCTTCTAAATAAAAATTGATTCATACTTTAGCAGTTTTGTTCCAGTGTAACAGCTATCTTTCTTAAAATTTGTTTCCTGCAAAACTATATAGCCAGGTGTTGAAGGCTCGTTTTAAAAATTTCAGTTCTACTGCTTCGACCAATTGCTTTTCTTTCACACCCCAGACTTCTGCTCTATAATACATGCATTCCAAAATACCATTTTTACTTTAAAACAATTCTTAAATTATTCTTTCCATATAATCATAAACCTTTTTGCTGCTACTCATGTTTTATTATTTACATATTGTACATGCTTTCTATTAGACTCATCACTTGCAAACATAAATTCTAAATACTTCATCTTAAACTTTTCTGTTTTGCTTTTTCATCTTTATTTTCTAAACAGCATCCATTTGGTTTTACCGACATTTACTTCTAACGTTCTTAGTACAAAAAATGTTCTTACTTTTTTAATCATCTTTTTGATGCTACTACTTGTTGGTGCTAGAATTACTACATCGTCAGCGTATGCTAGCGACTACACTTTCGTTGCTCAATTACTACTCCGCCAGCTCATTTTTAATACCTTTTCTAAACTTGTCGTATAGATATTAAATAGTAAAGAGCTTGACGGACATTTCTGCCGTAACCCTCTAGTCTCTCTGAACTTTTCACTTCTACATTCACCCACTTTTACTCAACACCAAGTTTTCTTATATATTTCTTTTACTGCTTCTATTACCTGCTCTGATACACCTTTTATTCTAAAACATTTTATAAGCATACTTCTGTCAATTGCGTCATACGCTGTCTTTAAGTTAATAAAGAGGGCAAAGATCCTTTTTCTCTTTCGTCCTTGCTCTTAATCCACAATATATTTTAGCGCCATTAAATGATTGGCTGTTTCTCTTTTTTTTCTAAAACCCGTTTATACTTCTAGGATTAACTGTTTTTTGTCTACTTTTAATTGGAGCATTCTCTCTAGCATTTTTGCAAATATTTTATAGGAATCATCCATTAACGTGATGTTCTTATAGTTAGCCGGATTTTCTTTTTTCCTTTTTTATATAAAAGTGTTATATCCCTTAGCCTCTAGCTTTCTGGCATATGATTTGTTCTTTGTCATATTTGGTTGCATTTTTTGTATAACATTTACAAACATTATAAATGTAAAGCAATTTTTATGTCATTTATATATAATATATAAAGAAGCTGTCCCAGTACGGTTCCTTGTGGTATTTTAATACTTATTTTCTTTGCACTACTAAAACAGTTCCTTAATTTTACTTTATAGGTTATTGAGCTAAGATAACCAACCTAACTCCATTCCTCTAATACTGTACCCTTCTACTATATCAATTAACTGGTTGAGGTTAATAGTGTCAAAGGCTTTGATTAAGTCAACAATTACACAAATTACGTGCATCCCTTTGTTTAACTGCAAGTTTACTTTGCAAATTTTTCTAAAAGGTTGATTGTGTTCCTTCCTTCTACAATTCTAAATGATTCAGTTTTAAAAGTTATACAACAAAATTGTGATATATTTTTCTATAATTTTGTCAATGCATTGGAGAAGGGATATTGGTCTGTAGTAGTCGTAGACACTTTTGGTGCCTCTTTGTATATTGACGTTTTTTTTTAATAGTCTGGTACTTACTGGTACTTCTATTTGTTCTTGAGCTATTGATAATGGTTGTTAAAGGCTGGCTAAAACTGGACACTTTTAAAGTATGTAAGCAAAATATTTAAAGGTAGATTAGAAATAACTGTAAAAAGCAATCAAGCTGCGTGTCTTGTTGTGAAAATGTTTTTGCAAATTTAGTAGCTATATATAAGAATATATAAGAGTAAAGATACTCTTTTTAAAAAATTGTGGGAAATCTTGACTGCTACTGTTTCTTTTTTTTTCTAATAGTTTTGTTTACATTTTTAATCAAGTGTCTTATTTTAATTTTTTGTATTTTTTTCTTGTTTTATTTTAAAGCTCAGGATTGGTGTTTCTGCCAGATACAAGTTTTCATTGTTTGAATAGGGCATTTTTTTTTCATTTTTTGTAAGATGTTTTCATTTAATTATGGTTTTAATCATCTTTTTTTTAACTTATTTTCTTTGATTTAGCGGACAATAGTCTTGCTTGCTCAAAGGTTTGTGGAAGTTTTGCTAATACTATTAAAAATAGTTTTAAGTGAAATATGTAAAATTTTAACTTATATTTTAGGTTTACTATTAAAGTAAGGATTGGGTAGTCGACGTTGGAATGATCAGACTCATAAACAGTAGAAACATAATCGATATAATAAAAAATAATAAATTGACTACTTTACTACTTTTATCAGCAAATTTGATTAGTTTTATCAAATTTGGAGTTCTTTACAAGTGCAATTTTTTTTAATATCTTTATTATTAAGTTCTTAAAGCTGCGAACATAACAGAAATTTTTGCTCCGATCATTACATTGTACTCTTGGTTATTGCTCAGCAATCCAACCTTAAAGGATTGAAGCAATAAACAATGGTACTAAGCTAGGATTGAAGTTCCAGTGTTTCAAGGTCAAAAAGCTGAGCAATGAGTAAATATATGATGCTATAGTTGAGCACTCTTAAACCAAACAAAGTAATTAAATTTACGCACTCTTATAAGCTTAGTTGGAATAAACATATCCATGTCTTGATGTAAATAAAACTTATTTAAAATTTTAATTGATGAAAATTAAAACTGACATTCAATAATCCGGAGAGTGGCTTAGTTGAGTGAAGCGCCTAACTCAAATCTCGGCGCATAATTTGTTGCAGGTTTAAGCCCCAGCTCCGGCAGAAAAATTTAAGAATTTATTACATTTATTAATTTAGGACATTAGTCTAATATTTGAATAGTGTCCATTTAACCATATTTACATTTAATTTGAGAGTATGGAGAGACCAGACACTTGGTCTCGTTAGTATCTACAGCGCTTCTATTCTCTCAACTAACTGGTGCAATATTATACATTTCTGTTTAATTTTTAGGTACATATTCAAGACCAATTTTTCGATAAATTTTAATTCTTCTAAACTTTTGGGCGGTACTGTTTTCAAGAAGAAGCAGATACAATTTTAATATTTTGCATTTTGTAATCTACGGAAGCTACCCAGGGGTGTTATTCTGTCATATTTTGCATACTGCTTATCACAATTAATGACGTCATCATTAATTAAAAAAATCTGCCGGTGATTCCTTTTCGTACAACAAGACCATCTAGTAATACTCAATACCAAGCTTCATGTTATATATATTTTTTAACATCAATATGTATTATTAATTACAAATTTATGATTTAAATGTCACACTTCTCCTCCATTATTTGCGATATGCAATATGCGATGCATGCCAGAATTTCATCAAACTTTTTTTCAATTTAGTACACCTGCGTGTGAGGTAGTAACACAAACCTTAGACCTAAAATACCAGCACACAAAAAAAATGTAAATGTAGAACCCTCAATCACACAATTAACATACTGTTGTAAGCAATTGTAGCAATAAACTACTACACAAACTGTATTAAAACCATTTAAATTATAACGAATATGCGATTGATACTTATTAATTTAAATATGTGCGTTTAAAAAAAATACAATAACTTTTTCTAATTATTTTTCTACTACACACTTTGAGACTTTTATCGCCAAGCTATCAACTTTTTTACTATTACTAATTGCGGCAACTTGAGTGTTAGTTGTTTTATGATATGTATGTATTGCTATGCATCTAATATCCATTGTCAATTAAAAATAAAAATAAGAATATCGATTTTTGCGACATATACATTGTTTGGCGATATTAAGTTATCGACCGATGACATCCAATGCTGTTATTAAAATAATATTATTCATCAGGATAATAAAAGCAATCAAATTTAAATCTTTAATAAAGTATATAATATACAAATATATCAGAGGTAATAAAATATGAGAACCTTCGATCCAATCATTATAGAAATTATAAATAGATTTGAAAACAATAGCATCTAGAGTATGTAAATAATTAAAACTTTAGTTTATTGATTTCATGCATTTCAAGTGGACTTCCATTCAGGTAATTTAACTACCGGAGTATTCGTAGAATAAACGTGCCCACGCATACTAATTGCATATACTCAATGGATATACATAATAACTATTTTATATTTCATAAATAAGCTAAAGCTTGTTTCATTGTTTCAATTGCTATTGTATTAAAAGGATTTTAAATTAAAATAAATCATTGGTGCATTCACAAATGAATTTTGGAAAGGTCATATTTAATTAATTCAAGTTATTTACATTTAAAGGTAGTAATCTTATATAGATACAGAAACGCAACGAATATTGTCAATATTGAGCAATTTAATCAATTTATTCAATAAATATTTGCAAAGATTGGTTGTTGATATTATACTGATACTAGAAAGTCATCATGTTTAAATATTTCAATATTAGTTTTATTGAATGCAATTGTACTTAGTTTAAATATTTTATTGTATTGTTTGTGGACAATCAAATCCATGTGTTTTTTTTGTACATGTAGAGAATGAAATTTCCAGTAACATGAAATATATAAAAATCTTACTTTATACTTTATTGCATGTTTTCCGGCTTTTACTTTTAATTTTTCTGTTTTTACTTTTTTCATTACAATGTATACTAAAGTTTTTTATATTCCCTCTTTTTTATTCTTTTTTAAATTTTCAAAATGTGATATTTAGGAATTACATTATATCCCACAACAACATAAAAATACCTTTGAATTTCAACAAGTGAAACCAATCTGGATCTATCACATTGAAGACTAGATTTAAGCAGTGTGTGAACATTGACTATAAATATTTTAAAGCTAATATTTTTTAAGAAATACTGAATTTAGAAGTTTATTTCATTTGTTGATAGTACGGTTTTTCTAGCAAGCCATACGAGTAAATATTTTTTTAGATAGCAAAATGCCTGTGTTGTAAAGTATTTAAGATATTAGTCAACTTTGGATTAGCAATGACCAAAATAGCTTGTTTCTAAATAAAGTTTAGAAGAGATAGTGTAGTTTCCAATGCTCCTTCTTATACTTTGGGACAATATTCAATACATGGACAATATTTAATACTCATTTTTAGTATTTTGTTTATTAATATATAATTCTAATTTTGTTTGATTTTTTGCTCCGTAAAATCATCATCATACTTTTTATTTAAACCATTAAACATCATTTGTTTTATTCTCATACATTTAAATTTTTTTCACTAATTCTCTATACTTTTTCTATCGCTTTATTTGCCCTTCTTTTTATAATTTCTGTGTTTATTGTTATTATTTTTTTAACAAAAAACTAATCTATGCTGTTTAAATGTTTATTCAAGATCTATTTCATCTCTTTTCTAATTTTCTACTTTACATTTTATTTTTCTTTTCTAAACGTCATCATTTTTATTTTATGTACATTTAATTCAATTTTTTTTTTTGACATTTAATTTTTTTTTTTAATTGACACAATATTTAGAAAATGCCCAAATAAATCAAAAAAAATTTAAAACACTTGAGTGTAATTTTTGACAATAAGCTTATATGAAAACTACACATGAGATAAAAGAAGGTTGTTCTGACAATGTTGACGGGCGGACTGTTTGCTAGACATGGGGACTATATCTAAAGATAGTATCTATGGTTCTACACAGCTGTCATGTCTGTTTTTCTTATGGGGCCTAGTAGTGGGCAAAAAATAAGCAAATCAGTGATAGAAACAACGTTGTGTTTGTCACCTTTTGACATCTTTGTCAAGGAAGTAGCAACATCAGCAGCAGCGTGCTTGAATGCAACCGGACTTTGCCACTGCAGGGAGGGTTGGCAAACACTGTTCTCTCTTAAAAGAGACTGGAATAACACCACTGCTAAAAGCGCAAATTATGACACTCTATTTTGAACTTAAAAGACTCATAGTGTACACAGACATAAACAACAAATCTGGCTCAAAAAGTCTTCGAGGGTCTTCACGTAGTCGCGGATACCAAATAAAAGCAAAAAAAAATAAAAAATTATAAAAAAATGTCGGCTGTCTATTAGTGCTACATATTTATATTAAAAAAAGTTATTAAATAGCATTGTATTAGCACTGTTAAAATATATAACATTATCGAAGTAATCGAGTTATTATTTTTGTGTCAGGGAAATCATTTATTAAGTTTGATTCAACATTTATAGTCTTTTGAACCGGGTAAAACAATCCACATCTGCAAATCATCATCAACATGTCAGCACTTGCAGATTATATAAAAAAGGCGGCGTATGCAAGCACGCTATGACAATTACGTCAAACATAACCAGTGACATACGTCATAGAAATAGAGAGTAGATTGGCAAAATTTTAAGACACTTGAACTAAATTCCAGGAAGTTCAAAACAAAATAGAAGATTTCGAATTAAAGAAAATTACGAAAATGGACGAGTACGAGAGAGAAATTGTTAAAACTATCATCTATTTCAAGTTATTTAGCAAATTAAATCGTACAAAAAAGCGGCATCTTGCACACTCTTTACAACATCAACACCGTCAGAGTCTCCAGTATCAATCAAAATATTAACGATTTATCTCCCAAAATTTAATAGAAATTTAGAGGAATGAATTGGATTCAGCGTTATTATTAATTCTATGGTAGACGTAAATGAAGCATTAAATGAGGTGCAAAAATTGATGAACTTACAATCATGTTTAAACGGACAAGCAGCAGAAACAATCAGTTTGTTAGCTACAACATCAGCAAATTATAAAGTAGCAGTGGACATACTTCAAAGCTTATAATTGAAAGGCATTTGACAAAACTATTTAATTTAAGTAAAGTCAAACAAGATTCTACATCATCCATTTGTCATCACGTAAATAAATTTACAAAACATGTTTGATCGTTGCAAAGCATGAAAGAACTTACAACAGATGCATTACTTTTAGATGTATTTATCTACGTTCAAATTAAACGCCACTACTATAGATAAGTGGAAAGAATATCGAATAACGATACAAAATGCAACATTAGAAGATTTAACTGATACAGATGCCAAGTCCTAGAATCTCACACTTCACAAAAAACGCAACATAAACTGAAGACAACACAAAGTTACACGATGATTGCAGTTTAAAGTACTGAATGTCCAAAATGCAAAATAATTTATAAGATATTCAACTGTAAAGAATATTTACGACTATCACCGGAACAAAGTTTAGAAGAAGTAAAAGCTATGCAATTGTGTATTAATTGTCTTTTATTTGACCATTTTGCAAGAGACAGCAGTTCTAAAAGTTGTAGGTGTTGCACAAAAAACCGCAACACTACGTTGTACATACCAATTATGTTCAACGTCCCCGCAATAACAGAAGACACACATGTATTTTGTTTATCATACACTAGAAGCAGCAATCCAAGCTCTCATTTAGCATTATTGGCAACTGCTATAGTAAAAACATACGATAGCCAAGGACGGTCACATAACTGCCGTGCATTATTGGACAACGGTTTACAGTCTAATTTTGTCACACAACACCTTTTAAAAAAATTAAACCTTTAACGAACTAATGTGCAGATTCTGCTTAGTTGCATTGAAAAAACAATGACACACATTAAGTATCAGAGTTATGTCACTATTGCATTAAATCTAGAATTAGATTTTAATAAAACATTAAAGTGCTTAATTATATTATTTAAATAAAGAAATATTTGTTGCAAATATTTTGGGGATTTACTAATGCCAAGGCTATTTAAAATTCTAAGTTGACTCCAGAAGAGCACTACATCTTTTTTACTATATGCTATTTGGCTACTTCTTCTTCTTCTTGAAGTGCCGTATCCGCTTAGCGGACGTTGGCTATCATGTTAGCTATAATAATTTTGTTGACAGCGGCGCGAAAGAGTTCGGTTGATGTTTTTCCAAACCATTGTCTTAAGTTTTTCAACCACGATGTTCGTCTCTTTCCGGGCCCTCTTTTACTATTTATTTTACCCTGCATTATTAAATGCAGGATACCGTATTTTTCGGGATGTCTCATGACGTGACCGAAATATTGTAATTTTTTTATTATGATGTTTGGGACTACTTCTAGATCTTTGTTCATCCTTCTCATCACGTCTTTGTTACGTATGTGGCCCATCCAGCTGATTTTTAGCATACGCCTGTACACCCACATTTCGAATGCTTGTAGTTTTTTGAGTGCGGCTTCCGTGAGAGTCCAGGATTCAACCCCGTAAAGAAGAACCGAAAAGACATAACAACGCACCAACCGCATTCTGAGACTCAGGTTTAAGTCATGCCCGCACAGTATTCTCTTCATCTGATTAAACGCCGCTCTTGCTCTTTCTATGCGGCATCTGATTTCGAGAGTATGATCCCATGGCTACTATATAGTTTAATATTTATTATGTAACAATATTTGATTCAATTTGACTTTTTTGCAAATTTAGTTCTGTAACAGCATGCATAGTTCACTATTTGGCATGTTATTGACAAAAGTAATATTGCATGAACTTGAATAATATGCTTTGTCATCACGTTTTGCAGACATTAGGATTCACATTAATAATACCTTATTTCTTTGCCGTTTATATGTTGCATAACTATTGACTATTTTGTCATGATACCCATGTTTTTTTTTAAGCTTTTGGTATCAAGTGATTGACATTAAGTCATTAATTGCTACATTAAGTAAAGTAAAACTATTTTATTTATGATTTTATCATTGCATTTTAATAAAACATTTGTATAAAATCTACAGCATTGATACAGTGCAAACAAAAAAAAGAAAGGTTTACAATATAGGCAACCAAACATACGCTTACTTAAAATATAAAAAAAACCTTAGATATTTCACCATACGCTTAACACAAATTTGTGTGGTAATCATAAACAGTTAAAATAATTAAAAAGTACACAATGAAATTATTTTAAAACTTTATAAAAAACAAACGATTTCAATAATTATACAAATAATTATGAATAAATAAATAATAAAAAACGATAAAAATAACAAATATATGTTTTAATACGTTTAATCATTATTGAAAATGTTATTACATTAGTATTTAACATAATAGTAGATAACCGCCTCTTGTAATGGTAAAAAGGCTGAGTAACTTCTGCTTGAGCCATACTGGAAGAATTTTATACTCCTGGCAGGGCCTCTCAATAAGCAAAAACCAAACCAAATATTTTAAAGGTTATTCCTGGTTACCTTTCCCTATATCTTCTGTAAATTACATTTCCACCCCTAGCTTTTATTTTATTCTTTTCTAACCTGGCGATAGGTAAAACGCATCTTATTTTTTATGATCCGAAATAATCAATCATGCTTCAAGTCCGTACCGTTAGTTGAATCTGACAGGGGCAGCAAAATTACTCAACAACCAGAGCTAGAGAACAATGCTCCGGTAGCACAAGGACTAATTGTTTAAATTTTTGCCAAACATTGGTGTCAATAATGCTCCTTGGTTTATCTTAGTTACCAGAAAAAAAGCAGCTTTGATAAAGTAAGCTCCTTTTTAATAAGTAAGTGTTTGTACTAACTGATCGGTAATACTAAATTTATTAAAAAGACCAGAGACAGACTTCTTGTAAAAATAGTTTTAACCGCTCAGTCTACAATTCTTTTTAAATAGTTTACAAATTGAGTAAATATAAGTTTAAACTTGAAGAAATTGTAGAACATATAAGTAGTTAGAAAGTAATCAAAATGTGTTGCATGTCTAGCATGCGAGACAAAAAACGCAATGAAACTCTTAACTACACTGCTCAACATTTGAACTGGTTCACTTACAAGAACATATATATAAAAAAGGACTACTTCTTAAGAAACGCCTTCTTGCTTAATTGATAGTATATGGTTCTGAAAACAATTTTATAGCAAAGAATTAAAAGAATAAAACTTAAATAACAAATTTCAAATGTCTTAATTGAAAAATAACAAAAACTTTAGTATAATATTATAGAAAAGCTTGCTGTGGAAAAAAATGATAACTTAACAATAAAAGATTAATAATGCGTGGGACCTCCTCTAGCTCTTATGACCTCTTGGCAACGTCTTGGCATGCTGAAAATTAAATCCCAAATGTAATGTTGAGCAATATATAGTCATTCATCCAAAATGGCAGTTTGGAGCTGATAGTAATTGTTTGGATCAACTCTTGGTGGTCTATTTAACTTTTTGAGGTAATCCCATCCGTTCTCTATGGGATTAAGATCTGGAGAGTTTTTCAGGCCAATCCATGTGTGTAATATTGTTTTCTTTAAAAAATGCATTGCTTTGTTCTACAAGAACGGGCATTTTCATCAACAAACACTAAACCATCGCTTATTTCATTAGCAAACAGTAACACTACAGGTTCTAATACCCCATTAAGATACCTGACACTATTTATTGTAGCATTTCCAAGCATAAACAATTCAGTACAACAAGTCGCAGAAACAGTTTCCCAAACGGTAAATGAACGGAGGCGGTAAGCTTGATGGTAAATCACTGAATAAACAACAACCCTAATCTTCAACAGTACAATTTGCATGTTGGTGTGCCTACTCTAGCCTTTTTTCTTTGTGGGATTTGGTCAACAATGGACATTTGTTAAAAGATTAAATTTATTGCATAAAGCATTTTTTTACTGTTTGAGTAGGTACTTGAGTACCTGTTGCATTCAATAAATAAACTTAGAGTGTTCTTGCAGTAAAAAATTTATTCATTTGACACTGAATCGTAATAAACCGGTTTTCTTTGACTGTTGTAATGCAATTTTGCCTTTTGCAACAGTTCTTAGCAATGCACCAGTAATAAGCATTTACAGCACTTGGCTTATCTTTTCAACACTTAAACGTCTTAATGGCATCTTTATAATGCAGTCAACCACTCTAAATTAAAACCTACTCGAAATATTTACAAAAAAAAATTTAAACTAGATAAATATAAGCATTTTCAAGCTTAGTAGCTGCATTAATGACAGATAAACAATAATTGTTTCTAAAATGTTATTTGATAGGCATTTGTTTGCATTCCAAAACACTGTTTTTATTATTATTGTTATTATTATTTTATTATTATTACTTTTACTGCATGTTATATAAGTGTACTAGTTCAAACGTTGAGCAGTGAATATTTAACCGTCCACAACTTCCTACTAACGTAAAAGAAACTTTTTATAACCTTGCAGTAAAACCGCATATATAGGCGCCAATGCGCTGCTTTCAATGTTACAGATTCACACAGTTGCTTGTTGCTCTAATTAGCAAACTTGTGCGTGTGGCAAACCTTTAAATAAAGGTAGCAAATGCATCGGCTAATTACGTGCATCACTTGAGAAGGAAAACTCTTTGCAAGATTGCAAAAAAACTATGACAAACAACAAATTAACGTATTTTGAAGCACTTGAAGTAGTATTAATCTCTATACTAATTGTTGGAATATCTTACACTAAAGCTTGGTGAATTTAACAGAGTTTGTTAACACAATGCTTCTTGTTGCTGCACTAAGTAGACTCAGTCAAAAAGCAGCAAATAAAAAAATTTAGGTTTATTTGTTTTACAACTCTAATGTCATCTGTGATATTAGTTTTAAAAATTTACTTTTTACTTTGTCTACATCTAATCAACAAAGTTTTTTTACAATTGTTACAAGTTAATTTATTTTTTTAGTTCTTTACAATTATGAAGACAATAGTACAGTAAAACTGCAACAGTTACAAACTGGGCTGTTGGGAGTTGTAATTTATCTTGGTAAAACAATTTTCGGGACTTTACATGCAAAGAAGTGACGTTCTATCAGGTCTTCAAGACAAAGATAAAATTAATATTTTTTAAAAAAACGTTAACGTTTTTGGAAATAACCTTTAGAACTAGACACTAGGAAATTGCAGTCTGGCGTACCGTTCCAATAAAAGTATCAATATGCAATTTGTATCTTGCAGAATTTAAATGGACTGGTTGATATACAAAAGATCTTCTTAATCAAAGCAACGCTCTCTTTCTCAACACGAGTTCCGTCACACACTTCAGAGATAGAGGTACAATTTAGCAATTGATTTGTCCTTGTTATCTCCACTTCTAGCCACAAGTTTATTGTGGCATATATTAGAGAACTTTCACGGCAGCAATCATGTTTCTATTGTAATTGAAACCATTGTCAAACGGGTCATACAATCTGTCCTTCAGATGATGTTTTGGCCAGCAGATTGACAAAGATTTCAAGCCGGTCTGGTTTCACCAAAGTCAAATGGCAAAGACGTCAAAAACGTTTTCACTAATTGTATTATTCAAGCAGCTTTACTGCTGCTTGAAAAATACGTAATGTTCATACCAAAGTCCAGCGGTCAACTGGCCAGTTTGTCAATTCAGAACAATAATCCGACGCAAAAAAACATAAACGCCTAAAAAAGAAAAGCGACATTGCGCGCCGTAAAATTAAAAAAAAAATATCGGTCACGTGTTAATAATCACGACAATTATTTTGGTCGGCAAACTGTAAAGAATGTGGGAGTTGTATTATTTTTTTTTTGTTGGTCTTATAATGTACAAACATACAGCTACGTTAAAAATACCACGGAACATAAGACTGGCAGATCCAACATTTAATTCTCTTGGAAAGATAAATATGCTTTTTGGTGTTAGAATATTTTGGAAATTGATATTAATTGGACAACTGACATTCATACACAATGGTCCTATTTTACAAAAAACAAGACTGAGTACAATTTTAATACAGCCTACACAATTTAGTTCCAACATATCTACAATAACACTGGATTACAAGCTCTAACTATTTTGAGAAAAAAAGCAAGTGAGTTCAAAGAAGTCAATGACATTATTGGAAACAGCATGTGAACTTTATTTTATGCAGACTTTCAAACAATTTCCGGAAGGTTGATACATTGTTAGCTTACTTTTTAAGCCTTATAAGGAAACATTAGGGTCTTTACTACAAAATGCAAAACACGATTTCATCTATTAGAACAAAAACTTTAGAAAAATCAACACATAATATTCAAAGTTTATGAAGGAATATGAACAACTAAGACACATGGATGAAGTGCCAGACAACATCAAAAAAGCTATTACATACCACATCATTGTCTATTAAAAATAGTACAACTAAGTTGAAAGTAGTTGTTGACGCGTCAGCAAAAACGTTATCCTAATTCTCATTAAATGACACACTGCATGTAGGACTTTCAATACAAAACTATTTGTGTTCATTTTTAACCAGGTTCAAACAATACAAATACGTTGTTGCAGGAGACATAGAAAAAATGTATTGTCAATTTCTAGTAACGGAACTTGAGCGCAATTATCAAAAAATACTATGAAAATACAACAGTTTGGACCCATTGAAGGTGTAAAAACTAAATACCATAACATATAGAACTGCATCAGCGTTGTTTATAGCAACAAGATTCTTACAACAATTAGCCAGTGACAATGAAAAAAATTACCCACTTGCAGCAACTGCAATAAACAAAAGTTTTTATGTAGACAATTGCATAACTGGTTGTGACTTTGTTCAGGAACTTAAACAACTCTACTAAGAACTATGCGGTTTTATGCAAATTGGTTGTCTCGTCTTGAGAAAATGACAGACAAACTGTCCACAATTCCTGCAAACGATCAGTAGCAGCTAAAAAATAAGCAACTCTTTGATAAAAAGTCCAGTTCGAAGACATTGAGTATGCACTGGGATGCTACCAAAGATTACCTAACATTTAAAAAACCAGTAATTTTCCCTAATTTTCAAGGTTTTTTTTATCCACTGGGACTTCTAGGACTAATCACAATAAAGGCAAAATTGATAATGCATTAATTATAGGAGTTAAAATTTGATTGGGATGCTTTTGTACCAATGAAGATATACAGATTGGACTTTATACGTATTTCAACTTGATACACTCAATGTGCTGACAATTTCAAGACTGGTAGAATCATCTAACAAACTAGAGCTGCATGAATTTCTTGATGCATCAGAAACAGCATATGTTGCAGTAGTCTATATGCAATTACAATTATAAGAAGAAATGCGTTTAGTAATGTTAGTTGTTTCAAAATCTAAAATTGCTCCATTTAAGGTTCAAACAATACCAAGACTAGAGTTTTGTAGAGCAGTACTTATGAACTTTATAAAAATAGCATTAGGCACGCCACAAGTAAAAAGTTGATACTGAACGGATTCTACCATAGTACTAAATTGAATTCAATCCAGTTGTAGATCATACAAAACTTTTGTTGCAAATCGAATAAGCAAAATCCAATTATGCAACTTAAATAAAAGATTGGCGCTTGTTTCAACAATAAGTAATCTAGCCAATATTATATCCAAAAGTTTAAACCCAGAAGAGCTGTCAATTTGTTCCATGTGATGGAATAGTCCAAGTTTCTTAGCAACAAGCGGCGTAGATTGGCCACAAACCATTCAACATATTCATGACAAATAAGATGTACAAAAACAAAAAACAATTGCGGAAATTTCATTAGTTGTGCTGGCGCAATGTAATAATAAATATTTGAGAAATGGTCATTAACCAGAAAGCTGCAGAAAATTATTTGCTATTGTCTACGTTTTCTAAACAACTTAAAAATTCTAAAGGAACAACAGAAACATGGTGCACTTTTGGCGAGCAAACTACATGATGGAATGACCACTTTAATTAATCTAGCTCAAAGTGAAAGATTTTACAAGAAACTTAGTTTACTAGGTGCTGGAAAAACAATTAATCTTTTATCAAGCATAATATCATTAAACCTATTTTTGAACACAAAGGGAGTGATAAGAGTTAGAGAATGATTAAACTTTGCTTACATTCCAGAAGATCAACGCCACCTTATAATTCTCCCAAAATCGCACTCTTTGACAAATGGTATAGTCAACTTAGAACATTTGAAGGCATTGTACGGAGGTGCTCAGTTAGTCTTATCAAATCTTTGTATTTTCTCATATCCAGAAAATCAATTTCAACACTGTGGAATTGACTTCTGTGGTCTTTTTTTTATTAAAACCGGTAAGGACAAAAACATCAAAGACACAAAAAAGATACATTTTAATATTTATATGCCTGTCAACAAAAGCCATCCATTTAGAATTGGTAACTGGATTCACAATAGAAGCATTTGCTAATAGTAAAAAAAAAACAGACAAACTAAGAAGCAAACATATTTAATTGTTTTAATTTATAAGAATTTTGATTTATTATTTTTGGGAAATTATAAATATACATATTTCTAATTGTGCAATTGTATTTCAATGCCAAAAGCCACAAAAAAGAGGTATTATTATTATTATTATTATTAACCAGGTGACATAATAACTTTATTTTAAAGTAATGTCATAACATTTGCTTACATTAATATTTTTTACAATTAAAATATACTGTTTTGGTAATAAATAAATAGAATGATTATAAAACCATATTTAAGTTTTTAACTTATACATCTAATAGTTAACAATTATCTAATACTTTTAACATTTGTACAGAATGCCTAAGCAACTTTATACAAATACATTTGTTTCTATAGAAGCAATTAAAATGATTATTTATGCTTTTTAAAATCAGTTGCTTTCTGTTGAACAACTTCGTAATCTAATTAAATACATTACACAATTCACATTTGCAGTCCTAGCAAATGTGTGTAGCCAAACATATTTCATCCTTATTTAAGTATTCCCAATCGTATCTAATTATTTTGTTCTTAAATAACCGCACGAATAAACTCAAATAAAGTTAAATTTGGCATTAAATATTGTTTTTTTTTGTATGGTATTTATATTTAAATTTCACGTTTATGCATTGCTAAATAATTTAGTCTGGCATGATATTCAAAACCTCTTTAATTTGTCATTATTTTTAACAGAACTTTTTTCAGTTCATATTTAATTTCGGGTTGTTGTTGTTAACGAGGTTTGAAGTAACAGACAAATGTTTTGTTTTAAATGAGACATTGAAAAACTAAAACATTTTATTTTCATTAGTTTGAACTGCATGAGTGTCGGAGATAAATTTGTTGGATACTGTGTGCGTTTGGTTTTTGGGCGCAGCGGGGATCAATCACGGAGAAATATTTAATTCAATTGGGGGCTTAATCATGACAAATTGCCGGTGAATTTTGTAAATAGATTTGGATTTAGTAGAAACAAAATTGAGAATTATTTATAAGAATCTTATAATCATAAATTTAAAATTTATATTAGTATTTACCCATATTATATATTGATTCATTATTATAAATTATAATTTTACTTGAAATAATATTCGTGCTTCGAACGTCATGTAAACACTTCCTTACTTGTTTAATCAACTATTTTGGTTTTCAGTTTTACTTTTTTAATTTTTTCAGAATTGTTTCGTGCAATTTGTTAGAAAAAAGATATGTCGCAGTGAAGCAGCGATATATGGCTGAGATAATAAATCGCACAATTCACACTTCAGTGAGTTATTGTAGAACAAATTGATTAAGTCTCACATCCTATCCCGCGGCTACAGAAAGCAACTATTTCTGACATTCGTTATTACAGTTCTCTCGGTTTTATCTCTGATTAAATCGAATCTAATTTCTGCACGATCAGAAACAAATCAACGTTTTTCGTAATTATTTTTTTTCTACATGATATAATATGGTGAAGGTAGAATATAATATTATATTCAACATCGATAGCGACATGCAAGCTAGGCAAGCATTATTAAATAATGCGGGTTTATTTGCATTACATTATACATATCTGAATCTTTAAGGATCATTATATTGTTTCATGATATTGATACGGTTTGATATCAATATTCTTGCGTTACTTATAGACGTTTCTTATAGAAATAAATGGTGTGTTATTTAGATATCATTGAGCAATATAAATGGTTTTTGGATGATTATTATAACATTGTAAAATATATTATATTAACTATCTTCGACAGTCTAAAGGGTCTTAATATAATTATTTTTTTTAAGACAGTCTTTGATTATTCAGATAGTATAGAAGAGTATTGCATATTTTCACATAATTTTAAAGTTATTTAATTAAAACATAGTATTAAAATAAATACTTGTAGCAGCTGCCCATTTGATGACTTTTGATATTCTTTTAGTGCATCTCCTATCGGAGATTTGCTATCATCATAACTATTTGCACCTTAATGACTGAAGCTCTGAAGATTAAATGTTACTGCAATTAAACCAGTCTCTAAGATTTTTAAGCCACGACACCAATATTTCAAATATTTCTTGTTCTACTAATCTTTCCTTGCACGATCAATTTCAGAAGACTATATTTTGGGCCTCTCATTATGTGCCCTAAGTATTGAAGTTTTCTCTTTGTTATGGTATTAATAACCTCTGTTCCTTTCTGCATTCTGGTTAGCACTTTGATATTAATAATTTTATCTGTTTAGGGGATACGGTAGCGGTAGCACCACATTTCAAATGCTTGAATTTTGTCTATGTCGTTTTTCTTGAGTGTCTTTGTTTCACCTCCATAGATCAGTGTGGAAAATACATAGCACTGCAGCATCCTCATCATAAGTTCTATATATATATGTCTCTTCTAGTGAATAGTTTTTTCATTTTTATAAATGTTGACCTGGCAATTTTGATTCGTGTTTGTGTCTTTTTTGTTTGAAAACCCGATTTTTCTATCCATGTTCCTAGGTATTTACATTTTTGTATATTTTCTACAAAGGTGTTCATTATTCTCAGATTTATATGAT
This sequence comes from Tachinus rufipes, assembly GCA_963932245.1. Taxonomy (NCBI): domain Eukaryota; kingdom Metazoa; phylum Arthropoda; class Insecta; order Coleoptera; family Staphylinidae; genus Tachinus; species Tachinus rufipes. The sequence continues at coordinate 78,991,460 of OZ010744.1, forward strand.
AATGATTATGTGGAGACTTTGTAATTATCATTAACTTGGATCTCTATTTCCTTTATGTATTGGTTTTCAACATTAGCACTAGCCATTTGGCCCCAATAAAGATTGATGATTATTCTAGCATCATCCAAGTTAATGCCTTTACTAATGAGTAGTTGATGTAACTTATCATGGTTCACTTTATCAAAGGCCTTCTCGAAATTGATGTAACACGCATATACTTCCTTATTTATATCTAAACAACGCGGGAAAAGAACGTTAATGCCAAAGAGCGCCTCTTTTGTGCCTAGTCCTTTGCGGAATCCAAATTGTGTATTGCTTATGCCTTATTTAAGTTTTCAATATATCTTTTTGTGAATGATTTTCAGGAACAACTTTATGGTGTGACTTTTAAGCGCAATGGTTTAGTAATCTGAGCATTTCTTTAGATTTGGTTTCTTGGGTATAAGAACAAAGGTAGACAATAGCTATTGCCTAGGAATTTCTTTTTTTTGTAGATGTTACTGAAAAGGTCTTAGAAGATATTAATTACGGCGTCATCAAAGAGCTTATTAAGTTCTATAAATATTTGGTCCGGACCAACAGCTTTCCCGGGCTTCATAGTATCCGATGCATGTTCTATTTCTGATTTTAATATTTTTAGACTTACGTTGTCTTCTGAATGTAAAGCAGTCTTCGAAGGTCGTTCGTCATCAAACAGTTGCGACAGGTATGCTTTCCACATCCTTAGTTATTATACGTTCATCTGTGCTCTTGATTATATTCCCAACAGATTTATTTTTGTTACATCCAGTCATGTAATTAATTTTGTTGTGCATGTTGAAGCAGTCAATTTTTTTTTAATATTTTTTATTGCTATACATTAAGCGGCTTAAATAATGTTATTTATAAGACTGTTTAATCAATGAATTTTTTATAGAAGCCTGAAACGTCTTGAGGCGTTAAGCAATATTATACTGCAAAGATTACAAACATTGCATAATTAATTAATTCAACAGTCAAAACAAATATACAAGGTAATTTTTAACTGGAAGCAAATAATAAAATTAAAGGTACATTTTTTAATTTTAAACAGAAAATCTGAATAATTTTTTTGTCTATCTTGCTTTGTTTCCGAGATAATGAAAAAATAAACATTATTTAGAAAACTTTTTATTTAGCAAAAAAAACATACAAAACAACATTGTTTTAACAAATGTGCTTTAGTGCAAGCTTATGATACTTGTCAAAATCGTTTTCTTTAGTTTGGTTAGTAAAATTTGATAAAAAGGCAGTTTAACAACGGAGAATACGCAGATATCATTTTTGTTAACGGGTTCTGTAATGGTAATGCCCGTAAGTTTGGAATTAGAAATCGCCGTAGTAGAGGTCTATATCAACAGCACAAAGTGGCAGAAAAGGAATAATTGACGCAGTTTTTGATAAACCATCATAAACTATCTAAAAACTTTGTCTAGAAAACTTTAAATAGGGAAATTTTTTACCCATATCATTATTAAAAAGTACAACATTTAACCAGGCAATGCATCACAACTTGCATTCTTAATGCCATCTTGAACGACAAGGTTTTAACTTTTTTAGTTCAATATTGTGTTTACAAGAGATGGCATAACAAGCATATCTGGTCATTATGAAATCTGTTTGTAGTTAGGGTACCAGCTTACTAATAAAGATTTTTAGTTAGTTAGTTTAGATTTTTGGCGTATCAGCCTAATAAGACTATTAACGCCGATTCTTTTCTCTAACTATAAAAAGTGTAAAATATTATGCTGTAAAATGGCATATTAAAGAATAAAATTAAATAAATAAATAAATAAACAACAAAGATAAAATAAACGTTCACAAACTTTAATGACTATAGCAATAATGACTAGATAATTCCAACAGTGTCTAGGGTGTAAAAAGTTCTAAACACTGCTGGATTTTACGATACACAAACATTAATCATAATAAATTAACAATTATATCTATACACCCAATTTGCTCTGTCGAATAAATTCGAACAGACGATCGACTTCAACGATCTGATCACCCAAGACAATCGACAAACTGGGTGATAATTCAGACGTAACTCTTTGTTCCAAAAACTGCCGACAATCCAATAAAATATGACGAACAGTCAATGGAACATTACAAGTATCACAAACTGGCGGCACCTCAGTTGCCAACAAATGCCTGTGAGTCCATCGACAGTGACCGATGCGAAATCGCGTGAGGATAACCTTTTCCCTACGCTTCGGCCTGCATGACAAACTCCAAGGTGTGTAATAATGCTTTTAGTGCATTGCAGCTTGTTGTCATGAATAGCAAACCACTCAGTTTGCCAGCTAGACAGCAGCTTTTGATGTAAAAAATGACAAATATCCCTAACGCAAACTTTAAATGAAACATATTCAGCGCTAGTTATTGCCAATTTGGCAAGCGCATCAGCTTTTTCATTGCTACTGATACTTACGTGACTGGGGATCCAGACAAAGTTAACAGTGACATTTATCTGAAACACCTAAAGCAAAATTGAATGAATTTGCCTCAGCAAGTAATGATCAGGATATTGGTCATCTATGGCGTTTAATGCACTCAACGAGTCTGTACATATAACATAATTTGTACCTGCGCTTAGTTGGATGTAGAGAAGAGCCTGATAGATAGCATACAGTTCTGCAGTATACACGCTGCTAATACTTGGCAAGCTAATTGTAAACTGCAGCTTATCTACCAGAAAAGCACAACCCACACCGTCGTTACTTTTTGAGCCATCGGTATAAATCCAAGTGGCATTTACATTCATTGCTTGAATTTTTGCAAATTCAGTTCGATATTCAACTGGTAAAGTTGAAGCTTTGCTCATTCTCGATAATGCAGTATTTAACCTTGGACGTTGAAAAGTCCAAGGAGGATTGCGACTGTAAGACAGTTGATATACATCAGGGAGTTGGAAATCCAGTTCCCGAAGTATACTGCAATTTCTTACAGCAACCGGTTTTTGGGACCGTATCCTGATGTTGTATAGATCGTCGAGACCAATATTGTACACGACAGGAAACGTCGGATGCAAGCGTTTAGCTTTTAGTTTTGCGGCGTACCTAACAGTCAAAACACTAGCAATAGGCCTGGTGCAAAATGCGCCAGTTGCTAAACGAATTCCAGTATGGTGAGCAGGATCAACAATACGTAATGTGGATAGAGCTGCGGAAGCATAGATTATGGAACCATATATTAGTTTTGAGCGCACCAAAGCGCGATGCAGAAGTAGCATTGTTTTCCGATCCGCTCCGCATGACTTTCCACTCAACGACCTGAGCAAGTTTAGTGCCGGGACACATCTTGATCTCAGATTTATTAAATGAGGACGCCAAGTCAGCGCACGGTCAAATGTAACACCGAGGAATCAAACACTATCCTGTACTAGAATAGGTTCTCCCCCAAGATATAATAAAGGGTCACCGTGTGGGGTTCGCCTTCTACAAAAATGGATTAGCTCAGTTCAAAATGTGATTGATTGTTAACTGAAGTTGACGTTCCAATGTTGCCATGTTTCTCGAGGCACAATGGATAGCTACGTTGTTAACATACATACATACCGCTTACCGGATGCTTGATGAACTGACTTATGCCGTTAATCGCTATCATAAATATTGTCACGCTTAGAATAGACCCCTGAGGAATACCATTCTGTTGCTGACGTATGCCCGAGATGTTGGCACCTACACGTACTTTAAATGAACGGGAAGTTAAAAAGCTTTGTATAAACATTGCCATGCTTCCGCGAATACCCCATAAATGAAGCGTTCGTAGAACATTGTGCTTCCACGTCATGTCATATGCTTTCGCAATGTCAAAGAATACAGCGACAAGATGTTGATTCTGTACAAAAACATTTTTAATTGCTATATCCAACCGAACAAGGTGATCAGTCGTAGAACGGTGACGCTTTGAATATAATTCATTTGCAGCAGAGACAAATGACAGAACGTTTTTCTCCATGTTAATTTTAATATCTCGGAAATTTGCATCGTAATTATTATCGCTGGAAGCGTCAAAATAAACATCGGCCAGGATATTCGAAATGTCAAGGGGATTGGTAATAATTTGATCACCCGACAATAACCCACTAATAGGTAATGATGCGGTTCGGCCAGAAATTTTTCTGGCTATTTCCCACACCGTCCCGACGGGGGTTCTCGAATTAATAGAAGTGACATATTCTGACCATGATTCTCTTTCAGCTTTTCTGCATGTTCTTCGAGCAACAGCTTTGTACCTCAAATAAAGTAATAGGTTCATTTCTGTTGGAGAGTGGTTGAATCTACAAAAAGAACGGCGTTTGTTAAGTTTGGCTTGCTCACAATCAAAATTCCACCAAGGAACGGGCTCTCTGCGAAATTTTCCGGAAGATAACGGTATACTCGCATGTGCTGCTTGTATGATAGAATTGGTATAAGTTTCAATATCTTCGTCGATAGTGGCTTGGACACTGTCATCGTAATCAAACACTTGAACAAACATATTCTAATCGGCATCTTTTATTCTCCAATTTCGATGACGGTTTTCATTAATTACATGACCAAGCACGCGAATGAATATGGGAAAGTGGTCACTATCATAAAAATATTCTGAGACTTCCCAATCCAGCAATGCTGCAGTACTTGGAGAACAAATTGTAAGGTCAATAGCCGAGAACGATCTATTGGCCACGGAAAAGTAGGTATTGTTACCTTTATTTAAGATAACTAAATCCGTTTCAGAAAAAAGATTGGCCAAGTTACGACCTTGCACATCAGTTCGATTTGAGCCCCACATAGTGTTATGAGCATTAAAATCGCACATTAGCAGGAATGGGAACGGGAGTTGTTCAAGTAATTGATCAATCAAACGGATGTCCAAACTGACATTTGGCGGAATAAAAATTGAGCAAATGGTCAGTGCAAAAGGAATATGTAGTTGAACGGCTACTGCTTCTAATGCAGTGTGGACACGGATTTTTTTACTGAAAACAGTATCACGAACCAATAAAGCCGTTCCACCCTGAGCACGATCAACATTTGCACGATCTTTTCTATAAATAGTATAACCACGAAGATTAACAGAACAGTCAACCTTAAAATTTGTTTCCTGTAAGGAAACGCAGATAGGTGAATTTTCGGCTAATAATATTTTAAAGGATTCGTAGTGTGAATTATATCCGTTGCAGTTCCATTGTATAATGGTTGAAACCATTTTTAGTGTTATGTTGCGAACGTAATTTTAACTCTTTGTTTGTTAGCGTTTTTATATTTAACTTCTGAATTATCATCTGGGGGAGTAGAACTCCCAATAATTGGCATAATTTCATCTGTCAGAGTAGATCCCTCGGAAAGAACTTCCACATCCATTGACTCTAACGACACGTCAATATTGGGGTCTGTGGGCGCAGGATCGCTAAAAACCTGCACCTCAGGTGGCGGTAGCCTAGATTGGGCTGCCGTCTTTGCAGGCTTTGACTCGGACTGAGCCTTTGCCTGTTTAGGCTTTGACTTGGAAGTCACAACGTTAGTTAGTTTTGGCCCGAAACGAGCCAATACCTTAGATGGTTTAGGCTTTAAATAAGCCCCCATCTTGAGTGGTTTTGCTTGAAGTCCCACCTGATGGGCCCGCAACCGGTTTTTGACCCTTCACATTAGAGTCCTTGTCTTTATTTAAAGTTTTTGCAATAGCAGTAAATTTTATAACTGGTGGTTGTTGAACGATAGGCGTTTCAACAACTGCAGCAAACGATCTAGAAAAGGTAGAATCCGTAATTGCTCTATACCTCTTTTGAGCATCAAAGTAAAAGAATTTGTCTGTTACTCTGATCTCGGCTATCTTCCTTTCCTCTTTCATTTTTGGACAATCTCGGGAATAGACAGGATGCTTACCACTACAATTCACACATAAAAGTGAACTTTTGCATGGATCGGGGTCATGTTTCTCCTTACTGCATTTTGCACATGTTGCAACACCTGGACACCTAACTGCAGTGTGTCCAAAACGTTGGCATTGGAAACACCTCATTGGGTTAGGAATAAACGGGCGGACCGGGCGAGTAACATATGCTACCTTGACTTCATCTGGGAGCCGTTCGGAATCAAATGTTAAGATCATTGATGTTGTATCTCTGACCTTACCATCTTTTCTACGGGTTAGTTTTTTAATATAATAACGATAACGCCTTGCGACGCTAGTTCTTGTTTGCATTCGTTTACAGTTGTGTATAACAACTCATACCATGAAATAACTCCCTTAGAAATATTTAAGGATTTATGCGGCTCAACTGTCACCGCAATATTACCTAACAACATGCATTCCTGCATTTTACTGCTCTGCATTTTGTCTTTTACTTCAATAAGCAAAGTACCGTCTCTTAACTTCTTACACAATTTTAAGGTTCCGTTAATAATATTGGAAATGGTCCTATGAATTAAGAAGGGAGATACCTTCTTTAGACTCTGGCCATTTTCAGAACATTTAACAATTAAATACCTAACAAACTTTCTACTTGTACTTATACTATCTTCTTTAGCTCTCTCGTCTGTAAACGGGCGAGATCGTTTGGTTGGAGGTTTAGAATCTACCATAATAAACTCCGTCAATTTCATCGCTCAATCTCCCCACCCACCACGGAGCCACATATGGGACGCTACATCACAAACTGATGCAGTCGCCAGGGCTAATCAAGCGATATAGGTTTCATAGATGTAAATGAAAGACCTCCGCAAACACAAAGAATACTAACGGGCTCCAACCGTAGCACATTGTAAACCTTCTATCTATCACCACTTAAATAATTCCTCACCCTTAAGTTAAATAACGAGCCGATTGGTTAAAATTGGGTTAGGTTTAATCTCCCGTTTTACCAGAAGCTAGAGCCAAAGCAGTGTGTTGGAACTAATACTCCTTTCAACCTGAGTATTAGCCACTCAACTACCAGGATCCCCTTTTCCTGACTTTCGGGTCACCGCGCACGGCACTCACGCAGGTGAGTTACCACAAGGTGTTATGTGAAAATTGTCAAAAATAAACTCACAAATAAGTTTGACTTGTCCCAGACGAAATGTGGGTTTTTTAACGAGGTTATCTCCTCGCTTATTGGTCGCCTTTTACGACCAGCAAAGGGGCTAGCGGAAGTATTCTTTTGCACCAAAGATTTTTAGTTAACACATGGTGTGGGGTTTTTAATGAGCAACTATTGCCAATTCAAATCTTACTACCTTGTTTAAATGCTGGTTTTAACGCAGAATTTCTTGAAAATCAGATGGAATGCTAAATAACAATGTCTCTCTTGCTTTACGTAGCATGATGTGGTACCTGCACAATGGAGCACCACCTCATGTTGGGCAATATGTAGTTCGGTGGCTTGACGAAAATTTTATTGATGGGCGGATTGGTAAAAGTAAACTGGCCTGCAAGATTTTTAGATATAAATCTATTGGATTTTTATGTGTGAAAACACATGCAACGGAGCTAATAAACAACGTGAAGCAGCTACAAGAGAGAATTGCAAATGCTGCATTGCACATTTAAAACGCCACAGATTTTAAATCAGTTTATCATTCGCGCTTAGTGTTTAATATAGTTTTGTTTGTTGTTACCATTGTTACAAATGTTTTCTTTACTTAAATTTTACAAAAAAGAAGTTTTCTAAATATTGTGAAAAAACGTTATTTAAGATTTTTGTTTGAAATTAAAAAATGTACCTAAAGTTTTATTTTTTGCTTTCAGTTAGAAAACACTTTGTATACTATAAATGTCTAAAGTAATTTAATTTTCTAACATAACCAATTACTATTTTTATTAACAAATTTAATAATTTTATTAAGTAAATGACGCAATTGGTAGATTTGGTTGGTTCAAATTGATTTTTTCTTTGTATTGTTTATTAAAAGAACTTGTATTTGGCATATAAATTGAAATGACGCAGTAGGTAAATGACATATTTTGGTTTTGATGGATATCATGTCTGATGCAGTTTGGCCTGGTGCCAAAATAATGTTGGCTGAAATTAGTGTTTTTATTGGTTTGTTCGGCGTATGCACCAAAGTAACGCAGTCGGTAGGTAAATTGTTTTTTTTTAAGCATTTGATTTGGTTAGCAAGGAGTATCCTGTAGTTAAGCCCAAGTATAGCCAGAGGTTGATTGTTGTTTCTTAGTTCTATAGTAAACACTTAATACTGCTTCTACTGCAGTTCTTTGCAGTGATTTTGGCGTGTTGACGTAGTTTTGGCTTGTTCACGTTCATTGATCTTTAGAAGTATATACATTATTGCAATCGATGTCAACAAAATATGTTTTTCTTGTTATTGTAATAATGTAGTAAG